>OV277874.1:34481424-39281424 GCA_922989275.2 Gari tellinella
TCCACTGTATAACAAACAGTTACCTGAGCAACGCGAAAGAAGCAATTTTATCACCATAAAAGATCCTACCCTTCATCACGCTGCTTGCGATAAGAAATAGTTCGTGCAAACAGTTTGGATCCAGATGAGATGCTGAATAACTCGATGTTTCATCTGGATCCAAATTTTCTGTCATTTTGGTGAGATTTTTCTTAACGAAAATGCAGATGAATCTACAATGTGATGAGTTGCAAAATGAAAATTTGTAGTGACGACAAGTTTCGTTTCATTTTAGAGGTAAAACACTTTACCTTTATCGTGTTAGCCCGACTTGGCAAACGTTTGCAAACAGTTTTGATCCAGATTAGACGCCGCGTTACGCGGCGTCTAATCTGGACCCAAACTATTTGGCACTAATATTCAACATGGTGTTACTTCTACCAGTATAGATTTTATTTAGAGTATTTTTTTCGCATACAAATTATTTGAAGCGGACGACATTTGAGCATGATAAGGGTTACACTAAGTTGTATGTCTTAGCCATTGGCTATTTCGTACTTTAACAAGTTCAATGTATCAATTCTCGAGGTAAATGTCGTCTTCTTTAAAGACATTTCCTGACCTACTTTCTGTGATAACACCTAGTCTGGCAGTCCCAGACAATTGAGTTTTTGTTTTGTAAACGGATATTACTTTAGAAAAACGAGTTCTATGTTAAAATTGAAAAAGCACAATCAAAGACAGACACGTTTAGTTCGGCGAGGCTCAAACCCGTGCTGAGAAGGTAAAACAAAGATTCGGGGTAAATTGTGCTAGCGCTTTAGCAACCTCGACTGTCGGGTGTTTTTTAACCTATTTTTAAACAATTACCCCATAGCCTGATTCAAATTTTGAAAAAAGTTGACCACTTAAATAAGACCGGATTAATGTTTGTCAATATCGGTACTCCGCGGAGAGCGATCGGCCATTCTCGTCAACTTTCGGCCTTTTCCGAAATATGCTTAAGCATATTTCGGTAAGGGCCGTGAATTGACGGGAATGGCCGATCGTTGAACGTGAGTGTCGATTTAAGTCCGATCTCATTTGGGGTTCTCAACCGTAAGTCAAAACTTTGATAGGTTAGCAGACGTTAGGCAAAAGAAAATATACCTCTGTTTCCGGTAACCCGACCGACCCTAGTTTATCCCTCCGACCCTAAACTTTTTTTTTTCGAAAAATGTATCGGTGAATGTCAGACATTTTTGCCGCGCATATGTGTAATAGAAGCTATTCTCCACTTAATTGTTTAAAAAGCTACTTTAAAGTCGTTTAAGTGTTTTAAAAAATGATTTTTAAATAAGATTAAGCGGGAATGTAATTAAATTTTATCTAAATCTGTCATAACGTATCTTCTTTGCAGATATGATCTGCTACTTAATTAACCATTGACACATTCAACATGCAGGCAACACAATTTATTGACACATTTGATATGCATACAACACATTTCAAAACATTATTAATTCCATCTCAGTGTCATAATTATAAACGTCACTACTTTGACGGTTTGGTATACATGTACAAATGTACCAATATTTGTTAACAATCATACCAGTTAAAATGTTTAAGGTAATTTTGGTAATGGGACTTAACAATTAAAAAAACAATTTAAATTTATATTTTCAAGGGGTATTATGTATGGCACAGAGCGCTGCAAAGTAAAATACATTCATATGTGTTCATATATGAATATGATTTTATATAGAAAAAAAACTCCATCAGAAAAGATTTTACGACCGTCCCTCCCTATTTTTTGTGGGCCTGTGATAGGAAACACAGGTACTTTTTTATTTGGCCTTATTGTTAAACGTAGACGGCAAATTAAACTGCGGACATTTCACCCCAGGGCCTGTATGGATTGGTGGGTGGGAATTGTCTATCTAGATGGGTGACAATTACAGTGTTTAAATAGTAGACATTTATTCTGCCGCACAAGTCATTTATTATCGCAATAACATAGGAGCTTTCCAGTAAGCGTGTTTTGTTGCACGCAAACCGCATGGAACTAGATCAGACGCTGAGTAACTCGGTGTCTGATCAGTCTACAAATCATATGACATGCTCACTTTAATAAATCGTTTAATCACATAAACGTGCAAAATATAGAGGTCCGTAAAAATCGTACGGCCCACTGGGCATATATTTTATACTTATTTTCGAATCACCAAAATACTGTACTACTACGCCGACTGTAAATCAGCTAAGATAATCTAGACAAACTTAGATCACCACTAGGTATTGAAACATTTCCAAGTGTCCTAAAACATTATCCCGAGCAGTCCCGAAAACTCAGACTGCAAATCACATTGCATAGAACTCTAGTACTGTTTGTATTAAGGTGGTTCACGGGTCTGCTAATCCCGTGTCAGAAATCTTTGAAATCTTGATTAAATTGAAATATATCATATCGGGGGTGAAAAATCGTTAAAATAAAACAAAAGTACAGTACCGTTTTTTTCTGACAGGACCTTTAGTCGAGAAAAGCTCTTTTTTTAGTAAACGGGAATATTTTCTTTATAAAATAATATAACTCAATAGTTTTGGTATATTCAAGTAAACTGTACAGAGACTATAAGATATTGTGCAAACAAAACATGTTTCATGACATATTTTCTGGAAATATCAATATTTAAAAAAAAACCGTCAAATTCGGAAAAAGTCAATAAATCTCAAATTACAAAAAATCTAATCGTTTAACATACACTAATTTTACTCTTATTAGATATATTTTACTTAATTCTACTAGTCGCAAAAGTTTTATGAAAATCTACAGTAGAATTTACATTTTATACATGATTTCCACATATGTATTCTGACAAAATGTTAACACAAAACGAGTAACCTCCCTTGAGTTCAACTCTAAAATGCCGTCAGCTCTAAATAATACCATAAGTCAAACCGGTTATAAGGGACCATTAAATACGGTAGCATGTATATCTTTAAAGACAGGTGACTGCTTAACGCAGAACGAAAGTAATGCATAAAAGCTCCTTTAGGATATATATTTTAGCATTACTTTTGTCCTGTGTTAAGATGCCATCTGTCATATAGGCTATAAATCCTCAACCTCTCCATCATCTTCGATGCTAAATGCATCGCCAATATCATGCCAAAACATTCAAACTTTAACCTTACTGTATACAATGAATCTTGAATCAAGCGACTACTTAGTGTATAAGTGTATATACATGTATTAGCATATGCCATATGTCTGTGTGGTATAATCCAGTGTATAAATATCCACTGCACAGAATCTTTCTAATTGTTGCTTGTCATGCATCTCATAACAATAGGTACAAACGGAATATTACTATACTTTGCATATCTTATGCACCGGATCACTCGAGTTGTGTGTGTAAAGGCTGTATCCAACGAGACCGGAGGTCGAGTTGGATATAGCCTTTACACACACAACGAGAGTGATCCGGTACATAAGATATGCAAAGTATAGTAATGTTCCTTTTATTATATACCTCTTATAATAAAAATAAAATGAAAAACGATAGAAATGTTACGAGCGTTACTATAAATAAACGTGATTTCCCATACGTCACACTTCGGGGAATGGCGCGTGAAAGTAAATACTCGCTATTACGACCACTAAAACGAATGCTAATTGATTAAATAATAGAGAGGTGACAGCTTACAGCAAGGTGACAGTGAAACAGAAAGCTCCTAAAGGAGCTTTCTGTTTCACTGTCACCTTGCTTTAAGCGGTCACCTACCGTAAACACCCTAATACTTAACATAATTTAGTGGTCGTAATAGAGAGGTTTTACTGTAGTTCCGAACTTCCGACTACACAGTAAACGTTCTTTTCCCATTACACAAGGTACATGGGTAATACGGAATTTTCAATCCGTCAAGGTGTATTTGTTCGATAAAATACAGAAATATTTCGGGCAGAACATTAGTAGGTATATAATAAATGTATGTATTGTATATAATGTTGCACATACACATTCCATTGAATTGTCGCTTGGCATATTGTATACTGACATATTGTTACGCTCACCAAACAAATTCCTTTATTCCAAATGTTTATTTGTTAATCGTGATTGTTTTCAGCCACAAACTAGGAGAAGAACCTAATAAGCAAACATTGCTTTCGTTCTCATCCTAAAGTATATTTATGTATGATTGTAAAACATGTACTATTTTGAAATAAAATATGTTTAAACTAAATCCTCACAAAGTTTAGTTTTCACTTTACTATACTTTCATCTGATATTATTCATTATTACGTGACTAAACATAGACTGTCCTTTGATAACTGCGTTATGGATTGACTAGTTAATAAAATCGGACACTTTATTTTAAAAAAAAAGTTTTGAAGCGAGTTGGAATCGAACCTAGAACCTTTGGATTGCTAGTCAACCACCCTACCAACTGCGCTAACAGAGATTACGTTGAGGCTGATCCAACTTTTCTTTATCTAAAGTTTCTACTATAAGCACGTGTCGAAAAGATCAGGTGAAGTCATCAGCATTTCCGGAACTCGTGATGCGGGCCGCGCGCTGTCGAACCACCTTAACAGTGACTCAGACTGTTTTTTAAATGTAGACGTTACAATAATATAGAGGATAACTTTTTTTTCAGTGTAAGATCGAAATTTAATCCATTGAGTGAACATCAGACTTTATATTTTCACGAGTAGCGAAGCCACGGGTGAAAATATAACTGTCTGATGTTCACGAAATGGATTAAATTCAATCTTACACTGAAAAAATACAGTTATTCTATTTATTTATGCTTTTAAGCCACTTTTTAAACGAAATTGTTTGGCAATTGAAAGCGAAAGTACACTATTTATCCCGTGTTGAGCCCCCCGTGTTATATCAAACGCATGTGTGCGTGACAGTTGGCGGTAAAATGACGTCACTTATTTATTGATTTGACGTCAACGGAATGACGTCGTTACTTCCGATCTAGGATTCGTTTTCTTCCGTTGAGTGGTTCACGACAAAACGGACTGCCGGAATTGAACGGTAAGACACGATTGACTACGATTCTTGGGGAGCCCTACGGGGAAATCTCATAAAAGAAACACGAGCGACGATAATCTCACTGATTGAAGCAGTGGATTATCAAGTGATAATCCACTGCTTTTCCCGGTAATCCACTAAAAAGCATAAATAAAATGACGTCATGTTGCTCTAACGACATTATTTTGAAAACGAAACTAGATTCTAAATGTAAACTGATCATTTTTTGTCAATTACAACACTTTTTAAATTAAATATTAATCTAAAATTTGAATATGGTATCAGAGAAGTCTCTTCACAACACATTGATGTTGACTTCTTTATTTTAGTATGATAGGTGTTTTTTTTTTATCTACGGATGAATAAAACTGAATAACGCCTATGACGAATAGTTTCCTAAGAGCTGAGGGCAAAAAAAAAAGCCAGGAATATGACGTCATAATGGCGGCGATATCGGAACTTTTCATCTCTACTTGTTTTTAAATATTTCGCTATTCTAAGAACGTTTTTCCATAATGTGATAGTTCCCGACACTCTATGAATGCTATTTTGTGGTATACCTGTGCAGAACTAAAGTGAAAAAGACTGAAATACGAAGATATAATGGTGTTTATTTACAAGAACATTCGTGTGAGCTGGACGTTTTGAAGGTTAAATCTAAGTAACAAACACAATGTAAAATGTGGAGGCATCGGAGACCAAAACAGTGATTTTCAGGTAAATCGTTCGAGTTCTACATATATGCCCTTACCAGTGACACATCTATGTAGCCAAGATGACTTTATTTAACAAAAAGCAGACATAAGTAGTAAGCAAAACAAGAAAAAGGGTCAAGGTCAACCGCAAAAATCGACACGGCTTCAGGCTACGACGCAACCAAGTGATACACAGAATACACAGAATGCATTACAGACCAAAACAAATCTAAATGCTTTTGACATGTCTGAACTCATCGGTCAATCCAGAGAAATCCTCTATGGTGAAAATTTACAAATATCGAACCCCAGTAGATCTATGCAATATGGCCAACAAATACAAAATCTCCAGAATGGAAGCAACATCCGACTGATTTCGGAATGGGATCAGTCATTTATGCAGAATGCTAACACCATTCAACATAGCAATGGGCAAGCGAATCAACAATATTCTACAAGTAATCAAAATGTGCCATATAAACAATGCGCTACACAAAGTCAACAGTATGGTGATCCAAACGGGCCAAATATACCGAGCGCTATACAAACGTTTAACGGAACCGGGGCCGACACAAGCATGCCACCATGGGCAATTGGTCTTTGTCAACAAATGAGCAATATACAGCTTATGCTTAACGGTAATTCAAAACGGTGGCAAACTATTGAAAGTAATATTGCAATGCAGAGCAAAGAAATTAAACAAAGTGGATAAACAGTTATCAGAAATGTCCAATATTAGACAAGAATTGGTTAAAACAAATACGAAAATATTCCAGGTAGAAAATGAAGTTGTACACTTAAAATCTAAAATCACAGACTTTGATGAGACAATACATCAGTACAGTGACATGTACGACGACATAACATCAAACAATAGTGACACGGACAAAAAGCTTCGTGACATGGACGCACGCATACGGCAATTGGAATACAAACATGACAATCTGAATGAAAATATAAAGGAAACAAATGACAAACTAACCGATGCACGATGGCGCAGCATGCGAGAAAACCTTCTATATTTTGGTATTCAAGAGGCTGAGAATTTCCGGGGAAATGGTGAGAATTGTGAAGAAAAAATCAAAGAATTTATTAGAAATGAGATGGGTATTGGCAAAGAAGTACTTATTGACCGTGCACATCGGTTAGGTCGCTTCAACCACAGAAACGCACGTCCTAGACCTATTATTGTGAAATTTACTTTTTTCAAAGACAGAGAACTAATTAGACTAAATACCCCACAAGTTTTAATTGGGACAGGGTTTGGGATATCAGAGCAGTTTCCTCCTGAAATAGAAGAAAAACGCAAACCACTGAACCATATAGCAAAACGGGCGCGTGAAAACAAAGACAATAAGGTGAAAATGGTGAGAGACAAATTATACATTAATGGTGAGTTGTACAAACCAACAATGCAAGGTGAGCAATTTCGTGGAAACATTCGCTCAAACGGGGACACACAGAGAATACCATACCGTGAATCTTACAATCAAACAAATACAGACGCTTGGCGAAGGAATACATTCAACAGAACAATGCAACCACGTAATCCAAATATCGTGAGAAATGAGAGAACATATACACGTAAAACAACGAACGATACGGTTAACGCTAACAGAGTGGACAGTATCTCAACATACAACAGATATTCTGCTCTAGGAGAAAGTACTCCAGTTAGTCAACGAGTCACTTATGGCGGTAAGAAAAAGAGGCCACTTCTCCACTTGAGGACGGTGCGACATTCAAGAAGCAACACGTTGAGCAAAACACAGACGCTGATGAAACATTAATGGAAACTGAATTATTTTCGCAACAAAATATCACCCAAGAGTCGCCCTCTCTACTCGCGAACATCCTTGTTGATCCACCATCTACAAACATGACTCTTCAACATTCACCTGTTATAACAATGCATGTTTCCCAGCAACAAAGGGAAGCGCCAAATGATGGTGAGGGTGATGTAGCTAAACGTTCATCAGTCTCAGATCAGTTGGACGGAGAAAACAGCGCCTAGCGGTTATTGGGAGACGGCTATTGTGCCACATATAGTAGTAATGGTCATGACAATGAACAGATTTCTGTAAATAGTAATAATATAAAAATTTTGTCGTTAAATGTTTGTGGGATTTTATCGAAACTTAATTGCCCAGAATTTATATCTTATATTAGCAAGTATGATATAGTAGGCTTACAGGAGATTAAAACTGATGACACTGATCAGATATGTGTTCCGGGCTTTGAAGTTCACATGTTCAGTAGGAAAAACCTGTCGAATTATCGTTCAGGAGGGATGGCTCTACTTGTACGAGAAAATTTAGCACCTTATGTCCAAATTGATACAAGTAATAAGTGTAAATTAGTAACATTTTTTACTATTTCAAAAGAAATATACGGCAGTTAGAACAGCATTTGCGACGAAGATCTAAAGTGTGGATTGGTCTATGTACCACCAAATGGCTCCAAATATTCGCATCCCGATCCTTTTTTTTTGAAATTCAGGTTGAAATGATAAGGTACTTTTCTAGTAGCAAACATTGTTTATTGTTTGGTGATTGGAACTCAAGATGTGGAATTTTAAAAGATTATACCGAGATTGATGAAGTTATCTCTGAACTATATGACTTACAAACATTACAAAATGAAGAGAATGAAATATTTCGAAATTTTTCAATGTACAATGTACCGTTGGATAGAAATGTTAAAGATAATACTACTAACAATTATGGCAATCAATTTATTGATTTATGTAAGAATAATAATATGTTTCTTTGGAATGGTAGAATCAAAAATGAGTTTTACCATCCTAAATTGACATGCAAGGATGCTACTAGCACAGTTGACTATTTTTTATCCTCTTCATTTGTGTTTGAAAATATCTTAGATTTCAACATTGATGATTTTTGTTCTCTCTATTCTGATGTTCACTGTCCATTGTATGCAGTTTTGAAAACTAAAGGTTGTTTACCTGAAACCAAAGTTAAAAATGATGTTCAAAAACCAGATAAAATTAAGCTGTGGGACACGAACAAAACAGAGTTATTTTTAGAAAATATTGATCTAGCAAAGGTATCTGATATTGAAATGAAACTGGACAGAATGGTGGAGGCTAGTACTGTCTTACAAACTGATATGGACGATATAGTATCCAGCATTGCGTCTGTATTTAGAAATTCTTCTAAAGAATCATTTGGCACTGTTAAGCAGCGACTAAATGATAATAAAGCCCCAAAGAGAAATAAAAACCCCTGGTTTGATAGATCATGCCAAAATATAAGAAATATATATCATAAAACAAGACAAGCATAAGTAAAGAATATAAAAACACATTAAAACATGCAAGAAATAACTTTGATTCTGCTAAGATAGACACATTACGTAAATTGAAAAACGCGGACTCCCGGCATTATTGGAAAGTAATTAATTGTAAAAATGACCAATCACAACCTGCAGCACCTTTAAATGATTTTTTTCAATTCTTTAAATCAATAAATGAAAATCACAAGAATGAAAATGAAAACGAAAACGATAATGAAATAGAACACACTGCACTAAATGAAGACATAAATGGTCCAATAACAGAACAAGAAATCATTAAAGCGGTTAAAAGTTTAAAAACTAATAAAGCACCAGGCGTTGATGAAATTATAAATGAACAAATAAAATACTCAATAAATACCATGGTTTCTGTTTACATAAAACTCTTCAATACAGTTTTTAATACGGGTATAATACCTCAAGAATGGACAATCGGACTTATCAAACCGATTTACAAAAATAAAGGTGACCCTAACAAACCTGAAAATTATCGCCCGATATCACTCCTGAGCTGTCTCGGGAAATTATTTACATGTATTTTAAACAATAGACTAAATGAATTTGCCGAGAAAACAAATTTGATACATGAGACACAGGCAGGGTTTAGAAAGAACTTTTCAACCATAGACAATGTTTTTATTCTAAAACACTTAATTGATCTTGTTCTTTCAAGTAAGAAAAAGTTTTACTGCTGTTTTGTCGATTTTAAACAAGCCTTCGATTCAGTTTGGCGAGTAGGTCTATGGCAAAAACTAAGAAAAGAACATATCAATGGAAAATGTTTTGACATTATCAAAAGCATGTACAACAATATTAAATCAAAAGTTATGACTGCAGAAGGATCTACCCCGTTCTTTGACTGCCTTGTAGGAGTAAGACAGGGAGAAAATTTATCCCCTTTTTTGTTTTCTATTTTCCTAAATGACCTTGAACAATACTTAAGTGATAAAGTACATGGCATAGCCAGTGATATAGATGTAGATGGAGTACGCATATACCTAAAGCTTTTCGTATTATTATATGCCGACGATACGATAATTTTTAGTGATAACGAGCAGGATCTACAGAATGCTCTGGACAGATTTAAGGAATACTGCGATTTATGGAAACTTAATATTAATGAAAATAAAACGAAAATTTTGCTCTTTGGTAAGGGATCTGCTAAATGTAACTGTTCATTCAAAATAGGTACACATGTTATTGAACTTGTGAATGAATATAAATATTTAGGTTTATTGTTTACAAAAAGTGGGAGTTTTCATAAAACAAAATTGAAAATTGCTGCTCAAACTAGTAAGGCAATGTTTGCATTAATTAGACGGATTAAAGTATTGTCACTTCCATATGATATACAAATAGACCTTTTCGAAAAAACAATAAAACCAATACTCTTGTATGGGTGTGAACTCTGGGGGTTTGGAAACTGTCAAATGCTAGAGAAGGTGCAACTTAAGTTTTACAAATACATTTTTAATTTAAAAACAACTACACCATCATATATGATATACGGAGAAACCGGTGTTACTCCGTTAATACTTAATATTAAAAACAGGGTTATTGCATATTGGACCCCGACTTATTGAAAATTTATCTACAAATCAAAGTACAAAATTAGCATCAAAACTTTATGTCACAATATTCACACTACATTCCAAAAATAAAATTAAATCACAGTGGCTAGAAAATACTAAACAGTATCTTTGTAATACTGGCTTTTCTGGAATCTGGTACAGTCAAAGCTTTGTTAGTTCCAAATGGCTTATAAAAGCATCTTATCAAAAACTTAAAGATATCTTTATACAAAACTGGCACTCAGACCTTAACCAAACATCGGATTCCAGTATTTATAAATACATAAAACAAAACTTTGGCCGCAGTGGTTATTTAGACAAGTTGCCTAATTATTTTGGTAAAATATTATTAAATACTTCACCCGAAATCATCGACTTCCTATTGAAACAGGCCGCTGGCATAATATACCTTACATTGAGCGGAAATGTATATATTGTACAGATATCGGAGATGAGTATCACTATTTACTTGTTTGTCCAACGTTTAATAACTTAAGATTGAAATATATTGATTATCAAACTAGAACGAGACCAAGTAAACGAAAATTAATGGAACTAATAACGCATAATAATATTGAAAAACTAAAAAATCTAAGTATATTTTGCAGCAAAATTAAGCAAACCTTTAAAAACTAGATCTATAGATTCTAAAATATTTTTAAATGTTTTCTAAAATTCATATCTGGCCCCATGCTTGTGAAGCGTTTGGTTTGAGTCTGGGATCGTTCTCGGGTCTTTGGTTGGTCAAATGTGAGCAGAATGCTCAAGTCTGACAAATCATGGGGTTTGGGCCGTCTCGGGCTTGTCTCGGATGCTTTATAGGCGTGGACCCAGTACATGTAAATGATTTAATACTAATTGTTTGAAATATACATGCTTTAACTCATTTACCCCTGAAACTTTTCATCGAAAATTCCAATTCCAAGTTAAGTCTAGTCATTTTTTTTTACTATTTATGGTTGTTTTTAACAATTAATTTTCAAAATGACAAACAGTGTAGACCCTGATCAGAGAGCTCTTTAATGAGCCCTCTGATCAGGGTCTGCACTGTTTGCACAGGACAAGTGTAATCCTCATAGGTACACTGTTTGTAAATGACGAGTATACTCGTCGTCAGGGTTGAATGTGTTAATAATCATATGTTGTGCAGTTTTCTGGTAATTTGGCGCTATACATGCTTTAAGTCATTTACCCCTGAAATTTTTCATCGAAAATTCCAATTTCAAAATAAGTCTAGTCAATTTTTAACTTTTTTATGGTTGTTTTCAGTAATAAATTTCAAAATGACAAACAGTGTAGACCCTAATCAGAGGGCTCCTTAAGGAGCCTTCTGATCAGGGTCGACACTGTTTGCACAGGACAAATGTAATCCGCATAGGTACTCTGTTTGTAAATGACGAGTATTCTCGTCGCCAGGGTTGAATGTGTTAATAATCGTATGTTGTGCAGTTTTCTGGTAATTGGCGCTGTGGCACAGCCGGCGAGGTTTATGTGGGACAAAATATGGAATTGGCTGTTGTTGTGTATTCAGCGCTAGGTGGCCTGAAAACTGCACCATACACTAAATTCTAGATTAGATTATGACGTCGTTTTTTAAATACAAATTACGTAACTTTTACGTCATAATTATGGAATGTATATAAACAGAGCTCCAGGTTGAATAGGGGGAGTAACTCAAAACGAATAAAGTCTTTATTTCTGCATTAAACCATGTGGTGTCACTACTCATTAGAATCGACTCTCCGAGACGATTCAGGTGGGTGGTTACATCAAGGGATTTGGTGCTGAAATGTGTATGAATGTTGGATTCGTTCAGTTTACTTCCTCTTATCTGGAGCCCTGGTATAAAACTATGTGTAGCCGTTTTCCCTTATATTGTTTACTTTTGTTGTTCAATGTTACTTTGAGTTATAATTATAATGCTAATGTTTCTCACTATCCGTGGGACTTATGCATATGTAAATAAAAGTTGAAAGTTGAAATGAAAGAAAAAGTGAAAGTAAGACCGTTCGGTTTTTCGTGTCATTTGGTGTTAATGTGATAAATAGGATATCAAATTCGTGTGTTTTCAGTCGTGAATTTATTGAACTCGTTGGATAAAATCATATTTTTGTCCGCCAAGGCTCGCAACATATGATTTTGTCAAACTCGTTCAATAAATTCACGAATGAAAACACACTCATTCAATATCCTCTATATATTTTTCAATGACCTGTTATTCTATACTTTCTATCCCTTTCTATCTGAATTCAAAACAAACAAACACATACATGTATATATACATGTATATGAAATGTAAGTTACCGTAACTATCCTAAGTATTAGGACAGATAGGCCTGAGCACACAGTGTAGAACCTGATCGGACTGCTCCTGAGGGCACTTGCAAGTTTAAACTTTTATCTATTTCATATCACTTTGTTAGAATGACAAAAACGAGGTAGAGGTCGCTATCCAGGGCTGCCATTTCTCCGGATTTTTCCTAAATCTTCGGATGTTTTTCTAGAACATGGTAGCTTAAAGCAGGCTGAAAGTAAAGCAGAATGCGCATAAGGCGCATTCTGCTTTACTTCCAGCCTGCTTTAAGTAGTCACGTGTCAACAAAACTAGACACAGGCTATGGGGAAAAGGTACGATTCGTAATTTGCAATTGAAAAATGCAAATTTCGAAATCTTAGGATTGTTCATGTCAACTTATGGCAGCCCTGCTATTCGTTCCCAATAAACGCATTTATGTAAACAAATCCTTACGTTCATTTGCAGTTTTAATCCAGATCAGACGACGCGTAACACGGCGTCTGATCCTTCTCTAAATGATTTGCTATTCAGTTTAAATCTAATCGTTATTAAAACATTGCCACTGTCTTCATTTTCTTACAATGCGTGTGAATTTGGTTCATTTACAGTGGAAAGAGCATGTACAGGGAGGTAACTCAGATTATCACGATGAAACATTTCACAATCATACACTTTGGGACCTATTTCGGAAACGGACCGGAAACTCTTGACCTATTATAGGCTATATAGCAATCCCGAATGGATTAATGCCCCATTTCCACACCGACTACGAATCCCACGAATCGCTACGAATTGGAAAACGCTAGGATTCGTAGTTGATTCTTAATTAACAGATTCGTGGAGTTCTTACCTGATTCGTATAGTCGATTCTTGCAATTCGTGAGCGGTCGGGGATTCGTGGCAAAAGTTTTGAGCTGTTCAAAGTTTTGGCCAAGACCTCCACGAATGGAACAATGGGTAGTTAATTCGTAACAAATTCGTAGTGCATTCGTAGGATTCGTAGCTGATTCGTAGGATTCGTAAACGGCTTTTTTGACGTTCGTGGTATTCTTAACTCATTCGTGGGATTCGTGAGTACTAGTTTGATACCTTTCTCCTGCAGCCAGGAGTCTGAGAGTCAATGCCAGCTTCACTCCCGTATGTATATTTGGTCTCACGTGAGTGTCCCTCCTCTGCATGGATGACTGACCTATAATCCCTCTCTATACAACGACACACAATGGGACACACACAATATGTTCGGAGGGAGTCGTTATAGGGAGAGAAACTTAAGACTTGATTTACATTTGCAAACAGCTTGAATTAAGATCAGACGCCGAGTAACACGGCGTCTGGTCTGGATTCAAGCTGTTTGTCACTCGTCATCAAAATGTCCAATATGTAAATTTGAGAAAACCAACAGACGATAATTTTAAGCAATCGATATGGCAGCAGCAACAATGTTAAACGTAATTGTCATGTTTGAGGAACTGCCGTAAGGGTCGCTGTACGGAGGGGGTCGAGAGTTCCTATAGGAACTTACTACATTGTTTTGGTCCTGTACTGGCGGTTTTCTGATTTAATGGATCAACATCCTATTTCAAGATCTAAAACTGTGTCAATGATTATAATTTATCAATCAACGTTTGACTTTAAATAGCCTATTTATATCCCATTTGTATGTTTGCATGCATCATTTACTATCTGTCTTTCTTTTGTCTTTGTCTCTCCCATTTTTCATCTCCCTCCCTGTCTGTCTATCTGTCTTGTCTGTCTGTCTGTCTGTATGTCTGTCTGTCTGTCTGTGTCTCTCTCTTTCTCTCTATCTCCCTACCATCTCTCACACTTATATTACTCACGCAGATTGAATCTCTGTATTTCATTTCGACAGAGGCTCAATTAATGCGTGCAGTGTCTATACCCCATCAACCACGTTGTCTCATTTTTCTCTACTACACACTGATCACGTATATTGGCTCTCTGGCGTACGTCTCGACAGAGGTCCAATGTAAGCGTGAAAGTGTTCAAATAAATTATACAGCGAAAGAGACGTTACTCTTCCCCGTTTAATGGTAAACGCATCTCATTAAATGTAGAAAACGATAATGTTAAACAATTCCGCCTATTATCTTATTTGAGTGACAGGCAGTTTGGAACCTAATCAGACGCCGGGTTACTCGACGTCTTATCTGGATCAAAACTGTTCGCAATACTAAATTTAATCTAAGCGTAAACACTTTTACTGGCAAATAGTGACGTCTTATTCACCGTAGTACAACAGGGCCTTCATATTTTGTGTTTTGATTCTGTCATCCTTTTCCTCATTACTTGATTGGTTGATTGGTTGACTTACTGATTGATTGGTTGAATGACTGAGTGTTTATTTGAATCATTCACTCATTCACTCGGCCATTCATGCAGTCACTCATATTATTCGTTCATTCATCTATGATACATTAACATGTATTATACGCATTTTGTGTTTGGGAACGTGTGTAATTATATTACAAACTATTGTTATACATGTCCTTAAGTAAAAGTGCTGTTAAATATCCTTATAATTTTCATTTCTACATAATGGTAACTGAAAATGTCTGGCTTTCCCAGTATGTTTTGCTAACTTAAACATTCTGTTAATTATACCCGTATCTCTCCCGGAATCTAATAGTAAATAATCTTCTAAAATTTAACTAACTGATAATACACAAAATTAATTGTTTGTCAATATGTATGTTTTGTCTATGTATATACAATGTATAACGTTTTCCTCATGTATTCATGTATATCATGAACTGAGTGTAATAAAGGAAATTGAAATTGAATTGTTTGGAGGGCCGTTGTAGAGTGTGAACACTGAAGATGGTAAAGGTATTCTCATCTTCCACACTAAGCTAATGTTCTAGCGTTCTAGATGGAGTCAGCCACTGTCTAACCCAGCACCTTGTGGATCTCTCCCTTCGTCTGCGGGATATGGTGTGACTCCGGTCTAATTTGACCTTCTTTCTTCTTTGTAAAACAGTCATTTTCCACATCGCTTGGATTCTCCCAAGAATAGATTTGGGCTTAACTCATTTAACCCATTGATATTTGGTCCAAGCACTGCCTCTCCATCACTAGAAAACTAGGGCAAGATTGGCTGCTTTTTTTGCTACTGAGAAAAGTATTTATGCACCGTCTACTTTCAGTTTAAATTTGACCATTTCCGACCTATCACCCTCACTTTCCCCAACAGCCACAAGAGGAAGTAGTTCTCCAAAAAGAAACAGAAAATTGCCACAATGGGCAGAGAATACACAAAATTACTTGAACATATGACATTACAAGGCATGCCAGGTCTAATAGACACTTTTAGATCCATATTTGGACAGATGGCAATTTTAAAGATCTACTTTTTACTGTACTACGACCTCAGGAAGCACTTCCTCACCGGTGTCACACCATATCGTCTTGCTACATGTATTAGCATGCAGATAGCGTTGATACGCCAGTTCCAAATCCAGTGCCACTGTTACTCTATCTTAAAAGTCCATTTTTGGACTGATGCCCGAGTTGAAACGGGAACTACAGCGCTCCCTCTCACAATTGGGGACAAAATGTGTGCGTTGTTGGAAGGAGTAGTTATAGGGAGGGAAATTGGCTTACATTTGCAAACAATTTGAATCCAGATCCGATGCCGAATTACGCTGCGTCTGATCTGGATTCAAGCTGTTTGTCACACGCCATTATTTTTTTTCTGTCAAATGTCTATTATGTAACTTTGAGAAAAACAGCAGCCAACAATTTTAAACAAACAATATAGCATGCAGGCGTGACAGCTTGGACATATTTGTTTTTGGTTGGAAAACAACGACAAGTGTTGTTGTAAGGAGGGAGCCGTGGTGGTTAGGACGGCCGTTGCAGGGAGAGAACAATACCATATGCCACTATTCCACACCGACTACGAATCCCACGAATCCCACGAATTGATAAATGCTGTGATTCGTGGGGATTCGTGGAGTTCGGCATTTCTTTCTATCCAATTCGTGGCCCTCTACGAATCGGCTACGAATCGGCTACGAACGAGTTAAGACTATTCGTGGGATTCGGCTCGAATCTTACGAATACTGTCAAGAATTCAGTACGAGTTGCAAGAATCCACTACGACTACTGCACGAACGCTAAGAATTAGTTACGAATGTGCCGAATGCATCTACGAATCAGCTACGAATGAAATTTAATTCTTGACGGTTCGTGGGATTCTTGAAGGTATGTATTGTTCCCTCCCTGCAACGGCCGTCCTAACCACGGCTCCCTCCTTACAACAACACTTGTCGTTGTTTTCCAACCAAAAACAAATATGTCCAAGCTTTCACGCCTGCATGCTATATTGTTTGTTTAAAATTGTTGGCTGCTGTTTTTCTCAAAGTTACATAATAGACATTTGGCGTGTGACAAACAGCTTATATCCAGATCAGACGCAGCGTAATTCGGCATCGGATCTGGATTCAAATTGTTTGCAAATGTAAGCCAATTTCCCTCCCTATAACTACTCCTTCCAACAACGCACAAATTATGTCCCCCATTGTGAGAGGGAGCACTGTAGTTCCCGTTTCAACTCGGGCATCAGTCCAAAAATGGACTTTTAAGATAGAGCAGCAGTGGCACTGGATATGGAACTGGCGTGTCAACGCTAGCTGCATGCTAATACATGTAGCAAGAAGATATCCCACAGAAGAAGGGAGAGATCCACAAGGTGCTAGGTTAGACAGTGGCTGACTCCATCTAGAACGCTAGAACATTAGCTTAGTGTGGAAGATGAGAATACCTTTACCATCTTCAGTGTTCACACTCTACAACGGCCCTCCAAACAACGACCCCCTCCGTACAACGACCCTTACGGCAGTTCCCCAAACATGACAATTACGTTTAACATTGTTGCTGCTGAAATATTGACTGCTTAAAATTATCGTCTGTTGGTTTTCTCAAATTTACATATTGGACATTTTGATGACGAGTGACAAACAGCTTGAATCCAGACCAGACGCCGTGTTACTCGGCGTCTGATCTTAATTCAAGCTGTTTGCAAATGTAAATCAAGTCTTAAGTTTCCCTCCCTATAACGACTCCCTCCGAACATATTGTGTGTGTCCCATTGAGTGTCGTTGTATAGAGAGGGAGCGCTGTATGTAAGAATGCCAGGATTATAGGTCAGTCATCCATGCAGAGGAGGGACACTCACGTGAGACCAAATATATATACGGGAGTGAAGCTGGCATTGACTCTCAGAATCCTGGCTACAGGAGAAAGGTATCAAACTAGTACTCACGAATCCCACGAATGAGTTAAGAATACCACAAACGTCAAAAAAGCCGTTTACGAATCCTACGAATCAGCTACGAATCCTACGAATGCACTACGAATTTGTTACGAATTAACTACCCATTGTTCCATTCGTGGAGGTCTTGGCCAAAACTTTGAACAGCTCAAAACTTTTGCCACGAATCCCCGACCGCTCACGAATTGCAAGAATCGACTACGAATCAGGTAAGAACTCCACGAATCTGTTAAGAATCAACTACGAATCCTAGCATTTTCCAATTCGTAGCGATTCGTGGGATTCGTAGTCGGTGTGGAATAGGGGCATTAAATAATCCCACGAACCGTCAAGAATCAAATTTCATTCGTAGCTGATTCGTAGATGCATTCGGCACATTCGTAACTAATTCTTAGCGTTTGTGCAGTAGTCGTAGTGGATTCTTGCAATTCGTACTGAATTCTTGACAGTATTCGTAAGATTCGAACCGAATCCCACGAATAGTCTTAACTCGTTCGTAGCCGATTCGTAGAGGGATAGAAAGAAATGCCGAACTCCACGAATCCCCACGAATCACAGCATTTATCAATTCGTGGGATTCGTGATGGGATTCGTAGTCGGTGTGGGATAGGGGCATAAGGTACTAGTCTACTTAACTTGCAAGGTTAGTGATAGTTGGCCGATTAGATCAGTCGGTAGAGCAATACGCCTTCTGTGCGAATTGTCGCCGGTTCGATCAGGGTCCAAACTGTTTGCAAAAACGCTTTTTGGCGTCATTTAGAGTGAACGGGTTACATGTAATACACTCGCGTAAAGGGAAATCATGCCTGTATCTTTAACACACAATCATGTCACTTACTTAATCTTCTATGTTTCGTGTAATAAATAAGGCCTTCACTATGGTACATGTACATGTATGCCATTGCGATTTGTCTGTCGCCCTCGCCTGTTCCTGCAACAATTTAAGAATAGAACTGGATTTAACCGTAATGACCCTTAGTATTAAGCAGACAGGCCTGAGCAAACAGTGTAGACCCTGATCGGATTGCTCCCATGGGAACAGTCTGATCAGGGTCAACAATATGCGTCTATTATTTTGCACCTTTTCGACAAATTACTCTTTGCATTTATTTCTCCATCTTCTGGAGAACATAGTACAGTGGAGAATCTGTTATTCTTTCCCAATAAACGTGTTTACGCTAAAACTATTATTTACAGAGCAAACAGTTTGGAGCCAGATCAGACGCCGGGTAACCCGGCGTCTGATCAGGCTCCAAACTGTTTGCCACCAAGATAAACATGAATTATCAGAATTGTCCAAAAGTTGTACTTTTCTACGTTTTAGTGTTTTGCGTTTGCGTACGTTTGCGTTTAAACGGGAAAGAATAACAGATTCTCCACTGTATGACTGTTCCTTTCAGGGTACACATTATTCGTGTTAACAACCTCTAATATGGATTCAACATAAATTATGTTTATATATATTTTATATACATGCATACTAATAAAAAGTTCATTTCAAATTAGAAATTACAGCAAATATAATGTAATTATAAGAAATGAACTGAATATTTTCGGCGTTTAAGCTACCATGAATCGCTGGCTAATATCATAACACACTTTTCTATGTTCTTGCTGATGGTACATGTAACGGGCACCTGTGGTTTAAGCGCAAACGGAACGCAAACGCATTGCAGTAAAATGTTTAAAAAGGACAATTTTTAGACACTTATAAATGCTCATTTAAATCTGAATAGCTAAAGTTTGGAGCCTGATCCGATACTGGGTTACCCGGCGTCTGATCTAGCTCCCAACTGTTTGCAATGGTAATAATAGTTTTAGCGTAAACGCGTTTAGTGGGAAAGAATAACCCTTTCTCCACTGTGCATAAACGTATTCAGTTCAGTAAAGATATTGAATTGAATGATATTTTTCTTCAAATTTAACTGAACCTATAAACAAATGCAATGCAATCGTTGGTAGAAAATAACGGATTATTGAAAATGTTCTCGATTCATTTTGGACTGAGTTGCAAACAGTTTGGACGCCCGGTATAATGATTTGAACGATATACGAATGACTGATTCAGCATAAACGCGTTTTTTGGGAAAGTATGAATTTTTAACCCACTATAACTTACCGCAGGACAGGGATTAAGCAGACAGTTCAAACAGTTTATATAGCTAGACAGTGTTTTGTTCAAACCCTTTTATTATCAAATTTATCGTGATGTATTTACCCTTCACCGCCATATTGTCGTCTGCTTCAATATTGTTGTCTGCAATAACGTTTCAAAGTTAGATTTAAGGCAGTTTATTTATGCTTTTCGGTGGATTACCACGAAATAGCAGTGGATTATCACTTGGTAATCCACTGCAGTGGATTATCACCAATCGCTTTTATTATGAATTTTCCCCGTAGGGGTCTCCAAGAATCGTAGTCAATCGTGTCTTATCGTTAAATTCCGGCAGTCCGATTTGTCGCGAACTACTCACCGGAAGAGCACGAATCCAGACTCGGGAGCAACGAAGTAATTCGGATGACGTCATCGTACGGGAAACTGTTTCGAAAATGTGTTCGATATAAAGTTGGGGCTCAACACGGGGTAAATCATTTACTTTCGCTTTCACAATTGTCGAACAATTTCGGTTAAAAAGTGGCTTAAAAGCATAAATAAATAGAATAATTGTATTTTTTCAGTATAAGATCGAATTTAATCCATTTCGTGAACATCAGACTGTTATATTTTCACTCGTGGCTTCGCCACTCGTGAAAATATAACGTCTGATGTTCACTCAATGGATTAAATTTCTATCTTATACTGAAAAAAAACAATTATCCTCTATATAACTGACGTTATTGCAAAACAAGTGCCAAGCAGTTTTTGATCCTGATTAGATGACGCGTTACGCGGCGTCTGATAAGGATCAAAACTGTTTATGACTTCATTAAAGGGTTAAATATTGAATGCTTACATGTAGATCTAACTCATTACAGTGGAGAATCTGTTATTCTTTCCCGTTTAAACGCAAACGTACGCAAACGCAAAACACTAAAACGTAGAAAAGAACAACTTTTGGACAATTCTGATAATTCTTGTTTATCTTGGTGGCAAACAGTTTGGAGCCTGATCAGACGCCGGGTTACCCGGCGTCTGATCTGGCTCCAAACTGTTTGCACTGCAAATAATAGTTTTAGCGTAAACGCGTTTATTGGGAAAGAATAACACATTCTCCACTGTAACTCTCATCGACGAACATACTCGTCATTTACAAACAGTGTACAGTGGAGAATCTGTTATTCTTTCCCAATAAACGCGTTTACGCTAAAACTATTATTTGCAGTGCAAATAGTTTGGAGCCAGATCAGACGCCGGGTAACCCGGCGTCTGATCAGGCTCCAAACTGTTTGCCACCATGATAAACAAGAATTATCAGAATTGTCCAAAAGTTGTTCTTTTCTACGTTTTAGTGCTTTGCGTTTGCGTACGTTTGCGTTTAAACGGGAAAGAATAACAGATTCTCCACTGTATAAGCATTCTCTCGGAATTAATAAAAAATGCCTTACTTGGGGAAGAAGGTCATCCAATAAATAATTCCAATAAAACCTTTTTTCCAGGAAACTAGCTTCGCGTAAAATCCTCACATCTACTTCCGGTTGAGCAGACATAAGTACAAAAGTGGCTCGGTAATCTTGTGTTCTATTGGCACCGCCGCACGCTCCATAAGCTCCAATATTAATCCCTGCACTGCCGATGACGTCACGGATTTAAGAAATTGTCGTCTACATTTATTTCCGAAATTCAAACTTAAGTAAATTGACTTGTTATATGGTATTGAGTGTTAAACAGTTTGGATCCTGATCAGACGCCGCGACACGTGGCGTCTGATCAGGATACAAGCTGTTTGCAAATACTGAGCGTAATCGGGGTAAAATAGTGAAAGGGAAAACCTTTAAGATACTGAATTGTCGTTTGCGACAAATTTATCGTTCTGGTATTTTTCTAGTCTTATATTTCAGTGTTTTTATTTGATAGCAACTATACTGGTAATGTTTTTGAACAGTTTGGAACATGTAAACGACGAGTAACTTGGCGTCTGATCTGGATTCAAATTGTCTGCAAAAGTTGGTCCATTGATGATAGCATTTTATAGGATAATACTGCTATATACAGTGGAGAATCTGTTATTCTTTCCCAATAAACGCGTTTACGCTAAAACTATTATTTGCAGTGCAAACAGTTTGGAGCCAGATCAGACGCCGGGTAACCCGGCGTCTGATCAGGCTCCAAACTGTTTGCCACCATGATAAACAAGAATTATCAGAATTGTCCAAAAGTTGTTCTTTTCTACGTTTTAGTGTTTTGCGTTTGCGTACGTTTGCGTTTAAACGGGAAAGAATAACAGATTCTCCACTGTACAGTACACTATAATTATGCATAACATTGTCTTTATTATTTATTTATTAAAGGGCTAGGATTTTACCATCATACAAAATATTGGTATCCACAAGGAGTAAAAACCCTCTATTAAGATCGCACAAAAGAAAGCTAACTGATTATAGGAAAGACAGGTGAAAACTTAAAGCAAGGTGAAAGTAAAACAGAAAGATCCTAAAAGAGATTTCTGTTTATTTTGTTCTTGCTTTAAACAACCACCTAGTTAGTGGTCGTAATAGGGACGAGGGTTACTGTATAGAAAACAAACAAGGATCGGTCATAGACATGGACCAAATGGCTCATGATGAAACGGTTCATATCTTAAGACATAACTGTCCATCATGTGCTACTGAGCGAGTTCAGTTGACCTACTGGGATAGTACTAAAGTTAGCTTGTATAACATAATATATCTACTCTAGTTCACAATTAACAAAGCACATAAAGTGAGACTCTCCTGTAAACAAATATGGCGGACATTACTGGCAATATATCATTATTAGGTTAAGGAATAATACTTCTTTTATTTTTTGTGAAAGTTGGGACATTATATATTTCTAAATGATGTATTAATCTGTCAGAAACTTACAAACTGTCAGTCTCTTCCGCCAACTTGTTTTTTTCTTTCGCAATCTTGTTTGCCGCCATTCTACTCACATGCCGGATTGTGTGAAACTGAACTTGATACCATTTTATTTTGAAATTGCAATGGAAACCAAGTCTGTAGAAATTACTACAATATTCAAGCTTATTACAGAACGGGTTGTAAGGTGCAGTACAAAGGTTATAAACCAATTTTGGATATTCGTATTTCTTAAAAAAGGACACGAATCGTACTAATGAATCGTCTGTGCTTGATCCAAAAGAACGTCGCAATTGGACAATCATGGCATATTTTAAAACACGTTCAAAATTTTTGAAATGCTGAGCTTAATTGTATATCTTATATTTCGTTATAAGTGAGCGTCACTGTTTTTACCCACGAGCTTACTTGTCTGTCTTATATTATAGAACAATCATGTTTTCTGACTGTTTATAGAAACCTTACATTTTCTGCCTGACAAGGAAGAGCCATGTTATATCGACAAGTAATCCCTATAAAAGCAAATTTACCACAACGCTACACACTTATCTAATAAGTACCATCGAGAAGGCGTTCTTTTTTCCCAATCAAAACGCGTTTAGTTTGCAAAAATAGAGTATGTCCATTGACAATATTTCCGGGCTATTGTAATCAGTTTGGAGCCAGGTCAGACGCCGAGTAACTCGGCGTCTGATCTAGCTCCAAAGGCCTTATTTTCAATTAAGTGGTATTTTCATCATTTTATTGTATTGCATTTGTGGTCTGTTTTATACATTTTTTAAAAATAATAACGGTTCCCGGCTTTCAAGGGTATAGAACACCAATTAGGCTCTCCTATATAATTCATATAAAATGTGCCATCTTCAAGGCCAAATTTGTCAACTTGTACAGCCTAGCCAGACACACCTATATATTGGTCATAAACAAACATTCATGCACAACTGAACATTGAAAAAACAGCAGGGGGCCAAGGTTTATGTAAGAACAATAGCATGACTTTATTGGCATGGCTGGTGTTCTGCTACAATGTACCTTCTGTCAGAGACACGGCTAAAATAGGGACATGTCACTTGAGCACACATTAGTTCTACATTAACCCTTTTCTAGGATAATATCCTATATCTATTATCTGGAATCAAGGTACATGTACTTCACAGTAAATGTCTCATGTCAAAATGCTATTTTGAGGCAAAAAGGTTTGGCACTGTTTCTCTGTGCTCTATTTTGGACTAAACCATGACATCGCTTTCGGTCTATTTGATTTGATTATGTCTGATCAGGATCCAAAACTGTTAACAAATAACTTTTGTACTCTGGGTAAGGCAGTAAAGGGGTTTATAACCATCTCGTGATACTAGGGCTAATCAACGTAAAAGCTAAATCAGCCAGAGGCAACATTGTTATCTAATAAGTATTTTCTCTTATCTAATAACGATTCCAAGGTATATGCGCTCCTTACATCTTTCTACAACCCACGCTGTGGTTATCAAAGTAGTCAGTTAATAAACAAACGTATACGCTTCTATCCATTTTAACCCACTACTCCATAAATACGCCCTTTTACACATTTAATTTATTCCTCAACTGAAGAAAATAGTTTTAATCTATGATACAGAACCGTATGCACCGTAGGAAATATTTTCTATATCAATATCCTAGCAGATAGTAGCTTAAATAGGTATGCATGACACTCATGCTTTTTGCCAGGGATCTGCCTATAAAGGGATTATCGCCGAAATTAGGTCAGGAAATGTCTTTAAATACATTTCCTCAGTCCTTTGATGGACCCCCTCATTGTTCTCAATATGCGTGAAAGTAACTGTAAAGCAGAACCAAAGTGTGCATAGCCAATAACACTAATTTCAAGTTGTCTAGAGAGGCCCTTACATACTAACACTCAAGGTTTTTTCAATGGGTTTTACTAACCAAACTAACAAATATAAGGTAAGGGCCTCACATGCAACGCTTCGATAATAATGTCCCTAGACAATATACATATAACAGTAACAGCACAACTGACACAGGGATGGCTGCTTTTAAACCTGACCAGGTATTATCACCGAATGTAGGTCAGTAAATGTCTTTAACAGTTATCTACTCATCTGACGTGGCAAACATACATACAAAATATCTGGGGTCCGTTTCATAAAATTTCGTACGACAAAAATGTTGTCGTAAGTCAGATTATAAGAGTATCAATTATTATTTATTTCTTCATCTAATCCTGGCTTGTGACATCGTTTTGGAATCGTCTTGAAAAGACGATTCCAAAGAGATGTCACAATACAGGATTAGATAGAGAAATCAGAAATTAAATGTATTTTAAAGTTCTGACTTACGATTGTACGAAGTTTTATGAAACGGGCTCCTGGAGTCTAAGGGTGGATTATTGATCGGAAAACATTTGATGTAAAATCATCATAATATATGTTTACTGAATGACCTTGACTTTTGATATACTGACCTCAAAAGAAATAGATGAAATTATCATAGCTAAACTTCCATATCAAATATGAACACTCTCTGTTTACCCCTTTACCCAATAGCCTGTTTCTTTTTTCAAAATATTTGACTACTTAAAGCAGATTAAAAGTAAAGCAGAATGTGCTTAACGGCTTTTTCAGTTTTGGTATGTATTTGGCTCTTCCACATCTCTCACCAGAAATATAGCAAAGAAACTGCTAAAAAGGTGACAGTTTGAAAATAATATTTTATTGTTGGTTCTACAAATTGAGAAAATTCATTTTCGCAATGGTAAAAGGGGGGTAATGAAACTTTCTTTTCACAACTTTTCTCATATTTGTTTGATAAATGAGATATTTCCAAACGGTAGTTTCCAGAGCCACCAAACGACCTAAACCAACATATACATGTATATCCGATGTAACCAGGTTACCTATTTTCCATTATAAACTGTTCTGTTCTAAAAGTAACTCGGTCATGTCAGAAAAATTGGATAATACATGTATGTGTTCTCACTGACTTACAGTGGAGAATGTGTTATTCTTTCCCAATAAACGCGTTTACGCTAAAACTATTATTTACAGTGCAAACAGTTTGGAGCCAGATCAGACGCCGGGTAACCCGGCGTCTGAACAGGCTCCAAACTGTTTGCAACCAAAATAAACAAGAATTATCAGAATTGTCCAAAATTTGTTCTTTTCTACATTTTAGTGTTTTGCGTTTGCGTACGTTTGCGTTTAAACGGGAAAGAATAACATATTCTCCACTGTAACATACATATATAGCCTGATATTTTATTTATGTAATACTCATACTAGGATTACAGTGGAAAAGACGTTTTTCTTTCCCAATAAATGCGTTCGTAAACTCTAAAACTAGTGTTGTCATTGCAATCAGTTTGAGTAACCCGGCGTCTGATCATGCTTTAAACTGACTGACAATCATATTAAAATAAATTGTGAGAGGTTTAAATAGTAGTAATTATTCTACATTTCAATGCAATATATTTGCGTTTAGTTTGCGTTTTAATGGGACAGAATAGCGTCTTCTCCACTGTATAAGTATAAAGCCCGATTGAATATTTATACTTTTTTGCGTTATACATTATAAATGTGTTTGTTTGTGTATTAGGAACCGGGTTTGTGAGTTCAAACGTTTTGGTGTGGCTGAACAGTGTTTTATTCCCCTCATTTCCTCAGTCCTTTTATGGACTCCCCCCAATTGTTCTCACTAGGCGTGAAAGAACAGGTAAAGAAGGAGTAAAGTGTGCTTAGCCAATGTCACTAATATCAAGTTGTCCAGAGAGGCCCAGACATACTTACACTAAATTTTTTTTTTCAATGGGGTTTTCTAACCAAACTAACAAATTCAAGGTACCGGCATCACATGAGACGCTTCAATGAGTATATCACTAGACAAGCTAACAGTAGCTGCATAACTTACACAGTGATGGATGCTTTTATAACTGGTTTAGTGTCACAACCGAAAGTAGGTCAGGAAATGTCGTTAACCCCTTCCCTGCTATGACGTCACAAATTTTAAACAATTTTCGTCTGCTTTTACTTCCAAAAAATGGTTAGGTATTTCGACTGAAGAAATATTGAAATGTGTGTGTAAAAGTTTAGATCCTGACCAGATCTGTTTGTAATTAATTAGTGTACTCGGGGTAAGGCAGTGTATGGGTTAAAACAGTGGCCTGTTCAGTTGCCACTGTTTACTGTTTAGGTTACATGTAGCAGTTTGTGCCCCGTGTGCAGCGTGCAGAGTACAGTAGAGAACACGATTTATTTCCACATAACCGCGTTTACGCTTAAAGACTTTTCCTCAGTCCATTGAGGACCACCGGCATATTGTTCTGGATGGGTCAATGTAAATGTAAAGCACGTCCAGATTATACTCATGCTCTAGTGATTTTCAATGGTTATTTCTAACCAAACTATCAAATATAAAGGTCCGGTCTCACATAAGACGATTCAATGGTTCAATATGCACAAGACTCATGCTTTTTGCAAGGAAATTGACAGTAAATATTCTTGCAAGGCGTTATGACCAAAAGGTCGTCAGGAGATGTCTTTAAACTATTATTTTCTCTGCAAGCACTTTGGAGCCAGATCAGACGCCGTGTAACCCGGCGTCTGGTCAGGCTCCAAACTGTGTACCACTCAGATTAAAACTGGTAGTCAGAATAGTTAAAAAGTTGTCATTTTCTATATTTCATTACAATGCGTTTGTGGGGAAGCCTTCCAACTGGCTTGCGGAAGGTAGCTGGTTCTACCCAGTTGCAAATTTGTGCCTAAACATTGAATAATGTAATTAGCTGGACGTCGCCATGAATTATGACTGCAATAGTGTTAAAGCGACGTAAACTCATACAGTGGAGAATCTGTTATTCTTTCCCAATAAACGCGTTTACGCTAAAACTATTATTTGCAGTGCAAACAGTTTGGAGCAAGATCAGACGCCGGGTAACCCGGCGTCTGATCAGGCTCCAAACTGTTTGCCACCAAGATAAACATAAAATATCAGAATTGTCCAAAAGTTGTTCTTTTTTAAGTTTTAGTGCTTTGCGTTTGCGTACGTTTGCGTTTAAACGGGAAAGAATAACAGATTCTCCACTGTAACAAATCCAAATCCAAAGAATGGTACTGTTTTAAACCGAAACTAAACGCAATGCAATCAAATGTACAAAATGACAGATTTATGAAAATTATGACGATTTAAGTTTTTTTCTTTTCTTAGCGCAAGCAGTTTTGAGCCTGATCAGATGCCGCGTTGTGCATATGTTACATGTAGTGCTATCGAGCTTGACTCAGAAAAGATTACAGGCAGTTGCAGTCAAGTTAACCCTGCAAAGAATTTTGATCCGTAAAAAAACATGGCGACCAGAGGGCGTGGTCAATTTCCGTATTTACATAATATTTACGACCGAAGTCAAAAACTTTAAAGATCTTCTTTTCAAAAACCGTAAGTCCTAAGACAACCAAATTTCGTATGTAGCATCATGTATTGAACCTTTACATGTACCAAGACTATTCTATCCGGGCAGAAAATAGATACGCATTTGACGTACACATTTGATTTTTACTAGTACTCTTAATTATAGTTCAAATTTATACAGTAATGGATATTCTGCATTGACCAATTCGCTGCCTTACCCCGAGTACAATAGTTAATTACTAGTACAAACAGTTTGGATCTTGAGCAGAGGCAACGTGACACGGCGTCTGGTCAGGATCCAAACTGTTTCACACATATTTCAATATAATGTTCATTTATTATGCGAGGGATTAGACACGTGTATAATTTATGTGTTATTATGTAATCATACAATATAGGGACATTTTGCAGTCGCCCCTGTAGAGGAACTTGTTAACCCTTTCCACCAAAGAAGCGCCTTTTAGGGCATTAAATGTAGTCCTTCACGGGAGAAAAAACGTTAATTCAAACAGTCATGAACATGTACCAAAATAAATAGTTTCTATATCCAAGCCGACAGTAGCATAACCCTTTACCTGATAGTCTATTTCTAGTATTAGAAATAGGTGACTTCTTAAAACAGGTTGAAAGTAAAGCAGAATGCGCCTTAAGGCGCATTCTGCTTTACTGTTAGCCTGCTTTAAGTTATAATGTGCTAGAATATAAAAAAAATATTCCCTATAATATATATTCATTACTGATTAAATTGGAACTACTTTCTTCAGCGGATGAATAAATTATATCCGCTAAAAGGCGCTTCCATTGGGGAAAGGGTTAAAGTAGGATGAACGTAAGGCAAAAGGCGCCAAAAGGTGCATTCGTCTTAACTTTCAACTTGCTTTAAGTCGTCACCTGTCCTCAAGACTAGAAACAGGCTATGAGGTTAACTGGTAAGGACAGGGTCGGTTCTGATATTCTGAAAAATATTGACTTGATCCTCGCATGTTTCTGAAGTTACTTAATTAGCTAACAGTAAAACATTGGCTGGACTTATATGGAAGTATATCACGACCTAGTTCTTTGACCAGCGCATGCATAATAAATGTGAGGAACAATTTTACAGTGGAGAATACGTCATTCTATCCCGCTTTAACGCAAAAGAAACGCGAACAGAATAAAATGTTTAAAAACTGAAAACATTGTGTTAATTCTGACTATTCTTTTTAATCTGAATGGCTAACAGTTTGGAGCCAAATCAGACGACGGGCTACCCGGCCATTGTTCTGGATCCAAACTGTTTGCAAAAGAAATAACAACACACATATTTTAGCGTAAACGCGTTTATTGGGAAAAATAACAGCTTCTGCACTTCCGAAGGTCAGCTAACTATGCAGACAATTTATTCGTGTTTCGTAATAATTTCGTATCCGTAACCCTTTCGGTGCCATAATCGCATAATCCAAACTGTTTGACACTCTTATCCATACTTATTAAGTCACACGACCGTAAATCTAACTTTGAAACATACATGTATTTGCAGACTACAATACTGAAGCAGACGACAATAAAGCGGCGAAGGGGTAAAAATATCCCGAATAATTTTGCGACGAAATGGTTAACCTACGTATACGTGTACCTTCCATTTTCCACAATAATAGACTTTAGCATACAGTGTAGACTCAGACCAGAGCACTCTGATAAGAAGCTGCAGTGTTTGATTTGTTTGCAATTTATTATAAAAAAAACCGAACATGAACAGTCAAAAATGAACTAGGTTTAATTTTGAACAGGAACGTTCCATTATATGTTTCAGGGGTGAATGAGTTAAAAATGACGTATTTTCTGCGTACATTCTGCAACCGGAATAGTTAATTACATCATATCACGTGACCCTGTTTTCATCAATCCATCAAAAACTCATTCTGCTTCAAATGTGTCGTTTGCATGAATATTATAAACAGTGTTTCCTCGTGTGTTATATTAATAAACCTAAATATGGATATCAAACAGTTTGGATACAGATCAGACGCCGAATTACTCAGCGTCTTATCTGGATCTAAACTGTTTAGAACTTGCAGTGTAATCGCCCTCTACAGGAGAAGGGTAAAAGTATCATCAGGGGAGATAAGACGTATTAATTGTTAATTATTATCCTTATTCAATCCGTTTACTGCCATGACGTCATTCACTATAAATACAGTGGAGAAAACGTTAATCTTTCTCTTTGTACACGCAAACAAAACGCAAACGCAAAGCACTAAAATGTAGAAAATAACCACCTTTTGTCAAATTATATTTGACAATATATTGCAAACTAAGGGGCATTGAAGACCCTGATTAGAGGGCCCCTTTACAACCAATTGTATCAACTCTACTACACATGGACTTGCATTTATTAAAATATGGCTTAATGCACGACAGAAACTTATCAAAACTGGATGCTAGAATAGTTTACAGTGAAGAAAACGTTATAAACGCGTTTTACGCCGTAGTAAAAACTATCATTTCCAGTACAAACATTTTGGAGCCAGATCAGAAGCCGGGTAACCCGGCGTCTGATCAGGCTCCAAAATGTTTCCCACTCACCTTAACATTAATTGTCAGAATTGTCAAAAAGATATCGTTTTCTCCATTTAGTGTTTTGCGTTTCGTTTGCGTTTAAACTGGAAAGAATAACGTTTTTTCCACTGTACATGTACCTGTACAATACATGCAAACTGCTCTTTGCTGGGTTAAATCGAACGTTTAGCAATTCATCGATTAATCTTGCTTTCACGTGCTTTTGCAAACAATTCGAAATTACCCTAGTGTTTTATCTTGATCCGAGCTTCAGAGAACATTAATACTTTTGCAGGAAAAATGATAAACATCAATGGATATTTTAAAATGTTAAATGGTTTAACGTTTTAAGCGTATGATCAGATAAATTCTAGCAGACGCCAGAAGAGTTTTGCCTGATTAGACCATTAAATTACATCGCCAAATATCCTAAATAAAAGTATATTGCTACAGTGGAGAAAAAGTTATTCTTTCTCAATAAACGCGTTTACGCTAAAACTATTATTTCCAGTACAAACAGTTTGGAGCCAGATCAGACGCCGGGTAACCCGGCGTCTGATCAGGCTCCAAACTGTTTGCCACTCAGCTTAATATCAATAGTCAGAATTGCCCAAAAAGTGTTATTTTTCTACATTTAACTGTACCTATGGTATATTTATCTAAAATTTGTTTTCAATATTATTCGATCGATACAATTTGGATCAAGATCAACAGCCTCGATTTTTTTGCGTCTGTTCTTGATCTTAATTGTTTTAAAACAATACCGGTATTTGATCCTGAGGCCGTTGAAAGGATTTAATGGTTTACATGAATTTACAATATCGGAAACATCTTGCGAGCTTGACAGCATAGATATATCACAAAGCGATTTAAGAACATTTCTAAACAGTGAGAGTACGTTATACTTAATTTTAGATTTATCCCTAGCGACGAGTATACTCGTCAATAACAAAACAATCTACCTATGAAGGGTATGCTTGTCCGATGCAAACAGTGGACACTCTGATCAGAGGGCGTCTGCAGGAGCCCTCTGCTCACGGTCTACAATGTTTGTCATTTTGAAATGTAATGTTAGAATTAACCCTAAATAATAAAAGATAGACTAAACTATATTGGAAATTGGAATTGTCGATTAATAGTTTTAGGGGTCAATGAGTTTATTCTATTTTATTTCTGAGTGGCAAACGGTTTAGAGCCTGATCAGACGCAGGATTGAGCGGCTTCTGATCTTGATCTAAACTGTTTTGCTAGTAAAGTCGAGCCCATCATTCTATGGTTTGAAACATAACTGACATTTCCTGTTTTGCGCAAATTTGATCGACATTAAAGTAAAACATTTAGATCCATATCAGACAAATAATAGACTGTTTTCTATCGACGAATCTTCATGCAAATGCTTTAGCTCTGCAACTTTCATTGATTCTTAAACGCATTTGCAAACAGTTTGGATCCTGATCAGACGCCGCGTGACGCGGCGTCTGATCAGGATCCAAACTGTTGGACACTCGTTTTAAAATTTCTTCAGTCATACTGCCTTATTTTTTAACTTTGAAACGATATTGCAGACAACAAAATTGAATCAGACGACATTAAAACGGTGAAGGGGTAAACCTCTCACGAACAATTTGACAGTGAAAGGGTTAAATCTATTTTTAGATAAAATAAAAAATAAACCCGATATTATTTTCACAGACGATATTATTTTTTCAGGAAAAAGAGATGAACGGTTATAGACAAAACATGCTAACCCATTCTCCCATAAATACGACTTTTCAGGCCGAAAATGTATTCCTCTACTGATGAAAATATTTCCCTTTTATACAGTCATGAAAAATGTATCATAAGAAATATTTTCTAATCCTAGCAGATAATAGCTCAAAGCAGGCTGACTGTTTTGCCACTCAGATAAATAGAAATTGTCAGATTGTAACCAGGTTGAGTTTAGGATAGGCCTGCAATGTAGCCATAATGCTAAATAATCGGAATAAACACCAGATCAAGGATTTAAACCGAAACAATACGGACATTTCACAATAACAATAAAAGATCTAGATCTACCCCGTTCCTTTTGACCTAGATACATGTATATGCATTGTTTCAGCTGTAGATGTAAAAACCGCAATACGCATGTCTAGATTGTCTGAGGTCAGACGTGAACTGCACACGCTTCATGACGTTATATTATGTACAGTGAGACCTAGACTTTAAAGACAATTACTAATGTTTTGTGCTTACATACACTCAGTGCAAAAAGAAACGCACATTTTTCATTACACTATTAGTATGTAGAAGGAACGTATTTGTGAATTAATCTTTTCATTAAGGTCAGTAGTTCTGTCTGGGGTATCAATGTTGAAAAACACAACCTGCACAAATCGGTGCGATGTTTAAAACACGCTGTAGTTCTCTTTCGCTGCCAAATTAATCGAGAGATTTTTACCCCTACACCGTTTCATTGTCGTCTGCTTCAAATTTGTTGTTTATAATATCGTTTCAAATTAAGATCTAATGTAGTATGAATTAAAACATATCGATACGAGTGTCAAACAGTTTGGATCCTGATCAGACGCCGCGTTACGCGTCGTCTGATCAGGATTCAAACTGTTTGCAAATGCGCTTTTTGGCGTCATTAAGAGTGAAAGGGTTAAAAAGCAGCACACTTGTTTTGAGATTTTTGTTTCTGAACGTGTTACAGAATTAAATCAATCTTGAGATATGGTATTAGTATTCTAATTTTCTTCAAGAAAATATTCTTAATCTGCGTATGAGCACGATGTGCATTTCTTTTTGCACTGAGTGTATAGAGCTTCAATAACCGTTATATATGTTGGTGTTAAAGCATGCTTTATGTCTCAAACTTATCATTGAAATAACCTTTCAATTTTAGTAAAATATTACAAACAAAATGACTTTTTCGTCTAAAACAAAAAGCAGAAACGAATGGTCTTCTTGTTTTCCTCGAGCCCAAGCCAATGCTAAATAGGTTAGACCATGGTTGCGCGCGAATGAACGACATAGTTCTCGGGGGCTACGCCCCCTCGAACTATATCATTTATTCGCGCTCAACCATGGTCTAACCTATACAAATACCCCTGTTTTCTATAGCGAACAACGATGACGAATATCTTTATCTCCAACATATGTGAGATCACTTTGATTACGTCACTATAACGTCACTATTTATAACGGCGTTTTGACGTCACAGGGGTTCCTAAAAAATAGCTTAAATCGATGGTAATGTGAGAAAAAGAATCTATCACTCGTCGATGTTTAAGACAAGTTGATCTCAAACTCGTCTAGAATAGAAACCAAGGCTCGCTTAATAACATTTCAACTCTAGACTCGTTTGAGATCAGCTTGTCTTAAACATCGACTCATGACAGATCCTATATTTCTTCACTGTACACGTAACACCTCCTCGTCGCAACTATTGGAAATTTCTCCAACACTGCCTCGAAATGCTGATACTCGATGGAACTGCTAAACATACCGCGTCGTCTCACGTAACAGAAGTCATTGGTTAAAAGGCAAGCGCGAACGATTCACCGCTTACTGTGTATAGTTGAAGCTGACTATCGAACATGAGTACTTGGATTAGCGTCAATGAGGGATAATTCTTCCTAAACTCATTAGAAGACGTAGATAATTATTTCTGTTGGAATTAGACGTGGTAAGTGATTGTTGCTTAACCCACTCCTCCCTAATATATTTAATGTGCAATTCCAAATTCCGACTAGGTCTGGTCCATTTTGGCATTTTAGGGTTATTTTTTTGCAATATATTGCAAAATGGCAAAATGTGCATAATATTAGTTTATACTTATCAGGGGGCTCTTTTAGGGACCGTCTGATAAGTGGTATACATTGTTTACATAGAACGTGTGTACTCTTCACAGGTACACTGCATGCATTTGTAAATGATAAGTATACTCGTCTCATTGCTTACATGTATGCTTCTAGCGTTTGTTACATGTATACAGTGGAGAAAACGTTATTCTGTCCCGTTTAAACGCAAACGAAACGCAAATGCATCGCAATTAAATGTAGAAAATAATAACTTTTTGACAATCTTGACAGTTTATTTTAATATGAGTGGCAAACGGTTTGGAGCCTGATCAGACGCCGGGTTACCCGGCGTCTGATCTGGCTCCAAACTGTTTGCAATGGAAATTAGTTTTAACGTAATCACGTTCATTGGGAAATAATAACGTTTTCTCCACTGTACTATAATCTGCTTTGAAAAGTGTCATCTGCAAAAAATAACTTTTAAATTGTCAAACCTGCATAATTATCATATTTTTAATGGACGAGACGCTTTAAATCTATTTAAACGAGAGAGAACGCAATGCAATGAAATTAAGATTAAAGTGAAAGTTTTGACAAATTATTTAAATTTGAATCGTAAAGTGTATATAGACTGATCAGGTGCCATGTTGTTTGGCTTCTGGTCTGACTCTCAACTGTTTGCAATGGCTATACAGTTGAACTTCGATATTTCGAACTCGGTAAGGTCGAACATACCCGTATTTCAAAGTTAAAACGTGGTTGAGCCTAATGCAAATAATAAGTCGACAAATCGAATAGTTCGAATTAAGTGAGTTCGAGATATCGAAGTTCGACTGTAATTGTATTAGCATAATCACATTTACAGGAAGTCCATAAAAAATCGAAATCGCAACTATACATTTTACATGTCTGTTTTGATGTTTCAAATTAAATTACAATTTCGATCCTTCCAAATATCACGATAAATTGCGACAAGATACCGGTAATGCATAGGTTTAATTCCTCGTAAACAAAAACAATATTGTTGGTTACATTTTGGTGTTTACTGTGTCCTTCACACATGTAAACAAAATAGAAAGCTACACCTCAGTAAAGCGGACATGTTCTGAAAAGACATGTGAAATCTATAAAGACATGTGACTTCTTAATTCAGAAGACAAGTTAAACAAAACCTATCAAAGTAGTCGGTTTAACTTTGCCCTGCAAAGAGATTTCACTTTTATTAGATATTAATAAGTTCTTCCTCTTTGCTCTGACCGTTTAAGACAAGCTGAACTGTAGACGAGACTTAAGATTAATGTTTCGCGTGTTTGTATGACAAAACTTTGCAGCAAATTAATAATGTTTTCATTGTCAGAAGTGGTAGTTCTCATTGCGGAACCAAGTAACGTTACAGTGAGAACAACGTTAGTCATTCTCTTTTAAAAAAAACTAAACGAAAACGCCATTATTAAAATGAAAATGTGATAGATTTTTGATAATTCAAATGATATACATGTACTTTAATCTGAGCGGCAAACAGTTTGGAGCCATATCAGACGCCGGGTTACCGGCGTCTGATCTGGCTCCAAACTGTTTGCAGTTGAATAAACTGTTTTGGCATAAACGTGTATATTGGGAAAAAATAGCGTCTTCGCCCCTGTATGACAAGACCTTTGCAGGAAATTAATCATGTTTTAATTTTCTTTGCGCGTAAGTCCTTTACCGTCACGGCAGGTACAGTGGAGAAAAGATTATTCTTTCCCGTTTTTAAAAACGCATACGAAACGCAAACGCAAAGCACTAAAATGTAGAAAATAACAACTTAGACAATTCTGACTATTTATGATAAGCTGAGTGACAAACAGTTTTTAGCCTGATCATACGCCGGGTTTCCCGGCGTCTGATCTTGCTGAAAACGGTTTGCACTGCAAATAATATATTTAGCATAACTGCGTTTAGTGTGAAAGAATAAAGTATTCTCCACTGTAACGTGTCATTTGCAAAAACGTTCGAAATGTCCTCTGCTAAAATTTGTCGCCTGCAACTTCATGAAAACTATCATGAATTTTATAAGTCTTGATTGAAGAAATATTATTACCAGTGCCAAACGGTTTGCATCCTTATCAGACGTACATGTAGCATTAAGCGGCGTCTAATCTTGATCCAGTCTGTTTGCAATGTCAACCATAATCGTCACTGCCAATCCGTGAGTTTTTTACCCCTTCACCGTTTCATTGTCGTCTGCTTCAATTTTGTTGTCTGCAATGTCGTTTCAAAGTTAACAAATACGCAGTATGACAGAAGAAATTTAAAAACGAGTGTCAAACAGTTTGGGTTCTTATCAGACGCCGCATTACTTGGTTTCAGATTAATAATATCAGTTACAAACAGTTGGGAGCCAGATCGAACGCCGGGACACCCGGCGTGTGATCAGGATCCAAACGACTTGCCACTGAGATAAAAACAAATAGTAAGAAATGTTTAAACAAATGTATTGTTTTACGTTTAAAATTTAATTGCGTTTGCATTTCGTTTGTGTTTGAAAGGGAAAGAATAATGTATTTTCCACTGCAACGACAGCATGTACATGTATATACAGTGGAGAAACTGTTATTCTTTCCCACTTAATGCGTTTTAAACGCGTTTGAAAGGCGTTTGAAACGCGTTTTATCTATTAACTTACAAACGCGTTTGTAAGTGCGTTTAAACGCACTTATAAGTTAATAGTCATAATATGGTTTTACATTGCATTTTGGGTGTTTAAACAACGTTAAGAAAGATATTTTCTCATTTTTGCACTTTAAAAGTGCTTTATATATACACAAGTTGTGCGAATTGTGTTTTTTAAAGAGTTTTATCTCATTCGATCGTTAAATTAGATGATCTGTGTTTCGTTTAAAAATATGGTGGTGCTTTTTGTTCCAACCGAAATATTTGTTAATTGCTTGGATTCAGATCAGTTGTTAAATTACTGGGCATCTGATTCGCATCAATGTTTGGATCCAGATCAGATGCCGAGTTACTATGATCAAATTTTTTCACATTCTGATTTTTTACAAATATGTTGTTACACTCACACATTTGTACTAAATTCTATACATGGAATTGAAACAGTGTAGACCCTGTTAGGTCCATTCTTTTTGGAGTTTATATAATGATAGGTTATAACAAAACTAATCTAAAATTATCATAAAATCATCTAAACGCATACCTGATAAGTTCAGACGTTATTCCAGTGTCGAGTCAACATATTCAAAAGAATCATTAAGTCACATAACATTTAGATGAGCTGTAAATATGAAAGATTTTATCTATCTGTAAAGTATAACTGTACATGGTCAAAAACAGCAATATAATAATTGCCCATCGTGTAACCACGGAATTCTTGTATAATATAATTCTGTGGTGTAACTACCCGACATCTCGTTGCGTCATCAACCGGATATGGGGTAATAAAACTTCGGCTTATCAAAGTAAACATAATCCTAATTAGGGGTGCGAGTCTGTTGGGGGCAATTTTACAATTTATAGTCCGCCACCAAAATTGTCATTTTTATGGTCAGGTTACTTTCACAAGAAATGGCCACACTAGTGTAAATCTATCATATAAAGTAGATCTAATTTGACTTCATCAAAGCTGTCAGTTTGGATCCTGATGTATTGCCGATTTAACATTTTACTAATTTTACCCCTAACTCCCCCAAAGTAATTGAAATAGATTCAAACCGTTTTAATAGAAATCAATATGATTTTAATTAATCTAATAAAATTTAACAGTTAAGATCTCGTTGGAACGCCGAGTCACTCAGCATTATGATGGAGAATAAAACTGTCTGGTTTTTTAATCAAAATATTAATTCGTTCTATAACGTACATCAGTTTAGATCTTGATTAGATCATGGAGAAATCACAGACTGCTCCGTGATTAGATGGCGAACTTATCGGCGTCTCATCTACATGTACATAGAAAAATGTTTTCAAAGGTCACATAAAAATTTAGCGATATTGAGAAAATGCGTTTGCGTACATGAATAACAGTATTTATTTGATCTTGACAAACTGCATACGTGACGCAATTTTCAGACGGGAAGATTTTCAAACAGTATCATTGATTGGAGCCAGATCAGACGCCGAGTTACTAATCATTTGATATGAACCAATGCTTGGATCAATACGCCGAGTTACTCAGGTCCTGGTCTACATAAATGATTCCACCCAGTTCAGACGCCGAGTTACTAAGCATGACTAAAATGTCAATTATTGGTGACTGCATCAGCATGACCATATATGGGAGATAGTAAAGCCGGACGTGTACACAGCAGGCATTGTCCGCCCAAGGCCTCTGGCAATCTATACACCCTGTCATACTGTATACACTCACAGTTTTATCTAGGCATACATGTACATGTAGGCATAAGAAGGGTACTATAAACCTAGTATAATTATTTAAATACCTTTCGGATTTATTTTAATTCGTATAATTGATCGGTCTCGATAAAAACAAAGGTATGCCGAATGAAACGCAAAAATCCGCTTCTAAACGCGTTTATAAACGCAAAACTCACTTATAAACGCAAAACGCGTTTATCGTTTATCGTTTCGTTTGCGTTTCGTTTGCGTTTCGTTCCCGCATGCGTAAGCATAAACGGGAAAGAATAACAGATTCTCCACTGTACATGTATATCTTGATATGTCGGTAAAAGTGTTTTTGATATACCAAAATTTCATTGCAAACTACAGTGCTCCCTTTCTAAATCGGCCCTCCCAACAACGACTCCCTCCTTACAACGACACTTGCCGCTGTTCCCCAAATAATACATTTATATCCAACCTTTTTCAAGGCTGAAATACCGTCTGCTTAAATTTGTCGTCTGCTGTTTTTCTCAAATTTACATATAAGTGGACATTTTGATAGAGTAAAACTTATATGACGAGTGACAAACAGCTTAAATCCAGATCAGACGCCGCGTTTCGCGGCGTCTGATCTGGATTCAAGCTTTTTGAAAATGTAAGCCAAGTCTAAATTTTCCCTTCCTATAACGACTCCATCCAAACAACACACACACTATGTGGCTCCCATTGGGTGTCGTTGTAGAGTGGGAGTGCTGTAGTTTGGAGGCTGATCGGCGCCTGTTCACCGAAGTGCTTGCAATGGATATTTGTACTAATTCCTTTTCTTAACTCATTATCCCCTGGAACTTCTAATGGAAAATTCCAGTTTGCAATAAAGGCTGGTTCATTTTAGACTATCTAGGGTTGTTTTTTGTAATAAATTGCAAAATACCAAACAGTGAAGTCCCTGATCAGAGGGCTCCTGCAGGAGCCCTCTGATCAGGGATTTCACTGTTTGCATAGGACAAGCATACTCTTCACAGGTACACATTTGGTAAAAGACGCATATATGCGTCACTAGGGTTCAATGAGTTAACCTTCTTCTTCACTTTCCCCCAATTGTTCTTGTGAAAGTTCAGTACGTGTAGAACAAGTGAGTTTGGTATCTAAGTCTTTGTGTAAAATGTATTCATACACAGTAATGCCGTAAGGGTTTGGACGAAAACCATGGTTGCCAAAATATGATATAACTATAGGGATTGCATATACAATGTACGAGTTACGCTTAATAGAGATTATCTTTAAGAGAATAGAGAATATCTTTAAGAGTAACACAGTTTAGATGGGATATTAAAGTTTCATTCTCAGGGCTGCCATTTCTCCGGATTTTTCCTAAATATTCGGATTTATTTCTGGTACATTGTACATGGTAGCTTAAAGCAAGCTGAAAGTAAAGCAGAATGCGTCTTAAGGCACATTCTGCTTTACTTCCAGTCTGCGTTAAGTAGTCACATGTCAACAAAACTAGAAACAGGCTATGTGGTAAGGGTACGATTCGTAAAATCGCACTAAAAAAATGTAAATTTGGAAATCTTAGGATTTTTCATGCCAACTTATGGCAGCCCTGCATCCTATACACAATCAAAATGTTCCCTCAGACGGGTTGACCTATAATAAAGAAAGGACCCAGCAAATATTAATAATACATGTAATAATAATAATAATAATAATAATATAAATGTGACTACACTCATTCGATAACAGTTTCTTTAATGATTGGAAGAAGCCAATACATGTACATACATGTGTATGTTTCCAAACTGTTTGACGCTTGATACTATTTGAGACGTAAACCTTAAGAAAAAGTATTTTCTTAAAACAGAAGCAGACAGCAATGGTTACGGACGAAAGAATTTGAGTAACACCTCTCTATTACGACAACTAAATACTAGCTTTAGGCTGCTACATGTACCTGTACAGTGGAGAATCTGTTATTCTTTCCCGTTTAAACGCAAGCGTACGCAAACGCAAAGCACTAACACGTAGAAAAGAACAACTTTTGGACAATTCTGATAATTCTTGTTTATCTTGGTGGCAAACAGTTTTGAGCCTGATCAGACGCCGGGTTACCCGGCGTCTGATCTGGCTCCAAACTGTTTGCACTGCAAATAAACGTTTTAGCGTAAACGCGTTTATTGGGAAAGAATAACAGATTCTCCACTGTATATTATAAAATCAGTTACATGTACAGTACCCCCTCTCTACAGACACAGATTGTGTGTGTTGTTCGGGGGGAGTCGTTATAAGGAGGGGGAATTAAGACTTGGATTACATTTTCAAACAGCTTGAATCCAGATCAGACGCCGCGTAACGCGGCCTCTGATCTGGATTCAACCTGTGTGTCACTCGTCATTACATTTATTCTATCAAAATGTCCACTTATATGTATATGTAGCTTTGAGATAAAACATCAGACGACAAATTTAAGCAGACGATATTGCAGCAGTAAAAGCGTTAGACATAATTGTCTTGTGTAGGGAACTGCAGCACGGGTCGTTGTTAGGAGGGAGCCGTTGATTGGGAAGAACACTTTATTACTTATTACATGTATAGTCGTCATCGAGAGGTTTCACTGTACATTAAAAAGTTAATAGTTTTTCTTAGCAACTTGTAGATTTGTTTTACTGTCACGTGTTGGATATATCACATTGAGTTATTTCCTCATTTGTCTTCCCCAAGTAATTCGTCCATGCGCTAACCTAGTTCAGTATTAGATATCCTCCAATCTATTTCCGATTTGACCATCCTCAGAACAAATACCTTCGCATTATCGCATCTGTCCTTCTCATTCCGACGTTGAATATCGATATAGAATCTTGTAAAGAAAAGACGATTTTCTTTCCCGTTTGAACTACACTTTACGCAAATGCAATACAGCGCCTTTTACAGTGTAGAATACTTTTCCAAGCTTAAACGAACAAAATACAGACTCAATGCAACCATAACCTCTGAGCTAAAGAGTCTTCTCCCTAACTCCGGAGCTTGGTATTGAATGCATCATTTGCCGTCGCTATACTACATGTATCTATGGAACACACAGCGAGGTCAGTGTGTGCGATGCAACTCTCATCCAAACTGTTTGCTATTCACATCAATACAAACCATTGACAGTTTCATAAAAATACTATTTTCTACACGTTATATCATTGTGTTTGCGTTTTATTTTGTTTATCTGGGAACGAGTGACGTCTTCTCCACTGTATATCTGAAATTAGGAGCAAATGCCCATTTTACGTCGCCCTCAATAAATCAAATAATTCAATATAGGACAACGAAATGAACAGGGCGTCAGACGTGAAAGACAGCAGAGGTCATTCGTATATATAGTCTTATTCCTTTCTCCGCTCAGGTTATTGTCTGCCGTAACCCTTTTATGATCAAAGTTATAGTGAGGCGTTTATACCCCTTCACCGCCATATTGTCGTCTGCTTCAATATTGTTGTCTGCAATATCGTTCCAACGTTAGTTTTAAGGTACACGTAGTATAACTGACGTAATTTCAAAACAAATGGCAAACATTTTTTATCTTGATCATACGCCGCGTAACGCGGCGTCTGATCAGGATCAAAACTTTTTGCAAATGCGCTTTTTCACGTCATTGAGAGTGAAAGGATTAAGATTCTTACTCCAAAATATTCGGCAGTGTAATCAATGCATCACAACATTTATTTGTATTGCAAACAGTTTAGAGACAGATCAGACATGTTGCTACTGTTTGCCATTCAGATTTTATTTATTAAGGTAAACCGGCGTCTGATCAGGCTCCAAACTGTTTGCCGTTCACATTAATTATGAGAAATGTTAAAAAGAATATTCTACATGTTGGCGTTTGCATTTTATTTCCGTTTAAATGGGCAAGTATGACGATTTATTCATTGTATACCTACACCTCGTCACCTTATTCAAACACGTGAATTCTTTAACATTTACAATATTACCTTTAAGTTGATTTCGTTTAAACTGAAACGACCTAACTCTCCGCTATACAAAATTAATGCAATTATTTTTAGAAAAGAAGATAGCGTTTGATCATCAGTGTCTCAAACTGTTTCCAATTTTCAATCTTATTCAGGTTTTTTTCCACCATTCTATCAAATCGTTTAATTTAGGTCTGTTTATAACATCTTTGAGGTCTTCAATCTTCAATTGATTGATCGTGCAAATCTGTTTTGTATCTGTTATTTTATACAGTGGAGAATCTGTTATTCTTTCCCGTTTAAACGCAAACGTACGCAAACGCAAAACACTAAAACGTAGAAAAGAACAACTTTTGGACAATTCTGATAATTCTTATTGATCTTGGTGGCAAACAGTTTGGAGCCTGATCAGACGCCGGGTAAAGACGCCGGGTTACCCGGCGTCTGATCTGGCTCCAAACTGTTTGCACTGCAAATAATAGTTTTAGCGTAAACGCGTTTATTGGGAAAGAATAACAGATTCTCCACTGTAACATGTTGTGCTACAGTGAAGACAATATGATTCTGGAAGTTTTAAAACCCAAACTTAAGGCAGACGAAACGCTATAAATAAGATTAAAATGACAACTTTATGAATTATTTTCTACCATACATTTCTATCTGAGCAGGGCTGCAATTTCCCCAGATTTTTCCGAAATATTCGGATTCTCGTCCTAGCAGATGGTAGCTTAAAGCAGGTTGAAAGTAAAGCAGAATGCGCATAAAGGCACTTAAAAAAAGAAAATGGAAATCTTAGGATTTTTCAGAATCAAGTTATGCCAGCTAATCAGACACCGGGATACAGTGTACAGTGGAGACAACGCGTTTATTGGGAAAGAAGAACGTTCTTTCCCACTGTACCACTCTTCTATTAAAGTCATGTCAATTTCACTACATTTTCTACCACTCAGGAAAGACTATTTTCTAACGTTATTCCTATAGGCATTTACTTTTTTAACCAATCAAATTAGCTGCCACTTTTCCATTGTTACGTCTTGTTTTGTGTATTGTTGGTTTCGTGTTTGCCAAATTGTTACAACCCAAGAAGATACAAGATACTAGAATATTCATTTAACGTCGGGTAGATCTACTATATATCAGTAAACATTATATGTGACCGCTTTTGGCAGGACTACTCCCGTAACTTTGTCAAAATTGAAATATACGTTATCATAAACTGGAAAGTTTCATTGAATATTTCATGGGTAAATGAGTTGAAAGGAAACATTCTCACGTATTTCTCACTAAGCATTCGAGGGCATTGACTTGTTTAAACTAGTTAATTAAGCTTTCAAACCTTCAATTTGGCAAATAACACCTTTGAGATTACTAGGGGATAAAGCATCGAACATAAATTTCCCTCATGTAATCCCTTTCTATTATAGGCGTAATGTGTTCATAGTAATGCCTTGCGATATTAGAAAATGTATGTGATTTTATGTTTTTGACATTCTTGCAATTTTCTGAAAATAGTTTTGTTTTGAACTGGAACTGGTTCCCGAGTTACCTTAATAATAGATTTCTTTTGGAAATATCAATGTTGAATTTAACATGACAACCAATTAGAGAAAGGATTGTCAAATGAATACAGATACAGAATTAAGAATGAACTTGTGCTGAACATTTTAACCCATTGCGGCCATTTTGCATTTTGGTTTTCTATTCATTTTAATCTGAGTGACAAACAGTTTAAAACATTCTCCACTGTATCGTCTTCTGATTATATTCAACCCGTTTAAATATTTAAGCTCTATCAACAAGGTGTTATTTTCCTTGAGTTGCAGCGGAGAAGACGTTATTCTTTCTAGCTAAACACGTTAATGCCAACATCTTACACTGGAGGAGAAAACATTATTCCTTCCCGTTTTTATACGCAAACAAAACGTAAACGCATTGCAATAAAGTGTAGAAAAAAGTAAATGACATCTTTTTGACAATTCTGACTATTTATTTTAATCTGAGTGGCAAACAATTTGGAGCCTGATCAGATGCCGGGATACCTTGTCGTCTGATCTGGCTCCAAACTGTTTGCAATGGAAATAACAGTATTAGCGTAAACGCGTTTATAGGGAAATAATAACGTTTGCGTCCTACCTGTGAAGAGTAGGTATTCTATGCAAACAATAAAGTCCCTGATCACTGGGACTTCACTGTTTGTCATTTTGCAATTTATTACATACATGTAACAACCCTTAATAGTCTAAAATGGACCAGCCTTACTGTAATTGCAAACTGGCACTGTCCTTTGGAAGTTTAAGGGGATAATGAGATACATGTATAGACTAACTCATGTAACTGTAAGTCTGCATTAACGTTAAACATAGTGGAGAAAACGTTATTCTTTCCCAATAAACGCGTTTACGCTTAGAAAAAGATATTTCTGTTGCAAACAATTTGAACCAGATCAAGCACCGGGTTACACGGCGTCTAATCAGGCTCCAAACTGTTTGCCATTAAGATCAAAACTGTCCAAAGCTTGTCATTTTCTACGTTTTATTGCGATGCGTTTGCGTTAGGTTTGCGCTTAAACGGGAAATAATAAAGTTTTCTCAACGGTAAAAATTGGCTATACTTAAAAAGAAACTGTAATTGTCAATTGGAAGTTTCAAGGAAGACTGATTTAATCTGTATTTTTCTACCTTCTCTTGCAATGCGTTTGCGTTTCGTTCGCGTTTAAATGGGAAATAATAGCATGTTGTCCACTGTATATCTTCTCTACAGAAATAGTTGAGCTAATTCGTATCACACTTCACGCTGTTTTTATTTTGCAACCTTAGTGCGATTAAATGAGAATACATTAGCTTGTTACTAGTCGGCTACACATATCTTTATTAACTCGTCCACCGACGGAGACGCATAAAGTCGACTTTGCAAACAGTTTTGAATTCAGATCAGACGCCGGCGTCTGATCATGATCCAAACTGTTTGACACTCATATCGATATTTCTTAAGTCATACAATGTACTACCTTAAAAGGGGAGAGGGGACCTCATGATTAATTTAGTACTGAAAAGGTTAAGTACTTATGCTGTCTGAAAAACAACGGTTTGTCAAAATGTGACTTATTTTGCAACAGAGCTCTGAACTAATTTGGGAAAGAACAATATCTTCCACACCGTAAATAGAGGTTTAGGAATTGCTAATCGATATTTTATGATTGTAATGAATAATCCAGAAGTGCTATTTTTAACTGTATGTACAGTGGAGAAAACGTTATTCTTTCCCAATAAACGCGTTTACGCTAAAACTATTGTTTCTATTGCAAACAGTTTGGAGTCAGATCAGACGCCGGGTAACCCGGCGTCTGATCAGGCTCCAAACTGTTTGCCACCAAGATTAACATAAATTATCAGAATTGACCAAATGTTGTACTTTTCTACGTTTTATTGCGATGCGTTTGCGTTTGGTTTGCGCTTAAACGGGAAATAATAAAGTTTTCTCAACGGTAAAAATTGGCTATACTTAAAAAGAAACTGTAATTGTCAATTGGAAGTTTCAAGGAAGACTGATTTAATCTGTATTTTTCTACCTTCTCTTGCAATGCGTTTGCGTTTCGTTCGCGTTTAAATGGGAAATAATAGCATGTTGTCCACTGTATATCTTCTCTACAGAAATAGTTGAGCTAGTTCGTATCACACCTCACGCTGTTTTTATTTTGCAACCTTAGTGCGATTAAATGAGAATACATTAGCTTGTTACTAGTCGGCTACACATATCTTTATTAACTCTTCCACCGGCGGAGACGCATAAAGTCGACTTTGCAAACAGTTTTGAATTCAGATCAGACGCCGGCGTCTGATCATGATCCAAACTGTTTGACACTCATATCGATATTTCTTAAGTCATACAATGTACTACCTTAAAAGGGGAGAGGGGACCTCATGATTAATTTAGTACTGAAAAGGTTAAGTACTTATGCTGTCTGAAAAACAACGGTTTGTCAAAATGTGACTTATTTCGCAACAGAGCTCTGAACTAATTTGGGAAAGAACAGTATCTTCCACACCGTAAATAGAGGTTTAGGAATTGCTAATCGATGTTTTATGATTGTAATGAATAATCCAGAAGTGCTATTTTTAACTGTATGTACAGTGGAGAAAACGTTATTCTTTCCCAATAAACGCGTTTACGCTAAAACTATTGTTTCTATTGCAAACAGTTTGGAGTCAGATCAGACGCCGGGTAACCCGGCGTCTGATCAGGCTCCAAACTGTTTGCCACCAAGATTAACATCAATTATCAGAATTGTCCAAATGTTGTACTTTTCTACGTTTTAGTGTTTTGCGTTTCGTTTGCATTTAAACGGAAAAAATAACGTTTTCTCCACTGTACTTATGAGTTTCTCGGTGCAAAACCGTTTAGAACCGGTTTAGATGTACTTTTTTCCTGGCATAAAACCTACAAGATACACGATACAAGATATTTTATTGTAAATAAAGGTCACCGGCCCACAATACATCAAAATAATAAGTTGCAAATACATACGTACAGAGTTGCAAATTAAAGATGTCCGTTATATACTCATGTCAAAATGATACGCGTACAATGTAGCTGTTATGAATATATAAAAATTGTTGCATAGTTCGAAACAATGTTTGCAAATTATATCAATAATTACGTTATTCTTTCAAAACAATCGCGTTTATGCTCAAAGCATTATGTCGACTCTAAACTGTTTGCCATTCAGATCAAAATACATCGTAAGATGTTTCAAACAAGTTGCGCTGGCCCTCTTGTATGCGTTTAAACGGAAAATAATAACGTTGAGATATAAGCTCATTGTCTGGATTGGCAACTTATTTTGAACAATCTGAATTAAGATTCGGCGCCGATAAACTCGAAGTCTTGTTTTGTCTAAAGTCTATACTGATTGCTACCCTAATCACTCTGGTACTTTTTATAACGAAATGCAGGTATATTTGGTACAGTTGAGAATACGTTATTCTTTCCTACATGTAATAAACGCGTTTACGCTAAAACAGTTATTTCCAATGCAGCAAGTTTGGAAGCCTGATCAGACGCCGGGTAACCCGGCGTCTGATCAGCCTCCAAACTGTTTGCCACTCAGATTGAAATATATGTCTAGAATTGTTTTGAATTCTAAACATATTTAAACATTCTTAACCTAATTCTCTTCATTTTAGTGCATTGCGTTTGCGCTTCGTATGCGTTTAAAGCGACTCGCAACCAGATGGTGCATTAAAAATAGTAATTTGTAAATATGTGTCAAACGCTTATATAAATGGTAAAGAATTAGTTTAGGATAAGAAATTCTGTTTAAAAAAATGTATTTCAATAAAAAAATTCGAACCCGGGGCCCGGCATTGGCGGACAGAAGGCAAAATAGGGGAAACCGCTTAGACCAATGGACCACGGAACTATCCGTTTATCTCGGATCGATTTAACGTATTTCAATGTGTAGCGATCGGAAGTGCATACAACTTCGTAATTCGGCTCGTGTTTATGTCTGACCCCGTGTAGAGAAGCAACAACAACAACTATACCGTTAGCTAACGCTATGGAAAAACGATGGAAAATATCTAAAAAAACTAAGATTCGTTGACGATTCTTGAGACGTTTTTTGGACTGATCATATTTTTTTAATGTCAAAAGCCAAATAATGCCACAAATTTGCTTTCATTTGAGTATTTTATTTTATTTTGACAAGAACACCATCCGGTTGCGAGTCCCTTTAAAAGGGAAAGAATAACGCCCCCACTACTGTAAAACCGGTTTTATTCGCGAGAATATAATTTACGCGTTAATTCGCGAATGTGTTGCCTCGCGTCTCTAGTTTTGAAAATAGGTGACTTCTTAAAGCAGGGTTGAAAGTAAAGCAGAATGTGCCTTAAATCACATTCTGTTTTACTTTCAGCCTGCTTTAAGCTACCGCCTGCTAGAAATATTGCATGATGTCGCGAATTAATACAAAATCGAATTACGCGAAATATTCATGACGTGAAAAATACCTGTTTTACAGTATATAAGAATTATAAAATCTTCACATTTTGCTGAAGGCAGTTACATGCACATGTACCTACACGTACATGTAAGGTTCTAACGGTAAACCAACACTGATTTACATGTACGCAGAGCTTACCGAAGTTTGCCAACAGTTTTTATCCTGATCAGACGACGCGTATGCTCCAATAAGTTACGCAAGTACAATAAAATATGAGCAATACACCTGACGATATTTTAGCAGATGGTATTTCAAAGCACACGATATGTTTTATATGTACAGTAGCAGACTAAATTAAGAGGGTATTCTAGATAAGCTAGGGCGATAAAACAGCTAATCATATGATCGTATAACATAGTGAGGAAATAACATCTCTTTGAACTAAAGTGAGAAACGATAACATGGTCACTGTAAACAACAATTAGTTTATCTATAATGATCAATAAAATGTAGGCTTGATTTTGATGTCTAAGACAGGTTTCTGTTTAAAACATGTTTGCCACTAAATGTATATATTAGCCTTCTTTTCTTTTCTCTGTGATCTCGCCCTGTTTTAAAGTGTAACATATATTTAAAGTGTAACATATATTTTGGAGAGAACTTACATAGGTGTTGCCTGTTGTCCAATCCTTATTTTCTGAATAAAATATTGTTTAAACTAAACTTACATATGTTTAACCCTTTACCCCATAGCCTGTTTCTTGTATTGAAGGCAGTTGGTTATCTTAAAACAAGTTGAAAGTAAAACAGAATGCGCCATAAGGCGCATTCTGCTTTACTTTCAACCGGCTTTAAGCTACTGTCTGCTAAAATATAGAAAATATTTCTTATAATATATATTCATGATTGTATAAATTGGAACTTTTTTCTTAAATGGAAGAATAAATTAAATGCGCTAAAAGGCGCTTCTATCGGGGAAAGGGTTAAGTCCAGTGGTTTGCATTTTTAAGAACAATATAGCTTTTGTTTACTGCCTGTAGAAATATTACAAGTGTCCAATAGTATATTATTGGTTATCATATGTATTTAAGAAATAATAAATCCATACCAGTGTTTTATCACGCAATCGAACACTATCTCCAGTCGTTTTGCAACGAAGCAACTGTTTTTGTCCTTGAACTTTCTCCTCTCCTTTCAGATGTGAGATACTATTATATCAAAATTTCTTCATGTATGTACATTACGTATCCGTTTCGTTTGCATTTAACTCATTGAGCCCGAGTGACGCATATATGCGTCCTTTTAAGGAATAATTCGAATATTTATTGTATTCATGGAGGTATGAAAAAAAAACCTGGTCACACTTTTGTATGAAACCGCGAAGCGGTTTCATACAAAAGTGTGACCAGGTTTTTTTTTCATACCTCCATGAATACAATAAATATTCCGAATTATTCCTTATAATTTAATATCACTTCTGAATTTAAGAAAGTAGTTAAATAGAGAATCTGACGCGAATGTTCTTTTTTAACGCTTTTAAACGTAGGTTGTAGTCCCTCCGCCATATATATTTTCCGCCAAAACGCGGCGTAGTTATGTAGAAACGTCGACGTCAATGACGTCATTTGGCATCCTGCTTCTTGCAGCGCTTGTGAAGAGCAATTGGACTAAGGGATAGTAGTCCTGACAAGGCGTGGTCTGAATTTTATTTTTTTCATGGAGATATGAAACAAAAATTACAGCCAATCACAGCTAACCAAATGTAATGAAAACAAACAATATTAAATTATTACTAAATGTGTACCCGTGAAGAATACAGTTGTCCTAAGCAAACAGCGAAGTCCCTGATCAGAGGGCTCCTACAAGAGCCCTCTGATCAGAGACTTCACTGTTTATAATTTTGCAATATATTACAAAATAACAACCCTAAATAGTCTAAAATGGGCCACCCTTTATTGCAAACTGGAACTGGCCATTGGAAGTTTTAAGGTATAATGAGTTAAACATGAACGAATAATGCATTTTCCACTCTAATACTTATTTTCTTGTCTCTTTACAGACTGGCATACAACGAAAATGGCGTTTCCGTACATGGTGAACTTTTCAGACTACGCCGAACTCTGCCTGGGCATGATCAACGCCACTCTAGAAGACTGTTTCCTTGGAGACTATGATAATCTGTTGCCACCAAGCTTGAAAGAGGAAATCTATCTTGACCTAAAACCACTTAACATTGCACTCATTATTCTATATTCCATAGTGTTCTTTGTCGGTCTTTTCGGTAATGTGTGCGTGATCATCGTGATAATCAAATTCAAAACAATGCGAACGCTTACCAATTTTTTCCTGGTCAATCTGACACTTGGTGATATTTTAGTTATACTCATTTGCATACCGGTGAACTTGGGAAGCACGATATATGATAAGTGGATTTATGGCGAAGTTTTGTGCAAACTGACGCCGTTTATTCAAGGATCGGCGGTCGGAGTCAGCGTTTTATCCCTTCTCCTGATCAGTGTCAGTAGATACTTTGCAATTTACAAGCCTCTCACAGCAAAGATCATATTCTCTACCCGCAATGTACGAATAATGCTGATCGGAATATGGCTCGTCTCATTTGCGTCGTTTTCACCGCTTTTGTTCATAAATACAGTGATTACACGAGGAATGCCCGGCGTGTTTGAAATAAAAGTTTGTTTGGAAGAATGGAAGACGACCAAGGACAAAAATGTATATAACATGTTCATTTTCAGTATTTTATTCGTGTGGCCGTTCATTTTCATGGCCATTGCTTACTCGGTTATCGGATATACGCTTTGGATCGGGAACCGGCTACTCTTCAAGGATGACTCAAAGACCCACCTTAAACGAAACAACCAAATATTAAAACAGCGAAGACGAACAGTGAAGATGCTAGTGTGTGTCATAGCGTTGTTTGTTGTGTGTTGGTTACCGTATTACGCTGTCAATCTTTGGCTTGACTTTAACATGGACAAAACAGAGATAATTGTTACTATTCATACATATGTATATCCACTGGTTGTGTTACTAGGGTTACTGAATTCCGCTGTCAACCCGATTTGTTATTGTTTCCTTAGTAACGGTTTTCGGCGAGGGTTTAAGAATTTGTTCTGTTACTCGGTTATCAAGAGGAGTGGAACTATGTTCCGGTCTTCGTTCAAAATAAGATCGACAATGAGTGAGAGTGTAGATACGGCTAATGTATAGAACTGAACAGTTTGTATTACGTCAAATGTGACGTCATACAGGTGGGGAACAAGTTAATTTTTTCATTTAATCGAAACTCAACTCAACTCAGAGGTTATCCAATTAAAACTTTACAACGACAGTTTGATGAGAAATGTTGACGACTCCTTTTCATTAAGTTGCCAAACAATTTGGAACCTAATCAGACGCCGAGTTCCTCGACGTCTCATCTAGCTCAAAATGTTCAATAAGGAAATGACTATTTATCCACCAAAGCGTTCATTAGGAAATAATATCTTTTCCATCGTACAGTGTTCCCTCCCTACAATGACCCTCTCAGCAACGACTCCCTACTAACAACGACCCTTGCAGCAGTTCCCTAAATAGGACAATTACAGTACTGAATCTTATTAAATTAACAATGTTTGCGATTCGCTTGCAATTCGATGGCAATTCGCTTGCAATTCGATGGCAATTCGCTTGCGATTTCAAAATACTAATTTACCCTCGGACAAGTTTTCTTGAGTGGTGAATCTCACAAATGTTCGCAAATATGCCTTCGTTAATTTTGTCGATTCCATTTTTGTCACAACCGCTTCTGAAAATTCGCGTAAAAATATTCAAACGTAGGATTTGTTTTTTGAAGCGCCCGATTCGATGGCAATTCGATGGCAATTCGCTTGCGATTATCAATTTAATTTAATAAGGTTCAGTACTGTATGTCTAACGCATTTACTCCTGTAATATCGTCTGCTTTAAATTGTCGCCTGCTGGTTTTTGTCTAAAAGTTACATGTTTGACATTTAGACAGACAAAACACTTAATGACGAGTGACAAACAACTTGGATTCAGATCAGACGCCGCGTAACGCGGCGTCTAATCTGGATTCAAGCTGTTTGCAAATGTAAACTAATTTCCCTCCCTATAACGACTCCCTCCGAACAACACACAAACTATTTGTCTCCATTGGGTGTCGTTGTAGAGAAGGAGCGCTGTATTACCAAGGATATACTTGAGGCACCTCTGACGTCATCGCCGGCGACGGACTTTGGCACTGGAGAAGACGTTGTTCTCTCCCGATAACCATGCTTGTGCTGACACAATTTATCATTTCCAAACAGTTTGTCTAGAGCCGGTTACAGTGGATAATCTGTTATTCTTTCCCGATAAACGCGTTTACGCTAAAACTATTTTTTTCTTTTACAAACAGTTTGGAGCCAGATCAGACGCCGGGTAACCCGGCGTCTGATCAGGCTCCAAACTGTTTGCCACCAAGATAAACATGAAATATCAGAATTATCCAAAAGTTGTTCTTTTCTACGTTTTAGCGCTTTGCGTTTGCGTACGTTTGCGTTTAAACGGGAAATAATAACAGATTCTCCACTGTATGACGCCGTATTACCCGGCGTCTGATCTGGTTCCAAAGTTTTGCAGTTCACATTAAATGATATAGAAAATACGTACCAAATTCTCTATTTGTTTGCATAGTGTTTTGCATTTTGTCTAACCGGGAAATAAAAACGTTGGGGAAAACAACATTTCTCCTTCTATTCCAGACTTCTTTTTTATAAGTTTATAACACTTTTGAGTTGAGTCTGAGATCGTTCTCAAGCATTTGATTGGTCGTTCTAAAGCATGTGTTCGGTCAGATTTGAGCTTTTGCTGAGCAAAAGCTAAACTCTTACCAGTCAAGTGCTTGAGAACAATACCATACTCAACTTTATAGCTCAAAATGGACCAATTAAATGCCTGAGAACGGTCTCAGATTCAACTCAAAATCTTTATAACCTTGGACTCTGGTAATTTTTTCTCAAAATCTGCAATACAGTAGAACCTTTCTATTACGACCACTGAAAAGAATGCTACAGTGGAGAATCTGTTATTCTTTCCCAATAAACGCGTTTACGCTAAAACTAGTATTTGCAGTGCAAATAGTTTGGAGCCAGATCAGACGCCGGGTTACCCGGCATCTGATCAGGCTCCAAACTGTTTGCCACCGAGATAAACATGACTTATCGGAATTGTCCAAAAGTTGTTCTTTTCTACGTTTTAGTGCTTTGCGTTTGCGTAAGTTTGCGTTTAAACGGGAAAGAATAACATATTCTCCACTGTAATTGTCTGTAAAAAAGACAGGTGACAACCTAAAGCAATGTGAAAGTGAAACAGAAAGCTCATACAGGAGATTTCTGTTTCACTTTCACATTGATTTAAGCAGTCACCTGTCTTAAATGACTACTATTTGACACAATTTAGTGGTCGTAATAGAGAGGTTGTACTGTATATGACAGAAACAACCCCAAATAGTCATAACTGGACTGGACTTCATTTGAAACTTAGATCTGAGTGGCAAACAGTTTGGAGCCTGAGTACAGTGGCGAATCTGTTATTCTTTCCCGATAAACGCGTTTACGCTAAGCTATTGTTTCTTTTACAAACAGTTTGGAGCCAGATCAGACGCCGGGTAACCCGGCGTCTGATCAGGCTCCAAACTGTTTGCCACCATGATAAACATGAATTATCAGAATTGTCCAAAAGTTGTTCTTTTCTACGTTTTATTGTTTTGCGTTTGCGTACGTTTGCGTTTAAACGGGAAAGAATAACAGATTCTCCACTGTACATACAGTAGAGAAAACGTTATTCTTCCGCGTTTAAACGCAAACGAAACGCAAACGCAAAGCACTAAATTGTAGAAAATGACAACTTTTTGATCATCCTGACTATTCATTGTAATCTGAGTGGCAAACAGTTTGGAGCCTGATCAGACGCCGGGTTACCCGGCGACTGATCTGGCTCCAAACTGTTTGCAATGGAAATAATAGTTTTAGCGTAAACGCGTTTATTGTGAAAGAATAACGTTATTTCCACAGTAATTATAAGAAGTGATAACAGTGTGAGAATTAGAAGTCAATAGATATGTGGAAATTAAAAATTACTTTTCACGTTCCTGTTTTAAAGAAAGTTAAATTAAAGGCAAGGTACATATACTATAATTTGAAAATGTCACGGGATATAACCTATATTTTTAATTCTGAGTTTCAATTAGCCTGATCAGATTTCGAAATGTTGACAATGGATTATATAAGACAACAACGCATGTATTGAGTTTATTCTGATTGTAACAATCCAAAGATGTTTTCAATAGACACTATTATCAGTACTTTTTCATTGCATTTTTCACTGTTATTCTTCTTTTAAATAATGACTTTCTCGACGTTGCGGTGTGTGTATGTGGAATGGTGTATATGTATACAGTGGATAATCTGTTATTCTTTCCCGTTTAAACGCAAACGTACGCAAACGCAAAACACTAAAACGTAGAAAGTAACAACTTTTGGACAATTCTGATAATTCGTGTTTATCTTGGTGGCAAACAGTTTGGAGCCTGATCAGACGCCGGGTTACCCGGCGTCTGATCTGGCTCCAAACTGTTTGCACTGCAAATAATAGTTTTAGCGTAAACGCGTTTATTGGGAAAGAATAACAGATTCTCCACTGTATGTGGAATGGTATATGCATGTGTGTAGAGGGGAGAGATGGGGTAAGGATTTGGGTTAGGTTGGGTTGTGGGTTAACTCGTTTATCCCCGATACTTCAGGGGGACAATAACAGTTTCCAAAAAAGTACATGTATAGCCTATTTCTTTTTAACTTTATAGTTTTACGTTTTATTATAAAATGACAAACAGTGCATATCCTTATCAGAGGGCTATTTAGGAGCCCTCTGGCTAGGATCTGCACTGCTTGTGTGAAGCTAGTGTGCCCTTTTAAGGTACATTGTTTGTAAATGACGAGTATACTCGTCGCTAGGTTGAATGTTTTAAAGTGTTAAACGTTGTTACATATGATCTTTCATGTTTAATTGTGATAAGTAATGGTTGCCATGACGACCGCTGTGCGGTCGGACATTTTGTTGTTCTGTGCTACAGTTGACAGTGTCATTAAAATAAAATAAAAACTATTTTGTAGATACCTGTAGTGTTTGTTTTTATTTTCTACAATTGCTGTGCCGAATAGGTACAGTGGAGAATCTGTTATTCTTTCCCAATAAACGCGTTTACGCTAAAACTATTATTTGCAGTGCAAACAGTTTGGAGCCAGATCAGACGCCGGGTAACCCGACGTCTGATCAGGCTCCAAACTGTTTGCCACCAAGATCAACAAGAATTATCAGAATTGTCCAAAAGTTGTTCTTTTCTACGTTTTAGTGCTTTGCGTTTGCGTACGTTGCGTTTAAACGGGAAAGAATAACAGATTCTCCACTGTAAACCATTTACATTTCTAACCATACTAGTTTAAACCTCGAGAAAGTGTCCTTATGGATAAGATGTTATCCACTCCCGAAAGATAAAACAAATACATGTACAATGTAGCAGTCAGGCAAAACAAAAATGTGACTCGGCGTTTTATCTGGGTCCAGTGGATTTGACAATAATGGTTTTGTCGCACGAACCGGTAGTAAAGCTAAAGTAGGGGGAGAGTAAATAAATAAACAATAATCCAGAGTCTTCTGCTTTACATTCACAGTAAATCTTGCTTTACTCCAACAAAACCCTTTTTAGTACGTACAGTTACATGTAGTACAGTGGAGAAACGTTATTCTTTCCCGTTTAAACATACGAAACGCAAACGAAAGGCAAAAAAGTGTAGAAAATAACTATTTTCTGACTTTTCTCATAGTTTTTTTTTGTCGGAGGGGCAAACAGGTTGGAGCCTGATCAGACGCCGGTTTCCCCGGCGTCTGATCTGGCTCCAAACTGTTTGCAAATGAATTCATAGTTTTAGCGTAAACGCGTTCATTGGGAAAGAATAACGTTTTCTCCAATGTACATATAATGGAAGGCTCAATGCAATGATTAAACAAAACGGAACGTAAAAAATACAGGTTTATGTAAATGTTTTATCTAAGGGTTTTACAGTTTGGAACTTGATCAGACGCCAATATGTTCAACGTCTGATCTGACTCAAGACGGTTGGCCGTAAACTTAACCCATTACCCCATAAATACGCCTTTTTCGCCTCCAACTTATTTCTCCACGGAAGGAAAAATTTAAATTTATTAAGTTATGATTGTGTACTAGTAGAAAACATGTCTTTATCTTAGCAGATGATATCTTAATCATTTTAAAAGTAAAGCTTCTTTAAGGGTGTATCAATGTCATGAGCCATTTTTTCAAAGTATTAAACTTTTTTTCTATCATTGTTTTTTTGGAAGAGCTATTTATGATGAATGAAAAAATGAAAAAAAATATATATGGTGGTGTCCCTTTTTTTGAGCTACAGCGATTTGAAAAAGGTATGTCAAATTTGGATTTTTTTCTCTCAAATTTTACCCATTCAGAGTACAAGCTTCAGTAAAATCTATTTCAAAACAAAACAAAAATGTTAATTTGGGTTTTCGTTATTTATTTCATGTCTATGGTGGTATGTTCACATATATAAACCAAATTTAGACAAAGCAGGCACCAGGTTTGAACAATATGGATCCTTGAATATCAAAAATATGCTTTATATAGGGCATGATTTTATTAAATTTTTTATTCTATGAAAAAAAGTAAAAAAGTTTGAAAATGAAATAGTTCTAGTATTAAACTTTTTCTTATATTCTACCAGATGAAAGCCCAAACTAAGGCAGTTCAAAATATGAAAAGAAATTGAAGTGTCGAAAATTTTGAGTTATTAAAGTAAAAAGAGTTATCGCCCCTTACAAAATTTACAAAATAGTACCATATCGATGATATTTAGAGCTTTATAAATTTCACATTTGGTGCCTTTTTTTCTTAAATTAGTTTTTGTATGAAGAAATACTACCATAGATAGGAAATAAATAACACAAAACCAAATTATCATATTTGTTTTCATTTGAAATGGGTTTTATTGAAGCGGGCTGTTTGAAAAGGACAAAATAAGAGGAAGTGGGTGGGGTAAATTTTACATGGCCGTAGAGCCAACTGTTGTTCACCAAAATGTACACTTTTTCCATTTTTCATTCATCTTAAATAGCTCTTCAATACAAAACCATCATAGAGTGGTTTCATATACTTTGAAAAGTTTCCAAATTCATGACATTGATACACCCTTAAGTGGTAATCTGTTTTCAGAACTATTAACATGCTATTGGGGTAATGGGTTAAACGTGTTCATTGCGCAAGAACTTCGCGTTTCCCTACAGTAATAACAATAGTTGACGAGTCTCTTAGAATATATTATTTCTATAGAATAAATACAATACCCTCGAATCTCGATACTCCGAACTCGCTTGAATCGACCTTAACAATATTTTATCAGTTTAATATCGATAACTCGATCTCGCTTAAGTCGTACATACCCGTATTTCAATTTAAAAACGTGGCTAAGCCACGTTTGAACTTAGCAATTTTGGTATGTTTGAACCATAAATATCTTAAGAGACTAGATCGGCCACCTACATGTAGCGCTGAGCTACCATTGGTCGACGGTCAGAGAGACGCCATCTTGATACGTGTATCACACACTTTCCCTCCGGAGACAAAATATGATTTACTTTCATTTAAGAATGAATTCGAACTACATACATCTTGTAACATAAATATGCACCGTAAAACGACAATCAAACGATAATAAGCACAAAATGATGGTAATTCTTATTTAACTGAATAAAATCATCGATTAATCATAGCAACTATGGAACGGTTCTTAGCAACGCCTGTAGTCAATGACGCACCGTCAACGTAGACGGGATTACTGCGCACATCATGTAACGTCATTAATCTACCGCAATACGACGTGCACCAGACCATTGGTACAGTGGTAAATACGCTATTCCTACCCATTTACGCGTTTATATATGCGTTTAAAACGCATAGTGAACGGTTAACGAACGTTTAATGAACGCTTAACGAACGGTTAAGGCCTAACGATTTGAACGCGTTTAAACGCGTTAATAGACGGTTATACCCGAGATGCTGCGATTGGGGCGTCCGTTTTCCGTTTCACGCGGAGATTTCGGATCTTATCGATGATTGCCGTTTTAGAAAAATCCGAATGAAACGGGTTTATCAAAAACAAGAATCGATTTGTCACTGGAGCGATTTTTGAAAACATTTTCTGTAAATGAGACGCCTCTTATCAGGATCTAAACTGGTTTCGCTTATAGAATTTATATAAATATAGACAGTTTGGATCTCGATCATAATGCTGAGTGACTCGGCGTTTCATCGAGATTATTTCTGTTTGATATGTATTAGAATAATTCCTTCCATGTTGATTTCTATTCAAACGGTTTGAATCCAGATCAAACGCCTGGCTGTATAGATCGGCATAGCATCAGGATCCAAACTGACAGCTTTGAATAAACCCAATTACTTTCATAATAGTTAACACTATCGATTTAGATGTAGATGGGACGCCGAGTAGTTCGGTTCTTATGTTTTACAGCTAAGAATGAAGCATACGGTCTTGATTTCATTTTTACAGTTTGCCTCTAGATGAAATGCCGAGTTACGGGAGTCTCATCCATATTCAAACTATACAAATATCTTTTACTTTGATGAGAGAGTATAATAACTGACACATACTCGCATATAAGGTTTGGTTTATTTGGTTGATATTCCAATCAACCCCAATGGGGCATTAGGATACTTACTTTGATAAGCCGCAGTTTTATTACCCCCCTGTCCGGCTTGTGACGCAACAGTGTTAGCGGCTAGCCCTGCATGCCACATGTGGCATTTGGGAATTCCGCATGTTCATAGTAATAGTAATATACACAATTTACATAATCCTTTTTAAACCGTATCCTTTATATGGGAAAATAAATGTATATTCATAAAACTCTCACAGGATAACCTTTCTTCTTAAAGAAAATGATTTCATAAAATTTTATAAGATTATATTTACTCCACAGTAACGATATTTACTAAATTCTTAAGTAGGATAAGAGCGGCCCGCAAGTCATACATGGATTACCTCCCTTTCTCCATGATTACTCCCCTTTCATCCGGGCTCTTTTAAACGCGTTTAAACGCGTTAAGAAACGGGTAGTAAACGCGTTAAACGAAACGGGTAACGAACGCTTAACGAACGCTTAACGAACGCGTAAGAAACGCGTAAAGTGGGTAGGAATAGCGTATTTACCACTGTATATGAGTAGCATACACGCATCAAGATGGCTTCTCGATGACCGTCGCTGATTGGCCTATAGCCGATCTAGGTTATTTTAAGATATCTATGGTTTGAACCAATGCGTGTTCGAAGTATCGAATTGCGACGGTAGTTGTGACAGTTAAAGATGTTATACGTTTTTAAGAAAACTTTATTTTTCATGCAAAAGCCAGTACGTCCAATGTTCTTAATTTTTATCACAATTATTCGCTGTAGATTTACAGATGGCAGTTTAAAGCAAGGTGAAAATAAAACTAAACCCCTTCACCACCTTACCCCGAGCACAACAGTTTTTTGCAAACAGTTTGAATCCTGATCAGACGCCGCGTTACGCTGCGTCTGATCAGGATTCAAACTGTTTGCCACTCATTTCAATAGTTCTTCAGTCAAAATAGCAAAACTTAAAATTTAAGAAATAAAATCAGACGAAAACGTTTTAAAATTGATGACGTCACGGCAGTGAAGGGGTTAAGGAGCTTTCTGTTGTGTTTTAGCACTTTCTTGCTTCGAACACATACATGTACCATATAAATTAATGCCTTTGAAAAAGAGGTTTTATATAGTCCTAAGAAAATTTTCAAATATTATGATGTTGATTGTGGTATCCGTTGACGTCCCAAGTGAATTGGTATCTCTGAGTTTGAAATTTCCAAAGTATTAGAGGAGAAATTTTTTCTTATTATGTATCTAATCCCTTGTTTAGATAATAACACCGTGGGCGGCGGAACTAATGTGATAACACCATATAACATGCTAGGAGTATTATTTCTAGAAATGTTAAGGAATAATTCGAATTTTTTTTTTCATGGAGTTATGAAACAAAAATTACAGCCAATCACCGCCAACAAAAAGTAATGAAAACAAACAATATTAAATTATTATTAAATGAAATCACTGTATGAGTGATAATACATTTTACGTTTTACAGCGACGTTTCTTAGACCTGTAACTACTACATGTATACTGTCCTTGTAATCATGGCGTCTAGGTTTATCGTTAAACATTAGTTTGTTGAATAATTGAATGCGACTTTCAAACGGGTTGGGAACTGATCAAACGACGGATAACGTGTCGTGTGATCAGGACGTAAACTGTCTGTACACTTTCGTCGGGACATGCTAAACACTCAGCAAGGAACATATTTTTCCGGGCCCTTTCCTAACTGTTAAAGTGCCTGCTTAAAAATGTTCGCCTGAAAAAATTCAATTACGATTGATTCAAATTTATGGTTTCAATGAACTTTTTAATTTAGTGAAATGGTTTTGATTCAGATCAGGCACCAAAATAATTCGACCTCCGATTTGTATTGTTTTCGCAACGAATTTGTAAAATCTCCATGAGCAAGCAACTGATTATAACTAATGGTGTTTAAGATTACACATTATCTTTTTTGATCTCGCTACTAACGAGATTTTCCGTTACTTCCCGCTGATCACCTATCTGAGAAGTGTCTAACCACTGAATTGGTTGTCTTGCTTTTATTTCAGTTTTTTCTTGTTTTTGTAAATACACCAATCGCTTAAAGACATTTCCTTAGTCAATTGATGGAATCCCCCCATTGTTCTCACTAGGTGTGAACATACAGGTAAGGCAGGAGTAAAGTGTGCTTAGCAATTTTACTAATCTAAAGTTGTCTAGAGAGGATCTTACATACTCACACTCAAAAAACATTTCAATGGTTTTTACTAACCAAACTAACAAATTCAAGGTAGGGGGCCTCACATAAAACACTTGGATGAGTATATCCCTAGACAAGATAACAGCTACAGCACAAATCGCACAGGGCTGCTTGCTTATATACCAGGTTTGGTGTTACCACCGAACGTAGGTCAGGAAATGTCTTTAACAGTTCCTTTAACCCTTTCACTCTCAATGACGTCATAAAGCACATTTGCAAACAATTTTCATCTTGATCAGACGTCGCGTAACGCGGCGTCTGATCAGGATCAAAACTGTTTGCCACTTGTTTTGAAATTACGTCAGATATGCTGCCTTTAATCTAAGTTTAAAACGATATTGCAGACAACACTATTGAAGCAGACGACAACATGGCGGTGAGGGGGTAAAAACTTTACGATAAATTCGATCCTGATAGGATTAAGACACTGATTAAACGACGCAAAGTATTGTGGCCGATACGTAATACGACAAATGTTGTCGTGAGTCATATTTTAAAATTTTCAATAATTATTTATTTCTCAATATAATCCAGTTTTGTGACATCTCTTTGGAATTATCTTGTAAAAAATGATTCCATAAAGATGTCACAAGACAGGATGAAACCAATATATCAGAAATTATATGTATCTTAAAGTTTTGACTTACGGCGTTTTTATCGTACGGCGTTTCGTAAGACAGGCTCTCGTTTGCTAGGGTTTATTTTCTGTGGACGACATATAAATTAATACTGTGCTACGTAAACTACATGCAACTGTGCTAGAAAGTAAAGAAATAGCTCATAAATCATCTCAGTGTGTAAGTTATTTCGACAAGATATGTAAAAAAGCTTCTTAACAGATAGACATAATCTTCTAAACTATATAAATTAAGACCAGGGAATAGTTCTCAAGGCCACGAGACGATGATGAGATTTACACCTGTAAGTATTCGGAATTCTTTTCTCGCTAAATATTTATTTAATTAGATACATTGTGGCAAACGTTACTCCTTCCAAAGAAACTCGTCCTAAGCCAGGTATCGGAAAACAAACTTTGGTGATTCGACCAACAGTGACGAGTTCAGTAAAGAAATCGATGGCCATCGATTGCGAGTTGGCTACCGGTCTGAAATACAGTGGAGAAAATCTGTTCTTTCCATAATACCCCCGGTTACGCTTAAACTATAATTTCCATTGCAAACTGTTTGGAGCTAGATCAGACGCCGGGTAACCCGGCGTCTGATCAGGTTCCAAACTTGTTTGCCACTCAGACTAAAACTGGTAGTCAGAATAATTAAAAGTTGTAATTTTCTATATTTCATTGCAATGCGTTTGCGTTTGAACGAAATAACTACGTTTTCTCAACTTTATTGCAGACCGGTAGCCAACTCGCAATCGATGGCCATCGACAGCCATCGATTTCTTTACTGAACGCATGCCAGGTGCTATGTTTCTCTCCAGATATAGTGCCAACTTGTTTCGACTCAAAATGGCATTTTGTCTTTCGACATTTACTGTTTTGTGCTTTTGATGTCATACATGGGTGCCAGAGAATAGATACAAGGCATTTATGTTATCATAGAAGGGGTTTGTGTAGAAATGATGAGGGCTGAAGTGACATGTCCCTGTTTTAGCCGGTGCCTCTTTCAAAAGGTAGCAGATCACCAGTAATGTCATTGAAGTCATGATGTTTTCTTATCCCCCCTTCTTGGCAAAGTAAATGATATGGAAGCAATATTTGGATTTCCGTTTTAATATGTCAAGATGTGAAAGCACTGTTTGCAACTGTCTAATAGCCTGACGTCATCAGCTTTAAACAATGATATGTTGGTGTCTGCTCTCATTTCGCAAATTTAAAATTTTGTATTTTGATTTAAGATATATCGAAAAGAGTGTATAATAGTTTGGATCATGACCAGATGCCGCGTTATGTAGCGTCTGATTAGGCTCCAAACTGTTTGCAAATAACTACCTTCTTCTAGGATATGGATACTATTTCTTCTGGTACATATTCTTGGCTGTATAAACTGGAACTTTTTTTCAGTGGAGAAATAAATAAGAGGCGTAAAAAGGCGTTTTTAAGGTGTAATGGGTTAAGCGACTGTTATAATCATGGTATCTATGTTCTGGTTTGATTTATAACTTGATCATTAGGCAATTATCATGCTAAGTTGCAACCGAATTGTGAATTTCTAAAACAAATATCGTATTCGAACGTTTTGCTATTTTCCTCCAGGATTCCAGTTGTAGAATGGTTGGAAAACAGTAGGCGATTTCTTGGCGAGATCCCACGATCAGTTGACGCATGTTTAACGATCGACGCATGGCAATCACGAACGGGTCTAGTTGTCATACTAAGTATAAAAAAGGTAACGATGTAGTTACAATGTGCGTTGTCGTATAAATGATAACGAAGTATTCCGAAGCTACAGTGGTAAATACGCTATTCCTACCAATTTACGCTTTAATCTATGCGTAAGAAACGCATAGTGAACGGTTAACGAACGCTTAACGAACTGTTAACGCCTAACGATCTTAACCGGTTTAAACGCGTTAATAAACGATTATACCAGAGATGCTGCGATTGGTGATCAGGTATCCCTTTCACGCGGAGATTTCGGATCTTATTTGACAGGCACTGACCACCGCCTGTAACCAATCTATTTATGAAACCCGCTTATACATATGCCTCTCAGATATCGGGGGATTAACAGTGTATTGCCAATTAAAGAAAGCAATGTTATCGTCGATACCACCTAGTGTTCTGTAATACACATGTCATAAAATTGGTGTGTAAACCGCTGAAGCTAAGGGGTCCGTCGGCTAAGTGATGACCCTTTCATCCGGGATCTTTTAAACGCGTAAATAAACGCGTAAAGAAACGGCTAGGAAAGCCGTTTAACGAAACGGATAATAAACGCTTAGTTAACGGTCAACGAACGCGTAAGAAACGCGTAGAGTTGGTAGGAATAGCGTATTTACATGTACCACTGTATATTTAGAAATGCAACAAAGTGTGAAATTATGCTAATAGAGGTCACCAATGCCAGGTCAATATGTCCGGACTATACGCAGTCGACATCTCGTTGTCTATTTTTCAAGTGTGATAACTTAAAGCAGGTTGAAAGTAACGCAGAATGCGCATTAATGCGCATTCTGCTTTATTTTCAGCCTGCTTTAAGTTACATTCTGCTGAGATAAAAACTCGATGATTTCGGAAAATTCCGGAGAAATGGCAGCATGGCGTAAATGTTCGAATGCTGTCTGTAAATGCCGTAAGCAATGTCGTCATACGAGCGTAAGTCAGTTTCACATAAGTTGTGCAAATTAGTTGTGATCAAACAATAACATTCTACGACCAAAGCCACCAGCTGCAAGCACTCGAAATCGTTCGGACGCCGTACTATCGCTGTAAAGCAGTTGGCGATGAGTACGAAAGACCGATGGTGCCAAATGCCGTTCGCAAAACGTTACCAAGTTAATTGCTAGCCCGATGTGACATTGTCCCTACCGGGTTAAAACCGTGTCAGAGATAAGATAGTGTCAGAGACCTTTGGAGCTGGGAACGCTATCTCATCCCTTCTCCTGAATTTAACATAATTATATTGAAGCAGTTTGAAAACAGTGTAGATTCAGATCAGACGGCCCCTTTTCATGTAGGACCTGATTCAAAAGAGCCTGTTTTCATCCTATGGGATAGTTGTCAATATTTTATCACTCAAGTTAATAGATCATGTGATAACTGTTCATATTGAGCGATGGTTATACATATATATGAATATTCCTCAGGAGAAGTAAAGGGTCAATAAAGTACCATATCCAAGTAAGCACTGTACGTTTATCTTCTTACCAGGGCACTATGAAGTTGTTAATTCTCTTGAGCGCCGTTTGCATAGGTAAGACACGATTTTAAACCATCAACCAGATATAATCAGTTTTATCACATAAAACCGACTCTGGGAGTGTTATAAAGCCATTCAATAAACTATAGTGAAATATCAATATTTGGGCTCCGGCCCTACCTGTTCGTCCACGAGCGCTGCATGAGGCTGGGTGCCAAATGACGTCATTTGCCATGGCGTTACTGTAAACAACGTCAAGTTTTGGCGGAAAATACATATGGCGGAGAGCGAAAACTACGGATTCAGTTCACTTAAAAGGGGTTTGAAATGTTTATGTGATAAATAGGATCTAACATTCGTGCTCATTATTTATCATTCTTAATAAACTCGTTGACTAAAACAAATATAACGCTCGCCAAGGCTCGCGTCATATTGTTTTAGTCAACTCGTTTATTAAAAATGATAATTAATGAGCACTCATGTAAGATCCTCTATTTAACCCTTTACCCCATAAATACGCCTTTCTACGTCTTTTATTATCTCTACCATAAGAAAAGTTGTCCTGATAAAAAGTTTTGATCCCAAAACACAAAATGTATTTTCAGCATCTTCCCAGATGGACTGAGATGGTAGAGCTTAATAAGAGGATGGAAAAAAGCAACATGCTCCTTTAGCAGCACTTCATTTAACTTTATTACGAGCCAGGGGCAATATAAAAAACAAAGCCAGCAACAAATTTTACACACTTTATTAAATAAAATTCACAAGTTGAAGAAACACGGTAAAAAACCTGTTATTTAAAGTCCTAAAACTATCCAAATTCCTGTCCCTTTCGAATAACAAAACTCTGCACTTTTAATTTAAATCTCACACGCTTTTAATAATCCAGAGATTCTATCAATATCCAATCTATTCACAAGTAAATATCTAGCACTGATGACTGTCGAAAGATCCAAGAAGAAGCAGAAGTTCTATATATATACACATTGTGACCATTTTAGAAAGGTATTAAACAGTCATAGAATTTCTAGAATATCATGTGACAATTGTTTACTATAAAATTACTAAATTTAGATTTTCAGGGGATTTCTGTCAACACAAAATGATCATGTGACTCCACATGTTTATCAGTAAATATAATCTACATGTTACATACATGTATGTCCATACTATTCATTCATATTTTCTTCTATTCCATGATATTCTAGAAAATTCTAAGAACTTCTATTTGTTCTATGGATAGAATATTAAATTTTGAAAATATTTAGATTATAAGAATACGGTGGACATTCGAGAGGGAAACTAGTCTTATGCAATATACGACCCCTCATATCAAGGTCTGCACAGTTTGTCAGTTTGCAATAAACTGTAAATAAAATATCACTGAATAGAAACACTGACTAGTCGGACTTTCTCATTGAAAGTTCCAGAAGTCAATGAGTTGATATATTATAGATGATATTCCATAAATGTTCGTGGTGAATGAATTTATTAAACGAGTCCTCAAAACGATAAAAACGAGGCTCTGCCGAGTTTTTATCATATTAGATGACGAGGTTAATAACTTTAATACAACTCGAACACGAATGAAACAGTTTGTTTATAACATGACCAGAAATTCGTACTCTAACAATCAATAACTTATTGGCTTTGCTTACTGCTTCTAAGGGAAAATTTAGTCAAAGCTGTACATGTAGTACGTTTGGTTTAAACATTTTTTATTTTAAATATTTACATGCATTTTACAAACATACAATAAAGTTTAGGATTGAAACGAAAACAAAACTTGTTCATTGTCTTTCTTTCCTTGCAGTAAAGTTTATGACGATACGTTATCGAAAATCAATAACATCTATTGAGCTTCATGATTTGAAAGGATAACCTAGTGGATCTGAAAATGAACCTCAGTTTTAAGTTAATAAAGAGTTTAATCAACTCATTTGCGAAATCTTATAGTATTAAGTGGAAGATTTGCGCTAGGTCATAACGTTTTTTACGTGACGTTATTAACAAGACATCATGTGCGCATATTTACTCAACTAGTTCAATAATAACCCGTTGAATAAAGATCCTCCTCAATTGGTTTACTACCCTCATGGGCCCGGGTACATGACACGTAGTTAGAGCCTACCTGTATGCTAAATCACTACCTGTTAGTTAATCGTGTAGTAAAATATCAATATTATACTCTCAGCGAGGAATTTAGCATACAGCTAGGCATTAACTACGTGTCATGCACCCGGACCCTGGACCGTTAGGTATGTAATAATACAGCCGAAACTCGCTACTTCGAACTCGTTTCAATCGATGGAATCAGTATTTCGATAAATCGACCTCTCTTAAGTCGAACATACCCGTATTTCAAAGTTAAAACGTGGCTAAGCCACGTTTTAACTTTGAAATATGGGTATAATTGGGCAGCAACACATTGTAATCATAGGGAGGATTGCAAGTGCCATCTTCTAGGCCACACCTACCATGGCGAGTGCAAAGACAGCAAGTGCATTTGCCCAGTTTATGATGGTAAAGGTTAACCCTTTCCTCCCTAAAACTCCAAATGGCTACATTTATTTAGTTTCAAATACAAACTACTCCCTTTTTGACTATGTAGGAATGTTTTTGTCAATGCATTACAATGAAACAAATAGTAGGACTGATTATTGCGACCAATTGCGCTTTCACTATAGTTATCGATAGTTGAAAACGCTATCACGATAGAATATTACATGTATAGTTGGATTCACTATTGTGACCAATTTCGCGTTCACTATAGTTATCGATAGTTGAAAACGCTTTCACGATTTATTATATACCTATCGATGATTTATAGAGATGTCTCAGTTAGATAAATTTGATATCGTCACAGTTGATATCATCACTACATTTAGTGATGATATCACTTTTTGTGACGTTACGTCATAATTAGTTTAGTGACGTCGCGGTAAACTTTTTTTGAGTTTTTGTTCTGTAAAACGTCATTAAAATATATATAATAAATAGAATAATCAATTACTGTGAATAGGTACATGTATGAAAAATAGATCACTCGAATGGGTTGTTATCTGGTTAAAAACTCGTCCTACGGACTCGTTTTTAACCAGATAACAACCCATTCTCATGATATAGTTTTCATATCAATCCAACGAAATTAATTATCATGTATATAATATCGATAGTTGGATTTACTGTTGCAAAACTATCACGACAGCTCATTAGCATATGCTCGTCTTTATATTTATTCTATTAATATGCCCACTTATATGTAATTTGAGAAACAAATGAGTAGACGACAATTTTACGTAGACGATATTGCAGCAGTAAAATCGTTAGACATAATTGTTCTGTTTAGAGAACTTCGGAAAGGGTCGTTGTAAAGAGGGAGTCTTTGTTAGGAGGGCCGCTGACTGGATGTACGTGTAGCACTGTTATATAGCTTTAATTCCAATACTCTGCTTACAGGGAAACGTGCTGGCGATCACCATCACGTGAGTTGCACAACTTCCGGCGGATGTACTGAATATGAGAAAGACCATTGTGCACACCACGGTCGGACCGCTATATGTAAAATGGACAACGATGCTCTAGGCCACTGTCGCTGTAACCATCATTGAAGCAGAAGCGACAAGAGGGAGTCAGTTCAAGTTTTCAATCAATTTTCTTACAATTTATAGGCCGATTTTATTGACCTGGTAGGGCTGTTTCGATGCGGTCCTTTGCATTTCAACTTTTGGGGCGGCAGCACGCTCTTCAATCTCGGAATTTACCGTTGTCGTCTGCCGGTTTTTTTTTCAACATTAGATATTAGTTTTGACATTTTGACAGAATGAATATAATGAAGAATGCCTAAAAGCTTGAATCCAGATCAGACGCCACGTTACGCGGCGTCTGATCTGAAGTCAAGCTGTTTGCAAATGTCAGCCAAGTCTTAATTCCCCCTCCTTGTATTAACCCCACCGAACACTGCACGCAATATCTGTCTTCCATAAGGTGTTGTTGTAGAAGGAAGCACTGTATATACCATTTTCACGTGGATATTGATGCACGCATAAATTGTGTTTCTTTATGTTGAAATAATCGGACAATACCGATATAATACGGAACTAAACAAATGACCCCTAAAATCAAAAGTAAATAAGTTTATCTTTGCAAAAGGTTAGCTCCGCCCTGCCAGGTGAAAAACAACTAATTCCAATTATTACTTACAGTATAATGTAATATCACTACAGAATGTAAGAAATTGAATAGAGAATCTGATATAAATGCTGATTTGTTATCACTTAAAAGCCATATATGTAGTCCCTCCACCATATATATTTACCGCTAAAATGTGATGTTCTTTAATATGGTATCGTCATACAAATGACGTCATTTTGTGTCACGTTTCATGCAGCGCTTGTGTACCAACAGTTGGACTAAATGAAAGTTGTCCCGGTGTAATGAAAGTGACCCCGGTCGAAATATTATGACCCCTTTACATATAACAAACTGACCCCTCATATAACAAACTGACCCCCGTAATAAAATGACAACTTATAATATGCAAACGTCTGTTTGTTATGTATTGTTTAAGGAATAATAACATCAACTAGTGTATCATCGTGCAAAAGAACAGGGATATAAGTTGAGATGCGTAGTTACCGCATCTATACGACTACCTGTGCTTTATTACACGATGATACACTATAGGTTTATGTTATTATTCCTTAAATAATACCAAACAAACAGAGGTTTCATCTATCACGAAAGAGTTAATGCCGATTTTACTCCAGGGACTTGAATGTATTAGCAAAAATGTTAAATCCAGATTAAAGGCGGAATAAATAGAGTGTATGTTCAGGATCCATATCGTTTGACGATCGTATCGACGATGCCTTGTTAAAACATAAATCAAATGAAAATTAAGGTTGATTAGCCCTAATGAGATTGTACCAATGTTGGTCAACATCGATATTTTACGGAAAGCGAGTGCCCATTCTCATCTTTATTATAATTATGTCTTCCTATGTCATCGAGCGTTTCCGGGTATATATGCAAAGATTAATAAAGAGTATGTATCAGCAACCTTGTATTACCCACCTTGTATTTTACGGCAACCTCGTTTTCGAAAAGAGCGTGCCGGAACTTCTTTTTCAACCTGAACAATATATTTGTATGTTCTAGTGCAAATGAAGCGTTTCGTTTAGTTGGTGTTGGTGCATATTGAAGGCATATTATAAACACATCACCAATTCGCAGTGCGCTACAGGATGTTGTATCCAGCTCTCGACCTTTTTTCCGGAAACAACCGATCAGACTCGCTCCAATGCGCTCGTGCGGTACCAGCCTACCAGGGGTCATGAGTTCGATCCCCAGACGGACCAAGTCCTTCGGATGATACTTTATAAACCGATGTACAGTACTAAAAAACAAATCCTACGCTTGAATATTTTTACGCGAATTTTCCGAAGTGGTTGTGACAAAAATGGAATCGAAAAAATTAACTGATGCATATTTGCGAACATTTGTGAGATACAGCATTCAAGAAAACTTACCCGAGGGTAAAGTTACTATTTTGAATCGCAAGCGAATTGCCATCGAATTGCAAGCGAATTGCCATCGAATTGCAAGCGAATCGCAAAAATTGTTAATTTAATAAGGTTCAGTACTGTATCAGTGCTTTAAGCTGGGCATCCAAAAGAGCCAGAGAACTATATCGATAATAAGAGTAGGATATCGAGCCTAGGCTTTCTGTATCCGCTCCAATTAGCCAATTGATAACAAACCAAACCTTAAGAAATAGAAGCATACAAGTTTAAGACGTCTACATAATAGCAGGTAAAAGGTCATCTCTAAAACGTTGTTTTTCTCCAATTAGCCTTTTCACTCTCAATGACGCAAAAAGGTGCGTTGCAAACAGTTTAGATCCTGATCAGACGCCGCGTAACGCCGCGTCTGATCAGAATCCGAACTGTTTGACACTCGCATATCGATATGTTTTACGTCATACTACATTGAATCTTACTTTGAAACGATCTTGCAAACAACAAAATTGAAGCAGGCGACAATGAAACGATAAAGGAGTAAAAATGTCACGATAAGTTTTCCAGCGAAAGAGTTACATGTAGGCCTACTTACGACGTTAGAAGATTGAACGAGGATCTGATAACGGTGGAACTATGAAACTTCTACTCTTTGTGCTCGCTTCTTTCGTAGGTAAGACAATTATACATGAATGTATTCTTATTCAACCCTTTCCCCCATAGAAGCGACTTTTAGCGTATTTATTTTATTTTTCCACTGAAGAAAATAGTTCCAGTTTATACCCTCATAAACAATAACAATAACAAATATTTCTATATAGCCTAGCAGATGGTAATTTAAAGCATGCTGAAAGTAAAGCATAATGTGCCTTAAGGCACATTATGCTTTACTTTCAACCTGCTTTAATTGATCACCTGTATTTAATGTTATAAACAGGTTATTGGGCAAAGGGTAAAGTTTATACATGACTGTATTCCTATTTAAGTTTATATTACAGTGGACAAGATGACATCATTTCCTGTTTAACGGCAAACAAAACACAAATACAATGTACTTAAATGTAGAAAATTCCATTTTATAAAAGTGCTTACCATTTGTTCTACATGAATCTAAGTAGCAACCAGTTTGGAGCCTGATCAGACGCCGGGTTACTAAGCGTTTGATCTGGTTCCAACGTGTTTTCAATTAAAAAAAACATGTACATGTACTCGTATTTAGAGTTAGCGTCCGACATACGTGTTATATGAATGTTGTTACAGTGGAGAGGAGGTTTTTCTTTCCCGTTTAACCATTTCACTCTCAATGACGTCATAAAGCGCATTTGCAAATAGTTTTGATCGTGATCAGACGCCGCGTAACGAAATTACGTCCGTTAAACTGCCGTAAATCTAAGTTTGAAACTATATTGCAGACGGAAATATTGAAGCACACGACTATATAGGGGAGAAGGAATAAAAACCTCACGATACATTTGATCTTAAAAGGGTTCAACGCAAACGAAATGCAAACGCATTACAATAAAATGTCGAAAACGTTTTGACAATTGTGACTATTTATTCTAATAAGAGCCGCAAACAAACTGGAGCCTGGTCAGACGCTGGGTTACCCGACGTCTGATCTGGCTCCACATTGTTTCCAATGGAAATATAAGTTTCAGCGTAAACGCGTATATTGGGAGAGAATAACGTTTTCTCAAATGTATGATTGCATGTCAGGTTTGACTTGGGCAGATACATTTTGTGACCGTGATCAGCCACATTGTTATTGCGTAGCACATGATGGAGGGATATTTAAAGGACCGTGTGTTGACCATAAATGCATATGCAAAGAAGGTATTTTGAACCCATTACTCCATAGATACGTATTTTCCCCGTACAATTTATTCCTTCAATGAAGAAAATATGTTCAATTTGTACTGTAACGAATATGAGCCGTAGGAAAAAGTTTCTATATCTTATAAAACATAAGCTGAAAGTTGGCTTGAAGTCAAGCAGAACGCCTGTATACAGTGGAGAATCTGTTATTCTTTCCCAATAAACGCGTTTACGCTAAAACTATTATTTGCAGTGCAAACAGTTTGGAGCCAGATCAGACGCCGGGTAACCCGGCGTCTGATCAGGCTCCAAACTGTTTGCCACCAAGATAAACAAGAATTATCAGAATTGTCCAAAAGTTGTTCTTTTCTACGTTTTAGTGTTTTGCGTTTGCGTACGTTTGCGTTTAAACGGGAAAGAATAACAGATTCTCCACTATAAAAGGGTGCATTGTATAGAATTACATTCATCCAAAAGACGTTGAGTTCGTCCATCAGGAGCTGGGGTCCGTTTTACGATACGTCGTACGACAACTTTTGTCGTAAGTCATATTATGAAATTCTAAATTATCATCTATTTCTCTAACTAATCCTGTCTTGTGAATCTCTTTGGAATGGTCTTGAAAAGACCATTCCAAAGAGGTGTCACATAACAGTATTAGATTGAGAAATCAGAAATTATATGTATTTTAAAGGTTGGACGAGGTTTCGGAAGACGGACACTAGGAGCAGAGTTTTCAATAACCTAAATGTAGGAATCAATATCAAAATATAGAATACTGCCGGGAGGAAATCCCGGCTGGAATAGTTGATGTCACATATCGTTGACTTGTTTCGTCCTTGTTTGGACTCATCATAACGAATGAGATGAACCATTGTGGCATCTCACTTTTATACCTGATGGTTGCTACCATGTGACCTTTGTTTGGCATCATGGTTTCAATACATTCAATATGGTAGTGGTAACATGGTTATTGAAAAACTCCGGACCTCTATGGGTCAGACTAGCTCTTATGGGTTATAATAACTTTCAGTGTGGGGGAAGGTGGTAGACTTAAACATTTCGAATAAATAATATTTTGCAATTTCGAAAGTTTGTTTTCCCTGATAGATATATGGTAGCAACCAGACACATAAGTAAGTAGGAAAACTACATAATCAATAGCACTTCATGAAAACGTTTACATTCAAGCATTTAGTTTTACAACATGTACATAATTTGTTGTCACTGTCATCCTGGATTAGCGTCTGCTAGACTTCGAACAACATGGCCCAGCTCTTATACAGTGGAGAATCTGTTATTCTTTCCCAATAAACGCGTTTACTCTAAAACTATTATTTCTATTACAAACAGTTTGGAGCCAGTTTGGTAACCCGGCGTCTGATCAGGCTCCAAACTGTTTGCCACCAAGATAAACATTAATTATCAGAATTGTCAAAAAGTTGCACTTTTCTACGTTTAAGTGTTTTGCGTTTGCGTTTCGTTTCGTTTAAACGGGAAAGAATAACAGATTCTCCACTGTAAAGCGTTTGAGTTGAGTATGAGTGCGTTCTCAAGCATTTGATTGGTCAGGCTCATATCTGACAAATCAAATGCTTGAGAACGATTTCAGACTCAACTCAAACGCTTTATAAGTATGGACTAAGGCGTATGAACTAAATTATTTTGCCTAGCAAGTTTTATTGACCAGTCAGCGATTTTTTGTTCATATCGACAACATTAATGTTCCTTTTTTCTACAGTAGAGAATCCGTTATTCTTTCCCGTTTAAACGCAAACAGAACGGAAAGAACTAAAACGAAGAAAATCTTTTAGACAATTCTGATATGCATGTATCTGAGTGCCAAACAGTTTGGAGCCTGATCAGACGCCGGCGTCTGGTCTGGCTCGAAACTGTTGCAATGGAAAAAACAGTTTTAGCGTAAACGCGTTTATTGGGAAAGAATACCGTTTTCTCTACTGTACATGAACTTTATGACTTCGAGACTGTGACCGACATAATTAATCTATGACATTCAGCATATACTATTTCACAATTAATGTAGATCAAGTTAGATAAGATAGGCGCCATCTAAACTACAGGCAATACACTGTATATAGATAGATGACGCTCTTTTGCAGACAAAAATGTCATAGCGTGTTAAAGCTTTACAGTTCAGAATACGTTATCCTTTCCCGTTTGAACAAAAACGAAATTCACCGAAATGCACTAAAATCTAAAAAATTACAATAGTTGTTACATTTTACATGATTTATCTTAATTTGAGTGACAAACAGTTTGAATCCTGATCAGACATGTGGTTACAATGGAAGAAGTCGTTTTATCGTAAAGGCGTTTATCGGGAAAGAATAACGTCTTCTTCACTGTATGTCACAAATAAAAATTGAACCCAAGTCCCCGTTTATGAAGAAAAATAATCTTTAGAGAGCTAGACCACCAAACAAGTGTATACATATGAACAGGTTAGATCCAGACCAGATGCCGATAAACTTTGTGTCTGGTCTTTGATCAACATCAAAACTGGTTAAAAATCGTATCGAAATGTAATTGGTAAAATATGCAGAGAATGTAATTAAGAAATAAAAACACAACGGCTTTAACCCCTTCACTGCCTTGTTCCGAGTACACTAGTAATTTGAAAACAGTTTGGATCCTGATCAGACGCCGCGTAACGCGGCGTCTGATCAGGATACAAACCGTTTTACACTCTTTTCAATATTTTATAAGTCATAAAAACTAAAAATTTAATTTTAGAAATAAAAGCAGACGACCATTGTTTAAAATTGATGACGTCATGACAGTGAAGGGGTTAAAGAAGACGATATAGCAGCATGGAAAGGATTGATCAGAAAAGGGTTTTTTAAAAGGGGTCACACATGATAAGAGGCCAGACACAATTTGTAAGAGTTTATGGAAAACGGTTTACGGAGAAACAATGAAATTTCTACTTGTTGTGCTCGCAACTTGTGTAGGTAAGATGAATAATTATGTTCTTATTTATGCTTTAAGTTAGAGTCGAAACTCGATAATTCGAACCGCCTTAGGTCGAACATACCCATATTTCAGAGAGGTTTAAGGCAGTCTAACTGATTGATTTTCAACTTATGTTCAGTATCGAATTTCGGCTGTATACTTGTATACCCGATATAATATATCGCAAATCAGCAGTTCATAATTAAACTGTCTTATTTCACCCTTTCCTAACCATTTCACTCTCAATGACGCTTTAAAGCTCGTTTGTAGACAGTTTGGGTCCTGATCAGACGCCGCGTAACGCTGAGTCTGACCAGGACACAAACTGTTTGACACTCTTATCGATATTCATTAAGTCAGACAACCTTAAATCTAACTTTGAATCGTGTATCGCAGAAAACATTACTGAAGCAGACAACAATAAAGCGGTGAAGGGATAAAAATCTCCCGAATAATTTATTCATGAAAGGGTTAAACAAAATATGGTATTCTTATATTGTCGAAGACTATTTAATTCTACCTGCAATAGTGTCAGGTTTGGTGTCTTGGAATATTTATTTGAGTGCCAAACAGTTTTGAATTATTGGCAGATGTCACCTTATACGGCATTTTAATATTGATCCAGAATGTTTGCAGAATCGACTTTAATTGTCTTTATAGGATTGTTAAAGGGTAACGTTACCTAATATTAGTGCAAGGGGCCTCCGTGGCCTAGTGGTATAGTCACTGTGACTTACATCACTGAGCTCCTCACTGCTGTGAGTTCGAATCCCAGTCTGGTCGTTCGGATTGTTGATGTGGGGATGCCTTCCGGCTGGCATGCGAAAGGTCGATGGTTCTACCCAGTTGCCGATTTGTGCCTGAAACAGTGCATAAAATGGCTTCTGGTGTCTTCCTCCACCAGCTGGACGTCGCGATATACAATGTAACTGAAATACTGTTGAAAGCGACGTAAAATCATAACAAATGAAATGAAATATTAGTGCAAGTAGGAAGGTTTCTCTTTCCTAGTTAGCCCTTTTCCTGGCAAGGTCGACAACACGGATATTTACAAACAGTTTGGATCCCGATTATTTGTAAACTTGGATCCCGATTATTTGCAAACAGTTTGGATCCCGATTATTTGCAAACTTGGATCCCGATTATTTGCAAACAGTTTGGATCCCGATTGTTTGCAATTAGTGTTGATCCTGATTATTTGCAAACAGTTTGGATTCTGATTATTTACAAACAGTTTGGATACCGATCATTTGCAAACTTGGATCCCGATTATTTGCAAACAGTTTGGATCGCGATTATTTGCAAATAGTTTTGCTCCTGATTATTTGCAAACAGTTTGGATCCTGATCCGCTTCGCTCATCGGTTCTTACTGAACTCAGGATTGACTGCTGCATAAATCATTATAACAGCAAATTTAGTTTAACCCTTTCATGATCAATTGATCGTGAGGTTTTTACCCCTTCGCCGACATATTGTCGTCTGCTTCAATATTGTTGTCCGCAGTATCGTTTGAAAGTTAGTTTTAAGGCAGTATAACTGACGAAATTTCAAAACAAGTGGCAAACAGCTTTGATCCTAATCGGACGACGCATGACGTAGCGTCTGATCAGGATCAAAACTGTTTGCAAATGCGCCTTGTGACGTCATTGAGAGTGAAAGGGTTAACGCCATCACATGAATGGAGCAAATGCTGTCGCTGTACCAAGGAAACGCCCTTCTTCGTTAATTCCTTTACTGCCTTTTTCCTCCGCCTGTAATTAGCTGGACGTCGCTATATGACCGAGATACTGTTAAAGAGATTTCCTCAGTACCCCCATTGTTCTCACTAGGCGTGAAAATACAGGTAAAGCAGGAGTAAAGTGTGCTTAGCCAATGTCCGTAATCTAAAGTTGTCTAGAGATGCCCTGACATACTCACACTCAAGGGTTTTTTCAATGGGTTTTTCTAACCAAACTAACAAATTCAAGGTACGGGCCTCACATGAGACGCTTCAATGAGTATATCCCTAGACAGGATAACAGTAACTGCACAACTTGCACAGGGCTGTATGCTTTTATACCTGGTTTGGTGTTACCACCAAAAGTAGGTCAGGAAATGTCTTTAAAAGCAACATACGATAATACGAAATCATAAAAGTCATTCATTGCCTTACATTGTACCCCGAGTAAATAAATATTTTTGAAAACAGATTGAATCCTGATCAGACGCCGTGTAACGCCGTGTCTGATCAAGATTCAAACTGTTTGACATTCACTTTAATATTTCTTAAGTCAAAATATCTAAAATCTAAATGCATGATATAAAAGCAAACGACGGCTGTTCAAAATTGATGCGGTCATGTCACTGAACGGGTTACAGTGGAGAAAACGTTATTATAACATAACAGACGGCATGAGCGTTGAATAACACCCGTTGTTTAAATGTCATATATAACTAGTTAAATAACTATGCAAATGAGGCACGCCACGACGTCGTTACTTGTGACGTCATTAAAATGCGTTCTATGCGTTCAATTTCCAACGTCTTCTTTCCATCATGTAGATTCAATTTATAGACTTTTGGTGTAATTAATCAATATTAGATCTACATGAAAGTGCGTATTATACATATAATAACATAAACATTATGCTAGTGACGGGGTTAATTTGGAGCAACCTTTTTCCTGTATAGATCTACTTATATCGCGCTTAGCATTCACTTGACCTCAAAGGCTGCGATAAATAACTTTTCTAAGTTATGTTATAAAAATAATATAACATTCGTGTTAATAATTTATTGGATTTATCAAACTCGTCGTTTTAGAAAACGATAAAAACTCGGCAAAGCCTCGTTTTTATCGTTTTCTAAAATTCTCGTTTAATAAATTCAATAAATTATGAACACTCATGTAATATCCTATATTTATTTCCCATTTAAACGCAAACGAAACGCAAATGCATGGCAATAAAATGTAGAAAATTACACTTTTTTAACATTTCTCCTGATATATTTTTATCTGGATGGCAAACAGTTCGGAGCCTGATCAGACTCTGGTTTACCCGGCGTCTTATCTGGCTCCAAACTGTTTGTAATTGAAATAATAACTTTAGCGTAAACGCGTTTATTGGGAAAGAATAACGTTTTTTCCCCTGTAACAGTGCAACATTTGGTTTTCAGTCGGGGCTCTTGGGGCCACATACTGTAGTCCTAATCACAGCACGTGCAATTGCCATGAAAACCCTATCGGTGCCCAACAGAGAATTGGCTTGTGCGAATTAAACAGATGCATTTGTATATTAGGTAAGATTTTTAACCCTTTTGCATCCAGAGGATTCTTCAACGCTTATAATTATATTGGATTAGTTCACTTTAGATGAAAGGGATGCCTGGTCTCAATTTTCACTTTTGTATCGTTTTATATTGAAATTCCACTCAGCAAACAGTGTATATTATGATCAGACGCCGCATAATGTCAAGTATGTTTAAATATACGAGTCATGCCATGACAAAATCGGCCTTATTGCATTGCAACATTGTACAGTGGAGAATCTGTTATTCTTTCCCATTTAAACGCAAACGTACGCAAACGCAAAACACTAAAACGTAGAAAAGAACAATTTTTGGACAATTCTGATATTTCATGTTTATCTTGGTGGCAAACAGTTTGGAGCCTGATCAGACACCGGGTTACCCGGCGTCTGATCTGGCTCCAAACTGTTTGCACTGCAAATAATAGTTTTAGCGTAAACGCGTTTATTGGGAAAGAATAACAGATTCTCCACTGTACATACCAGACACTGTTGGCATCCCAGGCTCTGTGTCTGAGTTTGGTCTACATTACCAAATATCGTGTGATAAATATATATATGTTACTGTCAATCTGTGTAATCAGTCATTTTATGAAATGACTGAAAATTTTAGTAATTTTGTTAAATGACTGTTACGTTAAACAATTGTTTCCATTGCAAACAGTTTGGAGCCAGATCAGACGCCGGGTAACCCGGCGTCTGATCAGGTTCCAAAATGTTTGCCAGTCAGATGAACATGCATTATCAGAATTCGTTTTAGTTCTTTGCGTATGCGTATCGTTTGCGTTTAAACGGGAAATAATAACAGATTCTCCAGTGTGCATGCATGATAAACATATTTTATAACAACGCATGCTGCTGTTTTTATCCTGTGCGAGTGTTATCAAGTATGTGTTACACTGTATCAAGTAGTTTTGCTATGGCTACAAGTATAGTTAACTAAAGTTAGACTCTATAATTAATATGCGGATATACTTATGTGTAACTTTGTAGTATGGATTCCCAACCACTGACATTACAAATTTGCAAAGATGTAAATTGAAAACAGCATAGAGGCGGTAATAAAACGTCCTGTCGATAGAAGCGCGAGTGTGATGGGCTGTTTCCGCCAGCAACATCTCAAGTGGAATATATCGCCCTTTATTGTATACCTTACTATAAATAGTAATATACATGTACATGTATTTACGTTGGTGACAATGCAAAACGCCATTGCTTGCCTTGCCGGTTATTTGTCCGGGGGCAATAGATCTTGTGCACGTAAAAAGTTAGCAAAGTGACGTTCAAAATGGCCAACGATCGATGAAAATGACGTCATTTTGTTTACGGCCGCGCTTATGTAAACATTCAAACAATCTACATATTCGTTGATTTTTAACCAGGTATACAAGTCATCAAACGGCCAGGGCGGGCTGTCGTTGCTTATTGGAACTCGTTAGCCACATTGGCACTCGGGCCAAGGCCCTCGTGCCAAGGCCCTCGTGCCATTATGGCTAACTTGTGCCAATAAGCAACGACGGCCCGCTCTGGCTGTTTAATAACTGTATAGCATTGCATGGCCAACTGCTGTTTAGCAGTTGGCCGTGCAATACAGGGTGGCGTATTTAGCTTTAGGTGTTCTTGGCGGAAACAGCCCATCACATTGTGTTTATATTCTATTTCTTCTAGGACTCCTAGGCCGAGCAGCTGATCCTGTATACGGATGTCATTCTGTAGAAGACTGCCACGACCACGCTATCAAAAACAACTGCCCTCTTAGCATCAGGTGTAACCCCAACCATATCGGAGACCATAATTACAAGGGGCATTGTTATTGTGCCCATTAAATGAAATTGTAACGTTATTCTGACGTCATTTCTGACGTCATACAATGGAGAATACGTCATTATTGTCCAGTAAAGACGTTTATTTCAAATTCTTAGGGCTGTTGCAGGCACTATGGAACCATGCCAGACGCCGGTTAACCCGGCGTTTAATGTGGTTCCAATGTGCTGGCTATTCAGATTGAAATCGTTAAAATATTTAAGAAGAAGAAATCAAGCCAGTTTTGAAATGTATAGTGCATTGTGCTTCCTTGTAGAAGAGTTTGAATGGGAAAGATATTAGTATTACAAAAAGCGCTTTTGTGCTACCCTTTTTGTCAGTTTTAATCAATATGGGGCCAGATTAGACTCCAAACTGGATTTTCGACATTAGATCGTCAGATTTCTTTCAAGCACCAGTAATTGGCTCGCAGTGCGTCTTTATTTCTGTATCACTGGGTTACCCGGTGTCTGATCTGGCTCGAAACTGTTTGCAATGGAGAAACAGTGGAGAATACCTTATTCTTTCCCGTTCAAACGCAAACGAAACGCAAACGCAAAGCACTAAAACGTAGAAAAGTACAACTTTTGGACAATTCTAATTATTCATGTTTATCTTGATGGCAAACAGTTTGGAGCCTGATCAGACGCCGGGTTACCCGGCGTCTGATCTGGCTCCAAACTGTTTAAAATAGCAATAATAGTTTTAGCGTAAACGCGTTAATTGGGAAGGAATAACGTTTTCTCCACTGTAATGGATTAAGCATGAACGCGTTTATTTTGAAAGAACTATGTCTTCTCCACTGTAGAAAGTATAGCTAGAAACTTAAATGGGAATGGTACCCCTTCACTGTTTTATTGTCGTCTGCTTCAATTTTGCAAGATCGTTTCAAAGTAAAATTTAATGAAGTATAACTTAAATATATATCGATACGAGTTTCAAACTGTTCGTATCCTGATCAGACGCCGCGTTACGCGGCGTCAGATCAGGATCCAAACTATTTGCAAACGCGCCTTTAGGCGTCATTGAGAGTAACAGTGCTAAATGAAACAATATACGAAAAAAAAGTAAAACGACACCTTTTTGAACAGTCTAGCGAATGTCTTATTTCTAGAGTAATCAGTTTGGATTCAGACACAGGGTTATTCGTTGTCTGATCTGGCTCAACACAATTTGCAAGGGATATTTTAGTTCAGTATAAACGCGCTTATTGGGAAATAATTACATATTCATTGTATTGTATATCTAGAAAGAATATCGTCTACAACAATGTATGCTATGGACATTGAGATATTGCGCAATAAATACACAACCAAAACTTCGTAAGAAACGCCTTTGTTTTTTGTGTTTAATTTTCAAAGATTTTACTAAGGAGACGAAGTTGCTACACTGCCTTACCCTGAGTACAATTAAGAAATAATTAAGAAATAATGTATGTTCTAACGTTGTTAGTTGGCTAATTCGTCGCCTTAGTCTTATAGTGCGCTATCCACATTTTTGGAAATATTGAGATATATACATCGTTGTTTTCGTCTAAAAGTGAACTGTCACCAGGTGCAAACAGAAAATGAATTTGTCGCCTAGTTTCAAAGTTACCGCCTCACAACTTGCGCTATCTCCATGATTCTCAAACATTTGTCAATGTTATACCAAGCTATGTCCTTGAGTTGCAGCACTATAATACTTAATTTATAATCCTTAGAAGTAAAACTTAATCAGTCATTAAGCACGTGGCAGTTATGTTTACAATCACAGTTTGCGGTATCTCCATCCATATGGGCTAAATATTTGTAATACTACACTGAGCTATATTCAAACTAAAAGATTGGGCCACAGCTTCCGTGCCACATCATGTTAGGTATAATAAATGAAGAATACGGACATACCCGTAAATGCGATCAGAACATACATTTTTTTTACTTGATAATACTCTATTTCCAGATATTTGTAGATAGCTCAGTATAATACTGACAAAAATTAGAATAATTTTTGAATTTTGAGCTATCCCCAAAATTAAAATTAAAATTATGGAAAAAACATGGGCATGAGGACGTTATTGTGGTTGATTATAGAAATAAGCAAGGTATTTTATATGCTTTTTAATTAAAAAAAGACGAAGAATTAATGAAATAACACACTTTGAATGTTGAAAGGCGTTTTTCTCGAAACTGTAAAAATGAAGATAGCTCATTATAAGAATAAGGCGACGAATTAACAACGGTTGGGCGTTGGGATGCGTAGATATTGGCCACGAAGGCCGACTGCCTGAGTTGTCACTTCCTGCGCATCACAACGACCAACCGTTGTTAAAAAGCCGACTAACAACGTTAGAACATAGATTATTTCGAATCTGACATTAAAAATAAGAGACTAACCGGGTTCCTATCTTTAGTAATAAAAGGGAACAGTTGCATCGAAATAATTTCACAACGGGTAACTACATGAAGTAGGAACGCCATTCTATTGCTGTTCCATTCTACTCATTCCAAAAACGGCATACCTAATAAAAGTAGCATGTTCTAGCTTTGTTTTGAACAAAGGTGGTCACTAAAAGCAGGTTGAAAGTTAAGCAAAATGTGCCTTAAGGTGCATTCTGCTCTACCTTCTGTTACTTTAAGCTACCATCTGCTAGGAAATATTACGCCACGTGCCTTTCATTAACGTAGCGTGGGCACAGGAAGAGCGTGAAAAACGGATTATTTTCACAGCGTTATATATCGTACTAGATACACCACGGTGAATTTGTTCTTTGTTTTTTAGAGACTAATTCATGTGTCATGTTAGAATCTATGTTCTACATTGAAAGACACTTCTAAAGCATTACCTACTACAGTTTTCGATGTAATCGGCTTATTAGAGAATCGATTTCGTTGAAATCGACAATATAGATGAATTAACACTTCATACATGTTTTCTGTAAATTTCATTATAGTCAATCGACAAACAAGCACAAAAATTAACAGAAATTGAACATGACTCTAAAATAAAAATAAATCACACAGCGCATAACAAAAGATGATAAGAACATGAAAGGGTTATTTTATCACAGCACTTATCACATACATCTCTGTTTAATCATGTACCGGTGGTGTGACACCTCTACGAGACTGCCGCGGTCCGCCTTGAACTCGTTCGTACTTCCACACGAAAGCCTGACTATGACGGACACATATTAGTGTTTTCTTCTGACTTGTCCAAGTTATTTTTAAATAGGAACATTCCAAAATTTTAAAAGGGATGAGTACCGTACTCGATGATTTCCGTACAGTCAGCTAGAGATACGGGTAGCTGTATTTATTTGCGTAATGTACAGTAGAGACGACAAGTAATACTTCATCAACAATATAAATAATGACGTATTGCATGACATAATTATTTGTAATCACATGACTTCTATAAACTAGTTAAAGATTACATATGTACGCAGGAGTTTTAACTAACGGGGCTTACATGTACATGTATGCATATATTTGATTATTTGATTCGGTTGAAAAACATACAGATCTAGTCCAAAACAGTTTAAATATAGTAAAAGGAAAATCACCATAGGGTGTGATCCTGGGTCTTGTTTCAGTTCTAGATGGCATATTACACAGCAAACGAGAACTGATACAAAATCCCGGATCTGTGGTGATATTACGTTTACAAGTATAGATATTTAGCAGAAAGAAATGTTTAAAAGGCCTTTCAATATAATGCCCAGGGTCCAAAGTTTGAGTTATGTCTGAGGTCGCTCTAAAGCATTTTACTTGTAAGATTTGAGTTTTTGCTCCAATCTGACCAATCAAATGTTTGAGAAAGATCTCAGAATGTTGCATAACCTTGTTGCCAGAAATACACATTTATACAGATGATTGCTAACAACAAGATATATAAAATGTGTATATCTCTTGTAGCAGCTTTCTGCCACAGTTTTGTTCTGAACGTAACTTTATTCTTGTTCCAATCTTTCTTAGTTCCAAGCTGGCTTTGATGCCATAATTGATTGTTTTTGTTGTTGTCCTTAAAGCTCGGATTAGCTATATGTTAGCTCCCAAAGCTTATATTCCTAGCCGATTGTTGATGCCCTATATAAAAAGTAATCAGTTCCTTTTTTAAAAAATCGTTTTTCCTACATTAAATTAAATTGCGATTGCATTTACTATAGAAGCTTTGCATCAACATGTTCTTCGCTATAAAAACACATTTCGCTAACTTGTCGATAACATGAAGATCATCACGGTATTTTAGTTTATATTTCATGCTACACTGTAATTGTTGTAAATAGTTTGGATCCGCATGCGAAGTATGTCAACTCAACGTTTTACGTGGGAAAAATCGTCAATACACCGCTAATGCAGACAAGTGAAACATGCAAATCGTTTAAGACGACAATTTGTGCAGACAAAATGTGCATAGTGGCCTTCGATGTTTATGTCACATAATTTATTAAACCCAAGTAACTTCTATGAAGAATATTGATCATTAGACAACTAGATATACACGGCGACTGTTCAGGATTCAAACTGTTTGACGATCGTTTGAATGTTTCATTGGTAAAATATGCAGACAATGTAAATATATAATTAAAAACAGACGACGGTCATAAATAAAAACGATATTGCAGCATTTAAATGGTAAGTTGTACATGTAAAATGGGTTTAAAAAGGGACTGCACACGATAAGGACCAGACACAAGGATAAACGGTTTAATGTGAAACTATGAATATTCTGCTTGTTGTGCTCGCAACTTGTGTTGGTAAGACCATAACTTTTTATGTTTATTTTACACCTAATGTCATCTGCGTCAAATATATTGTTCGCAAAATATATCAAAAAGTAGAATTTATGGGGTTTTTTTTAACTGCAGAAAAGTTGAATATGATTATGAATGACAAACATGTTTGATCATTATCAGAATCCGCGTTACGCGGCGTCTGATGTGGATCAAACCAGTTTTCAAATGTTAGGCAAGTTGCTCTTTGCTTGATAAGGGTTAAGATATATACTCTTAATACTGTACCGCTGTTAATACTCTATTTTGGAGTCTGGTGAAATGCTGAATTACTCGGCTCAAAACTGGATTAGCATAGATGCGGTTTCTTTTGTCGGAAAGAATAACATTGTTTATAAATATCATTATTGTTAAAATCAAGCATGTCAAAAGTGAATGAGACATAATAAAACAAGTTGGATTTCCCCTTTAAAAGTTCAGCGGTTAAACTCGCTTAACTACAAATTGCCCGTATTTCTACAAAGAGATTTATTATTTCTAGCGCGCTTTACTCTTAAACTGTATACTAAAACCTTAATCAACCATTCTGTATCCTCGATATTTAGTGGACTGTCAACCGTTGCACCATTAACTTAAGAAAAACATCATAGCAGTTTAGTTCAGCAATTCATACGCCCATGAGGATATTCAACGAAATATGCATAGTCAGCTGGTATTAAAAAATCGTCATAAGTAAACAGATAAATCTAACCCGCCCGTCCACATGCCAGTCCAACCACATACAAGTATTACCTGTCGCCATCCAACCTGACCTAACGCTATCCTACAAACCTCACCAACAACATCATAACTACCCTGTTGCCTGCACATCCAAGTGCGGATCCAGGATTGACAGTTAAAGGAGGGGCGTATAATTTCGATAACGTGACAGCCTTAAACAACGAAGAAACAAGATGCGTTTGTGAATAACCCTTTCCGCCCTTGACATTAAGGATGACCTTGACCTTGACATGCATCCTTTAAAAATGTGCAGCTCCATGATATACATGTGCGTGCCAATTAGGATGTAATTAAATCTACTGGCTCAAAAGTCATGGCATTGACCTATATATTTGACCTTTGACCTTTAAGGATAACATTGACCTTGACATTCCTCCATTCAAAATGTGTAGCTCCATGAGATACACATGCATGTCATTTATAAAGTAATTATTTCTACTGTCTGTCTAATTTAATATTCAAATCACTCAACTGCTTCACTGTGTTGCGGTGCCGGAAACGCTTATAAAAATACTTAATACATGTATATATGCATGCTATTTAATACCAGCCTATATAAAAAAAATTCATGTGTTTTTTTTTCAAATTCCGTCGACTGTGAAAACATGATTTGTAATAAAATTGACATGATTTGATTGGGTTTTTTTTTACAAATAAGATATTTTTACAAATCATGCTGCTACATAGCCTGATTTGCGGGACTCAGCTGAGGAGGAGAAAACAAACAGGACACATGCAAATACTTCAACATTGTGATCGAAGTTTTAATTCTTTATACTTTGATTATATTTACATGCAAAATTGAAAAAATAAAATGAACAAATAAAATTTATATGAGGGACTGACAGTTTGGATTCTAATCAGATGCCACATTATTCGGCATCAGATCTCGATCCAAACTGTTTTGCAAAGTCAAATTGAATGGTCTTAAGTGGTTATTGTTGCATTGCCGTCTTATAATACTAGTTGGCTATTTTCCTTTCTTTTTTCAGTTTGTCGTCTGTACGTCTTCATTCATAAAATTTGGATTATAGGATTTTTAAGCGTAAGAAACATTTTCATATTTGTCAAACAGTGTGGATACTAAACAGATGCAGCGTTAAGCGGCGTCTGATCTAGATCAAACTGTTTGCATATGCTAATGTATGTTATAGAGCTTGGCAGTATTCGAAAAACATATATATATATAAAACTATATAAATTAAGACATTAACTCATTTCTGCCCACAATCCCATATATGGGATATAGGCAAACAGTGTAGATTCTGATCAGACGCCGCATTATGCGGCGTCTGATCAGAGTCTACACTGTTTACTAATAGGAATTGCAATATAAAACAAACTGAAAATGAAAATTCTGACCAGGCATCTCTTTGATAAAAAATGGACTAATCCAATTTATAAAATGGAAGAATCCACTGGGTATAAATGGGTTAATAGTTCAAAATTTATGACATTCTGGCAGTGAAGGGAATAACAGTGCTATATTTTGTTTTTCAGTCACGGCTCTTGAAGCCACATACTGTTCCCCTAATCACTCCAAGTGTACGTGCCAAGAAAACCCTATCGGTGCCCTACAAAAGAATGGCTGGTGTGAACGAAACATGTGCATGTGCTTATCTGGTAAGATTTAACTCATTTACCCCTGAATTTGTAAATGTTAAAGTCATGTTTTGCATACTTTTCACTATATAGAGTTGATTTTAACAATATAGTGCAATTCAATTCAATTCAATTATACACTGTTTGTATAGAACAATAATTAGTGTACTCTTCACATGTACATTATATGTATGGGACGACTATTGTTGAATGTGTTCTATATATGCTAAGACTACCGGGTCGTATGAAATTATGATATGCATAGATCTATGCGTAAAGCATGAAAACTAGGTCCATAGTCGAACGAAATTGTCAACGTTTATATAGAATACACATACATGTGTAATAGAGCAATGGCGGATTAGTGGTCAACCAGTAACGCGCCTGGCTAGTACGACATGGGTCGCAAGTTTGAGTCATCGCTGCGTCAAATCACTTTACAGTGTCCTCAGAAAAAGACCTTAAAACTCATTTCCCATGATCTACACCGTACACGTAAAAGAACCAGTGGTTTCTCTGGCAGTTGGATGTAATCGGTGCTCAATCTGTATTCTTGAATTTCCCAACAAAACTAAAATAACTAAGATAACCCATTTGTGCCCACGATCCAATATATGGGACACAGGCAAACAGTGTAGACTCTGATAAGACGCCTGATCAGAGTCTACACTGTTTGCTGATAGGAATTTTATAAAAATTGTATAAAACAAAATGAAAATGAAAATTTTGACCAGGCATCCCTTTGATAAAAATTGGACTAATCCAATATATAAACATGGAAGAATCCACTGGGTATAAATGGGTTAAACGTCATTTCTGACCATAACGGGTCAATGTTGACGGGGAGGGGCGTAAAGCATTTACATAAACACGTACACACTGCAATAATCCGGTTTCTAGATACCATTTCTACGAGATCTGTAACCGGCTCGTAGGCATTTTCCGGTTGAACATCGACATTGGCATCACTGCGAATGTGCTTGCAGTTGAGAAGACAAACTCGTGCCTTTTTAGTTTAAACATATTTATTTGCATAATAACATGTGCAAAGGGATTGGGCTACAAATTATTACAACATTATCATTGGCCCTTTCCCTAGATATATACAAAACAGTGGCATAGCATAATAAAGTAGAAAATACAATATTTACTTTGCTAGAATAGCAATCGATGGCACAGCCGGAGTGTTGTTTATCCTCATTGACTTTAATACAAATTGTTTCTTTAACGATTTTCCAAAAAAAAAATTGTAATCGGCTATATAGTCCTGGTATCGATATAGTGTTTAGTAGGATAAGTATGATAAGTTTCAAATACTCTTTGGAGTACAACTTGGCAAAATAATGGTTTTAGAGTGCCATCGATTAAACTAAAGCAAAGCAACATAACTATATATAAAAATAGCATAAACTTATTGTTGCGTGTTTGTACTTATGGACTGTCTGAAAAATATGCATATTCAAATCAAGAGGTTTCGATTCATCTCCAGATAATAGGAGATCTAAGGTGACTTGGATTTTACTCGTGCCTGTTTAAATGCAAACGAAACGCACAAACTAAAATATAGAATGTTACAACTTGTTGACATTTTTGCGATTTATTTCAATCTGATGGGCAAATAGTTTGGATCTTGGTTCTGGCTCCATAATTGTTTGCAATGCAAATAGTTTATGCTTATAGTTTTAGCATAAACGCAATAATACTTTTTTTTAAAAGAGTCACGTCTTCTCCACTGTACATTTTTACAACGAAATCTACCAAACGTGTACCTATTCATAGTAACGCATACAATAATGTATTATAACTATTTTGCTATTTCTAGGACTCCTAGGTAGAAGACAAGATGGACTTCGATATGTTAAATACGGATGCCTTGTATATTCCGACTGCTATAACTACGGTGCCCTATTCAGTTGCGTTGATAGCGTCAGATGTAACCCCACTGTTTACCATGACGGAGATCGCCCAGGACTATGTTATTGTCACCAGTAATCGCGTTTATATCAAAACTTTTAATTTCTAAGGACTTTTGTTAGAATTTGGAGCCACTTCAGACGCCGAGTAACCCGGCGTGTGATTTGGCTCACACGTATCGGTTATTCATTTTGAAATATTCAAGAAGAAACCATTGTTAAAATGTCAAAATTGCATTGTGCTTGCATTTAGTTTAGTTTAACCCTTTTACTGACGTGACGTCATCAATTTTAAACACTAATTGTCGTCTGCGTCTGCTTTACTTTCTCAAAGTAATTTTTAGGTATTTTGATTTTAAAAATACTAAAATGAGTGTCAAACAGTTTGGGTCCTGATCAGACGCCGCGTTACGCAAATAACTATTGTATTCGGGATAAGGCAATGAAGGAATTTAACGGACAATATTAACGTATTCTTCTTCTATATACGAAGTGGAGCGCGGACGGCGTTATTCGTTTAAAAATAGTCATTTGTCCGTTTCTGCTGTCTATGGGCTAAATGGTCCCTGAGAGAAAACTGGGACACGATGCCTTACTCGTATTATCAACAATTAATTAGCTCGTTTAGATGCCCAGTGAAAAGCTCTAATACATAGGATCTCGGGTTTTATAAGAAAAATCCGAATTGTCCGGCGGGGGATCGAACAAACGGCATCGTATTCGAGTGTGCTACCACTTGACAATGTTCGGACCTTGATAAGACATCAGATTACTGGGCATCTGATCAGACCCGAAACTGGGGTTTCCTCATAATTTTTATAAATCAAGGACCTGCATTTTCTCGCATTTGCCTTTTTATTTCTGTATATATGAGTTACACTGTGTCTGATCTAGTTCTAGTTCAAGGGCTCTCCCATCACTCCTTACAACGACCCTTACGGCTGTTCCGCAAACAAGACAAGATGTTTAGCACTTTTACTGCTGAAATATCGTCTGCTTCAAATTGTCGTCTGCTGTTTTTTCTCGAAATTACATGTTTATGGAATAAATATAATGACGGGTGACAAACAGCTTGAATGCAGATCAGAAATCAAGCTGTTTGCAAATGTAAGAAATTTCACTCCATACAACGACTCCCTCCGAACAATGCACACAATTTGTGTCTCCGATTGGATGCCGTTGTAGAGAGGGCGCGCTGTAACTGATTTAGCTTGGGAAAGAATAACGTCTTCTCCAGTGTAGAAAGGGTAGAATGAAACTTAAACTGAAACACTACACGAATAAAAAGAAAATGACAACTTTTTCGAATAAGACTGACGATACTTACATGCTTTTTTTAGTTTGGAGTTTTATCCGTGTCTGATCTGGCTCCAAACAATTTGCAAGGGAAACATTTTATTCAGCACAGACGAGTTCATTGGAAATAAATAACGTATCCACTGTTTGTTATACAGTGGAAAAAGCGGTATTATTTCCCGATTAAACGCAAACGAAAGGTAAACGTTTAGCAAAAAATGTAGAAAATAATATTTGGACAACTCTGACTATTTTAATCTGAGTGGAGCCTGATCAGACGCCGGGTAACCCGGCGTCTGATTTGGCTCCAAACTGTTTGCAATGGAAATAATATATTTAACGTAAACTCGCTTGTTCTGGAAGGAAGAACGTCTTCTCCACCGGATTAGTGGAATTAATAGCATCTACATATAGCACAATGTATGCTATGGACAGTGTAACATTGAACAATACATACATGTACACATCCGAAGACTCTTAAGTTACATCTTTGGAGTTTTGTGTTTGTGTCGGTGTTTTTGTTTCTTCTAAATTTTACAAAGGAGACCTAGCCATGGACAAGTACATTACAAGCAAAGCCCCATACACTGCCTTACCCTGAGTACTATGGTTAGATACCAACAGTTTGGATCCTGATCAGACGCCGCGTCACGCGGCGTCTGATCAGGATCCAAACTGTTTGACACTCACTTCAGTATATCGTAAGATGTTAAACCTATGATTTAAATTGTAGAAATAAAAGTAGACGACAATTGTTTAAAGTTGATGACGTCATGGCAGTGAAGGGATTTAGTTCCCGTTAGTGACATTTGCTTGATGTATTCATTGATTTATAACATAACAGACGGCGTGAGCGTTGAATAACACCCGTTGTTTAAATGTCATATATAACTAGTTATATAACTATGCAAATGAGGTACGCCACGACGTCGTTTACTTGTGACGTCGTTAAAATGCGTTCTATGTGCGTTCGATTTCCAACGTCTTCATTCCATCAGGTAGATTCAATTTAATCAATATTAGATCTACATGAAAGTGTTTATTAATACATATAACAACATAAACATTATGCTAGTGAACGGGGTTAATTTGGAACAACTTTTTTCCTGTATAGATCTACTTATATCGCGCTTAGCATTCACTTGACCTCAAAGGCTGCGATAAATTATATTTCTAGGTTTTGTTATAAAAAGAATATAACATTCGTGTTAATAATTTATTGGATTTGTCAAACTCGTCGTTTTAGAAAACGATAAAAACTCGGCAAAGCCTCGTTTTTATCGTTTTCTAAAAGACTCGTTTAATAAATCCAATAAATTATCAACACTCATGTAATATCCTATATTTATTAATATCTACGTAGATCTACTATCTACATGCTGTATATCACGTTACATTCTTTAACATGAAGACAATTTTGACACCTTCGTAAATTAGTAATAAATCAGTTCCAATGAAATTACTTGAGAGAATCTAAGAGTCTGAACGGCTTACATGTACGCTTGTATTGCATTTCCTTTTGGTTTCACTCTAGCAGAAAGGTATCTCACGCCAACCACGTTCATTATCAGAAAACTTAATCATTTCACTGCGATGATGTCATCAAATTTTAAAAATTAAAGAAATACTAAAATAGGTGTCAAACAGAATTGATTCTGACGTAACGCGGCGTTACGCGGCGTCTGATGATAATCAAAACTGTTTCTATATGTAATAGGTGTTATATTATATATAGGGCTTGGCGGCGAAAATGATAATCCTGTGAGGTGTCAATTGCCAGCAGAAAAACTTAGTACAAATAAAGTTATAGAGTAATGCACGGTATCATAACGTACAGTGGAGAATCTGTTATTCTTTCCTAATAAACGCGTTTACGCTAAAACTATTATTTACAATACAAACAGTTTGGAGCCAGATCAGACGCCGGGTAACCCGGCGTCTGATCAGGCTCCAAACTGTTTGCCACCAAGATAAAGATGAATTATCAGAATTGTCAAAAAGTTGTACTTTTCTACGTTTTAGTGTTTTGCGTTTGCGTACGTTTGCGTTTAAACGGGAAAGAATAACAGATTCTCCACTGTATCATAACGTATAACCCTTCACAAATACTGACGCCGTTTGCTGTAAACAATTGTTTTCTGGTTTTCTTTCTTAGATCGAAATTTAACGTATTCTGTCTAAAGCAATGTCGCAATTGGCGTCAAATAGTTTATATTCTGATCAGATGCCACGTTACGCGAAGTCTGTTCTGGGTCTTAATTCTTTGCTAATATCCATTGAACTCGAGCCAAGACGGCGAAGGGCGTGCAGATCTAGCAAGATGCATATCTGTAAGTTAAATACTATGTTTACAATGGGGGAACAGAATGGCAGTTTGATTGCAAGCCAGACAGTTTGTTAACTTGCTTGTAAAGTCGCACCTGCATGCATTTCCTACTATTAGCGTATGTTGACTTGTGTGAACAGACTGAATACCTAGATCAGACAGCCTCTAGAGGAGCTGCCTTTATTAGTCTACCTTTATTTTGTTCTTCTAGGATATGAATGATACGATTCTGCACTTATTTCCTTATATATAAGATATGTCATGAGTCGATGTTTAAGACGAACTGCTCTCAAACGAGTCTAGAATTGAAATGATATGAAGCGAGTATTGGCGAGCTTAATCTTTGTTTCTATTCTAGACGAGTTTGAGATCAACTTGTCTGAAACATCGACGAGTGACAGATTCCTTTCCTCACATAACCAACTACATGTATTTTAACCCATTTTTCAAAGCAATGGGCATTTTTTTTGTGACCTCGAATGCCTTTATAAATAGTGACGTTGTAGTGACGTCGTCAATTTAACCCTTTACCTGATAGTCTATTTCTAGTATTGAAGATAGGTGACTTCTTAAAGCAGGTTGAAAGTAAAGCAGAATGTGCCTTAAGGCACATTCTGCTTTACTTTCAGCCTGCTTTAAGCTATCATGTGCTAGAATATAGAAAATATTCCCTATCATATATCTTCATAACTGATTAAATTGGAACTATTTTCTTCAGCGCATGAATAAATAAAACACGCTGAAAGGCGCTTCTATTGGGGAAAGGGTTAATCTCACACATGTTGGAGACAAGAATATTCGTGATTGTTGTTCGCTATAGAAAACAAGGGTACATGTGAGAACAATTGTTTCCTCACTGTAATCCTCGAACATGTACAGTGGAGAATCTGTTATTCTTTCCCCATAAACGCGTTTACGCTAAAACTATTATTTACAGTGTAACCCGGCGTCTGATCAGGCTCCAAACTGTTTGCCACCAAGATAAACAAGAATTATCAGAATTGTCCAAAAGTTGTTCTTTTCTACGTTTTAGTGCGTTGCGTTTGCGTACGTTTGCGTTTAAACGGGAAAGAATAACAGATTCTCAACTGTACTTCAGATACAAAGTTGTTGCTAGGCGGAGTTTTGTGTTTTATTCAGCAGAAATAACTAGATCTAATTAAACAGCCATATAATAGAGTGTCCATGACCCAATGTTATAAAGCATTTGATATCAGTCTAAGATCACTTGCGAGCATTTGATTGGTCAGATTTTAGTATTTGCTAAAAAGCTAAAATCTTACCTCAAGTATGACCAATTAAATATTTGAGAACGGTTTCAGCTTAAGTCTACTATGCTTTATAACCTTTGGGCCAGAAATACACATGTTTATTGATTTTTGCTTACTACAAGATAACAATAGTGCACAAATCTCTAGCAGCAGCTGTCTGGATCATTTTTTATGATTTGTTATTATGTTTGTTAGTTCCAACCTGGCCATAATTGATTGTTTGTTTTGGTTGTCGTTATAACTCAGGTTAGCTATGTGTCAGCTGACCTTATTTATGTTGTTAGCCTATTGTTGATGTTATATATCAGTCCAGTTGATCTGTATCCCTCTACCATGTTGTGTTATGGTTTCACCTACAGGTGTGCCTTTTAAATGATATATGTAATCTGACAGACTCAATCTTTATATGCACTCATCCTCATAGTCTAATTGCCAAAACGTTTGCAGTATTCAGATAAAAGTAGATCTGCAGGCTATGAGGTTATAAAGCTTTTCACTTGAGTCGAAACTCGTTCCCAATCATTTGATTGGTCAGATGTGAGCCTAGGCTCAAATCTGACCAATCAAATGCTTAGGAACACACTCAGACTCAACTAAAACGCTTTATAATCTCGGAATCAGTCCCATGTCGGTCCTTGCGAGAATGGTTTACGAGAATGGCTGATCGCTCTACTCTGAGTTCCGATACTTACCGACCTTGCCCGATGTCATTTTTGATGTCAGTTTAGTTTTCTTCTTCTTCTTCTTCATCTTCTTTCTCTTCTTTTTTTCTTCTTTTGCATCTACTTCTTAATTAATGTCCTTCTACTTTTTCTTCTTCTTTTTTCTTAATGACAATATTCTCTTTTTATGTATGCCTTTTATTATACAAAATGGAATTCTGTTAACCCATGTAGTCCACATGGCTTCCATAAGTTGACATTAACAATCCTAAGATTTCCAAATTTGCATTTTTAAGTTCGATTTACGAATCGTACCTCTACCCCATAGCCTGTTTCTATTTTTGTTGACATGCGACTACTTAAAGCATGCTGTAAGTAAAGACAAATGCGCATGAAGGCACAGTCTGATTTACTTTCAGCCTGCTTTAAGCTACCATGTACTGAAAAAAAATCCTAAGATTTAGGAAAAATCCGGAGAAATGGCAGCCCTGATTCCATATTACCTTAAATATATTGTAGAAACGGGGCGTTCTTAATGTTGCAAGAGCTTTAGCCCGACCCATTACAATAATGAATTTGGAATAAATATGTTTAAACTCATTAAGTGTGCACTATTTAACTTTAATTGTTTATTAATAATATAGCAGAAAACATGATCGACTTTAACTCACTATTTCTAAGTGTGATACTAGTCTAGTTTAGGTAATGTTCATTTTAAGAATTAACTGATTTAGTTCGGCGTTGAAGTGAAATAAACGACAGAAAATGATCCGCACATTTACGCTTGCGATTCATGGTAAATTTGCCGATCATTTTCTGTCGTCTGTTTCGCTTAAACGCCGAACAAGTTAAGTTTATATTTGATATTTACTGTAATTTCTAAATTAACATTATATTAGTATGCATGCATGATTAATCCATATTAGAGGTTGTTAACACGAATAATGTGTACCCTAAAAGGAACAGCCATAACGGCATTACTGAAGCAACACACTAAAATAATTCGCGGAGAGCAGATCCATAAGCCCCACCTTCTCTGCATATATCTACTATAAATTCTTCTTTCCCATTTAAACGATACTAAACCTAATCACAATGAAAATATTAAGACATATGACGGACCTTTAAACATAGTAAACAAACTGTTTTAATCTGAATTGGGAAACAGATGTGAGTCTGATCTGGCTCAAAACTATCTTAACACATTCAACCCTAGCGACGAAAATACTCGTCATTTACAAACACTGTACATGTGAGGATAACACTTGTCCCATGCAAACAGTGTATACCCTGATCAGAGGGCTCCTTAAGGAGCCCTCTGATCAGGGTCTACACTGTTTGTCATTTTGAAATATACATTTAACATAATTATATTGTAAAAATCAACCCTAAATAGTCAAAATTGGACTAGACTAATTTTGAAATTAGAATTGTCCATTAAAAATTACATACCTGTTTTAGCACAAACGCGTTCAAAGGCAAATTAGAACGTCTTACAGTGGAGAAGATGTTATTCTTTCTTAAACACAAACGAAGCGCACACGAATTACAATAAAATGTAAAAACAAATACAACACTTTGAGGATTCTGACTATTTCTTACATGTATAATCTGAGTGTCAAACAGTGACCCGGCGTCTGATTTGGCTCCGAGCTGTTTGCAATGGAAATAATCGTTTTTGCGTTAACCGGTTTATTGAGAAAAAATGACCTCTTTTCACATAGCTAACCCTGTTTTCAATAGCGAACAACGGTCGCGAATATCCTTGTCTCCAACATGTGTGAGATCACTTTTATGACGTCACTTTAACATCACTATTTATACTGGCGTTATTAAATCACTGGGATCCTAAAAAAGGCCTATTGCTGTAAAAATACATTAGATTGTTGGTTATGTGAGAAAAAAGAAACTGTCATTCGTCGATGTATGAGACAAGCTGATCTCAACATCGTCTAGAATAGGTAATGCTCCTATATTTCTCACACCAGAAAAGGCGGTCGATTTGATTGTGATGGTACATGTAATAAGAAAATAACGTCTTATCCACTGCACTTTTGTCAGGGCTGCCATAAGTTGAACTGAAAAATCCTAAGATTTCCATATTTGCATTTTTCAAGTGCGATTTTACCAATCGTACCTTTACCCCATATCCTTTTTCTTGTTTTGGTGACATTCGACTTCTTAAAGCAGGCTGTAAGTAAAGCAGAATGCGCCCTAGGGCGCATTCTTCTTTACTTTCAGTCTGCTTTAAGCTACCATGTACTGGGGAAAAATCCGGAGATTTAGGAAAATTCCGGAGAAATGGAAGCCCTGTTTTGTAGGTGCAGAAAGGATATATTTTTAATTTAAATGTGTGCACACTAGAGAGATAATCTGATGTCAGCTGTTATTTAAATAACACGTTTTATTCATCATCAAATCGACCGGCTGCCATTTCTCCGGATCTTTCCTAAATCTTCGGATTTTTTTCAAGTACATGGTAGCTTAAAGCAGGCTGAAAGTAAAGCAGAATGCGCCTTTTGGCGCATTCTGCTTTACTTCCAGTCTGCTTTAAGTAATCACATGCCAACAAAATTAGAAATAGGCTATGGGGTAAAGGTACCATTTGTAAAATCGTACTTGAAAAATGCAAATTTGGAAATCTTAGGACTTTTCATGTCAACTTATGGCAGCCCTGTAAGTGCAGAAAGGCTATATATTTAATTTAAATGTGTGCACACCAGAGAGAGACAATCTGATGGCAGCTATTATTTAAATTACACGTTTCATTCCAGGGGAGAAACGACACGTTTAAGATTGATGGCCCCTTATAACATCAGTTCGATGTTAGTCAATATCGGAGAGCATCGGTCATTTTCGTCAACGTTCGGCCCCGTTCCGAACTATGCTGTAGCATAGTTCGGAACAGGTCGACAGTTGCCGAAAACGGCCGAGCGCTGCACGTACATGTAGAGTACAAAATTTGGTCCGATCTCATTAGGGGTTATCAACCTTAACACGTATAAGCCAAATTCAGAATCATTAGAATTTGAGCCGTCACAAATTCAAATTATCTCTCATAGCGCTCTTGTGGGATTCACTAACCTTACTAGAGTTTAATTTACCCATTGTCTGCCTATAGCATCTTCGCTCGTTTTTGTAAACAATTTAGACACCGATCGGACGCCGCGTTAAACGTTAGACACTTGTGTCTATGTTTCGTATGTCAAATTGTATATTATTCCTTTTTTTCATAAACAAAAGCTGATGAAAAAATCTACAGCAGACGACAATATTCTGTGGCTAATTACGTCATAACGGAAGCGAAATGGTTAAGTGTAAAGTAGCGTATGGTTCCCTCGATTCTGCAAATTAAATGTATCACCTGAGCCTCTTCCTAGTAAGAGAGACTGACAGTCACGTGACAAATTGACATAAATAAAATTAAAAATAAATTTAACCCCTACACTGCTTTACACGAGTATAATGGGTTTTTGGGCAAACATTTTGGATCCTGATCAGACGCCGCTTTACGCGGCGTCTGATCAGGATCCAAATGTTTGGAACTCAATTATATATTTCGTAAGTTAAAATGCCTAAAATTTAAATTTGAGAAAGTAAAGCAGACGACAATTGTTTTAAAGCTGATGACGTAATGGCAGTGAAGAGGTTTAAAAGTAGATCTATACGATGTAAGTACGCAAAGTGCGTTGACATTTCAGTACAGATATACAGTGAAATCTCTGTAAACCGCATGTGTGGGGACAACATAAATTCACGGTTTAGAGGGGTTTCTAAGTAAGAGGGTTTTTAACCCATTACCCCATAGCTTGTTTCTAGTATGAAAGTTAGCTGACCACTTAAAGCAGTTTGAAAGTAAAGCAGAATGCGCCTTAATGCGCATTCTACTTTACTGTTATCCTGCTTTAAGCTATCATTTACTAGAATATAGAAATTATATCTGATGATACATATTCATGAATATATTTTCTTCAGTGTAGGAATAAATCAAAGGCATAAAAGGGCGTATACTGGTGCAATTGATTAAAAAGGGGGGTTGAAAACGGGACCACAGCTTTTATCCGGTTTAGAAAAAATCCCTGTATTTAGCACAGGGTTTCGGCGCGTAGGCTATGATGATGTTTGTTGAGTGTATGGATGGATTTTAAGGTATTTTATGCACGTTTGGGGACTGCAGATGAAAAACAGTTGGGGGGGGGGGGTAACAGCTGGGTGTTAGTGTCATAGCTTACGGGCAGAACGCCTATGGTATTTAGAGGTTCCAGTTTGAAGGGATTCCACTTTAGCTGAATCAAACTTTGGTGATGCGAGCACGCAATCAAGGTAAATGTCGATCTCCTACAGATAGTTCACGCTAAAGACACGGTTAACGTAATGCAGAAGTCTCATATAGGAATATTTTGTTTTACTTTTCATCTGCATTAAGGTGCCACTTGTCATAAATATAAATGTATATCGTATTTGGGCAATGCTCCAGATACAAATGCACATTTTAATGTGATAAAAACCGTATTATTTCCCTTTAACCCTTTCACTCTAAATGACGCCATAAAGCGCGTTTGCAAACATTTTGGGTATTACTGATCAGATGCCGCGTAACGCGTCGGCTGATCAGGATCCAAACTGTTTGACACTCTTATCGATATTTATTACGTCAGACAACCTTAAATATAACTTTGAAACGAGTCTTGCAGACAACAATACTGAAGAAGACGACAATAAAGCGGTGAATAGGGAAAACATCTCCCGAATAATTTGATCATGAAGGGGTTAAATGAAATTAAACGTAAACATTACATTGTATTGGATATAATATCATAAAAGGCCTCATTCTTGTAAGCATTAATCAGTAATGCTTAGCTTAGGTACAACAGAAGCTTGGAACTTGCTCAGATGCCGTGTTGCCCGGCGTCTGACCTAGCTCCAGACTATTTGCTATGGATATTACTGCTCGAGGAACAAACCAATCGATGGTGAAGAGTAATAGATTACTCTTTCGTTGCCGAATTAATCGTAATCTACAGTGTCCCCTCTCTACAACGGCCCTCCCAACAACGAGTCCCTCCTTACAACGACGTTCGTCTCATTTTCCTAACAGGACAATTATGTCTAACGCTTTGACTGCTGTAATATCGTCTGCTTAAAGTTGTCGTCTGCTGTTTTTCTCAAAATTACATATTCGACATTTTGACAGAACAATACTTAATGATGAGTGACAAACAGCTTGAATCCAGATCAGACGCCGCGTAACGCGGCGTCTGATCTGGATTCAAGCTGTTTGTAAATGTTAACCAATTCCCTCTCTATAACGACTCCCTCCGTACAACGCACACAATCAGTGTCTCCCATTGGTTGTCGTTGAAGAGAGGGAGCGCTGTATTTACACCTTCACTGTTTCATTGTCTTCTGCTTTACTTTTGTTTGCAAGTTCGTTTTAACCCTTTCCCCAATAGAAGCGCCTTTTAGCGAATGTGATTTATTCCTCCACCGAAGAAAAAAGTTCCAATTTAATCAACCATGAATATATATTATAGGGAATATTTTCTATATTCTAGCACATGATAGCTTAAAGCAGGCTGAAAGTTAAGCAGAATGCGCCTTAAGGCGCATTCTGCTTAACTTTCAGCCTGCTTTAAGTGGTCACCTATCTTCAATCCTAGAAATAGGTTATCAGGTAAAGGGTTAAAGTAAGATTCAATGTAGTTTGACTTAAAACATATCGATACGAGTGTGAAACAGTTTGGATCCTGTGGCGTCTGATCAGGATCCAAACTGTTTGCAAAGTTTTTTAACGCGCTTTTTGGCGTCATTAAGAGTGAAAGGTTAAAACCTCACACTCTTCTCTGTGATGGAAACGATCTGTTTCATCAATTATTCGATTTATTTCGAGTTTTACTTGTTGATAAATATCTGACTCGTAGCCAGGTTAAGAAATTCGCAACTTTGTGAGCAAAGTAGACTGGTTCCAATCCCTGTAAACTTTATATTTTTCCCATTTTTTATGCTTGATTTTCGTTTTTGTAGGTAGGATTACAGGATAGTTCAGTGTAGAATTCGTAGGCAAGAATAATGCACCAGCAGTGACAAAACAGTATATGTAAACAAGACCTATCTGTAACAAAGATATACCGTCGCAGGTTAAAGTGTTTCTGGGGGGTACAGTATTCATTATATAAACTCAACATGTATATTTTGTTTCATTTTATAAATGGAATTTCCCACATGCTAAATTTAGAGATTATCCACGCTAAATTTTGAAATAATAACAGTAAAAATAATCATTCTATTGCCTTTTTAACGTCAATTGCACGATTGTCATATGCACAATCTGTCAAATCTGTTTTTATTTACTTTCAGTTTAAAAACAAATATATCATATTAATAGCACATGTATGACAGGGTGACAGTAAAAGTGTCAACTTTCAGGAAAATACTGTCAATGGTGTAACTCTAATATTCATTAGAGTCGTCCCATATGACGATTCCGGTACATGACGACAGTAGTTTTAAAATACCCCTTTATCTGGAGTTCTACTCAGGTCACATGGTATACTTGAACAATAAAACTTTACCTTCAGACCACCTGTCTTTCAACTGAAATTGCATAAGTAGGACTCAATTAAAGTTAATAAATTAAAGTTAATAAAATGATACAAACTCACCACATCAATACAATTCTACTAGCTGACATCTAACCAACAACCTCCTGTTTATAAGTACTAGTCGCTTCAAGAACTGTAATAAAAATAATAAATGATATAAACAAAAAGTAAAACATACTGTAATACAAAACAGCAGCAAAATAAATAGGCTATTACAAATTGTAACAACAGAAATTATGCAGTGACTTGTTATTGGAATTGTCTCATAGAGACGATTCTATTGAAAAGCCAGTGCATTGGGATGGGGGTGACATAAGGCTATTGGTGTTTATATGTTACCACATAATCAGATGTATTTCTGTGATTTCTATCTTTTGGTCTCCAACAGAAACTATGCAGTGACTTGTCATTGGAATCGTCTCATAGAGACGATTCTATTGAGAAGTCAGGGCATTGGGCTGGGGGAGACATAAGGCTACTGATGCTTTAATGTAACCACATAACCAGATGCTATTTTTATCTTTTGGTCTCCAACTGAAACTATGCAGTGACTTGTCATTGGAATCGTCTCATAGATACGATTCTATTGAGGAGTCAGGGCATTGGGCTGGGGGAGACATAAAGATATTGATGTTTAAATGTAAACACATAACAAAAAGAATTTCTGTTATTTTTATCTTTTGGTCTCCAACAGAAACTATGCAGTGACTTGTCGTTGTAATCGTCTCATAGATACGATTCTATTGAGGAGTCAGGGCATTGGGCTGGGGGAGACAAAATGCTATTGATGTTTAAATGTAACCACATAACGTGATGTATTTCTGTTATTTTTATCTTTTATTCTCCAATAGGACCTCTGTGTTGACTTGTCATTGGAATCGTCTCATGGATACGATTCTATTGAGAAGTCAGGACATTGGGCTGGGGGAGACATAAGGCTACTGATGCATTAACGTAACCACATAACCAGATGTTATTTTTATCTTTTGGTCTCCAACCGAAACTACGCAGTGACTTGTCATTGGAATCGTCTCATAGATACGATTCTATTGAGGAGTCAGGGCATTGGGCTGGGTGAGACATAATGATATTGATGTTTAAATGTAACCACATAACCAGATGTATTTCTGTTATTTTTATCTTTTGGTCTCCAACAGAAACTATGCAGTAGCTTGTCACTGGAATCGTTTCATAGATACGATTCTATTGAGGAGTCAAGGCATTGGCTGGGGGAGACATAACGATATTGATGTTTGAATGTAAACACATAACCAAATGCATTTCTCTTATTTTTTTTCTTTTGGTCTCCAACAGAAACTATGCAGTGACTTGTCATTGGAATCGTCTCATAGATACGATTCTATTGAGGAGTCATGGCATGGAGCTAGGGGAGACATATGATAGGGATTTAGATGTCCTAATGCATGCAACCACATTACGTAATGTACAGTATTTCTTCTTTTTCTTTTTTTTTTTATATTGGAGATTCTGTCGGATCCTTGCTGTAGATGCTTCTTTATATGCGATATGAGGATTTTGATTCTTTTAAAAATGCAAGCTTTGAAACGGACACCTGTTGAAGCAAAGCAAACGACACTTTAGTTCATAAGAAAAACAAATTAGCTTGCTAAATCTATAAAACATAATGTCCACTCTTGTGTGCCATCAAAGTAAACTCACAGAGATTTCTCTGATGGCACATGGCGGTGGCCATTGTTAGAACGATACTCAGTAAGCTTCACGCCGTGCGCGGCTTTACAAAACACAAGAAATTACGTCCATTAGACATTTATCTCCTCCATAATCCATATCTATTACTGTTTGCTTCAACAAACCATTGGTAAAAAAACCAACAACAAAAAACTATGAATGGAAACAAGGTTACTCACATTTGAGAATTGTCAACAACCTACATTCCAGTCCTCATTCACAAATATGTAGTCGGCGATTTCCACGTGAATTTCGCAGCGGACTAACCCATTTATGAAATGGGTAGCGTCGGTTCTCAGTCAAAGTATCGAAGTGAACTAAGTATGTCCTTTTGAGCTGTGGACACCGTAATTAAATAAAAAGTATTAAATTGCAAACATCAGCTTTGTTTTTTCAGCAAAAATGGAGCTCTAGTTTATCATTTACATACATACAAGATAAGAATACACACCTCTAATTGTGTCGATGTGTAATATGCCTTTATCTCCGATCAGCTGGACATTTTGGAAAGTTACAGCTGATTGGCTGAGAGATTATAACACTGCTTATTTGCGACATAAAAATATGTCCCCTTTAACGGACAGTCCTACGTTTAGTAGGTAGACTGTCAAGCTTTCCCACAATCGTACACTACTCAAAACGGTATACCTATGTATAGACCATTATTACTGATCACCTTTAAAAACACTGTCCATGACATTGATATTTATATATTTATTATGTTCATACCCATGAAATGTAAATACTGGGCTATATAGAGCCCTGTTGTTACCAAGTGTAACCGGGCATGGAAATAAAAGATTTTTCTTCTTCTTCTTCTTCTTCTTCAACCGAGGCGAGGCCGAGGTTGACAGTTTTTTTTCCGAAAATTGACAAATTTATTATACCGAACATTTGGGCTTGAACCAGAAATTCTAGATCTCTCCTAAAGCTGACTGGAATCATGACTGTATTAGATCCGCATGTACTTTGTATTATTACACCTCGCGTTAAGTTACAATGTTAATTTCCTATAGACCTAAAGTTAACATTTTGCATGTCTTTTTCATATATCCAAAATATGCTGTCACTCTTTATGATATTCTTTTTAGTTTAAACGTATTTTATTTCAAAATAGTACATATTTTACAATCATAGATAAATATACTTTAGGATGAGAACGAAAGCAATGTTTGCTTATTTGGTTCTTCTCCTAGTTTGTGTTTGAAAACAATCACGATTAACAAATAAACATTTGGAATAAAGGAATATGTTTGGTGAGCGTAAAAATAGGTCACTTTATATTCTTTTTGTGACGTCACTCTTAATGATAGTATTTTTTCTCCACTCTTAAAGGTACTGTCAACTATATAATATGATTTTCGCTATGGGAACGATTTTTTCACGTTTCTAATGTCAATCCTATCAAAAAGTCATGTTGTGAACAATTCGCAATTTTGTGACATATACGGTTCTAATGCAACCCTATCAAAAAGTCACGTTGTGACATATACGTGGCTGTCGCAACCCTCATTGTGACATATAAGTTTTTGTGACATATAAGGTTCTACAGACGTCCTTTCAGGCATTTCGTTACCAATGGTATCGGGCGACACTATGTTTAAGACAGTAATTGTTTCTCCGCTGGGTCTGACAGTATATTTTTATGTCACGATGGCCCATGGGAGATTAACGTTGCAAATAAAAATGATGTATAATATTGAAAAATTGCAAACGAATTGAGTCTAAACTAAACTGTTTATATATATATACCAGACAAGACGTTTACGGCAGAGAATAACCCAATAAAACATTATAAGTTTGCTCTACAATTTCAGACACTGGGTATTGGTTTTGTGGTGTTGACTGATGTGGCTGCCATCACGGCTTGGTATTTGTCTAGGATATATCTAACAACATCTTACACTGATTACAGTATGTGTGAAAACACCAACGCAAACATAATCTAGTATATGGAAAGTATGCATATAATACAGTTACCGTAAAAATCTCAAAATTTGCGACACCCCTATAACTGTTGTAAATATCCTGTGACACCCCGTTAACATGCACTACACCCTTTTCTTCTTTGGATTCAAAAGCGTTTTGTTTAGTTTTACATTACCCCTCTCTACGACGAAAATCAATGAGAGACACAAGGTGTTTCTGTTGTTCGGAGGTAGTCGTTATAGGGATGGGAAATTAAGACATGGCTTACATTTGCTAACAGCTGTTTGTCACTCGTCATTATGTTTATTTTATCAAAATGTCCGCCTATATGTAACTTTGAGAAAAACAGCAGGCGACATTTCTAAGCAGATAATATTGCAGCAGTAAAAGCGTTAGACACGATTGTCCTGTTTAGGGAACTGCGGCGAGGGCCGTTGTAAGGAGGGAGTCGTTGTTGGGAGGGCCGTTGTACTGTGGAGAATCTGTTATTCTTTCCCAATAAACGCGTTTACGCTAAAACTATTATTTGCAGTGCAAACAGTTTGGAGCCAGATCAGACGCCGGGTAACCCGGCGTCTGATCAGGCTCCAAACTGTTTGCCACCATGATAAACAAGAATTATCAGAATTGTCCAAAAGTTGTTCTTTTCTACGTTTTAGTGTTTTGCGTTTGCGTACGTTTGCGTTTAAACGGGAAAGAATAACAGATTCTCCACTGTAGGGAGGGAACACTGTATCAATACAAGTAAAACATGCACCTTTTACCATAATGGCCAGGTACATGTTTTTTATATTGTATAAACAAGGTATTATTGTGTTTTATTAACCTGTCAAAATTTAAATAATTATACGCTGGTTGAACATGCTATATATAGCTTCAGTCGATATCGATTTTTTCCGCTACGTTTTACGGGTAGGTCTTGGTTGAAACATGAAATTCATATTTAGAATATGGGATACCTATTGAAAGAAAGATCTTTACAAAGGGAAAGTTTAACACGTCATAATGAAGGTAAATGGTTACACATATACAGGTATATATAGAATACTTCTTCCTGCTTAACCCATTTTCGCTCAGTCGAATTTTGCATACTCATATATTGGATCAGTCAATTTTTTAAATATTGTTGGTGTTGCCTGGTCTAAATGTTCATTGTCGTTTGTTTTATGTTGAAATTTCTCTCAGCAAACAGTGTGGACTCTGATCAGACGCCGCATTATGCGGCGTCTGATCAGAGTCTACCCTGTTTGCCTATGCCCCTTTATTGGACGTTAGGTACAAATAGGTTAAACGTACCTACAGGTATAGATGTTAAACAGCGAACATGCGAAGTTAACTAGATCTCTTACAACCAACAAACATACCGGATAATGATTTGTTTTAGCTCCCATAAAACAAGTTAAGCCAGACATAAACTATAGTTTGGCTTTTACTACATTCCAAGACTTAAACTAACGAGTGGGAACATGCAGCTATTGTGTTCTTACAATGGAGAAAACGTTATTCTTTCCCAATAAACGCGTTTATGCTAAAACATTTTTTTGCAGTGCAAACAGTTTGGGGCCAGATCAGACGCCGGTAACCCGATTAAAATAAATTATCAAGATTGTCAATAAGTTGTCTTTTTCTACGTTTTAATGCAATGCGTTTGCGTACGTTTGCGTTTAAACGGGAAAGAATAACGTTTTCACCACTGTACATTCCTGGTATGTAGTGAAGAAGACGTTATTATTTCCCATTTAAACGCAAACAGAACGCACCCGCAATGCACTAAAATGCGGAAAATTACGACTCTTTGAAAGGTCTTATCTATTTGTTTTAACTTGGGTGGCAAACGGTTTGGAATCTGGTCAGACGCCGCGTGACCCGGTGTCTAATCTGGTTCAAAACTGTTTGCAATTCAAATGATAGTTTTAGAGTTACATGTAACGCGTTTAATTAAGTGAGAATGACGTATTCTCTTTTGTACCTACAATCTAAGCCAAAGAAGATATTGCTGTACTTCATGCTTTTTGTGCAAATAACATAATTATACATTAAGACATGTACATGGATTGGCATCACTTTACACTCTTAGAGAGGACTATAGTCTCTCATTTTCGCCCATGTGGGATGGGATTTTGCCCACGTGGAATGACTCTATCCTCCATACCACGTGACGTCGTTTATTGTTTACTAAATAACGTAATTTCTTATGACGTTACTATAAACATCGTTGTGTTTTGGCGGAAAAAGGTGGACACAAACTGCAATTCTTTCGTTATCATGTTTAAACTATTTAAATGGGAGAAACAAATCCACCATTCATTTAGTTGATGTAGGATAGGATTTTCTCCCCCTCGGGTCAGAAATTTCACGCAGGAACTCGGCAAGCCTTGTCCCTGCGTGAAATTTCTTACCCTCGCGGAGAAAATTCATATCCTACAACAACACTCATAGTGGAGTTTTATATTCTTGCACATGCGGTGGAAACAAAAGCCCATTCAATCATATGTAGAATATCAACAAATCTTTAAGTGTTTACTGTGTTAGCAAAATATGAAAACTAAACATTGTCGAACTTGACCAAACGCTGATTTACTCTACATTTTTTCTGCTTAATCAAAATTCTAGCAACTATCATATTATTTGACATCATTCGAACTTATCTGGAAAGAATAACGGCTTCTAAATTGTATATACAGTGTTCCGTCTCTACAACGACACCCTATGAGAGACACATAGCATGTATGTTGTTCGGAGGGAGGCTTTATAGGGATAGACAAATGAGACTTGGCTTACATTTGCAAACAGCTTAAATCCAGATCAGACTCCGAGTAACGCGGTATCTGATATGGATTCAAGCTGTTTGTTACTCGTCATTATATTTATTCTATCAAAATGTCTACTTATATGTAACTTTGAGAAAAAAACAGCAGACGACAAAATTAAGCAGTCGATATTGCAGCTATGAACAGGTTGGGCATAAATGACTTGATTAGGGAATTGTGGCAGGGGTCGTTGTAAGGAGGGAGTCGTTGTTTGGAGGGTTGTTGAAAGGAGGGAGTCGTTGCTGGGAGGGTCGTTGTAAGGAGGTAGTCGTTGTTGGGAGGGTCGTTGTAAAGAGAAGTCGTTGTTGGAAGGGTTGTTGTAAGGAGGAAATCTTTATAGGGAGAGTCGTTGTAAGGAGAGAGTCGTTGTTGGGAGGGTCGTTGAAAAGAGGGAGTCGTTGTTTGGATGGCCGTTGTAAGGAGAGAGTCGTTGTTTGGAGGGTCGTTGTAAGGAGGGAGTCGTTGTTGGGAGGGTCGTTATAAAGAGAGATTCGTTGTTTGTATGGTCGTTGAAAGGAGAGAGTCGTTGTTAGGAGGGAGTCGTTGTTGGGAGGGTCGTTGTAAGGAGGGAGTCATTGTAAGAAAGGAGTCGTTAATGGGAGTGTCGTTGTATGGAGAGAATCGTTGGGAGGGTCGTCGTAAGGAGGGAGTCGTTGTTTGGAGGGTCGTTGTAAGGAGGGAGTCGTTGTTAGGAGGGTCGTTGTAAGGAGGGAGCCGTTGTTAAGAGGGTCGTTGTAAAAAGCGAGTCGTTGTTGGGAGGGTCGTTGTAAGGAGGGAGTCGTTGGGAGGGCCGTTGTAAGAAGGGTGTCGTTGTTTTGAGGGTCGTTGTAAAGAGGGATTCGTTGTTGGGAGGGTTGTTGTAAGGAGTGAGTCGTTGTTGGGAGGGTTGTTGTACGGAGGGAGTCGTTGTTGGGACGGTCGTTGTAAAGAAGGAGTCGTTGTTTGGAGAGTCGTTGTAAGGAGGGAGTTGTTTTTGGGAGGGTCGTTGTAAGGAGGGGATCGTTGTTGGGACGGTCGTTGTAAAGAGGGAGTCGTTGTTGGGAGAGTCGTTGTTGGGAGGGTCGTTGTTCAGAGAAAGTCGTTGTTGGGAGGGTCATTGTAAGAAGTCATTGTAAAGAGGGAGTCGTTGTTAGGAGGGAGTCGTTGTTTGGAGGGTCGTTGTAAAGAGGGAGTTGTTGTTTGGAGGGTCGTTGTAAGGAGGGAGTCGTTGTTAGGAGGGAGTCGTTGTTTGGAGGGCCGTTGTAAGGAGGGTCGTTGTTGGGAGGGTCGTTTTAAAGAGGGAGTCGTTGCTGGGAGGGTCGTTGTAAGGAGGGAGTCGTTGTTGGGAGCGACGTTGTAATGAAGGAGTCGTTGTAAGGAGGGAGTCGTAGTAAGGAGGGAGTCGTTGTTTGGAGGGAGTCGTTGTAAGGAGGGAGTCGTTGTTTGGAGGGAGTCGTTGTAAGGAGGGAGTCGTTGTTTGGAGGGAGTCGTTGTAAGGAGGGAGTCGTTGTAAGGAGGGAGTCGTTGTTTGGAGGGAGTCGTTGAAAGGAGGGAGTCGTTGTTAGGAGGGAGTCGTTGTTTGGAGGTAGCCGTTGTATTACTCGTCTGAGAAATTAGTCGTCTGTAACATTTATCTCTGATGAGTTCAGTAAAGAAATCGATGGCCGGCGATGGCCATCGTTTGCGAGTTGACTACCTGTCTGCAATACAGTGAAGAAAACGTTATTCTTTGCAATGAAATATAGAAAATGACAACCTTTTGACAGTTTCGACCACCAGTTTTAATTTGAGCGGCAAACGGTTTGGAGACTGATCAGACGACGGGTTACCTGGCGTCTGATCTGTCTCCAAACTGTTTGCAATGAAATTAATAGCTTAAGCGTAACCGAAGTTATTTGGAAATAAAACGTTTTCTCTACTGTACTCTGCACGTGGCGCACGGGGCGCCAAATGCTAACCTCAACATCAAAAAGTGGTAATTGAGTACGCTACAGTATTTACTGTAAGATAATATCACAAAAACGCCAAATAGTTAGAATCCAGATAAGGAGACGAGTATACTGTAATGTTAAAGGACCAACAATAGTTTTGTAAATAATCTTTGTTAAACCCAATACCCCATAAATACGCCTTTTTACGTCTTTAATTTATTCCTCTACCGGAGAAAATATTTTCAATTCATATAGTCACAAATAAGAACGTAAAAAAATCTATATTCTAGCAGATATAAGCTTAAAGCAGGCTGAAAGTAAAGCAGCATGCACCTAAAAGCGCATTCTGCTTTACTTCCAACCTGCTTTAAGTGGTCAGTTATCTTCAACACTAGAAACAGGCTATGGGGTAATAGGTTAAGAACACAATATGTACATAATTTTATTATCAATCTTGAACTCGTACCGTCGAAGTGATCCATACTTTAAACAACAACTAAACTTTTTTGTTTGGCAATGCAATTGTTTTTGCGAACTAAACACAATTATTCTCAGAATAACCGCCCAAAATAAGGGTTACAGTCAGTGGAGCCGACGTTATTCTTGCCAGTTTTAACGGAAACGAAGCGCAAATGCAATGCACAAAAATGTAGAAAATAAGGTTTTACATGTCTCAAGATTTATTTATTTTGAACGGAATGGCAACTATTTTGAATTATTATTAGACGCCGCCTTATCCGGCGTCCTTTTAGGCACTAAATGGAAATAATAGTTTAAGCGCAAACGCGTTTATTGAGAAATTATACACTATCCTCCACTGTAAGACCCTACTCTTCCCATATACAGTTTTGTTGTAACAGCTAAAACGCAGACAATTGGGGTGTTAAATTCTTCCACTGCCAATGGCACCAAAAGGCGACTTTGCAAACAGTTTGAATCCTGATCAAACGCCGCGTAACGCGGCGTCTGATCAGAATCCAAACTGTTTTACACTCATATAGATATTTCTTCAGTCAAAAAAGCCTTAAATTTGACTTGAAAAAATGATGCAGACGATGCTATCGATGCAGACTGGTTTTAGCGGTAAGAGGGACAAAGCAGGTGATTAAACTTGGCAGTGAAAGAGTGAATATATTTTTAAGATGTCTAGACTCTTAGATTGTTGTTGAACACATTCAATGAGAGGCTACTAAAGCATTGTAGCGCAAAGGTTATACAGTGAAGCCCCTCTACACCGGACACGTGTGGGGTCAACAACAAGTTCAGGTTGATCAGGATTTCCAGTTTAGAGGGGTTTTAGTTACCAAATAGCTTGTTTCTAGTGGAAGATAGCTGGCCACTTAAAGCAGGTTGAAAATAAAGCAGAATGCGCCTTTTTCTCACATAGTCAACGATTTTAAGCTATTATTTGAAGCAATAGGCATTTTTTAGAATCCCGGTGACGTCAAAACGCCTTTATAAATAGTGACGTTATAGTGACGTCATCAAATTGATCTCACACATGTTGGAGACCAGGATATTTGTGATCGTTGTTCGCTATAGAAATCAGGGGTAGTTATGTGAGAAAATGCGATTAAATGTTGAAAATAACAAATATTTGACAATTTTGAATGTTCATTTGAATTTTAATGGCAAACAATTTGAATCCTGATCAGACGCCGGGTAACCCGACGTCTGATCTGGCTACAAGGCTGAAGCTGTTTGCGGTGGTAATAACAGATTTTGCGTAACCGCGCTTTGTGGGAAAGAACAATGTTTTCTCCACTGGAAAGTTTTATTATTGTTCAACGAATTAAAGTTAAAGGTTTAGTACTAGAAGCCCTATCGTAAGTCTTTGACAAATGTGGCTACTTACTCCAGATTAAAATGATACTGAGAGGTTTCGATCTGGATTAAAATGATCTTACAGAAACCATTTAAGTGCAAAATTACTCTTTAGGTCTTTACCCCCCCCCCCACCCGCCGCTAGTGTCGCTAGTCTGTCAATATTTGTTGTATGCATGGTCGTTTGAAAGTTATTTTTCAGGTACATGTAGTATGACTTAAAGATATTTCCTCAGTCCATTGACGGAGTCCCCCCCCATTGTTCTCGATAGGCGTGAAAAAGCATGCAGTATAAGCTGCCAGAGGGTATACCAATCTCACTAGGTGTCAAAATACAGGTAACACAGTAGTAAAGTATGCAAAGTCAATGCCACTAATCTCAAGTTGTCTGGAGCGGCCCTCACATACTCACACTCAAGAGTTTCTTCAATGGGTTTGTTCTAACCAAACTAACAAATTTAATGAACGGGCCTCACATAAAAACGCTTGGATAAGTATATCCCTATACAAGATAGCAGTAAGGACAAAACTCGCACAAGGCTGCATCATTTTATACATGGTTTGGTGTTACCACCGAAAAAAGATCAGTAAATGTCTTTAAGATAAACAAGAGCGTCAAACAGTGTGGATCCTGATAAGACTTCGTGTGACGCGTTACTTATGTAAATATATAGAATATAAGTATCTGTTATGATACATAATCATAACTATATAAACTGGAACTTTTTCTTCAGCGGAGGAATAAATTATGTGCGTGAAAATGCAAATACATGGAGACTCCTAGATATTTGGCATCCGGATTAGCTCATCACTGTTTTCAAAATTCACCTTTGTTAATCGAAACAGAATAACGTTTGCGACTAGAGAAGCGACGCAAATGCTCTGTAATTATTTAGTTAGGCTCTTACAACGTATAAAACAGGTAATGTTAGACATTAATACATAGCTAGCGTAAACAACATTCTTGATGGTGTATAAACAGTAATTGGAACAAACATCACTGTATCTCATGCTGAGAGAGGCTTAAGTGTGATTAACCCATTTCCCCAAAGATACGCCTTTTTACGCTATTATATTATTCCTCCACCGAAGAAAATAGTCATACTTTATACAGTCATGAATACATGTATGTGTCATGAGAAATACTTTCTATACCCTAGTAAATTGTAGTTTAAAGCAGGCTGAAAGTAAAGCAGAATGCGCTTTCAGGCGCATTCTGCTTTACTTTCAACCTGTTTTAAGTGGTCATGCGCAGGCACATTTTGCTTTACTTTCAACCTGTTTTAAGTGGTCACGAATCTCAAATATAAGAGTCAGGCTATGGTGTAACCGGTTAAAAACATTGCGCATCTAGTTAACTCATTCACCCATGAAACTGTTAATAGAAATTTCCATTTTCCAATTAAGTTTAGTACATTTATGACAATTTATGGGTGTTTTCTGCAATATATATCACATTGACAAACAGTCCTCTGATCATGGTCTACACTGTTTGCATTGGACAAGTGTAATCCTCTCAGATACACTGTTTTTTAAATGACGAGTATACTCGTTGCTAGGGTTGATTGTGTTACATGTAAGACAGCGATGACAATTTACACCAGACAGGGATCCAAGTCGTCTGGCATTTGTACATATTTAATTCCATGCAAAGGCTGAACTTGAATTTAACATTTGAAAAAATAAAACCATTTCAGATTACAACTTTAACTGTTTCAACACTAAGTAGCTATTGTCGGTTATTATGCTCTCGCTAGGATCATTTTAGTGACTAAAATATGTACCAGTCTACTTATTATGGGTAGTTTGATCAATGCTGATCTTAATTAGCAAACAGTTTTAAGACCCAGATCAGAGGGATGTGACAGGAGCCCTCTGATCTGGATCTATACTGTTTGCAGATGTAATGAGTATATATTAAACAGGTCCATTGTGTTGAGAGAGTTACATGTAATGCATGGGCTACGTTATCAGGCAATGTTTTCAATTGACTATTCACGTGCTCAAGCTGGTTATTTTACCATTCATTTGCTATTACTGAATTTTAACGCTTTTTGAAAACAGTGTAGACCGAGATCAGACAGCTCCTTAAGGAGCTGTCTGATCTTGGTCTGCACTGTTTTCTGATAGTCTCTGTCTGAATTAAACATTGCACTCATATATAGTTTAGTTAATTTAAAGTATAAGTATGTAACGATTGAGTTGATAGTTTAAACTTCAGTGAGATGAGGATTTAAGTGTTTTCTCTTAATTACGGATTTGCGATGCAATCATAAATAAATCCATCATGTAAAATCTTCAAATAATCTTCATAGTCTAACCTATTCACTGTTAATGGCGGCATAATACGTGTTTGCAAATAGTTTGGATCCTAATCAGACGCCGCTTAGCGCGGCGTCTGATCAGGATCCAAACTGTTTGACACTTTTTTCAAAATTTTGTCAGTCATTCTGCCTTAAATCTAATTGCATAAACGATATTGCAGACATCAATTTTGAAAGTAGACGACAATATGGTGATAAAGTGAAAAAACCCTTATGCTGAATTTTACATTGAACGGGTTAACACTTTTCAAACTAATATACTGAATGCTTATATAATGATGCCTGCTTAGTTTTCTTACCTGTTTTCATTGCACACAAACAGAAAACGTTTGGATCTCGATTCTCATTAGAAGCCGTGAAAGATCTGCATCTAAACTATTTCAGATTATTATTTCATTCGTACACTTAGCAAGATAAGGTTTAATTGAATTGATAAACGATGTACCAATAAATGAAATTGCCATAATCCAGTTGCCAGACAGCACGCGATTAATCGATTTCAAAATTCGTTTTAAAAGTGAGTCGATATTATTGGTGCACTCTGATATAACAATACGTCATAACCAATGCCAAAAATAAACATTTACAAATAGTTCTGCATGTAAAATAGTTCTTTTTACACTGCTAAAGTAATGTATTAACCAGACAGTTTCGCCGACTGTCAGTCAGTTTGGTCTATAAGCAACATTCCTGCTAAATGGACCTGTTCGCCAAATAGTTATGCAATTCAAATAGAAAAACCATTTTCTCACATAACTACCCCTGTTTTCTATAGCGAACAACGATGACGATTATCCTTATCTCCAACATGTGTAAGATCACTTTGATGACGTCACTATAACGTCATTATTTATAACGGCGTTTTGACGTCACCGGGGTTCCAATAAAAAATGCATACTGCTTTAAAAAAAAACTTAAAAATCGATGGTAATGTGAGGAAAATAATCTGCCACTCGTCGATGTTGAAGACAAGTTGATCTCAAACTCGTCTAGAATAGAAAGGTTATTAACCTCGCCAAGGCTCGCTTTAATAACATTTCAATTCTAGACTTGTTTGAGATCAGCTTGTCTTAAACATCGACTCGTGACAGATCCTATATACAGTGGAGAAAACGTTATTCTTTCCCGTTTAAACGCAAACGAAACGCAAACGCAAAACACTAAAAGGTAGAAAATAACAATTTTTTGACAATTCTGACTATTCAATTTAACCTGATTGGCAAACAATTTGGAGCCTGATCAGACGCCGGTTTACCCGGCGTCTGATCTGGCTCCAAACTGTTTGCGCTGGAAATAGTAGTTTTAGGGTAAACGCGTTTATTGGGGCAGAATAACGTTTTCTCCACTGTATCTGCTATATCTAAGTTAACCCTCTCAACGCCGGGCATTCGCTTACATCTGCAAACAGTTTTGAGCCTGGTTAGACGCTCGTGTGATCAGGATTTCATCGGTTTGACACTAATGTAAATGTTTTCTTCAGGAATAAAACCGCATGCATCTAGAATTAAATACAGTGCTCCCTCCCGACAATAAAACCGCATGCATTTTTAGAATTAAATACAGTGCCCCCCCCCCCCCCCCCCCCCCCTGACAAAGGCCTGCCGAATAACGAGTCCCTCCTTATGACAAGGCTTGCAGCTGTTCCCCAAAAAAATCGAATATGTCCAACCTTTTCGAGGCTGCAATATCATAAACATAATGACGAGTGTTTTCAAATGTAAGCAACGTCGTGCTCAGTTCTTTAAGGGTATTAATATTTCCTCTCTATAACAACTCCTTCAGAAAAACACTCAAAACCTTTGTCTCCCATTTGGTGTTGTTGTAGAGAGGACATAATGTATAAAAAGGAGATATTATGGCATTGCCTTTGCGTTTGGTTCTTTTACCAATTCAACTTTATCGATGAATATACTCGCCATTTTCTGTTACAGTGGAGAAAACGTTATTCTTTCCCATTTAAACGCAAACGAAACGCAAACGCATTGCATTAAAATGGAGAAAATGACAACTTATTGACAATCCTGATTGTTAACTTTAATCTGATTGGCAAACAGTTTGGAGCCTGATCAGACGCCGGGTTGCCCGGCGTCTGATATGGCTCCAAACTGTTTGCAATGGAAATAACAGTTTTAACGTAAACGCGTTTATTTGGAAAGAACGTTTTCTCCACTGTACTAGTCGCAAATAATGTGGAAGAAATGTTGCCTGACCCGTTTCATGCAATTTTAAATGTTAATAATTAATTAATTTATAATTGATTATTGATTGCTACTGACCGTACCAAGGCGGGCTCCTATGTTCACTTAGCTTTATGTTTGTCTTGCGTGTTGTTTTCTATTTAGTGTGTAGATGAAGGAATGGTATTGCGTGTGTGTGTTTGTGTGTGTGTTTGTTATGGTATGGATGTGTGTGTGTTCTGCTTTAGAGATGGGTGTATTGTTTGTGTTGCGTTTCCTGCTTGAGTCTTCTTTCGTATTTATTTAAAGAAAATGTGGGTATACTAAATAAGTAATACTACGACTTCTACCGCTTGTAGTAGTAGTTTTGATACTAGAATTAGTGGTACATATAGTACTGAGCCTTATTAAATTAACATTTTTTGCGATTCGCTTGCAATTCGCTTGCGATTCAAAATAATAACTTTTCCCTCGGGTAAGTTTGCCTGAATGGTGTATCTCACAAATGTTCACAAATATGCTTTCATTAATTTTTTCGATTCCATTTTTGTCACAACCGCTTCGGAAAAGTCGCGTAAAAATATTCAAGCGTAAGATTTGCCTTTAGAAGCACCCGATTCGATGGCAATTCGATGGCAATTCGCTTGCGATTCGCTTACGATTATCAATTTAATTTAATAAGGTTCAGTACTGTATAGTAGGGTCAGAAGACGAACAAGAAAACGTAAAAGAAAGAAGAAGAGGAAGAAGAAGAAGAAGTAGAAGCAGACGGACTAGAACAAAAAGAACAACAACAAAACGAAGAAGAAAAGAAAGAAAAAGAAAACGAAGTAGAATAATACATGTAATGATAAGAATAAGAAGAAGAAGAAAAAGAGGAAGAAGAAGAAGAGGAAGAAGTGGAAGAAGAAGAAGAAAAACGAGGAGGAATAGGAAGAGTAGGAAAAAAAGGAATAGTAGAATAAGAAAAACAAGACGAAGAAGTAGTAATACCTGTAATATAAGTGTAAATTAGAATACCTAGAATAAACGTTACCTGGTAACAAAAGAAAAAAAATAATTGTAATAGCTATACATACTTAACCTACATTACACTACTCATTAGTACGTTATGTGTATTACTATTAGAAATAATGCCTAAAACAATTAACTGTGGCGTTTACAACCATTTTCACTATTTAATAACCTATTAACTAATTTACTGTCTTACACTGAATACAATTGCCGTTTGCAAACAGATTGGATCCTGATCAGACGCCGCGTAACGCGGCGTCTGATCAGGATCCAATCTGTTTGACGGAAATTTCAATATTTCTAATGTCTAAATACCTAAAATTTAAATCTGTGAAATAAAAGCAGATAACAATTGTTTCAAAATGATGACGTCATATCAGTGAAGGGGTTAGGCAATTAGTTAAATTATATCAGTAACAAGCACCGGCAGAAAATATAAAAGAGTTTTGACATGAGTTATTGTATACTTCGTTTCCATGGTGATAAAAAATCATATGTTGTTTTAAATCCTGCCAATCATCATACTTCAGCAATGCTCGTTTCCAATGTTACGGTGCTGCTTTTTTGTGATATAACTTTATGTATTTTCTTGTTAAAGTATGATAATAATGGTTAAGTATAGGTTAGTGTCTCTATTAGTCGATTTTAACAAAAATTAAAAGTTAAGCGAGGGGCACCCGAGCGACTTTTAATCTTTTGTTAAAATAGACTAAGAGACACTAACCAATTTAGTGGTTGAAATTATTGTTTTGGTACCGACAAAGAGCTATACCGTCAATTGGAAGTAACAAAACGTTTGTTCTTCCCGAAACACCCTTTTTAAATATGGAGCGCAATCGTTGCCAATAATCTAGACATGTAGATGCTAACATCTATTTTGTAGTTTGTATAAAATACAAACCCGACTGTACAAAATATAAATGTGACTTGTCCATAAGTTAGTCATGACCATACAATGCTATTTTTAGAATTGACTTTCTGCTTTGTTCAAAGCAAACACCCGCTTTACATTTCATGAAATTGACAAATTAATCCTACAGATCAGAATGAAATTCCTCAAACCGTCACAAGCAAAGAACTGCATCCGAAAATCCAACTGAAATCATCTGTTTTCAATTAACTTGAACACAGATATAAACCGAAAGTTGCGGATTGACGACCGACATTGACATTTTTCCAGTGTACAGTTGACTCTTGCAAGTCGAGAATTACATTTCTCCAAATGCAAAACTAGCGAATTTTGCTATGACCTTATAAGGAATTTTTACGGAATACTACGAATATTAATTTGGGCGGAGTAAACGAAATCGGATCTTACCGGAATCGTTCGCCGTGGGTTTACCTAGCCCTATGATTTTACAGTGGAGAATACGTTATTCTTTCCCGTTTAAACGAACCGCAAAACACTAAAACATAGAAAAGTGCAACTTTTGGACAATTCTGATAATTCATGTTTATATTGGTGACAAACAGTTTGGAGCCTGATCAGACTCCGGGTTACCCAGCGTCTGATCTGGCTCCAAACTGTTTGCAATAGAAATAATAGTTTTAGCGTAAACGCGTTTATTGGGAAAGAATAACGTTTTCTCCACTGTATGTAGCCAGTTTGACAGACAGGTGCTTGCTTAACCCATTACCCCATAAATACACCTTTTTACGCCTTTCATTTATTAATCCACTAAAGAATTAATTCCAATTTTTACAGCCATGAATATTTATCATAAGAAATGTTTTCTATTTCCTAGCAGACTGTAGCTTAAAGCAGGCTGAAGGTAAAGCAGAATGTGCCTTAAAGCGACTCGCAACCAGATGGTGCATTAAAAATAGTAATTTGTAAATATGTGTCAAATGCTTATATAAATGGTAAAGAATTAGTTTAGGATAAGAAATTCTGTTTAAAAAAATGTATTTCAATAAAAAAAAATATTGGTCTCTGGTGGGATTCGAACCCGGGGCCCGGCATTGGCGGACAGAAGGCAAAATAGGGGAAACTGCTTAGACCAATGGACCACGGAACTATCCGTTTATCTCGGATCGATTTAACGTATTTCAATGTGTAGAGATCGAAAGTGCATACAACTTCGTAATTCGGCTCGTGTTTATGTCTGAGCCCGTGTAGAGAAGCAACAACAACATCTATACCGTCTACTAGTCGGTATAGAAAAACGATGGAAAATATCTAAAAATCTAAGATTCGGTGACGATTCTTGAGACTTGTTTTGGACTGATCATATTTTTTTAATGTCAGAAGCCAAATAATGCCACAAATTTGCTTTTATTTGAGTATTTTATTTTATTTTGACAAGTACACCATCCGGTTGCGAGTCCCTTTAAGGCACATTCTGCTTTACTTTCAACCTGCTTTAAGTGGTCACGTGTCTTCAATACTAGAAACAGGCTGTGGGGGAATAGGTTAAGCAGACTGAAGTAAAGCAGATAGTTCCTGAAAGAGCTTTTCTGCTTTACATGTGCCTGCTTTAAACATCCATCTGCCCAGATGCAGGGCAGGGGCCCGTTTCATAAACATTGTTGTCGTAAGTCAAAACTTTAAAATACATTTAATTTCTGATTTCTCTATTTAATCCTGTCTTGTGACATTTTCAAGACGATTCCAAAACAGGATTAGATTGAGAAATAAATGATAATTGAGACTTTTATAATCTGACTTACGACAACATTCGTCGTACAAAGTTTTATAAAACGACTCAAGGTTTCCAATGACTCTTAATCAGGATAATATTTGTAGAAGTATGAAAAGGTACATGCATTAAATTTGTAATAGGAATAATTAAAAAAAACTGCCAACATGTGCATCTATGTGTGAAATAGTTAAAGTGGTTGCTTACAGCAAGATAAAAGTAAAGCAGAAATCTCCTGTGGCAGCTTTTGATTAACTGCTTTACTTTTATCCTGCTTTAAGGTGGGCTCAGCTTCTTTAACCATTTGAGCCCTATTGGTGCATCTATGGGTCCTTTGAAGCAGTTTACCTGTGAAGACTTAGTAACATTAACCCTTTACCTGATAGCCTATTTCTAGTATTGAAAATAGGTGACTACTTAAAGAGGCTCGCAACCGGATCAAGCATTAAAAATAGTAATTTGTAAATATAGGTCAAATGCTTATATAAATGGGTAAAATTTAGTTTAGGATAATAAATTCTGTTAAAAAATGCATTTCCAAAAAAAAAAAGAAGAGGCTCTGGTGGGATTCGAACCCGTGACCATCCATGCAGAGACAAAAATGAAAAATGAGGCATCGCCTCTACGCCCTCGGCTACGGACGCTCTCTCTATATATAGTAGCGAATTAACGTACTTCAGTGATAGCTATTAATAGAACATTATTCGGCTCGGGTTTATGTCTGACCCCGTGTAGAGAAGCAACAACAACAACTATACCGTTAGCTAACGCTATGGAAAAACGATGGAAAATATCTAAAAAAACTAAGATTCGGTGACGATTCTTGAGACGTTTTTTGGACTGATCATATGTTTTTAATGTCAAAAGCCAAATAATGCCACAAATTTGCTTTTATTTGAGTATTTTATTTTATTTTGACAAGAACACCATCCGGTTGCGAGTCCCTTTAACCCTTTACCTGATAGCCTATTTCTAGAACGTAAGATAGATGACTACTTAAAGCAGGTTGAAAGTAAAGCAGAATGCGCCTGAGGGCGCATTCTTCTTTACTTTCAGCCTGCTTTAAGCTATTATGTGCTATAATATAGAAAATATTCCCTATAATACATATTTATTACCGATTAAATTGGAACTATTTTCTTCAGCGGATGAATAAATCATATCCGCTAAAAGTCGCTTCTATAAGGGAAAGGGTTAAAGCAGGTTGAAAGTAAAGCAGAATTATAGTCACTCGGAACACCTCAGAGTTATTGGCATACGTTCTAGGAAATACCTTTCAACTTTCAACTTTTATTTACATATGCATAAGTCCCACGGATAGTGAGAAACATTAGCATTATAATTATAACTCAAAGTAACATTGAACAACAAAAGTAAACAATATAAGGGTAGTTTTATACCAGGGCTCCAGATAAGAGGAAGTAAACTGAACAAATCCAACATTCATACACATTTCAGCACCAAATCCCTTGATGTAACCACCCACCTGAATCGTCTCGGAGAGTCGATTCTAATGAGTAGTGACACCACATGGTTTAATGCAGAAATAAAGACTTTATTCGTTTTGAGTTACTCCCCCATTCAACCTGGAGCTCTGTTTATACATTCCATAATTATGACGTAAATGATACGTAATTTGTATTTAAAAAACGACGTCATAATCTAATCTAGAATTTACCGAAACTTCACGAAGGAAAATTGACGCGTCGAAGGAGGGGCTTATGTAGCTAAGACACGCCCTCGTGACTCATTTGACAACTTTCTACATTGTCCGTTGTACATTGGCGAATATCCGAAGTTCATTGTATGGTGTCTGTTTGCAAAAGGTGAAACGTCTTTCGCAAAGCGTACTTTCAATTCTTCCAGGCGGAAACTGTTTATTTCAAATGTTGGTTATATGTAGTCCTGTCTTAGAAAGTAACATTAAATCGTGGATTTTGGTTCCCTTGTTAACAGCTTTACATGAAAGAATTGCGAGTGTTTAAAGTATAAACTATAAATACCTTTTTATGGAATACAGTATACACATGTAAACAGACATTTACATGTTAAGTTTGCATGATTCTAAACGACATTTATACAAATACATATCGTTTTTGGCCAAACAATAATTGAAAACTGGGTGATTGCATGTCTGGACTTTTGGCAACGAATGCGCTCCATATTTAAATAGTACCGACAAAGAGATGTCAAAGGAAATGGACATAGGCCGCACCCAAAGAAACACCCGCGAATCAACCCAAATACGCATGCGCAGGATTAATTTTTTTAAGTCGTTGTTTAGTGTTCGATAGTACTGACTTACAAAAATTAATCCTCGAAATTTAAAAAAAAAAAAATCAACTCTCATTGGTCAAACAATAATTCCAACCACTAAAGTTGCTTACAGTCTGTAGCTACTCGTAACTGTTGCACCCTTTGGACCCTAGTGACGAGTATACTGCATATACATGTAGTCCTTTACAAACAGAGTGCATGTTAACAGTGTAGACCAAGCTCTGAATCTTCTTGCAGGGGGTCGGTGAAGCGGGGTCTGCTTTGTCTCCTCAAAATATGTATGTTTCAAAACAGAATAAATAGGTGAAATTCATTCCAATTGCCCTTTCCGAGGATTACTCAATTGAAAATGGACACTACGAGGGGTGTTCAAATAGTTTTGATACTGGATTAATAACTTCAATATAATGAGTGCAAAATGCATGTGTGATATACCATTTTAAAGAGCAATTCTTCGTCTACACGATGGTATAATGCACGATAAGATCACATAACTCGATGAGTCACAACATGAACCTTAATGACCCCTCCTCGAGGACACTGGCACATAGCACTTTTCAGACATTACTTTTTGACGTAATAACTTTTTCAAGAGTACAACTTCCAGATTCGTTTTGGAAATATATCAGTTTATGTCTAAATTTTAATGTTAATTAAATTTTATTTCTATTGAAAGGGTTAACTGTCCAAAATCTCATTTTTTTCAAAATCAACATTTCGTATTTTGCTAATGACGAAAGTGGACATGTTTTTTTGAACGCTGAATACAGTGTAGAATACGTTATCTTTTCATTTTTAAGCAAAACCAAAACGCAAACGCAATGTCGTAAACTGTAGAAAAGTACATGTTTTAGTAATATATAACAATTTATTTTAATCTGAGTGGCACCTAGTGTGAAGCCTTACCAGACGCTGGGAATATTAATTTTAAACCTCGTTTCATCTATCAATTACAGTACTGATTTATGTATCTCTGCGCCACAAAAAAAATGTTTTTTTCTCCAGTTCATTTAAACACCGGGTTATAAGAGTACTTGGCTTGAACATTATCTTTATCTGGAATGACTGTTTTCATTCTGGGAAACAACGATATTTTAAAAAAATATTCCGAAAAGATTTTGTCTAGCAATTTCGCAGATATATTCATTAAATCCAGGCAATACGTCATCCATCATTTTATTTCCGAATGTAATCATCTAGGCCACGTGCAGACAGTGCAGGTTTATATAAAATGTTGAATCTATTTGGCACACATATCAAACTGCATCTTCTATATTTTCGATTGTCCATTGGTGTCTATAATTAACTCCTTGAGCCCTAGTGACGCATATATGCGTCCTTTACCAAATGAGTACCTGTGGAGAGTACACTTATCCTATGCAAACAGTGAAGTCCCTGATCAGAGGGCTCCTGCAGGAGCCCTCTGATCATGGACTTCACTGTTTGTCATTTTGCAATTTATTACAAAAACAATCCTAAATAGTCTAAAATGGAGTTTCATGGGATAATGAATTAAACGCATTGCGTGTGCGTGTCGACTCCTTAAATTAACTCTTTCACTGCCATTCGGCGGTTAGAGGCAACTTTACAAACATTTTTTATAAACCTATTGATGATTTATAGAGATTTCTCAGTTAGATAAATTTCATATCGTAACAGTTGATGTCATTACTAGTGATGATGTCACTTTTGTGACGTCACGTCACAATAATTTTCGCGCGTAAACAATTAATTGTGTGGTTTTTTTCTGTAAGAAACGTCATTAAAATCTATATCATAAATAGAATAATCAATTCCTTTGAATATATATGAAACATATATCACTCGAATGAGTTGTTATCTGTTTAAGAAACTCGTCTTGCGGACTCGTTAATTAACCCGATTACAACCCATTCTCGTGATATATTTTTCATATCAATCCAATGTCATTGAATATCCTCTGTATATCCTGATCGTTTTTTACCAATGGTGTACATAGATTTAATCTTTATTTGAGTCTCATCATGGTTACATTTCATATACATATATACATTGTATCACATTTCATATCATAACATGTTAACCATGCCATTCTTTAAAGAATTATAAGAGACTAGTATCACCATTTAACACTATACATTTAACATTACATGTTCAACATATAAAAAGCACGCAGAACTAGCTAATCCTACAATCCAATGGTTTTGAAAATATTTTTCAAAACGATTGTTTGTTAAGAACTGCTTTAAAATGTTACTTTAAGAACTGACCGATCAAAATATGCCAATAAAGCCGGTTTGAAAAATGATTATAAAAAATCGATTATCGTCAAAATCAGATTTTGAATGAACTGATTAGCTTGATCTGCATACTATGTTTCATAAGAGCCCAAAAATCAGTAAATTACCCGAATTAGATTCGGGAGAAAACTGAGTGTCGGGACCATATGTACATAGTTGAATAAACTTATGTATCATTCTTTAAGAAATACAATACATTATATACTATAAAAAAAACTATCATAGTCTCATCTGGAGTGAACAAATTCCCGCCTATTTAGTATATCACAGCAGGTTTTGGCACATAATCTAATCATACCTACATTGGAAAAGAGGAACCTAAACTTCTCAACGTCTGGAAAGTCAACGAAATTAGGTTCAATATCACAGGCTTTATCAAATAGTTTCGTCCTAAAATCACAATACATAGGACAATGCAGAATAACATGTTGTTCGTTTTCAACATCATTATTATCACAGACTGAACATACCCTTTGCTCTTCCCTTAGACCCTCATATCGTCCGGTTTCAATACGAATGGGTGCAACGCCCAATTTACTAAATGCAGACCGATGCTTAATCGGAAGTATCCATTTACAGTACTGCTCAGGTTCATATACATGCTTAAATGTATAAGTGCGCATTGTCCTGTTCAAAGCGAGTAGACCCTGACCAGATGTGGAGCACTTTGATCAGATAATAAATGGTTTGTCATTTTGTAACAAATCATGTTAAAATCATCTAAACATTCAACACTGAACTAGACTTGTTTTAAATTAGGAAATTTAATGTCATGTTTCGGGGCGAATGAGTTATATACAGAAATAATTAAAACAGGCGACTAAACTTATCTTAGAAACAGAAAATTCAATTAATTTGTGTGTGTATACTCTGGAATATTACTTTAGTTTTAATAGCACTTTAACGATTTTCCGCCTATAAATAACATTTACGTCTAAAACACAAATTTCCAATTTAACCGTTCGCCTGCCGATCGCAATTAGATTAATATTTACAAACAGTTTGGATCCAGATCAGACGCCACGCAATGCGGCCTCTGAAATAGATCCAATCCGTTTGACACTCGTATTTTAAGATTTTTCACTTGAGAAATGTTTTTACCCTGATTTGACAAGCTTTGCAGAAGATACACGTGTACAGTGGAGAATCTGTTATCTTTCCCGTTTAAACGCAAACGTACGCAAACGCAAAGCACTAAAACGTAGAAAAGAACAACTTTTGGACAATTCTGATAATTCTTGTTTATCTTGGTGGCAAACAGTTTGGAGCCTGATCAGACGCCGGGTTACCCGGCGTCTGATCTGGCTCCAAACTGTTTGCACTGCAAATAATAGTTTTAGCGTAAACGTGTTTATTGGGAAAGAATAACAGATTCTCCACTGTATATAGTTACAAAGCAAACGATGTGACAGCAGGACAAGAGTTTATTTCGAATACGACTAGTTACTTATTACGGATTTTAGTAGAAATTTAAAATATTTACCTAACCCAGACAAAAGTACTTTAACAGGATTACTGCATCTACTAGACTAGGACACTTGTACAATGTCTTAGTCAACAGTTTGTATTATGTTCAGATGCCCTAATATATTATATAGTAGAAGGTTACAATATTTACCTACATGTACGTTTACATGTAACCCAGACACAAGTACTTTAACAGCCTTACTGCATCTAGGACACTTGTACAACGTCTTTGTAATCAGTTAACATTTTGATGTGATACCGACATTTATTCAGGATCCACATTGTGTGGCATTCTTTTCAATATCGTTTCATACAAAATACTAAGGATTATTACTACATGTATAGTGCTATTTTAACAAATAGCCAACGAGAATTGGTCACAATTGTATCTTTGGTGTTGGTGAAAGCAGTCATCGAAATTGTCGGACTGCCTTCTAAGTAAACAGTTTCAAGAACTTACAGACAATATAGTTTTTATTGTGTAGATATTATTTCTTTTTACTCAACCAAGATATTCATTTAACTGACAGTTTCGGACTTGTCTATGTCCGTCCTCAGAGCACTGACTACTATACTGGGCATCTTCGGCTATTTCCGCCACTGCACACGTGAGCGGCGAAAACAGGGTCGTAGGCTCGTGACAGTTTGTAGGCCCCCTCGTCCCTGTTCATAGTCGAAGATTGACGCTTGATCTAACTTCACACGATCAGAAAGGAAATCTTCACCAACTTCATACAATAAAATTCAATCACAGACCATGTTGTACAGAATAATCACATAATAGATTGGGAGGGGGCAAGTTCAGTAAAAAGGGAGGGTGACACTCGGACAAGACAAGTGAAAGAAGCGATACGTATCAAGCGTCAATCTTCGACTATGAACAGGGACGAGGGGGCCTACAAACTGTCACGAGCCTACGACCCTGTTTTCGCCGCTCACGTGTGCAGTGGCGGAAATAGCCGAAGATGACCAGTAGTCAGTTCTCTGAGGAAGGACATAGACATGTCCGAAACTGTCAGGTAAATGAATATCTTGGTTGAGTCAAAAGAAATAATATCTACACATTGAATTCACCAACCAGATGAACTCTTTCAAGAATATAGTTTTTAGATGATAATGCAATGAAACAACTGGTAAGTTAACGTGTTTAACACCATGGACAAGTTTAAAGTACCGGTATACTCATTGCATTTGCAAACAGTGCTCCTTTAGGAGCCCTCTGATCTGGAACTACACAGTTTGCTAATTTAGGGACCATAATGTATGTTATTCATATGGAACCGAACACATGCGATACGGAAGCCAGAACACTCTTTCTGAACCATAACGGCCAGTGTATTAACGAAAGAGACAGGCGAGGCGATCCCAGACAAATCGGCCTTGAAAGAAAGAAACAATAATTTGACAGTGCTGTCGGCGTGTACGTCTGGAACTTAACTCTTGACAATTTGGATTGTCCATGTAAAACAATTATCACATAACTTGTGGTCTGGGAGTGACATATGTAAATATCGTAATCCACTGGTGGAATATCGTGTTTCGGGCTCCGGCCCAACCTGTTCGTCCACAAGCGCTGCATGCAGCGGGAAGCTAAATGAGGTCATTTGCGACGACGTAACGTTTTGGTGGAAAATCTGTATAGCGGAGGGTCTACAATCTACGGCTTCAATCAATTTAATACTGTAGGTGCTTAAATTTGTTATGTGATAAATAGAATCTCACATTCGTGCTTAATATTTATCATGTTTAATAAACTCGTTGACTAAAATGAATATGACGCTCGCCAAGGCTCGCGTCATATTATTTTAGTCAACTCGTTTATTAAAAATGATAAATAATGAGCACTCATACAAGATTATATATATATGCAACGGCGTTGTACATAAATGCCAGCTAAGATTAGAGTCTATACAACAATATTGTATACACTTAAAACACATATACGCTATTCACCACTAAATAAAATGAATAACGCCTACTGCTTATGACCTAATGAGACGCCGAGTAATTTACCTGTTAACATTGTATACAGCGGGGAAGACTTTATGATTTTTTTCCCTTCCTTTAATCAGAAATGAAACGCATACGCATTTCAATAACACATTGAAAATGACAATTATTGTATTGTCACAATGTATTGTAAGTAGTGATTTTAATCTGGTTGGCAAATAACTTGGTCCAGATCGAATGTCTGATCTGGATCCAAACTGTTTGCAATGGAAATGACTGTTTGAACGTAAAATGCGTTTACTGGAATAATAAGCATCTTCTCTACTTTATCTACTTCCTGTTATACAGTGGAGAATCTGTTATTCTTTCCCCATGAACGCGTTTACGCTAAAACTATTATTTGCAGTGCAAACAGTTTGGAGCCAGTTCAGACGCCGGGTAACCCGGCGTCTGATCAGGCTCCAAACTGTTTGCCACCAAGATAAATATGAATTATCAGAGTTGTCCAAAAGTTGTTCTTTTCTACGTTTTAGTGGTTTGCGTTTGCGTACGTTTGCGTTTAAACGGGAAAGAATAACAGATTCTCCACTGTAACATAATTATGATACCTCAAAATGCCCACCATTATAGCGAGAGACACCCTATAACTTAATAACTTCCTCTTATTTTTCACATCGGCGGGTATCGTCATTATGTCATAAATAATTTCTTTATATCTATGGAGACACCAGACGATGTAATTGATAGCTCGGCAAACTAATATATAGCTGACATATTCGTTTACTTCTGTCTGTTCATCATAACACAAAGGTGACTAAATTCAATAACACCAATTCCAAATAGTGATTATATCGCCCACTCATAGTATTTACATTTACAAGAGGCGAATTCTATGCAAACATTAATCCATAGTATCGCATAATGTTACAGTCAATCTGTGTAATCGGTCATTTCATGAAATGACAGAACATTTCAGTCATTTCGTGAAATACTGTTTCACTTAGTCAGTTCACGAAAAGCCTGAACTGTTCAGTCCTTTCGTGAAATGACTGGAAATTACTTTTAATTATTTCACGAAATGACTGAATCGATTTCATTGTAATGACACAAGGCCCTTTTAATACAAACTGCACTACTATAAATGCATGTATATTAGATATGATACAGATCAAGTGGCATCAGTAATAAAGAATTATTTTTACAATGTTACTGAAATAATGACAATTTAATGATGATGTAAAGTGAAACCCCTCTAAACCGGACATGTGTGGGGACAACAAAAATGTCCGGTTTAAAGGGGGTTCCGGTTTAAAGGGGTTTTAACTTGTCTCTAGTATGGAAGATAGCTGATCACTTAAAGCAGGTTGAAATTAAAGCAGAATGCGCCTTAAGGCACATTCTGCTTTACTTTCAACCTGCTTTAAGCTACATATATCACCTGCTAGAATGTACAAACTATTTTCTTCGGTGTAAGAAAAAAACAAATACGTAATAAGGCGTGTTGATGGTGTAATGGGCAAAAATAAAAAGGATTGGAAACGGGACCAAAGCTTTTGTCCGGTTTAGAGAGGATACTGTATTTAGAGGTTCCGGTTTAGAGGGGTTTCACTGTAATACTTTTTTGTTCTATGAGTAAAGTCACTTACACCAATACAGAAACTTGAACTGATTATATATACAGGCGAGAATACGTTATTATTTCCCGTTTAAACGAAACGAAACGCAAACGCAAAACACTAAAACGTAGAAAAGTGCAACTTTTGGACAATTCTGATAATTCATGTTTATCTTGGTGACAAACAGTTTGGAGCCTGATCAGACGCCGGGTTACCCGGCGTCTGATCTGGCTCCAAACTGTTTGCAATAGAAATAATAGTTTTAGCGTAAACGCGTTTATTGGGAAGAATAACGTTTTCTCCACTGTAATACTTAACGCACAAATGCCTGATTATTGCACTGTACTATACCTATTTGGTTGCTGAAATATTTCATTATCTTAGAAAGGGGATCTAAACAAAACATACCATTTTTATAAAAAAGCAAAACAATTACTCCCTGGCGAGATGCCACATATATTAACAAGCAGTGTATACTCATATTCCACAATGCATCCTAAAATATCCACGCTTTTGGCTACAGACATTCTATAATTTAATAAAAATGTATTTAATTTGACACTGGATGGTTTCATTAATATGCCATAAATAATTTCATAATATCTATCTAGACACCAGACATAGAAAAAGATGGCTCGACAATTAAGATATATATAGATTCCATATTCATGTAACTTATCTGTCCTCGATCACACAAAGGTGACAAATTCAATTACACAAACCAAGAGACACTTTGAACGCCTCTTCAGACACCGCTTAAATTTATTGTAAGAAGGGGTGAAACAGTATACAGGGGAGAATACATTATTCTTTCCCATTCAAACGAAACACAACGCAACGCAATTTGTATTTGAGCCATACAATGAGAAACCCTGCCTTATTACATTACAAACTTTGTAGATCAAGGCCAAACGCCGCGTCAAAGACACGGCAGCTGGCCGTGATCTACACTGTTTGATATCCTTATCCATCTAAAGTACTTTATATAGCCTTTGAAGTATTTACCTTCGACAGTTTTGTCTTCTACTGTTGTCTTTCTCAAGAATCGCACTGCGACGATCAGCTATCTTCGGATCTTCGGTCTTGTCCTTCAATTTCCGGTTTCGTGAGAGAGACATCAGTAGAAGTCGAAATTGTCGAAGGTATATAATTTATTCAAGTAGTGTAAACAGAACTTTCTGTACAAATGGATTTGTAAATATCGTAATCCACTAGTGGAATATCGTTTTTTGGGCTCTGGCCATACCTTTTCGTGCACAAGCGCTGCATGTAGCGGGACACCAAATAACGCCATTCACCATGACGTTTCCGTAAACAACGCCTTGTTTTGGCGGAAAATCTCTATATATATGTAGCAGAAAGACTACAAACTACGGCTTCGATTGATTTATTAGGAGTTTAAAATTGTTATGTGATAAGCAGAATCTCACATTTGTGCTCATTACTTATCATTTTTAATAACCTCGTCGACTAAAATTAATATGACGCTCGCCAAGGCTCGCGTCATATTATTTTAGTCAACTCGTTTATTAAAAATGATAAATAATTATCACACTTGTAAGATCCTCTATTTTTTCATGATACGGTTCATTTGTATTTAGTGCAGTAAAATGAAGAAGATGATTTTTTTTTAAAAAATGTTCTAAATATTTATTTTAATCTGAGTGGCAAACCGGTCAGAGCCTTTTCTGACTCCAAGAACAGAATCAGTTTGCAAAGGAAGTGATTGTTCGAGCATAAGATCTTCTCTACAGCATATTCCAAATCAATATTTAGACATCATGTGCAATGCAAATGGCTTGGAGTCTGATCAGATGCTAAATTACTGAGTCGGTGATCAGACTCCAAGGTTATTAAGCCTTTGAGCTAATACTGGGATAGTTCCTAATGTTTTATTGGTGTGACCAAGCGAAAGCTTGAGAACGATCTTCGACTCAACTCAAATGCTTTATAACCTTGAGGTCTTAAAGTGGAGAAGATGTTATTCTTTCCGATAAACGCGTTTGTGCTCAAACTATTATTTCCATTGCAAACAGTTTGGAGCCAGATCAGACGCCGGGTAACCCGGCGTCTGATTAGGCTCCAAACTGTTTGACACTTAGATTTAAATCAATTGTGAAACATGTCAGAAAACGTAATTGGTTTACAGTCTAGTGTAATGTATTTGCGTTTTGTTTGCGTTTAAACGGGAAAGAATAACGGTTTCTGCACTGCACTACGAAATGTTAAATAGATTATTGAAATTTAAATCCTACGTCCAATACACTCAGAGTTTAGACATAGTTAATCTAACACCACCGTGAGTGTCAGATAAGGATATCACACCCAAGGTTTGAAGATAATTTAGGAACACGAGGCTTTGCCGAGTGTTCCTAAAATATCTTCAAGCCGAGGGTGGGATACGAACCATTGTTTTGAATATGGTTTTTAGTGCTGGATGTGAATCCAGCACTTTAGATACCATTTCTGAAAATTACGACCAGATTGCGTAGCAATATTTTTGAAAAACTACTTTCCCTTCTTAATTCTATTTCATTGAGTGATTCGGCTGTTTTCCATTGAGCTCAGGCTGTGATTTGGCCTAAACGTGTATGCGTGTACACAGCCCAAAACTAGTTCGCAGTAGATCTATCACAGGACAATTTACCCACGCAATCCAGTTTGGATCCAGATCAGACGCAATATAATGCTGCATCTAATCTGGATCCAAACTATTTGCCACTTATTTACATACTTTACATTTTCTTAATTGATTTTTTTGGACATTTTTCACATAAGTAGATTTTAAGCAGACATCATTTCTGTAAAATAAGGGTAGGCTGCTACTGTAGCTATTGCATAATATTTGACCTCAGTGACTAACCAACAGAACTGGTGGTGTCTGCTGAACATGTTATCTGCTAAAGTTTAGAAATGATTCAGTGTGCTTCATACTTACAGAAACAGGATCAGGAAGTGATCCTCTGACAGTTATGTGATAATGTTATCCCATATTTATACATATCTTTAATATTTATATTGTCAGAGTTATCTGTATGTCTTGTCATTTTTTCTTGTCCAGGAGATAATTCCAATTTTGCTGAGGTCACTTAACCCATTCCCCCATAAAAACTGATGTTTCTTAACCCATTACCCCATAAATATGCATTTTACGCCTTTAATTTATTCCTCCACAGAAGAAAAAAAATCCACTTTATACAGTCATAAAACTGAAAGATAAAAAATAAGTTTCTATATCCTAGTAGATGGTAGCTTAAAGCAGTTTGACAGTAAAGCAGAGTGTTCATTGAGGCGCATTCTGCTTTACGTTCAACCTGCTTTAGGTGGCCACCTATTTTTAAAACTAGAAACAGGTTACGGGGTAATGGGTAAATTGAAATTGCATATTTGGAAAGAGCCTAATCAGAGGAAGTGCCATTTGCAAGGGCCATTACTCTGACATCATTAGTTTGGGAGTTGTTTCCCTTTTTAATATTTTCTTGTCCGGAAGACAACCCAAGTTCTACTGATGTTATTGTAATGAAATGTCATATATGGAAAGAAATTGATGACAGAAAATGCCATTCACAAGGGCAGCAATATTTTGTTTTTCCCTTTTGTCATATTTTATTGTAAGGAAATTAACTCTGCTGACGCTAGTGAAATAAATATCATATACATGTACATGTACCGGTAATGGAAATAGCTTGATAAGAGGATGTGTCATGGATGTTGTTGATAAAACAGGTACTTGCTATCTCTATCTTTCTGTTTAGTTAATAATTCATTTCAATTATCAATAAATTTTTATCTGAACAAAAAAACCCGGTTTTGTAATGCACATTTGGCCTTCTTATGCATAGAGTCCTAAATGTCAAGAAAGTCACCTGGAAGTTTTGGCAGAATACTAGTATATCGTTTGCTGTCTGTTTATGTTTTAGCCCAGTTCTGACAGTAGCTTCTTCATATACAAAAGTCCCTTATTATTCACTATTTCAGATGAATAAAACCTCTAAAATCATCCAGCGCTATCTGTCCTCTCAGGCCTTTAATTCTTCTAGTTCCTGAGAATTTGTCACCACCTTCATCAAATTGCGTTATGTGTATACACTGCTTACGTCATGATTCATGATTTGGTGACGTCATCAACTAATATGCCGAAAAGTCGCTCGTAACTTTACGTCGGCCAATGAAAAGCTCGCCACTTTCCGGTATTAGGTGATCTCGTTAAATTTAATTTGCATATAAATTAGCATAATATAGTCCGGCTAGCTCCACCGGAGATTGTCGAACGACTCGGTCATTTACGTCATCTAATGAAACACCAGAAAATGTTCGTTTACTGTTCCGAATGGATTCATGATAGTTCGGCTCGTCTGTCCGGACAGAAAAGGTTATCTCACACACCCTAGCTTTCGGGATACCTCTGTCCGAGAGGTGAGACAAATCAACGACCACCTCTCGGTTATAAATAATTTCGTTGCGTTAACATATTACATGTATATTGTTTCACAGATGATTATTTCTGTACAGTATGAACACAACTATAAATGAGTACAATGTAATGAAATTGAAAAAGAAAGCTTCCAAATAAATCTTGTATCTGTATCTGTACAGATTTGGAACATGCTTACAATCTATATAGTTCAATATGAAATGCAAGGAACGTTGGTCTGATCTGGCTCTAAACTATGTGCAATTAAATACTTGTCTTTACAAAAATAGTTTTACTGTGAAAGAATACTAATAGGTATATAATAGAACATCCTCGCTATAACTATTCATTAAAGAATCTTGAATATCGGTCTTTGTCAAAAGTTTGGCCACATGATGACGAAACGTGGAACTATATTAATTAGCAGAAGTCTACTTAGGACAAAACTAATATATTTACATTCGCCCCATTCAGTTTCATTGAACAAAATGACGTTTAATTCGTATAGATGACATTTATCTAGCGGCGGTACTTGTTGATACCTTTCATAGATGAGGCGGGGCTAATGGGTCTGCTCTCCGCGAATCATTTTGTTGCGTTGCTTCAGTAATGCGGTTATTGCTACTCCTTTCAAGGTTCACATAGTTCGTGTTAACAATCTAATATTAGAAATTACAGCAAATATAATGTAAATATAAGAAACGAACTGATTTTTTCGGCGTTTAAGGGAAATAAACGACAGAAAATGATCGGCATGTGCGATTCATGTAATTTGCCGATCATTTCCTGTCGTTTATTTCCCTTAAACGCCGAAAACGTTTGCACATTTCAAATTAAACATGTGTATTTATTGATTGCAGATCATGATAAATTTTCGATTTGATTAATTTAAACTGTCTTTAATCTTTAAACTGAAAACATAATTGGTTTGTGTGCACTTTAAGATAGTTTATTTTATTTCGAAATGTTAGTGCCTAGACGAAAGACACTACTAACGTGAAGAAACAAGCATTCAATTTCCGATTTAATATCGATCACGATGTATAACTTACCACTGTTTTAGACAGTGGGATAAGTTATTTACTTAAACCAGACAGATATTGTCTAACACTTCGTCTGGTACTTGCGAATTTGCAAACAGTTTGAAGCCAGATCAGGCATTGTAATTCACGGCGTCTGACCTGGATAAAACGTGCTTGACCCTCATGTTTAGTTTCGCTTTAATAACTTTTAAAATTAAAATAATAAATAAAATTATTGCAATCGCCAAGGGTGAGACATTCGATATTGTAGCAGGTTAAGCGAGCTAGATAACTGTACAAAAGTGGTAGTTTTCTTTAGTTGTGTGCAATGCACACAACTAAAGAAAACTACCACTTTTTGACATTTCTCAGGATTTAATTGTATTCTGAGTGCATACAGTTTAGAGCCTGATCAGACACCGGGTTACCCGCCGTCTGATCTGGCAGTAATTGCAGTATTCAAACATACTGCATACCTTTTATATTTTTCCTTTCAATGTCTACACTGTTTACAAATGTCCTCTTCAGAAGACGCTAAGATAACAAATGATTAATCTTTTCACCGCCAAAGTCGCATAAAGTCGACTTTGCAAACAATTTCGCTAAGTCTGATCATGATCCAAACTCGTATCGACATTTCTGAAGCCATACTACCTTAAAGGGACTCGCAACCGGATAGTGTACTTGTCAAAATAAAATAAAATACTCAAATAAAAGCAAATTTGTGGCATTATTTGGCTTCTGACATTAAAAAAATATGATCAGTCCAAAAAAAGTCTCAAGAATCGTCACCGAAACTTAGATTTTTAGAAATTTTTCCATCATACCGACTAGTAGACGGTATAGTTGTTGTTGTTGCTTCTCTACACGGGCTCAGACATAAACCCGAGCCGAATTGTGAAGATGTATGCACTTTCGATCGCTACACATTGAAATACGTTAAATCGATCCGAGATAAACAGATAGTTCCGTGGTCCATTGGTCTAAGCGGTTTCCCCTATTTTGCCAATGCCGGGCCCCGGGTTCGAATCCCACCAGAGACCAATATTTTTTTTTATTGAAATACATTTTTTAAACAGAATTTCTTATCGTAAACTAATTCTTTACCATTTATATAAGCGTTTGACACATATTTACAAATCACTAATTTTAATGCACCATCTGGTTGCGAGTCGCTTTAAATCTAAGTTTGAAACGATCTTGCAGACTACCCTATTGAAACAGACGACAAAATATCGGTGAAAAGGTAGAAATATCACGATTTACAGCGCTCCCTCTCTTCAACGGCCCTCCCAACAACGATTCCCTCCTCATAACGACGCTTGCCGCTATTCCCTTAACAAGAAATTATGTCCAACCTTTTTACGTCTTCAATATCTTCTGCTTAAAATTGTCGTCTGCTGTTTTTCTCAAAATTACATATTAGGCATTTTGACGTAACAAACCTTAGTGACGAGTGACAAACAGCTTGAATCCAGATCAGACGCCGCGTTACGCGGCGTCTGATCTGGATTCAAGCTGTTTGCAAATGTAAGCCTATTTCCCTCTCTATAACGACTCCCTCCGAACAACGCACACAATTGTTGTCTCCCATTGGATGTCGTTGTAGAGAGGGAACGCTGTATTTGATGCCGAAGACGGTTAAAGATTACGTACTTCCCATTGTACAGATTTTACGGTGTCGGCCTTGTCAGGATTCACTTCCGGGTCGTTACGGTTACAGAAGTAATCCCTTGAAAAATACAATTTAAAAGATTTGCAATGTATAGTGTTGGTGAGTTTGAATGGTTTTCTGAATGAAAATTGGTTATTTGTGGCCATTTCCAACAACATGGCATTCCTTTATGGATCTACACGGTCACTCCGGTTGCAAAGATGAACTGCGTTGTCCTTCTCAGGTCCTCCACGTCGCCATACAGCTTCTGGTGAAGTGGGGTCTCTGATGGCCATATCGCTGCCCTCTGCTGCTCATGTCTTTTGCACCTCTGCAGAACATGCTCTGTCGTCTCGTATTCTTCTCCACATGGGCAGACAGGTGATGCAGCCAGTTTGAACCTTTTGAACATATGCGCATTCAGTCTGTTGTGTCCTGACCTGAGTCTAATCATCACAACTTGTTCAGGCCTGGTGAGAAGGTGATAATTGTCTTTCTCTTGTCTTGCCTTGAACTGTGCCTTGATGATTGCTACCTTCTCCTGGTAGTTCACACTTCTGTCTGGCTGATCTGTCAGGGCACCCTGTTTTGCAAGTTTGTCTGCAGCTTCATTGCCTGGTACTCCGCAGTGAGCAGGAATCCACTGGAGTGCTACTCTACAGCTTCTGCTGAGTTGGTGCAATGCCTTGGCTAACTGCGGTAGTTTGCTGTTAGATAGTGATTCCAGAACTGACAGGGCGTCAGTGAAGAAGGCAACTTGTGGGTCCCTGTCTACAGAGGTTTTCATCATTTCTAGTGCATTTTCTAGTGCATCTGTCTCTGCCTTGTAGTTGGTGCAATGCTTTCCTGAAGCAGAGAATGCTGTCTCTGAAGTCCCATTGGTGTGGTAGATGACAATACCAGCTCCTCCATCCTGAACTGCCTTGGTTGCTGATCCATCTGTATATACGTGAGTCCAGGCCTCAGGAGGGTACTTGTCATGGATCATTGCAAGTGTGTGAATGCGTTTGGTATTGTCATCAGCTTGTAGAAATGGGACTTCAGTTCGTATGTCTACTGCAGACGGATCACCATCTAGCGGATCTGGAATGTCGTTGGTACGGAGTGGAGCTGTCTTGATGTCTAGAGATTTTTCACGTTTCCTCTTTAGCTTCTTGACCTCATGGACAAAGCTACTTCTCTTCAATCTGTTTTTGGTGAATCCTTGTAGCCTTGCCTTCATTGGATGATCTGGGAGGCACTCATACTTTTCGGCCTGTAAAATAATGTTGGTTTGCCTTCTCTCTTGTAGTGGCGGTATCCCAGTAATGCGCTCCATCAATTGTATTGGGGTTGACTTGACTGCTCCTGTAATAATGCGCAGGGCTTGGTTTTGCACTCTGTCAAGGGTTTGGATGTTGGTCTTTGATGTAGTAGACCATGCAGCTGATCCATACTCTAAGTGGGGTCTCACTGTTCCCTGGTAGACATTTTTAGTATGGCTTCTTCTGCTCCCCATGTGGTCCCAGCAAGCTTTCGCATTACGGACAGCTTTTTGCGTGATTTTCCTTCTGCTTGGGCAACATGAGGCTTCCATGTTTGCCTCTTGTCAAAGGTCACTCCAAGATACGTCGCCTGTGGTTCTTCCTTAAGTGGAGTTGGGCCCATCTTGACAACTCCAGCTTTCTGCTTTGATGACAAGGTGAATAGTGTGGTGAAGGATTTGTCCTTGTTGACAGTGACACACCAGTCTTCAGTCCATGCGTTGAGTACATGTATTTTCATGGCCTCTTGCATTCTGAGTGTGGCTGTAGTGGCATATTCCTCTTTGCACTATAGTACCAGGTCATCAGCATACAGGGCAGCATGTATCCCACGTGGTAGCTCGGACACCAAGTCGTTGATAAAGAGCAGGAAAAGAGTTGGAGAGAGAATCCCTCCCTGAGGAACTCCATGACGCAGCAAGAACTTTCTACTTTTGACTTGCTCCAATTTGACCCTTGCTTGTCTGTTGAACAGGTAGGACTTGACCCACTTCAACATATTACTTTCAACTCCACTTCTGATGAGCTTGACTAGGAGCCCATCAGTCCAGACCTTATCAAATGCCCGCTGTAGGTCTATCCAGGTGGCTAGAAGGACCTTCTGCTCTTGGAATGCATCCTCAATTTCTTGAGAAAGATAGGTAGTCTGGTCTTCAGTGGATCGAAACTGTCTGAAGCCAGATTGCTGTGTTGTAAGTAAGTTGTTGGTCTCCAGGTACCACCTCAGGCGTTGATTAACAATTCTCTCCATTGTCTTCCCTACACAGCTGGTGGGGCTTATTGGACGATAGCTGGCTGGTGCTTTCGGGTTTTGCCTTTCTTCAGTATCGGTATCATCGTTGCTTCTCTCCAAATCTGTGGGAGTGTTCCTGATACCCAGCTGCGGTTGTAGATTTCAAGGAGTTTGCACATTGCAATCCTGCCTAAGTGAGTCAACATTTCGTTGGTGACACTATCTGGCCCTGGGGACTTCTTGTTCCTTAACTGCTTTAGGGCGGTTTGTAGCTCACTTAATTTCAGTGGTTCGTTCAAGGGCCCTGGTTGTCCTCCAGGAGACTTTCTCTCTCTTTGCTCCTTTCTTGCTTCCCGCTGTCTCTCTGTGCTAACAGGAATGTTGCTGACATCTTCATAGTTGTCAACAAATTTGTTGGCTGCGCTTTTCCCTGTCAGTATCTCTCCATTCTCATCCAAGGTTGTTGTGCCTCTCCCAATGTTTTCATCATTCAGCTGTGTCACCAGCTTCCAAAGTTTCTGGCCATCTCGTTGGAGGTTTAGAGATGAAGTTTTAGTTTTCCAGCTCTTTCTTAATGCCTCACGTTTGTATCTGAGAAACTTTGCCTTGGCTTGTTGGAGCTGGATGTTGTGAATGGGATGAAAGTGAAAGTTGTATATCTTTATTTTGACAGTGACTTTAGGAAATTATTGATAGAAAACATGTATTTTATGGTGATGTTTTGGGTTTACTGGCCTTAATCAACAAGGCATGTGTTTAACATTGACGGGCATATCTTTTAAAGCCTGAATCCTTTTCTGAAGTGAGCTGCTAGCTCTGAAAATTAGGCATTTTACTATAGATTATATAGGGCGAAATAAGACCGGGCCGACAGCTTATAGGGGAGAAAACGTTATTCTTTCCCGTTTAAACGCGAACGAAACGCAACCGCATTGCAATAAAGTGAAGAAAATGACATCTTTTTGACAATTCTGACTATTCATTTCAATTTGAGTGGCTAACAGTTTGGAGCCTGAGCAGACGCCGGGTTACCCGGCGACTGCTCTGGCTTCAAACTGTTTGCAATGGAAATACTAGTTTTAGCGTAAACGCGTTTATTGGGAAAGAATAACCTTTTCTCCACTGTAATATACTTTCATTATCTTTTCATTAGTCGTTTTGGAATTCTAAGAATCTGTAAAAGTACTCTGAATCATTTCAAGTAGGTAGATATGAACAATTATTAACTGTATGAGGCTTCAGTAAATGTTATTAAGGCTCCGGGCGAGGCTAATTATATATATTATTATCATATTTATTATGTTATTTTTCAGATGATCGCCTACGGAAATAAATGACCTTGAGAATACAGTAAAAATCCATAAACTTTGAACTCTTTTATAAATGCTGCAAGTATCCTTTATTTTGAACAAATTTGAGTTTATCAAACAGTTATTTGTCGAAAAGGTGCAAACTGAATGTAAAACAGTGTAGGTCCTAATCATACTGTTCCCGCGTGTCTAGATTGCTGGATCAGGCATGTCTGTTCCAATACTTAGGGTCATTATGATATTGACATTAATGTCACCGCTTAAAAGGAATTACCCATTATACACATTATAACATTTAAACTTCAAAACGTTTTAAACGCAAAATCAACGTGGAACTTTTTTAAGTTTTCATTTAAGTCTGTTACCTGTACATGTTTGACTATTTAAGGTTGTTTTGTAATGTATGACTTTATATGGCTTTCCTCTGCTCTGGTTTATCACTGTTTGCAATGCACAGGTATATTGTTTGTATGTGACGAATATAGTAGTCGTTAGGGTTAGTTTAGTGTAAACATATGTTCTTCCAATTATATACATAAAATGGGGTTGGACCACAAGTTCTATCAACTTAGAGTCGGCCCTTCCCCTACAGTTTCACAAATATAGATTCTGTTAGTAGAGTTGGCGTTAGTGAACCCGAGATAGACAGAGAAGGAGATTCAGAGAGAGAGACAGAAATAATGAAACAGAGAGAGACAGACAGACATAGTAATTGAGAGATTACAGGTGCCTCCATGACTATTACATATATGACAATAGTTATAATTTAGCAAGTACAAAATTACACAATTTTCACCCTCAAACTGCATACAGTGCGACCTCTCCGTCAAGACCACTAAAGAGAGGCGACTTGATTGTATAAGATATTGTATAAGATACATGTGACAGCCCAAGAAAGGTGAAAGCAAAACAGAAAGCTCCTAAAAGAGTCCTCCGTTACAGTGGAGAATCTGTTATTCTTTCCCAATAAACGCGTTTACGCTAAAAGTAATATGTATTTAGGCTTTGCCTATGGACGGAAAAAAGCAAAATTGTATTAATGAAAACGGAATAGATCTATCGCCAGTGTGTGATCAGCGCTCTTGTATCAGTTCGTTGTGTATTCCAGATCACACTCGAGGCTACGCCTCTCGTGACTGAGATCTGGATTTGGCCTACACAACCGACTCGAACTTTTATTATAAACCTAAATTGTAAGGGACAAAATCTATCATATATTGTTACCCAATAATCAAATAGATAATAAATTATATAAGCACCCGTGTATACAATGTTAAAAGTTAAAACTCCTCCGTACAGCTATATATTATCAGGGCTGCCATTTCTCCGGATTTTTCCTAAATCTCCGGATTTTCCCCTAGGATATGGTAGCTTAAAGCAGGCTGAAAGTAAAGCAGAATGCGCCATAAGGCTCATTCTGCTTTACTTCCAGTCTGCTTTAAATAGATCTAGTCACATGCCAACAAAACTTGAAATCGGCTATGGGGTAAAGGTACGATTCGTAAAATCGCGCTTGAAAAATGCATATTTGGAAATCTTAGGATTTTTCATTTCAACTTATGGCAGCCCTGTATTATAATGCAATCTGAAACTATTTTTGGAAGTCATCTGACCACCAATAATGACGTCATTATTTTGTATTGATGACGTATGGTAATCCGTTATTTTTATCGGTTCGATTGAGAAGTAGCTTTTTGCAAATAACGTTCATTTTTAGCGTTAAAGGGTATGGATTGAACTGTGTGAAAGTGTGTCATTTGGAGGAAATCATTACAAGTTAGTGTTGTGGTTTATTCATTCTTAAAATGGTTTAAAAATATCACCGAAATCGGGATTTCCGAAACGTCACGCACAACTCTTCGTAAAAGCCGTGACATCATCATCCAATATGTCAGCCCCCATGTTTTGTAGTTGCCTAGTTTTGAGGAAATTATTCACGCGCAAATCAAACACTTTTCAAAGTCTATCAGTGATTAAATATAATTGGAATACCTTTGATTTTATCGTCCATTACTTAAGAACGGAAAAAAGGCAAGCCTTTTTTCCGTATTATTTGCAGTGCAAACAGTTTGGAGCCAGATCAGACGCCGGGTAACCCGGCGTCTGATCAGGCTCCAAACTGTTTGCCACCAAGATAAACAAGAATTATCAGAATTGTCCAACAGTTGTTATTTTCTACGTTTTAGTGTTTTGCGTTTGCGTACGTTTGCGTTTAAACGGGAAAGAATAACAGATTCTCCACTGTATACTTTCACCCCGCTCTAAGCAGTCACCCGCCCTAAACACAAACTAGGGTTAAATGTGTTAAGATTAATGACAATGTTTTGACATTTTCTTTTCAACTCAATATTTTTTTTTCTGAATGGCAAACAGTTTAAACCATGATCTAATAGAGATTAAATCGGCGTCTCAGCGGCTGATCTGGTGGCTCTTAACTACTTGCTATCATATTATTATTAGATTTACAACACCAAGAAAGTACTTTTTCCTATTTTTTGCAACGTATTTGCGTTAATTTAATTGTATAAGAATATTGTCTTCTTCACGGTATTAAACTATAGCAAATACCAATTATAACATTTAAACTACAATTCAAGTAGACTTTTAAACTAGGGGTAATGTTAAATACAGTGGAGCATCTGTTATTCTTTCCCGTTTAAAAGCACACGTACGCAAACGCAAAGCGCTAAAACGTAGAAAAGAACAACTTTTGGACAATTCTGATATTTCATGTTTACCTTGGTGGCAAACAGTTTGGAGCCTAATCAGACGCCGGGTTACCCGGCGTCTGATCTGGCTCCAAACTGTTTTCACTGCAATTAATAGTTTTAGCGTAAACGCGTTTATTGGGAAAGAATAACAGATTCCCCACTGTAAATACATTATACATAAAGCAGCAAGTTGAAATAGTGATAAAACATAAAACACAGAACCAATTTCATGTGTACTCTTAACAGGAATTGACTTAACGTTTTATGGTGAAGCGACATTTTGAGAAGAGAGACGGAAATTACTTCTAAAACACGATGTTTCTATCTAATTTCGATTACGACTTACACGATACCGTGGTATGAATCCGACAGTTGTTTAACTTTTTCCTACAACAGAGAATACGCTATACGTTCCAAATAAACGCGTGCGGCCAAATTGAAAATGCAGCACATTTCTTCTTAAAATGCAATCATTTTGACATACAAAGAATTGAACTTCTAAATGAAGTATCTTCTTACACATCTCCGTCGTTATCCGCTTTCCTTCAAGGTGATCCAGAACTAGGTTATGTTTAAATGTTAAATTTGTCGAAGCAGTTCATCGGTATATTCAAAGCACAAAGCGTTTTTAAGAAATTGATAACATTGCTATATACATACCGAAAATATGTTTCAATCTGCCTATTTTTTCGGAACCTCTCCCCCCTTTCCCCGTGTGTCATTTCTCATCAAAACAACTCTTTACTATTAATTGTTTGTATCTAAATTCTATTCATATTATTTTTTATCTTATTCTCAAAACATTAACTATTATCTTTATTATCATATTTATGGTAACTTGAAACATTTCGTTTAGTTGGTGCTGCCTCTCTTGATCGACGGGCTTAGTACATTGTATAAATGTGAGTGTTAACACAGGCGGGGGAAATATGGTGTATAATTAATGCGATGAGCAAGTAATATGCATTCTGCATTACTTTTGCACTACTCTGGGCAACTACCAGTAACTAGATGTTCCTTATATCGTCTTTCCCGAGTGTCTTTTGAGAGAGATAGCGCCATTTTATGAAATAGTTACATTATATTTATAACACATTTTGCTGTTACATAAGTTTTCATAAAATATATGACAGTTATAAATAGAGCATGTGTATATATAACGGTGCAAGTAGAGAAACACAATAAGCTGTTTTGCTTTCGTTTCAATCCTAAACTGTGTTGTATGTTTGTAAAATACATGTAAATTATTGAAATAAATATGTTTAAACCAAATAAACGCGTTATACGGCATCTGATTAGGCTCGACACTGTTAATCACGTACATTAAGACACATCGCGAAGGGATGTACGTTTCTACATGCTAGTGTACAAAGCTGAGAACTACGATATAATTACGATCGTTCGGATCACGTTGCTTCGTAATGAGGGCTTAGTTCGGATTAGATTCGTAGTCAAGTCCTATCTCTATGTATTTGATATGTAGACAAAATGCGTTTATTCAGATCTGCGCTAATTCATTGGTTCGGATGCTTTACCTGTCCCTTTCAAATAATACATGTACATGTATTTGTTTTTGTAATCAAATAGATCCGATCAAAATTAGGCACAGATTGACTCTTCGTATCATTATTACCCTTTCGCAAGGCAGCTTATTTGATTTTAAAGTAAAGAACAGACGACTCTTATTTTCCAGACAACCTTTTAAGAATATGGCTCTGTCATCTAAGAACAATACATTTTACGACGTATAGTAATAAACTGGTTTAAAAACTTTACTGTGGGGTTTTAATAGTCACCGTATGTTCCACTGGGGACTCGTTATTTCGTTATACGCCCTACGAAAGCGTTTACGCGAAAAGGAAATGCTCTACAGCTCTACAACGACACTCAATGGGAAACACAGATTATGTGGGTTGTTTTGAGGGAGTTTTTATAGAGAGGGAAATTAAGACTTGCTAACTTTTGCAAACAGCTTGAACCCAGATCAGACGCCGCGTTACGCGGCGTCTGATCTGGATTCAAGCTTTTGTGTCACCTGTCATTATATCTATTCAATATAAATTTCAATTTATTTGTTACTTTGAGAAAAAAACAGCAGAAACAATTTTAAGCAGACGATATTGCAGTAGTAAAAGCATTAGACATAATTGTCTTTTTTAGGGAATTGCGACAAGGGTCGCTGTAAGAAGGGAGTCGTTGTTGGGAGGGCCTTTGTAGGGAGGGTACATATTGTAGTCAGATCAAGCGCCGGATAACTTGACTTTAAAGTAAAGAGCAGACGACCTTTCTTTTGACAGAAATACTTTTAACAATATGGCTTAATCATCGAAAAACAAAACAATTTCACAGTAATAAACTGGTTTAAAACCAACAGTTGGATTTTAATAGTCACAGTATGTTCCATTGGAGAAACTGTTATCTCGTTATGCAGTGCTCTTTCTCTACCACATCATCTTAACGGAGACAAAGACTGTATGCGTTGTTCAGAGGGAGTCGTTATAGGGAGGGAAATTAGTTTACATTTGCAAACAGCTTGAATCAAGATCAGACGCAGCGAAACGCGGCGTCTGGTCTGGATTCAGTCTGTTTACGACTTAACATTATATTTTAAGCAGACGATATTGCAGCAGTGCAAAAGTTAGACATACTTGTCTTGTTTAGGGAACTGCGGCAAGGGTTGTTGTAAGAAGAGGGTAGTTGTTTGGAGGGCTGTTGTAGGGAGGGAACACTGTATTCCCTATGAAAGCGTTTACGTTAAATGAATTGCTAGCTATATTGTAAACAGGTTGGGGTCAGATCAAAGGCCGGATAATTTAGTGTCTGATCAAGCTTCAAACCAACTGCCCCATGTATTTAAAATCAAATGTCAACCTTATCAAGGTAAGGTGAACATTTTAGTATAAGGCGTTTATGTTTCGTTTTGATGAAATAGGGGGAAAGTCTTCTCCAGCCTTGACACATACACAGCAGTCGTTTACTATTGTTCACTATATTACTGTGCATTATATTTCGTTTAGACCGGGAATATTAACTCTTTCAACAATTGCTAAATCGTGTGGGTTATAACATTCCTTTGTGGACTTTTTAATGACCAACATATGAACCAGTCTAATTTGAATTATAGGTAGTGTTATAAATACTGGTCTAAATTAGCAAACAGTGCAGACCTAGATCAGAGGGCTCCTATAGGAGCCCTCTGATCTGGGTCTACATTGTTTGCGAATGTAACAGATATATTTGAAACAGGTTCATGGTGTTGAAATAGTTAACAAGTATTGACGCCCCCACTGTTAACTACAGTTTTACCCTACTTGTGTTATCCGTTTATTGGTCGTTCAGGAATACAAAACATCTATAATAGTACTTTTGGATCCCGTAACCCGGTTGATATGAAATATTATTACCTCCGTGGGTCTCCAGTAAATGTTATCAGAGCGAGGAACCAGGGTGATTATAAAGTTATCACATTTGTAATGACTTTTCAGGGGATTATTTACCGAGCTGTTGTAATAACTTCTAGATAAATTCACATGTATAGTACAGTGGAGAAAACGTTATAGGACTGTCATTTCTCCGGGATTTTTTCCGAAATCTTTGGAATTTTATCCTAGCAAATGGTAGTTTAATCAGGTTGAAATTTAAAGCAGAATGCGCCTTTTGTGCTTTTCTTTCAACCTGCTTTGAGTAGTAACGTGTCTTTAAAACTATAAACAAAGTATTGGGTAAATGTACGATTGGTAAAATCGCGCTTGAAAATTTGAACATTTGAAAATCTTTGTTTCACGATTAACTTGTGGCAGCTCTGTCGTTATTATTCACCAAATAAACAGAATTATTTCTAAATGACATGCAATGGAATGTACAAATATAGCTATTTCTGAAAAATGATGACTTTTTTTCTAAACTTTAAACTACAAAAACATCGTTTTAACCTGACCAGACTCTCGGTGATCCAGCGTCCGATGTGCTACATGTACCAACTTATTTACAATGGAAATACTCAGTATTCAGCATTTATTCTGGTAGTACAGATGAACAGACTTTAGACCATTACTTGTTTACATTTGCAAGTTCAATGTAATAAGATAAAGAAAGAAGAAACGTTTTATAAAATGAATTGTCATTCGGCACCAGGTCGGAATCCAAATGATTTGATCATTAAATCATCTCTCTAGAAGAATGTTCTCTCTGTCTCTTTCTGTGTCTGACTCTCTCTTTATCTGTTTCTCTGTCTATATGTATGTCTCGGTCTCTCTCTGTCTATGCCTCTGTCTCTCTCTCTGGCTCTCTGTCTCTGTATTTCTGTCCCTCTCTGTTTCTGTCTCCCTCTTTCTCTCTGTCTCTGTCTCTCTGTCTCTATATGTCTGCATGTCTATATGTCTATCTGTTTCTCTGTATATCTGTATCTGTCTCTCTGTCTCTGTCTGTCTGTATGTCTGTATGTCTCTCTTTCTCCCTATCTTTTTCTCTCTCTCTGCGCATTGTACACAGTTTGGAACCAGATGTCAAACAATTGCAGTTTTACGCTGTATGACATCCAAGTATAAACAAATTGCATGTTTGAAGCAAACCGTAACCGCGTTCACTTCATTACATCGTGTTATTTGGATTCGCTAAAACGGTGACGTAAATATGTTTAATCACATCAAATTGAATGATCGAAATATCAACGCTGTTAACCCTATCACTTTTAATTATGTCATGAAGCGCATTTGCAAAAATGTTTTGATCCTGATCAGACGCCGCATAACGCGGCGTCTGATTAGGATCAAAACTGTTTGCCACTTGTTTTGACATAACATCAGTTATACTGCCTTAAATCTAACTTTGAAAACAATATTGCAGACACCAATATTGAAGCAGACGACACTATAGCGGTGAAGGGGTAAATATATCAAGATAAATTTGATCATGAAAAGGTTAAACTAGACGACAGTTTTGGTGGTTTCCAATGATAAAACCGTTATTTGCCTCATTCAAACGAAACAAAAACACAAATGAAATCTAATAATATACAATGTACTAAGCCAAACTTCCGACGCAACACACCGGATATTCCCATTACTTCCAATGTTAAACATGTCTTAAGTTATAATGGTCAATTCTGTAATGTGTGCATATCCTGAATAGATTTCTCCTGCAATTCATAGAGTGATCAATAGACAATACTCTTTGTAAACAAAACAAAATGAATTGGCATTTGGTCTCAAAAATATAGAATTTTGTGCAAACAAGTTTTCAGAAATCTCATTCCAATGCATTTTCAATAGGGAATGTTAACCAGAAATTCGCGATACGTTTGGATAGATGGTTATTATTCGTCAGAAGTGTCAATGAAAATTCGTTGCCAATATTAACAACTTTTAGGACAGTACATCAATTTAAAAACACAAATGAAAACATTAAAAAAATTGTGTCAACTTTTCCATCGATTTTAAACACCCGCTCTGATATGAAAATAGAAGGGAACTTGGAGGTGTTGCGTTGGCAGGACAGCGTCCTTAATAATTGTCGATTGACGATTTATTTACATATAACTGTGAAATAGTTTTGAGTCTGCCTTCAAACTGTTTGTAACGGATTTATGTTTTTGGTCTTTGCACACTAAAAGCGTGTGTTTTAAAGTGTTACCAAGTTAATACATTAGATACAGTGGAGAATCTGTTATTCTTTCCCGTTTAAACGCAAACGTACGCAAACGCAAAGCACTAAAACGTAGAAAAGAACAACTTTTGGACAATTCTCATATTTCATGTTTATCTTGGTGGCAAACAGTTTGGAGCCTGATCAGACGCCGGGTTACCCGGCGTCTGATCTGGCTCCAAACTGTTTGCACTGCAAATAATAGTTTCAGCGTAAACGCGTTTATTGGGAAAGAATAACAGATTCTCCACTGTAGCAGAAATGCAAAGAAGTGACTGGAGAGTGCGAAACCTTAACAGCAAAACTCCATTATACGTAATTGCTGCGATACATTTCAGGAAGAATCAGAACATCGAAATCTCCTGTTGAGGAAGTACAATGGAACCACTAAACCGTTACAGTGCTTCCTCTCTACAACGACACCAAATTGTAGACACATATTGTGTGTGTTGTTCGGAGGGAGTCGTAATAGGGAGGGAAAATTAAGACTTGTCTTACATTAGCAAACAGCTTGAATCCAGATCAGACGCCGCGTAACGCGGCGTCTGATCTGGATTCAAGCTGTTTGTCACTCGTCATTATTTTTATTATATCAAAATGCCCACTTATACATGTATGTTATTTTTAGAAAAAACAGCAGACGACAATTTTAAGCAGACGCAATTTTAGCAGTGAAAGTGTTGTATTGTTTTGTGAACTGCGGCAAGGGTCGTTGTTAGGAGGAAATCGTTGTTGGAAGGGTCGTTGTAGGAAGGGAACACTGTACAATAGAACCACTTAAGTTTGTTATTTATTTGGTGTTTACGACGGATGAATCTTTAAAGCAAGGTTACAGTTAAACAAAAAGCTTATTTATGAGCTTTCTGTTTTACTGTCATCTTGCTTTAGCTGTCCCATGGCTGTGTTTTAAACAATCAATTAGTTTTCGTACTAGTGGTCGTAATGGAAAGGTTTTATTGTATTTAGTGTCTGAGATAATGGAGGTCAACTAGTTTGGTTTTGAGCGCACTGCAGCCAATATTCTGGTGCACTCGGAAAATACGCTAGTCGTTTCTGTTGGAACATAAATTATACTAATTGTAATGCAATTAATGGAAGGAAATGGCAGGAATTTGAAAATGTAGACACATGTACAGTAGAACCCCTCTATTACAACCTCTAATCTATGTTAATTATTTAGTGTTTATGAACAGAACGGAACAGAATTTTATTTCAACTTGTACATGAACGTACCTCGTTGATACATACATTTTATATAATAGAACAACGGTCACCTAACATGCACCTTATGACAGGTGATTGCTTACATGTAAACCAAGGTGACAGTTAAACAGAAAGCTCCTTCAGGAGCTTTCTGATTTACTGTCAACTTGTTTTAAGGTGTCATCTGTTTTTTACACAATCAATTAGCATTGGTTTTAGTGGTCGTGTTTAGGTTTCATCAATTAAGAAAATGCATAAGTCTAGATTAAACAAATTTTGCAGACGACAATTTCGAAGCAGACGATATTACCCCACGAAAAGGGTTTACAGCGGTTTCTCAGACACAGTGCAATCTTTATATCCCAGATGACGTCATTATTACACTGTTAGGGTAAATACATGGCAAATAACTCATTGGACAATCGTAAGAGCCAATACTTTAAGGAAACCTACAAATCCCTCAGCTACCACGAGTCCAGATATGAGTTCAGTAAAGAAATCGATGGCCGTCGATGGCCGTCGATGGCCAACACTTGCAAGTTGGCTACCTGGTATGAAATAGTTCGACTCTGCACACTGCACGCGGTACACAAACCGTAAACCTAAGCCACAAACAGTGGCAAATGAACACATAGCAGATATTACCCTTGTCCTGTTACTAAAATTGGAAAAGAAACGTTTTTTTCTTTTATTTAACCCTTTCATGATCAAATTATTCGGGAGATTTTTCTGCAAGACACGTTTCAAAGTTAGATTTAAGGTTTTATGACTTAATAAATTTCGATAAGAGTGTCAAACAATGACAATGACTTTGTTTTTATTTCAACTTATTTGTGACCAGCGTTTAATTATATAGACGTAGGCAAATACCTGATCAGACGCCACATGATCAAAGTCTACACTGTATGCTGATAGGAATTTAAAACAAAACTATAATGAAAATTTAGAATATGCACCCATAACATAAAGTTTTGTTTTAATCCAATATATTTGCATAGAAGAATCCACTTTACGTAAATGGATACATTTCAGATATAATTATATGTAATGCTTTGACATCGTGTCTTGAAAAAAGTTCTAAGCGTATTTGGCACATACTTTTGAATCTGACAAGACTTGGCCTTGCCTTTTTTTTCTTTTTTGCACCCACAATGGTTGGCAAATGAACATATATGTAATTGCGCTGGTCAAGTCCTTGGTTTAATTACCCATCAATTTCCCACCGGTCAGATAAAACAGTTGCAAATGTCCTTCATTGGCCATTAAGTTGTCTACATTATATTGGTTCTGGCCGTCCGACCAGATTGACTATAATACCCCGGGGTTGGCACTAAGGCCTTTTATTGGCGTAGACAAATCGGGACCTATAAACAACACAGCTTGCAGTAATATAGGAATAGAGGTGATAAAAATGAGCGAGATATAAACCTAACCCATTTGCGCTCTGTGGATTATTTCATGCTTATACTTTGATGTAATCCATTTTTGATCGTAGGGGTGCTTGGTCTAAATTTTCTTTTTCACTTTGTTTTATATTGGAGCTCATATCTGCAAACAGTGTATACTCTGATCAGACGCCGTATTATGATCAGAGTATACACTATTTGCATGTGTCCTATATATAGGACCATGGGCACAAATGTGTTCACTTGGTTTTGTCGTATAGAAGAGAGTTTTCTGTCCTATTGAGGAGAGAGGAAATGTACAAAACACAATGTAACAAAACATACAGATGATATGTTTTCGATCTATTAAAATCAGAAAGGTAAACAGTTCGGAGACAGTGACTCAGGTTCGAAACTGTTAAAATAAGGCTTGAACAGTTTCGAGAAATTGTTATTTGCTACATGGTATGGCATTACGTTTGCATTTAGATGCTTTTGGACGAGAACGATAAAGACTTTCTTTATAATATGAACACACTCGCCGCAAATATAGGGGAAGCAATCCATGCAAATGAAATAAAATGCTTTGGTAAAGCCTAGACTTATTTTATTTATTTCAATATACACATACACAGACAAGTACTCACAAATCAACAATGTTTAATTGCTTGACTGGTTTTACGGTGCAGTGTCTCTATATCACCCTTGCTGAAATATTCGAGCAAGCAAATAGGGAGAGTGCATTTCAATATAATTATATGGCAGAATAACTGATGCCAATCGCGGGCATTGTGCATCCCTTATTCTATAATAAAACATCAACATTTACAAGCTCAGTTTCTAAGTGGCGTTTGGTTTCTACATTATTTTCTTTAAGCTACAGTGGAGAATCTGTTATTCTTTCCCAATAAACGCGTTTACGCTAAAACTATTATGTACAATACAAACAGTTTGGAGCATGATCAGACGCCGGGTAACCCGGCGTCTGATCAGGCTCCAAACTGTTTGCCACCAAGATAAAGATGAATTATCAGAATTGTCGAAAAGTTGTACTTTTCTACGTTTTAGTGTTTTGCGTTTGCGTACGTTTGCGTTTAAACGGGAAAGAATAACAGATTCTCCACTGTAGAACAATCCGTTCCATACTTTCCACTGCCCTCTTCATACACATGAGTTCATGTGGTCGATAATTTCGTCTGTGACACTTGTGTCTTCTTTACTGTTCTGGTGACAATAATTGCCCCCAAAACAGGATGCAAGGAGTCACGTACTGTTATAATAAAATGTACCATATTGTCTGAACTATTTTAATGCCGAGTTTTATAGGCTGCAGTAACGCACTCACTGCCATAAATAAGGTCAGCACTGATAGTATTTACATCAAGTCAGACTTAGGGATTTTTGTATGAAAATATAAAAAGGTGCACCGGAGAAGACAATTTCAAAGCAGACGACATCACAACAGGGTAAGGATTAAATGATAAAGATGCTGATGACGTATGGTTCAGATAACTTGGTCAATGGAAGTGAGCTATTTGGATAATGTCACACTGCTCCAGTACTGAACCTTATTAAATTAAATTGATAATCGCAAGCGAATTGCCATCGAATTGCCATCGAATCGCGCGCTTCAAAAAACAAATCCTACGTTTGACTATTTTTACGCGAATTTTCCGAAGCGGTTGTTACAAAAATGGAATCGAAAAAAATAACGAAGGCATATTTGCGAACATTTGTGAGATACACCATTCAAGAAAACTTACCCGAGGGTAAAGTTAGTACTTTGAATCGCAAGCGAATTGCCATCGAATTGCAAGCGAATTGCCATCGAATCGCAAAAATTGTTAATTTAATAAGATTCAGTACTGTAGTAGAGCGTTACATTATCACGTGATATATGTCGGCAACCTTTACCTGGCTGATATGAGTTGATACAAAACTATAAGATCAGAAGAAATGACAAATATCAGATTTCATACGTTTTATAATCATCCAAGTGTAGGATGTAAATTGAAATCAATTAAATCCCCCCCCCCACACACACACACACACACACCACACACACTAAACTGTTTTTTCCAACTCGTATTACCAAGTTGTATGTGATAAGTTGATATACAAATACAGTGGAGAATCTGTTATTCTTTCCCAATAAACGCGTTTACGCTAAAACTATTATTTCCAGTGCAAACAGTTTAGAGCCAGATCAGACGCCGGGTAACCCGGCGTCTGATCAGGCTCCAAACTGTTTGCCACCAAGATAAACAAGAATTATCAGAATTATCCAAAACTTGTTCTTTTCTACGTGTTAGTGCTTTGCGTTTGCGTACGTTTGCGTTTAAACGGGAAAGAATAACAGATTCTGCACTGTAGCTGATGCGTCTGATCCGGTCAATTGATTGCGGTGAACGTAAATTGTTCGTGCACAAATGCGTACATGTACGTATATGCATTATTTACAGTTATCTCCCTCTACCACATAATGCACGGGGGGCCAACTACGTATTATCATCAAACCGTATTGCTACGACAACCTATATAGGTATTATTACAGATTTGTATTGCTACGAATAAATACTAAAGACTCAAGCAGGAAACGTAACACAAACAATACACCCACCTCTCAAGCAGAACACACACACACACAGTCATACCACAACAAACACACACACACACGCAATACCATTCCTTCATCTACACACTAAATAGAAAACAACACGCAAGACAAACATAAAACAAAGTGAATATAGGAGCCCGCCTTGGTACGGTCAGTAGCAATCAATAATTAATTAATTATTAACAACCACTGGGGGGTTAAACATGGGTTCAGGGGCGCCCAACCTCACTCTTATCTCCTATATTCACCTATAAAGACAAACAGTGTACATAAAATATAAACCGAAGTCAGTGTATACAGTGAGAAATGTTTGTCTACGAAAACAAAATTACCTTCGTAACAATACAAATATACCCATATAAACATTTCATCTTAATACCTAGCCCCCCCCCCCCCCCACCGTGATATGGGAGACACAGAATGTGTGTGTTGTTCGGAAGGAGTTGAAACAGTGAGGGACCATTAATAATTGGCTAACATTTGCAAACAGTTTGAATCCAGATCAGACTTGGATTCAAGCTGTTTGCCACTCGTCATTATATTTATTCCATCAAAATATCCACTTATATGTAACATTGAGAAAAAACAGTAGACGATACATTTAAGCAGACAGTATTGCAGCAGTAAAAGCGTTATACATTATTGTCCAGTTTAGGGAACTGCGACAAGGGTCGTTGTAAGGAGGGACTCATTGTTGGAAGGGTTGTTGTAGAGAAATAATGCTGTACTGCAAACGAATACCGACTCAAACATTGTTGTAGGCTGTTGCACTGTTTTAGATCAATATGACAAACGCATATATTACTTTTGATTGTATATTTCCTTTTAGTTTTACGATGTTGCATACATCGTAATAAAGGAATTAAAACCGAGATATAGATCTACATAAACATTGTCCGTCTTTTACAGGTAGACATATCTATATCTATCAAATATGTATGGTTTCGTTGACAATAAACTCAATAGTCCTGAGACATACAATATTTATTAGTCTACGAGAGCTGTCAGTATTCGATTGCATGCTTAACTCATTTGGGTCAAGTGGATTCTTATTTTCTTATATATTAAATTAGTCCATTTCTATTTAAGGGGTGCTTGGTCGATATGTTCAATTTCGTTTTATTTTGTATTGAATTTCTTATCAGTAAACAGTGTAGACTCTTATCAGACGCCGCATAATGCGGCGTCTGATCAGAGTCTACACTGTTTGCCTATGGTACTTGTATAGGACGCACGGCACACACAAATGGGTTGAGGATAATTTATGAAAACGGCTGTAAACAGTTTGGACCTTGATGTGCCATTGACTACTGACCAGAAAATAACTAGCAATTTAGGAGAGTTTGGATCCGGATCTACTGTTTAATCAGGGTTAACATGTATTTTAGGCCTATAAATGGAGAGATATATTTTCAAAGCGGGTCATACTGAGACATGGTTAGAGTTGCATAGCCTCTGATCTACGCCCACCGACAATTGCAGTGAGCATATTGTCTAGGAAGAAACCGTATGTAACTGCGTTATTTATTTTGCCTCTCTCTATATAAATTAGTAAACCTATTCTATACAGATAATGCAACAATGCATTTGAGACCACCCTCGTGATATTTATTAATTTACTTCGTGTAAATTTTTTCAGGCTGAAAATTAGTAGATCTAGATCGATCTACATATCATATTTGACCTTGTTTTATATTATTTTGTAAATATGACAGTTTTGTATGTACAGCATTCTCTCCCTACAACGGCCCTCTCAACAACGACTCCCTCCTTACAACGACCCTTGCCACAGTTACCTAAACGGGACAATTTTTGTCAAACGCTTTTACTGCTGCAATATCGTCTGTTTAAAGTTGTCGTCTGCTGTTTTTCTCAAAGTTTCATTTTGGACATTTTGACAGTAAAACAACTTATAGACGATTGACAAACAGTTTGAATCCACGCGGCATCTGATCTAGATTCAAGCTGTTTACAAATGTTAACCAATCTCCCTCCCTATAACGACTCCCTCTGAACAACGAACACAATGTTTGTCTCCCATTGGGTGTCGTTATAGAGAGGGGGCGCTGTATGACGAGAAACTGTATTAATTAAGTCAAATAGACGTTATTCTTCTTATTCTATGTAAGGAAAGCAATACTATTTTAAGGCAGTGTTGCATTAAGTGCCCCGAAAAAAATTAAATCTTAATTTGTTGTAGCTAAAATTGTTTCTTAGTTTTCCTTTGATTGTTTTTGCATTCAGTTACCCTTTAACAATAAAACAAACATATTAATCCAAAGAAAATAATCGATAACATAACAAAGCAAAGATATTTCAAATGATCAAAGGAAACTGAGGAAATCGCTATCACCCTTTATATTAGTGTCTGGTATTAACTAAGTCGCTGAAAGTATATCATCTTATTTACCCCTTCACTACGGTTGTCATCTGCTTGGATTGATCCAATTTGAAATTTTGATATGTTAACACACTTTGAGTTAATCTCGAAACAAATGTCAAACAATATGGAACCTGAACAAACCCAACGTTAAAAAACAATATAACAATTTCACAACCATACATCTTTACTGTCACAGCATACAAACAGTTCAAACGCCAATACTGTTTGTTAATAAATATTTGCACTGTTTACGATAGAACTTGTTGTTTGTGCACGTGGCTTTGTCACATTTTAATTTTTAAATGAGATTATGTTCGACTTATGCGAGCTCGCAATATTTAAATTCACCTCTAAAAGTACCTCAAACAGCAAGTTAAGCGTGTTCGTGATAATGTCATTCGACTCTATTTGTATTCTATTTTACGATGTTACTAAAACTGATATAGTGGTATGTTTTAACTTTTTCCTTCCAGTAAATCTGGGCATATCTATATCAAGCATTATGGATAGTTCTATTGACAGTAAGTTGTATAGTCCTGACAAACTCTAGATGTATTAGTCTACGAAAGATGTCGAGTATTCCTTAGCACATGTGTTAGGTCATTTTGTGATAACGATTGAAGAATTCGGGTCTACAGTGAAACCCTTCTAAACCGGACATGTGTGGGAACAAAATAAATATCTGGTTTCGAGGTGTTTCTGGTTTAGAAGGGTTTTATCCCATAGCTTGTTTCTAGTATGGAAGATAGCTGATCCCTTAAAGCAGATTGAAAGTAAAGCAGAATGCGCCCTAAGGCGCATTCTGCTTTACTTTCAACGTGCTTTAAGCTACCATCTGCTAGAATATAGAAAATATCCTGATGATACATATTCATGAATGTTTTTTCTTCAGTGAAGGAAAAAGTCAAAGGCGTAAAAAGGCATATTTATGGTGTAATGGGTTGAACTAACGTTGGAAACGGGACCAACGTTTTTGTCCGGTTTAGAGAGAATTCCGGTATTAAGAGGTTCCGGTTTAGAGGGGTTTCACTGTATATGCAAAGATGAATACCGACCACGACCCGACTGACATTTAAAGAAATCCCGGATATCAATCTGCTGTCACAACAGTGTTGGCCCCTTTTGAAGCATATTGATAGTACGGAATAGTCTGGTATATTAAAGTGTGCACATCATCTGATAAGCACACATGCTGATTGTAATAGGTACAGAAGAACCTCTCTATTACGACCACTAAATTTTGTTGATTATTAGTAGGTTACGACAGGTGACTGCTTAAAGCAAGGTGACAGTAAAACAGAAAGCTCCTTCAGGAGTTTTCTGTTTTACTGTCATCTTGCTTTAAGCTGTCACCTGTCTTTTATACAAGTAATTAGCCTTCGATTTAGTGGTCGTAATAGAGAGGTTTACAGTGGAGAATCTGTTATTCTTTCCCAATAAACGAGTTTACGCTAAAACTAATATTTGCAGTGCAAACAGTTTGGAGCCAGATCAGACGCCGGGTAACCCGGCGTCTGATCAGGCTCCAAACTGTTTGCCACCAAGATAAACAAGAATTATCAGAATTGTCCAAAAGTTGTTCTTTTCTACGTTTTAGTGATTTGCGTTTGCGTACGTTTGCGTTTAAACGGGAAAGAATAACGTTTTCGCCACTGTAACTGTATATTGTATTGGAAGAAAACGTTTCAAACCGTTGCCCCATACATACGCCCTTGTATTTCTTCAGTTTAATTCTAAACTAAAAACAATTCCACTTGATACAGTCATGGGTACGTACTATAAGCAATATTTTCCGATGGCTCTTGACGGAGCATTCTGAATCACTTTCAACCTATTTGGAAATACCTTATTCATGTAACAAGACTTGCAAAACCACTTAATTTAAACCACTAAATTGAGGAGTAATTGACTGCATAAAATCTTAAAGGAGCGTACTGCTTTACATTCACTTTGCTTTAAGCAGACGTGTTTTAAACACCTGATAATTAGCACAACGTTGCCGTCGTAATAGAGAGGTTTTACATGTACTACTATATGTTATATTAAAAACTTCAGAGACATACATGTACAGCATGTCGAGTAACTCGTCACAAAAACGTATTTGCCAAACGGACAGGAAACATTCGTCGATATTTTCAACAATATGGCCTTTGAAAATCTTGTCATTGCATTTGTTTTTAGTTTACTTTTTTCCAGCAAAAACAATATACTCTAATACCTGCAACGCATAACATACCAATACCAAGAGATCACAGAAAATTATTTGACGAAATCGATATCAACCTTGATAATATTGGCTGACAATAAACTCCTCGTGTGTGACTGATAGAATATCATCTTATTAACTTGTCCACTGCAAAGACGTCATGTGATTCGACATATATGTGTCCTGACTTAACCCTTTACTGCCATGACGTCATCAATTTGAAACAATTGTCGTCTGCTTTTATTTCTTGAATTAAATATTTAGTTACGTATTATGAAGTTTTGAAATGAGTGTAAAACAGTTTGTATCCTGATCGGACTATACCCGTATCTACACGTTCTATTTAGTTTTCAACTGAAGAAAATAGGTCCAATTTATACAGTCATGAATATGTTTGAAAAGGAAATGTCTATATTCCATCAGAGGTTAGCTTAAAGCAAGTAAAACAGAATTGCGACGCAAGGTTCATTCTGATTGAATTTCAATGTGCTTTGAGTAGTCTTATCTCTTCAATACTAGTTATGGAGGATACGGTTAAATCAAATGTATATGTTGTTGTAAACGTTTTGGATACTAAGAAAATGTATATTGTACTGTTTATTTACAGGTTTCAAATGCCTGTGATATGACAACTCGCACGACCGGGAATACAGTAAAGTCCCTCTAAACCGGAACCTCTAAATACCAGAATTCTCTCTAAAACGGACAAAAACGTTGGTCCCGTTTCCAATCCTTCTTTATTTTAACCCATTACACCATAAATATGCATTTTTACGCCTTTGATGTTTCCTTCACTGAAGAAAATACATTCATGACTATGTATCATCAGAAATATTTTCTATATTCTAGCAGATGATTGCTTAAAGCTTAACTTTCAACCTGCTTTAAGTGATCTTCCATACTAGAAACAAGCTATGGGATAAAACCCCTCTAAACCGGAAACCCCTCGAAACCGGACATTTATATTGTTCCCACACGTGTCCGGTTTAGAGGGGTTTCACTGTATAGACAATAAAACGCCTCTGCGACCCCAGAACCAAAAATAATTGATTTATGAAAATGATTCATCTCAAAGCTCCTTCAGCTTTCCGTGACATGCGAAATGACAGCTTAAAGCAAGGGCGGTTTAAACAAGAGAGCTCCTAAATGAGCATTATGTTTTACGTTCATCTTGCTTTAAGCAGCATCTGTCTTAAGACAATTAATAATTAGCATCGCTGAGTGGTCGTAACAGAGGACGTTCAGTGTAAGTTTAGTTGTAAGAGACATGTTCATATATAAATAGTCTTAAAACACTAAACACGTCAGAACATAAATATTTCTGTCTCTTTAGCTAGGTCGATATTGCACAATAAAACGAAAATATAGAATGTATGATGAACATTTTTAAATGTTCTTGCGATTTATACCCAAGTCAAGGGCTCCAGATAAGAAATTAAAATCGCAATGACTGTAGCATTTACAATAATATATTACAATTATACAAATATTTAGAACTGTTTATATATTCCCTCTTGTCTGGGGCCTTGCTAAATGCTTTAGTATAATCTTTATAACGTTTTTTTTTCTGTATCATTAACTTGGTCGATATTGCAAGATATGAAATACTGTAAAATACGATGAGCAAAATGTATGTTGTGATTTATGTCCTAAATGCGTCAGTACATACAATAAAACCCCTCTATTTATACCACTGAAATAAGGCTAATTGATTGTATTAAAGAAAGGTGACAGCTTAAAGCAAGGTGACAGTAAAACAGAACTCTCCTACAGGAGATTTCTGTTTTACCGTCACCTTGCTTTAAGCAGTCACCTGTTCTTAATCCCTAATAATTAATACAATTTAGTGGTCGTAATACAGGGGTTTTACTGTATATCTTTCTTCTCATTAGGTTGGGCTATCTCACGAGATCTTTGACGTGTTTAATCCTCTTTTGTTACAATAGCATTAGCCCCAAATAAATACAAAAGACTCAAGCAGGAAACGCAACACAAACAATACACCCACCTCTCAAGCAGAACACACACACACACTGTCATACCATAACAAACACACACACATACACACACACTAGCGCGCAATACCATTCCTCCATCTACACACTAAATAGAAAACAACACGCAAGACAAACATAAAAAAGTGAACATAGGAGCCCGCCTTGGTACGGTTTGGGTTACAGTATAAACGTTTTATTCAACTTTACTTTTACTCAACTTTACTTTTAATAAACTTTACACTTTAACACTTTCCCAAATAGAACAACATTTAAGTGCATTTAATGTATTCTTCCGCTGAAGAAAATAAGTCCAAATCATAAAGTCATGAACATGTTTCAAAGGAAATTATTATTTTATTTGCAAGCAGATTGTAGTTTTATCCTAAAACAAGCTGAAAGTAAAGCAGAATGCGCATGAAGGCGCATTCTGCTTTTCATTCAATCTGTTTTAAGTGGTAACCAATCTTTTAAACAATTAACATATATGGGGTAAAAAGTTAAATGGCTTACGATTAAGATTCAACACACACAGTATCAAAGTACAGGCACGGAAGTATTTCAATTTATTAACAGTGGTGTCCGATATCTCCAATTATCCGGGCCAAGGCATTCAGGGTATCAAAGAAGCACACATAATGTTGTTGACCAGTTTCTATTTCGCTAGTTAAGGTTTATTATCTTCCGTTGCACAGATGTCTAAAGAGTATCGATTAGAACATCGCTTTAACTATTAGCATGTTATTATGTCACATGTTTTTATAATTGTCGTACGCATTTAATTATCCGTAAAGTTAGCGTTAAATGGTATGTGATTGAAGTAAAACATAGAATGCACGGACAAAAACAGTTTACGAAATTTGGAATGAATTTTTTAAGAAGAATTCGGGTGAATACGATGAATAACAACCACGACCCGACTGACATTAAATCATGGGGTCTGTCTTACAAAATGTCGTAAGACAAATAATGTCATAAGTCACATGCTAAAGTGTTTATCCATCTAATCTTGTATTGTGACATCTCTTAGGAATCGTCTTAAAATACGATTCCAAAGAGATTTCACAAGACATAGTTAGATGGAGAAATCAGAAATTAGATGCATTTTTAAGTTTTGACTTGCAACAGTTTTTGTCGTATGAACTTTTGTACACATGTACGACAGACCCATGTATTCTAGTATGCTGCCACATCAGTGTTTGGCATCTTTTTATACCTACAGTGGAGAATACGTTATTCTTTCCCGTTGAAACGCAAACGAAACGCACACGCAAATCGCTAAAACGTAGAAAAGTACAACATTTCGACAATTCTGATAGTTCATGTTTATCTTGGTGGCAAACAGTTTGGAGCCTGATCAGACGCCGGGTTATCCGGCGTCTGATCTGGCTCCAAACTGTTTGCAAGAGAAATAATAATTTTAGCGTAAACGCGTTTATTAGGAAAGAATAACGTTTTCTCCACTGTATGACAAGAACAAAATGATACCATTACAATGTAAACAACATTCTGGTATGGTAAAGTTTACACGTCATCTGATATATGTATGCAGCCACGTTTATTGCAATAGGCATTTTGTCTTGGAAGAAAAACGTTTCAACCCCTTGCCCTATAGATTAGGATTAGTTCGGCTTCCATTCACGTCTATTTTCAGGCGCATTCTGCTTTATTTTGAATGTGCTTTAAGTGGTCAGCTTTCCTCAATTCTAGACACATGTTATGGCGGAAAGGGTAAAACCAATTTTATATGTTATTGAAAGCATTTTGAATAAAATAAAACAAAAATATTTATATTGATTATTTACAGCTGCTCCTTCTCTACAACGGCCCTTCCAACAACGATTCCCTCCCTACAACAACGCGTTCCGCAGTTCCCTGCACTGGATAATTATGTCAAACGCTTTTACTGATGCAAGAACCGTCTGCTAAAAATTGTCGTCAGCTATTTTTTCTCAAAGTAACATATAAGTGATAGAATTAATATAATGACGAGTGACAAACAACTTGAATTCAGATCAGACGCCGCGTTTACGCGGCGTTTGATCTGGATTCAAGCTGTTTGCAAATGTAAGCCAAGGCTGAAGTTTCCCTCCCTATAACGATTCCCTCCGAACAACACACATAAGCTGTGCCTCCCACTGAGTGTCGTTGTGGAGAGGAAGCACTGTAGTGATTTGTGATATGGTTATTGGCACGATCGGGAATATAAACAGTAAAACTCCTCCAGTTCGACCACTTAAACATGACTAATCAAATGTATAAAAGACCAATGACATTTTTTGGCAAGCGGAATGTGTGCAACTAACAATTAACACAATTAAGTGTTCGTAATAGATATGTTTATAGTAGTTATAAGAGACATGTTCATCTATAAATTGTTTGTAAACACTAAACGCGTCAGTACATAAATAGTTCTATCTCTTTAGCTAGGTCGACATTGCAAAATAAAATATAGAATACGATGTACATTTAAACATGTATTTTAAGATAAATAACTGTTCTTAACTCATTGAGTCCTAGTGACGCATATATGCATCCTTAATCGAATATGTACCTATGGAGAGTACACTTGTTTTATGCACACAGTGAAGTCCCTGATCAGAGGGCTCCTGCAGGAGCCCTCTGATCAGGGACTTTACTGTTTGGCATTTGAAATTTCTTACCAAAAAACAACCCTAAATAGTCTAAAATGGACTAGCCTTTATTGCAAACTGGAATTGTCCATTGGAAGTTTCAGGGGATAATGAGTTAATCAGGGCTCAATATACATGTAAGGGGATAAGTTCAACAACTTAATACTTTATATCAGAATCAAACCCTATTGTGTGACCACGGAGAGACGATTCTTATGAGAAGTCACTCCATAGGGTTTGATGAAGACATGGAATAAAATTATTTAAATGATTTATATTTTTCCTGTTGTCTGGAGCCTTGCTAAATGCTTCAGTATTAACGTTTTCTGAATCATTAACATGGCCGATATTACACAACATAATAAATGGTAAAATACGATGAACTAAATGTATTTCTGAGAGTTGCCCCTTCACTGCCTTACCCCGAGTGCAATTGTATTTGCAAACAGTTCAGATCAGGGATCAGACGTGGCGTCTCATCATGGCCCAACCTGTTTGACATTCATTTCAATACCTGCACTTCTGATGTCAAAATACCTTAATTTTACGTTTGAAATATACAAGCAGACGACAAATGTTTGAATCTGATGACGTCATGCAAATGAAAGAATTAATGCCTGAAATGCGTCAGTAAATCTATCGTTCTGTCCCATTAGCCTGGTCGATTTTAGGAGATCTTTGACTTGTGTTCGCCTCGTAATGTTATCTGAGATGAGTTCAGCAAATAAATCGATTGCCGTCGTTGGCCATCGATTGCGAGTTGGCTACCAGTCTGAAATAAAGTGGAGACAACGTTATTCTTCCATTCAAACGCAAACGCACAGCAATGAAATATAGAAAATGAAAACCTTTTGACAATTCTGACTACCGGTTTTAATCTGAGTGGCAAACAGTTTGGAGCCTGATCAGACGCCAGGCTACCCGGCGTCTGATCTGGCTCTAAACTGTTTGCAATGGAAATGATAGTTTGAGCGTAAACAAGGTTATTTTGAAAGAATACGTTTGCTCTACTGTACACTGCGCGCTGCACACGGGGCACAAACTAAAACATTGGTTACTGAACACGCTAAAGATCACCAAGCCCCAAGCCTGTCGTGTGAACGTTTTACGCAACTTTACTTTTACAGTAAAACCTCTTTATTACGACCACTAAAATGTGTCAACTAAAAAGTGTGTAATGCAGGTTACTCCGTTACAGTGGAGATTCTGTTATTCGTTCCCGTTTAAACGCAAACGTACGCAAACGCAAAGCACTAAAACATAGAAAAGAACAAATTTTGGACAATTCTGATATTTCATGTTTATCTTGGTGGCAAACAGTTTGAAGCCTGATCAGACGCCGGGTTACCCGGCGTCTGATCTGGCTCCAAACTGTTTGCACTGCAAATAATAGTTTTAGCGTAAACGCGTTTATTGGGAAAGAATAACATATTCTCCACTGTAAGCAATGTCAACCTAAAACAGAAAGCTCCTTTACGAGCCTTCTGTTTTACGTTCACCATGTTCTAAGCTGTCATTTGTCTCTTATGCAGCCAATAAGCCTTCTTTTCGTGGTAGTTTTATAGAATTTTTACTGTACTACACTTTACGCATTCATCCTTTCCACAATAGATGGGATTTTTGCAAATATAATGTAATTCTCCACTGAAGGAAATATTTCAAATTTATACAGTCATGAATATGTCTCAAAAAAATATTTTGAGACATATATACGGTTTCCTCCCACAGAAATTAACAAATACGCCACCATTTGAGCCATTGAGAGTGATTTGTATAAGTTAATGTAGCTTGTTTCATAATCGATGTAAAAGAAATAAAGTTTAAAAAAGAATATATATATATTGTCTATATCCTAGCATATGGTAGGTATATCCTAAAACATGCTGAAAGTTAAGCAGAAAGCACATTAAGGCGCATTCTGATTTACATTATTGAAACGATATTGCAGACAACTATAATGAAGCAGACAATCTGCTTTTCGTTCAAGCTGCTTAAAGTGGTTATCTGTCTTCAAAACAATATACATACTATGGGGTAAACATTTTAAGTGCTTAAACTGAAGATTCATCACACCTAGTAGCAAATCGTTAGTAGGTTGAAGAAGCACATAAGTATCTTGATTTATACACAGTCGTCTTCAATATTTTCAATTACCCGGGTCAGTGCATTCAACGTATCAACCCTTTCATGGTCAAATTTATCGTGAGATGTTTACCTCTTCACCGCCATATTGTCGTTTCCTCTAATATCGTTGTCTGCAATGCCGTTTAAAAGTTAAATGTAAGGCAATATAACGTGAGAAGCAGTTTTTAGCCTGATAAGACACCGGGTTACGCGGCGTCTGATCAATAAACAAACTATTTGCAAATGCGCTTCATGACGTCATTGAGAGTAAAATGGTTAAAGAAGCTGATGTTGTTGAGCAGTTTCAATTTCGCCAATTAAGTTTTATTATCTTCCGTTGTATAAATGTCTAAAATGCATTGATTGGAACATCTCCTTAACTATCAACATTTTATGACGTCATAGTAATTCTTAATTGTCGTCCGCATTTAGTTACATGTAACCATAATGTTAACCTTATATGTTATCTGATTTAAGGAAAACATAAAATGCGTGGGCACAACCAGTTTAAGTAATTTGAGATGAACCATTAGGGTTTGCAATTTCAGTCGGGTCGCAATTAGCAGGACCAGTGTTAAACATATATATTACATAGTTAACCCCTTAAAAGCAATGTCCACTATATAGTAGTTTGTTGAAAACAGCAACGCGGCGTCAGATTATAATCAAACATGTTTAGAACTCATTGCAATTTTGTTCAGTCAAAATATTTAACAAATTAAATTTGAGAAATCAGAGCAGACGATAATTGTTTAATGTAGATGACGCCACATCAGAAATTAGTTTGAAATATACTCTAACATATACCTTGGACCTTACTTTTTTTTGGTTAAAGTCCCAACATTACTGTCAAATTGCCAAAATCGCATAATTATTTAAACCTGAAAATGTAGGCACTTTCGTAATCTAAACCTATAAAAATAAGTAATCCCCGATTATTATAGAAGCAACATTGCTTACAAACCCGTGAAATTGGTGGAAACAAGTCGACTTTTAAATCTGTTTTGTTGACATTCGATCGAAGACGAAATGTTACGGAAATGTTCCGGCTTCGTTCGGCTTTGCAGTGTATATGAATTATCGCCGCGCTTCGCATCAATCACGTGACCTTTACGCTTCTCGGAACAAGTCCCTTATTTGTAAACAAACCCGCTTAAAATGTAAACCAACACGATAAATATTCGACACATTTCGACGGTATTTTTTACGAAGTGGGGGCATATGTCATGCGTTTTACACGCCATTTCACTTAGTTTTAATACATAGAAAATGCACACATATCAGACATTGCACGTTTTAAACACCAATTCCGGTAGTATTGTGCCTTTAATTATTATTATTATTATTATTATTATATTTTTTTGAGATTTATGTTCAGTTAAATGGTAGGATGGATTGATGAGTTGGGTTGCACTGCGAAACAAAATACGTCGTATACAGTAGAGCCGATAAATGATGAGGGCTGATGCGATGATATATATAGGATCTGTCATGAGTCGATGTTTAAGACAAGCTGATCTCAAACGAGTCTAGAATTGAAATGTTATTAAGCGAGCCTTGGCGAGCTTAATAACTTTTCTATTCTAGACGAGTTTGAGATCAACTTGTCTTAAACATCGACGAGTGACAGATTCTTTTTCTCACATTACCAACGATTTAAGCTATTGTTTTAAAGCAATATGCTTTTTTTGGAACCCCGGTGACGTCAAAACCGCCGTTATAAATAGTGACGTTATAGTGACGTCATCAAAGTGATCTTACACATGTTGGAGATAAGGTTATTCGTGATCGTTGTTCGCTATAGAAAACTAGGGTAGTTATGTGAGAAAATGATGACTTAGTTGCGAAAGGATGCATTGGATCAAATCACCGGCCTGCCTTCCTTTCAGGTCTAGGCAAAAGGGATAATGTCGGTCTCACAAACCGAAACATTTCCTATGACAATTACGCCCAGAACCAATACAGTGCTCCCTCTCTACAGTGGAGAATCTGTTATTCTTTCCCAATAAACGCGTTTACGCTAAAACTAATATTTGCAGTGCAAACAGTTTGGAGCCAGATCAGACGCCGGGTAACCCGGCGTCTGATCAGGCTCCAAACTGTTTGCCACCAAGATAAACAAGAATTATCAGAATTGTCCAAAAGTTGTTCTTTTCTACGTTTTAGTGCTTTGCGTTTGCGTACGTTTGCGTTTAAACGGGAAAGAATAACGTTTTATCCACTGTACAACGACACCCAATGGGAGACACAGATAGTGTGCGTTCTTCGGAGGGAGTCGTTATAAAGAGGGAAAAGTAAGACTTGGATTACATTTGCAAACAGCTTGAATCCAAATCAGACACCGCGTAACGCGGCGTCTGATCTGGATTCAAGCTGTTTGTCACTCGTCATTATCATTCTTCTATCTAAATGTCCACTTATATGTAACTTTGAGAAAAAAAGAGCAGACGAAAAGTTTAAGCAGACGGTTTTGCAGCAGTCAAAGCGTTAGAAATAACTATCCTGTTTAGGGAACTGCGACAAGTGACGTTGTAAGGAAGGAGTCGTTGTTGGGAGGGTCGTTGTAGAGAAGGGGGCGCTGTACAACGTAGGAAATGACACTAGTATGATTAGTTGGAGAAGGGATAAACAGTTATATGAGAAACGTTAAGTAGTAAATCGTCTTAACAACTCTAAATACGTACATAAAGAGTTATGTCCTATTAGCTTGGTCGAAATAACGAGATATTCGACCTGTTTACATCTGGGGCCGTCTTAACGATACGTCGCACGACACATTTTGTCGTATGTCAGATTCTAAATTTTTCAATTGTTATTTTATCTCAACATAATCATGTCCTGTAACATCTCTTTGGAATCGTCTTGAAAAGACGACCCCAAAGAGATATCTCAAGACAGAATTAGATGTTAAAATCAGAAATCAAATGTATCTTAAGGTTTTGACTTATGACCGTTTGTGTTGATTAATGTTTGCCAGGATTAACGTACCTTTTGACCAGATATATATGTTCGTGCAATCCGTGACTTATTAAACAACTAAGCCACATCTTAACTATGAATCACGTTGACATTTGAATAAGCAAGTTTGAATTATCGACTTTCGATAGTATATTTATGTTAAGACTTCACCTGTAAATGATCTGCATTATTTTTATTGATCTATTAATTATACCAGATTTATATAGCGCTCTTTTTACACAGGAGTAGTTCGTTCAAAAGCGCTATACATGTATTTGATATCTGCACAAACTCTTAAAAGCGCAATTTCTTGTTAGAGACATGTTACTTGTACAATATAGTTAAGTCTTAATAAGGCTGCCGTTACAAGTAATTTGTAACCAGCCTAGTCCCATATCAGATTGCTAAATTGCTGCTGTTTCTAACAACGCCAATGCACTCAATTAACAAATGGCATGACCTAGCAGTACTTGACAAGCAAATAACATTTTCTTGAACTCTTCCAATCTCAATGTCGTCATCAAGCGCATTTGCAAACAGTTTAGTTCCTGACCAGACGCCGCGAAACGCGGCGTCTGATCAGGATCCAAACCGTTTGACACTCGTTTTGAAATTTCGTCAGCCATAAGGCCTTAGATTTAACTTTGAAACGGTACTGCAGACAACAATAAATAAGCAGATGACAACTATGGAGTGAAGGGATAACACTCTCACGATCAATTTGATTACGAAATAGTTAAGTAAGTTCAAATTATCCACTTTCGATGGTATATTTATTTTCAGCCTGCACCTGTAAATAATTATGCTTTCTTTTCATTGAACTATGTATTCTACCAGATATATATAGCGCTCTGTTTACACATGAGTTGTGTCTTTAAGAGCGCAATATTTGATATCTACAAAGGATCTTATAAGCACAGTTTCTTGTTAGAGAAATGTTACTTGTACAGTATCGTTTAATCTTCATAAGGCTGCCGTTACAAGTAATTTGTAATCAGCTTAGTCCCTTATCAGATTGCTAAATTGCTGCTATTTCTAATAAAGTCAATGCACTCAATTTACTACTGACATAACCTAGCAGCACTTGGCAAGCAACTTACATTTTCATTAACTCTTTCACTCTTAACCCTTTACCTGATAGCCGAGTTATAATATTGAAGATAGGTGACTACTTAAAGCAGGTTGAAAGTAAAGCCGAATGCGCCCTAAGGCGCATTCTGCTTTACTTTCAGCCTGCTTTAAGCTATTACCAGCTAGAATAAGGAAAGTATTAAATATGACACATATTCAGTACGGTTTATATTGGAACTATTTTCTTCAGCGGATGAATAAAATGCATATGCTAAAAGTCGCTTCTATCAGGGAAAGGGTTAATGACGTCATCAATCGCATTTGCAAACAGTTTAGATCGTGTTCAGTCTACGCTAGCTCCCTCCCTCCAAATAACGGCAAACTGAACAACGATTCCCACCTTTCAAAAACACTTTCCACTGTTCCCAAAACAAGGCAATTATGTCTAACCCTTTCACTGCTGCACTATCATCTGCTTTAAATTGGCGTCTGTTGTTGTTGTTCTTAAAGTCGTATTTAGACATTATGACAGAAATTTTATATAATGACGAGTGACAAATACGTAGCTTGAATCCAGATAAAACGCAGTTTCTGATTTGCAGGAACTCCATTTGCAAATGTAAGCCAATTTCCCTCCCTAAAACAACTCCCTCCAAACATTACACACACTCTTTGTCTCCCATTAGATGTCGTTGTAGAAAGGGAGAACTGTACTGCAATCATAAATGAGACATCATCCAAACAGTGTCATAGTACAGGGGAGAATCTGTTATTCTTTCCCGTTTAAACGCAAACGTACGCAAACGCAAAGCACTAAAACGTAGAAAAGAACAATTTTTGGACAATTCTGATAATTCTTGTTTATCTTGGTGGCAAACAGTTTGGAGCCTGATCAGACACCGGGTTACCCGGCGTCTGATCTGGCTCCAAACTGTTTGCACTGCAAATAATAGTTTTAGCGTAAACGCGTTTATTGGGAAAGAATAACAGATTCTCCACTGTATATTGATTCCATTGTCGTTACGTTTGACGTCATGTTAGCCATTACCAAATAAATGGCACACATTTTCACACCTTTAATTCATTCAGTCATGAATATGTTGCATACTAAATAGTTTCTATATATTACCAAATTGTAGCTTAAAGCAAGCTGAAAGTAAAGCAGAATACGAACTAACCTGCTTTAATTGGTCATCTGTCATCAAAACTAGAAACAGGCTATGGGGTAATGGGGTAATCGAAAAAAAAAACTCGTTTTCTCTGAATATATAAAAATAAACTACCAAGCAGAACAGTATACAGGTCAAACGCCTCGTTAGATTGACGTAGTTAATGAGACAGAAGGTTCAATGGACTGATGCAATTAGAGATTTAAGACAATTAACAACCTAATACTTTGCCTGCCGATCGGGGCTCTACTGATATTTCAAAATAGTTTGGACCCAGAGCAGAAACCGCGTCACGCAGCATCTGGTTTGGATCAAAACTGCTTGACTCTTGTCTGTACGTTACTGCTATTCAAAAATATACAAATTGTTTAGTTTGCACTTTTTTATGCAGATGATAATTTCAAAACAGTGTATGTTTCGGTAGGATAAAGGTTAACACGTTCACTCCTAGCGATCAGTATAATCGTCATTATCAAACAGTGTTCCTGTGAAGGGGAACATTTGTCCAATGCAAACAGTGAATACCCTGCTCAGAGGGCTCCTACAGGAGCCCTCTGATCAGGGTCTTCACTGTTTGTCATAGTGCAATACATTTTTCAAATCAACCCTAAACAGTCTAAAATGGACTACTCTCAAGTAAAGATTGGAGTTGTTCATTAAAAGTTTAAGGGTTAATATCTTCAATCAAACTGTTAATCCCTGACACTGTGAATTCCGAATTGGCGATTGACAAGGAAATTTCAATCAGCATAGATCAAAATCCATGTACAGTGGACCCCTCCAAACCGGAACCTTTAAATACCGGAATTCTCTCAAAACCGGACAAAAACGTTGGTCCTGTTTTTCATTTATTCCTTTCACTGTATACTTTCATGAATATGTATCACCAGAAATATTTTCTATATTCAAGCATAGTATAGCTGTCAGCAGGTTGAAATTAAAGCAGAACGCGCCTGAAGGCGCATTCTGTTTTACTTTCAACCTGCTTTGAGTGGTCAGATATCTGCCATTCTAGAAACAAGCTATAGGGTAATGGATTAAAACCCTCTAAATTGGAAAATAATCTGAATAAGGGGAGATCCTTTCTTTGAACGCACAGAAAACAAAGCAAATACTGAAAATTGCAGACTCGGTTTAATTGAGTCTGTTCATGAGCAATACTGAAATACGCAACAGTGCTCATTCCCCCTAGCACCAGCTTAAGCGGAATTCAACTTTCATCTGTAAATGCGCTGAAATCAATGATTCCAAAGGACCAGAAAGTATAACAACACTGAGAATGAAGTACGGGCGACGTCTTACAGCCGCCACACAAGCACTTAACATCTGCTGTTGTGAATTATAAAAATCTGAATAAGGGAAGATCCTTTGAACGCACAGAAAATAAAGCAAATACTGAAAATTGCAGACTCGGTTAAATTGAGTCTGTTCATGAGCAATATTGAAATATGCAACAAACCCACACATGTCCGGTTTGGAGGGGTTCCACTCTGCATGTTTATTTTATTATCCAACATGTTTGCAACAGCAAGGAAACTTTAATTCAGAAAAACATGTAAGGTTGACTTTATAGAGACACTTTTGATATCAATCGTATGATAGGATAAACGTTAAGGCGATTTTCTAATTAGGAACTTTCAAATATCTATGCACAGGAAGACAATAAAGTCTCATTAGGGACATTAAAACTACCCAAAGTAATTTTCTTTCTCTTAATTGCTTTGAGTCGATTGCACCTACATTTGGAACCAGTTTAGTTTCAAAATTAGTAACCTGTGTTTATACCATTTATGCTTGTATATTATACCAAACTCTCCTTTTAGATTTTCTGTTAAATTGCAAACAGCACAGAGCCTGATTCAAGGGATCAATTAAGAGCTTGATGATCTGGCTCTACACTGCTGGCATAGAATACGTGTAGATCTACCCTGTATGGTACTAGAATTATGAAGAAAAAGTTTAATAATTGCTAGTGTAAGGTGTTTTTTTTTAATAAATCAAAAATCATAAATGACGTTCATTATGACGTCAAAAGCCGAGTACTGCTGTATTTGATACATATGCGACAATGAAGCGAGCACAAATTAGGCGATTTTCCAATCAAGATATCTCAGATAGCTTTCAGCCGGAAAACAATAAAACTAAACTAGAGAAACGAAAACTATGCAATGTAATTTGTCATTCTTAGCTTGTCTTTTATACTTAAAAATAGATAGTAACACAAATAATAGTAGATAAAAGTATCTCTCTACAGGTGGTTATATTTAAATAAAGAAAAATGTAATAGCAAGCATGTTTTATGCATTTATTTTACATTTTTAATGATTAATCATTAAAAATATAAAATAAAAGCATAACACATGCTTGCTGTTACATTTTTCTTTATTTAAATATAGAATAAATAAGATGAAAAATAAATTTGTATACCGGGTATTCCTTATAACTTAATGTCGTTTGTGAATGTAAGAACTAATTTTAATAAGATAATCTGACACGAATTGTCATTACATATCATTTAAGCCGTAAGATTGTAGTCCCTCCGCACTATATATTTAACGACAACACGTGACGTTGTTTACAGTGATGTCATCACAAATTACGTCATTTGGCGTCCCGCTGGCTGCAGCACTATCGGACGAACAATAGGACTAAAAGAGTAATCTCGTCAAGGCGTGACCTATTTTGCTTTTTATTGGGGATATGACAAAACAGCCAATCACAGCTCACCAAAAATAGTGAAAACAAACAATATTCACTTATAGCGAAAAAGGTTCTTCTTCCCAAGAACAAAGTGATAAAATGCAAACAGAATACAACAAAATATAGAATTTGATACGGACAGTGAAACCCTATAAACCGGAACCTCAAAATATCGGAATTTTCTCTAAACCGGACTAACCTTTTGTTCGCTTTTCTCGCCCTTTTTTATTTTTTACACCTTTGATTTATTTCTTCACTGAGGAAAATACATTCATGAATACGTATCATCAGAAATATTTTCTATATTCTAGCAGATGATTGCTTAAAGCAGGTTGAAAGTAAAGCTTTAAGTTATCAGCTATCTTCCATACTAGAAACAAGCTATTGGTTAAACCCCCTTTAAACCAGAAACCCCTCTTAACCGGACGTTTATGTTGTCCCCAAACATGTCCGGTTTAGAGGGATTTCACTGTATTTGTGTTCAAAAATTACAAGGACCTATCAATGTATAAAGTGTCATATGTTTAACGTTTCATGTTAAAAACACAGTTTCAAACTAAATCTAGTCCACTTTTGACAAAATTTGGTATTTTTACATCACATTGCAATATTAGAAATAGTAAAGATCCTGCTGAGATTGCTCTGTTATGAGTCTTTTACACTGTGCATTGGACAGAAGTAGCCGGTCCTTGGGCCCGTTTTACTAAACAATTTACGCAAAAATTTTGCGTAAGTCAAAATCGTTTAACTCTTATTTTTCGATCATTAACGTTTGCAAACAGCAAATAGCCAGATCAGAGGACGCGCTAAAAGCGCGGCCTCTGATCTGGCTATTTGCTGTTTGTAGCAAGTGATAATAAGAAAATATAAATTAAAATTTAAAAGTTTGACTTACGCAAATCATTTTCGTAAGTTGTTTAGTAAAACGGGCCCCAGGTACAAAAGTACACTAATTGTAAACAACGAGTATACTGATCGGAAGGTATTAGTAGATTAGATAGCTGAAAGGGCTTTACAAGTAGGACTTACATATATTACCATCAAATTCAGAAAACGGATGTACTTGAAACAGATGACATAATGACAGGAACATAGAACAGACAGTTTCCAATCAAAAGTTCTCGAATATCTACTAAACGGAAAACAATAAAACACACTTATACTTATGTTGTCTACTTTACAGGGAATAATGTATTATTCGTCCAAGATTAAGTAGAATACGAAGAACCGATGACTATGAAATTTACTGATCCTTTTTGGCATTTAAGCGAAATAAATGACAGAAAATGATCGGCAAATTCCATGAAGCGCGCTAGCGATTCATGGTAAATTTGCCAATCATTTTTAGTCGTTTATTCCGCTTAAACGCCGAACAAATTTAGTTTTCTATTTACATTATATTTGATGACGTGTCTAATGTTAAATGAACATTTTATTGTAGATTGATACATAAATACGAAAGACTCAAGCAGGAAACGCAACACAAACAATACACCCACCTCTCAAGCAGAACACACACACAGTCATACCATAACAAACACACACACACACACAATCCCATTCCTTCATCTACACACTAAATAGAAAACAACACGCAAGACAAACATAAAGCAAGGTGAACATAGGAGCCCGCCTTAGCATTCAAAAATTAATTATAAATTAATCATTAATTACCACTGGGTGGTTAAACCTGGGTTTAGGGGCGCCCAACCTCACACTTATCTCCTATATTCACCTATAAAGACGAATTTTGTACATAAAATATCAACCCTGTTCCACAACCTCACAATCAAAAAGACCGCCAGCACAGTAAGTAAATACATGTAAAACATTTAACAAAAAGTCTATGACAAGATCATTAGTAACATGGGAAAGAATTAAACATTCAAGCCCGTGTTAAAAATAACCCACTATGACAACGGTCAAATTGTACCCAAGCGACTAGTCTGTAGTTACGAGTAACTGTAAGACATGGAAGGGTCCAGGGTACGACAGAGAGGGAGAGCAAAAACAAAGCACGAAAATCCGACATAACTCTCCCGGTTAAGGACGGCTTTAGAGATACATCATACTACAAACACTACATCATACACTACAAAACTATTAATAAGTCCCGCTCCATAGAGGAATTGTTTCTATATGAATTGAACGTCATAGATTCTAAAGATTGAATTGGGCGAATGTAAATAGCGCTACATGTATTTTGGCCCGACGAGTATGATCCTCTTTAGGGTTCAGTGTATGGAATAATTCTTCAGATTAGAAAATGAAATGCATACGATAACTGTAGTTGCTACATATTTAAAGGACAATATATTAGGAATTTTCCTAACAAGAGTTCTCGAACATCTATCAAACGGAAAACAATAGCACCAAAGTAGAGAAATGACAATGCGCAATTTGCGCTTTTTATTTTATAGTTAGCAAGATGTTATTCGTCCACGAATAAATTGGAGAAAAGGGCAAAAGGGTTTCAATAAAAGATACGGATTGATAGTTAATTTAAAATACTAAGTGATACTTGGCTGTATGGCAAGGATGTCAATATTGCAACCATCTTGAGTATAAACCAAACCCCTAGAATTATTAATAAATATGATAATTTCGCATATGGCTATATTAGTATTATAATCATTATTATAATAAACATAGTGATAATTATTATTATTATTATTGTTTTTTTTACTTAAATTATATCGATATCATAGCGCCAAGCACAAAAGTCCGACAAAAATAATATGCTTTTACTTTTCACTTTTTTTTTTTACAGCAATGTCTTATAGAGACGTTGAATAGTAAGCCTATTCAATTTTTATTACGCGGCGTCTGATCAGGATTTCAACCGTTTGTCACTTAATACGATATTACTTCAGCCATTTCACATAAAATAACATATTTGATAAACAAAAGCAGACGACAATTGTTGAAAGGTGATCATGCCATTTCAATCGAGACGTTTGAATACTTCCTTCTGGATTTCATATCTTATAGGAAATGATTTACAGTGTTCCCTCCCTACAACGGCCCTCCCAGCAACGACTCCCTCCTTACAACGACACTCGCCGTAATTTCCCTAAACGGGTAAATTAAGTCTAACTCTTTTACTGCTGCAATATTGTCTGCTCAAGATTGTCGCCTTCTGTTTTCTCTCACAGTTACATATGAGTGGAGATTTCGATAGAATACATAATATTGACCAGTGCCAAACAGCTTGAATCCTGATCAGACGCCGCGTTACGCGGCGTCTGATCTTGATTCAAGCTGTTTGCAAATGTAATCCAAGTCTTAATTGTCCCTCTCTATAACGACTCTCTCCGAACAACACACACAATGTGTGTCTCCCATTGCATGTCGTTGTAGAGTTGGAGCGCCGTAGTATGTTTAACAGCATTCTATTTGATATGATACAGCACACGTTCTTTGATGATAAATTGTATGCAATAGTTAATGTATTTCCAGGTATGTTTATTGCTAAAACGTAATACTTTAATTATCTTTACATTGCAGCGTCAGACAAATGTCTTAATCTATAATGAGAAAAAAAGATGCGTATACTTGTTTCCACGAAGTTTGCTAGTGTAAACAAGAAATAAAGGTCGTTTGAATTTAATACACACCTTCTTAAATCATTATCTCCTCTGAAACATGTCTCGTTTGTACAATTATTGCCTGAGTATATGTATAGACTGTTTTTACTTAAGAAATGATAAATTCATACCAGTGTTTTATCGTGCAATCGAACACTGGTAGGAGTTGAGATGTGTAGTAATTTAATCACGAGGCCTTTAGGCCGAGTGTTTTAATTACAAGCATCTCAACGACTACCCGTGTTCGATTGTTAGATAAAACACTGGTATTGATTTATTATTTCGATTCGAACACATAATTATACCTTAATTTGCACCGAAGAAACGGCGCTACATTTTTTGGCGTACGCATTTTCGAAGCCATATTGCGTCACGTTAAAACGTAACAGCGCGTGAGTTCGTACTCTGATGCGTTCCTTCTTCGTTTATATTGGGGTGTGGGCGAGGTGTGTAAGAATCGTATATATACACAGTTTTATCACATAACCTGCGGTCTGGGAATTACATAAAGCCATTATTTTAATATCGTAATCCCATATCGGTTTTTTTTGGCTGCGGCCCAGCCTGTTCGTCCACAATCGCTGTTTGTAGCAGGACACCAAATGACGTCATTTGCGATGACATTAACGTAAACAACGTCACGTTTTGGCGGAAAATCTATATATCAGAGGGTCTACAACCTACGGCTTCAGTTAGTTTTATAGGTGCTGAAAATTGTTATGTGATAAATAGAATCTCATATTCGTGCTCATTATTTATCATTTTTAATAAACTCGTTGGCTAAAATGAACATGACGCTCGACAAGGCTCAGTTCATATTATTTTAGTCAACTCGTTTATTGAAAATGATAAATAATGAGCACTCATACAAGATCCTCTAATAATGTTCCCATTGCCTTTCCCTGAATACCGTGCATTTTGGAAACAGTTTGGGTGATGATCAGATGTATCCCAAACTATCAAAGTACACGACGCATTGAGCCCTAGTGACGTATATATGCGTCCTTTACCAAAAATGTACCTGTGATGAGAACACTTGCCATATACAAACAGTGAAGTCCCTGATCAGAGGGCTCCTGTAGGAGCCCTCTGATCAGGGTATTCACTGTTTGTCGTTTTGTAATACATGTATATTATAAACAAAAAACCCTAAGTAGTTGAAAATGGACGATCCTGTGTTGCAAACTGGAATTGTCCTTTGGAAGTTTCAGGGGATAATGTGTTATAGCAGATGACAACATGGCAGTGAACATTGAAACTGACGTAAAACAACTTCCAATTACAAGTAGGTTTACCCCTAAATGTTTCCCATAAATTTTACCCAAAGAGGTAAATTGTATTTTAAATGTTTACACACGGAAGATACGTTGTTCACTGATTCTCAATAAGTAGGAACACTGCATGTTCCTGCACATCTTAGAATTGTTTTACCTTCCAGATATCAATTTGAAGTATTTTATGGTAGCTTCACATTACTTAAGATACTTGAATAGAGTTTTGTCAATTTATAGCACAATGTAAGAAAAATATTCGATTTTTAACCTGAGAAAATCAAATTTCCGTTACTGTCTCCGTCTTCAAATCTAGTTTTGTAAAGCATTTTCTGATAATAAAATCACATGGTAACCATCTAAATCAAGGTTAACTTTTTGCATTTATATGTGTAGTTACTTTGTTTCAAGCCTAACATACCAAGAAACCAGAGATTGTAACAATACCATTGAAGAAGTAGTTGTCCCCGGACTTTGAAGTTTTTCAAAAATCTCCGTTATCGCATATTTGTGTATGTTCAAATAATAGAAATAGCTTTGCTACATCTGCCAATTTATATTTATTTGGAAGTATATGAACGTGTTATACCATCTAAGTGATATATTCATTGACTGCTTTTCAATGTTGTCGATCTATAACTGCCGAAGGTAAAGTGTGGTAATTTTGTTATACAAACCTAAATATCCGTTACCGTTCTTTACGCACATACTGTTTGGATATTGGGTATTCTAGTTATTAAACAAAATGTAAAGAACACTAATGATTAAAGCAAGCAGCCTTTACCAATTATCAACTTCTTTTCAAATTGCTAAAGTTGGTATTTATGACAAAAATTAAATTTCCGTGATCAAAATTTCCGTGATCAAAATTCTAAATTCAGAAATACAGGGATATAACCTTGTATTTGATTGCATGACGACATTGTATGATGTCATTGCATGACGTAATTATACTGTGAATAGACTGCCATGATAATAAGAGTTTAATTGACCAGCTTGATTAACAGAGAAGACACGAAGGTAAGTGATCATTTATATAAAAACTCATTTATGTTAAGACATTCATAAAAATGTCATCGGAATCACTCTTTCTTTTCTAAATACCCCAATTATTTAAATAAAACTAATGGTGATAACACATTTCAAACAGTGATCTTGTTGACAGCAATATATTGGAGGTAAAATTTCCGTTACTGGGCGGTAACGGAAATTTTTATTTCATAATCATTGACAAATGGGATGCATTCCTTTGCATTTCTCATTAATGAAGCAGAATATAACTTTTTATTCTACTTTATGCTAAATTGCAGACACATTGATGCAAAAACAAACTGGGTTCATAAATAAGAGGGTTCAACATTGCCATTGCCTTTCTTGGCAGTTACATAGGCCATTTATGTTTTGTTGAAAGATGGTTACATTGCAACATAACATTACTAAAGTTTCTTTCGACATTATTTCAATAAACAAATACAAAAAGAGTGTAAGCTGACACAGTTGTGTATCGAAAAATAGACCAGTTTGACACACAGGCCATGTTCCATGTTAGTAACGGAAATTTGATTTTTGGTAACGGAAATCTATTCTTTCCAGAGACAAAATGGTGCCAAAAACAAGGGCAAAAATCCAAAAAGCATATCTGTTTAAACATATTAGTTTGTTTCTAAAATAAAAATATATGTCATCATTGATTTATAACAGTTTAAGTGTTTGATTGAAATGTCCGTTACCGACCCTGCTATTTTTTCTTCTTTGCTTTGTTTATGACCCATTGTAAATATCGACTCAAAAATTCAAACAACATGCACAAGACAGTTAGAATTTTAGATTAAAGTGACAAAATATGATTAAAGTAAACAATCATTAGATTTAGAATTTCTGAAATACTAAAATATGTTTAATTGTCTACAAAAAATACACCCCAAAAATAAAACACACTTAGTTCCATGTGATAATCCAGTAAATAGATGGATATTTCATGCTGTTATATCTAATTTTGGATACAGATAAACATGTTGAACAAAAAATAAGTATTATTTTTTGCATTTGGTCTACAGCACATATGCCGTTTTAGCAATATTTCGTATACATGCACATAACGGATATATGATTTTCTTTCCATAATCCCTGGCTAGTGTCGATAGATAATCATTTGTTACATCAAAACCATAAAAGATATGTATTCAAAATTTTAGATACAAATTCCTGAGATAACTCTTTAAGGTAAAATCAATAGGACATATGTATACGCTGAAGTTGAATTTTTGACATCTATATAGCTGCTGTGTTCCTTCTTATTGAGAAACAGTGTGTTACATGTATCGTCAAATACGCTCGTTTGCACAAGATTAGTTGATCAGGCTCCGGACTCATTGAAAACCAAGTTATAGAAACTTAATCTTGTCATTCTCTTATATTCCATTACACAGTTTATGTTCAAAGCATTCTTGAACCAAATGTTAAAATAGGCAACCACAGTCTCCAATGTAATCAAGCCTATTGTAGACTATTTGCTTTTGTTAACAAACTTAAGAAAAAGTGTAAACCTTGACCGGAGGGCTACTTAACAGGCAAGGGGTATAGTCCAGACGAATTAACCTAACGCTGACCTTAATGCATGAATAAATTACAGCGCCCCCTTTCTAAAACGACATCAAATGGGAGACACAGATTGTGTTTGTTGGTCGGAGGGATTCGTTATAGGGAGGGAAAATAAAGACTAGGCTTACATTTGCAAACAGCTTGAATCCAGATCAGACGCCGCGTAACGCGACGTCTGGTCTGGATTCAAGCTGTTTGTTATTATATTTATTATATCAAAATGTCTACTTTTATGTAACTTTGAGAAAACAGCAGACGGCAAATCTAAGCAGACGGAATGAAAGGGTTGGACATAAATGTCTTGTTTGGGGTACAGCGGCAATGGTCGTTGAAACGAGGGAGTCGTTGTTGTGAGGGCCGTTGTAGGGAGGGAGCGCTGTATAAGGAGATGAAAAAGTGAACATTAATAATCGACAGCGAACCCTACACTGTCGAGAAGGTTCAATTAATTACGGGAATCTTGCTATAGCTGTGATCTTCAGTGGATTAAAAATCCCACTTTGATCAAGTTAAAAACGTTGAAAATTGATGATAAAGTACTATATAACCATATCTACTAAACAACACCATGCTACGTTTTAATTCACATAAAAATACCCGATGCTATTATCTGAGAATTTCTCGTTTTCTAATATTAATTTAAACCACCTGCTTTCGAAATAATTCTACACAAAAACAGTACCCCAGACAATAGTGTCGAACAATAATCTATTATTGCATTGAATTCTGTTTTTACAGTTTTGTAAAGAAAATGTCAAGGATAACCATAAAACTCTTAAAATCGGAACAGTAAAACCCATCTAATCCGGACATGTGTTGGAAACATGAATATCCGGTTGAGGGGTTTCCAGTTCAGAGGGGGTTTTAACCCAATATTCAATAGCTTGTTTCGAGAACGAAAGAAATCTGACCACATAAAGCAGGTTGAAAGTAAACCAGGCGCATTCTGCTTTACTTTCAAACTGTTTAAGCTGCCTTTTACTAGAATATAGAAAATATTTATGATAATATATATACAAGAATGTATTTTCTTCAGTTATGGAAAATAAGAAAGGCGTTTAAAGTCATACTTGTGTTGTGATAGGTTAAAATAAAGAAGGATTAGAAACAGCAACAAAGGTATTGTCCGGTTTAGAGATAATTCCGGTATTTAGTGATTCCGGTTTAGAGAGAAGTCCGGTATTTAGTTCTTCCGATTTAGAGAGAATTCCGGTATTTTGTGATTCCGGTTTAGAGAGATTTCACTGCATTGACGTTTACCAGACAGTTGTTTGACCAAAATAATATTCAAACTGAATGGAACACTGCAGAAACCCTGATCTGAATTCTCATGAGGGAGCATTCTGATCAGGGTCTACACTATTTGCTCATGCATGTATATCACAAAAACAAGGATAATTACAGAAAATGTAGAATATTTTTTGGGTAAAGAAAATGTCAAGAATTATTGCTTTTTCAGCTTGTTTCAACATGTTGGTTTATGGATAACCGCGCGGCCATAAATCAAACGTTATTTTATTAGAACAACCTTGAGATTCATATGCGAATGTAATTATCTTTTCAAGAAAATGTAACATACATATGTACTAGGAGAAAATGTTTTTCCCCGTAATCAACAGGTTATCGCTTATCTTTTCCATTGCAAACAGTTTGAAGCCTAATCAGGCGCCGGGTAACCCGGCGTCTGATCAGGCTCCAAACTGTTTATCACTCTGATAGAAATATTAAGTAAATTAAAAAAAGTGTAATGTTTTACAAAAAAGAATGCGATGTTTTTCGTTTCGTTGGTGTTTAAACAGACGAAAATAACATATTATCCATTGTATACATGTATTTACGTATTAGGCCTTTTCAGAAAATATATATGATACGGACAGAGCTCTCTCAAACACCTGGTGCCCCTTTTAAACAGAATGTAAATTTGAAATGATTTGTGACGTTTTGTCTAATTTTAAGTCGAATTAGTTCAGCTGATTCAAACAAATCGCCATACATAGTAGATGGAGTTGTTGTCCAACTATTGTTGATTTTGTTTAAGCGGTTTATACCGAGTTTTGACATTTTTTTAAAGCTTTTAGTATTAACCACCAACACATTCATAATTTATCGTTATTAGATTTACTGACCCGTGTAATGGTTTTATAAGACATCGAATAGCGGTAGTACGGTAGAACTTACAAAATTCAAACACCTCCGGACTGAGAAAGCTGTTCGGTTCAGAGAGCTTTCCAGTATATGAAGGTTTCCAATAAAGAGAGGTTTCCGTTGTGGGAAGTTTTCCTAGTTAAAGAACTTCCGGTTTAAAAATGTTTCCTGTTAATATAGGTTTCCAGTTTAGAGATGTTTCCGGTTTAGATAGGTTTCCGGTTAAGCGAGGTTTCCAGTTTGGAGAGGTTTCGAATTTAGAAAGGTTTACAGTGTACAGAGGGTTCCATATTAGATAGGTATGATGTATACAGTGAAACCCCTCTAAACCGGACATGTGTGGGGACAACATTAACGTCCGGTTTAGAGGGGTTTCCGGTTTAGAGGGGTTTTAACCCATAGCTTGTTTCTAGTATGGAAGATAGCTGATCACTTAAAGCCGGTTGAAAGTAAAGCAGAATGTGCCTTAAGGCGCATTCTGCTTTACTTTCAATCTGCTTTAAGCTATCATCTACAAGAATATAGAAAATATTTCTGACGATAAATATTCATGAATGTAGTATATAAAGCGTTTTTATGGTGTAATTTAGAATCAAGAAGGTTTAGAAACGGGACCAAAGTTTTTGTCCGGTTTAGAGAAAATTCCGGTATTTAGAGGTTCCGGTTTGGAGGGGTTCCACTGTACATGTTTCCTATTTATAGAGGTTTTTTAGTGAGAAAGGTTCCTAGATAAAAGAGAGTTTCGAGTAATCTAATACCATAGTGTGTTTCTTGTGTTGAAGCCATGTGGTCACTAATACCAGGCTGAAAATAAAGCAGAATGAACCTAAGGACACTTCCAAAGTACTTTCAGCCTGCTTAAAGCTATCGTATTTCAGTACATATAAAGCAATATCTTATGATGCATACAATAGGATATGTCACGATTCGATATTTGAGACAAGCTGATCTGAACGGAGTCTAGAATTGAAACGGTATTGCAAGAGCATTGGCGAGCTAAATAACGTTTCTATTTTAAAAGAGGTTGAGATCAGCTTGTCTCAAAGATCGACGAGAGAAATATCATATTTCTCACATAACTAACGATGTTAAGGTGTTTATAGGCAATATGCCTTTTTGACGCCATTTCTTCGAGTGAGCCATCAAAATGATCTCCAATATGTTGGAGACAATGCTGTGCGTCATACTTTGTACGCTTTTGAAAAACAGGGATAGTTATGTGGAGAACACGTTATTCCTTCCCGTTGAAACGCAAACAAAATGCAAACGCATGGCAATACAATGCTAAAAACGACATATTTTGAACAGTTTTGAATGTTCATTTTAATCTGTGTGGCAAACAGTTTGGAGCCTGTTCAAATGCTGGGTTATTTGGTACCTGATCTAGTCCCAAACTGTATGCAACAGAACTTATAGATATAGAGTAAACGCGGTTATTGGGAACGTATAAAGTCTTCTCCAATGTATCTCAAATGACATAAACAATGGAGAAAACGTTATTCTTTCCCAATAAACACGTTTACGCTAAAACTATTATTTCTCTTGCAAACAGTTTGGAGCCAGATCAGACGCCGGGTAATCCGGCGTCTGATCAGGCTCCAAACTGTTTGCCACCAAGATAAAGATGAACGATCAGAATTGTCGAAATGTTATACTTTTCTACGTTTTAGCGATTTGCGTTTGCGTTTGCGTTTCGTTTGCGTTTAAACGGGAAAGAATAACGTATTCTCCACTGTAGCAGTAACACATATTAATAGTATTTGTATGAGCTGAAATAAAATGTTAAGTCAGACTGCTTAAGTTGTTTTATTCCTGTAAATCATTATTTTAATGTGTCTGTTTTATTCCTGTAATCATTATTTCCATTTTCTACACATTGTGAAGTAATAAACAGTTACAGATTTATTATTTTTCATTCAGATTATGTAGTAGCTTTAATGATTCAGAAACATTGCTTAAGACGTGTTGAAATAATGCGTTCATCCTTTTTTCTATAAGAATACAGTGCTCCCTCCCTACAACGACCCTCTGAACAGCAGTTCCCTCATTACAACAATGCGTGCTGCTATTAAAATAACGATAATCATGTCTAACGCTTTCACTGTTGCAATATATTCTGCTTTAATTGTCGTCTGCTGATTTTTTTCTTTATAGTGCGTATTGGATATTTTGACAGAAGTACTATAAAAAGAAATAAAAATTAATATACCAAGTTATAGTCTACTTTGAGTCCGAAAGACCGCTCAGCCGACTGTACATTTACTCCCCTGACCATTGACCCATCTTGCCTACAATATTGAGCACTGCTAACATATGGCGCAATCAAAATGCAGCCGCAGTACTGGCTCAGACCCTTCACATGTACCCATTTTAACCTGGTGGAGAGGAGCTATTCGCGGTTCATGTATTCCTCAAGAACATACCTGTACATCATTAGGGATTCAGAAAAAGTCCCCTGGTCAGACCGCTGGTCCGGCGGGGGGTCGAACTCACGATCCCTGGTACCGTAGTCCAATGTATTATCATTGGGCCACTACCGCCGGTATAAAAGACGATTGAACACGACGTCTGATCCGGGTTCAAACTGTTTGCAAATGTATTCTAAGATTACTAATACTCCCTCCCTTTAACAACTCACTCTACACAACACACTAAATAAGTGTCTCCTATCGGATGTTGCTGTAGAGAGGGAGCACTGTACCATTTTATACATGTAGCATTTTTTTCTCTCAAACTTAGAATAACCTTTGCCCCATAGCCAGTTTCTAGATATGAAGATAGGTGACCAAGTAAAGGAGGTTGAAAGTGAAACAGAGAACACTATGATTAAACTTCAACCTGTCATGAGTTCAATAAAGAAATCGATTGCCGTCGATGGCCATCGATTGCGAGTTGGCTACCCGCTCTGGAATACAGTGGAGAAAACACGTTTATTTCGTATCGAACGCAAACGCATTGCAGTGAAATATAGCAAATGACAACCATTTGACAATTCCAACTACCAGTTTTAATTTGAGTGGCAAACAGTTTGGAGCCTGATCAGACGCCGGGTTACCCGGCGTCTGATCTGGCTCCAAACTGTTTGCTATGAAAATAATAGTTTAAGTGTAACCGGGGTTATTTTGAAAGAAAACGTTTTCTCAACTGTACTCTGCACGCTGCACACCGGAAACAAACTGCTAACATAAACAGCAAACAATGGTAATTGAACGCACTACTGTTTTAAGCTACCATCTGCTAGGATGTGTGCACTGTTTGTTCATATCCATAACTGTATAAAATGAAACCATTTTCGTCAGTTGAGAATTAAGGTAAAAGTGTAAAAGGCATATCTGCAAAGTAAGGGGTGAAAAGTCGATATGCATTGATTCTAATGACCATTGAGCAACTTCTTAATAATCCCGTAAACTATACAATGTAAATGCTACCGTAGAAATTCAAATGTTCACGAATTCTATTCACGAATCCGATATACCCAGATATAGTAGTGTAGGTTTTTGTATCAGTAAACCACAGGTACGTTCCGTTTCGGTGTGGTAAACCCGGGCAATAGTTGTATAAGTATACGTAAATGTTCCGTAAATGTGCAGAATCTTTACTGAATATTGCTTTTAAACGTGAGAAAGAGGAAATACATAACAAATGGCATGGTGTTTAAAAAAGGAGATAGCTTGCTTGGTGTTTGGGACAGCATTGGCGTTTACACTTATCTTATTTGTTTACATTATAAAGAAAGAAAATATTGTCAAAATAAAAATGCTGTCAAGTGGTAACACGTACCTAGCGAAGTTTTTCGCAGCGTCATTAGTGGGTGAGGATAGGTCGAAACATTTGAATATCTTCAACGCTACAAATGAAAGCAAAGAGATTCGTGATTCAGTTTCCCAACACAAATGCATTCCTTATAAAACCAGACACGGCAATACTAACATTTGTGTCCATCCTCGTGAACAAGATGAGTTTGTATCTGGTAGCCTTCTACAATCAGGTCAGTGGGAATTTTATCTCGTTAGTCTAGTCGCGAATACTGTTACAACACATCATAGGATGTCGTTTCTGGATATCGGTTGCAATATTGGGACATTTACTATTTACTTAGCTAAGATGGGAACACGAGTGGTTGGTGTTGACGCAAGTAAGGAGAATTTGCTGCTTTTATCTAAATCATTAACCCTTGGGAAACTTCAACAAAACGTTACACTGCTATTTAACGCCGTGTCTGACAAACATGAAAATGTGACTCTTGAAGAGGTAGCAAAGAACAAGGGTGGTGGTTTTGTGATACCATACAAAGACAATGACAAGGGAGCCATTCGAACCATATTGTTGGACGAGTTGGCCTTCATGTTCCGAGGTCAAAGCCTGTTCATTAAAATGGATATACAAGGCTCTGAGTTAAAAACTTTGAATGGAGGTAAACAGTTTTTTAAGAACGTTGATGTTAGATATGTTTTAATGGAGTTTGTTTTTTACCGGAAAAACAATGGCAAACAATTCTGTGATTTCTTTACTGCGAGAGGGTTTCACCCATACAGACCACTGGACCGATCAAGTGTATTGAACATGGATCAGTATGAATCTTGGCCAAATGATGTTTTATGGATTAAAGAATAAATCATATTTTCTAAAAAAACAAATGAAGACTTTACATTTAACACAAATCATCGGTCAGTTGACAATTTGGAAAGAGACCTTGGAATCGCCCACCGAAAAGAAGTACAGTGATGAGTTTAGTAAGGAAATCGATGGCCGTCGATGGCCATCGATTGCGAGTTGGCTACCGGTCTGATATACAGTGGGGAAAACGTTATTATTCCGTTCAAACGCAAACGCATAGCAATGAAATATAGAAAATGACAACCTTTTGACAATTCTGACCACCAGTTTTAATTTGAGTGGCAAACCGGCGTCTGATCTGCCAAAATGTTTGCAATTACAAAAAAGTTTAAGCGTAAACGAGGTTATTTGGAAAGAAAACGTTTTCTCTATTGTACTCTGCACGCTGCACACGGGGCACAAACTGCGAACCTAAACAGCAAACAGTGGTCATTCATTCATCATGTATATAGCGTCTGACAACGGGTACGAGTAAAAAACATAATGTTAAAAATTCTGAATAAGTAGATGTGACATGATTAAAAGAAAATAGTGCTGATCGGATCCAAATGTCTGCGATTGCTATACATCTGGATAGCAATAGCTGATTTTTGAATACAGGTACACGAAAAAGGCTTACAAATCAATATATTTAAGACACGTCTGTAAACCATACATAACCGATCACGACTATATATAGCTCTTCCGTAAATTCATGTTTTGCTTGTTTTATTTGATCTTGCTCTAAATATGCTGAGGTATGTTTTATGCAATAAATGATTGAATTGAATTGAATTGAATTGAATTGAACACGCTTTAGTTCTTAATCGCTTAATTTATGTAACTGGGCGACGTGATCATGCATCCGGACATGTTTGTTCGTTTTATGCTCTCACCAGAATCCCTCTGAAATATCTATTAGTGTTTTCTTCTGACCTGTCACAGTTATGTTTAGATTGGAACATTCTAAAACTTTAAAAGGGATGAGTTTTCTCTACAACCAGTTAGAGATACGGATAACTGTAATGTTTGTGCGTAATGTACAGTAGAGGATATACATGTATTATTCTTTCCCGTTTAAACGCAAACGCAATGCACTAAACTAAGAAAATTTACTTTTAGAAATTTTAACTGTAGTTTTAATCTGAGTAGCAAACAGGCTGGAGCCTGATCAGACGCCGGGTCTCGTGCTGTACGAGGATCATACTTATCCCAAAAAGGAATGTGTACGATTACATATATACATATCCATGTTACCTTGCTTACCTATTTACCATTATTAACTATTCTATTCTAAAAATAACTCTGACAGGTAAGACAAATCGGACTATATCACGTTATCATTTTAGCCTCTGATACCAATTTGTATAAAATGCGTTGTTGATTCAACCTTTACACTCTCAATGACGCTTGAAAGCGCGTTTGGAAACAGTTTGGATCCTGCTCAGACGCCGCGTTAAGCGGCGTCTGATCATGATTCAAACTGTTTGACACTCGTATCGATCTGTTTTAAATCGTACTAATTGTTTATGGATTATTTCGTTGAAACGAGAAGTGATACAGTGGAGAATCTGTTATTCTTTCCCGTTTAAACGCAAACGTACGCAAACGCAAAGCGCTAAAACGTAGAAAGTACAACTTTTGGACACTTCTGATATTTCATGTTTATCTTGGTGGCAAACAGTTTGGAGCCTGATCAGACGCCGGGTTGCCCGGCGTCTGATCTGGCTCCAAATTGTTTGCACTGCAAATAATAGTTTTAGCGTAAACGCGTTTATTGGGAAAGAATAACAGATTCGCCACTGTAACCTCATATACACTGTACCTGAGGCTAACAATGGTTCCAGATATTTGGCGATGAAGGGGTTTGAACTAATTTATACACAGTTTTCAAGACAGGTATAATCATAACATAACATAACATAATTTTATTGGCTCAAACATTTTTACAATGTTTCTTGCCATTTGAAGGCAAAACAAGATGAACATATTTACAGAGAAGCAATATATCACTGCAATACCGTATACTGGAGTAAGGCAGTATAATATAAACAGTTAACATTTCTTTCATGTAACCGTCATTCAAATGTTAAATATTTATCTCATTTCAAATCAATTTAGATTTCAATAGGCTTTTTGAATACGTGTTGGTTATTATCGTTCTTGTCAAACATTTCAATAGTGAAACAACTGGTAGCAAAAAGTGCACATCCAGACCAGACGACTGCCATAGTCGTCCGATCTGGCACTACACTATTTACTATATTCTCTAAACATAACTAAGATGAAATGAATCAATGGATCTGTACATTTACATGTAAGTCGTCATCTTTAAATGAGCATTTAAAGACATTACATGACCAAGCTTGGTTGGTAACACCTAGTATCATAGAAAGTTTGAGTCAAAGCATGGAGCCCGTGCACTTACTCGGCTAGCGTCTAGGCAAGGAATCATTCAGGCGTCTCATGTGAGAGACACCTAATATTTGATAGCTTGGTAAGTAAAACCCATTGAAAAACCTATTGAGATCTATTATGTAAGGGCCTCTATTCAAAGCTTGAGATAGCTGAACCGTTAACTCCACAATTTTGTCATGATCTACCTGTATTTTGACACCTAGTGAAGACAATGGGGTGAATCAATGCATGGACTGGCTTAATGTCTTTAAAGTGTAGAAAAAAAAATCGATAACTTTCAATCACGAAGCCAACTATCTGCTAGGATGTGTGCACTGTTTGTTCATATCCATAACTGTATAAAATGAAACCATTTTCGTCAGTTGAGAATTAAGGTAAAAGTGTAAAAGGCATATCTGCAAAGTAAGGGGTGAAAAGTCGATATGCATTGATTCTAATGACCATTGAGCAACTTCTTAATAATCCCGTAAACTATACAATGTAAATGCTACCGTAGAAATTCAAATGTTCACGAATTCTATTCACGAATCCGATATACCCAGATATAGTAGTGTAGGTTTTTGTATCAGTAAACCACAGGTACGTTCCGTTTCGGTGTGGTAAACCCGGGCAATAGTTGTATAAGTATACGTAAATGTTCCGTAAATGTGCAGAATCTTTACTGAATATTGCTTTTAAACGTGAGAAAGAGGAAATACATAACAAATGGCATGGTGTTTAAAAAAGGAGATAGCTTGCTTGGTGTTTGGGACAGCATTGGCGTTTACACTTATCTTATTTGTTTACATTATAAAGAAAGAAAATATTGTCAAAATAAAAATGCTGTCAAGTGGTAACACGTACCTAGCGAAGTTTTTCGCAGCGTCATTAGTGGGTGAGGATAGGTCGAAACATTTGAATATCTTCAACGCTACAAATGAAAGCAAAGAGATTCGTGATTCAGTTTCCCAACACAAATGCATTCCTTATAAAACCAGACACGGCAATACTAACATTTGTGTCCATCCTCGTGAACAAGATGAGTTTGTATCTGGTAGCCTTCTACAATCAGGTCAGTGGGAATTTTATCTCGTTAGTCTAGTCGCGAATACTGTTACAACACATCATAGGATGTCGTTTCTGGATATCGGTTGCAATATTGGGACATTTACTATTTACTTAGCTAAGATGGGAACACGAGTGGTTGGTGTTGACGCAAGTAAGGAGAATTTGCTGCTTTTAGCTAAATCATTAACCCTTGGGAAACTTCAACAAAACGTTACACTGCTATTTAACGCCGTGTCTGACAAACATGAAAATGTGACTCTTGAAGAGGTAGCAAAGAACAAGGGTGGTGGTTTTGTGATACCATACAAAGACAATGACAAGGGAGCCATTCGAACCATATTGTTGGACGAGTTGGCCTTCATGTTCCGAGGTCAAAGCCTGTTCATTAAAATGGATATACAAGGCTCTGAGTTAAAAACTTTGAATGGAGGTAAACAGTTTTTTAAGAACGTTGATGTTAGATATGTTTTAATGGAGTTTGTTTTTTACCGGAAAAACAATGGCAAACAATTCTGTGATTTCTTTACTGCGAGAGGGTTTCACCCATACAGACCACTGGACCGATCAAGTGTATTGAACATGGATCAGTATGAATCTTGGCCAAATGATGTTTTATGGATTAAAGAATAAATCATATTTTCTAAAAAAACAAATGAAGACTTTACATTTAACACAAATCATCGGTCAGTTGACAATTTGGAAAGAGACCTTGGAATCGCCCACCGAAAAGAAGTACAGTGATGAGTTTAGTAAGGAAATCGATGGCCGTCGATGGCCATCGATTGCGAGTTGGCTACCGGTCTGATATACAGTGGGGAAAACGTTATTATTCCGTTCAAACGCAAACGCATAGCAATGAAATATAGAAAATGACAACCTTTTGACAATTCTGACCACCAGTTTTAATTTGAGTGGCAAACCGGCGTCTGATCTGCCAAAATGTTTGCAATTACAAAAAAGTTTAAGCGTAAACGAGGTTATTTGGAAAGAAAACGTTTTCTCTATTGTACTCTGCACGCTGCACACGGGGCACAAACTGCGAACCTAAACAGCAAACAGTGGTCATTCATTCATCATGTATATAGCGTCTGACAACGGGTACGAGTAAAAAACATAATGTTAAAAATTCTGAATAAGTAGATGTGACATGATTAAAAGAAAATAGTGCTGATCGGATCCAAATGTCTGCGATTGCTATACATCTGGATAGCAATAGCTGATTTTTGAATACAGGTACACGAAAAAGGCTTACAAATCAATATATTTAAGACACGTCTGTAAACCATACATAACCGATCACGACTATATATAGCTCTTCCGTAAATTCATGTTTTGCTTGTTTTATTTGATCTTGCTCTAAATATGCTGAGGTATGTTTTATGCAATAAATGATTGAATTGAATTGAATTGAATTGAATTGAACACGCTTTAGTTCTTAATCGCTTAATTTATGTAACTGGGCGACGTGATCATGCATCCGGACATGTTTGTTCGTTTTATGCTCTCACCAGAATCCCTCTGAAATATCTATTAGTGTTTTCTTCTGACCTGTCACAGTTATGTTTAGATTGGAACATTCTAAAACTTTAAAAGGGATGAGTTTTCTCTACAACCAGTTAGAGATACGGATAACTGTAATGTTTGTGCGTAATGTACAGTAGAGGATATACATGTATTATTCTTTCCCGTTTAAACGCAAACGCAATGCACTAAACTAAGAAAATTTACTTTTAGAAATTTTAACTGTAGTTTTAATCTGAGTAGCAAACAGGCTGGAGCCTGATCAGACGCCGGGTCTCGTGCTGTACGAGGATCATACTTATCCCAAAAAGGAATGTGTACGATTACATATATACATATCCATGTTACCTTGCTTACCTATTTACCATTATTAACTATTCTATTCTAAAAATAACTCTGACAGGTAAGACAAATCGGACTATATCACGTTATCATTTTAGCCTCTGATACCAATTTGTATAAAATGCGTTGTTGATTCAACCTTTACACTCTCAATGACGCTTGAAAGCGCGTTTGGAAACAGTTTGGATCCTGCTCAGACGCCGCGTTAAGCGGCGTCTGATCATGATTCAAACTGTTTGACACTCGTATCGATCTGTTTTAAATCGTACTAATTGTTTATGGATTATTTCGTTGAAACGAGAAGTGATACAGTGGAGAATCTGTTATTCTTTCCCGTTTAAACGCAAACGTACGCAAACGCAAAGCGCTAAAACGTAGAAAGTACAACTTTTGGACACTTCTGATATTTCATGTTTATCTTGGTGGCAAACAGTTTGGAGCCTGATCAGACGCCGGGTTGCCCGGCGTCTGATCTGGCTCCAAATTGTTTGCACTGCAAATAATAGTTTTAGCGTAAACGCGTTTATTGGGAAAGAATAACAGATTCGCCACTGTAACCTCATATACACTGTACCTGAGGCTAACAATGGTTCCAGATATTTGGCGATGAAGGGGTTTGAACTAATTTATACACAGTTTTCAAGACAGGTATAATCATAACATAACATAACATAATTTTATTGGCTCAAACATTTTTACAATGTTTCTTGCCATTTGAAGGCAAAACAAGATGAACATATTTACAGAGAAGCAATATATCACTGCAATACCGTATACTGGAGTAAGGCAGTATAATATAAACAGTTAACATTTCTTTCATGTAACCGTCATTCAAATGTTAAATATTTATCTCATTTCAAATCAATTTAGATTTCAATAGGCTTTTTGAATACGTGTTGGTTATTATCGTTCTTGTCAAACATTTCAATAGTGAAACAACTGGTAGCAAAAAGTGCACATCCAGACCAGACGACTGCCATAGTCGTCCGATCTGGCACTACACTATTTACTATATTCTCTAAACATAACTAAGATGAAATGAATCAATGGATCTGTACATTTACATGTAAGTCGTCATCTTTAAATGAGCATTTAAAGACATTACATGACCAAGCTTGGTTGGTAACACCTAGTATCATAGAAAGTTTGAGTCAAAGCATGGAGCCCGTGCACTTACTCGGCTAGCGTCTAGGCAAGGAATCATTCAGGCGTCTCATGTGAGAGACACCTAATATTTGATAGCTTGGTAAGTAAAACCCATTGAAAAACCTATTGAGATCTATTATGTAAGGGCCTCTATTCAAAGCTTGAGATAGCTGAACCGTTAACTCCACAATTTTGTCATGATCTACCTGTATTTTGACACCTAGTGAAGACAATGGGGTGAATCAATGCATGGACTGGCTTAATGTCTTTAAAGTGTAGAAAAAAAAATCGATAACTTTCAATCACGAAGCCAACTATCAAATCCTTTTAATGCAGGTATTACACATCAGATCAATGTACTTGAATAAAATTAACTTAATCCTTTCATGTGTCATATAACAGCTATTGAATGCTAATGAAACGTAGCTTTACTAAATACATGTCTTTTCATACATGTAGTGGTGGGTTTTGTCTGATATAGATGCTAGATCTACAGTGGAGAAAACGTTATTCTTTCCCAATAAACGCGTTTACGCTAAAACTATTATGTCCAATTTAAACAGTTTGGAGCCAGATCAGACGCCGGGTAACACGGCGACTGATCAGGCTCCAAACTGTTTGCCGTCCAGGTTAAAATCAATAGTCAGAATTGTAAAGAATTGTCATTTTCTCATTTTAGTGCGATGCGTTTCGTTTGCGTTTAAACGGGAAAGAATAGCGTTTTCTCCATTGTACATGTATTTTAAAATTACCATCGCTCATTATGGTTTTCCTGTTAAAAGCCGTACGAAGTTTATCTTTCAGATAGTGCTGCCAATGTGTTAAAGAATCGCTGGAGGATTTGCAAAGCAAAACCAAATTGTAATAATATGACTTCTTATTGAATCCCCATGTTCAACCCATTGCCCCATAAATACGCATTTTTACGCATTTATGTATTCCTTTTCTGTACAAAATGGTTCCACTTTATAGAGCCAGAAACATGTATCAGAAGAAATATTTGCTATATCGTAGCATATGATAGCTTAAAGCAGGATGGAAGTAAAACAGAATGCGCCTTAAGGCGCATTCAGCTTTACTTTCAACCTGCTTTAAGTGGTCAATTAGAAACATGTTATGGGGTAATTGGTTAATGTCACCCATACATGCACTCTCGGACTATCTCTTTCAGGCCGACCCTTTAACTACCAAAACTTTCGTGAGATGTTAACCCTTTCAACGTTTTATTGTCTCTGCTTCAATTTGGTTGTTTACAAGATCGTTTCAAAGAAAGATTCAATGTAGTATGACTTAGAACATATCGATACTCGTTTACAAACAGTTTGGATCCTGATCAGATGCCGAGTAACGCGGCATCTGATCGGGATCCAAACTGTGTGTAAACGCGCTTTTAAGCGTCATTGTTAAGTCAAGGGTGTTAACGCCGTCTGTGTGGCAGCGAATATCTTCTGAAACATAGAAACATTAAGGCCAATGCTGCTGTTAAGTTCAGAACTATAATACTTTATTATTTTTTTAAGATTACCCGGTAACCGATTTTTCAAACCGATAATCGGAAATTTAAACGGTTTACCGGTTAACCGATTAACCGTTGTCTTCCATAATTATAATGGCAGCGAAAGGGTTAAACTAAATAAAACTCAAATTCTATTGGAGATTTTTGCTTACAAACCCGTGAAATTTGTGAATTTTAAATCCGATATATATACATTCGAATAACGACAAATTATTGGGGAGATATTCCGTGAACACTCTGGGCGTGTTCACCTGAGACTCGCGAGTCTAGTAGAGTTTACCAAATGACGTAAAATGGCTCTAAAATCTGAATGCGCACGCACTTTTCACCAGAACGACAAACCCTTCAGACGAGTAAGTAATGGGTCAAATTAGGTAGTCTGGTACCCGACTATTGGGATTTTGCGTTGCCATGTTCTGACGCCATTTTGAAACTCGACTAACCTGCGCAAGGACTGGGTTAGCATAGAGTTCGGTTCAGAGGTCATATGACGTCATTCGAGTACGATCGCGGTTTGTTCACCTGTAACCTGAGGAACTCGGGTCGACTCGAGGATCTCAGGTGAACACGCTCTCTGTAAAAGCTCATTAGCATAGCATGTACAACACACGTCGATGACGTCATAGCTTTTTGCGATTGGAACTTTGAGCGCTTTCAATCAAAGAGAGACAATTACTTGATAGACGTGTGAATAAGCTACAATTTTGTCCTCTAAATGTAACATACATTGATTGCGTCAGAGTATATGAATTATCGCCGCGCGTATCGATCTCGTGCATTTACGAGCCCAACCAGAAGAGTTGTTATGAAAACAAGCGTTTATTTTGCTACCGTGGGTTCGAATTATCGAGGTTCAAATGTATACCATGATATTTGTTAAACAGTTTGGATCCAGGAGCCCGTTTTATAAAACTTCGTACGACAAATGTTGTCGTACATGTAAGTCTGATTATAAAAGTCTCAACTATTTATTTCTCTATCTAACCCTGTCTTGTGACATCTCTTTTGAATCGTCTTGAAGAAATTAAATATATTTTAAAGTGTTGGCTAACGACCTTTTTGTCGTACGAGGTTTTATAAAACGGGCACCAGATCAGACGACACCTAAACCAACGTCTCTCTTGAGCTCAATTTGTCTGCAGTTGCCATCACTTTTGTGTCTCAACGTTAAGTAAATACTCACTGAAAGTAAGGCTCTAGATAAGAGGGAGTAAACCAGACAAATCCAACATATTCTCATCTATTTTAGCACCAAATCATATGGTGTTACTACTCATTAGAATGATTTCTTTAAGACGGTTCTATTGAGTAGTGACACCAAAGGGTTTAAATCAGAAATAAAGATTTTAGTTTTTGAAATGCTTCCCTTATCTGGAGCCATGTGAATGTATTCGTAGACTGATTAATGTATTGCGTTCCATGATAAGTCACCTAAGGGTCAGTACATGTATTTATAATGATAGATATATAACTCGTCTAGCTTTAGTCAACAGAAGTCATTCTACCGGAATTGCAGTTCAGAAAACAATTATAATGACATGAAGGGTCATAAACATATTTTAGTACAGACAGGTCAGGAACGATGATACATTAGATAAATGCGGCAGATATCAAATGGGTTGATCCAAAACTACAGTATTCACAATAGACTAGGCATCAGGTTGAACGTAAAACAGAGTGAACCTCAAGGCGCATTCTGCTTTACTTTCATCCCGTTTTAAATCATCACCCGATAGGATATAGTCACTGTTTTTTAAGTTGCATATTCGTAACTATATAGAATAGAACTTCAGTGGAGGACAGGGATAAGTGTATACAAATGCGCATCTATTGAGAAAAGCGGATGCTATTTACATGTAGCAGGATATACGTTTCAAAGACAAACACTTCATTATGTCGACCATGCAAAGGAGATAGATATATTTATGTACTAAGATTTATCGACTCTCAATACCATTTACAGCTTAAACCCTTTAATGCCTTATTACCCCGAGAACTATAGTTACAGCGCTCCCTCATAAAACGACACACAATGGGAGAAAAAACGTGTGTGCATTGTTCGGAGGGAGTCGTTATAGTGAGGGAAATTGGCTAGATTTGCAAACAGCTTGAACGCGGCGTCTGATCTGGATTCAAGATGTTTGTCACTCGTCATTATGTTTTTTCTGTCAAAATGTCCAATGTAGCAGACGACAGGTCGTTGTAGGGAGGGAGTACTGTATTTGCAAACAGTTTGTATTCTAAATAGACGCTGCGTAAAGTGACGTCGTACAGTGGAGAATCTGTTATTCTGACGTCATTCGGGACGTCATACAGTGGAGAATCTGTTATTCTTTCCCGTTTAAACGCAAACGTACGCAAACGCAAAGCGCTAAAACGTAGAAAAGAACAACTTCTTGGTCAATTCTGATAGTTCATGTTTATCTTGGTGGCAAACAGTTTGGAGCCTGATCAGACGCCGGGTTACCCGGCGTCTGATCTGGCTCCAAACTGTTTGCACTGCAAATAATAGTTTTAGCGTAAACGCGTTTATTGGGAAAGAATAACACATTCTCCACTGTATCAGGATCCATTCTAGTTGACACTTATTGTTATACATTAAAATTGAGAAATAAAGCATTGTTGTAACCCTTTCACTCTCAATGACGCCAAAAATGTCATAACGCGACGTCTGATCAGGATTCATATTGTTTGACACTCGTATCGAAATATTTTCGGCTATATTCTCTTCAGATTAATCTATAAACGATTTTGCAGACAGCAAAATTGAAGCAGACAATAATGAAACGGCGAAGGAGTAAAATCCCACGATTAATTTGGCAGCAGAAGAGTTAAACTTGATTAAATCATGGCAATGATAGCGTTAGATGTTCTCGCAATAGCAAAGCTTATTTATTATGTCCCTTTGGCTCTACTAGATAGTTATCTCCCTTGTTACAGGTGTTACATGTACACAATGTACTGTGTGAGTGGGTTAGCCACTACATCACATTTTCCACAGGTATTAAACGCTTTCTCTTAGTTTACTACGATGATACAACATAATTATATGTCATTTATATACTGATACAAACTTAGTGTATATTGATCAGATTAATTGCATGTATTTATTTATATAATTTATTCAATCTTTTTGTATGTATATAATGTTATACTCTTCTTACTGCTATGAAAAATGTACCGCTTATGTTTATATTGTGTTTATGGCGATGAACATGCATAGCATGTTTGAGCTGAAAATAAAAACTGAAACTGAAACTATAGTCACTATCCATCTCTAGGATATCCTCAAATACATGTACAGTGGAGAATGTGTTATTCTTTCCCAATAAACGCGTTTACGCTAAAACTATTATTTGCAGTGCAAACAGTTTGGAGCCAGATCAGACGCCGGGTAACCCGGCGTCTGATCAGGCTCCAAACTGTTTGCCACCAAGATAAACATGAACTATCAGAATTGACCAAGAAGTTGTTCTTTTCTAAGTTTTAGCGCTTTGCGTTTGCGTACGTTTGCGTTTAAACGGGAAAGAATAACAGATTCTCCACTGTAGCAGTCCGATTACAACCTGCAAGTAAAAAGGAAAACATGTATCATGCGAAACATTGGACATCATCTTGACAGTATTATATATTCCATTGACTCTTTAATGATCAAATTTATCGTGAGATATTTACCCCTTCACCGCCATATTGTCGTCTGCTTCAAAATTGTTATCTGCAATATCGTTTCAAAGTTAGTTTTAAGGAAGTATAACTGTCGTAATTTCAAAACAAGTGGCAAATAATTTTGATCCTGATCAGACGCCGCGTGACGCGGCGTCTGATCATGGTCAAATTTGTTTGCAAATGCGCTTTATGACGTCATTGAGAGATGAAGTCTTCAATCTCATTCCCATAGAACATAGTACATGTATGTCTGGAAATTCAATCACCATCATGTTTAATTTATATCACGGTTGGCTGATATCGTCGTCAAATCGTTTCTGCAACAATTGGCATAGACTGAAGGCATTCGCAGACTGATAAATATACTGCGTGTCAGGATGAATCAACTTAGGGTCAGGAGAAACATTCATAATTGTATACAGTGGAATCCCTCCAAACCGGAAACTGAAAATACCGAAATTCTCTCTAAACCGGAAAAAAAACTTTGGTCCCCTTTCCAATCCTTCTTTATCTAAACCCATTACACACAATTAATACCCACTTAACACATTTCTGAATATGTATCATCAGAAATAATTGCTATATAATTCAGCAGATTATAGCTTAAAGCAGGTTGAAAGTAAAGCATTCTGCTTTACTTTTAACCTGCTTTAAAGTGATCAGCTATCTTCCATACAAGAAACAAGCTATGGGATAATGGTTTAAAACCCCTCTTAATCGGAATCCCTTTAAACCGGAAGAATATGTTGTCCACATATATCCGGCTCAGAGGGGTTTCACGGTACAGTGCTCTCTCTCTCTACAACGACCCTCCGAACTATAATTCTCAACTTACAACCTTACAGTAATGTGAGTTATATTAAGAGATACAGTGGTAAATACGCTATTCCTACCCACTTTACGCGTTTCTTACGCGTTTCTTACGCGTTCGTTAAGCGTTCTTTAAGCGTTCGTTACCCGTTTCGTTTAACGCGTTTACTACCCGTTTCTTAACGCGTTTCTTAACGCGTTTAAACGCGTTTAAAAGAGCCCGGATGAAAGGGGAGTAATCATGGAAAAAGGGAGGTAATCCATGTATGACTTGCGGGCCGCTCTTATCCTACTTAAGAATTTAGTAAATATCGTTACTGTGGAGTAAATATAATCTTATAAAATTTTATGAAATCATTTTCTTTAAGAAGAAAGGTTATCCTGTTAGAGTTTTATGAATATACATTTATTTTCCCATATAAAGGATACGGTTTAAAAAGGATTATGTAAATTGTGTTTATTACTATAACTATGAACATGCGGAATTCCCACATGTGGCATGCAGGGCTAGCCGCTAACACTGTTGCGTCACAAGCCGGACAGGGGGGTAATAAAACTGCGGCTTATCAAAGTAAGTATCCTAATGCCCCATTGGGGTTGATTGGAATATCAACCAAATAAACCAAACCTTATATGCGAGTATGTGTCAGTTATTATACTCTCTCATCAAAGTAAAATATATCTGTATAGTTTGAATATGGATGAGACTCACGTAACTCGGCATTTCATCTAGAGCCAAACTGTAAAAATGAAATCAAGACCGTATGCTTCATTCTTAGCTGTAAAACATAAGAACCGAACTACTCGGCGTCCCATCTACATCTAAATCGATATTATGAAAGTAATTGGGTTTATTCAAAGCTGTCAGTTTGGATCCTGATGCTATGCCGATCTATACAGCCAGGCGTTTGATCTGGATTCAAACCATTTGAATAGAAATCAACATGGAAGGAATTATTCTAATACATATCAAACAGAAATAATCTCGATGAAACCATGGAGAAATGAAACGCCGAGTCACTCAGCATTATGATCGAGATCCAAACTGTCTATATTTATATAAATTCTATAAGCGAAACCAGTTTAGATCCTGATAAGAGGCGTCTCATTTACAGAAAATGTTTTCAAAAATCGCATTACAATATGAGTTTTATCGCGAAAATGCTCCAGTGACAAATCGATTCTTGTTTTTTATAAACCCGTTTCATTCGGATTTTTCTAAAACGGCAATCATCGATAAGATCCGAAATCTCCGCGTGAAACGGAAAACGGACGCCCCAATCGCAGCATCTCGGGTATAACCGTTTATTAACGCGTTTAAACGCGTTCAAATCGTTAGGCCTTAACCGTTCGTTAAGCGTTCATTAGGCGTTCGTTAACCGTTCACTATGCGTTTCTTACGCATAGATAAACGCGTAAATGGGTAGGAATAGCGTATTTACCACTGTACTATAGAGATAGACAAAGTATGTTTAAATTAACTGAATTGCTCGGTATACAAAATAGAAACGAATTATATAATTTATGTAGATATATATCAGAAGCTACACAACTAAGAATAAACACTATCAATGCGACTTAGACATTTAACAATCTACTATTAAACAAATGTCAAAGTACACACACATATATATATGCATAATAAAACTGTAAGAATGTAAGTTTGTATATAATCACAATGCGATGATTTAACAAAGTTCATACAAGGAACTAGCATTATTTATTCTATTCATATACAAGTAGGTATAGACCAGTGTAAGTGTATAGTACACAGTTTGCAGCACAGGACGTGTGACATATTTTTTGTATAATAAGATTATAATATGTTATACAATTATGCTACATGCATGTGTAATATAGACGTAAATATGTGGGTATGTACATAATTACTAAAAACATATGCAGTAATAAGATTAGTTTGATCTGTATCTATCAAACATAACGAATGTTTACTCCGCTTTCGAGCGATACTCTGGTCAGAAGGCCCAGGGTGTAGTAACGATAGCGGTTTACATGTAGCTTATTTTAGCTTGATAAGTCCATCCATCGGACACAAACCTACCACTAGGATTTCTTGTCAAAACTGTTATATTTATATAGAGAGATTTGTAATCACTAGAAACTGTGAAGTTTATGTGAAATAAAATTCTGTTCTGTTCTGTTCTGTTCTGTTCAGTAATGACTGTCTTTAACCCTTTACCCCATAGCCTGTTTCTAGTTTTGAAGATAGGTGGCTACTTAAAGCAGGTTGAAAGTAAAGCAGAATGTGCCTGAAGGCACATTCTGCTTTATTTTCAGCCTGCTTTAAGCTATAATCTGCAAGGAAACTGAAAATAATTCTTATGAATTATATTCATGACTGTATAATTTGGGACTATTTTCTACAGCGGAGGAATAAATTAAATGTGCTAAAAGTCGCTTCTATTGGGGAAAGGGTTAATCCAAAAACAAGACAATTACTGTATATCCCTTTCAATGCTGCTTAACATTGTCGTCTGTAACAGTTGTTTTTTCTCAAAACTACATTTTAGACATTTTGAAAGGAGCAACACAGACGCCGCGTGACGCGGCGTCTGATCTGGCTTCAAACTATGTTTTAAATGTACGCCAAGTCATGTTTAGCACTCTTATGTTACAGAATAGTTTCCTTTATTATCCTATAAAAATCTCCGAACAACAGACAATCTGTGTACCCCATTTGGTGTTGATGTAGAGATAGAACACTGTGTATAGAAATGGTATATGGTTACTCGATAGAAGAAACTGTAAACTGTTACTGTACTGAATGAACAGAGCGTAGAAAACCTCTACTCCTCTGCTATTTTCCCATCTTTCAGTTTTATTTTAAGACAGGCGAATACTAAAATACCTACTAATACGCCTCCTAAAATGTTGGATGTTTGTTAGATAATCCCCAGTTTTTTATTGAAATACAAGATACAAACTAATGATCCGTGTGCTACATTGAACAGAACAAGATATCAAAGAGAACGCTTCTACTTGAGACGAAGGGCTTAACCTTTTCACTCTCAATGACGTCATAAAGCGCATTTGCGTCTGATCAAGATTAAATCCGTTTGCCATTTGTTTTGAAATAACGTCAGTTTTGCTCCCTTAAATCTAGCTTTTTGAAACGATATTTCAGACAGCAATATTGAAGCAGACGACAATATGGCGGTGAAGGGATAAAAACCTCACTATCAATATGATCACGAAAAGAGTTAAAAATCAGACTCTTTTTACAGGAGAGTTATTCCTGCTCGCCTAACCTGTATGTACATGTACATGTAACATGTGGTTTTACAGAATACCGCAGCCATAAATCAGAATTAGCACATGTGTGTTTTATTTGAATGAAAAACAGCATGCATATAAATCTAAAAAAAAACAATCCCGAAAGTCCTATTAAAAGGTATCAACGACTAGATTCTAATAGATCTAGTTGATATTGGAGTTTGGCCAATATGAATTTAAATAGTTTGTATTGAACTGTTTAAAGCAAAATAATGAGCGGAACTGTAAGGATGAAATTATTTGTTCTCAATAAATGCGTTTCAATCTACCCAAATCACAACTGTCATTGCAGCTAGATCAGACACTAATCGCCACTCATCTTAAAATACATGTAAATAGTCTAAAACAAAAGTTTTACCTTTCAACATGTTGTTTGCGTTGCATTTCGGTTTCGTTTGTATTTAAACGGGGGATATTGATATATCTATTATAACATTTTCTCACTGAACATGTAAGTAACATTTCCTTGATAAAATTTATCGTGAGGATTTTACCACTGCCTCGACCTATTGTTGTCTGCATATTGTTTCAAAGTTTGCTTTCAGGCAGTATAACTGAGTCAGACATACTTTCAAAAACAAGTGGCAAACAGTTTTGATCCAGATCAGACGCCGCGGTTACGCCGCGGTTACGCGGCGTTTGATCAGGATTGACTGTTTGCAAATGCACTTAATGACGTCATAAAAAGAGACAGGGTGAATAGTTCAACATGTGGTTTTATAGCACACATATATAATAATTCATAAATAACTTGATAATTAATCACCCAGAGATTCATTTGCTAACGTAATGGCTTTAACAGATACATGTATCTGATCAAAAGAAGAAATAGAACGTTTATTTGACTTAACCCTTTCACTCTCAATTTTTTCGTGATATTTAACCCCTTCACCGTTTCATTGTCGTCTGCTTCAGTTTTGTCGTCTGTAATGTCGTTTCAAAGTTTAAAAATAAGGCAGTATGACTGAAGAAATTTCAAAACGAATATCAAACAGTTTTGATCCTGATCAGGATCCAAACTGTTTGCAAACACGCTTTCAAGCGTCATTGAGACCGGAAGGGTTAAACTATAATGCTTCTCGTCATACACACAATTCATAAACATATTTACAATATAATATAACACAAGGTCAAATTTGATATGTAGGTCTAGATCTACTAAATAACAGCTAGAAAAAAGTACGCGAAGTAAACTAGTAAATATCACGAGTGTGGTATCAAATGCATTGATTCGTTATCATTTATTTAGAATACTAATTTATATAGAGAGAGGCAGCATATCACACAGTTTGGTGCAAATGAGACGCCGAGTTACTTAGCGTCTGTAATGAACTCGAACCGCTTGAGTGAGTCATAACAATTTTGTCACCACGTGCATCTTGATCAGACATGGATGTGTTTCCATCCAAGAACAGTTTGGATCAATTTCAGAAGCAGCAAAGGTCGCACGTCTGATTCAAACTGTAATTAACCCGTTAGAACAAGAAGTCGTTTAACATTATTATTGCAGTGTTCCCTCTCTACATCGACTCCCTCCTTACAACAACGCTTGCCGCTGTCACCAAGACAATTATGTTTAACCCGAATACTTCTCCAATATCGTCTGCTTAAAACTGTTGTCTGCCAACTGTCTTACATAATGGACATATTGACAGAAAAAAACCAACATAATGACAAGTGACAAACAGTTTGAATCCAGATCAGACGCAGCGTCAAGCGGCGTCTGATCTTGATTCAAGCTGTTTGTAAATGTAAGTCAATTTCCATTCCTATAACGACTCCCTCAAACCAAAACACATACTCTTTGTCTCCCATTAGGTTTCTTTGTAGAGAGGGAGTGCTGTTATTCAAACTCCACTTGAAATATTACTAATTAAGAAGATTACAACTCTTCAACGTTGATGCTGTCCTTGTAGTGAATGGGTTGTCCAAGTTTGGATTGATTGGTCACACAGGGTCATCAATTCATAATGTGTACATAATGGCGATTGTTTTAGATTTAATAAAAAGGTGCACACTAATGAAACATTTAAGATAAGTCAGAGATCTTTCTGAAGCTTCTGAAAGTTCATATTTTGACGAAATGCTCCAATCTGACCTATCGAAGTATTGAGCATGCTCTTAGTCTCATTTTAAATGCCACGTGATCATAAGGCAGTAGTCGTATTTGACCCAACTACAAACCTAAATTGTCCATTTTAAGTTTCAGGGGTGCATTGTAACATCGATGACACATTTTGTATGCTTTACAAAATAACGAATATGTTTTCATTATGAATGATTTTTGTTTGTCGTTTATAAACTAAACAATAAAAGCTGTACATTTGCTGATAAATTGCGTGCAATCTTCAAACTAGTCTAATCGGCAAAACAAAATTAAATCTCATCTTTCAGTTTTATTGTAAGACAGGCGAATACTAAAATACCTAATGCTAATGCTAATACGCATGCTAAAATGTTTGGTGTTTGTTATATCTCTAGTTTTTAATTAAGATACATGTGCAAGATACAAACTTATTATCCGTGTGCTACATTGCGCAGAACACGGTATCAAAGAGAACGCTTCTACTGACGATAATAGAAGATGCAGGTTCTTTTTACGGGATAAATATTCCTGTATGTAACATGTGGTTATACAGAATATTACAGCCATAAATCAAAATTAGCACATGCATGCTTTATTAAATGAAAACATAATGCATATAAATCTAAATAAAAACAACAACACCCGAAGGTCCTCATAAAATGTATTAACGACTAAATTCGAATAGATCTTCTTGATATACATGTACAGTGGAGAATCTGTTATTCTTTCCCGTTTAAACGCAAACGTACGCAAAGGCAAAACACTAAATCGTAGAAAAGTACAACTTTTTGACAATTCTGATAATTCATCTTTATCTTGGTGGCAAACAGTTTGGAGCCTGATCAGACGCCGGGTTACCCGGCGTCTGATCTGGCTCCAAACTGTTTGTATTGCAAATAATAGTTTTAGCGTAAACGCGTTTATTGGGAAAGAATAACAGATTCTCCACTGTATGAGTTTGGCCGACTTCTAAACCAGTACGTTAACCCATTACCCTATAGCCTGTTTCTCGTAGTAGTTAATATATGTGACCTATTAAAGCAGGTTGAAAGTTAAGCAGAATGCGCCCTAGGGCGCATTCTGCTTTATTTTCAGCCTGCTTTAAGTTACTATCTGCTAGGATATTGAAAATATTTCTTATGGTACATATTCATGACAGTATAAAATGGAACTATTTTCTTTGGCGGATGAATAAAATGAATGCGTAAAAAGTCGCTTCTATAAGGGAAAGGGTTAATGCAGAAAAGTAAGAGGATCTGTAAGGAGTTCCCGTAGAGTAGCACTTATCCTTTCTTAATAGACGCGTTTACCCTAAAAGTATTACAGTGAAACTCCTCCAAACCGGAACCTCTAAATACCGGAATTCTCTCTAAACCGGACAAAAACTTTGGTCCCGTTTCCAAACCTTCTTGATTCTAAATTACACCATAAAAACGCTTTTTATATTACATTCATGAATATTTATCGTCAGAAATATTTTTATATTCTTGTAGATGATAGCTTAAAGCAGGTTGAAAGTAAAGCAGACTGCTTTAAGTGATCAGCTATCTTCCATACTAGAAACAAGCTATGGGTTTAAACCCCTCTAAACCGGAAACCCCTCTAAACCGGAAATTTATGTTGTCCCCATACATTTCTGTTTCTTTTGTGTTAAAACGGTGGAGAATAATCATCTTCTCAACTGTAAAGACAAACAATGAGAGCGCTAACCCTTTAATCCGGCGTCTGATCGGGCACCAAACTGTTTGCCACTCATTTTAAAATAAATAGTGAGAAATCAAAAAAACGTTTTATGTTTGTGGATTGCATTTGGGTTTCGTTTGCATTTAAACGGGAGCGAATTGCGTCATTATAATAACTCTTTCAAACTGAACCTGTACATGTAATGAACCTGTTCGGGATCAAATTGATCGTGAGGGTTTTACCCCTGCACAACCATATTGTAGTCTGCTTCAATGTCGTTGTCAGCAATATACGTTCAATGTTATATATAAGGCAGTACTACTGACATAATTTCAAAATAAGTGGCAAAAAGTGTTGATCCAGATCAGACGCCGCGTTACGATGCGTTTGATCAGGATTAAACCTCTTTGCAAAATTATATTAATGCACTTTATGACGTCATAAAGATTGAAAGGGTGAATAGTTCAACATGTGGTTTTATAGTACACCTAAGTCAGAACTCACAAATAAGTTGATAATTAAACACCTAGAGATTCATTTGCTAACGTAATAGCTTTTACAGATATCGGATCAAACATTGATGTACAGTGAAACCACTCTAAACCGGACATGTGTCGGGACAAAATAAATGTCCGGTTTAGAGGGGTTTCCGGTATAGAGGTTTTTTTACCCTTGACCAAATAGCTTGTTTCTATGGAAGATAGCTGACCGCTTAAAGCAGGTTTAAAGTAAAGCAGAATGCGCCTTAAGGCCCATTCTGCTTTATTTTCAACCTGCATTAAGCTATCATCTTCTAGAATGTATAAACTTTTTTCTTCAGTATAGGAATAAATCAAAGACGTAAAAATGGCGTATTTATGGTGTAATGGGTAAAAATAAAGAAGGTTTTGAAACGGGACCAAAGCTTTTGTCCGGTTTAGAGAGAATTCCGGTATATAGAGGTTCCGGTTTAGAGGGGTTCCACTGTATTTCCTTCCAAGAACTGGCGTCGACTGATTTAACAGTTTGGAGCCATTTACAGAGCTGTATTTTACCCTTTCACTCTCAATGCGCATTTGCAAACAGTTTGGATCCTGACCAGTCACCGCGTAACGCGGCGTCTAATGATAATTCAAATTGTTTGACATTCTTTTTCACATTTCTTCACTCATACTGCCTTTAATTTAACTTTTAAACGATATTGCAGATAACAATTTTGAAGCAAACGACAATGAAACGGTGAAGGGGTAAACATACCCCGAAAAATTTGATCATGAACGGAATAAGTCCCAGCGAAAATCGCCCCTCTACTCAAGTTTTAAACAGAAACCATTGAGAAAAATGAAGGGTAAACATTATACAGTGGAGAAACTGTTATTCTTTCCCGTTTAAACGCAAACGTACGCAAACGCAACGCACTAAAACGTAGAAAAGTACAACTATTGGACAATTCTGATAATTCATGTTTATCTTGGTGGCAAACAGTTTGGAGCCAGATCAGACGCCGGGTTACCCGGCGTCTGATCTGGCTCCAAACTGTTTGCACTGCAAATAATAGTTTTAGCGTAAACGCGTTTATTGGGAAAGAATAACAGATTCTCCACTGTACCTGTCATAGTTTACGTTTGATTACATTACGAATACCTTCAGTTAGGTTTACCCTTAGATTATTAGTAACAACCTGACTAATATTTATAAACAGCTTGGATCCAGTTACTTGTATATCGACTGCTATTCTGCTATTCTGGGTGCAAACTATTTGATACTTGTGTCTCTGTATCTATGGCCACTTGCCTGAAATCTAATCTGATAGTGAATTATAAAAGCTGACAACAATGTCAAAATGGACGGTAGAGTTAACCCTTTCGCTCTCACTGACGCTTAAAAGCGCGTTTGCAAACAGTCTGGATACTAATCAGACGCCGCGTAACACGGCGTCTGATCAGGATCCAAATTATTTGACTTTCGTTCTGAATTTTTGTTACATTGAAACGACATTGCAGACAAAAACAAAATAGAATCAAACGACAATAAGACAAAGACAAAACACATTTTATTGTGATACAGGCCTCCGGCCCCGACACATATACAATGAAACAGTGAATGGGGTAAATGTATTCCGAATAATTTGATCATGAAAAGGATGAAAGAAAATACTAAAGTCTAGTACCTTGTAAAAAATAGCATAACATACGCATAAATCGCAAAAACATAGATAGTTAAAGTGTTTGCGAATAAGTCACCCGTATAATGGTATTTACAGATATCACATGTTGCGTTTGTACTCTTGGCCAAAAAATACAGTGCTCCCTCCCTATAACGACCATCCCAACAACGATTCCATCTTTACAACAACGCTTGCCGCTCTTCCCCAAAAACAAGACAATAATGCCCAACCTATTTACGACTGCAATGTCGTCTGCTTAAAATTGTCGTCTTCTGTTTTTCTCCAAATTTCATATTGGACATTTTGACAGAACAAAATGCAATACGCGGCGTCTGGTCTGGAATCAAGTTGTTTGCAAATGTAAGTCAATTTTCCTCCCTATAACGAATCCCTCCAAACAACGCACACACTTTTTTACTCCCATTGGGTGTCGTTGTAGAGAGGGAACACTGTAGTCGAAACGCGATACTTCGAAATCGCTTAAATCGATCGTACCAATATTTCGTAAGTTGAATTTTGATAATAAACGATCTCGCGAAAGTCGAACATAGCCATATTTCAAAGTTAACCCTTTCACTCTCAATGACGCCATCAAGCGCGTTTGCAAACAGTTTGGGTCCTGATCAGACGCCGCGTAACGCGGCGTCTGATCAGGACCCAAACTGTTTGATACTTGCATCAATATTAGGTACATGTAAGTCCTTCAACCTTAAATCTAACTTTGAAACGTGTATTGCAGACAAGGATATTGAAGTAGACGACAATAAAGCGATGAAGGGGTAAAATCTCCTGAATAATTTGGAGTTTAAAGGGTTAAAACGTGGCTTAACTCCAGCTGCTACAATATTAATATTGAATCAGGGCAGAATCCACGCTCCGTATCTATGTTAATGCTAAACATTTTAGATTGGACAATTTGAAGTCGAATATTGAGAAAATAGAAGAGAATTAAAACCAGGCGGTGATAATATGAACTTTCTGTTCCTTACTGAACCTGTAATTGATTATCCACATGTTGTTTTATATCAAATAATTTGATAATTAAACACCTAGGGATTCATTTACTAACGTAATGGCTTTTACATATACAATTAAATCTCTCCATAACGACCGCTAAATTGTGTTAATTATAATGTATTTAAGATACAAGATACCAGAAGATTTATTAAATGTCGGACACACTATAACAGTAAACAGTAGCTGTAACAGCTATTTTCTGACAAACACAATTATAATATAAACAAGAGTAAAAAGGTTGTAAAAAGAAAGGCTGTAAAATAAAGGGTTTACATAATTATAAAAGGCGGATGCAAGCTAAAAGGCATAGAACTACCAAATTTGGTATGTAGCATCATTAATGGACATCTTTCAAAATTGTTAAAAGTTTGCACCTTGGGTCAAATTTGTCTAAAGGGAGTCAAAGTTTTACATATGATTATAATTTAATATTGTTTGTTTTCATTACATTTGGTTAGCTGTGATTGGCTGTAATTTTTGTTTCATAACTCCATGAAAAAAATAAAATTCAGGCCACGCCTTGTCAGGACTACTTTCATCACGTGACAGTCTTTGTGTATGGACGTGTTTTTATCTTGTCCGATAAATTTTGAGTATTTCAATATATAAAAGGAAGGAAAACAGGACTTTTAAGGTAAAAAGTTGAAATTTATCCAGCAATGTTCATATTGATTCGGTATGGGTCGTAGAAATAAAAGTCAAGCAGAAAGCAAACGAAAACACAGCAGTGACAATTCAAGCAGCGGTGTACCGAAGACACCTAGATATGGCGGCTCGCCACCAGATAGGCTGAATAGTCAGTATGATGAAAGCCTAAGTCAGACATTACATCAAGTTAATAGTGTGCTATTTGATGATGCTCTTCCTCTTGATAACTCTGTGTTTGAGCCAACTGATACTATGAGCAAGCCCACATCATATAGCACTGCTCCCTGTGCTAATAATGTAGACCCCTCTGTCGTTACCCCACCCAGCAGAAGCGCTAATGACTCCATTAAAGGTGCCCAATCATCAGATGCATGTATTAATAAAGGCTCTTCCATGTCATCAACTTCATCGCAAAGTGGAAATCCCCAATTTGCTACTGATATCATTACTTGTATGGGAAGAATAGAAGCCAAACTAAACAACATGGAAAAGCGCCTCAGCAAACTTGATAGCATTGAGCAGAAAATGACCGGTTTCGAGAAGAATATAAAGGATCTATGGGGGTATGTGCATGACCAAACCAAAAGAATTGATTCCAAACTAATGGAGATTGACAACAGAGTTGACAACTTTGAATTTGCTCTCGGCCAAACACACAGCGAAATTTCTACAATGTGTAAAGATGAGGTACAAATAAAGGACGATCTGCTCTACATTAAATCTCAAAGCATGAGAAATAACATTATATTTGGAAACATTCCTGAGCAGCGAAACGAAACACACGAGGAAACCGAGGTGAAGCTACGCTCATTCTTTACTGAGCACCTTAAAATTGCCGAGGATTTGGCTAGCAGCTTAAAGCTTGAACGTGTACATCGCATGGGTCGCCGTGATGGTAATAATTCAACGCGCAAGATCGTGGCCAAATTCACGTACTACAAGGATCGGGAAATGGTTCGTCGCCAGCGAGACAAATTGCACGACACCACATATTATTTGCACGAGCAATTTCCCCCTGAAATAGCTGCTAGAAGACGTGCTTTAGTGCCCCAGCTTAAGGCTGCCAAAAATCAGGGTAAACAAGCCTGGTTGTCGTACGACACCTTGTTCATAGATGGCGCTGCAGTTAAGACAGCAGACAGGCGGACGAACACTGGTAACGCTTAATGGCACGATGAGGGTGGACTTTCGGTTCTGTCATGGAATGTGAATGGTTTAGCTAGCTCAAAGTTAGAAGACAACGACTTTTTAGATGTAATAAATAATTATGATATTGTGTTTTTGTTTGAGTCGTGGGGTAAAAAAACCTCTAAATTTGATATTGAAGGTTATCAGTGCTTTAATTTATATAGAAAATATCAAAACAGAAGAGCGAAACGCTGCAGTGGCGGAGTGGTAATTTATATCCGTAATAGTATTAGTAAAGGGGTTAAAATTGTAAATAATCATTACGATACTATAGTGTGGTTAAAACTAGATAAATATTTCTTCGATTTTACAGCTGATGTCTTTTTAGCAGGTGTTTATATATGGGTAGAGAATTCGCCTAGCTATAACTTTATTAACGATGATTTATTTGATGTATTGCAAAGTGATATTGATTTATACACAGATCAGGGTAATATACTGTTAACGGGAGATTGGAATGCTCGTATAGGGAATGGGGACAAAAGAGATTACATAGTTTGTGATAGGTCAGTGCGGGATTTAGATGACGACGAGTATTGTCCAGATTCACCTTTAAGTCGCGTATCATTAGATAAAACACATAATAATCAGGGTATTAAACTATTAGATCTGTGTAAATCAAACTCTTTGCGAATAGCAAACGGTAGATTAGGTGAGGATTTCAATAAAGGTAACTTCACTTACATATGCCAAACCGGTGCTAGCGTTATTGATTATTTATTGTTACAAGAAAATGATTTTAATTTGATAAAAGATTTTAAAGTAGGACAGTTTAATGAATGGTCAGACCACGCCCCCTTATCGTTCGGTATACGCTGTAGTACATGCGTTGACCGTGACGACGGGCAATATATTCGCACTCGCATAAGATGGGATAACGAGCGACGTGATGACTTTAGGAGTAGTTTAATTTCGAAGTTACCATTATTGAATTCGATCACACATGAGTTAAATCCAAACTGCAAAGATGTCATTGATAAATGTATAGGAAGCTTTACAAATGTTATTACACAAGTTGCCGAGCCTTTGTTTTATAAACAAGAAGTTATAAATAAAAAGGCTCATGCTAGTAGTACTTTATGCAAGAAATCAGCTTGGTTTGATGTAGAATGCAAAGAGGCGAAAAATAAGTACACTATTTCTAGAGAAAAGTTCAATTTATGTAAAAATGATGTTAATAGAATAGAATTTTGTAAAAATAAGCTAGCCTATAAGAAACTTATAAAACGAAAGAAAAGTAAAGCGGAGTTGTTGAAAATGGAAGAAATTGTGAGCATGAGACAGTGTAGACCAAAAGAATTCTGGAAATGTTTTTCAAACAAGCAGAAAAGAGTGCAAAACAGTAGCATCGACATTAATGATTTTTATGGTTATTTTTCAGAAATGAGTTCACAATTTCCTGATGTTTTGAATGATGAAGCAGAATCTTTTTGCAGGAATTTACATAGCAATGATACTTCCCATATAGATGATGTAATGTTTGATGAATTGGATTATGTAATAACAGCTGATGAAATAGAAACTGCTATACATAAGCTTAAAAGAAATAAGTCATTTGCAGGAGACACAATGATTAATGAATATTTTATTGAAGCATCTGATATTTTAATGTCACATTTACTTGATATATTTAATAGCATTTTATCATCGGGCTATTTCCCGAGTCAATGGATGGAAGGAATTATCGTCCCTTTATTTAAAAAGAATGATCCAAATAATGTTAATAATTATAGGGGAATTACTTTAGTAAGTTGTTTTTCTAAAATATTTACTAGTATCTTAAATAAGAGGCTGTCAGACTGGGCAGAAAATCATAATATTATTAGTGATTGTCAATTTGGATTCAGAAAGGGCCGTTCTACCACTGATGCTATTTTTGTTTTAAATGCTGTAATCAGCAAAGTTCTTAATGAAAACAAACGTCTAGCTTGCGCGTTTATAGATTTCAAAAAAGCTTTTGATAGTATTTATAGAAATGGACTTTGGTTTAAACTTAATAAACTTGGCGTCAGAGGTAAAACGTTTAGAATTATATATGATATGTATACACAGGTTAAAGCTAGAGTACGTCACTGTGAGTCATACTCAGATTATCTGCAGTGTTCGACCGGATTGAAACAAGGGGAGATAATGTCGCCATTACTTTTTTCTCTGTTCCTAGAAGACCTAGAATTGTTTTTATTAGATGGATCAAATTCCGGTATATCAGTCGAGGAAATAAGTTTTATTTTAATGCTCTTTGCTGACGATATGGTTATTTTAAGTGATTCTGTCTTAGATTTACAGAAGAATTTGGACCTCCTTCAGGAATATTGTACTCTATGGGGATTAGAGGTTAACACAGACAAAAGTAAAATTATGGTTTTTAGAAAAAGGGGACCTGTAAAAGAAAATGAGAAATGGTTATTTAACAACGTTCCATTAGAAGTTGTAGACAATTTCAACTACCTTGGAGTTGTATTTCATTATACAGGCACCTTTCAACTGAATCAAGAAACACTAGCCGGTAAGGGGGTACGAGCTCTAAATTCACTTCTTGTTAATATTAGAAAATACTCTGTAAAACCTAGTATCCAATGTGAGTTGTTTGATTCTTTTGTTTCTTCGATATTGAACTATAGTTGTGAGGTCTGGGGGTTTAGTAAGAATAAGGAATTAGAACGGGTGCATCTTAAATTTTGTAAATACCTTTTGCGAGTTAAACAATCCACTAGTAATATGTCAGTTTATGGAGAATTAGGCAGATATCCTTTGTACATACATAGATATACGCGTATAATTAGATACTGGATTAAAACCCTGTCTAGTGATAATAGAATTGTTAATTGTTTATACCAGGCTTTATTAGCTGATGTTGAAATAGGTAAAACTAACTGGGCGTCAAAAGTCAAAGCATTGCTAAATAGCACAGGCTTCTCCTATGTCTGGCATAACCCAGACATTGTTGACTTAAAAATATTCTGTGCTGTGTTCAAACAAAGGTTAATAGATCAGTTTACACAATCATGGTACACAACCATAGATACTAGTTCGTCTTTATATTTTTATAAACATTTTAAAACGTCTTTCGAATTTGAGCCATATCTAGACAAAATATCTGCAAAATTCCGAGTTCCATTTTCAAAGTTAAGGCTTTCATCTCATCAGTTAAGAGTTGAGACAGGCAGATACGGTAATAACAGAATAGAACGAAATGAAAGATATTGCGTCATTTGTAATTCAGGTGATATAGAAGATGAGTACCACTTTACCCTAGTCTGTACTGCATATAGCGATATACGTAATAAGTACATCAAACCATTCTATGTAAGTAGGCCAAGTATATTTAAATTCCTCGACTTAATGAACAATAAGCAGTTTTCTACCCTAAAGAATCTATGTAAATATGTCTATGAGGCTTTTGGCATACGTCAAACTCTCATCAATAGAAACTAATCTTTATCATTAGTGCCATTGTGCAGTTTATAAAAACCCACTGAAATGTGAAACAACTTTCATCTGTGCATATTTACGTTTAATCCGTATATTACGGTGTTATCCCTCTTGAGCGACTATGGTCGCTGTTGAGGGGTAATACTGTACTTCAATCGGACATCAGTATTCATCCAGTTCTTAGTTATGAGAATTGCGTTTCACATCGTTATGTATCTTATGTAAATACAGAGTTATCCCCCTTGAGCGGCTTTGAATCCCTGCCTTATTTGAGACAGAGGGCGACACACCGTATGTTGAGAGTCATGCAGAAAGCTCCTGTAGGAACTTTCTGTGTTTCTCTCCACCTGCAGTGGTAACTCGCGTTTGAGAAGTCCACAACTTACCAGGAAAGACGGGTCGCTGTTGAGGGGTAGTACTGTATTACATTTTTACTTAAGTTCTTGTTTAAGAGCATAAACTATTCCCTGAATGGCAGTCGCTGTTGAGGGGTAGTACTGTACAATATCTATATTTCTGTTCTTGTTTAAGAGCAATGCGTTAGCATTACGTTCCATGTTATTATTAAAACTACAGTGTTATTCCTCTCGAGCGACTCAAAACCCTTGCATCTTTTGAATTAGGCGGTGGTGTACTGGAGGACGAAAGTAGTGCAGAAATTTCCGGTTGGAACGTTCTGTATTGCTCTTGTCTTGCATAAGCTGCTGTGGGTTTTCAAACTCCTAACACAGGTCGCTGGAGTCGCTGTTGAGGAGTATCACTGTATACAATCTATATTTCAGTTGTGTTGAAGAGCACTATGTTGCATGTATTATATTATCATAACAGTAATACGGTATTATTCCTCTCAAGTGACACTAAAGCATACCTTAATCGAGGAAGATCGTCGTTTACTGCATGATGAGAGTATTGCAGAAAGCTCCTGTAGGATCTTTTTGTATTACCCTTGTCTTGCATTGGACACCCACTTGTTTCTAAGATCACTATTCACCATGCTTAATGGGTCGCTGTTGAGGGGTAGTACTACAGTATAACAACTATATTTCTGTTCCTGATTAAGTGCACTAAGTTTTATGCAAATATTATCCTATCATATTACAGTGTTATCCCCCTTGAGCGGCAATGAACCCATATCTCATTAGGGCCTGGTAGAGGTGTACTGTTGGACGAGCTTAGGCCAGCGAGCTCATGTACGACCTTTCTTTGCTACGTTTGTCTTGCAGTGACCATCCACATGCTTTTCTAAATAGCACATAATTCTAGTGTAGGACAAGTGTAATGCAGAGGGCTCTAGTATATATGAGTATTCTGGATTGCTTGTGTCTTGCAGCGGACAGTCACGGGTGTCTGAAATACCTAAGCTCATCCTTCAGATAGGTCGCTGTGAAGGGGGTATTACTGTAAAATAAATTGCAATTCCGTTGTTGTTTACATATTAGAGTATTAGGTTTCATGCCTTACAGTATCTTTTCATATTACTTTATTGTCCCTCTTGAGCAACCAGGCAACACTAGCGTAGTGGAATAGGTGGCGGTTCACTGTTGTACGAAAGTAATACAGAGGGCTCCTGTAGGAACTTCCTGCGTTACTTTTGTTTCCCAGTGGGAAGTCATGTGATTCTGAGATTATATACCATCCGAAAATGACGGTTGCTGTTGAGGGGTAATACTGTACAAACTTTTGATTGTATGTGGTTCGGATACGTCCAACCTCAGGTAATAAAAAGAATTCCGAGTTATATTGGTATTTTATATCCAGATATGGATAAGATGGACAACAGAGTCTATGCAAGGAAATTGTCATGTATACTATATTAACAATCCATTGTATCATGTAACAAGAAACATGTTAATGTTTACGTTACTTAATAAAATGTTTGAATCTTGAATCTTAGTCCAACTGCTCTCCACAAGCGCTGCATGAAGCAGGACGCCAAATGACGTCATTGACGTCGACGTTACTACAAAACAACAACGCGTTTTGGCGGAAAATATATATGGCGGAGGGACTACAACCTACGATTTAAAAGCGTTAAAAATGAACATTCGCGTCAGATTCTCTATTTAACTACTTTCTTAAATTCAGTAGTGATATTAAATTATAAGGAATAATTCGGAATATTTATTGTATTCATGGAGGTATGAAAAAAACAACCTGGTCACACTTTTGTATGAAACCGCTTCGCGATTTCATACAGTGTGACCAGTTTTTTTTCATACCTCCATGACTACAATAAATATTCGAATTATTCCTTAAATATAGTAAAAACTTTAGAAAAAGTCGTTACAGTCCGGGGACAATTTGTGATCTTGACCTTTGACTTTTAGACCAGGGATTTAATCGCGACGCCGTCTTTGCCTGGTGAATATTTGTGCCAGATTATCTTTAAATCCACCCAAAGATGAAGACGTTATAGCCCGGACACAAAATTTATCACAAAGAAATTGAACACTGTTACCTTCATGTTTGACCAATGGACCAATCAGGCTGTTTTGCTTCGTTTTGTTCTCTATAGAACTACAGTACCGAACCTTATTAAATTAAATTGATAATCGCAATCGAATTCCCATCGAATCGCCATCGAATCGGGCGCTTCAAAAAGCAAACCGTATGCTTGAGTTGTTTCACGCGATTTTTCCGAAGCGGTAGTCACAAAAACGGAAACGAAAAACATTAAACGAAGGCATATTTGCGAATGTTGGTGAGATACACAATTCAGGCTAACTTTACGCGTTAATTGCGTTGGAAAATATTCACAAGCGAATCGGCATCGAATTGCAAGCGAATTGCCATCGAATTGCAAGCAAATCGCAATTTTTTTAATTTAATAAGGAATCGTTGATTCCTTGGACTCTGCACTATTTGCACAGAATATTAACAGGTATAATGCTCTTTAATTTGGTACCTGTCTTTTATAGATCAATACGACTTCTTTTTAGTGGTTGTAATAGAGAGGTGTTACTGACGCGGTTCTAATGAACTACATTTTGACAGAAAAATACTTAATGGCGTGTGAAAAACAGCTTTAATCCAGATCCGACGCCGCGTTACGCGGCGTCGGATATGGATTGAATCTGTTTGCACATGTAAGCTATTTCTCTCCCTATAACGACTCCCTCCAAACAACGCACATACTCTTTTTCTATCATTGGGTGTAGTTGTAGAGAGGGGTCGCTGTCGTAAAAAATGCGGTTATACAGTGGAGAATCTGTTATTCTTTCCCGTTTAAACGCAAACGTACGCAAACGCAAAGCACTAAAACGTAGAAAAGTACAACTATTGGACAATTCTGATAATTCATGTTTATCTTGGTGGCAAACAGTTTGGAGCCAGATCAGACGCCGGGTTACCCGGCGTCTGATCTGGCTCCAAACTGTTTGCACTGCAAATAATAGTTTAAGCGTAAACGCGTTTATTGGGAAAGAATAACAGATTCTCCACTGTATAGTGCACAAAGGCAAAAAATTGAAAATCATTTTATAATTACATACTCAGATACTCTATAGCTTTTGTAATGGCTTTTTTACATATGATCAGTATAAAGAGCAAACATATTCAAGTAACATCGTTGTTAGATTTTTATTTCTAGTCCGAAGGCGGACAAGTGCGCCCTCTCTACAACAACACCCTTTGGAGACACAGATTGTGTGTGTGTATCAGAGTGAGTCGTTATCGGGAGGGAAAACTATTATTTTTAGAGAGACGAGCATGATTTGGTTTACAGTAGCAAACAGCTGGAGTCCAGGGGCCCGTTTTACTAAACAACTTACGCAAAATATTTGCGTAAGTCAAAATCGTTTTACTCTTATTTTTCGATCATAAACTTTTGCAAACAGCAAATAGACAGATCAGAGGACGCGCGAAAACGCGTCCTCTGATCTGGCTATTTGCTGTTTGTAGCAAGTGATAATAAAAATATAAATTAAAAGTTAAAATTTTGACTTACGCAAATAATTTGCGTAAGCTGTTTAGTAAAACGGGCACCAGGTCAGACCGCGTAAATAGCATGCATATATATATTTGTTTAATGTTACAAAAATTATATTCATGGAATCTTTTTCCTCGATTTTGAAATAAAATGTTATGTCAGACGCCTATTTTTGTCAGATTTATTTTTTTAATCATTATTTTGACTTTCTATGCTCAGTTTCTCGATAAACTATGACACTTTAATTACCTTTCATCTAACGTTTATGAATGTGCAGTTGGGTCTTAGATTTAATGACTCAGAGGGTGTTCAACCGAGAAAAAAGTAGCACACAGTGGGAGAGAACGTATTCTTTCCAGATTAACACGTTTATACTAAACAGTTTTCATCCAAATCTGATTAACCGGCATTTGATCATGTTCCAAATTATTTGCAACATAGATGTAATAGTTAGTGCCTTTTTCAAAGCTTATTAATGATTAAGAAGCCCAAACATGAGGGAGCTTGCGACAGAATATGACTTCTTAATCATTTTAAAAGTGCTTGAAATAGACACTAATCATTTTAGTGTTTGACCCGCCCACATATGACGTCACTTGCAGTTCATTAAGCAGTACACGCCTACAGCTTGCAGAGTGATGCAAAGTTTGGGACATAAGACATGTTGACCCCGTCGACAGGTGTCTGTAGTAGTAGTAGTAGATCTTTAATACCTCCAATAATGGAGAGCTACATAGTACAGACATTGGTAACATAACATAGAAATACAGACACAATGACAAATACACATGTACAATATATACAGTACAAATTACAACAAACGCACAACTATGTATTTAGATCACATGCACACATACATATACACAGTTGTGCAAATATAGTGTAGGAGTGCATAGCTGTTGAAATAAGCAAACTGAAGTTTTATACGGGTAAAGCTTTTAGAGGAGTTATTATTTACAGTCAGACCTGCATTAGACGGCGACAACACAGATAAGAGACGATGAGCAATTCCAGATACAGCCAAAGGCCCCCACAGGAATGAAGCGAAGTAGAAAGCCCAAGAGCCTTCTGCTTCACATCAGCTATGTGTAGGCAGTCACAAGCCCAAAGGATGTACATGCCCCACCCGAAAACTAAGCCCCCGCCCCGGCCCGACTGTAAATAAAACGATTGTTGTTATAGAGCAATAAGTGAGTACTCCCCCTCTCTGTCACACACATACAACTTAGAAAAGACATCACTTGACAAAAAGAAACACAAGAAACATTGTTATCACTTGATATGAAGAAACAAAGGGTAAATATCAGCGATAGTGATAGTGATTTTTTCGAAAATAGGTGCTAAATTAGTGATTTATTGGAAGAATCTTCAAGTGAGCAATGTTCTACCACTCAGTTAGTTGACATTAATAAAATACACATTGAATCTGCAGGCGGCTGCTTAATGCAACATAAAATAATGCAGAAAGCTCCCATTGGAAATTTCTGTATTAATTTTATCTAGAATTAAGCAGTCACTTGCTAGAGATCTCAATAAAATACACATTTGTAGCATGAAATACTCACGGTTTCTTACTGCAGAATAAAATAATTCAGAAAGCTCCTAGAACTACGAAATTTCTGCATTAAATCTAGTTTTATCCAGCACTAAGCAGTCAACGTTTAGAGATCTCAGTAGAAAATCCATTTGTAACATTGAATACAGGCTGTTGTATCTACTTAATGTAGCATAAAGTAATGCAGAAAACTCATGAGTTTTCTGCATTAATTTGGTCTTGCACTAATCAGTCGCCTGTGTTTAGTGATAGCTTTGAATACAGGCAGTCACTTAATGCAGCATTAATTAATTTAGAATATTCATAGATCTATATCAGATATCTATATCTGTCTTTAATTATTTCGATGCTACTTCATTTAGTTTTTGCGCAATGCAAGATTGACTATGATTTGTTTCATTACGGTAAAAATTCTGTTTTAATTGATTTTGTTAACTTTTTCTTATACCCCACATAGAAAATTTAGAAAACATTTAAATGACTTTTACATTTTTCTATCACCCATCGAGCTAAACATGCCATTATTTTCCTCGAAGCTAGAATGTACATGTATATTGCTGTGTATGATTTCAAATATCCCTATATCAGGAAGTCACACGAAGGGGCGGATTTCTCAGATATATCAACGCATGCGCAATGCTTTCTAAAATCTAAGTTGAAATATCGATCACTAAGTCATTAAGTGGCCAAATATCGTTAAATCCCGAACTCTTAACAAATAAATCGAGCGTAATTTCGCATTTTATGGCTTGCTGATTGGCTGAAAGAGTCGGTCAAACACTAAGAAACAGATTAATCGATAGTTTCAGTAAAATATCATTGTCTATGCATACAGTGGAGAATCTGTTATTCTTTCCCAATAAACGCGTTTACGCTAAAACTATTATTTGCAGTCCAAACAGTTTGGAGCCAGATCAGACGCCGGGTAACCCGGCGTCTGATCAGGCTCCAAACTGTTTGCCACCAAGATAAACAAGAATTATCAGAATTGTCCAAAAGTTGTTCTTTTCTACGTTTTAGTGCTTTGCGTTTGCGTACGTGGCGTTTAAACGGGAAAGAATAACAGATTCTCCACCGTAGTACATTTTGATTGCGTTTCGTTTAGAGGGGAAATATTAACGTCTTCATCACCACCCAGTCTAATATATATACATGTTTCATATGTTTCTTTTGTTTCTTTCAGGATGTTCAGGGTTCCGGATCGTACCAACTTTCATCACGCATATCTAAAACACATGTGTGCTCTCTACTTAAAATGAAGTTAACCTTTCTATATGCCACAATATCTTCTCTGATATTGTTATCAGCATTTATTTTCGAATCTTTATTTTGGACAGGTCGATAACACACACTTATGCAAGCTTGTATACATGCTTGCTGGACTATTCTATTGTGGTTCCCTCTCTACAACGGCCCTCCGAACAACGACTCCCTCCTTACAACGATATTCGACGCTGTTCCCAAGAAAATTATCTTTTATGCTTGCACTGATGCATCATCGTCTACTTAAAATTGTTGTCTGCTGTTTTTCTTACATAAATGACATTTTGACAGAAAAAAACATAATGACAAATGACAAACAGCTTGAATCCAGATCAGACGCCGCGTTACGCGGCGTCTGATCTGGATTCAAGCTGTTTGCAAATGTTAAATAAGTTCCCTCCCTATAACGACTCCGTCCGAACAACGCACACAATCTGTGTCTCCCTTTGGGTGTCGTTGTAGAGATGGAGCTCTGTATCTGCTGACACTACAGTTTTTTATGCATGCAGCATTTAATGATATACAATGTATGAGATGGCAAAATAATGCATACACTGATACAGTACTGAATCGTATTAAATTAACAATTTTTGCGATTCGCCTGCAATTCGATGACAATTCGCTTGCGATTCAAGATAGTAACTTTACCTTCGGGTAAGTTTTCTTGAATGGTGTATCTCACAAATGTTCGCAAATATGCCTCCGTTAATTGTTTCGATTCCATTTTTGTCAAAATCGCTTCGGAAAAATCGCGTAAAAATATTCAAGCGTAGGATTTGTTTTTTGAAGCGCCCGATTCGATGGCAATTCGATGGCAATTCGCTTGCGATTATCAATTTAATTTAATAAGGTTCAGTACTGTAAGACGCCACCAACTACGGTGTGTCATCATTATCTACACTGTTTGCTTGTATCTACTTTTGTGGATGATAGGCATCAGTGGTTAAACTTTTAGCACTAAAAGTTGCTGTGAACTGCAAAATGGGAATGTTGGACCATTGCATACACAAAGTGAAACCTCTCTATATCGACCACTAAACTGAAGGTTAATTTGATGAAAGACAGAGGACAGCTGCTTAACCCTTTTCCCCATAGAAGCGACTTTTAGCGTATTTAATTTATTCCTCCGCTGAAGAAAATAGTTCCAGTTTAAACCCTCATGAACAATTACCATTACACATATGTTACATAGCCCAGCATAGTTAAGCTTAAAGTAGGCTGAAAGTAAAGCAGAATGTGCCTTAAGGCACATTCTGCTTTACTTTCAACCTGCTTCAAGTGGTCACCTGTCTTCAAAACTAGAAACAGGCTATGAGGTAAAGGGTTAAAGCAACTTGAGAGTAAGACAGAAAGTTCTTAAAGGAGACTTCTGTTTTACCGTCACCTTGCTTTTAGCGGTCACCTGATGTAAACATTGAATAATTCACACAATGTTGTGGACGTAATTGAGCGGTTTTACTGTAATATAGTCATCACACTATCATGTGTACACTCAGTGCAAAAAGAAACGCACACTTTTATTACAATATTATCTGTATGTAGAAGGAACGTATTTGTGAAATAATCTTTTCATTACAGTCAGTAGTTCCGTCTTGGGCTATCAATGTTGAAAATGGGAGGTTTATCATTGAATTGGTACCATCACAACCTGTACAAACCGGTGCGGTGTTTTCAACAGGCACTAGATAACTTTTTCGCTGCCAAATAAATCAGGAGATTTTTTCCCACCACCGTTTCATTGTCGTCTGCTTCAATTTTGTTGTTTGCAAGATCGTTTCAAAGTAATATTCAAAGTAGTATGACTTAAAGTATATCTATACGAGTGTCAAACAGTTTGGATGCTGATCAGACGCCGCATTACGCGGCGTCTGATCAGGATCCAAACTGTTTGAAAACGCGCCTTTTGACGTCATTAAGAGTGAAAGGGTTAAAATACAGCACAGTAATTTTAAGTATATGTTTGTCTAAACTTGTGGCAGAATTAAATTGATCTTGAGATATGGTCTTAGTATCTTAAAAAGTTCTCTTAATCTGCGCCTGAGCACAATGTGCGTTTCTTTTTGTACTGAGTGTATGTCCAGATGGCACACCGAGTAACTCGGCCTGTTTTGTATTTTATCTATACTTTGAAACAGTGTACCACATAATTATTATTTGCTTAAAACTTGTCAATCATCACAGATGACATAACTCTGTCCAAGACAATTGCTTTATTAGAAAAACAAGGTGGAATAAAAAACATTAGTATGTATGCGTTTCTTTAGTAACCAATGCAAATATCACAATCAGTCGTAGTCCAAACGTGACATTTTCTATAACTTCACTTTTTAAGTCCATAACTGTTTTGTTGCAATGTCGGTAATCCTGCAGTTAAGTGTTAGAACGATGTTGGCTTTACAATATACATTGTATGTCTTATTTGCTTCGATATTTAACCAGTGATGGTGTAAGCTTTAATCCAAATCCCTAGTGTGTTTATCCAATCACAGATGGAAACAAACGTTATTGTTACCCATTAAAACGAAATCGAATGCATATATTCTCCTAGTGAAGGATGTCGAGACTAGTAACATGATTTCAAAATCTTTACAGTAGGTATTTTGTTAAGCATAAACTCGTTTATTTTCGGAAATTGGGTTTCGTGGTACTTTTAGATAATGAAAATCCACCTTAACGGTTCTATGTGTTCACGTCTGATAAGGGTCGAATCTGTTTGACACCAGTATCAATGAGAGTAAATAAAATACCTAGGTTACGAGTGCTTGAAACTTTCTGCATCAACAGGAGTTGTCTCCATCACTTCGATTTCTGCCTCGACTAAAACTTTTATTTTACCGTAAATGTAATAGCATCCTTTGTGAACTGACACATGTTTACTCGCTGTCTTATCGGACAATAAACTTTTAGCACTAAACACAATTGTCTGTAGAGTAATGCATGTAATACACAGTAAGCTTGCAAAATCTTGGAAAAAGATTGGATCGAAAGCATTCCTTGCTTATTGGGATCTTTTCCATAATTGCCCTTAAGCACAGGCGCTTTCATTGGGAAAGAATAACATCTTTTCCGCTGCACGCTGCCTTTAATGAATAAATTTAATTCACGCTTGGGGCTATGACGATTTATAATAATTGCATGCAAAGTTTCAATCAATTTCAGAAGGCAATGACACATCTTCCAAACAAATTATTTTGAAAATGTCAAATCACCTGTTTTGTAATGCATGACATCAGGAAAGCAAATCGATGCGTTCAAATGGTTTGTTTTTAATATAAATATTGTTTCCTTATGAGAAACCCAAACATATTAAAAATAGTTCCTTACATTTGCAAACATCTTGATCCAGATCAGAGGCCGCGTAACGCGGCGTCTGATTTCGATGCAAGCTATTTGTCACTCATCATTATGTTTTTTTTCTGTAAAAATGTCCAATATGTGACAGCAGAAATAATTGAAAAACAGTGGAACTTGCTACATGTACCTCGGACTCAGTTCAGTCGAACATTTCCCTACTTCAAAGATAAAACATGGTTAAATAGTGACAATTTCGATATATGCGAGTTTATAATATTGAATTCAAATTGTAGAAATATAGACAAGTTGGAACTAAGCGAGTTCGAGATACAAAAGTTCGACTGCTGATTCATTAGCCAAAAACTGGTTGGTGATAAGGGCTAAAGTCATTATGGTAATTGTAGAAGTTATTTTGTTCCCACGTGATACATGTATATGATGATGTTGGTAATGAAAATATTTTAGTTAAATAGTAGTGTTCGTCAAGTAGAAAAGTGACGAAGCAAATGTTCACCTAACATTAATTACGACCCTTATCATTCAGTATTTATTTATTCAGCTATTTTGTGCATTTTATTAATTATAATGACGACGACAACAAAATGAATCATGCTAAATCTGAGGATATCAAATGATTTTATAATCTCTATCTATAATTATTGCAATCCAGTTTTGGCTTAGATACCATATCTGGCCCAACACTGATACATGTAAAGAGTTTGAATTGAATATGAGTGCGTTCTAAAGCTTCAGATTCAAATCTGACTCGTTTGATTGGTCAGATTTGAGCCTAGGCTTAAATCTGACCAATCAATTGCTTCATAACTATTCCAGACTCAACTCAAACGCTGTATAAGCATGGATGGACCCTGTGTGTAGACAGTATTGATGTCGATGGAGTAGGTTTTCGCATCAATCACTATTACAGTGCTTCCTCTCTACAACGACATCCAATGGGAGACACAGGTTGTGTGCGTTGTTCGGAGGGAGACATTATAGGGAGGACAAATTAAGACTTGGTATTTATTTGGAAACAGCTTGAATCCTTGTCACTCGTCATTATATTTATTCTATCGAAATGTCCACTTATATGTCACTTTGAGAAACAACAGCGCACGACACTTTTAAGCAGACGATATTACAGCAGTAAAAGCGTTAGACACAAGTGTCCTGTTTAGGGAACTGCAGCAAGCGTCGTTGTAAGGAGGGGGTAGTTGTTGGAAGGGCCGTTGTAGAGAGGGAGCACTGTGTACCATTTTGTACCGTGCTGGTCTCTTGAACTCGGGAGACAGTGACTGTAGTAAATTATCTAAAACGAGGTTGCCTGTGGTGATGATTTTAATTTGGTTATAATCAGTGTGAACTTTCTGCACGCTTCATGCGACTTTTCTGACAGCTATTGCAGACACTTTGAATCCTAAAGAGATGGATCCCAGCTGTTTGTATAATCTGGTGAAATATTTAAAGAAATCTTAAACAACTCTCTGTTCAGGGTCTGTCAAATTTTCTTTAAGTATTGGTCACACATGAGTCTGAACAGTTTTCTAAGGAATGGTATAAAGTGAAATCTCTCTACATCGGACATTTGTTGAGGCAATATAAATTTCCGGTTTAGAGGGGTTTCCGGTTTAGAGGGTTTTTTACCCATAGCTTGTTTCTAGTATGAAATATAGCTGACCACTTTTACCAGGCTGAAAGTAAAGCCGAATGCGCCTTAAGGCGCATTCAGCTTTACTTTCAACCTGTTTAAGCAATCATCTGCTAGAATATAGAAAATATTTCTGAATATATATATATAAATGATTTTTTTTTCTTCAGTGAAGAGATAAATAAAAGGCGTAAAAAGGCATTTTATGGTGACATGTGTTAAAACAAAGAAGGTTTGGAAACCGACGTTTTTATCCGGTTTAGAGAGAATTCCGGTATTAAGAGGTTCCGGTTTAGAGCGGGTTTACTGTAGTTAAAATAACAGCATCATTGCTTATAAAAAAAGTTTGAGGTGAGTCTGAGTCCGTTCTCGGCCATTTGATTGGTTAGATGTGAGCCTATGCTCAAATCTAACCAGTCAAATGTTTGAAACCGATTTCAGACTTAACTCAAATGCTTTATAAGCATGGACCTTGAGTGTAGACAGTATTATTATCGATGGAGTAGGTTTTCGCATCAATCACTATTATGCCATTTTGTACCGTGCTGGTCTCTAGAACTCGGGAGATAGAGTAAGTACTAAATTATCTAAAACGAGGAAGCCTGTGGTGATGGGTTTAATTTGGTTTTAATCAAATGTGTTTTAAAGTGTTAACTTTCTGCACGCTTCATGCGACTTTTCTGACAGCTATTACATACAATTTGAATCCTAAAGAGATGAATCCCAGCCGTGTGTATAATGTGATAATATTTTCTGAAACAAATTTAAAGAAGTCTTAAACAACTTCCTATTCAGGGTCTGTTAAGTTTTCCTATCGGATTGGTCACGCATGAGTTTGAACTGCTTTCTTCATTTAATAAGCAAAGGCTACAGTTCAAATGACAGATGTTCATAGTTTGGGCGGAATTTCATAGTATGAATATTCAGCAGGGCAAAGAGGTAACCGTGCTTTGAACAGGCCCTATAGTGGTTATTTCTCAGATTAAAGTAAACTGTTATGTTTCTTATTATTTCTGACCAACTATTTCACCAACCATATTTCTAAATAGAATGAAAAATATAAACATTGAATGAGTCATTTTTGTAATCAAGTTTTTAAATAGTTGATAAACTTTTTATGCACATCTTTATTCAAAAAGTGTGTTTAATTTTCTTATTGTGAACTACTTATTTCACGAGACGTATAGTCTTCAGCTTTATTCTTTTTTGAGAAATATTTTCTCATTAAAGTCCAGAGTTTTGTTACCAAAAGGGATTTTAAAGACAAACCAATCAAAATATTTTGCCACACATTGTTCTAGTATAATGCTTCAAGCAAAGTTTCGTAACACCTATTTCGAAAGATAAGCTCACGCACGAACTACTTTAATTATCTTAACCCTTTATAGGCCGTGAGCCGGAGGGGTTGGTTGGTACCACTCGGGGTGAATAAGGTTCACTATGATTTTCTAAAAGATCAATGTGTGACTAGTTAAGAAAAGTATGATAGCAGTAAAATCATGGCAGCTTTGTTGGCTTTTGAGCCATTTTTGTTACCCCACCCACCAATTTTAACATTTTAAATTGACCATCATTGTCACAATAATATTTTTGTTAACGCATGCACTTTTATTGAAGCATTGTATTTAAAAAGTATTGCAACATGCCGGTATACATTGCCTCGGACCATAACCAGTCAATCCATATCACTCAACCTCAATTTGCCCTTGACCTTGACCGAATATTGACAAAAAAATATGAATTTTGGGGCTATTGTTTGGTTAACTTGATTTTACCGTTTCGTCGAGCATCAACCACTGCTTATTAGAATGCTTTGATACTTGCAAAGTTGTTGCTCTGGGCCATTCCCAATCCACCCATACCATCCAACCTGAATTGGACCTTGACCTTGACCAAATTTGGACATACAATGTGTTATATGGGCTATTTCTTGGTTAACTAGATATCACCGTTTCGTCTAGCATAAACACCGCTTACTAGAATGCTTTGATACTTACAGAACTAGTGTTGCCTTGGACCATTCCTAATCCACCTTTATCACAAAAGCTCAATTTGACCTTGACATTGACCTTACTTGGACCTAGGAAATATTCAGAATATATTGTCATGGATGTCAACGGGGTTTAGTGAACGCAATCTTGTTCTAAGATGAAGTTACTACCTTCTGTTTTAAGGGTAAAATTGGACGACTCCTTGACTACAATTCTCAAATACACAATGTAAGTTTATGACAAAATCAAACATGTACTTCAGGTTAAAAATTAAAGTTTAAAGGTAAACTTTTGACGTAAGATACCGATCCATTGACATTAGCGTTATGAAAATTTCTAACGACCAATACAGTTTTTACAAATAATCAGTGCGTACTACCACAGACGTGTCGGTTGTAATTCTTAATTAATAAGACCATATTCGGTTTTTATTCACTCATCTTCTGCACTTTCAATGTCTTCAGCCTCCTCCAGTGGATGTTCTTCATCATCTGACTCTGTACTTGCTGCCTGGTTCTCACAGCTAGGAAGTTTGCACATGTCTGTACACTTCAACCCGTTAGAAAGGCATACACAGTTAGGCATAACACATTTTCTAGAACAGTTGCAGGCTAGTAGGTCAAGTACTGATGACGGGGCCGGCTGTCCATCCATCCAGTCTACTACTAACTGATCAATCCCATCGGTTTTCTAAATATTCCATCCTCTTCCTACAGGACTTGGACTATCAGTCTGCTGCTCTAGACACCGTCTCCAAATAGCAGCCTGGTAATTAGCTCTTTGTGTGTGCTTGACTAAACAGTCTAGGCATGGAGGAAGCTGGTGACTCTCTATTTCACCCTTTTTGGCACAGAATAGGTCATACCGCAGATCGTTCACCTTTGCTGATGACGCTTTGGGGGCATATAGCTGACATGTAAAGTTTTCAAGTTTTTGCATTAAAGCAGGAGGGATATCCCATTCCTGGCCTAATTCTGAGAACATCTCTTGGGTTTCATCGCTACCAGTCACCAATTTTAGTGCGCGTGCCTAACCCTTACCAGCAAATGCACTGACCGTGTCACAACCCGTGAAAGCATGCATCCCAATCAGTGACTTGCAAACATTATTGCCAACAGCGTCTGCAATTTTCACAATATCCAGCAGCTTAGTACGCGTCTTTGTTCCGCACCTCTGAAAAAGTTGACATTCGATCTTTTGGTGGAATGCCAGCGCCATAATGAACACATCTGTATCCTCTGAGCAAATCACGACGGACATGTACCCCTCTGTTGCAGCATGGGCAGCATACAGAAGGAGGCGTCTATCTGCTTCTTCGTGACTGCATTGAAGTCCCAGTACCTCTCCGCTTCCGTTGCATGTGGTTTTGAAGCATTTCTTTTCAGCATTAGCACACCATATTTTCCTCTGTAGCCTTGCTCTGTATTCGGCTTTCATCCACTCATGCACCAGGAATGCAACAAGACTATTCTTGTTGGCCACACTGCTAAGGAAACGTCTCCACTGTCTAACAATGTGCTTACTTGCTATTTGCTGAAGCTGATGAATGCTTTCACCACCACGTAATGTCCTTTCACTGTTCTTAATTGAGACGTCCTTGTACGTGTCAAATACTATATCTATTCTATCACTGTCTCTACCCTCTCGAAGTGCCATCGTGAAAATAGTGCTTGCCACATCCCCAAAGGTGTATTGGTCTCCTCTGACTCTCTGCACGAGGTTCATTCCGTCAATGGAGGAAGACGTTTGCGGCACTTTCAACTAAGTCAACCATTTTCTGTAAGGTTGAGGCTAATGCAGCTTTGTTGGTTTTTCTGAGCAAACCATCTGGTGTTGAAAGGGACCATGGCAAAGGACCAAGAGGGTGTGAAATAATTACTTCCATCTGGAGTTTACGCACCTGGGCCATAACTATGATGCGGCCGAACAAGGACCTGTCTGCTTTAAGCACTGTCAGTCTTCCATTGGATTTCACTTCCTTCTTTTGATTCATGTTGGTGAATGTCTTTAATCTGTTGCATTTGATAGGATCATTGAACTTTTTTGTAGGTGGATCGTTCTGAAGTCGTTCTTCTTTGAATTCTGCATATGATCCTTCGCCAATCGCATGCGCATTTAGGAGGTCTTTCGCAATATCCCTTGTCAGCGTCATTGAGAGTGAAAGGGTTAATATCCGAGAAACAATCTGTTTGACACTCGTATCGATATGTTTTAAGTCAACCTACATTGAATCTTACTTTAAAACTTTCTTTCAAACAACAAAGTTGAATTATTTATAAGTTCCAGCCTCATATCCATTAATTTGTTACGTTGTGACAGTTTAGGTTTCCTTAGACTGTGACCTGACCGTTGGAGGATGTATTCCCAGACATACAATTCTAGTTTATATGATAGAGTGGCGATAAAGCTTAAACGAAACTAAACGCAAACACAATCTACAGTGCTCCCTCTCTACAACAACAACCAATAGGAGACACCTAAGGTTTGTGTTGTTCGGAGGGAGTCGTTATAGGGAGGTTAAATTAAGACTTGGCTTACATTTGCCAACAGCTTGAATACAGATCAGACGCCGAGTAACGCGGCATCTGATCTGTATTCAAGCTGTTTTTCATTCGTCATTATAGCTTATTCTATGAAAAAAAATGTCAACTTATATGTAAGTTTGAGAAAAAACAACTAGCAGAAGACACTTTTAAGCAGACGATATTGCAGCAGTAAAAGCGTGAGACATATAATGTAAATATCCTGTTTAGGGAACTGCGGCAAGGACTGTTGTAAGAAGGGAATCGCTGTTGAGAGGGCCGTTGTAGGGAGGGAGCAGTGTAATACAATGTAGAAAAGACAGCTTCTTAAATTTTCTGACTAGCTCATTGTATCTGAGTGGCTCGATACATGTCCCTGTGTCTGATTTGGCTTCAAACTGTTTGATAATGGATGATACTGTTTAAGCACAAACACGTTAATAGGAAAATCACGATGTCGTACAGTGGAGAAAACGTTATTCTTTCCCGTTTAAACGCAAACGAAACGCAAACGCATTGCAAAAAAATGAGAAAAAATACAACTTTTAGTCAATTCTGAATGCTTATTTGAACCTGGACGGCAAACAGTTTGGAGCCTGATCGGACGCCGGGTTACCCGGCATCTGATCTGGCTCCAAACTGTTTGCATTGGAACTAATAGATTTAGCGTAAACGCGTTTATTGGGAAAGAATAACGTTTTCTCCACTGTATGTACTCTAGTTTTACAATGAGATGAAAACAGCTTTTCATACAAATGTATTCTTTGACAGACAATCCTAGTTTATATGATACAGTGGCGATAACATATAGATTAAACTAAACGCAAGTACAATATTATACAATATACAAACAACAGTTTCTTCAAATTTCTGACAATCACATTGTATCTGAGTGGCTAACAATTTGAAGCCTGATAAGACACCGTGTCATCCGGCTTCAAACTATTTGATCATGGATTTAATTGTTTAAACACAAACACGTTAATAGGAAAACCATGATGTCGTCTGTACTCTAGTTTTACGATGAGATAAAAACAGCTTATCATATTCCTAGACAGACACTCCTAGTTTATCGGATACAGTGGCGATAACCTTTAGACTAAACTAAACGCAAATACAATACCATACAATATAGAAAACGACAGCTTCTAAAAATCACATTGTATCTGAGTGGCTAACAACTCGAAGCCTGATAAGACACCAAGTCATCCGGTGTCTGATTTGGCTTCCAACTGTTTGATCATGTATGCTATTGTTTTAGCAAACCACGTTTATTGGAAAACCATGATGCCGTCTGTACTCTTGTTTAATAATTATCATATTCCTAGACAGACACTCCTAGTTTATATTATAAAGTGACGATAACGTTCAGATGAAACAAAACGCCAACACAATATAAAACAAAAGAGAGAAATTCAGCATCTTCAACTCACATTGTATCGGAGTGGCTTACAATTCGAAGCCTGATACAGTGGAGAATACGTTATTCTTTCCCGTTTAAACGAAACGAAACGCAAACGCAAAACACTAAAACGTAGAAAAGTGCAACCTTTGGACAATTCTGATAATTCATGTTTATCTTGGTGGCAAACAGTTTGGAGCCTGATCAGACGCCGGGTTTCCCGGCGTCTGATCTGGCTCCAAACTGTTTGCACTGCAAATAATAGTTTTAGCGTAAACGCGTTTATTGGGAAAGAATAACAGATTCTCCACTGTAAGTATTAAACAGATCAGTATTTATCGTCTTTGTTGTGTTACTAGTATTGAGTCTAATCAGATTCAACATTAGTAACAATCTTAACCCTTTCCTGATCAAATTATTCGGGGTATATTTACTCCTTCACCGCTTAATAATCGTCGGGTTTAGTATTGTTGTCTGCAAGACACGTTTCAAAGATAGATTTAAGGTTGTGTGATGTATTACATATCGTCCATAATGTTAAACAATTTGGGTCCTGATCAGACGCCGCCTAAGGACCCAAACTGTTACAAATGCGCTTTAAGGCATCATTGAGAGTGAACTATTTAATGCGATCAATTTCAGTCGGGTAGTTTTAGTTAGCAACAGGGGGACAGTTACGGCAGACTATGAAAACGATGAAAACTTTCCTACTTGTACACGGAGCTTTTACATGTAAATAGTATTGCAACATGGTTGTTATATAGTACACATAGGCCGTAATTCACAAAATAATGTTATAATCAAACACCTAGAGAATCATTTGCTTACGTTATAACTTTTTCAGATATATGATTAATGTCGGTTGAAGCTGCTTCAAGGAACTACATGCAGTGGAGAAAGCGTTATTCTTTCCCAATAAACGCGTTTAGGCTAAATCTATTATTTCAAATACAAACAGTTTGGAGCCAGATCAGACGCTCAAAACTGTTTGTCACCAAGGTTAAAATAAACTTTCAGAATTGTGAAAAATTTGATATTTTCTGGATTTTAGTACAATGCGTTTGCGTTTCGTTTGTTTTTAAACTGGAAAGAATAACAAATTATCCATGTAGCATCCAATGGGAAAACATTTTGAAACCAGGTAAGACTGCAAAACCTCGGTGTCTGTAACAAATAATACAACATGCTGTTTTATAGTACATCTCAGAAATAATTTTATGATTAAATACCCTGAGATTCATTTGCAAGCGTAATGGCTTAAACAGACATCAAGCCCCGAAGTTATAAAACTTAATCTGAACTATGTGCTCTAAACTCTGAATTTTTCTCATTTTATACAGTGGAGAAAACGTTATTATTTCCCAATAAACGCGTTTACGCTAAAATTATTATTTCCATTACAAACAGTTTGGAGCCAGGTCAGACGCCGGATTACCCGGCGTCTGATCAGGCTCCAAATTGTTTGCCAACCAGATAAATATATATCTGGATAAATGTTAAAAAAGTGTTATTTTCTACATTTTATTGCCATGCGTTTGCGTTTTGTTTGCGTTTATATGTGAAAGAATAACGTTTTCTCCACTGTAACACTTCAGCAAACATTTTGAATACAGTCGAGAAAACGTTATTCTTTCCCAACAAACGCGTTTCACTAAAACTATAATTTGCAGTGCAAACAGTTTGGAGCCAGATCAGACGCCGGGTAACCCGGCGTCTGATCAGTCTCCAAACTGTTTGCCACCAAGATAAACAAGAATTATCAGAATTGTCCAAAAGTTATTCTTTTCTACGTTTTAGTGCTTTGCGTTTGCGTACGTTTGCGTTTAAACGGGAAAGTATAACAGATTCTCCACTGTATAACTAGTATTTTGCATTCCATAATTCTATCGTAAAACATATCCAAATCAGGTTAGATCTACTTAAATAAGTTCAAGCATGTTTTGTTAAAGTTAGAGCACTAAATCAAAATTGAGTTTTAAGCACAGAGTTCGTTTAACGTTTTATAACATTGGACCCTGATTGGATATTGATGTAGTAGATTTCAAGCACTTGCATCGATTGTGTGAACAGTTTAGAGCCAGATTAGACTCAGGAAAACTAACTGTCTGATCACAATTTAAACTATAGCCACTGCGTACATTACATTTTAACCCTTACCCTGCCAAATATTCGTGAGATGTTTACCCCTTCACCGTTTCATTGTCGTCTGATTCATGTTTGCTGTCTGCAATGACATTTCAAGGTTAAAATAAGGCACTGTGACTAAATAAATTTCAAAACGAGTGTTTAACAGTTTGGATCCTGATCAGACTGTTTGGAAATGCGTTTTTAAGCTGCTTCATTGAGAATGAAAGGGTTACACATTATAATTGTCATTGATTACGTTTGATTTGTTTGCGTTTACATTTAGTTTTGCCTAACCATTATCTATTTTATCAAATATACGTCACAAAGACAAAAGTAGAAAACGTAGTTATGACGTCATCTTTATACGATGACGTCATATGGAACAACAGTGTTTGTCTCGTGACTACTAAACATGATCAGTCGCTACGTTGCCCGACATTATGCTTTACATCTAATTTATTTGATACCTGTTTTTTTATGTTTCTATGTTCAAATACCTAAAGTCGTTATAATGAAAAATAAAAGCAAACAAAATCAAACGCCAATTATTAGATTTCGAAGACTACTGTTTGAGTATAAACCTTCTCTCAACTGTGTTCTACTTTTCTATCCGTTGAACACCATCTGAGTCATTGAATGAGAGGTAATTAAAGTGTCAAAGTTTATCGCCAAACTGGGCGTACAAAATTTAAAAAAAATTATTAAGAAATATAAATATGACAGTAATAGGCGTCTGCCATAACATTTTATGAATATTTATCTTTTGTAACATTAAAACTTATGTATGCATGGTATTTGACCAGTGATATCACTTTTGGGTCATTGCATTTGGAAATCACGTATATTTAATGAATGTGTTGCGGGTGTTTGGCGTTTGATCAGGTTCCAAGCAAATCGTCGTCTGATCAATTTTCGAACTTTTTGAAGGGAAATCTAGTTCAATTTAAATTATATCATACATGCAGCAACTCTTTAACCCCACACATGTTCACACTTAGGCTATACAAGGTATTAACATGTACATGTACATGTACACTCGTACTATGCTTGCTGGAATAGTTTTTGTACAATGTAGGTGTACGAGGGTTTTCTCACATAACTACTATACCCCTATTTTCTATAGCGAACAACGATGACGAATATCCTTATCTCCAACATGTGTAAGATCACTTTGATGACGTCACTATATCGTCACTATTTATAACGGCGTTTTGACGTCAGAGGGGTTCCAAACAATGCATATTGCTTTAAAAATAGCTTAAATTGTTTGTAATGTGAGAAATAGAATATGTCACTCGTCGACGTTTAGGACAAGTTGATCTCAAACTCGTCTAGAATAGAAAAGTGTTTAAGCTCGCCAAGGCTGGCTTAATAACATTTCAATTCTAGACTCGTTTGAGATCAGCTTGTCTTAAACACCGACTCATGACAGATCCTATATATCTCCAAACACTGCAATGTGTATGCACAGCATTTCCATGATATATGAAATGTGAAATAGGTCATACACTATTGTAACGCTGCCAACTACCGAGTCTCATCAGGTTCTATAATGTGTGCTAGTACAGCGTTCCCTCTCTACAACGACACCGACTGGGAGACACAGATTATGTGCGTTGTTTGGAAGGAGTCGTTATAGGGAGGGAAATTGGCTTACATTTGCAAACAGCTTGAATCCAGATCAGACGCCGCGTAACGCGGCGTCTGATCTGGTTTCAAGCTGTTTGTCACTCGTCATTTAGCTTTGTTTTGGGTCAAAATGATGATTACCGGTATGTAACTTTTAGAAAAACAGCAGACGACAATTTTAAGAAAACCTTACTGTAACAATGTAATGTTAAGAAATGATTTTATTGTTTGGGAACCAGCGACTATAAAGTCGTTGTAAGGAGGGAATCGTTGTTGGGAGGGTTGTTGTAGAGAGGGAGCGCTGTATATAAAATGTAGAATAGGTTATACACTATTGCAAACTGCCGAGTCTCATTAGTGTCTATACTGTTTGCTTGTATATACCAATATTGATGATAAACAAACATTGGTAAACGTTAAACTCTAAAATATATTTTCGACTGCAAAACGGTAATACAGTGGAGAATCTGTTATTCTTTCCCAATAAACGCGTTTACGCTAAAACTATTATTCGCAGTGCAAACAGTTTGGAGCCAGATCAGACGCCGGGTAACCCGGCGTCTGATCAGGCTCCAAACTGTTTGCCACCAAGATAAACATGAACTATCATAATTGTCCAAAAGTTGTACTTTTCTACGTTTTAGTGCTTTGCGTTTGCGTACGTTTGCGTTTAAACGGGAAAGAATAACATATTCTCCACTGTATATACCAATATTGATGATAAACATACATTGGTTAACGTTAAGCTCTAAACTATATTTTCGACTGCAAAACGGTAATATTTGATAATCACATTAGTAATAAACAATGTAGTAATCACAATATCAAATGTTTGCCGGGATGAAACGCCAAGAAAATCGGCCCGTTATTTTGTAAATTTACAACCTTTTGTGTCTTTTGTAACCGACGCTAAGCACAGTTAACGTTCTATAGCGTGTTCAGTTACGACTGTTTGATGTTTATGTTAACAGTTTAAAGCCCGTGTGCAGCATGCAGCATGCAGAGTACAGTAGAGAAAATGTTTTCTTTCCAAATAACCCCTGATAGGCTTTAACTATTATTTTCATTATAAACAGTTTGGAACAAGATCAGACGCCGGGTCACCCGGCGTCTGATCAGGCTCCAAACTGTTTGCCACTCAGATTAAAACCGGTAGTCTGTCTGAATTCTCAAATGTTATCATTTTCTTTATTTCATTGCAATGCGTTTGCGCTTGAACGAAAGAATTACGTGTTCTCAACTGTATTGCAAACCGGTAGCCAACTCGTAATCGATGGCCATCGACGGCCATTGATTTCTTTACTGAACTCATCACAATCGTAGTCAAAAACTTAACGTTTTCTAAAACTTGATTTTTCATGTCCATAACTAGTTTGTTGCAATATTGGCAATTCTGCATGAAAGTGTTGTTGTAATATTGGCTTTGAAAGATATTATCTATTTGCTCCAATTTTTAACCGGTGGTGTTTGTCTAAGCACAAATAGAAACAAATCTGTTCAGAGTCGAATCTGTTTGACACCAGTTTCAATGAGTATCAGTACAGTGTTCCCTCCCTACAACGGCCCTCTGAACAACGATTCCCTCCTTAAAACAACACTTGCCGCTGTTCCCTATACAACACAATTTTGTCCAAACTTTTCACGACATCAAAATCGTCTGCTTAAAGTTAACGTCTGCTGTTTTTTTTCAAAGTCGCACAACGGACATCTAAAAACCATAAGCATAATGACGAGTGACAAACAGCTTGAATCCAGATCAGACGCCGCGTTACGCGGCGTCTGACCTGGATTCAAGCTGTTCGCAAATGTAAGCAAAATTCCCTCCCTATAAGGACTCCCTCCGAACAACGTACACAATTCTCTTTTCCAGTCATCCGGGTATTTAATGTCATACGCATACTCTCGGTCCTTCATTCGGATGGCGACGGTCTTATTCGGAGAAAAAATTAATTCTAATTTTCGGTTAAATCACGCTTTTGCAACTTATGTAAGACCTTCGTAGTATTCATAGGACCTATTCAGATGATAATGAGTAAAAAAATAATGAGATTAAACTCCCTGCTGCTCAAACTATGTAGATAACGGGTTTGTTGTCCCCGAGTGCGCGTGCTCGCTAAGTGTAAATAAAGGGGGTATGACGTCACACTGGAAAAGAGAATATGTGTCTCAAATTTGGTGTCGTTGTAGAGAGGGAGCACTGTATAATACATAGGATACGAGTGATTTCAACCATCTGCTTCAACATAAGCGTTCTCCTTCACTTCGATATTGCTTTAACATTTCTGTATTGACTAAGGCTTTTAGTTGAAATGCAACAACACACTGTCTGAAATGACACATGCTCACTCGGTGTCTTATCGGACACCGAACTTTTGGTACTAAAACTAATCATTTTAGAAGATGCGTTTTATTTGGGAAATGATAACGTATTTTCCGCAGTGTGCTGTATTTGATGAATAAATATAATAGTCGCTAGTGGCTTTCAAAAAGATTTATAATAATTGCATGCAAAGATTTAACCCTTTCACCGCCAGAATCGACTAAAGTCGAATTTGCAAACAGTTTTGATCCTGATCAGACGCCGCGTTACGCGGCGTCTGATCAGGATCAAAACTGTTTGACACCCGTTTCGATATTTCTTATGGCATACTCTCTTAATTCTTACTTTGAAATGATATTGAAAACAATAATATTGAAGCAGACGACACAATAACGGTGTAGGGGTAAAAAACTCAAAAATAATTTGGCGATGAAAGGGTTAATCAATTTCTGAATGAAATGACACATCTTCCAAACAAATGAGCCTACTGATCTACACTGTTTTAAGTGCAACTAAGGCAGGTTTTCTCATGTCACGGCTCAAATCATTTTGGAAATGTTAAATCTCCTGTTTTGGAAAGCAAATCAGTGTGTGAAAATATTTTTTTTATTTATGCTTTTCTGTGGATTACCACGAAATAGCAGTGGATTATCACTTGGTAATCCACTGCAGTGGATTATCACCAATCGCTTTTATTATGAATTTTCCCCGTAGGGCTCCCCAAGAATCGTAGTCAATCGTGTCTTATCGTTAAATTCCGGCAGTCCGATGTGTCGCGAACTACTCACCGGAAGAGCACGAATCCAAACTCGGGAGCAACGAAGTAATTCGAATGACGTCAAATCAATAAATAAGTGACGTCATCGTACGGGAAACTGTTTCGAAAATGTTTTCGATATAAAGTTGGGGCTCAACACGGGGTAACTCATTTACTTTCGCTTTCTCAATTGTCGAACAATTTCGTTTAAAAAGTGGCTTAAAAGCATAAATAAATAGAATAATTGTATTTTTTCAGTATAAGATCGAATTTAATCCATTTCGTGAACATCAGACTGTTATATTTTCACTCGTGGCTTCTTCACTCGTGGCTTCGCCACTCGTCAAAATATAACGTCTGATGTTCACTCAATGGATTAAATTTCTATTTAATACTGAAAAAAACAATTATCCTCTATTTAATAAAAATATTGATTTTTTATGAGAAGACCAAACATGTTAAAAAAGGACAAACAGAGAAAGCAGGGGAACTTGCTGTATACCCCGAACCATTACAAGCAACAACAGCCGATTAATGATAATGTTTTAAGTCCGAATGGTAATGTTAAAAGTGGTATAGTGCCCAAGTGATGAGTGATGATAATTATTATGTTGATGTCGTAGAGAGAGAGTACTGTTTTCAAATGTACTTAAAGGATATCTATTTTTATATGTACTTTTTTGCAATCCAGTTTTGCCTAAGATACTATATCCGAATGTAGACAGTTTTGTCGTGGATCGAGTATGTTTTTGCACCAATCGCTATTTTATCATTGTGGGGAACAGCGGCAGGCAATAAGATGATCAGATGATTTTACCATTTTGTAAGGTGCTGGTGTGCGTTTCAAAAAATTTCGTACTACAAAAAGGATCGTAAGTCAAAACTTTATCATTTGATTTCTTGATTTCTCTATCTAATCCTGTCTTGTGACATCTCTTTGGAATCGTCTTTTCAAGACGATTCCAAGAAGATGTCACAAGACATGATTAGATGGAGAAATAAATAATAATTGAGACTTTTTTTAATCTGACTTACGAACACATTAGAAAAAATTGTCGTACGGGCCCCTGGTCTCTAGAATTCGGAAGATAGTGACTGTAGTAAATTATCTAAAACGAGGAAGTCTGCGGTGATGGATTTAAGTTGGTGCTAATTAAATGTGTTCAAAGTGTGAACGTTCTGCACACTTCATGAACATTCTATAACGACGATTGCAGTCATTTGGAATCCTTAAGAGATGAAGCTCAGCTGTGTCTTTTAGCTGGTGATATTTTCTGAACACATTTTAAGTAAACTATTACAATGAAACCCCTCTAAATCTGGATTCAAGCTGTGTGTTGTCATTATATTTAATCTATTCAATTCTTTCAAAATGTTCACTTATAAGTAACATTGAAAATAACAAGCAGACGACAATATTAAGCAAACGATATTGTAGCAGTTAAAGCGTTGGAACTGCGACAAGGGTCGTTATTGGGAGGAACGTTGTTGGGAGGGAACACTGTACTCATATCGACTCACTTATGTCTGGATATTGCGATTTATTATATACCTACCAATGTTCTGCCCGAAATATTTCCGTATTTATCGAACAAATACACCTTGACGGATTGAAAAGTCCGTATTACCCATGTAATTTGTGTAATGGGAAAAGAACGTTTACTGTGTAGTCGGAAGTTCGGAACTACTTTACACACTACAGGGGCATAGAAAAATAGCATGAAACATTTCTATCTTTTTTTTATTTTATTATTATTATAATTTTTATGAGGTATATAATAAAAGGAACATTACTATACTTTGCATATCTTATGCACCGGATCCCTCTCGTTGTGTGTGTAAAGGCTATATCCAACTCGACCTTCGGTCTCGTTGGATATAGCCTTTACACACACAACTCGAGTGATCCGGTGCATAAGATATGCAAAGTATAGTAATATTCCGTTTGTATTTGCGCTACCTACTTTCTCTAAATAGTTCATCAAATATGATCAAAAGGAAACCTGAAGACTCTGCAGTGTTTGGACACACGGCATATCAGTTCATACGATATAATAAATAGTGCGTAAAATACGGATATCTACAATGCAGAACATTTCAAATAGCCTCACTTGTCACGGTGGTTATATGTGGTGTAGCAGCTCGAGTCTTATATCAATTCATCTATTCTGAAACTGTCGACTCGTAGCCAATATAATATTTTTATTTAAACTGTCCGAAGCATAAAATGTATGGAACCATGTGGTTTTTTTATTGCAATGGTCTCTCGTTATGTGTGCCTAATGTCATACTTAATTATAATTGTACCATATTAATATAAAACACTACACTATTCGCCCACACATAAGACGGTTTCATGCAAAATCCAAAACAGTACCAGTCCTGAAAAGATATCGTAAATTGTTATCAAATGAGCCGTGCTACAGTGGAGAACTGTTTTTCTTTCTCACTTACCGCGTTTAGCGTTTATGCGCTTACATGCGCATATACCGGTAAACGATAAAAGCGTTTATAAACGCAAGGAAGATGATCCATGTTGGTCAGTTTTTCCCACTCAGAACTTAATTCTTAATTCAGCAACTAATAGCCTAAGGTATATCTGAGCTTTTTTTTTATCAACGTACCTTAGTTACTTGTCGTTCAACATTGTTAAGGAAAATTTTCTACCCTTCTATCTTAAAGATGTTATACATTTTGTTTCAACCTAAAATCCCAAAAATGTTTAGCTGCTGAATATGTGTCATCTGCTTAACTATTCGTCATTAAAAAATAATCCTTGTGTGATTTATAGATCATTATTCAAGGCTGTAAGGTCCAGATCATATACCGGAATATTGATATTATTTGACATATTGAATTTTAGACGTACCTCCTGCAAAACAATCCATACAGACTTTTAAATCAGACACTGTATTCTAACACTCTAAAGCTACCAACTTAGCCCGAAGCCCCGATGGACTGGAATGAGCAACGTCATGTCATAAAATCCCTACTAATGCTAGATCAAACGGTAGGTTGCGCAACACAGCCTCTCGGTCTCTTTTTACACAATCACAAATTAGACATTTACATCCTGTCATACAGTATATCCCCAATTACTAGACAAGGTAACGATTTTATCTAGGCATACATGTAGCCAAAAATAGGTATTAGAAACCCAGTATACTTTTTTATACATTTTGGGTGTTTTTTTCATTCGTATGATTGATCGGTCTAGATAAAAACAAATGTACATATATGCCGATTGAAACGCATTTATAAAGGCATAATCCGCTTATAAACGCAAAACCAAGTTAAACCTCTCAAACGCGTTTTTTGTTTATCGTTTAGTTTGCGTACCATATGCGCAGGCGTAAGTATAAACGGTAAATAATAACTGTTTCTTCACTGTACGACAAAACCAGCCTAAATGAATTGCAACACTGTACATACCAAGCATCGTTATCATCCCTCAGTCTGTGTCTGAGTTTGGTCTACATTCCCAAAATACCGTATATACTACTGCTTTATACTATATACTAAACTTTAAAAGTTTGTGAGTGTCAAACAGAGTCGATAAATGTCAGCCACCGCGTCATTGACGCGGCGACTGACCTTGATCTACACTGTTTGCAATGCAATAAGTCAGGTTTTCTAATGACACGACACACATATTTCATTGCTTCGTTGCGATTGACAGTAAAGGGCTGGTGCACATTGTTACCAATACAAACATATTACGGGTTTTAAAATGCATTTCATAGTTTCCATTAACGCTAGCAGTAAATTCAATTACATGACAAATCACCCAAGAGCCTGTTTAATCATGCAGTTTTACGACTTTGTTCCACACAAATTACTTTGATGTAATTGTTTAATTTTGCATGAATAACATAACAGAAATGAGACTGTCACATAATTTTGTGCGCTAATAGAAACCCGCCTCTTCTTCACATAAGTCTAACATTAACTATTTCTCATTTAACAAATTCACTGCCACGTCTTCATCTAATTTAAATAGTTCTCGTCTGCTTTTATTTCAGTTTAATCTTATGTAAATTGTTTCAATCATTATGATAATTAGTGTCAGTCAGTTTTGATCCTGATCCGATACAGCATTACGCGGCGGCTGATCAGAATCTAAATTGTTTTCACATAACAAATGTACTCCGAGTAAGACAATAAAGGGTTTCATTATACCTTTCGATGATGTATAGATATTTCTCAGTTACATAAATTTGATATCGTCACTGTTGATATCGTCACTTAGTCTAGTGATTATATCACATTTTGTGACGTCACGTCATAATAATGTTTGTGATGTCGCCGCGCGTAAATAATTAATTTTGTGTGTTTTTTTCTGTAAAAACGTCATTAAAATATATCTGATAAATAGAATAATCAATTTCTTTGAATAGATATGAAAAATATATCACTCGAGTGGGTAGTTATCTGATTACAAAACTCGTCCTGCGGACTCGTTTTTTAACCAGATAACAACCCATTCTCGTGATATATTTTTCATATCAATCCAAAGAAATTGATTATCATCTATAGATCGAGCTACGTGCAGCTTTTCTATATCCATTAACGATTATTTAGTTCTTTCACTGCCAATGGCACCAAAATGTGAGTTTGCAAACAGTTTTGATCTAGATAAGACGCCTCTTTACGGCATCTCATCTGGATTTTATTTTTTTGACTCTCGTATCAATATTCGATAAGTCATACTACCTTAAATCTTACTTTACAACGCTCTTGCAGAAAACAGTTTTGAAGAAGATGCCATTGAAACGATAAGGGGGGGGGGGGTCTCATGATTAATTTGACAACGAAAGAGTGTTGCTTTCGTGAGCGGATGAGCAACTGAGTTAAACTCGATTTATTTTGAAAACTCTAAATGATAAACTGCAGGTGAATAAACATAACACTCAAAAGTAAAAACTTTCACAAATCACAAATCTATTTTCACTTTCGTTGTGTGCGATCTACGAATGGTAACGAACACTTTCTGTGATGGATATAACGTAACGAGTCATTTCCACCCTTGTCCGTTTCGGCCTATATCATTTCGGCCTATTGGTAGAGGCCTATTGTTTCAGTTCATTTGGTGGGTCGTTTTGGTCGAACATTCCCATAACTTATCTTAATATACGTATAAGGCATAAACTTGGTCCTCCATTAACATGCTGAACAAAAAATCAAATACAGCCCAAATTCACTACTTCGAACTCGCTTGAATCGATCGTACCAGTAATTCATAAGTTTAACTTTGAGATTTGTGAATGTTAGAACTAACGAGAGTTCGAACTATCGAGTTTCGAGATTATATCAATAAATCATTTTATTGATATAATAAATATTCATTCAAGTCTGAATTTAAATTAAGATCGAAACTGATGAAATACAACATTAACCCATTCTCCCATAAATACGCCTTTCTACGCCTAAAATTAATTCCTTCACTTATGGAAATAGTTCCCTTTTATACAGTCATGAATATGTAGCATATGAAATATGTTCTATATTGTAGCCGAGTATAGCTTACAACAGGCTGAAAGTAAAGCATAATGTGCCTGCTTACTTTCAACCTGCTTTAAGTGGTCACATTTTTTCAAAACTTGAAACAGGCTATGGGGTAATGGGTTAATTGCATTCAGACCAGATATGTATAGGTTAGACCATAGTTGCAAGCGAATAAACTATGTCGTTTATTCGCGCGCAACCATGGTCTAACCTATTTAGCACTGGTTTGGGCTCGAGGAAAACAAGAAGATCCATCGTTTCTGCTTTTTGTTTTAGACGAAAAAAGTCATTTTATTTGTAATATTTTACTTAAATAGAAAGGTTATTTCAATGTGCAGTTTGAGACATTAAGCATGCTTTAACACCAACATAAATAACGAGTATTGAAGCTCTATATGTAAGCACACTTCATAATGTTTATTTCACGCGTTTCGTCAGTATAGCGTGAAATATATGTCTTATGCGGAACGTTCTTTCAACAGTATGTTTGAAAAGCCGCGTACAGGGTTCACAGTTGGTGGAGTATGCACGAGTGTATCGTGTGTGTAAAGTGTACATAGATAGGGTCTGTGGATTGACTAGCTCATTCTACCAGACGACACTGTTAAAGCAACATCGCATTTTACATAGTTTTCTAGTTTTGCCACGTGTAGTAAATTCGAGCATGGCCTCCGAAAATGAAACTTTGTCGCGTCTAGAGCAACTTATGGCTGCCAAATTTGATGCCTTTGAACAACGCTTCCCCAACTCCCAGCAACAGATTTCACAGGCGGAGCTGTCACAGATTAAAGAAGGGCTGAGTGGCAGTAAACTTTACACATTCAAGAAGAAAGGAAACGAGGAGCAGCATAAAATAAACACACAGGTTCTCGACAAGTTGAATGAAGCAGAGGGATTTTTGTCGGAGGCAGTACAGTCCGGGTGCTCAGACGCAGCTCTTACAGCGCAAAAGAAGCTTTCAGAAGGTATGGAGATTCTTTCACATAGGCAGAATTTGATTAGACTGGCCGACTCTTCTGATAGTGGGTGGAGAGTAGTCCAAGAGTATGAGGCACATCCATTAGCCGACGATTCCGACGATGAGAAAAAGATTAATAGAGCACAGATGAAAGCCGACCGCAAGTTACAACAGGAGAGAAGAGTCAGGTTTCGTCGTTTTGTTCCATACGCCGCTGCTAGAGGGCCTGTTTCTAACGTATCACCAGCAGTACATGGTAACCAGCAGAGTCCGAATCCCTCGGGTACAAGGAAGCCAGGGTTGTGTTTCCGGTGCGGTCGACCCGGGCACTGGAGGCAGGAGTGCAAGATGGCTGTCCCGGAGAGTGGCTTATCCAACGCTGAGCAAAAGATAAGTAAAGTTTTATCAAAACCCTTTGAGAGTGTGTGTAAAAAGTCAGTTCAGGGTCCGGAGCCTGTGACACCAGTCGGTAAGTTAAGGCGTTGTTTAAATCACTGGAAAGACGCAGGCGCTAGCGAGTACATTTTGGATGTGGTAGGTCAGGGGTATAAGTTACTTTTCAAAGAAATTCCAAAAAGGGCGTTTCTTAGAAATAATAAATCTGCTAGAGATAACGAGGAATTCGTAATAGCTGAAATAAAGAATCTTCTTCAGAAAGGGTGCAAATCTGAGGTGCAGCATGTGCCGCACGTCGTTAACCCGTTAACGGTTGCTTATGGCAAAGCTCGAAAGCCTAGGTTAGTTTTAGATTGTCGGCATATTAACCTTGATTTGTTTAAATATAAGTGTTGTTTTGAAGATCAGTCGGTTGCCAAGCATATGTTTGCCGCTGGTGATTTTATGTTTTCATTTGATATTCGGAGTGCTTATCATCACGTGATGATTTATCATGAACATAGGACTTATTTAGGTATGTCTTGGGAATTTGACGGTAAAGAGCGTTATTTTGTATTTAATGTACTACCATTTGGGATTTCGACAGCAGGATATATTTACACGAAATTAATGCGTGTTATAGTAAAAAAAATGGAGATCTCAAGGTTTAAGAGTGGTCGTGTTTCTTGACGACGGACTAGGTGGAGACCGTACCTTTAAGGAGGCAAAATCAGCCTCAGATTACATGCATGTTGATTTGTCTAACTTCGGGTTTTTGATAGCAGAGGACAAGTGTACTTGGTTTCCATGTCAAAATTTGATTTGGTTGGGTTATAACTGGAACACAGCAGACGGCACACTGTCTGTCACTGCTGATCGCATAACGCGCGCATTAACATTAATAGATGAGTTGTTATCTGCTATTGTAGCCGGTAGGTTAATGTTTCCAGTTAGGAAAATTGCACGTCTTGTTGGTCAGTTGATTTCAATGCAAACTGCAGTTGGACATGCAGTCCGCTTGAGGACTAGGTATTTATATCAGTGTGTTATCCAGAGGGCTAGCTGGGAAGCGCCCGTTATGGTAAGTTCTCGGGCTCTAGATGAGATTGAGTTTTGGCGCGAAAATGTTAGCTTTATGAATAAAGCAAAGTTAAGTTCGAATAGTACTAATGAGAAGCCCGAGTCAACAGTCGTCTTTTGTGACGCCAGTGGAGCTGGATTTGGTGGATTTGTCGAAGGTAAGGCAGACAGCCAGGTCATCGGGTGCTGGTCAGAGGCTGAATGTGAATTAAGTTCTACTTGGCGAGAGCTTGAGGCCGTGCATAGGGTGTTAAACAGTTCACTTAACAGCCTGGAAGGGCAGAAGGTATTGGTATATACTGACAATAAGAATGTCGCTAGTATATTGAAGGTTGGCAGCAAAAAGCTCCATTTACAAAATATTGCAATTGAAATAGATAACGTTTGCAAAAGCCACGACGTTTCTTTGATGTCTAGTTGGATACCTAGAGAGAATAATGTAGAAGCAGATTTCTTCAGTAGATGTACAGACAGTGATGATTGGTCAATTGCTGGTCATGTATATACCCTGTTAGATAAGAAATGGGGTCCTTACAGCTGTGACATGTTTGCATGTAATTATAATTCAAAATGTAAAAGATTTTACTCAAAGTATTGGTGCCCTGGCACATCAGCCATAGATGCATTCAGTTGTAGCTGGTCCGGAGAAAACGGTTGGTCAGTACCTCCTCCACGCCTTGTATCAATGTGTATACGCAAAATATTGAAAGAAAGTTGTGCGTGCACTTTAGTAGTACCAATTTGGAAATCTGCTCCATATTGGCCATTATTGTTTCAAAAGGATCAATCAAGATCAGAGTATGTACATGACATTTTCATTTTTCAGCCAGGAAAATTGACTGTAAGAGGTAGAGGCAAACATGGCGTATTTGACGGAAGACCTCTGTCATTTGGTTTAGTTGCACTGAGGTTCGAGTAGAGAGATTATTGTTATGTCTTTGTTTCGCAGATTTGAAATTGGCGGATTGTGTAGACGCTGAGGTACGGAAAGGCAATGTAGACTGCGTGCAGTTTGGTGATCTACCGAGCAAAATGGCGGTTTTCCTGAAAATGGCCAAAAGTGACAGTACAAACGCTAAGTATTTGGGTTATTTTAAAAAGTGGGAACAGTTCATTATCCAAAAAGGAGGATCGGCAGTGCCAGCGTCCCCGATTCATGTGGCTTTGTATTTGACTGATCTAATGGATAAACGTGTTTCTCATTCAGTGATTTTATCTACCGTGTATAGCATTAAGTGGGTGCACACGCTGAAAAGTTTAACAGATCCAACGGACAATTTGTTCATTAAGAACCTTATAGAGGCTTCTAAACGTATGTTAAAGAAACCCGTATGTAAGAAAGAGCCAATTTCAACAGACACTTTAGTTGCTTTGTGCAGCAAACATGCTGATTCTACAGACATATTGGTTATCCGTGATCTATGTATGATTTTGATCGCATTTTCCGGGTTTTTGAGATTTGACGAATTGGTTAAATTACATTGTAACGACATAGGGTTTTGCACTGAATATGTTTCTATATATATAAGAAAAAGTAAAACGGACCAATATCGCCAGGGTCAAAACGTAGTAATTTCAAAAGGTGATACTGTAGCATGTCCGTATAAAATGCTTAAGAGATATTTCGAACTAGCATGTTTAACGGTTACTGATGATGCTTTTTTATTTAGACCTTGTTATCGCTCGAAAGGAAAATGCGGTCTGGTTACTAAGAATAAATGTCTTAGTTATACACGTACAAGAGAAACTCTTATTTCCAGGTTAAGGGAAATAGTGGGGGATTTGAACATTGGTTTGCATTCATTGCGATCGGGGGGTGCAACAGCTGCTGCAAACGCTGGTGTAAATGACAGGTGCTGGAAAAGGCACGGTAGATGGAAAGGGGAAAACAGTAAAGATGGATATATTGCAGACTCTTTAGAAAGAAGATTGGGGGTATCCAGATCTCTTGCACTATGAAACATTTGTGTAAGGGTTGTGAACATCACCAGTCTCTTCGGTTTTCATCTAGCCCGCTCTTTTCGTTTTCTAAAACGCCCGTCTGGTATTGCATATAGTCTTATGTTGTTTGTTTTATAAGTGTAGAAAAGACTGTTTATTTCACGCGTTTCGTCAGTATAGCGTGAAATATATGTCTTATGCGGAACGTTCTTTCAACAGTATGTTTGAAAAGCCGCGTACAGGGTTCACAGTTGGTGGAGTATGCACGAGTGTATCGTGTGTGTAAAGAGTACATAGATAGGGTCTGTGGATTGACTAGCTCATTCTACCAGACGACACTGTTAAAGCAAACTTTAAAATGTTTAAAGAAATTTTAATGAGTATTCTGCGGTATTGATAACTGCAATTTTTGAATGTCTACATGCTTTGATATTTCTTTACATGTAAAACCATATATCTACAAAGAATGAGGTCCGGCATTCTTGCGATCTGACAGCTATCTATTGGATCAAGTGAATAGTTCATTCGATTACATGTGATAGAGACGTTCGGACACAGGTTTCCAGAGTTTTCATGAATGTTTTATCTCTGGTTTTTCCTGGGCGAGTCGGTTCGCTGCATCTTTGTTAGTATTTCAGAACTCTTTTTTGAATAATATTAACGTTTTGTCGTTTTGTTTTCGAAATTCTATTTTGGATAACCCAGTTTTGCCTTAGCAAGTAGGGATTTATATCCATATTTGTAGATATATGGTCTTTGAATGTTTTTTTTCAATGGTTGCAAACCCATTGTAAATGAAGCTGATATAGCCATTGGTACTGCTAAATGTTTGATTCTGTTCAGGCACTTGTCAGCCTACATTGCATTTCACGTGGCACGTGGCACAAATAAAACGCCCGTCTGGTATTGCATATAGTCTTATGTTGTTTGTTTTATAAGTGTAGAAAAGACTTAAGTTTAGGTCTCACTGTACATAATATGACGTCATCAAGCGAGTGCAGTTCCCCTCCGATCTTAACGGTGTAGTAAAGACAATCTAGACATGCATATCGCGGTTTTTACATCTACAGCTGAAACAATGCATATATCTAGGTCCACATGGATGGGGTAGATCTAGATATATTATTGATACTGTGGAATTACCGTATTGCTTTAGTTTGAATCCTTGATCTGGTGTTTATTTCGATTATTTATCGTTAAACCTACAGTGCAGGTAATAGGTTTTCGCGGTGGCCCGTTTGGAGGATTGCTAGGGTTGTGACGTCAAATTGCCTTGAGATGACGGAAGCATGACATAAGTGAACAGTGTGTTAGTTATTTCATGGTTTTGTAAAATACACGATATATTCACAGGTTTTTGAGGCATCTGATTGGCCGAGAGCTCCAAGCCATGTGCTAATGAATAACACGGCATTAACAACTAGATGCATTCGGACAAGATGCTAAATAACACTGCCAGAGTTATTCAGCGTCTGGTTTACACCTGATCTGAACTTGGAAACTGAGTGACGCTTTGGTGAAATAGATGTTACTTTTGAATGTTTAATTAGGCCTGACAAGTATACACTTGTTTCATGAAATCTTTTACAATATATAACTTAGGCCAAATCCGGTTTCCCGTTTCTTTACAGTATTGTTCCAGGTTTTAAGACATATTTTCTCTCTCCGTATTTTTACTATTAGTAAACTCCTGGTTTGTTTTATCTCCTCAACTAATGCCTTTGTAATTCAGTTTGAAACCGTCATCATTGCTCTCATATCAAGAACTTTGATTTATTCAAGAGGATTGAATCGTACACAACTTACGATAGTTATTTACAGTTGCTTCTAGATACTAACTCATTACCTAAAAGCCTGTTCCTAGTTTTGAAGACAAGCATTCACATAAAGGAGGCTGAAAGTAGAGCTATAAAGCCTATTCTGGTTTACTATCAGCCTAATTTAAGCTACCATCTACTAGGAATTGGAACAATATCGTTGGATAGATATTCATAGCTGTATTAATATGAGCTAAACGGTGCAGAGACGGAATTAATTCAAGGCGAAAAAAGGCGTAATTACGGGATAAGTGGTTAAGAAATGAAAGCAGCTTGACCGAGGGAGGGGGGGGGGGGGGGGGGGGTGGCGCGCTCTGAAGATGTTTAGGGAGGTTTTGGGTCATTAGATGGACAGGTTGGCGAATATCATACAAGACGCGATAACAAGACAAAGAGTGTAAATCTAATGATTTGTTGTCGATACTATCTCATTGATTGACACATATTCGTCATTCTACCGGAAGTTGATGATTTGATATCAACCGTCACCTGAGATAATTATGTCCAAAAATAGACACACAGCCTGATATTATGGGGGAATTAATGATCCCCATGGGGTAAATGTCGCGTGCTGTAGTTACTTCAACCAATTGGAATAAGTAATAAAGTGTTCCCTTTCTACAACAACAAAACAAATGTATGTTATAGGGAGGGTTGTTGTATATTTGCAAGCAGTTCAAATTAAGAAAACGGCATAGAATGAATAAAATAAACAAAATACAATATTCTGAATGGCTTACTGCAAGTCTATGACCAACGTTTACATACAAAAAGCAAACTGGTTGAGCTGTTTAATTAGGTTTGTCGTTCATCAAATCTCATTAAAGTGTCATATCGTGTTGGCACAGTCGTTGTTGAGTTAAGTGTCACGGCACCGCAACACAAAAAAGGTCATATAGCGCGGAAGGATCCAGATGGGACGCAACAGTTAACAACAAAGTCGCCTGTAGCGTGTGTAGAATTTTCTATGTTTTCATTGCATCCGTAGTTCGTGTGCAAGTAAATCACCTTTTAGTCATTATTGAAACAGGTGCACGGAGGAACCCCTCCTAACCGGAACCTCTAAATACCGGAATTCTGTCTAAAACTGGACAAAAGTTTTGGTCCCGTTTCAAACCCGTCATTAGTTTTACATATTACACCATAAATACGCCTTTTTACGTCTTTGATTTATTAATACACTGAAGAAAATAGTGTATACATTCGAGCAGATGATACTAAAAGCAGGTTTAAAGTAAAGCAGAATGCGCCTTAAGGCGCATTCTGCTTTATTTTCAGCCTGCTTTAAGTGATCAGCTAATTTCCATACTAGTTCTAAACAAGCTATATTGTATAATTGGATAAAACCCCTTTAAATTGTAAATCCCTCTAGACAAGATTTATTTGTTGTCTCCAAAAGTTTTGATCCCGTTTCAAACTCCAATAACCATCTTTTACCACCTAAACCTAAATTTAACATTCGTCACTTAAAGAAGGGCATACAAGACTTTCATTCCAAATATGTACTCGTTCCTGTAGACAAAGCATCCAATAATGTGATAATTGTATGACGATTACATTATGTTGATACTTTAAACCAGGAACTTGTGAATACCAATTCCTATACAACGACTAATTTAACGGAGCATAATGTATTATCTGATCATCTTGATACTTGTAAACAATTAAAAGCTGACGTCAACATTACATGTCATAAACTTCCTACTATGTACTGGATACCAAAACTCCACAAAACACCATATAAGTCTCGTTTTATTGCTAATTCAAGTGCATGTACTACTACTAAGCTTTCCAAACTTTTGACATCGTCTTTAATTAAAATCAAAGAACATGTTCAAAGGTATTGTGACAAGACTTACGAAAATTCTGGACTTAATCTGTTTTGGTCTATCAAAAACTCGAATGAAATTTTGACGAAGCTTGAACATAGAAAATACCAAGCTTGCAATATAAGTACGTATGACTTTTCAACACTATATACTACCTTACCTCATAATTTAATAAAAGCTAAACTTATACAACTTATTGAAAAGACTTTTGCCAGAGAAAGGAAACTATTTCTGGCGTGTAATACTGATCGTGCATTTTTTACAAATGACACGGTTAAGCATTACACTATGTGGACTTGCACCGATGTATGTAAATCACTATCATTTCTTCTGGATAATATTTATGTACGTTTTGGGAGTACCATATACCGCCAAGTGATTGGTATCCCTATGGGTACAAACTGTGCACCCCTTGTCGCAGACCTATTTTTGTACTGTTATGAGAGGGACTTTATGCTAAGTCTAAAACCTGATACACAGGCAGATATATCGAAGCCTTTAACAACACATCGCGCTATCTAAATGATATTTTTAATATAGACAACCCATTTTTTGATACGTTGTTTCCTTTTATTTACCCAAAAGAATTACGCCTTAATAAAACAAACGAGTCAAATTTATCGGCACCATTTTTAGATTTCGATCTTTTAATAAATAACGGAATTGTTTCTTCTAAGATTTACGATAAACGAGATGATTTTGATTTTAGTACTGTAAACTATCCTCATCTAGATGGCGATGTTCCCCGTTCTACATCTTACGGGGTTTATATTTCACAACTTATTCGTTTTGCTAGGGCTTGTACCTCTGTTGAGGACTTCCACATTCGTAATAAAACTATTACTGAAAAGCTTCTTAAACAGGGGTACAGACTTCATAAACTTCGTAAAACATTTTCTAAATTCTTTTATAGAAATCTTCCTCTCATTAACAAGTATAAATGTAACTTAAAGTCTTTTCTGCGGCAAGGTATTTCACATCCGGAGTTTTATGGTGATGTGATTTACAGACTTCGTAAGATTCTTGGACATATGCATTTTCAAAACCTATTTGTGAAACGTATTAGGTTTTTCCTCAAAAAAGATTATGATCCAACTATATTGCTGCGCACTTCACGTTTGGTTATCGATCAATCTACAATTGATAACTATGCTTACCTCTTTGGTTGTGCGACGACAGACAGGGCTTAGCACTACATGATGATGTATCTCTAAAGCCGTCCTTAACCGGGAGAGTTATGTCGGATTTTCGTGCTTTGGTTTTTCTCTCCCTCTCTGTCGTACCCTAAACCCTCCCATGTCTTACAGTTACTCGTGACTACAGACTATTCGCTTGAGTACAATTTGACCGTTGCTAAGTGGGTTATTTTTAGCACGGGCTTGAATGTTTAATTCTTTCCCGTGTTACTAATAATCCTGTCAGAGAATTTTTTTAGATGTTTTACATGTATTTACTTACTGTGCTGGCGGTCTTTTTGATTGTAAGGTTGTGGAACAGGGTTTATATTTTATGTACACTGTTCGTCTTTATAGGTGAATATAGGAGATAAGTGTGAGGTTGGGCGCCCCTAAACCCAGGTTTAACCCCCCAGTGGTTGTTAATGGTTAATTTATAATTAATTATTGATTGCTGCTGACCGTACCAAGGCGGGCTCCTATGTTCACTATGTTTGTTTTGCGTATTGTTTTCTGTTTGGATTGTGGGATTGCGTGTGTGTGTGTGTGTATGTATGTGTGTGTGTGTGTGTGTGTGTGCTATGGTATGCTGTGTGTGTGTTCTGCTTTAGAGATGGGTGTATTGTTTGTGTTGCGTTTCCTGCTCGAGTCTTCTTTCGTATTTATTTGTCATTAGTTTTACATATTACACCATAAATATGCCTTTTATGCCTTTGGTTTATTCATTTATTGAATAAAATAGGTTATAATTCTAGCAGATGATAGCTTAAAGCAGGTTGAAAGTAAAACAGAATGCGCCTTCAGGCACATTCTGCCTTTTCCAACATTCTTTAAGTGGTCAGTTATCTTCCACACTAGAAAAAAGCTATTTGGTAATTGCTTAAAACCCCTCTAAACTGGACACCCCTCTAAACCGGAATTATGTGTTGTCCCCACACATGTCCGGTTCAGAGCGGTTATACTGTAGTATGTAATACATGCAACTCTAAACGTTGGTATGTTTGGTTGATCGTTCAGCAACAAACGTCTTTCAGTAGATATCATAAAGAATGTCTAATAGTCTCGATCCAGATGAGACGCCGAGCTACATGGTGTCTCATCTGGATATTAATTGTTTGCAAATAATATCACAAATTCGGATGAGGCGCACAGAGTTTTGTTTGGTTTCATTACATCCGACATTCGTGAGAGAGTGACTCGCAGTTCAGCAACACGCTATGCTGTAATAAACAGGTCAGTAAATAAGGTTTCCTAGGTAACATCTTTATAGTGTGATGAATGAGACATATAAATAAGGAATCTGTAGAAATAGGACAGTATGTCACGGCGGATGTGGCTTATCTAGCACAGGGCGTGAAGTGCTATCATTTGTCAAGACACATTTGAACAGTGTGTAAAACGTTATAATTCCTGTTTAACGCTTTTCACGCCTTTAATTTATTTCTCCCTGAGGAAAAAAAATACAATTTTAAAAGTCATTAATATGAACCAGAGAAAGTATTTTATATCCTAGTAGATGGTAGCTAAAAGCAGGCTGAAAGTAAATCAGAATGTGCCGTAAGGCACAGTCTGCCTTATTTTCAACCTGCTTGAAGTGGTCAATACTCGAAACAGTGTATGGGATAATTGACCATTCATACATGTATCAGTTTATAATTAACCCGTTTATGCCTAGTGGAGTATTCAGTGCTTAGACTCGGATTAGTCTTTTTTTAATGTAAGGCACGTCTTGTCTAGTTTACCATTTCATTTTGATTATTTATAGAAACTCTGGTTCGCAAACACTGCTAACTCAGATCAGATACCGCATAGTGCATGTCTAATACATGTATATGGGACGTGACATGGCACAAATGGGTTGTAATTTGCAATATATAGACAAACTGAACAGATATATGATTGATAAAATGACCAGCAGTACAAGTATATACCCTGATCTTCCATTCCTTTACGAGCCATCTGATATGGCTCCATAATTTTCTAATGGGTGAAGATTGCTCTTCTTTAGTGCAATGTTTTTAAATGATAATTACACATATGGAATTTGTTTTTGAATGTTTACTACATTATATATCTAATTAGCCTGGTCAGTGAACTTATTGCAAGGTTATTGTCATAAATGATGGTCATAGTACTGACTATAAAAATGTGCAACCATTTTCTGTACAGTGGAGAAAACGTTATTCTTTCCCAATAAACGCGTTTACGCTTAAACTATTATTTCTATTGCAAACAGTTTGGAGCCAGATCAGACGCCGGGTTATCCGGCGGCTGATCAGGCACCAAACTGTTTGTCACCATGATAAACATGAATTATCAGAATTGTCAAAAAGTTGCACTTTTCTACTCTTTAGCGTTTTGCATTTGCGTTTCGTTTCGTTTAAACGGGAAAGAATAACAGATTCTCCACTGTAATGGAGGAAACAAGTAAGATGATCAAAAGCGTATTTGTGGGTTAATAGGTTAAAGATAATATAGACATAATGGCGATTATATGTACCAATCGAGCTGAAATGCAGGGTTCATTCTCTACAGCGACACCCGATGGGAGACAAAAAGTGTGTGTAATGTTCGAAGGGAGTTATTATATGGAGGGAAATTGGCTTACATTTGCAAACAGCTGGAGTCCAGATGCACGCCTGAGAAGCATATAATATGGGTATCCCAGCATTACTGTTGGCAAATATTTACTTATTTCTTTATCTTATTTGGTAGAGTTTGGTAAATACCTGTATGCTTTCTTTTTCCATGTACATGTAACCTCGACACTTCTTGATAATTATTACGACACATCAATATTCAAATTGAAAGAGTGAACTCGAGGCAGCATAGACTATGATCAGAGGCCGAGTTACCTAGGAACTGATCACGATCTAAACTGTCAGGTGATATGTATGACTATATATGGAACAAATTTTGGTAAGCATCTGATTATTCATAAGAAATACTTTTTATTTAGGCTTTATTATAAATTATAAAAAATTCAAATGAATTTGCGTATTCCCAACTAATGACCTCTCAATTGATATGTATGTTTTCTATTTGTATAAATGTTAATGCTGTCCACGATAGTGGACCTTATACATATATATATCAATAAAGTTTCAAAGTTTCAAAGTTATTCTGAACATATTATTTACCCTGTTAACAGTTTTGAGCCAGATCGGCGCCTGATTAGACTGTTTGTTACTCGGATGAAGAAAAAAAAGTCCGCTTTTTCAGGGAATCTGTCATTTCCTTGCCTTATCGATGTACGTTTGTTCGAAAAAGGAATTGTGATGGCAAAAACCGGGGATTTTTTAAAGTTTTCCAAGAAAAAAGAATTAACCCTTTGAACCCTAGTCCCGCGTATAGGCGCCCTTTTCAAACAGTGTACATGTGAACAGTACACTTGTCCTGTGCAAACAGTGAAGACCCAGATCAGAGGGCTCCCCCTCTGATCAGGGTCTTCACTGTTTGTCATAATGCCAAACATAGGCAAAAACAACCCTTAAAAGTCAGCAATGGACTAGACTAAACAGGAAACAGGAATTGTCCATTTAATGTATCAGGGGGGAAACAGTTAAACAATAAGTGGTAAACACTTGTTAATCAAACAAAACCCGTTATTTTCAGGATTTAGTTATGCTTTGTGTGTATATAGTTTTACGAGCTTCTCTTTATTTTGAGCTTACATTTAATAACCACCTGTCGTTTTAAAATATAGTGCCCGATTTAGAGAGGTTTTACTGTATTAGTAATTCCGTGATATTGATGCTTACGTATAATTATCTTCAAGGTTTGTGAGTAGTGTCAGCAAGTACAATGATGTTTAACATAGCGTGTATGTTTAACATATGTTTTATGTATTTGATTGATTCAATGTCTGAACTGTTCACAGCGTATCGAGCCAACGCAATAGACACCATTTATACTTCTAGCTATCACTGTATAGTTGTTATAATTGATTTTTTATTATATACCTATCGATGATTTATAGAGATTTCTAAGTTAGATTTTGCCATCATCACTGTTGATATCATCACTTAGTTTAGTGATGATATCACTTTTTGTGACGTCACGTCATAATAATTTTTGTGACGTCGCTGCGCGTAAATAATTAAATTTGTGTTTTTTTCTGTAAAAACGTCATTAAAATATATATAATAAATGGACTATGCAATTCCTTTGAATAGATATAAAAAATATATCGCTCGAATGTGTTGTTATCTGGTTAAAAAACTCGTCCTGCGGACTCGTTTTTTAACCAGATAACAACACATTACCATGATTTATTTATGCTTTTCGGTGGATTACCACGATATAGCAGTGGATGATCACTTGGTAATCCACTGCAGTGGATTATCACCAATCGCTTTTATTATGAATTTTCCCCGTAGGGCTCCCCAAGAATCGTAGTCAATCGTGTCTTATCGTTAAATTCCGGCAGTCCGATTTGTCGCGAACTACTCACCGGAAGAGCACGAATCCAAACGCGGGAGCAACGAAGTCATTCGGATGACGTCATTATACCGCCAACTGTCACGCACATGTGTTCGACATAAAACGTGGGGCTCAACACGGGATAAATAATGTACGTTCGCTTTCAATTTTTAAACAATTTCGTTTAAAACGTGGCTTAAAAGCATAAATAAATAGAATAACTGTGTTTTTTCAGTGTAAGATCGAATTTAATCCATTTCGTGAACATCAGACTGTTATATTTTCACTCGTGGCTTCGCCACTCGTGAAAATATAACGTCTGATGTTCACTCAATGGATTAAATTTCGATCTTACACTGAAAAAAACAGTTATCCTCTATATATTTTTCATATCAATCAAAAGTGATTGATTATCCTCTATATATCTTTGCGTTAGCCAAAACACAATACTTTTCCTATAAGTGGTAAAATATAGTGTTGGGACTCCTGATTTGAAAATGGTAATATTAAAATTGTATTTTGTTACTAATATATGTAATAATTGCTATCATAGAATGATTTATATGTCCTTGAGTTCGTCAAACAATCATCAATTACATACAGGTTATTTGAAGTATATAGTAAATAATTAGTTCTACCAATAAACGCATTTGGGCTAGTAAATATAGTGCAAATAATTTGGAACCAGATAACACGCCGGATAACCCAACGTTTCAGGAACAGCATTAAGGGAAATAATCATTTAGATACTGAAACAGAAATATATAGAGGAAAATTGTTTTTTTTTCAGTATAAGATAGAAATTTAATCCATTGAGTGAACATCAGACGTTATATTTTCACGAGTGGCGAAGCCACGAGTGTAAATATAACAGTCTGATGTTCTCGAAATGGATTAAATTCGATCTTATACTGCAAAAATACAATTATTCTATTTATTTATGCTTTTGAGCCATTTTTTAAACGAAATTGTTCGACAATTGTGAAAGCGAAAGTACATGATTTACCCCGTGTTGAGCCCCAAGTTTACATCGAACACATTAACGAAACAGTTTCCCGTACGATGACGTCACTTATTTATTGATTTGACGTCATCCGAATTACGTCGTTGCTCCCGATTTTGGATTCGTGTTCTTCCGTTGAGTGGTTCGCGACAAATCGGACTGCCGGAATTTAACGATAAGACACGATTGACTACGATTTTGGGGGAGCCCTACGGGGAAAACGGCGATTGGTGATAATCCACTGCAGTGGATTACCAAGTGATAATCCACTGCTATTTTCCGGTAATCCACCGAAAAGCATAAATAAACCATGATATTTCATTACATCAAACCAGTTTTACTTACCTGGGGACCATCTTACTAAATGTCATACGACACAAATAGTCGTAAGCCACTCCTGTATTGTGACATCTCTTTGGAATCGTCTTTTCAAGACAATTCCAAAGAATTGTCATAGGACAGGATTAGATGGAGAAATTCACAAAACTTGACAATTTTATAATCTGACTTACGACATTATTAAGTGTGTCGTACGTTTCGTAAGACGGGTCTTAGTCATATTTCAAACGGTGCAATAAAATTACAGTGCAACTATCTCTAAATAATTATTTCATTTCAGCCAGTTTAGAACCTCGCTGGACGCCGACTAGTCTGGATCCCGTTTCATAAAACTTCGTACAACAACATAGATCAATATGAATTAAAATGGATACATTTTACCAGCTAAAACAAGTATGCGAAAAGTTATACTAAACATTAGCTTTTTTCTATATGTATTACCTACTAGAAACCCCCTTTCTTTTCTTTCAATTTACCCACCTCTTCTTTTAAGTACAGCGCTCCCTCCCTACAACGACACCCAACGGGAGACAAAAATTATGTGCGTTCTTCGGAGGAAGTCGTTATAATGAGGGACATTTACAAACAGCTTAAATCCAGAACAGACGCCGCGTAACCCGGCGTCAAATCTGGGTTCAAGCTGTTTGTCACTCACTATTAAGTGTTTTTGTCAAAATGTCCATTACGTAGCTTTTAGACAACAATTTTAGGCAGACGACATTGCAGCCATGAATAGGTTTGACATACTTGTTCTGTTTAGAGAACTGAGACAAGTGTCGTTGTAAGGAGGGGTCGTTGTTGGGAGGACCGTTATAGGGAGGGAGCACTGTATCATATATATGTTTTACCATCACAACCATTATATCATCTATATCAATTTAAAGAATATGCGGATACCCGGCGTCTGATCTGGCTCCAAACTTTTTGCAATAGAAATAATGGTTTTATCGTAAACGCGTTTATTGGGAAGGAATAACGTTTTCTCCACTGTAATTTCAATTGGAAACAGTATGTGGCTAGTTCAGACTTCGGGTTACCCGGCGTCTGATATGGAATCAAACTGCTTTCTTCTCAGAATATAAATCGTTAGAATTATTAACCCTTAGCCCGCCAAATAAATTGTCGTCTGCTATATTTCTCGTCTGCTTCAAGTTTCAAAGTGCTTCGAAGTTGCTCAAAATTGCTGAAAATGTTGTCCGAGTGTCAAACAGCTTGGATCCGGATGAGACGCCGAGTTACTCGGCGTCTCATCCGGATCCAAGCTGTTTGCATATGGAGCTATAGTCGTGAGTGGCAGGCTAAGGGTTAACAGGTTGTCATTTCTCCTTTTTTGAATTGCGTTTGATGTTTGATTAACTTTTTCACTGTCAATGGTGCCAAACTGCGATTTTTCAAACAGTTTGGATACTAGGACCCGTTTCATAAAACTTCGTACGACAAAAACAGTCGTAAGTCAAAACATTAAAATACATTTAATTTCTTACTTCTCTTAATCCTGTCGTGTGTCATCTCTTTGAAATCGTCTTGAAAAGACGATTCCAAAGAGATGTCACAAGACTGGATTAGATGGAGAAACAAATATATAATCTGACTTACGAAAACATTTGTCGTAAGAAGTTTTATGATACGGGCCCCTGATTTGAAGCCAAGTGTGGCATATTATCAAGATTAAAACGGTCTGAAACTCATATCGACAATTCTTTAGCCTAAATTGTCCTAAAGCTGACGACTCTACCAATGTAGATTATAATGTGGCGGTGAGAGGGTTATTAAAGGAGACGTGAAATCTTGGCAGAGAAAGAGTACAGTGGAGAAAACGTTATTCTTTCCCGTTTAAACGCAAACGAAACGCAAACGCAAAACACTATTTAAAACGTAGAAAAGTACACCTTTTAAACAATTCTGATAATTCATGTTTATCTTGATGGCAAACATTTTGGAGCCTGATCAGACGCCGGGTTACCCGGCGTCTGATCTGGCTACAAACTGTTTGCAATAGAAATAATGGTTTTAGCGCTAACGCGTTTATTGGGAAAGAATAACGTTTTCTCCACTGTAAATCGACGAAATATAACGTATTCTATCTATATCATGGTAAATTTTTTTACAACTTTTAAAAATAATAAAAAGGAAACTGGCATAGGACATTGCACTTTGACTTTTAATTATTTTTTTTTGAAACATTGAGTCGCTGTTCACAAAGTTCGGTTAAACAGCGTTCCATTCTACAGCGACACCCAATTGGAGACAAAACGTATGTGCGTTGTTCGTAGGGAGTCGTCATAGGGAGGGAAGTAAGCTTATATTTGCAAACAGCTTGACTCCAGAGCAGACGCCGCGTCACGCGGCGTTTGATCTTGAATCTAGCTATTTGTCACTCGTCGTTAATTTCTTTTTCTGTAAAAATGTTCATAATGTAAATCAGTAGACGACACTTTTAAGCAGACGACATTGCAGCCGTGAATAGATTGGACATAAATGTCGTTTTGGGAAACGAGCAGCAGGCGTTGTTGTGAAGAGGGAATCGGTGTTAGAAGGGCCGTTGTAGTGAGGGACACTGTAAACAAGAATAAGATAAAACAAACTGGAATAGGAAATTGCACTTTGACTTTTAATTATTCATCTTGAAACACTGAGTCGCTGTCCACAACGTTCCAATATATTCCAATTAAGGTTTGTGACAGTGACATTGTTTATGATCATGGTCGTGTCCGCCGTGTTTACATATCCCAATTTCGTCATGTTTACAATGAGTGGATGCAAATGTTGCGCATCCTGCGTCATCATCACAAACTACATGATGGTCCGATGCTCTCCCTGAAAGAAGACATATAGGATCTGTCATGAGTCGATGTTTAAGACAAGCAGATCTCAAACAAGTCTAGAATTGAAATGTTATTAAGCGAGCCTTGGCGAGCTTAATAACTTTTCTATTCTATACGAGTTTGAGAACCAACTTGTCTTAAACATCGACGAGTGACATATTCTTTTTCTCAAATTACCAACGATTTAAGCTTTTTTTTAAAGCAATATGCATTTTTTAACCCCGACGACGTCAAAACGCCGTTATAAATAGTGACGTTATAGTGACGTCATCAAAGTGATCTTACACATGTTGGAGATAAGGATATTCGTCATCGTTGTTCGCTATAGAAAACAGGGGTAGTTACATGTATGTGAGAAAATGATGTAATACTCTTTCGCTGCCAAAAGTTATATTGATATTTTACCCCTTCGCAGTTTCATTGTCGTCTGCTTCAATTTATTATGTTTAGAAGATCGTTTCAAAATAATATTCAATGTTATATGACTTACAACCTATCGATCCGAGTGTCAAACAGTTTGAATCCTGATCAGATGCCGCATAACACGGCGTCTGATCCGGATAAAAACTGTTTACAAAGGCATTTTTGTTGTCATTGACCCTTTACCTGATAGCCTGTATCTAGTATTGAAAATAGTTGACCTCTTAAAGCAGATTGAAAGTAAAGCAGAATGCGCCTTAAGGCGCATTCTGCTTTACTTTCAACCTGCTTTAGGCTGTACCATGTGCTAGAATATAGAAAATATTCCCTATAATATATATTCATGACTGATTTTAATTGGAACTATTTTCTTCAGCGGAGGAATAAATCATGTTCGCTAAAAGGCGCTAGGGTTAAGAGATAAAGGATTAACGGTTAGTATTTCAATCTAGTTGCATTTTGAATAGATGAACGTACAGTCGAACTTCGATATCTCGAACTCACTTAACTCGAACTAACCGATATTTCGACACATGAATTACATTATTTTATGTCCGGTTCAGTCGAACATACCCGTAGTTCAAAGTTAAAACGTGGCTAAGCCACATTTTAACTTTGAACTACGGGTATGTTCGACATAACCGAGTTCGAGATATCGAAGTTCGACTGTATTAGTTTGAATGATTTCCACCCTTACACTGGCTTCAACATTATATGAGGAGGAATGCTATTGTCAAGTTATGAACATCTAGCGGATTGCATTATTAAATGGAACAGTAATGAATCTAGTTCGCCGAGCTTTCAAATGTACCTAAACTAAATGGCTACTGTCTTTACATTTTGTATTCTGGTAGCAATTCTAGAAATCAACTGAATTTGTTTTCATCAATAAGGGCTATTTGCCAAGTAAAGCAAAATGTAAGAATAAGTTTTTTATCAAGAAAAGTATTGTTAATTTGTTATAAATATAGAAAATGACGTCATGTAGCTTCAAATCCGCATTTTCGTAAAAAGCAGCTTTTTTAAACTTATGATGCTTAATTTAAAAATACGAGAATTGTTTTCGGTAAACAGCTTTAGTAACAGCAATTCCTATAATGATACACGGTATTCCGGATAACTACTTAGAACTAACAAGGCAATCAAAAAATTGTTTATCTATCAATTATCGATATAAATTAGAATGTATCGTAGAGAAAAATGTAGGGACATGCAACGGACATATAAATTAATTCCAAATACCGGTATCAAGCATCACTACATCAAACTAGACATTTTTCGCTGCCGCTGATTGCGAGTAGTGAGGCGCGGTACGCGACTAGTTTCGAGATGGGTTTCTCAATAAATTCGGACCTACTTATTTTTCAATTGAAATTAGCGTCTTTTTCCCGTCGCAGACGGGTCTGTTTTGTCTATTGACCCAATTTGACCGCTACTGTATGAAACAATTTAACCAATCAGGAATGATCAGAAATCCTGGTCAATGACCACGTGCTTGAAATGCAGTACTCTTATCGGCCATTATGCCAAAATGGCCTAGACTGGCGTTCTGTTATTTTTTCACATCTATCTTGCGAGTGTAAACCTAGCAAAACAATGAGATGCAGTCTAAATTATTGCTGCGTTGCTATGTCATCATTTCTAAATTTAGCTTGTGGGAAAGTCTGTTTACGAAAGATGTTAGCCAGAATCAGTGTATACACTTGAGTGAATACTGTAACACACAAAAAACTTTAACCTGCGACGGAATATCTTTTTTAAAGATATTTCTTGTTTCTTGTTGTCTTCTTATTTTCTAATAAGAAGTGGGTTGCTTTCATCACTTATGCACTAATATAAAGTTTTGTCACGTATACTGATCAAATTTGATCTAGTCTTTATGATTTGGTGGCATGTGTATATATGGTTTAACCCCTTATTCCATAACCTGTTGCTAGTATTGAATATAGGTGACCCCTTTTAGTAGGTTGGAAGTAAAGCAGAATGCGCCTTCATACGCATGATGCTTACTTTCAGTCTGCTTTAAAAGACATTTCCTCAGTCCTTTGATGGTGTGTTATTCCTATTATTTATAATACTATTCCCAATGCACAGTTTTTCGTGAGTATATATTCAATGTTACCTTGCTTACCTATTTACCATTATAAAATATTCTGTTTTAAAAATAACTCGGTCATGTCAGAAAAAATCGGATAATAAAGGAGTCTTACAACATTTGTTTTGTGGACTAGGTGGGGTACGAGGGTCTTAGATAAAGTAAAATAATAAAACCAAAACGATATATACATTATACTATTCACTGCTTAATACATTACAAACCTGCAAACGTAGATCCAAATTTCGTTATATCAGGTCCATTTTACAATACGTTTAATAGAGATGAAAAATCAGTTTTGTTTTGTTATATTCAGTAGTTCGTAATATCAAAGTTCGTCATAATCGAGTTTCATGTACATGTATGTATAGAGAGTTTAAATACTGTAATTCTTCTCTATAACAGCGTCAAATGTCAGACAAGGATTGCGAAGGTTGTTCGAAGGAAGTTGTTATGGGACGGGAAATTGGCTTAAATTTGCAAACATCTTGAATCCAGATCAGTCACCACGTAACTTGGCGTCTGCTCTCGATTCAATATGTTTGTCAGTCGTCATTATGTTTTTTTCTGTCAAAATGTCCAACATGTAACATTGAGAAGCACAACAGACGGTAATATTACAACCGTGAAAACATTGTTTTACGGAACAGCGGTAATCGTTGTTGTTAGGAGGGAACCGTTGTTCTGAGTGCCTTCGTGGGGAGGAACCACTGTATACGCATTTACTGTTTAACCCTTTACCTTATATCCTTTTTCTAGTAATGAAGATAGTTGACTACTTAAAGCCGCATTGTGTTTTGGAGAAACCTGCCTAAACGGTTGTTTGGGATCCCATTTGAACTACATAGTACGTGATTCTTCCACGAAAAGCGGCTTTATCTATGAAATTCATTTTTTAATTCATGGATCCAGAAAAGAGTTTAACCATGTGAATTGAAAGAAGGACAACTCTGTAAATACAGGGCTCCAGATAACGGAAGTTTTTCGAAAACTAAAATCTTTATTTCTGCTTTTAAACCCAATGGTGTCATACTCATTAAAAGTGTCTCGAAGAGACGGTTTATTCAGTAGTAACACCATAGCATTCGGTGCTGAAATGAGTGAGAAAATGTTAGATTAGTTCAGATTACTCCCGCTTACATATTTAGCTGGAGCACTGAGAATGACCCTGTTAACCCTTATTCTGCTGCACAGAGGTCTGCTTTGACATTGTAGTCTGCAAAATTGGTTCAGTTTAGATTTATGCATTGTTTTAATTAAACAAACCTTAAGACGAGTGTCAAACAGTTTGCATCCAGATGAGACGCCGCGTTACGCGGCGTCTTTCTAGATTCAAACAGTTTGTAAACTCCCGTAAAGTTACGACCAGTAGGCACAGGGTTAAACACTATGAGATCCAGTGACAACGTGTAAACATTATTCACCGTGGGTAAGCGATTAAAAAGATTACGGAGAATCTATACCTTGAGCTTGCTGAAAATGACTGTTTCAGCCTTGTCCACTCTCTAACGCAAACACTTCTTTTTTTATCTTCACCAATCTTGCTACACATGTTAATTAGTATAGAATCTAGGTCAGGTTCAATAACTAGCAAAATCGCATAAAGCATGTCTGAGTTATTGTCCTTGAATAATTAAAAAATGACTGTTTCAGCATTTTCTGCTCTCTAACACAAACAATTTTTATTGTATCTTCACCAAACTTGCTGACAACGTGTATTGGTATTAAATCTAGGTCAAGGAAAAAAATATTTGTGTTAGAGAGCAAATAATGGTGAAACAGTCCTTTTTAATACACAAAGGGCAATAACTAAGATAATCCTTATGGGACTTTAGTAATAATCACACTTGACCTAGATTTTATATAAATAAAGAATTTCAGCAAGTTTGGTGAAGATCCGATGAAAACTCTGTGTGTTAGAGAGCACAAAAGGCTGAAACAGCCATTTTTTTTAAATAATTAAAGGGCTATTACCCCAACATGCCTCATGCGATTTTAGTAGGATTCAAACCTAACCTTGATTTTATATTAATGAAAACTTTCAGCAAGTTTGGTGAAGATTCAAAAAACATATTAGTGTTGGAGAGCAAAATTTGCTAAAAACAGTCATTTCTAATACATAAAGGGCAAAAACTCAGATATGCCTCATGCGATTTTAGTAATAATCAAACTAGACCTAAATTTTATATTAATAAATATTTTCAGCTGTTTGTTTTAGAGTGAAAAAATGACTGAAACATTCATTTTCTATTAACTAACAGGCAATAACTCAAAAATACCTTATGCAATTTTAGTAGTAATCAAATTAAACCTTGATTGTAAATCAATGAACATTTTCAGCAAGTTTGTGGAAGATCGGATAAAAAATAGTTGAATTAGAGAGCGGACAAAAAAGTGTGATAGTCTAACTGACTGGTCGATGGACGGGCGAAGGTAGATACGGTTGCACACGGTTAAGTTGTTTTCGGCTGTATCACGTGATACTAAGCAGTGTGGAAATATTTATGTCAGACGTTCTATTTTCGGTTTGTTATGATTTTAAATCGTCCTTTTTGTGATTTAGGTCCGTCTTCATCATTTCATAGATCAGTTTGGCCCATATGAATGTTCAAACATTATTATTAACCGTTATTGTATTTCAGGCTTTAAGAAAAGGTCTGAAAACACAATGGGACTTTAAAGCAGGTTAAAAGTAAAGCAGACTGCGCCTAAGGGTGCATTCTGCATTACTTTCAGCCTTCTTTAATCTATCATGTGCTAGAACATAGAAAATATTCCCTATAAAATAATTATATTCATGACTGATTTAATTGGAACTATTTTCTTCAGCGGAAGAATGAATCATATTCGCTAAAAGGCGCTTCTATAGGGGAAAGTGTTAAGTTACAATTTGTATCTTACTATGTGAACACAGACAGTGATGACTGCCACTGCAGATTCCGTGGTACTCGTGGCCCTGGGCGTCATGACAAATGCACGGAGTCTTATTATCACAAAAATCAGCTCCAAGGGCCGCAACTAGAAAATACACAAATGAAAACTCACACAGCTATAGTGTTATTTTATGATATTTTTCTGTGAAAACTGACTTTTCTACGTGTCCTCGCAGGATGAAATACAAACTTCTGTTTGAACTCGCCGTATGCAACTGATTGTATGTTTACCAGGACTGCTTTTCGACGGATCCAGGTATTCTTAAGAAATGAACTGAATATTTTCGGAGTTTAAGCGAACTAAACGACAGAAAGTGATCGGAAAATTCCATGAATCGTGGGTAAATTTGCAAATCATGTTCAGTCGTTTATTTCGCTTAAACGCCGAAAATATTTAGTTCATTTCCTATATTTACAGTTTTTGCTGTAATTTCTAGTATTAAGGTACTTCGCATACGGAAGTCTTCTTGCGGGCGAGCGGAAATGCGTCTTGTTAACACGAACAATGTGCACTCTGAAAGGAACAGCCATAACCGCATAACTTAATCTGTAATTCGCGGAGTACAGTACTGAACCTTATTAAATTAAATTGATAATCGCAAGCGAATTGCCAACGAATTGCCATCGAATCGGGCGCTTCAAAAAACAAATTTTACGTTTGAATATTTTTACGCGAATTTTCCGAAGCGGTTGTGACACAAATGGAATCGCAAAAATTAACGAAGACATATTTGCGAACATTTGTGAGATACACCATTCAAGAAAACTTACCCGAGGGTAAATTTAGTATTTGGAATCGCAAGCGAATTGCAAGCGAATTGCCATCGAATTGCAAGCGAATCGCAAAAATTGTTAATTTAATAAGGTTCAGTACTGTACATGAAATGATCCTTAAAGCCGCCTGCTCTGCGAAAGATATAAACAAGTCCCGCTCCTTGAGCAATTGCATCTATACGAATGAATCTTCATTTTTTAATGGAATTAAATGTGGCGAATATAAATATGTATCAGTATACATGTTCAGCGTTATACTATGAAACATTACAGAGTTCCTTGTTTTCTTCGATTTTCATGATAAAACATACAGTGGAGAATCTGTTATTCTGTCCCGTTTAAACGCAAACGTACGCAAACGCAAAGCACTAAAACGTAGAAAAGAACAACTTTTGGACAATTCTGATATTTCTTGTTTATCTTGGTGGCAAACAGTTTGGAGCCTGATCAGACGCCGGGTTACCCGGCGTCTGATCTGGCTCCAAACTGTTTGCACTGCAAATAATAGTTTTAGCGTAAACGCGTTTATTGGGAAAGAATAACAGATTCTCCACTGTATCTATTTAAACATATACAATTTCTTAATAAAACATATTGATTTAAATATAGCATGGTGTACAGTTGAAGACAGAAACGCACCATTATTTCCCGGTCCGCTACAGGCGCTGTATTCAACTCTCGGCATTATATTTAACCCTTTCATAATCAAACTATTCGGGCATTGTTTTATCCTTTCACTGCTTAATTGTCGTCTGCTTAATTATTGTTGTCTACATAACACGTTTCAAAGTTAAATAAAAGGTTGTATGACTTAACACATATCGATAAGAGTGTTAAACAGTTTCGGTCCTGATCAGACGCCACGTGACGCGGCATCTGATCAGGAGCTAAACTATTTGCACACGCGCATTATGGCGTCATTGAGAGTGAAAAGGTCAAAGAAAACAACTGATCACACACCAACCAAAGGTTTGAGATTGATGTTCGCGCGATCGCCCGATATCCCACAAGTTACTTGTATGAGTGATATGTCAATATTTCGCATCAAACTAAAGCGTGACAAATTGACGTTCAACTTTCCTTAACCCTTTCCCCCATAGAAACGCCTTTTAGCGGATATGATTTATCAGTTATGAATATGTATTATGGGGAATATTTTCTATATTATAGCACATGATAGCTTAAAGCAGGCCTTAGGGCGCATTCTGCTTTACTTTCAACCAGCTTTAAGTAGTCACCTATCTTCAATATTATAATTAGGCTATCAGGTAAAGGGTTAACCATTTTAAATCTATATACTAGAAGACATATGCAAACTATATATATATAGGCATTGATGAGACGCACGTCTGCACTGTCTGCTACTTCAAATGAAATGGTGTAATGTTTATACATCCCCAATATGCATAATAAAATAATTCAGCTATCATGTAGAGTGAGTAATTTGTAATATTCAGGCAGTAATCAATAAACACATTACTCTAGGATACTGTTATATTATATCTTTTAAGTTCTTAACATCAATCTTACCAACGCAAACCGCAAACAAAGTAAACAGAATAATTTTCATAGCTTCCTCTTAGTTACACTCCTTTAAGCTCTATGCGCCCGTTGATTTAAATATGTTTTCACAGGATAGACACATGGCATCTTATCTTTGAAACTGCGTATTATTGATCTACTTCTGTTTGTGGAATAGATGCCAAGGACAAGGTATGACCGACAATACGGCCGTGTTAAAGATATTTCCTCAGTGCATTGATGGAGTCCCCCCATTGTTCTCAATAGGCGTGAAAAAGCATGCAGCATAAGTTTCAATGGTTATATGCTACCGGCATGTGCACAAACCCCATGCTTTTGCAAGGAAATTGTCTTGCAAGGCGTTATGACCGAAAGGTCGTCGGGAAATATCCTTGCAAAAAGCATGGGTCTTGTACACATGCCGGTTGCAAAGAACCATTGAAGCGTCTCATGTGAGACCCAACCTTTATGTTTGATAGTTTTGTTAGAAATAACAATTGAAAAGCCTCTAGAGCATGAGTTTATCTGGGCCTTACCTGGTAAACTGAGATTGGTATACCCACTGGCAGCTTATGCTGCATGCTTTTTCGCGCCTATCGAGAACAATGGGGGGATGGACCTCCATCAATGGACTGAGGAAATATCTTTAAAGGCATTACTTGACCTAGCTTGGATGGTAACACCTAACACCTAGCACCGTAGAAAGTTTGAGTCAAAGCAAGGGGGGCATTCTCTCACTGTGCTAGCGTCTAGGCAAATAATCATTCAGGCGTCTCATGTGAGGGCCGCACCTAATATTTGAATGTTTGGTTAGTAAACACCATTAAAAATACGTTGAGATCTAGTATGTCAGGACCTCTATTCAATACTTCAGATGGCTTGCACAATTTGCTCATGCTTCACAGTTATTTTCACGCGTAGTGAGAACAATGGGGGTCAATGAATGGACTGGGGTAATGTCTTTCATCCACTATTACCTCTGACACGATTGATCTTATTAAAACAAAAAATGTTAAATTCATTTCCTGACATACTTTCGGTGATAATCCTTAATCAGACAGTTTCCTTGCAATACTCATGATTTTCATGCATACCGGTATTACTGTGAATCATTGAAGCGTCTCATGCGAGGTCGGATTGTTAAATTTGATAGTTTGGTTAGAAAAACTCATTGAAAAAAGCCTTGAGTGTGAGTATGTTGGGGCCTCTATAGAAAACTTGTGATTGGTGACACTGGCTGTGCACAATTAACTCCTGCTTTACAGTTACTTTCACGCCTGTCAAGAAAAATGGAGGGGAGTCCATCAAAGGACTGCGGAAATGTCTTTAAACAGAAAACCTATTTCCTACAACGGCCATCCTAACAACCAATCCCTCCTTACAACAACACTTGCCGCTATCCCCCAAAATTAGAAAATTATGTCCAACCTATTCACGAATACAACGTCGTCTGCTGAAAATTGTCATCTGCTGTTTTTCTCAAAGATACTTAATGGACATTATGATAAAACAAACTTAATGACGAATGACAAACAGCTTGAATCTGGAGTTAAGCTGTTTGCAAATGTAAGCCAATTTCCCTCCGTATAGCGACTTATTCAGAACATGATACACATTTTTTGTCATCCACTGGGTGTCGTTGTAGAGAGGGAACGCTGTACATGTATTTAAAGACTTTTCCTCAGTCCATTGAGGGACCACCAGCCCATTGTTCTGGATGTGTCAGTGTAACTATCAAATCATGTGCAAATCACGTCCAGCACAATCTCAAATTACCTGGTGAGGCCCAGATTATACTCATGCTCTAGTGATTTTCAATGGTTATTTCTAACCAAACTATCAAGTATAAAGGTTGAGTCTCACACGAGAAGCTTCAATGGTTCTTTGCTACCCACATGTCCATAAGATCCATGCTTTTTGCATGGAAATTGTCTGGCAAGACGTTATGATCGAAAGGTCGTCAGGAGATGTCTTAACAGTCGAAAGTGTGTCGATATAAGAGCCAGTTTGTAGACACAGTCTTTGATATGATCACGTAGTCACAATGAGCATTTGTCGCATTCCCACACATGTCACAAAAAATCGTGACTTTACTAGTTTAGAATCGCAAATCATGTTCTATCGTAATCAGTATTATACACTGTGTTGTCCCCAGTGCAATAGTGCCCCACTTCAGCAGTGCAAATAGATAAGTCTCCACCGAACTATGTCATCTTCATACATACCCCTCGGCGCTATATACATTTTTTTTTTTTTTTTTTTTTTTTTTGATTTTACGTCGCTTTCAACAGTATTTCAGTCATATCGCGACGTCCAGCTAATTATAGGTGGAGGAAGACTCCAGAGGTCCTTTATGCACCGTTTCAGATTTGTTTTGATTTGTTTTGATTTTACGTCGCTTTCAACAGTATTTCAGTCATATCGCGACGTACAGCTAATTATAGGTGAAGGAAGACCCCAGAAGCCCTTTATGCACTGTTTCAGGCACACATCGGCAACTGGGTAGAACCACCGACCTTCCGCAAGCCAGCTGGAAGGCTTCCCCACATGAAAAATCCGAACGACCCTACTGGGGCTATATACATGACCAATATTGTATCGCAGTTCGGTAAAACAAAATAAAATATAATAAAATGTGGTACAGATAGACCTTTTTGAGTACGCTGAGCCCAATCACATAGAGTGCTCCCTCTCTACAACGACACCCAATGAGAGACACATATTTTGTGTGTAGTTCGGAGGGAATCGTTATAAAGAGGGAAAATTAAGACTTTGCTTACATTTTTAAATAGCTTTAATCAAGATCAGACGACGCGTAACGCGACGTCTGATATGGTTTCAAGCTGTTTGTCACCCGCCATCATATTTATTCTATCAAAAATTACATGTATATGTAACTTTGAGAAACAAACAGCAGACGACAATTTTAAGCAGACAATATTGCAGCAGTTAAAGCGTTAGACAAAATTATCCCGTTTGAGGAACTGCAGCAATGGTCGTTGTAAGGAGGGATTCGTTGTAAGGAGGGAGTCGTTGTTAGGAGGGCGGTTGTAGGGAGGAACACTGTAGAATAAACTAACATTAACCTTTAACAGCAGACTTGTGATAAGTTTGACTTTTTTTCACTCCGAAATTAATCGTGATATCTTTACCTAATCGCCGCTTTATTGTCGTCTGCTTCAATACCGTGTCTGCAAGATCTTTTCAAAGTGAAAAAGTGCTTCCTCTCTACAACGGCACCCAATGGGAGACAACAATTGTGTGCGTTGTTCGGAGGGAGTCGTAAGAGGGAGGGAAATCATCTTACATTTGCAAACGCGGCGTCTGATCTGGATTCAAGCTGTTTATCACTCGTCATTAAGTTTTTTTCTGTCAAAATGTCCAATATGGAACTTTGAGAAAAACAGCAGACGACAATTCTAAGCAGACGATATTAAAGCAGTAAAAGCGTTAGACACAATTGTCTTGTTTAGGGAACTGCGACAAGAGTCGTTGTAAGGAGGGAGTCGTTGTTGGGAGGACCGTTGTATGGAGGGAGTGCTGTAGTCTGACTTAAGAAATATCGATACTGGTGTCAAACAGTTAAGATCCTGCTCAGACGCCGCGTGACGCGTCGTCTGATCTGCCAGCAAACTGTTTGCAAAGTCGCCTGTTGGAGCGCGTTTAGTGTATGCGAATAGATGCAGTTGAAAACACAGTTGTCCCTCTCTACACCAACACCCAAATTTAGACCAAAAAAGTGTGTGTTGTACGGAAGGAGTTGTTATAGGGAGGGAATGTAATACCCTTAAGATTATATTTGCAAACAATTTGAACCCATATCAGAAACCGCGTTACGCTTCGTCTGATCCGGATGCAAGCTGTTCGTCACTGTACTTAATGTTTCTTCTCTGAAAATGTTCAATATGTATTTTTCAGAAAAAAATGCAGAATGCAATTCTAAGCAGGCGATACATTGCAGCAGAGGAATCGTTAGACATAATTTTCTTCTTTTGGGAAACAGCGGAACGCATGGTTGTAAGGAGGGAATCGTTGTTTTTGAGGGCCGTTGTAGGGAAAGAGCACAGTAAAAATTGCGCCAGACCTAGCTCTGAGCTATTTACAACGGAAATAATTGTTTTTAGATCAACGTCGTTTATTGGGAAAATAACGTATTTTTCACTGTATGACCTCACTAATGACGTAACAATAACGTCATTTTAAGCTTTTTGTGGTGATGAGTACTAGCATGTAAAAAAATCCACATACTGCTTTGATAAGGTTTACCTTTAAGTATTCATTAAATTGTGTGTAAAAAATGCTGATCTTAATCTACTCTGTTTGACACTCACATTTATCTAAACCATTGTATGTTGCAGTATTATCTACGGTATTTCGTAGTATATACTAAACTCAGATATAGTGTCTGGATTAGTCCATTTTTATCAAAGGGATATCTGTTTAAAATTTTCATTATTTTTTATTGAAATTCCTATCAGCAAACAGTGTAGACTCTGATCAGACGCCGCATAAGGCGTCGTCTGATCAGATTCTACACTGTTTGCCTATGTCCCATATATGGGATCTTGGGCACATATGGGTTAATATTTAGAGAAGGGGTATCCGTGAATCAATTCGTTTATGGGAAAAACAGCGTTATGGTATTCCCTGACTGTTTGATCCATGTAATTCAAATTGCACCTAAGTTGCGACCATTGTTGACTATTCAAATGTGTTATTTTTATATATATTGTTAAACAAACAACAGTGGAATTATTATAGTTTGTCTATGTCACGTGCACTATTCTAAGGTACTGTTATACATACATGACTCGTCACCATAGTCCTAAGAGTATACGTGAACTTGTTAAAGTACGGAGAACTTGATAAGTATTGGCATTACACGTAAATTGGCGTTAAACGTACATGATCATCTATAGTTGCAGAATCATATTACAGTGGAGAATCTGTTATTCTTTCCCGTTTAAACGCAAACGTACGCAAACGCAAAGCACTAAAACGTAGAAAAGTACAACTTTTGGACAATTCTGATAATTCATGTTTATCTTGGTGGCAAACAGTTTGGAGCCAGATCAGACGCCGGGTTACCCGGCGTCTGATCTGGCTCCAAACTGTTTGCACTGTAAATAATAGTTTTAGCGTAAACGCGTTTATTGGGAAAGAATAACAGATTCTCCACTGTATAAATGTTTTACACCTTATCAACCTTTTTACCGCTATATTAGTCGCAAGGTATTGACCCTTTCACCACCATATTGTCGTCTGCTTCAATATTGTTGTCTGCAATATCGTTTCAAAGTTAGATTTAAGGCAGTAAAATTGACATTATTTCAAAACAGGTGGCAAACAGTTTTGATCCTGATCAGACGCCGCTTTACGCGGCGTCTGATCAGGATCAAAACTGTTCACAAATGCGCTTTATAACGTCATTGAGAGTTAACAGGTTAAATTCATAGTGAGGAGCTTTTGGAGCCAAATCAGAGGCCGAGTTATTCGGTGCCTGTTTTGATTCCAAACTGTTTGAAATACTACGCTCCCTCTCTACAACGACACGCAATTGGAGACAATGATTATGTGCGTTGTTCGAAGGGAGTCGTTATATGGAGGGAAATCAGTTTACATTTGGAACTTGATTCAAGCTGTTTGTCACTCGTCATTATGTTGGTTTTTTCTATCAAAATGTCCAATATGAGAAAAACCAGCAGACGACAATTTTAAGCAGACGATATTGCAGCAGCAAAAAAGGTTAAACATAACTCTTCTCTTTAGGGATCTGCGGCAAGGGTTGTTGTAATGAGGGAGTCGTTGTTGGGATGGCCGTTTTAGTGAGGGGGCTTTGTAATTAACTGTTCCATGTTTACAGATTATTTGGTTGGTAAGAATGGCTCCCCTAGTGTATATAATGTGAACTAATTTGCACATGAATTATGTGTTAATTATCGACTTTGGAAAATAAGAAGGGTGTCCCTGAAATGACTATACAATCTAACTTAAATATCTCGAACTCGCTTAAATATACTTGTATTCCAAAGTCACTTTTTAACTTCGACATACGAATACTTTTGATTTTAGTGAGTTCAAGGTGTCTTAATTACGGGTAAATTCGACATACGCTATATCGAGATATCGAAATTTGTTTTTATATTACAGTGTTCCCTCTCTACAACGACATCCAATGGGAGACAAAAATTAGTGCGTTGTTCGGAGGGAGTCGTTAAAGGGAGGGAATTATGCTTGCATTTGCAAACAACTTGATTTCAAGCTGTTTGTCACTCGTTTTTAAGTGTTTCTGTCAAAATGTCCATTAAGTAACTTTGAGAAAAATAGCAGACGACAATTTTAAGCAGACGACTTTGCAGCCGTTAATAAGTTGGACATAATTGTCCTGTTTAGGGAACAGTGGTAAGTGTCGTTGTAAGGAGGGAGTCGTTGTAGGGAGGGCCGTTGTAGGGAGGGACCATTGTATACTCTTCTATAATATAAACAACTAGCAAGCACGCTCCGAGGAACGAAGAGTTTCTCATATATAAATCTCTCTAACGCTACATTTCTGATTTCTTAAGACCTTAACTGTCTTGGCGTCACATGCTTTTAACAATTGTATTTTTTTTTATTTTATTGTGCATTAAAGGGAAGTAAATAGAAAACTCATATGTATGCAGTAAGTCCAACACCACAATCAGTCGGATACGACAGCAGCGCCTAACTAAGACTGGTGGTGAAGCAATTCTATTGAGTTGTTTAGCTACCAGTCTGTTGTCATGTACTGTGTGTCTTAGCTAGGCACTGCTGCCTTATCCGACTGATTTGGGTAGTGGACTGTATAAGAATTGTTTACTGCATACATAATAGTTATTTTGTTTTAGTTTCTCAAAATCAAGTTTAAGGTTATCTGACCAAAGTAATATCGTGATGACTCTCAAATAAGGTTGGATCGTAATCAGACGCCTCGTTACTCGGCGTCTGATCAGGATCCAAACTATTTTCAAACTACATTTGTACTCGGAGTAAAATATTGAAGAGTTTAATGTTTTCTTTTCTGTCCTCGAATGAATTATTTACTAGACGGCTTGCAAAATCTGACACATTTTAACCCATTACCACTTAGCCTTCTTCTAGCTTTAAAAACAGGTGATCGCTTAAAGCAGATTAAAAGTAAAGCAGAATGTGCCTTAAGGCACATTCTGCTTTACTTTCTGCCTGCTTTAAGCTACCATCTGTAAGGATATAGAAAATATTTCTTCTGGTACATATTCTTGGCTGTATAAATTGGAACTATTTTCTTCAGTGATGGAATAAATAGAGGCGTAAAAAGGTGTTTTTAAGGGGTAATGGGAAGGATTTCAAATCTCTAGGGAACTGACATCCATGCTTACGTTTAATTATGTTTTAGGGTATAACGTCCCTACCTAGAGCGACCGGCACAAAGTCATCTTAATTGACGGTTCCTATAAATAAATGTTCGCCTGTGCACAACCAAGCACAAATGTGGTCCATGTGTTGGCGAGATATTGTCCGTTAATTGACGAAACTGGCTAACCGATATACAGTGTTCCCTCCCTACAACGGCCCTCCCTACAACGACTCCTTCCTTTCAACGACCATTGCCACAGTTCCCTAAACAAGACAATTATGTCTAACGCTTTTACTGCTGCAATATCGTCTGCTTAAAATTGTCGTCTGCCGTTTTTTCCCAAAGTTACATATAAGTGGATATTTTGATAAAATACATATAATGACGAGTGACAAACAGCTTGAATTCAGAGCAGACACCGCGTTACGCGGCGTCTGATCTGGAATCAAGCTGTTTGCAAATGTTTTCCCTCCCTATAACGACTCCCTCCGAAAAACACGCACAATCTATGTTTCCCATTGAGTGTCGTTGTAGAGAGGGGGCGATATACATAGATTACCGATGTTGACCGATTTTGGCACAATCTAAACCCTCAACAGGGGCGTGTTATCTTATAGTATACAGCGGTAGCCCTAAAATTTGGGTCCAAGATAATAATGCTTCTGATTTGAGTCTGATATCGTGCTCAACCACTTGATTGGTAAGATTTGAGCCCATGCTCAAATCTGACCAATCATATTCTTCAGAACTACTACAGGCTCAACTCAAAAGTGTGATATCATTGGAGACTGATCACGCACCGGCTGTGCAAAACCGTTCGGCTTATTAATTTATTTTTTGTTAAATAAAACGGCAGTTGTTCAGACAAGTACTTACTTAACCCTTTACCTGATAGCCTTGTTATAATATTGAAGATAGCTGACTACTTAAAGCCTGCTTTAAGCTATTACCAGCTAGAATAAGGAAAGTATTAAATATGACACATATTCAGTACGGTTTATATTGGAACTATTTTCTTCAGCGGATGAATACAATACATGTGCTAAAAGTCGCTTCTATAAGGGAAAGGGTTAATGATAACCATCATCATCATCATGGCTTGGCTTTACGAACGAATATCTAATAGGGTACTTTAAGTTCCACGTCTGTTGCAGGCACGCTGGTGATCGACTAGGCATAATAACGTGCAAAAAAGAAAAATCAAATACAGTGCTCCCTCCCTACAACGGCCGTTCCAACAACGATTCCTTCGTTACAAAACGGTTGGCGCTCTTCCCTCAAACAAGACAAATATGCCCAACCTATTCACTGCTGCAATGTCGTCTTCTTAAAAGTGTCGTCTGTTGTTTTTCTCAAAATTACATAATGGACGATATCTTAATGACAAGTGACAAACAGCTTGATCCTGATCAGATGCCGCGTAACGCGGCGTCTGATCTGGATTCAAGCTGTTTGCAAATGTAAACCAATTCCCTCCCTATAACGACTCCCATCGAACGCACATATTGTTGTCTTCCCTTTGGTGTCGTTGTAGCAGGGCTGCCATAAATTGACATGAAAAATCCTAAGATTTCCAAATTTGCATTTTTCAAGTGCGATTTTACGAATCGTACCTTTACCCTATAGCCTTTTTCTTGTTTTGTTGACATGCGACTACTTAAAGCAGGCTGTAAGTAAAGCAGAATGCGCCTTAGGGCGCATTCTGTTTTACTTTCAGCCTGCTTTAAGATACCATGTACTGGGAAAAAATCCGGAGATTTAGGAAAAATCCGGAGAAATGGCAGCCCTGTTGTAGAGAGGGCACGCTGTATATACGAAGGTTATTATAAAGACAAGACACTGCAGTGTCGATACAGCCGAACATTTCAATATTAAAGGTTTTTCTGAATTCATACTACCTTAAATCTAGTTTTGACGTGATCTTCCAGACAACGATATTAAGGCAGACGACAATTTTATTGCGGTGAAGGGGGTAAAAACCTCACCATTAATTTGGAACCTAAAAGGTTAAACTGTTCTGTTATCGGAAGTTTTGTATGTAGATTGTCCACAACTGTGAAGCCATAATATAATGCATCATGTCTAGACGTCGTCAGTTTGGAGGTCAGGCAGGGAAACATTAGCAAGTCAAATTATTGTACGGTATTCCCTCTCTACAACCATAGCCAATGGGAGACACAGAGTATGTATGTTGTTCGGAGGGAGTCGTTATAGGGAAGAAAATTGGATTTCATTTCCAAAAAGCTTGAATCCAGATCAGACGCCGCGTAACGCGGCGTCTGATTTGAATTCAAGCTGTTTGTCGCTCGTCATTACCTTCTTTTTTTTTTAGAATGTCCAATACATGTATGTTACTTCTTGAGAAAACAGCAAACGCCAATGTTAAGCAAACGGCATTGTAGTGAAAATGTTGGATATAAGTGTATTGTTTGGGGAACAGTAGCAAGCGATGTTGTAAGGATATAATTGTTGTTCTTAGGGCGTTGGTAGGGAGGGAACAGTGAAACCTCTCGACCCTACGCGAGTCCCACACAACAATTTTAGATTGGTATCTAAGACAATATACCTAAATTGGCATGACTTCGTATAGTTATAAAAGTCATTGTTTCTCAAAAAAGGCGGCTTTTAACGAAAACCACTATTTCCATTGCAAATAGTTTTGAACTTTATTAGATACCAGGCAAAAGCCATGACATGAATCGACATCAGCATTCAGAAAATATCAAATGTATTAGATAATCTGTCATTAAATAATCAATGATTCTATTAACTACTTACAAGACCTACCATGTTGTGTACTGGATAACACGCAAATGCGAATTCAATAAGTCACGTGTTACTGTTTGTAGTACGAGCTTATTGATTCTACCATTTACATGTACTATAGTAGTAACCCCTTCACTGCCATGACGTCATCAATCTTAAACAACTGTCGTCTGCTTTAATTTCTCAACTTTAAAATTTTGAAATTTTGACTGAAGAAATATTGAAATGGGTTGTAAACAGTTTTGATCCTGATCAGACGCCGCTTTACGCGGCGTCTGATCAGGATCAAAACTGTTTACAAATAATAGGTGTAGTCGGGGTAAGGCAGTGAAGAGGATAATTGAAAAGGCAGTTGGTAAAAAGACGTCGGCGTTTAAAACCTCACCCAAAGTCATGACGTCATCTGTATTAAACATATCTCGTCTGCTTGCATTTTCTAAAATTAAAAAATAAAGGATTGTTATTGAAGGAACAATCGTTACGAGAACCAAACAGGTAAGCCCCTGATCACGCGGTATCTGATCAGGATCCAAACCATTTGCAAATAACAAATCCACTCTTGTAAGGCATTTAAGGCGTCAACCCTTTCATGATCAAATTTATCGTGATATTCATCGCCATATGGTACAGTACTGAACCTTATTAAATTAAATTGATAATCGCAAGCGAATTGCCATCGAATTGACATCGAATCGCCATCGAATCGGGCGCTTCAAAAAGCAAACAATGTGCTTGAGTCGTTTCACGCGATTTTTCCGAGGCAGTTGTGACAAAAATGGAATTGAAAAACATTAACGAAGGCATATTTGCGAATATTGGTGAGATACACAATTCAGGAAAACTTAACGCGTTAATTGCGTTGGAAGATATTCACAAGCGAATCGCCATCGAATTGCAAGCGAATTGCCATCGAATTGCAAGCGAATCGCAAAAATTGTTAATTTAATGAGGTTCAGTACTGTAGTCTGAAACAATATTGTTGTCTGCACTATCGTATCAAAGTTAAATTTAAGGCAGTATAACTGACGCAATTAATTTCAAAACAACAAACAGTTTGGATCCTGATCTGACGTCGCGTTTCGCGGCGTCTGATCAGGTTTTACCCTTTCCCCAATAAAAGCGCCTTTTAGCGAATATGATTTATTCCTCCGCTGAAGAAAATAGTTCCAATTTAATCAGTCATGAATGTATATTATAGGGAATAGTTTCTATATTCTAGCACATGATAGCTTAAAGCAGGCTGAATGTTAAGCAGAATGCGCCTTAAGGCGCATTCTGCTTTACTTTCAGCCTGCTTTAAGTGGTCACCTATCTTCAATACTAGAAATAGGCTATCAGGTAAAGGGTTAAAACTGTTTGTAAATGCACTTTATGGCGTCATTGAGAGTGAAATGGTTACATATGTTCTTCTATATTTACTTCTAAAGTTTAAAGTTATTTACATTTTTAAAAAGAATGATTTAAGATCTGAACATCCAAATATAGTATTTATAATGAGTTTCGTAGGTTTTATTCAAGAGAAATTATAAAGATTGTTCAACATTTTCTAAATTCAAACTTAAACAAATTACGATGTCATTGGGGTAGTTAAAGATGTTTACTCAGCAGTTTAAAGTTATTTTACATCTACGACTAGTATGATTTACATCTGATGTTCATCATATATCATTTATAACCACTTTCGTTTATTAGTTTCACAAGACATTATAATTTTGTCCGCGTTTAGACTAACTAGGGGTCTGATTTATATGGGACCACTTGCAGGATTAACTCAGTGCCTGAAAATATTAAATGGCGTGCTTACAAAGTAGAAAGCCGGATGTTAGTATATGTCGGTCTAATATAAAGTACCCACGTGCAAGTTCAGGTGGCTGTTATATATAGATAGGTTAAAGGTTAGTTTAAATTGATTGGCTGATAGGTAAATGACCATATTTATGAGCATTGGGGGATATACATGAGTGTGGAATGAGCTATTATGAATATGGAAGGGTCTACATGAATGAAATGATCTACACATGGCTATGAAAGGACCTACATGAATATGCCACATAAGAAAAACACGTACCATAATATACATGCACATGTTCAGGCATTGGCAATAATTGCATGCATACTGTAGATAGAGATCGGACAGAAAGTAACTGTTTGATTCTAGTCTTCGTGTATAGTATTTAAACTCCTTTACATTTAATTTTGGAAAGCAGTTCAGAAGGAGTGCGATATTTGGTTTGAACGTCACGATTACTTTCTCTCAGTAATAACGCGTTAGCGATACTATGGACAAACACAATTCTTCTCCATTTAAATGAATGGCAATGTAATGTCGAATAAGATTAAAAAAGCAACGGTTTATGATTTATTAAATGTGATTGACAAACTGAATTTGCTTTCGATCGTATTCAAAACACCGTTGTTGCTTGATCTATGTGCCTAGCATCTCATAAAAGGGACATAGGCAAATAGTGTATACACTGATATGCCACATCATGCGGCGTCTGATTAGAGTATACACTTTTTGCTGATAGAAATTTCAATATAAAACAAAAAGAAAATGAAACTTTAGACTAGACACCCATTACATCAGATATGGGCTAGTCTTAGTCCATATATCCATACTATAATACGTATAAGCATGGACAAATCCACATGGTATTAATGGATTAATTATAACCAATAACACTTTCTCAAATGTACACATCAAGTCGTGGATATAAGCAATTCGAAACACAATCACTCTTAGCGAAGAAAATACTCGTGAAGAGTACACTTATCCTAAACATATCGTGAACATCCTAATCAGACAACTCCTCCAGGGGTCCGTTTTACTAAACTACTTATGCAAAAATTTTGCGTAAGTCAAACTTTTAAATTTAACCTTTTAGCTTTTAGCGCGTCCTCTGATCTGGCTATTTGCTGTTTGCAAACGTTTATGATCGAAAGATAAGAGTTAAATGATTTTGACTTACGCAAAAAATTTGCGTAAGTAGTTTAGTAAAACGGGCCCCTTGTGTATTCTAATCAGACTCTGTACTGTTTGTAATTTTGCAATAAATTGCGAAAATCAACCATGAATAATAAAAAAATGACTAGACGTGAAATTGGAGTTGGCCATTGAAAGTGTAAAGAATGAATGTTTTAATCAAGATTTACTGTATAATGATTTCCAAGCTTCTTGAGGCAATTCATACATATATTAAATCTGTCAATCCCTGACTTCAAGGCCAAATACATTCTCATTTGCAAGCCACATTAGTGTACCTTATTGGTCCTATGTGATTCACACACTACTGTTAATGGAATTTTGAGACAATATATTCACATAGTTATTGCTTAATACAAATATTAACTCCTTCACAAGGAATAGCACAACCATCCTAATGCATTTGGATCTAGATCATACGTCACATAGCGCACAACGGGGTGTATGATCAGGATCCAAACTATTTGACACTCGTTTTTTCAGTTCGTCCTTGAAAATAATAAAAAAAATATGAAAATTCCAAAGAAAATAAAATTGCATACGACCACTTTACACAGACGATAGTTGAACAATGAAATCATTTATTTCAATTACAGTAGCGATGAAGTAATGCAGACACTAAATTTGTACTCCAATGCTGATGATATAAAGCATTTGGAGCCGGATCAAGCAAAGTTTAGGATCAAACCTTTACTCTAACTTTTTCATAATATAAGATTAAAATAAATCGCCAACACATAAAAACAGCCCGACAAGTTATATTTATTAATTAGCATTTGTATTTTCATTTTAAGGGAGGCATAACGTGGTATTATACATTAGTCCTAAGGTCAGTTCGGCAAAGAGATAACAAATGCAGATCTTGTTGTGTTTTACTATTTTATGGCATTTTCTGTTGACAGGAAATGGATTCGGAGATGACAATATGTAAACGATAAATTTGATTGTCAAACATATCTTTTGCTAGACACGCAATATTTGACCTTCAAACTAACAAAACACAAATTACATTCCATTACAAAAGGAGGTCTATGCAAGTTGAGATATACATGTGATATGTAACTGGATGGCAGTTTACTTAATGTTTGATTGATTATGTACATTTACGTGTGAATAAGACAAGAACACATTAGAGGGACATTGTGTTCTTTCCAACATCTCTACACAACAAACGCTCATGCATTTAAACAACAAGCTATTTTAATTTCGTGACACTTCAGTGTGACTTAGATAGCCGGACACAGATGTTGTTGACAAGTCACTATATTAGATAATATGCTCCAAACTACAGTAGAGCCCCTTCAAACCCGGACCTCTAAATACCGGTATTCTCTCTTAACCGGACAAAAAGGTGGTCCCGTTTCAAATCCGTCTTTGTTTTACATAACACCATAAATAAGCATTTTATATATTCATGAATATGTATCATCAGTAATATTTTCTATATTCTAGTAGATGATAGCTTATAGAAGGTTGAAAATAAATCAGAATGCGCCTTACTGTCAACCTGCTTTGAGTGGTCAGCTAGTTTGCATACTAGAAACATAATGGGTTAAAACACATGTCCGGTATAGAGGGGGGTCACTGTATTACATTTTCGTGGATTATTTCAGGAGTCTTCAATGAACCATGTTCACCATGGTTAACATTTCCATGGACGGCATGTCTATTTTTTGAAAAAATGCGCTGCAAATGCAATGCTAGTGCATTGATATCCACCAGCAAAACTCCGTACTCGTTCTGGCTGTAGGCACTTTCACGTACTATTGGCATAAGTATGTTTCGTTGGATTATTTGTTTTTCAGTTCTAAACAGAAACTAAACTAGCAACTTCACATTTGTAAAAACGCGATATCTTACAAAATACAACATGTCTCTTAATATATGGTTTGAGTTGATACCAAAGTACAGCTTTTTTAAAGGGAAAGTATTTGATGAATAATTCTAATATTTGCTTTTTTTGCAAGCTACATTTCACATTTCTTTTCAATACTTGTATGAGAGAAACTATTTTCCTTAGCAATATCATTTCTTTACAAATAAAACATTTGAGCTTGTAGATTTAACATCGTTACAACGAAACAACATTATGAAGTATCTGTACATTCAAGAAAACGTGATTGCCAAAAGACTGCAAAATAATCCGATACAAACACATATTCCTTTCTATAGCTTTTCGCGAAATATACAGCTGACCGTTTGGGGTTATGTTAAGTAAACAGTGTAGCACAGCCTAGGGAGTTTGCAAAACATAATATGAGTGACTGTTAAATTTCTAACAAATATAGCACATGTTTAGTAAACCCCGACAGTACGATGCCTGCATTACATTCTTCCGCATTACCAGTACGCTGTATCCATTTTGCTATTTGTTTAAGAGAGGTATGTAGAATCATTAAGAAAACAGAGTTTCTCTGAGTTGCTTGCGGATCACTTCAGTTCAGTACATCTAGTTGCTCAAATGTTAAGTGTCATACCCAGCAATTCATAGATGGACTATGTCTGGATCGTCTAATGAAGGGTCACTTTGGACTCTAGTAGTTAAAACACTTCGACACATAACAAACTCTCTATGAATGGATGTTGACTGGACATTTCTATTAACTCTTTGAACCCTAGTCCCGCATATAGGCGTGCTTTTGAAACAGTGTACATGTGAATAGTACACTTGTCCTATGCAAACAGTGAAGACCCTGATCAGAGGGCTCCGAAAGGAGCCCTCTGATCAGGTTCTTCACTGTTTGTCACAATGCCAAATATTGACAAAAACAACCCTTAAAAGTCAGAAATGGACTAGACTAAAATGGAAACTGGAATTTTCCATTTAAAGTTTCAGGGAGGAAAGAGTTAAGGGTCATTTACCCCTTTCACTGCTACATTTTTCGTGAAACTTTTACCCCTTCGCCATTTCTTTGTCGTCTGCATTAATTTTGTTGTCTGCAATATCGTTTTAAGGTTAAACAATAAGGAAGTATGGCTGAAGAATTTTCAAAACGAGTGTCAAATAGTTTGGAGTTTCGCGGCGTCTGATCAGGATTCAAACTGTTTGCAAATGCGCTTTTAAGCGTCAATTAGAGTAAAATAGTTAACCCCCAAACTGTTGAACCTTTTCACCAAGTAATGTATGAGTGGTATAATTATTATCATACACTTAACGAGTCTTCTAACTGTGCACTTTTCTTTTCGCTATATATCTGTTATTTATAAGAATTTCTGTATACACAATTTTGTGCGTGTTCTCTATTAACGGACATTGAATTGTCATATCGTTATCAAATTTTAAAAGAAGATGTTTGAAGACCCAGTAAACCATGAAACGTCAAAATACTTAATTTGCACGAGACAATCGTGAACTGTTGAGAAATTGTTTCGATATTTTTCTCTCGCATTCGCTATCAAGCCGCACATTAGGAAAACATGTTGTTGGACGAATATCTTGATCGAGCGACGTTTAATAGCCGTTCAACTATGCGTAACGTCGATATGACGTCGACGTCAGGCTGTTATAAACGATGCTGGACAAAGGCGTTACTGAATTAAAACTGTTTGTTTGTCTAAATTGACAAAAATACTGTTTTGATGACTTTTTGTTACACTCACCATCGGACGTGGTCGAAGAGTAATGCACTCGACTCTGATACCAGGGGTCGTGAGATCGATCCCCCGCCCGACCAATTCCTTCGGATAAGACTTTATAAAAACCGAAGTCCAATGTATTGATCAGTTCTTTACACTGGGTATCTAAAATAACCAGCGAATAAGAGTAGGGAATCGCACCTGAGGTTTCTGTATACGTCCCCTCACTCTTTTTGAGAAACCAACTTCTTTACTCACTCATATTTTTCGTTCAAATTTATATATTTTTTGTTTTGTATTAAATAAAGTAAACATATTACCATCAGAAATATGTCTTCTTGATGTTTGCAAAGTTTTTGCACGATCTGGTCATTAGCGCCGGACATATGATACCATATATAAGTGCACAGTTAGAAGATTCGTTAAGTGTATGGTCTTATAAAGAGTGTTTCAAGTCTGAAAGCGTTGAACTATTTTCACCAGGTCATTTATGAATGGACGCTGTCTATATGGCCTTAACCCTTTACCTGATAGCATTGTTTCTAGTATTGAAGATATGTGACTACTTAAAGCAGGTTGAAAGTAAAGCAGAATGCGCCCTAAGGCGCATTCTGCTTTCTTTCAGCCTGCTTTAAGCTATTAACTGCTAGAATAAGGAAAGTATTAAATATGACACATATTCATTAGGGTATAATTTGGAACTATTTTCTTCAGCTATGAATAACCTGAATGCGCTAAAAACCGCTTCTATAAGGGAAAGGGTTAAGAAGAGTTATTAAAGCCTCATAGACCTCAGGAGAGCTTACCTTTAGCAACGCAACACTATATATTTATTTTATCAGAAAAAGACGCCGCATACCTGGGCAGAAGATTATGACCTAACGTGTTGATAATCAAAATGTTGCCTCTTTAAATCAATGAATCCACTATTACTTTACCAAATTAATGCAGACACCGATTTACACAAAACATATAACAACATAGCAAAATGTTAAACTCAATTACTGCAATTTGTGAAAAGGTTCATTTAGCAGGTAGAATGATTTGTTAGTAAGTTCTGGTTACACTGCTATAATTAAATTTATTCACCCAGACACTTTTGCGACCTGGAATGTTCGCTTGATCAATTACTGCCATTTGCGTCCAATATCGATTTTAGAAACAGTTTTTATCCAGATCAGATGCCGCGTAAAGCGGCGTATGATCTGGTTTCAAACTGTTTGACACTCATAGCGACATTTCGTCATTCAAACTGCCTTAAAAAAATTAATATTGTTTCAAATAAACAATTTTACAGAATACGTTTTTGAAGCAGGCAACTGCGTCCAATATCGACTTTATAAACAGTTTGGATCCATATCAGACGCCGCGTAAAGCTGCGTCTGATCTGGATCTAAACTGTTTTACACTCCTATCGACATTTCGTCATTCAAACTGCCTTAAAAAATTGAATATTGTTTGTAAATAAACAATTTAACAGACTACAGTTTTAAAGAAGGCAACACATTGGCGGTGGAAAGGTAAACAACTCATGATATATGTACAGTGGAGAATCTGTTATTCTTTCCCAATAAACGCGTTTACGCTAAAACTATAATTTGCAGTGCAAACAGTTTGGAGCCAGATCAGACGCCGGGTAACCCGGCGTCTGATCAGGCTCCAAATTGTTTGCCACCAAGATAAACATGAAATATCAGAATTGTCCAAAAGATGTTCTTTTCTACGTTTTAGTGCTTTGCGTTTGCGTACGTTTGCGTTTAAACGGGAAAGAATAACAGATTCTCCACTGTAGCGGTGAAGGGATAAATACTAGTGTTGACGATACGAAAAAACTGTAAACACTTCAATATAAGTTGTAATTAAGCAGATAAATGGGTCTATTTTTAATGTTTGCACCAATAACGTAATACAGTGCTCCTTCTCTACAACGACCCTCCCAACAACTACTCCCTCTTTACAACGACCCTTGTCGCAGTTCCTGAACAGGATAATTATGTCTAACGTTTCAAAGATGTAATATCGTCTGATTAAAATTGTCGTCTGCTGTTTTCTCAAAATAACATAATGGACATTATGACAGAAACTAAACTTAATGACGAGTGACACACAGCTTGAATCCAGTTTAGACGCCGCGTTACGCGGTATCTGATTTGGATTCAAGCTGTTTGCAAATGTCAATCAATGTCCCTCCCTATAACGACTCCCTCCGAACAACGCACATATTTTATGTGTCCAATTGGATGTCGTTGTAGAGAGAGAGCGCTGTACACCGTAAACACTTCACTATAAGTTGTAATTAAGCTGAATTATGGGTCTATTTTTAATGTCTGCACCCATAACGTAATATCTTTTTGCAATACTCAATGTCTCAGACTGTCTCAGAACTATACTTAAGTTTGATTATATATCAGGCAAAGTATAATTTAGAATAGATATGCTATAATTATCAGATGAGATTGGTGTGTCGTATTTATTGTAATATTGAGTTCGGGTTAACAAACTCTTAGTACTGGTGAACGGAATACAGTACCCCCTCCCTACAACGGCCTTCCCAACAACAGTTCCCTCCCTATAACGACTATTGCCTCTGTTCCCAAAACAATATAATTATGTCCAACCTTTTCACGGCTGCAATATAGTCTATCTAAAATTGTCGTTTGCTGTTTTTCTCAATTTTACATATGAGCCATTTTGATAGAAAAAAACATAATGACGAGTGGCAAACAGCTTGAATCTAGATCAGACGCCGCGTTACGCGGCGTCTGATCTTGATTCAAGCTGTTTGCAAATGTTTGCCGGTTTCCCTCCCTATAACGACTCCCTCCGAACAACGCGCACATTATTCGTCTCCCATTGGATGTCGTTGTAGAGAGGGAACGCTGTATGTACTTAAAACGTTTATATATATTCATGTTTAATCTTGATCAACGTTTTCGCGAACTAGTTGTAAATTATGAAAAACATTATCAATATGTTTGTATACACTATCGAGAAAAACAAACAGTCAAGATTCTGATGAGACACTAATTGCACTTGATATTTTCAAACAAGGCAAAATGCACATTCTTTTATCCAAAAACCTGTAATATTCTTCACTTTATCACACTGAGTTTATGTTGGTATACACAGTACTTATGACGAGAATACTCGTCATTTACAAACATTCACACGTCCAAGTATCATATGCGAACGGTATAGACCCTAATCAGGGGGCTTGTAAAGGACACTGATACCGGTCTGAACTGTTCCTCATTTTGTAGTATGAATAAACAAAAAATAACCAGTGAGACTTAGACTACATTTTATGGACATGTGACTTGTACACTGTATATTTGACGTTTCAGGGCTAATTATAATTTAGATTGATAAAATAGCGCAACCCTAATTGTTGGAATTCTCCGAATAAGTATCCTATCTGGTTTTGTTAAGCGTTTGACTTAACCTTTAATCCATAAACACGCCGTTTTTCGCATTTAAACTATATATAAACAATGCATGCAGTTCTTTGCGGACAGTTTCTCTGATCAGGTTCGGCACGGTATCGAATTGTCAATAAATTGTATATTGTAAATTCTAACATGACACGTGAATTCGTCTCTATAAACAAAGAACAGGTCTATCGTGGTATACCTGAGACGGTATACCACGCTCTTCCCTACCCCGCTCCTCCCGCGGTTATATGGCATGACGTGACTTCGTGCGTTCATACGTTATGTTTTTTAAATTTCTTACATTATTCATATAGCCCGTAAAGACCATATACTTTTAACCAGTCATGTTACTGTAATTTCCCCATTCTTCTGTCTTGTTTCATGTAATGTTTGTTCTATGCCAGATTGTGGATCAGTAAATGTAAATTTGCTGTTGTGTGTTAGATTGTTGTAATGCCGCGGAAGAAGTTATTCGGTCGAAAAACTGCATCCGCTGAGGAAATAAGTATGGAACATTTGATTTCCTTTCTAATGCATTTCTTTAAATCTGGTCATGTTAGAATCGAATTAATCTATATTCTACCGTTGTGAAACGGTATTTTACAACGGTCGGTCGTTGTGGTGCGCAGGAATTGACCACTCAGGCCTTCGGCCTTCGTGGTCAATTCCTGCGCACCACAACTCCCAACCGTTGTAAAATACCGTTTCACAACGGTAGAACATAGATTATTTCTTGAATAAAATCCTGTTTTGTCATTATGGACTTAACTACTTTCTTTTAAGACTGCAAACTGAGAATGCGTTTAGCATCTTTAGGGGATTTATCGGGATATTTTCACTCTTTCATCGCACTATTGCCGTTTGCTCCAATATTGTTGTCTACAATATCGTTTCAAAGTTAGATGGTTGAGGCAGTATATCTTACGTAATTTCAAAACAGTTTGCAAACGCGCTTTTGACGTCATTGAGAGTGAAAGTAATATCACTATAAACCAACATGCACAAGGTTCATAAAACATTTCGTCCGGAAAGACATATTGTTCGTGTTTCATGAAACGTTTATAATACAGTTATAACAACTAACACTATCTAGTACATGTGAACTGAACATCAAGGATATGATTCAAAATTCTCTATTTTCAATAATGGTCAAACTTAACACAAAAAGCTGAAACGTAAATCCTGATTAAACACCGGAAGAATCGGCGAATGATCTTAACTATTTATAAGTTGTGCCGTCAAATCTTGGTAAATTTCAAATGCATAAAACCGACCTTGACTTATTCCGAAAGCCGCAACATTGGACGACAACACAATACAATGTCAGGTTTTAAATGATGCATACTCATAAATTCGACCTTAACTAATTCCCAAGGACGCGAAATTTTGATGACAACCAAATACAATGTTCAGGTTTCAAATGATGCATACTCATAAATCCGACCTTGACTAATTCCCAAGGACGCGTAATTTGGATGACAACCAAATACAATGTTCAGGTTTTAAATTATGCATAATCATTAATCCGACCTTGACTTTTTCCCAAGGACGCGAAATTGGACGACCACAGAATACCATGTTAAGGTATTAAATAATGCAAATTCTCACCGCAGTAATATATCAAAGCTATATTCCTGTCTGGTTTAAATAATACTTAAAGGTAGAAGATAAATCATTTCATATTACCAAAAGATAGTTCCCACATGGAACATTACATGGACACATTACTGTGTCGTTAAGTATGTAAATGTTAGAAATAACTAACACTCTAAATAATTAAAATTTCGTATAGAATATTTTATACAGTAAAACCTCTCTAATTCGACCACATATGTAGGCTTATTGATAGCAATTATGACAGGCGGCAGTTTAAAGCAAGATGACAGTAAAGCAGAAAGCTCCTACATGAGCTTTCTGCTTCACTGCCATCTTGCTTTCAGCTACCACCTGTCTGTCAATGTTTTGCATCTCATGTTTTGGTTGTAATAGAGACGTTTAACTGTATTCACAACGTACATGGCACGTCGTAATAGACACTTCACCCATTCTTGTTCTACAGTGTTCCCTCCCTACAACGGCCATCCCAACAACGATTCCCTCCTTACAATGACTCTTGACGCTGTTCCCTAAACAAGACATTTATATCAAACCTTTTCATGGCTGCAATGTCGTCTACTTAAATTTGTCGTCTGCTGTTCTTCTCAAATGTACACATAAGTGGACATTTTGATAGAATAAATATATTGACGAGTGATAAACAGCTTGAATCTAGATCAGACGCCGCGTTACGCGGTTTCTGATCTGAATTCAAGCTGTTTTGCAATGAAAACATGTTTCCCTCTCTATAACGACTCCCTCCGAACAACGCACATTATCTTTGTCTCCCATTAGAGGTCGTTGTAGAGAGGGAGCGCTGTATTTAGGAAAATCCACTCCAAACTAGACACTCTTTAGAAGTATAAGTTAGACCATGATTGAGTGCGACCAAACGATATAGTTCGAGCGGGCTTGGGCTCGAGGAAATGACAAGACCCTTCGTTTCTGCTATTTTGGTTTTAGACGAAAAAGGTCATTATATTTGTAAGTTCGATGTGAAATGTGAGACATTTAAGCAAATTTCATTAGCAATTGTACTTAAAGTCTAGGTCTCACTGTACATTTTAAAATGAAATATGACGTCATCAAACGTGTGCAGTTCTCCTCTGATCTCATTTTTTGTTTTAAAGGCAATCTAGAGATCCCGGTCTTTATATCTACAGCTGAAATATTGTATTTGTCTAGGTCTAGCGGGATGGAGTAGATCTGTGAAATTCCTGTCTGGTGTTTATTTCACTTAAATTTCGATTATTTATCGTTAAGTCTACAGTGCAGCTTAAATGGTTTTGGGATGGCTCGCTCGGAGGACTGCTAGGAATGTGACGTCAAAATTGCCTTCAGATGACGGGAGCGTGGACTAAATGAACAGCGTGTTAGTTCATGGTTTTGTTCAACTAATCGATAGAGTCACAGGTTGTTGATGCATCGGATTGGGCGGGAGCTCCAAGCCATATGCTAAAAGAAGAGACACAACCCATAGCATGTGACTACTTACCACAATACAAGAAATAAACAGAGAAAAAAACTCCCGTCTTATTTGAACCGTGCAATAGGCGGCCACAAACTGGTACTTGGGCCAGAGACTGTCGTTTTTATAATTGTACTGTTTAGAGAGGTTTTACTGTTGTTATCTATAAGCGGGCGTTCACATGTCGAATTCTAAAGCAAGGGGATGCCCACATTGATCTTGGTTTAAGTTGGTTCTCCTACGCAATATACTAACACAGTTAAACGTTTCAAGGCACAATCTGCATTGCGTTCAACTTGCTATAAGGAGTCACATTTTTAAAACTAAAATCAGAGTATGAAGTAATTAGTAAAACAGAGTAACGCATTTCTAGATATTGCGATATTTTCAATTGAATTACTTAAACAGTCTGGGACACAATGACGAATAGGCAGATTAGTTTCTGATCATATTCCTCACTGTTTGATATTCATATCAAAATAAAGTGTAGTCAGTTTTTTTAAACAGTTATTCCGTTCGATATATACACATTACCAGTTGACAGTGCGATACAGAGTGATGTATTTAGCTCGAGACGTTTTTGGCGGAAATAGCCGAGCTGACGAGCGCCTTGGCCCGAGTCTGATCGGTTGTTTCCGTCAAAAACGTCGAGAGCTAAATGCAACACTCTGTTGCGCACTGCCAACTGGTAATGTGTTTATTATATGCCTTGAATACAAACCAGAAACAACTAAATAGTTGTTTAAATCATTTTACATCCAAAATTGATTAGTTATTTGAAGCAGAACGATAAGTTTTGTATGCCACAAAGAATAACGCGGCACTCGTATATGTACGTAAATGACGTCACGTGAAATCGAAAGCGACGTCAGAGTAAAATACAAAGTGGCTGATACAATGTGCCTGATACTGACTCTTGTATTTTACTCTGCAGATACACGCGGAAACGCTCGATATCATTCGAAGCATATAATAAAACGACTTACAGTGTTCACTCCCTCCTTACAACGACTCCTTGCCTTGACGTAGTGCCCTAAACAGGACAGTTATGTCCAACCGTTTCTCGGTTACAATATCGTCTTTTTATTATTATCGTCTGCTGTTTTCTCAAAATTACATATAAGCGGACATTTTGTGTTACGCGTCGTCTGATCTTGATTCAAGCTGCTTGCAAACGTAAGCAAATTTTGATGTTCCCTCCCTTCCTAACAACACCCATACATTGTTTCTCCCATTGGGTGTCCTTGTAGAGAGTGCGCAACTGTATTTGCATCCCTACGAATTTTATTACAGATTAAGCCGTGAAACACAATACTTTACACAAATTATTTTCAAAGATAAACACCACCACGAGACAATTTGTTTTTCTATGTCCTTTTGAAAGAGATTGAGCAACGTGACATTAAAGTGCATCACAAAATCTCCATCGTAGTACAAAGGGGTTTCATTTTCACGTTACCAAAAGCGTGAGTTGCAGCAAAACATCAGCATACCTTAAACGTTTAATGGAAAATTCCAATTTCCCATATAATATTTAGTCATTTTCTACTGTTATGTTTGAGATTAACAAAACGTAAATTGGAACATGACAAACAGTGCAGATCCTAATCAGAGAAGTCATGAATAGGTCTTCTGATCAGGGGCTACACTGTTTGTTTAAGGTCCTTCAGAAGACCCTACAATTTCCCAAACCACTCTAAACCTCTTTAAACAAGCACAAACAACTTAGAAAAGACATAAACTACTTAAAGTCCTTAATATCTAATCAAATGAAGCTTAAAAATGGCGCATTCAAGCTAAACAAATGAAAACAATTAAATTAAAATTAAGTATGCTTTTCACTTCAAGAGGAGCAACTCGAACAACAGTTAAGATAGCTATAGTTATTTCAGGTATCCATATTAATTAGGTTGCAAGTGAAACAGAATGCGCCTTAAGCCGCATTCTGCTTTACTTTTAGTCTGCTTTTCTTTCAGACTAGAGAGAAAAAACCTCTTTCCAAACTGTTCCTAAACGTGTCGTGAAGTAATTCTGAGTTTTATTGTCGTCAAGAATACTTGCTAAGTGAGCCTTGGCTAACATTTGCAAACATTTTGGATCCAGATCAGACACCGCGTCACGCGGCGTCTGATCTAGATCCAAACTGATTGCCACTCATTTTGAACTTTTCTGCAGTTAATAGTGCGCAAAACGCGGTTATGTGTCTGTCCGCAGATAGTTTATATACATGAGACGTCAATTCAGCATAGTGATGAATAAAACGTCTTTCATAGCGTATAGTTCATTGGAAAGTTTAACCCCTTCACTGCCATGACGTCATCAAATTTTAAAAATTGTCGTCTGCTTCTATTTCTAAAAATCAATTTCTAGCTAATTTGACTTAAGAAATATTGAAACGAGTGTCAAACAGTTTGGATCCTGATCAGACGCCGCGTTACGCGGCGTCTGATCAAGATCCAGATTGTTTGCAAATAACTATTGTACTCGGGTTAAGGCAGTTAATTCGTTTATCACAGTCCTCCGGGACGATACACAATAGAAAAGAACACAATAATTCCATTTAATATGAATAACATTCTCGTAACACCGGTGAACTCATTCAACTAAAGACGTTTACCGGTATTTGACGTGGCAAAAGTGGACATGGCTAAAGCTTGGCTAAATTGTGGGATATACTCTGGACCACCCTAGTACCCACTAGAAATAGCAATTTTAATAACAAATGAATTCTGTTCTCTTCCGTTCAAAGTTAGCTAATGATTAAGAAACTATAACTGATGTTTGTACCTGACCTAATGTGTTGAATGTGTGTTAGGATAGTTCTGATGTATTTGTAGAATTGTACAAACTGAGAAAATAAAGAATATTTGAATTGAATTGAATTGAATATATTAGTTCCCGAGAACATGAGCAATGTAACCGCTGACGCTACTTTGGAGTTAACAAATATGGTAAATAGAATATATGATAGTTTTCTCTGCACGTACGGTTGAGTTGAAGACACTACATTTATAAGTGCGATATCGTTTAGAGTGCTCTGTATGTCTCGATTGAATTTTGAAAATAATGTTGCATGCTGTTTAAATATCCAAACTATAATTTAATCATAATTATATCAATAATAAACACATAATATAATGCTAAGGAAGTGACAGCGCTAATGTATTATACAGAAGTTTCAATACTTGTTGTAGCAAAACGTATACATTTTGGAAAACAATAATAATACCTCATATCTTGCTAAAATTGATTGATCTTACTTGTAGTTACAATTTCATAAGGACTGTTTATGCACTGCAAACTATGCAACGACAACGGTTATCAGCGTATTCACTGTTTGTCAAGTTCGTATATTCCCCAGGGACCCGTCTTACGAAAGGTCGTACGACACATATTGCCGTAAGTCCGATTTTAAAATTCTCTATTTTTATTTATTGCTCCATCACATCCGTTCTTGTGATATCTCTTTGGAATCGTCATGATGTCACAAGACAGAATTAGACGGAGAAATTAAATGTATTTTACAGTTGACTTACGACCGTTTTGTCGTACGACGTTTCGCAAGACCGGCCCATTTACATTTCCTAGGATGGTAGATAAATTAAAAACGGCTTAGGCGCTGAGCTTATTCCTTTACCCCATAAATACGCATTTTTACGCTTTTGATTTATTCCTCTGCTGAAGTAAATAGTTTCAATTCATACAAACATATATATGTACAATAAGAAAGTATGTCCATATCCTAGCAGACTGTAACTTAAAGCAGACTGAGAGAAAAGCAGAATGTGCCTTAGGGCACATTCTACTTTACTTTCAGCCTGCTTTAAGTGGTCACCTATATTCAATACGAGAAATAGGATATGGGGTAATGGGTTATATGTGGGCTAGGCCTAGTCTGTTTTGCAAAGCAAGTACTATTAATTTTCATTGCAAAGATCAAAATAGAATTCTATAAACAATATTACTGAATGGCGACAAAAGGCATCTTTCCTTTGTAATATTCTTCAAGGACAAACGATGTCCAACGAGGCCAAACATAAATAACAAATATATTAATACGTGGGAGTCATCTGATTGTCATTATTCGTATCAAGCTGTTATCTCATTCACTTAACCCCTTACCATGCTACATGTAAGCCCGACCTTGCTTACTTTTGCAAATAGTTTGTATCCAGATCAGACGCCGTAATGCGGCGTCTGATCCGGATTCAAACTGTTTGTCACTCTTCTTCAACCTTTCGTCAGTTTGAAATGCTTAAAAGCTAATTTTGATTTATTTTCACAGACGATATATTTGAAGGGGACGACGATTCAGCATGATAAGAGTTCCAATAACTCGAGCGATATCCGTCATGAACAATTTGATGTCCGATCATACACTTATACATCAATCTACTAGAACCTGGGGACCGTTTTACGAAACGTCGGACCACAAAAAAAGAGCCGTAAAGTGTAAAATACATCTTACTTATGATTGCTCCGTCTAATCCTGTCATGTGATATCACTTTCGAATCCTTTTTTCCAGACGATTCCAAAGAGATGCCACAAAACCGGATAACATAGAGAAATAAATAAAAATTGATCATTTACAATCTGACTTACGACAATATGTGTCCTAAGACGTTTCGTAAGACGGGCCATGGATCAAAGCTATCTTATAGTCCTATCAAATTTACCTGCGTCATATTACTATGCAATGCATATATAGTCGGACTTCGATATCTCGAACTCGTTTAACTCGAACTATCCGATAGTTCGACATATGAACAGCATTATTTCATGCTCGGTTGAGTCGAACATATCCATATTTCAAAGTTAAAACGTGGCTTAGCCACGTTTTAACTTTGAAATACGGGTATGTTCGACAAAACCGACTTCGAGATATAGAAGTTCGACTGTGTATAAAATATTAGTAACATGACGGTGAGGCTATTGTAGCAGATATTGGCGATGCAATACAACGTAACAAGTGTAAAGAGTTACTGTAAATTAAAAGAAATGTAATTTATTACGCTTCTATGACTTTACTTCTGATTGAGTGGGGCATATCTTTTACAATTGGAGAATACTTTGTGGTAAACTTTCCACACTGACCCTTTATTCTTACAATCAACATCTTTCATCTATTTGCGACCAGTGGATTCTTAAATGCTTTATATTGGATTAGTCCATTTTTTATCAAAGGGGTGCCTGGTCAAAATTTTCATTTTCATTTCGTTTTATATTGAAATTCCTGTCAGCAAACAGTGTAGACTCTGATCAGACGCCGCATTATGCGGCGTCTGATCAGAGTCTACAGTGTTTGCCTATGTCCCATATATGGGATCGTGGGCACAAATGGGTTGATCAAATATTCAATGAATGAAAAAAGTTCAAGTTTACACTGTCCTGAATTATAAATTGATATTGTTGGTTTCCATAACTTTTTGTTAGCTGTCATCGGCTGTAATGTTTTGTTTCATAACCCCATGAACCAAATAAAATTAGGCCACGCCTTGTAGGGACTACTTCCTCTTAGTCCAACTGTCCTCCACAACTTTATACTGTCCTGAATATAATTTAATATTGTTGGTTTTCATTACATTTGGTCAGCTGTGATCGACTGTAATATTTTGTTTCATACCCCATGACCAAATAACATTAGGCCATGCCTTGTTGGGACTACCTTCTCTTAGTCCAACTGTCCTCCACAAGCGCTGCATGAAGCAGGAAGCCAAATGACGTCATTGACGACGACGTTACAACAACACAACGTCGCGTTTTGGCGGATATCTATATGGCGGAGGGACTACAACCTACGTTCATAAAGTGTTAAATAATGAACACTCGTGTAAAATTCTTTATTTAATTACTTATTAGATTCAGTGGTAATTAAAATTATAGGGAATAATTCGGAACATGTATTGTATTCGGGGTTTCTTACAGTGTGACCGTGTTTGTTTCATACCTCCATGAATACAATAAATACTCGAATTATTCCTTAAATGTATTGGAATATATATTTTATAAAAAACAGTCAGGCCTAACGCATAGCAGAATGCGCATTCATGCGCACTTTATTTTGTCGTTTCAGCAAGGTTTAAGTGGTCAATTGTCTTCAAAAGATCAAAAGGCTGTAGAAGGGCATATCATACAGAGACTATGTACCAACTATGTTTGAGGTTGTTATCTGATCGTTCTATTTTTCGGTATTAACCCACTTACTTACTCTCAACGACGTCATAAAGCGCGTTTGCAAACAGTTTGGATCCTGATCAGACGCCGCGTTACGCGACGTCTGATCAATACCCAAACAGTTTGACACTCTTATCTATATGTATTATGTCATACAACCTTAAATCTAACTTTGAAAGTGTATTGCAGACAACAATACTGAAGCAGACGACAATAAAGCTGGGGAAGGATAAAACATCTCCCGAAAAATGTTATCATGAAAGGGTTACGGTCATCTATGGTTATAAAGGCAATGAACATCTATATCAAGTGGAGTTGTCATTTACTTGAAAGCCAGACAGTTTATCATTTGCAAGTCAAATAAGTTTAACACTTTGGCCTTATATGAGTCTTGCACTATAACTACAGTACTGAACCTTATTAAATTAAATTGATAATCGCAAGCGAATTGCCATCGAATTGCCATCGAATCGCGATCGAATCGGGCGCTTGAATTCTTCATTGAGAGTGAAATGGTTAAAGACATCTCCTGACGACCTATCGATCATAACGCCTTGTCAGACAATTTCCTTGCAAAAAACATGGATTTTATGGGCATGTCGATAGCAAATAACCATTGAATCGTCTCATGTTCGACCAGACCTTTATATTTTATAGTTTGGTTAGAATTAACCATTGAAAAACACTAGAGCGTGGGTATAATCTGGGCCTTACCAGGTAAACTGAGATTGGTATACCCGCCTACAGCTTGTGCTGCACATGCTTTAACAGTTATATTGACACCTCAAGACACCCCAAGAACAATTGGGGGACTCCCTCAACGGACTGAGGAAAAGTCTTTAATCGACATATCTCTTGTACACCGACATGGAATGAAATAATTTTACACATGAATCAATTTCAAAATTGTCAATTGATTATACAGTGCTCCCTCACTACAACGACCCTCCCAACAACGACTACCTCCTTAAAACGACCACTGTCTTGGACTTCAATGTTTTAAATACCTGGTTTTGGCAGTCTAGGTCAACTCAGATACAAAACTTTGGTTCGCAGCGGTGCGTGGTTTGTGCAATGTTGCAATGCAAAAAGACATGTTTTGTCATGGAACGGCTCATTTCTCTGTTACCGTATATGTTTGAAAATATCTTCTCCGATCAGTAGCGTGTTCTATTACCACCTTTTGCTGTTTAGGTTAGCATTTTGTGCTCCGTGTGCAGAGTTCATACAGTGGTAAATACGCTATTCCTACCCACTTTACGCGTTTCTTAAGCGTTTCTTACGCGTTTATTATCCGTTTCGTTAAACGCGTTTCCTAGCCGTTTCTTTACGCGTTTCTTTACGCGTTTAAAAGAGCCCGGATGAAAGGGTCGTCACTTAACCGACGGACCCCTTAGACGCGACTGCATTGGTATAATCGTTTATTAACGCGTTTAAACGCGTTAAATCGTTAGGCGTTAACCGTTGGGTAACCGTTCGTTAACCGTTCACTATGCGTTTCTTACGCATAGATTAACGCGTAAATGTGTAGGAATAGCGTATTTACCACTGTAGTACAGTAGAGAAAACTTTTTTTTTCAAATAACCCCGGTTAAGCTTGAACTATTATACTCATTGCAAACAGTTTAAAGCCACACCAGACGTCGGATAACCCGGCGTCTGATCAGGCTCCAAACTGTTTGCCACTCAAATCAAACTGGTAGTCGGAATTGTCAAAAGTTGTTATTTTCTTTTTTTTATTTAAATGCGTTTGCGAGTAAAGGAAAAAAATTATGTTTTTCTCCACTGTATTTCAAACCGGTAGCCAACTCACAACCGATGGCCATCGACGGCCATCTATTTCTTTACTGAACTCATCACTGACACTGTATACGAGATAGCGGCTAGGATTAGTCAATCCTCTTTTAACAATTTCAAAAGTTTCACAAAGGATGTACAGTGGAGAATCTGTTATTCTTTCCCGTTTAAACGCAAACGTACGCAAACGCAAAGCACTAAAACGTAGAAAAGAACAACTTTTGGACAATTCTGATATTTCATGTTTATTTTGGTGGCAAACAGTTTGGAGCCTGATCAGACGCCGGGTTACCCGGCGTCTGATCTGGCTCCAAACTGTTTGTATTGGAAATAATAGTTTTAGCGTAAACGCGTTTATTGGGAAAGAATAACACATTCTCCACTGTATATTATTATTCTTTGAGCCTTGCCATACATTTGAAAATTTACATCCCCTTTGATGCCACTGCACTATCTAGAAATTCATAATTTAGTGTTCTTTTATCTCACAGACTTTGTTTAGACCACTGAACAATTTTACAATAAAAAAGTGTTCCAAAACTATATATAATTTACAACTTATTAACTCTCATATTTGTATCTTGATTTTACCAAATAATTACCTAGAAATTCAAAAAGTACTACTCTTTTCTCAAAGAATATACATAATAATAGATCTATATAAGGACAGCTTATAACTTATTACAGTGGAGAATCTGTTATTCTTTCCCGTTTAAACGCAAACGTACGCAAACGCAAAGCACTAAAACGTAGAAAAGAACAACTTTTGGACAATTCTGATATTTCATGTTTATTTTGGTGGCAAACAGTTTGGAGCCTGATCAGACGCCGGGTTACCCGGCGTCTGATCTGGCTCCAAACTGTTTGTATTGGAAATAATAGTTTTAGCGTAAACGCGTTTATTGGGAAAGAATAACAGATTCTCCACTGTATATTATTATTCTTTGAGCCTTGCCATACATTTGAAAACTTACATCCCCTTTGATGCCACTGCACTATCTAGAAATTCATAATTTAGTGTTCTTTTATCTCACAGACTTTGTTTAGACCACTGAACAATTTTACAATAAAAAAGTGTTCCAAAACTATATATAATTTACAACTTATTAACTCTCATATTTGTATCTTGATTTTACCAAATAATTACCTAGAAATTCAAAAAGTACTACTCTTTTCTCAAAGAATATACATAATAATGGATCTATATAAGGAAAGCTTATAACTTATCACAGTCACTGTGGAGAATCTGTTATTCTTTCCCGTTTAAACGCAAACGTACGCAAACGCAAAGCACTAAAACGTAGAAAAGTACAACTTTTGGACAATTCTGATAATTCTTGTTTATCTTGGTGGCAAACAGTTTGAAGCCTGATCAGACGCCGGGTTACCCGGCGTCTGATCTGCCTCCAAACTGTTTGTATTGTAAATAATAGTTTTAGCGTAAACGCGTTTATTGGGAAAGAATAACACATTCTCCACTGTATCTTTAACAATTATAGTTTGGTTTCATACTAGTGACAGTTCTAGAAAATTGGATATAAACAATTTTCTTTTCAAATAATATAAGTTTTCTTCTGATATATTTGTGAGTTAGATCATTAGATCTAATGACAATTTCTTGTCGTTTTTGGCGTCATTTAAATAGTGTATTTGGTAAGTTTATTTATAACAAATAATGCTAATATTGAGCGTTTTCTATGCTGATTACCAGCAAGTGGATATATTTGGCAAAACGATAAGACCCTGGTCAGAAAGTTCCTCACTATTTTTTTTCTATTTTTCCACAGGTCTATACATTTAATAATTCCGGTACATGTATCGGATTTGGACGAATTGATATGTCTGCATGTTTGTCATGTTTTTAGGGAGGGAAAATTAAGACTTGCTTGACATTTGCAAACAGTTTGAATCCAGACGCGGCGTCTGCTCTGGGATAAAGCTGTTTGTCTCTCATATTTATATTTATTCTCTCAAAATTACCTCTAATATGTAACCGTGAGATAAAACAGTATACGACGATTTTAAGGAGACGCCATTGCACAAGTGCAAGCGTTACATGTAGAATAATAGCCCTGTTTAGGGAACAGCGGTAAGGGTGGTTGTAAAGAGGGGGTCATTGTTGGGAGGGCTGTTGTAGGTACAGTGGAGAAAACGTTATTCTTTCCCAATAAACGCGTTTACGCTAAAACTATTTTTTCCATTACAAAAAGTTTGGAGCCAGATCAGACGCCGGGTAACCCGGCGTCTGATCAGGCTTCAAACTGTTTGCTACCAAGATAAACATGAATTATCAGAATTGTCCAACAATTGTTTTTTTCTATACGTTTCAGTGTTTTGCGTTTGCGTACGTTTGCGTTTAAACGGGAAAGAATAACATATTCTCCACTGTATGACGTCACGAATGACGTCAGAATAACAGATTCTCCACTGTAAGGATCACTGTATTTGTTATTGAAATTTTGTCAGGAGGAGACGACGTACAAACAGTTTGAATCTAGAACAGTCTATGCGTGAACTTCAAGTTGTTTGCAAATGTAAGTCAGGTAATGTCAGTACTTAAATGATACCAGTTGACCTACCTATACCAACTCCATCCGAACAGAATACACATAATGTTTGTCTCACACAGGGAATTGGTGTATAGAGGGAGTACTGTTTTTGTGTTTGCATATAAGTGACCGGTTTACAGGGATTATTTAATGTACCTCCTTCAATCGTATTGTCTTATCTTCTGTAGGCAAATCGTTAAATAGAATGTTGCCAAAAATCAACAAATTTTAATGAATAGAAAGTTTGTAACCAGATACAAGTTAAGTATAAGTTATTGTCTTATGAGGTGATATGTGTTGGTTTTAACCCTTTCATGATTCAATTATTCGAGATAGTTTACCCCTACACCGTTTCATTGTTGTCTGCTTCAATGCTGTTGTCTGCAATGTCGTTTCAAAGTTACAAAAATAAGACGAAATTTCACAACGAGTGTCAAACAGTTTTGATCCTGGCCAGACGCCTCATAACGCGGCGTCTGATCAGGATCCGTACTGTTTGCAAAGGCGTTTTTAAGCGTCATTGAAAGCGAAAGAGTTGAATGGTAAGTGCCGAGAGCAATCATACATCTAAAATCATTAAATATGCACTCTATAGACACTCACTTTCAGCCTATATTCTGGACATGACGTATAGTATGGGCGGAGCGAATGCAAAATAGTAACGCAATAGTTGCTTAATCGCCGGGCAAAATACATACATTGGATTTTGATAGGAGGGGGTACACTAGAATTATCTAACGGTGTTTCATATATGTCTGCACCTCACCCTATGAAATGATTAGCTACTATAATCTTCTACTCGGCCAATCCTAATAATTAGCCACACTATAGGGTAAGTGTAGACATACAGATTACATCTTTAGGCGTAGTTTTTTATCGAGAGTCCTGTAGTATAAAGTTCATACAATTACTTAAAATAGGTTGAAAGTAAACCGATTGCACCTTAATGTGCGTTCAGCTTTACTTGTAACTGCATTAAACTATCATTAATATGATGATAATATACTACTATGATCTAACTTTGCACTGATGTGTGTGTTCTCAATATCAGAAGATTTTACGTAGCGTCTGGTCTGAACTCAAAATATATGCATCGGTAATGGTTATATAGCTTGGCAGCGAAATGATTAGCAAACCTAACCGTACGACTATTGCATTATAACATGTAAAAGTCTATATGGATTTCGAAACTGGTGACGTTTTAGTTTTGTATGAAGTGCAAATAGGTTGATTCGTGATAAAACATTGATTGAATCAACGCCTGATCAGGTTTTAAATTGTCTTTAAATGGCATCAGATCAGGAACTGCAATCACTTTAGGTTGCGCAATAACCATGTTGCTATTTGGTAATAATACATGTACAGTGGAGAAAACGTTATTCTTTCCCAATAAACGCGTTTATGCTAAAACTATAATTTCTATTGCAAACAGTTTGGAGCCAGATAACCCGGCGTCTGATCAGGCCCAAAACTGTTTGCCACTCAGATAAATGTGAATTATCAGAATTGTTCAAAAGTTGCACTTTTCTACGTTTTAGTGGTTTGCGTTTGCGTTTCGTTTCGTTTAAACGGGAAAGAATAACGTTTTCTCCACTGTAACTACACCAATGCTCTCAGTATCAACCCCATTCACCACCTTACCTACAGTAGTATATACGCTATTTCTACCCATTTACGCGTTAATCTATGCGTAAGAAACGCAAAGTGAACGGTTAACAAACGGTTAACGCCTAACGATTTAACGCGTTTAAACGCGTTAATAAACGATTATACCAATGCAGTCTCGACTAAGAGGTCCGTCGGCTAATTGATGACCCTTTTAACTGGGCTCTTTAAACGCGTAGAGAAACCCGTAAAGAAACGGCTAGGAAAAGCGTTTAAGGAAACGGATAATAAACGCGTAAGAAAAGCTTAATAAATGCATAAGATACGCGCAAAGTGGGTAGGACTAGCGTATTTACCACTGTAACTTTGCAGATCACGGGTTCTGATCAGGATAAAAGCTGTTTGACATTCATTTTCTTATAACCTAAACGTACCGAAATTGTCATTGTCAAAATGAATCAGGAGACGACATTCATCTGCAGCAGATGCCGTCATGACAGTACATGTAAATGTGTTAACAGATTCAACCCTAGCGACGAGTATACTCGTCATTTAAAAGTAGTGAACCTGGGAGGATTACACCTGTTCCATACAAACAGTGTATACCCTGATCAGAGGGCTCCTTAAGGAACCCTCTGATCAGGGTCTACACTCTTTGTCCTTTTGGAAATAGATTGTTAAAATCGACCCTAAATAGTCAATAATAGACTTGAACGTTTTTTTGAAATTGAAATCACGTCATATTCCACTAAATAGACGACATATACTATGTGTGTTGTTTACGAAGGAGGTTGTTATATGGAAGGACAATTTAAAAGCCTTAACAGTTTTGTTCTAAGTCCGAAGCCGTGTCATTTTTTGACACTCATATAAGAACTTCACATATCAGAAATTAATCGTTTTTTCCTAAATATTATAAATGACAGTAAACATTGTTTATAAGTTGAAAAATAAAAGTTACACATGTACATCAAAGTGTGTCTTCAGTCCGTTATACAGGTAGTTTAAAAGCAAATACAGTACTGAACCTTATTAAATTAAATTGATAATCGCAAGCGAATTGCCACCGAATTGCCATCGAATCGGGCGCTTCAAAAAACAAATCCTACGCTTGAATATTTTTACGCGATTTTTCCGAAGCGATTTTGACAAAAATGGAATCGAAAAAATTAACGGAGGCATATTTGCGAACATTTGTGAGATACACCATTCAAGAAAACTTACCCGAAGGTAAAGTTACTATTTTGAATCGCAAGCGAATTGCCATCGAATTGCAAGTGAATCGCAAAAATTGTTAATTTAATAGGGTTCAGTACTGTATACATGTTTGACAGGAAAAGTAGTTTGACAAAGGTGACATTTTTGCATTTGCTCCGTAATGGGCGACTTGAGTAGACTGGGCCAGACGTTTTGATCCTACAGTGGAGAATCTGTTATTCTTTCCCAATAAACGCGTTTACGCTAAAACTATTATTTGCAGTGCAAACAGTTTGGAGCCAGATCAGACGCCGGGTAACTGTTTGCCACCATGATAAACATGAAATACCAGAATTGTCCAAAAGTTGTTCTTTTCTACGTTTTAGTGCTTTGCGTTTGCGTACGTTTGCGTTTAAACGGGAAAGAATACAGTACTGAACCTTATTAAATTAACAATTTTTGCGATTCGCTTGCAATTCGATGGCAATTCGCTTGCGATTCGATGGCAATTCGCTTGTGATTCAAAATAGTTACTTTACCCTCGGGTATGTTTTCTTGATTGGTGTATCTCACAAATATTCGCAAATATGCCTCCGTTAATTTTTTCGATTCCATTTTTGTCACAACCGCTTCGGAAAATTCGCGTAAACGTATTCAAGAGTAGGATTTGTTTTTTGAAGTGCCCGATTCGATGGCAATTCGATGGCAATTCGCTTGCGATTTTCAATTTAATTTAATAAGGTTCAGTACTGTAACAGATTCTCCACTGAATATTTCGCTGCATTACTCGACCGTTGATCAATATCCAGTCTAGCTGGCACCCGTATTGGTATTGTATGTTTTGGTCATGTTCCTTTAAATCTTACTTTGCAGTAATAGTTTAAGCAACCAGGCAATCGTTTTGTGATGTGGATGATACATTGTATTCAAAAGGTTCAAGCACGAAACAGTAATGCAAAACATTAATGTAAGACTATTATCACAGTTTCTTACAAGACGGCAGTGGGAAATCTGATTGTAATTATAAACTAAATTAGCTGTCGTGGTGTGTTATAAAACCACAGCAACGTATTATAAAATCTTATAATGTTCAAATATCATTACGTAATCATTTTACTGACACATGCAAACACTACTGACATTGGAAACATTTTAACATTTTGGAGGATGACGAGACGTTGCTTTACACGGCGTCTGACCAGGATCCTAACTGTTGACACTCATATCATTGTTTTATCAACTCCAATAGCCTAAAATGACAAAACAGTTTAAGTAAACTTAGATGGAAAATATAAATTTCAGCGACAATGTAAAACGAGCTTTACAGTGGAGAATCTGTTATACTTTCCCGTTTAAACGCAAACGTACGCAAACGCAAAGCGCTAAAACGTAGAAAAGAACAACTTTTGGACAATTCTGATATTTTATGTTTATCTTGGTGGCAAACAGTTTGGAGCCTGATCAGACGCCGGGTTACCCGGCGTCTGATCTGGCTCCAAACTGTTTGCACTGCAAATAATAGTTTTAGCGTAAACGCGTTTATTGGGAAAGAATAACAGATTCTCCACTGTACGTCAAAATGGCGGTACAAAGAGTTAATCTGCCTGTCAGGAATCACTGTCAGGTCGTTGAGTGTACAGAAGAAACCCCTTAAAACGTCCCATTTCAGGGACTTGCATGGTACATGTAAAGTGTTGCCTGTAGGTGAGTTTGAATGGTTTTCTTAATAATTATTTGTCAGTTTAAACATATTTTATTCCCTCATATATAGATGTATGGATTTAAATAAATATTGGTGGTCATTTCTACGAAATGTCATTGATTTATTGATCTTGTTTCAGTACCTTTTCTCTAAAGCGAATGAATATGGAAACAAAGTGAATGGAATGAACGAGAACAATGTTAATATTTTGGTTTAAAACATTTAGACAGTGACCTTGGTTTCATTGAAAGCTAAGCAATACTGTACTCGGTGATGCTATTGGTTTGTTGGGCTCAATCAACGGGTAAAGGTCCATGAATGTGAAGGGTGTGTCTTTTATAGCCTGGATTATGTTTCGAAGTGAGCTGTCAGTTTTGAAAATAAGGTATTTCAGGGCTCCAGATAAGGGGGGTATTTCAAAAATTAAAATCTTTATTTCTCAATTAAACCCTATGGTGTCACTACTCATTAGAATCGTCTCTTAGAGACGATTCTAATGAGTAGTAACACCATAGGATTCGGTTGTAAAATGAGTGAAAAAGTGTTGGATTTGTTCAATTTACCCCCTCTTATCTGAAGCCCTGGCATTTTATTATAGCTTGTATAGGTCAAAGTTAGACCGGGTCGACACTTTAAATAATTGTATACCATAATCTTAGACCTGATTGGTTGTTTTTATCAGTATTATTGATAACGACAGTGCCAAACATACTAGAGATGACCTTATTCTTTCCCATTAAAACGCAAAAGATACGCTATACGATAACATTTGGAACATTAAATGTTTACTTATTCTAAACTGAAGGGCAAATAAATTAAAACGTTGTCTTATCTGGCTCCAACCTGCAATGGGTTTGAATAAAATCATCGTGACCACGAAATTCGAGAAAGAATAACGACATTTTCCACTGAATACAGTGGAGAAAACGTTATTCTTTCCCGTTTAAACGCAAACGAAACGCAAACGCAAAGCACTAAAAGGTAGAAAATAACAACTTTTTGACAATTCCGATTTTTGATATTAACCTGAGTGGCAAACAATTTGGAGCCTGATCAGACGCCGGGTTACCCGGCGTCTGATATGGCTCCAAACTGTTTGCGCTGGAAATAGTAGTTTTAGGGTAAACGCGTTTATTGAGAAAGAATATCGTTTTTTCCACTGAATACCATTTACTGTTCTAAAATCTAAGGCATTGAACACGAGGATGACTTATGCAAAACAACCAAGTGATGCTCTCAAATTACAAATTTCAAACATGTTTCACATGAAATTTAAACCACACTTTCAGGAAACACTTCGTTAACGTATTTTTTTTGTATTTATTATTCGGTTAAAATGCACACCATCACAATGAGAACTTCGATTCATTTACACCGAACAAGGTTTTTCACATTTCCTTGAAATGTTCAGAGATTTCACATCTCTTCATCGGCACGACTGCATTTTCTTGAATCACATGACCGGTGAAGGGTCACGTGGTGCGAGGTGACCGTCATACATCCGCGTCAGTTACAGTCCTTTGTCCCTTTTAAGGGACGGCTTAAGCTGCTTAACTCTTTCACTGTCAAGTTTCACCGTCTGCTTTAACCCTTTTGCCGCCAAAATATCGTCTGCTTTAAAAGTGCCGTCTGCAACATTGTTTTAAAGTCAGCTTTATGGCTGTTTTTACTGAAGAAATGTCGATACGAGTCTCAAACAGTTTTGATCCTGATCAGACGCTGCGTCAAGCGGCGTCTGATCAGGGTCCAAACTGTTTGCAAATTAGCCGTTTGGCGCCATTAGCATTGTAATACTTGATCTTGTGTGCCTCAAAACTTTCCGCCTACGTGCATTTAAGGAATAATTCGAATATTTATTGTATTCATGGAGGTATGAAAAAAAAAACTGGTCACACTGTATGAAACCGCGTAGCGGTTTCATACAAAAGTGTGACCAGGTTTTGTTTTCATACCTCCATGAAAACAATCAATATTCCGAATTATTCCTTATAATTTAATATCACTTCTGAATTTAAGAAAGTAGTTGAATAGAGAATCTAAGGCGAATGTTCGTTTTTTAACGCTTTTAAAACGTAGGTTGTAGTCCCTCCGCCATATATATTTTCCGCCAAAACGCGTCGTTGTTATGTAGTAACGTCGACGTCAATGACGTCATTTGGCATCCTGCTTCATGCAGCGCTTGTGAAGAGCAGTTGGACTAAGGGAAAGTAGTCCTGACAAGGCGTGGCCTGAATTTTATTATTTTCATGGAGTTATGAAACAAAAATTATTGCCAATCACAGCTAACCAAATGTAATGAAAACAAACAATATTAAATTATTCTCTTATATTGTCAAGACTCTTGTACTTTACCATCTAAGGTTGTGTCCTGTCGGCTCATAATGTTTATCTATGGGCGATGATGATCATTTTATGTGTACTTTTAATATGGTGTCTAATTTTGGTTTATCTCAGCAGGAATTCAACATATTTATGCATGTTTTTAATGGATTAGTGATATAAAATTTAGTATGCACTTGACAGTCTATTTCAGTATAGTTTTAATACAAGGAACGTGCACTCATATAAGACATTGCGTATTTTCAAGTGCTTTTAAATATATACATGTTTATAATACATATAGTCAATATTGGGCTAAGTAAGTTATTTTAATTTTCAAGGTTATATTTGTATTGTAGAGTTGACAAGTGAGCAGTTAATACACATTTTGACATGGGTTGAGGTTGGTTACAGTCGGTAATGTGTCATGTTTTTGCCTATAAACGCGTTTATGTTGAAACAACATTTTACATTTCAAATATATTGGTGCTAAACTAGACGTGTCGTTACTCGGCGTCCGATCTGGCGCTAAACTATTTGCCTTTCATATTAAATAAATATTCACTATTATCCCATAAATACTTTTTTCTGCACCTTATCACTTTGCGTTTGATTTTCGTAGCGCTTAAACGACAATCCAAGGTTATAAAGCGTTTGAGTTGAATCTGAGTTTGTTTTAAAGAATTTGATTGGTAAGATTTTAGCCGAGGCTCAAACCAGACCAATCAAATGCTTGAGAACGAATGCTTGACAATTGACTGATCCAAAGAGGTATTCTCCATTTTTGCATATTGATAAACGACGTGTTTATAATTTATGCTTTGTTTGGTACGTTGTGTACTACAGTCGAACTTTGATATATCGACTCGCTTAACTCGAACTATCCGATAGTTCGATACATGTACTGCATTATTTCATGCTCGGTTAAGTCGATAATTTTCATGCTCGGTTAAGTCGATAATTTTTAAAATTATTATTATTATTATGTTTTATTGTATTAGTTTTCAAACAAAAACATATTTGAATTGTTCAACATACATGTATATGCAAACTGTGTCATGGACAACCTACACGTAACTTTGTGAACTATTGAACGTTTTAAATGTATGTAAAAGCTTACATTACGTGGACAGTCTCTCACTTCTAGAAAACAATTGCATCAATTCATTTATCACTGAAATGTCAATGGGCAATTCCAGTTTCAAAATAAGTCTAGTTAATGTATGACAATTGAAAAATAATAAACAGAGTTGCCCTGATCAGAGTGCTGCTTAAGGATCTCTGATCTCTGTTTTCAGGGGACACGTGGGGTACACTCTTTCTAAATGGCGAGTATACTTGTCGTTAGGGTTCAATGTGTTAGGCAAATTAGGAATATCTTTAAGGTTACCCCATATAAGTTATATGGGATTCAGAAAAGATCCAATGGACTTTTAAATCGTTTATGTTTCTCTTTCTGACAGGCTCGTAGATGTTTTCTACAAACTTCCTTGCCATTAAATTTTATACTATTGACGCGGTGGTTTAGAGTCTCGTATCATCTTTAGTTTGAACAATGTGGTTATACCGAAATGTAATAAGAAATTGAATGATATTTATTATTTAAATATTGAAGGGGTAACGTGATCGCCATTTTGGGGGCTGTCTTTTGTATATTTATTATTGTTTAATTTAGATCTAATTTTAGTCATTTGTCTTTTCCTGGCGGCCTGCATTTGGGCGCTCTACTATTGTTTCTATCGGTCGACAATCAGAGGCCGGTCGCTTCATTGCTGATTGATTGGAGTAATGTGATCGCCATTTTGGGGGCTGTCTTTTATATGTTTATTCATGTTTATTGTAGATCTTATTGTAGTTATTTTGTTTTTTCTTGCTTTGTATGTACATTTGAGTAATTTCATGTGAAGCGCTTTTGAACGCACTACCCCTGTGTGAAAAGAGCGCTATATAAATCTGGTATAATAATAATAATAATAGCAATTACTAAGGTTCCTTTTGGCTATCGCCATTTGAATTATAAAAAGCCTTTCCCAACCGAAATAAAAATTCACTGGGTATCGAACTCATGACCTTACTCAGTAAAACACTACTCTACTACCTCGACCAGGGTAACATATAGGTCTCAAAATCTTATTTGAAATATCAAGTCAAGGTTTGAACCCTAACTTACCCATAACATGGACTGGTTGCAACTTCTATAAATAGAAAATCTCAGTCATGATTCAGCGCACAAAATTCACCTTGTCGTGATTCTTCGGCTTAATTGTCATAGGAATATTTATGTTTATTTGACCGAGATTATCCCCTCTGCCAAGAATTAAAAGGAAGGCAGGTCGGTGGTTCTGATCCGATGCGCTGATTCGTAACAATTGAGATTAGCCGAAATAATATTCCTGAAATGATCGTATCTAATCATCCCTCATCATTCATCGGCACTATATTACCTTTTTGTGTCGCAGTAACGTAAAACCCAACTCATCCATCATTCTAATGAGTGATATGTAGTCTGTATGCATTTCTGTAGTATCATCTATTTGTATACAAGTATATGTTGTCTGCTCATTTAAGTGCATGTATGAATTTGATGTATTATAATTATATACATTGCGTGTTTTGTTAAATTCAACGGGAAATAATCATATAACAAACAGATCATTAGTCACCAGCGCCTTTTCGCATAGTATCATAGAGAATTATACTACAGTGGATAATCTGTTATTCTTTCCCAATAAACGCGTTTACGCTAAAACTATTATTTGCAGTGCAAACAGTTTGGAGCCAGATCAGACGCCGGGTAACCCGGCGTCTGATCAGGCTCCAAACTGTTTGCCACCAAGATAAACAAGAATTATCAGAATTGTCCAAAAGTTGTTCTTTTCTACGTTTTAGTGCTTTGCGTTTGCGTACGTTTGCGTTTAAACGGTAAAGAATAACAGATTCTCCACTGTATGAAGTAAATTAAACAAATGTGTTTGTTAGACACATGACATTAAATATGAGAGTTTTAAAATTAACTTTAACTATGCTATTAGCGTGTCCAATGGTTGGGTCCAATTTGAAATCTGTTTGGACTAAAATCTGACGCCTAAGAACTAAATCATTGATCTAGATCAAAATTATTTAATCGCTATTATTATATTATTCTTCCTTAAAAAGATATAAAACTAAAACATGATACATCAAAGGTAGGGAAGCTGTAACCCTTTCCCAATTGCGTCATTTACGCTTAAACTATTTTTTGCAGTGCAAACAGTTCGGAGCCAGATCAGACACCATGTAATATGGCGTCTGATCAGGCTGAAAACTGTTTACAACACAGACGAAAAAAAATAGATAAACATGTCTAACATTTTTAATTTTCAACATTTTAGTGCATTGTTTGCGTTTCGTTTGCGTTTCGTTTGCGTACATGTATTCTCCACTGTAGTATTCCCGAAACTAAATTTTAGTAATTTAGTTTACTTAATTGAACAAGTTATGTTTTAAACAAATGCTTGCAGTACATGTCTCTTGTGGATTTGAATACAACGTGATATGTGTTAGTTTGTAGGCACTTAAAACAGTTACCGGTATATCATTTCCTAACAAACAACATGTCAATATTTAGAGAAACACAGTTGTCATTGTACATACCATAATGAAATTGACACTTTCAGAAATTCAAATGCAAGCTTTTCGCTCATAAAACATATATCATTTCGAACAAAGCCTATTATTAACACAAATAGTTTAATTACACAGGCATACCTTATTATATAGGATCTTACATACAGTGGAGAAAACGTTATTCTTTCCCAATAAACGCGTTTATGATAAAACTATTATTTCTATTGCAAACAGTTTGGAGCCAGATCAGACGCCGGGTAACCCGGCGTCTGATCAGGCCCCAAACTGTTTGCCACCAAGATAAATGTGAATTATCAGAATTGTCCAAAAGTTGCACTTTTCTACGATTTAGTGGTTTGTGTTTGCGTTTCGTTTCGTTTAAACGGGAAAGAATAACGTTTTCTACACTGTAAGTGCTCATTATTTATCATTTTTAATAAACGAGTTGACTTACATTATATGACGCCAGCCTTGGCGAACTGTTTAACACTCATATCAATATTTCTTAAGTCAATATACCTGAACTTAAAATTGAGAAACGAAAGCAGACTGTCTTTGTTTTAATTCATGACGTCATTACAGTGAAGGGGTTACTTTTAGCCTTCATTTTCGTGGTAGTAATAGAAGATATTTACTGCACAGTTGTTTGCACATAACTTTTGCATTTTTGCCAACATTATTTTCTCTTTAACTTGCTGCGGAAGACTTTGTCATACTCTAGTGACTGTTGCAAAATATAGGTCATTTGAGACGCCGAGTAACTCTGTGTTGTATCTATATGTTTGCCACTCTGATGTTTTCTAAAAGAAAAACGTGCAAATACATCAACTGAAAAAGCAACTTGCAGACGAAACAACGCTGCAGACGATATTTACATATCATGGACAGGTTTAACTTCTTCCCTACCATTACGTCATTAATTTTAAAGACTTGTCATCTACTTTTATTTCTCAAATGTAAATTGTCACAACCATAGAAATACGTGTCAGACAGTTTTGATCCTTATTAGACGCCGCGCCTCGCGGCGTCTGATAAGGATCCAAACTTGTTTGCAAATATCTGTTTTACTTGGGGTAACGCAATGACGGGTTTAAGGCATAATATTTTATACTCAAGTTGGTCTCTGTTCATTGAATGATGCTTAATGTGTTTATTAACGGTTAATTGATTACCATCTGCACGTTCAATGTGGCAAGTATTATATCATTTTCCGCAAAAAACTTGCCTATTCCGTAAAATGTTTTCCTAAGAACATTGAACTGCTCTCATATGAACCCTGCTACAGAGGAGAAGCCGTTTTTATTTCATAATAAACGCGTTCATGCTAAATTATTTCAACTGCAAATAGTTTAGAACCAGATCAGACGCCGGGTTACCCGGTATCTGATCAGGCTCCAAACTGTTTTGCACTCATATCAAAAGGAATTGTCAAATTAAGAAAATTGTCGTATTTTCCATTTAATGCGTGTACGTTTCGTTTAGTTTAAACGGAATAATAATAGCGTTTTATTCACTGTAATACATCGTGCACTATGATGAAGCGTGTGTTTTTGGCAAATCATGTAACGGCGAAGATAAGCTACACTGGTGTTTTAAAACGGATTTAATCCGGATTATACGCCATGAAAAACGTGTGCTACTAATTCGAACTGTTTTGCTCGCGTGTTGATCGTTCGTAGTAGTTAATTTGTGAGGAATATATCTTAATGTCATTTTAATTAAAACACAAACTCATTGTAATAATAAGCGGACACTTTCTTTTTTCAAATATGAAGGTTGTAGTTCAACATTAGCAACTATTTTGATTAAAATCACTGGATTGCGTCCCTTAAATACCTAGTAAAGAAGCCGAAATACGCATTGTGGTTTTCTCCCTTTATTTCAATACATGACAGATAATATATCCTTTCCCTTGGCAGTTTTATGATACCGCGCAATTAAACGCGCCGGGGGTCACCCGATGATATTGCTACGGTCGGTAATTTCCGTAGGATTAACGAGTGTAACAGCTTGAAATCATGAAATATAGTGTAATTCAACTTAAAAAATACTGTACAAGACACTAATCTATTTTTCTGAAATTTATATCATTAGAAAGAGCAATGTTTTCTCAATTTACTCATAACGGGACGGATATTTGATTTTGATAAATAGATTGCTTTTAAGATCCAAGAAAGGTACAACCCTCCCACTTTTTTGCATATTCGTATAAGAATATATAGGCAGCACTTTACTGTTTAAATAATAAAAAAAATACTGTTGAAGATGAAATATTATCTTAAAACAAAATATACCATCATAAAGTGTAGATTTGGACCATTCAACTCATAACGGGGCGGGTATTGTGATTGGAACAATAATGGTTTTATTGCAGTTACAAAAAAAAATGCCTTATATATTCTATGTAACCTAAATTGATGGCTTCTTGCTGGAAAGTCGCTATCGGCTTATTTTTCAAGGGGAGTAACTCCCTCGATTAAGCCAGGCATTTCACCAAAATAGTCCCTATTGACTTGGGTTGCAAACAGTTGCAGCCTTATCATACACCATATTGCCGAGCATAATCAGTTGAGAAGAGTATTCATTCCAAATAAATTATATTATAAATCCTAAATTTACGTTAAAATTAGTGTTTCCATTGCAAACAGTGCATTGCCCGGAGTCTGATCAGGTTTCAAACTGTTTTGCCACTTAGATTAGAATTTCAAAAGTTTTGAATTTGCATTTAAAAGGGACACAGCTGAACATCACAGTTAAATGGAATGCAATAACAAATATTCTACTGTAATAATTCATTATATTGACGATTGGTTGCAATTAGGTCATTAGATTTAGAAAGCAGTTGCAGTTATTATTGCCATACACGTTCCCTGTTTTCCAAAGAGCATTAAACCTGTCTAAGTCGATATCTACCAATACACCTATAATTTCATTCCAGCTAACCAATTCAGTGCATGGGCGGCACAACAAGTATTTACAAACAATGTAGTTCCCTATCAGACACCGCGTGATGCGTCTGATCAGAAACCAACTACAGTGAAACCCCTCTTAACCGGACATGTGTGGGGACAACAAGAACGTCCGGTTTAGAGAGGTTTCCGGTTTAGAGGGGTTTGGAATTGTTTCTAGTATGGAAGTAGCTGACCATTCATTTAAAGTAGGTTAAAGTAAAGCAGAATGCATTCTGATTTACTTTCAACATGCTTTAAGCTATAATCTGCTAGAATGTACAAACTATTTTCTCCAGTGTAAGAATAAACCAAAGACGTAAAAAGACGAATATATGGTGTAATTGGGTTTAAATAAAGAAGGGTTGGAAACGGGACCAAAGGTGTTGTCCGGTTTAGAGAGAATTCCGGTATTAAGAGGTTCTGGTTTAGAGGGGTTTCACTGTAGTTTATCAATGTGTATTTGCGAATACTAGTATCTGGAATCAAATTATTTGACATATTAACATGTTCCTTTAGTCAATATACCTTAACCCTTTCCCTTATAGAAGCGACTTTTAGCGCATTCATTTTATTCATCCGCCAAAGAAAATAGTTCCATTTTATACTGTTATGAATAAGTACTATAAGAAATATTTTCTATACACTAGCAGATATTAACTTAAAGTAGGCTGAAAGTAAAGCAGAATTCTGCTTTACTTTCAGCCTGCTTTAATAGGGCACATATCTTAACTACTAGAAACAGGCTATTGGTTAAAGGGTTAAATGGACCCTTATAATCGAAGCAATGACATTGGTGCAGTAAATCTAGTGACTGTGTTTTCGTTATTATTATACTCAATAGTAGGGAATGCTTTATAAATCAATTCATCCACTGAATAAAAAAAGTGTCACTTTATACTAAATAATGTCTATATCATAGCATATAAATAGCTTAAAGCATGTATTCTTCTTTACTTTAAATTTGCTTTAAGCGGTCACCTGTCTTCAACAACTGGAAACTTGATATGCTATAATGGAGTAACTAAAACTAAGTGCAATAAAACATAAACAGTTCGGAGTCATTTTATTAGCAATCCTGTTGAAATGATCATATACTGACACGAAAAAGAAACTGTGCACGTGTTTAGGAATTAAAATTTCCATCTTTTTATAAATAAATACAGGCAATTGTGATATCAACATGTTTGTAAGAATTTGTATTACACGATGCCTTCTTCTTTAATCAAATTCATGTAATTATAAATGCACTGTTAACGCTTGAATGACGTAGAGGTTAAAAGTAAAAGTTGCAAATCGGTATTGTTTCCTAAATTTTTGAAAAATGAAATTGATTTAAATCGGTATGTGTAATGTCCTCGTCTTTGACTTACTAATGCAACAATTCCCGAACGCATTGGCCTGACGTAACGTCTTGTGACGTAAATTCGCCAACGTCATGTATCTACCCTGACGTGCTGGCTTGCTGGATCCGGACTGGTCTCTAACGCTTCCATTATGACCGTTACGATGTCGAAAGGTCATGATGGTATTTTGGTGGCAATTAAACTGCGCCAGAGACGTTGACGTCGGTTGAAAGCTGCTGAAGTGTCTGAATTCGTTCGTCTTATCGAAGTCGTGGCAGCTGGTTAACGAGTTTAATTGAAATGTACTGTGATTTTATTATTGCACAATCAGTTAAGATATCGGTCAGTGAAAATGTGTACTTGTAAACATGTTGCACAGGCTGCACGTGCATAATATTGCATACTAGCCGTTGGTACGTTTGAATGACATCCTGGTGTTTTAATATTTAGTAAATTAGTGCGATGTGTGTAGAATTCTTTGATTACTCAGTATGCCAAAATTTATAATTCTAAACTTAGTAACAAAGAAGTTACACACAATATAAAAGTGCACAGTTTCTTTTTCGTGTCAGTATACTTGTCAAGTCATAAACGTGTTTGGGACATTACAAGATGTTCCTACTATAGTACTACAGTGGAGAATCTGTTATTCTTTCCCGTTTAAACGCAAACGAAACGCAAACGCAAAGTACTAACACGTAGAAAAGAACAATTTTGGGACAATTCTGATACTCATGTTTATATTGGTGGCAAACAGTTTGGAGCCAGATCAGACGCCGGGTTACCCGGCGTCTGATCTGGCTCCAAACTGTTTGTAAAAGAAAAAATAGTTTTAGCGTAAACGCGTTTATCGGGAAAGAATAACAGATTCTCCACGGTCTAACAGTTTACACTCAGAACAGACCTAGCATAATTTGATTATGCATTGTTTGCTCACAATAATTTCTATCAAAATGGACAAAAAAGAGTAAGATAATTCAGGCATCCCTTAAATACCAATACTCATCGAATATGTACACATAAAAGAAAAAAATATTTCATAAATGTTTATTTCGACTAATAAAGCGAGTTTCAGATATGGAGATTCAGGTAAAATCAAGTTGATTTTGCCATTGAACACCACCGTGTTATCTAGTGCATTTAAATATTTCACAAATGCAGATATTGATGGCATTTTATCGTGTCAATTAGCAAAACAGAGTTTTTGCTTAGAAAGCCATTGTTTATCACGGAAATTTGTAGGATATCAAACACGACAGATCAGCACTTTTAGAAACAAGAAATATCTTTAAAAAAGATATTCGGCGGAATGAGTGGTTGAACTAAGGCTATATAGATGGGTGTGCATAATTGAATTAAATTGAGGTTTTCAAAGAATTGTAATATCTTGGATTGAAAAGCAAAAAATACAAGTATTCAATTGAAACAGTAACTTTTATTTAAAATGCAAAACTATCATGTACAGAAATGCAAAACAAAACAATAATTTAACTCATATCCTAGCTACTGGTAGGAGATCCTCACATTAATCTATTGTTCCATTCATAGAGTTTCTTGAAACAAACTATAGCATACACAAATGTACAGATACAACAATCATCATATCTTAAAATAGAAGCATAATTAACTTCTGTGGCCTATTTCATCAGCCCAGTGTGTAGTAAAAGCCAGCCTGTATCTCTAAATTTTACACCCAGAGTCCACATCATGTAAAACTGTAATGGGACATAAACCAGCCTACAGGGCTCCAGATAAGAGTGAGTAAACTAAACAAATCACATTTTTCCACCTCTTTTAGCACCAAACCCTATGGTATTACCACTCATTTTGATTGTCTCGAAGAGACAATTCATATGTATAGTGACACCACAGGGTTTAATGCACAAATAAAGATTTTAAGTTTTGAAACAATTCCCTTATCTGGAGCCCTGGCTACTATCCAATCAGACTATTCAGTTTCAACAGGTGCTCTTAATTCTAAATTTCTGATCAAATATTATTGGTTGAAATGTGTGGCCAAATATAAATTAAGTGTGTCTAAATAGAAAACAGTCAGCTCCGCCGAAAAATTGCGGAGATGACGTGTGATAACTCTTATCCTGTTGATCCCGACTTCACTGGTTTTTACAAACAGTTTGGATCCAGATCAGACGCCGCGTCACGCGGCGTCTGATCTGAAAACAAACTGTTTGTAACTCGTCTTTAGTTTTTTTACTTAAAAAATATATCAAATATAAATTTAACATTTTTGTCAGACAACACTTACAACGCAAACGACCTTGTAGATGAATAACTAATTCTTCGCTAAAACTTTTAACTATTTCCATGTCAAAGTTAACGTAATACTTTCACTCTCACTCCGTCAAACTATCGTCTGCTTCATTCTTGTCGTCTGCTTTCATATTGTCGTCTGCTTTCATATTGTCGTCTGCTTTCATATTGTCGTCTGCTTTCATATTGTCTTCTGCTTTAATATTGTCGTCTGCTTTAATATTGTCGTCTTCTTCAATATTGTCGTCTGCTTCAATATTGTCATCTGCTTCAATATTGTCATCTGCTTCAATATTGTCGTCTGCTTTCATAATGTCGTCTGCTTTCATATTGTCGTCTTCTTCAATATTGTCGTCTGCTTTAATATTGTCGTCTGCTTCAATATTGTCGTCTGCTTTCATATTGTCGTCTTCTTCAATATTGTCGTCTTCTTCAATATTGTCGTCTGCTTTCATATTGTCGTCTTCTTCAATATTGTCGTCTTCTTCAATATTGGTGTATGTCATATCGTTTCAATGATAGGTTTAAGGCAGTTTGACTAAGGAACATGTGAAACGAATGTCAAACAGTTAGATTGTGATTAGAACCGCGTTTTGTTGCTTTTAAACACTCGCTGATTAAAGCTTTTAGATATGTTCATATATGTTAACGTTTCTCGGTCCAATATGATTATTGTCTGTGCCGCGGTGCCGTAAAATCAAACTCGTTCCGTTCGATCATTTATTCCCTATAAAATTCGTTCTATAGGTCGTACTGTATTATTTATCTGTCGGTTTATAGCGATTGTTTAATGGTTTCACATTTAAACGATACCAAAAAAAAGCACTAAGTCCAAGTGTTATTGAAAAGTTACACAGTTTTGTAAATGTTGCCGACTCGTTGTAATCTGCTGGGGGTTGTCTTACAAACGTACGACAAAACGGACCGTGAGTTAAAACTTTAAAAAACAGCTAACTTCTGTTTTCTTTTCAAGACGATTCCAAACAGAATGATGTCACAAGACAGGATGAGTTGAAGAAATTAGTTATACTTGATACTTTTATAATCTGACTCAAGATAATAGTTGTCTTAGGACATATCGTAAGACTGGCCCCAGAATCTATAGCTTTGATTTATATTATACACCGAGTCATTCTGTGGTTGATAAGGATTGAAACTTGTTACAATGACCTGTTTACCTTCGTATCGTATTATCCCAATACAGTCGATCTTCGATATCTCGAACTCTGTTAAGTCGAACATACCCGTATTTCAAAGTAAAAACGCGGCTAAGCCGCGTTTTAACTTTGAAACACGGATATGTTCACCTAAACCGAGCTTGAAATAAAGCAAATTCATGTTTCGAAATATCGGATAGTTCGAGTTAAACGAGTTCGAGATATCGAAGTTTGTTTGTAGAATATCTTTCCGTTGTTTTTTAATTACTAATCTCGAGACAGGAGGTTGCACGAACAGACATAAAGTAAAATATAGCCATCGTTATATAATGACCTGTTTTTTTTTTATCTCAGCTTGTTGTTGGAATACATTTTACCGCGATGGTGACTGTTTCCTATAACTCTTAATTACGAGATGAATGAAATATGAATATAGGTTCTAGAAGTGCTATTAAGGTGTATATTAGGCGCATATGGTGAATGATAAATCTCAAAGGAATAGGGTCCTTTTAACTTGAGAACATGTCTTATACTCACATCTAATTTGTTTCTGTTCATATCTCACGTTTGTGCTATTTCCTCATCTTAATTATTCCACTGACAGACGTCAAAACTCGTTGCAGTGGAGAACAAATTATTTTCCCCAAAACTATTATTTATATTGCGAACAGTTTGGAGCCAGATCAGAGGCCGGGTTACCCGGCGTCTGATCAGGCTCCAAGGGTTTGCCATTCAGATTAAAATAAATAGTAAGATATTCAAAACTAATTTTATTTTCTACATTTCATTGGTTTGTGTTTGCTATGGGATAAAACTGGAAAGAATAACGTTTTCTTTACTGTACTAAACTACAGCACTCCCTCTCTACAACGGCACCCATGTGCGTTGTTCGGAGGGAGTAGTTATAGGGAGGGAAATTGGCTTACATTTGCAAACAGCTAGAATCCAGATGACGTCTGATCTGGATTCAAGCTGTTTGTCCTTCGTCATTAAGTTTCTTCTGTCAAAATGTCTATTATGTTATTTTGAGAAAAACAGCAGACGACAATTTTAGGCAGACAATATAGCAGACGTGAAAAGGTTAGACATACATTGTATTTGTTTTGTTTGGGAAACAACGGCAAATGTTGTTGAAAGGAGGGAGTCGTTGTTGGGAGGGCCGTTGTAGGGAGGGAACACTGTAGTATAATATCATTGTCTGCTCTCACACATATCGTCTGCACGTATTTACAAGTTGTAGTATTTTAGACAGTTTGGTTGAAGTCATTTATGTGGATATCAAACATCTAGGTTCCTAATTAGACGCTTTACTAGCGGTATATACCTTATCCTGATATAAACTGTTTGCATACAATGTATGTTAAAAAACTTCGAACTGAAAGGGTCACGGATTTATTGAATACACGTGACCCCATGATTTATATCAGAAAAAATGAAAACATGTTACAGTCGAAACTCATTTTAACTAAAACTCGTTTAAGTCGAGTTTATCCGTATTTCTAAATTAAAAAGTGGTTCGGCGATTTAATAACGGTAATATACGGATATGTCTGGACTTGAGTGAGATCGAAATATCGGAATTCCATTTAAAAATTACGAATGCTTCCATCTAAACCAGTTCGGACTTAAGGAAACTCGGCTGTAAATATGTACTTTTTGACGTTCCTTATTTAAAGAGGCTCGCATCCGGATTTAGCATTAAAAATGGTAATTTGTAAATATATGTCAAATGATTATATAAATGGGTAAGATTTAGTTTAGGATAATACATTCTGTTAAAAAATGCATTTCCCCCCCCAAAAAAAGAAGAAGCTCTGGTGGGATTCGAACCCGTGACCCTCCATTGCGGAGACAAACAAGAAAAATGAGGACACACCTTTACCGCCTCGACCACGGACGCTCTCATTATATATGGTAGCGAATTAACGTACTTCACTGGTAGCGCTTAATACTACATTTTTCGGCTTCGGTTCATGTCAGAGCTCATGTAGAGAAGCAACAACAACAGCAACACCGTCAGCTGACGCTATTGAAAAACGATGGAATATATCTAAAAAAACTAAGATTCGGTGACGATTCTTGAGACTTTGTTTGGACTGAACATAATAATTATATTATTTTAATGTCAGAAGCCAAATAATGCCACAAATTTGCTTTTATTTGAGTATTTTATTTTATTTTGACAAGTACACCATCCGGTTGCGAGTCGCCTTAATTGACAATGAATATGTAAAATGACTAGCATAATGACGCTTTCTTCATTGCACGTGTTCATTATAATTATACCCTCCAAAAGCACACGCCTTAAAGTTTGATAATTATATCACGTGTAAATACTGCACCCCATTGTAATTTCTAATTTCCTTTATTATAATTGAAACCATGACAACACAATAGAAACAAGAAAACGGAACCACATATTAATATATATTTCCTTACACGTTCCTCAATTAGTTGACGAAGCGTATATATAATGATTATGGTATAACAGGGCTGCCATATCTCCAAATCTTCGGATTTTTTTTAAATTTCTCCGGATTTAGGTATTAAATAGTTTAGATCCAGATCAGACGCCGCGTTACGCGGCATCTGATATGGACACACACTGTTTGCATACTCATGATAGTGTTATAGAACCCGGTAGCTAAATGGTTAAGAGTAGGTTTCTTAAAATCGCACTTGAAAATTTGGAAATCTTAGGATTTTTATGAGCAACTTATGATATTCCTGATATAATTATATGGATAATAACACTTTCGTAATTGCACTTGTTCATTATAGTACCTTCCTCCAATACGGAACATGGTTATTTGTGGGATCACGTGTAAACATTGCACACATAGTTTACTCCAACGTTCAATGTTACAATTGAACAAACATGATATCAAAATGTATGCAAGAAAACAGAAAATACAGCGCTCCCTCTCTACAACGACATCCAATGGGAGACACGCATTGAGAGCGTTGTTCGGAGGGAGTCGTTATAGGGAGGGACAATGGTAAACATTTGCAAACAGCTTGAAATTACGCGGCGTCTGTTCTGGATTCAAGCTGTTTGTCACTCACCATTAAGCATTTTCTGTCAAAATTATCATTATGTAACTTTTAGAAGAACAGCAGACGACAATTTTCAGCAGACATTACTGCAGCAGTGAATGGTTAGAAATAATTTTCTTGTTTGGGGACCAGCGACAAGAGTCGTTGTAAGGAGGGAATCGTTGTGGGGAGAGCCGTTGCAGAGAGCGAGCGCTGTACATTATTTTGATATTTTTGTTCATGTTCTGGAGTGCTATTGATGCACTATAATCGTTACCTGCTCCGATACAACACAGTTTAAATTGTGACATCACGTGTAATCACTGCACCCATTGTAGTTTCCAATTTCCTATGTAATAATTGAAAATATATTTTGATCTATAGATCATTTACCTGTCACCGGTGGCACACCTGGTATAAGCAAACTATACGGTTTCAAATTAGACATGAGCTAAATCAGGTGCATGCTTCTCGTTTTAGTTTAAGATATAAGAAAGGAAAATCAATAGCGAACTACAATACAAATTCATAAAATACTTTGCTGCCAACTGATAACTTATTTTTCTCACTGTTATATCAGTTAATAATATGTATTAGTGTTTTTTCTGACCTGTCGGAGTTATTTTTAGATTGGAACGTTCTAAAAATTTAAAAGGGATGATCACCGTACTCGTTGATTTCCGAACGGTCAGCCAGGGATGCGGAAAGCTGTATTTAGTGTGCGTATGTACAGTAGAGAAGACATTATTATGTCCCGAATAAACGCAAACACAATGCACTAAACTGTAGAAAATTAATTTTATCTTTATAATCTGGGTGGCAACAAGGTTGGAGCCTGATCAGACGCCGGGTTACCCGGCGTCTGATCTGGCTCCAACCTGTTTGCAATTGACATAAAGCATGTAGTTGTTAGCATAAACACGTTTATTGAGAATGAATAACATATCAGTAAAATTAGCGCAGCTGTCTCGTGCTGCACGAGGATCATATTTATCTCAAGTTGGAAAGTGTACGACTATATAGGTCCGATGTAACCCTGTTAACTATTTACCATTATGAACTATTCTGTTCTAAAAATAACTCTGACAGGTCAGAAAAATCGCACAATAGAGACATATGGGTACAGGAACATAAGTATATTATCACTCATGCCGTGCTTATTGTACCTAATATGGACTATACAGTGTCATTAAACATAAGTATGGGACGAGGCGAAGCTTCATCCCATATTAATATTTAATAATAATAATAATGATTCTTTATTCAATGAGTAACTTGAATTAACAAATTCCTCGTTACTCACAACGTATTTACAGATGGCCAAAGTGGCCAAACAAACATGCATATAATAATAATAAAAATAATAATAATAGAAAAGTATTTCAAATGATAGTAGATCTATTTTCGAAAATTTAGAATTTGAGGTTGAACTGCTATTTTCATGAAAAAAAGATATTAAATGATCATTTATTGGTAAATGATTAGATAATAAAACACTGACTCGTATACAAATCAATCAAGGTAGTTCAGTGCAGCTTTCCTCATATCAAAAGCTTCATAGATATACCTTGATAGATTTAGTAAGGTTTTGGAACTATTAGATTTCATCAAGTCTACATACTTATAAGCACTTGGGTTTTGGTAAAAAGGCACTGTATATTCCATATTAGGTACAAATAGTACGACATAACAAATTTATCTTACCGACCACCTTTGAGTTGCAGCATCTTACTTTTAATCTATACTTGATATAAACTATATGACTAATACCACTTTACGCTCCAAAAACATTCACCTTCTTTGTATTTTGCATACTTTTCATTCTATTATTATTATTATTTTAATTATATGAATATTAGTAATAATTAAGGTTTGTATCCTGTCGTTATCAAAATAAAAAATAAAACATATACAAGTAGGTCTAAGATTACAATTAATGAAAATCATTTTTTTTTTTTTTAAAATTCAATTCTCAGAATAAGCAATGAAGGGGTGACTCAATTTTAGGACTTAGAATATAACCTACATTTTTAACCAATCAAACTGCCTTTTGCACCCCATTAAGTGCGCCACTTAATCATTAAGAACGTTGTTGATTTTTGACGTAGCGTGGTGTCTTTACGCGATATAGATAGCTCCGCCTCGTAGCAACCAGTTTTGGCGATCTCACAACCAGAATAGGCGAGGTTTGTGCACGAGAAACTTTGGAATGGGCCTATCAAAATATAGGTTATATTCTAAGTTAGTTAGAACATATTAAGTGAAATCTGACGCCTCGCTTTGACCTTCTTAACCATTAAGATGTCACTTAATTTGTTCTAACTATAACATAGATAGGACGTTAAACCTTAGCAGAAACATAACAAATAAACAATCAATAGTGTACAACTCGATTATCACTATAATCTTACAGAGGCGACTACTTTTCATTTTAAGCATTTGCACGCATGATTGTATGGCTTTGAGCGGACACTATTTTCAAGTTGTATAATTTTCTGTCATATAGAATATATTAACCATTTACTACAAATATATACTCTTTTCAAACACGCCCGATTGTTCAAATTGTTCAAAACCACCACAAATTGGGACATAACAAACTATATGAATTACCTGCCTGTAATAGTAAAGAAAAGAGAAACAACTTATTTAATTACTCAAACGCGTTTACATAGTATTTATTTATGTTTTTATCATTATAAAAACTTTCTGGTGTTTAGAATTTCTGGCCGATAAAGCATCAATTATCTGTATGCATTTTTAAAACTTATATTCGGATAAACCGTATTCGTCTGTGGTGTTTATTTAGTAGAAAAGATAATCACATTCTTCTCAGCTTATGCTGTAAAATGCGTTAAACTAAACGCATTTGCGACAGCTGAAGCACATTCGGAATAACTTTATATTTTTATGATTGATTGTTTGAAGTGTCGGGCATAAGGATAAGAAAGGAAAACGTGCTAATCTACGATGGGTATTTTGAGAGCAATAAACCGCTGGGCAGCGTACACATGTTTATTGCGTAAGAGTAGAAAGAGATCAAGTGTTTTATTCCTTCAACGGCCCTCCCAACAACGACTCCCTCCTTACAACGACCCTCGCTGCAGTTTACTAAACAGGAAAATTATATCTAACGCTTTAACTGCTGCCATATCGTCTGCTTAAAATTGTCATCTGATGTTTTTCTCAGAGTTTCATAATGGACATTTTTAGAGAAGAAACATAAAGACGAGTGACAAACAGCTTGAAACCAGATAAGACGCCGCGTGACGCGGCGTCTGATCTGGATTGAAGTGGTTTGCAAATGCTAACCAATGTCCCTCCATATAACGACTCCCCCCGAATAACGCACACAATGTTTGTCTCCTATTTGGTGTCGTTGGTTAACTACATGTCATTTACAGTGGAGCAAACGTTATACTTTCCCGTTTAAATGCAAACGAGTTACAATAAATTGTAGAAAACGACAACCTTTGGACAATTTTAATTAACTTCTTTAATAGTGAGCGGCAGTTAGTTTAGAGCCTGATACAACACGGGGTTACAATGCGTCTGCTCTGCTCAAAACGGTAATTGGTTTAGCGTAAACGCGTTTATCAGGAAATAATAACGGTTTATCTCTGTATTTTAGACAAGAGATGTTATCAGTTCCCCCCAATGTTCCCCCACCGTATTGCAGTAAATCGTTCACATTTTGAAAACTTTATTTTTGTGTTATATTCTTTAAATTGCGTTTGCGTTTAGTTAAATGTCAAACGGGAAATACTAAGTCATTATCTAGTTCATTACACCAGTTGAATTCCAAAACGGTGCTCTGTAACAATGGAGCTTTAGGATTGGCAATAATCTCACATTCTCTGACAAAATATCCACCCTGGGAGACATTTAAACCTTTTTATGTACAAATGGACAAGTAGAAAACTGTTTGTCATGTTTTATTATTCTCTTTGGTAAAATAAATCTCCATGACTAGATTTGCAACTTTGCAAAATCACGTAGAATACTTCCACATGTGGGAGTTATTAATGAGTTTCAAAGGCACCTTGACATGCGGTGGATTTACAATGATTCTCGAGGGATTTGATAAGCAATAGTATAATATATTATGTAATATACGTAGGTACAGTTGAGAAGGCGGTCTTCTCGTTTAAAATCGCAAACAAACTTATACGAAACGCCATTGCAATGCATTAAAATGTTGGCAATTACAGTAGAACTTCTCTATTACGACCACTAAATTGTGTCAAGTATTAGTCGTTTAAGACAGGTGACTGCTTACAGCAATGTGAAAGTGAAACAGAAAGCTCCTACAGGAGCTTTCTGTTTCACTTTCACATTGCTTTAAGCTGTCACCTGTATTGTATACCGACAGTTAGCCTTCTTGTTAGTGGTCGTAATAGAGAGGTTCTACTGTATAGGAATTTTCACAGCTTATTCTAATTTGAGTGAAACGCAATGTTGAACCTGATCAGACGCCGGATTGTACGGCATCTAATTAGGCCCTCAACTGTTTGCAATATATAGACAAATTTAACTTACATGTAAGAGTGTTCATTGAGAAGGAATAACGTCTTATCCACTTTACAGGCCTAAGAATACTATTTTCCTTTCAAACCTAATTAAACTCACGCCCATTGCCATTAAATACAGCGCTCCTTCTCAACAACGGCGCTCCCAACAACGACTCCTTCCTTACAACGAACCTTGCCGCTGTTCTCCCCAAATAGACAATTATATGCCTAACACATTCACTTTTGCAATATCGTCTGCTTAAAACTATAGACTGCTGTTTTTTCTCAAAGATATATAAAATATATTTTGACAGAAAAAACTTAATGACGAGTGACAAACAGCTTGAATCTAGATCAGACGCCGCGTTACGCGGCGTCTGTTCTGGATTCAAGCTGTTTGCCCAAGTAAGCCAATTTCCCTTCCTGTAACGACTCCCTTCGAACAACGCACATATCTATTGTCTTCCGTTCGGTGTCGTTGAAGAGAGGGAGCACTGTATAGCCAACATATTTTTTTTATAAAATGTTATGTTTCAATTAAAGGGGTTAGCCGGCGCATGATCTAGCTCTAACTAATTAGCAATAGAAATATTTGTTTTAGCATTATTGCTTACATTTCAGAAATAATAACGTATTCTCCATTGGATTATTTTATTTACGGTCAGTCCTGTAAAAGTAGGCTACTGAATGAAAATGAGAATGAGAACAAGAATATTTTCTATATCCTAACAGAAGGTAGCTTAAAGCAGTCTGCAGTAAGGCAGAAGGCGTCTTACTCCTAAGTTGGTCTGCTGTTTTGAAAACTATATCAGATTATAGAGTACAGAGTTGACATTCTGCGGTGAAATACGTGATAACTGCCGATTTTCTCACATAACTAACAGGGATCGCGAATATCATTTTCTCCAACATGTGTGAGATCCATTTGGTGACATCACTACATAACGACATTGTTTATAAACGCGTTTTCACGTCACAGGGATTCTTAAAAGGCCTATTGCGTGTAAAAATTGCTTAAAATCGTCGATTATGTGAGAAAAAGAATCTGTCACTCGTCGATGTATGAAACAAGCTGATCTTAACTGAGTCTAGAATAGAAAAGTTAGTAAGCTCGCCTAGGCTCGCTTAATAACATATGACAGAACCTATATAGCTCGTCGTGTTCTTATTTGTATCGAACCTGTTTGATAATATTTTAATATATTCTAAAAGTAATGCCTTGAAGAAAAAGCTCATATTGTTGCAGCGACAAAAGCGTGCAGCAACATAGTTAGAGTTGTATCAAATGCAGATTTGTTAGTTATCCTTTATTTATAACTGAATGACTGCTGTTGATTGATCTTTGTCACTGCTTCAAATGACTCAATTCCAAACGTTATTTGGGACATCATCTAAATTTCAACTACAATTCGAACATACCCATATATCAAAGTTAAAACGTGGCTTGGCAATATTGTTATTCTGAAATACGGGTCCGACTTAAGCGAGATAGACTTATCGACATGGTACTTAGGCAAAATAAAAAAGTACCTGTGTTTCCGGTAACTCGACTGACCCTAGTTTTTTTTCAGCGACCCTAATTTTTTTTTTTCACTTTACGAAAAATGTGTTGGCAAATGTCGGTCATTTTTGCGATTATCGTTTTTTGAGGAGCGTGTAATAGAATATATTCTCCGTTAACTTGTTTACAAAGCTAATTAATAGACGTTTAAGTGTTTTAAAATTGATTTTTGAATAAGATTGAGCAAATATCGAAGTGAAATTTGCTCTGAATCTGTCATAAAGTAGCTTCCTTTAAGATATGATATGCTAGTTAGTTAACCATAAACACATTCAACATGCAGACAGCACATATAAATGACACATTTAACATGCATACAACACATTTCAAAACACGAATCATTCCATATGTCATATATAAGTCACTACTTTGCCGTCTTAGTATATAAATATGATAAACAATCATACCGGTTTAGATTTTTAAGATAATTTTGGTTATGGGACCTATCAATAAAATCAATAATTTGAATGGATATTTATAAGATTTGTAATGTAAGGCCCAGGGCTTTGCACAATATAATACATTCATACATATTCATGTATAAAAATACTCCAGCAGAAATTTATATGTATGTCCGTCCCTAATTTTTTGAGCATGTACATGTAATAGGAAACACGGGTAATGTTTTATTTGGCCTTATAGAATACTGGTGCGAGTTGGAAGTATCCAGTTGTGACTGTGTTACGTCTTTAGTTAACGTTATGAAGTAAAGCCCCTAACACAATAGATAACAATATATCGTCGGCTTAAATGTGTTGTCTGTTTTTGTTTTTTGTAAAATGTGAGCATTTTAAGCGTTTTTAACTTAATATACATTGATATGAGCGTCATACAGCTTCGCCGCGTTATGCGGCGTCTGATTGAGATCCGAACTGATTGTATATGCTAGAGGTATAGAGCACGTTCAAGAAGATATAGAACCTGGCAGCGAAAGGGTAAATCTGATAGCTTTATGTCTGAAGGAAAACGGGAAAAATATGTACAGACAACATTATTTGCAGAAAATACTTAAAGTTCAGCTTCGGAAACATGTCGTAATACGATGAGATGGTTCCATTCCGGCATTTAACGCGATCACTTGGAGCAGCTGTGTAATATAGCTGAATAATGATGTGGGTGCAGTGAAGGTTATGCTTCCTGTAAAGATTGAATTACGTAACCATTTTACTGCTATGATGTCATCAATTTAAAATATTTTCGCACGCACTAATTTCTCAATTTTTAAGATAATTTATTTCGACTCTAGAATATTGAAATGAGTATCAAACGGTTTTGGTCCTGATGTTTGGTCCGCGCCACGCGGCGTCTGATCAGGATCCAAACTGTTTGCAAATATACGTATATACTTTAAGATAAGGCAGTGAAGGGGTAGATGGCTGCTTATGATAAATGTTTTGTTCAAGTAACCATTAAATGCGCTATGCGGTACAATTTATGGTACTTAGAGTATTTTCTTTTGTACCTTTGAGAGTACGTTATTCTTCTCAATTTTTCGTTGAAAATCCTACTCCCATTGCTAACAAGTTGATGTCCGATTTAACAAGGCATTAGGTACTCATATGTCACATATATGTCGTGTTAACCGTTAAGCATGTTAGGATAAAACAATCCTATAATAACATCTCCCTCGCTGTCAATATAAGCTTTTCTACAGGGGTGTGTTTTATTCAAGAAATGACCTGAATGTTTTCGGCTTTTTTAGAATCAAAGTAAAGGACATGAAATTATAGATACATTCCAGGAATCGCGCTAGCTTAACCCATTACCCTATAGCCTGTTTCTAGATTTGAAGATAGGTGGCTGCTTAAAGCAGGTTGAAAGTAAAGCAGAATGTGCCTTAAGGCACATTCTGCTTTAGTTTCAGCCTGCTTTAAGCTATAATCTGCAAGGAAACTGAAAATAATTCTTATAAATTATATTCATGACTGTATAATTTGGAACTATTTTCTTCAGCGGAGTAATAAATAAAATGCGCTAAAAGTCGCTTCTATTGGGGAAAGGGTTAAACGCCGAGAACATTCAGTTCATTTGTTATATTTAAATTACATTTGCTGTAATTTCTAATATTTAGTAAATATTTTATTAATATAAATGTATATTTAATTAAGAAATAAAAAATTCATACCAGTGTTCTATCGTGCAATCGAACACTGGTAGGAGTTGATATGCGTAGTAATTTAATCACGAGGCCTTTAGGCCGAGTGATTTAATTACAAGCATCTCAACGACTACCAGTGTTCGATTGTTAGATAGAACACTGGTATGAATTTTTTATTTCGATTCTAACACATAATTTAACCGAAATTTGCACCGAAGCAACGGCGCTACATTTCTTGGCGTACGCATTTTCGAAGCCAAATGACTTCACGTTCGAACGTTTAGCGCGTGAGTGTTCTACTGAAAATTCGTACACTAAGACGGCCCTTCTTCGCTTATATAGGGGTGTGGGCGAGGTGTGTTAGAATCCATATTAGAGGTTTTTAGCACGAATAATGTGTTCCCTAAAATGATAAGCAATACTGCCTTACTGAAGCAACGCAACAAAATGATTCTCGGAGAGCCGATCCATAAGCACCGTTTCCTCTGCGAAATGTATCCACAAGTCCCACACCTAGCGAAATTGCGTATTTACGAATTAAAATTCATTATTGATGGTATTACATGGGCGCATGTACTTTTTTCCATAAACATGATTACGATTAACCTCATAATCTGAATCAAGATTTGGGTGGTTACTTGGATTCAAATACAATGTGATTAGACATGTAATTCTAAAAAATCATTTTGAGGTTATGGAACACCAGTTAGGCTCTCTTTTATAATTCATAATACATGTTTTATATTCAAGGTAAAAAATTGTCAATTTTTACAGTCTCGCTTTGTGCAATTCTATATTCACCCCAAAGATACAATCATGCACAACTGAAAAATGAATAAAAACCACGGAATCATGTTTTATGTAAGAACAATATTAGGACTTCAATGACATGACTGGTGGTCAGCTTCATTTTGACAGAGGCTACGGCTAAAACAGGGACATGTTACTTCAGCCTACATAATGTTTACATAAACCTCTTCTAGGATAACAGGAATGCATCGCATTTATTCTCTAGCGCCAATGTTTTACATCAACAGCACAAAACAATGAATGTCTAGTGAAAGGAGGCAAAACACGTTGGCACTATATCTCGGGTTTGGTGTTCCATAACCATGATTGCAATTTATTCGAACATTAGGCTTGAAAACTTATGGTTAGTGTGATTGCTGAACATGTTTCTGATTTGATTAATAAAACCATTACCCTGAATCATGATTCAGATTTACAATAAAACACACCTAAATTGTACATGTAGTTAATTATGACGTCAAAGCCTTTCATACCAAGTCACTGCTAATATATTATCTCTCCAAATGTGTGATGTTATTTGAGTGTCAAGTAATGTGGATCCAAATCAGGCGCCGCGTTAGACACCGACTGCTCTGAATACAGAGCTCCTTCCCATAAATGGTCCTCCCAACAACGACTCCCTCCTTAGAAAGACCCTTGCCGCATTTCCCTAAACAGAACAATTATGTCGAACGCTTTTACTGCTACAATATCGTTTGCTTAAAATTGTCGTCTGCTATGTTTCTATAAGTGACATATAAGTGGACATTTTTATAGAATAAATATAATGTTGTGTGACAAACAGTTTGAATGCAGATCAGATGCCGCGTTAAGCGGCGTCTGGTCTGGATTCACGTTGTTTGCAAATGTAAGCTATATCTTAAAGACATCTCCTGACGACCTTTTGGTCATAACACCTAACCAGATATCAAAGCATGTCGCCACGTGCAAGTTTTGTCCTTTACTGCTATCTTGTCTAGGGATATACTCACCCAAGCGTTGCATGTGAGGCCCGTACCTTAAATGTGTTAGTTTTATTAGTAAAACCCATTGAAAAAACCCTTGAGTGTGAGTATTTGAGCGCCTCTCTAGACAACTTGAATTTAGTTACCTGTAATTTCACACCAACTGAGATTGGTATACCAGGTGAAAGCTTGTGATTCATGATTTTTTTGCTTATCGAATACAATGGGGGTGGGTAGTCCATTAGTGGACTGAGGAAAAGTCTTTAAGTTTCCCTTTCTAAAACGACTGCATCCAAACAATACACATAATATGTGTCATCTATAGGATGTCGTTGTTGAGAGGGAGCACTGTACAAACTGTATTCATATTGTTTGTCTCGAGCTTGACACTAGTTACGTAATTTAACCCTTTGCAGCCTAATCCCGCATATAGGCGTCTTTTTCAAACAGTATTCATGTGAAAAAAGCACATATCCTGTGCAAACAGTGAATACCCAAATCAGAGGGCTCCTTACTTGGTCTTCACTGTTTGTCATAATGCAAAACATTGACAAAAACAACCCTTAAAAGTCAGAAATGGACTAGACTAAAATGGAAACTGGGATTGTCCATTTGAATAGGGAGGAAATAGTTAATGTCCTTGTTTAAAGACCATGTGTACATGTACTTAATTTACTCACAAATCATGTCTCTGTAACTTACCCAACCCTAAAACTTCAAATGGACTATTCTAGTTTCTAATAAAGTCTAGTTCATTTTTGTTTATTTCGGGTTTTATTTTATAGTTGACGACAAAATGGCAAATAGTGCAAACCCTAGCAGAGGGAATTTTTAGGAATTCTCTGATCAGACGCAAAGTTACATCTTCTTAAAATCAAAAGTTCAACAGCATAAAATTTAGAAGTAAAAGAGGACAATACGTGTGTCAGTATACAGTGTTATTGCAGTGAATATGTTAGATAGTTATGACGTCAGGATAGTTGTCACGACAGGATAGTTGTGAAAGTGTTAAAACCTGTAGATCTAGTATTACCGTTTACTATTACGTTTACCATTTCAAATTATACCCTAAGTTTATCATATTCATATATAAAGATTAAACTTTGAAATTAGAAATGATTAAGGTCAACTGTAGAAATACGAGAACTTTCGAGTAAATCGAGTTCGAGATATCGGGGATCGACTGTTTATTCATTATACAGTCGAACTTAAATATCTCGGACTCGTTCAACTCGATATATCCGATATTTCGAAACATGTATTGCAATTTTTTAAGCTCGGTTTAGGCGAATACATCCGTGTTTCAAAGTTAAAACGCGGCTAAGCCGCGTTTTGACTTTGAAATACGATTATGTTCGACTTAACCGAGTTCGCGATATTAAAGTTCGACTGTACATGCTTTCAAACAAAGGAAATGCTATGAGAACAATTAAAAAAGCAGTCAATTGTTCCTATCATCGTCCGTTACATCAAATCCTAACACATTATATAAAACATTGTTTGCAAAGTACAGTGGAGAATCTGTTATTCTTTCCCGTTTAAACGCAAACGTACGCAAACGCAAAACACTAAATCGTAGAAAAGTACAACTTTTTGACAATTCTGATAATTCATCTTTATCTTGGTGGCAAACAGTTTGGAGCCTGATCAGACGCCGGGTTACCCGGCGTCTGATCTGGCTCCAAACTGTTTGTATTGCAAATAATAGTTTTAGCGTAAACGCGTTTATTGGGAAAGAATAACAGATTCTCCACTGTATATATTCATGAACATTTGTTCGCATCCATATAGTTTTATGATCAAAATGTAGAATAATTTGCGGCAAATGTGATTATGTTTGAATTACCGAATGCCTTGTTAAATGCAGATGGTTTCCAGTAACAAATTAATTCTTCTCTATTTTCGGTTTTTATAATAAATGTCCGCAATAAACAAACGGTAAAATCTCTGATCAGACAGTTCATTTACTAGGAGTCCTCTGATCTGCGTGTACACGGTTTTCACAGAACAGAACAGCCATATTATATACACATTCATTTTATTAAGGATGAATATATTTTCTCACAAGGGTTCGATTTGTTGAAAGTTATTGCCTCCCAAAACACTACTTGATCCTTAGCAAATATTATATAATGCTCTCGAGTATTGTGTTTTCATATTAGAACTAGATGTCACGTGTTTTTATGTTTATCGCGTTGGCGTATTGTTTAGTTTAACGTGATTTCAACTGGCACTACTGTTTGTGATTTTGCTTTAGGTGTTTTTTAATGAAAAAAGTAGCGTAAAGGGATTTTCAAAAACAACAACCATTCAGGTGTTATGTAACTTAAAACTTTTATATCTCTCCTGAGTCCGGGTTAAGTAAGAAGTACAGTGCTCACTCTCTTCAACGGCCCTCCCAACAACAATTCCCTCCTAACAACGACCCTTGCCGCTGTTCCCAAAATATGACAATTATGTTTAACGTTCTCGGTGTTGCAATATCGTCTGCTTAAGATTGTCGTCTGCTGGTTTTCTCAAGTTTACATATCGGGCATTTTTATAGAAAACAACATAATGACGAGTGACAAAAAGCTTGAATCCAGATCAGACGCCGCGTTACGCGGCGTCTGATCTGGATTTAAGCTGTTTGAAAATGTAAATCAATTTCCCTCCCTATAACGACTGCCTCCGAACAACGCACACATTTTTTGAGTCCCATGGGGTGTCGTTGTAGAGGGGGAGCGATGTAGATATAAAAGAAACCAGGTGAACGTACGATCGGTGAGACCAATAAAACATTAAGGATTTGTTTACGAACATATCACAGTCTACCAAGGTCGTAAAGTTCTTGTCGTGAGATGAGGCATTTTGTCTGAAGAGCTCATAAAATCATGCGCACATAGATATGTTAAATAGCATATCACTGCAGTTGTTAAGACTCAATATTACTATCCTTTTAATTCTTGATTCTTCGAGTACCTAACCCGTAGGTATTAAAATTTGCTTAAGATACACCAGTTTGCAGCAACAAGTTTAGTCGGTTTTACAAAATTTGTTAATTAAGAAATAAACTGATTTGTTTCGGCGTTTAAGCGAATTAAACGACAGATAATGATCGGCTAGCGCGATTCAAAGTAAATTTGCAGATCATTTTCTGTCGTTTATTTCGCTTAAGCGCCGAAACAAATCAGTTCATTTCTTATATATATATGCTGTATTTTTTATATTAAATGAACATTTGATTAATATACATGTATGTTTAATCCATATCAGAGGTTGTTAACACGAATATATAGGATCTGTCATGAGTCGATGTTTAAGACAAGCTGATCTCAAACGAGTCTAGAATGGAAATGTTATTAAGCGAGCCTTGACGAGCTTAATAAATTTTCTATTCTAGACGAGTTTGAGATCAACTTGTCTTAAACATCGACGAGTGACAGATTCTTTTTCTCACATAACCAATGATTCTAAGCTATTTTTTTTAAAGCAACAGGCATTTTTTTCGAACCCCGGTGACGTCATTATATTGATCTCACACATGTTGGAGACAATGATATTCGTGATCGTTGTTCGGTATAGAAAACAAGGGTAGTTATGTGAGACAATGTGTACTCTGAAAGAACATCCATAACTCCGAGAATGCCACAACATGATTCGCCGAGTACAGGGGCCCGTTTCATAAAACTTCGTACGACAAAATGGTCGTAAGTCAAAACTTTAAAATCCATTTAATTTCTGATTTCTCTATATAATCCTGTCTTGTGACATATCTGTGGAATCGTCTTGAAAAGACGATTCCACAGAGGTGTCACTAGACTGGATTAGATGGAGAAATAAATAATAATTGAGACTTTTATAATCTGACTTACGACAACATTTGTCGTACGAAGTTTTAAGAAACGGGTCCCAGATATATAAGCCCCACCTCCATTGCGTGGATAGCCACACGTCCTCCATAGCGTTGATAGCCAAAAGTCCCGCCCCTAGCAAAACACTACAAGCAGTACATACCACGACCAGAGAGCTCCTTTTGGAACCCTCTGATTTGGGTCTACAGTGTTGGCATATGGCAAGGTTACTCCTCACAGGTTAAATATTTGTTAATGATGAATAAATGCTGCACTTAGGGGTGGTGAGTTCAAAAGAAGTGTCAAAGAAATTTTCTCACATAACTATCCCTGTTTTCCATAGCGAACAACGATCACGAATTTCCTTGCATCAAACATACAGTATGTGAGATCAATTTGATGACGTCACTATATAACGTCACTATTTATGAAGGCGTTTTATGTCGCTGAGATTTAAAAACAGCCTATTGTTAAGCAATATAATAGGATATGTCATGAGTCGATATTTGAGACGAGCAGATCTCAACGTCGTTTAGAATATAAAAGTTATTAAGCTCGCCAAGGCTCACTTGATAACATTTCAATTCTAGATTCGGTTGAGATCCGCTTGTCTCAAATATCGACTCATGACATATCCTATATATTAACTTTCTTAGGATAAACATATAAGAATATGTCTTTCCGATTCAAGTATAACCTACCAAACATTGTTTGCTAAAAGTCTGCTTTACTGTTATAAGACAGTTATCTGAGGATCAGAAACTTGGCGTCTCATCAGGCTCAGAACTGTTTGTTACTCTGTTGCGAATACAGTACTCCCTTTCTACAACGGCCTATCCTACAACGACTCCCTCTTTACAACGGCCATTGCCGCTGTTCCCGAAACAAGACAGTTAGATTTTAAGCTTTCACGGCTTCAATATCGTCTGATTAAATTATCGTCTGCTGGTTTTCTAAAATTTTCATATTGGACATTTTGATAAAATAAACATAATGAAGAGTGACAAACAGCTTGAGTCCAGATCAGACGCCGCGTTACGCGACGTCTGATTTGGATTTAAGCTGTTAACAAATGTAAATAAATGAACCTGTCTATCACGACGTCCTCCGAACAACGAACATTTTTTTTGTGTCCCAGTGGGTGTCGTTGTAGAGAGGGAGCGTTGTACAATACATATGCTACAGTATTATCAACGTTTTCATGCAAAACAAATAAAATAAGTTTTTTCAACATATTTTGTATTTATCTTTCATTTAGTCCACAAGGGAATTGCTTTGTCTCACAAATACTATTTTTTTAACTTTAAATCCGAAAAATATGAAAAAATATTAAAGGTGCGTTTTGTCATACCAATAGCACGTGATACGGTGGGGAAAACGTTATCATTTCCCGTTTGAACTAAACTATGCAATATTGTATGGAATCTCTCAGTGTGATCTGCAAAACTGCAAAGAGTACAAAACATATGCGCCAAGCTTGTTTTGAAACTAAGCAAGTATGATAGTACAAGGCAAGCTTTATACCAACTGCATAGGCTTCCCATTAAGCTAAGAATTGAATTTAAGCTGTTAACTGTGATGTTCAACTGTTCAGTTGGACAAGCTCCAGCTTATTTAACTAAATAGTGGACAGAGCAGGTAACAAGGCGTAGTTTAAGATCTTCAGAATCTGTAACAGGTTGCTACAATGTTCCATTTAATACATTAGACGTAACACCTTCGCCGACAGAGCTTTAAAAATTGTCGGACCCAAATTATGGGACAATCTACCATCACGTGTAAGACATTCTGAATCAGTGAGTGTTTTCAAGAGAAATCTTAAAACACTATTTTTCAGAAAGTTTGACTCGTGGTTTAAGTAAATGTGTGAACAAGAATATTTGTCAGTATTCTTTATATATATATATATATTACTGCTATGTGAACTTTGGTTGTATTGATTGTTCATTTTTATTTTATCATTCATTGTACAACACCATTGAATATACCATGTGTAAAAATAGGCGTTTACTCAAATTTATCAGTTTCAGTTTGTTTCAGTTTTAAATAAACGCTACCACGATGTTATATATATAAAACACATCTGACGACTCATTTTAATACGAATGCCAACATGTTAAGAGATGGACTAACCCGCTTGATCTGGTTCGAATTGTTTTTCAACAGAAACATTTGGTTTTGTTGAAAATAACAAATGTGTTTCCTACTAAAGAACAGTAAAGCCTCTCTATAACGACCACTAAATTGTGTCAAATTTTAAGTGTTTACGACAAAGTGTTGCTTAATTCATTATATTATCCCCTGAAACTTCAAATGGACAATTCCAGTTTACAATAAAGGCTGACCCATTTTAGACTATTTAGGGTTGTTTTTTGTGATGTTTTGCAATATGACAAACAGTGAATATGACAAACAGCGAATTCCTTGATGACAGGGCTCCTGCAGGAGCCCTCTAATCAGGGACTTCACTGATTGCATTAGACCAATGTACTCTTAACATATTTACTTTTTTTTAAAGGATGTATATATGCGTCATTAGGGATCAATGAGTTAAGGAGCTTTCTGTTTCACTGTCAACTTTCTTTAAGCTGTCACCCGTCTTTTATACAACCAATTAGCCTTCATTTTAGTGGTTTATATAGAGAGGATTTACTTTATGTTTTAGTATTTTAATGAGCCAACAATTTGATCATCATCACATGAATGTTTGACATAAAGAAGACCATAAATGTATAGACAGAAAAATTTCTAAGATTGCACAGGAAACTGAAATTCTAAGGCATCATACCAATCCGTTGTTTTATGGCTTTTTTGTCGTTTTTCAAATGTTGTAGCCCAACTAATTTGCAAAGTCTACCCTAGTCTCATGTGAGAGTTCACTAAATCGATGGCTTTATTTTATAATGGGGAAGACGTTATTCTTTCCTGTTTGAACTCACTAGAAACACAATTAACACATTGCATTAAATTTTCGAAAACGCCACCCTTTAATAATTCTGATTATTTAACTTACTCTGAGTGGCAAACAGCTTGGGGTTTGATCAGACGCCTGGTTATCCGACGTCTGATCTGGCTTCAAAACACCTATATAGAGAACGAATTGCGTCTTCTCCAATCAGTCAGTGCTGCTCAGTTTAACTCTTTGAGCCCTAGTCCCGCATGTAGGCGTGCTTTTCAAACAATGTACGTGTGAATAGTACACATGTCCTATGCAAACAGTGAAGACCCAGATCAGAGGGCTCCGAAAGGAGCCCTCTGATCAGGGTCTTCACTGTTTGTCACAATGCCAAACATGGACAAAATCAACCCTTTAAAGTCAGAAATGGACTAGACTTAGATGGAAACTGGAATTGTCCATTTAAAGTTTCAGGGAGGAAAGAGTTAATTAACTTCGAATTACCAGAGTTGTGTTAGGTGATATTTTTACGAAGTCACAGTCAATAGAAATATACTATTTTACCAAGTAAGCTTACTAGTCTTTTATATTTTCTATTATACGCTTTGAAAATGTTGTCTTCAAATGTCGTTGTCCGCATGCCATTTTAAATTTTACGTGTTTGAATTGTTCTTTTAGAAAGTATCACCAGCGTTGGACAGTCTCAATAATGAGTCAAGCTGATTGCCACAGTTTTAACTGTTTGCTAATTGCTCGTATACGGTTATCATACCAACATAAGTGTCACTAATGACATCTACGTCGGGTTGATTGAGTTGGGTGTTACGACGAGGCGACATATAACATGGTCGAAATATGGACGTAGTGTTGCTGCTTCTAGTTGTTCAAGTTCAAAATAGTTTGCGCACGACAACAACGCTTCATTAAACATGATTTCATTCCACCAATTCAAAAATACCGACGAGTATCTTATCTATATATAAAGTACCAATGACGATAACACGAGTCCTATGCAAACAGTAAAGACTCCGATCAAAGGGGTCGTTGTTGAACCAACTGGTCAGAATATGCACTGTGTTCTATTTATACAACATATTATAAACACAAACAAGTTAATACGGGACACATTAACCTATTACCCCTTGGCCTGTTTCTAGTTTTGAAGAAAGATAGCCACTTAAAGCAGGTAAACAGTAAAGCAGTATGCGCCTTAAGGCGCATTCTGCCTTGCTTCCAGCCTGTTTTAAAAAAAGCCACCTTCAGCTAGGAGTAAGAACATAATGTTTATGGCACAGGTTTATGACTGTAGTAAGTGAAACCAATTTCTTTTTTTAGTAGATGAATAACTACCTGACATAAAAAGAGTATTTGGGAAATAGTTAATGTGAGCGTGTAATCTCGGAATATTTCAGTAATATATTATGCATACAATAAAACCACAATCTAGAAATGTTATATGGTAGCGTGTCCAGTTTGGCCGCAAGTAATAACCATAATCACACATACAGCTGATCTTGAATTAAGCTACAATTCAAACGAACACCCACAGACTATCTGTTATAAAGGTTACTGCTAAATACAGTATGAAATAATGCAGAAAACTCATTTCCTGTATTATTTTAATATGCCTTTAGCAATGTTCCGTCATTGCAAAAGTATTTAAACAGTATTGGCCATTTCTAGAAAGGCTTTGCAGCGGCGTCCCTCATTTCCAATTCTGAAGACCACAGAACAGCGCTACAGGTTACCATAGTTTACGGCATGAATTGTAAGGACGGAATAAAAACTATTGTTTGAATAGTATGAATAAAGTGCATTTGTGTGGGTGGCTGTCGCGATATCCAGCAGCTCATGAAAATAGTTCAGTAGGGAACACATTGTTGATTCCCTTTTGAAAGAAATTACACGCAAACGCAATGGTTTTACGTTAATAATGGGACAGGATTGACACAATGATGATCGGCGTTTCAGTGGGATTGATACAGAGCTTTAAACCCTTCACTGCCATGACGTCATCAGCTTCAAACATATGTCGTCTGCTTTTATTTCTCAAATTTAAAGTTAAGGTATTTTGACTTAAGAAATATAAAATTCACACTGCCGTAAATTACTACCAGTTCTCTTTTTTCCCTGCAGTCATAGTTATGTGGAATTGCCTCCCAAATGATATTGCCATGCTCCAAGACGAGTATGCACACTGAACCACTGTCACTAAATTCAGTCATTGTTTTTATCTTTTAATCTCTACATTCTGGTCTTTTAATTATTAATAACATAACCTTGTCTTACATTCTACTTATTCACTCCTATTACTCTTTTCACTTTTTCTTACTAACTTGCACAGACGCGCAGCTGCATATAATACTCGAACGAGGGTGCTGCAGGATATATAGATAGATAGATAGAGTGCCAAACATTTTGGGTCCTGATCAGACGCCGCGTTATGCGGCGTCTGATCATATTCCGAGCTGTTTGCAAATAATCAATTTTAATCGGGGTAAGACAATGAAGGGTTTAAAAGTGTATCGAGATCCCAAGTTACATAAGGTGTATTAATATTTAAACTACAACTGAATAGGTTGTTTCCATGCTCAGGATTTGACATATTGAAGAGTTTTTCATGACTCTGAACAAACTTTGTTTTTACCTGAACTTTTCAAAGGTATCGCACCGCCTTCGTCAGCACAGTGAGTTAGTTCTGCGGGTCACGTGACGTAGCCAAAGAATCAGTGAAAACTGCAAAGAAGATTATATAGGAGAAACAGCCAGAACCCTTGGGACTAGACTGAAAGAACATATAACAAGAAGCAACTCAGCTATACACGAACACTACACAAACACTGGACATTCCATAAAATCAGAAAACGCCAAAGCCCTGACATCAGAAAGTGTTCTGATTAGAAGGAAAGTAAAAGAGGCGATTGAGATTAAACAGCGGCGCGATCACTGAACCGGGACGAGACGAAAAGATCTGAACCCCCCCCCCCCCCCCCCCCCCCCCGTGTACACACAACTCGTTTCAAGATCACGTGACTTGCCTACGTCATGTGACCCGCCAAACTAGCTCACAGTGCTGATGAAGGAGATGCGACACCTCCGCCGAAAATTACAGCTAAAAACAGAGTTTGCTCAGAGTCATGAAAAACTATTCAATAAGATTTAAACTGTTTGCCATCGGAATAAGTGTCCATTGATACAGTACTGGGTCCCGTTTCATAAAACTTCGTACGGCAAATGTTGTTGTAAGTCAGATAATAAAAGTCTCAATTATTATTCATTTCTCCATCTAATCTTGTATTGTGACATCTTTTTGGAATCGTCTTGAAAAGACGATTCCAAAGAGATGTCACAAGACAGGATTAGATAGAGAAATCAGAAATTAAATGTATTTTAAAGTTTTGACTGACGGCAACATTTGTCGTACGAAGTTTTATGAAACGGGCCCTTGAACCTTATTAAATTAACAATTTTTGCGAGTCGCTTGCAATTCGCTTGCAATTCGATGGCAATTCGCTTGCGATTCATTATAGTAACTATACCCTCGGGGAAGTTTGCCTGAATGGTTTATCTCACAAATATTCGCAAATATGCCTTTGTTTATTTTTGTCACAACCGCTTCGGAAATACGCGTAAAAATGTTCAAGCGTAAGATTCGCCTTTTGAAGCACCCGGTTTGATGGCAATTCGATAGCAATTCGATTGCAATTCGCTTGCGATTATCAATTTAATTTAATAAGGTTCAGTACTGTAACATGTTTAATATGTAGACTCATGCTTTAGCGCTTCCATAGGAGCGCTATATTTAGGGTCAATGTTGTTTGCACTTTTGTAATATTTTGTAGCAAAATAACCACAACTAGACTCTCAAACGCACTTTAACCAATTTACGCCCAGTGGATTCTTCCATGTCTATATTTTGGATTAGTCAATTTCTATCATAGGGATGCCTGGTCAACATTTTCATTTTCATTTTGTTCTTTATTGAAATGCCTATCAGCAAACAGTGTAGACTCTGATCAGACGCCGCATAATACACTGTTTGCCTATGTCCCATATATAGGATCGTGGGCACAAATGGATCAATATTTTGAGAAGAGACAATGGTATATTTGAGGCTTCATGTGTCAACGTTCTATACCAGATAATGTCCAACTGATAAAATAATAAATTACAAGGATAGTTTTATAGAAATGTTTTCCATATCATGTTTATATGAACACCGCATTCCAGAACCCCCATTGCTATTATATATTACCAAATCAAAACTGTAATTATGTTCTATATTACAGTTTAACAGCACCACACCTTAAGTTGAATGAATAGCATGCAAACAAAAAGTCCAATCCCACATTTCAGCTGTTTATTTCTACGGGGAAATATGTGGAAATTAAAAGCAATTTACGACATTGCAATCTGTGCTTTGATACACACAATATACCCAGTCGTTGTTTAGTTGTTATATCTCAATTTATTTTGCTGGGATTAACTGAAAATAAAGACAACGTTTTTGCTGTTGTCGACAGTTATTCCTTTGTTTTACGGTTGAGGACCTCTCATTTTTCTTGAACTGTGTGTACTGTGGCAGATGATAGGTCGGTAAATATAGGTTGTGTCAGTGTGTGAAAACCTCTGTTGTACAACTTTTTTATTATAATACAAAGCCGTACTATTTACTTATGTAAGACAATGCGATACTATGTCTGACACATATGTCTGTGTTTTTTTTCTAATAACATTTTATTAACCACATACGAACTACAGTGTTCCCTCTCTACAACGACAGTCGATGGGAGACAAAATGTGTGCGTTTTTCCGAGGGAGTCGTTATATGGAGGGACACTTTTTACATTTGCACACAGATTGAATCGTAACGCGGTGTCTGGTCTGGATTTAAGCTGTATGTCACTGGTTATTAAGTGTATTTCTGTCAAAAAAGGCCTTTATGTAACTTTGAGAAAAACAACAGAAGAAAGTTTTAATCAGACGACATTGCTGCCTTGAATAGGTTGGACATAATTGATATGTTTAGGGAACTGAGACATGGGTTGTTGTAAAGAGGGAGTCGTTGTTGAGAGGGCCATTATAGGGAGGGAACACTGTACAACCTTTTTAGTACTATTTACTTATATAAGGCAGGGCGATGCTGTGTCTGACGACATATGTCAGTTAGTCGCTTCTAATAACATTTTATTAACCACATACGATATACGAGAAACTAGCCAATTACTCTGTCTGCCAGCAAACTCAATTTACAGCCCCAATAGCTGGTGTCGATATCTCTGTTACTATTGGTTTCAGACACTGCACATTTACGTATGTATCGTGAAATACTATACTAACCCGTTCACTCTCAATGACGTTTTTAAGTGCGTTTGCAAACAGTTTGGGTCCTGATGAGACGCCGCGTAACGCGGCGTCTCATCAGGACCCAAACTGTTTTACACTCGTATCGATATTTGTTAAGTCGTGCAATCTTAAATCTAACTTTGAAACGTGTCTTGCAGGTGCTAAATGTACATGTATATGAGCGACGTGGTAGTATCTGTTACGAATACGTCTATGTGTCTGTATCTAACCGGCTTCGCACTGTTGGTTTTTAATATGAACTTTTGAGTAAAGACTGTTACATTAAACATGCTAACCACTTGGCATGTTATATAAATAACATAGCGACAAATGATAAAACCAACATTGAATTACTCTGTCTGACGGCAAACTCAATTTACAGCCCCAATAACTGGTGTCATTGTTTCCAGACACTGTCGTTTTGTTTCTAACTGTACATTTATTGTATCGCGAAATACTATAATATTAACCGTAGACAACACATGTTGAATATTCTGCAAGCAAACACTAAGGATTTGGCATATCATATCATTGATGTTTGTGCAGATACGTAATGAACTGATTTTTTCTGAGTATCAGCAATATAAACGACAAAAAATGATCGGTAAAATCCATGAATCGCTAACGCGATTCATGGTAAACGTGCCAATTATTTTCTGTCGTTTATTTCGTTTAAACGCCAAATAATTAAGTTCGTGTCTTATATTTACATTATATTTGCTGGGATTTCTAATATTAAATGAAAATGTTATTAGTATGCATGTATGTTCAATCAATACTAGAAGTTGTTAACACTGAATAATGAGTACACTTAAAGCCGCATTGTGTTTTTGAGAAACCTGCATACAACGGTTGTTTGGGCATTTGAACTACGTGTGACGTGATTCTTTCACAAAAAACCGGCTTTATCTAAGAAATTCGCTTTTTAAATTTTATTTATAATATTTTGGTGCAGCGCAAATTAAAAAGCCTCCCTTGTGAATGGAAAGAAGGACAACTCTGTAAATACAGGGCTCCAGATAACGGAAGTATTTCGAAAACTAAAATTCTTTATTTCTGCTTTTAAACCCAATGGTGTCATACTCATTAAAATTGTCTCGAAGAGACGGTTTAATCAGTAGTAACACCATAGCATTCGGTGCTGAAATGAGTGAACAAATGTTAGATAAGTTCAGATTACTCCCGCTTATACATGTGTACTGGAGCATCTGGTTAACCCTTATTCTGCTGCAAAGACGTCTGCTTTGACATTGTCGTCTGCAAAATTTGTTCAGTTTAGATATATGCATTGTTTTAATTAAACAAACCTTAAGACGAGTGTCAAACAGTTTAGATCCAGATGAGACGCCGCGTTACGCGGCGTCTTTCTAGATTCAAACAGTTTGTAAACGCCGTAAAATGACGACCAGGGTTAAACACTATGAAGTCCAGTGAAAACGTGTGTATATTCTTCACCGTGGGTAAGCGATTAATGTTTTTACGGAGAATCTATACCTTGAGCTTGCTGAAAATGACTGTTTCAGCATTGTCCGCTCTCTCACTCAAACACTTCTTTTGGGATCTTCACCAAACTTGCTACAAATGTTCATTAGTATAGATTCTAGGTCAGGTTCAATAACTAGCAAAATCGCATAAGGCATGTCTGAGTTATTGCCCTTAAATAATTAAAAAATGAAATTTTTAGTCATTCAAGGGCAATAACTCCAACATGCCTTGTGCGATTTTGGTAGTTAAGAGGACTGACCTAGATTTTATATTAATAAACATTTTCAACAAGTTTGGTGAATATCTGGTATAAACTGTATGTGTTAGAAAGCAAAAAATGCTGAAACATTCATTTTTAATACTTAAAGGGCCAAAATTCAGACATGCCACATGCGATTTTTGTAAAAATCAAACTAGACCTAAATCTTATATAATTAAATATTTTCAGCAAGTTTAGTGAATATCCGATAAAAACGGCATGTGGTAGGGAGCAAAAATGACTGAAACAGTCATCTTTTATTAATAAAAAGGCAATAACTCAGATATACCTTATGCGATTTTAGTAGTAATCAATCTAAACCTTGAGTTTATATTAATAAACATTTTCAGCATGTTTGGTGAAGATCCACTAAAAAGTATTTGTGTTAGAGAGCAAAACTTGCTGAAAACAGTCATTTTTTAATACATAAAGGGCAAATACTCATATATGCCACATGCGATTTTAGTAATAATCAAACCATACCTAAATTTTATATGAATAAATATTTTCAGCATGTTTGGTGAATATCCGATAAAAACTGTTTGTTTTAGAGTGCAAAAATGACTGAAACAGTCATTTTTTATTAATTTACAGGCAATAACTCAGAAAGTCCTTATGCGATTTTAGTAGTAATCAAACTAGACCTTGATTTTATATCAATGAACATTTTCAGCAAGTTTGTGGAAGATCGGATAAAAAATATTCGAGTTAGAGAGCGGACATAAAAGTGTGATAGTCTGACTGACTGACTGATGGATGGACGGGCAAAGGTAATTACGGTTGCACACGGTGAAGTTGATTCCGGCTGTATCACGTGATACTTAGCCCTGTGGTAAGGTTTATGTCAGACGTTCTATTTTCGGTTTGTTATGATTTTAAATCGGCCGTTTTGGTGATTTAGGTCCGTCTTCATCATTTCATAGATCAGTTTGGCCCATAAGAATGTTCAAACATTATTATTAACCGTTATTGTATTTCAGACATTGAGAAAAGGTCTGAAAACACAATGGGACTTTAATGTAACAGCCATATCTGCATTACTGAAGCAACACAATAAAATGATTCGCGGAGATCAGATGCACAAGCCCTACCTTCTCTGCAAAATGTATCCACAAGTCATGCCTATAAGAGAAATTGCTTCTTTACGAATTAAACGTCATACTTTCAATAGAATTGAATAGGGCGGATGTAAATATTCAAATGTAAAGTACATGTATTATCATAAGTGTTGTGTTGGAGAATTAGTGGTGTCTGTTGGAAATACATGTAAATGTTTCGGCTGATGTCTGGGTAGTTGTACTAAAACGACTTGGTATAATTATGAACTGTAACTTGAATGACTTCAATACATTTTGATATTTTGACGTAAAGTTAGCCATGTGCTAATAAAATGTCTTAAAAATCGCGTTTATATTCCGCTTTTAATTGTTGGCCTCGTTTCCTGAAGAAACACAGGGCTGCCATTTCTCCGGATTTGTCCTAACTCTTCGGATTTTGTTCTAGTACATGGTAGCTTAAATCAGGCTGACAGTAAAGCAGAATGCGCCTTAAGGCGCATTCTGCTTTACTTTCAGTCTGCTTTAAGTAGTCACATGTCAACAAAACTAAAAACATGATATGTGGTAAAGGTACGATTCGTTACATCGCACTTGAAAAATGCAAATTTGGAAATCTTAGGATTTTTCATGCCAACTTATGGCAGTCCTGGAAAAAAAGTCATGCATGTCGACCGTTTGGATTCTAATCAGACGCCGAATATCTCGGCATCTGATTAGAATCCAATCTGTTTGAAACTTTAATATTGGAAGCGCATGGTAGTAAAACTAGTTGTTAGGTATGTTAACATATTCAACCCTAGCGACGAGTATACTCGTAATTTACAAACAGTGCAACCTCCTTAAGGAGCCCTCTTATCAGTGTCTACACTGTTTGTCATTTTGATATATATTGTTACAATCACCTCTAAATAGCCAATAATGGACTAGACATATTTTGAAATTGGAATTGTCCATTAAAACTTGAGGGGTGATAAGTTAAAGCCAATCCCATGGAACGCAGCGGTAGTGTTGTAATTGATATAATGTCTAGAAATAAGATATCAAAATCTGACCTTGATGAACAGCAAGAACGACATTGGTTATTTCCTTGAGTGTCTTATATTTCAAGAAGGTCTTCTCGACGTGAAAAGGAAATACTTTGTTTTCGCAATACACGTGTTTGCACATCACACATTGGTGGATATTTTAAGGAGTTATAGGTGTTTCTGTTGAGGTTTGCTAACCGTTTGTCATGTGGTTTAACCCTTTCCCTTATAGAAGCGACTTTTAGCACATCATTTTATTCATCCGCTGAAGAAAATAGTTCCAAATTATACCGTAATGAATATGTGTCATATTTAATACTTTCCTTATTCTAGCACTTATTAGCTTAAAGCAGGCTGAAAGTAAAGCAGAATGCGCATTAGGGCGCATTCTGCTTTACTTTCAACCTGCTTTAAGTAGTCACATATCTTCAATACTAGATACAATGCTATCAGGTAAAGGGTTAATACGAAGCATCGATATTTTAAGACATTGTCATTTTGTATGATTATTTAACGATTTGTGTCGTTTATACGGGAGAAAAAACATATCGTGGGGTGTTCACCAATTCACCGCTCTCTTTTAGCACATGCTGCAACATTGTTGTCTGCAATATCGTTTCCAAGTTAGATTGTCAGAAATTTAACATATTCATGATCAAATTTATCGTGAGGTTTTTCATTCCTTCACCGCCATATTGTCGTCTGCTTTAATACTGTTAGGCAGTATAACTTACGTTATTTTAAAAAGAAGCGACAAAACAGTTTTGATCCTGATCGGATGCCGCGTTACGCAGTGTCTAAGTAGAATCAAAACTGTTTGGAAATGCGCTTTATGATGTCATTAAGAGTGAAAGGGTTAAGTAAGTTGTTATTGTTTTACTTTTTCGTTTCATTAGAAATGTTGACAGCCTCTCCTATGCTTGCTTCTAATTGTTGCTTACTAGAAGATGTAAATCTAAGTAATCTATCCAGGACACAATGTATCTGCAATTGAACGATCGTACTCACTTTTTGTATAGGCCGACTTTATTCAACTGGCAGGGCGGAGATAACCTTTGGAAATATAAAATAATTTACTTTTGATTTTAGGGTTGATAGGTATTGTTCCGTATTATATCGTTATTTTCCGATACTTTCAACTTGAAGAACACAATTGATGCGTGCACCAATATCCACGTGCAATTTGTATATACAGTAATCCCTCTCTACAACAACACCCAATGGAAGATTAATTCAATTTTCGTTATTACACTTAGTTCATGATTTTACATGAAAAATGAGGAAGACAAAGAGTGTGTGTGTTGTGCGTAGGTAATTGTTATTGGGAGTGAACTAAAGACTTGGTTAAGATGTGCAAACAGCTTGAATGCAGATCAGACGCCGCGTAACGCGGCGTCTGATCTGGATTCAAGCTGTTTGTCATTCTTAATTATCTTCCTTCTGTTAAAATGTTCATTGATATGTAATGTTGAGAAAAATCCGGCAGACGTCAACGGTAAATTTCCGATAATAAAAGAGCGTGCTGCCCACCAAAAAGTTGAAATGCAAAGGTCCGTATCGAAACTCCATCCTGCTAGGTTAATAAAATCGAAATGTAATTTTCATCGATATAAGTTTTGTTTTTAAAACAACCAAGTACAGGGAAACCTCACTATTACGACCATTAACTTGTGTTATTTATAACAAGTTTAAGGCAGGTAAAAGCGTTATGCAAGGTGACAGTCAAACAGAAAGCTCCTTAAGGAACTTTCTGTTTTCCTGTAACCTTGCTTTAAGCTCTCGGCTGTCTTTTATTCAATCAGTTATACTTCATATAAGTGGTCGTAATAGAGAGGGTTTACTGTTTATTAAAGTATTTCAGATATCTTATTGGTGGATGTTATTAACTCGAATGTATTCAATCAACTGCAATAAAACAGGTCTAAAGAGACAATCCATGTGACATCGCTATACACTGATGTTACGCTATGTCTTCTTAATAAGTAAGTATGTTTTCTAAATAAATATCGAGATCGTTAAAAACATTTAACTCATTCGCTGCCGAATAAACATTCAGAAATTTACCTCTTCAACGTTTCATTGTCGTCTGCTTCAAATTTTGTTGTATGACTTACAACATATCGGTACGAGTGTCAACCAGTTAGGATCCTGATCAGACGCCGCGTTACGCGGCGTCTGATAAGGATCCAAACAGCTTGCAAATTCGCAATTTGACGCCATTGGCAGTGAACGAGTTAATTATGCTGGTGCTAGGTAAATGTATTCTCGAAAAGTATTATATGAGTTTTCTGCATTGCTGATTTGCTACAAATGTGTTACATTATGTAAGACGCTGGAGCCTCATCTGTTGTATTGTAGCCTGGATAATGTTTTATCAGTATATTGTATTGAAGACATTATATAAATATTTGATGGCAGTTTGCGTGACATTCAAATTGTCAACCCGAGAAACAGCATGTCACCCCGAGGCGTAGCCGAGGGTGACATTCTTGTTTTCGAGGGTTGACAATTTGAATGTCACGCAAACTGACATCTAATATTTATTTTATTACACCGAGCTTATCAATCCTGACTTTGAAATCGTTTTATTCGTCTTTTATAAAATGTGTTGTGAATACCAATTTAGCGCGGACATGTACATAACGCGTGAAATGACGTCGCCGTCTTACGACGTCATATTGTTTATAATTATATTACAGGAAACAAAGAAGAACGTTATGATAAGTAAATTGAAGAAACAGTGTCTTTATATTGTCTAGGTGGCAAATATCTTCTTCCGAAATGGTGGCAAATCGTTAAGGAATAGACAAAAGGAAGCAACTTGTACAGAAAATGCCAAAGGTTGATTAGAAGTTACCATTCTTTAAAACGTTCCAATGTACCCAATAGCGACCGTCATGTCAAGGCTGACAGTACGTTTTCGGACGGAGTAAAAAAAGTAATGTCCTTTAGAGTGACGTCACAAAAAGAATAGCATAACGAGTGACAGTATGATTTGGATAGATGTAAAAGACATGCACAATGTTAACTGTAGGTCTATGGGAATTTAACATTGTAACTCAAAGCGAGGTGTAATAATATATAAATATTAGATGGCAGTTTGCGTGACATTCAAATTGTCAACCCGAGACACAAAATGTCATCCCGAGACGAAGTCGAGTGTGACATTCTTTTTTTCTCGGGTTGACAATTTGAATGTCATGTAAACTGCCATCTAACATTTATTTTATTACACCGAGCTTATCAACCCTAGCTGTAGAATCGTCTCGTTCATATTTTATGAAATATGTTGTGAATACAAATTAAGAGCCGCCATGCACGTAACGCGCGAAACGACGTCAAGAAACGACGCCACATTGTTTATATTCAACTCAACTCAAGAGTAGAGAAAATAATATCATATAGAGTGATGTCACAAAAATAATATCATATAGGTGACAGTATTTTTAAGAATAGAGAAAAATAATATCATACATTTATAGAGTGACGTTACAAAAGAAAATACCAGTGACAGTATGCTTTTGGATAGATGTAAAAGGCATGCAAAATGTTTAATATTGGTCTATGGGAAATTAACATTGTAATTCAAAGAGAGGTGTTAAAATATTGACATAGTGCCTGAAAGAATTACCGTCACTCTAACCAGTGTCGACATCCGTATTATCTGTTTGGTTAACCCTATCACTCTCAATGACACCAAAAACGTGTTTGCAAACAGTTTGGATTCTGAACAGACGCCGCGTAACGCGGCGTCTGATCAGAATCTAAATTGTTTTACATTCATTTGGAAATATATTGCAGTCATACTGTCTTAAATTTCAACTTTGAAACGATATTGCAGACACCAATATTATAAATTGATGATGATATTGATGAAGATGATGATGATGATGACGATGAGATGATGATGATATCCATCATCACACCCCCGTTGGTTATCAATTGATTTCATTGTTAAATTTTATTTACAAACTAATGATAACAATTTTTATAATATTGGTAATAATATTGAAAGAGTTTCCCTTGCTGGAAATTTATTTCCATGTACATCCGTAAGGTATCATATTTAATGTAAATATAGTTATTTGTCTTTTATCGTTTTGTAGGTTCAGTTATATAAGTTCATGTGAAATGCTTTTGAACGCACATCTCCTATGTGAAAGGAGCTCTAGATAAATCATGTATATACATATTATTTCTTATAAACATGGAACAGGCAACATAAAATGAAGTAAATATTCTGTACAATTAAGATCTAAGTTCGTATATTATGAATCCGATGTGAAATACTGAAGGACACGCAGTGTTTTGACGTAGATTAAGAGATAAACAGTATTCACAATAATTGAACTTATTTTTGTATAGTAGTTTATAGGCAAAACAACCCTAAAGAAATATCATTGACATATCATTGTTTGTTCCTATAACATTTTTAAGGCTATTGGTCCATTTCTTAGACAAGGTTTAGCAAAGAAAACATAATTAAATTCCATGTTTACGACTACATGTATAGAAGAAGTTAGTTTTATGACCGAGAGTCGTTTGAATTCTTAGAACAAGACAACGTAAAGAATACAGTAACGTCTCTCTATTCCGATATCTTAAAAAGGCTAACTGACTGCATACAAATCATATGATAGCTTAAAACTGCATGAGAATAAGATGACAGCTTAAAACTGCATAAGAATAAGGTGATAGCTCTGGGCAAGGTGAACGCAAATCATGATAATCAAATAATAGCTTCAAACTGCATGATATTCAGTTGATATCTTAAAGCACGGCGAACGCATAACATGGGAATCAAAAGATAGTTTAAAATTGCATGAGAATCAGGTGATAGGTTAAAGCAAGGTGAACGCAAATCATGATAATCAAATGATAGCTTAAAGCAAGGTGAACGCAAATCATGATAATCAAAAGATAGCTTAAAACTCCATGAGAATCAGGTATATCTTAAAGCCAGAGGTGAACGCAAAACATGAGAATCAAATGATAGCTTAAAACTGAGTGAAAATCAGGTGATATCTTAAAATAATGTGAAGGCAAATCATGATAATCAAATGACAGCTTAAAGCAAAGTGAACGCCAATCATGAGAATCAAATGATAGCTTAAATCTGCACGAGAATCAGGCGATATCTTAAAGCAAGGTGAACACAAAACATGAGATTCAAATGTTAGATTAAAACTGCTTGATAATCAGATGGTATCTTAAAACAAGGTAAACGCAAAAAAAGAATCAAATGATAGCTTAAAACTACATGAGAATAAGGTAATATCTTAAAGCAAGGTGAACGCAAATCATGAGATTCAAATGTTAGATTAAAACTTCTTGATAATCAGATGGTATCTTAAAACAAGCTAAACGCAAATCATGAGAATCAAATGATAACTTAAAACTGCATCATAAGCAGTTTATAGCTTCAAGCAAGTTGAACGCAAATCATGATAATCAAATGATAGCTTAAAACTCCATGAGAATTAGGTTTTATCTTAAAGCAAGTTGAACGCAAATCATGAGAATCAAATGATTGCTTAAAACTGGATGAGAATTAGGTTTTATCTTAAAGCAAGGTGAACGCAAATCATGAGAATCAAATGATTGCTTAAAACTGCATGAGGATCAGGTGATAGCTTAAAGCGAGGTGAACGCAAAACATGAGATTCAAATGTTAGCTTATTACTGCATGAGGATCAGGTGATAGCTTCAAGCAAGGTGAACGCAAAACATGATAATCAAATGATAGCTTAAAACTGCATGTGAATCTTAAAACAAGTTGAATGCAAATCATGAGAATACAATGATTGCTTAAAACTGCATGACTGTGCTAGAGTTAGATGAAAGTGATCGGAACACTACTAGAATTATGTTTCTTATGGTGTTAAGTGACTGTGGTAGAGTTAGATGAAAGTGATCGGAACACAACTAGAATTATGTTTCTTATTGTGTTAAGTGACTGTGCTAGAGTTAGATGAAAGTGATCGGAACACAACTAGAATTATGTTTCTTATGGTGTTAAGTGACTGTCGTAGAGTTAGATGAAAGTGATCGGAACACAACTAGAATTATGTTTCTTATGGTGTTAAGTGACTGTGCTAGAGTTAGATGAAAGTGATCGGAACACAACTAGAATTATGTTTCTTATGGTGTTAAGTGACTGTGCTAGAGTTAGATTGGGGAAGCTGTTATCGTTTCCAATAAACGTGTTAGCGCTAAAAAGTATCATTTTCATTTCAAACAGTTTAGAGCCTGATCAAACGCCGGTTAACGCGGCGTCTGATCACGCCCCAAACTGTATTCCTCCCTAACTTAAGAAATATAATTTGGTAATTTCTACCATTTAAGTGCATTCCGTTTGCATTTCGTGTGCGTTTAATCGGGAAAGAATAATATATTCTCCACTGTGTGTTGGTTGTGTTTTATTAGTGTTTGTTCGATAAGTGATATAACATTAACATTAGAACTGGACAAGTTCTTTAAAATATTGTATCTTGATTATAAATCCAAATTGTTTGAAGCAAAATTCACTGTACTCTGGTTAAGGCGGTAATGATTTAGTATTGTTTATGTATTAACCCATTTATACCCAGTGGATTATTCCATGTTTATATACAGTAGAACCTCTCTATAACGGCCACTAAAAAGAAGGCTAATTGTCTGTATAAAATACAGGTGACAGTTTAAAGCAATATGAAAGTGAAACAGAAAGCTCCAACAGGAGCTTTCTGTTTCACTTTCACATTGCTTTAAGCAGTCACCTGACTTAAACGGCCAATATTTGACACAATTAAGTGGTCGTTATAGAGAGGTTTTACTGTATTTGATTAGTCAATTTTTTATCAAAGGGATGTCTGGTCAACATTTTCATTTTCTTTTGAAATTCCTATCAGCAAACAGTGTAGACTCTGATCAGACGCCGCATAATGCGGCATCTGATCAGAGTCTACACTGTTTGCCTATGTCCCATATATGCGATCGTGGGCACAAATGGATTTATCTCTTTCAATACCTTTTCCCGAATCTCTTTTTTTCCGATTCGCATAACCACTCCCTGTCTCCACAAGGTATGTTTAGAATCCTTGCGGTCTTATTAAATTAGCTGCATTAGCCCATTCCATACTAAAGTAACTTTAACTGAATTTCGCAAACATTATAGATCCTCATCAGACGCTGAGTCACTTGGCGCTTGATCAAAATTTAAACTATTTGACATTTGTACCTAGTATATTCTTTAGTCGAACATGTACTAAATATAGTTTGATTTGATTTGTTTTGATTTTACGTCGCTTTCAACAGTATTTCAGTCATATCGCGACGTCCAGCTCATTATAGGTGGATGAAGACCCCAGAAGTCCTTGATGCACTGTTTCAGGCACAAATCGGCAACTGGGTAGAACTACCGACCTTCCGCAATCCAGCTGGAAGGCATCACCACATGAAAAATCCGAACGACCCTACTGGGATTCGAACTCACAGCGGTGAGGAGCTTATTGATGTAAGTCACAGTGACTATACCACTAGGCCACGGAGGCCCCAAATATAGTTTGAGAAAATATAACAGACATCATTTAATAACAGAAGTGGGTTTAACCCTTTCACTCTCCCTAACGCCTTACAGTGGGTATAGTTGATTATTGATTGCTACTGACCGTACCAAGGCGGGCTCCTATATTCACTTTGCTTTATGTTTGTCTTGCGTGTTGTTTTCTATTTAGTGTGTAGATGTAGGAATTGTATTGCGTGTGTGTGTGTGTATGTGTGTGTTTGTTGTGGTATGACTGTGTGTGTGTGTTCTGCTTGAGAGGTGGGTGTATTGTTTGTGTTACGTTTCCTGCTTGAGTCTTTCGTATTTATTTGCAAACAGTTTGGTTCCTGGTCAGACGCCGCGTCACGCGGCGTCTGATCAGGATCCAAACTGTTTGACGCTCTTTTATTAAAATTTCATAAGTCATACTGCGCTCCTATTCAACTTTGAAACGACATTGCAGACAACAAAATTGAAGCAGACGCCAATGAAACGGTGAAGATGTAAAAAGCTCACGGAATATCTGGCAGTGAAAGGGTTTAATGATCATAGAATCTTCAATTATGGTCGTTGTTAAGACGTGTCTATATATAGATATATAATTGCAGAATGTAATCTCCATAATGTGTTAAGGTTATACACTTACACATCTCCATTACAACCACGACATGAACAAAAACTGTACTAAGACTTAGGAAGGTGACTGCTTAAAGCAAGATGACAGTAAAGCAGAAAGCTCCTATTGGAGCTTTTTGCTTTACTGTTATCTTGTTTTAAGCTGCAACTGGTCTCAGATGCTATCAATAAGCGTAGATGTATGTGGTTGTATTAGAGAGGATGTACTTAATCTTACAATAATGAATTGTGTCTTAAGGGACTGGCAGATACAAGCTACAATTAGTCAAGACCGTACAATCTAAAAATGCTCATTTCTGATATGAAAAAACAAACTTTTTGCGATGGGTATCTAACATGAACATTAAAAGAAAACAACCTTTGAATATTAAAAAACAGGGGCCCGTTTTACTAAACTACTTACGCAAAAAATTTGCATAAGTCAAAATCATTTAACTCTTATTTTTCGATCATAAACGTTTGCAAACAGCAAATAGCCAGATCAGAGGACACGCTAAAAGCGCGTCCTCTGATCTGGCCATTTGCTGTTTGTAGCAAGTGATAATAAAGATATAAATTAAAATTTAAAAGTTTGACTTACGCAAATAATTTGCGTAAGTAGTTTAGTAAAACAGGTTCGGCGCTATTACAAGTACAGTGCTTCCTCTCTACAACAGCACCCACTGGGAGACAAAAAGTGTGTGTGCTGTTCGGAGGGAGTGCTGTTGTAAGGAGGGAATGTTTTTTTGTAGGGCCGTTGTAGGGAGGGAACAATTTGTAATAAATACTTTTATGAATATTTGATCTCAAAACATTTAGAGTTAAAATTTAAATTCCGCAAACCTTGTACTAGTGGGCGTCTTGTCTGTATTACTAATGGGACAAAATTGAATTAAACAAAGCCTGCTTTTTTCCATTTTTGCTTTATTTTCAATTATTTCGAAGAATCTCCAAATATTGAGAATTCCATACTGTAGTTGTCATAATGTCCTCTTTCGTACAGTGGAGAATCTGTTATTCTTTCCCGTTTAAACGCAAACGTACGCAAACGCAAACCACTAAAACGTAGAAAAGAACAACTTTTGGACAACTCTGATAATTCATCTTTATCTTGGTGGCAAACAGTTTGGAGCCTGATCAGACGCCGGGTTACCCGGCGTCTGAACTGGCTCCAATTTGTTTGCACTGCAAATAATAGTTTTAGCGTAAACGCGTTTATTGGGAAAGAATAACAGATTCTCCACTGTACCGTTTTAACTCTTTCGCTACATGTACAGTGGAGAAACTGTTATTCTTTCCCACTTAGTGCGTTTTAAACGCGTTTGAAAGGCGTTTGAAACGCGTTTTATCTATTAACTTACAAACGCGTTTGTAAGTGCGTTTAAACGCACTTATAAGTTAATAGTCATAATATGGTTTTACATTGCATTTTGGGTGTTTAAACAACGTTAAGAAAGATATTTTCTCATTTTTGCACTTTAAAAGTGCTTTATATATACACAAGTTGTGCGAATTGTGTTTTTTAAAGAGTTTTATCTCATTCGATCGTTAAATTAGACGATATGTGTTTCGTTTAAAAATATGGTGGTGCGTTTTGTTCCAACCGAAATATTTGTTAATTGCTTGGATTCAGATCAGTTGTTAAATTACTGGGCATCTGATTCGCATTAATGTTTGGATCCAGATCAGATGCCGAGTTACTATGATCAAATTTTGCACATTCTGATTTTTTACAAATATGTTGTTACATTCACACATTTGTACTAAATTCTATACATGGAATTGAAACAGTGTAGACCCTGTTAGGTCCATTCTTTTTGGAGTTTATATAATGATAGGTTATAACAAAACTAATCTAAAATTATCATAAAATCATCTAAACGCATACCTGATAAGTTCAGACGTTATTCCAGTGTCAAGTCAACATATTCAAAAGAATCATTAAGTCACATAACATTTAGATGAGCTGTAAATATGAAGGATTTTATCTATCTGTAAAGTATAACTGTACATGGTCAAAAACAGCAATATAATAATTGCCCATCGTGTAACCACGGAATTCTTGTATAATATAATTCTGTGGTGTAACTACCCGACATCTCGTTGCGTCATCAACCGGATATGGGGTAATAAAACTTCGGCTTATCAAAGTAAACATAATCCTAATTAGGGGTGCGAGTCTGTTGGGGGCAATTTTACAATTTATAGTCCGCCACCAAAATTGTCATTTTTATGGTCCAGGTTACTTTCACAAGAAATGGCCACACTAGTGTAAATCTATCATATAAAGTAGATCTAATTTGACTTTATCAAAGCTGTCAGTTTGGATCCTGATGTATTGCCGATTTAACATTTTACTTATTTTACCCCTAACTCCCCCAAAGTAATTGAAATAGATTCAAACCGTTTGAATAGAAATCAATATGATTTTAATTAATCTAATAAAATTTAACAGTTAAGATCTCGTTGGAACGCCGAGTCACTCAGCATTATGATGGAGAACAAAACTGTCTGATTTTTTAATCAAAATATTAATTCGTTCTATAACGTACATCAGTTTAGATCTTGATTAGATCATGGAGAAATCACAGACTGCTCCGTGATTAGATGGCGAACTTATCGGCGTCTCATCTACATGTACATAGAAAAATGTTTTCAAAGGTCACATAAAAATTGAGCGATATTGAGAAAATGCGTTTGCGTAGATGAATAACAGTATTTATTTGATCTTGACAAACTGCATACGTGACGCAATTTTCAGACGGGAAGATTTTCAAACAGTATCATTGATTGGAGCCAGATCAGACGCCGAGTTACTAATAATTTGATATGAACCAATGCTTGGATCAATATCATACGCCGAATTACTCAGGTCCTGGTCTACACAAATGAGTCCACCCAGTTCAGACGCCGAGTTACTAAGCATGACTAAAATGTCAATAATTGGTGACTGCATCAGCATGACCATATATGGGAGATAGTAAAGCCGGACGTGTACACAGCAGGCATTGTCCGCCTTAGGCCTCTGGCAATCTATACACCCTGTCATACTGTATACACTCACAGTTTTATCTAGGCATACATGTGCATGTAGGCATAAGAAGGGTACTATAAACCTAGTATAATTATTTAAATACCTTTCGGATTTATTTTAATTCGTATAATTGATCCATCTCGATAAAAACAAAGGTATGCCGAATGAAACGCAAAAATCCGCTTATAAACGCGTTTATAAACGCAAAACTCACTTATAAACGCAAAACGCGTTTATCGTTTATCGTTTCGTTTGCGTTTCGTTTGCGTTTCGTTTCCGCATGCGTAAGCATAAACGGGAAAGAATAACAGATTCTCCACTGTACCTAGCTATATCGTCTGCTTTAACGCTCTCATCGCCTAAATATCGTCTGCATTCGTAGTGTTGTCTGCTTTTTTTCTAAAGCCAGCTTTAGGTCAGTGCTTGGCTAAATAAATATCGATACGAGTGTAAAACAGTTTGGATCATGTTCAGACGCCGCGTTATGCGGCGTCTGATCAGGATCCAAACTATTTGAAACGTCGCCTTTTTGCGCCGTTGGCAGTGAGTTAACGGAACGGCATAACGCACTTTTTTATTTTTCTTCCTGAAATTTAAAATGTGTAGACTAACATCAGGGGGCCCCTGTCGGAGCCATCTGATCAGTTTTTACAAAGTTATTCATATTACATAATATATTGCAGTAAACAACTCTAAATAGTCACGTATTGAGTAGACTTATTTGAAAGTGAAACTATCCTTCTCTACAACGTCCCTCCCAACAACGAATTCCTCCTTACAACGACCCTTGCCGCCATTCCCTAAACGGAACAATTATCTTTAACGCTTTTACGGCTGCAATATCGTCTGCTTAAAATTGTCGTCTGCTGTTTTCTCTCACAGTAACATATAGGTAGAGAGATATTGATAGAATACATAAAATGACGAGTGACAAACAGTAAGAATCCTGATCAGACGCCGCGATCTGGATTCAAGCTGTTTGCAAATGTAAGCCAATTCTTAATTCCCCCTCTCTATTACGCAGAAAAGCATTACAGTGCTCCCTCCCAAGCCGCTGTTCCTCAATACAGGATTAGCGCTTACACTGCTGCAATATCGTCTGTTGTTTTTTTAAAGTCTCATATTGGACATTATTACAGAACAAAAATATTTTTTTTGACGAATATTAAACAAATAGAATCCAGATCAGACGTCGCGTTATGCTGCGTGTGATCTGGATTAAAGCTGTTTGCAATTTTTTGTTTTCAGTTTTGTTATTTTTCCTTCCCATAACAACTCCCTCCGAACAACATATACAATCGTTCTTTTTCTATGGGTGTTGTTACATTGGAGAAAACATTATTCTTTCCCAATAAACGCGTTTGCGCTAAAACTATTATTTCTATTGCAAAAAGTTTGGAGCCAGATCAGACGCCGGGTAACCCGGTGTCTGATCAGGCTCCAAACTGTTTGCCACCAAGATAAACATGAATTATCAAAATTGTCAAAAAGTTGCATTTTTCTACGTTTTCGTGTTTTGCGTTTGCGTTTCGTTTCGTTTCGTTTAAACGGGAAAGAATAACGTTTTTTCCACTGTATAAAGACTGAATACTGTTAATGAATAGACATTAAAATATATTTTGATTCTGATCAGACATCGAGTTTCCTGGTGCCTAAATTGGATCTGTACTCATGCACATGCAAACGAAACAACACTGTTACTATTACTTCAGAAATGAACTGAATGTTTTCGGCGTTAAAGCGAAATAAACGACAGAAAATGATCGGCTAATTCCATGAATCGCGCTAGCCGATCCTTTTCTGTCGTTAATTCGCTTAAACGCCGAAACAAATATGTTCATTTCTTATATTTACTTTATATTTGCTGTAATTTATAATATTAAACGAACATTTTATTAGTATACATGTATGTTTATTCCATGTTACAGGTTGTTAACACGAATAATGTGTGACCTGAAATGAACAACCATAACAGCATCATTGAAGCAACGCAACAAATGATTCGTGGAGAGCAGATCCAAAAGTTCCGCCTTCTTTGCGAAAGTAATCCACAAATATCGCTCTCCCTAGAAATTGAGTCTATACGAATACAATGTCATTTTTAATGGAATTAAAAGGGGCGAATGTAAATATATATGACATATTCTAATTATTCTACCTTATTAGTTTCCCTTAACAGTAGCTACAGTGGAGAATCTGTTATTCTTTCCCAATAAACGCGTTTACGCTAAAACTATTATTTGCAGTGCAAACAGTTTGGAGCCAGATCAGACGCCGGGTAACCCGGCGTCTGATCAGGCTCCAAACTGTTTGCCACCATGATAAACATGAAATACCAGAATTGTCCAAAAGTTGTTCTTTTCTACGTTTTAGTGCTTTGCGTTTGCGTACGTTTGCGTTTAAACGGGAAAGAATAACAGATTCTCCACTGTATGCTCGAACGCCCTATAATTAAGCTCTTTGCAAATGGTTTTAGTTTGACAACATTGAAAAACAATTCTACACCTGATAAGCCATCAGCCTGTTTTCCTCTCAGAATGTGATATATGTATGGCCAGTCTCTTCATTATTCCTATTATCTACTTTTAGATACTCGTGTTTCGATTGTATATGGAGGCCTTATCTACTTGCAGCAAATTATAGCACGCCATAAATACATGGCACGATACCACACCCAGTCACATTATATATAGAAAACATGTCAACACTTATTTATAATATCAAGTGTTTGGAAGTGTGTTACTACTTCTAAATATTGAACATTTTAGCGCAAAATTAATTACCTCTTCAACATTCCATTGTCCTCTGCTTCAATATTACTGTCTGCAAGATCGTTTCAAAGTTCAATTTAAGGTAGTATGACTGAAAAAATATCAATATGAGTGCCAAACAATTTGGATCCAGATCGTGTTAAGTGTAAAGTATTTGAAAAGTCGACTTTAGCAGTGCAAGGGTTGAAGACTCCGGTGTGTTATTGCCGGCGATCAAACCTGCAATTGTCCCGTCTGTTTTTGATTATTTGAGGTTGTTTATTTACAGTTTATTTGTCTATTGTTTATTTTTTTATTGGTAAAACAGTGCAGACCCTGATTAGGACCCCCTGATCTAGATCTACACTGTTTGCATTGGACAAGTCTACTCTTCATGTACTCTGTAAATGACGAGCATACTCGTCGATAGGATTAAATTTGTTAATTCATGAATTCTTGCTGCTTCGTTATTTTTTTCATTTATATCCAATTACTCCTTATTTATTTTCTTGGTAAAATATCACATTGTTGTAGTTAAGGTCTTAGATGAGTAATGCTTGACAGCGTTTCCGTGTTATTTCGCACAGGGGCCCGACACGATTGCTTTTCTTTTAGAGAAAAAATCGTCAGAAGGTATATATACTTCTGACGATTTTTTTCTCAAAAAGCAATCGTGTCGGGGCCCTGTGAGAAATCGAGCCCTGAGTGGAAAATTTTGCAAATAGACGAGTGGCCGGTGTGGAAATAAAAGAAAAACAATGTTTTAGTGGATCATAACTATTGTGCGGACGATAAATTGTTGAGTCTGCCAATGAAGAGCTAGATTTGCCAGGATCTGCGAGAAAAGCGCCCATAATTGATGAGGGATGCATGATTGAGATGACATAATGATGATTACAGAAGGATGATTTTGGCTAATCTCATTTGTTCGAAAGCAGCCTGTTTGGAATAAAACCACCAATCCACCTTTCTTTTAGCTCTTACAGTGGAGAAAACGCTATTCTTTCCCAGTAAACGCGTTTACGCTATAAGTACTATTTCTAGTGCAAACGGTGTGAAGCCAGATCAGACGCCGGGTAAACCTAGCGTCTGATCAGACTCCAAACTGTTTGCCACTCAGAAAACAATGAAAAGTCAGAATTGTCAAAATCGTGTCATTTTCTGCATTTTAGTGTTTTACGTTTGCGTGTAAACGGGAAAGAAAAAAGTGTTCACAACTGTAGCAGAGGGGATCATATCGGTTAAAAAACAGAAAACATTCCCTGTGACAAATAAGCCCCAGAACCACAACAAAGGTAGAGGAACAGACTGCCTATTAAATACAGATCTGACTGTAAAGCAAACCTGTGGTACATATCAAACATGTTTCCCTAAATCAACCCTTTACTCCATCGATACTCATGTTAACATATTCTTTCACTCAAGTAAATAGTTTAATTTTATACAGTCATGAATATGCACAATAAAAATCCTTTATCTAAGCAGACTGTACATAGTTTAAGCAGACTGGAAGTAAAGCAGAATTAATCCTGCTTTAATTTCAGTCTGCTTTATGCAAATATTTGTCTTCAATACTTAAAATAAGCTATGGAGTAAAGGGTTAAATAGCTATTGCAATTATTTGGTTGCAACATACCAGCCATTCATTATGAAACTTTGTAATCATTGTCAACTTTTACAGTCAATCTTGTATTTAGTGATCACTCTAGTGAATACCTATATTTTGTCTTGTATGGAGCTGTCTGTTTAATGCAGGATAAAACTTATTCAGAATGCTTGAGCATGAGTTTTCTTTACTATTCCTACCCTGAGTTAATTAGGCTAGTGTCATAGTTAAGAGGTATGTACACTCATTCGCACGGTGGTTGCTTTATACAAGATTGACTGTATTGTTCACATGTCTTGCTGGAGAATATTGTTTTTCTTGCGATACAGAATTTGTAAAACAGACAATAGCTATTAAATCGACAATTCTTTGTGAATTCAACAAATATTTGCAAATGACAGTGCATGTTACACCAACAAATTTCATTTTTCCTTGATTTTACTTTCCCACAAAGTTTGACCCCTCTCAAACACAATTTCATTTTTCTCAAGTCTCAATGTATTATGCAAACAAATAAATGTTTCTACCTGTATTAGTATAAAACAATGTCTTAGGTATAAATGCATAATTAAATTTTATTTTTCTCAAGTTACATGAGGTCAACCCTCCTAATTTGTTTTCTATTTTGTTCTAGAGACATGGTAGATAATTTTAAGTGTGGTCACTATGAATGCCCCTGCCTAAATTGTGTAAAAATCTCAGTTTTACTAAAATATAAAACATGATTTTTGAGAAAAAAATGGACTCATAAAATATAAGATTTTATTTTAATGCATTATGCAAAAAAATATTTTTTTTTCTACCTGTATTAGTATAAAACAACGTCTTAGGTATAAATGCATAAATAAATTTTGATATTTTTATTAATAGTTGTAATTTTTATCCTCGGAAAGAAAAAAGAGGGGTAGTCATTTTAAGACGTTTTTTGAAAAGTAGGGTACCAAGACAAAAATACCAATAATTTCAGTTATAGATGGTGAAAAATCTTTTTACTCTGGAAAATGATATAGAATTGAATACAATTACACTGAATAAGAAGGTGTATGGCTTTTGCGGATTCGTTTCAAAGAGCATATTCATCAAAAACCTTAAATACCTACTTGTGACCATTTGTTTCTTAGTTAGGCCATTTGCCATCTATTGAAATCAATTAAAACTCAAATTTCGAGCAAAAGTTGTTTTACATCATTTACCATTTTAGACAGTGTCAACAAAGTTCTATTCTAGAAATACAAAAATAGGTAAAATCTTTCTTATTAATTGGTTTAATATCCACGTGTGACCATTTGTTCTCTCAGTTGGCACATTTTCTATCAAATGAAATCAATAAAAAAAAATTCCGAAAAAAGTTGTTTTTCATCAATTGTTTTGTTTGTTTGTTTTGTTTTGTTTTACGTCGCTTTCAACAGTAATTCGGTCATATCGCGACGTCTAGCTAATTACAGGTGGAGGAAGACCCCAGAAGTCCTTTATGCACTGTTTCAGGCACAAATTGGCAACTGGGTAGAACCACCGACCTTCCGCAAGCAAGCTGGAAGGCTTCCCCACATGAAAAATCCGAACGACCCTTACTGGGATTCGAACTCACAGCGGCGAGGAGCTTAGTGGTGTAAGTCACAGTGACTATACCACTAGGCCACGGAGGCCCCTTTCATCAATTGTAGTTTTAAGCTAAGTTAGGAGTGGGTGGGGTAAGAAGTTGCCCCCATAACATTTTCATTGTTCTTCAATTAATTTCTTAGCAAACGTTTTATCTACATATTCAGACAACTAATTGTCTTTCAAGACATCAGAGAAAATAAAAATAATTAAGATAATGAAGGACTCCAAAGTTCATGTTTCACAAAAATTCTAAAATTGACTAAAATTCCGTTTGCTGATAAATAAACTGCTGAGAGATGAAAAACAACTTTTTCAGAATTTTGAGATAAAACTTGAATAATAAGAAAGAGAAGGAGCTAACTAAGAGAATAAATGGCGACAGTTGAGTACTTGGATGAGTGGTTACCGAGTTAGAAGGTGAAATATGTTTTTACAGTCAAACGGTTAGAGACAAACTGGCGTCTGCTGAGAGTTTGAGTGGCAATGACGAGTTTACTGGCTGCTTGTGTGGAACTTTATCTCCCATCTATTGCACAATGTCAACTCCAACCCGGGACAGTTCTGGAGGAAACCCTCCAAGTATCCAAGGTCCTCTCTCGTCTCTGTCAATCTTACCCAGTCTAGTTCTACAGTCACTTTACGTTTTGTCTGGGAAAGTCCGCGAGCAAAGTCACGCAGTGACGTCACTGGTAATGTAACAGACTGCAGTACAACCTTCTCCACACAGTGTGGCAAAGACGGCAAATTAACTACATACCCGAAGGAGGAGTCGCCAAACCCGTCAAGAGTAAGTTCCTGAAGCTGCGTCATAGCAGAACAATCTATCTTAGCTCTACACTTTACATGTCTGTCATGATCTGTACAGTATAACCCCTCCAGTACTAACTGTCTAATGATGGGAGACTGGGATAAACTGTCCAATATTTGTTCTAAATGTTTATGTCTCAGTTTAACCCTCTCCAGCCTAAGTGCCATTAAAGACTTGCTAATGCTGCTGCATATGGCAGTAACTAACTTATCTGTGGCTGTGCACTTAGTGCGCAAGTACAGGGCTGTAAGTGAGCCCGAGTTGTTATCTACTAGAGCTGCCACTGTACTGTCGGGTATAAGGGAGGGACAATGGTCATACAGGCGTAGTTTTTGTAGTGAGCGACATTGTAGAAACTGACCAGTTATAGCTGACAACTTAGCAGCATCAATGTGATCAGTCCTTATGTACACAGACTTGACTTTGGACATGTCAGAGCAGAACAACAAACGTTCTACAGCACGGACATTGTACTCATCAATACGGAAGTCCTGCAAACAGACATTCTCATAATGGTGGCCATTATTGATGCATTCTGATACACAGTCAGACACCCATATCTGTATGTCCTTTATCAAACTGTCATAGTTACCTATATTATCTACAGTCTGTCTGTATGTGTTAACCCGCTCGTCAGCACTAACAACATGACCCAAATGTTCTGACAACTGTCTTGTCATGTCAGGGTCCATTCCAGCTACAAACAGCCACACCTGATTCATTTCTAACATGGTCTCTACTGAATTACACAATTGTGTTACTTCTTTCAGAATGTTTTCAGCTTTGTCATTAGTTACTAAATACAAAGCTGCGAGACATTCTTGTACCTTTTTATGTAAGAATGAAAACTTTTTATATTTCCCTGTACGCTTGCCATAATCCTTACATTGAGATAAAATGCCACAATGTAAGCAGAGTTCAATAGTTGAAGGAGAAATGCCAAATATTTCCAACTTTGAGCTTTTGAAGACAAAATAATCTTCCTTTTGTTTATTAAACAAAGCTTTATAAGCCAGCTTTGACAAACAGTGGAGTAATTCTGCATATTTTTGGCAATTATCTTTGTTGCTGAAGCATTCTGGCAGCTTTTTTGATGTTGCTTCAGCTGTGCTTGAACTTTCTGGGATTTCCTCAGGAAGATTTTTCTCTGAACGTTCAAACATCAGCTCCAGCATACTACAGTACAATTGTAACTGAGAATTGCCAAAGTATTTGCCAAAAAACCCACAAAGTTACCAACTGTATGAGAAGAACGGGCACAGATAAATATTCCTGAAGTTTTTTCCTCTTTATCTCAGCATTAAACTTATAAATTGATGTTTCTGTTCTTGCCTCTTCGTTAAGATTGTGTAACACTTTCTGTGCCAGTTCCTCAGCCGAGTCTCTATATAGCCCACATAACTCTACATGTTTATCCACATCTTTGTTTTTAAGAGCAATAACGTCATATTTCCAATTACGAGTGGTGGTAATAAAGATACAGTTTTTATTTGCAGTATTTCTTCCAGGAATGTGGTCATTAATATTTGAGCATTTCTCAACATCACGTGGACATGACCACTCATCCAAACCATCCAATAAAACCAAACACCTCTCATTCTTAAGTATGTCTGATATCTTCAACGACTCTGGGACATTCGACAATAACTGCTTTTGAATCATGTCCTCAACATGGTAGGTTGTTTCATTATCTCTTAAATTAATGTGAAACAAATATCTGAAAGCTGACAACATTTCTTGATCTTCCGCAGCAAGGGTATCATCAGCTTTCAGGTTTATGTCATTCTGCATTGCAGTGCACCAGTTGAGGACCAGGCGGTTACAAAATGTTGACTTTCCAGTCCCAGCATCGCCGGTAATATAAACATTTTTACAAATTTCTCCAGATTTAGACTGGAATATGTCTTTATATATTAGTTTAGAGGGCTGTGACTTCCGGTCTTTCACTTCTTTCATTTGTCCACGCTCGTTGATCTCCCTTATACGCTTCACTGACGGTTGAACATACATTTCTGAAAGGTAGACCTCCTCCTCATCCATAGGATTCTCCCAGTACTTGTTCTCCTCTCCGTACTTATCTAGAAGATATTGCTGGAGATCTGAAAAGGAAGACATATGTTAATTACATGTAACAGCAATATCAAGTGGCAGGGCGTGGATACAGAATGTGTTGCTTTAGGTTTTTAGTCATTATTCTCCCAGTATCGAAAGATGTAGGAGCATATATTATAGTGAGTGTTCAGACCGCCCGTCGCGATCAATCAGTCCACCCATGCGTAAGGGATTAACCAGATTTAATCGTCTCATTTAGCATCAAAACCACTGACTAGAATGCTTTGATACGTATACAGTTGTTGCAAAAGACCATTTCAAATTTTTCTATATCACCCTACCTTAATTTGACATTGCCATTGATCACCTTTGGACCAAGAATATTTTAATGGGCTATTTCTTTATTAACTAAACTTTACCGTTTAGCATGACATCAACACTGCTTAATACTAGATTGCTTCGATGCTTACACAGTTGTTGCGTTTGACCTTCACAATATATCCACATCACCCAACGTTTATTTGACCATGACCAACTTTAGACGAGAAATGATTCTGAATATATTTGCAATAACGTCACCGGAACCATAACCGTTTATTTAAATCAGTATTGTTTGTTATCGTTTATCACTTGTTGGACAAGAAGGCTATTGAGGCCCAATTTGCCGCCCAAATGTCACTATTCCAATGTTATAAAGCATTTGATAAGTCAGATTTGAGTTTCTACCACACAAAAGCTCAATTTTGACCAATTAAATGCTTGAGAACAATCCTAGACTCATTCAAGAGTTGTTAAAACTAGAGGGATGGCTTTGTAAGACAAATAAGATGCCCCCGCCGGCAACAAATTAAGACAAAGAGCGGACATGAAAAAGTTAACGGACACGGACAGACAGCGCCATAGAATAATACGTCCCGTCTGAAGAAGGGTGTATAATAATGTATCTTGATCTCTCTCACTGTATGACATTGCTCTCTGAGTTTTGCGACATTCTTTTCTATGTGACATTTTTTGAAATGTCAAAAAGAGGAAAATAACTTGTTTCTTGATTTTCTTTCTGTATTAATAAGAGCACTTTGCTTCTTATTTTATAAAACATGAATGAGACGATTCTAAGACCAGGGTTGAAAAGTTCGGTGGAATAAAAATAGATATTAGATGGCAGCTTGCGTGATATTCAAATTCTCAACCTTTGCCTCGGAGAGGCATTCTGTTTCTCGGCTTGACAATTTGGATAAACGGCCATCTTATATTTATATAGTGTCCAAAAAAAGCAAAACTGTTAAAGCGAGGTAAAATTATAACAAATCAAAATCAAAAATCAGTGTCCAAGACTTTATTGAGGCAAATAGTTTGAACAAGTGTCCAAGACTTTATTGAGGCAAATATTTGTTCCAAGTGTCCAAGACTTTATGGATGCCAACATTTTAACCAAGTTTCCCAGAATTTATTGAGGCAAGAAGTTGGCACACATTTCCAAAACTGTATTGTGGCAGACATTTTGACCAAGTTTCAGATTTCTTGTGTAGCCTCTAGAATGTTGACATAGTGGCCTAGTTTTTGACTGCGGTAAACATAACTCACATTCAATCTTTTGTGATCTGTTTAACCCATTTACGCTCAGTGTATTCGTCAATGCTTATTTATTAGATTAGTCCATTTTTGATGTAAAAGGTACCTGGTCTTTTTATTTTTTATTTGTTTGATATTGAAATTCCTTTCTTATTTGTTTGATATTGAAATTCATATCAGCAAACAGGGAAGACTAAGATCAGAAAATGCATAATGCGGCGTCTGATCAGAGTCTACAATATTTGCCCATGCCCCTATATAATAGGACAGTAGGTACAAATAGGTAAAGGCAAACATTCTGAATAGACCTTATTACACTGGCAGCCTCTAGATTGTTAACTTTAAACACTGACAAAGTCAGAAAAGGGATCCGCATAAAACGGTCAGAAGGAAAAAGGAACGTTGCTCAAGTTCCTCAAAACCATGAACCCTTTCCCAAACAGAAGCGCCTTTTAACGCATTCAATTAATTATTCCAGTGAACAAAAACTAGAAATGTGTTTTTTGAGAAAAACGCATGTCTGCCCCGTGATATTGTCCGGAAACCAAAGCGAAGTCAAAACTCTAGTTTTAGCAACAGATCATGTGACCTTTGACCTACCGATTTGAAATGCAATCCTAAACTTACTCTCTTAATATGCAACCAGTTCACTAAAACTGGATGTGATCTGGCCATTAGAACAAAAGTTATTGTACCAGTAAGGGGGAGACTTAACAAGTTCAATTATACAGTCGTGTACATGAATCATAAGAACTTGTTGCAATGTCTGCTTCACTTTCAAGCTGCTGTAAGTTGCCACTTGTATTCAAAACAAGAAATATGCTCTGGGGTAAAGGATTAAATAACGCTTTGTGTTATGCAACCATGTTTATTATTTTAGTATTGCTGTTTACTTAACTGACCCCAACACTAAATACCTTCAAATGCATGCTTAAATATTTAATGTGTTTTGTCCCAAATGTCGAATGGCATACAGTCGAACGTTGCCATCTCGAACACGTTTAAGTGGAACAAACCTATATTGCAAAGTTTAAACGGGGCCTTGTCATGGTTGAACTTTAAAATACGGATATGTTCCATTTAAGAGAAATATCAATGTTCTGCTGTATATCTAAAACCTGCTTTAACCGACACACTGCTTTATCAGACATCATCTGTTGGTACCGAAGGATGTCGGATAAGGCAGCTTATACTGTTTATCTATATTGGTATTTACCCTGAATAGGTTTGCTTGTCGGCGTCGTCCCTTTGATCTTCTGATGTTTTAACTGTTGAGGCAAAGCAGTGACATTGTCCTGAAAAGCAACAGAGATACATTCCGATATTTATGTTTACAGTTAAATATTAAGTACATGCGGCAATAAGTTAACTTTATAAGCCAGACTAAGATTTCGTAGTGTCTAACTGAGCATTGTAACTATTTCATTGTCTTTATGAAGTCATATCCTGTCTAACCCTAAAACTAACCCATGAATGAGATAGTCTTAAGGTTAGACAGGTTATGACGTCATATTACCATCTGCTGACTCACTGTCCGTTTTATTTATAAAGTGTAGAATGTACGACTGTTTGACTATAGACATACATTGTATGAATGTCAGTTTGGATTCTGAGTTTGCATAGGTTTATGTTTGTTGTGTTATAGAACCTGTCAGATAAAATGTTCAATTATTCCATCGATGGCATCGATACTGTTTGCTATGGAAATAATAGTTTAGCGTAAACGCATTTATTGGAAAAGAAAAACGTTTTTTCCACTGTAGCAATATTACGTTATGCAAAGCTCTCTCTGGCAGAAAGCACTCTTTGTTACTTCTGTATTTCGTTAAGCAGCAAGTTTGTCTTTGCCCAAACGTTAACTGTTTTATTTTACGTAAAATATATAATTATCGTAGATATAGCATGTGAATACAATGTAATATACCATATAAAGAGTAGTTTTCATGTACTGTCCCCAACCAACCAACCATTCTGTCTCCCAACACACCCCCTTCATGTCACATCTTACATTCCTCCGTGCCTCCTCTTCACTCCTCCTTACCTCCTCTTCACTCCTCTTTACCTCCTCTTAACTCCTCCCTGTCTCCTCTTCACTCCTCTTCACTCCTCCTTACCCCCTCTTCACTCCTCCCTGTCTCCTCTTCACTCCTCTTCACTCCTCCTTACCTCCTCTTCACTCCTCTTTACCTCCTATTCACTCCTCCCTGCCTCCTCTTCACTCCTCTTCACTCCTCCTTACCTCCTCTTCACTCCTCCGTGCCTCCTCGAGCCTCTCTTTTGTCCGTAAGCAGTTGTACCGAGACTAAAGGAGTTATCAGTCGCACTCACTGAACCCTGACCTAACTCGAGTGTGTAGAAGACAGTCGCAGACCATTTTTATTAACTCAGGATGGTTCTGGGAGATGTAATGTAGCGATAACTCATTTGGCAATGGATCCTGAAATTCTGCGAGGGTACCGGAAACAGTCGCAGACCGGCTTAATGAACTCGGGAGGTTGCAGAAAGGTCAAAATTGGTCATAACTATATTGGCACCGGATCCTGAAAGTCTGGGAGGGTGCCAGAAACAGTCGCAGACCGTTGTAATAGACTCGGGGGGGGGGGGGGTTCTTAGATGCCGGAACTATGCATAACTCTTTTGGCACCGGAATTCTGAAAGTCTGCGAGAGTGCCGAAGACAGTCGCAGACCGTTGTAATATTCTCTGACGGTTCCGTCGCAGTCCTTTCCGGTCATCTGGTCCCTGGGCTGTGCGATCCCGATTATACGGGGTTTTGAGCACAGCGAACAGCAAACAGCAATCAAGGAAGCTGGTGTCCGACATAAACTACTCTTGGCGCTGTTCCTCAAACATGACAATTATGTCCAACCTATTGGAATTAGAAACGATTAAATATTAGAGGAGAAAAACACTTTTCTTTCAAAAAAACGTTTATGTCATAAAAATATACCATGCTATCTCCCTACAAAGGCCCTCCAAACAACGTCCCCTTCCTTACCACGACCCTTGGCGCTGTTCCCCAAACACGACAATTATGTTTAACGTTTTTGCTGCTGCAATATCGTCTGCTTAAATTTGTCGCCTGCTGGTTTCTCAAATTTAGATATTGGACATTTTGATAAAAAAAAGGCAAAATGATGAGTGACAAACAGCTTCAATCCAGCGCGGCGTCTGATCTAGATTCAAGCTGTTTGCAAATGCAACTGTAAAATAATTTCCCTCCATATAACGACTCCCTCGCACACATTGTGTGTGTCCCATTGTGTGTCCTCCTAGAGAGGTAGCGCTGTACATGTATTGCGATTAAACTTCGTGGAACCAGCACAGACGCAGGTTTACTCAGCCTCCATTGGATGTTCTACTAAAATTTGATTAACAGTCTACATTTAACCCATTACCCAATAGCCTATTTCTAGTTGTGAATACAGGATACCACTTAAAGCAGGTCGAAAGTAAAGCAGAATGTACTTTTAGTCACATTCTGCTATTCCTTTAGGCCTGTTGTTAGATAATATGTAATATGATATACACAATATTGTTTTAGGTACTGTATAAGTGGAACTATATTTTTTACAGTGACGGAATAATTTTGAGGAGTTAGAAGGAGTAATGATGGGGGTAATGGGTTATAAGCCATTATGTCTTTTTAACCATTGTATTAAATTACATGTTAGAGAAGTTTGATGTTAACGTCTACACAACAATACTCGTATTAACAGAATGAGATGGAGTGAGGGGACTCTTTCACATTCAAAGGCATTAGCAAGGCTATTAATTATAAAAAAATCCGATAGAAACCTGAGAAAGTAATAGCAGGAAATGAACGACTGGTTACATGTAGGATTACGGTTTCTTTCTTCATTTCTAAATATAATGGCAAGCTTCTAGGTTACTTGGGGTGTTATATTTCTCCAAACGTTTTATGATGGACATTAGTATATTGAGCAAACCGAACTATAGAGTTTTTACCGGACTACCAGCAAAGTGTTCAACATATAGAGGATAACTGTTTTTTTCAGTGTAAGATCGAAATTTAATCCATTGAGTGAACATCAGACGTTATATTTTCACGAGTGGCGAAGCCACGAGTGAAAATATAACAGTCTGATGTTCACGAAATGGATTAAATTCGATCTTACACTGAAAAAACACAGTTATTCTATTTATTTATGCTTTTAAGCCACTTTTTAAACGAAATTGTTTAAAAATTGAAAGCGAACGTACATTATTTATCCCGTGTTGAGCCCCACGTTTTATGTCGAACACATGCGCGTGACAGTTGGCGGTATAATGACGTCATCCGAATGACTTCGTTGCTCCCGAGTTAGGATTCGTGCTCTTCCGGTGAGTAGTTCGCGACAAATCGGACTGCCGGAATTTAACGATAAGACACGATTGACTACGATTCTTGGGGAGCCCTACGGGGAAAATTCATAATAAAAGCGATTGGTGATAATCCACTGCAGTGGATTACCAAGTGATCATCCACTGCTTTATCGTGGTAATCCACCGAAAAGCATAAATAAACTTGTTTAACTTAGTGATAATTTATATTTCAAGTTGAAGCTGTAAATTTGAAACATTATCCGAGAGAAAATTGAGAACACAGACGCAGAAAACGCACGACTGTTGTCATGTATGTATGTGCGTACGTACTTCTAAAACTTTTGGCAAATAATTTGGTAAATCGGCGTTTGAACTGGTCCCAAACTAGTCTTAATGCACTATAGTGCATAGAGTATACCAGGTTTTAGAAATAAAAAATATCAGACAACATGTTTGAAACAAACGGTTATACAGTGGAGAATCTGTTATTCTTTCCCAATAAACGCGTTTACGCTAAGACTATTATTTTCACTGCAAACAGTTTGGAGCCAGATCAGACTCCGAACTATTTGCCACCAAGATAAACAAGAATTATCAGAATTGTCCAAAAGTTGTTCTTTTCTACGTTTTAGTGCTTTGCGTTTGCGTACGTTTGCGTTTAAACGGGAAAGAATAACAGATTCTCCACTGTAGCCCAGTGTTTTCTTCAATTCTGTTGTTTGCAAAATCGTTTCAAAGTATGACTGAGGAAATTGTAAAACGAGTATCAAACAGTTTGGATCCTGATCAGACGCCGCATTACGCGGCGTCTGATCAGGATCAAAGTTGTTTGCAAACGCGCTTTAAAACGTCAATGACAGTGAAAGGGTTGCTGTCTGATATTGTTCAAAGCTGTAAACGATCGACATCAGTATTTGGAGCATACCGGTTTCTCCAAATTGAGATGCACACTGTACTAAACGTTATTCTTTGAAAGTAAACATGTATGTACTAATTAGTTATTCCCCGGTAAACACTTCTGAGCCTGCTTGCACGCCGGGTGTTTGCCACTCAAATGAAACAAACTTAGCAGACGATTCAAACTCTTGTCATGTTTTACCTTTGATTACATTGGGTTTGAATTTAGTTCCGTTTAATTGGGAAATAATTACAGCTTTTCCGCTGTACATGTACCGACCAATCTCTCTCAAGCATACAAGGAAGTTTGCATAGCTAGTGTCAACCCTTTACCTGATAGCCTATTTCTAGTATTGAAAATAGGTGACTATTTAATGCAGGCTGAAGGTAAAGCAGAATGCGCCTTAAGGCGCATTCTGCTTTACTTTTAGCCTGCTTTAAGCTACTTTCTGCTAAAACATATGAAATATTTATGATAATACATATTTATGACAGTATAAATGGGAACTATTTTCTTCAGCGTATGATTGAATTAAAGGGGCTAAAAGACGCTTCCATTGGGTAAAGGGTTGATAATTGCTTGTTATGCTGAATGATAAATTGTATTAGTCGATGCTCCTAATTTGGAACTATTTCCATGAGAAATTGGATAACGAATCTGAAGACTGCAAAATACAGTGGAGGTCAAAGAACATGTACTTTACCAGCATAATGACGTGAGGAACAAGACAAGGACAGAGGAAATCGTGTGATGGAAGACACCAGATATCTTAATGGCAGAGTTTTTAAAGGCTTAGAGTAAACCGATATTCTTGACAAATGTATCTTTATTCAAAGAACTGTGGTTTGTTTCTGAAAGGAGTCATTGTGTACGTTTCTTCTAGAATTCAAGATACAATAGAATCACTCTATTTCGACCACTAAAACGAAGGCTAAAGATTATATTAACCCTTTGGTGATCAATATTTTCGGGAAATGTTTACCCGTTCACCGCTTTATTGTCGTCTGCGTCAATATTATCGTGTGCAAGACACGTTTCAGATTTAAGGTTGTATGACTTAATAAATATCGATACGAGTATCAAACAGTTTGGATCCTGATCATACGCCGCGTAACGTGGCGTATGATCAGGATCCAAACTGTTTGCAAACGCGCTTTAAAGCGTCCTTGAGAGTGAAAGGGTTAAACTCTTAGAATAAACCGATATTCTTGAGAAATGTATCTTACAGTGGAGAATCTGTTATTCTTTCCCAATAAACGCGTTTACGCTAAAACTATTATTTGCAGTGCAAACAGTTTGGAGCCAGATCAGACGCCGGGTAACCCGGCGTCTGATCAGGCTCCAAACTGTTTGCCACCAAGATAAACAAGAATTATCAGAATTGTCCAAAAGTTGTTCTTTTCTACGTTTTAGTGCTTTGCGTTTGCGTACGTTTGCGTTTAAACGGGAAAGAATAACGGATTCTCCACTGTAACTCGATGACCTGTGGTTCGTTTCTGAAATGAGTCATTGTCCACGTTAGAATACAAATACAGTGAAAACACTTTATTTCGACGTCTAACACGAGGGCTAAATACACATTACCAGTTGACAGTGTGATACAGAGTGATGTATTTAGCTCGAGACGATTTTGGCGGAAATAGCCGATCTGACGAGCGCCTTGGCGCGAGTCTGATCTGTTGTTTCCGCCAAAAACGTCGAGAGCTAAATGCAACACTATGTAGCAAACTGCCCACTGGTAATGTGTTTATTATATGCCTTGAATACACACCAGAAACAATTAAATAGTTGTTTAAATCACTTTATAGCCAACATTTATTAGTTATTTGAAGCAGAACAAGATTTTTTGTTTGCCACAATAAATAACGCGGCACTTGTACACGTACGTAAATGACGTCACGTTAAATCGAAAGCGAGGTCAGAGTAAAATACAAAGTGGCTGATACAAGGTGGTTGATACAGACTCTTGTATTTTACTGTGCAAATACACGCGGAAACGCTCGATATCATACGAAGGCATATAATAAATAATTTTATTCTTCACTGTACCTGTATACCACCCTATGTGGCAGAGCGCCCCCTGTTGATATCAGCCAGGAACTAAGCTGGGAGAAGTGTAGATAACTCCGTACTGCCTGTAAATAACTCCGACCAATGTATACACTGTATATTAACCCTTTCACGATCTAATTCTTTGGGAGATTTTACCCATTCACCGCTCTATTGTCGCCTGCTTCAGTATTGTTGTCTGTAAGACACGTTTCAAAGTTAGATTAATGCCCCTATTCCACACCGACTACGAATCCCACGAATCGCTACGAATTGGAAAATGCTAGGATTCGTAGTTGATTCTTAACAGATTCGTGGAGTTCTTACCTGATTCGTAGTCGATTCTTGCAATTCGTGAGCGGTCGGGGATTCGTGGCAAAAGTTTTGAGCTGTTCAAAGTTTTGGCCAAGACCTCCACGAATGGAACAATGGGTAGTTAATTCGTAACAAATTCGTAGTGCATTCGTAGGATTCGTAGCTGATTCGTAGGATTCTTAAACGGCTTTTTTGGCGTTCGTGGTATTCTTAACTCATTCGTGGGATTCGTGAGTACCAGTTTGATACATTTCTCCTGTAGCCAGGAGTCTGAGAGTCAATGCCAGCTTCACTCCGGTATATATATTTGGTCTCACGTGAGTGTCCCTCCTCTGCTTGGATGACTGACCTATAATCCTGGCATTCTTAGATACAGCGCTCCCTCTCTATACAACGACACCACATGGGACACACACAATATGTTCGGAGGGAGTCGTTATAGGGAGGGCAACTTAAGACTTGGTTTACATTTGCAAACAGCTTGAGTTAAGTTCAGACGCCGTGTAACACGGCGTCTGATCTGGATTCAAGCTGTTGTTCACTCGTTATTTTTTTCTATCAAAATGTTCAATATGTAAATTAGAGAAAACCAGTAGACGATAATTTTAAGCAGGCGATATTGCAGCAGCAAAAATGTTAAACGTAATTGTCATGTTTGGGGAACTGTCGCAAGGGTCGTTGTACGGAGGGGTCGTTGTTGGGAAGGCCGTTGTTGAGAGGGAACACTGAAGTTGGTAAAGGTATTCTCATTTTCCACACTATGCTAATGTTCTAGCGTTCTAGATGGAGTCAGCCACTGTCTAACCCAGCACCTTGTGGATCGTCCCCTTCTTCTTCGGGATATCTTCTTGCTATAAGCATGCAGCTAGCGTTGATGCGCAAGTTCCAAATTCAGTGCCACTGCTGCTCTATCTTAAAAGTCAATTTCTAGACTGATGCCCGAGTTGAAACGGGAACTACAGCGCTCGCTCTCTACAATTGGCGTTGTTGGAGGGAGTCGTTAAAGGGAGGGAAATTGGCTTACATTTGCAAACAATTTGAATCCAGATCCGACGCCGAATAACGCTGCGTCTGATCTGGATTCAAGCTGTTTGTCACACGCCATTATTTTTTTCTGTCAAATGTCTATTATTTAACTTTGAGAAAAACAGCAGCCAACAATTTTAAGCAAACAATATAGCAGGCATGAAAGGTTGGACATATCTTTTTTTGGTTGGAAAACAACGACAAGTGTTGTTGTAAGGAGGGAGTCGTTGTTTGGATGGCCGTTGTAGGGAGGGAACACTGTATACCTTCAAGAATCTCACGAACCGTCAAGAATCAAACTTCATTCGTAGCTGATTCGTAGATGCATTCGGCATATTCGTAGATGCATTCGGCTTATTCGTAACTGATTCTTAGCGTTCGTGCAGTAATCGTAGTGGATTCTTGTAATTCGTACTGAATTCTTGACAGTATTCGTAAGATTCGAGCCGAATCCCACGAATATTCTTAACTCGTTCGTAGCCGATTCGTAGAGGGCCACGAATTGGATAGAAATAAATGCCGAACTCCACGAATCCCCACGAATCACAGCATTTATCAATTCTTGGGATTCGTGGGATTCGTAGTCGGTGTGGAATAGTGGCATTAAGCTTGTATGACTTAACAAAATATAGATACGATACGTCTGATCAGGATCCAATATTTGCAAATGATAGTGAACGGGTTAATCTATCACCCATATGGAATCAATTAGCTTTCTGTATAGTGGTCGTAATAGAGGAGTTTATAACTGTATGTCATAATTTCAGAGAGAAACTGCTTTCAAATCAAGTTTAAAGAGTATTTCAGACGGCACAATTACAGTGGAGAAAACGTTATTCTTTCCCAATAAACACGTTTACGCTAAAACTATTATTTGCAATGCAAACAGTTTGGAGCCAGATCAGACGCCGGGTAACCCGGCGTCTGATCAGGCTCCAAACTGTTTGCCACCAAGATAAACATGAATTATCAGAATTATCCAAAAAATGTACTTTTCTACGTTTTAGTGCTTTGCGTTTGCGTACGTTTGCGTTTAAACGGGAAAGAATAACAGATTCTCCATTGTAGCAGGCAACACTTTAATGGCTTGCAGAAGGCTACCAACTACAGTATAACCCATCTTTCACGACCACTATATTAAGTTTATTATAAGGTGTTTACGACAGGTTGCATGTACTACTTAAAGCAAGGTGACAGTAAAACAGAAAGCTCCTATGGGAACTTTCTGTTTTACAGTCACCTTGCTTTAAGCTGTTTCCTGTATTTTATCCAAGCAATTAGTCTTCGTTTTAGTGGTTGTAATAGAGAGGTTGTACTGTAATATCATTTTTCTCATGTGGGCGAAATAGACAATATTATATTATTCAACGTTTCTTTCCAGAGGGAGATTCTATGATGAAATATTGCTAGTAAAGTGTGATAATAAATACTGAAATTAACCCTTATCCTGCGGTGATGTCGTCTGCTTCGAAATTGTCGTCTGCAAAAAAATTTAAATTTAGATTTTTACATTTTTTAAGTAAATAAACCTAAAGAAGAGTGCCAAACAGCTTGGATCCAGATCAGACACCGCGTTACGCGGTGTCTGATCTGGATCTAAACTGTTTGCAAAAATCAATAAAGTCGCGACCAGCAGGCAAAGGGTTAATATAATCAAGAGTGAAATATATCTATTTAAAGGAACAGATGACAAAACATTTATATGTTTATGAATTATTAAATTCTGAATGGCAAATGCTTTACTTTTGACCCTTAGTATTCTGTATTGTCGATTTTTACTACAAATGTACTCGTGAAAAGTATATTTGTCAAATGCAAACAATGTATTCAGAGGGCCCCTGTAGAATCTCTGAACAGGGTATGCACAGTTTGCCAATTTATAATATTTTGTGCAAAAGGCATTCTCTAGAATACAGAAAAGGACTTGAATCGATTGAAAATTGCATATTGCTTATTGAAGTTTCAGGGGTGAACGGTTTAAGTTAATTCAGACATTACTGGGTCCGGCTCTATCTGTCATAGTTAAAGTGTCATTGGTTTAGCAGCACAACATTCGCGGAAAAGGATACCATCTTCGACCATGTATTTATACAGTGGAGAATCTGTTATTCTTTCCCAATAAACGCGTTTACGCTAAAACTATTATTTGCAATGCAAACAGTTTGGAGTCAGATCAGATGCCGGGTAACCCGGCGTCTGATCAGGCTCCAAACTGTTTGCCACCAAGATAAACAAGAGTTATTAGAATTGTCCAAAAGTTGTTCTTTTCTACGTTTTAGTGCTTTGCGTTTGCGTACGTTTGCGTACGTTTGCGTTTAAACGGGACAGAATAACGGATTCTCCACTGTAGGCACTGTTTATAGTTATCGGCAGCATTAAAAATGAACCGTGTCATACGAAAACCCGTCTTATTGCATTGCAAACAGCGTAGATCAAAGCCAGTTTTTGACGCGTTGGCTGGTTTTGATCTACACTGTTTGACACCCTCAGCATTCAAATCATGCTATGTAGCTGTATTATGTACTATATTCGGCAGTGTTAACCAAAGTCAGATATAGAGCATAGGATCACTCTTTATTTCCCAAATTTAGTTATTTAGCCTGAAGAAGCATTAAAATGAGTGTAACAAACATATTGATCCTGATCAGATGCCGCATAATCCGGTCCCTGAACAGTATCAAAACTGTATTCTTATAACAATAGTACTCGGGATAAGGCAGCGAAGTGATTTAAAGATATTAAGCCAGTCCATTCATTGAATCCCCCTCCATTGTTCATTAGGTGTCAAAATACAGGTATTAATTACCGGTATACAGCATGAGAAAATTTTTCAGGCAATGGCTCAGCTTTGAAAAGAGGCCCTTACATAATAGATCTCAATAGGTTTTTGCAATGGGTTTTACTAACCAAGCTATCAAATATTAGGTGCGGGCCTCACATGAGACGCCTGGATGGTTCTTTGCCTAGACGCTACCACCGTTAGTGCATGCTTTGACTCAAACTATCTACAGGGGTAGGTGTTACCACCCAAGCTTGCCCATATGATGTCTTTAAACTGTCTATAACATCCAGTTCATAATTTATACGATTGAATAATGGATAATAATGACACTATCAAACATGCAATACCTTACCATTTCACGAATAATTCATCGTCTTATCCTTTTCATGATAACATTTATCGTGAGATCTTTACCTCTTCATCGCCAAACTGTCGCCTGCTTCAATATTGTTTTTTGCATTATCGTTTCAAAGTTAGATTTAAGGCAGTATATATATAACTGACGTAATTTCAAAACAAATGGCAAACAGTTTAGATCCTGATCAGTCGCCGCGTTCCGCGGCATCTGATCAGAATCAAAACTGTTTGCAAATGCGTTTTATGGCGTCATTGCGAGTTTTCTTTAATCAAGGTTTAACTGGTTTTTATATCCTATATTGATAAAACTAACAAAACTAAAAAAAGATTGTTATGACGATGATGATGATGATGATGATAATTTGCATTATTATTATACATATTCATAGAGCGTCCTTATTCACGCAGGAGATGTGCGTTTAAAATCGCTTCACATGAAATTATAACATGAACTAACAAAGTGAGAAAATATGTAAATAACTATATTTACAATAAATAAGGCATATCTTGTTTCAGTATGAACATTAAGAGAACTTTTATTATTGATGTATACAATACATTCTAAAATGCATCGTACATGTATACCTAAAAGGAACAAGAGCTGTCGGAGAACAGCAAAGCTCGCCTAATTAAACCTTTCTTAAAGGGGCCCGAGTATGTCTGCAAGGAAACGAGATGTACTATATCCGATCGAGCCAGTATAATCCACTATGGGACGAAAAGGTGTATTTGGTTTGTGAATTTTTGGCGTGCAATATATCTTAGGCACAAGGCATCCCAGTCTACAGAACATGCTAGTGCAGTGACAAATCATATTGCCAGACACAACCATGTTATAGACTGGGAGGGTGTAAAAATGATAGACAGAGGAGGTAAAGAGAATCGTTATGCATTGTACAGGAGGACAGAGTCATGAACAGGGACGAGGGGGGTATCTAATGAGCCCCATCTACCGGCCGCTGGTTACTACGGGAAAAATGCCCAGTAGTAAACAAAACTCATGACGTCACCAACGGTCAAGTTCACAGTCTGAAGAAGGCACTCCAATGGAGTGCCGAAACTGTCATTGTAAGTAAAAACTATTTGGGTATGCGAGTAGGAAATTATTGTATAAGTTAACATAAGCTATCCTGATGAATTTCTTCCGTGATCACAGTATGTAGGTTTATCATCACTTGTACGGCCATCGCTGTACAAGCGCGCTTTTATGGCGACGTGGTAGAGTGCATGACTGCGAACCTTGCGACCCGGGTTCAAACCCGGGTCAGCGTGGGTGCTTCTGTATACCTGGTTACATAAGGAAATATAACACAGTTCACTATGGTAGCTTCTGTTTCGTCCGTTGTTTCCAACGCAAGAGACATTTTGAAAAAGAAATGTGTGTTTTTCTGGACTGAAGAAAACGCCCGGCTTAGAGTTGTTTCGTAATCCTTTCATAATCAAATTGTTATCCCCTCGCCGATTTATTGTCGTCTGCTTCAGTATTGTTGTCTGCAAAGTCGTTTCAAAGTTTAAAAGGGCAGTATGACTGAAAATTTTTTCAAACGAGTGTCAAACAGTTTGGATCCTGATCAGACGCCGCGTAACGCGGCGTCTGCACAAGATTCAAACTGTTTGCAAACGCGGTTTTAAGTGGTCTTTTGATATTGGTGAAAACGAAATGTACGCTGTTTGCATGGACTTTTAGTTGAATCCTTTCACTGTCAACTGTGGTAACAGACGTCTGATCAGGATCAAAACTGTTTGACACTATATTGCAGGCACCAATAGTGACGCAGACAATACTATAATGGTCAACGACACCACGAGGCGGCGTCTGATCAGTATCAAATTGTTTGACACTCGTTTTGAAAATTTGACGACCATACTGCCTAAAAAAAAATTGTAACATTATTACAAGCACCAATATTGAAGCAGACAATACAATTACGATTGAGGGATAAAACTTGACGATAAAAACATTAAAAAGCAACTTCACGTGGAACTATAGTTTGAACCTTTAGTCATGCAAAATTGCGGCCGGCGCATGAGCATTAAGGTCGGCAAAGGACCACCGTTTGTCTAACTAATGAAACGTGATGATTTTCCGTCAAATGACGTCACTTTAGTCAGTTGGATCTATAGTCACTATAGACCACTGGCACCAGAGCCATGTACTTATAATATGTGTGTGTTTACATTTAGATGCATTTTCATTTCTTATACATATAGAGAGGTATATATACAGTGCACACAGAGACATAATAAGTTCACGACTCTCACAGTGGTTTGAACTGAATCTACCGGTAAGTAATGTCTACTATATGAAGGGGGAGAAATCTTGATGTGTACACTCTATAGTCTCTATCTACTAGATTCTGGATCTAGAACCTATTTTTTCCGGTCGGTTAGCAATGTCTTTTGTATGGGAATAGAAATAAAAAAAATTTAAAAAAAAGTGAGTTGACTCTAGATATGCTTAGATGTCTGCTATCTTTTAGTATAAGATCTATTAGATATAGACTCTTGATCTATAAGATTTTCCCCCAAACATTAGCAATGTCTACTGTATGGGATTGGAATAACAAAAAAGTATTGACATGTTGACGCTGAGCTTCTACCGGTCTGCCTATCTACTATTATAAGACCATGGTGTGTAACCAATTCTACACCGTGTCACTTCAACCACATAAATTACTATCTAAAACGCATTCAATCAAAACGAAATCTTTTGCAGTCCATAGATAAGATATTTTTCTATCCAAAATACATCTTTTCGATGGTTGATTTGAATACGCAACTACAAAAATCAAGATTGAAATCGGTATTTTAAAATACAGGGTTTTCCTCCACCCCCTAACTTCCGGTTTAGACGAAATGAAAGTAAAGTTTGTGACGAGCGATTTGATTGGCTGATTGAAAAAAGAATGTATATAACGGAAAGATATGTAAATATATATCGTTCTCATGATTTTTGGTTGAAATTGTTAATCATGCAGTGATTAAAGTCTTGCATTAATATAAGTTCAGCACAATTGTGCACAATGTGACACTGTAATCAGTAGTTTATTCAGTTCGACAGAAGCGCGGGAAGACGCTCGCGCGAATGACGTCAAGTAGAGAAAACGTTATTCTTTCCCTATAAACGCGTTTATACTAATACTATTATTTCATTTGCAAACCATTTGGAGGCTGATCAGACACCAGGTAACCAGGCGTCTGACTAGGCTCCAAATTGTTTGCCATTAAGATTAAAATGAATACGCAAAAATATTAAAAAGTTGTCATTCATTACATTTTAGTGACATGCGTTTGCGTTTTGTTTGCGTTTAAGCGGGAAAGAATAATGTATTGTCTACTGTACGGGAATACTCTCGCGTGAATTATTCAGCCAATGAAATTTGCGCTTACAAACGCTTTAACTTGACTCGAGTTTAACCGGAAGCTAGGGGGTGGAGGAAAACCCTGAATTTTAAAATACCGATTTCATTCTTGATTTTTGAAGTCAAGTATTCAAATCAACCATCGAAAAAATGTATTTTGGATAGAAAAATATCTTATCTATAGACTGCAAAATATTTGGTTTCGATTGAATGCATTTTAGATAGTAATTCGTGTGGTCGAAGTGACACAGTGTAGAATCGGTTAATAATAGATAGCAGACCGGTAGATGCCTATAGTCAACTCATATAGATTTTTTTTTAAATTTCACTCCAATAACATAGACATTGCTAATCGGTTGGGAAAAAAATCTTTTAGATATAGATCTAGAATCTAGACCTAATTTATATTATACTTATTGATAGCAGACCGGTATAGCGGCATCGAGTCAACTCAGATAAACATTTATTTTATTTTGTTTAAATTGTAATTCCATTCCAATACATAAGACATTGCCACTGGCACCAGCGTCATGGACTTATAATATTATCGGTAGAGGTATAGATAAAGTAAACACATACACATAAAAAGTCCACGACTCTGGTGCCAGTGCTATAGACGACTATAGAACGGATTATAGTTCTACGTAAAGTAGCTCAGAGTTGGCAGTGGAAGAGTTTAGAAATATTAGAGGTTTTACCGTAACGTTGACAGGTTCCGGAAATTAGCTTCCGTATTTTGATAAGCATACTCTATATAGATAACATAGATAATCAATCTCCGTCTCACGAAATGGCAGGACAGTGACATTTAAACCTATATACATATACAATTACAATCCATATGTACAGTGTTCCCTCTCTACAACGACACCACGTGGGAGACACATATTGTGTGTGTCGTTCGGGAGAGTCGCTATAGGGAGGGAACATTAAGACTTGGCTTACATTTTAACTCGGCGTCGTATCTGGTTTCAAGTTATTAGTCACTCGTCATTATTTCTATTCTATCAAAATGGCCACTTATATGTAACTCTTAGAAGAAAAAAAAGCAGATGACAAATTTAAGCAGACGGCATGGCAAACATGAAAAGGTTTGACATAAATGCCTTGTTTGGGGAACAGCGGCAAGGTTCTTTGTAAGGATATAATCGTTATTGTGAGGGTCGTTGTAGGGAGAGAGCGTTGTAATATAAGAGCATATCGCGTTATACAGTGGGTATAACGTCAGGTTTTCCAGTACGAAAGTGAAATGAAAGGTGATAGAGTAGAAATGATTGATTTACACAGGTTTAGACGTAGTATAGTATCATTTAGGTCTTCTTCACATAAACGTATGGTAGAAAAGGGAAGACACATGTACTTACCTAGAGTAAGCTAACTTGCTTCCCACAGCTGGCTATAAGTGTTTTCTTCTGACCTGACCGAGTTATATAAAGATTGGAACATTTTAAAACTTTTATTTTGATGAGCATCGTACACGATTTTTTACGTGCAGCCAGCTAAGGATAGAACGCAATGTACTAAACTCTAAGAAAGTACTTTTAGAAATTTCTTACTATCTTTTTAATCGGGGGAAAAAACTTGGAGCCTGATCTGGTTTCAACTGTCTGCAATGGAAACAATTATTTTAATTTACACTTACCAGGAACATTAGCAATTAACGCAGCGGTCTCTAGCTGTACGATGATCATCCTTTATTTCAATTAGGAAAGTGTACGAATATGTTTCCGATGCTACCCTGTTACCTATTTACCATAATGAACTATTTTGTTTTAAACACACTCGGCCAGGTGAAAAAAAATCGGATTATACGGTTTCACTGCCATTCGCAAACAGTTTGAACCCTAACAAGATGGGGAAATGCCCCGGCGTGTAATAGAACTCAAACTTTTTGACAATCGTATTGATATTTGTATACAGCTCACCACCCATTGAAAGACAAATATTGTGTGTGTTGGTCGGAGGGAGTTGTTATAGGGAGGGATACTTAATACTTTTAGATTACTCAAGCATGACTTGACCTACAGTTGCAAACATTTTGAACCCAGATCAGACGCCTAACGCGGCGTCGGGTGGAACCGGGTTCAAACTATTTGTCACATGTTTCTATGTTCCTCAGGTCAAAATGTCCCATACGTAAATTTGAGAAAAGAAACAGCAAACATATTTAGATACAGTGGATAATGTGTTATTCTTTCTGAATAAACGCGTTTACGCTAAAACGTATAGTTCCACTGAAAAAAGTTTGGAGCCAGATCAGACGCCGGGTTACCCGTCGTCTGATCAGGCTCCAAACTATTTGCCCTTCAGATCAAAATGAATTGTAAGATATATCTCAAAATCTATTTTTTACGTTTTAGTGCTATGCGTTTGCGTTTAGTTTGAGTTTAAACGGGAAAATAACGTTTTCTTATCTGCAGGCAGACGCTGTTGCAGGAGTGAAATAATTATCTTTTTTTTTTAGAACAGCATCAAACGACAAGCATTGTTGAGGGGAGATTGTTGTTGTTCGGAGGCCCATTGTAGAGAAGAAGCACTGTATGTTTAGTCGACTCTTCATGACATATCTTTTAAACCCTTCACTGCCGTGACGTCATCAATTTTCAACAGTTGTCGTTTGCTTTTATTTGTTAAATTTTAATTTTTTGCTATTTTGACTGAATAAATTTTGAAGAAAAAAAAGTCAAACAGTTTGGTTCCTGATCAAACGCCGCGTTACGCGGCGTCTGATCAGCATCTTAAATGTTTAGAAAAACTGTTGTGCTCGGGGTAAGGCAGTGAAGGGGTTAAGAATACTAGCAGACACCATTTGGTCAGCATCAACAATGAGCCGACTTAATGAGCATGGAGCTTACCAGATTCTCCTGCTACATGTAACACTTGGTCCATATATAGATCTATAATTGTATAATCTAATTTCCGTAATATTCCAATGTTATTTCTAATGATACATGTTAAATAGTGTGGCCATTAGGGAATGGCCTACGCATGTTACACATTACACATATTAACCAGGTTTTGTCATGGCACGGCTCATTTTTAATGTGTTGTCACGAATTATAAACATAACATTGTCTAATAGTATATTACATTCAGTTGTGTTTGGTATAAAGTATCGTTTAGTTTGAACAATAATTCCGTCTTTTCTAATGTTCACTTGAAAGTGCATGCAATTGCTTTAGTACTGACGTAACGAGTTTTTGCTTTTAAAATTAGATATAGGTCGCAGCAAACACTATAGAGAACCACCATCCTGGGGCCCGTTTCATAAATTTCGTACGACAAATGTTGTCGTAAGTCAGATATTAAAAGTCTGAATTATTATTTATTTCTCCATCTAATCCTTCAAGACGATTCTAAAGAGATATCACAAGGCAGGATGAGATAGAGAACTCAAAAATTAAAAGTATTTTAAAAAATTGACTTACGACAACATTTGTCTTAAGAATTTTAATGACACGGGCCCCTGCTCGGTAGGACCATTAAGTATGCACCATTTTATATAAAACTGTGTGTTAAAAGCAATTAGTTCAACTTCTGGAATAAATGCATGAGTTTTACAAGGTATCCCACTTTTAAGGGCGGTCTTATTGGTTATAAGGTTGTGGAACAGGGTTTATATTTTATGTACACTGTTCGTCTTTATAGGTGAATATAGGAGATAAGAGTGGGGTTGGGCGCCCCTAAAACCAGGTTTAACCCCCAGTGGTTATTAATAATTAATTTATAATTAATTATTAATTGCTACTGACCGTACCAAAGGGGGTCCTAGGTTCACTTTGCTTTATGTTTGTCTTCCGTGTTGTTTTCTATTTAGTGTGTAGATGAAGGAAATGTATTGCGCGTGTGTGCGTGTGTGTGTGTGTGTGTGTGTGTGTGTGTGTGTGTTTGTTATGGTATGACTGTGTGTATGTTCTGCCTAAGAGGTGGGTGTATTGTTTGTGTTGCGTTTCCTGCTTGAGTCTTTCGTGTTTATTTACGACAATCTACAGAAACGTGAAAAAGAATTACAGTTCAGTGTGTTTCGTGTAGCCTGACCAGCCGTATATTGACCAATCAAACTGAAATCAACTGACCAGCCGTATATTGACCAATCAAACTGAATCAAACTGGAATAATCATCGTGAAATCATCACATTTTCATATTATTGCTCTTCATCATCCATAGGCGCTATATGACAATGACCTTTATTATAATTATATACATTTATAAAAAAAAAATTATTTTTTGTTTTGATTTTATTATTTTCATTATTATGTTTTACCTGAATTGATTTAATATCGATGTACAGCGCCATTCATTCGGAATGCACGAATTGTAAAAGTAGGCGTTTAACCCATTACCCCATTGCTTGTTTCTAGTATTGAAGATAGATGACCACTTAAAGCATGTTGAAAGTAAAGCAGAATGTGCTTTAAGGCACATTCTGCTTTACTTTCAACCTGTTTTTAAGCTGCCATCTGCTAGAATAGATAAAACATTTCCTATAGTACATCTTCTTGGCTGTATAAATTGGAAGTATTATCTTCAGTGGAGGAAAAAATAAAAGCATAAAAAGGCGTATTTATGGGGGAATGGGTTAACTAACTTAAAATGTTTCAAAGTTTCAAAGTCGTCAAGTCAAATAGTCTTTGTCTTACACTTTTAGTAATATAATTTGCAGTGTTTGCAAGTAAAGGTCCCTTTGCACTACAGCTTTCCCTCTCTACAACGACATCCAATTGGAGACAAATAATATGTGCGTTGTTCGGAGGGAGTCGTTATAGGGAGGGAAATCGGCTAACATTTTCACAAAGCTTCAATCCGGATCAGACGCCGCGTTACGCGGCGTCTGATCTGGATTCAAGCTGTTTGTCAATCTTTATTAAGTTTTTTTTTGTCAGAATGTTCGTTATGTATCTTAGAGAAAAACAGCAGACGACATTTTTTGAACATACAACATGGCAGTCGTGAATATGTTAGACACAAATGTTTTGATTGGAAAACAGCCGCAAGGGCCGTTATAAGGAAGGAGTCGTTGTTGGGAGGGCCGTTGTAGTGAGTGAACGCTGAATTTATATATTTTTTTTGTGCATTTTTGATACCACATTGAACTTTTAACCATCTTCCTTGGTAAATGGCGTTCAATATTGCTTTAAACATTGCGAAATGGACATTCAGCTTCGACATAAAAAAATCCTTGAAACGGAACAGAATATTAGCGTCTTCTCCATAATAATATTCTGTAATAACGGTAATTATTTTCTCGTTAGAAATGCCTAACGGAACTTCATAACATATTCTCATCGGTTGATATGTGATATCCGAGTCGCCATACAAATGATTAGTACAAACTATGAAATATTTGTACAGTAGAACCTTTCTATTACGACCACTTACAGTGGAGAATCTGTTATTCTGACGTCATTCGTGACGTCATACAGTGGAGAATCTGTTATTCTTTCCCGTTTAAACGCAAACGTACGCAAACGCAATGCACTAAAACGTAAAAAAGAACAACTTTTGGACAATTCTGATAATTCTTGTTTATCTTGGTGGCAAACAGTTTGGAGCCTGATCAGACGCCGGGTTACCAATCTGGCTCCAAACTGTTTGCACTGCAAATAATAGTTTTCTGATAATTCTTGTTTATCTTGGTATAATATATATAATGTATGAGACGCTGATACTTTAGAATACAAAAGAGGGTATAGCTACGAGGGTTGTTCAAATGGTTTAGATACTGGATCAATAAGTTCAATATTATAAGTGCAAAATGCATATGTGATATATCATTTTAAGGAGCAATTTTCGCCTACATGATGGTATAATGCACGATCAGACCACATAACTCGATGGGTGACAGCATGAACCTAAATGACCGTTATTCGATTACACTGGAAAATAGCAATTTTCAGACATTGACGTACTAAATTCTTTAAGGATACAATTTCCATTTTTTTTTCTGAAAATTTATCAGTTTATGTCTCTATTGCAATTTAAATAAAATGATATATCTATTGAAAGGATTAACTGTCTAAAATCTAATTTTTCAAGAACAACATTTCTTATTTTGCTAATGACGAAAGTGGACATGTTTTTTCAAACGCTATGAAAATGTTCTAGATCAGTATATCTACAATCTTATTTTAGAACATGATAATCTACTTCAATGGCTTCAATTATAGCATGGTTTGATATAAAAAAGAGTTTGTGATTTCACTAACTACTTTTATACATAACAGTATATTGATTTTTTTATTATATTTTCAGTACGTGTTAAGTATTAGCTCTATTTGTTACATTTTATATAATAATAATATTTAAAACTTTGAAGTGTTTGCCTAATTGTCTGAATTTATTCAAATAATAAAGCCGTAATAATGATTATAGTATCAAATTGTGTTCAGAAAATTAACTCAACGATACACAAAAAAGGTCCAGTGTCCTCGAGGAGGGGTCATTTAGGTTCATGTTGGGGCTGATCAAGTAATGCGATTTTATCGTGCGTTTTATTACCGTATCGGCAAAGAATTGTGCATTCAAATGAAGTGTAAACATTACATGGAAATAATGAATAAAAAATGTACAGAGAGAAAAAAAAATCTTTATTTGTCAAAGTTGGTATAGGTATTTCATAATAATATGCAAAATATCTGCGTTGCCTTGTGGTGGAGATATTTGAAAATATGCAAACGACCTATATTTTCCTTTTTGGCTGATTACATACTGTAGATCGATTGTATTCACCAGGCAGGGCAGAGCTAACCTTTTGCAAAGATAAAAACTAATTTATTTTTTATTTTAGGGGCGATAGGTATAGTTCCGAATTATTTTGTTATTGTCCGATACTTTAAACAGGAAGAAACACTATTTATGCGTGCATCCATATCCACGTGAAAATGGTATATACAATGCTCCTTCTCTACAAAAACACCCAATGGAAGACAAAGAGTGCGAGTGTTGTTCCGAGGGAGTTGCTATAGGAGGGAAATGTAAGACTTGTCCTACATTTGCAAACAGCTTAACGCGGCGTCTGATCTGGATTCAAGCTGTTTGTCCTACATCATTATATATGTATTCCTTTTGTCAAACTGTCCACTGATATGTAATCCTGGGAAGAAACGGTATCCTAGGAAGAAACGACACACGACAACGGTAAATTCCAATAAAGAGCGTGCTGCCACCCCCAATGTTGAAATGCAATGGTCCGCCTCGAAACTCCGCCCTGACAGGTCAATACAATCGGTCTTTACAAGTTTGTTTTATAGCCTGCAACCCGTCATTAGAGATGTATACGCGCAGGTCGGACGTCGGACTGCGACTGCGTACCTCGACTTTCAAGCAGGGCCCGTCTCAAAGAGGTTTTGAAAGCCTAAAACCTGCATTATTGCGGCAAATACCTATCTATATTTCAACTTTATATTATAGCTGTTAAATTTGAAAGCGTCTAATGGAGTTAAAGCATATCGTTCGATCTCTTCCCTTTGGACCTATATTCTCATGGTAAATAATCAGAATAGAAAGATGAAGAAACGCAAGAGTTTAAGCAGACACCATTTTATAACAGGCTAAAGGTCAAGCTCATGGACGAAATGTAACGGTATTCTCACTGAGCCCTATATAATAGTAATTTGAATCCTTTATAGTTAAGAAATTTGACTATGAGTGTGGAATAGTTTTAGTTGTGACTTGACGAATGGCTTGTCGGCGTCATATCTGGACCCAAAACTATGTACTTGAAAAGTCTAGTCAGTTCGATATTAGCACTAGAAGGCTATGCCAAATTCAGCCAGTCACTCTTAACCCTCTCTCGCAGACAAACTAACGTCCGCTTAATTTGTCGTCTGCAATTTATGCAAAATTCAAACTTGTGAATTTTACTTCTACTTGTTACTCCGGAACAATCTATAATGAGTATGACTGTTAATCACTGTTATAGGTATACTGTCAGCTAGGGTAGTCCATTAAAGTGCAAACTTTCAACACCATAGACCGTAGGGTGTTCAGTTACCACTGTTTGCTGTTTAGGATAGCATTTTTTGCCCCGTTTGCAGCGTGCAGAGTACAGTAGAGAAACGTTTTATTTCCAAATAACCGCGTTTAATCTTAAACTATTATTTTTAATTGCAAACAGTTTGGAGCCAGATCAGACGCCTGCTCCAAACGTTTTGCCATTCAGGTTAAAACTGGTAGTCAGAATTGTTTAAAACAAATGTCATTTTCTATATTTCATTACAATGCCTTTGCGTTTGAACGGAAAAATAACGTTTTCTCCAAAGTATGTCAGATCGGTAGCCAACATGAAACAATAGAAATTGCTTCCTTATCTATCTTTTCCTTTTTCTTCAAAATGCCTCAGAATTAACGTATGTATGATCGAAACAATCCAGCTAAAGAAAGTAAATTCTTTTCAAATTAGGTGCGGGCGTTTCGGAAGGATACCTTTACAGGTCTCCACGCATATTTCATTCGTAACCTTTAGCCTGTTGTAAAATAATGTCTGCTTAAACGCCTGCGTTTATTCATCTTTCTATCCTGATTATGTGCAATGAGAGTCGAGGTCCGACGAGAAGAGTTCTAACGATATGCTTTGACACCATTTAATGTTTTAAAATTCAACAGCTATAATGTAGCGTTCAAATATGGATAGGCATTGATTGCCGCAATAATGCAGGTTTTAGGCTTTCAAAACCTCTTTGAGACGGGCCCTGCTTGGAAGTCGAAGTCCGACAGTCGCAGGCCGCCTCCGCACTGCGCGTATACAACTCTAATAGGACGAGCCCTGAGCAACTGCACGTCGCACACCGGCATGTGCTCGGGCCTTAAATGTTTACACAAAAATGCCATCCGCCTAACTAAACGTATTGTCCAATTTTTCTGACTTGTCCGAGTTATTTTTTTAGAACAGAATAGTTAATAATGGTAAATAGGTAAGCAAGGAACATCGAACATATAATCGTACACTTCCCTACCTGAGATAAGTATGATCCTCGTGCAGCACGAGACCGGTGCGCTTACTTTACTGATATTTTATTTGTTTCCCAATAAACGCATTTAGATACTTAAACTATTATTGCAAACAGGTTGGAGCCTGATCAGACGCCGGTAATTAAAACTAAAAGTAAATTTGCACAGTGCATTGCGTTTGCGTTTAAACAGGTAATAGTGATGTATCCTCTATTGTACATTACGCACACGTAGAGAAAACTCATCCCTTGTAAGGATTTAAAATGTTCCAATCTAAAAAAATAACTTGGACAGGTCAGAAGAAAACACTAATACGTTCGCTCTTCCTATTTTGGTCTTCATAATAAACATCTACAGCTTAATTGATTACCAGTATTAGTGTTTTCTTCTGACCTGTCGGGGTTATTTTTAGACTGGAACATTCTAAAAGTTTAAAAGCATGATCACCGTACTCGGATTTCCGTAGGGTCAGCCAGAGATACGGGAAGCTGTATTTATTGTGTGTAATGTACAGTAGAGAAGACATTATTATTTCCCGAATAAACGCATACACAATGCACTAGAAACTTGCATAAACACGTTTATTGAGAATAACATATCAGTAAAATTACCGTGCTGTCTCGTGCTGCAAGAGGATCATGCTTATCTCAAGTTGGAAAGTGTATGACTATATAGATCCGATAATAGCATGTTATCTATTTACCAATATTAACTATTCTGTGCTAAAAATAACCCTGACATGTCAGAAAAATCGCACAATACCTGTAGAAAGGAGGTTCATAAAACTGTACTTACCTTGATCTACACTAATACGCTTTGCGACCTGTCTCTTTGTTATTCGACAATGTTTACTGCAAAACACAAGCTGTAATCTTGAACAGGCATCAGCAGAATCGCATACAGCTTAAGGGCAAGACAATCATGCATCATGCATCATGCACAGACGCAGGAGCGGATGAAAAGCGCCAGTATACTGCCCGTTTCAGCGGGACTGGCTTTACATAGATATACGTATATGTATGATCCAACCTGTTTGCCACCCAGATTAAAAAAGAGTTTAGTGCATTGTGTTTGCGTTTATTCGGGAAATAATAATTTCTCACATAAGTTCCCATGTTTACTATAGCGAACAACGATGACGAATATCCTTATCTACAACATGTGTAAGATCACTTTGATGACGTCACTATAACGTCACTATTTATAACGGCGTTTTGACGTTACCGGGTTCTGAAAAAAAATGCATATTGCTTAAAAATAATTTAAATCGTTGGTAATGTGAGAAAAAGAATAATTCACTCGTCAATGTTTAAGACAAGTTGATCTCAAACTCGTCTAGAATAGAAAAGTGATTAAGCTCGCCAAGGCGCGCCTAATAACATTTCAATTCTAGACTTGTTTGAGACCAGCTTGTCTTAAACATCGACTCATGACATATCCTATATTTCTGACAAGGTCGAGTTATTTTATAGAACAGAACTTGTTTATAAAGGTAGGCAAGGTAACATCAGATATATATATTCATACACTTTTCTACTTGATATTTAAGTATGATCCTCGTGCAGCACGAGACCGGTGCGCTAACTTTACTGATACGTTTGCTCAGTATATTAACAGTAGCGCGTTCAAGAACCGTATCGATTGCATCGATTGCATCAGAAAACGGTAACAATTTAACTTAAACGAACGTTTGGATGTTACCGATTGCGAACGGCACGAACGGCCTCAGAGGCAGTAAGCCATCGCCAACAAGGAAAACAAAATGGCGACCAAATGAATTTAATAAAACTAGCGAACAGTCCCGACTTAATGTCTCATCAATAAACCAACATTTTCCGATACCTAATGTATCAAACAAAGCAGCTTACATCTGAGCAGCTAAATCTTATTTTTATATGCGGTAAAATTGATGCATTTCAGTTGATTAATACACTTTTGCTTGTTTTATTTCGAATCGTACATAAATCGTTCGTACCCTTGTAAAGTTAATAACCATTGGGGCGCAATGAGTTAGTATTGAAGAGTATTGGTGAACGTTAGATGTCGTACTATATGGGTTGTTTGCATCGGTTAACGTTGCTGTTCGCTGATACGGTACTTGAACGCGCTACATGTTTAATAGTGAGTAGTTCAAGAGGACAAAACACACATAAATATAAATAAGAAAAAGAAGCTATGTACATCACCTAAAGTGGCTGTTACATTAGCAAAGCACTAAAAGCAAACGGAGGGATACAGGAAGAAGATAAAAGTTAGACACGACTGAAATAGATATTTCACCTTAAGTTTTATGTTCGCTTAGCACAGGTCTTACCTACTCAGTAACCACACGTACAGTGGATAATCTGTTTTTCTTTCCCGTTTAAACGCAAACGTACGCAAATGCAAAGCACTAAAACGTGGAAAAGTACAACTTTTGGACAATTATGATAATTCATGTTTATCTTGGTGGCAAACAGTTTGGAGCCTGATCAGACGCCGGGTTACCCGGCGTCTGATCTGGCTCCACACTGTTTGCACTGTAAATAATAGTTTTAGCGTAAACACGTTTATTGGGAAAGAATAACAGATTCTTCACTGTATATGCATAGTATGTAGATATTCTGATATTCTCTAAAAATATGGCGATTATATGGAGATATTCTGATTTACTTTGAATTGAACTGCTTCTGTTGTCATGTGACCTTAAATGTATGCCGCGGTATTGATACTCCTGCTCGAATTACAAGTACCATGGATTCCAATACTTACGTTTACAATATATGGCTGATTGTGAAACAAATGAATGTTCACGCCTAACTGAAGACTTAACCTTAAGAAAGTACGTATAAGAATAACATCGAGAGTGGTTAAAAATTAGCATTACTCAAAAGTGTTTAGAAATATCTAACATGTTACTTCTTGATCCGCCCAGGCGTTTTGATGTCGGGATGTCATGCATGCTTCTGACGTAGATTGCATAGGCGGATCAAGTATACCACCCATCAGTGGCCACGTTCAACATGTGTTAGTTTTCGCACGCCGAGCGGTAGAAGACTGACGGAATATCCCGTTATATTTGAACCCGTAAGAGTTTACCCACAAATTATTACTGTTTTCTTCTAACTTGTACAATTTATTTTTAGATTGGAACATTCTAAAACATTATAAGGGATCGCTTTTCTCTACAGCCAGTTAGCACTGGTATACATCGTACAGCGGAAGTTGCTCCAAAGTGATTCGGAATCCATGGTAAATTCATGTAAACAATGTTAGGCCAGGTAAGAAATACGTCTATTACACACTTATTGCAAAACATAAGTATTAAACATTTAATCGTACTGAATCAGAACTAATTTCTGCTTGTCGCAAACAAGCCTCTTCTGTTACAAACGTCGAATGGTCCGTGAATTATGAGTATTTAGTCTGCCCGATCACCAACAACGTGTGCCGAGTTTGCAAGCCAGTAAGTAAGCAAACAAGCACGATTCCAATTTGTATTTTTTGAATACCTCTAAAGCGTATCAAAATAACAATTGTATTGATATCATGACGTATCACGTGACCACCAATGTTGAACGAGGAATAGTGCCGCCATGTTGACAGTGATGTGACCACCTCCATGTAGTTAAATATCAGACAGTTGTAAAATTATCTCATTCAAATCACTTACAGTAAATCCCTAGTCCTTCTAGAAAGACCCTGCGTTCGAAATTTTATCATTTCACGTTCATTATGTCGATTTTTAACTTTTTTTTTCCTCAGCTCGAACCAGGGTCTTTCACAAAATGGCTGTTTTGCGATAGCAAGTTACGCCGAGGTTTGAGCCGGAATTCAAAATCACCTTTTTCTCTTAATTTGAACACGTTGGGGCTAAGTTTTTTAATGCATGTCATCAAATATTGTCTAATATTGCTTCTATTATAAGAAAAAGTAAAGTAGTACTTACAATTGCTTGTTATTCCATCATTTAAATCCAACACATGCCTAAATATCCAGCAAACGACAAATCATGCTACTCTTCAAAATAGAGAGGTTAAAGGTAAGGCTAAAACAATTTCACGAGTTTTTATTAAACGAACCAGTCAATAAAATCAAAGGCCTGAAGGGCATGGATGACACATCGCATAACATAAAATTTACTTTGGGTCGGCAAGACATACGAGTAACATAATATCTGAAGAGCTTTTATAACCGACTATATAAACAAATGTATGTAAACAAAAGCAAAACGACTATAAATAAGGAATGATAAAAAAGTAAATACATTATAGCATATGATTATGAATAAGAAGCTAATCCCGTAATTATGAATTAAAATTTGTCAATTAATATGAAACTCAAATTACATATAATATGGACTTGATGTCTAGATTGTAATTTTCCTTACATGAGCATTTGATAAGTTACAACCACAGGTACTTGAAACATAGATCTAGATCTATTACCAAAAAAAAAAAAAAAAAAAAAAAATTTTTTTTTTAGCAGACTTTTTTTTTACCGTATATATTAAGACAAGATACACAACGGGGATCCAACAGGTAGTCTCAACTATCAACTTAAACTGCTGCTAAGATAGACTAGATCACCGGTATTCTCTTGTGGTGTCCTCAGGAAATTATTAATTTCACAATATCTACTTTTTATCAATTATTTCACCAAATTCAGTCAAATAACGGCACAGTACGAGAATTTATAACGAAAAGGTGCATGTAAAAGTTTTAGGTCGTTTCTGACGTCCACTTTTTTATTGGCAAAAAAAAAGAGATTGAACTACATGTAATTGCATTGAAGCAAATAGTTTCATGTCAAAATCTAACCATCTTTGCAATCCCCTAAATTAAATATATATAAATTAAGGGTGTATCAATGTCATGAGCCATTTTTTTCAAAGTATTAAACTTTTTTTCTATCATTGTTTTTTTTGGAAGAGCTATTTATGATGAATGAAAAAATGAAAAAAAATATATATGGTGGTGTCCTTTTTTTTTAGCTACAGCGATTTGAAAAAGGTATGTCAAATTTGGATTTTTTTTCTTCAAATTTTACCCATTCAAAGTAGATCTACAAGCTTCAGTAAAATCTATTTCAAAACAAAACAAAAATGTTAATTTGGGTTTTCTTTATTTATTTCATGTCTATGGTGGTATGTTCACATATATAAACCAAATTTAGACAAAGCAGGCACCAGGTTTGAACAATATAGATCCTTGAATATCAAAAATATGCTTTATATAGGGCATGATTTTATTAGATTTTTTATTTTATGAAAAAAAGTAAAATAGTTTGAAAATGAAATAGTTCTAGTATTAAACTTTTTATTATATTCTACCAGATGAAAGCCCATACTAAGGCAGTTCAAAATATGAAAAGAAATTGAAAGGTCAGTGTTGAAAATTTTGAGTTATTAAAGTAAAAAGAGTTATCGCCCCTTACAAAATTTACAAAAAAGTACCATATCGATGATATTTAGAGCTTTATAAATTTCACATTTGGTGCCTTTTTTTTCTTAAATTAGTTTTTGTATGAAGAAATACTACCATAGATAGGAAATAAATAACACAAAACCAAATTATCATATTTGTTTTCATTTAAAATGGGTTTTATTGAAGCGGGCTGTTTGAAAAGGACAAAATAAGAGGAAGTGGGTGGGGTAAATTTTACATGGCCGTAGAGCCAACTGTTGTTCACCAAAATGTATACTTTTTCTATTTTTTCATTCATCTTAAATAGCTCTTCAATACAAAACCATCATTGGGTGTTTTCATATACTTTGAAAAGTTCCCAAATTCATGACATTGATACACCCTTAACCAAGATTTCTGACAATTTATCATTGTTTGAGAATGTTTAAATGCTCTGTCTAAACAGACAGATAGATCTACATCTATTATCCCCCCCTCCCCCCCTCAAAAAAAAAAAAAAAAAAAAAAAAAAAATCGGAAATGGATTAAATTCGATCGGACACTGTAAAAATACAGTTATTTTATTTATTTATGCTTTAGATCCACTATAAATAAAGATCTATTAGTTTTTTCTTTTTTATTGGTAATAGAGCTCGATCTATGTGTCAAGTACCTGTGGGTCTAAATAGATACTTTACAGCTCCGCTGAGATTAATCCATAAAATGAACTGAAGAAACAACGTAATTTTCGTAATGGTACGGGGTTCTGTTTCGGGTCTGGAGTTTCGTACCGCACTGTTAAAAATAAATAAAATGTATTTCGTTTAATTTTTTACATGCCGATTCTATACTACATGCACCCACCAGTCACGTGATCTAAAAAACAACAACAACAATAACAAGATGGTGGCTGATAGTGGCAGATTCTCGATTGACGTTTTTAGATTGGAATTTACGTGAGACAGGGGTAATTAAGAATATTCTATTCCGACAAATGTTATTATAGTTAAGTTTTGTTCAAGTTATAGTCCGTTTTCAGTGTGGAAAAGCAATATTTGACTGTATCACTTTTGCTATGGGCTTTTGAGCAATTTAATTTGGACGCTAGATTCATCAACGCGTCTATTGGTTTGGACTAAGTAAATCCCCTCTAAATCGGACATGTGTGGGGAAAACACAAATGTCCGGTTTAGAGGGACCGGTTAAAATGTGTTTTAACCTATTACCTAATAGCTTGTTTCTAGTATTTCTAGCTGACCCGTTAGTTTAAACATATTTATTTAATAATTTATACAACTTTCATGAACAAAACATGGATATACATTAGGATGAGAACGAAAGCAAAAGCTTATTTGGTTCTACTCCACTGATCACTTAAAGGAGGCTTAAAGTAAATCCGAATGTGCCTTAACCCTTTCCCTTATAGGAGCGACTGTTAGCGCATTCATTTTATTCATCCGCCAAAGAAAATAGTTCCATTTTATACTGTCATGAATATGTACTATAAGAAATATTTTCTATATACTAGCAGATATTAACTTAAAGCAGGCTGAAAGTAAAGCAGAATGTGCCCTAGGGCACATTCTGCTTTACTTTCAGTCTGCTTTAATAGGTCACATATCTTAAATACTAGAAACAGGCTATGGGTTAAAGGGTTAAGGCACATTCGGCTTTAAATAGAACCTGCTTTAAGCTATCATCTTCTGGAATATAGTAACTATTTTCATCAGTGTAGTAATACACCAAAGCCGTAGAAAGGAGTATTTATAGTGTAATAGGTAAAATTAAAGAAATATTGGAAACGGGTCAAACCTCTTGTCTGGAATTCCGGTATTTAGAGGATCCGGTATGGAGGGGTTCCACTGTGTACATGGTATATTGAATAAGTTTGTGCATAATGATTGAAAGGCACATTTGGTTTTATTACATACAATTTATATTACCTAATTACTTATGCAAGCTGACGTTGTATGCAATATATAATGCACCGAAACACATTAAATTGTAATATTTACATTCACCCTGTAAAGTCACTATGTCATCCTATTAAAAAATATGCAGTCATCTGCCGATGAACCTACACTTCGAATCTGGATTTAACCAGTTCGGATTTCCCCCGTGCTATCCGTGGACTTCTTCAAATAGACTACATCGGGCACTTAACACTAAGCTCCCATTGGTCGACGGTAATATGACACTAGCGGAGTGATACAGACCCATAGGTCGTTGCCATCGCGTTGCTATGTGTGTGAATGGGTTAAGAAAACAACCGCGACCTGTAATTTTAGAATGTGCTTTAGCAATAGATATTCAAGTTGCACTGTTATTTGTTTGCCTTGTAAGTCATTTCCATTCACAGAGAGAAAGTTTACTGGAAAAAATCCTGAATTTTTAATACAGTTACAAGCTTACAGTACATGTAGTGGGGACTACTTTCTCACCATATTTAGAAACTGGAATGGCTATTACATCGACATTACATCTATCAAACCTCTTTGACCGGTATATGATCAATTCTTATACATAAAAACAAATCTGGCCAATAAACACATTAAATTGACAAGACAGAAAATATAAATATAAATATAAGGGATAAACAACATCTCTTTGCCGCTCATGACGGTATGACTACATTAGCTTCGGGGGGGGGGGGGGGGTAAATTTAACGAAAACGCCCTTCGGGCGTTGACGGAATTTACCCCCTGCGAAGCTAATGTAGTCATACTGTCATGAACGTCAAAAATATGTTGTTTATTCCTATAATGAATCAATTCAAACTGTTCTCAACTATTGAAAACCAACAATAAAATTAGTTCATAGAAAAAAATCAACAGCATTACCTCTTCGTCCATATGGGTAATTGGATGTAACAGCTTGTAGATCTCTATCTGTCTCTCTTTCTCTCTGTATCCCTGTCTCTCTCTCTCTCTCTCTCTATCTCTATCTGCCTATATCCGTCTCTCTCTGCCTCTCTCTGTCTCTCTTTGTCTCTCCCTCTCTCTCTTTATCTCGTTCCGTTATGTCTCTGTCTGTTATCGGGGACTACCCATAACAAAATCAGTTGGTTATTTGATGAAATAATATCAAAGGCACAGGGCTGCTATTTCTCTGGATTTTTCCTAAATCTTCGGGTTTTTTTTCTAGTACATGGTAGCTTAAAGTAGGCTGAAAGTAAAGCAGAAAGCGCATTAAGGCGCATTCTGCTTTACTTCCAGCCTGCTTTAAGCAGCCACGTGTCAACAAAACTAGTAACAGGCGATGGGGTATAGATACGATTCGTAAAATCACACTTGAAAAATGCAAATTTGGAAATCTTAGGATTTTTATGTCAACTCAAGGCAGCCCTGAAGGCACAGGCAATGACAAAATGACAAAGGCAATGCCGATGATAATGGAAATCTTAAATATAACAGGTTAACAATCATAATTAAGTTTACATGTATATTATCTATGAAACGTTCCGTTTATGGTAAGCTGTGGGTGAAGAAGCTTTTCTCACATTACTACCCATGTTTTCTATAGCGAACAACGATCGTTATTTCCAACATGCGTGAGATCAAATTGATGACGTCACTGTAACGTCACTATTTATAATGGCGTTTTACCCGGCGTCTGATCAGGCTCCAACCTGTTTGCCGCTCAGAATAAAAAAATATAGTTAGAAATTTCTAAAGGTTAATTTCTACAGCTGAGTGAATAGCTTTTGCGTTTAAATGAAAACTAATGTTTTCTCTACTGTACATTACGCACAATAAATACAGTTATCCGTATCCGTAGCTGGCTGTACGGAAATCATCGAGAACGATAATAGTCCCATTTAAAGTTTTAGAATGTTCCAATCTTAAAATAACTCGGTCAAGTCAGAAGAAAACACTAACTAGAGCTTGTTTTTGAGAAAAACACATGTCTCCCCCAGGTACCCCGCCCCCGCACCCATAAGAGGAATAAATTCACCCCCTGGCAAACCTCCACCCTGGCACCTATATTAGGAATAAATTCATATGTGAAAATACTGACATTGTTAATTGTAAGCAATTTATTTTCAGATTAAAATTGGGTGTATACTTACTGTGTGACTTCTGTCATAATTGTTGCAGCCCATATGCCTATCTACATGACCATCCTCACATATAGCTGGTTAATATGTAAAAGTTTGAATGAAAACTCTTACATACAGTACTGTTTAAGCTAAAGTATACACAAAGTGCACTGCCAGTGCACTGGGTTTAAACTGACAGTGCACTGAGAGTAAACTAATTTTGCACTGACAGTGCACTGATAGTGCACTGCGATTTCAATATCAAACTGATAGTGCACTATCAGTTTAAACTAGGTAACTAGCAGTGCACTGGGGAATGACTACAGCTGCAGTTTTTATTATACATGAATACCAGTTTACGCATACATGTATAATATATGTTTTTAGACCTTTTTCAATATTTAAACATTGGACAAGACTACACAGGTGTAATTTTTATGTCATGAATATTCTGCAAAAACATTGTAACAACCAAAATAATTTATTATTGCCTAAAATCAATTCTCCTAAATTAGGAATACAGGCAGACGGTAACTAAAAGCAGACTGAAAGTAAAGCAGAATGTGCCTTAAGGCGCATTCTGATTATAATATAAATTCAACCTGCTTTAAGTCATTCAAAACTTCAAAACTAGTAACAGGCTAATAGGGGAATTGGTTAAATGTGCCAGAAACTAAAGAGAGTACATGTCCATATAACATGCTGTAATGTTGTCGTACCAGTGTTAATTCTATAAGCTGTAGCTGCAGCATTTTAACCCATTACCCAATAAACGTGACTTTTTACGCCTATAATTTATTCCTCCTCTGAAAATAAAATCCCTTTTATATGACAAAAATATTGTATGTCCTAGCTTAAAGCAGGCTTAAAGTTAAGCAGAATGCCTCTTAAGGTGCATTCTGCGTTACATTCAACTTGATTTAAGTGATCATCTTTCTTTCAAAATTCAAACAAGCTGTGGGGTATTGGGTTAAGGAAACTAATCCATCCCTCATCATGGATCCCCATATCACAGCTTGATACTTATACTTTCTGATAAGGGCACCCTTATCAAATTGCTTATCAATTATCACAGTAGGGTACTAATTGATAGATATGCATCAATCTAGGGGATTAAAGATAGTTGTTGCAATTAACACTTACCCTGCTCATCACGACTTGATTGTTAAGTGAAAAAAGTGGATTTAGATCAGACGCTGCATTATATTGCGTCTGATCTGGATCCAAACTGTTTTACATTCGACTCGGAGACTTTCTGAACTACAAAAAATGCACAAATCTTATTTAATATTTTTTTTGCATACAACAATATCAAAGCAGACAATATTACTGCAGTAGAAGGGTTAAGCATTCATCAATTTTATCTGCAGAATAAAATTATTGCAAACCTGATCCTTCAGGAAACCTCTGATTCGGTCTACACTGTTTGCATAGGACTAGTATGCTTTATAAGGGTACACTTTTTAAGACAAATATATACTTTAAGATATTTTTATCCTTTAATTTCGAAATCTTAGGATTCTCCATGATCAACTTATAGCATCCCCTTATCAGATGGCAGCTTAACCCATTACCCCATAGCTTGTTTCTAGTGATATGTGACCACTAAAAGCAGGTTGAAAGTAAAGCAGAATGCGCCCTAAGGTGCATTCTGCTTTACTTTCCGCCTGCTTTGAGCTATTATCTGCTAGAATATAGTGGTTCTCTCCTGATAAATTTCACTATACATTAACCTGTACTTAAAGGCACACTGTGAATTGCGATATGCAACAATAAATTATGCATATTTTTCAGTTTCTTAATTTTAAGTCTCAAGTTCTGATAAAGTAATTAGCCTTTGATTTAGAGATCACAGAAAAGAGAGTTTACTGCTCCTTTCAAACTGTTAACAATCAAGGAATAATTCATTGAAGAAGCACTGATCTCCATTAACCCGAACCCCATAGCCTGTTTCTAGTTTTGAATACAGTTGACCACTAAAAGCAGGTTGCAAGTAAAGCAGAATGGGCCTTAAAGCCAATATCTGATAGGATATAGAATATATTTATTTCCATCAGTGGAGGACTAAATTAAAGACGTAAAAATGTGTTTTATGGGCTAATCGGTTAAATATCATTCAAGTTATTCAAATGAAAGTATTTATTTTGATAAATATTCATAATTGTATAAATTGAGACTATTTTCTTCACTGGAGGAATAAATTAGAGGCATAAAAAGGCATATTTATTGGGTAATGGGTTAAAGCAGACTGGAAGTTAGGCAGAAGGCACATTCTACTATACTTTCAAACTGCTTTGAGTGGCCACCTGTCTTCAAAACTAGGCAGTGGATATGGGGTAATAGGTTCAGACAAGTGGCTGCTTAGTACAATAAAAATGTTATGCATGGGATCTCTCTGTGTGACTTTCTTAGCGGTTTAATCTGCCACCTGCCTAAACACCCAAATACAACTTTTAACATTTATTTAATATAAGAATATTCCAGATGGGGAATTCAATTTAAGTACTAATTCATAAAACAGCTCTTTTCTAAAATTTCGATATCTAAGGACCTTTTTCATGATTTTCATTGAAAAAGGACCTTAGAGGTCGAAGTTTTAGAAAAATGCAGTTTTATAAATTAATTATACTCAAATCAAGACTAATTATTATACTCTTTGTTGAAAAGGACTTTTTGTGTGTTTGTATGTTATCTACATGTATGAACATTGTAGTAAATAAAGGTTACAAATTCATTGACTTATTAAAGATTAAATATCCCTGGAGTAGAGGGTCAAGGTGCCCCTTATCTTTAACTGTCATGTAATAACCAGTGGATTGTCTCTGTGGAAATGTTACATAATCTAATGACCTCCCAGCGGGATGGCAACAGAGTTTATTGCTTTTTAGGATGGGCTTTACATGCATGGTTTCAATAGGATGTCTTATCTATTGAGGCTGTACATTTAAAAAGAACTATATAAAATAAAAGTAATATTTTATTGCTGTTAATTCAAACTTTCGGAAATAATAAGAAAATATTTCATACATTATAATAATGCACTAGTTGCAAAAAAATCAATGTCTTAAAATAAGTCCTTTATTCAGATAATTATTCTGTTGCACTTTTAGGTAAAAGCTCTATAGCCAGGTGGCTGCTTAATGCAGTATGAAAGTCATGCAGAAAGCTCCTTGAATGTTTTCATGCGTGACTTGCAATCTACATTCCACAACCACCTGTATTAACCCATTACCCCATAAATACGCCTTTTTACGCCTCTTCTTTACTGGAGAAAATAGTTCCAATTTATACAGATATGAAAATGAATGATAAGAACTATTTTCTTTATTCTAGCAGATGGTAGCGTAAGCAGGCTGAAAGTAAAGCAGAATGCGCCTTAAGGCGCGCATTCTGCTTTACTTTCAACCTGCTTTAAGTGGTCACCAATTTTGAAAACTAGAATCAGGCTATGGGGTAATGGGTTACAGGCCAAACCCGTGATATAGTCGTTGAAGTGAGGATTAGCAATGCAAAAAGTGTAGATCCAGTTGAAGGGCCATTTGATGGACTCGTTTGGATCCAATTTTTTTGACATTTAGTGTTTTGAAAATAACTCCAATAAAATCCACAGCGATGTGTCACTTTTTAACCAATTTCTTGATTGAACAATATTTTTACGTCTGATCAGGGTCTGCTCTGCTTTATTATATATATCCGATTCTTCACTGTTTGCTGTGTAAATAAAATCCTTTGTTTTTATATTTCAATAGAACAATCAGTCAATTATTCAGAATGGGTGGAGTATTGACCAGAGAAATGGTTAATAGCCTGAACCAGTACCCTCAGCCTTAATCACAACTGGAATCACTTTATACAAATGTTCAATGTATCTGTTGCAAATCTCTGGAGTCTCAGTTCTCCAGAACTCCAAAATGCCTTCAACAAGTTGCGCTTGATTTCGGGTTTTTTTGTTTTTCCTAATATAATGTTTCAAATTTGCCCACATATTGTCAATTGGATTCATGTCTGGTGATTCTGGAGGAGTGATCCAGTGGTTAATTCCATGTTCAGCCATGAATGATTTTTACCCCATAGCCTGTTTCTATTTTGGAAAAGAGTTGACCACTTAAGGCAGGTTGGAAGTTAAGTAGAATGCCCCTTAAGGTGCATTCTGCATTACTTTCTGTCTTCTTTAAGCTATCATCTGCTAGAATATAGAAAACATATTTCTTATGATTCTTATTTGTAACAGTATAAATTAGATTTTTTTCCTTCAGTGGATAAATAAATTAAAGGCATAAAAAGGTGTATTTATTGGGTAATGGGTTTAAAGTTATAATTTCTGTTTACCATCAATACATCATCCCCCCCAAACAATGCAGAAAAAAATGCAGCTCTAAAATAAAGCTGTAGTCATTCCCCAGTGCACTGCTAGTTACCTGGTTTAAACTGATAGTGTACTATCAGTTTGTTATTGAAATCTCAGTGCACTATCAGTGCACTGTCAGTGCAAAATTAGTTTACTCTCAGTGCACTGTCAGTTTAAACCCAGTGCACTGCCAGTGCACTGGGGTGTATAGTTTAGCTTAAACAGTACTGTAGTATAGGAGAAGTTAGCTGCACAAGACTTTTTCGCTATATAATCTATATAAGGAAAAACTCAAAAGGGCCATAACTTCTGTCAAAATTGTTGGAGTCTAAATTCCAAACCACATGACCATCCTCACATATAGCTGGTACATGTGTCAGAGTTTGAAGTAAATCCCTGAAATAGTGTAGGAGGAGTTAGCTGCACAAGAATGTTTCGCTATATACTCTTTATAAGGAAAAACTACAAAGGGCCATAACTTCTGTGAAAATCGTTGTAACCAAAATTCCAAACCACATGACCATCCTCACAAATAGCTGGTACATGTGTAAAAGTTTGAAGTAAATCCCTCAAATAGTGTAGGAGGAGTTAGCTGCACAATAATTTTTTTGAAATATACTAGTAGTATAGGTGCCCCGGTGGGCCCCTATACTACTTATACTCTTTATAAGGAAAAACTACAAAGGACCATAACTTCTGTTAAAATTATTGCAGCCAAAATTCCAAACCACATGACCATCCTCACATATAGCTGATTCATGTGTAAAAGTTTGAAGTAAATCCCTCAAATAGTGTAGGAGGAGTTAGCTGCACAAGAATTTTTCGCTATATACTCTTTATAAGGAAAAACTACAAAGGGCGATAACTTCCAGTAAAATTGGTGCAGCCAAAATTCCAAACCACATGACCATCCTCACATATAGCTGGTTCATGTGTAGAAGTTTGAAGTTGATCCCTCAAATAGTGTAGGAGGAGTTAGCTGCACAAGAATTTTAACAGACAGACAGACAGACGGACGGACGGACAGACGGACGTACGCATGAAACGGTACTTGTGTTTTTCACCCCTCAAATAAGTACGGTCGGACACCGTGCACATGTACATAGGTTGCATGTGAGGTGCTCACAGCTCAGGAGTACCTTCTGTACAAGTAGCTCACAATTTATGGATATATTTTGTCCATATGGATAAAGACTTATGCAAACATGTTAGTTGTATTGCACCCCCTACATCAGAGGATTCTTTTGAACAGGTGATGATTGGGGGGTGCAACCAACAAGTAGTGTTTTTCCCCACAAGTCTGTTTCATACACATGATGCAACTCACAACACCCTACCCATGAGTGCGGACGGACAGACAGACGGACGGACAGACAGACGGACAGAAAGCACAACACCAATATGTCTCCCTCCCCTAAAGGGGGGAGACATAATAACAAGGTCGGAGTGCAGGTATGACATACATATGCATCCTTATAGTTTATGAAACCTGTCCAGTGCATCGCCTGAAGAACGAAGTGGAAGCAGAAAGTTCCTGTGTACCTCACGTGTCTTCAGTGCATGAGGAGTATCTTCTTGGACTTCATACACAGGAATATCGGCGTATGGCTGGCCTGTGACAATGTATGCAACGTCTTCCCACCTGTCAGCGATTTTTCTACCTGCCTCGCAATGTATCATTACATAGTCAAACAGAATCTCCCTGATTCAGTGCGATGGCTCACTGGTGTCATACACCCTCTTGGGCCCGTTTTACTAAACAACTTACGCATTTTTTTTGCCTAAGTCAAAATCGTTTACTTTTCGATCATAAACGTTTGTAAACAGCAAAAAGCCAGATCAGAGGACGCGCTAACAGCGCGTCCTATGATCTGGCTAGTTGCTGTTTGTAGCAAGTGATAATAAAAAATATAAATTCAAATTCAAAATTTTGACTTACGCAAAAAATTGCGTAAGTAGTTTAGTAAAACGGGCCCAAGGCTTGTCCTTTGCTGTTGCTTCCTTAGCTGCATCGTTAGCCTTCTTGTAATTGTTGTCGGTAATATTAGCCTTATTATTTATCTAATAACCCTAAAACACGACAACCTATTTCTCTGGATCAATAAGGTAAGACATATACATATATTTATATTCGCCCCATTCAAATCTGTTGAAGCAATTCACGTTTGTCTCCGCGTGTCATATTTTTGTGTTGCTTCAGTAACACAGTTATGGCTGTTCCTTTCAGGGTACACACTAATTTTGTTAACAACCTCTAATGTGCATACTAATAAAATGTTCATTTAAAAATAGAAATTACAGCAAATATATTGTAAATATAAGAAAGTAACTGAATTAACTGAAGTTTAAGCGAAATAAATGACAGAATTTGATCCGAAAATTTACGATTCATAGACTTTGCATATCATTTTCTGTCGTTTACTTCGATTAAACGCCGAAAATATTCAGTTCATTTCTTAAGTACATGATATTTTGATATGTCAATTTGCTTTCTTGTTTCAGTGGATTCATATAAAATATATAGAGAGGATAACCATTTTTTCAGTGTAAGATCGAAATTTAATCAATTGAGTGAACATCAGACGTTATATTGTCACGAGTGGGGAAGTCTGATGTTCACTCAAGGGATTAAATTCAATCTTACACTGAAAAAATAGAGTTTTAATTTTTATTTATTTATGCTTTTAAATCACTTTTTAAACGAAAGTGTTTGACATTTAAAAGCAATAGTAAATAAATGTTGAGCCCAAAGTTTATATCGAACACATTGTCGGGACAATTGCCGTACAATGATGTTATTAATTTATTGATTTGACGTCATTGGAATTACGTCGCTGCTTCCGATTTTGGACTCGTGTTCTTCCGTTGAGTTGTTCGCTGCAAATCGGACTGCCGGTATTTACCGATAAGACACGATTGACTACGATTTCTGGGCAGCCCTACGTGGAAATTTTATAATAAAGCACGCGTGGCGATACGCCCTCTGATTAAAGCAGTGAAATATCAAGTGATAATCCACTATTTCTCGGTAATGCACAGAAAATCATAAATAAATAGTTATACTGATTGCAATGTATGTATTTATACGAAAGCTCACATATGTGACTGTGATTTGTATGCATTTGTATGCTATGTGAGTGTCCCTTTACCCATTATGTACTGCCAAATAAATGTACTAGAACAAAGGCTCTACTTGGTAGTGATAACCCAGGACACCCAATGGGAAACACAGATTCTGTACGTTGTTCGGAGGGAGTCGCCATAGGGAGGGACATGTACTTACATTTGCAAACAGCTTGACTCCAAATCGGACGACGAGTAATTCGGCGTCTGATCTGGATTCAAGCTGTGTGTTACACGTCATTATGTTTATTTTATGTTAAAATGTCCATTGTGCGACTTTTAGTTAAACAGTACACGACAATTTAAAGCGGATACTATTGCAGTAGTAAAAGCGTTTGACATAAATTGTTCCGTTTAGGGAACTGCGTCAAGGGTCGTTGTAAGGTGGGGTCGTTCTTGAGAGGGCCGTTTTAGGGTGGGAATGCTGTAGTTTTCCTGTAGATGCCATGCTGTTTATTTGCACCTACATGTATACATTGTACAGGAAGGAAAGTAATGACGCAATTACGCACGTTGTATGCGTCATAATGTATGCACAATGTATATACAGTGAAACCCCTCTAAACCGGACATGTGTGGGGACAACATTAACGTCCGGTTTAGAGGGGTTTCCGGTTTAGAGGGGTTTTAACCCATAGCTTGTTTCTAGTATGGAAGATAGCTGATCACTTAAAGCCGGTTGAAAGTAAAGCAGAGTGCGCCTTAAGGCGCATTCTGCTTTACTTTCAACCTGCTTTAATCTATCATCTACAAGAATATAGAACATATTTTTGTCGATAAATATTCATGAATGCAGTATATAAAGCGTTTTTATGGTGTAATTTAGAATCAAGAAGGTTTAGAAACGGGGCCAAAGTTTTTGGCCGGTTTAGAGAGTATTCCGGTATTTAGATGTTCCGGTTTGGAGGGGTTACCCTGTATCACGTATTGTTTGCAAACTATATACATCATGCTCACTGTATTAGCTGTGTTGCTATTGGATGATTTTATCTGTAGCTATCAGTAATGGTATCAGAGAGTCATCAGAAAATGACTTTAAACATGCAGCTGACTGCTTCAGAAGTACTTGCTGATATAACATCTGAAACATAACAGGCGAATTTGTAATGGATATTTACAATAATTCTGAGCAATTCTTTTTTAACAGCGTTAACAAACAATATCATATTACACAATGAGTGTAGTTCTTCGTGTGGGCGAAATTGACATTATGTTACAAATCAATGAGTTATTTCACAAGCGGATTAAAACATGAAAGGACCATTAGAGACATGGGACAATAAATAGCAAATAGTTAAATAGAAGATGGAAATGAATTTCTTTTTAATTCTTTCTTAGTCGGCTTTAACAATTTCACTCTCAACGACGCTCTATTAAAGAGCATTTGCAAACAGTTTTGGCCCTGATCAGACGCCGCGTAACGTGGCGCCTGAACAGGATACGAATTGTTTGACACTAGTATCGATATTTAAAAAAGTCATATACATGTACAACCTTAAATCTAACTTTGAAACGTGTCATGCAGATACTTACAATGAACAATACGACAATAAAGCGGTGAAGGGGCAAACAAATCCTGAATATTTTGATCATCAAAGGGTTATAAAGCACTAGTGTTTGTGTTACCATGTTTGTTAAATCGACTTTATAAAAAAGTTTTACATGACCTGACTTGACTTCACTGCCAACGGTACCAAATGGCGATTTGCAAATAGTTATTGCAACATGTCCAAGTGTCCTGAAAATAGTATCCCGAGCAGTCCCGCAAACTCAGACTGCAAATCAGGCTACGTAGAGCTCTAACATTAACAGTGACTCATACTGTTTTTTGAAATTTAGGCGTTACAATAATAATGACGTCATCTTGCTATAATGACGTAATTTTGAAAATGAAACTAGATTCTAAATGTCAAATAATCATTTTTAGTCAATTAGAACAATTTTGAATTAAATATTAGTTTAACATTTGAATATGGCGTAAGAGAAGTCTTTTCACAACACATTAATGTAGATGTTCCTTATTGTAGTTTGATAGGTATTTTATCTATAGAAGAATAAAACCAAATAGCAATCGTGACGAATCGTTTACCTAAGCGCCGATGGCAAAAGTTAAAGTAAGAACGTTCGGATTTTCGTGTCATTTGGTATACATGTATATGCGACAAAAAAGGGTATCAACAAATTCGTGTGTTTTCAGTCGTGAATTTATTGAACTCGTTGGGTAAAATGATATGTTGCGAGCCTTGGCGAGCAACATATTATGTTCACCTCGATTAATGAATTCACGACTGAAAACACACTCATTCAATATCCTATATATACACCTTCTTCAAAAGCATAATTTGTATAGTACATATGCCCTAAAAGAAATCAGATTCTGTACTGAATTTTATTAAAGAAATCATAGATTCATTTCAATATATCTTCAATCAAGCTATATGAAATCTAAATTAACAAACTACAAGCTGTTTAGAGCAGACAACGTTTTGGCGTTTTGGCGTTGAAGAGGTCAGACAGAGTATACCATATTTTTATATTATATATATTTTCCAAAAAGAAAATACATCTTTGTACTTGAATAGTTTATTGAATATAACAACAGCAACAAAAACAAACAACGAATAACTTCAATTCTTTACAACGTTCTTTCGACATAATTATAAAATATTTCCGGCATATTCAATAACTTTATCAACGACGTATCGTCCCATTTATTAAAAACATTAAGATATAGCCAATATAATATGAAAGAACATAACATGTAGTTATGCCTGTTTTCTTTCGAAACAGAAAGCAAACATACTGCCCAAACCATACCCAATGAAAACTGTTTTAAACTTTTACCCCATAGACTGTTTCTAGTTTTGACACAAGTTACCACTTAAAGCATATTAAAAGCAGAGCGGAATGCATATGAAGGCATTAAGTTACAACTTGCTAGAACTAACCCTCATCCGGACCTATGGGGTCCATTGGACCCCAGCAGCTTTATTTCTGCTAGAAAAAGTATTCAGCCTAAAGATGCTTATGACATGTTTAGACATTGTTCCTATGACTGATTTTTAAACTTGTGTGAAATACGTACTACATGTAAAAAGGTCAATTCGCGTATATTTTATTATTTAAAACACGTCTGGGGTCCAGCTGGACCCTTGAATTCTTAAGGTTAGTAAAATGTCTTTCAGGCAATTTTAAAACCGTGCCTTGCTGTTTACATCTACAATAATGGCATTTATTGAATACTAGATATCACCGACAATACTGTTCCTCAATTGCACATATCAAAATATATCTTTCACGATCTTGTGATTGAGTTATTTCCCTTGGTTCTTAAACCCCCGGAGTGCAAACCGCGAGTCCAAGGGATTCACACTGTATTGAACGAATAAAATTCTATCTGACCTCAAATTATGCAAATTATTTCAAGATTCAAATAAGTGTTTTGTATTATTTTTTTGTCTGGTCCTTTCTGGAAGTTTCTATAGCAGTCATGGGCCATATTGTATGGATATATTGTTTATCGTCACATGCACGTTTTCCTATAAAAAGGATTGACAGCTGCAAGTTGAATTTTAGTATTCACTTTCAAACTTACTAAAGACTCGCCGAGTATCGACAAACCTAAAGCTAGCAACCCCCCTTACAAGATCTAAACAATGACAACGCTCTATGCAGAGTATCGACATAAACCGACAATACATGATTTTCAGTATAAGATAGAAATTTAATCCATTAAGTGAACATCAGACGTTACATTTTCACGCGTGGCTAAGCCACGAGTGATAATATAACAGTCTGATGTTCACGAAATTGATTAAATTCGATCTTATACTGAAACATTATAGTTGTTCTATTTATTCATGTTTTGAGCCACTTTTTAAACGAAATTATTCCATAGTTGAAAGCGAAAGTACATGGTTTACCCCGTGTTGAGCCCTAAATTTATATCGAAATAATTTTCGTGACAATAACCGTAAAATGATGTCACTAATTTATTGATTTGACGTCATCGGAATTACGTCGTTACTTTCGATACTTGATTCGTGTTCTTCCGTTTAGTGGTTTGCGACAAATCGGTTGCCGGAATGAAACGATAAGACACGATTGACTACGAATCTTTGGGAGCCCTACGAGGACAATTCATAAAAGAAGCACGGGCGACGATAACCCCACGGCTTGAAACAGTGAAATTATTAAATGATAATCCACTGTTTTTTCCTAATTATCCACCGAAAAGCATAAATAACTCGTTATTCTCATAGCCTGTTTCTAGTTTTAAAGACTGCTTTTCTTCCAATCCTTTATAAGCATCCACCTACTAGAATATAGAACATATTTATCACGGCATATACACAAGGAAACTATACTATACAAAAACGGAACTTTTTTCTTCGGTGGCGATAAATTCAAAGGCATAAGAAAAGTTTTATTGAATTAGTGGTGTATTACCTTGGCAGTACAGTGTTTCCTCCCAACAACGGCACTCCAAGAAACAACCCTTGTCGCAGTTCCCTAAAGATAATTATGTCCAACATTTCACGGTTGCAATGTCCTCTGCTTAAAATTATTGTCTGGTGCTTTTTCGCAAAGTTACATTATGGAAGTTTTGACAAAAAACCTAGATTGCGAGTGACAATCAGCTTGGATCTAGATTAAACACGGCGTCTGGTCTTGATAAAAGCTGTTTGCAAAGGTAAGCCAATTTCCCTCCCCATAACGACTCCCTCCGAACAACACACACTTTGTGTTTCCAATTGGGTGTTGTTGTAGAGAGTGAACGCTGATTTTCTTCTCACAGGTAACATGAAGCGCAGTCCCGAATATAGTACATGTACCCGAATTCGTCATAAGTTGATTTATAGAACCTATCTGCATTTCCAAAAAAACACTCATTTGAATCGCTAAAATAGAGTATAACACTGCATGTCCTATACCTGTGAGTATACCCTAGACATGCCGCTTGACAGCCTGTAATGTTTGTCTTTCCAATTCTTCTCGTAGGCTTTTTTAAAAAAATATTCCCATCAACAATTTGGAAAGTGTCGCCATATTGTCCTGGACATGCCGTGACACAGGCATAGCTACAAGAGTCGTACGAACGTCCTAACTTGCACCCACACTTACCATGTATACATTCAGAATTACTGTCGATACATTCGCTGTCTACTGTGCAAGGTTCACGAATGTGTGATCCGCAAGATGGGATTTTGTTCCAGCTTCCATTGATACATCTAGTATTTTGATCTTCCAGCAAAAGTCCATTAGAACACTTAAAGGCAACATCGGCACCGTCATAAAATGGAATGGTCATACTAGCAATAGAAGTGTATGTCTGCTCTCCAGTGGACGCATTTACTTTTATTTGTGTAACTACAACATGTCTGCCTGTCAGTTCATCACTTCTACATGCCGTTTGGCATGTCCCATGCTCAGACCAACTTCCGGACTCCGAGCATGTTGTACTAGCCTTTCCATCTATTCCATATCCACTTGAACAAACAAGGACTCTTCTAGCGTATCTATGGTTTGTATTTCCGAAGTATTTACCTCCGCTTGACTTTATGTCAGGACATACAACATTGCCATTCAGTGAGCATTGCTTGTGATGTTTAGGGAAGGTTGAAGACTCGGACAAACTAACCAGTGAGTAGCCTGGACATACATTGTCGATTGTGTCTGGATTTGAATCGAACAGGTCACAGAGTGTCGTTCTTCTATGGTATCTGGTGTACTGACAACTATGAAAACAGTTACATCTCTTGACACAGGACGGCAACGATTCTCCCGGCAGGCGAATAAATGGCTGATTTGAAACACACGCATTGAACATGACGATTGCTACGGTGCCTACACACAGACACAGTGTTATTCCGGGCGCAAAGTAGGACTCCATCTCTATTGCTGCACATTGACCAGTCTTTCTTCCAGGAGGATTTTAACGAAAAGTAGTCCTGTTTTATGTCTAAAAGAGTGTTAGATGAGTCTTGGATCGTTCTTAAGCTTTTGATTCAGGGCTGCCGTAAGTTGGTCATAAAAATCTCAAAGATTTCCAAATGTTCTATTTTTTTAAACGCGATTTTAAGAATTGCACATTCAATCATTAACCTCATAGCCTGTTTCTAGATTTTGAGACATGTGACCAATCAAACACTTAAAGCAGGTTAAAAGTAAATAAGGGCGCATTCTACTTACTTTCTGTCTGCTTTAAGCTTCCACCTACTACGATAAAACAATTATATCTTACGGTGCATATTCATAAAAAACGTTTTAAAAACGCGCTTTTCCTTTACGTTTGTGTTCAAAATCATCTTTACAAGACAATATATACCCCCATTTACAACTATGACCTTCATAAAGCATAGATCTTCACACAATAACAGAATAAACATTTTTAATACAGTCCAAATATTTCGATGTAAATACGGAGTCCGGAGAACTTAGGAAAAACTCAAAGATTTTATAAAAAATCCTGATAAATGGCAGCCATATTGATCGGTCAGATTTGAACAGTGTGGTCAAAGCTGATAAATCAAAATCTTGCGAACGATCTCAGATTGAACCCAAACCTCTAAACAAGTATACACACGGACTGTAGTCTAATAACAGCGCCACGCAGTGCTTAAAGCTTCCGAATGCAAACAAGCTAATTAGATATTATTCAACTTGTGACGTTTTGTGAGGAAGCCTCTAACGTGATCTAAATAATTCAAATTTGAAACGTTCATTAGCAAATCTTAATGACAATGCTCGTACAGTGGAGAATCTGTTATTCTTTCCCAATAAACGCGTTTACGCTAAAACTATTATTTGCAGTGCAAACAGTTTGGAGCCAGATCAGACGCCGGGTAACCCGGCGTCTGATCAGGCTCCAAACTATTTGCCACCAAGATAAACAAGAATTATCAGAATTGTCCAAAAGTTGTTCTTTTCTACGTTTTAGTGTTTTGCGTTTGCGTACGTTTGCGTTTAAACGGGAAAGAATAACAGATTCTCCACTGTACTTGTTTGTTATGAAAAGGTAATGAAGTCCATAGTCCATGCAATTTAACTATTGGAACTACAGTACGAGTAAAACTTCTCCATAACGACAGCTAAAAAGGTTATTGTTTTGTAAAATAGTCACGTGACGGCTTAAAGCAAAAAGACAGTAAAACAGAAAGTGCTTAAAACAAGGAGTTTTCTGTTTAACTGTCTCCTTGTTTGAAGCAGTCGTATATACCTAATCATTCACACAGTTTAGTGATCGCAATTGAAATGTTGTACTGTACACATTGCAGACCAATTAGATCTAAATGAAATGCATTCTGTCGAAATTGTGATGATTATTGAATCAGTTTATACGCACAGGAGAATTCAGGTATTTTGAAGTCTTAACTGCATTTAAACTGTTTGACACTTTGACGAATTTGTCTTAGCAAAAATGCATTTCATCGATTATAAGTGCATTTATGATAACTGTCACAAGCGTTTAAGATGAGAAACGAGACTTTTTGTAGCTACGGTGCCATTTTCTAGGAGAGAATGCAGAGTCATCCGTTTTGGAGATTCTTGCACAGGACAACTGCAGTGCTCCATCCCTAAACTGAAACTGAACAAAACTGATTAATTTGATTAAACGCCTATTTTTACACATAGTATATTCAATTGCGTTGTACAATGAATGATAAAATAAAAAATGAACAACCAATACAACCAAAGTACAGGTAGCAGTTCTATCTATATATACAAAGAATACTGACAAATATTCGTGTTCACACATTTACTTAAAGAGGCTCGCAACCGGATTTAGCATTAAAAATAGTAATTTGTAAATATATGTCAAATGCTTATATAAATGGGTAAGATTTAGTTTAGGATAATAAATTCTGTTAAAAAATGCATTTCAAAATAAAAGAAAAGAAGAAGCTCTAGTGGGATTCGAACCCGTGAACCTCGGTGCGGAGACAAACATGAAAAATGAGGAAACACCTTTACCCCCTCGGCTACCAGCGCTCTCTCTATATATGGTAGCGAATTAACGTACTTCACTTGTGGCGATTGATATTACTTTATTCGGCTCGAGTTTATGTCTGAGCCCGTGTAGAGAAGCAACAACAACAACTTTACCGTCAGCTGACGTTATAGCAAAACGATGGAAAATATCTAAAAAAAAAACTAAGATTCGGTGACGATTCTTGATACCTTTTTTGGACTGATCATATTCTTTTAATGTCAGAAGCCAAATATTGCCACAAATTTGCTTTTATTTGAGTATTTTATTTTATTTTGACAAGTACACCATCCGGTTGCGAGTCCCTTTAAACCACGAGTCAAAATTTCTGAAAAGAATTGTTTTGAGATTTCTTTTAAAAATACTCACTGATTCAGAATTTCTCACACGTGATGGTAGATTGTACCATCGTGATAAATATAACCCTCGCTACAGCTCTACATGTCAATATTTTTTACATAACTTTTCCCAACACATGGTGTAAGCAGTAAATCAATGTGATTAAACTCAAAAGTAACTCTATATTTTTTTATAAGACATACTACATTAATTCTTACATTGAAACGATCTTGCAAACAACGAAGTAGAAGCAGACGACAATGAAACGGTGAAGGAGTAAACATCTCACGATTAATTTGGTAGCGAAATATTTACGTATACTACGCCCGGCGTACCTAGCCTTCGACAGAGGGGAATTAGTGAGCCGGAAGTGGAATAGTGTACAGTGCTCCCTCTCTACAACGACCCTTTCAACAAGGACTCCCTCCTTACAACGATCCTTGTCGCAATTCTCTAAACCGATCAATTAAGTCTAACGCTTTTACTGTTGTTATTATCGTCTGCTTAAAGTTGACATCTGCTGTTTCTCTCAAAATTACATATTGAAAATTTTGACAGAAAAAAAAAACTTAATGACGAGTGACAAGCAGCTTGAATCCAGATCAGACGCCGCTTAACGCAAATGTAAACCAATTTCCCTCCATATACAACGACTCCCTCCGAACAACACACATTACTTTTGCATTCCATTGGATGTCGTTGAGAGGAAACGCTGTTTATGTACCAGGATGTTTAGATTTTGGCAACAGGGTATATACCTCCGTCATGTCAAGTTTCTGTTTACAGTGGAGAAAACGTTATTCTTTTTCCAATAAAAGCGTTTACGCTAAAACTACTATTTCCATTGCAAACAGTTTGGAGCCAGATCAGACGCCGGATAACCCGGCGTCTGATCTGGCTCAAAACTGTTTGTCACTCAAATCAACATGCATTATCAGAATTGTCCAAAAGTTACACTTTTCTACGTTTTTGCTCTTTGCATTTCGTTTGCGTTTAAACGGGAAATAATAACGGATTATCCACTGTATGTACAGCAGGATAAAATGACGACAGATAGTCTAAGCTGTAGACCACTTTTATTTGCGGTGACAGCTCCATACAACCTTTTGGTACTATCTTATAGCAAATTATCTCAGGAGTTTGGAACCAATCGTATGACGCGTATTTTGGTAGTGATAAGGGGAGATAATTGAGGTTTAAGTTGTCTGCCGTTGGCATTTTAATCAGAAAATGACATTCTAATTGGGCTTTTATTTCACTTGTTTGAGATTGTAAAATGGTATTTTTGTAAGCAATTATCAATGTAGTTTTCCCAGATATAAATTTTAAAAATGTTTTCGAATAGTTTCAAACTCACATAAATTCAAATGGCCGCCAAAATGGCTATTTCTAGTAACAATTTAGCTTTTCGAGCAATACAATTTCTTTTATTGACTGCAATTAATACTCATATGGAACATTTTTTATTGAACATGAACTTAGCAACTCCTTAAGCTTTTATTTTGATTTATTACTGTCATTCAGTGCTGAAAACAGCTTTGCTTAAAATTCCAAGGGGAGACAACTTAAACCTCAATTATTTCCCCTTATCACTACCTAAATACGCGTCACACGATTGGTTCCAAACTCCTGAGATAATTTGCTATAAGATAGTATCAAAAATTTGTATGGTGCTTTCACCGAAAATAAAAGTGGTCTACAGCTTAGACTAAGAGGATCGTGGCGTGCCTCCTCCGCCAATCCACTTGTCGTTATTACTGGAAATTCTTCAAAAACATATCTAAAGACTATCTATTCTAATTTATCCAAATTCAATGTATTTCATTTATCACCGAACTAAACAGTAATGCGTATTCACCATCAGAAGTATTTCGAATGTACCAGACTGGTTTGAGTGGGTAAAAGTAATTACATAAAGATAAACGCTATTCTTTCCCCGGAAAGGCTCCAGATAGAGTAAGTATTTCAGAAACTAAAATCTTATATTTGCATTAATTCTTGAGACGATTCTAATGAGTAGTTCCACCATATGATTGGTATTACAATGAGTGAACAAATACCAGTTTATTAACTTTATTCTCTCTTATCAGGATCCCTGACTTTTCCATTTAGCCCAATTTTAGCGATTGCTTTTATAGTGTTTCAAGGCTTCGAGGTTATCAAACTAACCCTTTTCATGATAAATTGTCGTTTGCTCAAAAAGCGAAAAGGAATCCAAATCATTTTTTAACTATTAAAACGAAAACCGTGGCATATGAGTGCCAAACAGTTTGGATTTTGATACATGTAATACGCCGCGATACGCGGCGACTCATTCGGATTCAAACTACAGAGCTCCCTATCTACAACGATACCCAATGGGAAACAAGGATTGTGTGTGTGTTGTTCGGAGAGAGTCGTTATATAGAGGGAAAATTGAGATTTATCTTACATTTGCAAACAGCTTGAACCCAGATCAGACGCCGCGTGTCGCGGCGTCTGTTCTGGATTCAAGCTGTTTGTCACTCGTTATTATATTTTAATCTATCAAAATGTCCACTTATATGTAACTTCGATAATAAACAGCAGACAACAATTTTAATTCTAACATGACACGTGAATTCGTCTCTATAAACAAAGAACAGGTCTATCGTGGTATACCTGAGACGGTATACCACGCTCTTCCCTACCCCGCTCCTCCCACGGTTATATGACATGACGTGACCACGTGCGTTCATACGTTATGTTTTTTAAATTTCTTTCGTTATTCATATAGCCCGTATAGACCATATACTTCTAACCAGTAACGTTACAGTAATTTTCTCATTCTTCTGTCTTGTTTGATGTAATGTTTGTTCTATGCAAGATTATGGATCGGTAATTGTAAATTTGCTTATGGGTGTTAGATTCTTGTAATGCCGCGGAAAAAGTTATTCGGTCGAAAAACTTCATCCGCTGAGGAAATAAGTATGGAACATTTGATTTCCTTTCTAATGAATTTCCTTACATCTGGTCATGTTAGAATCGAAATAATCTATGTTCTACCGTTGTGAAACTGTATTTTACAACGGTCGGTCGTTGTGGTGCGCAGGAATTGACCACTCAGGCCTTATTTCTTAAGTAAACGATATAGCAGCAGTAAAAACGTTGTCCTGCTTAGGAAACTGCGGCAATGGTCGTTGTAAGGAGAGAATCGTTGTTGGGAGAGCCGTTGTAGGAAGGGAACACTGTATTTAGCAAAGCGTTTCAAGTGCGCTGAGCACGATAAGGGTAAAAAGAAAATGTGCTCAAACCTCAGTTTCGATTACAGATTCTAGTTTTTAAATAACACGCTTGAACTGATTTTAATTTTCTCAATTGGGTGTATTTTTACAGTTGATTTATGTATGCCTATACTAGTTATGTATAAAAAAATTGCTTGAATTGTATGTACCGAGAACTATTTCTTATTTTTAAGAATGATTTTCATCTGGCCTTTTATAACCTCAGGCTAAGATTTCACGAAGTATGAAGGATGGCATATCGATACGTAACTCGGTGTCTGATCAGGAACCAAACTGTTATTGGTATTAATTAAGACATTCATCCTTTAAGTTAAATCTATCTTTGAAACTTGTCTTGCAGACAACAATACTGAAGCAGACGACAATAAAGCGATGAAGGGGTAAAAATATCCTAAATAATTTGATCATGAAAGGTTTAAGGTGTTACGAACATTATTGAAGCTGATGGTACAACAATGATTCGAACCAGCGACCTCTCTGGCACAAGTCCATTGTCATCAGTTATAAAAGAAGCCGACGATTTTGATCACCTGGCAGGGCGGAACTTATACCTTTGGCAAAGATAAACTAATATGCATTTGATTTTAGGGGTGATAGGTTATAGTCCCCTATTGAATAGTTATTTTCTGATACAACCACATGGGCGTGCAGCCATATCCACGTGAAAAGGGGTGTGTACAGTGCTCTTTCTGTGCAAAAAAAAACCACAACAACAACACCCAACGGTAGACAAAGATTGCGTGTGTTGTTCGGAGGGGGTTGTTATCAGGAGATAAAATTAAAACTTGGTTTTCTATGCAAACATCTTGAATCTTGATCTGGATTCAAGCTGTTTGGCAATCTTCATTATATGCCATCTGTCAAAATGCCCACTAATATGTAATTTTGAGAAAAAAGAACGACAGACGACAATGGTAAATCCGATGATAAAAGAGCGTGCTGCCACCCCCCAAGTTAAAATGCAATCGTCCGCGTCGAAACGGCTCCCCGCCAGGTCAATAAAATCGGTCTTTATCCACTGTTATTCCAGTATTACTATTTTCGTGGGAATGTGGACTTCTCTCCGAATAAATCCTCTCTTTATTGTTCAATCGGACACAGCATGAGCAAATTCATTGGTATTAAACATTCCTTTCAGCATTTTTATCAACGTTAATAGAATTTATTGTCCATTGAAATGATATAAATGTTCGTCAATTTTTTACGAATTAATTTAATTGAATTTTGTGTCTAATTTCGTTTCCAGTTTAGAGCGATATTATTTGCATTTGCGTATCGGCCGATTTAATTGACCTGGCAGGGCGGAGTTTCGATGCGGACCATTGCATTTCAACTTTAGGGGCGGCTGCACGCTCTTTTATTATCGGAATTTACCGTTGTCGTCTGCCGGTTTGTTTTTTCTCAACATTACATATTAGTGGACATTTGACAAAGGAATATAATGAAGATTGACAAACATCTAGAATGCAGATCAGACGCCGCGTCTGATATGGCTTCAATCTGTTTGCAAATATAAACCAAGTCTTAATTTTCTCTCCCTATAACAACTGCCTCCGCACAACACACGCAATATATGTCTTCCATTGGGTGTCGTTGTAGAGAGGGAACACTGTACACACCGTTTTCACGTGAATATGGCTGCACGTCGGAATTATACCTGTCCCCCCTAAAATCAAATGAAAATTAGTTTATTTTTGCCAAAGGTTAGCTCCGCCCTGCCAGTTGAAATAAATCGGTCTTTACAGTTTTTGATGAATACAATTACAGTAAACCCGCTCTAAACCAGTACCTCTAAATACAGGAATTCTCTCTAAACCGGACAAAAAATTGGTTCCGTTTCCCACCCATTTTTACGCCTTTGATTTATTCCTTCACTGAAGAAAATACATTCATAAACTTATATATCATCAGGAATATTTTCTATATTCTAACAGGTGATAGCTTAACGCAGGTTGAAAGTAAAGCAGAATGCATTCTGCTTTACTTTCAACCTGCGTTAAGTGGTCATCTACATTCCAGACTAGAAACAAGCTATAGGTTAAAACCCCTCTAAACCGGAACTCCCTCTAAACTGGACGTTTTTGTTGTGTCCATACATGTCCTGTTTAGAGGGATTTCACTGTATATCGATTAACCAGGCGTTTGATCAGAATATGAGTCTGATGTTCGTTTATGAATCTCTTCATTCTAAATCTGAATGTGAAATTAAACTACATAGTCGGCGCCTGTGAAGTAGGCGGAAGCTTTGAAGACGTCCCTCTTCCAATGCATTAACCGATTATCACCTAAATCTTCCAATGGACATTTCTAGTTTGTAATCCTGATCTATTTTATACTTTTTAGGGTTGTTCCTGGTAATAAATTGCACAATTACAAACAGTGTAGTCTCTGACCATAGGGAGCCCTCTGATCAGGGACTTCACTGTTTGTATAGGGCACGTGATCTCTTCACATGTACAGTTTTGGTTAAGGACGTGAGAAAGTCACTAGAGATCAATGAGTTGATAGCCACTCAATCACTTCCATGACATTTCAAATGTAAAATTCCAGTTTCTATGTAAATCCTAGTCCTTTTTTTACTATTAAAATTGGAATTTAACAAAAGATTGCACAATAGCAAATAATGATCAAGGTGTACACTGTTAGCATGGAACAGTAACTGTTGGATTATTCTCTGGTGTACTATGTAAATTAAGAGGTTACTAGTCGTCACTGTAAAACCTGTGAAGGTAGCTTTGCTGGATTAAGCGAAACCCATATCCTTAATCGAACTAATTTTAATACAAACAATGCTTTGTAATCAGAAACGTCAAATAACGTTGAGTTCCAGTCCCTTTTTGGCAAACACACTTTATTACTCACTAGTCTTTACGAAATATTACCATATCCCTTTACCCAACAGTCTGTTTCTAGTTTACAGCATGTGGAAAATAAAGCAGAATGCGCCTGAATGCGCATTCCGTTATACTTTTAGTCTGCCTTATGCTACCATCTGCAAGTACATGCAAGCTATTTCTTAGGAGACATATCCATGACTGTATGAATTGGAACTTGGTTTTTACAGAGGAGGAAACAATTAAATGCCTAAAGGAGTATATGTTCAGTAACGGGTTAATTCCACAGGGACCCGACACGATTGATTTTTAGAGAAAAAAAATTGTCAGCAGGTATATATAGTCTCTATATATACCTTCTGACATTGTTTTCTCTCAACAATCAATCGTGGCGGGTCCCTGTGGTTAATTCCATGCAAGGTTGTCTTTTCCAATTTTCTTATAAGCTATACTGCTTATGCACTGTTGTATTATTAACATGTATTACCATACTTATATGTCAATCATTTTAATAGATTTGGGGGCGTTTTGACCTGTTTCTGATTTATTGGAAGTTCATTGCACTTATCCGGAAACCCTACCGGAAGTATTTGACGGGTATTCCTGACAACCGTAGTTATGTCCGACAAGAGCTGACGGAATGTTGTTAGTTAATCTACAAACACGCAATATTCTAGTCAATTTTAATTACCGAAATCACAAAAAGACAACTCACATCAAACAATAATTCTAATTTGATAAACTGGAAACTTGCATGTGTACATGTATTATAGTACATTTGATATGAGACCGACCGTGTACCTTTAATGCGTTGATCCCAAGCGACGAAACAATTTACATGATTCGAGTACACTACTTCCTCCCTACAACGGCCCTCCGAACAACGTTTTCCTCCTTACAACAACTCTTGCCGATTTACGCAAAACAAGGAAATATTTTGCCTTACTCTTTCACTGCTACATTATAGTCTGCTAGTTTTCATAAATGTGTCGTCGGTTTTATTTTCTCAAAGTTAAATATTGGCCATGTTGGCAGAAGAAACGTAATGACGATAGACACACAGCTTGAATCTAGATCAGACGCCGCGTTTAAGCATAGGGGTCTATTGCGCTTTCTAGTTTCTACACACTACATATATACTAACAAGGGGTGCAACTCTCTGACTGGACATTCGTACACCACAAGTATAAAAAAGTCTGTAACTCTATCAATTTACATGGTATACGCATAATTCGTTCGACTATTGAAAGCTAAGACATTTGTCTACTAATTTAATACACTCTTCTAAAAATGTCTTATGCATTTCGACAATTCCAAGAACGATTTTCTCCAAAGCTGACGTCTTTTTGGATTCTCCACTGACGCTCGTTCACCCGGGTCTCACAATATCACAGCGATAACCTGGTGATGTACAGTTCAAAACATGGCATGATTCAATAAAACGACCACAGTCTATCACTAACCTTCGGGTTTTAAGTCCTCAGCGTCAAAGTGTTGTTGTAAAATTAGCGATATTTCCGAGTTACTTTCACTTCGTCGAGGAGTAGCCATTTTGCCTGAAGAGTTACAAGTGAGGTGGAACAAATTACCCCAAACCATAAAACACCTTTCAAACCACAAACCACAGAAAACCCTACATTGGGGGTATTTTACTGCCACAACCCCTACTAGAACAATCACTGTTGTTTTTTGAGGGTGAAATATGTGCATATAATGCAAAATTATTAAGTTTCTACACTATTGTACCTATATAAAATAATTACTTGATATGGGAGATTTCAACCCAGCAATACTCGTAGACTGGAACGCAATGATGGCAAATACCAATACATGTAGAGAAACTCTTGAGAGAACTAAAACCTGACAAATCACCCGGTCCAGACAATTTACAGCCAACGTTTCTCAAACAACTAAGTAAAGAACTGTCAACACACTTGATTTGATTTGTTACGATTTAACGTCGCTTTTAACAGTATTTCAGTCATATCGTGACGTCCAGCTAATTACAGGTGGAGGAAGACCCCAGAAGCCCTTTATGCACTGTTTCAGACACAAGTCGGCAACTGGGTAGAACCACCGACCTTCCGCAAGCCAGCTGGAAGGCTTCCCCACATGAAAAACCCTAACGACCCTACAGGGATTCGAACTCATAGCGGTGAGGAGCTAAGTGATTTAAGTCAGTCAACACACTTGAGTACTTTATTCGAAGCATTGTTTATAAAGAAGTAATAATCAATGGAATATGATCAAACTGGCATGACGTCACTCATGGCATCCCGCTAGGATATGTGATTGGACTCCTCATGATCATAATATTCATAAATGATCTTTCTGACAATGTTAAATCAACAATATACTTATTTGTAGACGACACAAAAATATTCAATATTATCAAAGCCCCAGAAGACGAAGAAACACTCCAAAATGACTTACACAAAATATCACAATGGACTAAAACTACAACCACAAAAGTGCAAAAATATGCATATTGGAAAGAAAAATCCAGATACAAATTTCTCATACGAGCTAATGGGTTAATGGGTTAATACGAGCTAATCTGGTCCTTTGGAATCATTGATTTCAGCGCATTTACAGTTGAAAGTTGAATTCCGCTTAAGCCGGTGCTAGGGGGCGTGAGCACTGTTGCATATTTCAGTATTGCTCATGAACAGACTCAATTAAACCGAGTCTGCAATTTTCAGTATTTGTTTTGTTTTCTGTGCTTTCAAAGGATCTCCACTTATTCAGATTTATATAATTCACAACAGCAGATGTTAAGTGCTTGTGTGGCGGCTGTAAAAAGTCGCCCCGTACTTCATTCTCAGTGTTGTTATACTTTCTGGTCCTTTGGAATCATTGATTTCAGCGCATTTACAGTTGAAAGTTGAATTCCGCTTAAGCCGGTGCTAGGGGGCGTGAGCACTGTTGCATATTTCAGTATTGCTCATGCACAAACTCAATTTAACCGAGTCTGCAATTTTCAGTATTTGTTTTGTTTTCTGTGCTTTCAAAGGATCTCCACTTATTTAGATTTCACATTGGAACATACAGAAGAAGAATACAGAAGAAAATGACACAGGGGTAATAATAGATAACAAATTAAACTTTAATTAACACATTGCAGAAAAAGTAAAAAAAAAAAACACACACAAAAAACGTATGAGTGCAATAATTCAGCAAAATTTCCATCATCTTGATGAGAACATTTTCAAACCATTATACGAAACCTTAGTCAGAATGCATTAAGAAAGAAGGAAACTTTGTAAAACAGACAGAAGATCAAACAATAAGAACTTCAATAAGGGGAAATCATAAAAAGTCATACTCACAAAGTGCAAGGTTAGATATCAGAAAATACAGTTTTGGTATAAGAACAGCAAACATTTGGTTCAGCTTAACAGAAGAGGTGGTAAATACAAAAACACTCAACTCATTCAAAAATAGATAAGATAACTACTGGAAAAAACAAGAAAGTAAGTACATGTATAAGGCCAATATAAGAACCGAAATCTAAAACAAAAGTACTAAAGTACTACGTGCACAAAAAGAAAAGTCCAGCATAGAGGAACCTGAGCTGGAAATCAACGCTAAGTAACGCTAAGTAAGTATAAGGTTATATTCGGGATGATCGCCAAAATTAGTTTGGAGTCAGACAACAATTTAGCACGGAAATGTGTCACTTCCTGGAAACCAAAAATCATTTTACTCCTCTATGACGCTTAAAAAGATTTTAATGACACGAAAATGGAACTGTCAACGTCTAAATCTTATAAAACCTTACCTTCATAACACACTTTATATGCCAATCCCCTTCCCCGTCCAACGTGTTCAGCATCGGCCGAGGTTATTCCACTACAAACCACTATGATGTTCACATCTCGACAAAAACAAACCCTTCAGACCTCTTTACTTATGTTTATCAAGCACCACACACTAAATCATTAATGACTTTCTTCACCGGTAACACTTTGACAGTCTTTAAAACGCAGCGGTATGCTTCTGTCCATATGGGGCTGAATTTGACTATTTTCGTTGCATCCATCAACGGGAAAAGGTATGCGGGTATAGTTTTATGCCCCTTGCAAAATGTCTTCCTGCATTCTGTTTTTACCCTTCCAAGTTATCGAGCAGCTCAGTGTCTGATCTCGATCCAAGTTAGTTGTACGTTAAAGACTAATGTCAGTTCAGTTGAAAAAAAGCAGTACAGTGTTCATAGAACTGCATGCGGGGAATGAGGGAATTTGTATGATTGTTAATCCTCTGACGGCGTATAAAAGAATAATTTGCTTCCAGATCAGATGCTGAAAAACTCTGCTTCTGAATTAGAATGGAAGCTGTTATGAAGGTAAGGTTTTAAAATTTTCGAAAGCGAAATAGTTGGAGGACTAACACACATGGCAAGGTGAACAGACGTTGCTAGGATGAAGTGTATGGTTAGCAACAGGGATACCTCCCACAAGAAAAATAAATTACAAAACAGAAACTCATTTTGGTGATCACCCCGATTATGACCTTATATAGCTACAACAGTCTTTTAATGTGCATACTTTTGCACTTTGGTGGGTGTAGTTTTAGTAGTTATTTATCTGTCCAATATGATATTTTGTGTAGGTCATTTTAGTAGTGTTTCTTTGTCTTCTGGGGATTTGATGATATTGAATATTTTGTGTCGTCTGCAAATAAGTATATTGTTGATTTAACATTGTCAGAAAGATCATTTATGTATATTATGAACATGAAGGGTCCAATCACATATCCTTGTGGAATTCCTGAAGGGACTTTATGCCAGTTTGACACGATTCCATTGATGGTTACTGTTTGTGCCCCCCAGGATAAAAATATCTTGTCAATTCAACCATATTTTTTCCAATTCCATACGACTCTAGCTTACTTATTAGTCTGTTGTGGGACACTGTGTCGAAGGTCTTTTTGAAATTCATGTATACACAGTCAAACCCGTCTCCAGTGTTCATTGCTTCTGTCCCTTTGTCCATAACATTTAACAGTTAGAGCGCCGTGGATCTCCCAGCCATTAAACCCTACTGCTTGCCCGTGAAATGATCTGATTACTGCAATGTTCTCTATGATGAGTTTTCTGACTATTTTCTCCATTACTTTGCAAATGACCGATGTGAGACTGACTGGTCTGTAGTTTCCTGGATTGATTTTGTCTCCTTTTTATAAATTGCACTGAATTTGGGGTTTTTTCTAATCAATAGGGATGTCCTTCTTTATTATGGATTCTTTGAAAATGATATTCAATGGTATTGACAGTTCTTTGACAGTTCTTTGCTTAGTTGTTTGAGAAATGTTGGGTGTAAATTGTCTGCACCGGTTGATTTGTCAAGAGTTTCTCTACATGAATTGGTGATATTTCAATTTCTGTCCATGGTGTCTTTGTGTCTCTATTTGGCAATTTGGGTATTTCACCAGGTGCTTGCTTTTATAAAAACACTACTAAAGAGAATTCGGCGAAGATGTTCGCATTTTCCCCCTATTCATTAGACTTTGTCGACTTATGGTCTGCTGTATTTTTTCTCAGTTCATTGATGCCAGTCTTGGTTTTACTCTTCGAGTTTATATATTACCAAACTCGCTTTAAAATTGATTGGTCTTAGATTCTGCTGCTAAATTATTTTCATATCTCTTTCTAGTTTGTCCGACAAGTTTTGTGACTTTATTCCGTGCTCTGTTATATAGTTTCCTGTCTTTCTCTTTTTTGTTCGGATGAAGCGTCTTTAAAGAGTGTTTTTCATTTTGATCATCTAGCTAGGTTGTCTTTTTCCAGTGGCATGGTATTTGTTTTTTGTTATTCTTAATTTTGATCAGTGGTGGATATTAATTTTGTTGGGTTTGTAGTAGGTTTCTCTCGGTTTTTGTTTTGTTTGTGTACAGCAGATGAAGTCAAAAAGAATTACACAGTGGTCACTCTTGCCCAGGGGACTCTGATATTCAGTATTTTGCTATGTTGTTTGCATCTTCAGTTAAAATAAGTTCACACATGTTGGGAGTGTCTGTTCCCCTCCATCTGGTTAGTCTGTCTACTATTTGGAATAGACAGATTTTTTTAATACAGTCATCAAACTTGTTTCCCTCAGATTTTTTCGCGGTATTGCGGGGTAATTTAAATCTCCCATTATCGAGAAATTATCTTATATAGGTACAATAGTGTATAAACTTAATAATTTTGCATTATATGCACATATTTCACCTTCAAAAAACAACAGTTATTATTCTAGTGGGGGCTGCGGCAGTAAAATACCCCCAATGTAGGGTTTTCTGTGGTTTGTGGTTTGTAGGGGTTTTATCGTTTGAGGTAATTTGTTCCACCTCACTTGTAACTCTTCAGTCAAAATGGCTACTCCTCGACGAAGTGAAAGTAACTCTAAAATATTGCTAATTTTACAACAACACTTTGACGCTGAGGACTTAAAACCCGAAGGTTAGTGATAGACTGTGGTCGTTTTATTGAATCATGCCATGTTTTGAACTGTACATCACCAAGTTATCGCTGTGATATAGTGAGACCCGGGTAAACGAGCGTCAGTGGAGAATCCAAAAAAGACGTCAGCTTTGGAGAAAATCGTTCTTGGAATTGTCGAAATGCATAAGACATTTTTAGAAGAGTGTATTAAATTAGTAGACAAATGTCTTAGCTTTCAATAGTCGAACGAATTATGCGTATACCATGTAAATTGATAGAGTTACAGACTTTTTTATACTTGTGGTGTACGAATGTCCAGTCAGAGAGTTGCACCCCTTGTTAGTATATATGTAGTGTGTAGAAACTAGAAAGCGCAATAGACCCCTATGCGTTTACGTAGCGTCTGATCTGGATTCAATATGTGTGCACTCTCAATGTATTATTAGTGTTTTCTTCTGACCTGTCGGAGTTATTTTTAGATTGGAACATTCTAATATTTTAAAATGGATGAGTTTTCTCTACCTCCAGTTAGAGATACGGATAGCTGTAATTTTGTGCATACTGTACAGTAGAGGATATATTAATCTTTCCCGCAATGCACTAAACTGTGCAAATTTACTTTAAGATTTTTTAACTATATTTTTACTCTGAATAGCAAACAGGTTTGAGCCTGATCAGACGCCGGGTTACCCGGCATCTGATCTGGCTCAAACCTATTTGGAAAGGAAATAATAGTTTTAGTGTATATATGCGTTTATTGGGAAAGAATAAAATATCAGTAAAAAGTTAGCACAGCGGTCTCGTGCTGCACGAGGCTCATACTTATCTCAAGTAGGATAGTGTACGATCAATATTCCATGTTACCTTGCTTACCTATTTTCCATTATTAACTATTCTGTGCTAAAAATAACTCTGACAGGTCGGAAAAATTGGACAATAATTTTCTCTCTCTATTGCAACTGTCTTTGAATATAATATTTTCCGATTTTTCTGATCTGTCAGATTATTTTTAGAACAGAATAGTTAATAAAGGTAAATAGGTAAGCAATGTAACATCGGATCTATATAGTCGTACACTTTCCAACTTGAGATACATGTAAGCATGATCCTCGTGCAGCACGAGACGGCTGCGCTAATTTTACTGATATGTTTTTCATTCTCAATAAACGTGTTTATGCTAAAAACTAGTATGTCCATTGCAAACAGGTTGGAGTAAGATCAGACGCCGGGTAACCCGGCGTCTGATCAGGCTCCAATCTGTTTGCCACCTAGATTAAAAAGATAAAATCTATTTTCTAAAGTTTATTGCATTGTGTTTGCGTTTATTCGGAAAATAATAATGTCTTTTCTACTGTACATTACGCACAATAAATACAGTTTTCCGTATCCCTGGCTGACTGTACGGAAATCAACGAGTACGGTAATCATCCCTTTTAGATTTTTAGAATGTTCCAATATAAAAATAACTCTGACAGGCCAGAATAAAACACTTATATGAAAATTGATTTCACTCTGTTTGCAGTTTGTTTAACATCTACAATGCTCATTCTCTACAACGGTCCTCCGAACAACATATCCCTCCTTATAAGAACACTCGCCGCTGTTTCCTAAAAAGGACAATAATAAATTTGTCTAACATTTTTGCTGCTGAAATTTCGTCTGTTGTTTTTTCTCAAAGTAACATATAGAACAATATGTAAAAAAAACAACCCAAAAAACATAATTTAACGAGTGACAAACATTGTTAACACAGATCAGACGCCATGTTTCGTGGCATTTGATCTGGTTCAAACTGTTTGTATATGTACGCCATTCTCCCTCCATAAAACAACTCCTTCCGAAAAACACACACAATATTTGTCTCCCATGGGGCGTTGTTTATGAGAATGAAACCTGTACTACCAAGCACTAACTGAATAAAACTACAAGGTGTTAAATCAGGGTACAGTGGAGAAACTGTTATTCTTTCCCAATAAACGCGTTTACGCTAAAACTATCATTTCTATTGCAAACAGCTTGGAGCCAGATCAGACGCAGGGTAACCCGGCGTCTGATCAGGCTCCAAACTGTTTGTCACCAAGATAAGCATGACTTATCACAATTGTCCAAAAGTTGCTTTTTTCTACGTTTTAGTGTTGTGCGTTTGCGTGTCGTTTCGTTTAAACGGGAAAGAATAACAGATTATCCACTGTCCCTTCACTGACGTCATAAAGCGTATTTACAAACAGTTTTAGTTCCTCAGACTGCGTGTTATTTGCTTTGAAATACATCAGCTATACAGCCTTAAATCTAATTTCGAAACTATATTGCATACAAAATTAGTGATGCAGACGACAATATGGCGATAAAGGGGTAAAATTTTGTGGATACATTTGATCATGAAAGGGTTAAATTAGGGTAGCCTCAATGTCAAGAGACCCTGGGCGGCTGTCACAGCTAATGTGGTTGAAAATTTACAACCTGACATGTCCTAATCTTAGAGCCTGTTGAAACAAAACCCAGTGGAAATTCCCAGTCGAAACATTAGCACAAACTTCGTCTAATGGCACCTAGGATTAACTTCAAGACTAAATCTTATAGTATCCGATTTTTCTGAACTGACCGAGTTGATTTTAGAACAGAATAGTTTATTTTATAATGGTCAATAGGTAAGCAATGTATAACATCGGATATATATTCGTACACTTTCCTACTTGAGATGAGCAAATGATCCTGTGCAGCACGAGAACGCTGCGCTAACTTTACTGATATGTCAACTTTCTCAATAAACGCATTTACGCTAAAAAGCATTATTTTCTTTGCTAACATGTTAGCACAAGATCAGACGCCGGTTATCCCGGTGTCTCTTTAGGTTCCAACCTGTTTGCCACTCAGATTTAAAAATAGAAAAAAATTCTAAAAATAATGTTCAACAGTTTAGTGCCTCGCGTGTGCGTTTAAACAGGAAATAATCATATATTCTCTACTGTACATTACGCTAAATAAATACAGCTATCCGTATCTCAAGCTGATTGTATGGCAATCATCGACTACGATAATTTTTAGAATGTTCTCTTATACAAATAATTCGACCAGGTCAGTAGAAAACACTAATACTAGATCCATGCCGTATTATTTTAATGTACTGGAAAACTTCCTCTATAAGAACCACCTTAATTGTGTTAATTGTTTGGTGTTTATGGTATATGACTGCTTAAGGTAGGGTGAAATAAAAATAGTTTCTTAGAGATGCAGTTCCTTTATTTTATAAGTGTTTTCTTCTGACCTGTCGGAGTTATTTTTAGATTGGAACATTCTTAAATTTTAAAAGGGATGAGTTGTTTTAACATCCAGTTAGAGATACGGATAGTTGTAATTTGTGTGTGTAATGTACAGTAGAGGATACATTATTATTTCCCGTTTAAACGCAAATGTAATATTCTAAACTGAGGAAATTTACTTTAAGAAATTTTAACTATATTTTAATCTGAGAAGCAAACAGGTTGGAGCCTGATCAGACGCCGGGTTAACATGTTTGCAATGGAAATAATAGTTTTAGTATATAAATGCGTTTATTGGGAAATAATAATATATCAGTAAAGTTAGCGCAGCGGTCTCGTGCTGCACGAGGATCATACTTATCTGAAGTAGGAAAACGTACTATTACATATATTGCTTACCCATTTACCATGATTAAGGTGTCTTGACAGCTTTAAAACTGCAAAAATTGTGTTTTTAACCTGTATTCCGATTTTGATAGCTGACATTCTGTTCTACATTTTACCCAAATCTCCCACACCAAACCAAACGCATTACACGGCTATCTGATCAATAAATCATACCTCATTAAGCACTTCGTTATCCAGCCACGTGACCAGCTAGAGACGTTCTCAAGCTGCTGTTGCGTGATTTATGGGTTTGGCATGTTGAACTCATTATTGAATTATGATTGGTATATTTTATTAAGGGTGGAGGCAAGGAAGATCGCTTACGAAATATGTGTATTCTTATTGGTTGAAACAAAAAGGACATAGTTGAACCCCGGGGGTATTCGCACTGTGTCAGACAGTCAAAATGACACGCGGTTTAAAGCAGATGAAAGGGTATTATCTTTTCGAGGGAACTGTGTTTCAGAATGTTGATGAGGTTCTCCAGTTGTTCACAGCAAAGCATTACGTAATATAAATCGACTTTAAACGGTAAAATAACTTTGATGTTACATACTAATAGTTGGAAGGGGAATTTTAAAAATCTGAGACAATGATCCCTAGATATGTAAATGAAGTGTATTATGGGTAATTTTAAAGGCGTTACAAATTAAGACGGCTTTGAAATCGCTGTTTGATTTTTTTTTTAAATTTGTCTTATAAAATCGTAAAAAACATAAACAATTTTTTTTAAAAAAGACATGTTGTGGTGGCATGTGTACCACTTTAACCATTCAGCTAAAAGTGGGGGAATAAATTTATAAATCATGATGATAAATAAGAAAAATCCGCTTGCAGTATCAAAACTATCAAGCTACCTTAATTATTCTGTTCTAAAAATAACTCCGACAGGTCAGAAAAATCGGACAATAAAATTGCTTAAACTGGCTGATGCCTTTCAATACAGACAATTAGCCGTCTAGTTAGTTGCCGTAGTAGGGGAGTGTTAGTAAAGTGAAAGCCTAAATTGCGATCATTAAATAATAAGGTGGCTGCTCAAAGCAAGGTGAAAGTAAAAGAGAAAATAATACAGTCGAACTTCGATATCTCGAACTCGGTTAAGTCGAACATACCCGTAGTTCAAAGTTAAAACGTGGCTTAGCCACGTTTTTACTTTGAAATACGGGTATGTTCGACATAACCGAACATGAAATAATGAAGTTCATGTGTCGACATATTGGATGGTTCGAGTTAAGCGAGTTCGAGATATCGAAGTTAGACTGTAGTTGCAATAGAGTCAGTTTGTTCGTTCAATTTTTGTTTCGTTCAAACTTGACAACATAACGTATTTTACTCTCCCAAGAGACCTTCCTTACTTACATCGGTTTTTAGGCTTAATTGTAAAAAAAAAAATTTCCTTTTCGACAGATTATCCCAGAAATAAAAACGAAAGTAGTTCGGTGTTATTGATCGCATGTTCTGCTTCGAAATCATTTGTCTAAAACACCCTTCATCACCATATCATTTCACAATTTATCGGTGCTGTATGACCTCTTCAGGTTCTCAGTGCCATGTTGCTCATCCATTAAATGTGTATGTGTGACATTTACTCACAAGGTTTTGACCCAATTGTGTAGAGCTTTATATGACTAATTTTCTCAAAACTCTGGGTATTGTGATTGAAATTGCTGTGACGTCACTTATCGGCAAATGCCACAGTCTAGTAAAGGTCCTCCTCTAGGAGTCCTCAGATCTTGGTCTTCGCTGTAAGCATAAATGTACGACAAGTGTCCAATGGTTACACATACGACTACGGTACAAGGGATCGTGAGTTCGATTTCCCGCCTGACTAGCGGCTTTGTTTCGAAATCCTCAATGATGTACAGGAATGTTCTTGAAATAGACATGCACCGCGATTTCGCCTCTCCACCCATGAGTTAAAATGAGTTCCTGTGAAGATTCTGAGCCGGTACTGCGGCTGCCTATGCACCATTTGTTAGCAGTGCTCAATAGTGTAGGCAAGATGGCTCAATGGTCAGGGTAGTGAATGTATAGTCGGCTGAACGGTCATTCGGACTACAAGTGGTACTATTTATAGCTAAACCTTTCCCTGATTCACATCAACCGGACCCTTGACATATTTTCATAGCTACACTGTTAGTAAATGACGAGAATAATCGTCAATAGGAGTTTATGATGAGCAATTACCAATTGTGTGCGTATACCAAAATGGTGTAGATCCTAAACGAGCCTGGGAATCCTGAAGAAGTCCTCAGGATCTGGGCATCCGCTGTTTGCATACAACAAGTGAAATTTTCATAGGTACATTGTTAGTAAACGACGTGTTTTCTCGTCAACAGGAATGAGAGTGTTAATCAGTTTCGTTTTGTGCTCGTATCTATACCATGACATATTCTGATCACAGAACTCCTCTTGGAGTGCTTTGGCCTGCGTCTTCACTGTTATTATACGACAAGTATGCTTACATAAATACACAGTTAGTAAAACTGCTGATGAAAACCGGGCCCCTCTATGGTACGAAGAGCCCTACTAGTTGTCTCACTTCTGAGGACCGGTTTTCTTCAGCAACTGTGCTGACGGAAATAGCCGATGTTCCACGAAATAAGTTGGAATTTTGAGAAAGATAACAGCTGTCACCGAAACTGTCAAGCACGTAAACATTTATAACAGTGTTATAAGATCATTTTGATAAATGTAAATTTAATTGTTATTTTGTTTATTTTCCTTCATAAGCTAAAATTTATAAAAGGCCTTTTTATAAACTAAATTTGGACTCTGAGCGATACCATTCTTCCGGTGTCTGGCTGGTGGATCTTTATGGTAGGGATTTTCCCTGATCTCTTTGAAACCATCCGATTGTGGGTCTGTGGTATAGTTCTACGACAATGTACATGTATTGTGTAAACTTTGGCTGGGAGTATTGTTATACTTGGTTTATTTGTTACGAAGGGTTGTACGAATACTGTAGCGTTACTGTAAAAGATGTATATTATGTTGTGTGTTACAATGTACGTATGTCAGAAATGAAAGTTGTTCTGTTCTATTCTGTTCTCCAGTTGTGAACAGAAATTGTCAAAAATGTGATTATAATTTAGATTTGTCAATAGAATTACACGTGATTGTTTACATAATAATAATGTCCCCTATGGTGCATCGTGCATTTTATTATATGTTTGAACTGCTGTGGTGTCACCGTGTTCTATACACGACACTAAAAACACATGTTTTCACTGAATTTGCGGTCTCTATACGAAACATTTTATTTCAAACAGCTGCGTCCATGCTCATGTTACACCCTGGCAGTCATAGAAAACATCAGTGTTCAGTCACTATCTTATTACAAGTAATTATGCTTGAAATATGCATATGTGTTTTTGCAAAAAAAAAAAGGATGTTTAAGCCTTAATGATTAAATGTATCGTCATTTACCCCTCCACCGTTTCTTTGTAGTCTGCTTCAAAAGTGTTATCTGCAATATCGTTTCAAAGTTACATTTAATATTTCAGGCTATATTATTGAAAAAGAAGTGTCAAACATTTATCCGGATAAGACGCCGCGTTATGTGGTGTATAATAATGATCAAAGCTGTTTGCAAATGACGTTTTTGAGAGTAAAAGGGTCAAAGAGTCTTTTCATCATGGTGTGCACTGGTTGCTTTAGTTACTGAGAGACTTACTAAATCATGTCCTACAGATCATCGTTTACTGATAGTGTTACAGACGTTATTCTTTCTCAATAAACGGGTTTTCTCTAAAACTATTACATGTATTTCCATTGCAAACAGTTTGGAGCCAGATCAGACGCCGGGATAACCTGTCGTCTTATCAGGCTCCAAACTGTAGGACAGTTCATGTTCAGAGGAATAGTCAGGAATGTCAACAAATTCTCATTTTCTGTATTTGATTGCGCTTCGATTGTTTTTAAACGGGAAAGGATAACGTGTTCACTGTTGTACTAGTCGCTATGCTTGGCATCTGCTTACTTTCAGTGCAGATGCTTAACCCTTTCATGATCAAATTAATCGTGAGATTTTTACCCCTTCGCCGTTTCATTGTCGTCTGCTTCAATGCTGCTGTCTGTACTCTTGTTTCAAAGCTTTAAAGAATAAGGCAGTATGTCTTAAGACATCTCAAAATGAGTGTCAAACAGTTTGGATCCTGATCAGACACCGCGTTTCGCGGCGTCTGATCAGGATCCAAACGGTTTGCAAACACGCTTTGAAGCGTCATTGAGAACGAGAGGGTTAATACTGATTAGGGTCTGTACTGGTCGTTTTGGTTAGATTTATTTATGATTTTCCGAAACATGACCAAGAAATCATCGTAAACTGATCGTTTCTTAATACATGTAGTGGAAATGTATAAATTCAGGATAAGGTAGGTGGAAGCCAAAGCTGCACATATAAACGTATTAAATTAATATTAACAACATCATCGAAATAAACACTGACATGATACTATTATCCTCTTAAACACCTGAGGCCCGTTTAACAAAACGTCGTTCGAAAAATGTTGTCGTCAGTCAGGTTATAAAAGTCTCAATTATTTGTTATTTCTCCATGGCACAGGGACCCGCTTCATAAAACTTCGTACGACAAAAATGTCCGTAAGTCAAAACTTTATAAATAAATAAATAGTTGAGATTTTTATAATCTGACTTACGACAACATTTGTCGTACGAAGTTTTATGAAACGGGCATCTGATCTTTAACGCTTTCATGATCAAATTTATATTGAGGTTTTAGTCGTCTGTTTCAACATTGTTGTCTTCAATATCGTTTCAAAGTTAGTTTTAAGGTTGTTTGACTTAAAATATCGATCAGAGTGTCAAACTGTTTATATGAAGGTAACGTGACGCGGCGTCTGATCCGGACCTAAATTGTTTGCATACGCGCTTTATGGAGTCATTGTGAGTGAAAGGGTTAAAGCGACCATAAACTACATGATCGAAATAAACACTGAAATTATTTTCTAAAACACCTAATCTTTAATGGATTGACGTAATAAATACTATGCAAAACTCGTAGATGCAATGTCAACATATTATTCCGAATAAAAACGTTTTTGTGAGACTAGTATTAGTCGATCGGGGGCAAAAAGGATAATTCTTTAATTTATTAATTTCAAACGTATTTCTGTGATCGTTTGTGATGTAAATTTTAACTTTGATACCTCCGAAATAAATATATCATAATGTTATCTCGGGTTTTAGTTCAAGTTCAAAACAAATACATTTTCAGGAAATATCAAGAATGCTTAACACATATAATAGTATGCACTTTTTGAAATATCGCACGTATTGTACACATTATGCCAATACCAGAAAAGGATTACTGTAAAACAGGTATTTTTCGCGTCATGAATATTTCGCGTAATGCGATTCAATTTGTATTAATTCGCGACATCATGCAATATTTCTAGCAGATGGTAGCTTAAAGCAGTCTGAAAGTAAAGCAACCTGCTTTAATAAGTCACCTATTTTCAAAACTAGAGACATTCGCGAATTAACGCGTAAATTATATTCTCGCGAATAAAACCGGTTTTACAGTACAACAGGGAAATCTATTTCGATACTGTATCTTCTAGTAATCTCAAAGGTGCTATTGCCAAATTGAAGATTTCAATGCTTAATTTACTAGTTTGAACAGGTCAATGCCCTCAATTTATTTGTGGGAAGTATGCTAGTACATCTGCGTTGAAATAGTTCACCCCTGAAATTTTCATTCTAACCTCGCGCACACCTCTATATAAACAAAGAAGGACGCGTATAAAAAAGTCAAACAACTAGGTCTGACGTGTCAAAGGTCAGCCGAGTTCATTTTTAGGGAAAACAGCATTCCGCATGTTCTCGGACCATATTTTAAACAGTCGAGTTTCGTATATGAGATAAAAATGAAGGCGGAATTATTGTAAGCAGGCCCCGAGGTTATAAACTTAAAACGAACTCTGTGCTCAAAACTCAGATTTTTTCTCAGCTCATAACACGTCGGCAAACATTTTATTTCATAACTAGTATTATCATACATAATTTTACTACAATAATGTATCCAAATGAGGTTACAAAAGTTTAATAAAACGTGTTTTGTAAAACCTAGAGTCTGTCATCGAAACTGAGTTTTGAGCACGGAGTTTATTTTAAGTTTTATAACCTCGTGGCCTGGCCCCGAGGTTATAAAACTTAAAACGAACTCTGTGCTCAAAACTCAGTTTTGATCTCATGCTCTAGTTTTTACATAACATACTTTAACTTATTTCTGTTTCCTCATTTGGATATATCTTTACCGTAGAATTATGTATGCAAATACTCGTTGTATATAAAATGTTCGCCGGAGAATTATGAGTTGAGAAAAGTTCTGAGTTTTGAGCACAGAGTTAGCGCAGTAGACAAAGTCTATAGGTATGCAGAAGGCAAACAGCAGTGTTTTTTAGTAAGCGTGGGTTCGAATCCCACGCCGACCTTACACTTTGTATATATAAATCTTGCATGAATAGTAAAGCATTATATTGTATTTCAAACTGTATAATATAAGCTGACCATTTAGACTAATTCGGCCTCGTGATTTAATTACTACGCATCTCAACTCATACCCGTGTTTTATTGCCACGATAAAACACTGATATAAATGTATTATTTCTTAATTAAATAACTCTAATGTATAATAACGTTTATTAAAGTTTTGACAATTGGAGTTGTTTTGTATAGTCTGATACAAAATGAAAAACAGTGCAAATCCTAATCAGATGGCATCTGATCTGCGTCTACACTATTTGCATAGTAGAAGTTAGTTCAAGTAACCCTATGTAAATGAACTGATTTTCAAAGAGGAGTATACTCGTCACTAGGGATGAAAGTGTTAAAAGAAATTCAAAGCTATCGCCATACAATTACATGTTGAAATGGACACTTTTAAGAAAGAATGTTGCGTTGCTCAACTCTGAAAGGCAAACACTTAAGACCCTAATCAGATACCGAAGGTCACTTATATCTAATACCAGGGTTGATGCTTATAAAGCGTTTGAAATGAGTCTGAAATCGTTCTCAAGCATTTGATTGGTCTGAATTGAGCCTCGGCTCAAATCAGACCAATCAAATGCTTGAGAACGCACTCAGACTCACTTCAGAAGCTTTATAAGCGTTTAACCAGATACAGGTTAAGGAGTAAACGGTTTCACCGTCTACGCAAAATAATATCGTTCTTTAAAGGTTAATTTCGCTAGACGTTATTATTTCCTAAATAAATAAGGTGGCGCTAAGACAACTATTTCCATTGCAAAACATTTGGAGCCAGATCAGACGCCGAGTAAACCGGCGTTTGATCAGGCTGTATACTACAGTGGTAAACCAAGCTACAGTGGAGAATCTGTTATTCTTTCCCGTTTAAACGCAAACGTACGCAAACGCAAAGCACTAAAACGTAGAAAAGAACAACTTTTAGAAAATTCTGATAATTCATGTTTATCTTGGTGGCAAACAGTTTGGAGCCTGATCAGACGCCGGGTTAACTGTTTGTATTGGAAATAATAGTTTAAGCGTAAACGCGTTTATTGGGAAAGAATAACACATTCTCCACTGTAAATGAACACTCAGAATTATAAACATGTTGTCATTTTTTACATTCAACCCTAGCGACGAGTGTACTCGTCATTTACAAACAATGTACCTATGATTATTACAATTTTCCTTTGCAAACAGTGTTAAAGAGCCCTCTGATCAGTGTCTGCACTGTTTGTCATTTTGAAATATATTGTTAAAATCAACCCTAAATAGTCAAAAGTTGAGTAGATTTATTTTGAAATTGGAATTGTCCATTAAAAGTTTCTGGGGTGAATGAATTAATTGCAATTCGTTTGCGTTTCATTTGTGTTTGAACGGAAAAATAACTTCTCCACATTGACCGATGATGCCGGACCTCATTAGCGTTGTACATGTACTATTCACATCAGTATTCGCCGGAAGCGGTGTATGACCTACATTTACGTACAATCTAATTATTATCCTTTTTCCCTATAGAGGCGCTTTTTAGCGGATATGATTTATTCCTCCGCTGAAGAAATAGTTCCATTTTAATCAGTCATGAATACATAGTATAGGGAATAGTTTCTATATTTTAGCACACACAAGCTTAAAGCGGGCTGACAGTAAAGCAGAATGCGCCTTAAGGCGCATTCTGCTTTACTTTCAACCTGATTTAAGTGTTCATATATCTTCAATACTGTCAATAGGCTATCAGGTAAAGGGTTATGGAGTAGATTAATGAGGTCAACATGTATTCAAGAAAAATAACGAATCGTAGCCTTTATTGATAAAGAATATAATCATAGTTAATGACGTTCAGGACAAGGTAAAGCGTAACTCATTACTCCCTAAATATTCCTATTTATACCTTTAATTTGCTCTTCAACTAAAGAAAATAGTTCCATATTAAACAGTCATGACTATAATTATATTATCAGAAATAGTTTCAATATCCTAGCATATGGTAGCTGAAATCGTGCTGAAAGTAAGGTTAGCAGCATGTGAGTTGAGGCGCATTCTGCTTACTTTAAATCTGTTTTAAGTGGTCAGCTGTATTCAAAACTAGAAATCGGCTATGTGGTTATGGATAAAAAAAGATTCGCGCTCGCCCCTCTATAAGCATAGCACAGTCGTATCTGTGTTTGAATTCTCAATGAAACACTAACGCCCTGTAACGTTCTAACGTGACGTCTTATGACTTCGAAAATGCGTACGCCAATAAATGTAGCGCCGTTGTCTCGGTGCAAATTGCGGATAAATTTTGTGTTAGAATCGAAATAATAAATTAATACCAGTGTGTTATCGTACGATAAACCACGGGTAGTCGTTGAGAAGCTGGTAATTAAATCACTCGGCCTTCGGCCTCGTGATTTAATTACTACGCATCTCAACTCCTACCCGTGTTTTATTGCCACGATAAAACACTGGTGTGAATTTATTAGTTCTTAAATGAAGGTGTTTTTGCGACTCTACTAAAATGATGCAGACTGAAGTGGCGTCGGTTTAGTACACACATTGTTTGCAGTATTCCCTCCCTACAACGGCCCTCGCAACAACGATTCCTTCCATAACAGCAAACGACAATTTTAAGCAGACGAAATTGCAGCCGTGAATAGATTGCCCATACTTGCCCTATTCATGGAACTGCGACAAGGGTCGTTGTAAGGAGGGAGTCGTTGTTTGGAGGGTCGTTATAGGGAGGGAACACTGTATTACACTGTATTACAGATGAATACGGCAGCCTATAGGCAAGTACATGTTTTCTTAACCCTTTCACTGCCCATTTATTCGTGAGATTTTTACCCCTTCACAATTTCATTATCGTCTGCTTCAATTTTGTTTTCTGCAATGTCGTTTCAAAGTTAAAAAATAAGGCAGGATGACTGAAGAAATGTCAAAACGAGTGTCAAACAGTTTGGATCCTGATCAGCGTCTGATCAGGATCCAAACTTTTTGCAAACGCGCTTTTAAGCATCATTGAGAGTGAACGAATTAAGGTTAGCTGTTGTAGGAATTTATCCACTCAATATAGTGCAGAATATTTACAGCTGATTTCAGCCCGCCCATACATCCATCATAAGGACTCCCGAACACATAAAACCCAACTTGGACCCATTGGCCCCCTTTCTTGCAAACCAATGGCCCACCCTCGTCCCCTTCACAAGCACTCTCCTGTTTACATTTATCTTTATAAATAGCCTCGAAATTATAGTTGCCTTTAGCAACCTTGTACCCACGTGCTTTGGCTGCTGCGTCATCCACGAACGTAATGTCTTGTTGACTAAGCCTTTCTGTAAACAACCATTCTACACCTGCAGTATCTGTACGCCCCCATCCAAGCAGCCGACATTGCCTCTTGTTCGCCAACACTTTCGTCAGAAATGACGCCGAACTAAGCATCGATATTGTTGATACCGCGTCCCCAGTTAAGTTCAACCCAAAGTTCATCCGTCCCAGAGCTATGTCGTACCCGGCTGACATGTTGTACATAGGGTGTATATATTGTCGTACAAAAAACCTCACTTGTATATCGCTGTTTGGGTCCGCCCAGTCTGTCGACCAATCATAAAGTCCGGCTATCACAATCGTGGCGTGTTTCTTGATGCACTGAGCTGCGGTCAACACCCATAGTCGATGTATAATAGTACCTGTACACGCCATCGTATAGCGTTCTTCATCAAGTAAGCTGACTGTGAACGGATATGCATTTCTCCTCGCATCATTGTTTGGAACTATTTTACTAGCTGCGTGCGCATATTTAACTATATCCGGTTCCAGTCTTATGCTTTCCGTTACGTGTATACCTGAAAAACAACAAACATGTAGTGAAAAGTTTATGAAGCAAAAGTGACAAAATCAAAACATAGAAATTAATTATATTTTCGAATTGAAGTACAGACATGTGCAATGAAGAGAAAAGCAGGTGACAAAATGTTTCTGAATAAAACAAAAGTAATTTGAAATATGGTTATGTTTGATTTCAGCGAGTCAGAATAATGCAGTTCAATTGTAGAAATACATAGAGGATCTTGTATGAGTTGACTAAAATAATATGAGCCTTGGCTCGCGTCATATTCATTTTAGTTAACGTGATAGATAATGAGCACGAATGTGAGATTCTATTTATCACATAACAAGTTTAAGCACCTATAAAATTAATTGAAGGCGTAGCTTGTAGACCCTCCGCTATACATAATTTCCGCCAAAACATTACGTTGTTTACGTTAACTTCATAGTAAATGACGTCATCTGGCGTCCCGCTACATACATCGTTTGTGGACGAACAAGTTTGGCCGGAGCCCAAAAAACGATATTAGTATTCCACTAGTGGATTACGATATTTATACAATCGCTTTATGCAACTCCCAGTCCGCAAATAATGTGAAAAAAGTAGTTTAGATTTACGCGAATTCGGGGTACCGAGGTTGGGTCCGTCTAAAGACCCCAAACCTCCCTAAACAACTCCAATCCTCCTCAGACACCTAAAACAACCGCAACTACTTAAAATTCTTAATATCAAATCAAATATGGCTTAACATTTCGCGAATTAAGGCTAACTTTATGAAAACAATGTTAAATTTAGATTAAATCTACAATGTTTTTTCATTTCAAGAGGAGGAACTCGTTCAAAATTTAAGAAATCAATACACAGTTACTTCTAGATATTAATCCATTACCCAATAGCCTGTTAATGGTTTTGAAGACAGGTTTCCACTTAAGGGCAGGTGTAGGTAAAGCAGAATGCGTCTGATCTGGATTCAAGCTGTTGCAAATGTAAGCATATTCTTAATTTTCCTTCCCTATAACGACTCCCTCCGAACAACACGTACTATTTGTGTCTCCTATCAGGTGTCGTTGTAGAGAAGGGGCACTGTAACAGCAAATTCCAGTTTTATGTAATTACAGGTAAGGAGCACATAACGTCGCTGTAAAGAGAGTTCAATGTATATAATGGAGAAAACGTTATTCTTTCCCAATAAACGCGTTTACGTTAAAACTATTATTTCTATTGCAAACAGTTTGGAGCCAGGTCAGACGCCGGGTAACCCGGCGTCTGATCAGGCTTCAAACTGTTTGTCACCAAAACAACATGAATTATCAGAATTGTCCAAAAGTTGCACTTTTCTACGTTTTAGTGTTTTGCGTTTGCGTTTCGTTTCGTTTAAACGGGAAAGAATAACGTATTCTCCACTGTATGCATTCAAAATTGAACTTACCAATATAAATGTAACCTATAAGAGATCCCACTGCTGTAACATATGCCATCATGTCACAACTGCATTATGTCTTACCAAGGTTATTCTGAACGTGTATAGTGTACATTAATACACACACAGGTAACAGTGTGGTGACTATTTTATCCCTGAAACATCAAACTAAAAAAATATTTTTTTCAATTACGAGGTTTCATTTGTCGACATTGAAATGCATCATCCAATATACCGGTGTTGTGTGAGGTGAGAAACAATACAGACACTAATGAAGATATGGATATTTTCGAATAAGACAAATGAACTCTACACTGTTACACTATTTGTAAAAGAGGGTGCTAAGTTAAGTGGGCTTTGGGAAGTTTAAACTTATATATTCTAAGTAAATGTACATATATTTAGTATCTTATTCAGGAAATACAAGTTGGGTAACAGTAAAACTAAAGCCTGCTGTTTGAGGTCTATGATTCACTCATTCTACAATAATTTCTGCATTAAGAACTAACATTTTTAGCAATAAACATCGTCTGTTTTACTATTCAGCAACTCTGACCTTTGCTATGCTAACATATCACGTACATGTATTTCTGAAACCGTATCTACATGCTTTTGTAGAATCATATTGGATGCATTTTACTAAAGAACTACGAGGGTATAATTGTCAATATCCGAAATGGAATTCGAATGAAAATGCGACTTACTTGGATCTAAACAGTTTCATAATGTTAAAAAGTCTCACTTAGCACTACAATGTTTAATTAGTTTTGCCCAGGGGTTATACACTTCATATAAACAGTTACATCAAACCAGTAAGTTTACAAAATAGCCGTTCGTGTCAAACTGTATTCAAACATTAAGGTTAACCCTGTTTGCGCCGAAGTCGCAAAAAGTCGACTTTGCAAACAGTTTTGATCTAAACTGTTTAATAATCTTATCGATATTTCTTAAGTCATACAACCTTAGATTTAACTTTAAAAAATTATTGAAGACAACAACACTAAAACAGACGACAATAAAGCGACGAAGGCCGAAATAGATAAATAACCTTTGGCATCCTATTAGCATCTACGGAGATTGTTTTTTCGTGTGTGTTTTTAACCAAACAGCATAGACCCAGATAAATAGATATTCCAAGAAGTTCTCTGATCAACTATAACCATGCGTTATTTTATGATCTCTCTTACACGATTCTGTATTATTTGATTTGGATTCAGAGTCCTTATTGTATTTCTATTTATTCCATTTCCTTTGATAACACATTTAATGTTCTTGTTCTGAATCAAACAGCTTACTTCTCAGCAATATTGCATGACTAGTAAACATTAAATACAATACATAAATTACAATAAATTCCATACAATGCACGATTCAATGTTATTCAATAACGTACCAAACAATACGTTTGCATCTAGACCAATATAATTAAGCACGGCTTTTGGTAAAGACGGGGGATTCTATATCCGAGGTTGGTCTGTTCCCAGTCGGAAACGAGCTTTAGCGAGTTTCCGACAGGAACAGATCAACCGAGGGTATAGAATCCCCCGTCTTTACTAAAAGCCGTGCTTGATTATTTTTCTCGCTTAAAATTCCCCTTAAAACGAGAAAATTAAAGGAATTATGAAGACCTACTTTTTTACGTATCACACATTCCATATCCAATAGCAACAAAAAGAACTTGTCCCGCTTTAGATCCCAACTCAGAAATACAAACGGTTTGCATTGAATCCAAGCGATTTTACATAGTAAAAGTAATCTGAACGACCATTTCTTTATTTTTACGTTCTACTTTCAAGCCATAACAACAACCGACGTCAATGACGTCAGGTAAGATCGTGACCTTACGCGTACTCTCGATCATGTGAAACAATCAACAACAACCACATTAAAGGAAAACGGACAGCTGATGACAATATGGTCTTAGATCCTAGATTTTATCCTAAAAGCAACATTCATGAAGGTCCTGCAATTATTACTCATCGATAAGGTACGAAAAAGATCGATTTACTGCATACAGGTAAGCTATCGCTAATTGGAACGGGCGCCGCCATATTAGCAAAGCTATCATTCGGAACCCTCGATTTTTATCCATTTTGTGACGACACAAAGGCCTAAACGCTGATTGGCTCTTTCACTCAACCACTGTAACTTGGACGGACATTTCACACTTCGTCAGTAAGGGTAACGGCAAGCTTAATTCAAGGTCGCATACAGTTAAAAAAAAAAGATAATAGAAGGATGGTATATTCATATTGATTATGATGAACTTGAAAGGTCGTGTAGATCCAGAAACGATCAGAAGCTATCGTTAATCGGCTTAGAGAAATGTCCGTTCCAAATCCCAGCTATAGAATCTGGGAAAACAATGCTGCGAAATGGCTAACAGTAGAGTATGGCGACATCCATAATACCTTGATTGATGTTTATAATAATAGATCTAGATCTACAATAAAAAAAAATCTGATAATCAGTGCGATATTGTGCTGATCTAGACCTAAATGTTGAACTGGCTTAGATCTACCAACTCGTTTACAAATCAGCATTTTCTAGCTGGTTCGTCTCGGTTTAGGAATTCAACGCTACAGAAATTCTTAATGAAAAAAGTCTCATTACTAGATCTACATATTGTACGGGTAGATCTAGATCGGTTTTTTCTCTCTTAATTTAATCATCGCGATTCTCTAGATCCCGATCTGATAGAGCGATCTTACTTGAGTCCAAATCCGATTTTGATTTGATCTAGTTTTATCGTTCTTATTTCTGGGTGTAGTTTTACACTCGTCATTTCTGTAGAAAAAAATTCAAACAACTTTTAGATAGGCCTAAATGAATTTTAATTTAAGATTTAAATTCGAGTTTTATGGTAGACTCTAGCCTTTTTAAAAAAGCAGCATACACATCTAGATCAATACAAAACCACAAGAGCTAGAAGTGTCCAATATTCTCTTTTTTTTTTTTTTTTTTAAAGATCTTGGCTTTTTTGTTTTGATGTAACCCTTTCCCCCATAAATACGCCTTTTAACGCCTTTAATTAATTCCTTCATATACTAAAGAAAATAGTTTCAATATCATACTGTCACAAATAAAAATCATAAGAACTATTTTCAATATTTTAGCAGATAAAAGCTTAAAGCAGGCTGAAAGTATTTTCAACCTGTTTTAAGTGGTCACATATTTTCAGAAGTAGAAACAGGGTAAAAGGCTCGTGGCGTGTAATCGCATATTTAAGTAGCCAAATTGCTTGCCTGTGTTTAAAATCACAACCCTGTTTTGACAAGTGCGGCTAATTAGATTACGTAATATGGATATTTATGCCCTTCAGGCCTAAAGCTTCTTACTTCTTCACAGAGGGGGTCTTAGGCAGAAAGGGGTTGTGTGTAATTATTTCCGGTCCATATCGTACAATTTGCAAGGCAGCTTAATTGATTAGTGGTTGATGATGAATGTCAGCATAAAATGCGATCTAGATCAAAGCCGCCTGCTGAAATATGTCCTGAATCTGTTTCGATTATGATTTTCATAGATCTTTATATAAGCTCAAGATATATAACGATAAGTAAAAAACGACATTAATACAATAAATGAGCACTCGGGTCACGTTATCTAGAGCGTTCAGTTTTGACCCAGATCAGAATATCAAATACTTTGTTCAGCAGACAATTAATCAGTTTGGATCTTAATCAGACATTGCCAGTCTCAATTGCTAGATGATAAATTGATATTCCACATTTGTCATGTCAATGACTGTGCAAAAAGTTCAGCAACAGTTTGGATCCAACTGAGATATTGAGAAACTCTGTGATTGAAAATCCAAACTAAGGTTTGAATGTATTGAAAAGCTCATTGAAGAAACTTTTATCCGTACGAGAGACTGACAAACAGTTAGGACCCAGATCGGAATCAAAACTGACTGTACTTAAAGGTCAGCAACAGTTTGGATCCAAATGAGATATTGAGAAACTCTGTGATTGAGACCTGGATGTACGAAAGTTCCCGGATGTTGCGATACCGAGAATAAATGGTCTATTTTCTAAAAATGTATGTCCGATTGAGGACCAGAACCGATGTTAAACGTCACGGAAAATTCATAACAGACCAGAAAAATAATTTGATCCCCCTTATTTTATTAAATAAAAACGTAATACCTCATCCGTTTTGTACTGGATGCAGAGACAGTGTATAGCCATATGGCTATACACTGTCTCTGACTGGATGTTATAAAAATCGGCACATGTATTATCGTCTTTATCTGCTCGTGTTTTAGTCGTAGCCCCGTAAAAAAACGAAGATATCCTGGAGCCGATGTTTATGATTAATATTTACGGAAATATTAACAGATAAGACTTAATATATCGGAGAAACTTTTTTCGAAAGTCACAGGGCTTCGATGCCTTTATTCACAACCAGTATGCAAATATTATCAAGAGTATCCGTGCCCGATTCCGGTGTCCTATGATATTTGCCTGATATACGCTACCTCAAGTATGGCTGGATTAAGCACTAATAGCTCGAAATTTTGATGGTTCTGCTATGCACTCATTGTCACCAAGACACCCAATCGTCATTTCATTTGTTCTTCAGCAAGTATTAACCTCCTTTGTAGGCATTTAATTATACACAAGTATTGCAGTCGCAAATTCGTCCGGCGAATGCGCTTTCTCTTCGCCCGACCCGTCGTAGTCTCTGTCTTCTAATATTACATTCTCTGATAATTTAGGATCGAAATCGTAACACTGAAGTTCTAAAGTGTTTTTACCTTCCTCCACATGCCCAATTTTTCTCAGTATTTCAGTTTATTAATGTTATCGATGTAAATTCCGCGCACTCTACGGCATTCCCGGTTAGACTCGCTATAACCGGAAGGTCGCGGAAGGCCTTAGTTACGTCACACAGGTAAACAAAATGGCGGCCCCCATGGTCGCTTGCACAGTCATATATCACAAAGTTTAAACGGCTCTAACTACTTCATTTTTTATTATTTTTCAAAATTTCAAAGGCAGAATGCGATTTTTTTTCAATATCTTTCATTTAAAAGATATTTATCACCAGCTGTCCATTTCCCTTTAATCACTGTTTAAACATCGGTCCTTTGAATTGACGAAAGCCACAGACAAGTGTAGAGTCTACTGTAAAAGTATCAATGTAATTTTCTCTGTGAACGTAGATTGTGGTCCATTATAAGTTTTAGGGTATTTCTGTAAGAGTAGCCGCCCTTTCCCTTGCTTTAAAGCAAATTGGGCGGAAGGATACAGTGCCAGACAAGGTTTGCTGTACGGCTATTAATAGTAACAAAATGTGGTCTAGCACCCCCGAAACGCGAGAATATATACTCTGTAAATCGGTGTGGATAATAACGGAGGATATCAAATAATAGGATGTTATATGGTTGTCAGGACATATAAGCCATTTTTTGTACCAAATCTGTTGATTTTTAACCTTAAATAAGGCAATTTAAGGGTGTATAAACTCATGAATTTTGGAATTCTTCAAAGTATATGAAAACACTCTATGATGATTTTGTATTGAAGAGCTATTTAAGATGAATAAAAAATAGAAAAAGTGTATATCTTGGTATACAACTTTTGGCTCTACGTCCATTTTATAAGGTGTAAAATTACCCCACCCTCTTTTTCTTATTTTGTCCTTTTAAAACAGCACGCTTCAATAAAATCCATTTCAAAGGAAAACAAAAATAATAATTTGGTTTTGAATTATTTATTTCATGTCTTTGGTAATATTTCTTCATACAAAAACTAATTTAAGAAAAAATAGGCTCCAAATGTTAAAAGTATTAAGTTCTAAATATCACCGATATGGTACTTTTTTGTAAATTTTGTAAAAGGAGATAACTCCTTTTTCTTCAATAACTTAAGATTTTCAACACTAATTTATCAATTTCTTTTCATATTTTGAATTGCCTTTGTATGGATTTTCATCTGGTAGAATATAAAAAAAAGTATAATACTAGAAATATAAGTTTTACTATTTTTTTTAATTTGTTTGTTAAAAAAAATCAGTACCCGTAAAAACCATGTTGTTGATTCAGAGATTCATATTTTCAAAATTTGGTGCCTATTTGGTCTTGGGTTCGTTTCTTTATGTCGAAATACTTCCACAGACATGAAATATATAATGAAAAACAAAATTACCAATTGCTTTTTTATTCAAAATATATTTTATTGAAGCTTATACTTTAAATATGACAAAATTTGAGAAAAAGTCTAAATTTGACACATCTTTTCCAAATTGCCGTAGTGCAAAATACTGCACACCAACATATGTTTTCATTTATCATTAACAGCTCTTTCAAAATAAACATGAAAGAAAAATTTAAATACTTTGAAAAATTCGCTTATGGGTTTGATGCACCCTTAATGCATTTCAATCCATAAGCGCACCCTACTTTATAAATCCCAAGGTGCTTTGTATTCCTTTATGTTGGAATTTGTACGATAGGAAATAACTGTTACAATATTTTTAAAATCAGCTTAAGGACTGTTTTAACTGAATAAATGGCGATACTAGTACATGTTTTACAAATGCTGGTTCCTGGTCAGACCCCGTGGTACGCGGCGTCTGATCAGGATCCAAATTGATTGCAAAGTCGTCTTTTGGCGCTGTTGGCAACCAAATTCAGATTCTCTATTAAACTAGTAACTACTTTCTTAAATTCAGTATTGATATTAAATTATAAGAAACACTTCGAATATTTATTGTATTCATGGAGGTATGGGAAAACATTATCCTGATCATTCCCATAACGTCATGAGCTTTAATAAAATGGCGTCTTCGCTGTTCTAAAATATAAATTATAACGTCTTTGACTTAAAGAAATAAGTGTGTAAGTGTCAAATTCTAAAGTATGAAATTTCACAAATATCTAAATGAGTGCCATACGGTTTGGGTCCTGGCGTCTTATCAAGTCCAAAACTGACTGCACATAATCAGTGATCACTTAGAAAGACTGTCAATGGGGCTCATTATGTCAGTGTCAAGATATATAGTGTATATGCTGTTTTGCTGTACAGTTTATATTCTAACGAAATAAAAAATAATTCGAAAGTCATATAACATATTATGAATAGTCCGTGCCTGTAACACTCGAAAGAGGAGTCGGCACTATACGAGAGATAGATAGAATACTAGTCAGGTCACAGGAGCCCGTTGCATGCTATGTCTCAACAACAACATCATCATAAAAAATATTTTCTACGGTCAAACACCATTTTGACTCATTTTTTAAATAAAAAAACCCAAGATTTTCTTATATACTACGAGAGGCCTTTAAAAAGTAATGACACTTGTTCAATAAAAAAGCATGTGTGATACATGTATATCATTTTAGGGACAATTCGGTTTTTTCCTACACGATGGTATAATGCACGATAAGATCACTTAAGTTGATATGTCACAACATTAACCTAAATATGGATGCATTTTCTTTTTCAAAAAATCATTTGTATGTCAAAATATGGAGTTTGATCGTAGAAAAAGATGTTATTGATGATGTCGTTGTTGATACATAGAATGAGATAGACACCTGTGGGTCAGATACGTTGTGAATCGCAGTTTGCTGTTGACTCAAACTGTTTGTAATATACATGTATATATCTCTAGTGTGCTCTTTAAGTGGAAATTACTCAGGTTTCATTTCTAGGAATTATATCAGTGTTCAACTGTTTACAAATAGCCATAATATCCGAGAAAGGCAGTAGAAGGTACTGTATCTACACTAGTTTATACATTTGATGTTGACTTTCTGTTTAACCCATTACCCCATAGAATATTTCTTGTTTTGAAAAGAGGTGACCACTTAAAGCATTCTGCTTCACTTTCAGCCAGCTTTAAGCTACCATCGTACTACCATAGTATAGACAATAGTTCTTATGATACATGTTCATGATTATATAAATTTTAACTACAGTACTTTGCTTCAGTGAAGAAATGAATTAGAGGCGTTGAAAGACGTATCTATGTGGTAATGCATTAACACAAGAGCTACCTTATCAAACTGTCTCAAACACTTCACTGTAAGTTTCTGTTAACCTTTGTCGTGCTCGGTGTGTCTTTACTAACATTTGCAAACAGTTAAGATTCAGATCAGACGCCGCGTTACGCGGCGTCTGATCTGGATCCAAACTGTTTGTCACTCACATTCAACTTTTCTTTAGATAAAAAACTATGCAACTGATTTCGATACTGTCCGTAGCCGATGTGGTTGCGGCAGACGACAATTCAGCATGATCGGGTTAATATCGTGATGTATTTCTCACAAAAGGCGTATTTCAATTTACGACGCAAAACGTTAGACTGACCGTTTTAATTGACATACACGGTTATCTATTTAGGGATTTCTAATACCATGTAGGGTTTCCCACGTAGAATGTAGTTCTACTTCCTGATACATATCTACGAGACAACACCACATTTAACAAACATTCAAAGTACGACTTCTACGAGGGGTGTTTCATAATTAATGCAACTTGATCAAGATCAATAATTTCAATACAGTAAGTGCAAAATGCATGTGTGATATATCATTCGAAAGAGCCATTATTCGCCCACACAATGGTACAATGCACGATACTATCACAACACGAACCTAAATGACCCCAAATATAGGGCACTGGACAGTTTTTGTGTATTTTTAGGTAATTTTTCGAACAAATTTTGATACTAGAATTATTACAGTGGCTTTATTATTTGGAATACTGTTATAAAACTTTCGGTTTTATAAACTCGGACAAATTATGGACAGTAATAAGCTATATTACTCCCCTCCCCCACCTAAAAATATTTTTTACATTTCCCCCTATACTAGTATCCCCCCTCGAGGAATAAAGGTAAAATTTTAAAAAGGCCGGATGTTCCAAGAACATCCAGAAAACTATTTGACAAGAGAGAAAATGCAAAAAAATAAATTTTCTTACCCTAGCTGGTCACCTCGAGAAATAGTAAAAAGTCCGACATTGTACTATGTAAACACACACCTCACCCGCTGGTTGAGTGAAAAATCAATAAGCTCTAACAGGTAAATAACACAACGGACTATCTACCCACTTATCAGTGGCCATGAAGTGTGTATTTTCAAAAGAAAACAGTATCGATTACAAATATAGACAGCGGTGAGCTAGTCTGTTTACATGTTGCCTAGGACGTTGTCATAATATATTCATTAGTTACCTGTAAACATATAGCAGACTGGAGCGATCTTTCTTTCAAACTAACAGTAGAGAGCAGACGTTTTTACCTTGCCTCTTGTTAACAGCACGTTATATTAACTTCTAAAACCAAATCAAAAGCTAAATCATGTAAGTACTGCATTTTATTTAATATTTTGTGTTCTGTATTGTTTGTAGGTAATTATATTTATTAGTTTAGTGTATTTTTAATATGAAGTTTTTAATAACAGGACATATTTGAGTAATTATATGTCTACACCGTTATTTTTCATAACGGTGTTATAGTATATTAATACCCAGAAGAATAATTTACACCACCACCGTTATTTTTCATAACGGTGCTACAGTATATTTATACTCGGAAGTTAGGGTATTATTTCAGCAGAATAATTTACCCCGTCACCGTTAAGAATAATAACGGTGTTATAGTATATTAATTTATCAGTACTAAAGAGAATAATTTACCCCGTCACCGTTAAGAATAATAACGGTGTTATAGTATATTAATTTACCAGTACTAAAGAGAATAATTTACACCGTCACCGTTAAGAATAATTTACACCGTCACCGTTAAGAATAATAACGGTGTTACAGTATATTAATACCCGGAAGTTAGGAAATTATTTCAGTAGCATAATTTGTATGAACACCGTTAAGAATAATAACGGTGAAACCATATATTGATACAGAATAAATTGTAATAGTTGATTATATTCTATTTTTAAGGGACAACACACAAGCAGCACAACTTCGAGAAGACTTACACAATCTCACCAATTATCTACGCAACACATATCCAGAAGATGAAACAATAAACCAATGGAATGAAACCTTTTTAAAAGAACACGACGAAATATTAAACAAAACAGCCACTCCAACAACGAACACTTCAACAACGAAACAACAAAAGACACAAAAAGCCCAACAAAACAAACAAACAAAGAAAGATCGTATTAAACAACGACTTCAAACAGCATTTTCCCTTGATAGACACTGTGATGGAGAAGTGACAATCGACCTCTCAAGTGAAAAAGCAATTATACAAAATCTTAAAGACTTAAACAAATTAGAATGTAGCAACAATAGAAAATCAATCTTAATAGCATCTCAACAAGGACAGCTTCTCCAGATCATTAAAACCAACATTCAACAAATACATGAATATTTACTACAACACAACATTATTTATTCTCCACAAAAATGCAGGTCACTTGTTATTGTGTTTAATTTAGTTTCAAAATTTACTAATCTAATTCATTGTGATGTTCCTGTTAGTTTTCTTACTCAAAATAGTAAAATAATAAAAGAAATTTGTAAAGAATTAAAATGGTAAAAATAAACTTTAAAATGTATATTTGTGTTGTTCATTTATTTTTATTGTCTATAAAGTCTAAAACTCGGTAATCAGTAACTCTTGATCATAAAAACTACCTTTAATTTCTTCCCCGTTTAAATCCTTTATTTTATAAGTAATAGGATCTGTATTTAAAACTTCTTCAATAACAAATATTTCTGTTCTCCAACGAGTAGTATAACCCTTTTCAAATGTTCCTTTCTTTTTTGAAATCCTTACTCTATCTCCGACTTTAAATTTAGGTTTTTTAGTGTCCTCTTCTTTTTCTGGATATAAATTTTCATACACTGTTGCTTCATTTTCTAATTTCCTCGCTTCAACAGGCGTCATTTTAATTGAAGAATGTACTGTATTGTTATAATCATTAACCAATTCATCTAATACATCATAATATTTAGTAGTTTCATGAGCAGTAAAATATTTAAACATACGTTGTTTCATTGTTCCTATCCAACGTTCTACTACACTAGATTTTTCTTCATTCTCAGTTGAATATAACTTTATGTTATTATCTTTTAACAATTCTTTTACTTGAGAGTTATAAAATTCTCTCCCCTTGTCGGCCCAAATAAATCTCGGTTGTCTTTCTTTAAATAATGTTTTAAATGCTTCACTTACTGTTACTCCTGTTTTATTTTTTAAAGGAATTAACCAACCATATTTACTAAAAACATCTATAACTGCTAATAAATATTTATAGTGTTTATTTTGTTTTGAATACTGTTGCATATCTGCCAAATCAACTGCCCATGTTTGATCTATTGAATTAACATAAACACGTCTTTTAGGAAATTTTTTTATAACTCTGTGATGTAATTCATCTGCTAATTTATTTGTTAGAAGGGAACCGTCCGACTTGCTCTCTAGACTGCTTATAAATCTATTCTTTTTAGATCCACACTCAGAACATTTAGCTTTTAACATTTGTCTATTATTAGCTGTTGTTACTTGCTCTACTGAATCATTTTCAGTATGTTTTTTACAACGTAAACAATATATTTTTTGTTGCTCCATTTTTTAATATTTAAAATTGAGTTCTTTAAAAATGAGCGAAGGTAAAACTTGTACAAAATGTAAGGAATATAAGGTACTAAGTGAGTATCACAAAGCAAAAGATAGAAGGATGGGAGTTAAATCTGCATGTAAAGACTGTGAAAGACCAGTAAAACAAAAACATTATAAAAATAATAAAGAAAAATATAAACAATCTTATCAAGAGTTTATGTTAAGAAATCTTGATTATCATAAAAATTATAAAATTAAAAATACCTAATCAAAAATATTCTCTTATAAAATGAGATCCAAAAACTCTAAAAATAATAAAAACTATATTAAAGAAGTTATTAACAAAAGTGGCATTAATATAAATAATTATTTTAAAAAGATTAAACCAGATGTTAAAAGATTAGTTTTATCATTTCCTAATGTTAAATTTAATTTAATAATGAAAACTATTTATTCAAAACCTTTAGCCATGAATGAAAAAATAGAGAGACATTATAATAGTGGGTTTATAAAACTTCGAGCACAAAACGAATTTAATGAAGTTTATAATTCTATTATTGAAAAGTATAAAGTATGGGAAGAAGAACATCAGGGAAAAGAATCTGGTTTAATATTTAATGAAATAGAAAATACAGAAGTTAAAGTTGTTAGAGTAAAAAGTTTAAATGGTTCTTCTTATTTTGATCTAGGAATAAAATTCAATAGTCTATTAAATATTAAAAACAATGATACCCAATGTTTTGCCTATAGTGTAATTGCTGGAATGCTATATAAATTAAAAGAGAATCCTGATGATAATCCTAATTTTTCAGATACATTTTCAAAAATGAATAAAAACCCCGCAAGAGCATCAAATTACAAACCTTATTTAGACATTATTAATATGAAAAATATTAAATCTCCAGTAAGTATAAATTCGATTGAAACATTTGAAAAACAAAATGAAAATATAACTATCAATGTATTTGGAATTGAAAAGAACCTTTTAGATACTGAAGAAGTTGATTTTTCTAAATCATTACAAGAAAACAATCTACGTAATATATATCCATTATATAGAAGTAAATTTAAAGATAGAAAATATCTTATAGATTTATTATATGTCACTCTAAACGATAAAAAACATTATTGCTTAATTAAAATTTTTAATGCTTATCTTAATCATAATCATAATAAAAGATATCATTGTAGAAATTGTATTGCTGCTTCATATACTACTGAAAAAGCTTTAGAAAAACACATGAAAGAATGTACAACAAATGAACCATTAAAATTTATTATGCCAAATAAAGGAAGTAAGTGTAAATTTGAAAATCCTCATTTTAAATTAAAACTGCCATTTGTTGGATATGCAGACTTTGAATCAATTAATATAAAATTAAATTATATGGATCCTGATCTCCGGAAACAAATAAATAAATTAAGAATTAAATATAAATCACATAATGTTAATTCTAAAATAAAATATATGATTATCAATAAAATAATGAAAGAAGAAGAAATATCTAAAAAAAGATCTAAAATAATTTATCATAATTATGTTAATAATAAATTATCTGATGAAAGAACTAAAATATATTTAGATAAAATCAAAGAAAAATACATTACAAAATATTTTAATAAATTAATAGATAACATTTTTGATAAATGGATTGAAGATGGAAAACATATTGAAGTAAGTGATTATGAAATAAATAAATATTGTGAAAATAATGAAAAAAAGATTAATAGACTTAGTGAAAGAATAAAAGAAAAGATAAAAAGAGAAAGTATTAAACTATCTTTTAAAGATAATACAATAAATTTACAACAACAAAAAGTAGTTTCATATAATTTACAATTAGTTTCTCAATATCCGGATATTATACCAAATAAAAATATTAACTATGCACCTAGTGAAAATGCTGAAAAAGATTTTATTGAAACATGTTTAAATTATAATGATAAAATTAAATGGGCTTATTTTCGTGCAGAAAAGAATTTTAAAATATCAAAAACGAAAAAAGAAGAACTATATAATACTTCTGATTGTTGTTATTTGTGTAAACAGAAATTAGAAAGAGAGGAAAAAGTAATTGAACATAATCATTTATCAGCTCAATTTAGAGGAATATCCTGCTCTAGTTGTAATAGAAAAGAATCTAGAGATGGAAAACAATTTCCGATCTTTTTTCATAATGGAAGTGGATATGATTTTCATTTTATAACAGAAGAATTATTAAAACATGAAACAGAATATAAAAAAGTAAAGGTATTACCAAAGGATAGTGAAAATTATATATCAATAACATTTGGGGATCGATATTTTAAGTTAGTTTTTAAAGATAGCTATAGATTTTTACTGAGTAGCATAGATAATTTATCTAAAACATTAAAAGATGATCAATATAAAATACTTAAAAGAGAATTATCTGATGATGTTTTATTTGAAGATTTGAAATATAATGATGAAGGAAGAAGTTTTAAAGGAGTATTTCCTTATGATTTCTTTGATTCTTTTGAAAAATTAAAATTAGAAGAATTCCCCGATAAAAAAGAATTTTATTCAATATTATACCAAAAGGATATATCTGAAAAAGAATATGAACATGGGAAAAAGATATTCAACAGATACTGTAAAACATTCAAAGATTATTTAATGCTTTATCAAAAACTAGATGTGTTAATATTAACAGATGTATTTGAAAATTTTAGAGATCTCTGTTTAAAATCATATGAAATCGATCCAGCTTATTGTTATTCTGCACCGGGATTAACATGGAATGCAGGATTAAAGTATACAGGAATTGAATTAGATTTGTTAACTGATACAGATATGAGAATGATGTTTCAAAAAGGAATACGAGGTGGATTTTCTGGCGTATTAGGAAATCGTTTTGTTAAAGCAAATAATAAATATACAGTTAAAGATATCGGAGACTCACGTAATAAAATAAAAAACTCAAATTATTTATGGTATACAGATGCTAATAACTTATATGGTTGTGGAATGTCAGAGAAACTTCCTTATAAAAACTTTAAATGGGAAGAAGATATAAAACAAGATATAAACTATTATTTGGACAAATGTAATGAAGATGATGGTATGGTTTTTAAAGTAGATTTAGAATATGATAATTTAACAAAATTCAAATTAAGAAAATTCCCGCCTATGCCTGTTTCAAGAAAGATAAATAAAAAAGAAATATCAGATTATTCAAGAGATTTATTAAAACAAAATAATATGAAATTAGGAAATGTTGAAAAATTAATATTAGATCTTCATGATAAAAAAGAGTATATTGTACATTATGATATTCTCAAATATTACATTTCTCTTGGAATAAAAGTAACAAAAATTCATAGCATAATATCCTTTAATCATAAACCATGGTTAAAAGATTATATTGATTTCAATACAAAAATGAGAGCAAAAGCAACAAATGATTTTGAAAAAGATTTCTGGAAGTTAATGAATAATTCTTTTTATGGAAAGACTTTAGAAAATATTTCTAATAGATGTATAGTAGAATTAATAAATAAACCCGAAGATTTAAAACGATTAGCTTCAAAAGATAATTTAAAAGATATTATAGATTTCAATAATGATTTTAAAGCGGTATTATTAAATTATAAATCAATGTACTTTAATAAACCAATTTATTTAGGAATGTGTGTTTTAGATTATTCAAAATTAGTAATGTATAAATTTTATTATGATATTATTGAAAAATACTTTCCAAATAATGAGGTTTTATACAGTGATACCGACAGTATGGTATTAAATATATTCACAGAAGATCTATATTCTGATTTAGAAAAAATAAAAGATCATTTAGATACCTCTAACTATCCAAACGAAGATCCATTGTTTTCAAATATAAATGAAAAAGTAATCGGAAAGTTCAAAGATGAACTAGGTGGTAATGTAATGTCAAAATTTATTACAATAAAAAGTAAAATGTATGGATATGAATATTTAGAAGATTCAAATATTAAATTCAAATGTTTAGCAAAAGGTGTTAATAAAACAACTAAAAAAGAATTTAATTCTGAGTCATATGAAGATTGTTTATTTAATAGAAGAATAATTCATAAAACAATGTTTAATTTAGTACATAAGAAACATAATATATTTTTAAATCAAATGAATAAAATAGGGTTATCTCCTTTTGATGATAAAAGATATATATGTGACAATGGAATAGATACACAACCTTATGGTATTGAATCTTTATACTTTACTTAATTTATTTTTGTCTTTATACTTTATATAATAAACTTCCATGCAACAAACCCTGTTAATACCATGCCACCAACAATAAATGCAATCTCCCTATTCTTCTGATCTTCTGATGGAGTATAGAAATCACTTAATGTAGGTTTCGGAGGTAAAGCTGGTAATAGTTTACCAGTAATATAAAAATAATTCTTCATTGCTGTATCGGCATCATCAAATTCATTCACAGCATGGTGTTCCTTTTTCAGTTGCTTATCAATAAAATCCAACCTCTCTGTTCTTTTTTCATTCCATTCTGTTTGTGCTGCTTCTAATTGTTCCATTGCCATATCATGTCTTTTTCTCTCTTCATCGCTATTTCTACCCATATGTGAAAATAAATAATTACTACCCGAAAAAGCTAATGCATTCACTGCTGCCCCTCCAATCATCATTACTACTGCACTTGCCATTTTTAAAGAAAATAAAATTACTTCATAATATCAGCGGGTATAATACCTTGTTTAACCAACATATCTTTTGTCACCATTGCAAGTAATATATCAATAGATAACATGCCAATATCTACCATATTAAAATCTACTTTTGGTGGTGGTCTTTTCAATAGTTTTCTACCTAATTCTGAATACCCAATTGTTAATACAGTTTCCACTCCAGCATGATATAACATGTTTGCTATTTGTTTTCCGTCTATTTGTGTTGTCATTTTTATATATTAAATTTAATTAAATTCAAATGGGTCAATTTCTTTCTTTTGTATTCCCATAGGGGCCTCCGGAATCACAGGTTCCTGTTTTATCACTGGTTCAACTTGTTTAGAATTATAAATATATAATCCCAATCCAACAACTCCAATTAGACATAAAGGGATATAATTTTTATATATATCTATTTTAACTTCATCATTATCTTTTGTTATAGATTTAACTTCATCTTTTGTCATAGGCGCGCTATCGCTCACATCTTTTGTTATAGCTTTTAATTGTGTGTTTTCTTTCTTTATTTCTTCCGTTTCTTTTCTTTTTAATTCAGCTTTCATTTTTTTTGCTTCTGCACCCTTTTTACCTGCAGCTACTCTTTTCGGGTTTTTCTGTTTTTTTGTTTCTTCATTCATCTTTTTTTATTGTAATATTTTCACTTTTCTCTTCTTGATTAAAATTAATATGTTTTGCTGTTGTTAGCATAGCAGTAAAAGGAGCCAGATACATTCCATAATTATAATACAATTCACAACATGAACTAGTCAAAGCATGATTTATAAATGGATCTTCTTCTAAATCTTGTATTAGTTTTGGAGGATTAACAACATTAAAATATTTAGATACACCCATAACATATAAATTAATAAAAGAGTTTCCTAATGTCTTAGTCATACTTGCTCCTAATCTAGCTTCATATCTACAGTATAGTTTGTTTATTTGTTCTTGTGTCATTGTATCAATTTCTGACATTTGTAAGTCTTTTCCAAGATATTGTTTACTTCCACCACCAGCAACAATAGCTGATAATCTTTCACGTTTTGTTTCTTCGTGTTCATTATTTTGATCGATTTTAGTAAGTAAGACTTCAGCATCCATTTTTAAATATTTATTTTTTATTTTCAAATATTTATTTTTTATTTTAAAAAAATTAAATATCACATATCCCACTATTGATAAGACTGCAGTGTTTGTTATCAGAAATGTTATCTGACAGATAATTGTTAGCATTGGCTTTTTTATTGCTTATTTTTTAAGCATTACTTAAGCATACGCTTATTTTTTGCTATATTACTTAAGCATAGCTAAAGCATTACTTAAGCATTGCTTAAGCATAACTAAAGCATTACTTAAGCATCCGCTTATTTTTTGTTAAATTACTTAAGCATTACTTAATCAACCACCCAATAATCAGCAGGTTGGTCAGTTTTTAAAATTAATTTACGATGCTTCTTTTTTTTTAGTTCTTCCTTTATTCTTTGTCGTTCTTCCAATGTGGGAATAACATCATTCTCTCTCAAACAATTTTCAAAACTATCTCTGTCCTTAGTGTAGAACATACACAACCATTTTGTTTGTTCTCTTAAATCTTTCAAAACTGAATTATATCTTTGTGATATAACCCATACTGATTGTTCTGCATGTCTGCCTGAAAATGCAAGTTCAGACAGCATATCTTTTTTCTTTGTTAGTTCTTTTGTTGCACTACAATCATCAATGATGTACAGAGTTGGATAACCAGCATATTTATTGAAAAACATTCTTAATAGTTCTTGTAATTTCTCTTCTCCTTTGACTATTGGATTTACGATTATAATATTCTTTGTTTTAGGGTTTTTAACGTCACCAATCCACTCACGATTTTTATATGTCTTGTTCCATTGAATAGTTGGACAAAGTATAACAATATATTTAAATACACCTCTATATTTACCTTCAAGTAAGTCTAAAACAAATTCGGTCTTTCCACAACCAGTTTGACCACAAATAATTGCACAGTGCGGGTATTTAGGTAATTCCATTTTTTAAGTGATTAATAATTGACTTCTTTAAATCTACCATCTTCAAAATTAATTTGTGCATCTTGTATAACAAACAGATAAACATTTATTGGCTCATCTGCTTCTTCTTCTTTCGTTATTTGTATTGTGATACCTTCTGATGCATTTTCAATTCTTCTTCCAGAACCGTGTAGTGAGTTATCATCCGTTGAACGTAAATCTAACCACAATGCATAGTTGTCAGTCAGATACCTTTCTAAGGTTGTACTAGTGAAGTATAAATCTTTTGCAATCTTATCTATTTCCTTATTTCTCTTTGATGTTAAACCAAAGAATTTGTTAATCTCATCCCATTGTTGATATGCTTTCATTCCTTGACTGTAAAGTTGATTTGGGACTCCTTCTATTGTCATCTCTACTTTTTCTATTTTAGGATTGTAATAAGTATCAGGTGATGTTCTATCTGGGTCTTCAAACAACATTAGAATACCTTTCATACTTCTAGCTGGAACATTTAGATTAATATTCCAAAGTGTATCAGATTTGTTTTTAGTTAATTTTCTGTGTCTAAGTATTCTGTCATATAAAATAACCATTTTACCACTGACTTGCTGTCTTATTTGTCTTGCTAATTCAATATCAGAAACGGTGTCAAATTCCAAACAAATATTCTTAATGATGTATGAAGCTGATGTGTCAGTTGATTTAATTACTTTGTTATAATCATTGAACGTAAGTTCATATTCAAGTCTATCACCTATTCCCGCTTGATAAAATGGCATATGGGTTTCTAATAGCTCAAAATCAAGTGGGATACAAAATCTGTTTTTATATGCTTTAGCTATTGCTTTATCTTCTTTATCATTACTTGCATCTCCGGCTCCAATTCTATGTTTTAACATATTACCTTTCCCAATACCTTGATAAGCCATATTAGCAAGTTCAGAGGGAGACTTCCATAAATCAATATAGCAATGATATATGTCACTATCATCAATTGACATCACTTCATTACCTGATATTCTTATTGTTGTTTTTTTTATTATAGATCTTCCAATATTTGGATATATTGTTGCATTAGCATCTGTGCTTTTTAAATCAATTTCAAATGCTAATCTGACTGTTCCAGGAACAATAACATCATTACTACTTAGATTAGGAAATCTCACTAACAATTGTTGATTTTGGTCAATAGTTGAAGGATTATTGGTTATTACAACACTCTGACGAATTCCTCTCACACCACGTGGTTCTCTTATTTTTCTGTAAGGGTTTAATTTTTCTCCAAAAGCTGACATTTTTAAAGGATATTTTTAACATTAAAAAATGGCTGAAGGTGGTTATGATTTTGATCCTGTGTATGATGATGATGATGATTATAATGAATTTGATAATGATGACATTGATAATTTACTACCAATGGTTTCAAGTGAACCGGTTGGTGATATTTTGAATATAAGTGAGCGCATCAAAAATTTGAGAGGAGAACTAAGAGAGGATGAACTTGAGAAACAGAAAAAGAGACTTGTTGATTCATTTTATGATTTAGTTCAGAAGAAATATAAAATTAGGCCTGTTAAATTTGATTTAAAACAGTTTAATTTATCAGAAGATGGAAAAACATTGTATTGGGTTATTGGTGATAAAGAAATTAATATGATGTCAAAAAGTGGCAGGGGTAATTTTCGTCCTCTTGAATCTTTGATTAAAGATTATAATACATTGTTTGAAAAGGGCGGAACAAGAGCAATAAGAATGTATTTAAATTTACATGAATATTCTAGTAAGAAAAAATTACCAACAAAGGCTGTTGCAAGTTTAAATATTGCAGAAAATACCCTACCCGATAATGTTGATAATATAGAAATGACTGATTTACCGAGAGCAACTGAAAGTGTTGAAACTGCAGTGAAAGAAGTAATAGAAACAACATTTACCGAGGGAATACAAACAGATATGACAAAGAGAGAAATGGATGGTATCATCAAAGCAATGACTAGTGTAAAAGAAGAGATTGCAAATGAATTAGCTAAACTTACTGAAACAAATAAGGACTTAGCAAAAGAAAAAGGTAAATTAGAACAAGCCAAAGAAGATAATGATGAATTTCAAATAGAGAGGATAAGTAGTCGAATAAGAGATTTGGAGTCTGAGAGAAGTGCAAGACTGGAAGTAATTAATGTTAATAGAGATAAAATACGTAGTCAGGTGAATAGAATCAAGGAAACAATACATAAAGTATTAAACGAAGACACTACATTAAGAGAGAGAATTAGAACGTTATTCAGAGAACAGGGAATTACAATTGTTAGTATTTTAACTGCTTTTGGGATGATTATAGGTGTTATTGTTGAGGCTTTTATTCCTACTACTACTAGTGGTGGAACACCAGCAAAACCTCCAACTCCAAAAGGCGATGTAAAAGATTGGATAAAAAAACAATTATCAAATCTTGGTAAACTATTAGCTAATCTTGCAGGAAAAGCAGCAGCAGCATTGCCTGGAATTATTGGAGCTATTGTTTCTTGGTTGTTGTCTTCTGCAGGTAAAGTTGTCAGTTGGTTTGGAGATCGTTTATGGGCATTGGTTGTTCTTGTTGCGGGTTTATTATATGCTACTGCAAGAGAGTATATTAGTAAATCTCATAGATAGTGAGCGCAACAATACCCATTACTATACTTCCTACTATTAATGCTGTTTTATTATCTTCGTGTTGAATTGCTTCTTTTTTTCCTTGTGATATTACATGTACCGGCGATTTTGTTACTGATTTTGGTTTAACAGGTTCTGGTAGAGATTTCTTTGTTGGTGTTCCTTTTACTTCTACATTTTGTTTTGGTGGGGTGGGTTGGTTATTCACACCATTATTTAAACCAAGCTCTTGATCATCAGCGGCTACTACAATCTTATTGTTATAATCTTGGATTGTTCCTATTCGTAATTCCATATTACTCGGAGACATGTACAACTCAATTCCGTAAACATAGTCAACTTTACTTCGGGCATATTTTAGTGTGTTTTGATATCTCGTAATTTGACTCGGTATATCTACAGGACTATTAATAGCATCCTCAACGTTTGCAAGGAATTGTTTTTGAGCATCAAAATCGGTTCCTGTTCCGAGTATGTCTGTTCTAGTTTGAGATTGAGAACCTAGGATAGCCCAGCAAAAGGTTCTTATAGATTCGTTTATTCTTTCAATCCCGGCTTGTGTAAAACCGTTTGATGTGTCAAGAATAAATGTGGTCCATGCATCTTTAACACCATCTTCTTGTTGGCGATACTCTTTATGAACTTTTTTTATGAGATTTATATTAGCATTTAAAAACCCTACAATGCCTATCCCCTGGTACTTAGGATCCGATGTCATCTTAGTTAAATCAAGAATATCTAATTTATTTGAAGATTCATCATGTTTAATATCTTTTTGTGGGCCAATTGTATATGTATCCCCGAGACCATCGCCATTTGGATATATCTTTTGTCTCCAGTCTGTATTAGGATCTATTTTAAATTCTCCGCATATACGTTCATAAGCTCCCCGATCATAACTATTGTTAAAAGCATTCCAGCTTGTATCTTGTGGTAGAGCAATACTTAATTCAAATAGTATTCGTCTTGTTTGGTAGTAAACATGGAATAAGAATAGTGATCCAGTTAATCCACCTGCTTTTAAATGATTATTGGCGTCTATACCACAACCTGTAGTTGCACACCATATTGCAAAGTTTAGTTGATTTTGCCAGAATGGTAACCAGTCTGTATTCCAGTTGTTTACTATTGTTTCTGATGCTACTTTTGGTAATAGGTATTTTTCAAATATGTTGGGAAACGTTGCTGGGAAATAGCCGTCTTTGTTAACATAAATTGTTTGTTTTATAAGTTCAATACTCTTTTTAGTATATGAAGCAAAATGTTTATATTTTGCATTAGGATTGTATTTGAATTCTTGTGGAATCATTTTTTTATATTAAAAATGTACCATACAATTTCTGATATTGATAAAACAATAAACTTGCAACAATATATAAATAACAAATGCGGTACTAAGAGAATTGGTTTGAAGAGTTTTACTTATACTATAGGTTGGTATAATTTAGTTGATCAATATATCCAAAAGATTAAAGAGAGTCCTAATAAGATTACAAATGGTTATTATAGTTTTCAACAAATAGAAGATATATTTGAAAGTAATAATATTACATTATCTATAAATGAAACAAATGGCATTGCTTCTTTATTTACTCAACAAGAAATTAAGATAAGTAGAGGTTTAAAACAAATATTAGGATTTGGAAAAAAGAAAAAATTTGCTGAAAATAAAACACACTATGGTGAAAGAACAATAGATTTTGCACCTTATAAACAACTATATGTTCATCTTGAGCAGATAAATACTGCTTACAATTTCTTTAATGGAGCTCCTAGTAATATTCTTAGTGTTGTTCCTGTTGAGAATAAATCGTTTGGAGATATTGTTCATATACATTTTAGTAATCCAGAATACAAACAATTATCACATGGTGATATTTCAGAACTAAGTATAAACGTTTGTGATGAAAACGGTCAGAAAATAAATAACAATGGATTACCAATTAATTGTGTGTTAGAAATAATATAATTATTATATAAAAATGAGTATATTTGGCGTTAAAAAACAGAAGCCCAGTGAAGACATTGAAACTTTAACAGTGGATGTTAGGAATTTACACAATAGAGTAAAACCTGTCACGCAGAAAATAACAGAATTTCAACAGGAAGTTCATAATTTAAACAGTAGAGTGAAACCAGTAACAGATTTAGAGGATAGAATAACAAAATTTCAACAGGAAGTTCATAATAATAGAAACGCGATGTTAACTCAAATAGATAATCAAACTGAGAGGTATAACGGGCTTCAGAAGAAATTTAAAGAATTTTCAATAGAAAACCGTATATATCGCAATAAGGTTGATAATATAAAAGATGCGCCATCGATTATTTCAATATTTGCAGAAAGTAAAGGACCCATTATGAAAGGAGAAGTGCTTTCTTTTGGAAATGGTGGTAGAGAAGACGGTATTGGTTATGTTATAACCAGACGAGGGCAGATACTAGAAATGGGATTATCTTGCAAAAGAATAGGGGGAGAAATGACTGTAGGTATTAATGTAAATGGATATGTACTACCATTTTGTGAAACGACTGTTGACACGAGCACAAGCAATCATGAAACATTTCAATCACCTTTTATTGTTGAAGCAGGAAGTGTGATTAATTTTGTGTGTAAAACAGCAAATGCAACATCAGAGAATACAGTTGCATCATTATTAATTGAATTGTTTTAATTTGATTTCAAAAAATATCTTTAAAAATGAAGCAACCAACAGCGCCGGATTTATACCCTGAATTACCAGAAGATGCACAAAATTATAGATTACAGAAAATATCAGAGATAGAAAAAACATTAATTAATGAGAGAGATAATCGCAAATCATTATATAAAAAATATAAACGGGGAATAAATTTTTCAGATAGTATTGATACTTTATTAATTTCAGGAAGTGTTGTTTTAGCAGGAATAAGTCTAATTATTCCTATTATGTTACCATTACAAATAGTAGCTGTTTCATGTGGTGGTATAGGAATGGGCGTTAAACTTATTAGAAGAAAGTTTTCAACAAAATCAAAAAAACATTATGAAATAAAAACAATAGCAAATAGTAAACTTAATACAATAAAAGATTTAATTTCTAAGTCTTTAACAGACGGTAAAATAACTGAAGATGAATTTAAACTTATATTAGATGAACATGAAAAATATAATGAAATGAAAAATAATTTACACACAAAACATGATAATATTAATGATATTGAAAGAAAAAAACTTATTGAAGAAGGTAAAGCCCAGGCTTTATCAGAAATAAAAAAAAAAAAATAGAAAAAGATGTTTAATTTTATTTAATAAAACTATTATAGTAAATGATCCACCGCCGAAATATGATGGTTAAATTTTGTTAAAAAAAATGAGTATATTTGGGTATAAAAGAAATGAAAAATACAATGATAATGGTTTAGAAAAATACATTGATGATAGATTAAAAAATGAAAGAAATAAAATTATAAAATACACTGATAATGTTTTTAAATCAAAAAAGAATTATTATACAATATGGGCAGAAGCAGCTAATTTAGAGGATCTTGGACTGTTTTCATTTGGAGCTGCTGTACCTGGAAATGCTATTGGAAGTTTTAGACCTGTTGGTTATACTATAATTAAAAAATCAAAAGTTGTTGGCATTAGTATATCTTGTACTCCTCGTCCAAATAGAGGTATAGTAATAGTAAATGTGCTTGTTAACCGCATGCCAATGTGTAATATTACTTTATTAGAGGATGAGACTGAAACTAATAATTGTGTTACAAATACAAAAGAAATTGAACCAAACTCAGTTATTACTTTTATGTGTGCAACTGATAATGTAGGGAAGACACATGCAGTTGTTTCATTAATGTTAGAAGTTATTGAGGAACCAGATATAGCACTATATGAAAATTTAATATCTGATAAAAGTGATTTAAACAAATTTTCTGGAAATATTTCCGACCAGATAGAAAAACTTTGGGAGAAAATTATTGAATTAGATTCTAAACCTTGGGGAAAACTTTTTGAATTGGATGCTAAAATGAAAAGTGTTTTAAAGGATAACCATATTATTTCACTTGTTGCAGAATCTAAAGGTCCATTGACTAAGAATTATGTTATATCATTTGATAAATTAGGAAGAGAAACTGGAGGAGGTTATGTTATGATTAAAACAGGTATAATTATAGGGGCAAGTATATCAGCTATAGTTAAAACTGGTGAAGTTAAAGTTGGCGTTTATAAAGATGGACAAGTTACTGGAGATGAAATATATAATATTAGTGTTAAATCTACTACTAGTAATATTTTTTGGGATCCAGTAAAACATTATAAACTAGATAAAAGTAAACTAATTCCAGCAGGTTCAGTTATTGATATTGTTTCTTTATCATATAATGCTACAGTAGAAAAAGTAACCGTTGGATTATTAATAGAATTACTAGGGTAAGAAAATTTATTTTTTTGCATTTTCTCTCTTGTCAAATAGTTTTCTGGATGTTCTTGGAACATCCGGCCTTTTTAAAATTTTACCTTTATTCCTCGAGGGGGGATACTAGTATAGGGGGAAATGTAAAAAATATTTTTAGGTGGGGGAGGGGAGTAATATAGCTTATTACTATGGACATATTACGTAGTTTAGATATAATTATTTTAAAATGACAAAAATATAGCTAATACTTTACTCGTACTGAAAATATCAAGAACAATCACGCTACTGTTATGTTCAAGAGTATTCTTTGAAAGCTAAAACACACGTTCTTACATCAAATCAGGCTATAATTTAAAGCTATTGAAATAGATATTCATGTTTTAAAATCAAAACATAGATATAGGGATGTAAAGAAAAAATCACTGCGTTCGGAAATGCATGTCACCTTTTGCCATTGGCAAAATAAGAAACTTTTTTTTTTGAAAAGTTGATATTAAAGGAACTTGACTCATTTAATTGTAATGAAATTGTATTTACACTAAAATTCAGACATAAACTTATATATTTCAAAAACGAAGTTTAGAAATTTTACTTTTTAAGAACTTGTTAGGTCAATAAATAATGTCTGAAAAATGCTCTGCTCCAGTGCCCTTGAGAAGGGGTCATTTAGGTTAATATTGTGAATTATTCAGTATTGTGATCACAATGCATTATACCATCGTATAGGGGAGAAAGTGCACTTTCAAACGATATATCGCATATGCAGATAACATTTATTATATCGAAGTTATTGATTGAGTTGCATTAATTATGAAACACTCCTCGTATTACTTCAAGGACATGTGGCATAGTGCTTAAAGACATCTCATCACTCCTTTGATGGACCCCAATTGTTCTCGGTAGGCGTGAAAGTAACTGTATAAGACTACAGCCAATGCTATACCAAATTCAGTTGGCCTAGTGAGGCAAAGACATACTCATACTCAAGAGGTTGTTAAATGGTTTATTTCTCACCAAACTATCAAATATTACAGTCGGGCGGAGTTCATACATATATTTGTTGTTGAGTTTCTAATGCACATAGAAGTTTCTGTATAATACTGTCAAAAATTAACACTTCACTGACTTCCGTTAACCATTGTCGTGCTCGGTGTGACTTTGCTAACATTTGGAAACAGTTTGGATCCAGATCAGACGCCGCGTTGTGCTCGGTGTGACTTTGCTAACATTTGGAAACAGTTTGGATCCAGATCAGACGCCGCGTTACGCGGCGTCTGATCTGGATCCAAACTGTTTGTCACTCTCATTCAACGTTTCTTCAGATCAAAAGCTATTAAAACTTATTTCCATATTTCCCGCAGCCGAAATATTTGAAGCAGACGGCGGAAATTCAGCAAGATCGGGTTAATATCGTTACATCTGTCTCACAAAGGCGTAGCTCAATTTGCGACGCAAACGGTAGACTAGCCTTTTACTTGACTTACAAGGTCATCTATATACGGACTTCTAATACAATGCAGGGTTTCCCATTGGCAAGTAGTCATTGAATGCATTTCTATTTCCTGATAAATATGAATCTACTTGACAAAACCGTTTTATAACAGACATTCAAAGGATAACTTACTACTAATGCCAAGGACATGTGGCAAAGTGCTTAAACGCCTTCATTGGCAGGACGTTATCTTCATAAATCAAATGTCGTCTGCTTTTATTTCTCAAATTTAAAAACATGTACATGTACTTTGACTTAATAAAATTTGAATACCGGTAAGTGCCAACTGTTTGGTCAATTGACTAAATAAATATCGGAATGAGTGTCAACAATATGGATGCTGACCAGACGCCTTAACCCTTTGAACCCTAGTATATAGACGTCATTTTCAAACAGTGAACATGTGAATAGTACACCAGTCCTATGCAAACAGTGAAGACGCAGATCAGAGGGCTCCGAAGATTGAATAAACAACCCTTAAAAGTTAGAAATTGGCTAGACTAAAATGGAAACTGGAATTGTCCATTTAAAGTTGCAGGGAAGAAAGAGTTAATGAACAGCGTCTGATCAGGATCAATACCGTTTGCAAAAAGAATATTGTACTAGGGGTAAGGGAGATGACTCTCATAGGCTTTGCCTGTTGTCCAATCCTTTTCTCTGAATACAATATTGTTTAAAACTTAAGCAGAGAAGCGATTGAGATGAATACCTGCGTTTATATCTTTTATTTCTGCCTTTAAATAGTCAGATATAACCATTCGATTGGTCTTTTACAAGTAATAAATAAAAAAAGTAATATACCAAGTTAAAGTCTACTTTCAGTCCGAATGACCGCTCAGCCGACTGTACATATACTCCCCTGATCATTGAGCCATCTTGCCTACAAGCGCTGTATCTTTGACATGTACATTGGTTATATGCTTACAATGTAGACTAACAATAGAAAATAACCCTCTGAGCATGGCCTGTACTCTTTTTACATTTATCAATTTTGTGGTAAATCAGCCTGAAATAGTTTGTTATGGACTAGACTTAAAATGAAGCAGAAATTGTCCATTTGAAGTTTAATGAGTAAATAAACTATAGTTTTACTTTGTCTGCTTCACACTTGTATTGTGCAATTTATTTTATTCACAAATAGAATTAAACCAGGCTCCGATCTGTTTGCCAATCAGCTTACAATAAATAATCATAATTGCCAAGCACGTTATCATTTTTGTACATTTTACTGTGATACGTTTGCTTTTCCTTTGCGTTGAAACTGAAATAATAAAGTCGTTTCCTTTGTATGACATCATTTATGACGTCAGAATAACGACTCCTCCGTTGTATAGGCGGTTATCCTGTCAACATTTCATAATTGCTACAGTGGAGAATTTGTTATTCTTTCCCGTTTAAACGCAAACGTACGCAAACGCAAAATACTAAAACGTAGAAAAGTACAACTTTTTGACAATTCTGATAATTCATCTTTATCTTGGTGGTAAACAGTTCGGAGCCTGATCAGACGCCGGGTTACCCGGCGTCTGATCTGGCTCCAAACTGTTTGCACTGCAAATAATAGTTTTAGCGTAAACGCGTTTATTGGGAAAGAATAACGTTTTCTCCACTGTATGCTAGTAAAATGAACGCGAGCGACACTTTCCATGGCAGTGACGGGATCAACAATGTTGTTAATATATCCTTCGTTTCCGAAAATAGTTTCCAGTATCGTCTCGCTTTTTTACACAGTAAAGTCTCTCTAATACGACACTTAAAAGAAGGCAAATTGGCTGCATAAAATACAGGTGACAGCTTAAAGCAAGATGAACGTGAAAAAGAAAGCTCCTAAAGGAACTTTCTGTTTCACGTTCACCTTAATTTCAGTAGCCACCAGTCCCCCTGTTTGCTGTTTTGGTTAGCAGTTTGTGCCCCGTGTGCAGCGTGCAGAATACAGCAGAGAAAGCGTATTACTTTCAAATAATCGCGTTTACGCTTAAACTATTATTTTCATTGCAAACAGTTTGGAGTAAGATGAGACGCCGGGTTACCCGGCGTCTGATCAGGCTCCAAACTGTTTGCCACTCTAAATAAAACTGGTAGTCGGAATTGTCAAAAAAATGTAATTTTCTTTATTTCATTGCAATGCGTGTGCGTTTGAACGAAATAATTACGTTTTATCCACTGTATTTCAGACCGGTATCCAACTCGCAATCGATGACCATCGACGGCCATCGATTTCTTTACTGAACTCATCACTGTCATAGACACCTGATAATTAATACAATTTTGTGATCGTAATAGAGAGGCTATACTGTATACAAAACAGGTGACAACTTAAGGCAAGGTTACAGTAAAATGTTAACGTTTTGCTGTCATCGTAATTTAAGCAGTCGCCAATCGTAAAATCGAAAAATAAGCAAAGTTTAATGGTCGTAATTAAAAGGTTTTACTGTATAGCCTTCGTTTTCTAAAATTGTTACCAAGGTCGTCTAGTTAGTTATATTTGGCAAGAGCTGTCAAACTGAATTACTGAATCAATGTCCACGGGTCCCCTGAGGTTCTCGTACGAGACTTAGTTCTGTTTAAAGATTGTGTGACGATTTTATGTAGTAAATCCAATATACAGCTAAACATATCCATTACGACTACTAAATTGTGTTAATCATCTGGGCCCCGTTTCATAAAACATCTTACGACAAATGTTGTCGTGAGTCAAAACTTTAAAATACATTTAATCTCTGATTTCTCTATCTTATCCTGTCTTGTGACATCTTTTTGGAATCGTCTTTTCAAGACGATTCCAAAAAGATGTCACAAGACAAGATTAGATGGAGAAAAAAATAATAATTGAAAGTGTAATAATCTGACTTACGACAACATTTGTCTTACGAAGTTTTATGAAACGAGCCCCTGGTGTTTAGAGCACTGCATGATTTAAGCAATGTGATAATAAAACAGAAAGCCCAATATTTTACGTTCTGTTATTTTTTCGTTCACTTTGTCTAAAGCTATCAGATTGCTTTCATACAATAAATTACTCATCTTTAAATGGCTTATTAGAAAGGTTTTAATGTATTGGTACCGCTAATCAATGCTCTATGATTGTAAGAAATAAATTTAAGCTTAAATTAATGTGAGGATTCCGTTCGACTTTCATTTTGCTTTCAGCAGAGAAGGGCCTTAAATCCCTGATAAATAACATACATTATTGTGTGGTCGTGATAGAGAGGTGTTACTGGGCCGATCTTATCGAGGAGTGGTACACTGTTTGTTAATGATGATTATACTCGTCGCGATAATTCAATGTGTTAACCCATTTACTCTCAATGACGTCATAAAGAGCGTTTGCAAACAGTTTGGGTCCTGATCAGAAACTTTGAAAGACAGACATCAATACTGATGCAGATGACAACAAATCGTTGAAGGGGTAAACTTCTCCAACATACAGGGTGTTAAAAAAGTTCGTTCCTGTTTTTGCATCCAAGTCCAAAAAGAAAACTACAAGACGGATACGGCTGAAACTGTTTACTCAATACCCAGAGGTTCCACCAGTACTTTTAATCACATCGTTTAAGACGCTTGGGAATATAATGGATCAATGACGTAAGGTGATTTGGATAGAATTTGTCTCAGGCGTGACGTAGACGACGTCGTAGGGCTTCCATTGTCTTAAGGGGTGGGTCATTGTACGCCCCGGTGTCCAGAATACTCCAGAGGTTTTCTATAACATTTAAATCCGGCGAGTTACCTGGCCATTCTTCTTGACACCATTGCTGTGTGCTCGTCGCTGTGTGCGGTGGTGCACCATCTTGTTGGAAGATCGCTCGATTGGATCTGGGACAAGTTTCCTACTGCTTGTTTAACCGTCAGTAGCAGATCTCATGAGTGACGGTTTAAGTTCTTTTTTCAAGTATTTGACCAAGATAGTACTCAGAGTTGACCTTTTTCCTGGTTGGGACAATGTGAAGCTTGCTTAATCCATGCGCACCCATTGCATCCCATAGCATCACCTTACTACTGTCTTTAACGCACACGACGTCGGGGACATCTTCGTTTTGCGAGCCCTACACAATATCGTTCTTCTGATTTGGTCTGTGAAACAGATATTTCATTGACTCATCCGAGAAGTTGAAATTCTCCAAATTTTCACTAGTGAGATGCCTGTATTTGCGAGCAAAACCCAATCTTTTTTGCCTTTGTTTGTACCTCAAATAATTGTAAATTGTTACATGGCTCACACTCTCTCCCACTGATTTTAACCTTTTTCAGTCTTTCTTGTTGAGTCCCCACGTTTATATTTCATTTTATCTACCTTAACCTGTCCCTCTATTTTTGAAGGACGTCCGTGTCAGAGGTTGAGGGTCTTTAACATTTGGATGTACCGCCGGCATAGTAGAACGTTTGGTTTATAGTACCGGTATCGATTACCCCGGCAACGGTGCACGCGTAAAATTTGAAAGTCGCTAAATTCATACTACAGGTGTGTCTAAAAGTAATTATACCACACTGTGAAAAAATAATGTCGATCGGAAAGATTTTTGGATGGAATTAAGGTAATCAAAATAGGAACAAACTTTCTTTACACCCTGTAGTTTTATTATGAAAGGGTTAATACTTGTACTTTGAACTGTTTACACCCTTGCCTGTCACATATTTCCTGCTCGTTTAGAAACTGTAAGCAATGGCTACTCTTAAAAACATCTTTCTCTAAAAGTGATTGCATTGATTTTATCACATCCCCCATAAATACGAACTTAATACCATCATTTTGTTTATCCAGTGAAGACGATACAGTCGAAACTCGATACTTCGAACTAGCTTAAATCGATATTACCAGTATGTCATAAGTTGAATTTCGATCGATAAATTGATCTCGCTTGAGTTGAACATACCCGCATTTCAAAGTTAAAGCGTGGTGACTGAGCCAGGTTTTTACTTTGAAATATGAGTATGTTTGAACTAACGGGAGATCAAAGTATCGAGTTTCGACTGTAATTTTAATTAGTAAAGTCAGGAATATGCACTAGCATAATTTCTTCTATATCCAAGCATACTGTAGATTAAAGGGACTAGCAACCGGATGGTGTACTTGTTAAAACAGAATAGAATACTCAAATAAAAGCAAAATTGTGGCATTATTTGGCTTCTGATAATAAAAAAATATGATCAGTTCAAAAAAGGTCTCAAGAATCGTCACAGAATATTAGTTTTAGGTATTTTACATCGTTTTTCTATAGCGTTAGTAGTTGTTGTTGTTGCTTCTCTACACGGGCTCAGACATAAACCCGAGCCGAATAATGTACTATCAATGGCTACCAGTGAAGTAGGTTAATTCGCTACCATATAGATAGAGAGCGCCAGTAGCCGCATGGGTAAAGGCGTTTCCTTTTTTTCATGAAAGTTAAAGTCATTAGCACAGGGAGGAGAAAACTATGCGCATTGACGTATGTTTTGGTGCTGCAATCGTTCTCCGCCATGATTTGCTGGCTATATTTGTAAAGCCGCTATCGTTCATGAACCGATTTGCTCGAAGTGGATACGCCCATACTTTTATATTAGATTAGTCGATTTTTTTTATTCAAAGGGGTGCCTTGTCTAAATTTACATTTTCGTTCGGTGGTACAGTACTCCCTCGCTACAATGGCCATCCAAACAACGACCCCCTCCTTACAACACACGTTGCCGCAATTCCCTAAACAAGACAATATAGTCTAAACGGAATATCACAACATGTGTGATCCGGGGTCTTGTATCGTTCGAGTTGGTTGTGTAATCCAGATCACACGAGAGGCGTAGCCTCGAGTGTAATCTGGATTACACAACCAACGAGAACTGATACAAGACACCGGATCACATTATGTGGTGATATTCCTTCCATTATATGCCTAAACTGTTTAGTCCTTGATCTATATGGTGTTCAACCGAATAATTAAATATACGCATACATGTAGGCCCCTATATGTAAAAAAAAATCTGCGTTCACATGCAATCTTTAACTATTTCTGGACGTATATGTGACGACCAATAAATAACGTCATAATTTGTAATGACATATTACTTTGTTATCGATTGAATCCGTTTTTTAAGCAGTGGCGTTTTGCAAATAACGGTCATTAAAACGTTTTAGAGTATGAGTTAAACTGTTTTAAGATTTATTATTTGGAGGAAATCATTAGTCGAAGTAGGTGTTGTGTTTTTTCCCGCTTAAAATGGAAATGAACTGTTTAAAGTTGATCCACGCTTGGTTCCAATTTTTTAAAAAATAGCATCGGAACCTGGAATTCCGAAACGTCACGCGCACAACTTCTTTATATAAATAGATCATGAACAATTTTTGTTGCATAAAAGCAGTGACGTCAACATTGTGTAGTACATATGCCATCTTATACGGACCATCTGATACGTACAAATATTGTTGGGTCTGTATTCACTTGTTTTTAGAATAGGTGTATCATAAAACTTACTATCGCCTGCTTAAAGTTATCGTCTGCTGCCATTTCTCAGAGTTACATATAAGTTGACATTTGGACAGAAAAACTATATTGACGAGGGAAAAGCAGCGTGAATAAAAATCAGACGCAACGTTACAAGTACGCACGTCTGCTCTGGATTCAAGCTGTTTACAAATGAAATACAATTCTTAATGTTCCCTCCCTATAACAACTACTTCCGAATACCAAACACACTGTGTATCCATTTGATTGCGTTAGTTTAAACATATATTATTTCAATATATACACTCAGTGCAAAAAGAAACGCACATTTTTCATTACACTATTAGTATGTAGAAGGAACGTATTTGTGAATTAATCTTTTCATTATGGTCAGTTGTTCTGTCGGGGGTGGGTATCAATGTTGAAAAACACAACCTGCACAAATCGGTGCGATGTTTAAAACACGCTGTAGTTCTCTTTCGCTGCCAAATTAATCGTGAGATTTTTACCTCTTCACCGTTTCATTGTCGTCTGCTTCAAATTTGTTGTTTGTAAGATCGTTTCAAAGTAAGATCTAATGTAGTATGAATTAAAACATATCGATACGAGTGTCAAACAGTTTGGATCCTGATCAGACGCCGCGTTACGCGGCGTCTGATCAGGATTCAAACTGTTTGCAAATGCGCTTTTTGGCGTCAATAAGAGTGAAAGGGTTAAAAAGCAGCACACTGGTTTTGATGTTTTTGTTTCTGAACTTGTTACAGAATTAAATCAATCTTGAGATATGGTATTAGTATTCTAATTTTCTTCAAGGAAAGATTCTTAATCTGTGCATGAGCATGATGTGCGTTTCTTTTTGCACTGATTGTACATAGAAATGGGGTTGGGCCTCAAGTGCTTACAACATTAGATTCGGCCCTTCCCCTTGTGTTTAAACATTCGAAGTAGTGTAACAATGGCTACAAACATATTATCTAAGATTTTAGTAACAGTCAGAATAAGTGGATAGTGAGTAAGGGCAGAGAAAGGAAGAGGAGACAAAGGAAGATGAAGAAAAAAATGCATATTAATAATTTTCTTGTGGTGTGGCAATATTGGATCATCCAACGAAGCAGCAAAAAAGTACAATAAGTCATGTATTGTACGACAATCCGAAAGACGTCATAGGAGCTTGATAGAAGGGAGTAACTTGAAACAATGCACAATTCATCTAATTGACGTGTCTGCATTATTTGATGTCAGACATCAACAAGCCACTTCATTTTTAAAGTTATATATATTTATTGTTTCCTCCATTCATGAAGATTTATAACATATTTACAAATTAACGATCAAACAAAACATCTGCATGTACAACGAATTCACAGTGTAACTCCATTCGATACAAGTAGATAAATCATATGATAAATATAGCAAATAAATAAATTTCGAATTGTGAACAGCCAAACTTGTGTTGAGCGACCACTGTATGAGTATGCATAATGATCTTGAAAAGTATGCGACCGCCTAATGCACAACGCCATTCCTCGGTCCCGCGTAATATTATACAGTAAGTCTCAATTACTCTATCGAGTAGCCGTCCAACACAGGCTCGACTGTATGCTGCAAACATATATGGTGCAGAATATTCACCAACCTTGTAAGATTTCTGTACTGTATAACCTCCTCAAGCGACATTTAAAACATGTTCCATTGTTAGTGAGGGCTAATGCAGGACGAAAGCGATGCAGAACGCTCCTAAAGGAGTTTTCAGCACTTCGTTAGCCCCACGCTGGACAGAAACTTGTCTTTACATATCTGTATGGCATTACCCTATTACTGGAGTGTCGCGAAGGGAAGATTGCACAATACAAGTAAAGTCCACTATTGGTAATGCAATGCACACGCATGTGTTAGATTTTGAAATATCGTGTAATTATAGTTATCTGAGAGGAAAACAGTTTAGTACCAGGTCAGATGCCGGTTTACTCGGTGTTTGATATTGCTCTAAACTGTTTGCAATTTTACTAAATGTTTTATTGGGAAATAGTAAACACTCTCCTCTTTATGTCTATAAGGCCACGTATTACAGGTCTGGCACCTTAACTGTCATTTGCTTATCAATATAAACAGCACATTAGTGCATTCTAAAATATGTATAGGGAGATACCCACAGCAGAGCTATTCAAGCTTTACATCTGATAGTGTACACTTTTGTCTGTTATTGAAGAGTTTTACTTTCTGTTATTGTATATTTTTTACGTCCGTAGTGCACGTGCTGAGCATAGGGTCAGTTTGAAAGTTTTACTAAATTGAAGTCTTGAATCCTTATTATAAGTACCGTTTGTCTAAAATTTGCAAACTGTTTTGATCCCTGTAACGCGGCGTCGAATCTACAGAAAATCATTTTGGCACTCATATCGCAACATGTTTTCTGATATCATGAAAACATATTTTAAGCTTCTTCGTTGACGAAATATTTGAAGCAGCAATTGAGCATTGTGAGGGTGAAAAGCATTTGCAAACAGTTTGAATCAATATCAGACCCACAATAACTCAGCATTGGTGCGGAATCCAAACTATTGACTCTCGTGTGACAGTCAATATGTTGAATACGTTTTGAAAATAAAGTAGATCTAGAGGACAATTTAAAAGCAGGTGCCAAGTTAAAACAACGCAATTTGTTTGTGTGCATATTAGAAGATAGATCGCGGGTGAATCTCTGGTCCTTTGTTTGATTATAAAAGGACGGAAAAAACATTATACTGTTATTAAACGGTCGAGGGCGGGCCGTCGTTGTGCCAATGTGGCTAACGAGTGCCAATAAGCAACGACGGCCCGCCCTCGGCCGTTTAATGACTTGTTTATTGTATACCTGGTTCAAAATCAACGAATATGTAGATTGCTTGAATGTTTACATAAGCGCGGCCGTTAAAGAAATCAAATGACGTCATTTTCAACGAACGTTGGTCATTTTGAAAGTTACGTTGCTAACGTTTTTACGTTCATAAATTCTGTTGCCCCCGGGCCAATAACCGGATGCAGTCCAAATAACCTGTAATTGGACTGCATCCGGTTATTGGCCCGCTCTGCAAGGGCGTATTGCATTGTCATCAAAGCAACATCTGTTACTATTTATAGTAAGGTATACAATAAACATGTGTATTCCTTAGATACAGATTGATTAACAATATAAGGTTGAAATGTATAGATCTTATGCAAACATCTTACATTTTCGATAAATATGAGAACTTCCCTCACTAGCTGGATACTTGTTCTGAGCGTAGAAGAGCACTGTGGTAAAATATACCGCATGACTCAGCACACCGGCTGCACAGTATGCTCGTGCAAAATGATAACATGAAAAAGGAAAATAATAGTACGTGTATTTCAAAAGTTGGTGGATTAGCTCGTTATAATAAACTGACTAAGTATTAAATTTCTTATACAAATCTTCGTATAAGTCAAATACAGTAACTCGTTCGCTTACACAAAATGCCCTATAACAATGGTAAGAATAATGTGTTTCGCTCAGACGAACAATAAGGATGATGTTCGTTCTTGCGAAACAGTTTTCTTACTGTTATTATGGGACGATTGTAAAGCGAAACTCGTACTTTTTCTATCACTTAACCTAGCGTGTGTGGTTACACCTCGTCCGGTAAAATATTGAATTAAATCTTTACCTGTACACATTTCTAGGCAATGAATGAGTAAGGCGTTTCATGTGAGGCCCGTCCGTTATCTTCGGTAGTTTGGTTGGGAAAGAAAATTGTATTCCAGTATGTCTGGGCCTCTTTAGACAACATTATATGACTTATCAACAGTGTTCATGCTCTACGGCTACATTCACGCCTATTGGTAACACTAGAGGAGACTCGGTGAATGGCATCGGGTAATGTCTTTAAATTTCCGTTTGTTGATCTATATTTTCCCACTTTTATATTTCAGAATGCGGGCCTCGGGTAATGTATTTAAATTGCCGTTTGCTGATCTATATTTGCCCGCTTATATATTTCAGAATTGACAGAAGAAACATCGTAATAAATGTCACAAAAGTTGGATCCTGTCCAAACCGCTCACATGAATCCAACTTGCCTGAAAAACACATTTATGTTTCAGCTTGACAAACAATGTATTATCAATTATTGTAATCAGTTTTAGTGCACTAATCGTTTTGTTTGGCAAGTAATTAGACACATAAAGGAGCCCTGTGACGGTCCGCAACAAACTATGCTAACTATTTGAGAATATAATTGTACAGTGCTCCCTTCCAACAGCGATTCCTTCTGTTTAACAACACTTGCCGCTACTAACCAAACAAGACAATTATGTCAAACCTTTCCACGGCTGCAATATCTTAACATTGTCGTCTGCTGTTTTTCTCAAAGTCACATAATTTGCATTTTGACAGAAAGGAAAATAATGATGAGTGACAAACAGTTTGAATCCATATCAGACGCCGCGTCTCACCTGGATTCGAGCTGTTTGCAAATGTAAGCAAAATACCTTCCTTGTAACAACTACCTCCAAACAACACACGCACTATTTGTCTCCCATTGTATGTTTTGTAGAGAGGGAGTACTGTAAATGTTAACCCCTTTACTACCCCGAGTACAATACTTATTTCCAAACTGTTTGGATCTTGATCGAAAAACGGTGACACTTATTTCAATATTTCTTAAGTCAAAATATAAAACAAATGAATTTGAAATAAACAACAACAAGCTCTCGACAATTGCTGTTTATAATTGAAGACGTCGTTGCAGTATAGGGGTTAATCTGACGACTTTACGTTTATTGAAACATTAAAAACAGACGATGAAAACATCACAATGTCTCTGACGATATGAACTGATTTTGATATACCCTTTCATTATCTACCCCTGCTTAAAATTGCGATTTATCCTTATATGACACTTGTGTATTTGTCATCTACAGGTCTTTATCGACTCTTTTTATTTATCAGTTGCTTAAATACATAAGTATCGGAAATTGCCTTTGTATGGTTCACCATTGTTGTCAACAGGCATGGACGTAACTGTAAATTCTGAGACATGTGTACAAAACAGAACAGCCATCTCATTTTGTCCGGAGAGGCCCTAGCATACTCATACTCAAGGAACATTTCAGTTAAGTTACAGATCTTACATGGGATGCGTCACTGATTCGTTGCATATTCGTATCACACTTATCTTTGCAACTTTTACCTGACTGGGTGTATTCACCAAACTAAGTCAAACTTGTCTTTTACGCAGGTTTGACTGTTGCAAAAACTAATTATTACTTTAAGTGCACGATTGTAAGGAACAAAGAATGTCGATGTAAGGAGGCTGCATTGTAGTCACTAGATGGAAAACACTAGAGACGGATATCGAGAAACAAGAGTATTGAACGTGGACATTAACAACAAGTTCAGTAAAACAATTGTCTTGCTCATTATTCATCATTTTCTTTAAATAAACGAGATGACGCAAGCCTTGGTGAGTGTTATATTTTTTTTAGTCAACGCGTTTATTAAAACTGATCAGTAATGCACACGAACGCCATATTCTATTTATCACATGAACATTTTAAAGACCTATTTAGTCAACTGAACACGAAAATTGTGTATTTCCGCCGAAACTTGACGATGTTTATGGAAACGTCATAACAAATGACGTCACTTGGCACCCCGCTTAAAGCAGCATTTGTGGGCAAACATGTTGGACCGGAACCCACATACCGATATTTTACTCTCATTTACTGAACGGCTTTATTACTATGTCAGAGGCGGTTTTATGTGATAATCTCAGATATTCAATAGATTTGGGCTTCCAAAAGGCATAACTGTTCGATGGCTGATCAGCCTATAGAGAAATAGTTTGCAATGGTTAACTGGTAAAACACGTTATTAGTCATCACACAACACATTTAACGATTAATGTATAAAACTCGAAATGCTCCGCTATTGGGTTTTGTCTATATTACTGTTTTTAATCAACACAATGTTTGCATATTTCTTCCAGGGTCTTTGCATTTAAAGTACACGTGTTCTTGTGCAGACTCGCTGGACCACGTTCTAAGTAACCCTGTCGCCGCTCTGCTTGGTAGCCTTCCTGAAAAGAAAAGAGACAATACGATGTTTTAAATAGTGTTAATTAACTGTAAAAAACATGTCCTTTACATAGCACGTAAAATTGTAGTGATTTAAAGTAAATAGCTACATGAGCTACACGAATAGCCAAAACTCAGTAACTTGAGCTCGTTTAAGCCGAATTGTGTTAACAACCGGTCTGCGAATGCCTACACAAAGGTTTCTTCCTGGCAACTACGCCTTGGGTGGTTTCATAAAACACTTGGCCAAATAGTGTAGTTTATCTTTATTTCTCTCATGGTTACATTACCAATACCATAGCACATACATATCATACGGTTGCTCCAAACCAATATGGACCAAAGAGCATAAGGTAGTCAGTCAGTTAGTTCTGAAACGACATACGTTATAAGAAATATTCAAACATGGGTCTCGACAACAATGTTGCCTATACACTTAACTTTATGGCTTCTAATCACATTTAAAATGTTCCTCACTCTCCACATTGTAACCATAGCTGGATGCCGAGCGTCCAGCTACCTTTACAATGCTTATCAGTGCTGTACTATAAACGGTTACTTATAGACATAAATTATATACCTATCCATCCTATTTAAACTTATAATAATGTTAATGAATGTCTCAACCTTAAAGCAATGCTAAGCAAACTAACATAGACATATAAAACAATGGTATACTGACAATACATTTATAACTCACCAAAATATTTGGTACAATGAACTTCCACTCCAGGTCTCTCTCTCTATGTGCTTTGTGTTGTGAACTGTAACAAAGGGTTTAATTAGCATGCTGGTTTGACATGAGCAAATATAGTTATTGTCTTTGACAGTCGAAAGGAATTTAAAGAATTTAAAGACGAAGAGAAAAGGCGCGAACTGGTAATGGCGCGAATAAGCCGAAAATCTGTCAACTCTAACCTACACCGAAATATCAATAGAACAAATACACCCGTTGAAATAATCAACCAATGATGACAATAGACTGCTTACCAAACTATTCCTCGAACGACTCAACCTAATATTTAAGTAAATCAAAGTTTAGAATTTTAGCAACTAGATCTTTCTTCAACGAATACTGCTGCCAGAATGAATTGGAAATAACTCCCGGAACAAACGTCACCAAATAGCAAAGCTAAAACACGAACCGAACAAACTCCCGAAAACGGTCCCGAATAATGAATTTACCAATAGTCACATAAAGTATGAAATTTCACAAATATTTAAATAAATGCCAGACGGTTTGGGTCCTGTCGTCTAATCAAGTCCAAAACTGACTGCACATAATCAGTGATCACTTAGAAAGACTGTCAATGGGGCTCATTATGTCAGTGTCAAGATATATAGTGTATATGCTGTTTTGCTGTACAGTTTATATTCTAACGAAATAATAATTCGAAAGTCATATAACATATTATGAATACTTCGTGCCTGTAACACTCGAGAGAGGAGTTGGCACTATACGAGAGATAGATAGAATACTTGTCAGTTCACATGAGCCCGTTGCATGCTATGTCTCAACATCAACATCATCATAAAAAATAATATGAAATAGGCACAGCCTACAAACGAGCGAAGCTGTTAAATAAATTAATGGAGCATTTTAACAAATTAACCCCATAGCCTAATTCTAGTTTTGAAAACAAAATGAAGGGTTATTTAAAGCAAGTTGAAAGTAAAGCAGAATGCGCCTTACGGCGCATTCTGTTTTACTCCCAACCTGCCTTAAGTCAGAATCTGCTAGGATATAGAATATAATTTTATGGTACAGATTTTGGACTGTATCAAATGGAACTATTTACTTTTTGAACAGTTTGGATCCTGATCAGAACCCTCGTAATTAGAGACTATATTTTGCATGGGCGCGAAATTTATTTTTCAAGCAGTTTGGATCCTGATCAGGAGCTGCGTACGGCGGCGAATGATCAGGATCTACCGTACACAATTGTTGACACTAATGTTAATATTTCGAAATTTTGAGAACTGAATCTTCAAAGATACTGTGGTGCATGGGTGCATGGGTGCACAATTTATTTTCAAGCAGTTTGGATCCTTATTAGAAGATGTGTACGGCGACGCATGGTCAGGATCAACATTATTATTGGCACTAATGTAAATATTAATAATTTCGAAACTTTGAGAACTGATGATCATAATGGCAAATTTGTTCCTAATAACTAAAGTTTCAAAGATACTGTTGTGTCTGGGTAAAAACTATACATCAAGACATATATTTAATACACTAGATCTAATTACGATATTTACGCGAGGTTATATAATGTGCGAAAAACAATAAATTATCGACTAATAACATATTGAAAATGTTCCCTATGTATGCTTCGACCAAAAATGGTACGTTTTGACTTGGTACGCTTTTTAAAACCATGGTACGCTTTGACTATAACCCATTAAGGCGTATTTATTGGGTAATGGGTTAACAAACCAAATGATTTAATAACCTGAGGGCCCTGATATCGCTCAACTGTTGTACTGAAGCTTGAAAGCTTTACCTTTCTGTTTCATCCGTTTTAATCTAAATCCATTCAAATTTGTAGTATACCATGTAAAACTTTTTGGAATACAACCTCATAATTCTAGTATAGTAGTCTGATGTACTCTAGTAGAGTACATCAAGGGCAGATAACTAGAGCCTAAACAATACTGAAATGAAGCCTTTTTAGCATTTCAGAGTATATCAAGGGCAGATAACTATTGCCACAATGATTAGATTTCAACAATAATTGCACTCCTATGAGAACTTATAGCTATAAACTTTGTATGCAAGTATAATCAAAATCCATTGAAAACTGTAGTTGCAAGAGTGTAAACGCTGTAAGATATGGCATTTTCAGCAATTCAAGGCAGACAACTCTTGACCTATAGGTCTTATTTCAACCATAATCACACATATCTAAACTCTTATGGTCATATACAATCTGGCCAAGTTTGAAAAAGACTGGATAAAAATTGTGGCCTCTAGAGTGTAAACACTGTTAAATATGGCATTTTAAGCAATTCAAAGGTAGATAATCCTCAACCTATTGGTCCGATTTCAACCATAATTAAACTCATCTAAACTCTTATGGTCATATACAATCTGAGCAAGTTTGAGATAGATTATATAAAAATTATGGCCTCTAGAGTGTAAACACCGTTAAATATGGCATTTTCAGCAATTCAAAGGTAGGTAACTCTCAACCTATGGGTCCGATTTCATCCATATTCAAACTCATATGAACTCTTATGGTCATATCCAATCTGAGCAAGTTTAAAATAGATTGGGTAAAAATTGTGGCCTCTAGAATGTAAACACCCTTAAATATGGCATTTTCAGCAATTCAAAGGTAGATAACTCTCAACCCATTTGTCTGGTTTCAAGCATAATCACACTCATCTGAACTCCTCTTATAGTCATATACAATCTGAGCAAGTTTGAAGAAAAAGTGTGGCCGCTAGAGTGTAGACACTGTTAAATATGGCATTTTCAGCAATTCAAAGATAGAAAACACTTGATGTGATCTAGATCTATTGATCTGATTTCAAGCATAATCGAACTCATACAAAATCTTATGGTCATATACAATCTGGCCAAGTTTGAGAAAGATTGGAGACATATTGTGGCCTCTAGAGTTTAAACACTGTTGAACTTGGGTGGATTTGGGTGACTTTGGGTGAATTGATGAATGAGGATAAGTGTATCGTAATTTCGTAAATTAAATTTAGTTGGCACTAATATTATTACTTCCATATAGCTGACTGGCATTCAGATAACGAAAACTATTACAGAAAATGACTTTTTTCATGGATATTTGACGGTGGGTTTTAATAGTGGATAGCCCTGGGTTTCTAGGTGTTTCGAAACCGGCTGAAACTGTCAACACTGTCAGACTATCTACGTAAATCTACCCCACCTGGCATGATCGAGCACAGTGTTGAAATCATCTGTGTAGTATACACATGCACTTTGATATTGACAAGATTTTAAATTTTAGAAACAACATATCTGATATGATGATATCACAGAAATAAAGAGCTAGGCCTAGTCGAAACCGGTCGAATGTGTGTGACATGGTACTTTCTAATCTTAGGAAGTGACGTCATAAACGTCACAACTGATAAACAAAGGGGGGAAACTCAATAAAACAGTTTTGACTGTGTTGATAATTTCAGTAGGATGGTATTAACGAGCGAGGTTTTTTTTATTTAAATTTGATGTGTGATTTTCGCAATTAATTATGTTTTCTTTGGAGATAACCGGAAATGTGCACTTAAAAAATCTCAAATAGACTCGTCCAGAGCTGAGAGGTCAGTCAGAATAGTCGCGCGTGTTAGACAATAACATCCGGGTCAACCTTTGGGTAACCGGAAGCAAAAATTTTAACGAAACTTTTTTTGTTCAACATGTTCATTAATAAAACGCGAGCAGGGTCGACCATCTGTGAAAAATAGCTGAGAGGTCGCAAGTGATAGACAATAACTTCCGGGTCAACGTATGGGTAACCGGAAGCAAAAATTTTAACGAAACTTTTTTTGTTTAACATCTTCATAAATAAAACGCGAGCAGGGTCGACCAGTCTGTGAAAAATAATGTAGCAAGTAGATCCGGCGGAAGTACAAAAAACCTACGAAGAAAAATCTATTCAATGTACATACAGGTCTAAAAATGTGAACTAAAGGTAACTAGGTCTAAAAATGTGAATTTTAACTTGAAATTTATTGTATACGTAACTGTAGAAGCTCGCTTCGCTCGTTATTATCTACGGTCAAACACCATTTTGACTCATTTTTTAAATAAAAAAACCCAAGACTGTCTTATATACTACGACAGGCGTTTGAAAAGTAATGACACTTGTTCAATAAAACATGCACGTGTGATACATGTATATCATTTTTAGGAGCAATCGTTGCCTAAACGATGGTAAAATGCACGATAAGATCACTTAAGTTGATAAGTCACAACATTAACCTAAATATAGATGCATTTTCTTTTTCAAAAAATGATTTGTATGTCAAAATATGGAGTTTGATGGTAGAAAAAGATGTTTTATGATGTCGTTGTTGAGACTTAGCATGAGATAGGCATATGTGGGTCAGATACGTCGTGAATCGCAGTTTGCTATTGACTCAAACTGTTTGTAATACATGCATATACCCCTATTCTGCTTTGTATGTGGAAAATACTCAAGTTTCATTTCTCAAACTTCTATCAGTGTTCCACTGTTTACAAATAACCAGCATTACCGAGAAAGGCAGTAGAACGTACTGTATCTACACTAGTTTAAACAATTGATGTTGAATTTATGTTTAACCCATTACTCCATAGTCTTTTTCTCGTTTTGAAAAGAGGTGACCACTTAAAGCAATATGTATACATTCAGCCAGCTTTAAGCTACCATCGTACTACCATAGTATAGACAATATTTTTTATGATACATGTTCATGATTATATAAATTTGAACTACAATACTTTTCTTCAGTGAAGAAATGAATTAGAGGCGTTGAAAGACGTATCTATGTGGTAATGCATTAACACAAGAGCTACCGTATCATAACTGTCTCAAGTCAACACTTCACTGTAGGTTTCTGTTAACCCTTGTCGTGCTCGGTGTGTATTTGCTAACATTTGCAAACAGTTTTGATCCAGATCAGACGCCGCGTTACGCGGCGTCTGATCTGGATCCAAATTGTTTGTCACTCTTATTCAACTTTTTTTTCAGATCAAAACTATACAACTGATTTCGATACTATCCTTAGCCGATGTGGTTGCGGCAGACGACAATTCAGGATCGGGTTAATATCGTGATGTATTTCTCACAAAAGGCGTATTTCAATTTACGACGCAAAACGTTAGGCTGGCCGTTTTAATTGACATATTAGGTCATCTATTTAGGGATTTCTAATACCATGAAGGGTTTCCCACGTAGAATGTAGTTCTACTTCCTGATAAATATCTACGAGACAACACCACATTATAACAAATATTCAAAGTACGACTTCCATTACTTCAATGACATGTTGCATAACGCTGAAAGACATCTCATCACTCCTTTGATGTACCCCCATTGTTCTCGGTAGGCGTTAAAGTAACTGTATACGCATGCAGCCAATGCTATACCAAATTCAGTTGGCCTAGTGAGGCAAAGACATACTCATACGTGAATGGTTGTTCAAAAGTTTATTTTGCACCAATCTACCAACTATTACAGTTGGGCTTTGTTCTTACATATATTTGTTGTTGAGTTTCTAATGCACATAGAAGTTTCTGTATCATACTGTCAACAAATTAACACTTCACTAACTCCGTTAACCCTGGTTGTGACTTTGCTAACATTTGCAAACAGTTTGGATCCAAATCAGACGCCGCGTTTCAGATCAAAACTATACAACTGATTTCGATACTGTCCGTAGCCGATGTGGTTGCGGCAGACGACAATTCAGCATAATCGGGTTAATAATTTAATATCGTTATGTATTTCTCACAAAAGGCGTATTTCAATTTACGGCGCAAACGTTAGGCTGGCCGTTTTAATTGACATACAAGGTTATCTATTTAGGGATTTCTAATACCATGTAGGGTTTCCCACGTAGAATGTAGTTCTACTTCCCGATAAATATCTACGAGACAACACCACATTATAACAAACATTCAAAGTATGACTTCTACGAGGGGTGTTTCATAATTAATGCAACTTGATCAAGATCAATAATTTCAATACAGTAAGTGCAAAATGCATGTGTGATATATCATTCGAAAGAGCCATTATTCGCCCACACAATGGTATAATGCACGATACACAACACGAACCTTAACCCTTTACCCCATAGAAACGACTTTTAGCGTATCTAATTTATTCTTCCGCTGAAGAAAATAGTTCCAGTTTATACCCTCATGAACAATTACCATAACAAAAAGTTTATATAGCCTAGCAGATGGTTGTTTAAAGCAGGCTGAAAGTAAAGCAGAATGTGCCTTAAGGCACATTCTGCTTTACTTTCAACCTGCTTTAAGTGATCACCTGTATTTAATGTTATATACGGGTTATTGGGTAAAGGGTTAATTACCCCAAATATAGGGCACTGGACAGTTTTTGTGTATTTTTAGGTAATTTTTCGAACAAATTTTGATACTAGAATTATTACAGTGGCTTTATTATTTGGAATACTGTTATAAAACTTTCGGTTTTATAAACCCGGACAAAGTATGGACATATTACGTAGTTTAGATATAATTATTTTAAAATGACAAAAATATAGCTAATACTTTACTCGTACTGAAAATATCAAGAAAAATCACGCTACCGTTATGTTCAAGAGTACTCTTTGAAAGCTAAAACACACGTTCTTACATCAAATCAGGCTATAATTAAAGCTATTGAAATAGATATTCATGTTTTAAAATCAAAACATAGATATAGGGATGTAAAGAAAAAATCACTGCGTTCGGAAATGCATGTCACCTTTTGCCATTAGCAAAATAAGAAACTTTTTTTTTTGAAAAGTTGATATTTAAGGAACTTGACTCATTTAATTGTAATGAAATTGTATTTACACTAAAATTCAGACATAAACTTATATATTTCAAAAACGAAGTTTAGAAATTTTACTTTTTAAGAACTTGTTAGGTCAATAAATAATGTCTGAAAAATGCTCTGCTCCAGTGCCCTTGAGAAGGGGTCATTTAGGTTAATATTGTGAATTATTCAGTATTGTGATCACAATGCATTATACCATCGTATAGGGGAGAAATTGCACTTTCAAACGATATATCGCATATGCAGATAGCATTTATTATATCGAAGTTATTGATTGAGTTGCATTAATTATGAAACACTCCTCGTATTACTTCAAGGGCATGCGGCATAATGCTTAAAGACATCTCATCACTCCTTTGATGGACCCCCAATTGTTCTCGGTAGGCGTGAAAGTAACTGTATAAGCCTGCAGCCAATGCTAACCAAATTCAGTTGGCCTACTGTGGCAAAGACATACTCATACGTAAAAGGTTGTTCAATTGTTTATTTCTCACCAAACTATCAAATATTACAGTTGGGCGTATTTCATACATATAGTTGTTGTTTCTAATGCACATAGAAGTTTCTGTATCATACTGTCAAAAATAAACACTTCACTGACTTCCGTTAACCATTGTCGTGCTCGGTATGACTTTGCTAACATTTTCAAACAGTTATGATCCAGATCAGACGCCGCGTAACGCGGCGTCTGATCTGGATCCAAACTGTTTGTCACTCTCATTCAACGTTTCTTCAGATCAAAAGCTATTAAAACTTATTTCCATATTTCCCGCAGCCGAAATATTTGAAGCAGACGGCGGCAATTCAGCAAGATCGGGTTAATATCGTTACATCTGTCTCACAAAGGCGTAGTTCAATTTGCGACGCAAACGGTAGACTAGCCGTTAACTTGACTTACAAGGTCATCTATATACGGACTTCTAATACAATGAAGGGTTTCCCATTGGCAAGTAGTCATTGAATGCATTTCTATTTCCTGATAAATATGAATCTACGTGACAAAACCGTTTTATAACAGACATTCAAAGGATAACTTACTACTAATGCCAAGGACATGTGGCAAAGTGCTTAAACGCCTTCATTGGCAGGACGTTATCTTCATAAATCAAGTTTCGTCTGCTTTTATTTCTCAAATTTAAAAACATGTACATGTATTTTGACTTGATGAAATTTGAATGAGTGACAACAGTTTTGTCGATTGACTAAATCAATATCGGAATGAGTGTCAACAATATGGATTCTGACCAAACGTCTTAACCCTTTGAACCCTAGTCCCACATATAGGCGTCATTTTCAAACAGTGAAAATGTGAACAGTACACCAGTCCTATGCAAACAGTGAAGACGCAGATCAGAGGGTTCCGAAAGGAGCCCTCTAATCAGGGTATTCACTGTTTGTCATAATGTCAAACATTGACAAAAACAACCCTTAAAAGTCAGAAATGGGCTAGACTAAAATGGAAACTGGAATTGTCCATTTAAAGTTTCAGAGAGGAAAGAGTTAACGAGCAGCGTCTGATCAGGATCCATACCATTTGCAAAAAGAATATTGCACTAGGGGTAAGAGAGTACATAGGCTTTTCCTGTTGTCCAATCCTTTTCTCTGAATACAATATTGTTTAAACCTAAAGCAGAGAAGCTATTTAGATGAATACCTGTGTTTATATCTTTTATTTCTGCCATTTAATAGTCAGCTATAACCAATCGATTAGTACAATGGTCTTTTTCAAGAGCTGTACCTTTGACATGTACATTGGTTATATGCTAACAATGTAGACTACCAATAGACAATACCCCTCTGGCATGGCCTGTACTCTTTTTACATTTATCAATCTAGTGCAAAATCAGCCCGAAATAGTTGGTTATGAACAAGACTTAAAAGGATACAGAAATTGTCCATTTGAAGTTTGATTAGTAAATAAACCATAGTTTTACTTTTTTTGCTTCACACTTGTATTGTGCAATTTATTTTATTCACAAATAGAATTAAACCAGGCTCCGATCTGTTTGCCAATCAGCTTTCAATAAATAATCATAATTGCCAAGCACGTTATCATTTTTGTACATTTTACTGTGATACGTTTGCTTTTCCTTTGCGTTGAAACTGAAATGATAAAGTCGTCTCCTTTGTATGACATCATTTATGACGTCAGAATAACGACTCCTCCGTTGTATAGGCGGTTATCCTGTCAACATTTCATAATTGCTACAGTGGAGAATGTGTTATTCTTTCCCGTTTAAACGCAAACGTACGCAAACGCAAAATACTAAAACGTAGAAAAGTACAACTTTTTGACAATTCTGATAATTCATCTTTATCTTGGTGGTAAACAGTTCGGAGCCTGATCAGACGCCGGGTTACCCGGCGTCTGATCTGGCTCCAAACTGTTTGCACTGCAAATAATAGTTTTAGCGTAAACGCGTTTATTGGGAAAGAATAACGTTTTCTCCACTGTATGCTAGTAAAATGAACGCGAGCGACACTTTCCATGGCAGTGACGGGATCAACAATGATGTTTCATTTATATCCTTCTTTTCCGAAAATAGTTTCCAGTATCGTCTCGCTTTTTTACACAGTAAAGTCTCTCTAATACGACACTTAAAAGAAGGCAAATTGGCTGCATAAAATACAGGTGACAGCTTAAAGCAAGATGAACGTGAAAAAGAAAACTCCTAAAGGAACTTTCTGTTTCACGTTCACCTTAATTTCAGTAGCCACCAGTCCCCCTGTTTGCTGTTTTGGTTAGCAGTTTGTGCCCCGTGTGCAGCGTGCAGAATACAGCAGAGAAAGCGTTTTCTTTTCAAATAATCGCGTTTACGCTTAAACTATTATTTTCATTGCAAACAGTTTGGAGTAAGATGAGACGCCGGGTTACCCGGCGTCTCATCAGGCTCCAAACTGTTTGCCACTCTAAATAAAACTGGTAGTCGGAATTGTCAAAAAAATGTCATTTTCTTTATTTCATTGCAATGCGTTTGCGTTTGAACGAAATAATTACGTTTTATCCACTGTATTTCAGACCGGTATCCAACTCGCAATCGATGACCATCGACGGCCATCGATTTCTTTACTGAACTCATCACTGTCATAGACACCTGATAATTAATACAATTTTGTGATCGTAATAGAGAGGCTATACTGTATACAAAACAGGTGACAACTTAAGGCAAGGTTACAGTAAAATGTTAACGTTTTGCTGTCATCGTAATTTAAGCAGTCGCCAATCGTAAAATCGAAAAATAAGCAAAGTTTAATGGTCGTAATTAAAAGGTTTTACTGTATAGCCTTCGTTTTCTAAAATTGTTACCAAGGTCGTCTAGTTAGTTATATTTGGCAAGAGCTGTCAAACTGAATTACTGAATCAATGTCCACGGGTCCCCTGAGGTTCTCGTACGAGACTTAGTTCTGTTTAAAGATTGTGTGACGATTTTATGTAGTAAATCCAATATACAGCTAAACATATCCATTACGACTACTAAATTGTGTTAATCATCTGGGCCCCGTTTCATAAAACATCTTACGACAAATGTTGTCGTGAGTCAAAACTTTAAAATACATTTAATCTCTGATTTCTCTATCTTATCCTGTCTTGTGACATCTTTTTGGAATCGTCTTTTCAAGACGATTCCAAAAAGATGTCACAAGACAAGATTAGATGGAGAAAAAAATAATAATTGAGAGTGTAATAATCTGACTTACGACAACATTTGTCTTACGAAGTTTTATGAAACGAGCCCCTGGTGTTTAGAGCACTGCATGATTTAAGCAATGTGATAATAAAACAGAAAGCCCAATATTTTACGTTCTGTTATTTTTTCGTTCACTTTGTCTAAAGCTATCAGATTGCTTTCATACAATACATTACTCATCTTTAAATGGCTTATTAGAAAGGTTTTAATGTATTGGTACCGCTAATCAATGCTCTATGATTGTAAGAAATAAATTTAAGCTTAAATTAATGTGAGGATTCCGTTCGACTTTCATTTTGCTTTCAGCAGAGAAGGGCCTTAAATCCCTGATAAATAACATACATTATTGTGTGGTCGTGATAGAGAGGTGTTACTGGGCCGATCTTATCGAGGAGTGGTACACTGTTTGTTAATGATGATTATACTCGTCGCGATAATTCAATGTGTTAACCCATTTACTCTCAATGACGTCATAAAGAGCGTTTGCAAACAGTTTGGGTCCTGATCAGAAACTTTGAAAGACAGACATCAATACTGATGCAGATGACAACAAATCGTTGAAGGGGTAAACTTCTCCAACATACAGGGTGTTAAAAAAGTTCGTTCCTGTTTTTGCATCCAAGTCCAAAAAGAAAACTACAAGACGGATACGGCTGAAACTGTTTACTTAATACCCAGAGGGTCCACCAGTACTTTTAATCACATCGTTTAAGACGCTTGGGAATAGAATGGATCAATGACGTATGGTGATTTGGAGACAATTTGTCTCAGGCGTGACGTAGATGACGTCGTAGGGCTTCCATTGTCTTAGCGGGTGGGTCATTGTACGCCCCGGTGTCCAGAATACTCCAGAGGTTTTCTATAACATTTAAATCCGGCGAGTTACCTGGCCATTCTTCTTGACACCATTGCTGTGTGCTCGTCGCTGTGTGCGGTGGTGCACCATCTTGTTGGAAGATCGCTCGATTGGATCTGGGACAAGTTTCCTACTGCTTGTTGAACCGTCAGTAGTAGATCTCATGAGTGACGGTTTAAGTTCTTTTTTCAAGTATTTGACCAAGATAGTACTCAGAGTTGACCTTTTTCCTGGTTGGGACAATGTGAAGCTTGCTTAATCCATGCGCACCCATTGCACCCCATAGCATCACCTTACTACTGTCTTTAACGCACACGACGTCGGGGACATCTTCGTTTTGCGAGCCCCACACAATATCGTTCTTCTGATTTGGTCTGTGAAACAGATATTTCATTGACTCATCCGAGAAGTTGAAATGCTCCAAATTTTCACTAGTGAGATGCCTGTATTTGCGAACAAAACCCAATCTTTTTTGCCTTTGTTTGTACCTCAAATAATTGTAAATTGTTACATGGCTCACACTCTCTCCCACTGATTTTAACCTTTTTCAGTCTTTCTTGTTGAGTCCCCACGTTTATATTTCATTTTATCTACCTTAACCTGTCCCTCTATTTTTGAAGGACGTCCGTGTCAGAGGTTGAGGGTCTTTAACATTTGGATGTACCGCCGGCATAGTAGAACGTTTGGTTTATAGTACCGATATCGATTACCCCGGCAACGGTGCACGCGTAAAATTTGAAAGTCGCTAAATTCATACTACAGGTGTGTCTAAAAGTAATTATACCACACTGTGAAAAAATAATGTCGATCGGAAAGATTTTTGGATGGAATTAAGGTAATCAAAATAGGAACAAACTTTCTTTACACCCTGTAGTTTTATTATGAAAGGGTTAATACTTGTACTTTGAACTGTTTACACCCTTGCCTGTCACATATTTCCTGCTCGTTTAGAAACTGTAAGCAATGGCTACTCTTAAAAACATCTTTCTCTAAAAGTGATTGCATTGATTTTATCACATCCCCCATAAATACGAACTTAATACCATCATTTTGTTTATCCAGTGTAGACGATACAGTCGAAACTCGATACTTCGAACTAGCTTAAATCGATATTACCAGTATGTCATAAGTTGAATTTCGATCGATAAATTGATCTCGCTTGAGTTGAACATACCCGCATTTCAAAGTTAAAACGTGGTGACTGAGCCAGGTTTTTACTTTGAAATATGAGTATGTTTGAACTAACGGGAGATCAAAGTATCGAGTTTCGACTGTAATTTTAATTAGTAAAGTCAGGAATATGCACTAGCATAATTTCTTCTATATCCTAGCATACTGTAGATTAAAGGGACTAGCAACCGGATGGTGTACTTGTCAAAACAGAATAGAATACTCAAATAAAAGCAAAATTGTGGCATTATTTGGCTTCTGATAATAAAAAAATATGATCAGTTCAAAAAAGGTCTCAAGAATCGTCACAGAATATTAGTTTTTTAGGTATTTTACATCGTTTTTCTATAGCGTTAGTAGACGGTATAGTTGTTGTTGTTGCTTCTCTACACGGGCTCAGACATAAACCCGAGCCGAATAATGTACTATCAATGGCTACCAGTGAAGTAGGTTAATTCGCTACCATATAGATAGAGAGCGCCAGTAGCCGCATGGGTAAAGGCGTTTCCTTTTTTTCATGAAAGTTAGAGTCATTAGCACAGGGAGGAGAAAACTATGCGCATTGACGGGATTAATATATTTTGTTTCTATAATGAACAGTGTGTGATCAGGGGCCTTGTATCGTTCGAGTTGGTTGTGTAATCCAGATCACACGAGAGGCGTAGCCTCGAGTGTAATCTGGATTACACAACCAACGAGAACTAATACAAGACACCGGATCACATTATGTGGTGATATTCCTTCCATTATATGCCTAAACTGTTTGGTCCTTGCTATATATGGTGTTCAACCGAATAATTAAATATACGCATACATGTAGGCCCCTATATGTAAAAAAAATCTGCGTTCACATGCAATCTTTAACTATTTCTGGACGTATATGTGACGACCAATAAATAACGTCATAATTTGTAATGACATATTACTTTGTTATCGATTGAATCCGTTTTTTAAGCAGTGGCGTTTTGCAAATAACGGTCATTAAAACGTTTTAGAGTATGAGTTAAACTGTTTTAAGATTTATTATTTGGAGGAAATCATTAGTCGAAGTAGGTGTTGTGTTTTTTCCCGCTTAAAATGGAAATGAACTGTTTAAAGTTGATCCACGCTTAGTTCCAATTTTTTAAAAAATAGCATCGGAACCTGGAATTCCGAAACGTCACGCGCACAACTTCTTTATATAAATAGATCATGAAAAATTTTTGTTGCATAAAAACAGTGACGTCAACATTGTGTAGTACATATGCCATCTTATACGGACCATCTGATACGTACAAATATTGTTGGGTCTGTATTCACTTGTTTTTAGAATAGGTGAATCATAAAACTTACTATCGCCTGCTTAAAGTTATCGTCTGCTGCCATTTCTCAGAGTTACATATAAGTTGACATTTGGACAGAAAAACTATATTGACGAGGGAAAAGCAGCGTGAATAAAAATCAGATGCAACGTTACAAGTACGCACGTCTGCTCTGGATTCAAGCTGTTTACAAATGAAAGACAATTCTTAATGTTCCCTCCCTATAACAACCACCTCTGAATACCAAACACACTGTGTATCCATTGGATTGCGTTAGTTTAAACATATTTTATTTCAATATATACACTCAGTGCAAAAAGAAACGCACATTTTTCATTACACTATTAGTATGTAGAAGGAACGTATTTGTGAATTAATATTTTCATTATGGTCAGTAGTTCTGTCTGGGGGGTATCAATGTTGAAAAACACAACCTGCACAAATCGGTGCGATGTTTAAAACACGCTGTAGTTCTCTTTCGCTGCCAAATTAATCGTGAGCTTTTTACTTCTTCACCGTTTCATTGTCGTCTGCTTCAAATTTGTTGTTTGTAAGATCGTTTCAAAGTAAGATCTAATGTAGTATGAATTAAAACATATCGATACGAGTGTCAAACAGTTTGGATCCTGATCAGACGCCGCGTTACGCGGCGTCTGATCAGGATTCAAACTGTTTGCAAATGCGCTTTTTGGCGTCAATAAGAGTGAAAGGGTTAAAAAGCAGCACACTGGTTTTGATGTTTTTGTTTCTGAACTTGTTACAGAATTCAATCAATCTTGAGATATGGTATTAGTATTCTAATTTTCTTCAAGAAAAGATTCTTAATCTGTGCATGAGCATGATGTGCGTTTCTGTTTGCACTGAGTGTACATAGAAATGGGGTTGGGCCTCAAGTTCTTACAACATTAGATTCGGCCCTTCCCCTTGTGTTTAAACATTCGAAGTAGTGTAACAATGGCTACAAACATATTATCTAAGATTTTAAGAACAGTCAGAATAAGTGGATAGTGAGTAAGGGCAGAGAAAGGAAGAGGAGAGAAAGGAAGATGAAGAAAAAATGCATATTAATAATTTTCTTGTGGTATGGCAATATTGGATCATCCAACGAAGCAGCAGAAAAGTACAATAAGTCATGTATTGTGCGACAATCCGAAAGACGTCAAAGGAGCTTGATAGAAGGGAGTAACTTGAAACAATGCACAATTCATCTAATTGACGTTTCTGCATTATTTGATGTCAGACATCAACAAGCCACTTCATTTTTAAAGTTATATATACATGTATTTATTGTTTCCTCCATTCATGAAGATTTATAACATATTTACAAATTAACGATCAAACAAAACATCTGCATGTACAACGCATTCACAGTGCAACTCCATACCATACAAGTAGTTAAATCATATGATAAATATAGCAAAAACATAAATAAATAAATCACGAATTATGTGAACAGTCAAACTTGTGTTGAGCGACCACTGTATGAGTATGCATAATGATCTTGAAAAGTATGCGACCGCCTAACACACCACGCCATTCCTCGGTCCAGCGCCCAGCATCCACATACATTCTTATATTATACAGTAAGTCTCAATTACTCTATCGAGTAGCCGTCCAACACAGGCTCGACTGTATGCTGCAAACAAATATGATGCAGAATATTCACCAACCTTGTACGATTTCTGTACTGTATAACCTCCTCAAGCGACATTTAAAACATGTTCCATTGTAAGTGAGGGCTAATGCAGGACGAAAGCGATGCAGAACGCTCCTAAAGGAGCTTTCAGCACTTCGTTAGCCCCACACTGGACAGAAACTTGTCTTTACATGTCTGTATGGCATTACCCTATTACTGGACTGTCGCGAAGGGAAGATTGCACAATACGAGGGGCGTTCATTTAATTATGTCACTAGGGTCCTTATAAGCGCAATATGAGATTCATGCATATTTCGGTCTGTCTAACCTATAGATACAGTTCACTTCGATAGAAATATATTAGTGCAGTATTTAGTTTTGAATTTTAAAAGGAGAAAACAGCCCTGTTTTAGGTACACCCCGCAAACACTGTAAAATGACACGGTCCGGCTTACATTGAGAGATGGCACAGCATAAATACTTATTTTTCTTATATAAAAGGGACGAAAACCAAATATTATAAGTATTTTGCGGTGAATTAAATGGGTGGTGTAGCTCGGGTATCGTTTTATTTTCCAGGAAATCACTTACCATTATACACGTTGGGGGAAATCTACAATTTTATTTATGAGGCAAATCTTTAAATTCGGATTGCAGTCTTATATTTTGCATATTAATTCTTCTTTTTTCAGTTTATTGACTTTATAAACCCTCCTCATAACTTTTCAGTTGATTGGTTTCTGAATTTATGTAATGCGTGATCGGAGTTAGAACGTAATTGCATTTAAAACTTTTTCCCGCGCTTTTCAGTATTTCAAAATAACCAATCTAAATTTTTCTTTACTCATCATCTGGCAATAAAACTATCAGTATTTGTTGATTATACTTATAAATCACGTTTAGGCAGCTCAAAACTGTGTAATTTGTATATATATCTGCTTTTCGTCAAGATTTTACAACGTTTTTTATGAGTATGTAGTATTATTCTCAATGAAAAGAGGAGGGGTCCACCAAACAAAACAAATTATATCTTTACACTCCCGTATCAAAAGCTTATGATCTGAACCCGATATTTTACCAACACTTTTAATTATATATTTTTGTGCATGTTTTGCATGCTGTTTTAGTAGATCACCCTCAGCAGCAACTTTAACTTTGGCACCCGCCAAATTGAAAAGTGGCGGTCCTTAAGTAAACCTAGTAATCTTAAAATTGTTTGTTTAGATTGGAAAATGACATTCACGACACTGCAAATATTCTATTTATCAAATCAAGTTCGAAGTATATATATGAAATCAACATCTTCAAAATTATTCGACCATTACCGTAAGCCTTATTTCACCGTACACCCATTACATTCACTAAAATAGCCAGTGCCTATGAATGGACGAACTTCAATCTTTCATAATTTTAAACCTGCTAATCGGATTCACACGAACTTTTCAGACAATATGCCTATTTGCTTCATTGTGATAGTGACAAAATTTCAATGCGCTCGTGTTTGTAGAAGGGCAGAAAATTGCAAGAGTGACATAATTAACTGAAAGCCCTCGTACAAGTAAAGTCCACTATTGGTAATGCAATGCACACGCATGTATTAGATTTTGAAATATCGTGTAATTATAGTTATCTGAGAGGAAAACAGTTTAGTACCAGGTCAGATGCCGGTTTACTCGGCGTTTGATATTGCTCTAAACTGTTTGCAATTTTACTAAATGTTTTATTGGGAAATAGTAAACCACTCTCCTCTTTATGTCTATAAGGCCACGCACCGTATTACAAGTTTGGCACCTTAACTGTCATTTGCTTATCAATATAAACAGCACATTAGTGCATTCTAAAATATGTATAGGGAGATACCCACAGCAGAGCTATTCAAGCTTTACTCTTACATCTGATATTGTACACTTTTGTCTGTTATTGTAGAGTTTTACTTTCTGTTATTGTATATTTTTTTACGCACTTAAATTAAAGTCTTTAAACCTTAATATAAGTACCGTTTGCCTAAAATTTGCAAAATGTTTTGATCCGCGCAACGTCGAATCTAGAGAAAATCTTTTTGGCACTCATATCGCAACATGTCTTCTGAAATCATGAAAACAGATTTTAAGCTTCTTCGTAGACGAAATATTTAAAGCAGCAATTGAGCATTGTAAGGGTAAAAATCATTTGCAAACAGTTTGAATCAATACCCACAATAACTCAGCATTGGTGCGGAATCCAAACTATTGACTCTCGTGTGGCAGTCAATATGCTGAATACGTTTTGAAAATAAAGTAGATCTAGAGGTGAATTTAAAAGCAGGTGTCAATGTTAAACAACGCAATTTGTTTGTTTGCATATTAGAAGATTGATCGCGGGGGTATCTCTGGTCCTTTGTTTGATTATAAAGGGACGGAAAAATTATACATGTGTATTCCTTAGCTACAGATTGAATATAATGTTGAAATGTATAGATCTTATGCACACATCTTAAATTTTCGATAAATATGAGAACTTCCCTCACTAGCTGAATACTTATTCTGAGCGTAGAAGAACAATGTGGTAAAATATACTGCATGACTCAGCACACCGACTGCACAGTATGCTCGTGCAAAATGATAACATGAAAAAGGAAAATTATAGTACGTGTATTTCAAAAGTTGGTGGATTACTTCGTTATAATAAATTGACTAAGTATTAAACTTCTTATACAAATCTTCGTATAAGTCAAATACAGTTACTCGTTCGCTTAGACAAAATGTCCTATAACAACGGTAAGAATAATGTGTTTCGCTCAGACGAACAATAAGGATGATGTACGTTCTTGCGAAACAGTTTTCTTACTGTTATTATGGGACAATTGTAAAGCGAAACTCGTACTTTTTCTATCACTTTAATGCATTACTCTACCTAGCGTGTGTGGTTACACCTCGTCCGGTAAAATATTGAATTAAATCTTTACCTGTACACATGTCTAGGCAATGAATCAGTAAGGCGTTTCATGAAAGGCCCGTCCGTTATCTTTGGTAGTTTGGTTGGGAAATAAAATTGTATTCCAGTATGTATGGGCCTCTTTAGACAACATTATATGACTTATCAACAGTGTCCATGCTCTACGGCTACATTCACGCCTATTGGTAACACTCGAGGAGACTCATTGAATGACATCGGGTAATGTCTTTAAATTTCCGTTTGCTGATCTATATTTTCCCATTTTTATATTTCAGAATGCGGGCCTCGGGTAATGTATTTAAATTGCCGTTTGCTGATCTATAGTTGCCCTCTTATATATTTCAGAATTGATAGAAGAAACATCGTAATGAATGTCACAAAAGTTGGATCCTGTCCAAACCGCTCACATAGATCCAACTTGCCTGAAAAACACATTTATGTTTCAGCTTGACAAACAATGTATTATCATTTATTGTAATCAGTTTTAGTGCACTAATAGTTTTGTTTGGCAAGTAATTAGACACATAAAGGAGCCCTGTGACGGTCCGCAACAAACTATGCTAACTATTTGAGAATATAATTGTACAGTGCTCCCTTCCAACAACGATTCCTTCCGTTTAACAACACTTGCCGCTGCTAACCAAACAAGACAATTATGTCAAACCTTTCCACGGCTGCAATATCTTAACATTGTCGTCTGCTGTTTTTCTCAAAGTCACATAATTGGCATTTTGACAGAAAGGAACATAATGATGAGTGACAAACAGTTTGAATCCATATCAGACGCCGCGTCTCACCTGGATTCGAGCTGTTTACTTATTTCAATATTTCTTAAGTCAAAATATAAAAAAAATGAATTTGAAATAAACAACAACAAGCTCTCGACAATTGCTGTTTATAATTGAAGACGTCGTTGCAGTATAGGGGTTAATCTGACGACTTTACGTTTATTGAAACATTAAAAACAGACGATGAAAACATCACAATGTCGCTGACGATATGAACTGATTTTGATATACCCTTTCATTATCTACCCCTGCTTAAAATTGCGATTTATCCTTATATGACACTTGTGTATTTGTCATCTACAGGTCTTTATCGACTCTTTTTATTTATCAGTTGCTTAAATACATAAGTATCGGAAATTGCCTTTGTATGGTTCACCATTGTTGTCAACAGGCATGGACGTAACTGTAAATTCTGAGACATGTGTACAAAACAGAACAGACATCTCATTTTGTCCGGAGAGGCACTGGCATACTCATACCCAAGGAACATTTCAGTTATGTTACAGGTCTTACATGGGATGCGTCACTGATTCGTTGCATATTCGTATCACACTTATCTTTGCAACTTTTACCTGACTGGGTGTATTCACCAAACTAGGTCAAACTTGTCTTTTACGCAGGTTTGACTGTTGCAAAAACTAATTATTACTTTAAGTGCACGATTGTAAGGAACAAAGAATGTCGATGTAAGGAGGCTGCACTGTAGTAACTAGATTGAAAACACTAGAGACGGATATCGAGAAACAAGAATATTGAACGTGGACATTAACGATAAGCTCGGTACAACAATTGTCTTGCTCATTAATCACCGTTTGCTTTAAATAAACGAGATGACGCAAGCCGTGACGAGTGTTACATTTATTTTAGTCAACGAGTTTATTAAAACTGATCAGTAATGAACACGAACGCCATATTCTATTTATCACATGAACATTTTAAAGACCTATTTAGTCAACTGAACACGAAAATTGTGTATTTCCGCCGAAACTTGACGGTGTTTATGGAAACGTCATAATAAATGACGTCACTTGGCGCCCCGCTTAAATCAGCATTTGTGGACGAACATGTTGGCCCGGAACCCACATATCGATATTTCACTCTCATTTTATGTACGGCTTTATTACATTGTCAGAGGCGATTTTATGTGATAAGGCATAACTGTTCGATGGCTGATCAGCCTATAGAGAAATAGTTTGCAATGGTTAACTGGTAAAACACGTTATTAGTCATCACACAACACATTTAACAAGGTATAAAACTCGAAATGCTCCGCTATTGGGTTTTGTCTATATTACTGTTTTTAATCAACACAATGTTTGCATATTTCTTCCAGGGTCTTTGCCTTTAATGTACACGTGTTTCTTGTGCAGAATCGCTGGACCACGTTCTAAGTAACTCAGTCGTCGCTCGGCTTGATAGCCTTCCTGAAAATTAAAGAGACAATACGATGTTTTAAATAGTGTTAATTAACTGTAAAAAAATGTCCTTTACATAGCCCGTTAAATTGTAGTGATTTATAGTTAATAGCTACATGAGCTACACGAACAGCCAAAACTCAGTAACTTGAGCTCGTTTAAGTCGAATTGTGTTAACAACCGGTCTGCGAATACCTACACAAAGGTTTCTTCCTGGCAACTACTCGTAGAAATCATAAAAGAGGATAGTGGATTGGTTGCGAGATAGTTCCTGGTTCTTATTTTTCGAAAGTTAGATTACTTGTTGGAAACAATAGGACGGCTGATTGAAAATGGTTGCTGGTCGATTATATGCAACTCACCTTGAAGGGGAATAAAACAAGAACAAGTTCGTAAGATGTACTGTATTTGTTTACAGCTCCTTCGAGAGCAATTTGGAAACATATAAAGAACATATCAGTTTATCTCTTAACAACGGCTTTACCTTAACATTATTTCAACTTTTTAAATTGTTGACTTTCCACATTATTCAAAATTGATTGATAGTGCATGAATGTCATTGTTGTGGTGGTTGTGTTTCTCATCTCATAAGGCAAACATTGTAATGATGCGTAAGTTCGTCAACAATATTATCGGCTGATTCTATATATGGTCCGTAGAGTGATGTAGATTAATTTATACTACATTATTTAAGTACGAAAACTGTTATGTAACGAATCGGAAATAAACGGAGGCAAATGGTAAGTTTGGCTATCGTTAAAACTAGTTTGTCCTATTAAGTTATGAATATCATTATTGACGGGTCAATATAATCGGATCAAATGTTTGCATGATTTTCATGATCAATATTCAATTTACACATCTTTGGTAAGTGGCTAGAATTCACACGACTTCCGAGTGATTACAATTAATTGAAATGTGCTTGGCGTCCAGTCGGTGACAACAGGTCGACTAAACAGTGCACCTTTTGGCGATATTTAAAGTCAATTATTGTTCGCCGATCACATGTAAATGATTGCATCTAGTCAAAAATCGATCATTGAGTTGTAGTGGTCCGCCCGCTTACTGTTCTAGAAACAATACGACTTTACTGTGATGTCTATTACAGCTCTTTACCTCTACGACTAATACGATCACCATGCAAACAACGCCTGATCGAACGACAGACTTGAAGACTTTGCAAATTAGTGAGAGAGCGGCTGCGATTGCTGCTAGTAATGGTGTTATAATCAATGGCAATCCCGGAGATATCACCACACCATAACATGTACTTGTATATCAACAGAATTACCAGCACATGTAGTCGTGTGATTCAATTATTCGTCAACTAGTGGTATATCTACATATGTTTATATATGTAAGTAAATGTAAAATATACCATTTACTTGCAAGGCACACATAGTTAGCATCTACGACCCTCCGAAATTTGAGGTATGTTGTACAAGTGTTCCTGGTCAATACTGTAACACAAAGTGTTAACCAAAGGTATAGAATCTGTTATTTCTATCTTAGCGGCTTGCAGCTGACCAGACGCCTTAGAAATATGTTTGCAATGAACAATATATTTAGAATATATATAATGAAACATACACACGTACTCAGCAGAACATATTGCAATTTATCAATGAATAGCAAACAATTAATCTTATCAACGCAAAGAAAGCCGTAGTGGAGTATAAAACGCGCAGAAAAACTACACACGATAGGCTAAACAAGGTATTGCAACACCGATTTATATAGTGGTAGCTGTCTCCGCTACTTCAAACATAGGTTTTCGTTCTGCCATAAATTTAAATTCCCGCATTTCTGCTTTTAACTCTTACAATTCGTGTTAACATGTAGTAAATGTCATGACTTTACGACACACACATTGTACAGTTAGATAACTTTGAAATATAAGAGTCAATCGCAATTTGTCTTTTATAAATAAATACATGTATACCGCTGACTGTTCATATAATTTATTTAACTCGCTATGCCAATTTTCATATACATTGTAATGCTAAAAATAATTCCATATGAAGAGGTTCAGCCTAATGTCAAACATAACTTAGAAGGGAAACATTTTTTTCTTATCGTGGTCTGCACTGATTCCATAAAGGGACCACTATACAACTTTGGCAGGAGAAAGGATAAAACAATTTGATTGAATGTTTAAATCAGTGTATACTGTACGCTAAACTTACACATGTCCATCCATTACTTCCTGAATTTGATCATGATTTACTGGGTGACCGTTTTCAATCCACTTCGTAAGCAATTTAGCCTGCCGATCTTTGCTGTAAATATAATAATGTTAACAGGTTAATACTAATTTGAATGTGACACCAATATACCAATACTTTTTTAAGCGGAATCCTGCCTTAATTAAATTATTATTATGAATTTCAATGGTCAAACTTTGGAAAAAATATTTATATTCCATTACTGTTTTGTTACATTGATATAGTTAGTGTGATATACAAGAAGTTTCCTATAGGATGTTCAGAGATGTTTAATGTGGTTTTGCAACTACAGCTTTTTTAAACGATCACTGTTTTGTACAGATAAAAACAGACAGCCCTATAATATGACTTTATAATTCCAGATATGAATATTGTCTTCCTGACATGTATGCATTCTGACGCATCTAATTATCGTCCTTTAGTACGACGGTTAAACAACATTTCAAAAACTTTAATTCAGAAAGTTTGTCCTTTCATATATTTCGGTGTAACTTACGACAATGATCGAATGCCCGAGTGGCTAATTTGTATTATATTAGAAGGTAAAACCAAGAGATATGAGGCTATTACCACCAATAGAATAATTATTTTGAGTCTAGCATCACAGCATTGATCTTGAATAGATTCAATAAAGCCATGTTTGCCACTTATACATATTGGTTTTGCTACAGATCTTCCCATATTCCGAACTTGATAAGTAAAGTTTCAATAATTATGACATATGTACTGCACATTATTATCAGGACTGCTATCACGTGTGACGTACTACTGTACGCTTTTAAGCAGGATATAACAATGGGAATTTGATCTTAGTCTATATAATTGACATGGAATGTTACTTAAGAAATGAACTGATTTGTTTCGGCATTTATGCGAAATAAACGACAGAAAATGATCGGCAAGTTATTTGCCAATCATTTTATGTTGTTCGTTTAAACGCCGACATAAATCAGTTCATTTCTTATAATTACCTAATATTTGCTGTAATTTCTAATATTAAATGAACATTTTATTAGTATGCATGTATGTTTAATCCATATTAGAGAGTGTTTATACGAATAATGTGTACTCTGAAAGGAACAGCTATAACCGCATACCCGAAGCTGTGATTCTCGGATAAATTATCAATAAGCCCAGCTCCTCTGCGAAAGATACGATAAGTCCCATCACTAGATAATTGCATCTATACGAATTAATCGTCATGTTTTAACGGAATTAAATGAGGCGAATGTAAATATAATGACATATAAACTGTCATATCCTGGGCCCGTTTTCGTTTTTGTAGTCTGTTTGTTCAAAAGAAGGGACTTTTTAAAGTCAATGGGCCAATGTTTATGATGGAATTCAATTTTGCAGACATCAACTGCTTTGTAGACAAAATAACTCACATGAAGGTCTAGTCAAATGGAAACATTTATAAATGTTTATACCAGGGGTATTTTTAAGTAATGGCAGCTGATCAGTAACTTCATATTATTTTGATATTATTTTAAAAGATAAAAATTATATGATAAAATAAAATAGATAATAATTGAAGTAGATTGGTATGCGGTGAAATCAAAATGTAGATATACCGATCTAGAAAAAGATTATAGTGTTCGAAAGCACATATCTAGAGGTTTCATAAGCAAAACAAAAAAAGTTGTTTTTGAAAGAGTTATATCTAAGTCAAATAACCCTTTCAATGGTTACGAACTTTTTTATTTACATTAAAATAGAGACATAAACTGATATATTTAAAAAAATATTTATTTTTGTAAAAAGTTGTTATTACGTCAAAAATAATGTCTGACAAGTGCTATGTTCTAGTGTCCTGAAGTAGGTTCATTTCATTCAGGTACATGTTGTGCCTTATCGACTTATGTGATCTAACGGTGCGTTACACCATCGTGTCGGCACAGAATTGCTCTTTAAAATGAGATATCACACATGCATTTTGAACTTATAATATTGAAGTTACTGATCAGTTGCCACTACTCAAACAATGCCCCCTCTTATACACTCCAATTTGCTTCTAAAATATTTTTATATCAGTGTGCATGGTGCCAGAATACCCGGGGAGGTCAACACCTGATGTTTTTGTAAAGAAAAAATATATTCAAATTTGTGATAACATGTTGTTAACATCAACAAACGGTGATACATTCCTATTGGCATTAAATGTATCTACTAATGTGTACTCCAATGTCAGATTAATTTAAACATTGACTATGTTTATAAGAGTTCAATTAAAACGAAGTGTATATTTGCCGTGTTAATGCCGTATTTCCAACTGTTCTGACACAATCTGTTTACAGCCAGTGTACCAGTTTCTAGACTACGAGGTAACGGATATGTGGATGATTCATATTATATAGTAATTCTTTTTTGGACGACAATTTGCATATCTCATAATACAAACAACCGATGCTTATACTGCATCAGACGGTTTTTGGGGCCAGCAGCTGTCATAAGGCACCAAGTTATCTCTCATCAGTATTGTCGTGGTAAAGACTGAGACTACGCGAACAACAACCCGGCCATATTTAACATTATGGAAGAAACGTGACTTGGTGCAGACATATATGAAGTCCGTGCATTACATACATTTGACCTTGACTTGGTGACGGTCTCAAGCTTATAAGACAATTTTGAAGATGTTGAGCCCGAGATTGCACTGGTAGTTAAATTTGGGATGGATTTCCAGTTCGACTAACAAGTCTTGTAGTTAAATATAACGTCTCAAAACTGATGTACTAAATGAGTAAAAGACATATGCAGATAATCAATTCACGTTGTGAGAACATCTGTCGGAGAGGGGTTTATATAGTGTAATATTATATTGTAAATTAATTCACAGACCTTGGACTTCAAATATGATCTTCAGTAACCGATTTTACTACGATCTGTTGTTTTATAAGTACACAAATGTCATCGAGTCAGTGCTATCCATAGTACTACAACTGTTCGTGGACATTCAAAACATAGCAGTATGTCGATTCTAAGAGCAGATGACAGCGAAATAAAATACAGATGTTATAAATGATTTTAAATTGGTATTGCTTTAGTTTTGAGACCAACAGCCACCTGTTCCAATACTAGCGTGTCATTCCAGAAAAAGACTTTGTAATGTAGTACGTTCTGCATGGCCACAAAAGATTGATGTGCCATTTTGACTCATATTTCTGCTGCATTTTCTATATATATATATTGCACATTTTTTTGTTTATTTATTTTATATAAAAAAAGAATATTATTGTCTATTCTTTATATATATAAGCATTATAGGGGATGTTGTTATAACACATTGGTGAGGAATGTTAGCCCGATCCGATTTATGTACAATACTTGCCATGACTAAGGTTGACGTGTTCCTCCATGCGTGAACAATTATTTACTCCCATCTTTAAATGATTGGTATTATTAAACAATCCTTGTATCTTTTAATATTTGCTTTTGATTAATATGGTTGGATAGGAGTAGCCTGATCCAATAGGTATAACATGACTGTAGTTATCTGATCTGGGTCTACGCTGTTTACTAGAGGTGAAAAAAATGTATCACGTAGTAGAGGGTTTAATTTAGCAGCAATTAGTTAAACATGTTTTTATGTGCTAATATATCCCCATTTAGAACTTATCATATATATTGTGAGAATAATTACAAAAAAATACAACAAATGTTAAAACATGGTGGAAAGAGAATAGTTGCTTTGTTTCACCATTGAAAGAAGTCGAAAACTAGCAATATTTAACTATTTTTAAGAACATATTTCCAAATGATGATAGGATTTTTAACCCCGAGTATTTTACCATTTTCGATGCAAATGTGTTTAGATGTATGGGAAAGGTGTATATCGCGTGAAAAGGAGATTTTGTTAGAACTACAGAAACTACAGCACAACATATTGATGACAACTCGCATCTATAATTACATAATTACATTGTGGATATAAATGTCTAAATGCAAGTTAGAATTCTGACCTCTAATCGGAATTGTGTTGTAGTGATGTTAAACAAGTGTGTGCAGTTAGGTAGGGCTATACCTAAAAATGAGGAAATTACACTATTTGCATGACAAATCCTACTCCGACATGAAGGTTGGGACAACACTTCGACTGTACTGTAGTTTTCAAAAAGCAATTTGTCTAGGACTTTGATAAAAAAGCAAAAATATAAAGTCAACCGACAGACAAAGAGATATCGCCCCTCATTAGAAGTGATACTTTTTCACCACGAGTACTATTGTATCATTCTGACAAAATATGTTTATTGAGAAACTCTATTTGTAAAAAGGCATGCGTCTCGCCGAAAAGAGTTACCTTTTTCTCTCATGTTCAGTACACTTAATACCACCACTCGAAAAGCTGTATTCCTACAAAAAGGACCCCATCGATGATACTTTTTTGGTCAAGCAAGGTTTAACCGAAATCGATCATTAGAAACTAACGATATTTTACTTTGGAATGTTTGATTCAAACACACATTTTAAACGTATAACCAAGAAAACTGTTCTCACAGCAATGCCACACAAAACAACGGAACCAAAAATCACCGACAATGTAACCGTTAAAAGACCGAACAAAAAAGAATTTAACAAGCTTTTAACTGCATTATGGTCGTCTAAGGTGCGTGACATAGTTGTCCACAAAATGTGGCATAGCTTTCAACTCGTCCAAAAATGCATGGCAATAAAGCTGATGCCAAAGAGTCTTTATCGTACGTTTTACAGCTTTAATGTTAGACAAACATCAATTCAGTTAAAAAAATCGAAAAGTATATCTACTCATCAAAATTGTTTCAATCAAACACTATTCTCTTTCAATGACGCTAAAGGTAAACTACGGTAAAGGTATATGTCTTTTTGACAAATTCACGCAATGCATTATTACAATTGCATTATAACAAACGTTTCAATTATCCAGATTGAGTCGTTGAAATACAAACCTTCTTCCTTCCTTTTCAATTCTCAATGGTTTATACAATGTTTCTTTGTCGGATGGTCTAAAAGTACCGATTATAAATTTGCCATGAAGTTTTAAGGTTAAGTCGTCGTCTTGAACTGTATAAGTCCCCTAATATGTACCGCGTGTCGTCGTCTTCAATATGCTTACCATGTGACCACGTTCCGCCCTTGTGTTATATGTGGCAATAATTCATACTTATCATTGTATTGTAAAAGTCGACGGTTGCACATTGCTTTCTGTACCATAGTTAACTATGAGAGCGACAGTGTTTTGCTTACGGGCAATCGCAATATCTAGTTAAAGGTACATTCAGATTCATATTCTTCAAATTAATGTATTTAGAATACGATACGTATTTAATATGTTTTTGCTATAAGCATTGTATGTAATGTTTTATGCAATAAAACTATCGTATCGTATCGTATCGTATCGTATCGTATTTAGAATATTGTTTAATTTGTAAGAGTACATAATAATTTAACCTTCAGATAGCAAGGGTACCTAATATCATTCACAAATTTCTGTAATTATAAATATATGTTTAAGATCTACCACTTTCGTTACATTTCGTGATCATTTGTAAAAAAAATTATGCATAATCGCAACAATTGCAAAGAATGTCGAAGTTAATATTGGCTAAATAAATTAATAATGCGCATCTCACTGCCTGACTTCCCGTAACATTACACTACGTCTTCGCAAAAGGTTTAACGAGTGTCCAATATTAAGAGGTTATTTAACAGTGTTGAGTACAATACTGAAATCTATTGGACGAGTACACAGCAGCCATAATTCATATTGGACGAGGCGATAGCCGAGTCCAATATGGATTATGACTGCTGTGTACGAGTCCAATAGAATTCAGTATTGTACTCAACACTGTTAAATTACCTCTTTATTTCACACCATATAATTATAAAATGACAAAAGAAACCACATGCATTTTTTCCTATTCATTCTAGCCTAGCCTAGCCTTTGACTTCGCAATTTCCAAAAACAAAATACAGTGTTCCCTCCCTACACCGGTTCTTGTCGCAGTTCCCTAAACAGGACAATATTTTTTATGTCTAACTCTTTTCATGACTGCAATACCATCTGCTTAAATTTGTCGACTGCCGCTATTCGGAAAGTTACCTTTGATTTGAAGCATTTAAGTTTAATCCTTAGGCCTACTTTATATAACCTATATGAATTACCCCCACTTTCCGCTCCAAAAGCATTCGCCATTTTTCTATTTTGCAATGAAAAATAAACAATAGTGTAGATCTAGATCACTTAACACTTAACAGTACATTATAACTACAATCTTACCGAGGCGACTACTTTTAAATTCATACATTTACACGCATGACTCTGAGTGGACGTAACTCTCTTATAAACAGCTCCAAAATGCTATTACTCACACCAGTAGATCTATTTCAAATCTATAATCGTCTACACGTATCATTTTGCATAATTTTCTGTTCTAGATCTAATTTTTAATCATTTACCCCCATCAATATACTCTTTTTAAACATGTTAAAGGTGTAAGAAATCTAACAAAGGGTCGTTTTTTCAAATTATGATATAACGAACTTTATGAATTACCTCCCTTTAAAAGTGAAGAAATACCAACAGTAATTTTATTCCTCAAAAGCATTTTCATATTTTTTCTTTTGTTTGTTATGATTATAAAACTTACTAATGTTTAGAATTTTAGTCCGATAAGGCATAAATTATCTTATGCATTTTTAAAATGTATATTCGGATAAACAAAAATTATATTCATAATATAGAAAAACAACTTATTACAACGTCACCACGTTATTTACTGTATTTTACGTTTGAACGTCAACGCGCCAAAACGTCTACAGCATATTGTTTATCGTTACGTCATTAGATTAAATAAATATTGCAAATGTAAGCCAAGTCTTATTTTTCGCTCCCTATAAAGACTCGCTCCGAGCAACACACAATATGTGTCTCCAAGTGGGTGTCATTGCAGAGATGGAACAAGGTGAAATGCCAAGGGAAGTTACTCTTAATAGAGTGTCGGAAGAGTTGTCCAGTCCAATATGAAAAAATATAGGTTTTTTGGATCCGAGTCCAATATGAGTAAAATATGGCCTTCTGGGATAGATTTTTTAAATTCCGGTACAATATAGGGTTCTCTTGTACCGTCACGTGGTAGAAAGAGGGGCTTTCGATTGGTTTAATCGATGTAGGTGTGAAATAAAATCTGTATACTGATCGGACATATTTCGTCGTTAAAATATATACTAAATAATGAAACAAAATAATAAATAAGATACTTATTGTTTATTTAATTCGATTGTTTAATTACCTGATATAAGTAAGAGATGTCGAAACAACACGAACGATACATTATAATTGAACGAAGCATAGTATAAATTTTCCAGGAACGCCATCAGATCTCTAATTGGTCGCCTAAGTCGCCATCGGAGCGCTACTTGATCGCCAAGATTGTAACTGGAGCGCTGTCGAATCACCTTAGATTGCCACCATGATTCAACAAAGAAAACCAGTAGATACTTCGCGCTCCGTGGCGATCTGATAGTTGATCTCTGCATTTTGAAATACCCGAAAGTATTTGCTATCAATATATCAAAATTGCATGATGTAACTCGACCTCTCATCCGGATGCAAACTGTTATTCACCCATACAATGATGATACCGAAACATGTGTTAATATAATGGCGTTCAGCATTGATTTTGATGTCCGTTAGAACATCTGTAGTAGCTATTAAATGAAAAAACACATATTTTTTAAGACTTGTGGTACTACGAACGTAATGCATAAAGCTCCTATAGGAATTGTCTGCATTTCTATGCTACTGCATTAAGTTGACACGTGTAAAGAAGAAAGCATGTATAATACTATGTATACCTATTTGCCTAAACATCTGCTGCCGAATCTTAAACGAATGAGCACGGTAGAGCGCCATAGGTTTCACATGATATCTCCCGTATCAGATCAAGTAGAATGCTAACAGAGCGGTAATGGATCTCCATCGGTCGACGACATCGCTATCGGATCTCTTTCGAGCGTCATAGATCGCAGTGGTCCTCATCGGAGCAACAACAGATCGCAGTGGATCGCATCTTAGTCGCCTTTGAGCGCCAATGGAGCGCAATCTGATCATTCAATGTCGCAACATTTCTAATGAATTGGGTGGCGACCAATGACCATGAAGTCGCTATCGGATCTTGCATATCGCTAACGGATCGCTCTCGGAGCGTTGTCAGATCACAATCGGATCGCAAATACCGATAGATCGCCTCATCGATGAGGCGACCTATGGCGCTCTGTCGGAGCGCGGAGATCACCTTCGAGCGCCGTCTAGTGGAATTGGGGTATTACCTGTTGAAAATATATAATCCTGACAGGTGCAGCGCAGCAATTTAACAGTAGCGATATCTAAATCGAAAAACGAAGAAATGGCCTGGGTTTAGATATGAATGTCATCAGTTAGTTGGCCATTTATCTTTTTCTTCCAATGGAGATGTCAACATATTTAAAAACCAAAAAGGATACCTATAGACTATAATGCAGATGAAAGATTAGATACAAACAGCAAAAGTAAAATATTATGCTGAGTTGTTTGAACGAATGTCTTCTGCCCTATGGTCTGTGTGTGGACCATCAGCATGATATGATGAACTGCGTAACAAATGCTTGACCTACAGTAAGGTATCTAAACAAATCGGATTTAGTACGCATTTCTACTGTAGTATGTGGAGGAAAATATTTTGTTTTTAATATTTAACAAGTATACTGCTATATTATGTGTGTTCGGGAACGGTGAACCCTATTTTCCCGATGTGTAAGGGAAGACTTTCAAATTGTTGCCCGAGGCCGATAGGCCAGGGCCAACAGTTCGAAAGGTATTCCCTGATAACGAGGGGCAATACATTTGACTGTTCCCCTAACACACATGAAATAACCGTTTCATTACCTAATACTCTATACATGTACTCGTATCACTAGATTTTGAAGAAAAAAGACATATTAGTAATTTGAGTTTTGAAATGGTCAGCGTCTTTGTGTAAACGCTTGCATATTTTTAATTCCGTACCTAAGATAATGTACGGGTCCGTCTTGTTTTTCGGTATATAAAGGATAGCGGCTAAACTTGATGTGTATTACGAAAATAGAATTTTAATTAATATAACTAAAGCATACAATAAAGTATTAAATCTTTACCAGACACCAATTAATGACAATTGTTCAATACTGTTTCATTACAATGCGGCAAAACCGTTACATTAAAAAGTTAGGAATTGCAAGTTATATAGAGCATTAGGTAATAACGCCCATTACTGTAGATAAAGATTGTTATTAAATTTCAAACAAAGTTTAGTCTAGATGATAGATCTATATAGAATCTATATTTTATTTAAAAAAGATAAAATAGAGGTTGATCTATCATTATTTTTGATAAAATGTACATTATAAAAAAAAATCCGTTACTTTTGTTAGTACGATCACCGATATTAAGTCATTCAAAAGGAGATAATCTCGGGACGACATTACAATTTTACTTTCGAGAACAGTGTTGATCCAAATTAGAAGTGCGGTTTACCATAAGAAATAGTACAACCCACTTCGGGTCTCCTTGCATTAAAGTGACCGACCAGTCAGCCCCAAAATAGTTAACAGCCCCGAGCCTTCGGCTTCGGGTGTCGTAAACTATTTTTGGGCTGACTGGTCGGTCACTATAATGCAAGAAGACACTCAGCGGGCTGTTCTTGTTCTTATTGAATAATGCTTAAGTTTTAATTACTCTTTGTTGTGGAAATCCATGCAAGCAAGTGCCTCCTTCTCCGTTTTATGTTTGTGGTGTATAGCACATTGATGAGCTGTCACAATAGTGCCCATGGTAATTCTGAAAGATAATTAACATGTATAGTTGCTTAATGCAAATATATTTAACCATGACAGCGTTTTGAAAATAAGGACAATATTGTTATCAAACATAGTCATAGGCACACGAATAAATACCAACTAAAGTATTTCTATAGCATATTAACTAGAAAATGTCGGTATCATTTGTATTTACGCAAATGAAAATATAATAAATCAGGTTACTGACAGAAAACTTTCTACAGTCAATTTCCGATAAGTCGACCTCCTTTAAACTTTACATAGCGAAGCATCGTCCGATTTAAATCAGTTTAATGCAAGAGCCACATACTATAATATTGTTCAGACCACGTTTCGAATCAGGATCAAAACTATTTTAAATACGGACTGTTGTCGTCTACGATGGGGAAATGCTAAAAGACATACTGTCGTTATCCATGCATCCCCTAGCATCGAAGCAATATTGCACCAAGAACGACAACCACGTGTCCCTTGTAGAGCTTAAATTTGATCGAGTGTTCACTCCATTACTGACTTCCAGTTGTTTTTTTCGCAATTTCTTTACACAACCATGGCTACAAAATGAAACGGCAACACGGCAATGGAAAGGACGATTTGTGAAAAGAATGTATCGCTTGACAGTTATAAGATTCACACGTCGAATGATTTATCCAAAAACACTCGACACAGCTGCAGAAACGAATCCAAAAGATGTAACGAAAAATAAGCTGGGAATGAAACGACGAATCGTTGATCTTACATGTTTGGCACATCGGCTAAATAGTTGCAAAAACGGTTCTGAGCCACTGCATCTATTTAACATATACATGTATTTACATTCACCCTGTAAAGTCTTTATGTAGATCTAATCCTATTAAAAATGTGCTGTACATCTGCCGATGAACCTACACTTCCGAACTGGTTTTAGTCAGTTCGGATTACCCCGTGCTATTCGTGGACTTCTTCAAATAGACTACATCGGGCACTTAACACTAAGCTCCCATTGGTCGACGGTCATATGACATTAGCGGAGAGATACAGACCCACAGGTCGTTGCCATCGCGTTGCTATGTGTGTAAATGGGTTAAAAAAACAACCGCGACCTGTATTTTTAGAATGTGCTTTGGCAATTGATATTCAAGTTGCACTGTTATTTGTTTGCCTTGTAAGTCTTTTCCATTCACAGAGAGAAAGTTTACTGGAAAAAATCCTGAGTATTTAATACAGTTACAGTACATGTAGTGGGGACTACTTTCTCACCATATTTAGAAACTGGAATGGCGATTACATCGACATTACATCTATCAAACCTCTTTGACCGGTATATGATAGATTCTTATACATAGATTCTTATGGCCAATAAACACATTAAATTGACAAGACAGAAAATATAAATATAAGGAATAAACAACATCTCTTTGCCGCTCATGACGGTATGACTACATTAGCTTCGGGGGTAAATATAACGAAAACGCCCTTCGGGCGTTTACGGAATTTACCCCCTGCGAAGCTAATGTAGTCATACCGTCATGAACGTCAAAAATATGTTGTTTATTCCTATAATAACGAATAGAGAATATACAATATGAGTATCCTATATATTAATATATAAGGTGTGATTTAGGAATAATAAACACAATTTCAACTAGAAAAAAGTTATCATCCGTTCGATGCATCCAAGCGTGGACTGCCTGTATATTACATTAACACAAAATTTACCTAGGTATAGTCCGATAGCATAATTTCACAGTTCGTTGCATCTCTAGATATAGCTTCGGAACACTTCGTTATTATTTCAACGCGAACGCACAGTGTAATTACACCGGTGTCGAGGAAGTATATTATTGCTAGGTTCCACAAATATCGACACGTATTTAGCTCAAGTGGTAACGAAGACGACTATACTTCTTTTCCGTACAGTCAGTGGTTCGAATCCCATGCAATACTCACATCTTTTTTTATTATTTTACCCATATAAACAAGTATATGCTGATTCTTTTAAGTATTATTACACCATTTTGTTTCGATTGGAACATGTTCCTTTTGTAAAATTTAAACGTTTATATTATAGCGCCTATGTGATGTATACAATAAAGTTTATATTATAAACAAGTACTTTCCTCAATCGGGATTCGAACCCCGAACCTCGTCGTTACAAATCCTTCACTCGAACAACGCACCTATGACAAAATCGTTACCTCAAAGGGTTGTCAATTAGGTATATATAGTGAACTGACGAGTGTCACAGGTGAGGGCATCTATGATCTTACGTGTATTAAAACTCACTCTAAAGCGCAACAGAGTGATTTTAAGTAAAAACTCGAAAATGATAATTTATCAACAACTTTAAATTTTCAATTTGCACAAAAAGGATGGTTTGATTCGCTGACGATCACAACTGTAACAAGATTCACATAAATAACCAAATCTTCCCAACAATATACGGTTTGCTGTCGATTATTTATTTATACACCGTCATCTCACTTTAATTTATTCATGCATAAAGTTCAACATCGGGTGAATATAGTGGACTTTTAATTGAAGCTGCGGCTTACTGTTGAAGCAATCTTATATTTAATGATTTTTAATTAATTTGCCATGAGTTTAAACTTGTAATATTTTCTAGAATAAAACCTTGCATAACGATGCATAACTCGCGACCCCCCGATCTGCAAACGTACGCTTTATTTCTGAACCATGCAACCGGTTCTAGTATTATATATGTGATATTCATTTTCGATTTACATGATATAGCTTGATGTTAACTATGGCCATAAACGGTCTACATCATACTGCTATGTCGCGAAGAGGCCGATATAACCCTTACATCCAAACAAAAGCCAGTGTTGTACTATTAAACTCTTTCAAGGAAAAACGCTGAACCCCGCAGTGTGTATTTATTTACGACATTCAAAATAAAAGCTTAATTTAGGCAAATGGATATTAAATGAACGCTAAAAAATTAAATAGCTTTATTTTTTCTGGTAAAAGTTTTAAATCAAACCGTAATGTATCATGTATGACGGAGACATTTGTAATTACGGCATAATAAAAGTTATACACATGTCACCTCTATACGTAATTTGTATGTTTGTATTATATATCCTTGACAACACATAGCAATTTGCATGGTAATGATCAACACATGTATCGAGTATAGTCAAACATCTATTTAGAGACATAGTTTAGGAGAAAGTAAAAAGTGTCACATCTCACAGGGTGTGTTTCAATTCAGGTTAATATTTTCCGGGCATTTGTAAGAACAAGATTGATAATAAATAAATTAATATTATATATTAAAATGTGTGGTTTACTTACCCTTTCTGCATAATTCGTTTTCATAAAAATATTGAAAAAAATACACACTTTATTGACGATGATGTTTGTACCATAGGGGTCTATGTGTAAATATCACATGTCACTATAATAAACAATTTCTCTTTCTCTACTATTTAAATGCATGTGTAGTATAATTATGTTGCTAAGTATTTATTGAGTTTATCAACACGTTTAGCGGACAATCCCAACTTGGTCGACGGATGTTGACGGCAAATGATGAGTGTCAGGTGAGCAATCATCAACAATACTAAAGGAAAGTGTAAACAATGATAAGATGTGTCTACAATAAATTATGTAATACCTTTGTTAATTTCAAACTTGGTTTACTATCAATCATTTAATTCCTTATTTGTACAGAAAAACACAAGTTCTAATTGGTGCTTGTTTGTTTAAGGTGTTATAAATATAGCACTCTGCCTAAAATATGAATTAAACCGTGCCTAAGTGAAACACTCTGGTATAGGGTATGAATTGAATGTTTTAACTCTTAATTTAGTTAAGTTTTTATAAATCCCATATGTTCGATTACTTTAATGAAATAAGCTGCATATTGTCTTGATATTGAATATAAAACGTCTGGATTCAAATTAGACAGATTTTATATGTTACACGTATCATGTAAGTAAATCAGCATTTGAGACTTTTTTTATAATGAGAAACTTAAAAATGACAAGAAAAGAAAACAGTTGTCTCTGAAACAGTGTTAAATGCTTCGTTGTGAGTTGAACTATAGTATTGCATAGCGTGTCTTTAAATACAGGTTTAATATGTTAGACTACATGCTCTTCATTTTGTTCTACTATGTTTACTGATGAAACTTCTTTCACTATTATTGTAGTTTGAACTACCTAGTGGGGGCATTATATTGGTCGATGATAACACATATGCTTGTGGTGTATTTCGAAAATAACAATGATGTTAATGTCACCTCTGTTACACAGGGACCCGGCACGATTGATTTTTGAGAGAAATTTTTTTCAAAAGGTATATATACCTTTTGACAATTTGTTCTCTCAAAAAGCAATCGTGCCGGGTCCCTGTGCTCTGTTATAGAGCTTGATCAATATTCTAGATCTAGATTATTTTATGAAAATACAATACAAGTCAAGCATGTGTGGATGATAATAATATATAGCAAAGTGTTGGAATAACAGACCGTCAATCAACATTTTAATGTGTTCCTGTTTTGATTTTGTTTTGAAGTATACTTCGTTTTATTTCACAATTAGCAAGTGAGTATATACAGTTACTTCTTTACGTTATAGTTAGAACATATTAAGTGAAATCTTAATGATTAAGAAGAGGCAAAACGAGCGTTAGCGAGTGGCCCCTTTTAACCATTAAGATTTCACTTAATATGTTCTAACTAACTTAGAATATAACCTATATTTTGATTGGCCCATTCAAACGCTTCTAGTAAACATTCTGGTTATGAGATCACTAAATATGGCAGTGTTTACAATTAGTTGCTACGAGCTATCTTATGGTTTGTTTTGTGAGACTTGAACGAAACAAGATGTATTTTTTTCGGATTCAAGCATTTAGTTTGGTCAAACGTTCATAAAACACACAAGAAAGAGCTTTAAATTGTTCATTTTCCACTGGTTTGTCATAAATGAAAGCAACAAGCAACAAAACTAAAAATGTGATTATGTTTATTATATTTTTTCTTTGTATCATATGACACTTACCTGTCAAATTACACATCTCAAGGCTAGTTAGGATAAAAATGAGTCAAGAAATCACATCTGCAAGTATGTGACAATTTTTTTCGGTCCCATTATCTTCTAAATAGTCTTAAAAGTATTCACTTCGATGTAGATTTAGTAATGTCTGATTACGATTCTGAAATCATTTCCGATTTTTCCGAGTCTGATGGTTTGCCTCTTGCAAATTTGATTAGAACTTCACATCATCATCATCTGATGATAATAATGAAGATGATGATGAACCTATTGTTGAACCAGTTAGGGAGTGGACCAACCGGTTCACTGTACCGACGGTGTGTATATAATACTATTTTTTCATAGGTGTGAAACAGTTTGGATCCTGGTAAGATGTCGAGCTACTCCACATTGTATCTCGATCCAAACTGATGCGTACTAAATGATATGAAAAGAAACTCCCGCAAGTCGGCATCTCATCTAGATCCAAACTGTAAAAATGAAACGAAAATCTGAGCTGTGAAGCATTTTGGATCCTGATGAGAACCAAGCTACTCGGCGTCTCATCTACATCCAAATGTATGTAAAACTAGACAGAAAGTAACAATTGAATAACTCAAAAGTGTCAAACAGTTTGGACCCTGATGCATTGCCGATCTACACGGCGTCTGATCAAGATTCAAACTAATTGCGTAGGAATTCACATGAAAAACAAAATCTGATATATATCAAACAGTTGCGACGCCGAGTCACTCAACATTGTGACCGGGATCCAAAATGTCTGAATTTATACCAAAGGAATATTTCTTGAAAAAGGTAACATTGCGAACTACTCGGCGTCTCATCTTCATCCAAACCGCTTGTGTAAAAACTATTATGAAAAGTAATTGATTTTATTCTAAGGTGTCATACAGTTTGGATCCTGATGCAGTGCCGATCTACACGGCGTCTGATCGAAATTCAAACTAATTGCGTAGAAATTCACAAGAAAGAAAATATTTTAATAGATTTCAAACAGTTGCGACACCGAGTCACTCAACATTGTGATCGAGATCCAAACTGTCTGAATTTATACGAGAACAATAACTCGTTCTAAAAGCTTAAAACAATTTTAGATATTGATAAGATGGCGAGCTGCTCGGCGTCTCGTCTACACAGAAAGTGTTCCATCTCATAACAAAATAAGTGATATAAAATTGCATTCGTGTAGATTCTGAACATGTATTAGAGTTTGACTAAATGCATAATAAACGAAATGAGACAAATGCAAGGCATGGGACAGGTATTGCAAACTATGTAGTCTCGTATTACATGTAGCAGTCGTTCTTCAAATACGGCGCCTGTTTGCAGTGACATAGAAATAAATATTGCCGATTCTGGTGATATGCAAACAGTGTACATTTAGATAAGACGCTGCGAGTGAGTTGAGGCTGATCTGAGTATACGCCGTTTGAATTCGCCCGCAAATTATCATTGAGTAAGGCTCAATTGTACGATGTAAGAGAAAGAAAATAAAAAATGTTGTCAGAATTTCTTGAGGGATGAATATATTTTTCAAATCGTTCAGTTACTTATTTACGCTACATTTATGCAGTTGAACATGTAGATACAATTTTGTCCTTCATTTTGCACGTGGAAGCATTCAATGAGGAGCTTGGTCCAAACCTTCCAGACGGGTTCGATACCTCGACGGCCACACCACTGTAATACTTTTGGATGCTTTTCGAAAATGAGCTGGTGGTGCTGATGGTGGTCTTCACCAACGTTTACGCCACATGGAAGCTTGCCCAGCCCGGGGTCCGCCCTGATAAACTTTTGACGGACGTGACAGAGCCCGAGATGAGAGCGTTTCTGGCCCTCAACATCCTGATGGGGATCAGCAACCTACCACAGCTTTTCAAGATCCAGCCAATCATACAGCAATTCAACCGGACTTGAAGGGATTGCTACACCCTTTCCAGAGAGGTGTCTATTGACGAGGGGATAATAGCCTTCACTGGACGACTGTCATTTCGATCAAGAGGGGGGGGGTCAATATGTTGCTCTTGGCTGACTCAGTCACAGCATACCTGGCGCGGTTCGAGTTTTACCTTGGGAGACAGGAAACCGACAGGGAACACGGCTTAGGATATAACGTGGTGATAAAGCTGTGGGACCACTTGATGAATACGCACCGGCATCTATATTTCGACATATTCTTCACCGGCGTGCAACTTTTAGAGGACAGCTGCAGCATGGCCTTTATGCCTGTGGAACAGTCAGGCCTATGAGGAAGGGGTTCCGAAGCAACTGAAGAAGCCGACCGATATCCGTAATCGAGGTGCTTTCCGGATTCTTCAGAAGGGCGACTCTAAACTTACTGCCAGTGACTGGTTGGACAAGAAGCACGTTCACCACCTGTCAACCCTGAGCAACCAAACGGAGCAATTGTTGGCCCAGCGGCGCACTGGTCAAGATGCCGTAGCCGTTCCGATCCCATCCATCGTCTCGGCGTACAACACGTTCATGGGAGGGGTTGACTTACACGACCAGTACCGGGCTGCTTCCAGCATTGGAAGGAATGGAAAGAAGGCATGCAGATATATATTTTGGTTTCTTTTCAATGCCGTCGTCATCAACGCATTCATCATCTACAAGAGCGTACCCAGGCGAGCTATCAAGAAGCGACGTTTCACCCACTTTGATTTCAGGCTGGAGTTGATGAGACGGCTGATCGGTGGCTATGAAAAGCGAAAGAGGTCGAGCTTCGAGGCTGGATACTTCGAGGGGTTGGTAGATGCGGAGAACATCGGGGGCCAATTTTACTCAAGGAGGCCAGGACAAGAAAAAAGATGCAAGCTTCACTTGAAAGAGAACGTCCGCCGGGAAACTGTTTACGGCTGCTCCATCTGCCACGTTCACCATGCCAGGTGGCACAATTAGTGAAGGTCTTGGACAGGTGTGGTGAAGGGACTTATTGGACTTGGGGATAAAAATCAACAACAACAAAAATTACGTATACAGTGTTGGGAAATATGTAAAACAAACAAAAACAAATAGACAAAAAAAGCAAACACACCCACCCCCCCCCCACCCCCAAAAAAGAAATAAAAACAAGAAAGAAAAAAAGTACACACTCAATATGTCTTGAAGTTCAGACACATAATAAATTATTTAGTGGTGGGAAGGGGTGGGGCGGGCCATTGTTAGAGCACCTCCTCGTGGTGTGACCTGGATGTGACTGGATAATTTGCTTACAAATAGATAATAATCCATGTGCGTGCGAAATATAATTATATTTCTGTAAACAAACATGTTGCTTGAACATAAGTTCGTTTTCTATATTTTGATATGAAACTGAGTAACTTGGCGCCTTATCTGAATCAAAACTATAGCGGTTCTAAATTATGTAAACTGTCTAAAATAAATTAGCGCATTAGTTTGAAAGTAACATATCCAGTCATAACGAAACGCTCTTACATTACTCTCATTGTTAGCTTCTGTGCTATTTCATTATGGATAATACAGTAAAACGTGAACAATGACCGTGATTTATCTTATGCTATACACGCGTGAATGTGTTTCAATAAAAAATATCAACAGTACTAAGCCTTTACTGCTGACGAAAATGTAGTCTGCTAAATATGCCCGACTGCTTCATAACAATCAATGAAGAATTCGATTCAAACTACGGAATGCTGATGACCTAATGACATCCATCATGGATCCGATTGAGATGTCGAATTACTCAGCATCAGATCCCCATAAAGGCTTTGTTCCAGATCAGAGTTACTAAGCAGCTGCTTGAATTCAGACCAAACCCAGAGTTACTCAGTATCTGAGCTGTATCAATGCCTAGATCCAGATCAGACTCCGAGTTAATGAGTACCTGAGCTGTCTCATAAAGCACAGGTTCGCTTTTATTCTATGGATGTATGTACTTTTCAAAAGTTGAAAAAAGGCGGAGGGTAGATGTTCGATAACGGTGCCGTAAAACCTAACTCAATCAATCGATTAAATTATTTCATAGCAATAATTGTCTAATTTATTCGACCTGTTACGGTGCGCGTCTCATCTTCTTGCAGTATTGCTACCATATAGTATAAATAAACTCATTAATAATTCGGAATAGATTATTTGATAAATGCCTATATTGACTTAGAAACAGATCAATAATGCGCTATGAGGTCTAATGGACCCCGGAAGTCTCAAAACGGGATTTATTTTTTAAAGGTTCGGATGAGGGTTCAAATCCACCACTGTTCAATATGAAAATTAATATTTAAATGAGCTCGATATATAATTATACAACAGCTCCATGAACTGTTCTAAAATAATAAACCTTTATTCACCCATTCACTGTCAATCACATCACAGAAGCGTTTTTCAAACAGTTTGTATCTTGATCAGATATCGCTACCGTGGCGAATATTCAGGATCCAAACTATTTCACACTCTTTTCGAAATTTCGTCAGTCATACTGCCATAAATCTACTTTAAAGCAATATTGTAGGTAATGTAACAAATAAAATAAACAACATTATGGTAGTAAAACTTTTAACAGCTTCACAATAACTTTGACGATGACAGAGTTAATCTTGGATGACAGTAATCTTGGCGCAGAGTATTTCGGCGTCTTATCAATATCGAGACAATATGCAGCTACTGTTTTAATCATCGTTAATAAGTTTAAACATAAGCATTTTTCTTAATGTAAATGTTGAATTTTCAATTAATTCCATTAACACTGAAAATGACAATGTCTTTGTACTCTAATTGCTCTAAGTATTGGGACAGACAGGATTGAGCAGTATAGAAATTGATTTAAATACACCACCAGGATCAGTCTGATCAAAATTTGCATTGTTTGCCATTAAGTTCGCACCTATTGGACAAATAAATGTTCGATAATAGCAACAACTTCAACGCTTAGGATAAATAAAGACATTGTTTAGAGCGTCCGAAATTTTAGGATATATACAGTTATTATATATCTGTTTACTCACATATTTTCGTGGTAGCCTAATGTTCCCTCAAATTGTTTCTGCTTTTTCTAAGCCTGTAAAATCGAACGAAATCGACGTAGTCGTTTAGCGAGGTAAACACTGCACTGTGTTTAATAATAGTCAACCTTACGTAGAAATCAGACGATCATAATAATTATCTGTTACGTGGAAAGGCATTGTGCGTTAGACTTATGGGTACCGTAAATGTTCTAGATCTCCAGATATATACTGTGTTACATGTATATGGCGAAACTGTGCCAACATTATTATTTCAATTGCACACAGTATGGTGCCTGATCAGGCGCCAAACTGGTTGCTATTCTAAATAAATTGTGCGAGATGTTAACACATTGTTGTGTTTCTAAAATGTAGTGCATTTCGTCTGAGTTTCGTTTGGGTTTAAACGCGAAAGAATAACGTCTTCTACACCGTACCTATTATATCACTGTTTGCAAACAGTTTAGATGCAGATTCGATGCCAAGTGAAATGGGGCATGCTCCACTTAAAAACTGTTCATAATAGTATCAATTTATATTTAGGTTACATTAGGATACATGTACCTGTAAAGGTAACAACAGAACATTAACGAAGTACAATTGTTTTTCGAAAGCAATGTTTATATGCAACAACTATATGCCTTCGCTACGGGGGATATTAAAATCAGCAATGTGGTCGGATACAGTACGAATAATAGTCTGGTCATAATAATATATGTAGGCTAAGATCGTTGAAAGGACTAACAGTGGTATTGTCATGTCATCTAGTTGGCAACAACAATATTCATTCGCTCAGTGGGGTATAAAATCAGCAATTAGTAATGAACAATTGAACGCCGATAGATGGAAGATACGTTTCTCGAACCTATTAGTATGTTCAAGTTTAGACTTAAGCTTTACGTATCAAAATCGGATACGTTCGACTGTCCCTAGTTCGAAATATTTATAGTAGTTGACTAAAGGAACACAGTTTGAACCCCGATAATTATAACTAGTGATAGTCGCTTATAGTAGTATATTCAAGTTAAAAAGTGACTTAGCCACGGAAATATGTTCGACTTAATCGAGACGCATTTTCGAAAGTTCAACCAAACAAATGTCAATAATTTTGACTTACAGCTCGAGTTCGACGTATCGAGATGCAACTGTACCATACGTCCGTTTTCATCGAGGTAACGTTATCGAAGTTATACTGTACGATTTTCTTGTCAAAATCTAAGTGAATATATATATATATGGTCAACCATATAGCCAAACATCTAATTATCGACATTAAATCGTATAAATATGACAGGAAAGTCCCGCTAAATATAGCTCGAGTCAAAACGGCCAATTTATTATTTAAAAACAGTTTGGTCAATGATCCGACGCCATAGAAACTCAGGGATGTTCTGGCATATCGGACTAAATCAATTGACTTCCAAATTTAACATTCTATTCATTAACTCACTATTCCATGGAAACTCCAAAGGACTATTCCAACTTGCAATAAAGGCTAGTCCATTTTTGATTATTTATGACTTATATAATATATTACAAATGACAACCAGTGAAGACCCCGATAAGAGGGCTCCTGCAGGAGCCCACTGATCGGGGGCCTCACTGTTTGCATAGGACAAGTGTTCTCTTCACAGGTACACTCTTTTGGTAAAGGACGCATATATGCGTCACAAGGGATCAATGGGATTATACCAGGTGCTTATTTACAAATGCCGTACATGATTTACATCAACAAAATAATTTGTACTTGTATATGCATCGTTACGTAATAAGTTTAATAACAATCTTTGCAACGCAGCTATCTGTTTGGTATCCAATGGGATGTTGAGCTTATTTCCATATTGTCTGATTCCAAATGTTTCTCAAAATATAACCCCCCCCCCCCCTTTTCCCCAAAATCAAACCATCTCAAGTCTTAATATCCGCTCAGTTCTTCGTTGCCTTTTGTTATTGCTGTTGTTGTTTTTCGTACCATACCGGAACCACATTAATTTGTTCACATGTTAATCGTAAAAAACCCATGCTGTACTACAAATACCTGAATGAATTAAGGATATGTTCTGTTCTGTTCTGTTTAACCAGTTCACTCTCAATGGCGCCAAAAGGAGCGTTTTCAAACAGTTTTGATCCTGGTCAGATGCCGCGTAACGCGGCGTCTGACCAGGATTAACACTGATTGACACTCGTTAATGAAATGTTGTCAGTCATACTACTTTAAATCTAACTCTGAAACAATATTACATATAACAGTATGGAAGCAGACTACAATATGGAAATTAAGGAGTTAACAACTCACGAACAATATGATCATGAACGGGTTAAAGCTGTTGGCAACCGTGTCAATACTTATCAATACTTTTTCATGTAGCATCTACATTTGAACAGAAACACCGGTAGGTAACAATAGAACTTTACAAAGCGCATTATTGTTCGTAAACCAAATTTAAATGACATACTAACATTCCTTCGCTCATGGGGGGAATTCTAAAATCAGTTATCTGATAAGAAAAATATTGCGACTAGTCTGTGCTTTGAGAACGACAAATGGTAGATATTGTGTCATTAAGTTGGCTTTAGTATTGGACAGTTGAACTCCAATAGAACAATGGCAAGAAGATTGAATCAACTTTAATCTTAAATTGTGAACTTAACAAAGTCAATTATTGGCTGTCAAACGCGGGTATGTTCGACTGACCCGAGCTCGATATATTAATATATAACTGTAGAAATTCAATGTGTCCGACTTAACCCTGTTACCTATAGCCCGTTCCTTATTTTGAAAATATGTGATCACTTATATCAGGTTGAAAGTAAAGCTGAAATCACGTTAGGGCGTATTCTGCTTTACCTTCAGTCCGCTTTAAGCTAACATTTGCTAGAATATAGAATTTTTTTCTTATGGTACATATCTACGACTGTAAAAAATCATGGAACTATTTCCTTGATTGGCGAACACAATTACAGGCGTACAAAGGCGCATTTATGGGTAAATGTGTTAAGCGGGGTCAAATTATTGAGATTATTAGACAATATATTTGAGCCGTGCCATGACAAGATAAACCTTACTACATTGCAACAATGTACAAACAAGCGCCGTTGCCAGCCCATGCTCTGTATCTGAGTTGGGCCCACACTGCCAAATACTACTTGGGCTGTGCCATGACAAAACTAGTCTTATATGAGTGTCAAACAGTGTAGATCAAGACAACCAGCCGCGACTTTGACTGTTTCCATTGCTATAAGGCTGGTTTTGTCACGGCACGGTTCATAAATAATACAGCTAAATCAAACGCTTAAGTTGCATGTGATTGTCAAACAATGTTGATCAAGGCCAGACACCGCGTCTTTTACGTGACGACTGACCTTGATCTACACAGTTTACAGTGCAAAAAGGTTGGTTTTCTCATGACACCGCTCATTTGTATTATCTCGGACTGAGTGCGCCTAAATTTGTAAACAGATCATATCAGACACAGAGCTATTCAGCTAGTAGTTAACCTCATACGTTCAGATCAGATGCACCCAGTTGACCCCTTCTTTAGTCCATATAAATGACGTCACGCAGCCCGGCACAGCCCGGTGCAGTCAATTTTTGAAGTGGAGTATAATGGCTAAATATAGAATAGAAAGCGGACGAGGTAAACATCTAGCAGACGACGTGTATAGTAGGAACCAACGAGATGATATGGGGTAAAATATATGACAATAGGTTGTTTATACAAGGGTTAAGAATTAAGAAGCAGACAACACTGCGTAGCAGACGGCATGTATCATTATTTTATAAACATTGCTCAAATAGGATGGTATTAACCTGTCCAGATCGGGATCCTCATAGAGGATGTATTTATACCCGGGATTTATAAGCAGCCGACAAACCGGTGTGCGCTACAATGTCACAGTCTCCAGTGAATAAATATAGGACATAGTGAACCATCCGTGAAATTGTAAACAAGACCGCTGTTACTCTCTTTCTCTCTCTGTCTCTCTGTCTATCTCTCTCTCTCTCACATAGGAAAAAATAGAACAAAAGACAAACAAAAGTATCATATTGTGGGTATTTTATTCCAGTATATATACACATTTATGACATTATTTAGGTATGTAAAACAGACTGATACAAATATGTACATTAATTAATTAACACGTATTTAATCTAACATAGTGTACCAATATAACCTTGACTATCCCAGGCAACTGTTCATACATAGAACTAATACCCATATGGATACGAGATGTACTGATCTCGGAGTACCCTCTTATCAAATACTAAACGATAGTCCTTTCGTTGTGGGACAGAAACTATTTTTGCCATATCCCTGTCTCTCGTAATTTTGTGAGCGTCGCAGACCGATACAGTGGCGCTTTGTCGTTTAGTTACAAACTCCTCCAAGACGCCAAAATTGACATTCAGCAAGTTTTTGCAATTGAGCGTAATACCTCTGATCTTACAGTTGGCGTAATTACCCAGTTTATCAGGGTATTCGGTTCTATAGGCGTAGTTTTTTGGACCCCCGGTCACAAAGGTCATGATTCGATTGTTGGGAACTTCATCAGTCAGGTCACCTAAATAGTCTCCCAATGAAGGTTTAGGTTCTCCATGTTTTGTGGAGAATATCACAGAGTCTGTATCTGCATACAGTGATCTTTCCCCAAGAAGCTCCAAGTATGAGTAAAGTTTGAGGCGAGCTTGAGCTGTGGTGTATGCGGCTATGACCACATTGGTTTTGCCATTGGTTTCTACAAAATCTTGTTTGTATTTCCAACGCATCTCCACCATGTCGTTAGATACAAAATTAACAGCCGTGACCTCTTCCTGGTCAGACGTCAACTTGTCAAAATAGACCGACGGATCATCTACGAAATCTACCTGTGGCATAAGGGATCTTTGTCCGAATTTCCCCCAGAATGAATTGAGCATGAGTTTAGCCAAAGCCCGCAACCCAGGATTCTTTTGGATTTTACTATAGTCCAATGGAATACCCTCCTTCTGATTATACAACTCTATGTACTTCTGCTTATCTTCCTCGGTATTGACCCAATCTGGCCATCCACTAGCTTCCTGTTTGAGTTTAAGAAAGGTATTGACATACTCTGTAAACAAACCACCTTTCTTGGCCTTTGGATTGTATTGAGAGATCTGATTAAAATGCCACACTTCATAAATCTGTATTATCTCATATCCTATCTTCAACGCTTTTTTTACTTCATCAAGCACCCAAGTGCCCACAAAGGCCCTTTGTGTGTCGATGTGACAGCATGGTGTTTGCTGTTGTGTTTCTGCACATGTGTTACACAGATGAAACAATAGTTTTCCATTCACTTTGCAGGGCAGGACAGGGTGGAAAAGACCTTTAGGAGGGAGGACTTTACATTTGATAAGACCTTCGTAGGTGTGAATGCTGGCAAAATCTTCTGTGATTATTTCAGGATGACCTAAAGGAATCTTCCCTGTTTTATTGACCCATGGATACAATGACGTCACGTCGTAATAGTCAATGTCTTTTTCTCGGGAAGCCTCTTTGTACAGTGTGTAGGCTTCTGTGCGTCCCCCGTAAAATGCATCCCTGGGCTCTAGAGGCATGCCTATGTCCAAACGCTGTACAAAAGCTTTCATAAGTGGATTATCTTGGCATTGTTTGTCAAAATCGGACTCCCAAATGAACCTATACGTATATCCCTGATGTTCTAAATACTGTTTCTTTTCAAGAGTCTTATCAAAGAGCTCTCCCATGGTCATTTGATTGACAGGATTGACCGTGGAGCGGGAGAATCTAGTCGGATTCCCGTGCCAAAAATCGCCGTGGAATTCCAATACTACTTTCTCTCCGCCCTGTGCAACATAATACCCATCCACCTGGTATGGGCCTATCGTTTTCTCCCCACCGTTTCGGGCATGCTTAATATTTAACCCTTCTGAATGTGCAAGGTATTTGATCCATTGAAGAGCTTTCACAGAGTGTTTCTGTTCAGGTCTATACCCATGATGAGGGATGATTCCGATAGTGTCGGGTTCTAGAAAATTGGTTCTAAACACCAGATTGCAGGCTGAGGCTATTGTTATACAACGGTCAAATGGATCAATACTAGTAATATCCATAAAATCGTCTCTGAATTGCAGAGAACACCGTCTCAAAATATCCACATCCGATCTACAGTATTCTAGTAGTTCTGCCTGAAAATCGAAACGATTGTTTTTGTGTTCTTCGTACCATGTCAAGAACTCTTCTCTCGCCTCAGGCTTCATGCTATCAGGAGCGTAGTAAGAGATATCGGGCAAAGTATCCATCACTACGCTCTGATTTTCTTTTGTATTAAACAAATGAGGAAAATGTCCCTTTTTGAGCTCATTGAAACCAAACATCTTTGGCAATTTAGCCAATGCCATGGGCAGGAAGTTAATAGAGTCGATCATCTTGATTTTGCAATGTGACACCGTAAGAGACATGATTTTGGCTCATTGGCAATCACATGGGGGAGTACGGCGTTCTGATAGAGATATTGTAAGATGGGATAGGAGTCATAACCCTGAAAATTGTGACATAGAACAGTTGCCTGATAGTTGTTCTCTGAAAAGAGCCATTCACAGAAAGAGTTTAATGTGTTATCACCAGCGAATATATGCTCCCGTTGTTCACAGTTTGCACAGTCATCTGCTTTATCTATGCAAGCTGTACATACTTTCTGTACTACACATAGGTTAGGTTTGTGCTCGTAAGCACCACAGCTAGACTTCAAGCAATTTCCACATTTTCCATAGATATCAGGCTTGTAACCTCGTTCACATTGAAGTAAGTCATCCTGTGTACATTCAAAATCGAAGAAGATACATGTTTTGGCATTTTCAATTTCATCAATAACTTCTTCTTGAATGGACATGTGTTCCTGAAACCTTGCATCCTCCGGTATCATATAACACTGGTGTCCCTCGGGGAAAAAGTTTTCGCATTGTTTACAGTATGTTTGCCCACATTGGTGATTCCTATCCAGTTTTCGATTGACTGTTTTATCACAGTCCAAACATCGATATATTGACTGGCATGTTGAGTTTCCTTTGACCGTGGTTCTTTTATGGAGGGCGAAGCATTCCTGGCCTCTGAAGAAACGATGACAACTGTCACATTGAATCCAGTCCTCTTGGCTCGAGTCATGAACTTTCCGACATGAATGACACGCATTGTTACACTTGTGATCTTCTTTATGGTCATATCCTTTGTTACACTTGGTACAGAAATAGTTTCTGGAGAGAAAGGCTGGCATACTGGTTATCACATCGAAATGTTGGTCATGGTGGTACAAGTAGATTTTGTTCTCTGTCTCGGGTCCACTGTAGATAATGGCGTTAAAATGATCCTTAGAGAGTATATGAAGTTGGTAGTCAGGTAACACGTCCTGGAACTTCTTGATTTCCTCCATTCCACATTTTGATAGTGGTAACTTTGCTCGATGATGCAACTGTTTGGCCAATTCAGTTTGTAAACCTCTTCCCAGTCGTATGCTATGCCACTTGGGATCGTTATCTAGTCGAGCCTTCGCTGTGACTATTGCCCTGGCACAACATAAGTCGTCATCATTTTGTATCTGTAAAATACACTTTTTGTCAACCAGAAACCTCTCTTGGTTCACAAACTTGCACCGTTTTCCAACACCTCCACTTGGCATGTCCACTAGTGTCACTTCTATAGCTAAGGATTGGTCAATGGTAAAATCCTCATTGGATTGGAGCACCCGCTCAAGTTCTGCCATAAATCGTTCATCCGTCAGCTCAATCACCTTCATAAATGGTATGTTGATGGGGTAATCTAGAGAAGGGCTCTGCACTGTCACGTGTACCAAATCCTCAGACTTTGAGCCCTTGGTAAGATCGTGGAAGAGGGAAGTAAACAACCTTTTCAGTGTTGAAAGTACATCCTCTGTCACCTCTATATCTTTGAAGTTGACTCTGTAACTAGAGGCCTTGGTTTTAAACTTAGGCATATGCTGTTCTTTTATTTTTGTCAAGGCATAAAACTGTCTTGGGTCATCATTTTTCTTCAGTCGCTTCGTCACAGGGCCTTCGTCTCCAACGTCAGTAGTTGGTCTTTTCTTTCCTCCTCCAGTTTGGTGCACACGCTCTTGGTGTCTGTTAAGAGTGTACGGACGACTAAACACCTGTCCACATTCATCACAATGCACATTATTTGTAGCAACATGCTTCTTCATGTGTTGGTCAAGGTTATTTTTTCTTGTAAACCATTTGCTACACACGTCGCAGTTATATTTCTGCCAGTGGTTTTCTTTTCGCCTGTGTTGAAGCAGCCCACTGAGCTTTGGAAAGCTAACTCCACATTGTTCACATTCGTAGGCCATGCTCGTATTCTGAAATGAAACATAGGAGATACTTTAAATAAATATAACATGTCAATGCGTAATAAGTTTTAAACAGTAGTCTTATTGATGTGCATAAACAGGTACAAAAATCAGGCGAGACTAAGACTGCTAATATATCTCCCAATAAACATAATACACGTATTTAGAAAACACAAGATAAACTTACTGGCAGTTGCTACGTGCACATCTGTATCTCACTTGGATATTTAGAGCCTTGATTCTTATCACTGGATATTGGCGACGTCTCTCTTTGGTCACCTGAATTGAAATGAATGGCTTGTGTAAATGGTAGTCATTTGTAGAATGGCATTCGCTCTGATTGGCTAAGAGCGAAATGCATCAGTGTTGTGTTTTCAATAACAGAACGTGAAAGACAATTCAAGGCGAGACTAAGAAAAAGTCAGGCGAGACTAAGAAATTTCAAGGCAAGGCTAAAATATCCAGGCAAGACGAATGTTCATAGGAGACACTGAAAAAGGTACATAAGGCATAGGAAAGCCTTTGATAGATCATTTGCGCTCCGGACATCGAAGGGACAACATGTCACTTTGTCCAAATTGTTGTCAAAGCTTCTCCAGAAAGGATGCCATGTTAAGACATCATAAGCAGAAGCATAAAGGAACAGATGCGTTTCCACCACCACCACCACCACCACCACCACCACCACAAGGCAGTGGAGCGTATCCACCACCACCACCACCACAAGGCAGTGGAGCGTACCCACCACCACCACCACCACCACAAGGCAGTGGAACGTATCCACCACCACCACCACCACCGAGCAGTGGAGCGTATCCACCACCACCACCACAAAGCAGTGCCGAGCCCTTGGGAGAGAAGCCCGTGTAAGCCGGCGTCTGATCAGGCTCCAAACTGTTTGTCACTCAGATTAACATGAATAGTAAGAGTTGTCGAAAAACTGTCATTTGTTATAGTTTAATGCGATGCGTTTGCGTTTCGTTTGCGTTTAAACGGGTAAGAATAACAGATTCTCCACTGTACATGTATTTAGTTTTACAGTGTGGAGTAGATGGTATTCGTTCACATTTAAATAAAACTTAGATTAGAATGTAACGCAATGTAATATAATGTAGAACAATCTGCATCAGACTTGGCTCTAAACTGTTTGTGATTGAAATAATTGTTTAAGCACATACAAACACCGTGATATTTTATTCTGCTGCAGTGGAGAAAACGTCATTCTTTCCCGTTTAAACGCAAACGAAACGCAAACGCATCGCATTAAACTATAACAAATGACAGTTTTTCGACAACTCTTACTATTCATGTTAATCTGAGTGACAAACAGTTTGGAGCCTGATCAGACGCCGGCTTACACGGGCTTCTCTCCCAAGGGCTCGGCACTGCTTTGTGGTGGTGGTGGTGGATACGCTCCACTGCTCGGTGGTGGTGGTGGTGGTGGATACGTTCCACTGCCTTGTGGTGGTGGTGGTGGTGGTGGGTACGCTCCACTGCCTTGTGGTGGTGGTGGTGGTGGTGGTGGATACGCTCCACTGCCTTGTGGTGGTGGTGGTGGTGGTGGTGGTGGTGGTGGTGGTGGAAACGCATCTGTTCCTTTATGCTTCTGCTTATGATGTCTTAACATGGCATCCTTTCTGGAGAAGCTTTGACAACAATTTGGACAAAGTGACATGTTGTCCCTTCGATGTCCGGAGCGCAAATGATCTATCAAAGGCTTTCCTATGCCTTATGTACCTTTTTCAGTGTCTCCTATGAACATTCGTCTTGCCTGGATTTTTTAGCCTTGCCTTGAAATTTCTTAGTCTCGCCTGACTTTTTCTTAGTCTCGCCTTGAATTGTCTTTCACGTTCTGTTATTGAAAACACAACACTGACGCATTTCGCTCTTAGCCAATCAGAGCGAATGCCATTCTACAAATGACTACCATTTACACAAGCCATTCATTTCAATTCAGGTGACCAAAGAGAGACGTCGCCAATATCCAGTGATAAGAATCAAGGCTCTAAATATCCAAGTGAGATACAGATGTGCACGTAGCAACTGCCAGTAAGTTTATCTTGTGTTTTCTAAATACGTGTATTATGTTTATTGGGAGATATATTAGCAGTCTTAGTCTCGCCTGATTTTTGTACCTGTTTATGCACATCAATAAGACTACTGTTTAAAACTTATTACGCATTGACATGTTATATTTATTTAAAGTATCTCCTATGTTTCATTTCAGAATACGAGCATGGCCTACGAATGTGAACAATGTGGAGTTAGCTTTCCAAAGCTCAGTGGGCTGCTTCAACACAGGCGAAAAGAAAACCACTGGCAGAAATATAACTGCGACGTGTGTAGCAAATGGTTTACAAGAAAAAATAACCTTGACCAACACATGAAGAAGCATGTTGCTACAAATAATGTGCATTGTGATGAATGTGGACAGGTGTTTAGTCGTCCGTACACTCTTAACAGACACCAAGAGCGTGTGCACCAAACTGGAGGAGGAAAGAAAAGACCAACTACTGACGTTGGAGACGAAGGCCCTGTGACGAAGCGACTGAAGAAAAATGATGACCCAAGACAGTTTTATGCCTTGACAAAAATAAAAGAACAGCATATGCCTAAGTTTAAAACCAAGGCCTCTAGTTACAGAGTCAACTTCAAAGATATAGAGGTGACAGAGGATGTACTTTCAACACTGAAAAGGTTGTTTACTTCCCTCTTCCACGATCTTACCAAGGGCTCAAAGTCTGAGGATTTGGTACACGTGACAGTGCAGAGCCCTTCTCTAGATTACCCCATCAACATACCATTTATGAAGGTGATTGAGCTGACGGATGAACGATTTATGGCAGAACTTGAGCGGGTGCTCCAATCCAATGAGGATTTTACCATTGACCAATCCTTAGCTATAGAAGTGACACTAGTGGACATGCCAAGTGGAGGTGTTGGAAAACGGTGCAAGTTTGTGAACCAAGAGAGGTTTCTGGTTGACAAAAAGTGTATTTTACAGATACAAAATGATGACGACTTATGTTGTGCCAGGGCAATAGTCACAGCGAAGGCTCGACTAGATAACGATCCCAAGTGGCATAGCATACGACTGGGAAGAGGTTTACAAACTGAATTGGCCAAACAGTTGCATCATCGAGCAAAGTTACCACTATCAAAATGTGGAATGGAGGAAATCAAGAAGTTCCAGGACGTGTTACCTGACTACCAACTTCATATACTCTCTAAGGATCATTTTAACGCCATTATCTACAGTGGACCCGAGACAGAGAACAAAATCTACTTGTACCACCATGACCAACATTTCGATGTGATAACCAGTATGCCAGCCTTTCTCTCCAGAAACTATTTCTGTACCAAGTGTAACAAAGGATATGACCATAAAGAAGATCACAAGTGTAACAATGCGTGTCATTCATGTCGGAAAGTTCATGACTCGAGCCAAGAGGACTGGATTCAATGTGACAGTTGTCATCGTTTCTTCAGAGGCCAGGAATGCTTCGCCCTCCATAAAAGAACCACGGTCAAAGGAAACTCAACATGCCAGTCAATATATCGATGTTTGGACTGTGATAAAACAGTCAATCGAAAACTGGATAGGAATCACCAATGTGGGCAAACATACTGTAAACAATGCGAAAACTTTTTCCCCGAGGGACACCAGTGTTATATGATACCGGAGGATGCAAGGTTTCAGGAACACATGTCCATTCAAGAAGAAGTTATTGATGAAATTGAAAATGCCAAAACATTTATCTTCTTCGATTTTGAATGTACACAGGATGACTTACTTCAATGTGAACGAGGTTACAAGCCTGATATCTATGGAAAATGTGGAAATTGCTTGAAGTCTAGCTGTGGTGCTTACGAGCACAAACCTAACCTATGTGTAGTACAGAAAGTATGTACAGCTTGCATAGATAAAGCAGATGACTGTGCAAACTGTGAACAACGGGAGCATATATTCGCTGGTGATAACACATTAAACTCTTTCTGTGAATGGCTCTTTTCAGAGAACAACTATCAGGCAACTGTTCTATGTCACAATTTTCAGGGTTATGACTCCTATCCCATCTTACAATATCTCTATCAGAACGCCGTACTCCCCCATGTGATTGCCAATGGAGCCAAAATCATGTCTCTTACGGTGTCACATTGCAAAATCAAGATGATCGACTCTATTAACTTCCTGCCCATGGCATTGGCTAAATTGCCAAAGATGTTTGGTTTCAATGAGCTCAAAAAGGGACATTTTCCTCATTTGTTTAATACAAAAGAAAATCAGAGCGTAGTGATGGATACTTTGCCCGATATCTCTTACTACGCTCCTGATAGCATGAAGCCTGAGGCGAGAGAAGAGTTCTTGGCATGGTACGAAGAACACAAAAACAATCGTTTCGATTTTCAGGCAGAACTACTAGAATACTGTAGATCGGATGTGGATATTTTGAGACGGTGTTCTCTGCAATTCAGAGACGATTTTATGGATATTACTAGTATTGATCCATTTGACCGTTGTATAACAATAGCCTCAGCCTGCAATCTGGTGTTTAGAACCAATTTTCTAGAACCCGACACTATCGGAATCATCCCTCATCATGGGTATAGACCTGAACAGAAACACTCTGTGAAAGCTCTTCAATGGATCAAATACCTTGCACATTCAGAAGGGTTAAATATTAAGCATGCCCGAAACGGTGGGGAGAAAACGATAGGCCCATACCAGGTGGATGGGTATTATGTTGCACAGGGCGGAGAGAAAGTAGTATTGGAATTCCACGGCGATTTTTGGCACGGGAATCCGACTAGATTCTCCCGCTCCACGGTCAATCCTGTCAATCAAATGACCATGGGAGAGCTCTTTGATAAGACTCTTGAAAAGAAACAGTATTTAGAACATCAGGGATATACGTATAGGTTCATTTGGGAGTCCGATTTTGACAAACAATGCCAAGATAATCCACTTATGAAAGCTTTTGTACAGCGTTTGGACATAGGCATGCCTCTAGAGCCCAGGGATGCATTTTACGGGGGACGCACAGAAGCCTACACACTGTACAAAGAGGCTTCCCGAGAAGAAGACATTGACTATTACGACGTGACGTCATTGTATCCATGGGTCAATAAAACAGGGAAGATTCCTTTAGGTCATCCTGAAATAATCACAGAAGATTTTGCCAGCATTCACACCTACGAAGGTCTTATCAAATGTAAAGTCCTCCCTCCTAAAGGTCTTTTCCACCCTGTCCTGCCCTGCAAAGTGAATGGAAAACTATTGTTTCATCTGTGTAACACATGTGCAGAAACACAACAGCAAACACCATGCTGTCACATCGACACACAAAGGGCCTTTGTGGGCACTTGGGTGCTTGATGAAGTAAAAAAAGCGTTGAAGATAGGATATGAGATAATACAGATTTATGAAGTGTGGCATTTTAATCAGATCTCTCAATACAATCCAAAGGCCAAGAAAGGTGGTTTGTTTACAGAGTATGTCAATACCTTTCTTAAACTCAAACAGGAAGCTAGTGGATGGCCAGATTGGGTCAATACCGAGGAAGATAAGCAGAAGTACATAGAGTTGTATAATCAGAAGGAGGGTATTCCATTGGACTATAGTAAAATCCAAAAGAATCCTGGGTTGCGGGCTTTGGCTAAACTCATGCTCAATTCATTCTGGGGGAAATTCGGACAAAGATCCCTTATGCCACAGGTAGATTTCGTAGATGATCCGTCGGTCTATTTTGACAAGTTGACGTCTGACCAGGAAGAGGTCACGGCTGTTAATTTTGTATCTAACGACATGGTGGAGATGCGTTGGAAATACAAACAAGATTTTGTAGAAACCAATGGCAAAACCAATGTGGTCATAGCCGCATACACCACAGCTCAAGCTCGCCTCAAACTTTACTCATACTTGGAGCTTCTTGGGGAAAGATCACTGTATGCAGATACAGACTCTGTGATATTCTCCACAAAACATGGAGAACCTAAACCTTCATTGGGAGACTATTTAGGTGACCTGACTGATGAAGTTCCCAACAATCGAATCATGACCTTTGTGACCGGGGGTCCAAAAAACTACGCCTATAGAACCGAATACCCTGATAAACTGGGTAATTACGCCAACTGTAAGATCAGAGGTATTACGCTCAATTGCAAAAACTTGCTGAATGTCAATTTTGGCGTCTTGGAGGAGTTTGTAACTAAACGACAAAGCGCCACTGTATCGGTCTGCGACGCTCACAAAATTACGAGAGACAGGGATATGGCAAAGATAGTTTCTGTCCCACAACGAAAGGACTATCGTTTAGTATTTGATAAGAGGGTACTCCGAGATCAGTACATCTCGTATCCATATGGGTATTAGTTCTATGTATGAACAGTTGCCTGGGATAGTCAAGGTTATATTGGTACACTATGTTAGATTAAATACGTGTTAATTAATTAATGTACATATTTGTATCAGTCTGTTTTACATACCTAAATAATGTCATAAATGTGTATATATACTGGAATAAAATACCCACAATATGATACTTTTGTTTGTCTTTTGTTCTATTTTTTCCTATGTGAGAGAGAGAGAGATAGACAGAGAGACAGAGAGAGAAAGAGAGTAACAGCGGTCTTGTTTACAATTTCACGGATGGTTCACTATGTCCTATATTTATTCACTGGAGACTGTGATATTGTAGCGCACACCGGTTTGTCGGCTGCTTATAAATCCCGGGTATAAATACATCCTCTATGAGGATCCCGATCTGGACAGGTTAATACCATCCTATTTGAGCAATGTTTATAAAATAATGATACATGCCGTCTGCTACGCAGTGTTGTCTGCTTCTTAATTCTTAACCCTTGTATAAACAACCTATTGTCATATATTTTACCCCATATCATCTCGTTGGTTCATACTATACACGTCGTCTGCTAGATGTTTACCTCGTCCGCTTTCTATTCTATATTTAGCCATTATACTCCACTTCAAAAATTGACTGCACCGGGCTGTGCCGGGCTGCGTGACGTCATTTATATGGACTAAAGAAGGGGTCAACTGGGTGCATCTGATCTGAACGTATGAGGTTAACTACTTCAGCTTCTGGTGTAGATGCAAACCGTTGTTTAGGTAATATTTCTCAATTAGTTTGTCAAATATCAATTGATTACATTTATATAAATTACAGCGCTCCCTGTCTACAACGACACCCAATGGGAGACACAAAGTATGATCGTTGTTCTGAGGGAGTCGTCATAGGGAGGGAAATTTGCTTCCAATTGCAAACAGCTTGACTCCAGATCAGACGCCGCGTAACGCGGCGTCTGATCTGGAGTCAAGCTCTTTGTCATTGGTCATTAAGTTTTTTTCTGTCGAAATGTCCGTTTTGTAACTTTTAGAAAAAACAGCAGACAACAATGCAGTCTTGAATAGGTTGGACATAATTGTCCTTTTTGGAAAATACCGCCAAGGGTCGTTGTAAGGAGGGAGTCGTTGTCAGGAGTGCTGTTGTAGAGAGGGAGCACTGTAATAACGTTTTTCTCTATCATCATAAAGGTCAAGTCGAAGACAATATTCCTTTTTGCTTAAGTTATATTTAATAATAACGCCGAACCTTATTAGCAGAAATACTATTCATGCACTATACATGTAACACTTGTTTGTCAGTTAATGTCTAGAGACAAAAAAGATCTGACTTAATTGAATAATGTGTAAGAAAGTTTTGTTTTCAGGCTTAGACAGCATGTACTCACTCAATGATAGAGGTTTATAGAGATATATTAGCCGTGCCATGACAAATCCTGCCTTATTGCATTGCAAATAGCGACGAGCAAGGCCAGCCGACGCGTCTTTATCTACTATATTTGACACCAATAAACATCTAAGGCATTGGGCTTCGCAATAGTTTAATGGTATCTGTTAGTGTATACGAACATCAGATGCAGAGCCTGGGATGACAATGGCGATTAATCTTTACAATGTTGCAAAGCAATAAGGCAGGTTTTGTCACGGCCATATATTTATTCGTACTGAAATATACCGCCCTTTACGCGTACCGACACGTGCAGATATTTTAACTTATATCATGCTAAGAACAGCACAGAAGTATGTGATGCTCATATTGAACTTTACGCAGACATATTTGAAACAGACGAAATTCAAGCATGATAATGGTTATGCTAGGCCAATATTTCATATACAGCGCTCCCTCCCTACAACGAATCAATCCTAACAACGACCCTTGCCAATGTTCACTAAACAGGACAATTACGTCTAACGCTTTTACTGCTGTAATATCGTCTGCTTAAAGTTGTCGTTTGCTGTTTTACTCAAAGTTACATATTGAATATTTTGACAGAAAAGCACGTAATGACGAGTAACAAACAGCTTGAATCCAGATCTTGATTCAAGCTGTTTGCAAATAATAGCCAAGTTCTCTCCCTAGAATGACTCCTGCCGAACAACGTACATACTATGTGTCTCTCATTGGGTGTCGCTGTAGAGATGGAACGTTGTAGAACTGACTAATTGAATATACTGCATCACCCCTGTCCTTAATAAAGCAGCTAACTTCGAAATCTAGAATTGCATATTTATCTAGAAAGGAGGAGCGTTACTGTTAGGAAATAGTTGTGCACTTATAAATCACTTTTCTATTTCTTCCTTATAATCCCTTAACAGCTCATCTTTTCCTATTTCTTATGACTTTATACAATTATTTTCTATTGATATATCTGCCTTTGTTTTTTATAGTTTCTATTTTTCTTTCGATCTATCTATATATCAATTTATCTATTTATAACCATCTATGTATCTATTTCTATCTGTCTACCCGTCTCTTTGTCTACCCCTCTCTATATCTATATCGATACCGTTGTATATATCTAGCTATCAATCAATATATCCATCCTTCTGTTCATCTCTCTCTCTGTTTTCTAAACTTATCACAAAATGTCATCCACTCAACAAATACGGTCTGGGTCGAAGGTTATAAATCGTCTGAGTTAAGTCTAAAGTCGTTCTCAACCATTGATTGGTCAGATTTTATCCTAGGCTCAAATCTGACCAATCAAATACTTGAGAACAAACTCAGTCTTAACTCAAACGCTTTAAACCCTTGGGCCCTGGTGTTGTTAGGAGACCGCTTCTTACGTAATCTCTTCACATCCATGGTGGCATCAACTTTAAATAACTGTGTCATCTGCTTGTATTTCTCAAATTTAAACGTTACATGTTTTGAGTCTATAAATTTGAGTCCAAAACAGTTAGGATCTTAATCAGAATTAATACAACTTGCAAATAAATATTGCACTCGGGGTAAGACAGTGATGTGAGCGTATTAATGTTAAATATAAACTTAACACTTCGCCGTCTAAGATTTAACTTAATAAATGTTTAGCTTGAGCAACATATAGTATGCGGATCTAATAACCTGTTTATAACATTAAAGACAGGTGATCACTTAAAGCAGGTTGAAAGTAAAGCAAAGTGTGCCTCAATGCACATTCTGCTTTACTTTCAACTTGCTTTAAACTACCATCTGATAGGCTATGAAAAAATATCTGTTATGGTTATTGTTCGTGAGGATATAAACTGGAACTATTTTCTTCAACGAAGGAATAAATCAAATACGCTAAAAGTCGCTTCTATGGGGGAAAGGGTTAAGACGATTTGTTTATCCACAGCTGACAAAACGTAGTTTTATATAATTATAATATCTTGCACAACACAAAAACATATATACATTTATGTCTAAACATAGTACGAACGCGTGAATATTAAATAGAGTAGAAATGTTAAAAGTTAAAACTTGTTACAGTAAGCTGATTAAATAAGATAAAGTAGAATGATGATATAATTGTTACTTTCAATAACCATAGGTACAGTACTGAACCTTATTAAATTAACAATTTTTGCGATTCGCCTGCAATTCGATGGCAATTCGCTTGCAATTCGATGGCAATTCGCTTCCGATTCATAATAGTAATTATACCCTCGGATAAGTTTTCTTGAATGGTGTATTTCACAAATGTTTGCAAATATGCCTTCATTAATTTTTTCGATTCCATTTTTGTCACAACCGCTTCGTAAAATTCGCGTACAAATATTCAAAAGTAGGATTTGTTTTTTGAAGCGCCCGATTCGATTGCAATTCGATGGCAATTCGCTTGCGATTATCAATTTAATTCAATAAGGTTCAGTACTGTACCTGTAGGGTGTTCAGTTACCACTATTTATCTGTTTAGGTTAGCAGTTTGTGCCGCGTGTGCAGCGGGCAGAGTACAGTAAAGAAATCATTTTCTTTCCAAACTACCGCGTTTACGCTTAAATTACTTGTTTCATTGCAAACAGTTTAGAGACAGATCAGACGCCGGGTAAACCTGCGTCTGATCAGGCTCCAAACTGTTTGCCACTCAGATTAAAACTGGTAAATAGAATTGTGGAAAAAATGTTATGTTCTATATTTCATTACAATGCGTTTGCGTTTGAACGAAAGAATAACGTTTTCACCCCCGTAATTCAGACCGGTAGCCAACGCGCAATGGATGACCATCGACAGCTATCGATTTCCTTACTGACCTCATGGCTGTATTGTTCACATTTTGTTCGAAATACAAAAGTTTTAAACGGCTGTTACAGTGGAGAATCTGTTATTCTTTCCCGTTTAAACGCAAACGTACGCAAACGCAAAGCAATAAAACGTAGAAAAGAACAACTTTTGGACAATTCTGATAATTCTTGTTTATCTTGGTGGCAAACAGTTAAGAGCCTGATCAGACGCCGGGTTACCCGGCGTCTGATCTGGCTCCAAACTGTTTGCACTGCAAATAACAGTTTTAGCGTAAACGCGTTTATTGGGAAAGAATAACAGATTCTCCACTGTATGTCGTTGGTGTTGGCATTTCAATTTGTCGGTGTACACACATATGTTTTGTCTTTTAACACATTCAGCCCTTGCAACGAGTATACTCGTCATTAACAAACACTTAACATGTCAAAGGTAGTATTTTCCAATGCGAAATGTGCATATCTGATCAGGGTATGCACTGTTTGTCATAGCAATATACTGGTAAAAGCAACCCTAACATGTCAAATGGAACTAGAATTAACTGGAAATGGCTATTTTCTAATACAGTGGAGAATCTGTTATTCTTTCCCGTTTAAACGCAAACGTACGCAAACGCAAAGCACTAAAACGTAGAAAAGAACAACTTTTGGACAATTCTGATAATTCTTGTTTATCTTGATGGCAAACAGTTAAGAGCCTGATCAGACGCCGGGTTACCCGGCGTCTGATCTGGCTCCAAACTGTTTGCACTGCAAATAACAGTTTTAGCGTAAACGCGTTTATTGGGAAAGAATAACAGATTCTCCACTGTATGTCGTTGGTGTTGGCATTTCAATTTGTCGGTGTACACACATATGTTTTGTCTTTTAACACATTCAGCCCTTGCAACGAGTATACTCGTCATTAACAAACACTTAACATGTCAAAAGTAGTATTTTCCAATGCGAAATGTGCATATCTGATCAGGGTATGCACTGTTTGTCATAGCAATATACTGGTAAAAGCAACCCTAACATGTCAAATGGAACTAGAATTAACTGGAAATGGCTATTTTCTAATACAGTGGAGAATCTGTTATTCTTTCCCGTTTAAACGCAAACGTACGCAAACGCAAAGCACTAAAACGTAGAAAAGAACAACTTTTGGACAATTCTGATAATTCTTGTTTATCTTGGTGGCAAACAGTTTAGAGCCTGACCAGACGCCGGGTTACCCGGCGTCTGATCTGGCTCCAAACTGTTTGCACTGCAAATAATAGTTTTAGCGTAAACGCGTTTATTGGGAAAGAATAACAGATTCTCCACTGTACAAATGTCAGGGGAGTTTATCCCTTTCACGTTTCATTCCATGACGTCTTAAAGAACATTTGCAAATATTTTTTATTCTGATTTGAGGGCGCGTCATGCGGCGTCTGGTCGGGGTCAAAACCGTTTGCCAATTGTTTCGAAAGTCCGTCTGTCATAATGCCTTACATCTAACTTTGAAACGACACTGCAGAAAGCAATATTGAACCAAATGACAATATGGCGTAGAAGGGGGTAATCAGCTCACGATCAATTTTATCATAAGAGGATTAATTATAGACGGCTACGGATCCAAGATTCCGTTACAGGTGAAACAATCGCGTCTAACGCACGTGACATTCACATATCTAAATTTGTTTTTGAGAAAGTTACTTTCGTTTCTTAAATAACATCTGTTTGTAGATCTATTCGTGTCAAAATAGGCCGATTGACATGTGAAATCATCATTGGAGTATTCCAGGCAATATGTTTTGCACTGTGTCATGTTTGCTAAATTTGTTTTCTTCACCTCATTCCAATCCTTAAATGTTCGACAGTTAGCTTCAACACGTTGAAATGTATCTCCATAACGTCCTGGGCAAGTCTCAACACATGCAGAACTACACTGGTCGTAGGAGAGTTCCTCCTTGCACCAGCACGTGCCGTTCGTGCATGTAGAGTTAATGTCGACACATTCACTGTCCGTCGCACATGGCTCCCGTATTCGTGATCCACACGAAGTGTTTTGATTCCAGCTTCCATTCGAACATGTCATAATACTTTGACCCTGCAGTAGGTTTGCATTGCCGCATGTGAAAGAAACAGTTGTATTCTCGAAAAAGGGCGTGGTCATATTTTCAACGGAATCATATATTTTCTCTCCTGCTGACGTGTTAACCTTTATTTGTGTCACTACAATATTTCTTCTTTTCTGTTCCAGGCTTCGGCATGCTCGTTTGCACGTGCCGTGTTCAGACCATTTTCCATCAGCGGTACATTCTGTAGCTGTTAGTCCATCTGCCTTGTATCCATATTTGCAAACAAGGATTCTTGCTGATCCCAAATAATTTGTATTTCCCAAATAGTTACCATTGTTAGCCTTAATTTCAGGACATACGATGGTGTCATCCAAGGAGCATTTCTGTTGGTGTAGTGGTGTGGATGGTTTAGCATTCGATATGTTTAGCAACGAATATCCCGAACATTTCTTATCACTGACGTTTGGATGTGATTCGAAGAGTTCACATATTGCCATCATTCCATGATACCCAACGTACTGACAATTTTGAACACAGTTACACCTCCGTGCACAATATGCCAAAGACACTTTATGTAGTTGAAGAATAGGCTGGTCCATCACACACACACCGTGAGTGATAAAAGCTAATGTACTCAAACCCAGGAACACTACGAAACCGAAACATTTGATGGTATCCATTACTTCGACTGGCTGAATGTTTGCTACAGTGGAGAATCTGTTATTCTTTCCCGTTTAAACGCAAACGTACGCAAACGCAAAGCACTAAAACGTAGAAAAGTACAACTTTTGGACAATTCTGATAATTCTTGTTTATCTTGGTGGCAAACAGTTTGGAGCCTGATCAGACGCCGGGTTACCCGGCGTCTGATCTGGCTCCAAACTGTTTGTATTGGAAATAATAGTTTTAGCGTAAACGCGTTTATTGGGAAAGAATAACAGATTCTCCACTGTAGCTAGTCCTTCCAGTATGTGCCTAGCGCGTGTCTATTATGCTTCTTGTAACATCTGCCAGACAAGTAGCGAGGCAAACGGTGATAAGTCATTTATAAGGGTACTGTAAAAGATTCATGTCAATCGATGTTTAAGACGTTTCAAAATAAGATCAATCTGACTTTCAAATGAGTACGTCACATTGACAGTGAAACACTATTACATGTATAGTGTAATAAGGTTTATATTTTATGTACACTGTTCGTCTTTATAGGTGAATGTAGGAGATAAGAGTGAGGTTGGGTGCCCCTAAACACAGGTTTAACCCCCAATGGTTATGATAATTAATTTATAATTAATTATTAATTGCTACTGACCGTACCAAGGCGGGCTCCTATATTCACTTTGCTTTATGTTTGTCTTGCTTGTTGTTTTCTATTTAGTGTGTACATTTAGATGAAGGAATTGTATTGCGTGTGTGTGGGTGTGTGTTGTGTTTTCTGCTTGAGTCTTTCGTATTTATTTATAAAGCTACACCATGCATTACTAACTTGTAATTATCCTTAACATGTTCACTATTCGCTTTTACCTAGCAGCTTTCACCTGACTACTTCAGGCTTCATCAGCTTTGTGACGGTCTGTCACTAACTGACCACTAACACCGCTCTGCTTGGTTTGCGATGTTAAGGTGTTGTCCCAGGTGTGCGGGGGATTGTAACGGTCCGTCCCTGTTCAGCGCCGGTTTGTACATGTATGCTCGAATGTAAAATAGATTCCTTTATATACGCCGATTTTATTCAACTGGCAGGGCGGAGCTAACCTTTGGCAAAGATAAACTTATTTACTTTTGATTTTAGAGTTGATATTTATAATTCCGTATTATATCATTATTTTCCGATACTTTCAACTTGAAGAAACACAATTTAAGCGTGCACCAATATCCACGTGCAATTGGTATATACAGTGCTCCCTCTCTACACTAACTCCCAACGGAAGACAACGATTGCGTGTGTTGTTCGTAGGGAATTATTATAGGAAGAGATATGAAGACTTGGTTAACATTTGCAAACAGCTGGAATCCAGACCAGACGCGGCATCTGATCTCGATTCAAGCTGTTTGTCATTCTTCAGTATCTTCCCTCTGTCAAATTGCCCTTTGATACAGTAGAGAATCTGTTATTCTTTCCCAATAAACGCGTTTACGCTAAAACTATTATTTGCAGTGAAAACAGTTTGGAGCCAGATCAGACGCCGGGTAACCCGGCGTCTGATCAGGCTCCAAACTGTTTGCCACCAAGATAAACAAGAATTATCAGAATTGTCCAAAAGTTGTTCTTTTCTACGTTTTAGTGCTTTGCGTTTGCGTACGTTTGCGTTTAAACGGGAAAGGTCCGTATCGAAATTCCACCCTGCCAGGTCACTAAAATCGATAAATACCCCGCTCGAACCACAATGGTGTCCGGTCTAGGATTCTTACAGAGTCAATGTCTACAGTGTGTCCAGGTCAGTAGGTGACATACCGTGACAAAGCTAGTGAACCCTGGAGTAGTCGGGTGAAAGCTCCTAGGTAAAACGTTTTCGATATTTGTGTGTGAATTTGAACAGTGAACATTTCAATAATGAACACTACCGCACAGTTAAACTTCCACCAGAGTTTAAGCTAAATTAAGAAATAAAACATTTATACCAGTGTTTTATGGTGCAATCGAACACTGGTAGGAGTTGAGATGCGTAGTAATTTTATCACGAGGCCTTTAGGTCGAGTGGTTTAATTACAAGCATCTCAACGACTACCCGTTTTCGATCGTAAGATAAAACACTGGTATCAATTTATTATTTAGATTCTAACACATAATTTGCACCGAAGCAACGGCGCTACATTTCTTGGAGGGCTCATTTTCGAAACCATAAGACGTCACGTTAGAACGTTTAAGCGCGTGAGTGTTCTATTGAAAATTCAAACACTGAAACATTCGTTCGTTGTTTATATAGGGGCGTGGCGAAGTGTGTTAGAATGCTAATTAGAATATCAATAGTGTATGACAGGAAACTGATTTAGTATACTAATTGTCAACGTCGTCCCAGTTTGCCATGTGTTATAAATGAATGATGATGAAGGCCATCGCCATTGGAAACAAGCTTGGCACTTGGGAACGTCCATTTCAGTGTCTGAGTTATGGCTTTGGAAACAGAATGCTACACAATTAACCCCTGTAGTGGATGCATACGTATACTTATTATGCGCACTCGGTTCAGAGCGCATTTCTAACTATTCGTCAAACTGCTTTAGATTTATACTGACTGAAAGGGTTTAAAATGCTGATGGTTTGATCTCACATAGCAAAAGGAGGAGAAAGCAATTACATTGAAACCCCTTTAAACCGGACATGTGTGGGGACAACATAAATGTCCGGTTTAGAGGGGGTTCCGGTTTAGAGGGGTTTTAACCCATAGCTTGTTTTATATATGGAAGATAGATCATTTAAAGCAAGTTGAACTAAAAGTAGAATGCGCCTTCAGGCGCATTCTGCTTTACGTTTACCCTGCTTTAAGGTACCATCTGCTAGAATATAGAAAATATTTCTGATGATACATATTCATGAATGTGTTTTCTTCAGTGAATGTAAATCAAAGGCATAAAAGGACATATTAATGGTGAAATTGGAGACGGGACCAACGTTTTTCCGGTTTAGAGAGAATTCCGGTATTAAGAGGTTCCGGTTTAGAGGGAGTTCACTTTAGTGAACTAAAAACTTGTGCGGTTGTGATGAAACGCACCAAATTAAAAATGTACTCGCAAAAAAGCAGAGTTTATATAATTTGGCAGCAGATAACAGCTTGATAAATACTCAGTGACATAATTAGATATTTCTGGTGATAAAATACAATATGTTACCTGTTTTAGGTACTTATGTACATTTTAGATGAAAACCTTCAATGCAAATACCATAATTATTCAAAGTAAATGTCAAACAGCTATTCTAACTACCTTAGGATAAAAACAAATATTAGAAAATATATTTCCAAGGATGGTATTGAGATTCTTGTTTTATCACAAGTCATTTAACATTTGGTTTATTGTATTGCAATCTTGAACGGAATCTCTCAGTGGGGTCTGCGAAAGATGCAAAGAATACAAAGCATATGCGCCAAGCTTGTTTTGAAACTAAGCAAGTATGCTAGTTCATAACAAGCTTTCTACCAACTGGATTGGCTTCCCATTAATGCCAGACTTGAATGTTAGCTGCTAACTGTTATGTTCAACTGTTCAGTTGGTCAAACTTCAGCTTATTTAACTGATCATGTAACAAGGCGTGATTTAAGATTTTTAGATTCTGTAACATGGTGCTACATTATTCCATTTAGTAGACGTTAACCCATTGATGCCCAGTGGATTCTTCCATGTTTATATATTGGATTAGTCCATTTTTTATCAAAGGGATGCCTGGTCAAAATGTTAATTTTCATTTTGTTTATACTGAAATTCCTATCAGCAAACAGTGCAGACTCTTATCAGACGCCGCATTATGTGGCTTCTGATCAGAGTCTACACTGTTTGCCTTTGTCCCATATATGGGATCGTGGGCACAGATGGGTTAACATTTTACGAAAGGGCTTTTAAAACCGAAGGAGCAAAATAATGGGACAATCTACCATCACATGTGAGACATTCTCAATCAGTAAGTGCAAACAGTTTGGAGCCAGATCAGACACCGGGTAACCCGGCGTCTGATCAGGCTCCAAACTGTTTGCCACCAATATAAACAAAAACTATCAATGATCCCACATTCTCATTTTATCTTATCATTTATTGGTGATAAATGACCTAGGCAGTGCCGTAGTGCAGTACAATCAAAACAAATCACTCGGTAGTTATGTGAGAAAATCCATTGTTTAATAATCACTTTAACCCTTTACCTGATAGCCTAGTTATTATATTGAAGATATGTGACTACTTAAAGCAGGTTGAAAGTAAAGCAGAAAGCGCCCTAAGGCGCATTCTACTTTACTTTCAGCCTGCTTTAAGCTATCATGTTCTAGAATATAGAAATTATTCCCTGTAATATATATTCATGACTGATAAAATTGAAAATATTTTCTTCAGCGGATGAATAAATCATATTCGCTAAAAGGCGCTTCTATAGGGGAAAGGGTTAAGTAACATTAAACCTTATCATACTAAGCGAGACTTTGCTAATTTTGGCAAACAGTTTGGATACAGATCAGACGCATACTCTTTCCATATATATATATTGATAGTTTATTCCTTTTGAAAACTATAAATAATATCTTGGGTGCTTTTTTTAACATTTTTCACAGACAATTTATTTCGAGTAGGCGGCAATTCAGTATGATAACTGTTAATTGTCTAAAGTTAAAGTAACCATCGTCAGATAATGTTAGGGCTCCAGATAAGGGGGAGTATTCTGAACAAATCAAACATTTTCTCACTCATACAACACCAAATCCTATGGTGTCACTACTCATTAGAATCGTCTCTTTGAGACGATTCTAATGAGTAGTGACACCATAGGATTTATAGCAGAAATAAAGATTTTAGTTTTTGAAAAACTCCCCTTATCTGGAGCCCTGAATGTTATATAATAAATGGTGCTAATGGAATATCAAAGTTGATATTTTGTCAACATTTCTGGCCGATACGAAAAAAAAGCAACAACAACAATACGACGAAGAAGGTATACAAGTTTTGTATTAATCTAAGAGAGGACACCGTAGATTCTGATAAACTTTGGACTGATTAGGCTCCAAACTGTTTGCATCGTACACAATGTTATAAGAACAGTGTACAGTACTTTAAGGTTACATTTAGTGCATCGTCGTCTGGTGTCAATTACCTCATTTTATTTCTCTCTATTTCCAGACATGACTGTTATATCGCTTACTATCCAGACGACAGATGGTTCAAACTATCGCTCAGTCTGGACTTCTGTTCAACCATTATTCTATTGCCTGTTTCCTCGTTTTGAAGATAAGTTTTAACCTGTTCAGATATAGGAAATAATTATGCTGTTGCACATTCATAACTGTGTAAAAAGGGAATTATGTTCTTCAGTGGAGGAATTAGTTATATTATGCGTAAACAGGTGTAAGTATGGAGTACATAGCGAACTACTGTATCGTCTAGTTCACACTGTTCTTCATTATTAGTTTCTTAAATTAAATATTAATGCCAGTTCTAAATAATACTCATAAATATATTGGCTACTAATTACATCCGGACTGAAGGTTTGTCAATCAGAAACATACCATTAGTTAGTATGCATCTAATGCATAATGTAGTATGTATTAAAATAGAATTAGACTATCGACACATTACAGACCAGACATGGAACTGTCTACTTTTTATTGTAATATATACTACTCAAAGTTTGCTAAGCACCAAGGGTAAACTTCCATATGTTCCAATACTTTGTAACTATCACTTTATCACCTTACATATGTTTTATTGTGTAAAAATGAACATTGAAAGGTTGATTTTACCAACGAATGACATCTTTAAGAATATTACTATATAGATTTAAATTGTTTTGAAAACTTTGGTGATTTCTCAGAAAATTCACATTTTGATCATTTTCTTGGGTTTCGCCTACATGTACATGCCCTAGACAAGTGTAAAATATAGCATAAGCCATAGTAGAGTAAACCCTTGGCAATCATACCTCCAAATTTGGAAGGAATCGACCAAAATTATTAAAAGTTATGCGATGAGAAAGTGATAGGTCCAATGCATACGAACTTATGGAGGTTTTACCCTTGGTGGTTAGCACACTTTGAGTAGTAGAGCATCTACAGAAATCATCCACCCTGAAGCTTTAATAGAAAATTTAATTTGCATTTAAATGAAGCCCATGTTTGACTATTTACGATTAATTTAAAAAATATGTCATTTCATTGCAACTCGTTTGCGTTTCGATTGCGTTTAAGCGGGAAAGAATAACGTCTCCTGATAAAATGTCATTTACTTTGAGATGGATTGCTCTGAGACGTCGTGTGTCAAATACCTTTTTTTTTGCTGCCTCTTGTCGACAGAAACGTTTCAGTCCAGACAGCAGGACAGTTTGTGACCGATTCAATCTAATTTTGGCTTCTGCTGTATAAGTGGAACATATACATTATCTGTTAATGACTACTTTAAACGTCGTTAGGGTTGTTTTGTTAAACTAACGGTACAATAGAGAGGACCTTAATCTTTCCCAATACACGCGTTACCGCTAAAACTATAATTACCATGGTAAATATTTTGGAGCCAGATCAGACGCCGGTTTACCCGGCGTCTGATCTGGCTCCAAATTGTTTGCCACTCAAACAAAACAAATAGTAGGTATTTTCTAAAAAGTGTCAATTTCGCAATTTCTTTGCAACTCGTTTGCGTTTCGTTTGCGTTTAAGCGGGAAAGAATAACGTCTCCTGATAAAATTTCATTTACTTTGAGATTGATTGCTCTGAGACGTCGTGTGTCAAAGACCGTTTTATTGCTGCCTCTTGTCGACAGAAACGTTTCAATCCAGACAGCAGGGCAGTTACATAGGTGCCAGACGCATGCTTTGCCCCAATATGACACCTCAAAACACAAATAAAGGGCATGAAAACGTCCTTTTCTATGACCAAACACCATATTCTGACCAAAAGCTCATTTTTGAAAAACATTTTTTTTATATGCGTCTGGCATGCGTCTGGCACATGTGGTCAGTTATTGACTGGTTCATCTAATTATCGCTTCTGCTGCATAAGTGTTTTAAGGTTATATCGATTATACAGTGATCCCTCCCTAAAACGGACATCCCAACAACGACTCTCTCCTTACAACGACCCTTGCCGCTGTTCCCTTAACATGACATTACAGTCTAACGCTGCACTACTGCAATATCGTCTGCTTAAAAGTGTCGTCTGCTGTTTTTCTCAAAGTTACATACAATGTATAAGTGGACATATGTGACCAGTGACAAACGGCTTGAATCCGGATCAGACGCCGCGTTACGTGGCGTCTGATGTGGATTCAAGTTGTTGCAAATGTAAGTAACTTTTTAATGTTTCCTTCCTATAACGACTCCCCCCGAACAACATGCACAATCCGTGTCTCCCATTGAGTGTCGTTGTAGAGAGGAAACACTGTACTACAAAACTTAAACGTTACGTTGTCAAACAGTTAAGGTCCAGATCAGACGCCGAGTAACTCGGCGTCTGATCTGGATCTTAACTGTTTGAAGATCAAACCATGGTATATGTAAGTTTATTACGCTTGTACTACAAAAGTATACTGTTAATTTGTCAAATAATTAAGGTCCAGTTCAGATGCCAAGTAATTCGGCGTCTTATCTGGATCTTAACTGTTTGAAGTTCAAACCATAGTATTTGTAAGGATATTTCGGCTTAAACTGTAAAATATAAACGTTACGTTTTCAAACAGTTTAGGTCCAGATCAGACGCCGAGTAACTCGGCGTCTGATCTGGACTTAAACTGTTTGAAGTTCAAATCAGGGTATATTAAATGTAACCATTAACTATTCAGCATCAAACGTGGAGGACAATCTAAAGTTTGATATCATTTAATACGGCTAGGGATAATGTGTATGTATGATCACGTGGCAAAGAGCTTTTACAAATGCCTGCAATCTTTGCCAGACATCGGAATGGGACAGCTACAGTGGCGAAAACGTTATTCTTTCACGATAAACGCGTTTACGCTAAAACTAGTTTATCTTTTACAAACAGTTTGGAGCCAGATCAGACTGTTTGCCACCAATATAAACATGAATTATCAGAATTGTCCAAAAGTTGTACTTTTCTACGTGTTAGAAAAAACAACGTGCTCACAATTTAGTATGAAACCACTTCGCGGCTTCATACAGTGTGACCAGGTTTTTATTCTATATATTCCTGAAAGGAAATGCGATTTGTTTAATTTTTGCATTGCAATTTGCGTTTTGTTTTCTTTCAAACAGAAATAATAGCACCACCGAGAGTTATGCCCTATATATATATTTAACTATATATGTGTGATTCCGCTCATCTATTATTAGATGCAAGTCCTTTTGATTGAAGCATTAACAATATGAGCCCTATTCACGTACATATGCATAGTTTGCAAACAGTGTACTAGTAAGAAGTACACTGTTCCGATTTACCTACCGTCCTTTAAGTTCTAGGCAGTAGGGACAATCTCGGTAAAAGAAACAGAAACGCGACATCTAATTAGGATCCTAACTGTTTGCAAATAACGCATGTACTCGGGGTAAGGCAGTGCACGTGAAAATTCAGCGTCTTATAAGGATCAAAGAAAGCCAGTTTGCAGACAACAACTGTATAGTGTTCTGACTGTTGCGTTAACAACCTCTAAACAATTGAGTCGTGCATAGACAAATCCCGCTCATTGCATTTCAAGCAGTGTAAAGCAATGCCAGACGCCGCGTCAAAGACGCGGCGTCTTGCATTGATCTACACCGCTTTACACCCACGTACATCTAAAATATATTTATGTAGCTACATGTATATGATATATGGTATTTTGCAATGTAAATAAACTAAGATTCAGAGCCTGGGGTGAAAACGATGCTTGGTCTGTAGCATGTTGCATTGCAATAAAGCAGGTTTTGTCAGTGCATGGCTCAATTATGATATGTTATGTGAAATTTGTCAGCAAAAGAAGTTACGTCTCATGACACATTTGTCAGCCAATAAATAGTTTTTTACGCACACTGCATTTAAAATCTAAAGGACACATCAAGTTGGCTGAAGGAAATATTGATAATATGGAATTTAATGTCGCGTCACTGGGATAAAATAGCCACATTAGAAACCACGTGAGCTTGATCGTGCCTCACAAACTGCGCAAACTGCATTAACATTTGTTATGGGTCTCCGTGGACTACATTAAACTGCAATTGTAGTCGAACTGACTGTCTGTAAAATACGGGAAATGTGGGAGGTTTATAAAGACTGTCTATTTTCATTTTTCACAATCCTTTCAATGTCCGATGTCAATAACCCAACCTTTTTATTGCCTTACCGAAAGGAAAATATATATCTAAAAACAGTTTGCATCCTGGTCAGACAACGCGCAACGCAGGACCACTAAAATGTAAATAAAAGTATAGTTTTATTCATTTTTGTGTTATTCTTATCGTATAGTGTTGTTTGGCATGGCCTTGTTATTTATCATGCTTACTGCTTTTCTATGATTTACTCAATGTGTCATGAAAATGTACATTTTATGATTAACGGAATCTATTTATCTACAATGTATAAGGTCCGAACTGTTTTACACTTATTTCCATATTTAGTAAGGTGGTTCGCGGGTAGCTTATTCTGTGTCAGAATTCTTTGAAACCTTATTCAAATTGAAATATACCATATGGAGAGTGAAAAATCGTTAAAATAAAAAATAAATTACCGTACCATCTGCGCTAACAGAGAAGACACTGAAGACACTGAAGCAGATCAAACTTTTCTTTATCTAAATCTTCTACTATAAGCACGTTCCGCAAAGATCAGGTGAAAGTCATCAGCATTTCCGGAACTCGAGATGCGGGCCGCCCGCTGTCGAACCACCTTAATTCAAACTGCCTTAACTTTTAATTTGAATCTTAAGTTTTACGACAAGTGTTGTAAACTGGTGACGCCATGGCGGTGAATGGTTTGACATAGCAAACACGATCACAGACACTAGCAATATGGGGGTCCGTCTAATAATAAGTCCCCAATAAGGACCCAAACTGTTTAACACTCGTTTCGAAATTTCGTCAGTCATAATTCCTTAATTCTAACTTTGAAACGGTATTGTAGACTACAATGTTGACAGAGATTACACTATGGTGGTGGAGGGGTAAAGGACGATAAACCTTGACAGGTTTAAAACAAGTGTTCTTATTGAAATTGCCTTATTTCAACCCGTCCGTACATATCATGCCACTATTTTAGCTTTTTCTTTTATGTTTTATGTGTTTTTAATAAAACCATTAGCACATGTTGGCTTAACAATATAAACTCCTTAACTCAGAAACCCCTAACAGTTACATTGTTCAATTTTGACTAATAAGGGTTGAATTTACAATATATATTGCTAAATGACAAATGGAGCCATCTGATCAAGATTTTCACTGTTTGCATAGGACAATTGTACTTTTTACAAATACATTGTTTCTGTATGACGAGTATATACTCGTGGCTAGGGTTGTATGTTTTAATAACCATTCTATTATCGTTTGTATACAGAGTAATCGTTTATTGCACAAGTATTAATTTATTATATATAAATAAGATATTATCACGCAGCGTCTGGGTTGGGTCTTCACTTTTTAGAATCCTTCAGCACCCATGTTATAGCATGCTACCTCAGCTGTTTGATAGTTTTGCAATTCCTGAAATGTCAGGTCTGGAATTACCACAAAGCTTCGTCAACGCTTTTGCGCCAATGTTATACGGCTGTGTTTTGCTAATTTCATTTTATGCTGACGGTCTCGAAATGCCAGACTGTCATTTTCTTGCATAAAGAAATGAAGCCTTTGTAATATTATCTCGTTATATTAGCAATATAGCAATAGAGACGACCTAGTCTTTTATATGAGGTTAACGCTTTCACTGTTTTCTAATGTTTCGTCTGCTTTAACCCTCTTACCGCCAAAATATCGTCTGCATCAGTAATATCGTCAGGGCTGTCATGTCTCCGGATTTTTCCTAAATCTCCGGATTTTTTCCCTGTACATGGTAGCTTAAAGCAGACTGAAAGTAAAGCAGAATGCGCCCTAAGGTGCATTCTGCTTTACTTACAGCCTGTTTTAAGCACAGGGACGGGACACGATTGATTTTTGATAAAAGAAAAATTCAGAATGTATATAAAGAGACTATGTATATATGTCTCTATATATACATTCTGACATTTTTTTTCTCAAACATCAATCGTGTCGCCTCCCTGTGGTTTTAAGTAGTCGCATGTCAACAAAACAAGAACAAGGATATTGAGTAAAGGCACGATTCGTAAAATCGCACTTGAAAAATGCAAATTTGGAAATCTTAGGATTTTCCATGTCACTTTATGGCAGCCCTGTATCGTCTGGAATACATGTACTTCTAAAGTCAAATTTAGGGATGTAGTGACTGACAAAATAGCGATACGAGTGTAAAACAGTTTAAAAAGTTGCTTTTTTACGACATTGGAAGTGAAAGTGTTACAGTACTGAACCTTATCAAATTAAATTGATAATCGCAAGCGAATTGCCATCGAATTGCCATCGAATCGGGCGCTTCAAAAAACAAATCCTACGTTTGAATACTTTAACGCGACTTTTCAGAAGCGGTTGTGACAAAAATGGAATCGAAAAAATTAACGAAGGCATATTTGCGAACATTTGTGAGATACACCACTCAAGAAAACTTATCCGAGGGTAAATTAGTATTTTGAAATCGCAAGCGAATCGCCATCGAATTGCCATCGAATTGCAAGCGAATCGCAAAAATTGTTAATTTAATAAGATTCAGTACTGTATATACAGTCGAAACTCGGTAATACGAATTCGCTTAAATCGATCTTTCCAATATTTCGTAAGTTTAATTTTGATAAGTCGATCTCGCTTAAGTCGTTCTTTCCAATAGTTCGTAAGTTTAATTTTGATAAGTCGATCTCGCTTAAGTCGCACATACCCGTATTTCAAAGTTAAAACGTGGCTAAGCCACGTTTTAACTTTGAAATATGGGAATGTTCGAAGTAACACGAGTTCATAGAATCGAGTTTTTACTGTATATCAATCCAATAGCCGTCTGTAGAGATCACTGATTACATATGCAAACAATATAGACCTATTGGAGCACTGTAATCAGATAAATACGAAAGACTCAAGCAGGAAACGCAACACAAACAATACACCCACCTCTCAAGCAGAACACACACACAGTCATACCATAACAAACACACACACGCACACTCCCATTCCTTCATCTACACACTAAATAGAAAACAACACGCAAGACAAACATAAAGCAAAGTGAACATAGGAGCCCGCCTTGGTACGGTCAGTAGCAATCAATAATTAATTATAAATTAATCATTAACTACCACTGGGGGGTTAAACCTGGGTTTAGGGGCGCCCAACCTCACACTTATCTCCTATATTCACCTATAAAGACGAACAGTGTACATAAAATATAAACCCTGTTCCACAACCTCACAATCAAAAAGACCGCCAGCACAGTAAGTAAATACATGTAAAACATTTAACAAAAATTCTATGACAAGATCATTAGTAACATGGGAAAGAATTAAACATTCAAGCCCGTGTTAAAAACAACCCACTATGGCAACGGTCAAATTGTACTCAAGCGACTAGTCTGTAGTTACGAGTAACTGTAAGACATGGAAGGGGCCAGGGTACGACAGAGAGGGAGAGAAAAAACAAAGCACGAAAATCCGATATAACTCTCCCGGTTAAGGACGGCTTTAGAGATACATCATCATGTAGTGCTAAGCCCTGTCTGTCGTCGCACAACCAAAGAGGAAAGCATAGTTATCAATGTAGATTGATCGATAACCAAACGTGAAGTGCGCAGCAATATAGTTGGATCATAATCTTTTTTGAGGAAAAATCTAATACGTTTCACAAATAGGTTTTGAAAATGTATATGTCCAAGAATCTTACGAAGTCTGTAAATCACATCACCATAAAACTCCGGATTTGAAATACCTTGCCGCAGAAAAGACTTTAAGTTACATTTATACTTGTTAATGAGAGGAAGATTTCTATAAAAGAATTTAGAAAATGTTTTACGAAGTTTATGAAATCTGTACCCCTGTTTAAGAAGCTTTTCAGTAATAGGAGTGCACTGTTTGATATTTTCATTGTTTTTTGTTGTCATACCAAAGATGGAACAGTATACTGGTTCAAAAGCGCGTTCAAGTACCGTATCAGCGAACAGTAACGTTAACCGATGCAAACAACCCATATAGTACGTTCACCAATACTCTTCAATAATAACTCATTGCGCCCCCATGTTTATTAACTTTTAAAGGGTACGAACGATTTATGTACGAATCTATATAACACAAGCATAATTCCTTTCGTCGCCATTTTGTTTTCTTTGTTGGCTATGGCTAACTACCTCTAAGGCCGTTCGCGCCGTTCGCAATCGGTAACAACCAAACCATCGTTAAGGTAAATTGTTACCGTTTTCTGTTGCAATCGATACGGTACTTGAACGCGCTACAGGAGAGTCAAAAAGGTTTATACATGTAGATACCCACAAGAGAAAGTTAAGATTGAAAAGATTTACATGTTTATAATACAAAGTAAGTATGCATTCTCTGTGAAGGCGATCAACTGGCTGGCATAAAGGTCGGCCATACAATATCAACAAATGGGAGTTCAGCATCAGTTCTTTTTGGATGTATTTTATAAATTCCAAAACACGTTTACTGCGTATGGCAGACATGCAATACAGTAATCGTGCGTGCAATGTTTCTTTAAAAACTGCATCATGCAGTACTCTGCACCCTCCCTACAACATGAACCAATTTGAGACACGTATTACGTGTGTTGTTTGGAGGGAGTTGTTATGGGGATTGGCATTGACTTGCACTGAAAACAGTTTGAAACCAAATCAGACGCCGCGTATCGCTACGTCTGATCTGGATGCAAGATGTGTTTCAATATTTCGAATTAAAAATTTAGACATCATTTCGCATGCGTTTGTAATTCTGAAAAGCTCTAGCCGGTCACGTGACGTCCTGAGGTGTCAATGTATACATTTACAATGACGTTGAATGTCTTGACTACCTTTTCAAATTAATTCAAACGTATGAGTGGGCAATATGAAAAATGTATAATCAAAACACCAAATCTATGAGAACAGAATACCTACTACAAATCAGGCATATCAGGGTTTTAACCTTTGGATTAAACATTTTGATTTCATTGCACAAATGGAAATGCGAAAGGTAAACATTAGTCAATGCCATGCCGTATTTTACTATCAATATTATACACTGCTCCCTCTCTGCGACAACGCCGAATGGGAAACACAAATAGTGTGTGTTGTTCGGAGAAAGTTGTTATTGGGCAAGAAAATCTATACCCTGATAGTACATTTGCAAACAGTTTGAACCGCGATCAGACGCCGCGTAACGCGGTGTCTGATCTGGATTCAAACTGTTTGTGACTCGTATTTGTGTTTCTTTCTGTCAAAATGTCAATTACGTAACTTTGAGAATAAACAGCAAACGATAAGTGTAAGTATTCGATATTGCAGTAGTGACAGCATTGTCTAAGCGTTGTTATAAGGAGGGAATTGTTCGGAGAGCTGTTGTAGGGGGGAGCAATGTACCCGTAGTGAGTGACTACTATACAGTGGAGAATCTGTTATTCTGACGTCATTCGTGACGTCATACAGTGGAGAATCTGTTATTCTTTCCCGTTTAAACGCAAACGTACGCAAACGCAAAGCACTAAAACGTAGAAAAGAACAACTTTTGGACAATTCTGATAATTATTGTTTATCTTGGTGGCAAACAGTTTAGAGCCTGATCAGACGCCGGGTTACCCGGCGTCTGATCTGGCTCCAAACTGTTTGCACTGCAAATAATAGTTTTAGCGTAAACGCGTTTATTGGGAAAGAATAACAGAATCTCCACTGTATGAGGGAGTGTGACTATCTCTGAGGACAAATGGTTGCTTGAAATAGGAACCCCTATATTTAGTACTACCAATATACCTTTATGTTAGTGTTCGTTTTTACTGTTTACACACCAATAAACTTGTTTTTACCCTTTCGGCGCCAAATTAATCTTGAGTTATTTTAACCCCATTCGGCGCTTTATTTCCGTCTGCTTTAATAACGTTTTTAAGTTAGATTTAAGGTGGTATAATTTAAGAAATATCGATACGAGTGTCAAACAGTTTTGATCCAGATCAGATACCGCGTTACGTGGCGTCCGATCTGGTTCCAAACTGTTTGCAAATTGGCGCCAAAAGGGTTTGCCCCTAATTGGATGCTCACTGCGATCGGTAGGTGCACTTTAAATGCAAAGTGTTGGATTTGAAAAACAACTTTAACTTGTTTACAGTTACATTTACTTGTGACGTCATATATAAGCGGGTCATAAACTAAATTGTTATTGTTTATTTCGAGACTCAACTCTCTCATTTTCGACTTCTTTAGTGTTAAATTCTTTTGGAAAATAAACTAACTGAAAAATAAACGTGACGATATTCTTAAACTCGCCGTCTGTTAGAACACTTGTCTAGGATCTACAAAACAAGAAATAAGTTTACAAGAAGTTTTATTTCGTTGTGGAGCAGATGGTTCCTTCAAAACAATATGTGAAATGGGAGACCGTATCTGACCTGTCCAAGTTATTTTGAGACTGGAACATTCTAAAACTTTGAAAGGGGAGAGTTTTCTCTACACCTAGTTAGAGATACGGATAGCTGTAATTGTTGTACGTAATGTACAGTAGAGGATACATTATTTTTCCCGTCGCAGACGGGTCTGTTTTGTATTTTGACCTCAACTCTATGAAACAATTTAACCAATCAGGAATGATCAGAAATCCTGGTCAATGATCACGTGCTTGAAATGCAGTACTCTTATCGGCCAATGGCCTAGACTGGCGTTCTGTTATTTTTTCACATCAATCTTGCGAGTGTAAACCTGGCAAAACATTGAGATGCAGTCTATGTCATCATTTCTAAATTTAGCGTGGATAAGCTCTAAATTTAGCTGTTAAGTCAGAATCTCTCTGGTTAAGTGAATACTGTACAGTGGAGAATGTGTTATTCTTTCCCAATAAACCTGTTTACGCTAAAACTATTATTTGCAGTGCAAACAATTTGGAGCCAGATCAGACGCCGGGTAACCCGGCGTCTGATCAGGCTCCAAACTGTTTGCCACCAAGATAAACATGAAATATCAGAATTGTCCAAAAGTTGTTCTTTTCTACGTTTTAGTGTTTTGCGTTTGCGTACGTTTGCGTTTAAACGGGAAAGAATAACAGATTATCCACTGTACCCCACACAAAACTTTAACCTGCGACGGAATATCTTTTTTAAAGATATTTCTTGTTTTCTGTTTAAACGGTAATGCAACGCACTTAAAGAGGCTCGCAACCGGATTTAGCATTACAAATAGTAATTTGTAAATATATGTCAAATGCTTATATAAATGGGTAAGATTTAGTTTAGGATAATAAATTATGTTAAAAAATGCATCTCAAAAAAAAAAAAAAGAAGAAGCTCTGGTGGGATTCGAACCCTTGACCCTCCCTGCGGAGACAAACATGAAAAATGAGGAAGCGCCTTTACCACCTTGGCTACCAACGCTCTCTCTATATATGGTAGCGAATTAACGTACTTCACTGGTAGCGATCGATAATACTTTATTCGGCTCGGGTTTACGTCTGAGCCCGTGTAGAGAAGCAACAACAACAACTATACCGTCAGCTATAGAAAAACGATGGAAAATATAAAAATAACTAAGATTCGGTGACGATTCTTGAGACTTTTTTGGACTGATCATATTTTTTTAATGTCAGAAGCCAAATAATGCCACAAATTTGCTTTTATTTGAGTATTTTATTTCAGTTTGACAAGAACACCATCCGGTTGCGAATCCCTTTAACTGTGGAAATAACTTTTAGATAATTTAACTATATTTAACTATCTGAGTAACAAACAGGTTGGAGCCTGATCAGACGTCGAGTTACCAGGCGTATGATCTGGCTCCAACCTGTTTGCAATGGAAATACTAGTTTTAGTATACTTGTATAAATGCGTTTATTGGGAAAGAGTAAACTTCAGTAAAGTTAGCGCAGCGGTCTCGTGCTGCACGAAGATCATACTTATCTCAAGTAGGAAAGTGTACGATTACAATTTCGATGTAACCTTGCTTACCTTTTTACCATTATTAACTATTCTGTTCTAAACATAACTCGGACAGTTTAGAAAAAGCATACAATACATGTAGGAAGATTTATAGGTCAGTTGTATTGCAAAAAGAATTAAACTCTAACCCCAGTACACTGGTTATTGGCAAACAATTGAATCCAGATCGGATGTCGAGCCACTCCAAACTGTTTGACCCCCATTGCAAAGAAATAGAGGATAACTGTTTTTTTCAGTGTAAGATCGAAATTTAATCCATTGAGTGAACATCAGACGTTATATTTTCACGAGTGGCGAAGCCACGAGTGAAAATATAACAGTCTGATGTTCACGAAATGGATTAAATTCGATCTTACACTGAAAAAACACAGTTATTCTATTTATTTATGCTTTTAAGCCACTTTTTAAACGAAATTGTTTAAAAATTGAAAGCGAACGTACATTATTTATCCCGTGTTGAGCCCCACGTTTTATGTCGAACACATGCGCGTGACAGTTGGCGGTATAATGACGTCATCCGAATGACTTCGTTGCTCCCGAGTTTGGATTCGTGCTCTTCCGGTGAGTAGTTCGCGACAAATCGGACTGCCGGAATTTAACGATAAGACACGATTGACTACGATTCTTGGGGAGCCCTACGGGGAAAATTCATAATAAAAGCGATTGGTGATAATCCACTGCAGTGGATTACCAAGTGATCATCCACTGCTATATCGTGGTAATCCACCGAAAAGCATAAATAAAATGACAAAGTTTCTTTGATATATGACCACCGGACCAAATCAACAACGATATCCTACGATATTACATTAGCCAATTTACATAGAATTTCAAGTTTGAGAAATAAAAGCAAAGTACAATCGTTTAAAGCAGATTGCATGGTGAATGTGTATATGTTAACCCATTATCATGATAAGCGCGACTTTGCTAACGTTTGCAAACCGTGTGGATCCAGATCAGATCCAAACTGTTTGTCACTCATATCAATTGTTTCTTCATTTTAGAAAACAGAATGATAAGTGTTGACAATGTGTATGAAAGGTTGGCGCAGCATTTATTTGATTGTAGACACATCAAAGAGAGCTTAGTTTCAGGTGTTTCCAAGAACCATCCTTTGACATTTACGACAACTATAAATGTTAACCTTTGCCTTCGCGTCTGATTCACTAATAGCGTCTGTATTTTAAAACTCATGTTAACCCTTTCCCTGATAGAAGCGACTTTTAGCACATGCATTTTATTCATCCGCTGAAGAAAATAGTTCCAATATAAACTGTACTGAATATGTGTCATATTTAATACTTTCCTTATTCTAGCTGGTAATAGCTTAAAGCAGGCTGAAAGTAAAGCAGAATGCGCCTTAGGGCGCATTCTGCTTTACTTTCAACCTGCTTTAAGAAGTCACCTATCTTCAATATTATGACTAGGCTATCAGGTAAAGGGTTAAAGCCAGAGTATGTTCAAAATGCATCTATGAGGACATAAATTGGATCCTGAACAGACGCCGAAAAACGCGGCGTCTGATCAATTCGAAATGTTTGCAAAATCTAAAATCTTAACGACTAATTTGCAATTGATGCAAACATGTTCACGAAGCACAACTAGCTCTTTTACGAGACTAACATATTGTATATATATATAAACAGACACTATTTATAATACCACAGCAACAATATTGGGAAAGGTCGACAGACAAAAGCAATATCCAACGTTGCAAATGTTAAGCCTAAAATGCTTTAGTGCTTATATATAGAAAAGCAATATTGTTTTACTCGCAATGAAAAAGAAAATATAAATATGTCTACATGGTGAAATGATTCTACCATTTGAGTTATCAATATGGTACTTGGTTCCATCTTGCAAACAGTTGGGATCAAGACAGTCCTTTATTAGGATCTTCAATAGAAAATGTGAATCGAGTAGTTTGTATTTGACATATCGGATCCGTTCACATAAGTTTTTTGCAGTGATGAGAGACATATGAGCGATTGAATCTTTACTCAATATAATTATAATAGTACTCCCTCTCTACAACGGCCCTCCCAACAGCGACCCCTTACAACGACCTTTGTCACTGTTCCCTAAAATGACAATTATGTCTAACGCTTTTACTGCTGCAATATCGTCGCTTAAATTAGTCGTCAGCTTTTTTTTCAAGTTAAATAATGGCCATTTTGACAGGAAAAATCCTTAACGACGAGTGACAAGCTGCGTTACGCGTCGTCTGATTTGGATTCAAGCTGTTTTCAAACTATTATTATTATTATACCAGATTTATATAGCGCTCTTTTCACACAGGGATTGTGCATTCAAAATCGCTTTGCATGAAATAACACATATGTACCTATAAATCGAGAAAAGACAAAATAACTACAATCATATCTGAAATAAAACATGAATAAACATATAAAGACAGTCCCCCAAAACGGCGATCACATTACCCCCATCAATCAGCAATGAACCGACCGGCTAAGTATTGCCGACTGATATAAATAATGGTAGAGCGCCCATTGCAGGCCATCGACAAAACACATATAACTATAATTAGATCTAAAATAAATAAGAATAAACATACAAAAGACAGCCCCCAAAACGGCGATCACACTACCCCCATCAATCAGCAATGAACCAACCGGCTTTAGATTGCCGACCAATAGAAATAATAGCAGAGCGCCCAATGCAGGCCATCTAATGTAACATAACTAGGAAAAAGAGCATGCGACCATAACTAAAAACCTAAAGAAGACCAATGACATGATTAAAAATGGTGAAAGCTGTCCAAGAATTATACCACAGACCCCGCCAGCTGGTTTCAAAAGAGATCAGAGCCATATCCCTAAAAATCGCGTTCAACGACTCAAACACACGGTTTGCTTTTTGAAGCGCCCGATTCGATGGCGATTCGATGGCAATTCGATGGCAATTCGCTTGCGATTATCAATTTAATTTAATAAGGTTCAGTACTGTACTCTCTCCACCCCACACCCGCGGGACCTACATGTTCCATGGCTGAACTTACACCCTTACTTTATAAAACATCAAGATAAGAAGCTGTCCCTGAATAATACCGCAAACCCCAAGCCAGTCGGTTTCAAAGAGATCAGGGGCAATCCCTACCATCAAGATCCACCGAACAGGCATGGGCAAACGGTACAATTCCAGAACTCCCATGTAGACCCACAATATCTACAGCAAGAACATAGCCCGGAGGTAGCAGTCATCCATTTCCTAATGTGTTCTAATAATAAATATTAAAGAAGTGTGTTTTCAGACGTTTTTTGAAGACTGCAACTGAGCTCGCATCTCTGATGTCTGATGGTAGAGAGTTCCAGAGCTTTGGGGCTGCATGCATGAAACTTCTATCTCCAAACTTCACCAAACGACTTCTCGGCACAACCAGCGATACTGATTTACTCGCAGACCGCAACTCTCTTCGAGGTCTATACACGTCCAGCATACTAACAATGTACCTTGGAGAATCATTGCACATGGCTTTGTATGTGAGTGTCAGAATTTTGAATTCAACTCTGTGTTGAACTGGAAGCCAGTGAAGCTCCATCAAGACTGGAGTGATGTGATTGTACCGAGGAGTCCTGGTAATGATGCGGGCAGCTGTATTTTGCACACGCTGTAGTTTTCGTAGTGAATCAAACAGTGTAGACCCTGATCGCATCATAGTTTATCTAAAAGGTACAGGCAGAATGGCAAATAGTGTAGACCCTAATAATCCGAATGGAACAATCTAATCACTGTCTATTATGTTTGTTCAGGCTTGTCGGTTACAATATGAAGATATATAGCGGTGATTGGTGCCTTGAATGTAAATGCAGCGCTCCCTCTCTACAACGGCCCTCCAAACAACGACTCCCTCCTAACAACGACCCTTGTCGCTCTTCCCCCAAACAAGACAATTATTATTCCCAATCTATTCACGGCTGTAATATCGTCTGCTTAAAATTGTTGTCTGCTTTTTTATTCAAAGTTACATCATGGACATTTTGAAAAAACTTAATGACGAGTGACAAACAGCTTGAATCCAGATCAGACGCCGCGTTACGCGGCGTTTTATCTGAATTTTAGCCGTTTGCAAATGGTAGCCAATTTCCCTCCCTATAACGACTCCCTCCGAACAACGCACACAATATTTGTCTCCCATTTGGTGTCGGTGTAGAGAGGGAGCGCTGTATATCGCCTTCACTACTGAATGCGCATATGCTTGCGACAAGATCAGATTTCCAGTTACTCGGTGGCTGTTCAGTAAATTAATATGTTTACATGATTGTAACACTGAAATAAATTTTACAAAGTCAGAATTATAAAAAAATTGAAAGGCAACTAGACGGTACAACTGGATCTCTCTCTTCAACAGCACCCAATGGGAGACAAAAAATGTGTGTGTTGTTTGGATGGAGTTGTTGTAGGAAGGGAGGTTACGACTTGGCCTTTTTTCAGTTTTGATTGTTTTTTCCATTGTCACATGTTGCGACACACACACGTGTATCGCCATTCACGTGACGAGCAACTACGCATTATTACACAAAAAACCCATTTAAATAGTGTTAGTGTGCGTGCAAGAAATACAATGGAGAAAACGTTATTCTTTCCCGTTTAATCATATACGAAACGCATAGCAAAGAAACGTAGAAAATAACAACTTTGGGAAAATCAGGATATTCATGTTAATTTGAGTTGCAAACAGTTTGAAGCCTGATCAGACGCCGGGTAACCCGGCGCCTGATCAGGCTCCAAACTGTTAGCAATAAAAATAGTGATTTAAGTGTATACGCGTTTATTGCGAAAGAATAGCGTCTTCTCCACTGTACATGTAACACACAGGTACATGTACTTGACACATACATCTTGATCTATTACCCAAAAAAAATGTTTTTTTTATTAGACTTCTATTATATAATTTTGTTTTGGTAATATATATAGATGTATGTGTCAAGTACATGAGATGTAACCACTTTGCCCTAAAAAACGACTTAAGTCGACCTTGTAAAGACTTTGTAACGAGGTGTCTGATGAGGATCCAAACTGTTTGACACGCATATAGAGATATCTGAAGACATTCTACCGTAAACGTATACAGTAAAACCTCTCTATTAAGACCACTAAATAATGTTAATTATATGGTGTTTTCGACAGGTGACTGCTTAAAGCAAGGTGACAGTAAAACAGAAAGCTCCTGAAGATGTCACCTGTCTGCCATTGAATCAATTAGTCTTCGTTTTAGTGATCGTAATAGAGGGGGGTTACTGTATATAAATGTAACCATTTCACCGTCGGAGTCACATAAAGTCGACTTTGTAAGCTGTTTGGTTCCTGTTCAGATAACGCGTATGACCACGACCAAAGCTGTTTGACACTAATATGAATAGTTCTACAGTCAAACTACTAATTGCGGACGACACTTTTGAAGCAGACAACAATTTAGCGATGAAGGGGGAACAAATGAACTTGGGATGAGCATAGGGCTTGACGATTTCGGTACAGCTTGTTCTAACATTGAATCGGCCAGGTCAGAAAAATCGGATAAAACCGTACCGCAAAACAACTTAGAGTTTATGTAGATTCCCGAAGTTAGGGATGTTTTCATCCTTTCCGCATTAGATTAATCGTAAGGTTTTTATCCCTTCATCACTAAATTGTCGTCTGTTTCAATATCGTTGTCGTCAAGAGATTTAATGTAGTTTGACTTTAGAAATAACGATACGAGGGTCAAACAGTTGGGATCCTGATCAGACGTCGCGTTACGCGGTGTCTGATCTGGATCCCAACTGTTTGCAAAGTGAACTGTATGCTACTCTGTCGGTGAAAGGGCTATGAACTATTCTCAAGGGTTATCAAACATTCTAAGTTTGAAATGACAGATGATTTAAAACAATGGTGGTTAAATAAAGGATATGAGTAATTTTAGATTAGCGAGAGTTCCGGTAGAGTTGTGGTTGTGTGTGAATATACTTGTATATATCTACTGTGCATTACATTTGATAATGAAAAAATTAATTGCCTTATTATTATTCCAGAGGCTATTTTCTATAACAACTAATTTAGTGCAACTGTTATAGTAGGACCATCACCCCTAGGCATATTTAATTTAATGAGCTGATATAAAATGCGACTTGCTGGACTTTTTAAACGTTTTGAAACAGTTTGAGTGCAGATAAGACGCCGATTAAATTTAACGTCTTTTCTGGTTCTAAACTGTTAGATACTTTTATTATATAGATTTTGGTGATTTAATTTATAGAGATTTCTCAGTTAGATTTTATTTAAATGTAATGTGCGTTACTAGTGATGACATCACTTTTGCAGTGACGGTATAATTGTTGTGACGTCGCGCGTAAATAATTATTTGTGTGCATTTTCTCTGATAAACGTCATCAAAATGTGTATAATAAACAGAACAACCAATATATTTGGATGGATATGAAAAATATATCACTCGAACGGTTGTTATCTGGTTAACGAACGCGTCCTGCGGACACGTTTTTTAACCAGATAACAACCCATTTTCGTGTTATATTTTTCATATCAATCCGAAGGAATTGATTATCCTCTATGCATTGGTGTTGTCTTTACTACAAATGCTTAACCCCTTAACTGCATTACCCCGAGTACGATCATTTTTTGCACACATTTTGGATCCTGATCAGACGCCGCGTAACGCGGCGTCTGATCTGGATCCAAACTGTTTGACACTTAATTAATTATTTCTAAAGTCAAAGTACATAAACTTAAAATTTTAGAAATAAAAGCAGACGACAAATGATGACGTCATGACACTGAATTACGGAATCCTGGTAGGGCCATCAAAAATCGTTTTTTTTTTCCATTTTAGTAAAAACGCTTAAAAAGATGCGAGAATGCAAGGGTGCATTTTCGCATCTCATTTCGGCACTTTTGGTCATAAAATCCTATTTTTGGCGTTTAAAAAAAAAAGTCGAAAAATATACGAGATTACAATCTTACTGTACACGTAAGTGTTTTTCAATCAGGACTTCTAAATTTAAAAAGGTGGACAATTATAAAAGTATATCAGCTTCGCGTACTCTCAAACATTTTGATTGCAGCGAATATTTCGAAACTAAGAAGTGTCGTCACACGTCGGGATTCTGTTGATTGAGTTTCAGAATACTTTTCCTAACAACGGGAAACAATAGAGTATCGGTGAAAATAAATTAGTTCCGGCTATAGGTCATGTGACAAACTGACATACAAATGTAATAACATCGGTTATGTCAAATCAAGTCCAGCCAAGTCAAAGTTTATTTTCTGTAGGTACAGGCCTCCAGCCCATAATACAAACAAAACAGTACATATTTAAAGAGTGTGACATCCATAGTTATGATATCAACATTTTACAATATATAGATTTTTTTAACTCATTGAACCATAACCACGAGTTTACTCATCCTATACGAAAATGCATACCAATGCAAAAAGTACACTGTGAAGACCCATTCCAGATGGTTCCTAGATAGGTACCCCCTGGCCTGGATTCAAAATGTTTGTCATTCAAGCATTCAACTGTTAACAGTAGATTTCATTGAACCCTAGTGACGAGCTTATGCGAAGAGAATACTTGCCTACTTCAAACAGTGAAGACCCATGCCAGAGAGCTCCTAGAATGAGCCCCCCCCCCCTCCCCTGATATGGATCTTCTCCGTATGTGACCCAATGACATACTAACAAAAAGTCCACCACAGGGCTGCCATTTCTCCGGATTTTTCCTAAATCTTCGGATTTTTTTCCCAGTCTATGATTGCTTAAAGCAGGTTGAAAGTAAAGCAAAATGCGCCTTAAGGCGCATTCTGCTTTACTTTCAGCCTGCTTTAAGCATCACGTGTCTCAAAAACTAAAAACAGACTATAGGTAAAAGGTATATATAATTCGGAAGATCGCGCTTGAAAAATTGAACATTTTGAAATCTTAGGATTTTTTTATCAATTTATGGCAGCCCTGCCACCAGGCTACTTGTTATCCGTAAGGAAAATCTGCACGTGACAAGATAAGATCTTACAAATAATACAAGTTCGTGGTTACAATAAGGCGTTTTCACTTTAATAAATATCTTTCAAAAATCCGTCGGAACACATGTAAATGTACCTATTATTAACTTTCTCTTGATATTATTGTACAGTGGAGAAAACGTTATTCTTTCCCACTAAACGCGTTTACGAATAATCGACGTAACGTTCAAGATGATAGAATTTCAAAGTGGGCGGAGTTTCATATATGAATATTCAGCTTGAGGTAAAAAAAACACGTGTGCTCATTCAGGATATTCTAACAAGAAACATCAAATATCGCCGACGGTGGTGACATCATGACGAAACAAGTGGTGTTAGGATTTGTACTATGTTACAGTGTCATTGGTAAGTTGAAGTTTACAGTAGAACCTGTCTATCACGGCCACTAAAATCAGGGCTGCCATTTTCCCGGATCTTTCCGAAATCTTTGGGCTTTTATCTTAGCAGATGGTAGCTTAAAACAGACTGAATGTAAAGGCGAAAGCGCCTAAAGGCACATTTTCTTTTACTTTCAACCTGTTTTAAGTAATTGCGCTTGAAAAACAGAAAATCTGAAAATCTTAGGATATTTCATGATCACCTTATGGAAGCCCTGTAAAAGTGAAGGCTAATTGGTTGTTTATAAGACATGTGACAGCTAAAAGCATGGTGACAATATAACAAAACGCTCCTAAAGGAGCTTTCTGTTTTACTGCGACCTTGTTTTAAGCTGTCACGTAATGCCTTAAGGTAAGTTTGTGGTCGTTATAGAGAGGGTTTTCTGTAGTTATTGCTATCAAACATTTGTTCAATTTTATAAAGCGTTTTCTGTTGGGACCGATACTGTTTTGAAGCATTTGATTGGTCGATTTTTAGCTTTAGCTGAAGTTTGACCAATCAAATACAGACTCAATTAAAACTCTTGATAACATTGGGACTTGCACTATATAGGGAAGACGTACAGTCGAACTATATCTATATATCCAGAACTCGCTAAACTCGTACTATTCGATATGTCGACACATTAACTACATTATTTCATGTTCGGTTAAGTCGAACATACCCGTATTTTAAAGTTACAGTGGAGAATCTGTTATTCTTTCCCGTTTAAACGCAAACGTACGCAAACGCAAAGCACTAAAACGTAGAAAAGAACAATTTTTGGACAATTCTGATTATTCTTATTTATCTTGGTTGCAAACAGTGTGGAGCCTGGTCAGACGCCGGGTTACCCGGCGTCTGATCTGGCTCCAAACTGTTTGCACTGCAAATAATAGTTTTAGCGTAAACGCGTTTATTGGGAAAGAATAACACATTCTCCACTGTAGAACGTGGCTAAGCTGTTTGCCACTCAGATTAAGATGAATGGTCAAAGTTGTCCTTTTCTACTCTATTTTACGATGCGTTTGCGTTTCATTTGCGTTTAAACGGTAAGAAATAAAATTTTCTCCACTGTAAATGATGAGATTTTTCTGATTGGATTGTTGTTGTTTGCAGGTATATGGATGACATCAGCTTTAACCTCGAAACCTAGAAACATGTATATAGACAGTAAAATAACTCTAAACAACGACACAAAAGACGATCCATATCAGTTCTTAGTCAATTATCTTGATAAGCAACACAGCCGAATGGAGTGCACGGGTTTAATACACAGACTATGGATATTAACTGTAGTGATCGTAATTATGTTGTTAATAATGTTGTTATTTGGGTCGTTAATGTTGTCGATTACGGGATTAACATTGGTCAGTATGCTAATGGTGTTAATGGTTATGTTGATGATGGTGATGATGTTGATGTTGTTGATGATGATAATTATGATAATAATGATGATAACGATGAAGACGATGATGTGGTTGCTGTCGATAATGATGATGATTTTGTTAATGATGACGATATTGTTGTTATTGATGATGTTAACGATAATGCCGGCGATAATAAGTAGCCTATAACCATATCACTACCAATGTTTTCGTGAAATTTTTATCCCTTCACCGTTTTATTGTCGTCTGCTTCAATTGTGTTGTCTGCAATATCGTTTTAAAGTTACTTTTTACTGACTACATTTCAATACTAATGTCAAATATATAGTTTGGATCCTGTTAAGACGCCGTGTAATGCGGCATCTGATCAAGACCAAAACTGTTTGAAAACGCGCTTGATGTCGTCATTGAGAGTGAAAAGGTTAAATACAGTGGAGAATCTGTTATTCTTTCCCAATAAACGCGTTTACGCTAAAACTATTATTTGCAGTGCAAACAGTTTGGAGCCAGATCAGACGCCGGGTAACCCGGCGTCTGATCAGGCTCCAAACTGTTTGCCACCAAGATAAACAAGAATTATCAGAAGTGTCCAAAAGTTGTTCTTTTCTACGTTTTAGTGCTTTGCGTTTGCGTACGTTTGCGTTTAAACGGGAAAGAATAACAGATTCTCCACTGTACCAGGCAAAGAGCTATCACTTATTCAACCCTCAAACTTGTAATGGAAAATTCCATTTTTTAAGACCGGCTAGTCCATTTTAATCATTAACTCTCGAGGCGAATATATATGTCACAGTGATTGACTTTGCAAACAGTTTGGATCAAGATGAGACGCTACGTTACGCGGTGTCTCATCAGGATTAAAAAATGTTTGACACTCGGACCGCGTTTTGAAAAGGAACTTAGACAATTATTTTTTATAACAATACTAGTAGCTGACGACAAATGTTGCAAATAGATAAATTTGTTTACAAGATTTTATTATAAAAATGATAATCAGTACATATCCTGATCAACAGGCTACTCTTTATGAACCCTCTTAATTTAGGTATACATTATATGCATGTGTACGTACAGTGGAGAATATGTTATTCTTTCCCGTTTAAACGAAACGAAACGCAAAACGCTAAAGAGTAGAAAAGTGCTTTTGGACAATTCTGATAATTCATGTTTATCTTGGTGCCAAAGAGTTTGTTACCCGGCGTCTGATCTGGCTCCAAACTGTTTGCAATGGAAATAATAGTTTTAGCGTTAACGCGTTTATTGGGAAAGAATAACGTTTTCTCCACTGTACAATATGCTCGTCGTTAGGGCTCAATGGGTTAATTGACGAACAGGTGAGAGTACTGACGCTATGCAATGATTTGTTCGGGTACTGTCGGGTATATATCGATAAGAGTGTCAAACAGTTTGGATCCTGATCAGACTCCGCGTTACACGGCGTCTGATCAGGAGCCAAATTGTTTGAAATCGCGTTTTAAAGCCTCATTGAGAGTGAAAGAGTTAAATATCCTGATCAATGGGCTCCTCTACATGTATATGAACGCTCTTAAGTTAGGTCTACACTATATGCATGTGTACTCTTCATAGGTCATGTAAACATTTTGTACAGTACTGAACCTTATTAAATTAACGATTTTTGCGATTCGCTTGCAATTCGGTGGCAATTCGTTTGCCATTCAAAATGCTAACTTTACCCTCGGATAAGTTTTCTTGAATGGTGTATCTCACAAATGTTCGTAAATATGCCTTCGTTAATTTTTTCGATTCTTTTTATGTCACAACAGCTTCGGGAAAATCGCGTACAAATATTTAAACGTAGGATTTGTTTTTGAAGCGCCCGATTCGATGGCAATTCGCTAGGGATTATCAATTTAATTTGATAAGGTTCAGTACTGTAACGGACGAGCATATCCGTCGCTAGGGCTCGATTTGTTAATTGGCGAACAGGTGAGAGTACCGACACTATGCAATGATTTGTTCGGGTACTGTTTAAACAGACTTTGGGTGCTGACGTCAGCTCAATGCATCCGTAGACATCCCGCACTTGCGATAGCCGGAGTTTATGATTGGTCGGTAAATTTAGTAAAGAAGTACATGTACATGTAAACTGATTTTTTTCTGCGTTTAAGGGGAAAAAAACGAAAAAAGATTATCGGTTAAGCAAAATAAAAAAGTACCTGTGTTTCCGGTAGCCCTGCATGTCCATGTAAAAATACTCCATCAGAAAGTAATATGTATTAACGTATGTTTTTATAAAAAAAAAACCAAAAAAAAACCCAAAAAACATTCCGACCGTCCGTCCCTAATATGATTGGGCATGTAATAAGAAACAGGTATATTTTTATTTGGCATTCAGTGCATAATTTGCCGATCATTTTCTGTCTTTAATTTCGCTTAAACGCCGAAATCAATCCGTTCCTTTCTTATATTTACATTATATTTGCTGTAATTTCTAATATTAAATGCACATTTTATTAGTATGTATACATGTATGTTTAATTCATATTAAAGGTTGTTAACACAAATATTGTGAACTCTTGAGAGGAACAGCCATAACCGTATAACCGAAGCTGTAATTGGCGGAGAAATGATCTATATACAGTGGAGAATCTGTTATTCTTTCCCGCTTAAACGCAAACGTACGCAAACGCAAAGCGCTAAAACGTAGAAAAGAACAACTTTTGGACAATTCTGATATTTCATGCTTATCTTGGTGGCAAACAGTTTGGAGCCTGATCAGACGCCGGGTTACCCGGCGTCTGATCTGGCTCCAATTTGTTTGCACTGCAAATAATAGTTTTAGCGTAAAGGCGTTTATTGGGAAAGAATAACACATTCTCCACTGTACCCAAAACGTGTAAACTGATCAGACTGAGCATATTGCGGTGTCTGATCGTATTCTACACTGTTTGCCTATGTACCCCTATATTCACCAATTGGTTAACACTTATTCTGATGTCTGGTAGAGTTGTCAGCTAAAGTGCATTAGATTCGATTCTTTGTACATTATTATGCCGTTTGTCAAACATATTTTATCCTGTGTAATAAAAAGTGTCACCCACTTTTAAAGTATTTCCAGGAGGACATTTTTTCGATGTAGAAAAGTGTCCTTGGGTCTCGATACCTGAACTCACACGCCCTCTTATCAGTTGCTACTTCTCCGAAAAGAGTAGCAAATCAATTGAGCGCTAGGTACTTCCGATCAGTAGCGTGCGTACATAAATATTGACAACAAATGGAAAACGGTGAGTGATATTTACCTATTTTCACTATTAAACTAACCTTAACCCTTAAACTCAAAGTAAGAATGTCATGCTTCGGAGAATTGATTTTACTATTTTACCATCTTTTCGGAGAAGTAGCAACTGATTGGAGGGCGTGACTAAGGGATGACATTTTTCTACGTTGAAAAGAATGACCCGGTGACAATTCTGAGGGTGACACTTCTTTATTACACTGACCCTTAACCCCTTCCCCAATAGAAGCGCCTTTTAGTGCATTTAATCTAGTCTTCCACTGAATAAAATAGTTCCAATTTATGCAGTCATGACTACTTATTATTTGAAATATTTCGTGTTTTCTAGAAGATGTTATCTTAAAGCAGGTTGAAAGTAGAGCAGAATGTGCCTTATGGCACATTCTGCTTTACTTTCAACCTGCTTTAAGTGGTCATCTATTTTTAATACTAGAAACAGGTCATGTGGTAAAGGGTAAAGGTCATGCTTTTCACTTGAATCTAAGATCGATCTCAAGTATTTGATTGGTAAAATTTTAGAAAAAGCTCAATCTGACCAATTAAATGCTTTAGAATGATATCGGACTCAATTCAAACTTTTTGACCTTTGCCACAGATGTCCAATAGTAATAACTATATCATTTTAGGAAGGATTACAAGTATAAGAAAAACTGAATATTTTTATACATCTATTTGCTTAAATCGTGAACGATACATGTAATACGACAAAGATATATCGTATTTAATGTCGCGAATCTAAACTTAATGCCTCCGACAATGGAGAATATGTTCTTTTCGAATAGATGAGTTTGTACTAAAACTGTTATTTCAGTTACAGAACAGGTTTGGAGCCAGATTGGACGCTATGTAAATTGAAATCTGATTCGGTTACAAACTGTTCGCCACAAATAAACCTGTCATACATCCGAGTGCGTTCTCAAGCATTTGATTGGTCTGATTTGAGTCTAGGCTCAAATCAGACCAATCAAATGCTTGATAACGATTTAAGACTCAACTCAAAAGCTTTATAATCAAGGAACATGGTCTCCATTTACAGGCAAAGTGATTACTGGTCATTAGTTATTATGGTTTCTACACCAAAATGGTCGCTCAATGGCAGGTCCTGGCCGTTGTACGTGATGCATCCTTCATCCATTGTGAACACTCTCTGTTAAGTAAACGAAATATCACATTTATATAAGATATTACACGAATGTTCATACTTTATTGGATTTATTCAACGAGTCTTTTAGAAAACGATACAAACGAGGCTTTGCCGAGTTTTTATCGTTTTCTTAAACGACGAGCTTGATAAATCCAATAAATTATGAACACGAATGTTATGTTCTTTTTATAACATAACCAAGACAACTTATTAATCGGAGCCTTGGAGGTCAAATGAATGCTAAGCGCGAAATAAGTAGATATATACAGGAAAAAATGTTGTTCCAAATTAACCCCGTTCACTAGCATGATGTTTATGTTATTATGATAAATAATGTATTAATAAACACTTTAATGTAGATCTAGTATTGATTAATTACACTAAAAATCTATATTTTAAATCTACATGAAGGGATGAAGACGTTGGCTATTGAACACATAGAACGTATGACGTAACAAGTTAACGACGTCGTGGCGTTCCTCATTTGCATAGTTATTTAACTAGTTATATATGACATTTAAACAACGAGTGTTATTCAACGCTTACGCTGTCTGTTATGTTATACAAGAATATCGTTCCCAACGATGGATGTTCCCCACAAAGAAAAAGCTCAAGGTATAGCATGTTTAGTTGGTGAACACAGTAACAAGTTTCATCAACTTACGACGTAACATTCAGGAGATATGCGTCGGACAAAAATGAATTTATTATGAAAAAGGGAGACAATTCAATATTTGGAGATGACAGAGTTATAATTCTTGTGTACTACACTTCCTTTAGTCGTCCTCTATCCTATCACTGTTACAAGTTTCATCAACTTTCAGTGTAACGGTCCAGAGATATTCTCCGGACAAACCTGATTTTTTATGAGAAAAAGGTAGATAATTCAAAATTGGGAGATGAACGAGTTACGGCTCTTGTGTACTGCACCTCCTCCTATCATTCTCTATCACTGTATCAAGTTTCATCAACCTACGGTGTACCGGACAAAAAAGCGTGACGGACGGACAATGCGGCGACTAAAGGGGAGCATAAAAACCAGTTATTCCATTATGTTATAAACTTTATCATGCGGAATTATCCTCTACTTAACATATGGTCTGCGAATATATAAAATAGTTTTAAGCTTCCAAACTGGCGAAAGGATGACTATGAGTGACCAACAGTTTGGATCCAGATCAGACTCCGCGTAATGCGTAGTCTGAACTGGATCCAAACTGTTTGGAGAAATAAAGGGGTCGTGCTCAGCATAAGGGTAAATGTAAAATAAACAATGCTCCCTCTCTACAACGACATCCAGTGGGAAACATACAGTGGAGAATCTGTTATTCTGACGTCATTGGTGACGTCATACAGTGGAGAATCTGTTATTCTTTCCCGTTTAAACGCAAACGTACGCAAACGCAAAACACTAAAACGTAGAAAAGAACAACTTTTGGACAATTCTGATAATTCTTGTTTATCTTGGTGGCAAACAGTTTGGAGCCTGATCAGACGCCGGGTTACCCGGCGTCTGATCTGGCTCCAAACTGTTTGCACTGCAAATAATAGTTTTAGCGTAAACGCGTTTATTGGGAAAGAATAACAGATTCTCTACTGTAGATTGCATGTGTTGTTCGGAGGGAGTCGTTATAGAGAGGGAAAATCAAGACTTGGTTTGTATTTGCAAACAGTTTGTTTATCCTGTCAAAATATATCTAATACGTAACTATTAGACGACACTTAAGCAGACGATATTGCAGGATTGAAAGGGACGCTTGGCGAACAGCACAAGTAGTATTGTAAGGGGGGAATGTAGTTCGAAGGGCGTACTGAGGGTGTACTACAGTGTTATTTACCACAATATCTCTGATCTTTATGCCCTTTCCAAACACGCCAGAGGTAATGTAATTCTCATTGTCGACATTGTATGGATTCTCATCCCGGTCACACACGGTACAGTCAGAAGCAGTACGGGTCACAAATGTTGCATCCAAGGTGGTGTGGCTAGCTGCAAAATAAACATGAGCCGAGCAATGACACAACCTGCCTTATTGCATTGCAACATTGTATTAGTGTTCTTTTGACATGGCCGAGTTATTTCTAGATTAGAACATTCCAAAACGGAAAATGGGATGGGCATTATGGTTGATGATTTCAGAAGTACGTAATAGATACACTGCTGGTTTTGCTTCAAAAGTGTCCTATAATAACTGTAAGAAGATTGTTTCGCGAGGACGGACAACAAAATTGATTACCGCGACGTCACTGATCCGATGTTACCCTGTAATCTATTTACCATTATGAACTATTCTGTTCTTAAAATAACTGACAGGTCAGAAAAGTCGTACAATACCAGCAATGACTTCAGTAAAGATATACAACATTCTCCATGAAAAGAACATGTTGAAAAGGGGAATAACTCACAATATTGACACAAGAGTTATTACCCTTGTGTAACACTTTCACATGTCAAGCTCTTTCCATAAATGAAGTTTCATCTTAAAAGCTACAGTAGAACAGGATTTATGAGGCCGGACACAAAAAGCTTGACGGACAGACAGACTCCGGAAAAGTGATCCCTAAGCGTCACCTCTGCCTACAGAGGGTGACACAAAAATAACTTATTGACACTTCTGACTACCAGATTTAAACCAAATGCAAATGGTTTGGAGCTTGATCAGACGCCGGGTAGTGGAAATAAGTTTTATCTTAAACGCGTTTTGGGGAAATGATACGTGTTCTTTACTGTACTCTGCACGTGGGGCACAAACTACATATCTAAGCCGCAAATAGTGGCAATTGTATACTCTACTGATATATGTGAATGACACTAATGTGTTTGGACTGGGATGCAAACTGCTTCACCAAAGTGTGGAAACAATTTAATGTGTTTGTGAAACGGTCAAATCTATTTACCCAGGGTATCAGGGAAGATTTTAATAATTGTCCTACAGTACTGAACCTTATTAAATTAAATTGATAATCGAAAACGAATCGCAAGCGAATTGCCAACGAATTTCCATCGAATTGCCATCGAATTGGGTGCTTCAAAAGGCGAATTCTACGCTTGAATATTTTTACGAGATTTTTCCGAAGCGGTTGTGACAAAAATGGAATTGAAACAATTAACGAAGGCGTATTTGCGAATATTTGTGAGATACACTAATCAGGCAAACTTACCTGAGGATAAAAATACCATTTTGAATCGCAAGCGAATTGCCATAGAATAGCAAGCGAATTGCAAGCGAATCGCAAACATCGTTAATTTAATAAGGTTCAGTACTGTAGGCCTAAAGACCGGTGAAAACGAGGTATAACAGTTTCTATTTTTCTCCAAACACACGTGAAATAACCTAATACTTTCTTAAACTAGATTATTCGTTGGTTTGACTTTTTGTATTATAAACGATAAAACATGAAATAATGTGTTAAACCTTCGTCTGGTACAATGTACAATGACCAGATTGATTTTAAATTGTCTGCTGCATGTGTACACGCACGAACAGTTCGTCATAGAGAGACAATTTAAATTGTTTCCCTTGGGTTACAAAATGCCAGAACAGCACAACAAAACAGTACTCAATGACAAAGTACAATTTATAGAGTATTATGTGTACAGTGGACAAAACGTTATTCCTTCCAGTTTAAACGCTAACGCAATACACTGAAATGTAGAAAATAAGAACTTTTCGACAATTCTGACTATTGCTATTCAGCTGTGGGGCAAACAGTTTGGAGTCTGATCTGGCTCCAAACTTTGCGATGGACATAAGTTTTAGCGTAAACGCGTTTATTGGGAAAGAATAACGGTTTCTCCACTGTAATACGGTACCTGCTATTGTTGCGTTTATTCCATCTCCAGCTAAGCCACTGTTGAAGTCGCCAAGAATTACAGTAGATGTTGAAGATCCATATCCACTTATCAGCAGTCCGGCTTCACCTAAGTTTTGGTCTTCGAAGAACATAAACGCATGTACACGGCCTACGTACGCTGAAAGTAAAAGTAAAGACGTATGACTGATACATGTAAAACACGGGAGCTTGTTATGGACAATGTTGTTTTATTGCTTATACAGTGGAGAAAACATTCTTTCCCAATAAACGCGTTTACGCTAAAACTATTATTTCCAGAGCAAATATTTTAGAGCCAGATCAGACGCCGGGTAAACGGCGCCTGATCAGTCTCCAACTTGTTTGTCACTCAGATTAAAATTAATAACTAGAAGTTTCAATATGTTTTCTTTTTTTTCCATTTTAGTGCGTTTCGTTTGCGTTTAAACGGGAAAAAATAACGTTTTCTCCAATGTAGTTCAATTGATAAATTTAGCTGTGCAACGGAGTCTTATATGCTCATTAAAATGTCAGAATCGTTTGTTGAAAAGTTGTGAGTTCCGTGAACCAATTACTTTCCTGGCCTTTACTAACCTGTTACTCCATTCTTACGCATTTTCCCCTTTAATCTATTCTACCAAAGAAAATATATCCACTTTAGTCACAAACATGCACCATAAAGTTTCTATATCCTAGAGCAGAGTGTAGCTTAAAGCAGACTGAAAACAAAGTAGACTGAATTAAGGTGCATTTTGCTTTATTTTCAACCTGCTTCAAGTGGTTCTCGTCGTCATCATAGGCAATGGTACGGACCGATTTTTTTTCTTAAAATTAGATCTGGATATATATATAGCGAAAGAGCGGAGTGAACATCAGACATATTTTCACGAGTGGCGAAACCACGAGTGAAACTATAACAGTCTGATGTTCACGGAATGGTTTAAATTCAATCTTACACTGACAAAAACAGTTATTTATTTATTTATGCTTTTAAGCCACGTTTTAAAAGAATTGTTTGACAATTGAAAGCGAAAGTACATTATTTATCCCGTGCTGAGCCCCTAGTTTTATGTAGAACAAGTGTGCGTGATAGTTGGCGGTATAATGACGTCACTTATTTATTGATTTGACGTCAACGGAATTACGTCGTTACTTCCGATCTTGGATTCGTGTTCTTCCGTCGAGTGGTTCGCGATAAAATGGACTGTCGGAATTGAACGATAAGACACGATTAACTAAGATTTTTGGGGAGCCATACGGGGAAAAATTATAAAAGCACGAGTGACGATAGTACCACTGCTTGAAGCGGTGGTGATAATCCACTGTTTTTTCACGGTAATCCACCGAAAAGCATAAATAAATAGATAATTGTTTTGTTTTTTTCAGTATAAGATAGAAATTATATCCATTGAGTGAACATCAGACGTTATATTTTCACTCGTGGCGAAGCCACGAGTGAAAATGTAAAAAGTCTGATGTTCAGGAAAAAATTCCATCTTATACAGAAACAATACAATTATTCTATTTATTCATGCTTTTAAGCCACTTTTTAAACGAAACATTTCGACAATTGTGAAAGCGAAAGTATATGATTTACCCCGAGTTGAGCCCCAAGTTTACATCAAACGAAACAGTTTCCCGTACGATGACGTCACTGATTTATTGATTTGATGTCATCAGAATTGTTATTGTAACGTGGAATACGTGCTACGCCGTGCGCGGTACAAATTAGTGAGAGAGTGGTTCTGTATGGTCTTTATCGATTACTACATTATGAAATGTGCGTATATTTTATGAAACTTTATTAAAACATCGCTTAAACCGGCTCTAAAGTATGTAAAGTTTCTATTTTGTTAAGTATAGATTAATCACTGCAGTAAGTTGATACCCGAAATGCGGTCTTGTGAAAATATAAAAAAGAGCACAATAAGGGATGACACAATTTAAGATTTTTAATCCGACACTAGCTTTAACCCTTTCATTCTCAATGACGCCATAACTCGCTTTTGTAAACAAGTTTGAGTCCAGATCCATACATTTTGTAACATCTGAAGTCGCGATCAGCAGGCAAATGGTTAAACTTTGTACGGAACTTACTTTCAGGATAAAATGAAACTATTTCTTCACTGAGCTGGGTACAAACAACGTTCACGCCTCGTGTCTACAAACAGAAAAAAAACAATTGTGTTAACCAATAGCGTGTTCAATTACCACTGTTTGCTGTTTAGGTTAGCAGTTTGTGCCCCCATGCGCAGCGTGCAGAGTACAGTAGAGAAAACATTTTATTTCCAAATAACCGCATTTTCGCTTTAACTATACTAAACAAAAAAAGTTAAGAAATTGAAATTCAGTTCCTCTGAATGTATTATAGGAATAAACAACATATTTTTGACGTTCATGACGGCATGACTACATTAGCTTCGCAGGGGGTAAATTTCGTAAAACGCCCGAAGGGCGTTTTTCGATAAATTTACCCCCCGAATCTAATGTAGTCATACCGTCATGAGCGGCAAAGAGATGTTTATTCCTTATATTTATATTTATATTTTCTGTCTTGTCAATTTAATGTGTTTATTGGCCAGATTTCTTTTTCTGTATAAGAATTTATCAAACACCGGTCAAAGAGGTTTGATAGATGTAATGTCGATGTAACAGCCATTCCAGTTTCTAAATATGGTGAGAAAGTAGTCCCGACTACATGTACTCTAACTGTATTAAAAATTCAGGATTTTTTCCAGTACACTTTCTCTCTGTGAATGGAAAAGACTTACAAGGCAAACAAATAACAGTGCAATTTGAATATCTATTGCCAAAGCACATTCTAAAAATACAGGTCGCGGTTGTTTTCTAAACCCATTTACACACATAGCAACGCGATGGCAACGACCTATGGGTCTGTATCACTCCGCTAGTGTCATATGACCGTCGACCAATGGGAGCTTAGTATTAAGTGCCCGATGTAGTCTATTTGAAGAAGTCCACGAATAGCACGGGCGAAATCCGAACTGGCTAAAACCAGATTCAAAGTGTAGGTTCATCGGCAGATGTACCGCGTATTTTTAATAGGATTACATAAAGACTTTACAGGGTGAATGTAAACATAATGGCATTAACGTATGTATATTCTCCCAATAGCATCAATTGTCACGCATGGAAGATGAGAATATTCAAACAAGAGCATGCATGCAAGGTTCATCGCTGGTCTGTTGTTTTGAAGATCAGTGAAAATTTACAGCAAGATTAGGTGTAATGTCAAGGTCAATATCATTTGGTTCAATAATTTGATGCATACCAAAAATTAAGATTATAGTTGAACAATTGAAGTTATGGCGAAGTTATGCTGAGGGATCAGTCTCCATTTCTCCTGCAGAGCCGCCCCATGAGCCTTGAGGGTTCTTTTTGTCGGTACTCTGCGGACCATCTGTCTGAGAATATCCTATCCATGTTAAATGGGAGACATGTCCAGTGAGCGACTTTGACCTTTGACCTTATTTTAATGTACTTTCACTGATCTTCAAAGCTTATTCGAGTGTTTTAACTAACACTTATTTTGTGAAAATTGACCTTGGCCCTTAGGTTACTTGAAACATTGTTACAGCGAGGAAATAAGTTATATCAACTTAAAGGAAGTATTTCTTTCAAGCGAAGAATATAATGGATCTAATCAAATAAATAACAAGACTGCGTTCAATAAACGCTTATGCCCCCGGTGGCATCCTTGACAATATATTCTGAATCTTTTCTAAGTCCAAATGAGTTCAAGGTCAAGGTCAAACTAAACTTGGGGTATTACTGGTGGGTTGGTAATGGTCCAAGGCAATAACTGTGTAAGTATAGAAGCATTGTAGTAAGTAGTGTTGATGCTAGACGAAACGGTAAAATCTAGTTAACCAAGAAATAGCTCATTCAAAATATTCTAAGTCCAAAGTAGGTAAAGTCAAGGCCCAAATCACGGTTGGGTAATATTGGTGGATAGGGAATGGTCCAAGGCAACAACTGTATAAGTATCCAAGCATTGGAGTAAGCGGTGTTGATGCTAGACGAAACGGTAAAATCTAGTTAACCAAGAAATAGCCCATTCAAACTATTCTAATTCCAAACTAGGTCAAGGTCAAGGTAAAAATCAAGGTTAGGTATTATTGGTGGCTAGGGAATGGTCCAAGGCAACAACTGTATAAGTATCCAAGCATTTGAATAAGCAGTGTTGATGCTAGACGAAACGGTAACATCTACTTAACCTGGTTACGGACGGACGGGACGATTACTATATGCTCCCGCATCTGTCGATGCCGGGGGCATAAAAATGATAATGGTTATTTTCGGTGTACGTTTTTGCAATGATTTTCTGAAAATGCCTTAACTTTTTGTTGAGTATATTATTTTCATTGCAAATAGTTTGGAGTCTAATCAGATGCCTGGTAATTCGGCGTCTGATCAGGCTCCAAATTGTTTGCCACTCAAATTAAAACGGGTAGTCGGAATTGTCAAAAGGTTGTTATTTTCTATATTCTATTGCAACGCGTTGCAATTAAACGAAAGAATAACGTTTTCTCCCCTGTACTTCAGACCGGTAGCCAACTCTCAATGGATGGTCATCGACGGCCATCGATTTCTTTACTGGACTCAGTTATTAGCGTTTTCCGACCTTGAAGTTTTAATTTTAGATTGAAACATTCTAATACTTTTACACTTAAACCTCTATTACGACCACTAAATTGTGTCAAATAGTCGTTAAAGACCGGTGACTGCTTAAAGCAATGTGCAAGTGAAACAGAAAGTTCCTACTTTCACATTGCTTTAAGCTGTCACCTGTATTTCATACAGATAATTAGCCTTCTATTTAGTGGTCGTAATAGAGAGATTCTACCGTAATGGAATGATCAGTGGGTTTGATAATACAGTGCTCCCTCTCTATAACGACACCCAATTGGAGAAAATAAATGTGCGTTATTCGAAGGGAGTCGTTATAGGGAGGGAACTAGGTTAATATTTGCTAACAGCTCGAATCCAGATCAGACGCCGCGTAACGCGGCATCTGATCTGGATTCAAGCTGTTTGTCATTTGTCATTATGTTATTTCTGTCAAAATGTCAATTATGTAAGAAAAACAGCAGACAACAATTTTAAGCAGACGATATAGCATCATTGAAAGCGTTAGACATAATTATATTGGGAACAGAAGAAAGCGTAGTTGTAACGAGGGAGTCGTTGTTGGGAGGGTCGTTGTAGAGAGGAGCGCTGTCTTTCACCTCTCGGACAGAGGTATCCCGAAATCTAGGGTGTGTGAGATAACCTTGGGCGTGTTCGTTTATCAGTCCGGAATATTCCGGATTGACGGAATCGAAATCGAATGGTCCGGAATTCAATTCCAGAACTGTTCTATCAATTCTGCCCGAGGAGGTGGTGTGAGCAGAATTGTGACGTATCATCATGGTTCCCGGCACAATTTACGAACGCCTCGACAGCAAAGTTGTAATAAGTAGGGAACCAGACTACCATATTTGCAAGGTTTAAATTCCGTTTTTATTCGATTTTCTGATTCCATGGAATCGTTCCAAACAGTTCTGAAACTGATAATCGAACACGCCCCTTATCTGTCCGGACATACAAGCTGAACTATCTTGTGATTGGTTGTTATTGCCGTTGTTATGACGTCGTCATGACGTCGTCATGCATGCATTAGCGCATTAAAATACAACCCGCCACTGTATAGCAATTTAAACGCGTTTTTAGGGTTGACCAGGTGAGAAAATAAATCTAACACCACAGTTGAGTGTCAGATGAATATCCCACCCTCGTTTTAAGATATTTTTGGAACACTCGGCAAAGCCTCGTGTTCCAAAAATATCTTCAAAACTCGGTCGGATATTCATTTCTGACACTCACGGTGGTGTTAGATTCACTATATCCGTAATATTTAGCGACAGGCAGCTAGGGATACGGATAGCTGTATGTATTGTGCGTACATTTAAACGCAACATCAATTCAATAAACTGTACAAAATTTCTATTTCTATTAATATGAGTTGCAAACAGTTTGGATCCTGTTCAGACGCCCAGTTATCCGTCGTCTGGTCTGGCTAGAACCCGTTTGCAATGGTTGGTCAGTTAAGTTAACGCAGGGGTCTCGTGCTGCACGAGGATCTTGTTTTATCTGAATAAAACGTACGATTATGAGATCCGATGTTAATCTGCTAACCTATTAAAGACATTTCCTCAGTCCTTTGATGAACCCCTATCACCTGTCTTTTATACATACACATTACTAGTTGACAGTGCGATACAGAGTGATGTATTTAGCTCGAGACGTTTTTGGCGGAAATAGCCGATCTGACGAGCGCCTTGGCGCGATTCCGCCAAAAACGTCGAAAGCTAAATGCAACAATCTGTTGCGCACTGCCAACTGGTGATGTGTTTATTACATGCCTTGAATAAAAACCAGAAACAACTGAGTAGTTGTTAAAATCATTTTATATCCAACATTTATAAATGACGTCACGTTAAATCGAAAGAGACGTCAGAGTAAAATACAAAGTGGCCGATACAAGGTGGCTGATACAGACTCTTGTATTTTACTGGGCAGATACACGCGGAAACGCAAGATATCATTCGAAGGCATGTAATAAAAGCAATTATCCTTCGTTTTAGTGGTCGTTTAGAGGTTCTACTGTATATATTATATTGGATAAAATGAGTTTTGACACTTGACCGGTAAATTACATGACGACTTGCAAGAATATTTTGCAAGTATTAGTGGGTTTTTTGACCTGTCAGAGTTATTTTTAGATTGGAACATTCTAAAACTTTAAAAGGGATGAGTTTTCTCTACAGCCAGTTAAAGAAACGGAAAGCGGTATTTTTTTGCGTAATGTACAGTAAAGGATATATTATTATTTCCCGTTTAAAAGCTAACGCAATGCACTAAACTGTGGAAATTTACTTTTAGAAATTTTAACTATATTTTTAATCCGAGTAGCAAACAGGTTGGAGCCTGATCAGACGCCGGGTTACCCGGCGTCTGATCTGGCTCCAACCTGTTTGCAATGGAAATAATAGTTTTGGTATATAAATGCGTTTATTGGGAAAGAATGAAATATCAGTAAAGTTAGCGCAGCGGTCTCGTGCGGCACGAGGATCATACTTATCTCCAGTATGAAAGTGTACGATTACATATTCGATGTTACCTTGCTTACCTATTTACCATGATAACTTGTCTGTTCTAAAAATAACTCCAACAGGTCAGAAAAATCGGGCAATACAGCGGCCGTACTGTACATTGGTCAGAGTACCTTTTAAAACCTATATTTTAGAAATTAAGGTAGTACATGTCGCTAATGAAATTAATTATTATTATTATTATTATACCAGATTTATATAGCGCTCTTTTCACACAGGGATTGTGCTTTCAAAAGCGCTTTACATGAAATAACACATATGTACCTATAAATCGTGAAAAGACAAAATAACTACAATTAGATCTGAAATAAAACATGAATAAACATATAAAAGACAGTCCCCCAAAACGGCGATCACATTACCCCCATCAATCAGCGTTGAACCGACCGGCTAAGTATTGCCGACTGATATAAATAATGGTAGAGCGCCCAATGCAGGCCATCGACAAAACACAAATAACTATAATTAGATCTAAAATAAATAATAAACATACAAAAGACAGTCCCCAAAACGGCAATCACACTACCCCCATCAATCAGCAATGAACCAACCGGCTAAAGATTGCCGACCAATAGAAATTCAATGTCTTGATACAGTGGAGAATCTGTTATTCTTTCCCGTTTAAACGCAAACGTACGCAAACGCAAAGCACTAAAACGTAGAAAAGAACAACTTTTGGACAATTCTGATAATTCTTGTTTATCTTGGTGGCAAACAGTTTGGAGCCTGATCAGACGCCGGGTTACCCGGCGTCTGATCTGGCTCCAAACTGTTTGCAATGCAAATAAGTTTTAGCGTAAACGCGTTTATTGGGAAAGAATAACAGATTCTCCACTGTAATAGCAATTGTCTACGTAGGTTTATGTTGATAAGAAAGAAAATCCTCACCTTTGCAGTAAGGTATCCACGATCAATCATACTTTTTTCAGGATAGTACCGAACAAAGTTTGGGTTTCTGAATTTGGTTTTTGACAGCATCAAAAGTCCAGGCGAGTTAATTTTTCGAAAGTCTTCATCAATCCCAGCTCCAGCACACCTATAAAAATACGCAGACTTCGTAACTCTTTCATTCCTGAAACTTTTAATGCAAAATTCCAATTTCACAAAAAGTCTAGTTCATTTTTGACTATATAGGGATGATTTTAACAATATATTTCAAAATGACGAACAGTGTATACCCTCTGAATAGGGTCTACACTGTTTGCATAGGACAAGTGTAATCCTTACAGGTATACTGTTAGTAAATGACGAGTATACTCGTCGCTAGGGTTGAATGTGTTAACCCATTACCCCATAATTTCTTGCTAGGGCTAAAGACAGACGAATACTTAAAGCAGGTTGAAAGTAAAGCAGAATGCGCCTTAATGCACATTCTGCTTTGCTTTCAACCTACTTTAATCTAATATCGTCATGGACATGTCTTATGGTGAATATTCATTATAGAATAAATTGGAAGCATTTATATCAGTGGAAGAAGTGGAGGTGTAAAAATGTGCATTTATGGGGTAATGGGCCGAGATTTCAATTAAGAAATTTACTGATTTTTTTCGACGTTCAAGCGAAATGGACAGAAAGTTATCGGCAAATTTACCATGAATCGCGCTATGAACGCCGAAAAAAATCAGTTCATATCTTATATTTACAATATATTTTCTGTAATTTCTAGCATTAAATAAAACATTTTGTTAGTACGCATGTATGTTTAACCCTCATCCGGACTTTGCAAAAACTTCCGTTTTAAGACTTTTGGGGTCCATTGGACCCCATTGTGCATTTGTTATTTTTCGAAGTCAAGATGTGTCATAACTGATGCCACATAAATTGGTGTGTTTATTCTATATTGTAATGATAAAACCGAAACGTTGTTCAAACTGTTACCATGTCAACCAGTGACCATAGTAACAAAATACTACGTTTTTTTGCTGTATAATCGAATTTTATCTAATAACTTGTGCATAAAATGTACAGATGGGGAAATGTGGATATATTTATGACTAGATATATCTTTTGTTAAATTAATGGTGTATATTTTACTGAACTATGTAAACATTTAGAAGGAAATGACAAATATGGATGGGGTCCAGTAGACCACAAATAACCCTTTCCCCAATATAAACGCCTTTTAGCGTATTCAGTTTATTCCTCCGCTCAAGAAAATAGTTCCAATTTAATCCGTCATGAATATATAGTATAGGGAACATTTTCTATATTCTAGCACATGGAAGCTTAAAGCAGGCTGAAAGTAAAGCAGAATGCGCCTTATGGCGCATTCTGCTTTACTTTCAATCTGCTTTAAGTGGTCACCTATATTCAATACTAGAAAAAGGCTATCAGGTAAAGGGATAATATTTATGTATATCAACATGGGTTACTATACAACTTTTAACCACAACTGATTTAAAAACCTTATAAATGGAACATATGTAACCAAAACAGCTTCCAAGCTGACCAATATCGTCAATTTGTTAAGCTTTGTTTTTGCTTCCAATTATTTTATGGCAATAGTTGTCCGATTTATTTGACCTATCACCCGTGCATGTCTCATCTCCCTGCAGGATTAATGACGCTGATACAGACAGTGGTATGTCAAATATATGTGCTAAAATTCAGTATGGTAAACATATGTAATGAAAGTAACACACGCATAACTTCAAATGGTAAGGATATAAGAGTTTTGAATATCAATTGCTTAACACGATGTCTTGAGTACGTTCTCATAATTATGTCTGCGTCACATCATCACATGTCTGATGATATGCATGATAGTGTCCTAGACACTGTTTGGGCCAATGGTTTACACCAGATTTTTGTATCACTGTAATGAACTATGATTTGAGATTTCCTGCGATCATCATCTATTACATTAATTTTGATTCATGAATGAAATAACAAGAAATTGTATCAAACATTAGGTTAAGCCACTGCTGAACAAGCGTTTGCCAAACATCCTAATGGGAGCATGTTTGTCTGTTGCATGTCTTTCTTCCTCTGGACTTATATAGTTGAATCTGTAGCGCGTTCAAGTACCGTATCGATGCAATCGATTGCATCGGAAAACGGTAACAATTCACCTTTAACAACCGTTAGGGTGTTACCGATTGCGAACGACACGAACGGCCGCAGAGGTAGTTCGCCATCCCCAACAAGGAAAACAAAATGGCTACCAAATGAATTTAATACAACCGGCGAACAGTCCCGACTTAATTTCTCATCAATAAACCAACATTTTATTTTCCGATACTTAATGTATCAAATAAAGCAGCTTACATCTGAGCAGCTAAATCTTAATTTTATATGCTGTAAAATTGATGCATTTCAGTTGATTAGTGCACTTTTGCTTGTGTTATTTAGATTCGCACATAAATCGTTCGTACCCTTGAAAAGTTAATAAACATTGGGGCGCAATGAGTTATTATTGAAGAGTATCGGTGAACGTTAGATGTACTATATGGGTTGTTTGCATCGGTTAACGTTACTGTTCGCTGATACGGTACTTGAACGCCCTACCGATATACTAAAGAATGGAAATGAGCACTGAAATAGACGTCTTAAATACCGACCAACCAGACCTCGTTGGCTAACGTACAATAGGGTCAAGGTCAAATATCAAGGTCAATAATATTGGCCCATGACTGCTATGGAAACTTCCAGAAAGGACCAGGGCCCGTATTCTCAAACACTCTTAGATAACTTTTACTCTAAGTAAATCAATATTTTCTTAGTTTTCGGCAATTTAGTCTAAGTATTTGATGATATACTCTTAGAAAGTGAAAAAAACTAAGAAAATTCTAAACTCGACATAACGATATACTCTTAGAAAATCAATATAGTCTTAGTTTTCGGCCATTTCAACTAAGTATTTGGGGATTCCGTCTTAGAAAGATGAAAAAAAATTAAGAAAATTCTCAACTCGCCAAATTTACGATAGAATTTTCTCAACTTTAGAAAACTGTGACCCTCTCTTAACTTTTAAGAATTTTCTAGGATTAGAACACGAACGTTTATTAAGCAGTAATAACAGGTAGAATAGATAATTTATTGAATAAAAATCGTTTATAGACCTATAGATACGTTTAGCGGATGTTTTTGAGCCGACGTTTGTGTTTCAGTGGCTTCGTGAAATTGGGTCAAAGTTTGGGTGGGGTAACGTCATTACAAAGGACTGGGATTACTGTTTAAGACATTATTACATACGGTCTTAATCGTAAAAACGTGGAAAAGATAGATATCTATTCAAATTCTATATTTTTAGTAATAAATGACCACTGTATGTACCAAAACTAGTGTAAATACATAATAAGGTTCACAATTATAATTAACTAACAAGCCAAATTTCAACGAAGTCGCCGTAGCTCAATCGATAGCGAGTCTTACTTGCATGTCGGGGATAGCCGGTTCGAGCCACACAGGGTACGATCTTTTTTTTCTTAACAACCCCCTTTTTGTTTTTTTGTTTTTTTTTAAAATATCAATATTTCCATAGATTTGTTTCTTTAAATACAAATAACTGCTTAATTCTTTCAATGCCAAACTTTCGTAATAGTTTACTTCTTCACCGTTTCATTGTCGTCTGCTTCAATTTTGTTGTCTGCAATATCGTTTCAAAGTAAATTGTAAGGCAGTATGACTGAAAAGAATTCAATACGAGTGCCAAATAGTTTGGATCCTAATCAGACGCCGCGTTATGCGGCGTCTGATCAAGGTCCAAACTGATTGCAAACGTGCTTTTAGGCGCCATTGAGAGTGAAAGGGTTAAAGCATGCTAAAATGGAAGCAAAAGTCTCCAATTAGAAATGTTCCTTCTTATTGTCAGCCTGCTACAGTGTTCCCTCTCTACAACGGCCCTCCTAACAACGATTCCCTCCTTACAACGACGTTCGTCGCAGTTCCCTAACAGGACAACTATGTCTAACGCTTTGACTGCTGTAATATTGATTTGAATTCAAGCTGTTTGTCACTCATCATTTAGTATTTTTCTATTTGGCACTCGTATTGAATTCTTTTCAGTCATACAATTAACTTTAAAAAGATACTGCAGACAACAGAATTGAAGCAGACGACAATGAAACTGAGAATTAGACTCACTCTCGCCTAAAGGAACGTTTGCAAACATTTTGCACCTTGATCAGACAGGATCAAAACTGTTAGACACTCGTATTGAATTCTTTTCAGTTATACTTCCTTACATTTAAGGCTTTGAAACGATATTGTAGGCAACAAAAGTGAAGCAGACGACCAGAAAATTTAAAGGAGTAAACAATCACAAAAGTTTGGCAGTGGAAGGATAAAGCAGTTATTTGTATTTAAAGAAATGAATCTATGGAACTAGTGATGATAATTAAAAAAAAAAAGAAGGGGGTTGTTAAGAATAAAAAGATCGTACCCTGTGTGGCTCGAACCGGCTACCCCCGTCATGCCAGGCAGAGTCGCTATCGATTGAGCTACGGCGACTTCGTTGAAATTTGGCTTGTTAGTTAATTATAATTGTGAACCTAATTATGTATTTACGCTTATGTATAAACACTTTTTATTCAATTAATTATCTATTCTACTTATTCTGGGACAATGCTTGCTGCTTTATAAACGGGAGAAGAAAACAAACCCGCAAATTACACCGCAAATAAACAGTCACACATGTTAGTATGCGAGAAGAGTGACGTCATTTTAGTCGGGGAAGTCCCTGACAAGGGCCATATTTTACTCTTAGTTTTTTTTTCACTAACTAAATACTTAAGTATTTTCTTAGAGTGAAAGTTAGAGAAAAATAATCTTAGTTGAAAATGTTAAGAGTTTAGAAAATTCTTAGTTAAATACTAAGTATGTTTCAGAATACGGCCCCAGAACCAAATATTATACAGTACATTTACTTGAATCTTGAAATCATTTGCATAATTTGAGGTCAAGATAGAATTGTATTCGTTCCATACAGTGTGAATCCCTTTGACTCGCAGTTAGCGCTCCGGGCTTATAATATCCAAGGGAAATAACTCAATCACAAGATCGTGAAAGATATATTTATATACTCAACAAAAAAAGTTAAGGAAGTTACAATGTACTTGAAACAGTGCTACAGCAAGGATATAAGTGATATCAAACTAAAGGAAACATTTTTTTCAAGCAATGAAATGATTCTATTCAAATAAATAAATAAAATGATAATGGTTAGTTTCGGTGTACTCTTGTGCGACGATTTTCTGAAAATTCCTTAACTTTTTTTTGTTGAGTATATGTGCAATTGAGGAAAAGTATTATCGGGGTTATCTAGTATTCAATAAATGCCATAATTGTAGTTGTTAACAAGGAACTGTTTTAAAGTGGCCTGAAATACATTTTACCAACCTTTAGAATTATTAATACATATTTCACTAAAAGTGTCAAAAACAGTCATAGGAACAATGTCTAAAATCGTCATAAGCGTTTTCAGGCTGAATACTTTTTTCAAGCAAAAATAAAGCCGTTGGTTTCCAATAGACCCCAAAGGTCTGGATGAGGTTTAATCCATGTTAGAGGTAGATAACAAATAATGTGTACCCTATAAGGAACAGCCATGACCCATTTACTGAATCTGTACATTCGAAAGCAGAAAAAATAAGTTCCATTGTCAACAACTTGACAGTTTGGCGCGAAAAATGCCGATTTTTGACATCATTGGAAGTGACGTCATTTTAAAGAAGGATAAATATATCGGGGTTTTTTTTTGTCAGAAAGACACGCAGATAGCCGAGCTGTTTATAAGGTAGATTCTTATGTCAATTTTCTTGCATTTATCTCATTAATAAAGAAGGCATATATCGGTTAACAATTTTTGAAAAACTCCGCCAAATGTTTGCTGTCCCATGTTCCAAAGATTAATTCGCGAATGTAAACTGCATATGCCCCGCCTCCCCTTCGAAACATTTCCACAAGTCCCACCCTCTCGAAAAGTGGTGTTTATATGAAATGAACACACTTTTTGTCAATGGAATTGAATGGGGCGATTGTAAATATTAGCGCTGTAAATACACTAAATTTTATAGGGAGGCTATCGTTTTCTATATTTCAAAATTAGCTTTGCTCATACACGCAAATCATTCTAATAATAGTCCTGACCAGTGAAGTAAATATTCACCGTAGTGTTAAGATCACTACAGTGCTCCGTCCCCACAACGGCACTTTGAACAACGATTCCCTCCTTACAACAACGTTTGTCGCTGTTCCCAAACAGGAGCATTCTATCCAACCGCTGCAATATCGCATGCGTAAAATTGTCTACTGTTAATCTGAAAGCCATATATTGGACAATTCGATTGAAAACACACTTGACAGAGTGAAAAGCAGCTTGAATCCATTTCCCCAAAAATTCGTATTTTTACGCCTTTATTATTACTCCACATAATATTGTTCCAATTTAAACAGCTGTGAATATGTTATAAAAATAGTATCTATATATTGAGGATAATTGTTTTTTTCAGTATAAGATAGAAATTTAATCCATTGAGTGAACATCAGACGTTATATTTTCACGAGTGGCGAAGCCACGAGTGAAACTATAACAGTCCGATGTTCACGAAATGGATTAAATTTGATCTTATACTGAACAAAATACAATGATTCTATTTATTTATGGTTTTAAGCCACTTTTTAAACGAAATTGTTCGACTATTGTGAAAGCGAAAGTACATGATTTACCCCGTGTTGAGCCCCAAGTTTACATCGAACACATTAACGAAACAGTTTCCCGTACGATGACGTCACCTCTTTATTGATTTGACGTCAACGGAATTACGTCGTCACTTCCGATCTTGGATTCGTATTCTTCCGTTGAGTGGTTCGCGACAAAACGGACTGCCGGAATTGAACGATAAGACACGATTGACTACGATTCTTGGGGAGCCCTACGGGGAAAACTCATAAAAGCACGAGCGATGATAATCCCACTGCTTGAAGCAGTGGATTACCAAGTGATAATCCACTGCTTTTTCTCGGTAATCCTCCGAAAACCATAAATAAACTAGCACATTGTAGATCAACCCATTACATACCCATAACATTGCTATCTTTAATTGGCAAAACACTGTTAATCCCCCGATATCTGAGCGGCATATATAGGCGGGTGATCAAAGCTTGTTCTAATTGATTGGTTACAGGCGGGTGGCCAGTGCCTGTTGATAAGATCCGAAATCTCCGCGTGAAACGGATAAGTGAAGCACCAATCGCAACATCTCTGGTATAATCGTTTATTAACGCGTTTAAACGGGTTAAGATCGTTAGGCGTTAAGCGTTCGTTAACAGTTCACTATGCGTTTCTTACGCATATATTAACGCGTACATGCGTAGGAATAGCGTATTTACCACTGTACCCTTTAATTTGTATCTAGTTTTGGAATTAGGGGAGCACTTAAAACAGGCTGAAAGTAAAGCAGAATGCGCCCTAAGGCGCATTCTGCCTTTCTTTAAGCCTGCTTTAAGTTACAATCTGTAAGAATTATAGAAAATATTTCTTATTATGCACATTGATAACTGTATAAATTGGAAATATTGTCTCAAGTGGACTAACTTAAAGACCTAAAAATGCGTCAAAGTTAGCAACAGAACACCGTCGCTGTATAGATCCAGCTATACAGTGATGAGTTCAGTAAATAAATCGATGGCCGTCGATGGCCACCGATTGAGAGTTGTCTACCGGTCTGAAATACAGTGGAGTAAACGTAATTCTTTCGTTCAAACGCAAATTCATTGCAATGCAATATAGAAAATGACAACCTTTTGACAATTCCGACTACCAGTTTTAATTTGAGTGGCAAACAGTTTGGAGCCTGATTAGACGCCGGGTTACCCGGCGTCTGATCTGGCTCCAAACTGTTTGCAATGAAAGTAATATTTTAAACGTAACCGGGATTATTTGGAAAGAAAATGTTTTCTCTATTGTACTCTGCACACTGCACACGGGACACACACCTTACAACAAACAGTGGTAGTTACATGTAAACACGCTACAGTAGGGCGCTCAAGTACCGTATCAGCGAACAGTAACGTTAAGCGATACAAACAACCCATATAATACGACATCTAACGTTCACCAATACTCTTCAATAATAACTCACTGCGCCCCCATGTTTATTAACTTTTCAAGGGTACGAACGATTTACGTGCGATTCTAAATAACACAAGCAAAATTGCACTAATCAACTGAAATGCATCAATTTTACCGCATATAAAAATAAGATGTAGCTGCTCAGATGTAAACTGCTTTGTTTGATACATTAAGAGTATCGGAAAATGTTGGTTTATTGATAAGAAATTAAGTCGGGACTGTTCGCTGGTTTTATTAAATTCATTTGGTAGCCATTTTGTTTTCCTTGTTGGCGATGGCGAACTACCTCTGAAGCCGTTCGCAATCGGTAACAGCCTAACGGTCGTTAAAGGTAAATCGTTACCGTTTTCTGTTGCAATCGATGCAATCGATACGGTACTTGAACGCGCCACAGGTCAGCCGGTTTTTTTCTGTAATTGTAATATTGAATGAAGGAGTTTCCCCCATAAGGTATGGCTGTAAAAGTGGATATAGTTTCCTTCCCCAATACGCGATTATGCTAAAAGTTATGTCCATTGCAAACAGTTTAGAGCCTGGTCCGATCCGTAGAATAACTGTCTGATCAGGTTTCAAACTCGTTGCCTCTCATTAACATGAATAGTCAGGAGTGTTGAAAAGTCTTGTTTTTCAACGTTTTATTGCGATGAGTTTCATTTGCGTTGAAAATGGAAAAAATTAGACCTCTACTGTACATGTATACAGTACTGAATCTATTAAATTAAATTGATAATCGCAAGCGAATTGCCATCGAATCGGGCGCTTCAAAAAATAAATCCTACGTTTGAATATTTTTACGCGTATTTTCCGAAGCGGTTGTGACACAAATGGAATAAAAAAAAATTAACGAAAGCATATTTGTGAACATTTGTGCGATACGCTATTCAAGAAAACTTACCCGGGGGTAAATTTAGTATTTTGAATCGCAAGCGAATTGCCATCGAATTGCAAGCGAATTGCGAATTGCCATCGAATTGCAAGCGAATTGCCATCGAATTGCAAGCGAATCGCAAAAAATGTTAATTTAATAAAGTTCAGTACTGTAACTTACATTTCTAGGATTCCCGTTACATTCGGTAATGCAGAGATTACGCAGCTGATACAGTTGACTGTACTGGAATCAATGAAGTTGTCATATTCGGTTATACAAGTTGTGTTCATACAATTCCAGATGTCCTCAAGGGTAGCAGCGCTAGAACAAGACACTGCTACGCAGTTGGTCACGGCAAACATGTCCATAAAATCACACAAGGGACCTTAAATAAAAATAGGATATCTCATGAGTGTTCATAATTTATTGGATTTATTAAACGAGTCTTTTAGAAAACGATAAAAACGAGGCTTTGCCGAGTTTTTATTGTTTTCTAAAACGACGAGTTTGATAAATCCAATAAATTATTAAATCTAACACTAATGTTATATTCTTTTATAACATAACCTAGAAATGTTATTTATCGCAGCCTTTGAGGTCAAGTGAATGCTAAGCGCGATATAAGTAGATCTATACAGGAAAAAAGTTGTTCCAAATTGACCCCGTTCATTAGCATAATGTTTATGTTATTATATGTATAATAAGCACTTTCATTTAGATCTAATATTAATTACACCAAAAATCAATAAATTGAATCTAAATGATTGAAACAAGACGTTGGAAATTAAACGCATTTTAATGACGTCACAAGTAAACGACGTCGTGGCGTTCCTCATTTGCATAGTTATTTAACTAGTTATATATAATATATGACATTTAAACAACGGGTGTTATTCAACGCTCACGCCGTCTGTAATGTCATGATTCCGCATCGAAAAGGCATTATACTGACGTCATATGGCGGAGACGATTGGTGATGTCATACAGCAGCTTACATGTAGAAGTTACATGTATGCTTTCCCGTTGAACCCCTTCCCCCATAGAAGCCTTTATCACATTTAATTTATTCATCCGCTGAAAAAAATAGTTCCAATTCATACAGTCATAAACATGTACTAGAAGAAAACTTTCTATATTTTAGCATATGATAGCTTAAAGCAGGCTGTAAGTGAAGCAGAATGCGCCTTAAGGCGCATTCTGCTTTACGTTCAACTTGCTTTAAGTGGTTAGCTGTCATCAAAAATAGAAACAGGCTATGGGGTAAAAGATTAAGGATGTCGGCCCGTCTTTTTGAGCATGATGAAATTTCCGAAAAATTTTAGGAACTCATTTTCTGAAAAATGTTAACTTATTTTCGGTGAATGCATACAGTCATAAATACTATTTTCGCCGGGAAAAAAATTGGGTTTCGTACAGGAAGGGACTTTTTAACTTTTTGTCCGATTCGTAGTTTACAGCATACACCGTTTTCATAGGTAGGGGCGACTTTGTTACATCTGGTTTCATTTCAATTTCTCAGAAGATAAGCATGAAGTTTTCATGGAAGTACAGTTTATTATAAATTATAGATCATTCAATAGATCAAATTGTGAAAAACTGAGAAAAAAAAGGATTTTTTTAATAAAATGGTCTATCCTTTTATAAGATCCGGGACCCTATGTTTTTATTTGCTATTTCACTTAAACTTTTTGTTTGCAAGGCTAAAAACCACCAATAAAAAAATTGGTAATTAGTTTGCTACAATTTGTAGGGCAATTTTCACTGTGCCTTAATCTCCAATTATAAAAAAAGTGGGTGGGGTAAAATTTACTCCTTTCCAGTGAAATCAATCATTTTTATTTTGATTCTTGACAAAACATTTTCAGGGTTTATTCTTACTATGGTAATATAAATTAGGATATTTTTTGTACAAATAGTTTGTATACATAAAGATTGAAAAAACGTATTACCAAACAATAGGATTGTTTGTGAAGCTTCAATTTTAGGGGATAGTCTTTAAACATTTCAAATTAGGAAAAAAAGGTCCGGTACCTCCACTTTTTCAGTTTTATCATAGAAACTAATTTTACTGTCTGTTTGCAAAGTTTGAAGAATATTTGGTAATTACTTCCAAAGGTGCACCTACCCCCTTAAGCGCAAACGAAACGCAAACTCATTGTAGATTCTAATACAAATAAAATGATAAGTATAGTTGGGATGTTAACTATTCTTTCCCAATAAACGAGTTTAATCTAGATTTCAATTGCAAACAGATTAATAAGCCAGATCGAATGCCGGGTAACTTCGCGTCTGATTAGGCTCAAAACTGTTTGCCGACCTTAAAACAAGAATCCGTATATGGGGTAATGAGTTAAAATAAAAATGATTTCAAGGTGGTTCGCAGGTCTGTCAAACTTCATTGAAACCTTGATTGAATTGATATACACTAAAACCCCTCTAAACCGGAACCTCTAAATACCGGAATTCTCTATAAACCGGACAAAACTTTGGTCCCGTTTCCAACCCATTTTCACCCCTTTGATTTATTCCTTCACTGAAGAAAATGCATTCATGAACATATATCATCAGAAATGTTCTATATTCTAGCAAGTGATAGCTTAAAGCATGTTAAAAGTAAAGCAGAATGCACCTTAATGCGCATTCTGCTTTACTTTCAACCTGCTTAAAGTGTTCAGCTACCTTTCATTCTAGAAACAAGCTATGGGTTAAAACCCCTCTAAACCGGACCCCCTCTAAACCGGATGTTTGTTGTCCCCATACATGTCCGGTTTAGAGGGGTTTCACTGTACATCATATGGAGAGTGAATAATTTTACAGTAAAAAAAGATATTGACAGGTATTTCTTTGGGAGAAAAAAATCAATTTTAATAAATAGGAATAAGTTTTTTTATTAAAAGGTACAACTCAATTTCTATATATTCCAGTAAACTTTACAGACAATACAAGATAGTGTCCCACAAAAATATATTTCATGATATATTTACTAGAAATATAAACGTAATAGGGAACCATTGAATATTGTAGCCTGTATATATTGAAATGCATGTGACCGCTTAATGCATGACAAAAGTGAATACCTAAAACTTCCTTTAGCATATTTTTTGTCATATAGATTATAAATCCTCACAATGTTTAGTTTTGACTATATAGGCCGTTTTTATTGACTTGGCAGGGCGGAGTTTCGATACGGACCTTTGCAATTCAACTTTGGGGGCGGCGAAACGCTCTTTATTGGAATTTACCTTCCATGGATTACATATTAGGGGACAGTTTGACAAAAGGAATACATGTATAATAATGACTGACAAACATCTTGAATCCAGGTCAGACGCCGCGCTGTGCGTCGTCTGATCTGGATTTAAGCTGTTTGCAAATGTTAATCAAGTCTCAATTTCTCTTCCTATAACAATTCCCTACGAACAACACACGCAATCTTTGTGTTCCATTGGGTGTTTTTGTAGAGAGGGAGCACTGTATATACCAATTGCACGTGGACATTGGTGTACGCATAAATTTTGTTTCTTCAAGTTCAAAATATCGGACAATTACGATATAATACGAAACTCTACCTTACAACTCTAAAATAAAAAGTAAATTAGTTTATCTTTGCCAAAGGTTAACTCCGCCCTATCAGTTGAATAAAATCGGCCTATATCTATCCTTTGATCAATGTATTGTGGAGTAAAAAGACAATAAAATCGGACAATACATTATTTTAAAGATGTTCGCAACCGGGTTAATCATTAAAAATAGTAATTTGTAAATATACTGAAAAACATAAGTAACGCATGTGTTCAACTTATGTATCGGTTGTATTGGAGTACAACCAAGATTATCGATACACCGTGTGTTGATAAAATTGATCCACACTTGTCCAACAAAAACGTGTGCATATCCTGCGTGGTAATTGGATTCTACACCGACATATTTGAAAACCCTGGCGTAAGCCATCTGACCTACTTCCGGTTAAACAAATTCAAAAGCACTAAACTGGTTGAAATGTGTAGTACGCTTACGTACTTTAAATCAGCATTGCAGATAATCACAACATTCAGCGCGATGCATAGGCTGGACGTTAATGACCGTGGCCGAGCTATTGGTCTTCTAATGCAGGAGTGTCCACAGAAAAGTGCCGCTAGACAACTGGGAGTCGTATAATCAACAAATTTTCGATTCCGTAATCATTTGCTGGAGACAAATACCGTAAATGATCAACCGAAAGGTGGGCGCACCAAAGAAACAACGCAAAGTAAGGACCGTCAGATACGCCTTGCGTTTTTAAGAATCCGGTTCCTAACGGCGTCAGAGACGGCCAATAACACACAGGGGCGTCACTGGGACAGGATACATTCCGTCACGGTTATCAGGCATCTCAAAGAATGCGGACTTCGGGCGTACATATCGTACGTTTGGTTTTCACTAACGCATCGACGTCGTGCTTTTCGCATGGACTGGTTGCAACATAACGCACTCCGCTTATTCTCTCGTTAACCTAGGCAGTCTTACCGCCCGAATCTGTCGCCAATTGATCACCTTTGTAACAATTTAGACCGCAATTTCTGACGTCGACGTAACGTCCTTACATGTAACAACGTCAATGACCTCGCAGCTTAACAGGGGGAATGGGCTGCTTTAAAAGAATCACCAGGTTGATTAATTACACGCCAAGGAGAATAATAGAGGCAATAAATGCAATGCGCGATACTAAAGATGCTTTTTTCATTCTTCATAGGGATGATGGGTATAGAAATCGTAATTAAGCAATCAAAAGAAAATGAATTAAAGCGTGTATGTTGTTTGTTGATTGCAAACATAATGCATTAGTAATTTCGTATACCAACATTGTTATAATTCCTATAGTACATTCGCATTCTACAATGAATCCCATTATGCGTAACTTATGTTTTTCAGTATATGTCAAATGCTTATATAAATGGGTAAGATTTAGTTGATAATAAATTCTGTTAAAAAATGCATTTAAAAAAAAGAAGCTCTGGTGGGATTCGAACCCGTGACCCTCCATGCGGAGACAAACATGAAAAATGGAAACGCCTTTACCCACGCGACTACTGGCGCTCTCCATCTTTTAGTAGCGAATTAACGTACTTCACTGGTAGCGATTGATAGTACATTATTCGGCTCGGGTTTATGTTTGAGCCCGTGTAGAGAAGCAACAACAACTGTAGTTTTAGCTTAAACGCGTTTATTGGGAAAGAATAACGTAAGTGACTTTTTAACATTTACCTTGCTTTTCGGAGTAAAATCCTTTTTTCAATGTGCCCCGACTGTGTATCTTGCTGTGGGAATATGGAAAGGTGGAAAAAACTCCATCAATAATCGCCTTAACGTCTTCGGCAATCCATACCTAGAAAATGGTCTAATCTAAATTCTAACACGACTCGAAACCTACGGCATATAGACAAAGAATACTGAGAAACGTATATTACGTCGCGATAATGAACTGCACGCGCGGCGTTTCCATCCGCTGTTCCATTTGCCTCATACGCGTAATACATAAATAGTAATTTTACAATTAAAGTCGCGTTAGAATTAAAATTTGTTAAGTCTTAATTCTAACACGTCTCGAAACCTACGTAATAGAGACAAAAAATACCGAGAAACGTATATTACGTCGCGATAATGAACTGCACGCGCGGCGTTTCCATCCGCTGTTCCATTTGCTCCATACGCGTAATACATAAATAGTATTTTTATAATAAAAGTCACGTTAGAATTAAAATAACAAATTCGTAGGTGTCCATTACCGTGCATTAGATCACAGTTAGTCGTTAAGATGTGGGTAATTAGATCACTCGGCCTAAAGGCCTCGTGATCTAATGACTCCACATCTCAACTCCTAACTGTGACCTAATGCACGGTAATGAACACCTACGAATTTGTTATTTCTTAAATATTCCAATCTAAAATGTTCAAATCTAAAAATGTTCCAATCTAAAATATTAAGCCAGTTTTTAAATTAATCTGGGATGTACAACTACAACTACATCAAGTGGGAGACACAGATTGTGTGTGTTGTTAGGGAGTAGCTATAGAGAGGGAACATCAAGACTTGGCTTATATTTGCAAACAGCTTGAATCCAGTAGCGCGTTCAAGTACCGTATCGATGCAATCGATTGCAACGGAAAACGGTAACAATTCACCTTTAACGACCGTTACGCTGTTTCCGATTGCGAACGACACGAACGGCCTCAGTAGCGCGTTCAGTACCGTATCGATGCAATCGATTGCATCGGAAAACTGTAACAATTCACCTTTAACAACCGTTAGGGTGTTACCGATTGCGAACGACACGAACGGCCTCAGAGGTAGTTCGCCATTCCCAACAAGGAAAACAAAATGGCTACCAAATGAATTTAATAAAACCGGCGAACAGTCCCGACTTAATTTCTCATCAATAAACCAACATTTTCCGATACTTAATGTATCAAATAAAGCAGCTTACATCTGAGCAGCTACATCTTATTTTTATATGCAGTAAAATTGATGCATTTCAGTTGATTAGTACACTTTGCTTGTGTTATTAAGATTCGCACATAAATCGTTCGTACCCTTGAAAAGTTAATAAACTTTGGGGCGCAATGAGTTATTATTGAAGAGTGTCTGTGAACGTTAGATGTCGTACTATATGGGTTGTTTGCATTGGTTAACGTTACTGTTTGCTGGTACGGTACTTGAACGCCCTACAGAGGTAGTTCGCCGTCCCCAACAAGGAAAACAAAATGGCTGCCAAATGAATTTAATAAAACCAGCGAACAGTCCCGACTTAATTTCTCATCAATAAACCAACATTTTCCGATATTTAATGCATCAAACAAAGTAGCTTACATCTGAGCAGCTAAATCTTATTTTTATATGCGGTAAAATTGATGCATTTCAGTTGATTAGTGCACTTTTGCTTGTGTTATATAGATTCGCACATAAATCGTTCGTACCCTTGAAAAGTTAATAAACATTGGGGCGCAATGAGTTATTATTGAAGATTATCGGTGAACGTTACATGTCGACTATATGGGTTGTTTGCATCGGTTAACGTTACTGTTCGCTGATACGGTACCTGAACGCCCTACAGATTAGACGCCGCGTTACGCGGCGTCTGATCTGGATTCAAGCTGTTTGTCACTCATAATTATATTTATTCTATTAAAGTGTCCACTTATGTATTATAAGAAAAACAGCAGATGACAATTTTAATCAGTAAAAGCGTTAGTCATACATTTTCTATTAAGGGAACTGCGGCAAGTGTCGTTGTAAGGAAGTAGTCGTTGTTGGGAGGGCCGTTGTAGAGAGGGAGCAATGTAGCTTTTACTAGACGTTAGATACTTGGCGATTTGCCAAACAAACAATTCCAATGCTTCCTACAAATAATACCCAATGGGAGACAAAGATTGTGTACGTTCGGAGTTGTTAGGGAGGGAAATTGGTTAACATTTGCAAACAGCTTGAATCCAGATCAGACGCCGCGTCTGATCTGGATTCAAGCTATTTGTAACTCTTGGGTTGTTTTTCTCTGTCAAAATGTCCAATATGTGACTGAAAAAATCAGACGACTATTTTAAGCAGACCACATTGCATCCCTGAAAATGTTGGACATTATTGTCTTGTTAAGGGAAGAGGGGCAAACGTTGTAAGGAGGGAATGGTCCAGAGAGCCGTTGTGGGGAGCGAATACTGCACAATGTTAGTGGAGAAAACTTTATTCTTTCCCAATATTTACAATCGCCCCATTCAATTCCATTGACAAAAAGTGTGTTCATTTCAAATAAACACCAACTTTCGAGAGGGCGGGACTTGTGGAAAAGTTTCGAAGGGGAGGCGGGGCATATGCAGTTTTTATTCGCGAATTAATCTGTGGAACTTGGGGCAGCAAACATTTGACGGATTTTTTCAAAATTTGTTCTTAACCGATCTATGCCTTCCTACTAGTGGAAACCATGATTCCCGACTAATATTCTTCTTTATAAATGGGATAAATTGCAAGAAAATTGACATAAGAATCTACCTTATAAACAGCGGCCTATATCTGCGTTTCTTTATGACAATAAAACCCCGATATATTTATCCTACTTTAAGATTACGTCACTTCTAACGACGTCATAAATCAGCCTTTTTCGCGCCAAACCGTCAAGTTGTTGACAATGGAACTTATTTTTTCTGCTTTCGAATGTACACAGATTCAGTAAATCGGTCATGGCTGTTCCTTTTAGGGTACACATTATGCGTGTTATCTACCTCTAATATGGATTAAACATACATGCGTACTAACAAAATGTTTATTTAATGTTAGACATTACAGGAAATATATTGTAAATATAAGAAATGAACCGATTTTTTTCGGCGTTCAAGCGAAATGAACGACAGAAAATTATCGGCAAATTTACCATGAATCGCTAGCGCGATTCATGGTATTTGCCGATAATTTGCTGTCGTTCATTCCGCTTGAACGCCGAAAAAATTCAGTTCATTTCTTAAATAAACGCATTTACGCTAAAACTTATTTCTATTGCAAACAGTTTGGAGCCAGATCAGACGCCGGGTAACCCGGCGTCTGATCAGGCTCCTAATTGTTTGCCACCAAGATTAACATGAACTATCAGAATTGTTCAAAAGTTTTTTAGTGCTTTGGGTTTGCGTACGTTTGCGTTTAAACGGGAAAGAATAACAGATTATCCACTGTATCTCCCTATAACGGCATTCCGAACGACGATATTAACTTACAATGCCTACCGCTGTTCCCCAAATAATACAATTACGTCAAAAACATTCACTGCTGCACATCGTCTACACTTCCGGTTCTACGGTACCATGTCAGAAGCTTGATCATTCATTGCTTCGGCGAGCAAAAATAGGTTGAAAAGTACTCTACTGGGTCAGATAATGATTGAATCATATCATTACAGAGAAAGACGTTTTCAATAACCTCAGCATGGGCCAGCCCGCTCTGTAAAAGCCCTATGTTTCTACCTCGTTCTTCAGGAGGCATCCGATCCATTTTTTGTTTTTTCTAAATGTCGAAGTCAACACAGTAATTGTTCAAGTGAAATTTGTGAAACATAACACAGCCTGTGCTGCATGTGCTGCTTATCCTGGTTCGAGCCTGTGTACCGGCTACAAGTAACGGCTGACTGAACACAACTAAAACCGGTTTCAGTCGATTTAGAAACTCCATGCACAGGTTTTGGCGTGTAAACAAAATTAATATGATTCAAAACTGAAAAAAGGATATTTATATTCGGGTACTTATAGCAGTTTTGCTGAGTATATATAGGTTCTTAGGAGTTTTTATGTCAACTTATGGTATGGTACTGTAACCTGTCACTATAATAAATTTTCTTTATTCGGCATCTTTCTCAGCTGGGTGCAAAATCCAATTCGTCCAAATTATTCAGAAATTAAATGGTCACTGTACGCTTTAAGGTTACAGTGGAGAATACGTTATTCTTTCCGGTTTAAACGAAACGAAACGCAAAAGCAAAACACTAAAACGTAGAAAAGTGCAACTTTTGGACAATTCTGATACAGTGGTACATTGTAATTACGCTATTCCTACCAATTTACGCGTTAATCTATGCGTAAGAAACGCATAGTGAACGGTTAACGAACTGTTAACGAACGGCTAACGCCTAACGATTTGAACGCGTTTAAACGCGTTAAGGTTCTTGTAAAGTGTTTGGTGTATTTTTGAAAGGTGATATTTTGGTCATTTATGGAGCAATGTTGCATAATTTCATATCAAAATGTTCGTATTGAAATGAACAAGCTTATGAGATAGCTTACAATTTGAAAGGAAAACTGTGTATCTTGATTTTGAACAATATGTTTGGATTTGCACCAAAATGTGCAGCAACTTTTCTGTACTGAAATTCAACAAATCCTTCCTCTATATTGAAGAATATGGTTTACATGAGGTAGTAGGACCAAAATCCTGACGAAATCCACTCAAATAACAACAGAAGAAGTAATGGAATATTTGACAATTTTCAAGGACAACACTATTTTGCAATGGGGGACTACTTATTTTTTCCAAAGTATGGTGGGCAACACGAGCCTCTGTCAAACATTATTACATGTATAAATATGCAGGTTGTATTATTTTTTCATCCTTTTTTAACTGAATTATACCTTGAGAATACATTGAGAATCGTTGTTGGGCTCTCGCGGGAGGATCTGCTTCTTTATAACCCCATCCCCTTGCTAGAATTCTTCTATAACTGTTTTAACGCATGTTGCAAGGTACATACATGATTATAATGACTTCATTGCGTATAACGATTACACAATTGCTATTCAAATCCCAGGTGTCTTTATGCGTCTAAGCTTGCCAACGTGTTCCTTACTTTGCACGTGCGCAGATACAGGTGTTTCACTGTAAACAGCGCTACATTCATTACCGCGAAGGCAAGAGAATCTCGCCACGGTCCGCTCGCCTCAATGAGCAAAAAGGAGGAGTGACCGTGGAGAACGATATGTTTGAGAGAGAAATAATGGGTAGTGGCAGCGCTATGGATTGGTTTGGAAAAATTAGAACTCTGGAAATTGACTTGGTTATTATTCAATAAAATGCCAATGCTCAGCGTTCCATCAATGTTTTAAATAGTAAAGTGATTCGATTCATGCAAAAGAAAGGAAGGGCCTGGCATTTTCAGCTTGACAATACATGTATAAAGCATCACACGGCGCGTATCACCACACAATGTCTTGCTAAAATACATTAACGTTCTGCCTTTGCCTGTTTTATCCTCGGACATGAGCCCCATAGAACACATATCGGATGTATTTGATAACAAGGTCGGGTCAAATCAAATTTATACCATAATGACCTCCAAGTGCATTTTGGTTGGAATGCCAACGTATTTGAAACGTTACGTAAAATCAATGAGGGGACGTATTCTGCAATGTATCCGTAAAATGGAGGGAACAGTGGTTACTAGTGCTTTTTTAAACATCATTTTAAATGCCCATCAAGTAGATGTTTGTTTCCAGATGCTGTGTGGTCATTCTAATTATTAAGAATATTCCATTTCGACCCCTCTCAACTGAATTATTCATTAAACAGTATGCAATATTTGATTCTAATCCAATGAAGTACACAAACACATGACTATGACATTGAAGCTTCGATTACAAAAATAATTCATCCGGCATATAAATGTATCAACAAAATTTATTATTTTTAATTCTATATAAACTGAAGTGAGATCCGGTTGTTTATAATTCTCTGTGAAAAGTGTTGTAAACTTAATGATGTTTTTTTAATTCGAAAAATATTTTTAAGGTAAAATCTTTCTATATGTATATCCTCCATTTCTTAAAATAATTTTCAACATTGTATCATATCACCACGGCTTCGTCGATGACCAAGCAATTTTTGAAAACCAATCTTTCGGTACATGTAAGGTTGACAATCCAGGAGACGCTTATTGGTAGGCTAACATAATTTTTAAACACTTCTTTTAAGAATATATACCACAATACATGATAATAGTGTTTCCATATTGACCTGGTGAGTGCTTTGTACAAAAATATGAAATAGCTTTTCGAAATGTAATCATACATTCTGATTATTAAGGATAATACACTGTTGGATTTGTTATCTTTTTCAGCTATATGTCTACTTACTTTTTAATCCTAATATTACCCCTAAATCCCCCTTTTCACTAGCATACTCAATGTCCGCAAAGTTCAAAGTATACTGATAATATTGGTTGTCTCTTCCAAAGTGTATGGTTCTGTAATTTTTCACATTAAAACGCAACAGCCACTTTGACTATATGTAAGGCATCTAAGTCGTGCTGGATAATATCAATCTTAATGTCTTTGTTGTATAGTTTGGTACCATAAGCGAATAATTTCACAATACTACGTATAACTTCAGGGGTAGGGGTCATCTATTATAAACATATGAATAATATGGGTCCGAGGACACTTCCCTGGGGTACTCCACTTAAAATGTCTTCCCACGAAACAGACCAGGGTCCTTTCACAGATACATATTGCCTACGTCCAGTAAAAAAGTCACGTTTCCATGACAAAACGGGCCCTCTGATACCAAATACTGATACTTTGCGAGAAAACGTTAATGTACAATGCTCTCAAAAGCTTTGACATAATCTAAATATACAATATATTTTCCCAAATTCTATCACCCTCAATGTAATGTGACTAATCATCTATGTATTCAATTAACTGTAAAACGCAGGATCCCCTAGAACGAAAACCAAATTGAGCATAAGATAAATTAATATATGATTGTTTCTGACTAAATTTTCAAATATCTGTGCCCTTATGATTGTTTTTAAATTCTTACAACTACTGAAGTAAGGCTATCAGGTAGGTAGTTGCATAATTATACTCATGAACTATTACAGTATTTTAATGTGTGTGTATGTGTGAAATGCAGAAGCAGAATATACGTGAAAAAAGTAGTAAGGACAAAAAAGAATTGTGTGTGTCTCTGCCCAACGAAATCGTCGGTTGTGTCCCTACTAGGACACCATAGAAAGCCTTGTCCAACTCGTGCAATAGTATATACAGTGGAGAATCTGTTATTCTTTCCCGTTTAAAAGCAAACGTACGCAAACGCAAAGCACTAAAACGTAGAAAATAACAACTTTTGGACAATTCTGATATTTCATGTTTATCGTGGTGGCAAACAGTTTGGAGCCTGATCAGACGCCGGGTTACCCGGCGTCTGATCTGGCTCCAAACTGTTTGCACTGCAAATAATAGTTTTAGCGTAAACGTGTTTATTGGGAAAGAATAACACGTTCTCAACTGTACATGAGCATTTACCCCTGTACCTGCCAAAGGCTTGAATAGTTTCACAACAATGTAAGCTTTATATAATAGAGATCGCAATGCAAAGTGAAATATTAATCAACATTACAATAGCCGGAAAGATGTGGAATACTTGAATGGGTGTAAAAAGGTGGTTTAAAGGGACAAACTGTTGATTTTTCTGAAACAAAGGTCAGCTGTACAGGGACGAAATTACTTTCCGACAAGTAATCCGCTGAAGAATCGTGACATACGGAGAAATGTATGATCGAAAGTAATGCGCAATGCACTTATTTTATTGTTTATGTATCAAACAATAGTGTACTGAAATAAAAGTTGAAAATATGGATATTAAAAAATGAGAATGCGGATTAATAGGAAAAGTCGACAAATGACATATTTCGGTGACCTTGATATAATTGAACGGATATATTGTCTAACTGCAGTGATTCGGGTGAGTGACATTCCATCAATCATATTGCTTGTTCATTTTTCTGTCCGCACGTATATAACAATTGTCAATCGGTTTTGTAGATTTGGAGTAAATGGACTTTAAATGTTAGCAAACTTCTACAAATTAGTAAAATGCAAATGGCTGCCCTTGAATCAAGCATGGGGTATTCTAAGGGCCAATTACAAGGGTTTTTTCTGACTTTTGTAAGACATTCTGTGTAGGAGTACCCAGTATGTAATGGGTTCTTTGTATGTATTCTACCAGATTTCCGAAAATACGTGCCATTAAGTGATTTGATATATTCTGCTGAAGAGGCTATTTTCACTCCAAGTTCGCTACTTTTGGATCTTCTGACATCACAAGCACACTTATATTAATGAAAATTTAGGCATGCTCCTTTTCATTGACTACTTATTTATGCTGTGTGAAAATAGTTTTAGCCAATGTGGTATAGTTATTGAGTATTGCAACTTTTCAAATTTGGGTATTTTTTTCTCGTACATGGACGTTACATGAACCTTAATAAATGATTATACCAATGCAGTCTCGGCTAAGGGGTCCGTCGGCTTAATGATGACCCTTTCATCTGGGCTCTTTTAAACGCGTAAAGAAACGCGCAAATAAACAGCTAGGAAACGCGTTTAACGAAACGGATAATAAACGCGTAAGAAATGACTAATTTAAACGCGTAAAGTGGGTAGGAATAGCGTATTTACCACTATAATTCATGTTTATCTTGGCGTCTGTTCTGGCTCCAAACTGTTTGCAATAGAAATAATAGTTTTAGCGTAAACGCGTTTATTGGTAAAGAATAACGTTTTCTCCACTGTATAATGAACAATTTTTCTTTATTCGGCATCTTTCTCAGCTGGATGCAAAATCCAATTCATTCAAAATGTTCAGAAATTAAATGGTCACTGGACGCTTTATGGTTAGTGGACGCACAGGTACTTGACACATACATCTAGATCTATTAACACCCCCCCCCCTTTTTTTCTAATTTTTTTTAACTATACTTTTATTTTATTTTTTTAAAAGGGGGGGGGGTTAATAGATTTAGATGTATGTGTCAAGTACATGTGAGTGGACGCTTTACTTACCTCCTGCAGGCAAATGAAGTCAGCCTCAGAATTACTTAGCATCGCAATGATTTGTTCCCGGCGCTCAATTCGGTTATTCGGGATAACGCCTTGAGTGTCGATCGACCTATCACGGAGGGCCGTGTTATATGTCACAGCCTGTGGGATTAAACAATATTTGGATAATTAAATAACTTGTTTGGGCGAAAAGGCTAAGGAACTGTTTTGGACATACAGTGAAACCTCTCTAAACCGGACCCGTGTTGGGACAACATAAATGTCCGGTTTATAGGGGTTTCCGGTTTAGAGGGGTTTAAAAACCTTTTTAATAATTGTTTATAGTATGGAAGATGGCTGACCACTTAAAACAGTTTTAAAGTAAAGAAGAATGCGCCCGAAGGCGCATTCTTCTTTACTTTCAACCTGCTTTAAGTTATCATCTGCAAGAAAGAATAAACTATTTTCAGTGTAGGAATAAATCAAAGTAAAAAGGCGTAATTATGGTGTAATGGGTAAAAATAAAGGGTTGGAAACGGGACCAAAGTTTTTGTCCGGTTTAGAGAGAATTTCGGTATTTAGAGGTTCCGGTTTAGAGGGGTTTCACTGTATATGGGCGAATGTGTTATTTACACCCGTTGAAACTTATTGGAATCCAGATGAGATTCCCGAGGTATTGGAATCAGAAGTGCCACTGAATTAGTCCAAATGGCAATAAAAGGAAACTAACTTCTGAACGTAACTGCAGACGGCCAATTAGGCAGCAGATAATTAAGCTAGTTACGGTGAAAAATATGCTATTCTTTCCCATGATACGTGTTTATGCTAATGTAATTGTTTCAATTGCCAACAGTGACGAGTTCAGTAAAGAAATCGATGGCCATCGATTGCGAGTTGGCTACTGGTCCGAAATACAGTGGAGAAAACATTTTCTTTTCATATAACCCCAGTTACGCTTAAAATCTATTATTTTCATTGAAAACAGTTTGGAGCCAGATCAGACGCAGGGTAACCCGGCGTCTGATCAGGCTCCAAACTGTTTGCCATTCAGAATAAAACTGGTAGAAAGATTTGTCAAAAAGTTGTCATTTTCTATATTTCAATGCAATGCGTTCGCGTTTGAACGAAATAATTACATTTTCTCCACTGTATTTCAGACCGGTAGCCAACTCGCAATCGATTTCTTTACTGAACTCGTCACTGTTTGGAGCCTGGTCACAATCAATCCAACATGTTCATGTACTTTTTGTTGCATTACGTTTGAGTTTTGTTCAGTTAAATTTTGGAAGGAAAGAACGTTTTATCCAGGTAACAAATAATTTAGCCGTGCCAGGACAAAACCAGCCTTTTTGCATTGCAAAATTGTTCAGTCATTCCAGGCTCTGATCATAGCAAAACATTTTTTACCATATATGACACAGCTACAGTGGATAATACGTTATTCTTTCCCGTTTAAACGAAACGAAACGCAAACGCAAAACACTAAAACGTAGAAAAGTGCAACTTTTGGACAATTCTGATACTTCATGTTTATCTTGGTGACAAATAGTTTGGAACATGATCAGACGCCGGGTTACCCGGCGTCTGATCTGGCTCCAAACTGTTTGCAATAGAAATAATAGTTTTAGCGTAAACGCGTTTACTGGGAAAGAATACCGTTTTCTCCACTGTACATAGAATGCTTTAGCTACTACCTTTTGGTGTCAAACAGTGTAAATCAAGACGCGGTGGGTGACCTCGATATACAGTGTTTGCAATGCAGTAAAATAGGACGCGTCATAGAACGGCACAAATACACTCAGTGCAAAAAGAAACGCACATCGTGCTCAGGCGCAGAGTAAGAAACTTTTTTGATAAGAAAATTAGAATGGAAAGACCATATCTCAAGATTTAATTCTGCAACACGTTCAGAAACAACAAACTCAAAACCAGTGTGCTGCTTTTTAACCCTTTCCCTCTTAATGACGCCAAAAAGCGCATTTGCAAACAGTTTGAATCCTGATCAGACGCCGCGTTACGCGGCGTCTGATCAGGATCCAAACTGTGTGACACTCGTATCGATATGTTTAAATTCATATTACATTGGATCTTACTTTGAAACGATCTTACAAACAACAAATTTGAAGCAGACGACAATGAAACGGTGAAGGGGTAAAAATCTCACGATTAATTTGGCAGCGAAAGAGAACTACAGCGCGTTTTAAACATCGCATCGATTTGTGCAGGTTGTGTTTTTCAACATTGATACCGCCACACATAACTACTGACCTTAATGAAAGGATTAATTCACAAATACGTTCCTTCTACATACAAATAGTGTAATGAAAAATGTGCGTTTCCTTTTGGCACTGAGTGTATATGATACAGCTACATAGAATTTTTAGCGACTACCTTTTGGTGTCAAATAGTGTAAATCAAGACGCGGCGGGTGACCTCGATCTACACTGTTTGCAGGGCAGTAAAATAGGATACGTCATAGACCGGCACAAATATGTAAAATGATGCCATATCGACTTACCTTCATTGAACAGAATGCATTCCCTTCTTCAATGTAATTCACGGCCAATAGCGTTACTACGACGATAATGTGGGTCTTCATATTCATCTTGAACTGTCTGAAATAAAGTTTTAAACCTGAATAAGGTCGAAACAGGTACAGTGGAGAATACGTTATTCTTTCCTGTTTAAACGCAAACGAAACGCAAACGCAATACACTAAAATTGGCAAAATTACAACTTTTCGATGTTATTTTACTGTTTTTTTAATCAGAGTGGCAAACAGTGTGGGGCCTGTAATCTTAAGTCAGTAAATATATTTGTAAATGTTTTGCTACGAAAACAAAAGTTGCATAATCTATTTATTATAATACAGTGGAGAAAACGTTATTCTTTCCAAATACACGCGTTTACGCTAAAACTATTATTTCTATTGCAAACAGTTTGGAGCCAGATCAGACGCCGGGTAACCCGGCGTCTGATCATGCTCAAAATTATTTGTCACCAAGATAAACATGAAGTATCAGAATTGTCCAAAAAGTTGCACTTTTCTACGTTTTAGTGTTTTGCGTTTGCGTTTCGTTTCGTTTAAACGGGAAAGAATAACGTATTCTCCACTGTACCCATACGAGTTATTTGATGACAATACATAGTTAGCCCCAAGTGATACGGATAAATCAACTTAAGCGAGTTCGAGATATCGAAGTTTCGACTACATACACTCAGTGCAAAAAGAAACGCACATTGTGCTCAGGCGCTGATTAAGAAACCTTTTTTTTTTGAAGAAGAAAATTAGAATAGAAAGACCATATCTCAAGATTTATTCAATTATGCAACAAGTTCAGATAAAAATACTCAAAAAATATTGTGCTGTCTTTTAACCATTTCCCTCTTAATGACGCCAAAAAGCGTTTGCAAACAGTTTGGATCCTGATCAGACGCCGCGTTACGCGGCGTCTGATCAGGATCCAAACTGTTTGACACACGTATCGATTCGCTTTAAGTCATTCTACATTGAGTTGTACTTTGAAACGATCTTGCAAACAACACAATTGAAGCAGACGACAATGAAACGGCGAAGGGGTAAAAACCTCATGATTAATTTAGCAGCGAAAGAATTAACTACAGCTTGTTTAAAACACCGCACCGATTAGTACAGGGTGTGATGCTACCAATTCAATAATGATTTAATAACAATTCGCAAATACGCTCCTTCTACATAAAAATAATAGTTTGATACCAAATGTGCGTTTCTTTTTGCGCCGAGTGTAAAAACCAATTGGTCAACGTCAAACAGTACTGAACCTTATTAAATTAACAATTTTTGCGATTCTCTTCCAATTATCTTGCAATTCGATTGGAATTCGATGGCAATTCGCTTGCAATTCAAAATGCTAACTTTACCCTCGGATAAGTTTTCTTGGATGGTGTATCTCACAAATGTTCGCAAATATGCCTTCGTTATTTTTTTCGATTCTATTTATGTCACCACAGCTTCGGGAAATTCGCGTAAAAATATTCAAACGTAGGATTTGTTTTTGAAGCGCCCGATTCGATGGCAATTCGCTTGGGATTATCAATTTAATTTAATAAGGTTCAGTACTGAACATTACACTAAAACCGAACACAGGGCTAAAATGGAGACTTACCTTTGGAAGACTTCTCTTGTCAACTGACGAAATGTAATTGGCGACTGATATAAATAGGATATTGCACAAACAGTCGCACCTGCGTACAGGTCGGTTTAATAACAGAACATGAGTATTCCTCAAACAATGTGACTGTTTATTACATGATAAAAGTTATACAGAAACTCTCACGTGAGGCGTTTAAAATTATTTCGTAATGCATTCACAAGCCACCTGTCTTTAAAGCTGTGTTTTTTATATTCTATTTAATGTTGGTTTGATACAGTATTGACTGTATGTACAGTGGAGAATACGTTATTCTTTCCGGTTTAAACGAAACGAAACGCAAACGCAAAACACTAAAACGTAAAAAAGTGCAACTTTTGGACAATTCTGATAATTTATGTTTATCTTGGTGACAAACATTTTGGAGCCTGATCAGACGCCGGGTTACCCGGCGTCTGATCTGGCTCCAAACTGTTTGTAATAGAAATAATAGTTTTAGCGTAAACGCGTTTTATTGGGAAAGAATAACGTTTTCTCCACTGTACACTACCTGCATGCTTTTACAAGTGCGCAGTACGATGCTACACCGCACGCCTAAGTAAAATCGATACGAAGTCAAAGGATGAATCAACAGAGTGTCTTACATCAACTCTCATGATCGGTCTGTTTCATTTCTCTGATTTCTTTTAACTATTTTCACTTCCAACGTCGTCTGATCAGGTTCCAACCTGTTTGCCACCCAGACTAAAAATATGTAATTAATTTTCTACAGTTTAGTGCATTGTGTTTGCCTTAATTCGGTAAACAATAATGTCCTCTCTACTGTACATTACAAACAATAAATACAGTTTTCCGTATCCCTGGCTGACCGTACGGATATCATCGAGTACGGTGATCGTCCCTTTTAAAAATTTAGAATGTTCCAATCTAAAAATAACTCTGACAGGTCAGGAGAAAACACTAATATTAGCACTTATAACAATAAAACATCCCGTCGAACCTGTTGATTTGAATAAAAATCGAAGTACATTAAAAAAAAAAAAAACTAAAAAAAAACAACTCTATTACGACCAACTAAATCGAATGTTAATTGACTGTAAAAATGGCATGTGACAGCTTAAAGCCATGTGACAGTAAAACAGAAAGCTCCTCTGTAGCTTTCTGTTTTACTGTCACATTGCTCTAAGCAGTCACCTGTCGCCAACACAATATAGGGGTCGTAATAGTCTAATAGAGAAGTTGTACTGTACATGTACAGTGGAACCCCTCCAAACCGGAACCTCTAAATATCGGAATTCTCTCTAAACCGGACAAAAGCTTAAGTCCCGTTTCAAAACCTTATTTTATTTTACTCATAACACCATGAATATGCATTTTACGTCTTAGATTTATTCCTACACTGAAGAAAATAGTATATACATTCTAGACGATGATAGCTTAAAGCAAGTTGAAAGTAAAGCTGAATGCGCCATAAGGCGCATTCTGCTTTACTTTAAACCTGCTTTAAGCGGTCAGTTATCTTCTATAGAAACAAGCTATTTGGTAATGGGTTTAAACCCCTCTATACCGGAAACCCCTTTAAACCGGACATTTTTGTTGTCCCCACACATGTCCGGTATAGAGGGGTTTCACTGTACCAATATGTCCAAAAGTAATACAGTGCTCCCTCTCTACAACGGCACCCAATGGGAAACATGTATTGTGTGCGTTGTTCAGAGGGAGTCGTTACAGGGAGGGAAAATGGCGTACATCTGCAAGCAGCTTGAATCCAGATCAGACGCCGCGTCACGCGACGTCTGATCTGGATTCAAGCTGTTTGTCATCCGTCATTATATTTATTCCATCAATATGTAATTTTGAGAAAAAACAGCGGACGATAATTTGAAGCAGACGATATTGGAGCAGTAAAAGTGATTGACAATTTGTCTTGTTTGGGGAACAGCCGTAAGGGTCCTTGTAAGGAGGGAGTCGTTGTTGGGAGGGCCGTTGTAGGGAGGGAACACTGTAACAACTTTTTCAGGGCATCAGTAAACTATGACAAAATTATTAGTCTAAAGCCTTAAACATTGTGATCTGCATCACAAGCAATAAGATAAAGAACATTTAAAATACAGTGAAACCGCTCTAAACCGGACATGTGTGGGGACAACAAAAATGTCCGGTTTAAAGGGGTTTCCAGTATAGAGGGGTTTTAACCCATTACCGAATAGCTTGTTTCTATGGAAGATAACTGACCGCTTAAAGCAGGTTTAAAGTAAAGCAGAATGCGCCTTATGGCGCATTCAGCTTTACTTTCAACTTGCTTTAAGCTATCATCGACTAGAATGTATAAACTATTTTCTTCAGTGTAGGAATAAATCAAAGACGTAAAACTGCGTATTCATGGTGTTATGAGTAAAATAAAAAAAGGTTTTAAAACGGGACTTAAGCTTCTGTCCGGTTTAGGGAGAATTCCGGTATTTAGAGGTTCCGGTTTGGAGGGGTTCCACTGTATTGAAAACGATAAAAAACATTTTTAAAAAATGTTTTAACTTCCTATCTGCAATGTGTGACCTCTAATGAACCTATATGCAACATTTAAGCATATTAGCACAACCTATTTAGCTTAAAAAACGCCATAAACCCCTCAAACATTGGTCAACATTCAGTCCAAAGCCCTCGACCAGGCGAGCTAAACACGAATCCCAATTGATTATCACGGCTGAATACAGTGTACATGCATTGTACGTACAGTGGAGAATAATTATGTAATTCTTTCCCTTTTAAACGCAAACGAAACGCAATAAGCTAACAAGTACAAAATTACAACGTTATGATATTTCTAACGACGTTTTCAAAATCGGAGAGGCAAACAGTTTGGAGCCAGATCAAACGCCGAGTTACCCGGCGTCTGATCTGGTTCGAAATGGCTTGCAAATGAAACAATAGTTTTAGCGTTAACGCGTTTATTGGAACAGAATAAAGTATTCTTCAATGTACACGCAAGGTCGGTGCGACAAGCATGCTTTTTTCAAGAAACTCTAGCAGGCACATGTACAGAAGAGAAAACGTTACTATTGCCTAATAAACGCGTTTATGCTAAATTAATTATTTCAATTTCAAACAGTTTGGAACCAGTTGGCGTCTGATCTGGCTCCCAACTATTGCCTCTTTGATTGAAATGACTAATCAGATTCATAAAAAAAATCTTATTTTCTACATTTTTGTTCAATGCGTTTGCGTTTAGTTTGCGTTTCGTTTGCGTTTAAACGGGAACGGATAGCGTCTTATTACTGTATGGACAAATAGCTATCCCCCATTGATTTCCCCGAGTAAATGCACGAGGAACACATGACCTGTGTTGTATTCACTAGCAGTGTTATCTCGGTGTTTTAGATACATGTATTAGTGTTTTCTTCTGACCTGTCGCATTTATTTTTAGATTGGAACATTATAAAACTTTAAAAGAGATGAGTTTTCTTTACATCCAGTTAGAGATACGGATAGCTGTAATTTTTGTGCATACTTATAGAAATTGTAACTATATTTTTAATCTGAGTAGCAAACATGTTGGAGCCAGATCAGACGCCGGGTTACCCGGCGTCTGATCTAGCTCCAACCTGTTCGCAATGGACATAAAGGTTTTAGTTTACACGAGATACAGTAAAACCTCTCTATTACGACCACTAAATTATGTTAATTATAAGGGTGTTTACTATAGGTGACCGCTTAAAAGAAGACGACAGTGAAACAGAAAGCTCCTTTAGGAGCTTTCTGTTTCACTGTCACCTTGCTTTAAGCTGTCACCTGTCTTTTATACAATCAATTTGCCTTCATTTTAGTGGTCGTAATAGCGAGGTTTTACTGTATATCGTTTGTAGAAATGACTGGTTATTTGCGGTGTAGTTTACGGGGGTTTATTTCTCAATTGTTCACATAAATCATCATTTATCAAACATATTTCTAAACAGTTGCTAATACATGTAGCTCTAGAAATGACTGTCATGCTTCTGCTCTTTCTTGATATTTGACGACATTTATGACAAATGTCCTTCAGGTTGTTGTTTAACTCATTGAGCCCTAGTGACGCATATATGCGTCATTTACCAAATATGAACCCGTGAAGAGTACACTTGTCCTATGCAAACAGTGAAGTCCCTGATCAGAGGGCTCCTGCAGAGCCCTCTGATCAGAGATTTCACTGTTTGTCATTTTGCAATGTATTACCAAAAAACAACCCTTGATAGTCTAAAATGGACCAGCCTATATTGAAAACTGGAATCGTCCATTGGAAGTATCAGGGGATAATGAGTCGTCTGCTGCAAATACATTACCCGCGGAAAAACACATAATCAATGTTATGCTTTCAAAACTTAAGAAAAGTTAAATATGACTGGCGAAAAAGTTTTGATCCGGATCGGATTCCGCGTAAAGCGGTGTACTATATGAATCTAAACTGTTTGCAAACTGTTCGCAAATATTTACCAATTACAGAGAAACCCCTCTAAACCGGACACGTGTTGGGACAACATAAATGTCCGGTTTATAGGGGTTTCCGGATAAGAGGGGTTTTAAAACCTTTTTAACAATTGTTTATAGTATGGAAGATGGCTGACAACTTAAAACAGTTTTAAATAAAAGCAGAATGCGCCTTTGGGTGCATTCTTCTTTACTTTAAACCTGCTTTAAGCTACATGTATCATCTGCAAGAAAGAATAAACTATTTTCAGTGTAGGAATAAATCAAAGTAAAAAGGCGTAATTATGGTGTAATTGGTAAAAATAAAGAAGGGTTGGAAACGGGACCAAAGCTTTTGTCCGGTTTAGAGAGAATTCCGGTATTAAGAGGTTCCGGTTTAGAGGTGTTTCACTGTAATTTTATTTTAACAAATCAGTAATTTTTGAGACTCGAAGAATAAGAAAACTACCGTAGACATGGCCATTACCAGGTTACAAGATAACAGAGTTGTAAAAAGGTTTGAGCAGTAATGAAATGTATTGGACCAGAGGCATGACAACAAGGGGCACCCCTGAGGTAGTCGAGGCGATAAGAATGTTGCTGCGGTGAAGCAAATTATCGACGAGAAACAACAGTGGTCGGTACGAAAGGTACTTTCTGACAATATAAATACTGCCAGGGTACAGTACCTAGTACCTACAGTAGCTCTTGTATTAAGTAGAATGGCGACTACTAAATAAACATGGTTGCTTGGTGCTAGACGTATGCTAGTCGAAGGGCTACAGTTTGCTTTTTGGCCAGCATTGAGTGGTCGCCTGTACTAAAAAGCATAGGTGGACGGCTTAATACAATAGTTACTGTAGCATATAATATGAACTTCCAAATGCTATTGAGTTATACTCATATACTAAATATGTTGTACTATGATAAAAAAATTCTTAGAAAATATAGTCGGACTTCGAAATTTCGAACCCGCTTAACTCGAATGTCCTCTTACTTATACAATTAAATAACAGAACTCCTATCTCGCTTGGATCCAACATGTCATTATTTCAAAGAATGTAGCCTAGCCGTGCTTCGGCTTTAAATAGGAATATATTCGAGTTGGGCGAGTTTACGATATCGAACTGCAACTGTAGCTAGATAGATATTTTACTTGATTACAAGTATCTTTATACACGTACATGTACTTACAATAATTTATAATTTCGACTCATACATATATATGTATAACATTGTTCATACCTTTATTGTATTTGGAGAGGACTCACATAGGCTTTGCCTGTTGTCCAATCCTTTTCTTTTGAATAAAATATTGTTTAAACTAAACTGCCAGTGTCATTAGTGTGTACAAAGCTTTAATATTTGATTAAAAAAATAACACCTTACAAAGTTCCAGCACTCCAGCATCTGAAAAACAGTGATGCTATTTAAACATTGTTAACCAAGGTCTATAATTTTCCATTTGGCCATCCCACTCCACAAATCTCGGTCCTTTGGATTTTTTCTTTGGAGTTAAATTGTCTCAAAGAGAGGGTTTAAATAGTGCATACAACATCAACGAAAAACTCAAACTGTCAATTTCACAAGTAATGAGAAATACCACAAGCTAATCTTGCAAGTCTGCAATTACAAACTCTGTGTTCAGCAAGTAGAGTTACTGAGACGTCAAAATTGACGTCGTTTTGAGTATATGCTGTAAATGGACGCTATTTTCTACGAGCGGTTACCTTAGTTTAATTACTATTAAGGGTGTATCAATGTCATGAATTTAAGAAATTTTCAAAGTATATGAAAACACTTTATGATGGTTTTGTATTGAAGAGCTTTTTAAGATGAATTAAAAAATAGAAAAATTGTACATTTTGGTGAACAACAGTTGGCTCCATGGCCATGTAAAATTTACCCCACCCACTTTCTCTTATTTTGTCCTTTTCAAACAGCCCGCTTCAATAAACTCCATTTTAAATGAAAACAAATATGGTAATTTGGTTTTGTGTTAGTTATTTCCTATCTATGGTAGTATTTCTTCATACAAAAACTAATTTAAGAGAAAACAGACACCAAATGTGAAATTTATAAAGCTCTAAATATCATCGATATGGTACTTTTTTATAAATTGTGTAAGGGGAGATAACTCTTTTTACTTTAATAACTCAAAATTTTCAACACTGACCTTTCAATTTCTTTTCATATTTTGAACTGCCTTAGCATTGGCTTTCATTTGGTAGAATATAAGAAAAAGTTTAATACTAGAACTATTTCATTTTCAAACTTTTTTACTTTTTTTTTCATAAAATAGAAAATCTAATAATTCATGCCCTATAAAAAGCATATATTTGATATTCGAGGATCCATATTGTTCAAACCTAGTGCCTGCTTTGTCTAAATTTTATTTCTATATGTGAAAATACCACCATAGACATGAAATAAATAATGAAAACCCAAATTAACATGTTTGTTTTGTTTTGAAATAGATTTTACTGAAGCTTGTACTCTGAATGGGTAAAATTTGAGAGAAACAGTCCAAATTTGACATACATTTTTCAAATCGCTGTAGCTCAAAAAAAGGACACCACCATATTTTATTTTCCATTTTTTTATTCATCAAAGCTCTTCCGAAAAAACAATGATAGAAAAAAAGTTTGATACTTTGAAAAAATCGCTTATGGGTTGGATACACCCTTTAGTTAATGTATGGTTAAATTTCAAACATTTACAATGTACCTTTAATACATGTATGATCTATTTCTATTTGTAATAGCTATCTAAATGAGAAAGTGACAAATGTTTTAATCGATCCAAACTATTTGCAGAACAGAACAGAACAAATATTTTATTACATCTCTGGCATACAAACATGCAGTACATGTACGTGCTATTGGTATACATCGAATTGTTTATGCAACTGATAGTAGTATATACATGTACTAATATACAGATGAGAATCTGTTGTTCTTTCCCGTTAAAACGAAACGAAACGCAAACTCAAAACGCTATAGAGTAGAAAAGTGCAATCTTTGGACAATTCTGATAATTCATTTTTATTTCTATTGCAAACAGTTTGAAGCCTGATCAGACGCCGGGTAACCCGGCGTCTGATCTGGCTCCAAACTGTTTGCAATAGAAATAATAGTTTTAGCGTAAACGCGTTTATTGGGGAAAAAAGGTTTTCTCCGCTGTAAAGGATCTAACGCTTTTACTGCTGCAATATCGTCTGCTTAAAATTGTCGTCTACTATTTTTCTTAAGGTCACATAATGGACATTTTGACAGAAAATAACTTAATTATGAGTGACAAACAACTTGAATTCCGATCAGACACCGCGTTACGCGGCGTCTGATCTGGATTCAAGCTGTTTGCAAATGTAATCCAATTTCCCTCCCTATAACGACTCCCTCCGAAAAACGAACACAATGTTTGTCTCTTATTTTGTGTCGTTGTAGAGAGTGAGCTCTATATGATCATTTGTTTTAGCACGCATGCATTCATTGCAGTGGAGAAAACGTTTTTTCTGTCCTGTTTGAACGCAATCGAAACGGAAACGCAATGTACTAAAACGTATAAAAGTATAACTTTTGGACAATTCTGATAATTCATGTTTATCTTAGTGGCAAACAGTTTGAAGCCTAATCTGACGCCGGGTAGCCCGGCGTCTAATCTGGCTCCAAACTGTTTGCACTATTGATCATAGTTTTAGCGTTATTGGGAAGGAACCCCCCCCCCCCCCCCCCCCCCCCGCGCGCTGTAATTATATAAACGAACACCATCTTCCCAGGTTATTACAACTTTTCATATTATTATTTATGTGTTTTCGTTATGCATAGGTTTTAAAATACTAATAAATCTTTGTCTTTCTTACAATTGATATTAACGGATCAACATAGTACTTTATACAGTGGAGAAAACGTTATTCTTTCCCAATAAACGCGTTTACGCTAAAACTATTATTTCTATTGCAAACAGTTTGGAGTCAGATCAGCATATACGGTTCTAATGTCACCAAAATAAACATGACTTATCAGAATTGTCCAAAAGTTGCACTTTTCTACGTTTAAGTGTTTTGCGTTTCGTTTCGTTTAAACGGGAAATAAGCACGTATTCTCCACTGTAACGATGATAAACGATACAATATCAGCTATTGAATAATATATTGTTTTGTTAACAGGGCTGTCAGATAATAGTTCTAGTATAATTCCTTTCCTGTCTTAACCGGAGTGCTCTGGTTATTTGCAAACAATTTAGTTCCCAATAAGACACCGAGTTACGCGGCATCTGATTGGGATCCAAACTGATTGAGGATGGATAAGTTGGGTTTTACGGCACTGCAAACTGTTTGACACACGTTTCAATATTGTTAAAGCAAACCATGTGAAGTTTGAATTAAAGAAATACAAGCAGACGACAATTGTTTAAAGCAGGTAGCGCCATGGCCATGTATTGGCTTAATGAGGCGTGCGAAAAGTAGGAAATTGAATATTGCATCGGCAAAAGGAGATACAACACATACAGAGAGGATCTTACATGCGTGCTCATTATTTTAGTCAACGAGTTTATTAAAAAAGGTAAGTAATGAGCACGAATGTGAGATTCCTTTTATCACATAACTATCTTAAACACCTATAAACTCTATCGAAGCCGTCTTTTGGAGTCTTTCTGCCATATAGCAGCCGTCGAAACCTGATGTTGTTTACGGTAACGTCATCGCAAATGACCTCATTTGATGTCCCGCTACATACAGCGCTTGTGGAAGAAAATGATATAGAGGATAATTGGTTTTTTTTCAGTATAATATTGAAATTTAATCCATTGAGTGAACATCAGACGTTATATTTTCACGAGAGTCGAAGCCACGAGTGAAAATATAACAGTCTGATGTACACGAAATGGATTAAATTCGATCTTATACTGAAAAAAATACAACTATTCTATTTATTTATGCTTTTAAGCCACTTTTTAAACGAAATTGTTCGACAATTGTGAAGGCGAAAGTAAATGATTTACCCGGTGTTGAGCCCCAACTTTATATCGAACACATTTTCGAAACAGTTTCCCGTACGATGACGTCACTTATTATTGATTTGACGTCATCCGAATTACGTCGTTGCTCCCGAGTTTGGATTCGTGTTCTTCCGTTGAGTAGTTCGCGACAAATCGGACTGCAGGAATTTAACGATAAGACACGTTTGACTACGATTCTTGGGGAGCCCTACGGGGAAACTTCATAATAAAAAAGCGCGCGTGGCGACAATCCCACTGCTTAAAGCAGTGAAATTATCAAGTGATAATCCACTGCTATTTCGTGGTAATCCATCGAAAAGCATTAATACATTTCACTAGTGCATTACGATATTTATTTAATGGCTTTATTCCACTCCCAGGTGGCAGGCTATGTGATAAAGTACATTTTAAAAATTAAACGTTTTAGTTCTTTGTTTTTGCGTTTCGTTTGCGAGGCCTCATCAGGTTGTTTATTTAAGAAATAAAAAATTCATACCAGTGTTCTATCGTGCAATCGAACACTGGTAGGAGTTGATATGCGTAGTAATTTAATTACAAGCATCTCAACGACTTACCAGTGTTCGATTGTTAGATAGAACACTGGTATGAATTTTTTATTTCGATTCTAACACATCATTTAACCGAAATTTTCACCGAAGCAACGGCGCTACATTTCTTGGCGTACGCACTTTTGAAGCCAAATGACGTCACGTTAGAACGTTTAGCGCGTGAGTGTTCTACTGAAAATTCGTACACTGAGACGATCCTTCTTCGCTTATATAGGGGTGTGGGCGAGGTGTGTTAGAATGTTTCATATTTCATACATGTATCAAATATCATGCTTGTACAGCGTCTGTTCTGGCTCCAAACTGTTTGCGCTGGAAATAGTAGTTTTAGGGTAAACGCGTTTATTGGGAAAGAATAACGTTTTCTCCACTGTATCTACTTTGGAAGTTGAAGCACATATGGTGCGGGAACGAACTATGTATTTCGTACTTTAAATTGTTTTCGCCACTCCAACAAATCTAAATTCGATATTTGCCTGATGGTAAATATTGTCGGCCTCTTAGTTAGATGATGGATAAGAAGTTACTCCTTAATTGTTTGACCCAAGGTACCACGTACGGTGGAGACAACGTTATTCGTTCCAAATAAACGCGTTTACGTTGAAATTGTTATTTCCATTGTAAACAGTTTAGAGCCAGATCAGACGCCGGGTAACCCGGCGTCTGATCAGCCTCCAAACTGTTTGCCACTCAGATTAAAATTAATAATTAGGATTGTCAATAAGTTGTCATTTTCTCCATTTTAATGCAATGCGTTTGCGTTTCATTTGCGTTTAAACGGGATAGAATAACGTTTTCTCCACTTTATAGAAAACAGTCTGGATCCTAATCAGACGCCGCGTAACGCGGCGTCTGATCAGGGTCCATACTGTTGACACTCGATTCTATATTTATTAAATTTCAATACTTTAAATTTACATTTTATAAATAAAATGATACTTGTATAATACAGATGACATGATGGCAGCGACTTGGTCTAAAAAAGTAAGTTGTCATTGAATTATCTTTTCACTACTTTAATTTAACTCTTTTTTCTAACTCAGACGCCGTGTTATGAATCGTGAGACATTTAATGCCCCTATTCCACACCGACTACGAATCCCACGAATCGCTACGAATTGGAAAATGCTAAGATTCGTAGTTGATTCTTAACAGATTCGTGGAGTTCTTACCTGATTCGTAGTCGATTCTTGCAATTCGTGAGCGGTCGGGGATTCGTGGCAAAAGTTTTGAGCTGTTCAAAGTTTTGGCCAAGACCTCCACGAATGGAACAATGGGTAGTTAATTCGTAACAAATTCGTAGTGCATTCGTAGGATTCGTAGCTGATTCGTAGGATTTGTAAACGGCTTTTTTGGCGTTCGTGGTATTCTTAACTCATTCGTGGGATTCGTGAGTACCAGTTTGATACATTTCTCCTGTAGCCAGGAGTCTGAGAGTCAATGCCAGCTTCACTCCGGTATACATATTTGGTCTCACGTGAGTGTCCCTCCTCTGCTTGGATGACTGACCTATAATCCTGGCATTCTTACATGTACATACAGCGCTCCCTCTCTATACAACGACACCACATAGGACACACACAATATGTTCGGAGGGAGTCGTTATAGGGAGGGAAACTTAAGACTTGGTTTACATTTGCAAACAGCTTGAATTAAGTTCAGACGCCGAGTAAAACGGCGTCTGATCTGGATTCAAGCTGTTGTTCACTCGTCATTTTTTTCTATCAAAATGTTCAATATGTAAATTAGAGAAAACCAGTAGACGATAATTTTAAGCAGGCGATATTGCAGCAGCAAAAATGTTAAACGTAATTGTCATGTTTGGGGAACTGCCGCAAGGGTCGTTGTACGGAGGGGTCGTTGTTGGGAGCTACAGCGCTCGCTCTCTACGATTGGCGTTGTTGGAGGGAGTCGTTAAAGGGAGGGAAATTGGCTTACATTTGCAAACAATTTGAATCCAGATCCGACGCCGAATAACGCTGCGTCTGATCTGGATTCAAGCTGTTTGTCACACGCCATTATTGTTTTTCTGTCAAATGTCTATTATGTAACTTTGAGAAAAACAGCAGCCAACAATTTTAAGCAAACAATATAGCAGGCGTGAAAGGTTGGACATATTTGTTTTTGGTTGGAAAACAACGACAAGTGTTGTTGTAAGGAGGGAGTCGTTGTTTGGAGGGCCGTGGTAGGGAGGGAACACTACATACCTTCAAGAATCCCACGAACCGTCAAGAATCATGCCCCTATTCCACACCGACTACGAATCCTAAGAATCCCACGAATTGATACATTCTGTGATTCGTGGGGATTCGTGGAATTCGGCATTTCTTTCTATCCAATTCGTGGCCCTCTACGAATCGGCTACGAATCGGCTACGAACGAGTTAAGACTATTCGTGGGATTCGGCTCGAGTCTTACGAATACTGTCAAGAATTCAGTACGAATTACAAGAATCCACTACGAATACTGCACGAACGCTAAGAATCAGTTACGAATAAGCCGAATGCATCTACGAATATGCCGAATGCATCTACGAATCAGCTACGAATAAAGTTTAAATCTTGACGGTTCGTGGGATTCTTGAAGGTATGCAACTTGTTCTCTCCCTACAACGACCCTCCCAACAATGATTCCCTCCCTACAACAACACTTGTCGTTGTTTTCCAACCAAAAAAATATGTCCAACCTTTTCGCGCCTGCTATATATATTGTTTACTTAAAATTGTTGTCTGCTGTTTTCACAAAGTTACATACTACAGTGCTCCCTCCCTACACCGACACTCCAAATAACGAGTTTCTCCTTACAACAACGCTTGCAGCTATACCCCAAAACAATGTTCAACCTATTCACGGCAGCAATGTCGTCTGCTTGAAACTGTCGTCTGTTGTTTTTCTCAGAGTTACATAATGGAGATGTTGATGGAAAAAACTTAATGACAAGTGACAAACAGCTTGAATTCAGTACAGACGACGCCGCGTTTCGCGGCGTCTGATCTTGATTCAAGCTGTTGGCATAGTAAGCCAATTTTACTCTGTGTAACGACTCCCTCCGAACAACGCACATAGTTTTTTACTTCCATGGGGTGTCGTTGAAGAGAGGGAACGCTGCATACATTTTGACAGAAAAAAAATAATGACGAGTGACAAACAGCTTCAATCTAGATCAGACGCAGTGTTAAGCGGAGTCGGATCTGGGTTCAAACTGATTGCAATTGTAAGTCACTTTCCCTCCCAATAACGACTCCCTCCGAACAACTAACCCATGTTTGTCTCCCATTGGGTGTCGTTGTATAGAGAGGGAGCGCTGTAGTTCCCGTTTCAACTCGGGCATCAGTCCCGAAATGGACTTTTAAGATAGAGCAGGAGTTGCGCTGGATTTGGAACTTGCGAATCAACGCAAGCTGCATGCTAAAAGCAAGAATATAACCCTAAGAAGAAGGAGAAGATCCACAAGGGGATGGGTTAGACAGTGGCTGACTCCAGCTTGAAGGCTATAGAACATGAGCTTAGTATGGAAGATGAGAATGCCTTTATCAACTATGTAAGAATGCCAGAATTATGGGTCAGTCATCCATGCAGAGGCGGGACACTCACGCGAGCCCAAATGTATATGCCAGAATGAAGCTGGCATTGACTCTCAGACTCCTGGCTACAGGAGAACGGTATCAAACTAGTACTCACGAATCCCACGAATGAGTTAAGAATACAACGAACGTCCAAAAAGCCGTTTACGAATCAGTTAAGAATCCTACGAATCAGCTACGAATCCTACGAATCCACTACGAATTTGTTACGAATTAACTACCCATTGTTCCATTCGTGGGGATCTTGGCCAAAACTTTGAACAGCTCAAAGTTTTGGCCACGAATCCCCGACCGCTCACGAACTGCAAGAATCGACTACGAATCAGATAAGAACTCCACGAATCATCTACGAATCCTAGCATTTTCCAATTCGTAGCGATTCGTGGGATTCGTAGTCGGTGTGGAATAGGGGCATCAAACTTCATTCGTAGCTGATTCGTAGATGCATTCGGCATATTCGTATAGATGCATTCGGCTTATTCGTAACTGATTCTTAGCGGTCGTGCAGTATTCGTAGTGGATTCGTGCAATTCGTACTGAATTCTTGACAGTATTCGTAAGATTCGAGCCGAATCCCACGAATATTCTTAACTCGTTCGTAGCCGATTCGTAGAGGGCCACGAATTGGATAGAAAGAAATGCCGAACTCCACGAATCCCCACGAATCACAGCATTTATCAATTCTTGGGATTCGTGGGATTCGTAGTCGGTGTGGAATAGGGGCATAAAAAAAAGTCAAAATCACATGTCTCCGGATAATTTGGGGTATTTCAAAAAACAAGCCATAAAGTAACAATAATGCGTTATGGAAGTAATGCTGTAGATGGCTGTGGAAAACAAAAGGTACGAAATGGCCACAACATACCAAAAATATAGAACCATTGGAGCTTCTCATATATCGACAAGGCGAGGGTACCAAATCTCAACTTGTGGTTTCTGGTGAACGAATGAGCATTTCTTATACTTCAAACCATAAGAACAAGACTGTGATTGAATTTTAGCATCGGAGTAGGTTTAAAGTACTCTGAGATTAAGCTCAATATTTATCCGATATGGACCCTCGCATTAAGGTGGTTCGACAGCGGGTGGTCCGCATCTCGAGTTCCGGAAATGCAGATGACTTTCAAATGATCTTTGCGGCACGTGCTTATAGTAGAAAATTTACATAAAGAAAAGTTTGATCTGCTTCAGTGTATTCTCTGTTAGCGCAGTTGGTACGGTGATTGACTAGCAATCCAAAGGTTCTAGGTTCGATTCCCACTCGCTTCAAAACTTTTTTTAAAAATAAATGTTCCGATTTGATTGACTAGTCAATCCATAACGCAGTGATCAAAAGACAGGCTATGTTTAGTCACATAATAATGAATAATATCAGATGCAAGTATAGTCAAGTGACAACTAAACTTTGTGAGAATGTATAGCCTATATGACAGATGGCAGCTTAACACAGGACAGAAGTAATGCTAAAGATAGATCCTAAAGGAGCTTTTATGCATTACTTTTGTTATGCATTAAGCAGTCACCTGCTTTTAAAGATCTACAGGCTACCGTAGTCAATGGTCCCTTATTACAGGTTTGACTTATGGTATTATTTAGAGCTGACGGCATTTAAGTTGAACTCAAAGGAGGTTACTCGTTTTGTGTTAACATCTTGTCAGAATTTCTGGAAATCATGTATAAAATGTAAATTCCACTGTAGATTTGCATAAAAAATTTGCGACTAGTAGAATAAAGTTATATCTATCTAAAACGAGTTAAATTAGTGTAATTTAAACAGCTAGATTTTTTGTAATTTGAGATTAAGTGACTTTTTCAGAATATAACTTCTTTAAAATATTGATATTTCCAGAAAATATGTCATGGAATATTTTTGTCAGAAAAAACGGTACTGTAATTTTTTTTAACGATTTTTCACCCCTGATATGGTATATTTTAATTTAATCAAGATTTCAAAGATTTATGACACGGAATAAGCAGACCCGCGAACCACCTTAATAAAGATAATCACCGTTTAGCTATAAATAAACATCAGCTGTAATCATCTTAAAATAGAAACAATCATGCCATAGTACTGCCTAACATGCGGATTCATTAAAATTCTCGGTAACTCGGGAATTTGGATCAAATGCGATGCCATATCGGCTCCGCCGAAAAAATCAAGTTCGGGGACCCCCTACTTTTATTTGATATTTATGCAGAACAGGATATATACTAGCAACAAGCAACATTTTCAAAACATCAGGGCTGCCATAAGTTTCTAGTTTTGTTGACACGTAGCTGCTTAAAGCAGACTTGAAGTAAAGCAGAATGCGCCTTAAGGCGCATTCTGCTTTACTTTCAGCCTGCTTTTAGCTACCATGTACAAGACAAAAAATCCGAAGATTTAGGAAAAATCCGGAGAAATGGCAGCCCTGAAACATCTGAATGTTATAAGAATTGCCGCGATAATCTTCTATCGGACCGGAAAACGTATATTCCACTACATCTTTATGTCTTGAATGACTTCAGTTTCGCCAGTAGTGTCACCCAAATGTTGCTAACCCTTGAGTGGAACAGCCTTGCTCACCGCAGAATTCTTACCTCTGTTGTTATGCTATATAAAATTAAACACCAGCTCGCCAATGTAGACTACAACCACCTTACACCCATCAGAAACCAGAACTACTTAATTCCCCATTCCTGGACCCAATACCATATTAACTATTTCTTCCCTCGTACCATCAGATACTGGAACAGCCTGCCAAGTCAATTAAAATCATGCCCCAGTCTACTCGTAGGTGCCTTTAGAGTGGACTGGGAGCGGTCAACTTCTAGTCTATGCATAAATTGTTTTTACTCTTAACTTTACACCCCCGGGGCCCGTTTCATAAAACTTCTTACGACAAATGTTGTCGTAAGTCAGATTATAAAAATCTAAATTATTATTGATTTCCCCCATCTAATCCTGTCTTGTGACATCTCTTTGGAATCGTCTTTCCAGACGATTCCAAAGAGATGTCACAAGACAGGATTAGATGGAGAAATCAGAAATTAAATGTATTTTTAAGATTAGACTTACGATCGTTTTTGTCGTAAGATGTTTTATGAAACGGGTCCCTGTTCTTTTACTTGTCTAAACGATCTCTTATCTCATTCTTTTATTCTTTTATTTTTGCACTTATTCCGTCTACATCCCTGACAGCGCCTTCCGATAATGATCTGCACTGATCGTCTGGAATTATCAAATTGAAGTTGAAATCTTTACACACTGCTGGAATCAAGACGTGGCGGTTGATCTTAAAAAACATCTCCTGACGACCTTTCGATCATAACGCCTTGCCAGACAGTTTTCTTGCAAAAAGCATGGATCTTGTGGACATGTAGGTAGCAAAGAACCATTGGAGCTTCTCATGTGAGACCCGACCTTTATATGTGATAGTTTGGTTAGAAATAACCATTTAAAATCACTAGAGCATGAGTATAATTTGGGCCTCACCAGGTAAACTGAGATTGGTATAGCGTGTGATACTTACTTTGACAGTTAAATTCTCACACTATCGAGACAATGGGGGATAGTCCATCAATGGACTGAGGAAACGTCTTTTACACTTCCACCACTAAATAACTCCCAAAGACTGCTTTATAGTCTCTGTCTGCATTCGAACCCGATCTTTGGCCAATAGTTCAAATCTTTTAACACTAAGTTACACTTGTGGGTTATAAGGTTACCTTGTGAGCCGTTGAAGTTACCAAAACATGAACCAGTCTACTTGGAATTCTGGGTATTTTCTTAATAAATTCTGTCCTAAATTAGCAAATACTGTAGATCCAGATCAGAGGGCTCGTATAGGAATCCACTGATTTGAGTCTACACTGTTTGTAAATGTAAAAAAATATACAGCGCTCCTACCCAGTGGGAAACACAGAGTGTGTGTGTTGTTGGAGGGAGTCGTCAATTTGCTTACATTTGCAAACAGCTTGACTCCTGAACTGGAGTCAAACTGTTAACAAATTCAAACTGTTTGTCACTCTTCATTAAAGGGGCTCGCAACCGGATTTAGCATTAAAAATAGTAATTTGTAAATATATGTCAAATGCTTATATAAATGGGTAAGATTAAGTTTAGGATAATAATTCTATTAAAAAATGCATTTCAAAAAAAAAAGAAGAAGAACCCGTGACCCTCCATGCGGAGACAAACATGAAAAATGAGGAATCGCCTTTATCCCCTCGGCTACCAGCGCTCTCTATATATTAAGTAGCGAATTAACGTACTTCACTGGTAGCGATTAATGGTAATTTATTCGGCTCGGGTTTATGTCAGAGCCCGTGTAGAGAAGCAACAACAAGTATACCGTTAGCTAACGCTATAGAAAAACGATGGAAAATATCTAAAAAAACTAAGATCCTGTGACGATTTTTGAGACTTTTTTTGGACTGATCATATTTTTTTAATGTCAGAAGCCAAATAATGCAACAAATTTGCTTTTATTTGAGTATTTTATTTTATTTTGACAAGTACACCATCCGGTTGCGAGTCCCTTTAAGTTTTGTGCTGTACATGTATAATGACCTTTATGTAACTGAGAAAAACAGCAGACGATAATTTTAAGCAGACGACAATCATGTGACAGCCGTGAATCGGTTGGACATACTTGTCATGTATAGGGGAAGTGCGGCAAGGGTCGTTGTATGGAGGGAGTCATTGTGGGGAGGGCCGTTGTAGGGAGGAAACACTGTATTTTAAAACGGTCCATTGTGTTCAAAATGATAACATTTGCAGTGCAATGCCAGTTTCATAGGCTAAATGACATTGACCACGCCCACCCTCAGAATTAACACATACCGACACTCTATGCATATTCCGCCTTTTTTCCGTAAGCTATTTTTGTCTTCCGGAAAATAATTGGATTAGTAGCTCAGTGGTTTAATCAGCGTACTACCAATATCAGAGTCGTGGGTTCGAACCCCGCCATGGTACAGTACTGAAACTTATTAAATTAAATTGATAATCGCAAGCGAATTGCCATCGAATTGCCATCGAATCGGGCGCTTCAAAGAACAAATCCTACGTTTGAATATTTTTTCGCGAATTTTCCGAAGCGGTTGTGATACAAATTGAATCGAAAAAAATAACGAAGGTATATTTGCGAACATTTGAAAGATTTACCATTCAAGAAAACTTACCCGAGGGTAAATTTAGTATTTAGAATCGCAAGCGAATTGCCATCGAATTGCAAGCGAATCGCAAAAAATGTTAATTTAATAAGGTTTAGTTCTGTAGAGTTACACACATTAGGCTTTTTCTAGAATTATTTTTAAATTTTAATTATTTTATCGGGGAAAATGTGTACAGTGATACGTATCTTACACAAAAAGTAAATACATACAGTGGATAATGTGTTATTCTTTCCCAATAAACGCGTTTACTTTAAAACTATTATTCGCAGTGCAAACAGTTTGGAGCCAGATCAGACGCCGGGTAACCCGGCGTCTGATCAGGCTCCAAACTGTTTGCCACCAAGATAAACATGAAATATCAGAATTGTCCAAAAGTTGTACTTTTCAACGTTTTATTGCTTTGCGCTTGCGTACGTTTGCGTTTAACCGGGAAAGAATAACAGATTCTCCACTGTACAAGGAATGAAATCCAAACTTTCTGCTGATTGCACTCTAGATATTGTACGCGTTACACAAAACGCTCTTTAGAAGCACACTTTGTTACTTTTTCTATTTCGCTAAGAAGTAGATTTTTACGTAGGTTTGATATAAAAAGAGAATAAATTCACAATGAAAAATATTTTTTCTCGAAAAAACAACAACAACTTAATGGCGAATTAAAATTAGATTTTACCTAGATTCGAACCCACGACCTCTGTCCTTCGAGTCGGCGACACAACCCACTGAGCTATTGTGGCCGTAATCCTATTCAAATGCGTGTGTAGTATTTATTATCAGTACTTATTGATTTTTATCAAAACATTCAACGGAAAACCCGACTTCATCGACGAAGATTGACGGAAAGTCGTGAGTGCTACATGTAGTTCAAAAATCATCGACAATAACATTATTTTATGGTCGTGCTAATTGCTGTTATCAAATATTCAAACTTGTTGTCAGTTTTCGTGTCAAAACGTCTAATCCTGAACAGAAGCTTGCAGTGGAGAAAACGTTATTCTATCCCGTTTAAACGCCAACCAAACGCAAACGCATTGCACTAAAATGTAGAAAATGGCAACTTTTGGATAATTCCACCTATTCATTTTAATCTGAGTGGCAAACAGTTTAGAGCCTGATCAGACGCCGGATCACCCGGCGTTTGATCTTGCTCCAAACTGTTTGCAATGGAACTACAGTGGTAAATACGCTATTCCTACCCACTTTACGCGTTTCTTACGCGTTTCTTAACCGTTTTTACGCATTTATTATCCGTTTCGTTAAACGCTTTTCCTAGCCGTTTCTTTACGCGTTTCTTTACGCGTTTAAAAGAGCCCGGATGTGGGTCTTAATTTTCTAAAGAATATTCCTGAAATATTGACTCGGGTCATTAACAAAGTGAGCAAAACATCAAATGTTCCGACATTTCATGCGGTAATTAAAGACTGCAGCGAGTCCAATGCAAGTCTGCCGCGACGGGCGGTTTATTGATTTATGGGTCTGGTTGATAACTCTAGTGTCACTAATCGGATTAGTGGGTTTTTCATCGATAAGATCCGAAATCTCCGCGTGAAACGGAAAACTGAGGCATCAATCGCAACATCTCTGGTATAATCGTTTATTTACGCGTTTAAACGCGTTAAAATCGTTAGGCATTAAGCGTTCGTAAAGCGTTCGTTAACGGTTCACTATGCGTTTCTTACGCATATATAAACGCGTAAATGGGTAGGAATAGCGTATTTACCACTGTAATAGATTTAGCGTAAACGCGTTTATTGGGAAAGAATAACTTTTTCTCCACTGTACTAGCGTGTGTTCTTCGCGCAGTTTACTGCATGCCGCTTTTCTCAGCAGTATGGTTCAAGTTCAACGTCAGTGTATTTGGTTATGAAACTATAAAGGTTAACATGAGATCCTTTGTATGTTTTGATTGGTCAGATTTGAGTATTATGCTCAAATCTGACCAATCAAAAGTTTTAGACGATCTCAGAATCGCCTCAAATGTTTTATAAGTATAGGCAAAGTACTTCCGTTATTGTAAAGGAATCAGGAATGGAACGGTCCTAGGGAATAGTCGAAATTCGAAACTTCGAACTCGTTTAAATCGAGCGTACCAGTTTTTCATAAATTGGATGTGGATAAGACGACCTCGCTAAAGTCCAACAAATCCGTATTTCAAAGTTAAAACGTGGCTCAGCCTTAAATATAACTTTAAAGTTGTAACTTTGAAATTTGGGTATGTTCGAACTAATGCGAGTTCAAACTACAGTAAAACCTCGCTATTGCGACCTCTAAAACGAAGGCTAATTGATTGTATAATAGAGAGGTGACAGCTTAAAGCAAGGTGACAGTGAACAGAAAGCTCCTAAAGGAGCTTTCTGTTTCACTGTCACCTTGCTTCAAGCGGTCACCTACCGTAAACACCAATATAGTTAACATAATTTAATGGTCGTGATAGAGAGGTTTTACTGTATCGAGTTTCGTATGTATATACAATGTACTTGTAACAGTACAGTAACTAATAATGGAGCACTACAATATTTTCGGGATGACTGTGTGTCTGTGTTTAAGCACTGTATCTCTTATCACATTCATCACGTGTGTTTCAAATCAGCCAACCGTTAGAATGCACGGGAAATCGCTATCGTCTTGTGTCCCGATGTGCAACTGTCTTGATAGATGCCAGTATTCCAGGTACCAAAGAAGAACGACACTCTGCGAACTGTTCGACTCAAAGCTAAACAATATCGACAGCACATGCTCCGGGTATGCATTCTGCTTTACTTTCAACCTGCTTTAAGTGGTCAGCTATCTTCCATACTACAGGGGAGAATCTGTAATTCTTTCCCGTTTAAACGCAAACGTACGCAAACGCAAAGCACTAAAACGTAGAAAAGAACAACTTTTGGACAATTCTGATAATTCTTGTTTATCTTGGTGGCAAACAGTTTGGAGCCTGATCAGACGCCGGGTTACCCGGCGTCTGATCTGGCTCCAAACTGTTTGCACGGCAAATAATAGTTTTAGCGTAAACGCGTTTATTGGGAAAGAATAACAGATTCTCCACTGTAGAAACAAGCTATGGGGTAATGTGTTAAAGACTCTCTGAACTGGAAACCTCTCTAAACCTGAAATTTATGTTGTCCCTACACATGTCTGGTTTAGAAGGATTTCATTATACTTTCCTACCCTGTTGTGGTTTTGGAGCTTAATTGCCATAAGGACTGCTTTTGTGCCATGAACTGAAAGAAAGGCAGGTCGGTAGTCTTTTTCGCAACGAGTGAGCTTAGACGAAATAACCTCCCTTAAATTATCGTAAGGTGGAAATGTAAAAAGGCTATTATCATACAGTGCTCCCTCTCTACAATGTGCGGCAGTCCAGGCCTGCCATTTCTCCGGATTTTTCCTAAATCTCCGGATTTTCCCCAGTTCATTATAGCTTAAAGCAGGCTGAAAGTAAAGCAGAATGCGCCTTAAGGCGCATTCTGCTTTACTTACAGCCTGCTTTAAGTAGTCGCATGTTAACAAAACAAGACAAAGGCTATGGGGTAAAGGTACGATTCGTAAAATCGCACTTGAAAAATGCAAATTTGGAAATCTTAGGATTTTTCTTGTCAACTTATGGCAGCCCTGTGGCACAAATTGTGTGTTTACTTTACAAGGGGTTGTTATACGGAGGGACAATTAATGCCGTTATAACGTTGAACTTGGCTTACGTGGGCAAACAGTTTAAACACAGATCAGGCATTGCGTAACGCGACTTATAACATAACAGACGGCGTGAGCGTTGAATAACACCCGTTGTTTAACTGTCATTTATAACTAGTTATATAACTATGCAAATGAGGTAGGCCACGACGTCGTTTACTCGTGACGCCATTAGAATGCGTTATATGCGTTCGATTTCCAACGTCTTCATTCCATCATGTAGATTCAATTGATAGAATTTTGGTGTAATTAATCAATATTAGATCTACATGAAAGTGTTTATTAATACATATAACATCATAAACATTATGCTAGTGAACGGGGTTAATTTGGAACAACTGTTTTCCTGTATAGATCTACTTATATCGCGCTTAGCATTCTCTTGACCTCCAAGGCTGCGATAAATAACATTTCTGTGTTATGTTATAAAAAGAATATAACATTCGTGTTAATAATTTATTGGATTTATCAAACTCGTCGTTTTAGAAAAGACTCGTTTAATACATCCAATAAATTATTAACACTCATGAAAGATCCTATATTTCTGATCTGGGTGATAACGGGAGTATTTCAAAACATAAAACCTTTATGTCTGCATATAATCCTATAGTGTTACTACTCATTAGAATCGTCACTTTCGAGACAGTTATAATGAGTAGTAAAACTATAGGATTTTTGTTCTGAATGAGTGTTGGATATGTTTAGTTTACTCCCTTTATCTGGAGCCCTGTTTGCTCTTATCAAATATTCAAATATGTTGTACAATCTCTTGTTAAAACGTCTAAACCTGACTAATATTGTATTTGATGATGTAAATCACGCAGATTTATTCAAATCGCATTTCTTACCAGTCTAGTGAATGATTCACACCAGTGTCCATGGGCCCGTTTTACTAAAACTACTTACGCAAAAATTTTGCGTAAGTCAAAATTTTAAATTTTAATTTATATTTTTTATTATCACTTGCTACAAACAGCAAATAGCCAGGTCAGAGGACACGCTTTTAGCGTGTCCTCTGATCTGGCTATTTGCTGTTTGCAAACGCTTATGATCGAAAAAAAAGAGTAAAAAGAGTTTGACTTACGCAAAAATTTTGCGTAAGTAGTTTAGTAAAACGGGCCCCATGTCTATAACGCGTTTTAGATGAGTATGCGATCGTTTTCAAATGTGTTGGTGCTTACAACGTAAATTGTAGAAAGGAAACCAGTTTGGACTGCTTCTCACCGGGTCATTTACGTCCGAAAAAGCAAACACAAGGGCTACCTTTTTGTTATGATAGTAATTGCTTTAATCAAATATTCAAACCTGTTGTCATATTTCCTGTCAAAATGTCTGAACCCGAATAATATTACGTAAATTATATTATATTTCGTAAATCGCGAGTTTTACTGCATGTCGCAGTTCTCAGCAGTCTGGTGAATGTTCAACATCAATGTCCGTAATTATAAAGCTTTTAAGGAGCACATGAAGTCGTTTCTAAATTTTTGAATGGTCAAATGTGTCATTCTACTCAAACATGACCAATCAAAAGCTTGGGACTGTCTCGAACACCTCAAATGTTTTACAAATATAGGGTCAGGCCTACTCTTCTTGTCAACATCAGGAATACGTTTTTCCCAAACGGAATACAGTAGTCAAAAAGAATAAGTATACATTAGTTTTAGTACAGCAATAGATCATGGATTTCTACAAATATTTTGGAGTGACATGGTGTTTGTGTGTTAGCGGAGTAGCTTTTGTCACATTCAATACGTGTATTTCAAACCAACCAATTCTTAGCATGCACGAGGCGTCGCTGTCGTCATGTGCTGGGAGGTGTAACTGTCTTCATAATTGCCAGTACATCAGGTACCGTAGAAGAACGACACTTTGTGAACTGTACGACTCAAAGCCAGACATTATAGACTCTGCATGCCCAGGGTGTTTACTTTTCAGTTTGTCGGATGCTTCAACCTTCCCTTTCAACCGCAAACATCACAAGCAATGCTCTCTGAATAACAATGTTGTATGTCATGAAATAATTGCAAGCAATGGTAAATACCTAGGAAATACACACTATAGAGACTCAAGAAGAATTCTGATGTGTTTAGATGGATACGAAATAGATGGAAAGGCTAGTACAAAATGCTCTGATAACGAAACTTGGTCTGAGCATGGGACATGCCAAACGGCGTGCAGATGCGATGCACTGACACGAAGGAATGTTGTGATTACACAAATAAAGGTAAACACGTCTACAGGAGAGCTGACCTTCAATTCTATCGTTGACATGACCATTCCATTTTTTGATGGCGCCGCTATCGACTTTAAGTGTTCTAATGGACAAGAAGGTCAAGATACCGCTAGATGTATCAACGGAAGCTGGAACAAAATTCCATCTTGCGGCTCACATATTCGTGAACCTTGCACAGTAGACAGCGAATGTATCGACAGTTATTCTGAATGTAGAGATGGAAAGTGTTGGTGCCAGTTAGGGCGTGCCTACGACCCTTGTAACTATGCCTGTGTCAAAGACTGTCCAGGACAATATGGTGACACTTTTCAGGTTATCGATGGGTCTTTTTATTTCAAAAAGCCTACGAAAAGAATAGGAAAGACAAACATTACAGGTTGTCAAGCGGGGTGTCTAGGCTATACACACAGGTATAGGACATGTAGAGTAATAAAGTACTTTAAGAATTCCAAAGACTGTTTTATAGGAAGTCCAATGACTTATCTAAAGTCTAGTTACGACACAGAAAGCTATATTCGGGACTGTGCCTCGTGTAACATATAATATATAAAGAACTATTCAACTCAATAAATAAAACACTTTTCAACTCAATAAATAAAACTGTGACTTCATATTCCATAACTAATATTCTTAGGCCTAGTAGTTTTGTCATGAAATGATTGTGTTTAGATAAAACTATATCTGTAATCATAAAGCGTTTATAGTGCTGCAAAGTATTCTATTATATTTTTTTGGACGTCTGTCAAAAATGTCGATTACTTTAAGTTATTTTTATATTGGAATATACGATGTGCTGACTCTATCATCAGTAAATGCATACACGGTTACTATCTGGGGCCCGTTTTACTTAACTACTTACGCAAAATATTTGCGTAAGTCAAAATTGTAAATTTTAATTTATATTTTTTATTATCACTTGCTACAAACAGCAAATAGCCAGATCAGAGGACGCGCTTTGATGTTTGCAAACGTTAATAATCGAAAAATAAGAGTAAAACGATTTTGACTTACGCAAACATTTAGCGTAAGTAGTTTAGTAAAAGGGACCCCTGGAACCCAAAGCGACCCCCACAAAATTGATGTAATGGAAGTAAATAATGAAGAGTTTTAACAAACTAATTTGAACAACACATACACTCAGTATAAAAGAAACGCACACTTTTATTACAATATTATCTGTATGTAGAAGGAAATTATTTGTGAAATAATCTTTTCATTACAGTCAGTAGTTCCGTCTTGGGCTATCAATGTTGAAAATGGGAGGTTTATCATTGAATTGGTATCATCTGTACACATCGGTGCGGTGTTTTCAACAGGCACTAGTTCACTCTTTCGCTGCCAAATTAATCGTGAGATTTTTATCCCACCACCGTTTCATTGTCGTCTGCTTCAATTTTGTTGTTTGCAAGATCGTTTCAAAGTAAGATTCAAAGTAGTATGACTTAAAGTATATCTATACGAGTGTCAAACAGTTTAGATCCTGATCAGACGCCGCGTTACGCGGCGTCTGATCAGGATCCAAACTGTTTGAAAACGCGCCTTTTGACGTCATTAAGAGTGAAAAGGTTAAAATACAGAACAGTTATTTTAAGTATATGTTTTTCTAAACTTGTGGCAGAATTAAATTGATCTTGAGATATGGTCTTAGTATCTTAAAAAAGTCTCTTAATCTGCGCCTGAGCACAATGTGCGTTTCTTTTTGTACTGAGTGTAAACACTGCTTTCACAACAATAGTTGAAGAGACCCCCTTTTAAATTGATAGATCTAGCTCAAGAAACGAAATTCAAATGTATTCGTCGACATTTCACCATATGACGTTAGAAAATAATTGAAAATAAACAAAACCAAAGTAAAGTTGTAAGAAAACTTTATACATTGTATGCTTATTGTAGTTTAAAGGGACTCGTTACCGGATGGTGTTCTTGTCAAAATAAAATAAAATACTCAAATAAAAGCAAATTTGTGGCATTATTTGGCTTTTGACATTAAAATAATATGATCAGTCCAAAAAACGTCTCAAGAATCGTCACCGAATCTTAGTTTTTTAGATATTTTCCATCGTTTTTCCATAGCGTTAGCTAACGGTATAGTTGTTGTTGCTTCTCTACACGGGGTCAGACATAAACCCGAGCCGAATAATGCTCTATTAATAGCTATCATTTAAGTACGTTAATTCGCTACCATATATATAGAGAGCGCCCGTAGCCGAGGGCGTAAAGGCGATGCCTCATTTTTCATTTTTGTCTCCGCATGGATGGTCACGGGTTCGAATCCCACCAGAGCCTCTTCTTTTTTTTTTGTGGAAATGCATTTTTTAACAGAATTTATTATCCTAAACTAAATTTTACCCATTTATATAAGCATTTGACATATATTTACAATTTACTATTTTTAATGCTTGATCCGGTTGCGAGCCTCTTTAACATTTTCTATAAATATTACAGAAAGGGGAAGTCCGGCCAATCGCTTAGATTGAGTCGAATGTAATGGACGAGTACAACGTTCCCTCTCTACATCGACACCCAATGGGAGACACAGATTCTCTTTTCCAGTGTGACGTCATACCCCCTTTATTTACACTTAGCGAGCACGCGCACTCGGGGACAACAAACCCGTTATCTACATAGTTTGAGCAGCAGGGAGTTTAATCTCATTCTTTTTTTACTCATTATCATCTGAATAGGTCATATGAATACAACGAAGGTCTTACATAAGTTGCAAAAGCGTGATTTTACCGAAAATTAGAATCATTTTTTTCTCCGAATAAGACCGTCGCCATCCGAATGAAGGACCGAGAGTATGCGTATGACATTAAATACCCGGATGACTGGAAAAGAGAATGTATGTGTTTTGTTCGGAGGGAGTCGTTATAGAGAGGGAAAATTAAGGCCTGGCTTACATTTGCAAACAGCTTGAATCTAGATCAAACGCCGCGTCACGCGGCGTCTGATTTGGATTCAACCTGTTTGTCACTCGTCATTATATTTGTTGTCAAAACATCTACGTTAATATAACTTTGAGAAAAACAGCAGTTGGAGTTGTTAAAAGGAGAGAAAATTAAGACTTTGTTTACATTTACAAACAGCTTGAATGTAGATCAAACGCCGCGTTACGCGGCGTCTGATCTGGATTCAAGCTGTTTGTCAATCTTCATTACATTCCTTCTGTCAAAATTTCCAGTAATACAGGTAAAGAACGGCAGACGAAACGGTAAATTCCGATAATAAAAGAGCATGCTGCCGCTCCCAAAGTTGAAATGCAATGGTCCACATCGAAATTCCGCCCTGCCAAGTCAATAAAATCGGCCTATAAAGAATATGAACCAACAAATAAACGAAACATTATAAGCAGCATTGATAGATGATAAGGTCAGTAATATACGGTTATTAAACGGCCGAGGGCGGGCCGTCGTTGCCTATTGGCACAAGTTTGCCATAATGGCACGAGGGCACGCCCTCGCCGTTTAATGACTTGTTTATTGTATACCTGGTTCAAAATCAACGAATTTGTAGACTGTTATTGTTTGGTTTTATTGACCTGTCAAAATTTGAATATTCATACGTCACTAACAGGATATATTTTGCTTCGGTATAAAGTCGATACTTTCCGTTTTGATTTACGGATAGGAACTGAAGGATATTGAGCATTCTGTGTCGAATTTAAATCAATAATCGAGTTAGCGTAGTTGGTAGCGAGTACGGATTACTTGTAAAAGGATGAAAGGTTGTGGGTTCGATCCCCGTTAGGTTTTATTTCTTTTTTTATTACAATTATTATATTATTATATGAATGATACATAAAATCAGACCTAAAGGGATTTCAATCCATTCTTCTTCTCCTACTTGCAGACTCGAATGCACCAAATAATAAAGATAATAATAAAAAAGTCCTTCGCTGGGTATCGAACTCATGGCCATACATGTACTAAGTAAAACACTACTGTACTGTCTCGACCACGAAGACATATAGGTATTCAAATCTTATTCTAAATATCAACTTCATATTTCAACCCTGACCTACCGGTAAAAGTAGAGGATTTCGACCGAAGCTAAATATAGCGTGTTCAACCAGCGTATAATTATTTAAATGTTGACAGGTTAATAAAACACAACAATAGAATGTTTTACTTAAGCGCGGCCGTTATAGAAATCAAATGACGTCATCTTCAACGAACGTTGGCCATATTGAAACCTTACGTTGCTAACGTTTTCACGTTCATAAATTCTGTTGCCCCCGGGCCAATAACCGGATGCAGTCCAAATAACCGGTTATTGGACTGCATCCGGTTATTGGCCCGCTCAGCTAGGGTGTATTGCACTGTCATCAAAGCAAAATCTGTTACTATTTATAGTAAGGTATACAATAACGGTGAATACTTTGGAAATTCAATCTTTAAATACTCCTGAAGAATTCTGCAGTACTTGTTCAGATGGATATGATATAGACGGAAAGGCAAGTACAAATTTTAGTGAGAAAGGAACATGGTCTGAGCATGGGAAGTGCAAAACAATAATAGAATCAAGCACGGCTTTGGTAAAGACGGGGAATTCTATACCCGAGGTTTGTCTGTTCCCAGTCGGAAACGAGCTTTAGCGAGTTTCCGACAGGAACAGACAAACCGAGGGTATAGAATCCCCCGTCTTTACCAAAAGCCGTGCTTGATTATTTTTCTCGCTTAAAATTACCGTTAAAACGAGTTAATTTAAGGAATTGTAAAGACCTACTTTTTATCCGAATCACACATTCCACATTCAATAGAAACAAACAGCTGTTTAAAAGTCGCGCTATTTCAGCTTGGCTTTAACATTTATTTGTACACACGTTTTAAGAAGAAAACATGTCCCATTTTAGATCACAACTCAGAAATGCAAACGTTTTTATTGAATCCAAGCGATTTTGAATAGTAAAAGTTATCAAAACGTCCATTTCTTCCTTTATATGCGTTCTACTTTCAAGCCATAACAACAACCGACGTCAACGACTCCATATAAGAACGTGACCTTACGCGTATACTCGATCATGTGAAACAATCAACAACAACAACATAAATTATGGTTTAAACATCGGATCATTGAATTGTCGAAAGCCACAGACAACTGTAGAGTCTACTGTAAAATTATCGGTTTCATTTCTCTCTATAAACGTAGTTTGTGGTCCATTTAAGTTTTTATGGAATTTCTGTAAGAGTAACGTCCCTTTACCCTGCTTTTAGCCAATCGAGCGGAAGGATACCGTACCAGACACGGTTTGCCGCACTGCTATTTATAGTAACAAAATGTGGTCTAGCACCCCTGAAAAGCGAGAAGGTGCATTAAAAAGGAACTGATACACCGGAATTTTGAAGTTACACAAATAGTGATTACGTCCACGGAGAAACTCATTTTCAACTCTATCTATAACCATTTTATTGTATGACAGCACCGTTATTGACTTCAAATGCCCAAGTAGACTGTCATTGGAAGGTCATTAGGGGTCGCTGTAGAGAGGGAGCACTGTATTGTCTGTATAAGCTTTAAGTTCCACATTGTAAAGCTACATGTATAATCAGAACATGTAGAATACATGTATAATGCTTTGTTCAAATCATTTAGTTGTGCAGGTTAGAAGCCGATTGCGAAATAAAACAAGTGTGTTTTTTTATTCATATTAATGTTTTACTTGGCTTTATGAAAAACATTATATCAGCTATTGATTAAATATGACTGAGTCATTCTATGGTGGAATACTTAAATGAAGGAATATTTTGTAGCAATAACGAACTGTTCCGTTTTGGAATGGAATAACTGAACATGTTTTGAGAGGTTTTTTAATTTAGTTTTGTTCGATTTTTCTGACCTGTCAGAGTTATTCTTAGAACAGAATAGTTCATAATGGTAAATAGATAACAGGGTATTATCGGATCTATATAGTTATACACTTTCCAACTTGAGATAAGCATGATCCTCGTGCAGCATGAGACATATGCGCTAATTTTACTGATATGTTATTCATTCTAAATAAACGTGTTTATGCTAAAAACTATTATATCCATTGCAAACAGGTTGGAGCCAGATCAGCCGCCGGGTAACCCGGCGTCTGATCAGGCTCCAACCTGTTTGCTACTCAGATAAAAAATATAGTTAACATTTCGGGAAAGAATAATGTATCCTCTACAGTACATTACGCACAAAATACAACTATCCGTATCTCTAACTGGATGTAGCGAAAACTCATCCCTTTTAAAATTTTAGAATATCCCAATCTAAATATAACTCTGACATGTCAAACGAAAACACTAATATGGCCATAGTAATCATCAGTTATAATGATATTTGGAAGATTGTACAGCGATTACCTGGACAGTTAATTTTGTACAATCAGTTGCTCAGTTAGTAACTTTTTTAACTTGCTTTGATGATATTAAAAAATGTTAAACGTGTGATAACTATAGCTTATATTAGATACATGTAGCATGGCTGTAGCGCCGCCAAGCTAGTATTTGTAATAAACTTTGATGACATGTTTGAATTTTCCTTAGTACTATAAGCAGAAATCAATTCTTAAATGCAGTGCTCCATTCCTAGAGCGGTCCTCCGAACAGTGATTCCCTCCGATCAACGATTCACTCCTTACAACAACGCTTGCCAACGTTCCAATAAAACACCTATGTCCAACCTTTTCACCCCTCTGCAATAGCGTCTGCTTAGAATTGTGGTCTGCTGTTTTTCTCAAACTCACATGTTAGACATTTTGACAGAAACAATACATTGACGAGCGACAAATACATGTAGCTTGAATCCAGATCTGACGCCGCGCTGCGCGGCGTCTGATCTCGATTTAAGCTATTTGCAAATATGAGTCAATTTCCTTCCCTATAACAACTCCCTGCGAACAACACACACAATTATTGTCTTCCATTGATTGTCGTTGTAGAGGTGGAGTACTGTATAATTATTAGGGGTGTCTCCAGTCCAATTGGCGATGCATCACTGACCAGAGATCGCTGTTATGATGACTCAGTGTAATGTTCATTAACATTTCCAAACAATATGCGCATAAGCATAACTGTACGGCATGCATTTATTAAACAGCCAAACAATTCTAAGTCGGAAATCCAATATGTTTAATGTGTTGTTCTGCCTTGAGCGAAACAGAAGTGACCAGACCACTATTGTAGGTACTTTATTTCTTGTTTGATCTTGTTTAGGGCAACATGCTTACAATTGCACTATCTACAATGTTGCTGGTTGTGTTAGAATGAGTATTGTTGTATGACTGTATTTCTCTCTTGTATCATTTACATTATACATAATGTATGTACATAATCTGTTATTATTACACTGTATGGTTTCGATCTTTGTTTTCTTGTCGTACGTTCATACTTAGTAACAACGATTAAAAAGCAAGAGATAAAGCCGACATTCACTCATTTTACCTAGAAATAGATGAGTCTAGTTTTCGGTTAGATCTAACCACGGTTAGTTTATTTATTTTTTAATTTGATGGATTCTATAATAAATTTTGGCACCTTTAGTCTAGGGCTAGATTAGGAGCTACTAGGCTCCCTCTGATCTTGGCCTACTCTACTACCATTGCCATAGGCCAATTATACATACTAAATATTCATGGCATATTGTGTATTAAAGGGAGGTTATAAGATAACTCATATGTATACAGTCGAATTGAGGTAGTGTTCTGTATAAGAGTTCTTTACCGCAAACATGAATTATCATATATATATGTGTGTTTATTTTTCTATTAACTCTTATCAGGGGCCCGTTTTACTAAACTACTTACGCAAAATTTTTGCGTAAGTCAAAATCGTTTTACTCTTATTGTTCGATCATAAACGTTTGCAAACAGCATTTAGCCAGATCAGAGGACGCGCTAAAAGCGCGTCCTCTGATCTGGCTATTTGCTGTTTGTAGCAACTGATAATAAAAAATATAATTAGAAATTAAAATTTTGACTTACGCAAATAATTTGCGTAAGTTGTTTAGTAAAACGGGCCTCAGGTCTTTACTTTTCGTTTCGGTAGATGTCTTGTCTACAGAGTGCATCATTTTACGGACTGTGTAGACCTTACGCAGAGTGTTTTTCGAGACATGTTAATAGACTAAGTGTACAATCAATAGATACGTAAGTGCTTATTTTTATATTAACTCTGATCCAGTCTCTACATTTCGTTTCGGTAGATGTCTGGGGCCCGTATTAAGAAACGCCGTACGACAAAAACGGTCGTAAGTCAAAATATTAAAATATTTCTAAGTTCTGAATGTTTCGTCTTGAAAAGACAATTGCAACGAGATGTCACAAGACATGAGTTGATGGAGAAAAAGATAGAAATCTAGAATTTTAGAAACGGGCTAACGTCTCTATTTGTCGTACGACGATTTATACGTCTACAGAGTAAATTAACATTACGCTGTTTAACATTATGCTGTTTTTATGCCTGCTTGTATTCCCAATCATTTATTTGATCTCTATAATTTCCTTTCGATAGAAAACAATACTTAATATACTGGTTCAAATATCAATAATAGGAACAATGTTCTACCGGAACTGATTGAATTACCGGTATGAGACTTGGTGGTCATTATTCAATTTAAGTTAGCTCAGGTGGATGAATGATGACCTTGATTTAAAGGCCCGGTGGTCATTATGCAACTAAAGTTAGCTTAGGTAGATATATGTTGACCTGGATTATGAGGTCCTATGGTCAGAATGCAACTACAGTTAGCTCAGGTAGATGTGTTGACCGCATAACCATTATTTTGGACAATACATGATTTGAGCCGTGTCAAGACGAAACATGCCTCTGTGAATTGCAAACAATGTATATCAAGGCCAGATGCCACTAGCCTTGGTCTACTCTGTTGTTACTCCCACAATCATCTAAATTATTGTATTTAGCAGTATTATCTACGATATGTGGAATGTATTGACAAACTCAGATGCGGAGCATCTGATTACAACGGTACTTACACTCAGTGCAAAAAGAAACGCAAACTTTTATTACAGTGGAGAATCCGTTATTCTTTCCCGTTTAAACGCAAACGTACATGTACGCAAACGCAAAGCACTAAAACGTAGAAAAGAACAACTTTTGGACAATTCTGATAATTCTTGTTTATCTTGGTGGCAAACAGTTTGGAGCCTGATCAGACGCCGGGTTACCCGGCGTCTGATCTGGCTCCAAACTGTTTGCACTGCAAATAATAGTTTTAGCGTAAACGCGTTTATTGGGAAAGAATAACAGATTCTCCACTGTACAATATTATCTGTATGTAGAAGGAACGTATTTGTGAAATAATCTTTTCATAACAGTCAGTAGTTCCGTCTTGGGCTATCAATGTTGAAAATGGGAGTTTTATCAATGAGTTGGTATCATCACAACCTGTATAAATCGGTGCGGTGTTTTCAACAGGTACTAGTTAACTCTTTCGCTGCCAAATTAATCGTGAGATTTTTAACCCACCACCATTTCATTGTCGTCTGCTTCAATTTTGTTGTTTGCAAGATAGTTTCAAAGTAAGATTCAAAGTAGTATGACTTAAAGTATATCTATACGAGTGTCAAACAGTTTGGATCCTGATCAGACGCCGCGTTACGTGGCGTCTGATCAGAATCCAAACTGTTTGAAAACGCGCATTTTGACGTCATTAAGAGTGAAATGGTTAAAATACAGCACAGTAATTTTAAGTATATGTTTTTCTAAACTTGTGGCAGAATGAAATTGATCTTGAGATATGGTCTTAGTATCTTAAAAAAAGTCTCTTAATCTGCGCCTGAGCACAATGTGCGTTTCTTTTTGTACTGAGTGTATGCTGTACAATGCAATGTAATGTGGCACATTTTGTCATAGCACGGCTCATTTATATGCTTTAACATTGATTATGCTATGCGTGACTTGCCTATTAATTTTTAACATTTTGTCACTCGTGTTCAACTTAGGCATGGCAACTATTAGTATGGCTTATTAGCAGACGATAATTCAGCATGATACAAATTAATATGTTTAATATTTTTCATATCATGATAAGAGTAACTTTTGTGTATTGTCATTTTTCCTACATACAGTGGAGAAAACGTTATTCTTTCCCAATAAACGCGTTTACGCTAAAACTATTATTTGCATTGCAAATAGTTTGGAGCCAGATCAGACGCCGGGTTACTCGGCGTCTGATCAGGCTCCAAACTGTTTGGCACTCAGATGAACATGCATTATCAGAATTGTCCAAAAGTTATACTTTTCTTCGTTTTAGTTATTTGAGTTTGCGTTTCGTTTGCGTTTAAACTGGAAAAAGATATAGTGAATCTAACACCAACGTGAGTGTCAGATAAGAATATCCCACCCAAGTTTTGAAGATATTTTTTTGGAACACGAGGCTTTGCCGAGTGCTCCAAAAATATCTTCAAACGAGAGTGAGATATTCATCTGATACTCAACTGTGGTGTTATATTTATTTTCTCACCTAGTCAACCCTAAAAACGCGTTTAACTTGCTATACAGTGGCGAGTTGTATTTTAAGGCGCTAATACATGCATGACGACGCCATGACGACGTCAAAACAACGGCAATAACAATCAATCATAAGATAGTTCCATTAGTTCGGCTTGTCTTTCCGGACAGATAAGGTTATCTCACACACCCTAGATTTCGGGATACCTCTGTCTGAGAGGTGAGAAAACGGATTCTCCACTGTACGTGCGTGATATTTGGTATGCATATATATATATATATCTTTATTCAAGTCTCATCTGTGTACATTACATATAATAACAAATATCACATATACAGCACATATGGCGTACACAGCCATTCTTTCTAAGAATTATAAGAGACTATCACAATTCAAGTATCAAAGACATTATTCGATTCAATAGTAATGATTATATAAATATTTACAAAGGTAAGACCATGTGGATTGCTGCTAATCGTTGAACTAAAAAATGCAATAAGACAAAAAGCTGAAAAGTCTGAGATTCAAAAAGTACACTAATGCGTATTATTAAGAAATGAATTAAAAAAAGCCGTTATCATCTTTGATCAGATCAAAAATGAACTGATTAGCAACAAACACATGGGATAGGTAAGGTTTTTATCTATAAGGAATAAGAAAAATATGCATTACTTACATAAAAGTTGAGTTCTTCTTTTTAAGATATGCAGTACATGGTGGCTTGTGTATATCCAATGCTAAAAACCTCACAAAAGAAAAAAACGTATACGTTTAAAAATGTTGTGTCTTTCATTTACTTTTATTAAACATCTTGGCTAGAATTGGCCGTCACATGTACAGTGGAGAAAACGTTATTCTTTACCAATACAGTACTGAACGTTATTAAATTAACAATTTTTGCTATTCGCTTGCAATTCGATGGCAATTCGCTTGCGATTCCAAATACTAAATTTACCCTCGGGTAAGTTTTCTTGAATGGTGTATCTCACAAATGTTCGCAAATATGTCTTCGTTAATTTTTGCGATTCCATTTGTGTCACAACCGCTTCGGAAAATTCGCGTAAAAATATTCAAACGTAAAATTTGTTTTTTGAAGCGCCCGATTCGATGGCAATTCGTTGGCAATTCGCTTGCGATTATCAATTTAATTTAATAAGGTTCAGTACTGTAAACGCGTTTACGCTAAAACTATTATTTCTATTACAAACTGTTTGGAGCCAGATCAGACGCCGGGTAACCCGGCGTCTTATCAGGCTCCAAACTGCTAGTCATCAAGATATACATGAACTATCAGAAATGTCCAAAAATTGTACTTTTCTACGTTTTAGAGCTTTGCGTTTGCGTTTCGTTTACGTTTAATCGGGAAAGAATAACATATATTCTCCACTGTATCAATTAGACAATAACAAGTATTGGTTCGATGCAGAAAAACGATCGTGCATCTGTACACGAAATCTTTAGTATTTATTTAGGTTTTGGGCTATATAGTAAAGCACTATATATTATAGTAGACGTTTCCTTTTTCGTCTGTTATAGTTAGAGCTTAGTGCATCTTTGAACATACATTTCTGAATTCATGTCATGCTGTTAGTTCAAATGTCTAAATTTATTTGTCTAATTTTGTCATTTTATTCTTTCTCTTTGTCATACTATTGTAATTTTTAAAGTATGAAAAAAATAAAGTTATATATATGAGCCGTGCCATGACAAAATCTGCCATATTGCATTATGCACAGCATTGTATAACCAAAGCACTATTGTCAGTTTAGTCTACATTGCCAAATGTCATCTATAGCACAGTTACATAAAATGTTTTAGATGCATGATGGTGTCAGACAGTGTACAGTGGTAAATACGCTATTCCTACCCATTTACGCGTTTTTATTTATGCTTTTCGGTGGATTACCGGAAAATAGCAGTGGATTATCACTTGTTAATCCACTGCAGTGGATTATCACCAATCGCCGTTTTCCCTGTAGGGCTCCCCGAAAATCGTAGTCAATCGTGTCTTATCGTTAAATGCCGGCGGTCCGATTTGTCGCGAACCACTCAACGGAAGAACACGAATCCAAAATCGGGAGCAACGACGTAATTCGGATGACGTCAAATCAATAAATATGCGTCATCGTACGGGAAACTGTTTCGTTAATGTGTTCGATGTAAACTTGGGGCTCAACACGGGGTAAATCATGTACTTTCGCTTTCACAATTGTCGAACAATTTCGTTTAAAAAGTGGCTTAAAAGCATAAATAAATAGAATAATTGTATTTTTTCAGTATAAGCTCGACTTTAATCCATTTCGTGAACATCAGACTGTTATATTTTCACTCGTGGCTTCGCCACTCGTGAAAATATAACTCAATGGATTAACTTTCTATCTTATACTGAAAAAAACCCAATTATCCTCTATATCTATGCGTAAGAAACGCATAGTGAACGGTTAGCGGACGGTTAACGAACGGTTAACCCCTAACGATTTATACGTGTTTAAACGCATTAATAAACGATTATACCAGAGATGTTGTGATTGGTGCGTCAGTTTTCCGTTTCGCGCGGAGATTTCGGATCTTATTGATGATTGCCGTTGTTCGAGAAATTATATTAATTCAGACAGTTTTAATCTCGATCATAATGCTGAGTGACTCGTCGTCTGAACCAGATTCTTTCTGTTTGATATTTATTAGAATAACTCCTTCCATGTTGATTTCTTTGTAAACTGTTTGGATCCAGATCAGACGCCTAGCTGTATAGATCGGCATAACATCAGGATCCAAACTGACAGCTTTGAATAAACCCAATTACTTTTCATAATAGTTTAACACTAGCGATTTGGATGTAGATGGGACGCCAAGTAGTTCGGTTCTTATGCTTTGCAGCCAAGAATGAAGCATACGGTTTTGATTTCATTTTTACAGTTTGGCTCTAGATGATATGCCGAGTTACGGGAGTCTTATCCGTATTCGAACTATACAGATATCTTTTACTTTGATGAGACAGTATAATAACTGACATATAATCGCAGATTTGATTTGGTTTATTTAGTTGATATTTCAATCAACCCCAATTACGATACTTACTTTGATAAGCCGCAGTTTTATTACCCCATATCCGGTTTGTTACGCAACACTCTTAGCGGCATGCCCTCTGATATTTGTAACTACATGTAACAGCATGTCACACGTGCTATTTGGAATTCCGCATGTTCATAGAAACTCAGCATCTGATCTGGATCCAAACATTTATGCAAAGCAGACACTCAGTAATTTTACATCTGATCGGGATCTAAGCATTGTTCCGGATCATAGGCTTAGTAAGTTAACGTCTGATTTTTCATGAATTAAGGTATGGTAACGGGATAAAACCGGCCTCCGGTCTCTTTTAAACGCGTAAAGAAACGCGTAAAGAAACGCGTTAAAGAAACGGATAAGAAACGCGTAAGAAACGCATAAAGTGGGTAAGAATAGCGTATTTACCACTGTACAGTTCGGCGTACGACCAAAACTGTCTTCTAGTTTCTAATCCCCCCCCCCCCCTCCCTGATCAAGTCTTGTGATATCCCTTTAGGGTCGTCTTACCTTTATGCCACTATTCCACACCGACTACGAATCCCACGAATCCCAAGAATTGATAAATGCTGTGATTCGTGGGGATTCGTGGAGTTCGGCATTTCTTTCTATCCAATTCGTGGCCCTCTACGAATCGGCTACGAACGAGTTAAGAATATTCGTGGGATTCGGCTCGAATCTTACGAATACTGTCAAGAATTCAGTACGAATTACAAGAATCCACTACGATTACTGCACGAACGCTAAGAATCAGTTACGAATAAGCCGAATGCATCTACGAATATGCCGAATGCATCTACGAATCAGCTACGAATGAAGTTTGGTTCTTGACGGTTCGTGAGATTCTTGAAGGTATACAGTGTTCCCTCCCTACAACGGCCATCCAAACAACGACTCCCTCCTTACAACAACACTTGTCGTTGTTTTCCAACCAAAAAAAGATATGTCCAACCTTTCATGCCTGCTATATTGTTTGCTTAAAATTGTTGGCTGCTGTTTTTCTCAAAGTTAAATAATAGACATTTGACAGAAAAAAATAATGGCGTGTGACAAACAGCTTGAATCCAGATCAGACGCAGCGTTATTCGGCGTCGGATCTGGATTCAAATTGTTTGCAAATGTAAGCCAATTTCCCTCCCTTTAACGACTCCCTCCAACAACGCCAATTGTAGAGAGCGAGCGCTGTAGTTCCCGTTTCAACTCGGGCATCAGTCTAGAAATTGACTTTTAAGATAGAGCAGCAGTGGCACTGAATTTGGAACTTGCGCATCAACGCTAGCTGCATGCTTATAGCAAGAAGATATCCCGAAGAAGAAGGGGACGATCCACAAGGTGCTGGGTTAGACAGTGGCTGACTCCATCTAGAACGCTAGAACATTAGCTTAGTGTGGAAAATGAGAATACCTTTACCAACTTCAGTGTCCCCTCTCAACAACGGCCTTCCCAACAACGACCCCTCCGTACAACGACCCTTGCGACAGTTCCCCAAACATGACAATTACGTTTAACATTTTTGCTGCTGCAATATCGCCTGCTTAAAATTATCGTCTACTGGTTTTCTCTAATTTACATATTGAACATTTTGATAGAAAAAAATAACGAGTGAACAACAGCTTGAATCCAGATCAGACGCCGTGTTACACGGCGTCTGAACTTAACTCAAGCTGTTTGCAAATGTAAACCAAGTCTTAAGTTGCCCTCCCTATAACGACTCCCTCCGAACATATTGTGTGTGTCCCATGTGGTGTCGTTGTATAGAGAGGGAGCGCTGTATCTAAGAATGCCAGGATTATAGGTCAGTCATCCAAGCAGAGGAGGGACACTCACGTGAGACCAAATATATATACCGGAGTGAAGCTGGCATTGACTCTCAGACTCCTGGCTACAGGAGAAATGTATCAAACTGGTACTCACGAATCCCACGAATGAGTTAAGAATACCACGAACGCCAAAAAAAGCCGTTTAAGAATCCTACGAATCAGCTACGAATCCTACGAATGCACTACGAATTTGTTACGAATTAACTACCCATTGTTCCATTCGTGGAGGTCTTGGCCAAAACTTTGAACAGCTCAAAACTTTTGCCACGAATCCCCGACCGCTCACGAATTGCAAGAATCGACTACGAATCAGGTAAGAACTCCACGAATCTGTTAAGAATCAACTACGAATCAGGGCATTTTCCAATTCGTAGCGATTCGTGGGATTCGTAGTCGGTGTGGAATAGGGGCATTAGCCTGCTTTAAGGTACTATCTACATGTATCTTGAAAATATTTCTTATGTTGAATATTCATCAGTGTAGGAATAAATAGAAGGCGTAAAAATGCGTATTTATGGGGTAGTGGGTTAAGGCCATATTGGAACCTGGCAGATGTAAAATAATTCTTATTCGACTTATATTCTGGATCTGCCTATCTAAACTAGTACAGTGGTAAATACGCTATTCCTACCCAGTTTATGCGTTTCTTACGCATTTCTTAAGCGTTTCTTACGCGTTTATTATCCGTTTCGTTAAACGCCGTTTCTAGCCGTTTCTTTATGCGTTTCTTAACGCGTTTAAAAGAACCCGGATGCCGCAGACTTATCCTACTTAAGAATTTAGCAAATTCTAATTATTCATGTTTATCTTGGTGGCAAACAGTTAGGAGCCAGATCAGACGCCAGGTTACCCGGCGTCTGATCTGGCTCCAAACTGTTTATAATAGAAATAATAGTTTTAGCGTAAACGCGTTTATTGGGAAAGAATAACGATTTCTCCACTGTACATGTATGCTTATAGACGTCACATAATGCGTAGAAGAGGTTTAACTCTTTCCTCCCTGAAACTACAAATGGACAATTACATGTTTCCATTTAACTCTAGTCCCTTTCTTACTTTTAACAATTGTTTTTGTCAATGTTTGGCATTATGACAAACAGTGGAGACCCTGATCAGAGTGCTCCGTTAGAGCCTCTGATCTGGCTTTTCACTGTTTGCATAGGACAAGTGTTCTTTTGCATATAAACAATATTTGCTAATGACGCTAACTTGCGGGACTAGTGTTCAAAGGGTTAAACAAGCAGTGAATACAGTTGCAGAAGACAAAATTAGGGAGATATAGACAGACAGAAATTTAAATTCAAATTCATATCATTACAGTAAAACCTCTCTATTACGACCACTAAATTATGTTAATTATTAGAGTGTTTACGGTAGGTGACCGCTTAAAGCAAGGTGACAGTGAAACAGAAAGCTGTTTCACTGCCACCTTGCTTTAAGCTGTCACCTCTCTTTTATACAATCATTTAGCCTTCGTTTTAGTGGTCGTAATAGCGAGGTTTTACTGTATATCATTTCATATCATTTATATTTGTAAACATTTTTATTACGTTGCCGTGTAGCTATATCATAAACATGAATTAATTGCATCATTTACAAGTACCCCCACCGTATTAAATTACATACATGTAGGAACAATGTTTCAGAAATGCGTTTACACTTAAATGTCTGATTCAATTTCAAACAGTTTGGAGCCAGATCAGACGCCGGTTCTGACCCGGCATCTGAGCAGGCTCTTAACGGGTGTGCCACTCAGATAAATATAAATTGTCAGTTTGAGTTTATAGTTGAATGGTGAGAAGTTTTGTGTGAGCGGCCCCGATATCACTGACGGGAGAGCACTTGCCCTGTAAGGAAGGATTCCCGGGTTCGAGTATCGGCCAGGCTGCACATTCAAGGCTGCCATTTTTCCGGATTTTTCCTAAATCTTGGGATTTTTTTTCTAGAACATGGTAGCTTAAAGCAGACTGAAAGTAAGCAGAATGCGCCATAAGGCGCATTCGTCTTTATTTCCAGCCTGCTTTATGTAGTCACGTGTGAACAAAACTAGAACCAAACTATGGGGTAAAGGTACGATTCGTAAATACGCACTTGAAAAATGCAAATTTGGAAATGTTAGGATTTTTCATGTCAACTTATGGCAGCTCTGCACATTTTTCTCACTACGTTACATTTGGCGCCCAATTCGAACAACCCGTAGGATGACATGTAACCCCTATAGCGTATAAATATAAAGAGTAACTCGTGGACGAATTCAGTCTTGTGTAAAGGGATGTGTGTGTCGCCGGGTTGAGTTTATAGTCAAATGGTGAGAGACTTGTGTAAGCGACCCGGATAGGTCAGACGGGAGAGCACTTGCCCAGTAATCAAGAAGTACCGGGTCCGAGTCCCGGTGTGGCTGCATATTTTTATTTATTTATGTTACTATATTTTTCAGACTGTCGGTTTCTACATTTTGTTGTACCGCGTTTGTGTTTCGTTTGCGTTTGAATGGGAAAGAATACTGTGGAGAATCCGTTATTCTTTCCCGTTTAAACGCAAACGAAACGCAAATAACTAAAACGAAGAAAAGTGTAACTTTTGGACAATTCTGATAATGCATGTTCATCTGAGTGCCAAACAGTTTGAAGCCAGATCAGACGCCGGGTTACCCGGCGTCTGGTCTGGCTCCAAACTGTTTGCAATGGAACAAATAAAGTGGCTTACATTTACAAACAGTTTGAACCCAGATCAGACGCCGCGTAACGCGTAACAAACTGTTTGTCACTCATATTCAATATTTCTTCAGATAAACATATTCATACTTAATTTGATCTTTATTTGGAGACGATACATTTGCAGCAGACGACAATTCACCATGATATGGTTAAACGAAACTACATCCAAACGTAATGCAATGAAATGTAGAAAAAGGACACATTTTCGAAAAGTTCGAATATCTATTCTCATAGTGGCAAACAGTGTTTCTTTTATGCTAAGCAGTGAATTATAGAGTTTTCTCAGTAGATTATAATGTTATAATCTACAGTGAATTATAATTTTTTCGGAAATTTTTTTTTGCTGGAATTTTTTTAATTGATTTTACCTCCTTTTAATTTGAATATGACATACACGATTACTTTGGTGTCGCACGTTCAGATTACAACGCCATCAAAATGATTCTAAGTCTGGAGCACTTTGATATTGAGAGGCTCCATACGGGGTATTTGACATGGCCCACGTGATTAATTGGCGCCACTCGTGAAAATATAACCTTGCTTTTCACTCGATGAAAGAAATTCCCATCTTGCACTGAAACAAACAATTATCCTCTATGTCTTATCAGTCAGCGGATTATCCAGGGTCTGAACTGGCTCCAAAATATTTGCAATGCAATTAACCCGTTCATGGTCAAATTTATCGTGAGGTTTTTACCACTTCACCGCCATTTTGTCGTCTGCTTCAATATCGTCGCCTGCAATATCGTTTCAAGGTAAGATGTAAGGCAGTATAACTGACTTATTTTCAAAACTAGTGGCAAAGAGTTTTGATCCTGATAAGACGCCACGTTACGCGGCGCCCGATTGGGATTAAAACTGTTTGCGAATGCGCTTTATGACGTCGTTGAGAGTGAAAGAGATAAACATTTTGACATACCGGTAAAGGCGAAGTGAAAAAAAACCGTTTTCTGCATTCTAATGCGATCATATATTTTTAAAGCGGTCCATATTGATCAAAACCTGTACAGTGGAAGAAACGCCATTATGTTCATAGACAATTGAATAAAATGCAGACAAACACCATTTGTTAATGTCGGTTCATTGTATTTAGAAATAGTCTAGGCCCTGGCTAGATGCTGCGAAATTTGAAATTGTCTAATTTCCATTTTAGTCGAGGACTTTTTAACAATACAGTGTTCCTTCCCGACTTTTAAACGATACAGTGTTCCCTCCCTATAACTATTCTCCCAACAACGTTTCTCTCCTCACAACAACGATTGCCACTGTTCCTCAAACAAGACAAGTATGTCCCACCTTTTTACAAGGCTGCAATATCGTCTGCTTAAAATTGTCGTCTGGTTTTATTCTCAAAGTCACGTGATGGACATTTCGACAGAAAAAGAACTTCATAAGGAGTGGCAAACAGCATGAATCCAGATCTGACGCCGCGTTAGATCTGGATTAAAGCTATTTGCAAATGTTAGCCAATTTCCCTCCCTATAACGACTCCCTCCTAGCAAGGAACACAATCTTTGTCGTCCAATAGGTGCTGTTGAAGAGAGGGAGTACTATACACTCAGTACAAAAAGAAACGCAGTAGTAGTAGTAGTATCTTTTATTTCCTCCATTAAGGAGGTTTTTTACATAAACAAAAAACAAAATATATATACACGTTACAACATGAAACGAACAGTAATGCACAACAGGGCTCCAGACAAGAGGGGTTAAATTAAGTCGTTTGACATTTATCGTTCAAAGCTGCAACAAAACGCACGGTACGACTACTCATTAGAATCGTATCTTCGAGACGATTCCAATTAATAGTTACACCGTAGGTCTGTTCTGTTCTGTTCTAATTTACACATAAAATTTTTAGTTTTGAAATCTCACCTTATTTGGAGCCCCGCATATAGATCCATCCATAATACCTCTTACGAAACGAAACAAGGAGATACAAGGACAGCGTATCACAAGTTACACCAGAGAACATACAGACACACGCAAGGAAACACACAGTACGCACATAGAGACGCTCACACGCACGTTATTTTTCCTTTACATAGGGGAATCCCTTTCGAAACGAAACAAAGAGATAACCAAGGGAACTATTGCAATAAAAAGCATACATGTACTAGAAAAAGATATTAACCCATTAGATCATAGATATGCAATTTTACGGTTTATACATATTCTTCAATTGGAGAAAATAGTTTCAAGTGGTTCAGTCACAATATATACCATAAGAAATAGTTCAATGTACAAGCTGATGGTAGCTTAAAGCAGGCTGAAAGATAAACCAAAATTAATCTGAAGGCACATTTTGCTGCACTTTCAACCCGCTTTAAGTGGTTATCTTTAATACTAGAAACGAACTATGAGGTTAGGGGTTAAACAGATACAGTGGAGAATATGTTATTCTTTCCCAATAAACGCGTTTACGCTAAAACTATTATTTGCAGTGCAAACAGTTTGGAGCCAGATCAGACGCCGGGTAACCCGGCGTCTGATCAGGCTCCAAACTGTTTGCCACCAAGATAAACAAGAATTATCAGAATTGTCCAAAAATTGTTCTTTTCTACGTTTTAGTGTTTTGCGTTTGCGTACGTTTGCGTTTAAACGGGAAAGAATAACAGATTCTCCACTGTAGTTATATATTGGGATTGCAATGTACATAATTATATACAGTAAAACTCCCCTAATACGACCAACAAAACGGGCGCTAATAAAGTGTATAAAAGACAGGTGACAGGACAAAGCATGATGGAAGCAAAGCAGAAAGATCCTAGGTGCTTTCCATTTCACACCCACCCCGCTTCAACCGTCACATACCTTAAACATCCAATAATGAATATATAGGTTTATCATTGAATTGGTATCATCACAACCTGTACAAATCGGTGCGGTGTTTTAAACAGGCACTAGTTAACTCTTTCGCTGCCAAATTAATCGTGAGATTTTTATCCCAACACCGTTTCATTGTCGTCTGTTTCAATTTTGTTGTTTGCAAGATCGTTTCAAAGTAAGATTTAAAGTATTTTGACTTAAAGTATATCTATACGAGTGTCAAACAGTTTGGATCCTGATCAGACGCCGCGTTACGCGGCGTCTGATCAGGATCCAAACTGTTTGAAAACGCGCCTTTTGACGTATTTAAGAGTGAAAGGGTTAAAATACAGCACAGTAATTTTAAGTTTATGTTTTTCTAAACTTGTGGCAGAATTAAATTGATCTTGAGATATGGTCTCAGTATCTTAAAAAAGTCTCTTAATCTGCGCCTGAGCACAATGTGCGTTTCTTATTGTACTAAGTACATGTATATTAACTACGTCAGCAACTGTCTTACGAGGTGGTCTTGTCTTGTCGTAGCAGATGTTATAACCTTTTATTATTTTATTATTCCTTCTGATTATGTTTTTTGCTTAATCTCGCTTTAAAGAGGCTCGCAACTCGATTTAGCATTAAAAATAGTAATTTGTAAATATATGTCAAATGCTTATATAAATGGGAAAGATTTAGTTTTGGATAATACATTCTGTTAAAAAATGCATTTAAAAAAAAAAGGAAAAAGCTCTGGTGGGATTCGAACCCGTGACCCTCCGTGCGGAGACAAACATGAAAACAAAGGCAAACGCCTTAACCACGCGGCTACTGGGGCTCTCTATCTATATGGTAGCGAATTAACGTACTTCACTGGTAGCGATTGATTTATACATATTCGGCTCGGGTTTATGTCTGAGCCCGTGTAGAGAAGCAACAACAACAACTATACCGTCAGCTGACGCTATAGAAAACGATGGAAAATATCTAAAAAAAAAACTAAGATATTCGGTGACGATTCTTGATACTTTTTTTGGACTCATCATATTCTTTTAATGTCAGAAGCCAAATAATGCCACAAATTTACTTTTATTTGAGTATTTTATTTTATTTTGACAAGTACACCATCCGGTTGCGAGTCACTTTAATGGGAATCACAATACCATACAAACATGTAATCACCCGACAACACTAAAACAACAGCATATATAGTGGTGAAGACGTTATTATTTCCCGTTTAAACGCAAAAGAAACGCAAATGCAAATGCACAAAAATATATAAAATGACAACTTTGTGATAAATCTAATTTCACTTTTCAAATTAATCTGAGTGGCAAACAGTTTGGAGCCTGATCAGATCTATGGTTACCCGGCGTTTGATCTGGCTCTCAATTGTTTGCATTGAAATAAATAGTTTTATTGTAAATGCGTTTATTGGGAAAGAATAAGGTCTTCTCAAATGTGCGTAAAGTTTAAAAAAAAATAAGGAAAGGTCCTGTTTATAGTCTTCTTTTAACGCACATAGCGTCGCTCAATCGACTTCTGACACTCAACCCCCAATAGTCATTGAGCTACTGTACTTATTGAAACTATCGTTTCAAACTATCGACTCCCAGATATTGCAGTCTACTTTTGTGTCCAGGAAATTCAAACATGCACAGTTACCGCCCTCAAGTTGAGTCAACTGTGGAACCTGGGACTTTCCGATCCCAAGTCAAACGCTCTATCACTGGACCAACGTGTCCCACGGATTGCGTGTGGATACTTAACTTTCCATTTCCGGGAAATTTTATGAAGCGTTTCGAAAGAGTTCAGAATTCAGGTTCTTCTGCACATCAAAATGAAGTAACGATGTAACGTAGTCACTTTATAGCATGCTGGAGAAACATCTTATCTGTTCAGTGGTTATTTTTAGCATTATGTTACTATATTTTAATACTACTCAACCTACGTCACGCCTTCTGGAATGTGCAGGGTATTACGAAAGGTCAAACTACTTCACTGATTAGTAAGACTTTTGTATCTCCCCTTATCCCGGAAAAGGCAACTTCATGTCATCCCACGCTTCCGTTATGCAAATTGCATAACAACGGATATTACGTCAATCGACTGGGTTAATATATTTGGTTATGAGCCGGGGATAGATTCCCATATTAGGGAACAAGAGACCGTAAGACTACGCCTGCTTACGTTGCTAGGACGTGGCTTGAATATGTTACGTAGCTCTGGCGTTATTCATTCGAGTTCCTACAGACTGTATATAACGAGCGTGCGCGCTCTGTTAGAGAATTGAGGTTGAATTGGAACTAGCAAGATGTAGGGATACGTTAAGTACAGGTCTTGGAGAGATGTAGGGGTAAAGTTATAAAGTGCTGGTTTATAGAGACGTGCCTGGGAACTGTAAAGGAAATAAAAGCTAGACTGAAACGTTTGCCTTGTTATGAAACAGATCCATGAACCTTGGTTACTCAACGCGAAGTGGATTAAAACATCGGACTATGCTACAACGATCCCATATAGTGGAGAAGACGTTATTCATTCTTGTTATTACCAATTATGACCAATGCTAAGGCCCTGGGTCCGTCTGAAGAAACGTCGTACGACAAAAACGCATGTACTTTAAACATTAAACATAAAATCTAATTTCTGATTTCTCCATCTTATCCTGTCTTGTGACATCTCTTTGGAATCGTCTTTTCCTAAAAGATGTCATAAGACAGGACCAGATTGAGAAATAAATAATAATTGAAAATTTTAGAATATCGTTTACGACAGTCATACGACGTTTGGTAAGACGGGTCCTTGGAATCTAATAAAGTATTTACCAATCAGGTTAAAATAAATCGTCACATTGTCAAACTGTTGTTAAAGTGGAGACGACGTTATTCTTTCCCAATAAACGCTTTTACACTATTATTTCCATTGCAAACAGTTTGGAGCCCGATCAAACGCCGGGTAAACCGGAGTCTGATCAGGCTCTGACCTTGTTGCCACTAAGATTAAAATGAATAGTCGGAAATATAAAAAGTTGTATTTTTCTACATTTAATGCATTGCGTTTGTGTTTCATTTGCATTTAAACGGGGAGAAATGTCCTCTCCACTGTATGTTACCCATACTATGAGATTGCGTTTGTGGTTAGTGTCGTTTGAACCAGAATTTATAACGCCCTCTCTACTGTACAGTGCTCGCTTGGAACAACGACCCCTCTTACAACACTTATAAATGCCCAACCTTTTCACTGGTGCTGTACCGTCGGCCTAAAATTGTCGTATGCGGTTTTTCTCAAATGTACGTTTATAAAAAAGACATTTTGAGAGAAGAAATATATATGACTAGTGACAAGCAGCTTGAATCCAGATCAGATGCCGCGTTACACCGTGTCTGATCTGGATTCAAGCTGTTTGCAAATGTAAACAAATTGTCCTACCTATAACAACTACCTTCGATCAATAGAACCAATTTGGTGTTGTTGTAGAGAGGGAGCACTGCAGGGCTGCCATTTTCCGGATTTTGCCAAAGTCTTCGGATTTTTATCCTAGCAGATGGTAGCTTAAAACAGGCTGAAAGTAAAGCAGAATGCGCCTGATGGCGCACTCTGCTTTAACTCTTTGAACCCTAGTCCCGCATATAGGCGTGCTTTTCAAACAGTGTACATGTGAACAGTACACTTGTCCTATGCAAACAGTGAAGACCCTGATCAGAGGGCTCCGAAAGGAGCCCTCTGATCAGGGTCTTCACTGTTTGTCACAATGCCAAACATTGACAAAAACAACCCTTAAAAGTCAGAAATGGACTAGACTAAAATGGAAAATGGAATTGTCCATTTAAAGTTTCAGGGAGGAAAGAGTTAACTTCAACCTGTTTTAAGCAGTCAAATAGTTTTAAAACAAGAAACAGACTATGGGATAAAGGTACGATTAGTAAAATTGCGTCTGAAAAATTGAAAAATTGAAATCTTAGGATTTTTATGATCAACTTATGGCAGCCCTGGCACTGTAGTAGAATGCAGATCTTCAAGGTACAAGGCTGAGTAAGCTAACATCCAAGCACATCGAATCTTAGAGATGGATGAGAGATCCACTCTACAGGGTTGATTCTGACACATTTAGCGGAGATCAATTCTTGTAGGTAGCGAGTGACGACTTCTTCTGGAGAGCTGTTGCCCACGAAGATCTGCAACGAAAACAGAATCGCAAACGTAAGAACGATCAAATAAGTTTCTATATTATCTCATACACTCTTACGTACATTTTGAAATCCCTAGCTAATATATATTTATCACATAAACGTGCAAAATATAGAGGTCCGTATAAATCGTAAGGCCCACTGGGCATATATTTTATACTAATTTTCAAATCACCAAAATACTGTACTACATGTACTACGCCGACTGTAAATCAGCTAAGAGAATTTAGACAAACTTAGATCAACACTAGGTATTGAAACATTTCCAATTGTCCTAAACCCATTATCTCGAGCAGTTCCGCAAACTCAGGCAGCAAAAAAGCCTACGTAGAGCTCTAGTATTAACAGTGATTCAGACAGTTTTTCAAATTTAGACGTTACAATGATAATGACGTCGTGTTACTATAACGACGTTATTTGAAAACAAAACTAGATTCTAAATGTCAAATTATCATTTTAAGTCAATTAGAACAGTTTTAAATTAAATATTACTTTAAAATTTGAATATGTTATCAGAGAAGTCTTTTCACAACACATTGATGTTGATTTTCTTTATTTTAGTTTGATATGTGTTTTTATCTACGGAGGAATAAAACCAAATAACACCTATGACGAATCGTTTTCCTAAGAGCCGAGGGCAAAAGTGAAAGTAAGACCGTTCGGATTTTCGTGTCATTTGGTGTTTATGTGATAAATAGGATATCAAATTCGTGTGTTTTCAGTCGTGAATTTATTGAACTCGTTGGATAAAATGATATGTTGCTCGCAAAGGCTCGCAACATATTATTTTATCCAACTCGTTCAATAAATTCACGATTGACAACACACCCATTTAATATCCTCTATATATTAACTAGGGATTTCAAAATTTGCGAAAGATTGTATGAGTTAACACGATAGTATAGAAACGTATTTGATCGTATATACATGTATATAAATAGTAAAGGAACAATGCTAAGTATGTTTTTTCTACATTTAAGACCTATGGTCATTGTCAAGGTCACCGTGATCGAAACAACATCAGTAATACTGTCAGACTCACGCGCTAAATTTTATTTTCCGCTGAAATGGTATGGGACAAGCTTTTAGTATGATTGAGGTGAAAGGTCAACGCCAAGGTCACAGTGACCTTAAAGGAAACATTGATATCCCAACATGTACTCATGCTCCAACTATTTAGTTGATTCGCTATTGGAAATATACCCCATACAAAAGGGATACAGACGGACTGACGGAAAAAACATCCAGTCACTTTTTACGCCCAAAACCAAGCTTTTGAGGAATGAAACTGATGATAGTTTTAAGCAGACGACATTATTGTTAAGAATGTGTTAGACTGTGTTAGAATGAGCATGACGTAATTCTTGCAATGAAAGGTTTTAACCAATGAATAGAGGATATTGTATGAGTGTTCATTATTTATCATTTTTAATAAACGAGCTGACTAAAATAATATGACGCGAGCCTTGGCGAGCGTCATATTCATTTTAGTCAACGAGTTTATTAAAAAAGATGAATAATAAACACGAATGTGATATTCTATTTATCACATTACAAGTTCAAGCACCTATTAAATTGATTTGAAGCCGTAGTTTGTAGACCCTCCGCTATATAGATTTTCCGCCAAACGTGACGTTGTTTACGTTAACGTCATAGTAAATGACGTCATTTGGCACCCCGCTACATGCAGCGCTTATGGACGAACAAGTTAGACCGGAGCCCAAAAAACGATATTCCACTAGTGGATTACGATATTTATACAATCGTTTTATGCAACTCCCAGACCGCAAATTATGTGATAAAATTAGTTATGCGAAGGTTCTTGAAGCAGATGCGTTATTCACCCATGTCAACTTTATACGTGTAAAAGCGGCGTGACATCGGATTCTGAGTTTTTTTTCCTTATACAGCGCTCCCTTTCTTGCACGACACCCATTCGGAGACACGTATTTTGTGGTGTGTTGTTCCGAGGGAGTCGTTAAAGGGAGGGAAAATTAAGTCTTGGCTTACATCTGCAAACAACTTGAATCCAGATCAGACGCCGCCTAATGCGGCGTATGATCTTGATTCAAGCTGTTTGCCACTTTTCATTTTAGCACTTCTATCAAAAGATCCACTCTTATGTAACTTTGAGAAAAACAGCAGACGACAAATTTAAGCAGACGGCATTGCAGCCATGAAAATATTGGACATAATTGTTTTGTTTAGGGAACTGCGGGAAGGGTCGTTGTAAGGAGGGAGTCATTGTTACATGTAGGTGGGTACACTGTAAAATGATTTACTGTATGGACACACGTTGCAGAGTTTTTAGTTCACCATTGTTAATTTCCATTGAACATTTACAGGGAGCAAACAGGAAACGATTAAAATATCCAATTACGGCTCGTATAATATCATAAAGTTACGAACACTATGCAAATATTCTCTACAACATTATTTTTTCCGTATGCAACAGTTTTCAGTGAAAATTTTAGGCAATCCGGCAAACAATTACACACACACAAATATTCATACTTTAGAAACAAGTGTCTTCTATTTCAGATACACTATTTTATTATATACCTACCAATGTTCTGCCCGAAATATTTCCGTATTTTATCGAACAAATACACCTTGACGAATTGAAAATTCCGTATTACCCATGTACCTTGTGTAATGGGAAAAGAACGTTTACTGTGTAGTCGGAAGTTCGGAACTACTTTACACACTACAGGGGCATAGAAAATAGCTCGAAACATTTCCATCGTTTTTTATTTTATTATTATTATTATATGAGGTATATAATAAAAGGAACATTACTATACTTTGCATATCTTATGCACCGGATCACTCTCGTTGTGTGTGTAAAGGCTATATCCAACTCGACCTTCGGTCTCGTTGGATATAGCCTTTACACACACAACTCGAGTGATCCGGTGCATAAGATATGCAAAGTATAGTAATATTCCGCTTGTATTAGTTTTTAGGAAGTCTTAAAATAAGTACTCTAAACCTATATCACTCACTTAATAACGTCATGAAGCGCATTTGCACTCAGTTTTGATCCTGATCAAAACCGCTTGCCACTTGTTTTGAAATGACGTTAGTTAACCCTTTCCCTTATAGAAGCGACTTTTAGCGCATTCATTTTATTCATTCGCCAAAGAAATAGTTCCATTTTTATACTGTCATGAATAAGTACTATAAGTAATATTTTCTATACACTAGCAGTTAGTAACTTAAAGTAGGCTGAAAGTAAAGCAGAATGTGCCCTAGGGCACATTCTGCTTTACTTTCAGCCTGCTTTAATATGTCACATATCTTAACTACTAGAAACAGGCTATTGGTTAAAGGGTTAAATCTAACTTTGAAACGATATTGCAGACAACAATATTGAAGCATACGACAAAATGGCGGTGAAGGGGTAAATTTTATCATGAAAGGGTTTAAGATCATGGTCTACAGTATAGGGAGATACGCTAACGTTACGTTACTAACAGCTATGAGTTCAGTAAGGAAATCGATGGCTGTCGATGTCCATCGATTGCGAATTGGCCACCGGTCCGAAATACAGTGGAGAAAACGTTATTCTTCCGTTTAAACGCAAACGCATTGCAGTGTAATATAGCAAATAACAACATTTGAACAGTTCTGACATCCAGTTTTAATATGAGTGGCGAACAGTTTGGAGCCTTATCAGACGCCGGTTTTCCCGGCGTCTGATCTGGCTCCAAACTGCTAGCAATAAAAAAAATAGGTTAAGCGTTAACGCGGTTATTTGGAAAGAAAACGTTTTCTCTGCTGTACTCTGCATGCTGCACACGTGATACCAGCTTGTACAGTGGAGAATCTGTTATTCTTTCCCGTTTAAACGCAAACGTACGCAAACGCAAAGCACTAAAACGTAGAAAAGAACAACTTTTGGACAATTCTGATAATTCTTGTTTATCTTGGTGGTAAACAGTTTGGAGCCTGATCAGATGCCGGGTTACCCGGCGTCTGATCTGGCTCCAAACTGTTTGCACTGCAAATAACAGTTTTAGCGTAAACGCGTTTATTGGGAAAGAATAACAGATTCTCTACTGTAGCCTGTTCAAACGCCGAGTATATGTTCCTTGATAAAAACTTACTTCACTTCCCGACTCGTTGACAGAATTAGAAAAGCTAATGCAGTTCACACTTGTGCGGACTTTGAATCTGGTAACATACTGGTGGACTGTAGACGTGGTGTCCTGGAGGGATCGTCCTTGCAGCATGACGGCGGCGACTGTTTCTACACGGTTAAATTCAACCTGAGAATTAATAAAGTAAATACAGTCAGGGACGTAGATTCCCTTTACCCAATAAACTGTTTATAAGATTAAGACTGGTGATCACTTAAAGCAGGTTGAAAGTAAAGCAGAATGTGCCTGTTTTACACTACCATCGGCAAGGTTATATAAAAATATGTGTACAGTGGAGAATCTGTTATTCTTTCCCAATAAACGCGTTTACGCTAAAACTGTTATTTGCAGTGCAAACAGTTTGGAGCCAGATCAGACGCCGGGTAACCCGGCATCTGATCAGGCTCCAAACTGTTTACCACCAAGATAAACAAGAATTATCAGAATTGTCCAAAAGTTGTTCTTTTCGACGTTTTAGCTTCTTGTGTTTGCGTTTCGTTTCGTTTAAACGGGAAAGAATAACGTATTCTCCACTGTATAGCGGAGAAGACGTCTAAAACTGTAGATGTAGACTGTGCCTGGTCGTTTTCACAACTGTTTGCCATTCATATATAAACAGTTTCAAGCCTTATCAGACGTCGCGTAAGGCGGCGTCTGTGAAAAATCCAGACTGTTCGACGCTCGTACATGTGTCGACATTTCTCCAGTTAAAACAGTCCTAAATCTGACCTTTTTTAATACTCGTATCGATATTTCACAAATCATACCATATTCAAATTTACTTTGAATCGACGTTGCAGACAACACTATTGAAGCAGACGATAAAATAACGATGAAGAGGTGAAAACCTCACGATTAAATTGGCGACGAAATTGATAATTCACAAAGGATTAAGTCATTGACCATTTTGCAAAATACACATCCACCTTAGATTGCAAATACAGTAAAACATCGCTATTGCGACCACTAAAACGAAGGCTAATTTATTGTATAATTGAGAGGTGACAGCTTAAAGCAAGGTGATTGTGAAACAGAAAGCTCCTAAATGAGCTTTCTTTTTCACTGTCACCTTGCTTTAACCCTTTACCTTATAGCCTGTTTCTAGTTTTGAAGACAGGTGACCACTTAAAGCAGGTTGAAAGTAAAGCAGAATGTGCCTTAAGGCACATTCTGCTTTACTTTCAGCCTGCTTTAAGCTAAAATCTGCTAGCCTAAATAAAATAGTTGTTATAATAATTGTTAATGAGGGTATAAACTGGAACTATTTTCTTCAGCGTAGGAATAAATTAAATACGCTAAAAGTCGCTTCTATGGGGGAAAGGGTTAAGCGGGCACCTACCGTAAACACCCTAATAATTAACATTATTTGGTGGTCGTAATAGAGAGGTTTTACTGTACAGTGGAGAATGTGTTATTCTTTCCCAATAAACGCGTTTACGCTAAAACTATTATTTCCAATGCAAACAATTTGGAGCCAGATCAGACGCCGGGTAACCTGGCGTCTGATCCGGCTCTAAACTGTTTGCTGTCCAGGTTAAATCAACATTAAGAATTGTGGGAAAGTTGTCATTTTCTACGTTTTTGTACTTTGCGTGTGTGTTTCGTTTGCGTTTAAACGGGAAAGAATAACAGATTCTCCACTGTACATCGAGGCCAGATCAGGCGGTGCTTTCGAAAGTGCTGTCTGGTTGGATTTTACGTGGCTAACATTATTGGTGTCCTAACGTACAGAACGCAAAATTATATTGACGTCTGCAACGTTTGTTGTCCGCTACTGCTCTAAAAGTAGTGAGTTTTTTTTTTTAATTTTTATTTCAAAGAATAGTAGGAATGTCATATTAACCCTTTACCTGATAGCCTATTTCTAGTACTTGTGATAGGTGACTACTTAAAGCAGGTTGAAAGTAAAGCAGAATGCGCCTTAGGGCGCATTCTGCTTTACTTTCAGCCCGCTTTAAGCTATCATGTTCTATAATATAGAAAATATTCCCTATAATACATATTCATTACTGATTGAATTGGAACTATTTTCTTCAGCAGATGAATAAATCATATCCGCTCAGAGGCGCTTCTATTGGGGAAAGGGTTAAATAAGTTCGAATTATGACGAGAAGCCAAATTATTCTCTACTGCCTAACCCCGAGCACAACATATTTTGCAAACAGTTTGGATCCTGATCGGACGCCGCTTAACGCGGCGTCTAATGAGGATCCATACTGTTTGACACTCATTTCAATATTTCTTCAGTCAAAATGACAAAAATTAAAATTTAAGAAATAAAAGCAGACGACAATTATTTAAAATTGATTACGTCACGGCAGTGAATGGGGTTAATTGGATGAATACTGGGATCAAAAGGTCGACCATATATAATGAGTTTATCTTATTTCAAGTCACATAAAGTTTCGAATTTGATCAGATGCAGGGTCAAACATCTTTAAAATTCATTCGCAAATAGCACAAACTTGTTATTTGGAATGAATAACATCTCTCCCTGTCCATATAGGAATACCAAATTGAACATAGCTCTAGATCGTTTGCAGTTAAAAAAAACACGATAAATCTTTGATAATTTTAAAACTAGTCGACGTATTTAAATGAAATGTTCAATACACTTATGATATGCCTATACCAACTCTGGCAGGGAAATTCAGAATTTTTGATAGTTTGACTAAAAACTTTTCTTCTTTGTTTTATATAAATTTTGTGTCGCTGAAAATGGTCAATTACGTGAGGTGTTATTGGCTATTACCTTGATCACGTTTGTTTATATGGGAGAATATCCCAAGGTAAAATCCCGTGCTACATGTAGTTGCTTCTGTCTGAAAGGTGAATCCCGTGCTGATATTGGTTGTTTAGTTGTACAAAATTAATCCTGAGGCCCCATTGCATTTTTACTATGCTAAATTTATGAACTCTTCGCCAGGAATAGAGAGAATTGCATTACTTTTCAACCGTAGCTCTAACATGTCTACACAATACAAAGTTCCAGAAAAAGAGTATATTGAACAGGTCCAACATTTTCTCACTCATTTCAGCACCAAATCCTATGGTGTGCCCACTCATTAGAATCGTTTTGAAGAGACGGTTAAAATGAGTTGTCACACCATAGGCTTAATCAGAAATAAAGCTTTTAATTTAGGAAAAATTCCCCTTATCAAGAGCCCTGATAATATATATCGGTGTTCGAGTTGTATTGCAGTACGTTTACGTTACGTTTCGTTTTCTTTAAAAAATAAAATAATAAAGGTTTTCGAACTTCTCTGGAAACATTCTGTTAAAAACTTGTTAATGGTTAGTCCAAATGAAGACCCCTGATGAATCTAGGGTCCAAATTCATTTGCTCAATTCCCGATAGCAATGAAACGGATATCGCGTTAAGGTTCATGTAACGTCCCTGTACGAGAAAAAAATACCCAAATTTGAAAAGTTGCAATACTCAATAACTATACCACATTGGCTAAAAATATTTTCACACAGTATAAATAATTAGTCAATGAAAAGGAGCATGCCTACATTTTCATTAATATAAGTGTACTTGTGATGTCAGAAGATCCAAAAGTAACGAACATGGAGTGAAAATAGCCTCTTCAGCAGAATATATCAAATCACTTAATGGCACGTATTTTCGGAAATCTGGTAGAATACATACAAAGAACCCATTACATACTAGGTACTCCTACACATAATGTCTTACAAAAGTCAGAAAAAAACCTTGTAATTGGCCCTTAGAATACTCAATGCTTGATTCAAGGGCAGCCATTTGCATTTTACAAATTTGTAGAATTTTGCCGACATTTAAAGTCCATTTACTCCATATCTACAAAACCGATTGTCAATTGTTATATACGTGCGGACAGAAAAAAGAACAAGCAATATGATTGATGGAATGTCACTCACCCGAATCACTGCAGTTATACAATATATCCGTTCAAATATATCAAGGTCACCGAAATATGTAATTTGTCCAACACCTCGACTTTTCCGATTAATCCGCATTTTCTCATTTTTTAATATCCATATTTTCAACTTTTATTTCAGTACACTATTGTTATTTGATACATAAACAATAAAATAAGTGCATTGCGCATTACTTTCGATCATAAATTCCTCCGAATGTCACGATTCTTCAGCGGATTATTTGCCGCGAAAGTAATTCCGTCCCTGTACAGCTGACCTTTGTTTCAGGAAAATCAAGAGTTTGTCCCTTTAAATCACCTTTTTACACCCATTCAAGTATTTCACATCTTTCCGGCTATTGTAATGTTGATTAAAAGTTCACTTTGAATTGCGATCTCTATTATATAAAGCTTACATTGTTGTGAAACTATTCAAGCTTTTGGCAGGTACAGGGATAAATGCTCATGTATATACTATTGCACGATTTGGACAAGGCTTTCTATGGAGTCCTAGTAGGGACACAACCGACGATTTCGTTGGGCAGAGACACATAATTCTTTTTTGTCCTTACTACTTTTTTCACGTATATTCTGCTTCTGCATTTCACACATACACACACATTAAAATACTGTAATAGTTCATGAGTATAATTATGCAACTACCACCCTGATAGCCTTAGTTCAGTAGTTGTAAGAATTTAAACACAATCATAAGGGCACAGATATTTGAAAATTTAGTCAGGAACAATCATATACATGTATTAGTTTATCTGATGCTCAATTTGGTTTTCGTTCTAGGGGATCCTACGTTTTACAGTTAATTGAATACATAGATGATTAGTCACATTACATTGAGGGTGATAGAATTTGGGACAATATATTGTATATTTAGATTTTGTCAAAGCTTTTGAGAGCATAGTACATTAACGTTTTCTCGCAAAGTATCAGTATTTGGTATCAGAGGGCCAGTTTTGTCATGGAAACGTGACTTTTTTACTGGACGTAGGCAATATGTGTCTGCGAAAGGACCCTGGTCTTTTTCGTGGAAAGACATTTTAAGTGGGGTACCCCAGGGAAGTGTGACCCATATTATTCATATGTTTATAATAGATGACCCCTACCCCTGAAGTTATACGTAGTATTGTGAAATTATTCGCTTATGGTACCAAACTATACAACAAAGACATTAAAATGGATATTATCCAGCACGACTTAGATGCCTTACACATAGTAAAAGTGGCTTTTGCGTTTTAATGTGAAAAATTACAGAACCATACACTTTGGAAGAGACAACCAATATTACCAGTATACTTTGAACTTTGCGGACATTGAGTCTGCTAGTGAAAAGGGGGATTTAGGGGTAATATTTTAATAGGATTAAAAAGTAAGTAGTCATATACCTGAAAAAGATAACAAATCCAACAGTGTATTATCCTTAATAATCAGAATGTATGATTACATTGCGAAAAGCTGTTTCATAATTTTGTACTAAGCACTCGTCGGGTCAATATCGAAACACTAGTATCATGTATTATGGTATCTATTCTTAAAAGAAGTGTTTAAAAATTATGTAAGCCTACCAATAAGCGTCTCCTGGATTGTCAACCTTACATGTACCGAAAGATTGGTTTTCAAAAATTGCTTGGTCATCGACGAAGCCGTGGTGATATGATACAATGTTGAAAATTATTTTAAGAAATGGAGGATATACATAATTATAGAAAGATTTTACCTTAAAAATATTTTTCGAATTAAAAAACATCATTAAGTTTACAACACTTTTCACAGAGAATTATAAACAACCGGATCTCACTTCAGTTTATATAGAATTAAAAATAATAAATTTTGTTGATACATTTATATGCCGGATGAATTATTTTTGTAATCGAAGCTTCAATGTCATAGTCATGTGTTTGTGTACTTCATTGGATTAGAATCAAATATTGCATACTGTTTAATGAATAATTCAGTTGAGAGGGGTCGAAATGGAATATTCTTAATAATTAGAATTACCACACAGCATCTGGAAACAAACATTTACTTGGTGCGCATTTAAAGTGATGTTAAAAAAAGCACTAGTAACCACTGTTCCCTCCATTTTACGGATACATTGCAGAATACGTCCCCTCATTGATTTTACGTAACGTTTCAAATACGTTGCCATTCCAACCAAAATGCACTTGGAGGTCATTGTGGTATAAATTTGATGATTTGACCCGACCTTGTTATCAAATACATCCGATATGTGTTCTGTGGGGCTCATGTCCGAGGCTAAAACAGGCCAAGGCAGGACGTTAATGTATTTTAGCAAGAAATTGTGTGGCGATACGCGCCGTGTGATGCTTTATACATGTATTGTCAAGCTGAAAATGCCAGGTCCTTCCTTTCTTTTGCATGAATCGAATCACTGTGCTATTTAAAACATTGATGTAACGTTGAGCATTGGCATTTTATTGAATAATGACCAAGTCAATTTCCAGAGTTCCCATTTTCCCAACCCAGACCATAGCGCTGCCACCACCCAGTATCTCTCTCTCAAACATATCGTTCTCGACTGTCACTCCTCCTTTTTGCGCATTGAGGCGAGCGGACCGTGGCGAGAGATTCGCTTGCCTTCGCGGCTATTTACAGTGAAACACCTGTATCTGCGCACGTGCAAAGTAAGGAACACGTTGGCAAGCTTAGACGCATAAAGAGACCTGGGATTTGAATAGCAATTGTGTAATCGTTATACGCAATGAAGTCATTATAATCATGTATTTATCTTGCAACATGCGTTAAAACACAGTTCTAGAAGAACTCTAGGAAGAGGATGGGCTTATAAAGTGCAGATCCTCCCGCGAGAGCCCAACAACGATTCTCAATGTATTCTCACGGTTTAATTCAGTTAAAAAAGGATGAAAAAAATAATACAGTCTGCATATTATACATGTAATAATGTTTGACAGAGGCTCGTGTTGCCCACCATGCTTTGGAAAAAATAAGTAGTCCCCCATGGCAAAATAGTGTTGTCCTTGAAAATTGTCAAATATTCCATGACTTCTTCTGTTGTTATTTGAGTAGATTTCGTCAGGATTTTGGTCCTACTACCTCATGTAAAGCATATTCTTCAATATAGAGGAAGGATGTGTTGAATTTCAGTACAGAAAATTTGCTTCACATTTTGGTGCAAATCCAAACATATTGTTCAAAATTAAGATACACAGTTTTCCTTTCAAATTGTAAGCTATCTCATAAGCTTGTTCATTTCAATACGAAAAATTTTTTCTGAAATTATGCATAATTGCTCCATAAATGACCACAATATCACCTTTCAAAAATGCAACAAAAAACTCTTTACATGAACCTTAACTCTAACAATGTCAGTAAGGTGAACTAAAGTTCTATTTTAAGGTCAAAAACATTTTTAAATAGCATTCTGCACAGAAGAAAATAATTTCCTAACCAGTTCAGTTCAGTATCTTTATTTCCTCCATTAAAGGAGATTTCATGGAACATTTAAACATGCATGCTAATTAACATTTCAAGATAGATAATGGTAAACAATGGTAAACATAATGTGTATTTACATGGCACTATACACATATCCGTGTGCATCACTGAGTATTAGTCACTTCAACGCTAGCTCTGTGCTAGGTTTATATAGCCTCAATAAAAGTTATACAAACAAATACGTAGTTGGCTGCAAGTTTCATGAAGATCTGCTGTATCTGACCGTTACAGCACGAACCAGTTAGGATATATGTGACAAAATCTTCTACATTTGCAAGCTCTAGAAAATGACGTAACTCGTTATCACAGTGTAGTTCTACGTTGGCCAAGAAGCAGATGCGTTCGTGTTCTAGAGCTTGACATGGCCCAATTACATGCCAAAGTGTGTCAATATTATTTATTACGGAACATGTACATGTATAAGTTTCTGATATTTCAGGAGTACGTATCCACGCTTTTGATACGGTGTGAGCGATGTAACGTTCAGATTTTGAGGTAGCTAGTCTCCACACAATAGCGGGTTCAATATCAATTTTGATTTGTCTATATAGCTGAAAGTCCAACTCAGACTCTAGACGTTGTGTTCACAGTGCTACCTCCATGCACTTAACAGCGTTATTTACTGTGATTTTCCAACTCGGCCGAGAAGGGAGAGAGTGCGAATCAGCTATAAAAACGTTAAGAAAGTTCTCTAGTTTGTATTTCAGCAGAATCTCACAGATATCAGGAATGAAACCAAGCATCTTGATTTGTGGATTTAACGCAAAATATGTGTACCGATGCAGGAAGATCTGACGCGACAGAGCACTATACTGGGTAAACTAAGGATAGTGTAAATGAACATAAGTTTACGTTTTTCGATTTCGGCTTCAATTCGCATTAGCCCAACCATGGATTCGCACATGTCTGATCTCGTACGTATAGGGAAGCCTTGAATTTTCTTCGCAACATCATGCTGAGTACGGTTTAATAGGGTTTTGTCCGAGATAGTCATACCGTTCCACAGTTCCGATCCGTATTAGATGCTAGGCAGAATAATTTTTCTATACAGGTTGACGGTCAATAAGGGATTTAAAGCGCGTGGGTGCATGCCTAGTTCTGACATTGCATAGAACGCATTTCTGCCTTTCTGACAACGCATCTCTATCCTTGATTTTAATGTTAGATTGTCAGAGATCAATGTGTCTAGGTGAGTTGCTGTTTTGACCTTTGGAATGATAACGTTGTCGATTTTGAAGTCTGGGACTTTAAGGGACCGAGAGCGGGTCATTACCATTACGTTCGATTTCGAGACATTGATTTTGAAGTCCCAGTCTCGCGTATATTTGTAAACAATATCGATCATATACTGTAGCTTGTTCGGAGATGTTGTTATGAGGGCTATGTCGTCAGCAAGCGTGGGGTTACTGCGAGGAAGATTGAGTATGTGTGCTCCGTAGTTAGACTGTTCTAGTTGGTTTAGAAGCTTATCAATGAAGACCAGATAGTAAAAAGATGATAAGACACCCCCTTGTCTGACTCCGCGGAGGATCGGTACAGGCTCCGAAATAAGGTTCTGTACACGTATTTTACATCTCAGATTTGCATATGATTATCGGGCTATACGTAGCATTTTCCCCTTGACCCCTAGTTCTGCAAGTTTTACAAAAAGTGCGTCTTGCCATACTGTATCAAATGCTGCCATCGTATCAAGGAAGCATAAGTATATATTGCTGCCTAGTTCGTAGTTGTGATAAATACACTCGTGAAGATTAAAACTTGCTGTGGTGCAACTCAAAGATGATTGAAAGCCTTGTTGCTGCGGGTTTGGAAAGTTCGAAACTGATTTGTCTGTGAACGAACGGTATCTAGCCAGGACAATCTTTTCAAAAACTTTGCTGAGGCAGGGCACTAAGGAGACGGGTCTATAACTTTTAGGATCAGTTTTAAACTTTCCATTGCCTTTGTGCAGAGGAATAATTATGCTTTTCTTCCACGAGGTAGGGATAATTTCGTCTCGTTTGATTCTGTTGAATAAAATGAGAATTAAGTTTCTTAAGGATTGGCCACCATGGATAATGTGTTCATTCAAGATGCCATCAGGACCGGTGGCTTTTCTTCTCTTTAAGCATTTTAAAGCACAGTCCAATTCTTCTATAGTGATTTGCCCTTCTAGAATTTCAGAGAACTGTTGCACTTCTTCATGACATAACAGTTCCAGTTTATTCACTATTAAGTCGTGGTTAAGGGCGTTAGCGCTGTGACCTTCGCAGAATATGTTTTTAAAGTGTGCAGCAAATCCATCTGCTATAGAATCGCCTTCAAATGATTTACCATTGACGTTATGTTGCTATTGTTTCTACGTTTAAAACGCTTAAGTGATTTCCAAAATAGTCTGTAATCTGTTTCGGAACATTCATTTAAATCATCGTATACACGATCAAGATACATGTTGGACGCAAAGCTTTGTTTAGCTCGCGGTAGGTTTCATGGTGGGAACTCCGCGGTCTATCCGCTGATATCCAACACCTCCTAAGTCTGTGCGACTGCGCATGCGCCAATTTTAACTCCTCTGACCAGTAAGGTTTCGAACATTTATTAAACTTGCGTTTTGGTAACATTAATTCAGAACTTTGTTTAAGTACATCAGCAATAAAGGCATTGAGCTCGTCAACAGAATACGAGGGTTTGTTGTCATGTTTACATGATATTTCTTTGCGAAGTTCGGCCTGGTAGTTAATAAAATCTTGATCAGTGCATTTGTTCCAAGCAATTCCGATTCTATCGATATATGTAGCCTCGTCACGTTGAGCGTTATTTTCAACAGTGAATCTAAGCTTAGTGAACAGAGGTAAATGGTCAGATGTGAAGCTCGATTCATTTAAAACAACGTAACTGGATTCTACATCCCCGATTAGGTCACTATCAAGAAAAATGTAGTCTATGGTGGATTTGCTAGGATATCCCAGAATCATTGCCATTAGTGCACGATGACACAAGGTTATACCTACTGACGAAGTCGGTTAAGAACTTGTTTTTGGCTGAGGGAAGGACGCCGAGGATCGAAATATCGGCATTAAAGTCGCCTGCTACTAATATTTTACCCCGGGTATAATGAAATGAAATAAGTGTTTCAAGTTCAGAAATCGCATTTTTATATTCTTCAAAAGTTGCGCTAACTGGTAGATAGACACCGAACATATAAATGGGAGTGGCGTTAGCGAGCTTTAACTCTACAATACTTAAAGTCCCATTGTGTTTTCAGACCTTTTTTTAATGTGCGAAATACAATAACGGTTAATAATAATGCTTGAACATTCTAATGGGCCAAACTGATCTATGAAATGTTGAAGACAGACCTAAATCACCAAAAAAGCGATTTAAAACCATAACAAACCGAAAGTAGATCGTCTGACATAAATATTACCACACGGATTAGTAGCACGTGGAACAACTGGGTTCAATATCACCGGGTGCGAACGATTGCTATAAAATGAGTCACATTTCGTCACAACGGTGTTTCGGCCCTTTTTGCTCTCTAACACAAAGAGTTTTTATCGGATCTTCACCAAACTTGCAATAAATGTTCTTTTATATAAAATCTAGGTACAGTTAAATTTCTACTTAAATCGAATAAGGCATGTAAGACGTTTTGCCCTTTATGTATTAAAAGTTGACTGTTTCAGCATTTTTTGCTCTCTAAAACAAGCATTTTTTAGTTGATCTTCACCAAACTTACTGAAATTGTTTATTATTATAAAATCTTGGTCCAGTTTGATTACTACCAAAATCGCATGTGGCATGTTTGCGTTTTTGCCATTTTTGTATTAAAAATGAGTGATTCAGCAATTATTGCTCTCTTTCACAAATACATTTATTGGATCTTCACAAAACTTGCTGAAAATGTTCATTAGTATAAAATCTAGGTTTAGTTTGATAACTACTAAAATCGTATGAGGCATATCTAAGTTTTTTTTGCCCTTTCTGTATTAAAATGACTGTTTTCAGCCAGTTTTTATCTCTAACACAAATTCTTTTTATTGAGTTTTCACCAAACTTGCTGAAAATTTTCATTGATATTAAATCATGGTTAAATTTGAATACTAGTAAAATCGCATAAGGAATGTCGGAGTAATTGCTCTTGAATTATTAGAAATGACTGTTTCAGCCTTTTTTGCTCTCTAACACAAAGAGTTTTCATCGGATCTTCTACAAACTTGCTGAAATTCTTTATTTATATAGAATCTAGGTCCAGTTTGATTATTACTAAAATCCCATAATGATTGTCTGAGTTATTGCCCTTAATGTATTAAAAAGGACTGTTTCACCATTTTTTGCTCTCTAACATAAATGCTTTTTATTGATTTTCACCCAATTTGCTGAAAATGTTTATTAATATAAAATCAAGGTTAAGTTTGAATATTACTAAAATCGCATAATGTATATCTGAGTTATTGTCCTTTAATTATTAAAATATGACTGTTTCAGGGTTTTTTTGCACTCTAACACATACAGTTTTTATCGGATATTCACCAAACGTGCTGAACATGTTTATAAATATAAAATATATCTCCAGTTCGAATAGTACTTATATCGCATAAGGCATGTCTGAGTTTTTTGCCCTTTAGTTATTAAAAATTAATGTTTCAGCATTTTTTGCTCTCTATCACAAACATTTCTTTTCGGATCTTAACAAAACCTTGCTGAAATTCTTTATTTATACAAAATCTAGGTTCAGTTTGATTATTACTTAAATCGCATAAGGCATGTCTGAGTTATTGTCCTTTATGTATTTAGAAATACCTGTTTCACCATTTTTGCTCTCTAACACAAATAACTTTTTTGTGATTTTCACCAAACTTGTTGAAAATGTTTATTAATATAAAATCAAGTTCATAATCTTAACTACCAAAATCGCACAAGGCATGTTGAAGTTATTGCCCTTGAATGATTATAGATTGCATACTTCAGGCTTGTCAGCTTTCTGACTCAAACGGTTTTAATTGGATCTTCACCAAATTTGCTGAAAATAATATTGGATAAAAACTTAGTCCAGTTCTATGAATACCCAAATCGCCGAAGGCATGTTGGAGTTACGGTTCTTCAATTATTAAAAATTTGCTATTTCATCCTTATTTTAGCTCTGTCAACTCTGTAACAGGAACTGTTTTTATTCTATTTAAACCAACTATTTGGTCAATAGTTGCATGTTCTTCATCTTGGCCGTGTTGGTAATAAGTAAAGTAATAAATGACTACTCCATACCTCCTTTACCTCTTGAAGGATTTTCAGTCAGCTGTATTCGATTTTTGTCTTGATCTATATTTAAAACAAATACACAATGCCAGCAAGTTTGGTGAAGATCCAATAAAAAGGGTTTGTGTTAGAGAGCAGAAAAGGCTGAAACAGTCATTTTTTTTAATTATTCAAGGGCAATAACTCAGACATGCCTCATGCGACTTTAATAGTTATCAAAATTGAGCTAGATTCTATACTAATAAACATTTATAGCAAGTTTGGTGAAGATCCAAAAATAGGTGGTTGAGTTAGAGAGAAGACAAGGCTGAAACAGTCATTTTCAGCAAGATCCCCCGTATTGGATTGTACACGCTTACCACCGTGATTAATTATTTACACGTGGGGACCTTATCTCATAGTTTAATCCTGTGCCTACTGGTCGCAACTGTTTGACTCTAAAACAGACACCGCGTAACGCGGCGTCTCATCTGGATCCAAACTGTTTGACACTCGTCTTAAGGTTTGTTTAATAAAAAATATGCATAAATCTAAACTGAACAAATATTGCACACGACAATGTCAAAGCAGACGTCTTAGCAGCAGAATAAGGGTTAAATTCTTCATTTCATCCGGCTCCAGATAAGAGGAATAAACTGAACAAATCCAACATGTTCTCACTCATTTCAGCACCGAATGCTACGGTGTTACTACTGATTAAACCGTCTCTTCGAGACGATTCTAATGAGTATGACACCATTGGGTTTAAAAGCATAAATAAAGAGTTTAGTAATCGAAATATTTCCGTTATCTGGAGCCCTGTATTTACAGAGTTGTCCTTCTTTCCATTCACAAGGAGGCTCTTTAAATTGTGCTAGCACAAAAAAATTATAAATAAAAATTTAAAAGCGAATTTCTTAGATAAAGCCGCTTTTTATGAAAGAATCACGTCCCATGTAGTTCTAATGGGATCCCAAACAACCGTTTTATGCAGGTTTCCCAAAAACACAATGCGGCTTTAATATGTCGCTATTCGACGGAATATTCGATATACATGTATATCCACTTTGTTTTAAAAAGTATTGCCGTACCTCCTTTTCCACATCTTGATAGGCTGTACTGATCTAATGAATGATCACATATAGCAAAGTAACTATAATGTGGGTCGATTGACGATAAGAAACTCAATGAATGTGGCAGAAGCTTGTGTTCACTAATAAAAGCAAAGTCTATACATAGGTTGTTAAGCAAAAAACTTAACAATAGCGCGGACGACATTACGCCCCTAACGTTCCATGCTATAATATTTAACTGGTTCATAGTGAAATGAGGTTGGTTTACGTTTTACGACCAATCGTCGTCATTAAAGGGCGTGTACCACGGATTGGTTTTGTCAATCACCCTTTCATGGTGCTCGTGAGAGTCGTCGTACCCGTCATCGTATTATCGTCGATTGTAATCGTCCTCGTTAGATACGTGTCTGTTAGAGCCACCCCTACTTTGTGAAGGATTGACATTTTTGTAACGTCTACCGTAGCGCGAGTAATTGTTGCGTTGACCTGCATTACTATTTACATTACGCTCCTGGTCGCGTCGCCCTCGCTTTGAGCGCCGCTGGTCTGTTCGCTCACTCTCCCATTCAGCTTTATCTTTCCATTTTCAAAATACTATTTCATCCGGCCAGAAATGTTCACGCTCTACCTCCGCTTGGAATTTGCAGTTAATATTGACTCTGGCTGCTGATCCATATTTTCCATAATACATGATAACATTTGAAGGCCGTATGCCTCTGTTAAAGAGAAAATCGTACAAGTCGTTTTTTGTGCAGTCAGTGTCAATATTTCCCACATAGTAGCTAGTAACATTTTTTCTGCGAACTGCCATAAACGTATTGCTATTTGCACCGTCGGCGTCTGTTTGGTGATGGATATCATGTTCGTCGGCGCTACTGACCGATATCGCCGGCGATACGTTTCTATCCGTTAACCTTTTTGAGTAGTTAGAGACGCTGCACTTTTTTCTTTGCTTCGATCTGTATTACTTGTTTTCGATTCTACAGATTCGCTCGTAGGTGCACATGCATTACGTTTAGGGAATGATTTATCTTTTATTTTGCCTAGTACTGTCATATTATGCGTGTTTTTATTTATGCCACCATTTGTAGTTGCTGATGGGCAACTTTTGTCACTATTGCTGCTGTCTTTTTGTGATGGTGGTGTTTTTGTAACGACACTGTAGCAGGGCTGCCATAAGTTGACATGAAAAATCCTAAGATTTCCAAACTTGCATTTTTCAAGTGTAATTTAACGAATTGTACCTTTACCCATTAGCCCTTTTCTTGTTTTGTTGACATGCAACTACTTAAAGCAGGCTGTAAGTAAAGCAGAATGCGCCTTGGGCGCATTCTGCTTTACTTTCAGCCTGCTTTAATCTACTATGTACTGGGAAAAAATCCGGAGATTTAGGAAAAATCCGGAGAAATGGCAGCCCTGGTGTGTGTGTGTTTGTTATGGTATGGCTGTGTGTGTTCTGCTTTAGAGATGGGTGTATTGTTTGTGTTGCGTTTCCTGCTTGAGTCTTCTTTCGTATTTATTTTTTGTCACTATTGCTGCTGTCTTTTTGTGACGGTGGTGTTTTTGCAACGTCACTGTAGCGTCTTATTTCATGAGTTGGCAATGTGTCGAAAGGCTCGGAATCAAGTTCCATGTCAATCACTATTTGTTCGTCTGAGACCGAGTCATTCACTATATATTCAGTTATGTTGTGATTACTTACAAACGTCTCATTCGAGTGCTTGTTAGCCATGTTGGTAGTCTTAATCCTGGAGGCCACAATCGGAACGGTATCACAACCGGAAGTGTGAGCGTCTTGCAAAAAGGTACCCAAGTTCTCTATGGAAGACTTGATGATGACGTTTTCCGATTCTAGCCCCTCTAGTTTCTGTAGTACAGAGTACGTTTGTGTAGACGCTCTAATACTGTTAACGGTACCGTGCATGATTCTGTTCGTTGAAGACAGAGACGATAGTTTAGTGGATATTCTGTCTATATTGTGAGCATTCTTGTCTACATTCGTATGCAGAGATGCAATATCAGACTGAATCTTATGCAGCATGGCGCTGATAGCAGGGGTATAGAATTTGTCTGTCACTGACGACCCGGGTAGATTGTGTTGATTAAGAGAAAGAGTGCTATTGAGAATGCTTGTATTAGCGCTGGATGAAAAACAATTCTTGATTGAAGCTGAGCGTTCACCATTGATGAAGGAATGCAAGATGAAACAATCATGCGCGTATTTGTACGCCTTCGGTTGGGAATCTGAATGCTTCCGTGTGATAAGCTTTCCTTTCGGACAGTCTGTGACATGCCTAGCCCGGTCTGCGAGAACGTACCTATAGTCGTTGATTTTTTCAGCGTTGGACTCGCACAATACCACAAGTTGGTCGATGTAATGCTGGCCAGCCATGGCGTTTAGATTACTGTCCAGTTCACCAATAAAGTTCTGGCCACTAGTTGGCTGTGTGCTCTGTATGACGGGGGATGTATCGTAACTGTATGTACTGCTTATAGAGTCGTGTGACACGCGTCTTTTCGGCTGATTGTCGAGTAACTGTAGTTTCCCGTTAATTGTTTCACGAACCGCCTGGCTAGTGCGGCGTCTGCTTGCCGTGGCTGACATTGCTATAACTAAGCCGTTAAACTTCTAGACGTGAGATGTAATCAGACGGCATGCTCTGGACAAGACTGCTTTCATGGAGCTCAATCGTGCGTGACGAAGAATGTTGAGCATGAGTGGTGTTGATGGTAATATTTGCCCATTTTTACCCCAACCACTGTGTGGTGAAACCGCATCGGCCATATGCCGTATATTAGCGGACCGTGTTTTAGCCTATACCGCTGTCCGGATTACCTCTTTAGCCATCCTATTCCATCAGATGTTATCTCACACTGCTACTATCAAGACGATACCTTGCTCTCTTACTGTACAGACGTAATACCTAGCTGATGCTTATCTGAAGTTGTATCAACATACATCCGACCATCCCGGTCTTGTAACTACTCATGGTGAGTTTATTTATTACTAATAGTATCGTTTCACTATAACTGTTAGCAGCCTTATTAGTATTGTCTTGCTATTAAACACACTATTTCCAAATGGTGTAAATAAAAAAATACCGTCGATCCATTCGAATATCCTGTATATATCACTGGAAAAGTCCTGATAACATTCACTTAGTTAATAGTGTCTTTTGTCGTTAAAAACTTTCAGACGATTTTAACTATTTGTATTACCGAAACCGGTGAAATCCGAGAGAATAACAGTTGAATCTTCAAAAAATCAACTTCCGGTGAACAACTTCCGATAAATGTAATGAGAGTAAAAAAACAAACGAAAACAAAAATTAAAATGGACTGGGAGTCAGCGAGCCGATTTTCGTTCAACCCGGAAACGGAAATTGGTATTCTTGTGTTTTATACATGACCTTACATGACCTTTGTTCAACAAAGATTGTCTGGTTCCCTGTCTCCTAAACGAAAAATAATCAAACATCAGGGGACCTGACTACCACAATGGCTGAGCTTCTGAAAAAACGTGTAGTGTTCGGATTTATCTATCTCTGGATACTGCCAACCCCTCTTGCGAGTATTATAGGCAGGAAAAAGTGCACGTCGGAGTGTTAGTAAAGTGAAAGAGTAAAAGGACCTGGCAATAATTGTTGTCAGGAAAGAGTGAATCTAAAGGATCAACTATTCAACAAGATCAGTTCATTAAAATATTAGTTAAGTCAAGTTTCTTAAAAAATGTGAGGTTAAAAACACTGCGTACGAGGCTAATACTGCACTCCTACCACTGCCCTTTTAAAAAGATCAAAATCAGTAAGGGTAGCAATATCAGTAGGGAGTTGATTCCAGAGAGTGATGCTGTGGGGGACAAACGAGTATTTCTGATAGTCTGAATTTACTTGAACTTGTCTTAATGTTAGAGGGTGCATGTGCCTTGTAAATCTGGTAGGTGTTTGTATGTATTGTGGTAGAGGCACAGCAACTAGGTTGTAATAAATCTTGAAGAACATTATCAGTCTACAATCATATCTACGATGTTCTAGGGACCTCCATCCCAAACCCTCCTGCATAGCGGAGACACTAGAGAGAGGGGAGTAGTTGTATAGCACCCATCTGACTGCGCGGCGCTGGACCTTTTCTACCCTTTGTATGGCAGTTTTTGTGTAGGGGCACCAAACTGAAGAAGCATACTCCAACTGTGGCCGGACCAGGGACTTGTATGCCAATTCTCTTACCTTTTAAAGGAAGGAATAATACGCTAAGGTGGTTGTTATTATATTGTTTGTCAAAAATATTGAACATAAAGGCATAAACTGTAGACTACAGCACAAACTGTGCAGACTATTTCAAATTAAGAGAAAATTGTGTTTGAAATCACGGCTCAAGTTTGCGCGTAACTTGCTATCTGAAAATTACATATTAGTGAAATACCCTAGTTTAGCTGAAACTAAAAAATGTAAAAAATCAACATGATAAACGTGAAATGATAAAAATTCGAAACACAGTGTTTTTTCTAGAAGGACTAGATAATGGTAAGTTAGTGTAGATCGTCTGGTATAAACATGTCTCTGCTGCTATTTATCACATTTAGTTAGTTTGCGAACTTTCATATGAGTGGCACATGGTTAGGATCCTATTCAGATACGAAATGGCTCCGGTGTCCGATCAGGATCCAACATGTTCACAAATGACAGTATGATCGGTTGATACGCTTAACGTACCCCAGTCAGGGCCTCGTTCGGTTAGCTGTAAACTACTATGGTATGCGATAATTTAACGGTGAGGCGTAACCGTGACGTGGAAGATAGGCTGTTGAATAACTTGAAATCACCCTTCGAAAAAGTGTCCCTTAGACGTGAAAACTTTATATAGAAGTTATGAATAAAACTTTTTTAATACGAAGAGAAAAACATTGTTCTTTTTTGTCAGAATTGGTATAGGTATATCATAAATCTATGTAAACTTCCATTTGTTTGCGTTGTCTTGTTGTGGAGATATTTGAAAATTATCGTGTTTTTTGAACTGCAAACGACCTTTTTTATACCTGTATATATTGATTAAGATTCGTCCAATGTGGTGACCAAGAACCTGTGTACAAGCCTGTCAAGTTAAGACGACCATATCTTGCTGAATGCCCATCAGGTGTTGAACAATCAAAAAATTGACAATGATGGGATGACTCGGTCAGCTGACTGTCCGGTACCCCTTTGACGAGTAACTTGTTACACGCCAACGCTAGAAATAAAAAATATCTTAGAAAGCTGTAACGCGATTCCATACTGTTTAACCCTTTACTCTATGATATGTTGGCAATATCCTGGAATAGCCCCAGCACTCACGTGATGTGGTTCATTCCGTATATACGGAATGAGCCACAGTGGTGTCCTGCTGGGGCTATTCCAGGATATTGCCGATATGTTTCTGGTATTAAAGAAATGTGACCATTTGAAGCAGGTTGAAAGTAAATTCATTTTAGGCACATTCTTTTTTTTTACTTTCAGTCTGCTTTAAGCTACTATCTGCTAGAATATACAAACTATTTATGATAACACAATACATTGTACTACTATATTGAAGTACTACAGTGTAGAATCTGTTATTCTCTCCCAATAAACGCGTTTACGCTAAAACCATTTTTCCATTGCAAACAGTTTGGAGCCAGATCAGACGCCGGGTTACCCGGCGTCTGATCAGGCTCCAAACTGTTTGCCATCAAGATAAACAAGAATTATCAGAATTGTCCAAACGTTGTTCTTTTCTACGTTTTAGTGCTTTGCGTTTGCGTTTAAACGGGAAAGAATAACAGATTACTTATAAATCTGAACTTTTTCTTCAGTGGAATGATACATTAAATGCGCTATAAATCGCTTCTATTGGGGTAAAGTTTAACTACAGTGGAGAAAACGTTATTCTTTCCCGCTTAAAGACATCCAGCCAGTCCTTTCATTGATTCACCCCCCATTGTTTAGTTGGTGTCAAAATACAGGTACATGTATATACCGGTATACAGCATGACAAAAATCTTCAGGCAATGGCTCAGCTTTGAATAGAGGCCCTTACATAATATATATCAATAGGTTTTTCTATGGGGTTTACTAACCAAGCTATCAAATATTAGGTGCGGGCCTCACTTGAGACGCCTGACTGATTATTTGCCTAGACGCTACCACTGTTAGTGCATGCTCTGCATGCTTTGACTCAAACTATATACGGGGGTAGGTGTTACCACCCAAGCTTGGCCATGTGATATCTTTAAACGCAAACGAAACGCAACGCATGGTACTAAAATGCAGAAAAAAACAACTTTTTCACAATTCTGAGTGCTGATATTACTTGTAACCTGGGTGGCAAACAGTTAGGAGCCATATCAGACGCCGGGTTACCCGGCGTCTGATCTGGCTTCAAACTGTCTGCATTGGAAATAATAGTTTTAGCGTAAACGCGTTTATTGGAAAAGAATAACATTTTCTCCACTGTAACTGGCCTCTAACTTGTAATGGACATAGTTTCCCGTTTTGATCATTTACTGCTGTTATTAAAATGTTGTGCAAACAGTGCACGTCCTGCTCAAATGTTTCATAAATAAGTTTTTCTGTTTTGATTCTACGCTGTTTTCAAAGGATAACTGTACTTTTTACAGGAATATTTTTTTTAATGAAATATATGTACATGTATATTGATATATGCGCCATTAGGTTTCAATGGGTAACGTGAAACAATCGTAACATTACGTAATAAACAAAAACTAACAACGTACACTCAGTACAAAAAGAAACGCACATTTTGTATCACAATCTTATTCTTATGTAGAAGGAACGTATTTGTTAATAATTATTAAATCATTATTGAATTTGTAGAATCACAACCTGCACTAATCGGTGCGGTATTTTAAACAAGCTGTAGTTAATTCTTTCGCTGCCAAATTAATCGTGAGGTTTATACCCCTTCACCGTCTTATGTCGTCTGCTTCAATTGTGTTGTTTGCAAGATCGTTTCAAAGTAAAATTCAATGTAGAATGACTTAAATGAAATTGATAAGAGTGTCAAACAGTTTGGATCCTGATCAGACGCCGCGTTACGCGGCGTCTGGTCAGGATCCAAACTGTTTGCAAACGCTTTTGGGCGTCATTAGGAGGGAAATGGTTAAAAGGCAGCACAATGTTTTTTGAGTCTTTTTTTCTGAACTTGTTGCAGAATTAAATAAATCTTGAGCTATGGTCTTTCTTTTCTAATTTTCCTCAAAAACATGTATCCTGGTCTGCGACTGAGCACGATGTGCGTTTCTTTTTGCACTGAGAGTAGATACAATAAAGTAAAGCATCAATGTAAAGTCTACTTTCAGTCCGAATGACCGCTCAGTCGACTATACATTTAATCCCCTAATCATTGAGTCATCTTGCCTACAATTAGTCTGGTTCCCTGTCTCCTACTAACTCCTAATCAAACATCCGGGAACCTGACTATCCTACAATATTAAGCACCGCTAACATATGGCGCGTAAGCAGCCGCATTACCGGCTCAGACCCTTCACAGGTACCCATTTTAACCCCTGGGTAGAGAGGAGAAATTCGCGGTACATATTTTGCTCAAGAATATTCCTGTACATCATCGGACAAATCCGCTAGTCAGGCCGCTGGTCCGGTGGGGGATCGAACTCACGACCCCTGGTACCGTAGTCCAACGCGTTACCACTGGACTACTATCGCCGATAACTCATTCAGACTTAACTAAATATAAAAAAGGCTGTAGACTGGCCAAATGTCGAATGACTCTGCATCTCGTATGGCTACCAGCTTTTTGCAAGTACAAACTTTTTTCAATTAAAATATCGTTTGGCTACAAACTGTTTGCAGTTACATGTTATTTCTGATCTTGCGACACACTGTTTACATTTAGCATCTGATCTGGCTAAATGTTATCATTTAGCATCTGATCTGGATAAAAACTGTTTCTATTTAGCATTTTATCTGGATACGAACTGTTTACATTTAGCATCTGATCTGGCTACACACTGTTTACATTTGGCATCTGATTGGATCTAATCTGGCTACAAACGTTTTGCAATGGAATCATGTTTTACAGTGGAGTATCTGTTATTCTTTCCCATTAAACGCGTTTACGCTAAAACTATTATTTGCAGTGCAAACAGTTTGGAGCCAGATCAGACGCCGGGTAACCCGGCGTCTGATCAGGCTCCAAACTGTTTGCCACCAATATAAACAAGAATTATCAGAATTGTCCAAAAGTTGTTCTTTTCTACGTTTTAGTGTTTTGCGTTTGCGTGCGTTTGCGTACGTTTGCGTTTAAACGGGAAAGAATAACAGATTCTCCACTGTAGAGTAAAACGTGTTTTTTAACCCATTTGCGCAGAATGGATTCTTCCGTGCTTACATGTATATATTAGATCAGTCCACCTGCTGATATTACATGTAGGGCTGCCTGTTCTAAAGCTTCATTTTCGTGTTGTTTTATATTGAATTTCCTATCAACAAAGAAGTGTTGACTCTGATCAAACGTCGCATTTTTCGGCGTCTGATCAGAGTCTATACTGCTTGCATGTGCCCCATATATATTGGATATTGGACACAAATGGGTCAATATGTTCAAGCATTATTTACGAGAATGCCCAATCAAAGGCGTATCTATTAGATAATGGGTAAAACCAGAACGAATACAGTGAAGAATCTGTTATTCTTTCCCGTTTAAACGCAAACGTACGCAAACGCAAAACACTACCAAGTAGAAAAGTACAACTTTTGGACAATTCTGATAATTCATATTTATCTTGGTGGCAAACAGTTTGGAGCCTGATCAGACGCCGGGTTACCCGGGGTCTGATCTGGCTCCAAACTGTTTGTAAAAGAAAAAATAGTTTTAGCGTAAACGCGTTTATCAGTAAAGAATAACAGATTCTCCACTGTACGGTGGGGAAGACGTTATTCCTACTCAATAAACGCGTTTTCGCCAAAACTATTATTTCCATTGAAAAAAGTTTAGGGCCGGATAAGTAACCCGGCGTGTTATCTGACTCAAAACTGTTTGCCGCTGTGATTGAAAATAGTCAGATTTGTCATTTTCTTCATTTTATAACAATGCATTTACGTTTCGTTTACGTTTAGAATAACGTCTTTCTGAACGTACTGAACCTTATTAAATTAACATTGTTTGCGATTCGCTTGCAATTCGATGGCAATTCGCTTGCGATTCAAAATACTAAATTTACCCTCGGGTAAGTTTTCTTGAATGGTAAATCTTTCAAATGTTCGCAAATATACCTTCGTTATTTTTTTCGATACAATTTGTATCACAACCGCTTCGGAAATTCGCGAAAAAATATTCAAACGTAGGATTTGTTCTTTGAAGCGCCCGATTGGATGGCAATTCGATGGCAATTCGCTTGCGATTATCAATTTAATTTAATAAGTTTCAGTACTGTAGCATAGCTATTTTAAAATACAGTGGGGAACCGTTATTCTTTCCCAAAAAAACGCGTTCACGCTAAAACTATTTTTTCTTTTGCAAACAGTTTGGAGTCAGATCAGACGCCGGGTTACCCGGCGTCTGATCAGGCTCCAACCTGTTTGCCACCAAAATATAAACGAATTATAAGAATTGTCCAAAAGTTGTACTTTTCTACGTTTTAGCGTTTTACATTTGAGTTTCGTTTCGTTTTAACAGGAAAGAATAACGTATTCCCCAATGTATGCTGTGTATATCCTACCTGAACATTCCTTCGCAAAGGTGATCCATTCGCTGCTGTTGTTGCCATTTGTGCCAACATCGTTGAAGATGCAAAGGTCTGAGAGGTGACATTCCTTTGATGACGACTTATAGCTCACACTTTTGCACCGGCCGTTGATATTGCACTCAGTGCAGCATGCCATTGCAGACACACTCTTTGTCTGGGTAATACTCTGTATCAAATGAGTGTTGACATGTTTGTTAAACGTATTTAGAGTGACATCACAGAAACACAGCCGAATTCCGAAAGTTATGACCAACAGTATGCCCAGTACTCGTAGAAGATAAGCCATGGCTGGTTTTTGTGTCGGAATCCTCATGTTAACTGCAAACATCTCGCCAGTCCAGTAAAATAATGCTAGAGTAAATTTACCTTGTTGCTAGCTCATCCTAGCTATAGTGGAGAAAACGTTATTCTTTCCCAAAAAACGCATTTACGCTAAAACCGTTATTTCCATTGCAAACAGTTTGTAGCCAGTTCAGACGCCAGGTTTCCCGGCGTCTGATCAGGCTCCAAAATGTTTGCCATTCAGACTAAAATGAATACTTAGAACTATCAAAATGTTGTCGTTTACTCAATTTTAATGTGTTGCGTTTGCGTTTCGTTTGCGTTTAAACGGGAAAGAATAACGTTTTCTCTGCTGTATGCCTATTAGCATGAGAATGAACCTGTAACGGCGTGAATGATTCATACAGTGGAGAATCTGTTATTCTTTCCCAATAAACGCGTTTACGCTAAAACTATTATTTGCAGTGCAAACAGTTTGGAGCCAGATCAGACGCCGGGTAACCCGGCGTCTGATCAGGCTCCAAACTGTTTGCCACCAAGATAAACAAGAATTATCAGAATTGTCAAAAAGTTGCACTTTTCTACGTTTTAGCGTTTTGCGTTTGCGTACGTTTGCGTTTAAACGGGAAAGAATAACAGATTCTCCACTGTAATTCGTATCGTATTGCCTAAGCTTTTGCAAGGCATTGTTTACTTTACAATTCTTTATCCTGCCGATCGACCCTTTACTAAGCCGAAAGCTTCGTTTCATTCAAACATTATTATTAGTTAAGTTTCATGCAAATTAATCATCCCCTAGTATACGGGCTAACTTGGAATTTCATCTGGATCAAAAGTATTTGACACCCTGGTGAAATTTTGTAAAGTAGATAAATTATGAATGTATTTTTGGGTACTGTTGCAGATAACACGGTTTCCTGACGATAACTACCGAGTCTGTTGAAGAACAAAGCAGCTTTGAGAAATTGTACATTTGTTTAATGTTCATTATTCATGAACTCTCAAACACTGGTTCTATATACCCTAGGGATACCGGTAATATCCGAAACAGACTATGGAGTAAAGGGTTAAACAAAACTCACAATTGTATATTTGTTTGATGTTAAATATTTATTATTTTTCAAACATATTATGAGGTTATTTAACAGTGTTGAGTACAATACTGAATTCTATTGGACGAGTACACAGCAGTCATAACCATATTTGGACGAGGCGATAGCCGAGTCCAATATGGATTATGACTGCTGTGTTCGAGTCCAATTGAATTCAGTATTGTACTCAACACTGTTAAATTACCTCTTTATTTCACACCATAAAATTATAAAATGACAAAAGAAACCACATGCATTTTTTCCTATTCATTCTAGCCTAGAATTTGACTTCGAAATTTCCAAAAACAAATTACTGTCTTCCTTCCCTACACCGGCCCTCCCCTTACAACAAGTAGATCTGTTTCAAATCTATAATCGTCTACACGTATCATTTTGCATAACTTTCTGCTCTAGATCTAATTTTTAATCATTTACTCCATCAAGATACTCTTTTTAAACACATTAAAGGTGTAAGAAGTCTAACAAAGGGCCGTTTTATAACGAACTTTATGAATTACCTCCCTTTAATAGTGAAGAAACACCTAATTTTATTCCTCAAAAGCATTTTTATATTTTTTATTTTGTTTGTTATCATTATAAAACTTACTCATGTTTAGAATTTCAGTCCAATAAGGCATAAATTATCCATATGCATTTTTAAAACTTACAATCGGATAAACAAAAATTATATTCATAACTTGGAAAAAAAAAACTTAAAACGTCAAAAACGTTATTTACTGTATAATTTATGACGTTTGAACGTTAACGCGCCAAAACGTCTACAGCATTTTGTTTATCGTTACGTCATTAAATTAGATAGATATTGCAAATGTAAGCCAAATCTTATTGTTCCCTCCCTATAACGTCTCGCTCCGAGCAACACACACAATATGTGTCTCCAATTGGGTGTCTTTGTAGAGATGGAACACTGTAGCAGATAATGGTGAAATACCAAGGGAAGTAACTCTTGACAGAGTGTCGGAAGAGTTGTCCAGTCCAATATGAAAAAATATAGATTTTTTGGATCCGAGTCCAATATGAGAAAAATATGGCCTTCTGGGATAGCTTTTTTAAATTCCGGTACAATATAGGGTTCTCTTGTACCGTCACGTGGTAGAAAGAGGGGCTTTCGATTGGTTTAATCGATGTAGGTGTGAAATAATACTATTTATTTCACACCTACCTCGATTAAACCAATCGAAAGCCCCTCTTTCTACCACGTGACGGTACAAGAGAACCCTATGTTGTACCGGATACGTAAAAAAGCTATCCCAGAAGGCCACATTTTTCTCATATTGGACTCGGATCCAGAAAATCCATATCATTTTCATATTGGACTGGACAACTCTTCCGACACTCTGTCAAGAGTTACTTCCCTTGGTACTTCACCATTTACTGCTACAGTGTTCCATCTCTACATCGACACCCAATTGGAGCCACATATTGTGTGTGTTGCTCGAAGCGAGACGTTATAGGAAGGGAAAAATAAGATTCGTCTTATATTTGCAATATCTATCTAATTTAATGACGTAACGATAAACAAAATGCTGTAGACGTTTTGGCGCGTTAACGTTCAAACGTCGTAATTATACAGTAAATAACGCTTGCTTGCTTTATTCGTTTTTACGTCTCTTTCCCGGGGTACTCTCTTATAGAGATCTAACCCATGGTCGGGGGAGCACTCCCTTCAGCCGGCAGGGCCTAATTGCATAGTCTAAAGTGGCTGTTTTTGAGCATCGGATGATGGTACCCAAAGTGAATAACGTATAAGTTTTTTCCAAGTTATGAATATAATTTTTGTTTATCCGAATGTAAGTTTTAAAAATGCATATAGATAATTTATTGCCTTATTGGACTGAAATTCTAAACATGAGTAAGTTTTATAATGATAACAAACAAAAGAAAAATATAAAAATGCTTTTGAGGAATTAAAATAGGTGTTTCTTCACTATTAAAGGGAGGTAATTCATTCGTTATAAAACGGCCCTTTGTTAGACTTCTTACACCTTTAATAATGTGTTTAAAAATTGTATCTTGATGGAGTAAATGATTAAAAATTAGATCTAGAACAGAAAAGTATGCAAAATAATACGTGTAGACGATTATAGATTTGAAAAAGATCTACTGGTTGTAAGGGGAGGGCCGGTGTAGGGAAGGAACACAGTTATTTGTTTTGGAAATTTCGAAGTCAAAGGCTAGGCTAGAATGAATAGGAAAAAATGAATGTGGTTTCTTATGTCATTTTATAATTTTATGGTGTGAAATAAAGAGGTAATTTAACAGTGTTGAGTACAATACTGAATTCAATTGGACTCGAACACAGCAGTCATAATCCATATTGGACTCGGCTATCGCCTCGTCCAAATATGGTTATGACTGCTGTGTACTCGTCCAATAGAATTCTGTATTGTACTCAACACTGTTAAATAACCTCATAATATTCCAGGGAATCGTACCGAGCACATTTTCCGAACTGTTCTATTTGCTCACTAAAAGTTCAACGGAGATAAACAAAGAGATCTAATGACAGGTGATTGCAATGCATTACGACAGCAATACAGAAAGCTCCCAACGAAACTTAAAATAATGATCCAATTGTACAGTGGAGAATGTGTTATTCTTTCCCAATAAACGCGTTTACGCTAAAACTATTATTTCCAATACAAACAGTTTGGAGCCAGATCAGACGCCGGGTAACCCGGCGTCTGATCAGGCTCCAAACTGTTTGCCACCAAGATAAACATGAATTATCAGAATTTGTTCTTTTCTACGTTTTAGTGCTTTGCGTTTGCGTACGTTTGCCTTTAAACGGGAAAGAATAACAGATTCTCCACTGTATTAAAGGCAGGACTTTCGTATCTTATCGGAATTTACCGTTATCGTCTGTCGTGTTCTTTTCTCATCGTTATATATTAGTGGACACTTTGATAGGGATATAATGACGAATGACAAACAACTGGAATTCAGATCAGACGTCGCGTTACGCGGCGTCTGATCTGGATTCAAGCTGTTTGCAAATGTAAGCCAATTCTCAATTTTCCCTCCCTATAACAACTCCCTCTTACCAACACGCGTTATCTTTGTCTCCCATTGGGTGTTGCAGAGAGGGAGCATTTTAATACGTTTATCACGTATAAATGACTGCACGTCTGTGTGTTATCCATGTTGAAAGTATCGGAATATAACGATTCAATACGGCAATTTACCTACATTGTATCTAGGGCTTGAACGGGTACTAAAATTGGACCCGGGTACCCGGCAAAATGTACCCTCACCGCGAGTACCTGGGTACTCGTCCAGGACCTATTTGCACACCCCAAAAATCAAATGCAAACTAGTTTATCTTTGCCAAAGGTTAGCTCCATCCTGTCAAGTGAAAAGAAAACTGGCCTATACTGTTGCAGATTGTAGCTTAAAGCAGGCTGAAAGTGAAGCAGATTGCGCCGCATGTGAATTGTGCTTTTCTTTAACCTGTTTCAAGTGACCAAATGTCCACAATATCAGAAACAGGATATGGGGTAAAGTGTTAAACAAAACCCACTATGACAAATTGAACATTTGTTTAATGTTAATTATTCACTAACTTTCAGAATATGTCCATCAGGTGAAATCTAATAGCCAGCGCATTTTTCATACACCGAATGATCTAATCGTTTTGCTCACTAATAATTCAACGAAGAGAACAAAAATATCTACTTGTGATAACATATGATTGTAATGCACGCCCGACAGTCCTTTAATGCAGAAAGCTCCTACGGGAGCTCTAAATAATGATCATTTTAAGTAACTGTTGCAGACGGTAGCTTAAAGCATGTTGAAAGAGAAGAAGAATGTGCATTCTGCCTTTTTTTCCTTCAACCTGGTTTAAGTGACTAACTGTCCTCAATATACTAGATACAGGCAATGGGGTAAAGGTTTAACCATTTCACTCTCAATGAGGCTTCAAAGCTTGTTTGCAAACAGTTTAGATCCTGATCAGACGCCGCGTAACACGGCGTTTGAGCAGGACCCAAACTGTTTGACACTCGTTTTGAAATATTGTCAGTCATACTGCCTTATTGTTTAACTTTGAAATTGAGATTGCAGACAACGGAGTTGAAGCAGACTTTGAAACGAGATTGCAGACAACGAAGTTGAAGCAGACTTTGAAACGAGATTGCAGACAACGAAGTTGAAGCAGACTTTGAAACGAGATTGCAGACAACGAAGTTGAAGCAGACTTTGAAACGAGATTGCAGACAACGAAGTTGAAGCAGACGCCAAGGAAACGGTGAGGGGGTCAAAACTCTCAGCGAACATTTGGGAGTGAAAGGGTTAAACAAAAATCTAGTATAGCGGAGAATCTGTTATTTTTTCCCAATAAACGCGTTTACGCTAAAACTATTATTTGCAGCGCAAACAGTTTGGAGCCAGATCAGACGCCGGGTAACCCGGCGTCTGATCAGGCTCCAAACTGTTTGCCACCAAGATAAACATGAAATATCAGAATTGTCCAAAAGTTGTTCTTTTCTACGTTTTAGTGCTTTGCGTTTGCGTACGTTTGCGTTTAAACGGGAAAGAATAACAGATTCTCCACTGTATGACAAATTGAACATTTGTTTTCTGTTTATTAGTCACCAACATTCAAAATATTTCTATATTCTCCAAGGATACCGGTGAAATATAATACCCAGGACATTAATATTTTCTAGTTGACGTAGTTGCTCACTAATCATTCACCGAATAGAATATAGGACAGATAACAAAGAGGTCTAATAAATTTAACAGGTGATTGCCTACAGGATTACAGATAGCTCCTTAGGGAGCTCTTAATAATGATCATTCTGTGTTACTTTTGAAGTTGGTAACTTAAAGCACCATTAATAATGCAGGAAGAGAATAATACAGAAAACTACTGTATTAAGCAATCACCTGTGTTAGCAAACATTGCTGCAAAACTTCCCTAATCCGGATACAGTGGAGAAAACGTTATTCTTTCCCAATAAACGCGTTTACGCTAAAACTATTATTTCAATTACAAACAGTTTGGAGCCAGATCAGACACCGGGTAACCCGGCGTCTGATCAGGCTCCAAACTGTTTGCCACCAAGATAAAAAATGAATTATTAGAATTGTGCAAAAGTTGTCATTTTCTACGTTTTAGTGCTTTGCGTTTGCGTACGTTTGCGTTTAAACGGGAAAGAATAACAGATTCTCCACTGTATCTCTCTAAATCAACCATTTTTCTCGGTCTGAAAGTATTCGGTTTTTGGATCGTCTATTGTATGTAATAAACGGCGACAGTACAATGGAGAAAACGTTATTCTTTCCCAATAAACGTATTTACGCTTAAACTATTATTCCCAGTGCAAACAGATCAGACACTGGGAAATCCGATTTCTTTACAGGTTCCAAAATGTTTGCCACTTAGTTTAAACTAGAAGGATTTTCCACAGAACACATGTGTTACCTGCCAGCAATCATCAGTTGATCAATAGTTATACAGTGGAGAATCTGTTATTCTTTCCCGTTTAAACGCAAAACGTACGCAAACGCAAAGCACTAAAACGTAGAAAAGAACATTTCAGTGAGTCACGTTTTGTCATGGCACCGCCAAATTTATGAGTATGAAGTTAGGAGCGCTTCCAAATATATATATATATTGAGACCACCCCCAATTTTATTACATATTACGTTTTACATTTACATTTCAATGTGGAAAGGTCCACTACAATACTATCACTTTTGTTGTTCTACTCGCAAAACGCCTGCAAAATGTGTGTATTGTGCATAAACACTCGTTATGTCCATCAATTGAATCGCACAGGAAGCGGCGGATCCATATATTCATAAAATGGATAAAACGTTATTCTTTTCCAATAAACGCATTTACGATAAAATTTTATTTCCATTGCAAACAGTTTGGAGCCAGATCAGACGCCGGGTAACCCAGCATCTGATCAGGCTCAAAACTGTTTGCCACTCAGATCAACATGCATTATCAGAATTGTCCAAAAGTTACATTTTTCTACGTTTTAGCTCTTTGCGTTTGCGTTTCGGTTGCGATTAAACGGGGAAGAATAACGGATGCTCCACTGTATGTCCGGACCTGCAAAGCATGGTGTACTGGATGTAAATGAAGTAATACAGTGGAGAATCTGTTATTCTTTCCCGTTTAAACGCAAACGTACGCAAACGCAAAGCACTAAACCGTAGAAAAGAACAACTTTTGGACAATTCTGATAATTCATGTTTATCTTGGTGGCAAACAGTTTCGAGCCTGATCAGACGCCTGGTTACCCGGCGTTGATCTGGCTCCAAACTGTTTGCACTGCAAATAATAGTTTTAGCGTAAACGCGTTTATTGGGAAAGAATAACAGATTCTCCACTGTAAAACATGGAATAATTCACTGGGCGTAAATGGGTTGTTTCCAATATGCATCACATTTTTAGCATACACACTTTTAGTATAGTGAGTTGGTACTTTACGACTGTAAAACCAGAATAAGATTTTACGAGAGATTAGAAAAACAGTCGTAAATCGATAACTCGACTTCGCTTAAATTCGAACAGACCCATATTTAAAAGTTAAAATGTGGCTTAGCCACGTTTTAACTTTGAAATACGGGTATGCTCGACTTGTGTGAGATCAAATTATCGCAATTAAACTTATGAACTATACTATAGTAAGGTCGGTTTAAGCGTGTTCGAAGTATCAAATTTCAACCATAATGTTTCTTTTTCTGATGTTTATTGTTTGTAGACTTTTATAGATTTCAGTTCCTAAAAAAGCAAATTATTATGGGGAAAATAGTCTTTGGATCTTAAGTACGAGGTATTGTTTTTTGTCTTTCGAAACAGAGAAGTGTTAAGAAAAAACGTTGGTCTAATAATGTTAGTACCAGATTGGGGAATAAGTCGGTTTTTAATCCAATAAAAATGTTATGTAGGTCAGAGTTAGAGAAAGTTCGCAAAATGTTATGAGACAGTTCAGACGCAAAGCTATTTTTATCTTTTCATAATGAAGTTTAAACATTCGACCCTAGCGACGAGTATACTCGTTATTTTAAAACAGTTTTCCGTAATTACGTCACTTGACCAATGCAAACAATATTGTACACTCTAATCAAAGGGCTCCCAAAAGGAGCCCTCTGATCAAGGTTTGCACATATTTCGTTTAAAAACCCTAATAAGTCATAGATTCTAAATGGATTACACTTAAAACATAACTGACGTTGCCCGTTTGACATTTCAGGGCTGAACGGGTAAAATACTGTTTAAGCTAACCCTAATTTTATTATTTGTCTCTCTCTACCAACGAAAATAGTTAAGTCAGCTCGTAAAACTTGCCTCAAGTATAATTGAGTACGATGTTTTAATGCTAACACTTTTTAATTTATTTGAAACAGAGTGGAGCCTGGTCAGATGCCCGGTTACCAAACCGTTGTCACTCATATTAAATTCTACAGAAATGTCAAAACGTTCTTATATTTTGTATTTCATCCCATTGCGTTTGCGTGCGTTGTTGTTAAAACGGGAAATAATTATGTCACCTCCACTGATCGAGATTGCTTTACATGTAACGCCGTTTAGTGATACAGCGTTCCCGCTCTACATCGACACCCAATGGGAGACATCAATAGTGTGCGTTGTTCGGAGGGAGTCGTTATAGGAAGGGAAATAAGCTTACATTTGCAAACAGCTTGAATCCAGATTAGACGCCGCGTAACGCGGCGTCTGATCTGGATTCAAGCTGTTTGTCACTCAACTTCAAGTATTTTTCTGCCAAAATGTCCACTATGTGACTTTGAGAAAAACAGCACACGACAATTTCAAACAGACGACACGGCAGCAGTAAAAGCGTTAGAAATAAGTGTCCTGTTTATAGGGAACTGCGGGAAGGGTCGTTGTAAGGAGTGTGTCTTGTTGGGAGAGCCGTTATAGACAGGGAGCACTGTATTCCAGACAAAGAACTCACCTTAATTCAGTATTAAAGTAAAACATAACGCTTCACAAAGTTCATATCTGATTTACCTTTTTACTTTTTAATCAATTGCTTTCTGTGACTATCCAAACCCATACGCTTGATTACCTACTAGGGATCGGGCTATAAGGCGTTTGAGCTAAGGCTGAGTTCGTTTACAGTAATTTGATTGGTCAGATAAGAGCAAAAGCTCAAATCTGACCAATCAAATGTTTGAGAACGGATTCATTCTCAACAAGTACGCTTTCTAACCATGGACCCTGGCTCAGTACGCGGCTTATAACGGATAAGCAAATATTTGATATAATATCATAAATAACGTACAGATTTCTACAAAAACGAAACATTACAAAATAAGCGTCTTATGTAAAATCTAGAGCCTTTAATCGAAACTGATTTCTTCGGCAGAGAGTTTGTTTTAGTTTTATAACTTTTTGTGACAGTAAAAATATTTTTCATAGTGTTTCAAAGTTAGAAAGTTTGACTTCATTGTATTTATATGAGTGTTTAACAGTTTGGATTATAATCTGGATTTAAACTGTTTGCATATTTTAGTACATCTACTGTTTTTCTCAAAGTCACCTTATAGCCATTATGACATAAAATAAACATAATGACCAGTGACAAACAGCTTGGATTCAGATCAGACGCCGCGTTGCGCGGCGTCTGATTTGGATTCAAACTGTTTGCGAATTTAAGCCAATTTCCCTCCCTACAACACATCCTTCCGTACAACACACATATCTTTGTTTCCCACTGTGTGTTTCTGTAGAAAGAGCACTGTAAAAAAAAAAAAAAATATCCCCGTAAAAAGGCCACACCGCGTGCCGTAATTGAGTTCTAGAAACCAATATGTATTAAGCCACTGAACCATAAGGAGTAACTTTAATCACATAACCTGCGGTCTGGGAGTGACATAAAGCCATTATGTAAATATCGTAATCCACTAGTGGAATATCGTTTTTTGGGCTCCGGCCCAACCTGTTCGTCCACAAGCGCTCTGCATGAAGCGGGACGCCAAATGACGTCATTTGCGACGACGTTAACGTTAACAACGTAACGTTTTGGCGGAAAATCTATATAGCGGAGGGTCTACAAACTGCGGCTTCAATCAATTTAATATACATGTGCTTAAACTTGTTATGTGATAAATAGAATCTCACATTCGTGCTCATTATTTATCATTTTTAATAAACGAGTTGACTAAAATGAATATGACGCTCGCCAAGGCTTGGATCATATCATTCTAGTCAACTCGTTTATTAAAATTGATAAATAATGAGCACTCATACAAGATCCTCTATTTACAGTGGAGAAAACGTTATTCTTTCCCAATAAACGCGTTTACGCTAGATATATTATTTCCAATGCAAACAGTTTGGAGCCAGATCAGACGCCAGGTAACCCGACATCTGATCAGGCTCCAAACTGTTTGCCGTCCAGGTTAACATCAACATTCAGAATGGTCCAGAAATTGTATTTTTCTTCATTTTACTGCTATGCGTTTGCGTTTAAACGGGGAAAAAAGTTTTCTCCACTGTACATAACTAGATGTACAGTGGATAATCTGTTATTCTTTCCCGTTTAAACGCAAACGTACGCAAACGCAAAACACTACAACGTAGAAAAGTACAACTTTTGGACAATTCTGATAATTCATATTTATTTTGGTGGCAAACAGTTTGGAGCCTGATCAGACGCCGGGTTACCCGGCGTCTGATCTGGCTCCAAACTGTTTGTAAAAGAAAAAATAGTTTTAGCGGGAAAGAATAACAGATTCTCCACTGTAATCACCGACAATTGGTCAGGAATGTCTTTAACTCTCTGAACGAAAGCGGCAAAACCATAACTATATTTGCAAACAGTTACCCGGCGTCTTATCAGGCTCAAAACTCTTTTCAATTGAAATAATAGTTTTAGCATAAACACATTTATTTGGAAAAAATAACGTTTTTTCCACTGTAAATGCAGGTTTTATTGTACATATAGAGAGAAACTTTTCTTTTACAATTATCTCAAGAGACAGAGAAACCTTACAGTAACAATTCGGTCAGACAGCGCTACCCATAAATAACTAGCGGCCTAATCATACATTTGCAAACAGTTACCCGGCGTCTGATCAGGCTCAATCCTATTTGCAATGGAAATAATAGTTTTAGCGTAAATGGGTTTATTGGGAAAGAATATAGAGAATAATTGTTTGTTTCGGTGTAAGATGGGAATTTCTTTCATCGAGTGAAAAGCAAGGTTATATTTGCACGAGTGGCGAAGCCACGAGTGAAAATATAATCGTTGCTTTTCACGAGATGAAAGAAAACCCCATCCTACACTGAAACAAACAATTATTCTATTTCTTCTTGCTTTTAATAGAGAAATATTAATATAATGCCGCCAATTAATCACTTGGGCCATGTCAAATACCCCGTATGGAGCCTCTCAATATCAAAGTGCTCCAGACTTAGAATCATTTTGATGGCGTTGTAATCTGAACGTGCGACACCAAAATAATCGTGTATGTCATATTCAAATTAAAAGGAGGTAATGGCAATAAAAAAAAATCCGGCAAAAAAAAATATCCGAAAAAGTTATAATTCACTGTAGATTATATAGAGGATAACTGTTTTTTTCAGTGTAAGATCGAAATTTAATCCATTGAGTGAACATCAGACGTTATATTTTCACGAGTGGCGAAGCCACGAGTGAAAATATAACAGTCTGATGTTCACGAAATGGATTAAATTCGATCTTACACTGAAAAAACACAGTTATTCTATTTATTTATGCTTTAAAGCCACTTTTTAAACGAAATTGTTTCAAAATTGAAAGCGAACGTACATTATTTATCCCGTGTTGAGCCCCACGTTTTATGTCGAACACATGTGGCGTGACAGTTGGCGGTATAATGACGTCATCCGAATTACTTCGTTGCTCCCGAGTTTGGATTCGTGCTCTTCCGGTGAGTAGTTCGCGACAAATCGGACTGCCGGATTTTAACGATAAGACACGATTGACTACGATTCTTGGGGAGCCCTACGGGGAAAATTCATAATAAAAGCGATTGGTGATAATCCACTGCAGTGGATTACCAAGTGATCATCCACTGCTTTTTCGTGGTAATCCACCGAAAAGCATAAATAAAACATTATAATCTACTGAGAAAACTCTATAATTCACTGCTTAGCATAAAAGAAAACGTCTTCTCCACTATTTACATTTCCATAGTCAAATTAGTTCGGTAGATTTCACCCCCTCACCGCTTCATTTTCGTCTGCCTCAAATCCGTTGTCTGCAATGTCGTTTATAAGATTAACCCTTTACCTGATAGCCTATTTCTAGAACTGAAGATAGGTGACTACTTAAAGCAGGTTGAAAGTAAAGCAGAATGCGCATTGAGACGCATTCTGCTTTACTTTCAGCCTGCTTTCAGCTATCATGTGTTAGAATATAGAAAATATTCCATATAATATATATTCATGACTGATTAAATTGGAACTATTTTCTTCAGCGAAGGAATAAATCATATTCGCTAAAAGGCTCTTCTATAGGGGAAAGGGTTAAGACAGTATGACTGAAGAAATTTCAAAACGAGTGTCAGGATCAGGATCCAAACTGCTTGTAAACGCGCTTTTAAGCGTCATTGAGAGCGAAAGGATTAAAACAGGTGGTACTGTATGTATAATGAGAAGCTTTTCTTTCACAATAATCTCAAGAGACAGAGAAACCTTACAGGAAAAAATTCGGTCAGACCGCGCAAGCCAAAAATAACTAGCCGGTCGACGTCGAAAACAATTTGAGGTACAGTGTAATGTAGGCTATGTATAAATACAACCTTGATGATACAGTGGGGAATGAATTAAAGTTATAACAATAATTGAGCCGTAACATGACAAAACCTTCCTTATATGCATTTCAGCATTGTATAACCCAATAATTCTTGCCATCCCAGTCTCTGAATCTGAGTTTACTGGCGGACAGGGTCCAGTGGTAGCACACTCGATTACGATGCCAGGGGTCATGAGTTTGATCCCCCTTCTGACTGGAATCTGAGCTTTTCAAATGAGACTTTATACATGTAAGAAGTCGATGTCCGATGCATCAATGCTTTACACTGGTCATCTAACCACCAGATAACTCTGCCGATAATACAGTGGAGAATCTGTTATTCTTTCCGGTTTAAACGAAAACGTACGCAAACGCAAAACACTAAAACGTAGAAAAGAACAACTTTTTGACAATTCTGATAATTCTTGTTTATCTTGGTGGCAAACAGTTTGGAGCCTGATCAGACGCCGGGTTACCCGGCGTCTGGTCTGGCTCCAAACTGTTTCCACTGCAAATAATAGTTTTAGCGTAAACGCGTTTATTGGGAAAGAATAACAGATTCTCCACTGTACTATCGATCTACACTTTTTGCAATGCAATAAGGCAGGTCATTTTTCGATGCTTTTGCGTTTAAACGGGAAAGAATAACGTCTTCTTTACTATATAACCTGTATACTGATACAGTGGAGAAAACGTTATTCTTTCCCGTTTAAACGCAAACGTACGCAAACGCAAAGCACTAAAACGTAGAAAAGAACAACTTTTGGACAATTCTGATAATTCTTGTTTATCTTGGTGGCAAACAGTTTGGAGCCTGATCAGACGCCGGGTTACCCGGCGTCTGATCTGGCCTAAACTGTTTGCACTGGAAATAATAGTTTTAGCGCAAACGCGTTTATTGGGAAAGAATAACAGATTCTCCACTGTACAACCTTGTTAATCCCTTACAACGCTTGCAAAGTCAATGTAAGTCACAGATGACTGAAAAGTGCTAATTACAATTAAGAAATGACCTGAGTATGTCGGCGTTTAAGCTAAATAAACGGCAGAAAATGATCGGCAAATGTACCATTAATCGCTAACGTGATATTTCTTATATTTACATTATAAATGCTGTAAGTTCTAATATTAGATGAACATTTTATTAGTATGCATGTATGTTTAATCCATGTTTGAGGTTGTTAACACGAATACTGTGCACTCTGAAAGGAACAGCTATAACCGTATAACCGAAGCTGTGATTCGCGGAGAAATGATCCATAAGTCACGCCTTCTCTTGCGAAAGATATCGACATATCCCGTCCCCTAGACCAATTGCGTCTATAAGTATTAAACGTCATTGTATTCAATGGAATTGATTTGGGCAAATATATAAGATATGTCATGTTTAAGACAAGCTGATCTCAAACGAGTCTAGAATTGAAATGTTATTAAGCGAGCCGTGGCGAGCTTAATAACTTTTTCTATTCTAGACGAGTTTGAGATCAACTTGTCTCAAACATCGACGAATGACAGATTCTTTTTCTCACATTACCAACGATTTAAGCTATTTCTTAAGCAATATGCATTTTTTGGAACCCCGGTGACGTCAAAACGCCGTTATAAATAGTGACGTTATATAGTGACGTCATCAAGTTGATCTCACACATGTTGGAGATAAGGATATTCGTCATCGTTGTTCGCTGTAGAAAACAGGGGTAGTTATGTTAGAAATAAATATTCCATATTGTTTGCCAAATTAAAATGAGATAGAATGGTCGAGAAAATGTCATTTTCTACGTTTTATTACAATGCTTTTGCGTTTCGTTTTGGTTTAAACGGGAGAGAATAACATCTTATCCACTGTATAACCTGCGTATTTGTACAACCTTATTTGTCCGTTACAATGTTTACAAAGTCGATTCAAGTCACCTATGAAGATAAAGTGCTTATTACAGTAGCAATGAGACATTGAACATTCCAGATCATACCAAAGGAATTCGTAGTATACATGTTCGATTATAAAGATATTTTGTTAAAGCAGACAAAAGAAGAGGAGTATAATAATGACGTTCTTATAAGTATGTATATTACTTGTTCTTTGCAATGAAACATTTGGACTTCATGAATTAACCCCCTACCCAATAGTCTGTTTCTAGTTTTGAAAATAGGTGATTATTAAAACAGGTTGAAAGTAAAGCAGAATACGCCTTAAAGCAATACAGTCGAACTTCGATTTATCGAACTCGCTAATCTCGAACTATCCGATAGTTCGACACAAGAACTGCATTATTGCATGCTCGGTTAAGTCGAACATACCCATATTTTAAAGTTAAAACGTGTTACGTAGAAAATGACAATTTCTCGTCAATTCTATCTTCGAAATACGGGTAAGTTCGATTTAACCGATTTCGAGATATCAAAGTTCGAATGTATATGGTTCCTTCATAACACAGTTTTTTGGACCATAGGAAGGTTTTAATACCTTAATTCGGAGTTCCATATTGCATTAGGCGTCCTTATATAAATGACCTTGGTTGAGATTAAAATGGCAGAATACCGTGAATGTAGTAAATTGAATTACAGTAAAACTCTTGTAAACCGGACATGTTTGGGGACAACAATGGCAAGTTTAGAGGGGCTTCCGGTTTAGAGGGGTTTACGGTTTAGAGGGGTTTTAATCCATATCTTGTTTCTAGTATGGAAGGTAGCTGATCACTTAAAGCAGGTTGAAAGTAAAGCAGAATGCGCCTTAAGGCGCATTCTGCTTTCCCTTCAACCTGCTTTAAGCTATCATCTGCTAGAATATAGAAAATGTTTCTGTAGATACGTATTTATGAATTTATTTTCTTCCGTGAAGGAATAAATCAAAGGTGTAATAAATAAAGACGGGTAAGAAAAGGGACCAATAGGTTTGTCCGGTTTAGAGATAATTCCGGTATTTTGAGGTTCCGGTTTAGAGGGGTTTTACTGTATGTGGTTCCCTCATGACACAGTTTTGTGGGGAAAATAGAACAGTTTTTAATACCTTAATTCGGAATTCAATATTGCATTAGATGACCTTGAATTAGAGTAAAGGGACAGAACACTGTTAATGTAGTAAATTTAATAACGCATTTTTCGAGACTGTCATTACGTGATATAATTATAAGAAGCCAGAAAAATCATTTCAGATAGGATCACTTTCTGTGCTTAACGGATTCTTCAAATTTTATATACATGTATAACCTAGATACGTTACTCCGGTAGATAATATTTTTGTCCTCGTTTAATTGCAAACGCAATGAACTAAAATGTAAACATTTCAAAGTTTGAACTTTTTTAATCTGAGTGGCAAACAGCTGGGAGCATAGTCTTATATGGCGCAAAACTGCTTGCAATGGAAATACAGCACCCCTCTCTACAACGGCCCTCCCAACAAGGACTCCCTCCTTACAACGACATTCGCCGCTGTTCCCAACAAACTTATGTTTTATGTTTGCACTGATACACCAGCGACAAACGTTGTTGTAAGAAGGAAAACGTTGTTCGGGGAGCCTGTTGACAAACAGTAGTTCTAGTACAGTGGATAATATTTTATTCTTTCCCGTTAAAACGTATACGAAACGCAAACGCATTGCATCGATATTTCGAAAACGACAGCCTTTCGACATTTTTTATTATTTAGTTTAATCTGAGAGGTAAACATTTGGCGGTGAAGAGAGTAAAAACCTCACAAATATATTGGCCCCGAATCGAGTAAACGAAATCAAACAATTCCATTGACTTTGTTACAAGTGAGATACACCAAGATTTTATTTTCAAGATTTCCTTATTCAGTAATGTAAACACATAGTGTTTCTTATTACATGAACATAATTATGATACTAATAATCATAGTCACATGCCAAGAACTTCTTAACAATCTTTATTTGCATTAACAAATGTACAATTGATACTGAAATCGGAAAAAGAGGTTGAACTCTAAACTGTTAATTCCATTCCAACCTCTGTATGTTTTACACAGGGACAATGAAACTATTACATACTAATGAATAATATTTGTTGTAATCGCCAGTCGTCTTTTAAATGATTAAGATAAAAACTTACCCAAATTGAAAAGCTCTTTAGTATTTTCAGATTGCATCAGTGAAATAAATTTAAAAACGCTAGGTCTATATTAATAGAATAAACGTTCGATGTATATCATCATATACCGGACAAACACGTACAACATGATATTCGTCTTCTAAGTCGCGCCTATCACAATGCAAACAGAACCTTAGATTACGTTCAGTTCTAGATTGAGAATAGCGACCAGTTTCGATTCTTAAGGTATTTGACGATAATCTTAATCGCGATACTTGTGTTCTCGATCTTTTCGGTAATTTGTCCAAGTATTCCTCACATTCAAATATTGTTTTATAGTTTTTATATGTGTGCAAAAAGACGGACTGTTACTTAATGATACATACCATTGTTGTTTAAAGACGTCAACAAGACGTACAGCGCTCCATCTCTACAACGACACCCAATGGAGACACAACATTGTTTGCATTGTTCGGGAGGAGTCGTTATAGAGAGGAAATTGGTTTAAATATGCCAACAGCTTGTACGCGGCGTCTGATCTGAAGTCAAGCTGTGTGTCACTCGTCATTATTTGTTTTCTGTCAAAATGTTCAATATGTTACTTTCAGAAATACAACAGACGACAACTTTAAGCAGAAGATATTACAGCGGTTAAAGCGTTCGACTTACTTTACCTGTTTAAGGATCTGCATCAAGTGTTGGAGTCATTGTTTTTGTTGGAAGGGTCGTTGTAGGGAGGGGGCAGTGTATTTTGGACTTACGTGTTACTAATTCGTCACCTATAGCGTGTTCAGTTACCACTATTTGCTGTTTAGGTTTGCAGTTTGTGCCCCGTGTGCAGCGTGCAGAGTGCAGTAGAGAAAACGTGTATTCTTTCCAAGTAAACGCATTTCCGCTAAATATATTATTGCTATTGCAAATAGGTTGGAGTAACCCGGCGTCTTATCAGGCTCCAACCTGTTTGTCACCCAAATTAAAAAGATAATTTTCTACAGTTTAGTGCATTGTGTTTGCGTTTATTCGGGAAATAATAATGTTTTCTCTACTGTATATTACGCACAAAAATACAGCGTTCCGTATCCCTGGCTGGCTGCACGGAATTCAACGAGTATGGTGATCATCCCTTTTAAAAGTTTAGAATGTTCCAATCTAAAAAAATAACTCGGCTAAGTCAGCAGAAAAAAATATTACGTGTGACTCCTTTGTCACATGTTGTAACAACAACGTGTTTCTCAATCCACGTGACAACCGTGTTTATATAGTTTAAAGAAACCATGCTAATGTTCCCGATGATGTCTGTGTGTGGGTTTACAAAGTTTTAATTACCATTACTTGTCGTTTATTTGCAGACTTTTCCCCTACGACCACTATTGACAGTTTACTTTAGGTCATTAACCCGCACATATTTAACTATCCATAAAAACACTTGAATTTAACGGACACATAGAGGATCTTACACAAGTGCTCATTATTTATCATTTTATAATGAATCAGTTGACCAAGGCTCGTGCTATGTTTATTTTAGTCAAGGAGTTAATTAAAATTGATAAGGAATGGGCACCCATATGAGATTGCTTTTTTCTCACATAACTATCCCAGTTTTCTATAGCGAACAACGATCACGAACATCTCCAACATGTGTGAGATGAAACCACTCTAACGTCACTTTTTATTAATGCGTCATTACGTCACCGGGATCTCCCCAAAACAATATTGCTTTAACAAATAACTTAAAATCGTAGGTCATTTGAGTAAAAAACAATCTTTAACTCGTTTATGTTTAAGACAAGTTGATCTCAAACTCATCTAGAATAGAAATGTTATTAAGCTCGCCAAGGCTCGCTGAATAACATTTCAATTCTAGACTCGTTTGAGATCAGCTTGTCTTAAACATCGGCCCATGACAGATCCCACATTACACAATTTAAAACAAGATTTTGTTAAATGAAGCCATATTGTGTAGCCCCTCCGCAATATAGATTATTTATTGAAACGACATCGCAAATTACGTAAGTTGGTGTCCCGCGTCTGCAGCGCTTGTGGACAAACAGGTTTGGCCGCCCCCAACCATTACTAGTGGAATACGATATGTACAGAATGGCTTTAATATGCTATTCGCAGGTTATGTGATAACACACCATTTGTTACGAAACATGTATACATTTTTGCCCTTCTGCACATAACAGTTTAACCCGGTTTCTTGTGTTGAATTCACGGATATGTAACATTTTAAGACCTATTTTGATTTCCTGGTAAACGATAGCGTAAACCAGGCTGTAAGCTAAAAGAAAAGCAGAATGGGCCGTTCAAATTGCTTTAAAAAGCCACTTGTCTTCAAAACCAGAATGAACATAATACAATATTATAAAATAATAAATATTATCAATTGTGCTCTAAATGACGCTTCAACGCGCGTTTGCAAACATTTTGGATCCTACGGCGTCAGGATCCAAACTGTTCGACACTCGTTTAGAAAATTCTTCAATCATACTGCTATATTGTTTTTACTTTGAAACGACATTGCAGACACCAAAAGATGAAGCAGACGACAATGAAACGGTAAAGGGGTAAAACTCGCGCGAAATATTTGGCAGTGAAAGTGTTACCTGAATGATGAATGATGTGAAATCTGTTCTAACTACAGACAGCAATTTCCTCCACGAGGACACGGCGATCGGTGTCCTGATTTATTATTATGAAGAAGAGCGCAATTCCAACTCCATAAATGTGCATATTAATCCAAATAACCATAATCTATGAGAGTTATTTCCTGCATAAGGATAATAACATTGTCTGTGAAAAGACAATTATGTCTAGTTAAAACGGTGGAGAAATGTTATTCTTTCCAAGAACAGGTGTTTGTGTTAAAACACTTTTTTTATTGAAATCAGTTTGGAGCACGAACAGACATCGGGTAGCCCTACGTTAACTGATTAAGCCCCAAACTGTTAGTCATTCTGATGTGACTTTATTTCATTTTTAACAAGACAATTAATGTGTTTCTGTCTGTACTGAATCTGGATATCGGTTGGATTAAAGTAACTTTATCCTTTCCACTGTCAATGAAGCCTTTGTAAATAGTTTGCGTCGTCTGATCAGGATCCAAACTGTTTGACACTCATTTGGGTATTCCGTGAAGCAAACTGCCTTAAGTCTTAATTCAAAACGATATTGCAGACAACAATATTGAAGAAGACGATTGTATGGCGTTGAAGGGGTAAAATACTCACAATAATTCTGGCAGTGAAAGAGCTTAAATAAGCCAATTTATTCTTTGGGAAAACATTTTAACTGTTTTCCATAATTGTCTTATCTCTTGACTTTATAATTTTCAAATGACGCGGAAATTGCACAGAACACGAAAGGAAATTGATGTTTGGTCGCAATAAGGTCTCAGTGAATCCATTAATGCTGCAGGTATTGTCTGATAAATAGAGGTTATTACACGAGTGCATATTATTTATTATATTTATTAAACTCGTTGACTAAAAATAATATGACCCGAGCCTTGGCTCGCGTCATATTAATTTTGATTTTGATTTGATTTGTTTTGATTTTACATCGCTTTCAACAGTATTTCAGTCATATCGCGACGTCCAGCTAATTATAGGTGGAGGAAGACCCCAGAAGTCCTTTATGCACTGTTTCAGGCATAAATCGGCAACTGGGTAGAACCACCGACCTTCCGCAAGCCAGCTGGAAGGCTTCCCCACATGAAAAATCCGAACGACCCTACTGGGAATCGAACTCACAGCGGTGAGGAGCTTAGTGATGTAAGTCACAGTGACTATACCACTAGGCCACGGAGGCCCCCCATATTAATTTTAGCCAACGAGGTTATTAAAATGGATAAGTACTGAACACGAATATGAGATTTTATTTATCACTTTATCATTTTAAACACCTAATAAATCAATCAAATCCATAGTTTGTAGTCTTTCTGCTATATAGATTTTCCGCCAAAATCTGACGTTGTTTACGGTAACGTCATCGCTAATGACGTCATTTGGTGTCCCGCTACATGCAGCGCCTTTAGACGAAAAGGTTTGGCCGGAGTACAAAAAAATATATAATTCACTAGTTGATTACGATATTAATATAGTGGCTTTATTCCACTCCCAGACCGCAGGTATTGTTTGATAAATATAAATGTTCAACTCATTTACCCCTACTGTCCTTTTCACTCAGCTCTGTCACTCAATTTTTATCGAGATTTTTTTTGTTTCAAACAATATCAGCTTTGTATCTGCACGAGCCAATCAGATTGTTTTTTACGAACTCACATGTAAAGTAGTACAGTGGAGAATCTGTTATTCTTTCCCGTTTAAACGCAAACGTACGCAAACGCAAAACACTAAAACGTAGAAAATAACAACGTTTGGACAATTCTGATAATTCTTGTTTATCTTGGTGGCAAACAGTTTGGAGCCTGATCAGACGCCGGGATACCCGGCGTCTGATCTGGCTCCAAACTGTTTGCACTGCAAATAATAGTTTTAGCGCAAACGCGTTTATTGGGAAAGAATAACAGATTCTCCACTGTAGGTGTTTAAAACAGGTGACTGCTTTAAAGCAAGATGACAGTGAAACAGAAAGCTACTTTATGAGCTTTTCTATTTTACTGTCACCTTGGTTTTAACTGTCACTTGTCTTTTATACAATCAATTAGTTTGTTTTAGTGGTCGTAATAGAGAGGTTTTACTGTATATAAACATCCCTCTGCATAACGACATTCGATAATTGGAATAATTTCATATTGTTTGTTTTCATTACGTTTGCCTTTGTTCATAAGCCTTGATCAAAATAAAATTAGGCCACGCCTTGTCGGGACTATTTTTTCTTAGTCCAACTTTTCTCCACAAGTGCTGCATGAAGCAGGACGCCAAATGACGTCATTGACGATGTTGTTAGTACAAAACAACCTCGCGTTTTGGAGGCAAATATATATGGCAGAGGGAATTCAACTTACGGCTTAAAAGTGTTAAATAATGAACACTCGGGTCAGATTCTCTATTTTATTTATTTCTTAATTTAACTTTTTCCTCCCTGAAACTTCAAATGGACAATTCCAGTTTCCATTTAAGTCTAGCCCATTTCTGACTTTTAAGGGTTGTTTTTGTCAATGTTTGGCATTATGACAAACAGTGAAAACACTGATCAGAGGGCTCCTAGGAGCCCTCTGATCGCTCCTAGGAGCCCTCTGATATGGGTCTTCACTGTTTGCATATGACAAGTGTACTATTCACATGTACACTGTTTGTAAAGGACGCCAATGTGCGGGACCAGGGTTCAAAGAGTTAATTTGGATATTTATTGTGTTCATGGAGGTATAAAACATTTGTTTGAAACCGCTTCGCAATACACATTAAATATTCGTATTATTCCTTAAATATTCAGCATCCGGCATAACGTGTTGCCTTTTAACAATAAAATATATTAGCAATATCTGACGCGGGCTGTGCCTTATGCTAGGTAAACGAAAAGGCAGACATTCACTGACGGAGCTGTCTGCATTATTTTAATTATTATTCCGTCCGGACGGCTAGCAACTGCATAAGTTTTAAGATATATAATAGAGACGTTGAGAAGCTATAGTAGAAAATGCATACGCTGTCACGGTAGTTTGACATTTAAATGGAGTTACAGCGCTCCCTCTCTACAACGACACCCAATGGGAGACACAATTTTTGTTCGTTGTTCTGAGGGAGTCGTTATAGGGATTTAGCGTACATTTGAACAAAGCTTGAATCCAGATCAGACGCCGCGTAACGCGGCGTGTGATCTGGATTAAAGCTGTTTGTCACTTGTCATTAAGTTGTTTTTTTCCTGTTTAAATGTCCAATATGTAACTTGAGAAAAAAGCAGACGACAAATTTAAGCAGACGATATTACAGCAGTAGTAGCATATGATATGATTGTCCTTTTCAGGGATCTGCGTCAAGGGTCGTTGTAAGGAAGGAGTCGTTGTAGGGAGGGAACACTGTATTCAAATTAAATACACTGGGTTTGCCACAATATCGATCAAACCACTTTCTTTCATTAGCTAGGACCAGTAACTTTGTCGTTAGACTTAACACATTAAACAATAGCGACGAGTATATTGGTCAATCACAAACAAAGTACATGAGAGGATTACACTAGTCCTATGCAAACAGTGTAGATCCTGATCAGCGGGCTCCTTCAGGAGCCCTATGGTTCCCCATGAAAGCGTTGACTCGTTTGGGTGAGACGTTAAAACGATACAAGCAGCAGCAGTAAGGAGCCCTGCGGTCAGGGTCTATACTGTTTGCAATTTTGAAATATATTGTCAAATAATCCGCAAATAGTCAAAAATGGACTAGACATATTTTGAACTTTGAATTGTCCATTAAAATTTCAGGGCTGAATGAGTTGATAGTGTGTTGAATTATTTATATCAACACAAATATTTCAGATACTTACTTTAATTTATTTTACAATATAATGATAGGTTGGAAACTCCCCGAATAATGACAAGTTATCAACTCATTTGTTGCAAGCGCCCTATAAAAAAGACATATGCAAACAGTGAAGACTCTGATCAGACGCCGCATAATGCGGCGTCTGATCAGAGTCTACACTATTTGCTAATATGCATTTCAATATAACACACAAAACGAAAATGGATATTTACACCTGGTACCCTTTATACCAAACATGGACTAATTCAATATTATCATAAGCATATCCACTTGGCATAAATGGGTAAAAGACAAACCAAACTCTGTCATTCATAGAAAGATTTGATGTTTAGAGTATGTCAGAAGCCACGTAGAAATAATCATAAGTTGTCAACGGTGGTTTGACATTTAGATGAGACAGTTGACACAGTTTATGTTTAGTATGGGATTATTCAAATTGACTATATCGTGTTTGTCAAAATATCGACAAGACCAATTTCTTCAATTAGCTAGGATCAATCAATTTGTCGTGAAACTTCAAATTCAAAATACAATATTAATGGTGTGTTAAATTATTAGTTAAGAAACAAACATTCCAGATAAATGAAATATACAATACCATGATGGGTAAAATATCAATTAAATAGAGGATAACTGTTTTATTTTCAGTATAAAATAGAAATTTAATCCATTGATTGAACATCAGACATTATATTTTCACACTAATGGCAATATAACAGTCTGGTGTTCACGAAATGGATTAAATTCCATCTAATACTGAAAAAAACAGTTATTCTATTTTTTTATTTTTTTTATGCCACTTTTAAAACGAAATTGTTCGACAATTGAAAGCGAAAGTACATGATTTAACCCGTGTTGAACCCCAAGTTTGATATCGAACACATTTTCGTGACTTTTGCCGTACAATGACGTCACTGCTTTATTGATTTGAAGTCATCGGAATTACGTCGTTACTTCCGATCCTGGATTCGAGTTCTTCCATTAAGTGGTTCGCGACAAATCGGGCTGAAGGAATGAAAACGATAGGACACGATTGACTACGATTCTTGGGGAGCCCTACGGGGAAAATTCATAATTGAAGCCCGCACGGCGATTATCTCACTGCTTGAACAGTGAAATTATCAAGTGACAATCCACTGCTTTTTCCTAGTAATCCACCGAAAAGCATAAATAATATATATAGCAGATAAAAAAGAACAAAAACAACTGTTGAAACATTATAACACCGACAAGTGTCGTGTGTCATAAATAAGATAAGATAAACAAATGAGTAGTAGACTAGACTTTATTTGACTCTTTCACTATCAACGGCGCCAAGAGCCGATTTTGCAAAAAAATGAGAAAATAAATGGGATCCTGATCAGACGCCGCATGACACGGTTTCTGATCAAGATTCAAACTGTTTAACAATCGTACCGACATTTCTACAGTCAAAACAGCCCTCAAGCTGACTAAACATATTACGGAAGCCACAACCATTTTGACGATCTTTTGACGATACGACGGTTAAAACAGATTATAAAACTTGGCTGTGAATAGTCAAAAACAAGGGCGGCAGTGGAATTTTGACATTGGAACGCGAAGTTTGACACAGCTAAATGTTTAGTATAGTGTAATGCAGCTACAATACGTACGTTTTATGTAAAATATCAAGCAAATTATTTTTGTCGGTAACTCGTACTTCGCTCACATAATCTGTGTGTTTCATCCGTAAACAAATACTAATTTTAACACCTCTCGCGTACGCCCCTATATAAACATTGTTGGTACAGCGTTCCCTCTCTATACAACGACACCCATTGGGAGACAGAAATTGTGTGCCTTGTTCTGAGGGAGTCGTTATAGAGAGGGAAATTGGCATACATTTGCAAACAGCTTGAATCCAGACCAGACGCCGCGTAACGCGGCGTCTGATCTGGATTCAAGCTGTTTGTCATTATTCATTAAGTGTTTTTCGTCAAAATGTCCATTATGTAAAACAGCAGACGACAACTTTAAGCAGACGACATTGCAGCAGTAAAACGTAAGACATAATTATCCTGTTTATGGAACTGCGGCAAGTGTCGTTGTAAGGAGGGGTCGTCGTTGGGAGGGCCGTTGTAGAGAGGGAACGCTGTATTCATTCTAACACACCCTCGCGTACGCCCCTATATGAACAAAGCACAAACGTATCTGTTTTTATATTCTCAATAAAAAACACATGCACTGTAGCGTCTTTAGAAACGTGACGTCATCTGGCTTCGCAAATGTGTTCCCCAAGAAATGTAGCGCCGTTGCGTCGGTGCAAATAGTGATTAAATTGAAGTGTTGGAATATAAATAATAAAAAGGTACCAGTGTTTATGAAAATACTTGTTATGTTTTATATATGTAATAAAACTGCATTACGTAACTTTTTATGTACACATGAGTAGCTGTGAATAGCATGTACATGTGCTTGTACTTCACGAATATAATCATTGCTAATCACCCGTAAATTATTATCTACAATACTGCAACACCTGCATTTGTCGCGTATGTAATAAAACTGGTTGAGTTTTTTTAGGCAGTTTTCCTACAAAATAATCGTCTTGACAAACGCACTTATTAGTTCAACAGTTAATTGCCTCTAATTCATACAATAAACCGAAGAGATGATAACATAATTTGACACCAAGATCAATTAACACGATTACAGTACTGAACCTTATTAAATTAAAAAAAATTGCGATTCGCTTGCAATTCGATGGCAATTCGCTTGCAATTCGATGGCAATTCGCTTGCGATTCAAAATACTTACTTTACCCTCGAGTAAGTTTTCTTGAATGGTGTATCTCACAAATGTTCGCAAATATGCCTTCGTTAATTTTTTCGATTCCATTTTTGTCAAAACCGCTTCGGAAAATTCGCTTAAAAATACTCAAACGTAGGATTTTTTTTTTGAAGCGCCCAATTCGATGGCAACTCGATGGCAACTCGATGGCAATTCGATGGCAATTCGATGGCAATTCGCTTGCGATTATCAATTTAATTTAATAAGGTTCAGTACTGTACTGCCTATTTCGACTTAACCCTTTCACTCTCAATGACGCTTGAAAGCGCGTTTGCAAACAGTTTGGATCCAGATCAGACGCCGCGTAACGCGGCGTCTGATCTGGTTCCAAACTGTTTGACACTCGTTTTGAAATTTCTTTAATCATACTGCTTTATTCTTTAACTTTGAAACGACATTGCAGACAACAAAGTTGAAGCAAACGACAATGACACGGTGAAGGGGTACACATCTCACGAACAGTTTGGCAATGAAAGGGTTAAAAGGCATTGCAAATAGTTTGTATACAGTTTAGACGATTAAAAGCATAATGTTTATATATACTCTACACTGTTTAACGTTCATATCAATACTCATGTTTACACTCCAAATGTTTAATTCAAATGCCTAATAGAAGCTTGCGGGTAATATTTTATACTAACGACATCATAGCAGTCAATAAGTAACGTTTTCAACACCATGGACCTGTTTCGAATATACTCATTTCATTTGTAAACAGTGTAGACCCAGAATATAGGGCTCCGATTCGATCCCTCTAATCTGGGCCTACACTGTTTGCTTGTTAAGACTAGTAATTATCAAACTACACAGAATTCCAAATAGACTGGTTCCTGTTTTTGGTGACTAAAATATCCACAACGGAACATAATTACCCAAAAGAGTGATTTAGTGTTGAAAAGAGTTAAATGAGGCTTCCGAGTGCAGTTATAGGAGCACATCCTCTATCAATATAATTGTGTGGTAGGTCTCCAGATGCTAATTCCATTAATTAATGTAACTGATATCCAATTTAGCTTCCCTCCGTGACAATTTGCTTTTCTAGCACTCCTTACCACACGTCATATGTCCTTGGAAGACAAGTGCAAATATTATACATTTACATGTGTTTATCACATAAATTGCGGTCTGGGAGTGGAATAAAGCCATTATATAAATATCATTATCATCTAGTGGAATATCGTTTTTTGGGCTCCAGCCTAACCTTTTCGCTCACAAGCGATGCCAAACGACTCCAAATGACGTCTTTTGCTATGACAGTACCGTAAGCAAGGTCAAGTTTTGGCGGAAAATACATATCGCAGAAATACTACAAACTACGGGTTCGATTGACTTAATAGGTGTTTAAAAGTGTTATGTGATAAATAGAATATCATATTCGTGCTCATTACTTATCATTTTAATAAACTCGTTGACTAAAATTAATATGACGCGAGCCAAGGCTCGCGCCATATATTTATTTAGTGAACTCATTTATTAAAAATGATAAATAATGATCACTCATGTAAGATCCTCTATATAAGGCTAACATGTAGAAAAATGAGGAGTTTTGCCGTGTAGATCCATTGTTTGTCAATCTGAGAGACAACTTGTAATAATCCTAATTTGGATGAGGCTGAACACTATTTGCTCAAGACATAGTTATTATTACTGAACTCATCACTGATGAGGGAACGTTTTTTTGGAATTGTGTGTGCGAAACTCTCTGCTGTATAACTTTCTTATCATTATTGAAAGGAATTTAGGTATGGAAATTGTTAAGACAACAAGATATGTTTCCGTGATGGAGAGGTTTATTGGACACTATCATTTGGGACTATACTGTCTAGACACAGCTGCCTGACCACTAAGCCATATGATTCCATAAGCCTCGTGTACTACTCACTAGTACTTTGTGGGCAAATATAGTACAGTGCTCCCTCCCTACAACGGCCCTCCCAACCACGACCCTCTCCTTATGTACAACGAACATCGTCGCTATTCCCTACACAGGACAATAATGTTTTAACATATTGACAGCTGCAATGTCGTCTGCATAAAATTGTCGTGTGCTGCTTTTCTCAAAGTTACATGATTGATATTTTGACAGAAGATATATAATTACAAGTCACAAACAGCTTGAATCCTGAGCAGATATTCAAGCTATATGCAAATGTAAGCAAATTCTTAATTTTCCTCCCTATAACAAATCTCTCCAAATAACACACATCATGTTTGGCTCCGATTTGGGTGTTGTTGCAGACAGGTAGCGCTGCAAATTGTTCGAGTAAAACATCCAAGTACATCAAGTCCTTGATCTCAGTTCATATAGAGAAATTGACCATTTCAATACCATAATGACGTCAAAATACTGACGTCATAACGCGTATGATAGTTTCACTGTATTACTATCGTCTGCTTTTATTTATAAAATTTAGATTGTCAAGCATTTTAGTGACATTAATGTTTAAATATTAAGCAGTTTTGCTCCTGATCAGACGACTTGTTACGCGGCACATGATCAGGATCAAATATGTTTGTAAATGCCGTATTTAGTACTGAACGGGTTACATAACAATCTTATCACACAACCATTTTACAGTGATGAGTTTGGTAAATAAATCGATGGCCATCGATTGCGAGTTGGCTACCGGTCTGAAAAACAGTGGATAAAACGGTATTCTTTCGTTCAAACGCAAACGCATTGCAATGAAATATAGAAAACTACATGTACCTGTTTTAATTTGAGTGGCAAACAGTTTGGAGCCTGATCAGACGCCGGGTTAACCGGCATCTGATCTGGCTCAAAACTGTTTGCAATGAAAATAATAGTCTAAGCATACACTGCACGCTGAACATGAGGCAAAAATTGCTAAATTAAACAGCTAACAATGGTAATTTAACACGCTACAGGCTACAAGGTAAATCTAGGCTTAATTCCTTTAAGGACATGTCCTGACCTACTTTCGGCGCTTACACATAGCCAGGTAAAATCTTGTGCTGCACGAACTCGTCATATTTACTGTAGCAAAGAATCGGCGATAAGTCTCTTATATTTGGTGATTTGGTTTGGAAAACCCCTTGAATATGAGTTTGTAAGGACCTCTCTAGAAAGGATAAGATGGTTTGACTTATTTTACGCACAAGTCCCATGTTTTACAGCTACTTTCACGCCTATTGAGAACAATAAGTGGGGAGTCCATCTAAAGAAATGTCTGATCTGGCTCCAACCTGTTTTCAATGGAAATAATAGTTTTAGTATATAAATGCGTTTATTGGGAAATAATAAAATATCAGTAAAGTTAGCCGCAGCGGTCGCATGCTGCACAAGAATCATACTTATCTCAAGTTGGAACGTGTACGATTATATATATTCGATGTAACATTGCTTACCTATTAACCATTATCAACTATTCTGTTCGAAAAATAACTCTGACAAGTCAGGAAAATCGGACGAGACCATAAAGGAAACAAACTGAACACTGACTTCAAAGTGCCAGATAGATAAACAAAATAATTGCTGTCTGCCCTCTAAGCTATTCTATCCCACAAAAGCCATGATGATGTATGTTTTTTGAGTTCTCGGAATAAATGTTTATTCAGTTGTTACATGTATTGTAAAACATTTCTCAAGAGGCCAGCTAGAAAATAAAATGGCTGGATCATAGCATGTGTTGAAACAAATGACTCCACGCAACGAGGTGTTTAATCATATTACATACAGTGTTCCCTCCCTACCACGGCTCTCCAAACTACCACTCCCTTCTTACAACGACACTTGCCGCTGACTCCGAAACAGGACAATTAGTAACAGCAGCAATTTCGTCTGGTTAAAATTTGTGTGTGCAAATGTTCTCAAAGTTACATTATGGACATTTTGACCGAAAACAACTTAATGGGGAGTGACAAACAACTTGAATCTAGATCAGACGCCGCATTACGCGGCGTCTGATCTGGATTCAAGCTGTTTGTAAATGTAATCCAATTTCCCTCCCTAAAACGACTCCCTCCGAACAACGCACATAGTGTTTGTCTCCCGTTGGATGTCGTTGTAGAGAGGGAAAGCCAAACAGAATGCAAAAGAAAAGTCAAACAATGTAGGACCGAGTTTAGCCTAGCTAAATCAATTAATTCCATTGCAAAACAGTTGGACTCAGATTAGAAGCCGGGCGATTTGTTGCCACTCAAATTAAAATAAATCATGAAAATTGTAAAACAAACAAATAAATCATCTTCTTTTTTTTACTGCAATGTGTTTGCGTTTCGTTTGCGTTTAGATAAAAAGAATAAAAGAGGCCACCATGAGTGTTGATGAAGGATAGGAACATCCCCCCCACCCCACCCCCAACGATGGTCAGAGAATCCATACAAGGACGAGGCTTCCAGAGTCCCTGCGTGAATTTTCTGACCCGAGGAGGAGAAATTCCTATCCTACATCAACAAAACGAATGCCGTATTTTTTTTCTCCCATTTAAATCATTAAAATGTTATACAAATCACTAAGCAGTTTGTGTGCACTTTTCTTGCCAAAACTTTGACGTTGTTTTTAGTAATGTCATTAGAAATGACGTCATTTTGTTACCCGCGTAATGCAGCGCTTGTGGATAAGGTGGGCAAACAATAAACGACGTCACGTTGTACGGAGGATAGATTGATTCCATATGTGGAAATCCCTATCCCACATAGGCGAAAATGGGAGAAAACCGTATTTTTCATTATTTTCTCTGTCTGTGACAAGTCAAAAGTCTAACCAGCAAGCTCATAAATCAGAAGTTTGACACATGCAAAGCGGCCGTCGTCTGGTAATCTAATAGCTTGCCAGTGGCCTGGCATATTTTAATATTTCTCCTTTGTTATGTTTAGGAATTGATTTGTTTAGATTGTCTGTTTTGATATGATTTTTCCATATATCAGATACAATGGAGATGACGATATTCCAACCAAAATGACTGAACTTTGACTCGAACCCTGGTACCGCCACGGAAGCTGGAGTGGTCAAGGTCTGATGGTTTTAAACGTAACTGGGAAATCGTTTCTTCTTCTACCTTTTACCTATCTTCATTTCACCGATTTTCTGAATGGCTCTTTTCTTACTTTCCTATCTTTTTATTTTTATTACCTTCTTTTTCTTGCGCACCGTAGTATAAGTATCAATTTGACAGGACTACGTAAAGATGTAGAAGTAGAACTTAACGCTTTCACTCTTAATGACGTCATCAAGCGCGTTTGCAAACAGTTTGGGTCCTGATCAGACGCCGCGTAACGCGGCGTCTGATCAGAATCCAAATTGTTTGACACTCGTTTTGAAATTTCTTCAGTCATACTGCATTGTCTTAACTTTGAAACGATATTGCAGACAACAAAAATTGAAGCAGACGACAATGAAACGGTGAAGGGGTGAAAAGGTCACCAAAGAATTGGCGGTGGAAATGGTAAAATGACTATTAATGACACTGACGGCAAGCGCATGTCCGTGAACTGTAGAGAATAACACATGTTTTGCGTACATGAATAGCATATACAGTTGAGAAGACGAAATTCCAATACTTTTTTTTCACTGCCAAATTGTTCGTGAAATAATTACCTCTTCACCGTTTCATAGTCATCTGATTCAATGTTGTTGTCTGCAATGTCGTTTCAAATGTAAACAAATAAGGCAGTATGACTGTCGAAATTTCAAAACGAGCGTCAAACAGTTCGGATCCTGATCAGTCGCCGCGTTACGCGGCGTCTAATCAGGATCCAAACTGTTTGCAAACGCGCTTTAACCCTTTCCCCTATAGAAGCGACTTTTAGCGTGTTTAATTTATTCCTCCGCTGAAGAAAATAGTTACAGTTTATACCCTCATGAACAATTACCATTACAACAATTTTACATAGCCTAGCAGATTTAAGCTTAAAGCAGGCTGAAAGTAAAGCAGAATGTGCCTTAAGGCACATTCTGCTTTACTTTCAACCTGCTTTAAGTGGTCACCTGTCTTCAAAACTATAAACAGGCTATGAGGTAAAGGGTTAAAGCGTCATTGAGAATGAAAGGGACACTAAAAGCTAGCGCGTTTCTATAGACTGTAGTAAATTGCACCTTTGTTTCACATACAGTACTCTCTCTACAACAACACCCAATGGGAGACAACGATTGTGTATGTTGTTCGGAAGAAGTTGTTAAAGGTAGGCAAATTGGCTTACATTTGCAAACAACTTGAATCCAAATCAGACGCCGCACATAATCGTGGTAATAGTATTGAAAGAGTTTTCCTTATTCTAAATTTTCTTTCTATGTAAATCCATAAGGTTTGCATTTTGTTGAATGTGGGATGACGTCGATGGGGTTGTGTCGAATGTGGGATGACGTCGACGGGGGTGACGTCGAATGTGGGATTACGTCGGTGGGGTTGCTGTGCGTGTGGTTGGGCATGAGAATTTATACTTTGTGTGCGGCTCAACTAACTCTATCATTCACACACTAAAGGCGTTTTATGTGTTGCTGTTATTCAGTAGCACCTGTTTAGAGTAAATACCGTATTATCTACTATATAACGTCACTCTTGACGTCAGAATACCGACATCTCTACTATACAACGTTATTCATGACGTCAGAAAAACGTCTTTTTCACATAAACACTGGAAATCATTGGGTCATGTTCGTGTTCTAAAATGTAACTGTTGACCCATGCACTTTTTACAGTTCATTCATACATTTGAGAACACGGTATTCTTTCCTGTATAAACGCAAACGCGTTTAATTTTAATTTGAATGCAAACAGTATGGGGTCAGATCAGACCCCAGATAGTCCACGTTTAATGGGGAAACAATAGTTTCCCCTACTGTATTTGAAACAAAGGATTTGCTTTCGTTCAGGCATGCTTATGATGCTTGAGAGACACCTATGTACGGAAATAAACTATCATTTTATCCAGAATTCTCCTTAAAATAAATGTCAGTTGCAATTAACTATATTGACAATAATTGCCGTAATAAAAATAAATTGAAACCTGACGTCAAACTGTAAGATAAGATAAAAAACAACTTCAACATGTCTTGAAAAAAGGTTTTGAAAACGGTTAAAATAACAGCCCCATTTCCTTTTTTTAAACAACTGTAACCCGCTGAGCCCGATCTGCATGTGCAGTCGAAGATACCCGTATTATAAAGTTAAAACGTAGCTAAGCCACGTTTTAACTAAACATAAGGATATGTTTGACTTAAGCAAGCCCAAAATAATGAAATTCAACTATAGGAGTACGCGAAAATCAAGTTTGAAGAGTTCGAGATGTTAAAGTTCAAAAATAAGTATGTTGTAAACAAGCAAGCAGATCATGTAAGCATTCCTACTAATGAAGCTCTCAATTAACTATGATTAACCCTTAGCCTGCCACTCACGACTATAGCTCCATATGCAAACAGCTTGGATCCGGATGAGACGCCGAGTAACTCGGCGTCTCATCCGGATCCAAGCTGTTTGACACTCAGACAACATTTTCAGCAATTTTGAGCAACTTTGAAGCACTTTGAAACTTGAAGCAGACGAGAAATATAGCAGACGACAATTTATTTGGCGGGCTAAGGGTTAACCCTTTACTGCCATGACGTCATTATGTTAAAAAGGAATTGTCTTCTGATTGTATTCCTCAAATTTAAGTTTTAGATAATTTGACTGAATAAATAGTGAAATGGGTGTCATAGTGTTTGAATCCTGATCAGATGCCGCGTTACGCGGCGTCTGATCAGGATCCAAACTGTTTGCAAAAGAACATTGTACTCGGGGTAAGGCAGAGTAGAGGTTAATTATAATGCAGATTTTGATCGCTTCAAGTACCTGAGGACTGCACTAATTACGGTACTATGATACAGTGGAGAAAACGTTATTCTTTCCCAATAAACGCGTTTACGCTTAAACTATTATTTCTATTGCAAACTGTTTGGAGCCAGATGAGACGCCGGGTAACCCGGCGTCTGATCAGGCTCCAAACTGTTTGCCACCAAGATAAACATGAATTATCAGAACTGTCAAAAAGTTGCACTTTTCTACGTTTTAGTGTTTTGCGTTTGCGTTTCGTTTCGTTTCGTTTAAACGGGAAAGAATAACGTATTCTCCACTGTGTGATATGAAATTGTCCATTCCATTACATTAACAATGTTCTATATTCGTGGAAAAGGTCAGCATCATTAGTAAGAAAGTATCACTTATATAACTAGTCCTTAAACCCTTTATACCATACATTATGTCAACTGTTTAAGACAGGTAGTTGTTTCAAGCAGGTCTTCGGGAAATAACTTTCTGTTGTATTCGCTGCCTGTTTTAAGCAGCCACATGCTGGATGAAGAAACGAAGTTATATGCATCTTAGATATATACAGTTAGGTCTCTATTAGAAATACATTGTAGGTGAATTGGATTCTATAGGGAAGGGGTTGTCCCACTATCTACAACGACACCCATCGAGAGACAAACATACTAGTATGTTCGTTGTTCGGAGGAAGTCGTTATAGGGAGGGAAATTTGCTTACATGTGCAAACAGCTTGAATCCAAATTAGACGCCTGTCTGATCTGGATTCAAGCTGTTTGTCCTTCGTCATTAAGTTTTTTTTGTCAAAATGCCTATTATGTAACTTTGAGAAAAACAGCAGACGACAATTTTAAGCAGACAATATAGCAGACGTGAAAAGGTTGGACATATTTGTTATGTTTGGGAAACAACGGCAACTGTTGTTGAAAGGAGGGAATCGTTGTTGGGAGGGCCGCTGTAGGGAGGGAACACTGTATTATAATGTCATTGTCTGCTCTCACACATATCGTCTGCACGTATGTACAAGTTTTAGTATTTTAGACAGTTTTATTTGAGGTCATTTACGTGAATATCGATTATTTAAGTTCCTGATCAGCACGTTTTTATTTGTGAAGAAAGATATGTGACTACTTAAATCAGATTGAAAGTAAAGCATTTCTTACAGCGCATTCTGCTTTACTGTCAACCTGCTTTAAGCTATCATCTGTTAGGATATAAATTTTATATAATATTGATACGTATTCATTTGTGTGTTAGGTGGAGCTATTTTCTTCAGTGAAGGAATAAATTAAATGCGTATAAAGGCGTATTAAAGGGGTGATTGGTTAAACAGTTATTTCAATTGCAAACAGATTTGGGCCAGATCAATCACCAGGCAACCCAGCGTCTCTGCAAACTGAAACCCACTGCAATGCTATTAAATGGAACTATTTTCATTAGTGAAGGAATATATTTTAGGCGCAAAAAAGGTCTTTTTATATGGAAATGGGTTAACCAATTACACCATAGCCTGTTTCAAGTTTTGAAAACCACTTAAAGCAGGCTAAAAGTAAAGCAGAATGCGCTATCTGCTTTAATCTATCATCTACTAGAATATAGAAAAAATATTTCTTATGATACATATTCATGACTGTATAAGTTGGAATTATTTTCTTCAGTGGAGGAATATATCAAAAGCGTAAAAAGGCGAATTTATGGGGTAATGGGTTAAAGCAAAGTGGCAGTTAAACAAGAAAGCTCTTTTCTGTTTTACTGTCATCATGCTATAAGCTGCCACGTGTCTTTTATACATATGGCGAGTAACCAGCGGGAATTTAACTTTTTGCTTAGGTCTAAACAAATCGGTTAAATTGAATAAAATAGACGCCGGCTTGGCTGTCGTTTGTACATATACCGGCGCGGGGCTACCGCGAGACATTTTAGCTCGCTTCTGCAGGTACTCCGTGTACAGTGATGACTGAATCTATCGACTCCAAACATGAGCGGGTGACACTGCGGACACGATAAATCCCCTGACTATACACACAAATAATAAACAAAAACGCAGCTGAGGCTTTTGTTCGATACGATGCACCTATAAAGAGTACACTAAGTCTTGTCCTATGCAAACAGTGTAGATCCAGATCATGGTCTGCACTGTTTGGCATTTTACAATACATGGGGGAAAATGTATTCTTCAATGTACAATATTCGTAAAAGATGCGTGTTATTAGGGATCAACGGTTAAACAGGCCATTGTCATAAGGACATTCAATCGGAAACAGTTCTCATACAGCAGCGGAACCCGTGCTTTAGTCTGGGTTTAATATTTTGATTTCTGTATTAAAGCCGTAAAGCAACAGCGATAAACATCTACATTGCTACTTTTGAAACAACATAACAAGCCTGTCTGTGGAGACGATTTCAATCCTTTGCCTGCTGATATTGCATTGTTTTGTTTTTGCAAACAGTTTGGACCAAGACCAAACGACGCGAATCTCGGCGTCTTCTTGGGACCCAAACTGCTTTATAATCATCTTTATACTTGTTTAATTCAAAAATGAATAAATCTATATTAAACACATTTTGCAGACGACAAAAAAAAAACACATTTTTACAGCAAAATAAGGGTTAAGTTTCGTTCATTTCAAATGTGTCGGTCCTTTTTTTCATTTGGGTGTGGCGCTATATGCCACCTGCACTTGTAGATACTGACCGGATACGACATTACAATTGTTCCTTACATGTCAACACTTTCAAAGCATTTGTTCATTTCAACTGCAGGTGTTATTTTGTGTCGGTCCTTTCTTACATTCCATTACATGACAATAAGATACAGTAAACCTCCTATATAACGACCAATGAATTATGTCATGTATAAGGTGTTTGAGACAGCTGCCTACTTAGAGCAGCTTGAATTTAGGAATCTTAAGCAGCTATCCCTTTTACTTTCACCTCGCGTTAAGCTGAAAACTGTCCTTCGAACAAGTCTCTCACTTAGTCACTGGTCGTTATAGAGCAGGTGTACTGTACTTATTTTCACCAATCGAACAATGTCTCCGTAGATAAATATGCCCTTAACAACCATATACTATTACAGCCAACCCGCTCCGCTCACTTCCCGTCAATATAAACATATGTCCATTTCCAACCGCAATTACGCTTAATACAGTACAAACCATATTCTTTAACGATTTCAACCCTACTTTCAGCTGTCAAGTTCAGGCCGACAATTTAACACATTCAAAACTGAAGAAAGAAAGAGCCATTTACTATTTTCAAACAGCCTTACAGGTATGGGATAACTAATTTCAACACATTTGTTTTTCTCAATACTTACAAGAAAATGTTCATGTTACCCGGCGTCTGATCTGGCTCCAAACTGTTTGCAATGAAAATAATAGTCTAAGCGTAGGCGGGGTTACATGTATTTGGAGAGAAATGTTTCTCAGTGGTACACTGCACGCTGAACATGGAGCACATAATGCTAACCTAAACAGCTAACAATGGTAATTGAACACTCTACAGGTTATAAGGTAAATCTAGGCTTAATTCCTTAAAGACATGTCCTGACCTACTTTCGGCGCTTACACATAGCCAGGTACAATCTTGTGCTTCACGAGCTCGTCAGATTTACTGTAGCAAAGAATCGGCGATAAGTCTCATGCGAGGCCCGTTTCTTATATTTGGTGATTTGGTTTGGAAAACCCCTTGAATATGAGTTTGTAAGGGCCTCTCTAGAAAGGATAAGATGGTTTGACTTATTTTACGCACAAGTCCCATGTTTTACAGCTACTTTCACGCCTATTGAGAACAATAAGTGGGGAGTCCATCAAAAGAAATGTCTGATCTGGCTCAAACCTGTTTTAAATGGAAATAATAGTTTTAGTATATAAATGCGTTTATTGGGAAATAATAAAATATCAGTAAAGTTAGCGCAGCGGTCGCATGCTGCACAAGAATCATACTTATCTCAAGTAGGAAAGTGTACGATTATATATATTCGATGTAACATTGCTTACCTATTAACCCATATCAACAATTCTGTTCGAAAAATAACTCTGACAAGTCAGGACAATCGGACAAGACCATGAAGGAAACAAACTGAACACTGACTTCAAAGTGCCAGATAGATAAACACAATAATTGCTGTCTGTTCTCTAAGCTATGCTTTCCCACAAAAGCCATGTTGATGTATGTTTTTTGAGTTCTCGGAATAAATGTTTATTCAGTTGTTATTGTAAAACATTTCTCAAGAGGCCAGCTAGAAAATAAAATGGCTGGATCATAACATGTGTTGAAACAAATGACTCCACGCAACGAGGTGTTTAATCAAATTGCATACAGTGTTACCTCCCTACCACGGCTATCCAAACAACCACTCCCTTCTTACAACGACACTTGCCACTGTCTCCGAAACAGGGCAATTAGTAACAGCTGCAATTTCGTCTGGTTAAAAATTTTGTGTGCAAATTTTCTCAAAGTTACATTATGGACATTTTGACCGAAAACAACTTAATGGGGAGTGACACACAACTTGAATCCAGATCAGACGCCGCATTACGCGGCGTCTGATCTGTATTCAAGCTATGTGTAAATGTAATCCAATTCCCTCCCTAAAACGACTCCCTCCGAACAACGCACATAGTGTTTGTCTTCCGTTGGATGTCGTTGTAGAGAGAGAAAGCCAAACAAAATGCAAAAGAAAGGTCAAACAATGTAGGACCGAATTTAGCCTAGCTAAATCAATTAATTCCATTGCAAAACAGTTGGACTCAGATCAGAAGCCGGGCGATTTGTTGCCACTCAAATTAAAATAAATCATGAAAATTGTAAAACAAACAAATAAATCATCTTCTATTTTTTACTGCAATGTGTTTGCGTTTCGTTTGCGTTTAGATAAAAAGAATATAAGAGGCCACCATGAGTGTTGATGAAGGATAGGAACACCCCCCACCGATGGTCAGAAAATCCATGCAAGGACGAGGCTTGCCGAGTCCCTGCGTGAATTTTCTGACCCCAGGAGGAGAAATTCCTATCCTACATCAACAAAACGAATACTGTATTATTTTCTCCCATTTAAATCATTAAAATGTTATACAAATCACTGAGCAGTTTGTGTGCACTTTTCTGCCAAAACTTTGACGTTGTAATGTCATTAGAAATGACGTCATTTAGTTATCCGCGTCATGCAGCGCTTGTGGATAAGGTGGGCAAACAATAAACGACGTCACGTTGTACGGAGGATAGATTGATTCCATATGTGGAAATCCCTATCCCACATAGGCGAAAATGGGAGAAAACCGTATTCTTCACTATTTTCTCTGTCTGTGACAAGTCAAAAGTCTAACCAGCAAGCTCATAAATCAGAAGTTTGACACATGCAAATCGGCCGTCGTCTGGTAATCTAATAGCTTGCCAGTCGCCTGGCATATTTTAATATTTCTCTTTTGTTATGTTTAGGAATTGATTTGTTTAGATTGTCTGTTTTGATATGATTTTTCCATATATCAGATACAATGGAGATGACGATATTCCAACCAAAATGACTGAACTTTGACTCGAACCCTGGTACCGCCACGGAATCTGGAGTGGTCAAGGTCTGATGGTTTTAAACGTAACTGGGAAATCGTTTCTTCTTCTACCTTTTACCTATCTTCATTTCACCGATTTTCTGAAGGCTCTTTTCTTACTTTCCTATCTTTTTCTTTTTATTACCTTCTTTTTCTTGCGCACCGTAGTATAAGTATCAATTTGACAGGACTACGTAAAGATGTAGATGTAGAACTTAACGCTTTCATTCTTAATGACGTCATCAAGCGCGTTTGCAAACAGTTTGGGTCCTGATCAGACGCCGCGTAACGCGGCGTCTGATCAGAATCCAAATTGTTTGACACTTGTTTTGAAATTTCTTCAGTCATACTGCATTGTTTTAACTTTGAAACGATATTGCAGACAACAAAAATTGTAGCAGACGACTATGAAACGGTGAAGGGGTAAAAATCTCACCAAATAAATGTGATGGTGGTGAAAGGGTAAAATGACTTATTTATGACACTGATGGCAAGCGCGTTTCCGTGAACTGTAGAGAATAACACATGTTTTGCGTACATGAATAGCATAAACAGTTGAGAAGACGAAATTCCAATACTTTTTTTTCACTGCCAAATTGTTCGTGAAATAATTACCCCTTCACCGTTTCATAGTCATCTGATTCAATGTTGTTGTCTGCAATGTCGTTTCAAATGTAAACAAATAAGGCAGTATGACTGTCGAAATTTCAAAACGAGCGTCAAACAGTTCGGATCCTGATCAGTCGCCGCGTTACGCGGCGTCTAATCAGGATCCAAACTGTTTGCAAACGCGCTTTAACCCTTTCCCCTATAGAAGCGACTTTTAGCGTGTTTAATTTATTCCTCCGCTGAAGAAAATAGTTACAGTTTATACCCTCATGAACAATTACCATTACAACAATTTTACATAGCCTAGCAGATTTAAGCTTAAAGCAGGCTGAAAGTAAAGCAGAATGTGCCTTAAGGCACATTCTGCTTTACTTTCAACCTGCTTTAAGTGGTCACCTGTCTTCAAAACTATAAACAGGCTATGAGGTAAAGGGTTAAAGCGTCATTGAGAATGAAAGGGACACTAAAAGCTAGCGCGTTTCTATAGACTGTAGTAAATTGCACCTTTCTTTCACATACAGTACTCTCTCTACAACAACACCCAATGGGAGACAACAATTGTGTATGTTGTTCGGAAGAAGTTGTTAAAGGGAGGGAAATTGGCTTACATTTGCAAACAACTTGAATCCAAATCAGACGCCGCGAATAATCTTGGTAATAGTATTGAAAGATTTTTCCTTATTCTAAATTTTCTTTCTATGTAAATCCATAAGGTTTGCATTTTGTGTGCGGCTCAACTAACTCTATCATTCACACACTAAAGGCGTTTTATGTGTTGCTGTTATTCAGTAGCACCTGTTTAGAGTAAATACCGTATTCTCTACTATATAACGTCACTCTTGACGTCAGAATACCGACATCTCTACTATACAACGTTATTCATGACGTCAGAAAAACGTCTTTTTCACATAAACACTGGAAATCATTGGGTCATGTTCGTGTTCTAAAATGTAACTGTTGACCCATGCACTTTTTACAGTTCATTCATACATTTGAGAACACGGTATTCTTTCCTGTATAAACGCAAACGCGTTTAATTTTAATTTGAATGCAAACAGTATGGGGTCAGATCAGACCCCAGATAGTCCACGTTTAATGGGGAAACAATAGTTTCCCCTACTGTATTTGAAACAAAGGATTTGCTTTCGTTCAGGCATGCTTATGATGCTTGAGAGACACCTATGTACGGAAATAAACTATCATTTTATCCAGAATTCTCCTTAAAATAAATGTCAGTTGCAATTAACTATATTGACAATAATTGCCGTAATAAAAATAAATTGAAACCTGACGTCAAACTGTAAGATAAGATAAAAAACAACTTCAACATGTCTTGAAAAAAGGTTTTGAAAACGGTTAAAATAACAGCCCCATTTCCTTTTTTTAAACAACTGTAACCCGCTGAGCCCGATCTGCATGTGCAGTCGAAGATACCCGTATTATAAAGTTAAAACGTAGCTAAGCCACGTTTTAACTAAACATAAGGATATGTTTGACTTAAGCAAGCCCAAAATAATGAAATTCAACTATAGGAGTACGCGAAAATCAAGTTTGAAGAGTTCGAGATGTTAAAGTTCAAAAATAAGTATGTTGTAAACAAGCAAGCAGATCATGTAAGCATTCCTACTAATGAAGCTCTCAATTAACTATGATTAACCCTTAGCCTGCCACTCACGACTATAGCTCCATATGCAAACAGCTTGGATCCGGATGAGACGCCGAGTAACTCGGCGTCTCATCCGGATCCAAGCTGTTTGACACTCAGACAACATTTTCAGCAATTTTGAGCAACTTTGAAGCACTTTGAAACTTGAAGCAGACGAGAAATATAGCAGACGACAATTTATTTGGCGGGCTAAGGGTTAACCCTTTACTGCCATGACGTCATCATGTTAAAAAGGAATTGTCTTCTGATTGTATTCCTCAAATTTAAGTTTTAGATAATTTGACTGAATAAATAGTGAAATGGGTGTCATAGTTTTTGGATCATGATCTGACGCCGCGTTACGCGGCGTCTGATCAGGATCCAAACTGTTTGCAAAAGAACATTGTACTCGGGGTAAGGCAGAGTAGAGGTTAATTATAATGCAGATTTTTGATCGCTTCAAGTACCTGAGGACTGCACTAATTACGGTACTATGATACCGTGGAGAAAACGTTATTCTTTCCCAATAAACGCGTTTACGCTAAAACTATTATTTCTATTGCAAACAGTTTGGAGCCAGATCAGACGCCGGGTAACCCGGCGTCTGATCAGGCTCCAAACTTTTTGCCACCAAGATAAACATGAATTATCAGAACTGTCAAAAAGTTGCACTTTTCTACGTTTTAGTGTTTTGCGTTTGCGTTTCGTTTCGTTTAAAAAGGGAAAGAATAACAGATTCTCCACTGTGTGATATGAAATTGTCCATTCCATTACATTAACAATGTTCTATATTCGTGGAAAAGGTCAGCATCATTAGTAAGATAGTATCACTGATATAACTAGTCCTTAAACCCTTTATACCATACATTATGTCAACTGTTTAAGACAGGTGGTTGTTTCAAGCAGGTCTTCGGGAAATAACTTTCTGTTGTATTCGCTGCCTGTTTTAAGCAGCCACATGCTGGATGAAGAAACGAAGTTATATGCATCTTAGATATATACAGTTAGGTCTCTATTAGAAATACATTGTAGGTGAATTGGATTCTATAGGGAAGGGGTTGTCCCACTATCTACAACGACACCCATCGAGAGACAAACATACTAGTATGTTCGTTGTTCGGAGGAAGTCGTTATAGGGAGGGAAATTTGCTTACATGTGCAAACAGCTTGAATCCAAATTAGACGCCTGTCTGATCTGGATTCAAGCTGTTTGTCCTTCGTCATTAAGTTTTTTTTGTCAAAATGCCTATTATGTAACTTTGAGAAAAACAGCAGACGACAATTTTAAGCAGACAATATAGCAGACGTGAAAAGGTTGGACATATTTGTTATGTTTGGGAAACAACGGCAAATGTTGTTGAAAGGAGGGAATCGTTGTTGGGAGGGCCGCTGTAGGGAGGGAACACTGTATTATAATGTCATTGTCTGCTCTCACACATATCGTCTGCACGTATGTACAAGTTGTAGTATTTTAGACAGTTTTATTTGAGGTCATTTACGTGAATATCGATTATTTAAGTTCCTGATCAGCACGTTTTTATTTGTGAAGAAAGATATGTGACTACTTAAATCAGATTGAAAGTAAAGCATTTCTTACAGCGCATTCTGCTTTACTGTCAACCTGCTTTAAGCTATCATCTGTTAGGATATAAATTTTATATAATATTGATACGTATTCATGTGTGTGTTAGGTGGAGCTATTTTCTTCAGTGAAGGAATAAATTAAATGCGTATAAAGGCGTATTAAAGGGGTGATTGGTTAAACAGTTATTTCAATTGCAAACAGATTTGGGCCAGATCAATCACCAGGCAACCCAGCGTCTCTGCAAACTGAAACCCACTGCAATGCTATTAAATGGAACTATTTTCATTAGTGAAGGAATATATTTTAGGCGCAAAAAAGGTGTTTTTATATGGAAATGGGTTAACCAATTACACCATAGCCTGTTTCAAGTTTTGAAAACCACTTAAAGCAGGCTAAAAGTAAAGCAGTTTGCAATAGAAATAATAGTTTAAGCGTAAACGCGTTTATTGGGAAAGAATAACGTTTTCTCCACTGTATCATAGTACCGTAATTAGTGCAGTCCTCAGGTACTTGAAGCGATCTAAATCTGCATTATAATTAACCTCTACTCTGCCTTACCCCGAGTACAATGTTCTTTTGCAAACAGTTTGGTTACCCGGCGTCTGATCTGGCTCCAAACTGTTTGCACTGGAAATAATAGTTTTAGCGTAAACGCGTTTATTGGGAAAGAATAAGAGATTCTCCACTGTACTATCGATCTACACTTTTTTCAATGCAATAAGGCAGGTTATTTTTCGATGCTTTTGCGTTTAAACGGGAAAGAATAACGTCTTCTTTACTATATAACCTGTATACTGATACAACCTTGTTAATCCCTTACAGTGGAGAATCTGTTATTCTTTCCCAATAAACGCGTTTACGCTAAAACTATTATTTGCAGTGCAAACAGTTTGGAGCCAGATCAGACGCCGGGTAACCCGGCGTCTGACCAGGCTCCAAACTGTTTGCCACCAAGAGAAACAAGAATTATCAGAATTGTCCAAAAGTTGTTCTTTTCTACGTTTTAGTGCTTTGCGTTTGCGTACGTTTGCGTTTAAACGGGAAAGAATAACAGATTCTCCACTGTAATCCCTTACAACGCTTGCAAAGTCAATGTAAGTCACAGATGACTGAAAAGTGCTAATTACAATTAAGAAATGACCTGAGTATGTCGGCGTTTAAGCGAAATAAACGGCAGAAAATGATCGGCAAATTTACCATTAATCGCTAGCGCTATATTTCTTATATTTACATTATAAATGCTGTAAGTTCTAATATTAGATGAACATTTTATTAGTATGCATGTATGTTTAATCCATGTTTGAGGTTGTTAACACGACTACTGTGCACTCTGAAAGGAACAGCTATAACCGTATAACCGAAGCTGTGATTCGCGGAGAAATGATCCATAAGTCACGCCTTCTCTTGCGAAATATATCGACATATCCCGTCCCCTAGACCAATTGCGTCTATAAGTATTAAACGTCATTGTATTCAATGGAATTGATTTGGGCAAATATAAATATTCCAGAGTGTTTGCCAGATTAAAATGAGATAGAATTGACGAGAAATTGTCATTTTCTACGTTTTATTACGATGCTTTTGCGTTTCGTTTTGGTTTAAACGAGAGAGAATAACATCTTCTCCACTGTATAATATATATTTTTTACAACCTTACATGTACAGTGGAGAATCTGTTATTCTTTCCCAATAAACGCGTTTACGCTAAAACTATTATTTACAATACAAACAGTTTGGAGCCAGATCAGACGCCGGGTAACACGGCGTCTGATCAGGCTCCAAACTGTTTGCCACCAAGATAAAGATGAATTATCAGAATTGTCAAAAAGTTGTACTTTTCTACGTTTAAGTGTTTTGCGTTTGCGTACGTTTGCGTTTAAACGGGAAAGAATAACAGATTCTCCACTGTATTTGTCCGTTACAACGCTTACAAAGTCGATTCAAGTCACCTATGACCTATAATGGCTTATTATCAATGAGACATTGAACATTCCAGATCATACCAAAGGATTTCGTAGTATACGATTATAAAGATATTTTGTTAAAGCAGAAAAAGAACAGGAGTATATTAATAACGTTCTTATAAGTATGTATATTACTTGTTCTTTGCAATGAAACATTTGGACTTCATGAATTAACCCCCTACCCAATAGTCTGTTTCTAGTTTTGAAAATAGGTGATTATTAAAACAGGTTGAAAGTAAAGCAGAATACGCCTTAAAGCAATACAGTCGAACTTCGATTTATCGAACTCGCTAAACTCGAACTATCCGATAGTTCGACACAAGAAGTGCATTATTGCATGATCGGTTAAGTCGAACATACCCATATTTTAAAGTTAAAACGTGGCTTAGCCACGTTTTAACTTTGAAATACGGGTAAGTTCGATTTAACCGATTTCGAGATATCGAAGTTCGAGTGTATATGGTTCCTTCATAACACAGTTTTTTGGACCAAAGGAAGGTTTTAATACCTTAAATCGGAGTTCCATATTGCATTAGGCGTCTTTATATAAATGACCTTGGTTGAGATTTAAATGGCAGAATACCGTTAATGTAGTAAATTGAATTACAGTAAAACCCCTGTAAACCGGACATGTTTGGGGACATCAATGGCCAGTTTAGAGGGGCTTCCGGTTTAGAGGGGTTTACGGTTTAGAGGGGTTTTAATCCATATCTTGTTTCTAGTATGGAAGATAGGTGATCACTTAAAGCAGGTTGAAAGTAAAGCAGAATGCGCCTTAAGGCGCATTCTGCTTCCCTTCAACCTGCTTTAAGCTATCATCTGCTAGAATATAGAAAATATTTCTGTAGATACGTATTTATGAATTTATTTTCTTCAGTGAAGGAATAAATCAAAGGTGTAATAAATAAAGACGGATAAGAAAAAGGACCAATAGGTTTGTCCGGTTTAGAGATAATTCCGATATTTTGAGGTTCCGGTTTAGAGGGGTTTCACTGTATGTTGTTCCCTCATGACACAGTTTCTATTAACATAGAACAGTTTTTAATACCTTAAATCGGAGTTCAATATTGCATTAGGCGTCCGTATATAGATGACTTTGGTTGAGATTAAAAGGACAGACTACTGTTAATGTAATAACTTTGATAACGCAATTTTCCAGACCGTCATTACTTGATATAATTATAAGAAGCCAGTAAAGTCATCATTTCAGATAAGATCACATTTTGTGCTTAATGGGCTCATCACATTTTATATACATGTATACATTGCCCCAGCAGATAACATTGTTGTCCTCGTTTAATTGCAAATGCAATGTACATGTACTAGAATGTACACATTTCAAATTTTGATACTTTTTTTATCAGGTAAAGGGTTAATGAGCTGCATAATTGTAATTGTTCAATGATTTGCAAATACATAGAGGATAACTGTTTTTTTCAGTGTAAGATCGAAATTTAATCCATTGAGTGAACATCAGACGTTATATTTTCACGAGTGGCGAAGCCACGAGTGAAAATATAACAGTCTGATGTTCACGAAATGGATTAAATTCGATCTTACACTGAAAAAACACAGTTATTCTATTTATTTATGCTTTTAAGCCACTTTTTAAACGAAATTGTTTAAAAATTGAAAGCGAACGTACATTATTTATCCCGTGTTGAGCCCCACGTTTTATGTCGAACACATGTGCGTGACAGTTGGCGGTATAATGACGTCATCCGAATGACTTCGTTGCTCCCGAGTTTGGATTCGTGCTCTTCCGGTGAGTAGTTCGCGACAAATCGGACTGCCGGAATTTAACGATAAGACACGATTGACTACGATTCTTGGGGAGCCCTACGGGGAAAATTCATAATAAAAGCGATTGGTGATAATCCACTGCAGTGGATTACCAAGTGATCATCCACTGCTATATCGTGGTAATCCACCGAAAAGCATAAATAAAACCGTTTAATAGTCATAAATGGACTTATATAAACACTGTTATCTTGAAATTGTAGGAGTAAAAGGTTTTATAAAAGCAGCCGACAAAATCCCCATCCCTTGATACCCTTGCACCCTGATATATAGTAATCCCTCTCTACAACACTCAATGGGAGGCACAGATTGTTATGCCTTAAGCGGCGTCTGATCTGGAATCAAGCTGCTTGTCACTCGTCATTAAACTTTTTTCTATCAATATGTCAAATATGTAACTTTGAGACAAACAGCAGACGACACCTTTAAGCAGAATATATTACAGCAGTGTATGCCTTATACTTACTTTTCCTGTTTAACCCTTTACCCCATAGAAGCGCCTTTTAGCGGATATGATTTATTCATCCGCTGAAGAAAGTAGTTCCAATTTAATCAGTAATGAATATATATTATAGGGAATATTTTCTATATTATAGCACATGATAGCTTAAAGCAGGCTGAAAGTAAAGCAGAATGCGCCCTAAGGCGCATTCTGCTTTACTTTCAACCTGTTTTAAGTAGTCACCTATCTTAAGTACTAGAAATAGGCTACCAGGTAAAGGGTTAAGGATCTGCGGCAAGTGTTGTTATAAGGAGCGAGTCATTTTGGGAGGGTCGTTGTAGGGAGGGGGCACTATATTTTGGAGTAACGTTTGACGAATGAGTCACATGTTGTATCATCAGATTTTTCTGACTTGTCCGAGTTAATTTTAGAACAGAACAGTTAATAATGGTAAATAGGTAACAGGGTACATGAAACATCGGATCTATATAGTAGCACACTTTTCAACTTGAGATAAGATGATCCTCGTGCAGCACGAGACAGCTGCGCTAATTTTACTGATATGTTTTTTATTCTCAATAAACGTGTTTATGCTAAAACTATTATTTCCATTGCAAACAGGTTGGAGCAAGATCAGAAGCCAGGGTAACCCGGCGTCTAATCAGGTTCCAGCCTGTTTGATACTCAGACTAAAAATATAAATTTAAAATTTCTAAAAGTAAATTTAAACAGTTTAGTGCATTTGCGTTTGCGTTTAAACGGGAAAGAAAAACTGTCTTCTCTACTGTACATTGCGCACAATAAATACAACTCTCCGTATCTCTAACTGGCTGTACGAAAATAATCCAGTACGGTACTCATCCTTTTTTAAAGTTTTGGAATGTTCCAATCTAAATTTAACTCGGCCAAGTCAGAAGAAAACACTAATACGCGTGACTACTTTGTCACATGTTGTAACAACAATGTTTTTCCTAGTCCACGTGACAACCGTGTTTATGTAAGAAACCATGCTAATGTTCCTGATGATGTCTGTGTGTGGGTTTGGAAAGTTTTAATTGCCATTACTTGTCGTTTATTTGCAGACTTTTCCCCTACGACAACTAAATTGACGGTTTATTGTAGGTCATTAACCCGAACATATGTAACTATCCATACAAAACACTTGCATCTACATGATACATGGATGATCTTACATGAGTGCTCATTATTTATCATTTTATGATGACCGAGTTGACAAAAGCTCGTGCTATGTTTATTTCAGTCAACGAGTTTATTAAAATTGATAAGGAATGGGCACCTATGTGAGATTCCATTGTTCTCACATAACTATCCCAGTTTTCTATAGCGAAACAACGATCACGAACATCCTCGTTCCAACATCTCCAACATGTGTGAGATAAACTTGATGACGTCACACCAACGTCTTTATTTATAAAGCCGTCATTACGTCACCGGGATTCCAAAAAACACATTGCTTCAGCAAATAACTTAAACTCATTGGTCATGTGAGAAAAAGGATATGGCTTTATGCTACTCACATGTTATGTGATAAAACACCATTTGTTACGAAACATGTACACATGTTTGCCCTTCTGCACATAACTTTTTAACCCATTTCCAAATAGCCGGTTTCTTGTGTTGAATTTACGGATATGTAACATATTAAGAACTATTTTCATTTCCTAGTAAACGATAGCGTAAAAAAGGCTGGAAGCTAAACGAAAAGCAGAATGGGCCGTTCAAATTGCTTTAAGTACATGTAGTCACTTGTCTTCAAAACCAGAATTAGCATACATGTAATACAATATTAACCTTTTCGCTCTCAATGACGCTTCAAAGCGCATTTGAAAACAGTTTTGATTCTGATCAGACGCCGCGTTACGCGGCGTCTGATCAGGATCAGAACTGTTTGACACTTGTTTTGGAATGTCTTCAGCCATATTACCTTACCTTTTTACACCGAAACGACATTGCAGACACCAAAAAATTGAAGCAGACGACAATGAAATGGTAAAGGGTTAAAACTCGCGCGAAATATTTGGCAGTGAAAGAGTTATAGTCAAGTGTTACCTGAATGATGAATTATGTGAAATCTGTTCTAACCACAGACAGCAATTTCCTCCACGAGGACACGGCGATCGGTGTCCTGATTTATTTATTATGAAGAAGAGCGCAATTCCAACTCCATAAATGTGCATATTAATCCAAATAACCATAATCTATGAGAGCTATTTCCTGCATAAGGATAATAACATTGTCTGTGAAAAGACAATTATGTCTAGTTAAAACGGTGAAGAAATGTTATTCTTTCTAAGAACAGGTGTTTGTGTTAAAACACTTTTTTTATTGAAATCAGTTTGGAGCACGAACAGACATCGGGTAGCCCTACGTTTTAAGCCCCAAACTGTTACAGTGGAGAATCTGTTATTCTTTCCCGTTTGAACGCAAACGTACGCAAACGCAAAGCACTAAAACGTAGAAAAGTGCAACTTTTGGACAATTCTGATAATTCATGTTTATCTTGGGGGCAAACAGTTTGGAGCCTGATCAGACGCCGGGTTACCCGGCGTCTGATCTGACTCCAAACTGTTTGCACTGTAAATAATAGTTTAAGCGTAAACGCGTTTATTGGGAAAGAATAACACATTCTCCACTGTAGTCGTTCTGATATGACTTTATTTCATTTTTAACAAGACAATTAATGTGTTTCTGTCTGTACTGAATCTGGATATTGGTTGGATTAAAGTTACTTTATCATTTCCACTGTCAATGACGCCTTTGTAAATAGTTTGCGTCGTCTGATCAGGATCCAAACTGTTTGACACTCATTTGGATATTCCGTGAGGCAAACTGCCTTCAGTCTTAATTTAAAACGATATTGCAGACAGCAATATTGAAGAAGACGACTGTATGGCGTTGAAGGGGTAAAACACTCACAATAATGTTGGCAGTGAACGAGCTTAAATAAGCCAATTTATTCTTTGGGAAAACATTTTAACTGTTTTCCATAATTGTCTTATCTCTTGACTTTGCTATTTTCAAATGACGCGGAAATTGCACAGAACACGACAGGAAATTGATGTTTGGTCGCAATAAGGTCTCAGTGAATCCATTAATGCAGCAGGTATTGTCTTATAAATAGAGGATGTCACATGAGTGCTCATTATTTATCATTTTTATTAAAATCGTTGACTAAAACTAATATGACGCGAATTTTAGTCAACGAGTTTTTTAAAAATGATAAGTAATGAGCACGAATGTGAGATTTTATTGATCCCATAACAATTTTAAACACCTATTAAATCAATCGAACCCATAGTTTGTAGTCTTTCTGCTGTATAGATTTTCCGCCAAAATCTCACGTTGTTTACGGTAACGTCATCGCTAATGACGTCATTTGGTGTCCCGCTACATGCAGCGCTTGTGGACGAAAAGGTTTGGCCGGAGTACAAAAAACGATATTTCATTAGTTGATTACAATATTTATACAATGGCTTCATACCTGTCCCAGACCGCTAGTTATGTCATAAATATAAATGTTCAACTCATTCAACTCTAGTTAAGTGTACAGTAACATCTCTCCATGGCGACAACTAAATTGTGTAAACTATTAGGTATTTAAGACAGGTAAATGCTTAAAGCAAGGTAACAGTTAAACAGAACGCTCCTTTAGGAGCGTTCTGTTTTACTGTCACATTGCTTTAAAAGTCTCCTCTGTTTTATACAATCAATTAGACTTCGTTTTAATGGTCATACTAGAGAGGTATATTTCGATATATTCCTTAACTATTCAGCATCCGGCATAATATGTTGCCTTTTAACAATAAAACATATTGGTAATACATGTGTATCTGACGCGGGCTGTGCTAAATGCAGGGTAAAAGAAAAGGCAGACATTTACTAAAGGAGCTATCTGCATTATTTTACGTAATATGTATTCCGTGCGGACGGCTAGTCACTGCCTAGTCTATAAGATAGATAGTGGAGTATTTGAGAAGCTACATTAGAAAATACATCCGTCGTCACATACATGTTTGACGTTTAAATGGCGTTATTATTTAGAGTTATTCAAACTAAATACACTGGGTTTATCACAGTATCGAACTGATCAGTTCTTTCAACTAGCTAGGACCAGTAACGTTGGCATTGGACTAAATAGAAACAAAAAGTACAAAGCAGATACAACACAAATATTTCAGTTAAAAACTTTAATTTTACAATAAAATGATAGATAAGAAACTCTCCAATTAATGCCAAGTTATCAACTCATTTGTTGCAAGCGCCCTATAAAAGAGACATATGCAAACAGTGAAGACTCTGATCAGACGCCGCATAATGCGGCGTCTGATCAGAGTCTACACTATTTGCTAATATGCATTTCAATATAACACACAAAACGAAAATGGATATTTACACCTGGTACCCTTTATACCAAACATGGACTAATTCAATATTATCATAAGCATATCCACTTGGCATAAATGGGTAAAAGACAAACCAAACTCTGTCATTCATAGAAAGATTTGATGTTTAGAGTATGTCAGAAGCCACGTAGAAATAATCATAAGTTGTCAACGGTGGTTTGACATTTAGATGAGACAGTTGACACAGTTTATGTTTAGTATGGGATTATTCAAATTGACTATATCGTGTTTGTCAAAATATCGACAAGACCAATTTCTTCAATTAGCTAGGATCAATCAATTTGTCGTTAAACTTCAAATTCAAAATACAATATTAATGGTGTGTTAAATTATTAGTTAAGAAACACACATTCCAGATAAATGAAATATACAATACCATGATGGGTAAAATATCAATTAAATAGAGGATAACGGTTTTATTTTCAGTATAAAATAGAAATTTAATCCATTGATTGAACATCAGACATTATATTTTCACACTAATGGCAATATAACAGTCTGGTGTTCACGAAATGGATTAAATTCCATCTACTACTGAAAAAAACAGTTATTCTATTTTATTTTTTTTATGCCACTTTTAAAACGAAATTGTTCGACAATTGAAAGCGAAAGTACATGCTTTAACCCGTGTTGAACCCCAAGTTTGATATCGAACACATTTTCGTGACTTTTGCCGTACAATGACGTCACTGCTTTATTGATTTGAAGTCATCGGAATTACGTCGTTACTTCCGATCCTGGATTCGAGTTCTTCCAATAAGTGGTTCGCGACAAATCGGGCTGAAGGAATGAAAACGATAGGACACGATTGACTACGATTCTTGGGGAGCCCTACGGGGAAAATTCATAAAAGAAGCCCGCGCGGCGATTATCTCACTGCTCTTGAACAGTGAAATTATCAAGTGTAAATCCACTGCTTTTTCCTAGTAATCCACCGAAAAGCATAAATAATATATATAGCAGATAAAAAAGAACAAAAACAACTGTTGAAACATTATAACACCGACAAGTGTCGTGTGTCATAAATAAGATAAGATAAACAAATGAGTAGTAGACTAGACTTTATTTGACTCTTTCACTATCAATGGCGCCAAGAGCCGATTTTGCACAAAAATGAGAAAATAAATGGGATCCTGATCAGACGCCGCATGACACGGTTTCTGATCAAGATTCAAACTGTTTAACAATCGTACCGACATTTCTACAGTCAAAACAGCCCTCAAGCTGACTAAACATATTACGGAAGACACTACCATTTTGACGATCTTTTGACGATACGACAGATTATAAAACTTGGCTGTGAATAGTCAAAAACAAGGGCGGCAGTGGAATTTTGCATTGGAACGCGAAGTTTGACACAGCTAAATGTTTAGTATAGTGTAATGCAGCTACAATACGTACGTTTTATGTAAAATATCAAGCAAATTATTTTTGTCGGTAACTCGTACTTCGCTCACATAATCTGTGTGTTTCATCCGTAAACAAATACTAATTTTAACACCTCTCGCGTACGCCCCTATATAAACATCGTTGGTACAGCGTTCCCTCTCTACAACGACACCCATTGGGAGACAGAAATTGTGTGCCTTGTTCGGAGGGAGTCGTTATAGAGAGGGAAATTGGCGTACATTTGCAAACAGCTTGAATCCAGACCAGACGCCGCGTAACGCGGCGTCTGATCTGGATTCAAGCTGTTTGTCATTTTTCATTAAGTGTTTTTCGTCAAAATGTCCATTATGTAAAACAGCAGACGACAACTTTAAGCAGACGACATTGCAGCAGTAAAACGTAAGACATAATTATCCTGTTTATGGAACTGCGGCAAGTGTCGTTGTAAGGAGGGGTCGTTGTTGGGAGAGCCGTTGTAGAGAGGGAACGCTGTATTCATTCTAACACACCCTCGCGTACGCCCCTATATGAACAAAGCACAAAGGTATCTGTTTTTATATTCTCAATAAAAAACACATGCACTGTAGCGTCTTTAGAAACGTGACGTCATCGCAAATGTGTTCCCCAAGAAATGTAGCGCCGTTGCGTCGGTGCAAATAGTGATTTAATTGAAGTGTTGGAATAGAAATAATAAAAAGGTACCAGTGTTTATGAAATTATTATTTCTTAAATATTACACAAATACTTGTTATGTTTTATATATGTAATAAAACTGCATTACGTAACTTTTTATGTACACATGAGTAGCTGTGAATAGCATGTACATGTACATGTGCTAGTACTTCACGAATATAATCATTGCTAATCACCCGTGAATTATTTTCTACAATACTGCAACACCTGCATTTGTCGCGTATGTAATAAAACTGGTTGAGTTTTTTTAGGCAGTTTTCCTACAAAATAATCGTCTTGACAAACGCACTTATTAGTTCAACAGTTAATTGCCTCTAATTCATACAATAAACCGAAGAGATGATAACATAATTTGACACCAAGATCAATTAACACGATTACAGTACTGAACCTTATTAAATTAAAAAAAATTGCGATTCGCTTGCAATTCGATGGCAATTCGCTTGCAATTCGATGGCAATTCGCTTGCGATTCAAAATACTTACTTTACCCTCGAGTAAGTTTTCTTGAATGGTGTATCTCACAAATGTTGGCAAATATGCCTTCGTTAATTTTTTCGATTCCATTTTTGTCAAAACCGCTTCGGAAAATTCGCTTAAAAATATTCAAACGTAGGATTTGTTTTTTGAAGCGCCCGATTCGATGGCAATTCGATGGCAACTCGATGGCAATTCGATGGCAATTCGATGGCAATTCGATGGCAATTCGCTTGCGATTATCAATTTAATTTAATAAGGTTCAGTACTATACTGCCTATTTCGACTTAACCCTTTCACTCTCAATGACGCTTGAAAGCGCGTTTGCAAACAGTTTGGATCCAGATCAGACGCCGCGTAACGCGGCGTCTGATCTGGTTCCAAACTGTTTGACACTCGTTTTGAAATTTCTTTAATCATACTGCCTTATTCTTTAACTTTGAAACGACATTGCAGACAACAAAGTTGAAGCAAACGACAATGACACGGTGAAGGGGTACACATCTCACGAACAGTTTGGCAATGAAAGGGTTAAAAGGCATTGCAAATAGTTTGTATACAGTTTAGACGATTAAAAGCATAATGTTTATATATACTCTACACTGTTTAACGTTCATATCAATACTCATGTTTACACTCCAAATGTTTAATTCAAATGCCTAATAGAAGCTTGCGGGTAATATTTTATACTAACGACATCAAAGCAGTCAATAAGTAACGTATTCAACACCATGGACCTGTTTCGAATATACTCATTTCATTTGCAAACAGTGTAGATCCAGATTATAGGGCTCCAATTGGATCCCTCTAATCTGGGCCTACACTGTTTGCTTATTAAGACCAGTACATGTATGTATTAAACTACACATTATTCCAAGTAGACTGGTTCCTGTTTTTGGTGACTAAAATATCCACAACGGAACATAATTACCCAAAAGAGTGATTTAGTGTTGAAAAGAGTTAAATGAGGCTTCCGAGTGCAGTTATAGGAGCACATCCTCTATCAATATAATTGTGTGGTAGGTCTCCAGATGCTAATTCCATTAGTTAATGTAACTGATATCCAATTTAGCTTCCCTCCGTGACAATTTGCTTTTCTAGCACTCCTTACCACACGTCATATGTCCTTGGAAGACAAGTGCAAATATTATACATTTACATGTGTTTATCACATAAATTGCGGTCTGGGAGTGGAATAAAGCCATTCTATAAATATCGTTATCCACTAGTGGAATATGGTTTTTTGGGCTCCAGCCTAACCTTTTCGCTCACAAGCGATGCCAAACGACTCCAAATGACGTCTTTTGCTATGACAGTACCGTAAGCAAGGTCAAGTTTTGGCGGAAAATACATATCGCAGAAATACAACAAACTACGGGTTCGATTGACTTAATAGGTGTTTAAAAGTGTTATGTGATAAATAGAATATCATATTCGTGCTCATTACTTATCATTTTAATAAACTCGTTGACTAAAATTAATATGACGCGAGCCAAGGCTCGCGCCATATATTTATTTAGTGAACTCATTTATTAAAAATGATAAATAATGATCACTCATGTAAGATCCTCTATATAAGGTTAACATGTAGACAAATGAGGAGTTTTGCCGTGTAGATCCATTGTTTGTCAATCTGAGAGACAACTTGTAATAAACCTAATTTGGATGAGGCTGAACACTATTTGCTCAAGACATAGTTATTATTACTGAACTCATCACTGATGAGGGAACGTTGTTTTGGAATTGTGTGTGCGAAACTCTCTGCTGTATAACTTTCTTATCATTATTGAAAGGAATTTAGGTATGGAAATTGTTAAGACAACAAGATATGTTTCCGTGATGGAGAGGTTTATTGGACACTATCATTTGGGACTATACTGTCTAGACACAGCTGCCTGACCACTAAGCCATATGATTCCATAAGCCTCGTGTACTACTCACTAGTACTTTGTGGGCAAATATAGTACAGTGCTCCCTCCCTACAACGGCCCTCCCAACCACGACCCTCTCCTTATGTACAACGAACATCGTCGCTATTCCCTACACAGGACAATAATGTTTTAACATATTGACAGCTGCAATGTCGTCTGCATAAAATTGTCGTGTGCTGCTTTTCTCAAAGTTACATGATTGATATTTTGACAGAAGATATATAATTACAAGTCACAAACAGCTTGAATCCTGAGCAGATATTCAAGCTATATGCAAATGTAAGCAAATTCTTAATTTTCCTCCCTATAACAAATCTCTCCAAATAACACACATCATGTTTGGCTCCGATTTGGGTGTTGTTGCAGACAGGTAGCGCTGCAAATTGTTCGAGTAAAACATCCAAGTACATCAAGTCCTTGAGCTCAGTTCATATAGAGAAATTGACCATTTCAATACCATAATGACGTCAAAATACTGACGTCATAACGCGTATGATAGTTTCACTGTATTACTATCGTCTGCTTTTATTTATAAAATTTAGATTGTCAAGCATTTTAGTGACATTAATGTTTAAATATTAAGCAGTTTTGCTCCTGATCAGACGCATTGTTACGCGGCACATGATCAGGATCAAATATGTTTGTAAATGCCGTATTTAGTACTGAACGGGTTACATAACAATCTTATCACACAACCATTTTACAGTGATGAGTTTGGTAAATAAATCGATGGCCATCGATTGCGAGTTGGCTACCGGTCTGAAAAACAGTGGATAAAACGGTATTCTTTCGTTCAAACGCAAACGCATTGCAATGAAATATAGAAAACTACATGTACCTGTTTTAATTTGAGTGGCAAACAGTTTGGAGCCTGATCAGACGCCGGGTTAACCGGCGTCTGATCTGGCTCAAAACTGTTTGCAATGAAAATAATAGTCTAAGCATAACCGTGGTTATTTGGAGAGAAAATATTTTCTCTACTGTACACTGCACGCTGAACATGAGGCAAAAATTGCTAAATTAAACAGCTAACAATGGTAATTTAACACGCTACAGGCTACAAGGTAAATCTAGGCTTAATTCCTTTAAAGACATGTCCTGACCTACTTTCGGCCCTTACACATAGCCAGGTAAAATCTTGTGCTGCACGAGCTCGTCAGATTTACTGTAGCAAAGAATCGGCGATAAGTCTCATGCGAGGCCCGCTTCTTATATTTGGTGATTTGGTTTGGAAAACCCCTTGAATATGAGTTTGTAAGGACCTCTCTAGAAAGGATAAGATGGTTTGACTTATTTTACGCACAAGTCCCATGTTTAACAGCTACTTTCACGCCTATTGAGAACAATAAGTGGGGAGTCCATCTAAAGAAATGTCTGATCTGGCTCCAACCTGTTTTCAATGGAAATAATAGTTTTAGTATATAAATGCGTTTATTGGGAAATAATAAAATATCAGTAAAGTTAGCCGCAGCGGTCGCATGCTGCACAAGAATCATACTTATCTCGAGTTGGAACGTGTACGATTATATATATTCGATGTAACATTGCTTACCTATTAACCATTATCAACTATTCTGTTCGAAAAATAACTCTGACAAGTCAGGAAAATCGGACGAGACCATAAAAGAAACAAACTGAACACTGACTTCAAAGTGCCAGATAGATAAACAAAATAATTGATGTCTGCCCTCTAAGCTATTCTATCCCACAAAAGCCATGATGATGTATGTTTTTTGAGTTCTCGGAATAAATGTTTATTCAGTTGTTATTGTAAAACATTTCTCAAGAGGCCAGCTAGAAAATAAAATGGCTGGATCATAGCATGTGTTGAAACAAATGACTCCACGCAACGAGGTGTTTAATCATATTACATACAGTGTTCCCTCCCTACCACGGCTCTCCAAACTACCACTCCCTTCTTACAACGACACTTGCCGCTGACTCCGAAACAGGACAATTAGTAACAGCAGCAATTTCGTCTGGTTAAAATTTTTGTGTGCAAATGTTCTCAAAGTTACATTATGGACATTTTGACCGAAAACAACTTAATGGGGAGTGACAAACAACTTGAATCTAGATCAGACGCCGCATTACGCGGCGTCTGATCTGGATTCAAGCTGTTTGTAAATGTAATCCAATTTCCCTCCCTAAAACGACTCCCTCCGAACAACGCACATAGTGTTTGTCTCCCGTTGGATGTCGTTGTAGAGAGGGAAAGCCAAACAGAATGCAAAAGAAAAGTCAAACAATGTAGGACCGAGTTTAGCCTAGCTAAATCAATTAATTCCATTGCAAAACAGTTGGACTCAGATTAGAAGCCGGGCGATTTGTTGCCACTCAAATTAAAATAAATCATGAAAATTGTAAAACAAACAAATAAATCATCTTCTATTTTTTACTGCAATGTGTTTGCGTTTCGTTTGCGTTTAGATAAAAAGAATATAAGAGGCCACCATGAGTGTTGATGAAGGATAGGAACATCCCCCCCCCCCACCCCACCCCCAACGATGGTCAGAGAATCCATACAAGGACGAGGCTTCCAGAGTCCCTGCGTGAATTTTCTGACCCGAGGAGGAGAAATTCCTATCCTACATCAACAAAACGAATGCCGTATTTTTTTCTCCCATTTAAATCATTAAAATGTTATACAAATCACTAAGCAGTTTGTGTGCACTTTTCTTGCCAAAACTTTGACGTTGTTTTTAGTAATGTCATTAGAAATGACGTCATTTTGTTACCCGCGTAATGCAGCGCTTGTGGATAAGGTGGGCAAACAATAAACGACGTCACGTTGTACGGAGGATAGATTGATTCCATATGTGGAAATCCCTATCCCACATAGGCGAAAATGGGAGAAAACCGTATTCTTCATTATTTTCTCTGTCTGTGACAAGTCAAAAGTCTAACCAGCAAGCTCATAAATCAGAAGTTTGACACATGCAAAGCGGCCGTCGTCTGGTAATCTAATAGCTTGCCAGTGGCCTGGCATATTTTAATATTTCTCCTTTGTTATGTTTAGGAATTGATTTGTTTAGATTGTCTGTTTTGATATGATTTTTCCATATATCAGATACGATGGAGATGACGATATTCCAACCAAAATGACTGAACTTTGACTCGAACCCTGGTACCGCCACGGAAGCTGGAGTGGTCAAGGTCTGATGGTTTTAAACGTAACTGGCAAATCTTTTCTTCTTCTACCTTTTACCTATCTTCATTTCACCGATTTTCTGAATGGCTCTTTTCTTACTTTCCTATCTTTTTCTTTTTATTACCTTCTTTTTCTTGCGCACCGTAGTATAAGTGTCAATTTGTAGGTGTAAAACTTAAAGCTTTCACTCTTAATGACGTCATCAAGCGCGTTTGCAAACAGTTTGGGTCCTGATCAGACGCCGCGTAACGCGGCGTCTGATCAGAATCCAAATTGTTTGACACTCGTTTTGAAATTTCTTCAGTCATACTGCATTTTTTTAACTTTGAAACGATATTGCAGACAACAAAACTGAAGAAGACGATAATGAAACGGTGAAGGGGTGAAAAGGTCACCAAAGAATTGGCGGTGGAAATGGTAAAATGACTATTTATGACACTGACGGCAAGCGCGTTTCCGTGAACTGTAGAGAATAACACATGTTTTGCGTACATGAATAGCATATACAGTTGAGAAGACGAAATTCCAATACTTTTTTTTCACTGCCAAATTGTTCGTGAAATAATTACCTCTTCACCGTTTCATAGTCATCTGATTCAATGTTGTTGGCTGCAATGTCGTTTCAAAGTTAAACAAATAAGGCAGTATGACTGAAGACATTTCAAAACGAGCGTCAAACAGTTCGGATTCTGATCAGTCGCCGCGTTACGCGGCGTCTAATCAGGATCCAAACTGTTTGCAAACGCGCTTTAAAGCGTCATTGAGAATGAAAGGGACACTAAAAGCTAGCGCGTTTCTGTAGACTGTAGTAAATTGCACCTTTGTTTCACATACAGTACTCTCTCTACAACAACACCCAATGGGACACAACGATTGTGTATGTTGTTCGGAAGAAGTTGTTAAAGGTAGGCAAATTGGCTTACATTTGCAAACAACTTGAATCCAGATCAGACGCCGCGAATAATCTTGGTAATAGTATTGAAAGATTTTTCCTTATTCTAAATTTTCTTTCTATGTAAATCCATAATGTTTGCATTTTGTTGAATGTGCGATGACGTCGATGGTGTGACGTCGAATGTGGGATGACGTCGACGGGGGTGACGTCGAATGTGGGATTACGTCGGTGGGGTTGCTGTGCGTGTGGTTGGGCATGAGAATTTATACTTTGTGTGCGGCTCAACTAACTCTATCATTCACACACTAAAGGCGTTTTATGTGTTGCTGTTATTCAGTAGCACCTGTTTAGAGTAAATACCGTATTCTCTACTATATAACGTCACTCATGACGTCAGAATACCGACATCTCTACTATACAATGTTACTCATGACGTCAGAAAAACGTCTTTTTCACATAAACACTGGAAATCATTGGGTCATGTTCGTGTTCTAAAATGTAACTGTTGACCCATGCACTTTTTACAGTTCATTCATACATTTGAGAACACGGTATTATTTCCTTATAAACGCAAACGCGTTTAATTTTAATCTGAATGCAAACAGTATTGGGTCAGATCAGACCCCAGATATTCCACGTTTAATGGGGAAACAATAGTTTCCCCTACTGTATTTGACGCAAAGGATTTGCTTTAGTTCAGGCATGCTTATTATGCTTGAGAGACACCTGTGTACGGAAATAAACTATCATTTTATCCAGAATTCTCCTTAAAATAAATGTCAGTTGCAATTAACTATATTGACAATAATTGCCGTAATAAAAATAAATTGAAACCTGACGTCAAACTGTAAGATAAGATAAAAACAACTTCAACATGTCTTGAAAAAAGGTTTTAAAAACGGTTAAATTAACAGCCCCATTTCCTTTTTGTTTAAACAACTGTAACCCGCTGAGCCCGATCTGCATGTGCAGTCGAATATACCCGTATTATAAAGTTAAAACGTAGCTAAGCCACGTTTTAACTAAAAATAAGGATATGTTTGACTTAAGCAAGCCCAAAATAATGAAATTCAACTATAGGAATACGGGAAAATCAAGTTTGAAGTGTTCAAGATGTTAAAGTTCAAAAATAAGTATGTTGTAAACAAGCAAGCAGATCATGTAAGCATTCCTACTAACGAAGCTCTCAATTAACTATGACTAACCCTTAACTGCCATGACGTCATTATGTTAAAAAGGAATTGTCTTCTGCTTGTATTCCTCAAATTTAAGTTTTAGATAATTTGACTGAATAAATAGTGAAATGGGTGTCATAGTGTTTGGATCCTGATCTGACGCCGCGTTACGCGGCGTCTGATCATGATCCAAACTGTTTGCAAAAGAACATTGTACTCGGGGTAAGGCAGAGTAGAGGTTAATTATAATGCAGATTTAGATCGCTTCAAGTACCTGAGGACTGCACTAATTACGGTACTATGATACAGTGGAGAAAACGTTATTCTTTCCCAATAAACGCGTTTACGCTTAAACTATTATTTCTATTGCAAACTGTTTGGAGCCAGATGAGACGCCGGGTAACCCGGCGTCTGATCAGGCTCCAAACTGTTTGCCACCAAGATAAACATGAATTATCAGAACTGTCAAAAAGTTGCACTTTTCTACGTTTTAGTGTTTTGCGTTTGCGTTTCGTTTCGTTTCGTTTAAACGGGAAAGAATAACGTATTCTCCACTGTGTGATATGAAATTGTCCATTCCATTACATTAACAATGTTCTATATTCGTGGAAAAGGTCAGCATCATTAGTAAGATAGTATCACTGATATAACTAGTCCTTAAACCCTTTATACCATACATTATGTCAACTGCTTAAGACAGGTGGTTGTTTCAAGCAGGTCTTCGGGAAATAACTTTCTGTTGTATTCGCTGCCTGTTTTAAGCAGCCACATGCTGGATGAAGAAACGAAGTTATATGCATCTTAGATATATACAGTTAGGTCTCTATTAGAAATACATTGTAGGTGAATTGGATTCTATAGGGAAGGGGTTGTCCCACTATCTACAACGACACCCATCGAGAGACAAACATACTAGTATGTTCGTTGTTCGGAGGAAGTCGTTATAGGGAGGGAAATTTGCTTACATGTGCAAACAGCTTGAATCCAAATTAGACGCCTGTCTGATCTGGATTCAAGCTGTTTGTCCTTCGTCATTAAGTTTTTTTTGTCAAAATGCCTATTATGTAACTTTGAGAAAAACAGCAGACGACAATTTTAAGCAGACAATATAGCAGACGTGAAAAGGTTGGACATATTTGTTATGTTTGGGAAACAACGGCAAATGTTGTTGAAAGGAGGGAATCGTTGTTGGGAGGGCCGCTGTAGGGAGGGAACACTGTATTATAATGTCATTGTCTGCTCTCACACATATCGTCTGCACGTATGTACAAGTTGTAGTATTTTAGACAGTTTTATTTGAGGTCATTTACGTGAATATCGATTATTTAAGTTCCTGATCAGCACGTTTTTATTTGTGAAGAAAGATATGTGACTACTTAAATCAGATTGAAAGTAAAGCATTTCTTACAGCGCATTCTGCTTTACTGTCAACCTGCTTTAAGCTATCATCTGTTAGGATATAAATTTTATATAATATTGATACGTATTCATGTGTGTGTTAGGTGGAGCTATTTTCTTCAGTGAAGGAATAAATTAAATGCGTATAAAGGCGTATTAAAGGGGTGATTGGTTAAACAGTTATTTCAATTGCAAACAGATTTGGGCCAGATCAATCACCAGGCAACCCAGCGTCTCTGCAAACTGAAACCCACTGCAATGCTATTAAATGGAACTATTTTCATTAGTGAAGGAATATATTTTAGGCGCAAAAAAGGTGTTTTTATATGGAAATGGGTTAACCAATTACACCATAGCCTGTTTCAAGTTTTGAAAACCACTTAAAGCAGGCTAAAAGTAAAGCAGTTTGCAATAGAAATAATAGTTTAAGCGTAAACGCGTTTATTGGGAAAGAATAACGTTTTCTCCACTGTATCATAGTACCGTAATTAGTGCAGTCCTCAGGTACTTGAAGCGATCTAAATCTGCATTATAATTAACCTCTACTCTGCCTTACCCCGAGTACAATGTTCTTTTGCAAACAGTTTGGTTACCCGGCGTCTGATCTGGCTCCAAACTGTTTGCACTGGAAATAATAGTTTTAGCGTAAACGCGTTTATTGGGAAAGAATAAGAGATTCTCCACTGTACTATCGATCTACACTTTTTTCAATGCAATAAGGCAGGTTATTTTTCGATGCTTTTGCGTTTAAACGGGAAAGAATAACGTCTTCTTTACTATATAACCTGTATACTGATACAACCTTGTTAATCCCTTACAGTGGAGAATCTGTTATTCTTTCCCAATAAACGCGTTTACGCTAAAACTGTTATTTGCAGTGCAAACAGTTTGGAGCCAGATCAGACGCCGGGTAACCCGGCGTCTGACCAGGCTCCAAACTGTTTGCCACCAAGAGAAACAAGAATTATCAGAATTGTCCAAAAGTTGTTCTTTTCTACGTTTTAGTGCTTTGCGTTTGCGTACGTTTGCGTTTAAACGGGAAAGAATAACAGATTCTCCACTGTAATCCCTTACAACGCTTGCAAAGTCAATGTAAGTCACAGATGACTGAAAAGTGCTAATTACAATTAAGAAATGACCTGAGTATGTCGGCGTTTAAGCGAAATAAACGGCAGAAAATGATCGGCAAATTTACCATTAATCGCTAGCGCTATATTTCTTATATTTACATTATAAATGCTGTAAGTTCTAATATTAGATGAACATTTTATTAGTATGCATGTATGTTTAATCCATGTTTGAGGTTGTTAACACGACTACTGTGCACTCTGAAAGGAACAGCTATAACCGTATAACCGAAGCTGTGATTCGCGGAGAAATGATCCATAAGTCACGCCTTCTCTTGCGAAATATATCGACATATCCCGTCCCCTAGACCAATTGCGTCTATAAGTATTAAACGTCATTGTATTCAATGGAATTGATTTGGGCAAATATAAATATTCCAGAGTGTTTGCCAGATTAAAATGAGATAGAATTGACGAGAAATTGTCATTTTCTACGTTTTATTACGATGCTTTTGCGTTTCGTTTTGGTTTAAACGAGAGAGAATAACATCTTCTCCACTGTATAATATATATTTTTTACAACCTTACATGTACAGTGGAGAATCTGTTATTCTTTCCCAATAAACGCGTTTACGCTAAAACTATTATTTACAATACAAACAGTTTGGAGCCAGATCAGACGCCGGGTAACACGGCGTCTGATCAGGCTCCAAACTGTTTGCCACCAAGATAAAGATGAATTATCAGAATTGTCAAAAAGTTGTACTTTTCTACGTTTAAGTGTTTTGCGTTTGCGTACGTTTGCGTTTAAACGGGAAAGAATAACAGATTCTCCACTGTATTTGTCCGTTACAACGCTTACAAAGTCGATTCAAGTCACCTATGACCTATAATGGCTTATTATCAATGAGACATTGAACATTCCAGATCATACCAAAGGATTTCGTAGTATACGATTATAAAGATATTTTGTTAAAGCAGAAAAAGAACAGGAGTATATTAATAACGTTCTTATAAGTATGTATATTACTTGTTCTTTGCAATGAAACATTTGGACTTCATGAATTAACCCCCTACCCAATAGTCTGTTTCTAGTTTTGAAAATAGGTGATTATTAAAACAGGTTGAAAGTAAAGCAGAATACGCCTTAAAGCAATACAGTCGAACTTCGATTTATCGAACTCGCTAAACTCGAACTATCCGATAGTTCGACACAAGAAGTGCATTATTGCATGATCGGTTAAGTCGAACATACCCATATTTTAAAGTTAAAACGTGGCTTAGCCACGTTTTAACTTTGAAATACGGGTAAGTTCGATTTAACCGATTTCGAGATATCGAAGTTCGAGTGTATATGGTTCCTTCATAACACAGTTTTTTGGACCAAAGGAAGGTTTTAATACCTTAAATCGGAGTTCCATATTGCATTAGGCGTCTTTATATAAATGACCTTGGTTGAGATTTAAATGGCAGAATACCGTTAATGTAGTAAATTGAATTACAGTAAAACCCCTGTAAACCGGACATGTTTGGGGACATCAATGGCCAGTTTAGAGGGGCTTCCGGTTTAGAGGGGTTTACGGTTTAGAGGGGTTTTAATCCATATCTTGTTTCTAGTATGGAAGATAGGTGATCACTTAAAGCAGGTTGAAAGTAAAGCAGAATGCGCCTTAAGGCGCATTCTGCTTCCCTTCAACCTGCTTTAAGCTATCATCTGCTAGAATATAGAAAATATTTCTGTAGATACGTATTTATGAATTTATTTTCTTCAGTGAAGGAATAAATCAAAGGTGTAATAAATAAAGACGGATAAGAAAAAGGACCAATAGGTTTGTCCGGTTTAGAGATAATTCCGATATTTTGAGGTTCCGGTTTAGAGGGGTTTCACTGTATGTTGTTCCCTCATGACACAGTTTCTATTAACATAGAACAGTTTTTAATACCTTAAATCGGAGTTCAATATTGCATTAGGCGTCCGTATATAGATGACTTTGGTTGAGATTAAAAGGACAGACTACTGTTAATGTAGTAACTTTGATAACGCAATTTTCCAGACCGTCATTACTTGATATAATTATAAGAAGCCAGTAAAGTCATCATTTCAGATAAGATCACATTTTGTGCTTAATGGGCTCATCACATTTTATATACATGTATACATTGCCCCAGCAGATAACATTGTTGTCCTCGTTTAATTGCAAATGCAATGTACATGTACTAGAATGTACACATTTCAAATTTTGATACTTTTTTTATCAGGTAAAGGGTTAATGAGCTGCATAATTGTAATTGTTCAATGATTTGCAAATACATAGAGGATAACTGTTTTTTTCAGTGTAAGATCGAAATTTAATCCATTGAGTGAACATCAGACGTTATATTTTCACGAGTGGCGAAGCCACGAGTGAAAATATAACAGTCTGATGTTCACGAAATGGATTAAATTCGATCTTACACTGAAAAAACACAGTTATTCTATTTATTTATGCTTTTAAGCCACTTTTTAAACGAAATTGTTTAAAAATTGAAAGCGAACGTACATTATTTATCCCGTGTTGAGCCCCACGTTTTATGTCGAACACATGTGCGTGACAGTTGGCGGTATAATGACGTCATCCGAATGACTTCGTTGCTCCCGAGTTTGGATTCGTGCTCTTCCGGTGAGTAGTTCGCGACAAATCGGACTGCCGGAATTTAACGATAAGACACGATTGACTACGATTCTTGGGGAGCCCTACGGGGAAAATTCATAATAAAAGCGATTGGTGATAATCCACTGCAGTGGATTACCAAGTGATCATCCACTGCTATATCGTGGTAATCCACCGAAAAGCATAAATAAAACCGTTTAATAGTCATAAATGGACTTATATAAACACTGTTATCTTGAAATTGTAGGAGTAAAAGGTTTTATAAAAGCAGCCGACAAAATCCCCATCCCTTGATACCCTTGCACCCTGATATATAGTAATCCCTCTCTACAACACTCAATGGGAGGCACAGATTGTTATGCCTTAAGCGGCGTCTGATCTGGAATCAAGCTGCTTGTCACTCGTCATTAAACTTTTTTCTATCAATATGTCAAATATGTAACTTTGAGACAAACAGCAGACGACACCTTTAAGCAGAATATATTACAGCAGTGTATGCCTTATACTTACTTTTCCTGTTTAACCCTTTACCCCATAGAAGCGCCTTTTAGCGGATATGATTTATTCATCCGCTGAAGAAAGTAGTTCCAATTTAATCAGTAATGAATATATATTATAGGGAATATTTTCTATATTATAGCACATGATAGCTTAAAGCAGGCTGAAAGTAAAGCAGAATGCGCCCTAAGGCGCATTCTGCTTTACTTTCAACCTGTTTTAAGTAGTCACCTATCTTAAGTACTAGAAATAGGCTACCAGGTAAAGGGTTAAGGATCTGCGGCAAGTGTTGTTATAAGGAGCGAGTCATTTTGGGAGGGTCGTTGTAGGGAGGGGGCACTATATTTTGGAGTAACGTTTGACGAATGAGTCACATGTTGTATCATCAGATTTTTCTGACTTGTCCGAGTTAATTTTAGAACAGAACAGTTAATAATGGTAAATAGGTAACAGGGTACATGAAACATCGGATCTATATAGTAGCACACTTTTCAACTTGAGATAAGATGATCCTCGTGCAGCACGAGACAGCTGCGCTAATTTTACTGATATGTTTTTTATTCTCAATAAACGTGTTTATGCTAAAACTATTATTTCCATTGCAAACAGGTTGGAGCAAGATCAGAAGCCAGGGTAACCCGGCGTCTAATCAGGTTCCAGCCTGTTTGATACTCAGACTAAAAATATAAATTTAAAATTTCTAAAAGTAAATTTAAACAGTTTAGTGCATTTGCGTTTGCGTTTAAACGGGAAAGAAAAACTGTCTTCTCTACTGTACATTGCGCACAATAAATACAACTCTCCGTATCTCTAACTGGCTGTACGAAAATAATCCAGTACGGTACTCATCCTTTTTTAAAGTTTTGGAATGTTCCAATCTAAATTTAACTCGGCCAAGTCAGAAGAAAACACTAATACGCGTGACTACTTTGTCACATGTTGTAACAACAATGTTTTTCCTAGTCCACGTGACAACCGTGTTTATGTAAGAAACCATGCTAATGTTCCTGATGATGTCTGTGTGTGGGTTTGGAAAGTTTTAATTGCCATTACTTGTCGTTTATTTGCAGACTTTTCCCCTACGACAACTAAATTGACGGTTTATTGTAGGTCATTAACCCGAACATATGTAACTATCCATACAAAGCACTTGCATCTACATGATACATGGATGATCTTACATGAGTGCTCATTATTTATCATTTTATGATGACCGAGTTGACAAAAGCTCGTGCTATGTTTATTTCAGTCAACGAGTTTATTAAAATTGATAAGGAATGGGCACCTATGTGAGATTCCATTGTTCTCACATAACTATCCAAGTTTTCTATAGCGAAACAACGATCACGAACATCCTCGTTCCAACATCTCCAACATGTGTGAGATAAACTTGATGACGTCACACCAACGTCTTTATTTATAAAGCCGTCATTACGTCACCGGGATTCCAAAAAACACATTGCTTCAGCAAATAACTTAAACTCATTGGTCATGTGAGAAAAAGGATATTTGGCTTTATGCTACTCACATGTTATGTGATAAAACACCATTTGTTACGAAACATGTACACATGTTTGCCCTTCTGCACATAACTTTTTAACCCATTTCCAAATAGCCGGTTTCTTGTGTTGAATTTACGGATATGTAACATATTAAGAACTATTTTCATTTCCTAGTCAACGATAGCGTAAAAAAGGCTGGAAGCTAAACGAAAAGCAGAATGGGCCGTTCAAATTGCTTTAAGTACATGTAGTCACTTGTCTTCAAAACCAGAATTAGCATACATGTAATACAATATTAACCTTTTCGCTCTCAATGACGCTTCAAAGCGCATTTGAAAACAGTTTTGATTCTGATCAGACGCCGCGTTACGCGGCGTCTGATCAGGATCAGAACTGTTTGACACTTGTTTTGGAATGTCTTCAGCCATATTACCTTACCTTTTTACACCGAAACGACATTGCAGACACCAAAAAATTGAAGCAGACGACAATGAAATGGTAAAGGGTTAAAACTCGCGCGAAATATTTGGCAGTGAAAGAGTTATAGTCAAGTGTTACCTGAATGATGAATTATGTTAAATCTGTTCTAACTACAGACAGCAATTTCCTCCACGAGGACACGGCGATCGGTGTCCTGATTTATTATTATGAAGAAGAGCGCAATTCCAACTCCATAAATGTGCATATTAATCCAAATAACCATAATCTATGAGAGCTATTTCCTGCATAAGGATAATAACATTGTCTGTGAAAAGACAATTATGTCTAGTTAAAACGGTGGGAAAAACGTTATTCTTTCTAAGTACAGGTGTTTGTTTTAAAACACTTTTTTTATTGAAATCAGTTTGGAGCCCGAACAGACATCGGGTAGCCCTACGTTTTAAGCCCCAAACTGTTACAGTGGAGAATCTGTTATTCTTTCCCGTTTAAACGCAAACGTACGCAAACGCAAAGCACTAAAACGTAGAAAAGTGCAACTTTTGGACAATTCTGATAATTCATGTTTATCTTGGGGGCAAACAGTTTGGAGCCTGATCTGACTCCAAACTGTTTGCACTGTAAATAATAGTTTAAGCGTAAACGCGTTTATTGGGAAAGAATAACACATTCTCCACTGTAGTCGTTCTGATATGACTTTATTTCATTTTTAACAAGACAATTAATGTGTTTCTGTCTGTACTGAATCTGGATATCGGTTGGATTTAAGTTACTTTATCATTTCCACTGTCAATGACGCCTTTGTAAATAGTTTGTGACGCCTGATCAGGATCCAAACTGTTTGAAACTCATTTCGATATTCCGTGAGGCAAACTGCCTTAAGTCTTAATTTAAAACGATATTGCAGACAGCAATATTGAAGAAGACGACTGTATGGCGTTGAAGGGGTAAAACACTCACAATAATTTTGGCAGTGAAAGAGCTTAAATAAGCCAATCTATTATTTGGGAAAACATTATAACTGTTTTCCATAATTGGCTTATTTCTTGACTTTACAATTCTCAAATGACGCGGAAATTGCACAGAACACGAAAGGAAATTGATGTTTGGTCGCAATAAGGTCTCAGTGAATCCATTAATGCTGCAGGTATTGTCTGATAAATAGAGGTTATTACACGAGTGCATATTATTTATTATATTTATTAAACTCGTTGACTAAAAATAATATGACCCGAGCCTTGGCTCGCGTCATATTAATTTTGATTTTGATTTGATTTGTTTTGATTTTACATCGCTTTCAACAGTATTTCAGTCATATCGCGACGTCCAGCTAATTATAGGTGGAGGAAGACCCCAGAAGTCCTTTATGCACTGTTTCAGGCATAAATCGGCAACTGGGTAGAACCACCGACCTTCCGCAAGCCAGCTGGAAGGCTTCCCCACATGAAAAATCCGAACGACCCTACTGGGATTCGAACTCACAGCGGTGAGGAGCTTAGTGATGTAAGTCACAGTGACTATACCACTAGGCCACGGAGGCCCCCCCCCCCCCCCCCCATATTAATTTTAGCCAACGAGGTTATTAAAATGGATAAGTACTGAACACGAATGTGAGATTTTATTTATCACTTTATCATTTTAAACACCTAATAAATCAATCAAATCCATAGTTTGTAGTCTTTCTGCTATATAGATTTTCCGCCAAAATCTGACGTTGTTTACGGTAAAGTCATCGCTAATGACGTCATTTGGTGTCCCGCTACATGCAGCGCCTTCAGACGAAAAGGTTTGGCCGGAGTACAAAAAAAATATATAATTCACTAGTTGATTACGATATTAATATAGTGGCTTTATTCCCCTCCCAGACCGCAGGTATTGTTTGAGAAATATAAATGTTCAACTCATTTACCCCTACTGTCCTTTTCACTCAGCTCTGTCACTCAATTTTTATCGAGATTTTTTTTGTTTCAAACAATATCAGCTTTGTATCTGCACGAGCCAATCAGATTGTTTTTTACGAACTCACATGTAAAGTAGTAGTAGTTAATAATACAGTAACTTCTCTCTATTACGACCACTAAATTCTATTCATTATTAGGTGTTTAAAACAGGTGACTGCTTTAAAGCAAGATGACAGTGAAACAGAAAGCTACTTTATGAGCTTTTCTATTTTACTGTCACCTTGGTTTTAACTGTCACTTGTCTTTTATACAATCAATTAGTTTGTTTTAGTGGTCGTAATAGAGAGGTTTTACTGTATATAAACATCCCTCTGCATAACGACATTCGATAATTGAAATAATTTCATATTGTTTGTTTTCATTACGTTTGCTTTTGTTCATAAGCCTTGATCAAAATAAAATTAGGCCACGCCTTGTCGGGACTATTTTTTCTTAGTCCAACTTTTCGCCACAAGTGCTGCATGAAGCAGGACGCCAAATGACGTCATTGACGATGTTGTTAGTACAAAACAACCTCGCGTTTTGGAGGCAAATATATATGGCAGAGGGAATTCAACTTACGGCTTAAAAGCGTTAAATAATGAACACTCGGGTCAGATTCTCTATTTTATTTATTTCTTAATTTAACTTTTTCCTCCCTGAAACTTCAAATTGACAATTCCAGTTTCCATTTAAGTCTAGCTCATTTCTGACTTTTAAGGGCTGTTTTTGTCAATGTTTGGCATTATGACAAACAGTGAAAACACTGATCAGAGGGCTCCTAGGAGCCCTCTGATCTGGGTCTTCACTGTTTGCATATGACAAGTGTACTATTCACATGTACACTGTTCGTAAAGGACGCCAATGTGCGGGACCAGGGTTCAAAGAGTTAATTTGGATATTTATTGTGTTCATGGAGGTATAAAACATTTGTTTGAAACCGCTTCGCAATACACATTAAATATTCGTATTATTCCTTAAATATTCAGCATCCGGCATAACGTGTTGTCTTTTAACAATAAAATATATTAGCAATATCTGACGCGGGCTGTGCCTTATGCTAGGTAAACGAAAAGGCAGACATTCACTGACGGAGCTGTCTGCATTATTTTAATTATTATTCCGTCCGGACGGCTAGCAACTGCATAAGTTTAAAGATATATAATAGAGACGTTGAGAAGCTATAGTAGAAAATGCATACGCTGTCACGGTAGTTTGACATTTAAATGGAGTTACAGCGCTCCCTCTCTACAACGACACCCAATGGGAGACACAATTTTTGTTCGTTGTTCTGAGGGAGTCGTTATAGGGATTTAGCGTGCATTTGAACAAAGCTTGAATCCAGATCAGACGCCGCGTAACGCGGCGTGTGATCTGGATTAAAGCTGTTTGTCACTTGTCATTAAGTTGTTTTTTCCCTGTTTAAATGTCCAATATGTAACTTGAGAAAAAAGCAGACGACAAATTTAAGCAGACGATATTACAACAGTAGTAGCGTATGATATGGTTGTCCTTTTCAGGGATCTGCGTCAAGGGTCGTTGTAAGGAAGGAGTCGTTGTAGGGAGGGAACACTGTATTCAAATTAAATACACTGGGTTTGCCACAATATCGATCAAACCACTTTCTTTCATTAGCTAGGACCAGTAACTTTGTCGTTTGACTTAATACATTAAACCATAGCGACAAGTATATTCGTCAATCACAAACAAAGTACATGAGAGGATTACACTAGTCCTATGCAAACAGTGTAGATCCTGATCAGCGGGATCCTTAAGGAGCCATATGGTTCCCCATGAAAGCGTTGACTCGTTTGGGTGAGACGTTAAAACGATACAAGCAGCAGCAGTAAGGAGCCCTGCGGTCAGGGTCTATACTGTTTGCAATTTTGAAATATATTGTTAAATAATCCGCAAATAGTCAAAAATGGACTAGACATATTTTGAACTTTGAATTGTCCATTAAAATATCAGGGCTGAATGAGTTGATAGTGTGTTGAAATTTTTATATCAACACAAATATTTCAGATACTTACTTTAATTTATTTTACAATATAATGATAGGTTGGAAACTCCCCGAATAATGACAAGTTATCAACTCATTTGTTGCAAGCGCCCTATAAAAGAGACATATGCAAACAGTGAAGACTCTCATCAGACGCCGCATAATGCGGATCAGAGTCTACACTATTTGCTAATATGCATTTCAATATACCACACAAAACGAAAATGGATATTTACACCTGGTACCCTTTATACCAAACATGGACTAATTCAATATTATCATAAGCATATCCACTTGGCATAAATGGGTAAAAGACAAACCAAACTCTGTCATTCATAGAAAGATTTGATGTTTAGAGTATGTTAGAAGCCACGTAGAAATAATCATAAGTTGTCAACGGTGGTTTGACATTTAGATGAGACAGTTGACACAGTTTATGTTTAGTATGGGATTATTCAAATTGACTATATCGTGTTTGTCAAAATATCGACAAGACCAATTTTTCTTCAATTAGCTAGGATCAATCAATTTGTCGTGAAACTTCAAATTCAAAATACAATATTAATGGTGTGTTAAATTATTAGTTAAGAAACAAACATTCCAGATAAATGAAATATACAATACCATGATGGGTAAAATATCAATTAAATAGAGGATAACTGTTTTATTTTCAGTATAAAATAGAAATTTAATCCATTGATTGAACATCAGACATTATATTTTCACACTAATGGCAATATAACAGTCTGGTGTTCACGAAATGGATTAAATTCCATCTAATACTGAAAAAAACAGTTATTCTATTTTTTATTTTTTTTATGCCACTTTTAAAACGAAATTGTTCGACAATTGAAAGCGAAAGTACATGCTTTAACCCGTGTTGAATCCCAAGTTTGATATCGAACACATTTTCGTGACTTTTGCCGTACAATGACGTCACTGCTTTATTGATTTGAAGTCATCGGAATTACGTCGTTACTTCCGATCCTGGATTCGAGTTCTTCCATTAAGTGGTTCGCGACAAATCGGGCTGAAGGAATGAAAACGATAGGACACGATTGGGGAGCCCTACGGGGAAAATTCATAATTGAAGCCCGCACGGCGATTATCTCACTGCTTGAACAGTGAAATTATCAAGTGACAATCCACTGCTTTTTCCTAGTAATCCACCGAAAAGCATAAATAATATATATAGCAGATAAAAAACAACAAAAACAACTGTTGAAACATTATAACACCGACAAGTGTCGTGTGTCATAAATAAGATAAGATAAACAAATGAGTAGTAGACTAGACTTTATTTGACTCTTTCACTATCAACGGCGCCAAGAGCCGATTTTGCAAAAAAATGAGAAAATAAATGGGATCCTGATCAGACGCCGCATGACACGGTTTCTGATCAAGATTCAAACTGTTTAACAATCGTACCGACATTTCTACAGTCAAAACAGCCCTCAAGCTGACTAAACATATTACGGAAGACACTACCATTTTGACGATCTTTTGACGATACGACGGTAAAAACAGATTATAAAACTTGGCTGTGAATAGTCAAAAACAATGGAATTTTGACATTGGAACGCGAAGTTTATATTCACCTATTTATAGGTGAATATAGGAGATAAGTGTGAGGTTGGGCGCCCCTAAACCCAGGTTTAACCCCCCAGTGGTTGTTAATAATTAATTAATTTATAATTGATTATTGATTGCTACTGACCGTACCAAGGCGGGCTCCTATGTTCACTTAACTTTATGTTTGTCTTGCGTGTTGTTTTCTATTTAGTGTGTGGATGAAGGAATGGTATTGCGTGTGTGTGTGGTTGTGTGTGTGTGTGTGTGTGTGTGTGTTTGTTATGGTATGGCTGTGTGTGTTCTGCTTTAGAGATGGGTGTATTGTTTGTGTTGCGTTTCCTGCTTGAGTCTTCTTTCGTATTTATTTGACACAGCTAAATGTTTAGTATAGTGTAATGCAGCTACAATACGTACGTTTTATGTAAAATATCAAGCAAATTATTTTTGTCGGTAACTCGTACGTCGCTCACATAATCTGTGTGTTTCATCCGTAAACAAATACTAATTTTAACACCTCTCGCGTACGCCCCTATATAAACATTGTTGGTACAGCGTTCCCGCTCTACAACGACACCCATTGGGAGACAGAAATTGTGTGCCTTGTTCGGAGGGAGTCGTTATAGAGAGGAAAATTGGCGTACATTTGCAAACAGCTTGAATCCAGACCAGACGCCGCGTAACGCGGCGTCTGATCTGGATTCAAGCTGTTTGTCATTATTCATTAAGTGTTTTTCGTCAAAATGTCCATTATGTAAAACAGCAGACGACAACTTTAAGCAGACGACATTGCAGCAGTAAAACGTAAGACATAATTATCCTGTTTATGGAACTGCGGCAAGTGTCGTTGTAAGGAGGGAGTCGTTGTTGGGAGAGCCGTTGTAGAGAGGGAACGCTGTATTCATTCTAACACACCCTCGCGTACGCCCCTATATGAACAAAGCACAAACGTATCTGTTTTTATATTCTCAATAAAAAACACATGCACTGTAGCGTCTTTAGAAACGTGACGTCATCGCAAATGTGTTCCCCAAGAAATGTAGCGCCGTTGCGTCGGTGCAAATAGTGATTAAATTGAAGTGTTGGAATAGAAATAATAAAAAGGTACCAGTGTTTATGAAATTATTATTTCTTAAATATTACACAAATACTTGTTATGTTTTATATATGTAATAAAACTGCATTACGTAACTTTTTATGTACACATGAGTAGCTGTGAATAGCATGTACATGTACATGTGCTAGTACTTCACGAATATAATCATTGCTAATCACCCGTGAATTATTTTCTACAATACTGCAACACCTGCATTTGTCGCGTATGTAATAAAACTGGTTGAGTTTTTTTAGGCAGTTTTCCTACAAAATAATCGTCTTGACAAACGCACTTATTAGTTCAACAGTTAATTGCCTCTAATTCATACAATAAACCGAAGAGATGATAACATAATTTGACACCAAGATCAATTAACACGATTACAGTACTGAACCTTATTAAATTAAAAAAATTTGCGATTCGCTTGCAATTCGATGGCAATTCGCTTGCAATTCGATGGCAATTCGCTTGCGATTCAAAATACTTACTTTACCCTCGAGTAAGTTTTCTTGAATGGTGTATCTCACAAATGTTGGCAAATATGCCTTCGTTAATTTTTTCGATTCCATTTTTGTCAAAACCGCTTCGGAAAATTCGCTTAAAAATATTCAAACGTAGGATTTGTTTTTTGGAGCGCCCGATTCGATGGCAATTCGATGGCAACTCGATGGCAATTCGATGGCAATTCGATGGCAATTCGCTTGCGATTATCAATTTAATTTAATAAGGTTCAGTACTGTACTGCCTATTTCGACTTAACCCTTTCACTCTCAATGACGCTTGAAAGCGCGTTTGCAAACAGTTTGGATCCAGATCAGACGCCGCGTAACGCGGCGTCTGATCTGGTTCCAAACTGGTTGACACTCGTTTTGAAATTTCTTTAATCATACTGCCTTATTCTTTAACTTTGAAACGACATTGCAGACAACAAAGTTGAAGCAAACGACAATGACACGGTGAAGGGGTACACATCTCACGAACAGTTTGGCAATGAAAGGGTTAAAAGGCATTGCAAATAGTTTGTATACAGCTTAGACGATTAAAAGCATAATGTATATATATACTCTACACTGTTTAACGTTCATATCAATACTCATGTTTACACTCCAAATGTTTAATTCAAATGCCTAATAGAAGCTTGCGGGTAATATTTTATACTAACGACATCATAGCAGTCAATAAGTAACGTATTCAACACCATGGACCTGTTTCGAATATACTCATTTCATTTGTAAACAGTGTAGACCCAGATTATAGGGCTCCGATTCGATCCCTCTAATCTGGGCCTACACTGTTTGCTTGTTAAGACTAGTAATTATCAAACTACACAGAATTCCAAATAGACTGGTTCCTGTTTTTGGTGACTAAAATATCCACAACGGAACATAATGACCCAAAAGAGTGATTTAGTGTTGAAAAGAGTTAAATGAGGCTTCCGAGTGCAGTTATAGGAGCACATCCTCTATCAATATAATTGTGTGGTAGGTCTCCAGATGCTAATTCCATTAATTAATGTAACTGATATCCAATTTAGCTTCCCTCCGTGACAATTTGCTTTTCTGGCACTCCTTACCACACGTCATATGTCCTTGGAAGACAAGTGCAAATATTATACATTTACATGTGTTTATCACATAAATTGCGGTCTGGGAGTGGAATAAAGCCATTATATAAATATCGTTATCCACTAGTGGAATATCGTTTTTTGGGCTCCAGCCTAACCTTTTCGCTCACAAGCGATGCCAAACGACTCCAAATGACGTCTTTTGCTATGACAGTACCGTAAGCAAGGTCAAGTTTTGGCGGAAAATACATATCGCAGAAATACTACAAACTACGGGTTCGATTGACTTAATAGGTGTTTAAAAGTGTTATGTGATAAATAGAATATCATATTCGTGCTCATTACTTATCATTTTAATAAACTCGTTGACTAAAATTAATATGACGCGAGCCAAGGCTCGCGTCATATATTTATTTAGTGAACTCATTTATTAAAAATGATAAATAATGATCACTCATGTAAGATCCTCTATATAAGGTTAACATGTAGACAAATGAGGAGTTTTGCCGTGTAGATCCATTGTTTGTCAATCTGAGAGACAACTTGTAATAAACCTAATTTGGATGAGGCTGAACACTATTTGCTCAAGACATAGTTATTATTACTGAACTCATCACTGATGAGGGAACGTTTTTTTGGAATTGTGTGTGCGAAACTCTCTCTTTCTTATCATTATTGAAAGGAATTTAGGTATGGAAATTGTTAAGACAACAAGATATGTTTCCGTGATGGAGAGGTTTATTGGACACTATCATTTGGGACTATACTGTCTAGACACAGCTGCCTGACCACTAAGCCATATGATTCCATAAGCCTCGTGTACTACTCACTAGTACTTTGTGGGCAAATATAGTACAGTGCTCCCTCCCTACAACGGCCCTCCCAACCACGACCCTCTCCTTATGTACAACGAACATCGTCGCTATTCCCTACACAGGACAATAATGTTTTAACATATTGACAGCTGCAATGTCGTCTGCATAAAATTGTCGTGTGCTGCTTTTCTCAAAGTTACATGATTGATATTTTGACAGAAGATATATAATTACAAGTCACAAACAGCTTGAATCCTGAGCAGATATTCAAGCTATATGCAAATGTAAGCAAATTCTTAATTTTCCTCCCTATAACAAATCTCTCCAAATAACACACATCATGTTTGGCTCCGATTTGGGTGTTGTTGCAGACAGGTAGCGCTGCAAATTGTTCGAGTAAAACATCCAAGTACATCAAGTCCTTGAGCTCAGTTCATATAGAGAAATTGACCATTTCAATACCATAATGACGTCAAAATACTGACGTCATAACGCGTATGATAGTTTCACTGTATTACTATCGTCTGCTTTTATTTATAAAATTTAGATTGTCAAGCATTTTAGTGACATTAATGTTTAAATATTAAGCAGTTTTGCTCCTGATCAGACGCATTGTTACGCGGCACATGATCAGGATCAAATATGTTTGTAAATGCCGTATTTAGTACTGAACGGGTTACATAACAATCTTATCACACAACCATTTTACAGTGATGAGTTTGGTAAATAAATCGATGGCCATCGATTGCGAGTTGGCTACCGGTCTGAAAAACAGTGGATAAAACGGTATTCTTTCGTTCAAACGCAAACGCATTGCAATGAAATATAGAAAACTACATGTACCTGTTTTAATTTGAGTGGCAAACAGTTTGGAGCCTGATCAGACGCCGGGTTAACCGGCGTCTGATCTGGCTCAAAACTGTTTGCAATGAAAATAATAGTCTAAGCATAACCGTGGTTATTTGGAGAGAAAATATTTTCTCTACTGTACACTGCACGCTGAACATGAGGCAAAAATTGCTAAATTAAACAGCTAACAATGGTAATTTAACACGCTACAGGCTACAAGGTAAATCTAGGCTTAATTCCTTTAAAGACATGTCCTGACCTACTTTCGGCCCTTACACATAGCCAGGTAAAATCTTGTGCTGCACGAGCTCGTCAGATTTACTGTAGCAAAGAATCGGCGATAAGTCTCATGCGAGGCCCGCTTCTTATATTTGGTGATTTGGTTTGGAAAACCCCTTGAATATGAGTTTGTAAGGACCTCTCTAGAAAGGATAAGATGGTTTGACTTATTTTACGCACAAGTCCCATGTTTAACAGCTACTTTCACGCCTATTGAGAACAATAAGTGGGGAGTCCATCTAAAGAAATGTCTGATCTGGCTCCAACCTGTTTTCAATGGAAATAATAGTTTTAGTATATAAATGCGTTTATTGGGAAATAATAAAATATCAGTAAAGTTAGCCGCAGCGGTCGCATGCTGCACAAGAATCATACTTATCTCGAGTTGGAACGTGTACGATTATATATATTCGATGTAACATTGCTTACCTATTAACCATTATCAACTATTCTGTTCGAAAAATAACTCTGACAAGTCAGGAAAATCGGACGAGACCATAAAAGAAACAAACTGAACACTGACTTCAAAGTGCCAGATAGATAAACAAAATAATTGATGTCTGCCCTCTAAGCTATTCTATCCCACAAAAGCCATGATGATGTATGTTTTTTGAGTTCTCGGAATAAATGTTTATTCAGTTGTTATTGTAAAACATTTCTCAAGAGGCCAGCTAGAAAATAAAATGGCTGGATCATAGCATGTGTTGAAACAAATGACTCCACGCAACGAGGTGTTTAATCATATTACATACAGTGTTCCCTCCCTACCACGGCTCTCCAAACTACCACTCCCTTCTTACAACGACACTTGCCGCTGACTCCGAAACAGGACAATTAGTAACAGCAGCAATTTCGTCTGGTTAAAATTTTTGTGTGCAAATGTTCTCAAAGTTACATTATGGACATTTTGACCGAAAACAACTTAATGGGGGGTGACAAACAACTTGAATCTAGATCAGACGCCGCATTACGCGGCGTCTGATCTGGATTCAAGCTGTTTGTAAATGTAATCCAATTTCCCTCCCTAAAACGACTCCCTCCGAACAACGCACATAGTGTTTGTCTCCCGTTGGATGTCGTTGTAGAGAGGGAAAGCCAAACAGAATGCAAAAGAAAAGTCAAACAAGGTAGGACCGAGTTTAGCCTAGCTAAATCAATTAATTCCATTGCAAAACAGTTGGACTCAGATTAGAAGCCGGGCGATTTGTTGCCACTCAAATTAAAATAAATCATGAAAATTGTAAAACAAACAAATAAATCATCTTCTATTTTTTACTGCAATGTGTTTGCGTTTCGTTTGCGTTTAGATAAAAAGAATATAAGAGGCCACCATGAGTGTTGATGAAGGATAGGAACATCCCCCCCACCCCACCCCCAACGATGGTCAGAGAATCCATACAAGGACGAGGCTTCCAGAGTCCCTGCGTGAATTTTCTGACCCGAGGAGGAGAAATTCCTATCCTACATCAACAAAACGAATGCCGTATTTTTTTCTCCCATTTAAATCATTAAAATGTTATACAAATCACTAAGCAGTTTGTGTGCACTTTTCTTGCCAAAACTTTGACGTTGTTTTTAGTAATGTCATTAGAAATGACGTCATTTTGTTACCCGCGTAATGCAGCGCTTGTGGATAAGGTGGGCAAACAATAAACGACGTCACGTTGTACGGAGGATAGATTGATTCCATATGTGGAAATCCCTATCCCACATAGGCGAAAATGGGAGAAAACCGTATTCTTCATTATTTTCTCTGTCTGTGACAAGTCAAAAGTCTAACCAGCAAGCTCATAAATCAGAAGTTTGACACATGCAAAGCGGCCGTCGTCTGGTAATCTAATAGCTTGCCAGTGGCCTGGCATATTTTAATATTTCTCCTTTGTTATGTTTAGGAATTGATTTGTTTAGATTGTCTGTTTTGATATGATTTTTCCATATATCAGATACAATGGAGATGACGATATTCCAACCAAAATGACTGAACTTTGACTCGAACCCTGGTACCGCCACGGAAGCTGGAGTGGTCAAGGTCTGATGGTTTTAAACGTAACTGGGAAATCGTTTCTTCTTCTACCTTTTACCTATCTTCATTTCACCGATTTTCTGAATGGCTCTTTTCTTACTTTCCTATCTTTTTATTTTTATTACCTTCTTTTTCTTGCGCACCGTAGTATAAGTATCAATTTGACAGGACTACGTAAAGATGTAGATGTAGAACTTAACGCTTTCACTCTTAATGACGTCATCAAGCGCGTTTGCAAACAGTTTGGGTCCTGATCAGACGCCGCGAAACGCGGCGTCTGATCAGAATCCAAATTGTTTGACACTCGTTTTGAAATTTCTTCAGTCATACTGCATTGTCTTAACTTTGAAACGATATTGCAGACAACAAAAATTGAAGCAGACGACAATGAAAAGGTCACCAAAGAATTGGCGGTGGAAATGGTAAAATGACTATTAATGACACTGACGGCAAGCGCATGTCCGTGAACTGTAGAGAATAACACATGTTTTGCGTACATGAATAGCATATACAGTTGAGAAGACGAAATTCCAATACTTTTTTTTCACTGCCAAATTGTTCGTGGAATAATTACCTCTTCACCGTTTCATAATCATCTGATTCAATGTTGTTGTCTGCAATGTCGTTTCAAATGTAAACAAATAAGGCAGTATGTTTCAAAACGAGCGTCAAACAGTTCGGATTCTGATCAGTCGCCGCGTTACGCGGCGTCTAATTAGGATCCAAACTGTTTGCAAACGCGCTTTAAAGCGTCATTGAGAATGAAAGGGACACTAAAAGCTTGCGCGTTTCTATAGACTGTAGTAAATTGCACCTTTGTTTCACATACAGTACTCTCTCTACAACAACACCCAATGGGACACAACGATTGTGTATGTTGTTCGGAAGAAGTTGTTAAAGGTAGGCAAATTGGCTTACATTTGCAAACAACTTGAATCCAGATCAGACGCCGCGAATAATCTTGGTAATAATATTGAAAGATTTTTCCTTATTCGGATTTTTTTTCTATGTAAATCCATAAGGTTTGCATTTTGTTGAATGTGGGATGACGTCGATGGGGTGACGTCGAATGTGGGATTACGTCGACGGGGGTGACGTCGAATGTGGGATTACGTCGGTGGGGTTGCTGTGCGTGTGGTTGGGCATGAGAATTTATACTTTGTGTGCGGCTCAACTAACTCTATCATTCACACACTAAAGGCGTTTATGTGTTGCTGTTATTCAGTAGCACCTGTTTAGAGTAAATACCGTATTCTCTACTATATAACGTCACTCTTGACGTCAGAATATCGACATCTCTACTATACAACGTTATTCATGACGTCAGAAAAACGTCTTTTCACATAAACACTGGAAATCATTGGGCCATGTTCGTGTTCTAAAATGTAACTGTTGACCCATGCACTTTTTACAGTTCATTCATACATTTGAGAACACGGTATTCTTTCCTGTATAAACGCAAACGCGTTTAATTTTAATCTGAATGCAAACAGTATAGGGTCAGATCAGACCCCAGATATTCCACGTTTAATGGGGAAACAATAGTTTCCCCTACTGTATTTGACACAAAAGATTTGCTTTAGTTCAGGCATGCTTATTATGCTTGAGAGACACCTGTGTACGGAAATAAACTATCATTTTATCCAGAACTCTCCTTAAAATAAATGTCAGTTGCAATTAACTATATTGACAATAATTGCCGTAATAAAAATAAATTGAAACCTGACGTCAAACTGTAAGATAAGATAACGAGATGTTAAAGTTCAAAAATAAGTATGTTGTAAACCAGCAAGCAGATCATGTAGGGCATGGTACACCAAAACGGCTCTCCTATATAACTTATATAAAATGCGTCATTTCCAAGGTCCAAAAAATACAATTTTTATTCCAACCACAGGTGCTACCCTATATTTCCTACAAAGATACACTCTTGCACAAGTGAAAAATGCAGAGAAAACAGGGGGTCATGTGGCATATAAGAAAAATCTCTTGGTTTCAGTGGCATGACCCCTGTTTTGCTACATTTTGAAATAGGCACCGGCTAAAACAGGGACATGTCACTTCAGCTCACATAATTTCTCCAAAACACCATCTATTATGACAGAAAGTCTTTGTATCTATTCTCTAGCACCCATGTATTAAATAAAAAGCTCAAAATAGTAAATATTTCTTGACAAAAAGCTATTCTGAGGCAAAAAGTTTGGCACTATTTCTTTGCCGGACTTCTTTCGACTACACCATGAAGCACTTCCGGTCTATTTGGTGGCCCTATACCTAAGAGAGACATTTTTTTCCTCTAATTTGCCTACATTTACTCTTATATCCTAGCTATAGGTATTAAGAAACAACACACAAGCTGACAGATGTCAGGTTCCACCACATTTAGTATTTTAGACTGTTTTTGAAAAAAATTCAAGCCACAAAATTGGCAGAATTTTAGCCTTTTGCAGTAAATTCAACGCGACTACTAAATCTTTGTTTTCGCAACATCTAGACTTATTCGAACACTTTTAATTTATCTGAAAGTGTGCGGATAACCCTTTTTTAAATAAAAACAGCGTTTTCCTGTAGGAAAAATATTGAAACAGCAAAAATCACCCTTGACGTCTATCCATGGCGGTAGTTGTTCTCAACGAAAAAAATGCATTTCTGGCCATTTTCATCCCAAACAGGCTTTTTTTCTCCTAAAAGAGCTTTAAAACAAAGATGACAGCTCTGAATAGCATAGAATACATGCATTTGCCTTGAAAAATTAATGAAAAAATATGTTTAGGACAGGTTTTAAGGAAAAGTGACAACCCATTGGTCTTGGACCTGGGTCGCCAATGACAAGGGCGGGCCATCACTGACCCCCTTTTTTTCTCAGGAAAAACAAGAAATCAACATAGTGTGGACCAAAACCTGCAAACCTAGTGACATTCAGCTTAAACATACCTTCAAAGTGTTCACTAGACCAGTATGGGGCTTTTCAACAGCATTTATGCGAAAAAGTGTACATCGGCCGCATGCTCAATCCGCGGCCGACACAATTTCAAGCAAAAAAACACTTTTCTAGCCAAAATAATTACCTGATGTAGTCTAAAACACTTTTTCAACCATCATGTATTCATAAAATCCCCCAAATAGCACTCTATTATCAAAACAAACTGTGACGTCATTTTCCGGGAATATCTCTCTTAGGGCATGGTACACCAAAACGGCTCTCCTATATAACTTATATAAAATGCGTCATTTCCAAGGTCCAAAAAATACAATTTTTATTCCAACCACAGGTGCTACCCTATATTTCCTACAAAGATACACCCTTGCACAAGTGAAAAATGCAGAGAAAACAGGGGGTCATGTGGCATATAAGAAAAATCTCTTGGCTTCAGTGGCATGACCCCTGTTTTGCTACATTTTGAAATAGGCACCGGCTAAAACAGGGACATGTCACTTCAGCTCACATAATTTCTCCAAAACCCCATCTATTATGACAGAAAGTCTTTGTATCTATTCTCTAGCACCCATGTATTAAATAAAAAGCTCAAAATAGTAAATATTTCTTGACAAAAAGCTATTCTGAGGCAAAAAGTTTGGCACTATTTCTTTGCCGGACTTCTTTCGACTACACCATGAAGCACTTCCGGTCTATTTGGTGGCCCTATACCTGTAAGCATTCCTACTAACGAAGCTCTCAATTAACTATGACTAACCCTTTACTGCCATGACGTCATTATGTTAAAAAGGAATTGTCTTCTGCTTGTATTCCTCAAATTTAAGTTTTAGATATTTTGACTGAAGAAATAGTGAAATGGGTGTCATAGTGTTTGAATCCTGATCTGACGCCGCGTTACGCGGCGTCTGATCATGATCCAAACTGTTTGCAAAAGAACATTGTACTCGGGGTAAGGCAGAGTAGAGGTTAATTATAATGCAGATTTAGATCGCTTCAAGTACCTGAGGACTGCACTAATTACGGTACTATGATACAGTGGAGAAAACGTTATTCTTTCCCAATAAACGCGTTTACGCTAAAACTATTATTTCTATTGCAAACAGTTTGGAGCCAGATGAGACGCCGGGTAACCCGGCGTCTGATCAGGCTCCAAACTGTTTGCCACCAAGATAAACATGAATTATCAGAACTGTCAAAAAGTTGCACTTTTCTACGTTTTAGTGTTTTGCGTTTGCGTTTCGTTTCGTTTAAACGGGAAAGAATAACGTATTCTCCACTGTGTGATATGAAATTGTCCATTCCATTACATTAACACTGTTCTATATTCGTCGAAAAGGTCAGCATCATTAGTAAGAAAGTATCACTTATATAACATGTCCTTAAACTCTTTATACCATACAGTATGTCAACTGTTTAACCTTTTGAGCCCTAGTCCCGCATATTGGCGTTCTTTGCAAACAGTGAATATGTAAATACTACACTTGTCCTATGCAAACAGTGAAGACCCAGATCAGAGGGCTCCTAAGGAGCCCTCTGATCAGGGTCCTCACTATGCCAAACATTGACAAAAACAACCCTTAAAAGTCAGAAATGGACTAGACTTCAATGGAAACTGGAATTGTCCATTTAAAGTTTCAGGGAGAAAAGAGTTAAGACAAGTGGTTGTTTCAAGCAGGTCTTCGGGAAATAACTTTCTGTTGTATTCGCTACCTGTCACATGCTGGATGTAGAAACAAAGTTTTATGCATATTATATATATGCAGTTAGGCCTCTATTAGAAATACATTGTAGGTGAATTGGATTCTATAGGGAAGGGCTTTTCTCAAAATTCGACTGCCGCCTTCTTAACCTATGATTTCGATATTAAATGGGCGAAGAATCACAATAAATATCACTGAAAACTAATGCCGTAAGATTAATGTATTCACCACTATGTGACGTCACTCATGACGTCAGAATAAAGTTATATCCTCGTTAAAACTGCAAAGCATTGGGCCCAGTTCATGATCCAAACTATATAATTCAGACAAATTATTTCAGTTCAAACTATACAGTGGAGAATACCTTACTCTTTCCTGTTTTAACGTAAACGAAGTTCTAACACAGTGCACTAAAATGTAAAAAGACCCTTTTGACATTCGTCACGATTGTTTCTAATATGAGTAGGTTGCAAACGCCCGGGATATCCGGCGTCTGCTCAGATTCTAAACTGTTTACAGCGGGAAAAATAGTTTAAGCATAAAAGCTTTTATTGGGAAAGAATAACAACTCGCCAATTGTACCGGGCTAGCACAAATTAGTTATTTCAGTCCAATCATACTTATTATTTTGAGGACACAAACGTGAACAGAAATGAAATATATCCTGATCCCAGAATTGTTCTTAATGGACTTTAAATGTCAGTTGCAATTAACTATTTAGTTGATAAATAAAACCATCATAAAACAAATTGAAAACTGACGTCAAAATGCAAAATAATAGTTTTATAGAACAACTACAGAATCACATGGCCTATCCGACAACTGGTTAATCCAGAAATCTTCTATATCCGACAATGATTTTCCGGCCAAAGTATTGAATGGCATACAGTCGAATTTCGTTTAATTCGAGCTAATCCGTATTTCGTTAGAGGAATTATTATATATCAAGCTCGCATAAGTGGAACATACCCGTATTTTAATGTTTTAACTTCCAAATATGTGTATGTTCCAATTCAGCGAGTTTTAGATATCAAAGTTTGGCAATATATCTAAAATCTACTTTATTCGGCCCACAGCTATATCCTACATCATTATTTAGTACCGGAGCATGTCAGATGATGCATGTTTCTCTTTACACGTTTTGAATAAAAACCTCTTTTACATTTGTCATTAACACCTTGTCTGCTTTGATATAAAAATACTTTAACCCGTTTAACCCTAGCTATGAGTATATGTATTTGTTTTACAATTAGTGCATCTGTGAAAAGTACACTAAAGTCTTGTTCATTTTCAATATATTGTAAACTGCGACCTAAAATAGCAACAATCTGACATTTCCTTATCAGAAACTTGCATTGTTTGTTTGAAGTATCTTCGTTGAAATCATGACAATTTTGCAGAAACTGTATAGACTCTGATCAGAAAGCTCCCTAATCATGGTCTGTCATGTTTGTAATCTTGCAATATAGTTTAACATGCACACAATTTTGGTGATTAAATAACTGGAAACTGGATTTTGCAAAAAGTTATTTCAATCATAGACAAGTTAACCCGAAGTGGCATAAAATCTAATTTGAGAAAGGTTTTGATCCTGATCAGACGCCGCGTTACGCGGCGTCTGATCAGGATCCTAACTGTTTGACCTTCGTGTCGATATAACAAACTCAAGATAAATTTGATTATGAAATGGTTAAACAAGAAATAATAACGCATTCTCCTCTATATCACTGGAAGGCGCATTAACCTTTGAATATTTCAATGAACAATTATTGTCTAATATATTCTAAACGATAAATGGTTTGTTTTAACATTAACCCTTTCCCCCATAGAAGCGCCTTTTAGCGGATATGATTTAATCCTCCGCTGAAGAAAATAGTTCCAATTTAATCAGCCATGAATATATAGTATAGGATATATTTTCTATATTTTAGCACATGGAAGCTTAAAGCTGGCTGAAAGTAAAGCAGAATGCGCCTTAAAGATGCATTCTGCTTTACTTTCAACCTGCTTTAAGTGGTCAACTATTTTCAATACTAGAAATAGGCTATCAGGTAAAGGGGTAAATGTCAAATTTAAAAACTTACATACTGTATAGACCTTGTTTTGAGTATTCCCTGTCTGCATAGAAGCACGTGGTCTCTTTATAGATGCACTGTTTGTAAAGGATGCATACACGTACAGTGGAGAATCTGTTATTCTGACGTCATTCGTGACGTCATACAGTGGAGAATCTGTTATTATTTCCCGTTTAAACGCACACGTACGCAAACGCAAAGCACTAAAACGTAGAAAAGAACAACTCTTAGACAATTCTGATAATTCTTGTTTATCTTGGTGGCAAACAGTTTGGAGCTTGATCAGACGCCGGGTTTACCGGCGTCTGATCTGGCTCCAAACTGTTTGCATTGCAAATAATAGTTTTAGCGTAAACGCGTTTATAGGGAAAGAAAAGCGCCTTTTAGCACATTATATTTATTCCTCCATTGAAAAAAAAAGTTCCAAATATACAGTGATAAATATACAGCATTAGAAATAGTTTCTATATCCTACAATGTAGGAGAAGAACGCTGAAAGCAAGTTGAAAGTAAAGCAAAATGAACCTTTACGCGCATTCTGCCTTACTTTCAACCTGCTTCAAGTGATAACCTATCTTCAAATCAGAAGTCAAAAAGAGAATATGGGGTTAAGGGGTAAGCACGAATTAATAATTGACAGGTTTGTCCGTGTATTTTCGTCAAAACATTTCTCAGATGAGATAAGGTCGATTATTTCTCATTAGATTGTCAGAACTTCAATCATACTTCAACTTTAATTCTAATTAAAATCATTTCTCTCGTTTAACCCATTTCTCATACTGACACATTAGTGCTAATGATTGGTAGACATTCTAGTGAATTTGGCACCACCATAAAGTTGTACTTTTCTAGGTTTTAGTGTTTTGCGTTTGCGTACGTGTGCGTTTAAACGGGAAATAATAACAGATTCTCCACTGTATGACGTCACGAATGACGTCAGAATAACAGATTCTCCACTGTACATGTATGCATCCTTTACAAACAGTGTATCTATGAAGAGACCACGTGTTTCTATGCAGACAGGGAATACTCAAAACAAGGTCTATACAGTATGTAAGTTCTTAAATTTGACATTTAACCCTTTACCTGATAGCCTATTTCTAGTATTGAAAATAGTTGACCACTTAAAGCAGGTTGAAAGTAAAGCAGAATGCGCCTTTAAGGCGCATTCTGCTTTACTTTCAGCCAGCTTTAAGCTTCCATGTGCTAAAATATAGAAAATATTCCCTATACTATATATTCATGGCTGATTAACACATTCAATACTAGCGACGAATATATTCGTCCTCAACAATCGATGTACATTTTGAAGGGTATACCCGTGCTATGCAAAACGTGTAGACCCTGATCAGAGGACTTCTGCAGGACTGAATGGGCTTATTGGCAGCCAAAAAAACACAGACTCATTAAAGGCAATCAAAAATGAAGGTGATGTTTTTCCGGAGGAGCCTTCGATATTGGCAATATGAATTACACCAATTTACGTCTGGCTATTACAATGGACTCTCCCTATGTTCGTGCTGGAATGTTTCATTGTGAATATAACTGCATCATCTAAACCCACTGCAGTGTTTGTCCATACATCAGAACATTTCATATTAACTCATTGAACCCTAGTGACGTATATATGCGTCCTCTGCCAAAAATGTACCTTTGAAGGGGACACTTATCTAATGCAAACAGTGAAGTCCCTGATTAGAGGGCTCCTGCAGGAGCCCTCTAATCAGGGACTTCCCTGTTTGTCGTTATAGAATATATTACACAAAAAAAAATAGTCTAAAATGGACCAGCCTTTGTTGTAAACTGGATTTGTCCATTTGAATTTCCAGGGGACAATGAGTTAAACAAGCAAAGGGGTGAACCTTGATAGTACCCCGAGTAACGATCGGTTCCATTAAAGTATTCAAAGATCAACAGTGTCCTTTTAAGGAGACACTAGGCTTTAACCATTTCACTCTCAATGACGCTTTGAAGCGCGTTTGCAAACCGTTTGGGATCTGATCAGGCGCCGCGTAACGGGGCGTGTGATCAGGACCCAAACTGTTTGACACTCTTATCGATATTTATTAAGTCATACAACCTTAAATTTAACTTTGAAACGTGTCTTGCAGGCAACAATAATGAAGCAGACGACAATAAAGAGGTGAAGAGGTACACATCTTCCGAATAACTTCATCATGAAAGGGTTAATTTGAACAGTCTTTACTGCAAATAATAACTGGTGTTATTCCGAATTGCTCTCTTGGTCGATAATGTTGAACTCATCAGTCCATTGCTCATTATAGCCAAGGTCAAATCATCATTAACAGCAATAAAGCTACAAAAATTAAGACGGGCTCGCCTGACTTAAGCTATAAAATCGGAATGACAAGACGCTAAACAGTAACTCGGTCGAAAAAATTAAATTCTTTGACGCGTGTATCAATACCATTTCCAGTCAAATTGCAACAAGAAAGGATCTAGACGACATATTTGAGACAGCAGATATTATTTCAATAAAATATGTGGAATGTAAATTTCAACAACGTCGTACGACAAATTGATCGTAAGTCAAAACTTAAATAAAATATTTAACTTCCTGTTTCACCAATTGATCTTGTTGTGTGACATCTCTTTTGGATTGTCTTTAAAAACGATTGCAAAGATTAGATGGAAAAAATAATATTAATTGAAACTTTTATAATCTGACTTACGACAATAGTTGCAGTACGTCGTACGACAAAAATGGTCAAAAGTCAGATTCAATAGTATCGCAGTCAAATTGTTGACTTTGGCATTACGTTGCAGACTACCAACTTAAGCAGACTATACTTTTCCGCCAAATATTTAATTCAGACGGTTAAATTTTTAGGTAAACCTAAATGCCCGAATGCAACTACGTGCATTTAGTATATTGAATCTCTTTATATTGAAGACAAATTACAAAATATGGGGTAGTACCTCTCATTTACATCCAATGTATTGTCTTAATTGTTTCATTTTGTGTCACGCAAGTGTCTGCTTAAAGATATTTTCTGACTTACTTTCTGTGACAATGCCTAGTCAGGCAATTACCTTGCGAAAATCATGCTTTTTGTGCATATCTGTAGTATTGTGATTCATTGAAACGTCTCAAGTGAAGCCTGGCTGTAATATTTGACAGTTTGGTAAGAAATAACCCTTTTGAGTATGAGTATGTCTGGGAAAACTGATATTGGTATAGCATATGCTACATGCTTTTACAATTATTTTCACGCCTACCGAGAACAATTGGGTGGGGAGTCCATCAAAGGACTAAAGAAATGTATTAATAAAGGTGGGTGAAAGTAAAACAGAAAACTCTTAATTTACTTTCATTGTACTTTAAATTGTCACCTGTCTTTAATACAAATTTCATAACATTCTCATCAGCAACAGCTTAAATATATAAGATGTCTACGTAAAGTTTTACTGGCCCTCGTACAGTCAATTAGCCTTTCTTTTAGTGGCGGTAATAAACCGGATTTCCTGTAGTCTTACTGTCCGTGCATCGTTTGCAAAATAAAACACATGCTTTATATGTTGTCATAATTCCTATGAGCATGCATCAAAGAGAATAATCTACAATATTATGAATGATCTAACATCAAAGTTTCTATTCCTGTCTTGTAATTCGCCTTTGAAGATTGTCTGCTACCATATAAGGAGGTTTCTTACGAGAAATGTCCTTGTGAAATGCGATGCTGGTTAACTCTTTCAACCCTTCAGCCCTCTGTAGAGATTACTTATTACATATTGCAAACAGTGTAGTCCTTGATCAGAGGACTTCTATAGGAGCCCTTTGATCAAGGTCTGCACTTTTTGATATTTTTATTGGTTTTTGTTGTCATATCAAAACTGCAACAGTAGACTGGTTCTAAATACCTGTACCAGAAGAGTCCAAAAGGATTACAAGACAAATTTAGGGTTGAAAGGCAGCACGCCATGAAGTTGTCGTCTGAAATATTATGTTTGCCGTCTGCAGGGTAGATTGCCTGAAATATATGCCGTCTGCAATATTTGTCGTCCGGAATAATTGTCTTTTCTGTAATATTTGTTTTCTGCAATATAATTGTGTCGGCTGCAATATCTATATCGGCTGCAATATTTGTCGGCTGCAATATATGTCGGTTTCAATAATTGTCGTCTGCAAAACATTTCGGTTACAATATATGTCGGCCGCAATTTTTGCCATATGCAATGTGTGCCGGCTTAAATATTTGTCGTCTGCAATATAATTTTGTGATGTGTTGACAATATTTGTCGTCTCCAATAACTGTTGGGTGCAATAATTGTCGTCTGCAATAATTGTTGGATGCACTACAATAGGTGTCTTCTTCAATATTTGATAGGTACAATATGTGTCGTCTGCAATATTTGTCTCTTGCAATATTTGTCTTCTGCAATAATTGCCGGGTACAATATATGTCAGTTGCAATATTTGTCAATATGTCAGTTGCAATATTTGTCAATTTATGTCAGTTGCAATATTTGTTGTCTGCAATATGGTCGGCAGCAATATTTTTCGTTAGCAATATTTGTCGTTTGCAATATTTGTCGTCTGCAATATTTGCTGTCTGCAATATTTGTAGGTTACAATTTTATCTGTCGGCTGCAATATCTGTGATCTACAACATATGTCGGCTGCAATATTTGTCGTCTGCAATATTTTTGGGTTTAATATTTGTTGTCTGCAATATTTGTTATGTGTAATATTTGTAGTCTGCAAATTATACCGGCTGCAATATTTGGCGACTGCCATATTTGTCTGTTGCAATATTTGTTGTCTGCAATATTTGTAGGTTACAATATTATCTGTCGGCTGCAATATATGTGATCTACAACATATGTCGGCTGCAATATTTGTCGTCTGCAATATTTTTTGGGTGTAATATTTGTTGTCTGCAATATTTGTTAGGTGTAATATTTGTAGTCTGAAAATAATACCGGCTGCAATATTTGGCGACTGCCATACAGTAAGGATGACGTTATTCTTTTCCAATAAACGCGATCATGCTAAAACACTTTTTTACGATTGCAAACAGTTGGAAGTCAGATCAGACGACGGATAATATAACATTTTGTCGTTTAGATTAAACAGGATTGTCAATATTATCACAAAAAGGTATTGTGTCTTGTTCGTTTTAACGGTATACTTGATGTATACCAGGCTCCGAGGTTATAAAGCGTTTTAGTTGAGTCTGAGTGTGTTCCCAAGCATTTGATTGGTCAGAGTTTAGCATAGGCTCAAATTTGACCAATCACATGCTTGGGAACGAGTTTAGACTCAAGTCAAACGCTTCATAACCTCGGAGCCAGTAGTTTGAACCAGATACCATTAAAACTACTTTAAAGAGGCTCGCAACCGGATATAGCATTAAAAATATTAATTTGTAAATATATGTCAAATGCTTATATAAATGGGTAAGATTTAGATTGGGATAATAAATTCTGTTAAAAAATGCATTTCAAAATAAAAAGGAAGAATCTCTGGTGGGATTCGAACCCGTGACCCTCCATTCGGAGACAAACATAAAAACAAAGGCAAACGCCTTAACCACGTGGCTACTGGGGCTCACTATATATATGGTAGCGAATTAACGTACTTCACTGGTAGCGATTGATTTATACATATTCGGCTCAGGTTTATGTCTGAGCCCGTGTAGAGACGCAACAACAACAACTATACCGTTAGCTAACGCTATAGAAAAACGATGGAAAATATCTAAAAAAAAACCTAAGATTCGGTGACAATTCTTGAGACTTTTTTTGGACTGATCATATTTTTTTAATGTCAGAAGCCAAATAATGCAAAAAATTTGCTTTTATTTCAGTATTTTATTTTATTTTGACAAGTACACCATCCGGTTGCAAGTCCCTTTAAAATGAAAATGATATATATCTACAGTTTTTTAAGTTGAAAATATTATTAGATATTAGATCTACGTACATGCATGTACATCTTTTGAAAAAAAAATGAATAATCTAATAACACTACTCTTTTGAAACAAGTATATCCATGAATGTACTGTGTTGTTACATGCTTTGTAAGAACTATTTTTGATAAGCGGTAGCTATGTCAGGGTCCACTGAACACTAGCATTTTAACTAGCATTGACAATTAGTTTTTATCCAGATCAAACCCCGGGTACAGTGGAGAATCTGTTATTCTTTCCCGTTTAAACGCAAACGTACGCAAACGCAAAGCACTAAAACGTAGAAAAGAACAACTTTTGGACAATTCTGGTATTTCATGTTTATCATGGTGGCAAACAGTTTGGAGCCTGATCAGACGCCGGGTTACCCGGCGTCTGATCTGGCTCCAAACTGTTTGCACTGCAAATAATAGTTTTAGCGTAAACGCGTTTATTGGGAAAGAATAACAGATTCTCCACTGTACACTACGTCTGATCTAAAATTGTGGTCACGTCTATTGCTTATTTCAAAATACATATAGTATGTATTAGTAAAAAGGGCAGAAAAAACTGGGGGTTTTTTGACAATTTTGAGACAGACAAAACGGTATATTATGTTTTAATGTTTCATACGTATCACTAGACATTGCAATTGTATAGACAATTTACAATCTGCTTTACTGTAGCGTGGGAGATAAAGTAGCGTCTAATGTTTATAATTAATAGCCTTACAAATGAACTTAAAATAGACCTATATTTACTGTGATGTAATAACCCACTGTCATTTACTAATAAACTTCCATTGTGAAATTATACCCAAGGTCGTCTGAGAGATAATCTAATCATGCTAATAAAAGGCTCGCGTGTTTTGTTAATTTTCAAACCGCTATATTCGACTGAAGTCTACTTTTAAAATAGTTTGGAACCTGGTCAGACGCCGCGTCACGCGGCGTCTGACCAGGGTCCAAACTATTTAGCATTGGTATCGATATTATGTTAGTCATACTTTCTAAAATGTGACTATTAAACGGTAATATGACACTCATACTAAAATGACGTTACTATTTCATGAACTATTTAAAGCAGAAGTACAAAATCGTCAACAAAAGTGTTCAGTTGAGTTTGAGCAACAATGCTACTTCTGTTGAGCAAACGACAATCAACCCCTTCTCTGCAATGACGTCATCACTTTTAAACAATTGTCGTCTGTTCTTACCTATAACATTTTAATTTTTAGATAGTTTGACTTATAATATATTTTAATGAGTGGCAAACAGTTTTAAGTCCTGATCAGACGTGGACTTTATGCGGCGTTTGATCATGATCCAAACTATTTGCAAAGTCGACTTTTGGCGCCGTTGAAAGTGAAAGAGTTAACAAAACACGTGAGCCTTTATCAACATGTTTGAGTACCTCCTTAAAAGTTTACTGTTTATATTTACCACCGCCCCATTTATTTCCATTGCACACACGGATATCAAACTCGTATAGATGCCTTTGCTCGAGGGGCGGGACTTGTGGATATATTTCTCAGAGGAGGCAGGGCTAATTGCTCTTTCCTCCGCAAATTAAGACAGCGGACATTTGACTGGTTTTTCAAATATGCTTACTAAACAATGTATGCCTTTCTATGAGCGGAAACCATGATTATCCCTTTACCCAATAACCCGTATATAACATTAAATACAGGTGAACACTTAAAGCAGGTTGAAAGTAAAGCAGAATGTGCCTGAAGACACATTCTGCTTTACTTTCAGCCTGCTTTAAACAACCATCTTCTAGGCTACATGAACATATTTGTTATGGTAATTGTTCATGAGGGTTTAACTGGAACTATTTTCTTCAGCGGAGGAATAAATTAGATGCGCTAAAAGTCGCTTCTATGGGGTAAAGGGTTATCGACTCAAATTCCTCTTTGTTAATGAGACAAAACGGCATTTTCGCGCCAAACAGTCAAATTAATGTCGTTTAATGTTTACAATTAACGAAATTATGTTGTTGCATTCGAATATACACAGCTTCAGTAAAACGCTTATGGTTGTTCCTTTATCTATCTATCTATCTCTATCTATCTCTCTATCTCTCTATCTCTCTATTTATCTATCTATCTATATATCTATCTATCTATCCATCCATCCATCCATCCATTCATCCATTCTGCCTCACACCCTCACGGGTAATTTCGGGCAGTGCGCGTCTATGCCTGTTAGTAGATTTAAGAACAGGATAAAAGATAAGGGTTAGCGGATGAAACAAAGTTAAGAATGTTAAAAACTCAGCAGGAGAAAGAGTAAAAACAGGGTAAAAACACCATTGCTGGAATTAAGGCTTAACATGATTTTAGGGTGCACATTATTCGTGTTAAAAATCTATAGTATGTATTAAAGATACGTGCATACTTACCAACTGTTCATTAATTTTAGAAATTGCAGAAAATAGCGCGATTTGATGAATTTGGCGATCATTTTCTGTCGTTTATTTCGCTTAAACGCTGAAAATATCAGATCATTCCTAAAGTACATGACGAGTATACACGTCGCTAGGGGTGAATGTATCATTTCCACGCTCCAGTTTATACTGTCATTTGAATCATTTGACATTAGGAAAACAAATCTGTGACTCGTTAATCCTCTCGGCTTAACCCCTTCATTACCTTACCCCGAGTACAATGGTTATTTGCAAACAGTTTGGATCCTGATCAGACGCCGCGTAACGCGGCGTCTGATCAGGATCCAAACTGTTTGACACTCATTTCAATGTTTCTTAAATCAAAAAATATCTAAAAATTAATTTCGAAAAAAAAAAGCAGATGATAATTGTTTCAAGTTGATGACGTCACGGCAATGATGGGGTTAACGGAGAAAGAAAAATGGAAAAGTGCTAAATGCTAATGGCACTTCCTCAAATTTCACCCAGTGATTTATTTCTGAAGAAAACATCGGGTTTAATAGTCATGGCAGGGCAAACAAACGACAGCATTGCTTCAAACATTCTCCTCTTAAATCAGTCTATCGTGAGCCATCAAATGGACATTTCCCGTTCTCAAATAAGTCGAGTCAATTTGGTTTTATTACTAGGTAGGGTTGTTTTTACAGCGTTTACAAAATTAGAAAAAGTGCAGACCCAGATCAGTGGTCGCTTTCAAAAGGATTGTTAGCATTTTCTTTCAATCTGTCTCTAACAATCGATGTCAGCAATGCTTCCCAGATTTGACTTGCAGTCAAACCATTTTAAGCGATCTTTCTTTGGAGAGTGAACAGATATGCAACAACTACAGCTGCCTCTAAAATGCGTGATAGCATTAATGCAGAAAGCCCTGCATGAGCTTTCTGCATTATCTGTATCATTCTTTTAACGACCCTCTGTATAACAGACTGATTATGGGCGTTGTTTTGGGTGGTCGTTTAAAACAGCTGCTACTGTATCTGCATATTTTTTCAGAAATGCTATTTGAGCCGTGTCATGAGAAAACCTGCCTTATTGCATTGCAAACAGTGTAGATCAAGACAAGCTGCCGCGTCTTTGACGCGGTAGCTTGTATTGATCTACACTGTTTGACAACCATATTCATCTAAGGTATTTCATGCAGCTGTATTATATGCAGCATGGGATAGTGTAGACCAAACTCAGACACAGAGTATGTTGTGACGACGGTGCTCGGTCTGTATAATGGTGCAATGCAATACGGCAGGTTTTTTCATGGCACGGATCTTTTACATTAGTTAACACAACTTTGATAAAGATGCCCTATAGATCTGCATACCTAGTAGCCGCGCTATGGTCTAATTGTGTTACATGTAGATACGTATTTGTTTACATGACGGATACCAAAACCTAAAAAGAATGCATATTTGTGGTTTTCATCACGTGCGCTTCTTCAATAATAGGATTAATTATGGCATGACGTCATCAGGTATGACGTACTTTCCAGGTAATAAGTACTTGTTTTCGTGGATAATTACAATGCTATTCTTAACGAACATGGGTCAGGAAATATAGTATCTGTCGAGAGTCCATTTTTAAGACATAGTGAATCTAACACCACCGTGAGTGTCAGATAAGAATATCCCACCCGAGTTTTTGAAGATATTTTTGGAACACGAGGCTTTGCCGAGTGTTCCAAAATATATCTTCAAACGAGGGTGGGATATTCATCTGATACTCAACTGTGGTGTTAGACTTATTTTCTCACCTCGTCAACCCTAAAAACGCGTTTAACTTGCTATACAGTGGCGAGTTGTATTTTAAGGTGCTAATGCATGCATGACGACGTCATGACGACGTCAAAACAACGGCAATAACAACCAATCATAAGATAGTTCCATTAGTTCGGCTTGTCTGTCCGGACATATAAGGTTATCTCACACACCCCAGATTTCAGGATACCTCTGTCCGAGAGGTGAGAAAAGCTGATCTCAAACGAGTCTAGAATTTAAAAACGTTTCTATTCTAGACGAGTTTGAGATCAACTTGTCTTAAACATCGACTTTTACTCCCATAACCTACGATGTTAAGCTATTTTATAAAGCAATAGGCATTGTTTGGAATCCCGGTGACGTCAAAACGCCTTTGTAAATAGTGACGTTATAGTGACGTCATCAAAATTGATCTCACACATGTTTGAGACAAGTATATTCGCGATCGTTGTTCGCTATTGAAAACAGGGGTAGTTATGTGAGAAAACAATGTACTTTATTTGTTCAAAATAACCCCAGACAATCGAACTCCATTATCACAGTCAACTCTAGCAACGAGTATACTCGTCATTCACAAATGGTCTACACTTGACCTATGCAAACAGTGTATACTCTGGTAAGAAGGCGCCTTTAGGAACAATCTTATCAGGATCTGCAGTTTTTCATTTTGCATTATATAGCAGAAACAATCCTAAATATTGGATTTTATTTAACTAGAAACTGTTATTGTTATCAATATGAAGTTTCAGGGGTGAATTAATCAAATTCAAATTTGTGTGACTTGTTAGTGAAGAAGACATTATAAACGCGTTTACGCTAAAACTACTATTTCCAATGCAAACAGTTTGGAGCCAGATCAGACGACGAGTAACCCGGTTCTGATCTGGCTCCAAGCAATTTGTCACTCAGGTAAAAATAAATTGTCAAAATTATCAAAGAATTGTCATTTAATACTGTGCTAAACCTATTTTTCCATTGTAAGCAGGTTGTAGTCAGGTAAGACGTCGGGTTTGATTATAGGCTGAATACTGTTTGCAACTGATATAAAATGAATAATTATAGTGTCAATCTTTTTAAAACTCCTATCCGGAACGATACAGGATACCTAGTGGTATAGTCACTGTGACTTACAGTACTACACTCCTCACCGCTGTGAGTTCGAATCCCAGTAGGGTCGTTCGGATTTTTCATGTGGGGAAGCCTTCCAGCTGGCTTGCGGAAGGTCGGCGGCTCTACCCAGTTGCCGATTTGTGCCTGAAACAGTACATAAAGGACTTCTGGAGTCTTCCTCCACCTAAAATTAGCTGGACGTCGTGATATGACTGAAATACTGTTGAAAGCGACGTAAAATCAAAACAAATCAAATCAAACAAGAAACGTTTCTATTATTTCATATTGAGACTTTGCTAGCTAGGGACTACGGTAGAAAAAATGTTATTCTTTCCCGTTTAAATGCAAACGAAACGCAAACGCATTGCAGGAAAAATGAAGAAAATTACAACTTCTTGATCATTCTGAATGTTGATGTTAGCATGGACGGCAAACTGTTTGGAGCCTGATCAGACGCCGGGTTACCCGGCATCCGATCAGGCTCCAAACTGCTTGCCTTGGAAACCATTTATTTAGCGTAAACGCGTTTATTGGGTATAAATAACGTTTATTTTAGTGTTTTAATAATTAGAAGCCTAAAATGGCATATTTATGGAGTGACGGGTCAATTGTAATTCTTTCCAAAAGATGACGCTTTGAATGGCTTCTTGTAATTAAGAATGTCTGACGAATGCTGACATTAATCACATTTTGATTAAAATCCAATTAGATCCCAATTAAATCCCAATTTAACAAACTGTCAAGAGACACGCTCTGTAATGCGTCCTATTTCGACATGGACTTTTTCTTAAGTTCCTGAACGCTATTTGGCGGATTCGCGACAGCCGCTAGAAGCGGTTATACTGTAGAAAAGGTTGGTTAGGTTAGTTTGTTTGTTAAGATCCGTTTCTATCAATAGCTAGTTTGAAGCTACTGAAAGAGGGGAGCAGATACAGAAAACCCAGGCGCGATGTGCTTCTCTTATTATGGACAGACAACGGCCCTCCTAACAACGACCCCTCCTTACAACGGTCCTCCTAACAACGACCCCTCCTTACAACGGTCCTCCCAACAACGACCCCTCCTTACAACGACCCTCCTAACAACGACCCCTCCTTACAACGGTCCTCCCAACAACGACCCCTCCTTACAACGGCCCTCCTAACAACGACCCCTCCTTACAACGGCCCTCCTAACAACGACCCCTCCTTACAACGGCCCTCCTAACAACGACCCTTCCTTACAACGGTCCTCCCAACAACGACCCTCCTTACCACGGTCCTCCCAACAACGACCCCTCCTTACAGCGGCCCTACTAACAACGACCCCTCCTTACAACGGTCCTCCCAACAACGACCCCTCCTTACAACGGCCCTCCTAACAACGACCCCTACTTACAACGGTCCTCCCAACAACGACCCCTCCTTACAACGGTCCTCCCAACAACGACCCCTCCTTACAACGGCCCTCCTAACAACGACCCCTACTTACAACGGTCCTCCCAACAACGACCCTCCTTACCACGGTCCTCCCAACAACGACCCCTCCTTACAGCGGCCCTACTAACAACGACCCCTCCTTACAACGGTCCTCCCAACAACGACCCCTCCTTACAACGGCCCTCCTAACAACGACCCCTCCTTACAACGGTCCTCCCAACAACGACCCCTCCTTACAACGGCCCTCCTAACAACGACCCCTCCTTACAACGGTCCTCCCAACAACGACCCCTCCTTACAACGGCCCTCCCAACAACGACCCCTACTTACAACGGCCCTTGCCGCTGTTCCCTGAACAAGGCAATTATGCCCAACCTTTTCGTGGCTGCAATACCGTCTGCTAAAAGGTTTCGTCTACTATTTTTCTCAAAGTAACATATAAATGGACATTTTAATAGGAGAAACATAAGGACGAGTGACAAACAGATTGAATCTAGACTAGACGTTACGCGGCGTTTGATTTGGATTCAAGCTGTTTGCAAATGTAAGTCAAGTCTCATTTCCCTCCATAATTATAGCGACTACCTCCGAACAACACACACAACCTGTATCTCCCATTGCGTGTCGTTGTAGAGAAGGAGCACTGTATCATCATACAAAGGTATGCAACACATTGGATTTGTTCAGAAAATGTTTACTTTATATAATTATGTAGTTTTATATGTGTGACTTACTGTTTGTATTCCGAGCTGTTTGCCGTTAATTTTATAACCAATTGTCAGTATATTCTAAATGTGAATGTACTTTGTATTTGTAGTCGATTTCGTTTAAGCGGAAAATGTTAGTGACAGCCTTCACCTTTGCCATATACATGTAAGTATCCTCTACATGTGTATTTTTATATTCGCCCCATTCAATCAATTTGAGAAAAAAAATGACGTTTAATTCGTATAGATCTAATTGCTCGAGGGTCGGGACTTTTAGATATATCTCTCGCAGAGAAGGTGCGGCTTACAAAATTAATCTCGGATAGGAGACATTTTGCGGAGTTTTCAAATATGCTTCCTAACAGACATTTCATATTAGCGGAAACCATGATCATCGGCGTTTCAGCGAAATAAACGACAGAAAATGATCGGCAAATTAACTACGGATCGCTAGCCGATCATTTTCTGTCGTTTACTGCGCTTATTCAGTTGATTTCTTAATCATACAGTGGAGAATCTGTTATTCTTTCCCGTTTAAACGCAAACGAAGCGCAAACGCATTGTACTAAAATGCAGAAAATAACAACTTTTTCACAATTCTGAAAGTTGATTTTAACCTTGATGACAAACAGTTTGGAGCCTGATCAGACGCCGGGTTACCCGGCGTCTGATCTGGCTCCAAACTGTTTGCATTGGAAATAATAGATTTAGCGTAAACGCGTTTATTGGGAAAGAATAACGTTTTCTCCACTGTATTCATGGTGTATGTGTCAATATCCTGCACGTGTCTGACCAATGATGAGTTTGAACCATGGGTCAATTGGGATGAAAACATAACTCAACAAGAAGTAGGACATAGTTATTACCTAAAACAAAGAAATACATATATCATGCAATTTACTCTTATGACATTGAGAATGAATACATGTAGATCTACAATGTACATACTGTGAACGAAGACGGTATTTTCTCCCGGCAAACAGAGCTGGGTTAAAACAATAATGTCCATTGAAAAAGGTTAAATTAACCCTTTCATGATCAAAAAATTTACGAGATGTTTACCCCCTCACCGCTGTATTGTCGTCTGATGCAGTATTGTTGTCTGCAAGACACGTTTCAACGTTAGAATCAACGTTGTATGACTTCATAAATGTCGATAAGAAAGTCAAACAGTTTGGGCCCTGATCAGACGCTGTGTTGCGCGGCATCAGATCAGGAATCAAACAGTTTGCAAAAGCGCTTTAACATGTAAGCGTCATTGAGAGCGAAAGGGTTACGATTCAAAATAGTTTGACCAAAGGAATATTGAAACGAGTGTCAAACAGGTTTGGTCCTTACCAGACGCCCCGCAATGCGGTATCGGATTAAGATAAAACAAAATACTGCGCTCCCTCTCTACAACGACACTCAATGGGAGACAACAAATATGGGCGTTGTTCGGAGGGAGTCGCTATAGGGAGGGAACTTGGTTAACATTTGCAAACAGCTCGAATCCAGATCAGACGCCGCGTAACGCGGCGTCTGATCTGGATTCAAGCAGTTTGTCATTTTTCATTAATGTTTTTTTCTGTCAAAATGTCATTTATGTAAGAAAAACAGCAGACAACAATTTTAGCTAGATGATAATGCATCAGTGCAAGCATAAAACATAATTTTCGTGGGGACAGCGATGAATGTCGTTGTAAGGAGGGAGTCGCTGTAAGGAGGGCCGTTGTAGAGAGGGAACGCTGTAGTTGGCACAGTATAAATATATCTGCAGTAAGATTTAAAACATTTCACATAGCATATAATTACATATAACGAGTTTTAAAGATAATAGTTGGTCTGCGACAGATTTAATTCACACAATTAAATTTGGCATTGAAGGGATTATATCAGACGGTCAAATTTGGCCCTTAAATGAACAGGCAGGAAACATTTGTTCTCGACTGTACATACTAGATTTGTCCATTTATAAACTCATAAGTTATGTATTGTTTACGGTCGCCAAGAAGCAACTCCACATATTCCTTGTGAATCATCCAGCACGGTTCTCTCCCTTGATCCACGATATCTGATCTGTTCACGAGATTACCGCGGATCACGTGACGTATCGGTTTCGGCGCAGTGACCATGGAAGTGTTTGAGGGCCGTTCCTTAACTTGAAATTTGGCCATCAGCTTTCCTCCGTTTTGTTCATGCTGTTTCTTCATTACTATGTGTTTGTGGCCATTTGCGAATTGACCTGTCAAAAAACAAAGGGGAAGACTTAAGGCTGGTTTTTCTGTTTGAAAGAAACAAAACTAAATGCAAAACAATAAATTGAAGAAAATTGTAAGTATCATTTTTAGAATATAGACAACTTGTTGTAAACCTTTCGCTCCTAGCCTCTATAACAATAACACTGGCAAACAGTATGGATCCATATCAAACACCGCGTAACGCGACGTACAAGGGTGGTTCAAAAAGTAATGATACTTGATCAATTACTTCGGTATAATAAGTGCAAAACAACCAAAACATGGTGAATAACTACAGATCTAATCTATATCAACACTTATTTTATATTCACTCTAGCCATTAAAATACCACGACCCTAATGTCGGTTAACATTGGTACTTGACGTAAACTTATTCTGGTATTTTCGTTAACTGACTACACCAACGAACTATAATCGCAAATGGTTCGACAAGGACCGACAGTTGACGAGAATGGCCGATTGTTCTACGTAGAGAACCAATATTGGCCGACAGTTGACAAGAATGGCCGATTGCTCTACGTAGAGAACCAATCTTTGCCGACGTTGACACGGTCTCATAAGGGGTGTAATGCCTTAACATCAGTTTACCAGGGCTCGAGATAAGGGGAATACAGTCGAACTTCGATATATTGAACTCGATAAAGTCTTACATACCCGTAGTTCAAAGTTAAAAGTTAAAACGTGGCTTAGCCACGTTTTAACTTTGAACTACGGGTATGTACGACTTAACCGATTATGAAATAATGTGTTTCATGTGTCGAAGTATCGGATAGTTCGAGTTAAGCGAGTTCGAGACATCGAAGTTCGACTGTATTTCAAAAACTAGAATCTTTATTTCTGCTTTAAACCCTATGGTGTCACGTCTCATTTGAATCGTCTTGAAGAGTAGTAACACCATAGGATTTGGTGTTAAAATGAGTGAAAATATCTTGAATTGGTTGAGTTTACACTCCCCGTTATCTGGAGCCCTGTTTATACAAGAGGTACAGTATATCTATACCAAGTTCTTACCAATCAAACCGGAAGTCCGTTTGCTGAAAAGGTCCTCATCCTTGACATATATATTCAAGTAATCCACCTTTCTCGACCCTTTCTCTCTATGCAGCGATCGTTTAATGAGAATCTCTGGACCGAATCCTAGCCGGATAGATACAGTTGACTTTCCATTTAGTACAGATATTCCACTGGTTCCACATTCGGTAGCGAAGTCCGCGATCCAATCGAATACCTAAAAGTATAACGTCGTACAGTACTCCCTCCCTACAACGGCCCCCATCAACTTTTCCCTCATCACAACAACGTTTGAAGCTGTTTATCAAACAAGACCATTATAGCCATTCTGTTCACGTCTGCAATATCTATGGCTTAAAATTGATGTATGCTTTTTTTCTCGTATATATACAGTGGAGAATCTGTTATTCTTTCCCATTTAAACGCAAACGTACGCAAACGCAAAACACTAAAACGTAGAAAAGAACAACTTTTGGACAATTCTGATAATTCTTGTTTTTCTTGGTGGCAAACAGTTTGGAGCCTGATCAGACGCCGGGTTACCCGGCGTCTGATCTGGCTCCAAACTGTTTGCACTGCAAATAATAGTTTTAGTGTAAACGCGTTTATTGGGAAAGAATAACAGATTCTCCACTGTATTGAACATTTTGACAGGAATAAAACATAGTGACGAGTGACAAACAGTTTGAATCCAGACCAGACGCCGTGCTGTGCGGCGTCTGGTGTGGATTCAAGCTGTTTGCAATGTAACACAATTACCCTCCATGTAACAACTCACTCCGAACAACAGCTAAACTATTTGTCTCCCATTGGATGTTGTTGTAGAGAGGAAGTACATTGTAGGGTGCGCCAAGTGTATTCTCTTATATGATTCATATAAATTGAGTGACGTTCAAGGAAAAATGTCACATTTTATACCTAACACAGGTGCACTCTACACCACTAAATAATGTCCTGTTATTTTGTTTCCCGATAAGTACATTTGATTTTTCATACAATACTATTTTGAAATTGCTATCAGACGCACAGGAAAAAAGGGCGACCATGATTTAAAGAAGTTTGCAACATGTGGCAAAAACATCGTTTTATTGAAGAAAGGGTGTGAAATTTGGACTGCTGATCTTTATTTCAACGTTCGAGATGGTCATCCTCTTTCAACTAAATATATGTTTACATTTAATTTCTATTCAGAAGAGAGAATGTGCGGGAAACGAAATGATATTCAGAAAAAAGCAAAGACACAAATATACGTTATAATAAATGATTAAAATAATAATAACAATAATAATAACAATTTTGTTATGGATCAAATAACGATAATTATATATATTTAAATATATTCAATTCCAAAAGAAACTGTGCACTTTGTATTTTCAAATAATTCAATATCTTGACGGCGTATCGATTTAAGATTTCGCACACAATATCTCATGTTTATTTGCCATTCATCGATAACAAAATTACTACCTAGCATGAAGAGACTTTTAGTTTATTTGGAAAAACGTCATTTTGCATGTTTTGCACGTGCAGCTCAGGGAAAAAGCTCATGCCACCGAAAACGTGCATGAGTGTAATAAGTATGCCTTATACAAGCCAAAAAACACATTTTACTTCACATCGGTACACAACGAACCTGAGATTGAATGAAAATAGGTAAATTAGATTTTTACAATGCTTGTTCATAACTACAAAGTCACTAACGTGAGTAGAAGGTTCGGATACTAAAGAAACACAATCATTCGGTTGCTCAAACGTTTTCAACATACAAATCAAGTGGCAGATCGCCGCAGATAGTGTACAGGTACCTAGGACAGCAGTTTAACAAGTTAATTTGTTACGTTGACGTTACTTCGACGTCGTTTTCAAACAGCGTCTAGTTCTGCAAAACAGTACGGTATCTGTTGACAGACCGTATTGGGTTGCCTACGAGAAGCTCGGGCTAGGGGACCCTTTGTGGGACAGATCTTAACAGCACGTCGTTGGGCTGCTCGTTTGCAGCGAGTATAACGTCATTTCCGTTATGGGCAATAGTAGTGTACTCGTGCCTTTTCGCTGGTACAGTGGAGAATCTGTTATTCTTTCCCAATAAACGCGTTTACGCTAAAACTATTATTTGCAGTGCAAACAGTTTGGAGCCAGATCAGACGCCGGGTAACCCGGCGTCTGATCAGGCTCCAAACTGTTTGCCACCAAGATAAACAAGAATTATCAGAATTGTCCAAACGTTGTTCTTTTCTACGTTTTAGTGCTTTGCGTTTGCGTACGTTTGCGTTTAAACGGGAAAGAATAACAGATTCTCCACTGTATGACGTCACGAATGACGTCAGAATAACAGATTCTCCACTGTAGGTCTAATAATATTCTTAGTCATCATGATGCTCGCACACGGCACTTTAGGAGAAAAGTGCCCAAACTCAGGGATAGGACAATGTTTCATTCCTGACGCGTTTATTAGACGTCACATAAGGCCTACGCCATGTCTCATTGCCGCTTGCAACATGTGCAAAGGTTGACACATACGATAAGGACAAAACATGTCAAAAAATTACATCTAAACCTACATAAAATTCCCACCTGAACATGGTCTAATTCTCAGAGTTACTTTTGCAACTTTGAGTTTAACACTTCATCTTTTCTCGTTTAAAAACAACCACTTTTAACGACAACATCTCAAAATCTGAAATAACTGCCATATTGTTTGTGAACTGGTCTAAATTTTGGTACCAAATACATAGGCTTTTAGGAGAATAGTCAATAAATAATTACAGAAAACAAAGTGCAATATTAATTGAGTATATATCGAATAATAAGATCGTATGATAAAATCATAACCAAATAATACTAATTATGATTATAATGGTACTCATGATAATGATAGTACAAATGCTAAGGCAGTGTGTCACCTCATTGTCGATAAAGATGACGTTTGGTGTGACGACGATCACGTGATCAGGCCATTGTATGGACACTTGTCCAATAAACGTCTTCATGTCGCCATTCTTGTCTACTTTCGTTGATTGTATAATGTGCGTGTTTATTATTACACCTGTTAGAACAAGTAGAGAAATGTTTCAAAAATTAAAACACATGTAAAAGTATGATAATCCCTCCCGGTATCCATTTACCTGATAGAAGCGCCTTTTAGCGCATTTATTAAATTCCTCCGCGAAAGAAAATAGGTCAAAATTATGCGTGCATGAACATGCACAATAAGAAATATTACATATTTGCTAGCAGATAGTTGCTTAAAACAGGTTGAAAGGAATACAAAATGCGCCTTAAGGCACATTTTGCTTTACGTTCAACATGCTTTAAGTGGTCACCAGTCCTGTCTTCAAAACTAGAAATAGACTATTGTGTAAAGGGGTACGCGGGCGTGCTCCCAACAATGTAGTATGTTTATTCCTGGGTGAAAAACAAAAATGGTTCTGTTCTTACAGTGGAGAAAACGTTATTCTTTCCCCGTTTAAACGCAAACGAAACTTAAACACAAAACACTAAAACGTAGGAAATTACTATTTTATGACATTTCTAATTATTATTTTTTAATCTGCAAACAGTTTGGAGCCTGATCAGACGTCGGGTTACCCGGCGTCTGATCTGGCTCCAAACTGTTTGCAATGGAAATAATTGTTTTAGCGTAAACGCGTTTATTGGGAAAGAATAAAGTTTTCTCCACTGTTATTGTGGCCATTGCACACAGTTTGAAGCCTGGTCAGACGCCGAGTAATTTAGCGTCTGATTAGGTTCTAAGGGTTCTGAGTTTTACAAGTCGTTAAATTCCTCACGATCATATCTTTTTCTAATTTTTATAGTATTGCATTTTGCTTTTCGTACTGTTTAAATGACGTATTCCGTCGCAATAAACGCAGAAACTTAAGCATCGAGAAAATTGAAGAAAAAACAAACATGGACACTTGAGGAAAGCGTAAACTGACACAACGCGGACATACAGTTTTGCCATTCTACAACGGCCCTCCCAACAATGACTCCCACCTTACAACGACCCTTGTCGCAGTTCCCTAATCAAGAAAATACTTTCACTGCTGCAATAACGTCTACTTAAAATTGCCGTCTGCTGTTTTTCTCAAAGTTACATATACACATGTAAGTGGACATTTTGATATAATAAATATAATGACGAGTGACAGTGGTTAGAGAGATCGGTTAGACAATGGTAAGAGAGATCGGTTAAACCTTGATTAGAGAGATTGGTAAGACCTTGGGTAGAGAGATCGGCTAGGCAATGGTTAGACAGATCGGTTAGACAATGGTTAGAGAGATCGGTTAGACAGATTGGTTAGACTTTAATTTGAAAAACTAGTAAGACAAAGAATTACCATGGACAGGGTCGGTGATCAGGTTATGAATCTCAGCTGCCTCGCTTCTAACATCAAAACAAAGGGGATGCTCTATTCCTCGAATGCGGATCATGTAATGCGGATCCCCACCTGCATGATATTAAAGTTAACTGGTTACAGTTGATGTTCGAGGATGTTTTGTTTTCGCAATAAACTAGTTTGTACCAAAACTATGACTTCCGGAGATTGGTCTTCTTACACATTTTATCCTAGCGAGAACTCTTCTCTTGATATACAAAAACAATGTAGTGTACAGTGGAGGAAACGTGATTCTTTCCTAATAAACGCGTTTACGCTTAAACTAATATTTATATTGCAAACAGTTTTTGAGCCAGATCAGACGCCGGGTAAACTGACGTCTGACCAGGCTTCAAACTGTTTGCCACTAAGATAATCATGAATTGTCAGAATTGTCAAAACTTTGTACTTTTCTACATTTTAGTACACTGCATTTACATTTCATTTGCGTTTAAACGGGAAAGAATAACAGATTCTCCACTGTACAGTGGAGAATCTGTTATTCTTTCCCGTTTAAACGCAAACGTACGCAAACGCAAAGCACTAATACGTAGAAAAGTACAACTTTTGGATAATTCTGATAATTCATGTTTATCTTGGTGGTTACCCGGCGTCTGATCTGGCTCCAAACTTTTTGCACTGCAAAAAATAGTTTTAACGTAAACGCGTTTATTGGGAAAGAATAACAGATTCTCCACTGTAAGTTATGCAAATAGTGTAGACTGTGATCAGAGGCCCTATGGGAGCCCTTTAATAAGGATCTACACTATTTGTCATTCGTCAATATATGGCAGAAATCAGCCATAAAGAGTCAACAATATATCGTCTTGATGTAACTGTACACCGGAAGTGTCCGTTCAGGGATGAAGCGTTAATCTAAGTTTCAAAGCACCCTCGATTTCCAATCTGGCAGCAATACAGGTATTTCTCACATAACTGACCCTGTTTTCAATAGCGAACAACGATCGCGAATATCCTTGTCTCCAACATGTGTGAGATCAATTTGATGACGTCATTATAGCATCACTATTTATTCAGGCGTTATTACCTCATTCGAATTCCAAAAACGTATATTGCTTTAAAAAATAGCTAAAAATCGTCGGTTATGTGAGAAAATAATCTGTCATTCGTCGATGTTGATGACAAGCTGATCTCAACCTCGTCTAGAATGGAAAAGTTATTAAGTGAGAAATTTGTGTAAGATGTTCGGTAGCTCTGTCGGGAGACACCCGCACCATAAGCGAGGGTCCCTGGACAGAGTCTCGGTCTGGCTACATATGAATAAGCTATATATCAACTTGGTCCCTGTATAGTAACATACCGGTAATAAGACGTTAACATTTTTCCCGTTTAAATGCAAACGAAACGCAAACACATCCGGCGTTTGATCTGGCTCCAGATTGTTTGCAATGGAAATAATTGTTTGAACGTTAACATGTTTATTGGAACAGAAACCAGTCGAACTTCGATATCTCGAACTCTGTTAAGTCGAACATATCCGTATTTGAAAGTTAAAACGTGGCTAAGCCACGTTTTAACTATGAAATATGGGTATGTTCGACTAAACCAAGCATGAAATAATGCAGTTCTTGTGTCGAACTATCGGATATTTCGAGTTAAGCGAGTTCGAGATATGTAAGTTCTTCTTGGCTCTACCTCCACCGCCACCATAACCGCCGCCACCGCCGCCGCCGCCGCCTCCGCTACCTCTTCTTCTCCCCGAGCTGCCGGAAGGTTTGGGCGTCTTAGGAACTATAAACGACAAAAGGTTTTGGTCAGATAAACATACAAGTGTGAGCCTGCTAACCTTGGCACTATCAATGGCGCTAAGGGTCAACTTGAGAAACAATTTGGATCAATATCAGACACCGGGTACCGTATAACCCTTTCATCACATACAGGCGACTAAATCGAATTTGCAAACAGTTTGGATCACGATCAGACGCCACGTCTTGCGGTGTCCGATCAGAATCGAAAAAATATTTGACACCCGTATAGATATACCTGTATCTTCAGCTATACTACCTTAAAGAGTACTTTGAAAAGAAATGAAATTAACTGGACGTCAAAAGCGACGTATAATCATAACAAATCCAAATCAAACTAAATTAAACGCAGTTATTTTTAATCACATAAAACCGCCTCTGGCAGTGAAATTAAGCCATTCAATAAATCATAATTAAATATCGATGTTTGAGCTCCGGCCCAACCTGTTCGTCCACCCGCGCTGCATGACGCGGGACGCCAAATTATGCCATTTATCATGACGTTATCGTAAACAACGTCAAATTTTGGCGGAAAATACATATAGCGGAGAGGCAACACACTACGGATTCAGTTTACTTAATGTTTATGTGATAAATAGAATATCACATTCTTGCTCATTATCTATCATTTTTAATAAACTCGTTGACCCAAATAAATATAACGCTCGCCAAGGCTCGCGTCATATTATTCTTAGTCAACCCGTTTATTAAAAACTATAATTTTTTAATGAGCGCTCATGTAAGATCCTCTATGTATGTATGTACCAGTGTATAAGATCAGATTGCGCAATAAAGAAGCCTGTCAAAGTATCCGCTCGTTATCATTTTTCAATATTATGGTTAAATACTAAATAGTAAATAATAAACACATTGAAAACTGAATGTTTTAATCTAAAGTTTTCGGGATGAATGAGTTGAGACATTTTTACTAATTCATTTCATGCCTTAAATTAATTACAATAAGTATTTGTAAACAGTTTGGATCCTGATCAGAAACCGCGTAACGCGGCGTCTGATCAGAATCAAAACTATTGACAATCATTTCATTATTACTTTAGTAAATTTACCTCAAATTTATGATTGAGAAATCAAAATAGACAAGAATTGTTAAAAGCAGATGACGTCATGACAGTAAATTATGACGTCATGGTGGTGAAGGAGTTAAATGTGGTTACCGTCTATTGGGTCGTACTCTGCTCTTGTTACTACCATAGACGTCAATGGCGTCACGAAGCCATACTGGAAATAAAAACGAACCACACATTGTGCAGCCACCAAAAGCAAAACCTTATTCATTAATCTCAATAATTTGAGTACAGTAAAGCATCTTTATAAAGAAGACCTCTAAATTAAGTTGAATAATATCTGTTAAAGGTACGTGACTGTCTAAAGATGAGACTTTAACCCTTTCACTGACAACCGTTTCGTGAGTTGTTTCTCCTTCGCCGCCATGTTGTACATGTAGTCTGCATCACTATTGTTGTCTGCAATACCGATTAGAAGTTAATTTAAAGCAGTATGACTGAGCATATCTCGATACGGGTGTCAAACAGTTTGGCTCCCGATCAGACGCCGCGGTACGCGGCGTCTGATCTGGATCCAAAACGTTTGTAAATGCGCCTGTTGGCGCCATTAGAGTGAAAAGGTTAACACGATACCCCTTGTATCAAGGCTATACACTGGGCATACAAAATAAATGTATAAAAAGAAAAAAAGAGTAGGGCATCGCCTATATTTCTCCTTTTATGATTCTCTCTCTCTATCTATCTATCTCTCTATGTCTCCCTCTCTCTCTCCCTGTCTCTCTCTCTCTCGTTCTCTTTCTCTCTCTCTCTCTTTGGGGCGTCCAAATAGCCCCGAGCTAGCAGTAATGGACGAATACCACTAACAACACATTATTCGTTTGACAACAGGTTTATTTACGATTCATTTCAGGGACTAATTTATTCTTAGGATGCAGGCACACATATTTGCTGCGTGTAAATTTCGTCTGTTATAATAATAAAATTCAAATAAATCAAGAGAGTATCTCTCTAAACTTTAAAGATAATTCTATTAAAGAATGACTACCGGTATCTTTATTGTATTCTTAGTTTTATTTTAGTTCCTCTAAATCTTAGTTGAAAATTCAAAACAGCTAAAACATATAATTGCTTTCTTATACACTAATTTAGGCGAAGAACAATTTTAAGTTTCTTTTATTTTCTTAGACAGACATTCTTAGCTGACAGTGCCGAAAATCAAAAAAATATTGACTTTCTTAGATAATAATTCATCTTAGTAAAATTCGGAATATAGGCCAATGCGTTTTGTATTCTCACTAGTACCGCAATGATCTAAAATATTTGGACAGACCGTTTTGACCAAACAGTGTAAAGGAGAGATCTGATCAGGGTATAATCTGTTTGCCATTTAGTGTTTACCTTTCGGACAAATCAATGTGTGATTAAAGGAATAAGTTCAAGTTTTAGGATAATAACAGTACTTATACACTGAATCCAAACTTAAAGAATTTGATGACAGTTTACTCACTTTCAAAGACATTTCCAGTACCCTAGCCTTGTTATATTCTTGAACAGTTTCATTCAGGTCCGTGTCAATGCCTTTCAGCAGCTCTTTGATAGTCAAATATGCCCACAACTTTTCGGTTATCTCCCCTAGATCACTAATCTCCATTAACCCTGTGACGTCATCAAAGGCCGAATCATCGCTTGTCTTGGAAAGGACAAGGTTGCCCTTACAGTGGAGAATCTGTTATTCTTTCCCAATAAACGCGTTTACGCTAAAACTATTATTTGCAGTGCAAACAGTTTGGAGCCAGATCAAACGCCGGGTAACCCGGCGTCTGATCAGGCTCCAAACTGTTTGCCACCAAGATAAATATGAAATATCAGAATTGTCCAAAAGTTGTTCTTTTCTACGTTTTAGCGCTTTGCGTTTGCGTACGTTTGCGTTTAAACGGGAAAGAATAACAGATTCTCCACTGTAGCACTGTCTCCGACCACTTCAACTCCAAGCGATCGTGAGTTTGGGTCTTCTAGCTTTCCCGCGACGACCATCTCCGAGCCGTTGAAGAAGGTTTTAAAGCTGGACTGTGTCAGTGACGTCATATCCACAGAGTCATTGATATATATGACGTCCACGTTATTCAGAAGCTTCACTGAAATTTCGTCATAGAATCCAGAAATCTGAAATGATACAAAATCCAAAACGGCGATTCCCAGCCATAGCGTTACTGTGAAACTACAGTGGATAAAACGTTATAAATTATTTCCCGTTTAAACGCAACGAAACGCAAATCGCTAAAACGTAGGAAATAACCAGTTTTTTACATGTCTTATTATATAGAGGAAAATATTGTTGTTGTTATTTCAGTATAAGAGTGAACATCAGACGTTATATTTTCACGAGTGGCGAAGCCACGAGTGAAAATATAAGAGTATGATGTTCACGAAATGGATTAAATTTGATCTTATACTGAAATAATACAGTTAATCTATTTGTTTATGCTTTTTAAGCCACTTTTTAAACGAAATTGTTCGAGAATTGAAAGCAAAAGGAAATGATTTATTCTGTGTTGAGCCCCTAGTTTATATCAAATCGTACAATGACGTCACTGATTTATTGATTTGACGTCATCGGAATTACGTCGTTACTTTTGATCTTAGATTCGTGTTCTTCTGTTGAGTGGTTCGCGACAAATCGGGCTGCCGACATAAAACGATAGGACATGATTGACTACGATTATTGGGGACCCCTATGGGGAAAATTCATAAAAAAGCACGCGCGACGATAACACCACTGCTCGAAACAGTGAAATTATCAAGTGATAATCCACTGCTATTTCCTAGTAATTCACCGAAAAGCATAAATAAATATGTAATAGTTTAAGCGTAAACGCGTTTATTGAGAAAGAATAACTTTTTTTCTCTACTGTATCCTAAGTATATGACAGACATGCCTGTGCAGACAATGTTGACCCTAATCAGTCTATTTTAGGAGCAGTTGAAGCAGTTTTTATTCATTTGCCTTCTGATATATCTGTGTTAATTAAGATAGGTTTGTTTCATTTTATCATTATTCTTATGATTTGTTCTGATACTCTGCTATGTTAATTTGTGAACATGGTCTAGTCATTCTGAAACTGACTAACTTTCAGCTTCTGTGATACTTTTAATTGAAGATACTATCTGTGATATTTATTTATAATAATTTACCGTGACTCTCTGTGTCTTGCCACTAGAATCAAGGACCACAATGGAAATAAGGAAAATATTTTTCCTTTTTTGTGTTGTCCTTGGTTTCTAGTGCGCATTACATGGCTCTTATATGATTTGCTTTAATTATGCTTTGCCATGTTATGTACACTTTTTACCGAAATAAATCTATCTAATCTATCTATCTATATATGTCTACAATGTTTGCCATTCTGTTTGATCCTGTTTGACAAATTTATGTGTGATAAAAGAAATTGGTTAATTAGTCATTTTTTATCAAAATTACAGCAGTAATACATGTTGTCCCATTTCTTTAGGATGTTGGGGTTGCAATGCACGTATAATAAATACACATTACCAGTTGACAGTGCGATACAGAGTGATGTATTTAGCTCGAGACATTTTTGGCGGAAATAGCCGATCTGACGAGCGCCTTGGCGCGAGTCTGATCGGTTGTTTCCGCCAAAAACGTCGAGAGCTAAATGCAACACTCTGTTGCGCACTGCCAACTGGTGATGTGTTTATTATATGCCTTGAATACAAACAAGAAACAACTAAATAGTCGTTTAAATAATTTTATATCCAAAATTTATTATTTATTTGAAGCAGAACGCGATTTTTGTATGCCACAAAGAATAACGCGGCACTCGTACATGTACGTAAATGACGTCACGTCAAATCGAAAGCGACGTCAGAGTAAAATACAAAGTGGCTGATACAAGGTGGCTGATACAGACTCTTGTATTTTACTCTGCAAATACACGCGGAAACGCTCGATATCACTCGAAGGCATATAATAATATAGTACTACTCGGTTATCAGTTAAATCACTTCAAAGGATTCCGTTAAATTATACACCCTGGACATATTTAATCAATACTTCAAATTTCAAATTAAGTCTAGTCCATTCATGCCGTTTTTGGGGTTATATTTCTTTTGCATTGCAACATGACCAACAGTGCAAACCCTGATCAGTGTCTATTGTCTTCACTGTTTGCATGGGACAAATGTACACTTAACATGTACACTGTTGTGGAAAGACAAATGTATTGGTCGCCAGGCTTCAATGTGTTAACCCATTTGTGCACACGATCCCATAAAATATTAAGGGATATAGGCAAACAGTGTAGACTCTGATCAGACGCCACATACTGCGGCGTCTGATCAGAGTCTACACTGTTTGCTGATAGGAATTTCAATATAAAACAAAATGAAAATAACAAGTTTGACCAGGCATCCCTTTGATAAAAATGGACTAATCCAATATACAAACATGGAAGAATCCACTGGGCACAAATGTGTTACGGTAATTACTCACCTGTAACGAGGCGTCCGAGTCTTCATAGATTTTCCTCCCAAAGCCATTATTTTGAGCTGCGACAATTTTAACCAGATTCCAATCGGCATCTTTCCCAAACGCAAGGCTAAATATGGGTACAACCCCTGTACAAAAACACAATAATTATCCCTTTAAACCATTACCCCTTAAAAACACATTTTTCGCTGTTGATTTATTCCTCCGCTGAAGAAAATAGTCGAGAATTATACAGTCAAAATATTTTTTTTATATTTTAGCAGATGTTATCTTAAACTAGGCTGAATGTAAAGTAGAATGCGCCTTCGGGCGCATTCTGCTTAACTTTCAACTTGTTTTAAGTGATCACCTAATTTCAAAACTAGAAACGGTCTTTGGGTTAATGGATTACTTTTTTACCCTAAAGAGAGGTTTTCGATTTTTACTTTTTACTGCATGACCTGTTTCTAGATTTTAACCCTTAGCCTGCCACTCAGGACTATAGCTCCATATGCAAACAGCTTGGATCCGGATGAGACGCCGAGTAACTCGGCGTCTCATCCGGATCCAAGCTGTTTGACACTCGAACAACATTTTCAGCAATTTTGAGCAACTTTGAAGCACTTTGAAACTTGAAGCAGACGAGAAGTATAGCAGATGACAATTTATTTGGCGGGCTAAGGGTTAAGAAGGTTGACCACTTTAAACAGTATGGCAGATTGCACCTTAACGCTCATCCTGTTTTACTTTCAGCCAGCTCTAAAATATACTTAACAAAAATAGAAACTTTACATACTTTAGAGCCGGTTTAAGCGATGTTTTAATGACGTTTCATGAAATATATGCACATTTCATAATTGAGTTATCGATAAAGACCATACAGAGCCAAACTCTCGCTAATTTGTACCGCGCACAACGTAGCACGCTTTCCACTTCCGGTATTTAGCACTGACGGCGAGTTGACATATTCAGCATTGATTTCAACTTTATTTAATGCAACAGACACACGCAGGTATTAGCCAAACACCAAAAAAAAAAAAAAATTGTAAACACCTACGTTTCAAAACTGAGATGACACAGCTTTCTGAAAATCACAGAAATCAGGCCATTTGGCATGCTAACGACGATGGCGTCAGTAACTGATTTTGTGCGTCATTTTGGACGCATACGGTAGGCAATTCATATGCTGACTACTTGCTGCAGAGTTACGAGGTAAGTCCTGGACCGTCCGAGATCGTGTCGTCACGTAGAGACGACCGCACTCTTACGTTAACGTATCGACGTAACTGTGCCATTCCAGCAACGGTTACTTCTCGACGGTTTGGGATCGCTGCCGAGACAATAAGGAATCGGCTGAGACTATGCCACGGTCCTATTCGTACCAGTAGACCGTATACAGGGCAGATATTAACTGCACGCACAATGCTCAAAATAATGTCAACGTCATGCCATGGCCTGCGGTATCACCAGATCTGAAACCAATAGAGCATGTATAGGGTAAAGTTGGCGACGGATGCGGAACAAATACCAGATTGACACGACCAAATACCTCAGAAATGCTCGACTTCAAAAATGCCATGGCATCCCAGATGACGTCATTGGACGGTACATCAGAGACAGAATATGGCTTGCATTAGGCGTGACGGTGGGCATGCACGCTACTGAACTGTCTCTATGCAAAAAGGTAACTTAAAAAGAAACCGTTCAATGAATAAAACACATCTTGCGTACACGTTCACATCTCTGATAATTTTGAAACCGACCCCTATGCGTTTTGATGTACAATTACGACGTGGCTTTTGATTGTTTTCGTCACCATTGTCGAGAACTTGCAGACATTAATCCAAAGTTTCGAATAAAACAATTTTGCAAAATTGTGTTTGTAGACAGAATTATACACATTTGAATCCAATGTAAAGTTTCCATTTTTGCTGAGTACTATCTGCTAAGATATAGTACAGTTTTTATGTTAAAACCTATAACTGTATATAAAGGAACAGCTTTTGTTTTCAGTGGAGAGATAAGCTAAATGCGTACACAGGCGTAGTAGTGGAGTAATTGGTAAATACCCTATTAACCCTTATCCTGCGTTAATATCGTCTGCTTCCAAATGGTTGTCTACACAATTTGTTAAATCTAGATTTATACATTTTTGAAGTAAACAAACCGAAAGACGAGTGCCAAACAGTTTAGATTCAGATCAGACGCCGCGTTACGCGGCGTTTGATCTGGATCCAAAATGTTTGCAAAAATCAGTAAAGTCGCGACCAGCAGGCAAAGGGTTAAGAAAATATTTGTTTGAAATCCGGCTTTAACTTTATTGATGATATTTTAAAATTCAGACATATAAACTGATACAATGTAGACGAAACTAAACGCAAACGCAATACAACAACATGCATTAAATGTCAGCTTTTTTAATGTCTACGCAATATCTCATTGCCGCTTACATCATGAACAAAGATGGTCATATATGATACGTACAAAAATAAACATAAAACAACAACTAAACCGACATAAAATTTCCAACTGAACAGTCTGATTCTCAGAGTTACTTTGCAACTTTGATATCAACACGACCGCATCTCAAAATCTGGCATAACTGCACATTTCTCGTGAACTGATCCAAAATTTTGTACCACATACATAGGCTTTCAGGAAAATTGATTGTCAATGAATAATTATACAAAACAAAGTGCACAGTTTCTTTTGGAATTGAGAACATATATATTGTTTCACACCCTTTCGGGTAATTTCGAGCAGTTGCGCGTCAGTGCCTATTAATAGAAATAGGAACAGCTAAAAGATAAGGAAGTAGAGGGGTAAAGGTGATAGAGTTAAAATACTAGCGTGAAAAAGATAAAAATCAGGATAATAAACTGTTGTTTTATACAGTGGAGGGAAAACCCAAATGCTTACAGAGGCGTATTGCTGGAGTAGTTTGTAAATATCATATTGTCAAATTCTACAAAACCATTTGTTTGATAATCAGTTTCTTCTTCAGTTTTTCTTCAGTTTTATTTATTTCACTCTCAGTTTGTAACATACAAAAACATGAGAACAGTCCCATACATACTTATTCACAATTTGTCAAGGAAACACGTTTATAAATATTCGGTGAATCTATTATGAATATAGGAATATTATTAACAATTGAGTGTAGTATTAATTATATTAAACCACGGAATTATGTACATACCAAGTGTATAATTTCGTGATTAAACATACCAATACTCATTTATACTTTTTGAAAGTTAATATTGTAATGATTGTTATTATGCCGAAGACCGTAATATTTCGAATTTGTCGCCGGTATCTGGCGAGTCGAATAAATATTTTATACCTATTCCAATTCTATTAATAGATCATCGTTCTATTTACATGTACATATTTGTTAACACACGTGCTAAACAGTAAAACATGGATTACAAATTAACAATTATTCAGTGTTGTGGCTATCTACAGTTATCCTAAATCCAGCCTTAACTTTCTTGATGGTATTTCAAACTTAAGACATATAAAATGATAAAATGTAAACAAAACTTAACGCAAACGCAATGCAACAACATACATTAAATGTCAGCTTTTTTAATGTCACGCGATATGTTTTTATCTAAGTTTCAAAGTTTTGCTAGTTTGAAAACTTGAGTATTATAATGATATTGATATTCGTTTTTGCAAATGTTGTGGTTTGTTTACTTGCATTTTCGTTTAGCAACCCTTCTAGTTAGTTGGCCTAGGTTTTTGTTTGGAAACTGAGTATTAGTTTTCCATGACTAAAATCTTTGGTTTCGTTTAAAAACTTTGTAGTTTGTTTGCCTGAACATCTATTTTGAAATTTAATCCTTTCACGCTCAATGACACTTAAAAGCGCATGTGTTACAAACATGTTGGATCCTGATCAGACGCCGTGTAACGTGGCGTCTGATCAGGATCCAAACTGTTTGACACTCGTATCGATATTTGTTAAGTCATATTGCATTGAATTTTCCTTTGAAACGATCTTGTAAACATAAAAATTGAAGCAGACGACAATGAAACGGTAAAGGGGTAAAAAATCACGAAAAGTTTGGCAGTCAAAGAGTTGAAAAGCTAGCCTACCTTGGTTCTCGTTTTGAACATTGTTCAGGATATCTTCTAGGTTAGTCACACCTGAAGATGCCCTCCCGTCAGTTAAAAACATCAAGAGAGGAGAATTCTCACCGCCAGTGCTTTTCAACAGCCTCAAACCTTCAAGCAAGGCACTGTTTACATTGGTAGCTGAAATACCAAAATGTATCCGAATGTATACCGGAAGTTTAAAACCGGAAATAACGAAAGTGATCAGTAGTGTGATAAAATCATTTTACTTTCCCAGTAAACGTGTTTATGCTAAGATAGTTTTTTTTCTGCAAACAGTTTTGAGCGTATTCAGACGCCGAGTAGCAAGATGTTTGATCTGGCTCCGATGTGTCACTCAAAATTCAGTAATTATACAATACACTGTATTTCTTAAGGTGCATTCTGCTTTACTTTTAACCTGCTTTAAGCAATCATCTGCCAGAATATAAAAAAAAAAATTTCTGTTGATACATATTCATGAATGTATTTTCTTCAGTGTAGGAATAAATCAAAGGCGTAAAAAGGCATATTAATTTTATGGTGTAATGGGTTAAAATAACGGGACCAACGGTTTTGTCCGGTTTAGAGAGAATCCGGTATTTAGAGGTTCCGGTTTAGAGGGGTTTTACTGTATATAAATACAGTACTCCCTCGCTATAGCGACATCAAATGGGGTACAAGGATGACGTGTGTTGTTCGGAGAGAGTCGTTATAGGGACAGACATTTTTGGGAAGGTTTGTGGTCATTAGACGGACCTTGTTAATACTTACACCCAGTTGCACGAAGTCCGTTTACATGCCGCTTGGCGTTTGCGATGGTTTCCGAGTTAACGTGCATCATTTCCGGTTTGTACAAAGTCGGAGATCCGTCAAATTTCATGATGTTAAAGCGATCACCTCTCTTCAAGTCATCGAGTATTTTCACTAGAGCTCTCTTAAATAAATGAGTCGTGCCATCACAAACCATGCCTCATTGCATTGCAAACAGAGTAGACCAATGCGCCAAAGACGAGGCGGCTGGCCTTGGTCTACTCTGTTATACAGTGGAGAATATGTGATTCTTTCCCGTTTAAACGCAAACGTACGCAAACGCAAAGCACTAAAACGCAGAAAAGTACAATTATTTGACAATTTTGATAATTCATGTTTATCTTGGTGGCAAACAGTTTGGAGCCTGATCAGACGCCGGGTTACCCGGCGTCTGATCTGGCTCCAAACTGTTTGCACTGCAAATAATAGTTTTAGCGTAAACGCGTACATTGGGAAAGAATAACAGATTCTCCACTGTACACAAACAATCATCTAAAGCATTGTATTTACAGTACTGAACCTTAGTAAATTAACTTTTTTTGCGATTCGCTTGCAATTCGATTGCAATTCGCTTGCGATTCAAAATACTAAATTTACCCTCGGGTAAGTTTTCTTGAACGGTAAATCTTTCAAATGTTCGCAAATATATTTCGTTATTTTTTTCGATTCAATTTGTATCACAACCGCTTCGGAAAATTCGCGAAAAAATATTCAAACGTAGGATTTGTTCTTTGAAGCGCCCGATTCGATGGCAATTCGATGGCAATTCGCTTGCGATTATCAATTTAATTTAATAAGTTTCAGTACTGTAGCAATATCATATACTTTATTGGAAGTGTAGACCAAACTCGTAAGCAGAGCATGTGATGACAACGGTGCTTTGTCTGTTAATTTTTGCAATGCAATAAGGCAGGTTTTGTCATGGCACGGCTCCAGTTTTATAATCAGCGTTCCCTCTCTACAACGACATCCAATGGGAGACAACAATTATGTGCTTTTTTCGGAGGGAGTCGTTATTTGGAGGGAAATTAGCGTACATTTGCAAACAACTTGAATCAAGATCAGACGACGCGTTAGGCGGCGTCTGATCTGGATTCAAGCTGTTTGTCACCCCTCATTAACTTTTTCCGACAAATTGTCCATTTTGTAAAACAGCAGGCGACAACTTTAAGCAGACGACATTGCAGCAGAAAAGCGTTAGACATAAATTTTCTATTAAGGGAACTGCGGCAAGGGTCGTTGTAAGGAGGGAGTCGTTGTTGGGAGGGACTTTGTAGAGAGGGAGCACTGTACATTGAAGACACAAACGGTACATAACGTATCATACAAATGGTAGAGTCGGTTCCAGAACCATAGAAACATGGTTACAGTACATAGCCAACACGCACAGTCACAGAATGTACCATCCAAATGGTAGAGTCTGTTCTAGAACCAAAGAAACATGGTTACAGTACATAGCCAACATGCACAGTCACAGAATGTACCGTCCAAATGGTAGAGTCGGTTCCAGAACCAAAGAAACATGGTTACAGTACATAGCCAACATGTACAGTCACAGAATGTACCATCCAAATGGTAGAGTCGGTTCTAGAACCAAAGAAACATGGTTACAGTACATAGCCAACGTGCACAGTCACAGAATGTACCAGCTAAATGTTAGAGTCGGTTCTATAACAAAAGAAACATGGTTACAGTACATAACCAACATGCACAGTCACAGAATGTACCATCCAAATGGTAGAGTCGGTTCTAGAACCATAGAAACATGGTTACAGTACATAGTCAACATGCACAGTCACAGAATGTACCAGTTAAATGTTAGAGTCGGTTCCAGAACCAAAGAAACATGGTTACAGTACATAGCCAACATGCTCAGTCACAGAATGTACCATCCAAATTTTAGAGTCAGTTCTAGAACCAAAGAAACATGGTTACAGTACATAGCCAACATGCACAGTCACAGAATGTACCAGCTAAATGTTAGAGTCAGTTCTAGAACCATAGAAACATGGTTACAGTACATAGCCAACATGCACAATCACAGAATGTACCATCCAAATGTTAGAGTCAGTTCTAGAACCATAAAAACATGGTTACAGTACATAGCCAACATGCACAGTCACAGAATGTACCATCCAAATGTCAGAGTCGGTTCCAGAACCATACATAGTACAGTGTTCCCTCCCGACAACGACCCTCCCAAAATGACTCCCTCCTTATATCGACCCTTGTCGTAGTTCCCTTAACCCTTTGAACCCTAGTCCCGCATATAGGCGTCATTTTCAAACAGTGAACATGTCAATAGTACACTTGTCCTGTGCAAACAGTGAAGACCCAGATCAGAGGGCTCCGAAAGGAGCCCTCTGATCAGGGTCTTCACTGTTTGTCATAATGCTAAACATTGACAAAAACAACCCTTAAAAGTCAGAAATGGACTAGACTAAAATGGAAACTGGAATTGTCCATTTAAAGTTTCAGGGAGGAAAGAGTTAACAGGACCAGTATATCCAACCTATTCATGGCTGCAATGTCGTCTGCTTATAATTGTCGTCTTCTGTTTTCCTCAAAGTAACACAATGGATATTTTGACAGAAAAAAACCCTTACTGACGAGTTACAAACAGCTTGAATCGTTACGCGGCGTCTGTTCTGGATTCAAGCTGTTTGCAAATGTAAGTCAATGTCCCTCTCTATAACGACTCTCTCCGAGCAATGCAAACAATTTTTGTCTACCATTGGTCGTCGTTGTATAGAGTTGGCGCTGTAACAGTACATAGCAATCCGTACAAGACACATTATATAGAACGTACCAACCATATACAGTGCTCCCTCTCTACAACGACATCCAGTGGGAGACACAGATTGTGTGTGTTGTTCGGAAGGAGTCGCTATAGAGAGGGAACGTCAAGACTTGGCTTATATTTGCAAACAGCTTGAATCCAGATTGCGTTACGCGGCGTCTGATCTGGATTCAAGCTGTTTGTCACTCATAATTATATTTATTCTATTAAAGTGTCCACCACTTATATGTAATTTTAAGAGAAACAGCAGACGACAATTTTAAGCAGACGACAGTGCATCAGTAAAAGCGTTAGACATAATTGTACGGTTTAGGGAACTGAGACAAGGGTCGTTGTAAGGAGGGAATCGTTGTTGGGAGGGCAGTTGTAGAGAGGGAGCGCTGTAGTACAGTTGGTTCCAGAACGATGCACCTACACATACAGCAACAACGCCTAGCAATCCATATCCTCAAATAACGATATTTCAAATACGCCTACACTCAGTGCAAAAAGAAACGCACACTTTTATTACAATATTATCTGTATGTAGAAGGAACGTATTTGTGAAAAAATCTTTTCATTACAGTCAATAGTTCCGTCTTGGGCTATCAATGTTGAAAATGGGAGGTTTATCATTGAATTGGTATCATCACAACCTGTACAAATCGGTGCGGTGTTTTCAACAGGCACTAGTTAACTCTTTCGCTGCCAAATTAATCTTGAGATTTTTATCCCACCACCGTTTCATTGTCGTCTGCTTCAATTTTGTTGTTTGCAAGATCGTTTCAAAGTAAGATTTAAAGTCGTGTGACTTAAAGTATATCTATACGAGTGTCAAACAGTTTGGATCCTGATCAGACGCCGCGTTACGCGGCGTCTGATCAGGATCCAAACTGTTTGAAAACGCGCCGTTTGACGTCATTAAGAGTGAAAGGGTTAAAAATACAGCACAGTGATTCTAAGTATATGTTTTTTCTAAACTTGTGGCAGAATTGAATTGATCTTGAGATATGGTCTTAGTATCTTACAAAAGTATCTTAATCTGCGCCTGAGCACAATGTGCGTTTCTTTTTGTACTTAGTGTATATACTGTCTCTTTTACTGAGATTTTGGAATTTGCATTTTGTCCCCAAAGGGAGGTTATTCATATCATAACGACACTGAACAGACCTAGTTTGTTCCCTTAACTCACTCACCCCTGAAACTTTTTAAATGTGCAACTGCAAATCCAATTAATTTTAGTCCATTTATTGACAATTTGGGATTGATTTCAATAATTCCTGTATATTGCAAAATGATAAACAGTGAAACTCTGACCAGAGGACTCATGTGAACTCTCTATATACACATTGTTTGTTAACCCATTTGTGCCCACGATCCAATATATGGGACATAGGCAAACAGTGTAGACTCTGATCAGATGCCGCATTATGCGGCGTCTGATCAGAGTATGCACTGTTTGCTGATAGGAATTTCAATATAAAACAAAATGTAAATGAAATTTTTGACCAGGCATCCCTTTGATAAAAAATGGACTAATCCAATATATAAACATGGAAGAATCCACTGGGCACAAAAGGGTTAATGATGATTATACTCGTCGCTAGGTTTGATTTTTTTTCATCCATAGCCAAAAGTGCAAATATTCTATACCCAAAAGTGTTTAAGGATGATCACTTCTAAAGTGAAGAGCAAGGTTAAGGCTATTTCAGCTTTACTTTCTTTTTTGTTCAAGGCCTTTCGCTACCGGAAGTCGGTCTTGCGGGCGAGCGGATATGCGTCTTGACGACACAGACTTCTTACGTACGTGCTTATACTAGAAAATTTATATAAAGGAGATACGATTTAGTATAATCCTTCATAACGCAGTCAGTACAGTGGTTGACTAGCAATTGAAAGGCCATAGGTTCGAGACCCATGCGATCCAAATATTTTTTTAAGTGTCCGATATATTGACTTCTCGATCCATAACAAGCAGTGATCAAGGGACATGTTATGTTTTGTCTTCGTTGATTAGAATAAGTGATGTTATATACGGTCCAACTATATTTCCACTTACATGTACGTTTTAGTTTAATGACTTACAAGTCAATAAAATCGGTATACATGTATAAGATTTGATCGAACTATAAAGCCACACATTGAAGCTTTTCAAGATTGATATTGCCCATTATTATGTTTAAACAATATAATTAACATTGTATGCAAGTCCATGAATAAATAATAATGCATTATAATGACAGAATTTCAATTTTAAGGTAGGTAACTGTATTTCAACTTCTTTCCCATATTTTAATAAGAAAAACTGATATTACAACAAATCCTGACTGTAATATTTTCTAATTTTTTCTGACCAACTACTTCATCAACCATACATTTGAATAAAATGAAAAACAAAAACATTGAATGAGTCAGTTTTTTGTAATTCAATTTTTTAGCATTTTGCAAAATTTAAATAGCCGATAACATTTTTCTGAACACCTTTATTCAAAATGTTTTTAGCTTTTCTTGTAATGAATGCTGTGGACTACTTATTGGGCGAGATTTATAGTCATTAGCTTTATTTATTTTTGAGAAAAATCAAATCATAAAAAAAATCCAGTTTTTTTTCAGAAAAAGAGACCTAAAAGACAAACCACACGATAGATTTGCCTATATTTTCACACATTGTTTCTTCGGCTATTATCATTCTTCATGAAAAGTTTCATACACATTGTATGGAAATTAAGCGCACATGCGAAGTACCTTAAGCTGCCACCAATATCTGATGCCACCAATGAATGTTTATTGGTTTGGAAGTTACGTTAATACATTGAACCCTAGCGAAGAGTATACTCGTCATATACAAACATTATACCTATAAGAATACACTTGTTCTATACAAACAGTGCATACCATGATCAGAGGGCTCAATTGCAAACAGTTTGAAGCCTGATCAGACGCCAGGTAACCCGGTGTCTGATCAAGCTCCAACCTGACTGCCATTCAGGTTAACATTTATATATAAATTAGCCTTTAGAGTTGTACAATAGTGCCAATTTACACACTTTACTGAAATGCATAAAGGTGTTTCCTTTGAGTTTAAACTGGAAATAATAACATATTCGCCATTGTATATCAGACGCATGCCGTTTTAGACAGGGAAACGTACAGTGTAGAAAACGTTATTCTTTCCCGTTTAAACGTAAACGAAACGCAAACGCATTGCACTAAAACATAGAAAAGGACACTTTTTCGACAATTCTGACTGTTCATGTTGATCTAAATGGCAAACAGTTTGGAGCCTGATCAGACGCCGGGTTATCCAGCGTCTGATCTGGCTCCAAACTATTTGCACAGGAAATAATAGTTTTAACGTAAACGCGTTTATTGGGAAAAAATAACGTTTTCTCCATTGTAGAAACTAACCTTTAGTTGGTCCAGTTTGCTTCCTTGCATCGAGCCACTCATATCGATAATGAAGAGGACATTGTTGGTGATGGGTTCTTGTATAGTGGGAGCCAGGAAATGTACAAAGTAACCATTCACTACCTGCAAGACAAAATGAAAATAGACATTAAATGTACAAAGTAACCATTCGGTTCCTGCAATACACACGTGAAACAGCCGTTCAATGTACAAGTAATCATAGACTACCTAAACAAAAGTAAAACAGCCGTTAAAAGTACAAAGTATTAGAAGTAATCATTAACTACCAGTAATACACAAGTGAAATATACCGCGTTGTCTGTACAAAACATCTATTTCACTAGCTGCAATACAAAAGTGAAACAGCCGTTAAATGTACAAAGTAATCAAAGACTCAGCCGTTTAAAGTACAAAGTATTGAAAGTAACCATTTACTACCTGTAATACACAATTGAAATGGTGGTTATATATAAAACAATAACCATTCCCTAACGGCAAAACACAAGTGAAACAACCTTTAAATGTACAAAGTAAACTTTTACTGCCTACAATACACAAGTGAATCATCCGTTAAATGTACAAAGTAACAAATCATTGGATTACAATACACAAGAGAAATATACATTTAATATAAAAAATTAACCATTTAACTACCTGCAATACATACACAAGTGAAATAGACTGTCAATATACAACGTATATTATTTAGACTACATAGAAAACAAAATAATCATTCACTGTCTGCAGTATATAGGCCGGTTTTGTTTTCAACTGGCAGGGCGGGGCTAACCTTAGGCAAAGATAAACTAATTTACTTTTGATTTTAGGGGTGATATGTATAGTTCCGTATTATATCGTTATTGTGCGATACTTTCAACTTGTTCAAAGAAACACAATTTATGCGTGCACCAACTTCCACGTGCAGTTGGTATATACAGTGCTCTCTCTCTCTCTACAACAACACCCAATGGAAGGCAAAGGTTGCGTGTGTTGTTCTTAGGGAATTGTGATAGGAAGAGAAATTAAGCCTTGTTAACATTTGCAAACAGCTTGATTCCAGATCAGACGCCGCGTAACGCGGCGTCTGATCTGAAATCAAGCCGTTTGTCATTCTTCATTATCTTCCTTGTGTCAAAATGTCCATTGATATATAATGTTGAGAAAAAAGGCAAACGATAACGGTAAATTCCAATAATAAAAGAGCGTGCTGTCGCCCCCAAAGTTGAAATGCAAAGGTCCGCAACGAAACATCGCCCTGACAGGTCAATAAAATCGGTCTATACAACGGTAAATGTTCATAGAAGACATTCCCTACAATGAAATAAAGAAAAGAGTCAACCACCATCATTTACCGATAGCCGGTAGCTGCCTAGAATATCGTTTTCCCTCGATGAGTTTTTCTTTTGTGAAAGAAAAAAGAGAAATGTGATGCCAGTGGAAAATACTTTAACCCTACTCTATAAATGCGTTTTGATTAAAACAGTCATTTGCATTGCAAACAGTTTGGAGCCAGATCAGATGACCGGTAATCCTGCGTACAGTGATAGAAATACATTTCAGAATTTCGGAAAAGTTGTCTGGTTTTTCATTGATTCTTATTTCACTTATAGAACGTTAAGAGTTTCGTTTAAAAGTAAAAGAATAACGTATTCTTCGCCGTATGACTTCACATATGACATCAAAATGACGTATTCCGTAACTCATTATCCCCTGAAACTTCCCATGGAAAAGTCCAGTTTGTAATAAAGACTGGTCCATTTTCAACTATTTGGGATTTGTTTTTTATAATATTTTTCAAAATGATAAACAGTGTCTCCTGCAGGAGCCCTCTGATCAGGGACTTCACTGTTTGCATAGGACAAGTGTACTCTTTACAGGTACAGTTTTGGTAAAAGACGCATATATGCGTCACTAGGGGTCAATGAGTTAAGTATACCAGTAGATCTCCTGCATCCAGTGACCTCTCTATGTCATACTCCATAATGAAGTACCCTGCTAGGCCTCTTTTGGACGCTGCCTCTTGATTATCAACGGTGGGAGAGTAGGTGATATAGGCGCTGCTGGGGGTCGGTCTAGTGATGACGGCAATTGGGCTTCCATCTGAAATCAAGTTTTGTTTTTTAATTTGTTATAACAGTGTTCCCATCCTACAACGGCCCTCCGAACAACGACTCCCTCTTTACAACGGCCCTTGCCACAGTTCCCTAAACAAGAAAGTAGGTCTAACTCTTTCACTGCTGTAAAGTCCTGCATAAAGTTCTCGTTAGCTATTTTTCTCAAAGTTATATTTAAAATGGATAAATTGATAGATTTAATAAAATAACGAGTGACAAACAGCTTGAATCCAGATCAGACGCCACGTTACACGGCGTCATATCTGGATTCAAGCTGTTTGCAAATGTAAGCCAAGTCTTAATTTGTCCTCCATAGAACGACTCCCTCCGTACAACGCACCTAATATGTGTCTTCCATTGGGTGTCGTTGTAGAGAGGGGGTGCTGTCAATACCGATTACACGCTGACATTTGTCATATAGCTTACATCCCGTTTAGATGCCGCATAAAGGTGCGTCTGGTCAGAATCACAACTGTTTGACACTCAAACCAATGCTGATAATTAAAGTCAAAATCTCGAAAAAGTCCCAATCTTAACCCTTTACCTGATGGCCTATTTCTAGAATTAACAAGAGCACCGCAGTGCGGCAAAATACGCCCGTCACGGCCGGCGGGTGTCAAAGTCGTCCAGACTCAGGCCGACTGGAAAAAGTCGCCCGGAGTGTAGGCCCGACTATCGATCTCAAAAAGACTATGCTGTAGTATTGCGATAGCTCAAGTACTATCCCGATAGTATTGCGATAGTCAAGAAAAAAGTTCTGGATTTTTTTTAAAAATGCCCATTTTTGACAATAAAGGGGGCACAACTCTGCTAAAAATAGTTGCCAACGTCTGAAATTTAACAGGAACCAAAATTCACAGGTGCCTTCCCTGCATGATGAGAAAGATAAATATGAAATTTGGTTACAATAGACAAAATGTAAGTAAAATTATTATCAGGAAACAATATATTGTTAAAAAAATGTGTAAAGGGGCATAACTCTGAAAATACGAAGTCAAACCAAAAACCCGTAATATATGTTAAGTAACTTCATTCATTGTATCATCATATCAAATTTGAAATAAATTGAATAATTAAAAAAAAAGTTCTGTTTTTTTTTTAAAAATGCCCATTTTTGACAATAAAGGGGCATAACTCTGCTAAAAATAGCCGCCAACGTCTGAAACGCGAACTCGTCCGAGCTATTGTGGTATGGAATATTTGTAGGAAGTTTAATCAAAATCGGTAAATAAATGAAGGTGAGGGAGCGCTAACAAGAAAAGTTAACGGACGGACGTACGGACGGACAGCGCTGGGTATACCATAATACGACCGTCGATGACGGGCGTATAAAAATAGGTTTCTACTTAAAGCAGGTTGAAAGTAAAGCAGAATGCGCTTAAGGCGCATTCTGCTTTACTTTCAGCCTGCTTTAAGCTATCCTGTGCTAGAATATATTGAACATTTTCCCTATAATATATATTCATGACTGATTAAATTGGAACTATTTTCTTCAGCGGAGGAATAAATCAGATTCGCTAAAAGTCGCTTCTATGGGGTAAAGGGTTAATAATAAAAGTAGATGAAAACTATTAGTAGTACAGTGTTCCCTCCCTAACAACGACTCCCTCCTTGCAACGACCCTTGTCACAGTCCCCTTAACTGGATAATTATGTCTAACGTTTTTACTACAGTAACTGTAATATAGTCTGCTTAAAATTGTCGTCTGCTGTTTGTCTCCAAGTTACATACTGGACTATTCGACAGAAAACAAATTAATGACGAGTGACAAATAATTTGAATCCAGATCAGACGCCGCGTTATACGGCGTCAGATCTGGATTCAAGCTGTGTTTCAAATGTAAGCCAAGTCTTAATTTGTCCTCCATATAACGACTCCCTCCGTACAACGCACATAATCTGTGTCTCCCATATGGTGTCGTTGTAGAGAGGGGCAGCTGTCAATAACGATCATCCAGTGCAGATGCCGCATAATGCTGCGTCTGGTCAGAATCAAAACTGTTTGACACTCAAACCAATGCTGAAAACACTTTACCCCATTGAAACGCCTTTTAGCGCATTTTATTTATTCCTCCACTGAAGAAAATAGTTCCAATTTATACAGTCATGAAACTGTACCGTACCATATTGTTTCTGAATCCTAGCAGATGATACCTTAAAGCAGGCTGACAGTAAAGTAGAATGCGCCTTAAGGCGCATTCTGCTTTACTTTCAACCTGTTTTTAGTGGTAACAGGTATTCAAAACTAAACACCGGCTATGAAGTAATGAGTTAAAGTCAAAATCTCGAAAAAGTCCCAATCTTAATTATAAAAAAGGGCTGCCATTTCTCCGGATTTTTCCTAAATCTCCGGATTTTTTCCCAGTTCATGGTAGCTTAAAGCAGGCTGAAAGTAAAGCAGAATGCGCCCTAAGGCGCATTATGCTTTACTTACAGCATGCTTTAAGTAATCGCATGTCAACAAAACAAGAAAAAGGCTATGGGGTAAAGGTACGATTCGTAAAATCTCACTTGAAAAATGCCAATTTGGAAATCTTAGGATTCTTCATGTCAACTTATGGCAGCCCTGATAAAAGTAGATGAAAACTATTATTAGTCTACGATATTATGGCGGTCACTGTGTTAGACGGGCTATAACGTCATATTGGTAGAGAGAGGGTGTATAGGAAGTGTTATTTAAAGACAAAATTGTTCCACAAAATTATTATTATTAATATTATACCAGATTTATATAGCGCTCTTTTCACACAGGGGTTGTGCGTTCAAAAGCGCTTCACATGAAGTTACATAACTGTACATACAAAGCGAGAAAAGACAAAATAACTACAATTAGATCTCAAATAAAACATGAATAAACATATAAAAGACAGTCCCCAAAACGGCGATCACGTTACCCTCATAGTTATAAAGAAACCTCTAGTAACCCATTACGTCATATATACGCCTTTTTACGCATTTTTATTTCACCACTTAAGAAATTAGTACAGTTCTTATTTATACAGTCATGCATATGCACCATAAGAATATTGTCTACAGTGAAACCTCAGTATTACGCTCACTAAAAAAATGTGAATCGGTTCTATAACATACATCTTAAAGCAAGATGACAATGAAACAGAAAAGCCCCATAAGGGGATTTCTGTTTTGCTGTCACATAGCTTTAAGCGGTCAGCTGCCTCAAACACCTACTAATTAACATAATTTAGTAGTCGTAGTAGAGAGCTGGTCGTAATAGAGAGGTGGTCGTATATGAGAGATGATCGTAATAGAGAGATGGTCGTAATATAAAGATGGTCGTAATAGAGAGGTGGTCGTAATAGAGAGGTTATCGTAATAGAGAGGTGGTCGTAATAGAGAGATTGTCGTAATAGAGAGGCGGTCGTAATAGAGAGGCGGTCGTAATAGAGAGATGGTCGTATAAGAGAGATTATCGTATATAGAGGTGGTCGTAATAGAGAGGTAGTCGTAATAGAGAGATTGTCGTAATAGAGAGTTGGTCGTAATAAAGAGATGGTCGTAATAGAGAGGTGGTCGTAATAGAGAGATGGTCGTAATAGAAAGGTGGTCGTAATAGAGGGATGGTCGTAATAAAGAGATGGTCGTAATAGAGAGGTGGTCGTAATAGAGAGGTTGTCGTAATAGAGAGGTGGTTGTAATAGAGAGGTGGTCGTAATAGAGAGGTGGTCGTAATAGAGAGATGGTCGTAATTAAGAGATGGTCGTAATAGAGAGATGGTCGAAATAGAGAGGTGGTCGTAATACAGAGGTGGTCGTAATAGAGAGGTGGTCGTAATAGAGAGGTGGTCGTTATAGAGAGGTGGTCGTAATAGAGAGATTGTCGTAATAGACAGGTGGTCGTAATGGAGAGGTGGTCGTAATACAGAGGTGGTCGTAATACAGAGGTGGTCGTTATAGAGAGGTGGTCGTAATAGAGAGATTGTAGTAATAGAGAGGTGGTCGTAATGGAGAGGTGGTCGTAATAGAGAGGTGGTGGTAATAGAGAGGTGGTCGTAATAGAGAGGTGGTCGTAATAGAGATATTGTCGTAATAGAGAGGTGGTCGTTCTGAAGAGGTGGTCGTAATAGAGAGGTGGTCGTAATAGAGAGGTGGTCGTTATAGAGAGGTGGTCGTAATAGAGAGATTGTCGTAATAGAGAGGTGGTCGTGATGGAGAGGTGGTCGTAATAGAGAGGTGGTCGTAAAAGAGAGGTGGTCGTAATAAGGATGTGGTCGTAATAGAGAGGTGGTCGTAATAGAGATATTGTCGTAGTAGAGAGGTGGTCGTTATGAAGAGGTGGTCGTAATAGAGAGGTGGTCGTAAAAGAGAGGTGGTCGTAATAAGGATGTGGTCGTAATAGAGAGGTGGTCGTAATAGAGAGGTGGTTGTAATAGAGAGGTGGTAGTAATAGAGAGATGGTCGTAATAGAGAGGTGGTCGTAATAGAGAGGTGGTCGTTATAGAGAGGTGGTCGTAATAGAGAGGTGGTTGTAATAGAGAGGTGGTAGTAATAGAGAGGTAATCGTAATAGAGATGTGGTCGTAATAGAGAGATGGTCGTTATATAGATGTGGTCGTAATAGAGAGATGGTCGTTATAGAGAGGTGGTCGTAATAGAGAGGTGGTCGTAATAGAGAGATGGTCGTAATAGAGAGGTGGTAGTAATAGAGAGGTGGTAGTAAAAGAGAGGTAATCGTAATAGAGATGTGGTCGTAATAGAGAGATGGTCGTTATATAGATGTGGTCGTAATAGAGAGATGGTCGTTATAGAGAGGTGGTCGTAATAGAGAGGTGGTCGTAATAGAGAGATGGTCGTAATAGAGAGGTGGTCGTAATAGAGAGGTAATCGTAATAGAGATGTGGTCGTAATAGAGAGATGGTCGTTATAGAGATGTGGTCGTAATAGAGAGATGGTCGTTATAGAGAGGTGGTCGTAATAGAGAGGTGGTCGTAATAGAGAGATGGTCGTAATAGAGAGGTTGTCGTAATAGAGAGGTGGTTGTAATAGAGAGGTGGTCGTAATAGAGAGGTGGTCGTAATAGAGGGGTGGTCGTAATAGAGAGGTGGTCGTAATAGAGAGGTGGTCGTAATAGAGAGATGGTCGTAATAGAGAGGTGGTCGTAATATAGAGGTGGTCGTAATAGAGAGGTGGTCGTAATAGAGAGGTGGTCGTAATAGAGATGTGGTCGTAATAGAGAGGTGGTCGTAATATAGAGGTGGTCGTAATAGAGAGGTGGTCGTAATAGAGAGATGGTCGTAATAGAGGGGTGGTCGTAATAGAGAGGTGGTCGTAATATAGAGGTGGTCGTAATAGAGAGGTGGTCGTAATAGAGAGATGGTCGTAATAGAGAGGTGGTCGTAATATAGAGGTGTTCGTAAAATAGAGGTGGTCGTAATAGAGAGGTTGTCGTAATAGAGAGGTGGTCGTAATAAGGAGATGGTCGTAATAGAGGGGTGGTCGTAATAGAGAGGTGGTCGTAATAGAGAGGTGGTCGTAATAGAGAGGTTTTACTGGTTTTACTATACTTACCTTCAATGTCGTAACTCCTGTAAGAATTGACATTGGTTTGTATTCGTGGAACGTACAGTCTAGTGATGTCACGTGACTCCTCAATGGCGACGATCACCTGTCAATAATTGATTCATGTATATTTCAAGAAAACAATAACAATATCACAGAGTCGATAATTTTGTTGTTTAATACAAAATAAGCTTGGCGGTAAATGGCAAATATTTTCTGCATGACTTATTTTTCCTACTCTATTCCGAACATGAATCAAAATGGCGACGGAAGAGTTACTATTATCAGAGACATATATACAGTAAAACCCCTCTAAACCGGAACCTCTAAATACCGGAATCCTCTCTAAACCGGACACAATCGTTGGTCCCGTTTCCAACCCTTCTTTATTTCAAACCATTAAACCATAAATATGCCTTTTTACGCATTTAATTTATCCCTGGACTGAAGAAAATACATTCTGAAGAAAATACATTCATGAATATGCATCATCAGAAATATTTTCTACATTTTTGCAGATGATAGCTTAAAGCAGGTTGAGAGTAAAGCAGAATGCGCCAGCTTTAAGTGATATGCTATCTTCCATACTAGAAACAAGCTATGGGTTAAAACCCCTCTAAACCGGAAACCCGTCTAAACCGGACATTTTGTTGTCCCCACACATGTCCGGTTTAGAGGGGTTTCACTGTATACATGTTATCTAGGTCTCTGCCATTATTTGATAATATACCGATCCAGATTCAAAGAGTTTAGAAATGTAATGCGACCATTCATGAATTGATGTGGAAACCTTTCTATATGCAAATGAGCAGGTTGAACCCATTTGTGCCCATATATGGGACATAGGCAAACAGTGTAAACTCTGATCAGACGCCGCATTATGCGCCGTCTGAGCAGAATCTACACTGTTTGCTGATAGGAATTTCAATATAAAACAAAAAGAAAATGAACATTTTGACCAGGCATCCCTTTTATAAACAATGGACTAATCCAATATATAAACATGGAAGAATCTACTTGGCGTAAATGGGCTAAGCGTTCCTGGACTGCTATATATACATCAAAATATGACATGCGCCTTCCATAAAGAAATGGAAATGTGTTTTCCTTAATGTTTTACATGCAATTATTTCAATCATATTTTATTAATTTCAGGAAAACATCTCTTTTACGACCACTGGGTCCAAGGTTATAAGGCTTTTCAGTCTAAAGTCGTTCTCAAGCATTCGATTGGTTAGATTTGAGCCTAGGCTCAAATCTGACCAATCAAATGCTTGAGAACACACTGAGACTCAGCTCAAACGCTTTATAACCTTGAATCCTGGTAATGAATTCAAGACAGGTGATGGGTTGAAGCACGAAAGTGGAAAAGCAGACAGTTCATATATATATATTACTTTACATATAAGCAATCACATTAAATAAAAGCCGAAAAACTGGATTTACACGTTTATGTTACAATTTTTTTTATATGTCGTATAATGTTATTCCCTCAAACTACTCCACCATCCAACCTCAACACCGCTGTATGGACATACGTCACCTTTAGATCTCTGACAGGCTGTCATTGGATAAACCTCTCTATTTAAGGGTATTTAAGACAGGTAACAGCTTTAAGCAAGACAATGTAAAACAGAAAGCTCTGTAGGAGCTTTTTGCTTACTTTTACCTTGCTGTAAGCAATCACCTGCACACAGCGCTCAAACTATTTTAATATATATTGCACGTACGCTTTTAGTGTGTCTTAAAATGTGCATTGTATCTCCTTTATCCTCTCCAACCCTACGCCACTCCATTTCCGCTGTAGAGGCATGGCTCACCTTGAAACTCCTGTCTTATCCCTTTACCACATAGCCTGTTTCTAGTTTTGGAGACAGGTGATCACTTAAAGCAGGTTGAAAGTAAAGCAGAATGTGCCTTAAGGCACATTCTGCTTTACTTTCAGCCTGCTTTAAGCTATCATCTGCTAGAATTTAGAAAAAAATTCTGATGGTTTATTTTCAAGACTATATAAATTGGAACTATTTTCTTTAGTGTATGAATGAAACAAATGTGCTAAAAGGCGCTTCTATGAGGGAAAGGGTTAAAATGCCTTTATCCCCCACCTATCCCACTATCTCAACTATAGAGTCAGGACTCACTTTGAGATTTCTAACAGAATACCCTGGCAGGGCTGCCATTTCTCCGGATTTTTCCTAAATCTCCGGATTTTTTCCAAGTTCATGGTAGCTTAAAGCAGGCTGAAAGTAAAGCAGAATGCGCCCTAAGGCGCATTCTGCTTTACTTACTGCCTGTTTTAAGTAGTCGCATGTCAACAAAACAAGAAAAAGGCTATGGGGTAAAGGTACGATTCGTAAAATCGCACTTGAAAAATGCAATTTTGGAAATCTTAGGATTTTTCATGTCAACTTATGGCAGCCCTGCCCTGGATTAATGAATACATTATATTTGTAGACTACTAGCACTCTCTTCAGTTTCTCCCCACCCCCTGTAGATACAGGACTCATATTGAGATCCCTAACAGACTTGCCTAGATTAACTCATTCCTCCCTGAAATTTTAAATGGACATCCAGTGTCCCATTTTAGTCTAGTTGATCTCTGACAGGTTGTTTTTGGCAATGTTTCGCATTTTGGCAAACAGTGAAGACCCTGATCAGAGGGCTTCTAGGAGCCCTCTGATCAGGGTCTTCACTGTTTGCATAGGACAAGTGTACTACTCACATGTACATTGTTTGAAAAGAACGCCTGTATGCGGGACTAGGGTTGAAAGGGTTAATGAAAACCTTATGTCGGTAGACACCCATCACTCTCTTCAGTTTCTTCCCCACACACCACACTCCAGTGTAGATACAGAACTCACCTTGAAATCCCTAACAGACTGACCTGGGTTAATGAAAACCTTATGCTGGTACAAATCCATCACTCTCTTCAGTTTCTCCCCACCCACTGTAAATACAGAACTCACCTTGAGATCTCTGACAGGCTGACCAGGATTAATGAAGACCATATGTTGGTAGACACCTAGCGCCCCTTCCAGTATCTCTCCACCTACCCACTCCACTGTAAATACAGAACTCACATTGAGATCTCTGACAGGCTGACCTGGGTTAATGAAGACCATATGTTGGTAGACACCTAGCACCCCTTCCAGTATCTCTCCACCTACCCACTCCACTGTAAATACAGAACTCACCTTGAGATCTCTGACAGGCTGACCTGGGTTAATGAAGACCATATGTTGGTAGACACCTAGCACCCCTTCCAGTATCTCTCCACCTACCCACTCCACTGTAAATACAGAACTCACCTTGAGATCTCTGACAGGCTGACCTGGGTTAATGAAGACCTTATGTTGGTAGACACCTAGCACCCCTTCCAGTATCTCTCCACCTACCCACTCCACTGTAAATACAGAACTCACCTTGAGATCTCTTACAGGCTGACCTTGGTTAATGAAGACCTTATGTTGGTAGACACCTAGCACCCCTTCCAGTATCTCTCCACTCCACTGTAAATACAGAACTCACCTTGAGATCCCTGACAGGCTGACCTGGGTTAATGAAGACCTTATGTTGGTAGACACCCAACACTCTCTTCAGCAGCTCCTGGTAGGTCAGGTTAAAGGTCACCTTGCTGAATGCCGCTACGTTCACCTGTACCTTAAAACTTTTGCTGTCTCGTGGCCTTTAAGAGATTTAAATAAAGGTTGAGAACCCCTAATGAGATGGAAATAAAAGTCGGTACTCTACGTGCAGCGATCGACCATTCTCGTCGACTACCGATCCGTTACGAACCATGGTTAGCATGATACGGAACGAAATGACACCTGACGAGAATAACCGATCGCTCTCCGTATATATTCCGATAATGACCGACATTGTCCGATCATGTAAGAGGTCCTTAACCGTAACATTTACCCATAACTCCATAAAGTTTAGCCCTTGACATGCTGAATTGTCATACGCTTCAAAGGGGTCATCTGCGAAAAATATCAAACTCAAAATATAAGATAGTTAACTAAAGAAAACTTGAAAATAAGGGTAAAGTCTGGATCCAAACTGTTTGTAAAATGTTGCTCAGTCTTGCTTAGCACAGTAAGGGTAAATACACATTGAACGCCTCTAATCATAATAATCCTTACACTACGTGAAGTCGCCCTTGACTAGGAAGTTTTGTAAATAAGTAATGGATAGAGTGTTAGGAATAATTCTAGATAGACGTTTCACTGTGTCGCTGCCAAATTAATCGTGAGCATTTTACCCCTTCACCGTTTTTATTGCCGTCTGCTTCAATACTGTTGTTTGCAAGATCGTTTAAAAGTAAGATTCAATGTAGTATGACTTACGAATTATCGATGCAGGTGTCAAACAGTTTGAATCCTGATCAGACGCCGCGTTACGCGGCGTCTGATCAGGATCTAAACTGTTTGCAAAGTCGTCTTTTGGCGCCGTTGGCAGTGAAAGTACACTCAGCGCAAAAAGAAACGCACATCGTGCTCAGGCGCAGATTAAGAAACTTTTTTTTGAAGAAAATTAGAATAGAAAGACCATATCTCAAGATTTATTTAATTCTGCAACAAGTTCAAATAAAAAAAACTCAAAAAACATTGTACTGCCTTAAAACCATTTCCCTCTTAATGACGCCAAAAAGCGTTTGCAAACAGTTTAGATCCTGATCAGACGCCGCGTAACGCGGCGTCTGATCAGGATCCAAACTGTTTGACACTCGTATCGATTTGCTTTAAGTCATTCTACATTGAATTTTACTTTGTAACGATCTTGCAAACAACAAAATTGAAGCAGACGACAATGTGAAACGGTGAAGGGGTAAAACCTCACGATTAATTTGGCAGCGAAAGAATTAACTACAGCTTGTTTCAAACATCGCACCGATTAGTACAGGTTGTGATGCTACTAATTCAATAATGATTTATCAACAATTCACAAATACGTTTCTTCTGCATAAAAATTAATTTTGATAAAACTTGTGCGTTTCTTTTTGTGCTGAGTGTAAGTTGAACTCCCTTAAATGCTTTAAGTGGTCACGTGTTTTCCAAACTCAGCAAAGGCGGTGGGGGAAATAGTTAAAGAGACAAAACCAATCAGATTTGTCCTAAATCAATGTAAATCGGACGCGTAATTTTTAGTTAGGAAAAGGATTCAAGTTGCTAAACACTTTTTTACAGAAACATAGCATAATGAGTTTGGAGTGGACTCGAACCGAGTGCACCCAAGTGAATGTCCTAATGCTTAGAATTATGTCACATGTGTCCTATGCAAACAATGTAGACCAAAATCAATAGTTTTAAAAATATGTTAAAAACAGTCCTAGATAGTTAAGCTTTGCTAGACTTTAAAAGAAACTGGAATTGTCAATTGGACGTTTCAGGGAAGACTGAGTTAGACTGTCCCATATCATTCATACAATCGATTAGCTTTCATTTTAACATTCGTATAACTAGGTAAGAGTGAGGTTGGGCGCACCTAAACCCAGGTTTAACCCCCCAGTGGTTGTTAATAATTAATCTATAATTAATTATTGATTGCTACTGACCGTACCAAGGCGGGCTCCTATGTTCACTTTGCTTTATGTTTGTCTTGCGTGTGTTTTCTATTTAGTGTGTGGATGAAGAAATGGTATTGCGTGTGTGTGTGTGTGTGTGTGTGTGTGTTATGGTATGACTATGTGTGTGTGTGTGTGTTTTTTTTTTTTGCTTGAGAGGTGGGTGTATTGTTTGTGTTACGTTTCCTGCTTGGGTCTTTTTCGTATTTATTAACTACTATTCTTGCCATATAGATTAGATGGATTACCTCAGTTCCTCCGAAGTACATGTATTAACTAAATCTAAACAACAGTCGACTGTTGATACTCTAGACTCACTTAACTCGGTTCAATCAGGGCTCCAGATAAGGGGAGTATTTCAAAAACTAAAATCTTTATTTCTGTTTTAAACCCTATGGTGTCACTACTCATTAGAATCGTCTCGAAGAGACGATTCTAATGAGTTGTAACACCATATGGTTTAGTGCTAAAACAAGTGAGAAAATGTTGGATGTGTGCAGTTTACTGGAGTCCTGTCAATTATCATTAGTTCTGCTTTGATTCAATAGATAATATCGGTATTCCAATGTGAAGACGTGGTCTAGCCACGTTTTAACTTTGAAACACGGATTTTGACCCATTACCCCATTAATTCGCCTTTTTACGCCTCTTTTTTATTTCTCCATCCAAGAAAACAATTCCATTTTATATAGTCATGAATACGTATCATAAGAATATTTTATATATCCTAGCAGATAATAGCTTCAAGCCGGCTGAAAGTAAAGTTGAATGCACCTTAAGGCGCATTCTGCTTTACCTGCAACCTGTTTTAAGTGATAATCTTTCTTTAATACCAAACATTTGCTACATGTATAGGGTAGTGGTTTAAGCGACCTCGAGATATCGACGTTTTGGCTATACATGTATCTTTATTTACTCTTTACTGACGAGTCCGGTTGACTGGCCCTTTTTCTTGGCCCTTTGGAACTGTTTTTCTGCCGCTTCCTTTTCGTCAACTACACCACTGTACACGAGCCCGTCAATCTCCCTAAAACACAAAACAGGCGATTAACCTCTTTATCCCTTTCATGATCAAATCGTTCGGGAGTTTTATACCCAATCACCGCTTTATTGTCGTATGCTTTAGTACACAGGGACCCGACACGATTGATTGTTGAGAGAAAACAATGTCAGAAGGTATATATAGAGACTATATACCTGCTGACAATTTTGTTCTCTAAAAATCAATCGTGTCGGGTCCCTGTGCTTTAGTATTGTTGTCTTCAAGATTAAGATAAGTTTCAAAGTTAGATTTAAGGTTGTATGACTTTAAATAAATATCGACAAGAGTTTCAAACAGTTACGCGGCGTCTGATCAGGATCCACACTGTTTGCAAACGAGCTTTATGACGTCATCGATGGCATAAGGGTTAAAACAAGCTCACTGTGTAACTCGGCGTCTGATCTGGATCTAGACTGTTTCAAATGCTAAAATAAAGGCGTTTTGACTATTGAATATTGAATAGAGTGTCGATCAGTTTGGGTATTGATCTGATCAGGATCCAAACTGGTTTTACCCTTTCATGATCAAATTTATCGTGAGGTTATTACCCCATCACCGTCATAATGTTGTCTGCTTCAATATTGTTGTCTGCAATATCGTTTCAAAGTTAGATTAAAAATAGTATAAAAGACTTTATATCAAAACAATTGGCAAACAATATTTATCGTAATCAGACGCCGCGTTACTCGATGTCCAATCAGGACGGGAATTTTTAGACAGGACTGCCATAAGTTGACATGAAAAATCCTAAGATTTCCAAACTTGCATTTTTCAAGTGCGATTGAACAAATCGTACCTTTACCCAATAGCCTTTTTCTTGTTTTGTTGACATGCAACTACTTAAAGCTGGCTGTAAGTAAAGCAGAATGCGCCTTAGGGCACATTCTGCTTTACTTTCAGCCTGCTTTAAGCTACTATGTACTGGGGGAAAATCCGGACAATTTAGGAAAAATCCAGAGAAATGGCAGCCCTGTTTAGATAAGTTTCGCAGAGGTGACGGGGCATATTTTTCATTCGCGAATTAATCTTTGGAACTCGGACAGCAAACATAATATTATGGCGGAATTTTTTTTCTCACAAATTTGTTCTAAACCGACGTATGCCATCCTATTAGCGGAAACCATACTTACCGACTAAAATTTCCCTTTATTAAAGATATAAATTGCAAGAAAATTAATATACCTTATAAACAGAAGCTGTTTGCATTTCTTTATGACAAAAAACCCGATATATATATCCTACTTTTAAAATGACGTCATTTCCCAAATGACGTCAAATCGGCATTTTCGCGCCAAACTGTTTATGACGTTAAAATGTACAATGTAAACAATGGAACTTATTTTTTTGCTTTCGAATGTACACAGCTTCAATAAATCGCTCATGGCTCTTCCTTATAGGGTACACATTATTCGTGTTATCAACCTCTAATATGGATTAAACATCCAGACGTACTAACAAAATGTTCATTTAATACGGTGAAGGACTTCTGCCAATTCCACTACCTACATTGTAAAGTCGGAGATGAAAGCTTCCTCTGGTAGTATGACCTTGAATACAGCTTCATTTGATCTGTTAGCTAGGTTGGCTACACGACTGGTGATCAACGTGGTTGCAAATCGAAGCTGGATGTCCGACCGTATGTGTAGAGAGTAGATATTGATACCCTGAAATTAGATCATGTACAGCGGAGATGACGTCATTAGAGAGTAGATATTTATACCCTGAAATTAGATCATGTACAGCGGAGATGACGTCATTAGAGAGTAGATATTTATACCATGAAATTAGAACATGTATTGCGGAGAAAACTAGATAACTTCACTGAAATTTAAACATGAGCAGTAAAGCAGACGGTATGAAATAGAAGATAATAATACCCTGAAATTAGAACATGTATAGCAGAGAAGACGTTATTGGCGATGATATAACTTTGCCCTAAAATAGAAACGTATACCGTGGATATGACGTCATTAGCGAGAAGATATATATACCCTAAAAAAACAACGTATACAGTTGAGATGACGTCATTAGCGAGAAGAAATATATACCCTATAATAAGAACGTATACAGTGGAGATGACGTCATTAACGAGAATATCTATATACCCTATAATAAGAACGTATACAGTGGAGATGACATCATTAGAGAGAAGATATATATACCCTAAAATAAGAACGTATACAGTGGAGATGACATCATTAAGGAGAAGATATATATACCCTATAATAAGAACGTATACAGTGGAGATGACGTCATTAGCGAGAAGAAATATATACCCTAAAATAAGAACGTATACAGTTGAGATGACGTCATTAGAAGGAAGATATATATACCCTAAAAAACAACGTATACAGTGGATATGATGTCATTAACGAGAATATATATATACCCTAAAATAAGAACGTATACAGTGGATATGACATCATTAGCGAGAAGATATATATACCCTAAACAAGAAATATCTTTAAAAAAAGATATTCAGCGGAATGGGTGATGGAATTCATGCTGTTGATGGGTGTGCAAAATTGTATTAAATTAATTGGAGGTTTTCAAAGAATTGTAATATCTTGGATTGAAAAGCAAAAAATACACATTCAAGGATATAGCATAACTCTGAATAAAAAACTATGAATGTACAGAAATGCAAAACAATAATATAACCCATATCCTAGCTGCTGGTAGGAGATCCTCAGATTAAACTATGTTGTTCTATATATCAAACTTCATTCATGGGGAGTTTCTTGAAACAAACTATGACTAGATAAAATGTGCATGCCCATGCAGAACAGTCTGCTCTGCTTTACAAGTTCTATAAAACTTCACTCTTGTAAATAAATGATGAAACAACACAATTGTGTAAAACTCATTTGAGGCCATTTATTATATTGCTATCAATGTATGGTAAATTTGTACAAATAGTTAACAATTAAAATAAATTGGAGGTAAACCATTAGTAAACAAAACACCTAGCTACCACTGTCTATCTATAAAAAGAAACATGATGTCATCAGCTCAGTATTACACACTGTCTGTGCCTCTATTAATTTTACACTCATATCAGTGCATAAACCTGCCAGGCTACAGTTTCAGGGCTCGAGATAAGAGGGGAGTAAATTGAACAAATCTAACATTTTCTCACTCATTTCAGCACCAAACCCTATGGTGTTACCACTCATTTTTCTCGTCTCGAAGAGACAATTTAAATGAGTTGGACACCATAGGGTTTAATGCACAAATAAAGTTTTAAAGTTTTGAAATAATTCTCTTATCTGGAGCCCTGGCTACTATCCAATCAGACAATTCAGGTTCAACAGGTGCTCTTAGTTCTAAATTTCTGATCAAATATTATTGGTTCAAATGTTTGTCTAAATAGAAATGTGTGTCTAAATAGATAATAGACAGCTCCGCTGAAAAACACCGTATACAGTGAAGATGACGTCATAAGAGAGAAGATATATATATACCCTTAAATAAGAACGTATACAGAACGTATCCTTGTCTGATCTGCATCCAAACATTTTGGCACTTATTTCAATATTTCTTAAGACAGAAAACCTCAAATTTAAACTTGAGAAATACAGTGGAGAATCTGTTATTCTTTCCCGTTTAAACGCAAACGTACGCAAACGCAAAGCACTAAAACGTAGAAAAGTACAACTTTTGGACAATTCTGATAATTCATGTTTATCTTGGTGGCAAACAGTTTGGAGCCTGATCAGACGCCGGGTTACCCGGCGTCTGATCTGGCTCCAAACTGTTTGTATTGTAAATAATAGTTTTAGCGTAAACGCGTTTATTGGGAAAGAATAACAGATTCTCCACTGTAATAGCAAACGACAATTATTGTTGAAATTGATGACGTCGTGGCAGGGACGGGTTCAATGAGATTTCACTCATTATCCCCTGAAACTTCCAATGGATAAGTCCAGTTTGCTATAAAGGCTGATCCATTTTCAACTTTAGGGTTGTTTTTTATGTTATTTTACAAAATGATAATCAGTGAAAACCCTGATCAGAGGCTGATCAGGGGCTTCACTGTTTGCATAAGACAAGTGCATTCTTCACAGGTACATTTTTAGTAAAAGACGCATATATGCGTCACTAGGGCTCAATGAGTTAAACGATCACTGACTGGAGTTGCATGGTGATCTTTAAAGAGAAATGAAAGCTAATTACAAGACAAGGGTAACGCAGAAGGTTCCTATAGGAGTCTTCACTATTACTTTTGTGCTGCATTAAGTTGTCATGTGCCTTTAAAAAATGTATATACCGTTTTTCAATGATCGTTTATTACAGGTTGACTTTTAACTCAATCAGGAATTAGTTAGCTGAGGGTGTACTATTCTAATCTGTCTCTACACTGTTACAGTGGTGAAAACGTAATTAAAACGCAAACGCATTGCAATAACTTGGGTAAAAATGACAAATTTTTTGGAAAACTGACGACTCATTTTAATCTGGATGGCAAACAGTTTGGGGTTTGATCAGACGCCGGGTTACAAACTGTTTCCAACTGAAATAATAGTTTTAGCGTAACTTAGGCGTTTATTTGGAAAGTATGACGTTTTCTCCACTGTATCCTTTATTCAAAATATGTGTCATTTGTCTTAAAATGAATTCTGCTTTACTTTCAGCCTGCTATAAGATAGATAGATAGAGTTTATTCAGGTAACAATATGCATATCATGGCAACCAACAATAAGTATACACAGATCACACAAAACGTCAGAGCACCAGATAAGGGTAGTTTTTCAAAAACTAAAATCTTTATTTCTGAATTAAACCCTATGGTGTCACTACTCATTAGAATCGTCTCTTCGAGACGATTCTAATGAGTAGTAACACCATATGATTTGGTGCTAAAAATAGTGAGAAAATGTGGGATTTGTTGAAAAAACTACCTCTTATCTGGAGCCCTGAAACGTAACAAATCATGTATACAAATGTAGAGATGTATGCACACCATTACCAAGGATATACCAAAAAAAAGGAAAATCATTTCCCTTATTTCCATTGTGGTCCTTGATATTGGTGACTGTAGTCATTCATACCATAGCCTTTGGAAAATATAATTTTCTTCGGTTAGAAGAAAATTACTTTCCCTTGTTCCGGAATAAGTATACGCTAAGGGGCGTTAGTAGTAGCGCACGAAGTTTTCGTGCGTGGCAAATAACTGTATATTGGTCATTCAGCTTTGGGAGATCCACTGGACAACACACATTAAATATTGAATTTATTGGGGTATCAGAGCAGATATTTTATGTTGTAATAATTGATTATACAATCATGATTCTGGATGTATTTCAGTTTTGATTAACCAGATACAAATGGTTTTATTACGTATAACATGTTGTTGTCATGGATCTGCATATGGGTCTGCCCAAGTGCTCTAATCAAGTTTACAATAAATATTATAAAATATTTGTTGACTTCGTTGTAAGACGTGTTCAGGTAAGAGGAAGGTACATTTCATGCCTTTAAATGGTCCTTGTTGATGACTTTGTATTAAGGGGCTACATTTCATCTGCATTACTCTTGCCTTACATGAAGCACTAACCTGTCTAGAATAATACAGTGCTCTCTCCCGATAGCGACCTTCCCCTCAACGATTCCCTCCGTACAACGACCCTTGCCGCTGTTCCCCCCCCCCCAAAAAAAAACAAGACAATTATGTCAAACCTTTTAAACGGCTGCAAAATCGTCTGCTTAAAATTATCGTCTGCTGTTTTTTTTAGAGTTACATAATGGACATTTTGACAGAAAACCCTATGTGACAAGTGACAAACAGCTTGAATCCAGATCAGACGCCGCGTAACGCGGCGTCTGATCTGGATTCAAACTGTTTGCAAAGGTAAGTCACTTTCCCTCCGTAAAGCGAGTCCCTCCGAAAAACGCACACCCTCTGTGTCTCACGTTAGGTGTCGTTGTAGAGAGACAAGGCTGTACAAATATTGCGCTTTTAAATTATCACTTAAAACATGAGGTTTGACTGTACATAAAAGGTTATGTTGGTGAGTGTCTATACTGTTATCAATTGATCTAGATACTTGTCCGTTGTCTCAATGGTCTCTTGTTTTTTTTCTTGATGTTCAATATCTTGATACGACAAACAAACCATAGTTTCCTTTCATAAAGGGGTTTCGGAAATATGCAGATATCTGGGTTAAGCATATTTCCCTATAATTTGTTTTCAGTTTTGAAAATAGTGTTTGCTTAAGGTGGTTTGACAGCGGGCGGCCCGCATCTCGAGTTCCGGAAATGCTGATGACTTTCACCTGCTCGTTTCGGCACAAGCTTATTGTAGAAAATTTACATTAAGAAAAGTTTGATAAGCTTCAGTGTCTTCTTTGTTAGCGCAGTAGGTAGAGTGATGGACTAGCAATCCAAAGGTTCTGTTTTTCTCAAAGTTACATAATGGACATTTTGACAGAAAAACTTAATGACAAGTGACAAACAGCTTGAATTATTTTGGTTATATTGACGATATATATACATTCTATCCATAGAAGCAAGTGAGTGACTTTTTCACCTTAAACGTCAAAGACACACCTGTTTATGCCTTTAAATCTTTCCTTCACTGAAGAAAAATATGTACGCTGAACTCCTTCGTCCCTGAAGCCTTTAATGGAAAATTCCAATTTCAAAATACGTCCAGGGAATTTTTGACTATTCGGATTTTAACAATATATTTCAAAATGACAAACAGTGTAGACTCAAACGCTATCCACAAAAATGTAAAAAAAATATCCTTCTTTTTTTTTTTTTTTAACTTTTTTAAAGAATTATTTTAATCTTAATTGCAATCAGTTTGGAACCGGATCAGATGTCGGGCTACCTGGCGTTTGATCTGGCTCCGAACTGTTCGCAAGTACGATTACAATTTAAACGTAAATGCGTTTAATAGGAAAGATTACCTCTTCTCCCCTGTTTGTTATATCCCTATTCCACTAGGCGGCGCACTGTGGCGATCTACTCGCTCGGAAGGAGATATTGGGCGATGTAAGTGTATTTAGGATCTGATTACGATCAGATAACGCTCCGGTGGCGATCCATTACGATCTATCAGATCCAAGAATGATTTCGTGGATATTGGTCGCCATTACGCAAACATTTTGGGCTCTTTCATGATCAGTTTGCGCTCATGGGTTATTATTATGCGATCCAATTGCGTTCTATTGGCGCTCCGATGGCGACCACTGAGCTATAACCCTTTCACCGCCAAATTATTTTTGAGTTTTTTACCCCTACACCGTTATTGTGTCGTCTGCTTCAATATTATAGTCTGCAATATGATTTCAAAGTTAGAATTAAGAGAGTATGACACAAGAAATATAGAAACGGGTGTCAAACAGTTTTGATCCTGATCAGACGCCGCGTAAAGCGGCGTCTGATCAGGATCAAAACTGTTTGCAAATTCGACTTTAGGCGATTCTGGCGGTGAAAGGGTTAAGGCGTTTAAGCAAGATGCGATAGCGATATCGGCAACCGATGGAGATCTATTAGCACTTTATGCAATCCGTTTAGGAAAAGAACTCATAAAACCTTTGGCGCTCTGCCACACTCATTAGTTTTACGTTTTGCAGTAGTAGATCAATAGCAATACATATATCAGCCGTCTTGTTTCCATGTGTCCACATAATGCAGAAGGCGTGTAATGCAGACAGCTCCTTTAAGAGCTTTCTTCATTATCTTCGTATTGCATGGAACTACCACATGATCTCTGGGCCTACTACTGAACCTTTAATGCACATCAGTTTTACATTCTTATACTGTTCGGTGGTGTATATGTATAACGGTTTGGATCCGAATGAGAGTAACATCATACAATTTGGATCTATTGATAAAAAATACTATATAGAGAACCACTATCAGATCGCCTAGGAGGGCAAAATATCTATAAATCGGCTTTACTATAAAATGATGGCGCTCTTAGGTGATGCGATAGTAGTCTAGTTACGATATTTGCGATTCTTTAGCGCTCCGATGGCGACTTAGGCGAGTAAGTAGCGATGGTGTGGCGTTCTAGTTGGAGCGCGGATATTTGTGCAGAGGAGTAAACCGACGGCGACTTTGGCGATCATGGGGATCTGATAGAGATTCATCAGAGACCGGGTGTCGATTCTAGCGATCCAGTCGCTCTATTCGGCGATCTGTGGCGTAGATCGCCACCAAGTAGAATTGGGGTATTTTTTGCACGCGTACGTATGGAGGAATTATATCATGTCCTTTTAACTACACATTAGTTAAAGATGGGAAATAAATTTTGTTTGTTATCGCAAAAATTCGTAATATCATATTTCGTTACAAGCGAACTTCACTATATCCTACTATACTTCATATTAACTCACCGTTTTGGCAGAAGCAGCTGCAACCAGTAACAGAAACCCAACGCCACAAGCCAACATCCTTGCAGAAACTGTCAGGTCACGTGGTTCAGTGTGTATGAATACCGGATTGCACTTATACATTAGAGATGTCATTCTTTCCCGTTTAACCCTTTTCCCTATAGAAGCGACTTTTAGCGTATTTAATTTATTCCTCCGCTGAAAAAAATAGTTCCAGTTTATACCCTCATGAACAATTACCAGAACAAACATGTTATATAGCCTTGCAGATGGTAGTTGAAAGCGGGCTGAAAGTAAAGCAGAATGTGCCTTAGGGCACATTCTGCTTTACTTTCAACCTGCTTTAAGTGATCACCTGTATTCAATATTATAAAACTGTTATTGGGTACAGGGTTAAACGAAACTTAATGAAACCGCGATACAATAACATTTAGGAAACAATATTTCGAAAGCGCTGACAACTGCTTTTTTCTTTTGGGTGACAAGCAGTTTGGAGCCACACCAGACGACGGATTCATATGCGTCTGATAAGGCTCCAAACGTTTTGCAATGGAAATGGTTTTACAGTGTTCCCTCCCTACAACGGCCTTCCGAACAGCGATTCACTCGTTAAAACAATGTTTGCTACTGTCCCCAAACAAGACAATAACATGCATGTCAAAAACTGTCACTGCTGCAATACCGTCTGCTTAACCCCTTCACTGCCGTGACGTCATCAATTTTGAACAATTGTCGTCTGCTTTTATTTCTCAAATTTAAATTTTAGGTATTTTGATTTAAGAAATATTGAAATGAGTGTCAAACAGTTTGGATCCTGATCAGACGCCGCGTCACGCGGCGTTTGATCAGGATCTAAACGGTTTGCAAATAACCATCGTACTCAGGGTAAGGCAGCGAAGGGGTTAAGATTGTCGTTTGCTATTTTTTCTCAAATTTACGTATTGTAAATTTTGACAGAAGAAACATAAAGACGAGTGACAAACAGTTTGAACTTAGATCAGACGCCGCGTTACGCGGCGTCTGATCTGGGTTAAAACTGTTTGCACACCAAGTCATTCTCAGCCATCTCAGGGTATTAATTTTCACTCCCTATATGTAATAATTCCCTCCGAACAACACACACAATATTTGTCTCCCTTTGGTTGATGTTGTAGAGAGGCATCACCGTATTATCAAATGCGCTTTATTTTGGAAAAAGATAACATCTACACTGTACGATTCGCCCTGTGAAAAAGGAGAACTCGGAAATAGACTAGTCTGAATAACAAGGTCTGCTTTCGCTGTTTCCTGTTGATTATCTGAATGAATCATTCATTGGTTCACACGAATTTACAGTGCTCCCTACCTACAACGGCCACCCCCCCCCCAACAACGACGTGCTCCCTCCCTACAACAGCCCTCCTAACAACGATGTGCTTCCTGTCTACAACGACCCTTCCAACAACGACTTCCTTCTTACATCAATGCCTGCCGCTGTTCATTCAAAATAAAAATTATATTTAACACTTTCAATTCTGCAATACCGTCTGCTTAAAATTGTCGTCTGCTGTTTTTTCTCAAATCATAATGGAAATGTCGACAAAAGAAATATAATGACGAGTGAAAAACAGCTTGAATCCTGATCATACGCCGCGTTACGCTGTTTGCAAATATATGACAAGTCTAAATGTTCCCTCCCTACAGCAACTCCCTCCGAACAACACACATACTCTTTGTCTCACACTGGGTGTTGTTGTAAAGAGGGGGCACTGTACAGTGGAGAAAACGTTATTCTTTCCCAATAAACGCGTTTACGCTAAAACTATTATTTCTATTGCAAACAGTTTGGAGCCAGATCAGACGCCGGGTAACCCGGCGTCTGATCAGGCTCCAAACTGTTTGTCATCAAGATAAACAGGAATTATCAGAATTGTCCAAAAGTTGCACTTTTCTACGTTTTAGTGTTTTGCGTTTGCGTTTCGTTTCGTTTAAACGGGAAAGAATAACATATTCTCCACTGTACAATAGGGAAGACTGTATTCTCCCCCCCCCCCCCCCCCCCCCCCCCCCCAGTTTAAACTTATCTTTAGTACTCATCTACAGTGCTCCCTCTCTACAACGACACCCAAAGGGAGACAAAGAATGTGTGTTGTTCGGAGGGAGTTGTTATGGAGTAGGAAATTGGCTTACAGTTGCAAACAGCTTGAATCCAGATCAGACGCCGCGTTACGCGGTGTCTGGTCTGGGTCCAAACTGTTGGTCACTCATTATTATGTTTCTCCTGTCAAAATGTCTAATACCTTACTTTGAGAAAAAATAGCAGACGACAATTTTAAGCAGACGATATTGCAGCAAGGAAAGGGTTAGCCATACTCGTCTTGTTTTGAGGAACGGCTGCAATCATTGTTGTTAGGAGGGAACCGTTGTTAAGAGGGTCGTTGTAGGAAGGGGGACTGTAATACAGTTGCGCAGATTTACAAACGTTTAAACCCTTCACTGTCCGCAGTCTCCTGACGTCATCAATTTGAAATAATTGTCGTCTGCTTTTATTTCTTAAATTTAAATTTAAGGTGTTTTTAACTTAAGAATATTAAAATGGATTTATCCAACAGTTTAGATCCTGATCAGACATCGCGTTACACGGCGTCTGATAAGGATCAAAACATTTTGCAAATAGCACTCGGGTATGGCAGTATCTAGTTTAACCCTTATCCTGCGGTAATATCGTCTGCTTCGAAATTGTCGTCTGCAAAGTTTATGAAATCTAGATTTATACAATTCTAAGTGAATAAAAACCTAAAGACGAGTGTCAAACAGTTTGCATCAAGATCAGACGCCGCGTTATGCGGCGTCTTATCTGGATCCAAACTGTTTGCAAAAGTCTGTAAAGTCGCGATCAAAGTATACATATAATTAAGCGGGTTGGGTCACGAGTCCAAACAAAAATTCTCTCCTAATTCGGAGCATTTGTCATAGTGGTAGTGGTTTATATTTGTTTAAGGAATTGATAACTAGATTGCTTAAATGGATGTAAATATATGAATAAAGAGTAAAAGTAAAGTACGAATAATACATATCTACATTAACCCTTACAGTGGTAAATATGCTAATCCTACCCATTTACGCGTTAATCTATGCGTAAGAAACGCATAGAGAACGGTTAACGAACGGTTAACGCAGAACGATTTTAACGCGTTTAAACGCGTTAATAAACGATTATACCAATGCAGTCTCGGCTAAGGGGTCCGTCGGCCAAGTGATGACCCTTTCATCTGGGCTTTTTTTAAATGCGTAAAGAAACGCGTAAAGAAACGGCTAGGAAACGCGTTTAACGAAACGGATAATAAACGCGTAAGAAACGCTTAAGAAACGCGTAAGAAACGAGTAAAGTGGGTAGGAATAGCGTATTTACCACTGTATCATGATGAATTGTCGTCTCTTTAGAATATATCGTCTGCGAAAATAGCTAACATTATATTTATTCGTTTTTAAAATTGAGAAAATATTAATATGAGTGGCAAACAATTTGGATCCAGATCTGATGCAGCGTTACGTAGCGTCTGATCTGGATCCAAGCTGTTTGCAAGTACTAGCCATGTCGTGCTTAGCAAGATACTGGTTGATAACTACGGTCAAATCTCGTTAATCCATTGCCACATAGCCTGTTTCTAGTTTATAAAATACTAGTAGCTGACCACTTAAAGCAGATTGAAAGTAAAGCAGAATGTGTCTTACTGTCAGCCTACCTTAAAGATGTTTTCATAGCTCATTATTAGTGTTTTCTTCTGACTTGACATAGTTATTTTTAGATTGGAACATTCTAAAACTTTAAAAGGGATGAGTATTCCCTACATCCAGCAAGAAACATTGATAGCTGTGTTTATTGTGCACAGTATACAGTAGAAAATACATTTTTCTTTCCCGTTTAAACGCAAACGCAATGCACGTAACTGTGGAAATTTACTTTTAGAAGTTTAAACTATTTTTTTTTAATCTGAGTAGCAAATAGGTTTGAGCCTGATCAAAGGCCGGGTTACCCGGCGTCTGATCTGGCTCCAATCTGTTTGCAATGGAAATAATAGTTTTGTATACAAATGCGTTTATTGGGAGAGAATAAAATATCAGTAAAGTTAGCGCAGCGGTCTCGTGCTGCACGGGAACCATACTTATTTTAAGTAGGAAAGTGTACGATGATGGAGTCGATGTTACCTTGCTTACAGTGGAGAAAATTTTATTCTTTCCCAATAAACGCGTTAACGCTAACACCATGATTTCAATTGCAAACAGTTTGGTGCAGATCAGACGCCGGGTAACCCGGCGTCTGATCACGCACCAAACTGTTTGCCGCTCAGACTAACATGAATGGTCAGAATTGTCTAAAGGTTGTCCATTTATGCGTATTATTGCGATGCGTTTAAATGCGTTCGTTTGCGTTTAAACGGGAAAGAATAACGTTTTCTCCACCGTTACCTTAATGGTTATGAACTATTCAGTTCTAAAAATAACCCAGAAAGTCAGGGAAATCGAAACGATCTCGTGACTCTTATACGTAGATACCCCCCGCAGAACTATTCAAAAAGTGTCATCTTACATTCTGATACCGGACACTTTTTTCTGTTACCGGACAGTTTTACTTTCTGTTATTGTATACTTTTTACGGGCGTGGTGCACGTGGTGAGCATGATGTCACCTGTATAACTCTTGCACTGCCCGGGAATAGACGAGCTTACCCTTGTAATGCTACAGTAGAGAAAACGTGATTATTTACCAATAAACGCGTTTACTCTTAAAGTATTAATTCCATTGCAAACAGTTTGGAACCTGATCAGACGTCGGGTAACCCGGCGTCTGATCAGTCTCCAAACTATTTGCCAAATTAAAACAAATAATTAAAAATATCAAGTAGATCTGCCGATTGGCTAACATTTGCAAATATTTTGGGTCCATAGAAGACGCCGCGTTACGCGGCATGTGATCTGGATCCAAATTGTTCGGCATTCAAATTCAAAACAGGACAGGATCCAAACTAATAACACTTGTTTCATTATTCGTGCAGTCAAAGCCCGGCATTTTGCGTTGGAAAATAAATGAAGATGGCAATTTCAAAGCAGGCGACAATATGGCAGTGGAAGAGTAAAAAACGCATTTTAATAGTGTGCCTGTTCGGGAGAAAAACCTCTGGCCCTTGGTTTGATTATAAAGGGGTGGAAAATTAATTATATCGGGCTAAAATGATAAGGTTTACCGTTAAAATATTGATTGATCTTAATGCTAAAGCCCGTTTCACATCAGCCGTACGACAGTCGTACGACCGGTTTTCATGGGTTAATCGCAAGGTTTCGTACGACAACCGTACGGCAGCCGTGCGAATTTTCAACGTCGCACGGCAGCCGCAACGTCGCAAGCTGGGTTTTCAGCATGTCCATTTTCCTTGCGATCACCATGCGATTTTTGCAGGTCGTAAGGCAGCCGTACGGCTGCCGTAAGACATCCGTACGTTTGACGTACGATTTATGATACTGTCATGGCTAAATTTAGTCAAATATATTCGTGCGTTAGTCTTACGATGACCGTACGAACACCGTGCGGCTGCCGTACGTTTTGTCGCAACATCGCAACAAGGCTTCTGCGAAACGTATGGCTGCCGTACGACTCGCACGGCGCCGTACGACCGTCTTGCGGAGATTGGGCGTGGTCCCACCCCTATAAAAGCAGCTGCGCTAAAACTAGCTCACAGAAGCTGTGTAGTAATCAGAGAGGTCACATCAACAGCTGCCTCCAAAAAAAGGGAAGGGAAAATATGTTGTACCCCATGATAAATATGAGCAGCCGACCGAAGATCCGGCGAGTTCAGGGTCCGACGAGGAAAACACAAGTTCCTATCGAAGCCGCGCAACTGGATGGACCTTGTACGTATATTTCGTACTATGTATACAGTATGGGGTAACAATAAGGGGGAATCCGTATTGCAATATACTGTAATATATTGTTCCAAATTGTAAGTATAAAAAGTTGGATAGAAGTTAGTCTTGAAAACTTATTTGTAGCAGTAAAATAATACAATGAGTGCTTAAAATACAAGGGGAGAGTCCAAATTAACATAGACATTTGTTGTGAATGTTATAACTGTCACATCATTACATTCAAATTAACAGGTCATCCCTTCTCGTATGTGCCCAAATAAAATATAATATATTGCTATACGAAAACCTGTATTGAAATACGTATGTCTAAGAGGCGTCTAACAATGTATTGCGGTGTTGTTACGCCCCTACTGAATAGCATCAATTATTATTGGAAAACATAGTTTATCTTCTGTTCTGGCTCGACTCGAAACCTACGGCATATAAACAAAAAAATACCAAGAACAGTTCTCTAATTCGCGATAATGCACTGCAAGCGCGGCATTCGATCGACCGTGCAATTAATGAATGAATTTCCTTAAATCACGTGATGTAAACACGTAGTAAATCTGAGAATCGACACTTCCAGTTGTTCACCGGTGCCATTTCGTCAAGTAACAGCACCATTAACCTGAACATTTAAAATTAAAGTTCAGTCTCCGGTTTTACTCAGTTAAAAGTTAAATTTCAACCACATGTGTTTCTATCTGTTCCATGTTCAAATTTAGCACAGTCGAAAGTGCTTTCACTTTTCTAAATTTGTAAACACGATAGCTTTGGCATAAAGATGTCCAGATATAATGCAAATGGTATCGTTGTTCGCTTCAAGATGACAGATAAACCATAATTGAGTTGAAATTGTTGTTTCTGTTGAGTTTATGTCCTTTACTTTTAGAATGTCAAGGGTGAAAAAGCAGCGAAAGTTGTTGAAAGTTAATGCAGTAGCCAAAATGGCGTATCATATGCCAACATTCCGGTGTTGGGTATTCTCCGGGGAATTTTGTTTTAAAAGAATCATGTTAGAATCGAAGTAATAAATTCGTAGTTGTACACGATCGTGCATTAAATCATTGTCAGTCGTTGATATTTGGGTAATGATATCACTCGACCTAAATACCCCGTTATACATCAACTTCTAATTGTGATCTAATACACAATAATGCACAGCTACGAATTCGTTCTTTTTTAAATGTTACATATTAGTTTTGTTACACTTAACATCCCCATTCGTTCGCTTCCTTTTAACAGCGGAAAAGCGTCATCTCCTAGAATGAAATAAGGGATGTTCTTGTCATCGTGTGGGAGTGGTTATCTAGGGCTGACCGTAGGGAGCTCTCAAGGAAGATTCCTGCATCGGACGCTAATCCGTTGCTTCCCATACTTATCCACAGGAACTTGTACTCTGCATCTACCATACCTAGCAGCACAATGGAGCAAACTCCCTTGTAATTATAAGATTCGCTTCCAGACAGATCCGGCTGGTGTTGTATGCAACCCTAAAAGCGTACTGTAAGCATTTGAAACTCATCCCTGTGGCAGAAAAACGAGTGTTCACATCAGCTTCTCTCCAGGCTCGATGTAAAACGACCTCTCTTTGACTTGGTGATATGCGAGCTGACACGTAGCAGCAACTCGGCAAACATATTGCCGCTTTTCCTTATGTAGCTGATGTTGTCGTCCTCGAACTCCTTATCTAGCTCCCGGAAGAGGGTATAGTTGTGTCCAAACAGCCTACGTCGCTCAGTCCATGGCTTGACTCACCAACGCCTCTCACGCCTTCTCTGGTGTTGACGCTCACGGATAAGAATGGCCAAAGTAGCATCATGGCGTTCTTCTTCATCTTGAATTATTCTCCTTGATATTGCAACATCCACAACCTGAGGTTGAATGGCCATTATTGCCAAATTCTAATGAGCAAGTGACGACAGTTTCAGTTTTGCCTTTACATTTATACCCTCATAGGGGGATTATTCGTAAAATAAACGTACGAATGACGTGAGTCATTCGTACGGCAGCCGTACGGCGACCGAAAGAGAATATCCGAATTCGTACGGCAGCCTTGCGGCTGTCTTGCACATTCGCACGGCTGCTGTGCGACCATCGTGCGGCTGTCGTGCGAATTTTACACCACCTTTTTCCTATATTCTCGTTAAAATTAGTACGACTCGTGAGACAACCGTACGGTGTTCGTGTGGCAGTCTTGCGTGGTCTACGGCCGACACGAATTTGAAATCCCTTGCTGCGATTTGTCTTGCGATACACTGGACCTGAGAAATCGTACGAAATAAAAATCGTACGGCTGATGTGAAAATGGCTTAAATGCTTAAAAAGGAAATGCCACCTAAACTGATAAATACAACGCTTACCTTTATAGCTGAGTACTGTACAATCAGGACTCGGTACAACGACACAGTTCGTTCCCAACAAAAATGTCATTGTAACGAGTTTGTCGTTATATTGAACCTCATATATATAGCTTTGTGCAGGTTCGTTCCCATGGAATTTGTGTCGGTAAGTGAGTATTCCGTTGTAACGGATGTCGTTGTATTGAGTCCTGATTGTACTAACTCGGAGCGTAGATAAACAAATACATGCAAGTAGTTATTTTACGGCATGGCCTAGCACACAGGCTGCACGGTATGCTCGTGCAAGTTAGACAAAAAGACCAATGAAAAATATAGTTGGTTTACGTGTATTATAATGATTTAGAAGTATATATTTTAATTTACTATATATTAAATTGACCACAATCATTATTTACTCGGTGAAACCGATACTCGTTCGCTTCAAAAGAGTCCGCTAACAAGGGTAAGAGTACTGGTTCGCTCGGACGAACAACAACGATGCAATCGGCTTCGCCTCGGACACCTTGTTGTTCTTCCTCGCGAAACAATACTCTTTCCCTTGTTAGCGGACTCTTTTGAAGTGAAACTCGAACGGTATCTATTACTTATTCGACCTTGCGGAAACTCTCGGAAGCCGACACGAAGATTTGTTATGTAAACAAAAAGCTTATTTTTCCAACCACGGAATAATACAAGATCAGTGTATAATTCTGTGTTCCAACCATCTCGATAAGAAATCGGCACATTTATGTATGGTTCTTAAAGAAAGGGGGGGGCATGTTTCAGGCACCTGACAACGGATTTCGCTTAGTTTTAATACATAAAAAATGTTCTTATATAAGAAATTGCGCGATTTAAACATAAATTTGGGCGACATTCTGGCTTAAAGGTGGTGGTTTGACAGCAGGCGGCCCGCATCTCGAGTTCCGGAAATGCTGATGACTTTCACATGATCTTTTCGGCACATGCTTATAAAAGAAAATTTAGATAAAGAAACGTTTGATAAGATTCGGTGTTTTCTTTGCTAGGGCAGTTGGTAGAGTGATTGAGTAGCAATCCAAAGGTTCTAGGTTCGAGTCCCACTCGCTTCAAAACATTTTTTTTTAAATAAACTGTCCGATTTTATTGACTAGTCAATCAATAACGCAGTAATCAAAAGGCCACAACCAGAAATTTCTTCTCCAATTTGCCAGAACCCAGTTTTACCGACACTCCTTCTTCATAGACGGGATCCGCCTCTGGCACGCTCTACCTCAGACAGTCATCAACATCTTCAGGTCAAGGATGCAGGCTGTCCAGCTCCGTCAATCGTCCGTACCAGCTTTTATCTTTTATTTGCACTGTACAAATGAAATTTTATTTATCACCGACTTTTTGCTTCTGCGCACACACATTTTAGTCACGGTACGATTATACACCAGAGTGTGTTCCTGTACCTTAAAGGAAGAAGAAGAAGATTTTTTGTTATTTGAAATTTAGTGACTTTTTCAGAATTTGACTTTTTTAAAATATTGATATTTCCAGAAAATATGTCATGAAATATTTTTGTTTGCTCAATATCTTATAGTATCTGTACAGTTTACTCCAATATACAGAAGTTATTGAGTTATATTATTTTTTATCACATAAATGACCTCCCAGACTGTGTAAAATCATCAGTGCGACTGTTCGCAGATGACTGCTTACTTTACCGAACAATCGAGAACAATTTAGACCAAGAAAAACTACAGACAGACCTAAAAAACATAGAAACATGGGCACAAAATTGGGGAATGAGATTCAATGCAAAAAATGCTACATACTCTCCATAAGCAAAACGTTATCCAAATTCTACCAATTGGATAACCACTTCCTACAAGAAGTACAAGATAATCCATATTTAGGCATACAAATTTCAAAAGACCTTAAATGGAATGTTCACATAAGTAACGTATGTAAAAAAGCAAACTCCACTCTAGGATTCCTGAGAAGTAACCTTAGAAGTGTTCCAGAAAAATGCAGAAAAAACGGCATACATTTCAGTAGTAGGATCAATCATGGAGTATGGCGCAACAATATGGGATCCTTACCTCAAGGGGAACATAGACAAACTAGAAAAAATCCAAAACCGGGCTGTCAGATTCATTAAAAAGAATAACAAGGACAGAGAGACAGGAGCTGTCACAAAAATGAGAGAGCAGCTGGAACTGGAGACCCTTGAAGACCGGAGACTTAGCCTCCGCCTGATACTCATGTATAAGGTGGTAGAGGGATTGGTACCAGCCTTGCCAACATCCACATTCACAAAACCGGCAAAACCAAAGAGAAACATCAAAGCTACCAAATTTAAAGACTTCAGGACAAACAATATAAAAGAAAACCAAGTATGCAACAACACAAGAGCACTTGTAGTTCCAAATAGCAAAACCCCTCAATATAAACATTCATTCTTTGTGGACACCATGATTCAGTGGAACAAACTGCCAGACAGCATAGTGCATGCTGATTCCGTAGAGGCTTTTAAGACAGCCCTACGAGATCATCGTCAATAATATTGGTGTCAATTCTCACCGTCGTGTAAAAGCCTTAATAGGATGCTACATACGACGTATTGATTTAGATTCAGAAACGTGCAAAATATAGAGGTCCGTAAAAATCGTACGGCCCACTGGGCATTTTTTTTCTTTCAACGATTGTTCACTCTCCATTTGGTATATTTCAATTTAATCAAGGTTTCAAAGAAGTCTGACAGGGAATAAGCAGACCCACGAACCACCTTAAACCATCTTCAATCTTCAATCCACGGACTCTTCGTCACTAATGACTCAATGGTGAGTAATGGTCTCTGGTGTGTAAGTTCCTCTTCGGTAAATTTCTCTCATGTAAGATTATGTGTATCTTAGTTGTGGATTTTGGATTGAGATTGGTCGCAGTCTGTTGGTATCGCCGCGAACCTGTCTGTTGCGTGTATATAGTGCGCTACTTCTTTCTTAATAGTTTCCCTCCAGCCTTGTAAATGTGTGTGATCTTCTGTGCCGAGCAGTGTTTGTGCATCTAGGGATGAAATGCCACACTGCCTATTCAGGGATGACAGCAGGGCTTCTCTGTGTGTTTCATGCATGTCACAGTCGAGAAGGAAGTGTATTGTTGTCTCGAGGACTCCACATGTGCAAAGCGGTGAGACATTGATGCCGACTTTATGGCGGTGTGCGTTAAGGATCGAATATCCCGTTTGTAACTGCAACATTGCGTTGTATGCCATCTTGTCTGGGAAGTCCAGTTGTCTTTTGGCGTCAACAGATGGGAAAAACTCATAGAAAGTTCTACCTGTGGATGAGTGATTCCATCTGTTTTGCCATTTTACATTACATGCCTTGCGACTTGCCTCCTTTACTTCCTGCATAGTCGAAATCCTGGAGTCCTCTGGCATTGCTGCAGCTTCTTCAGCTCCCTCCTTTGCTAGGCTGTCTGCCATTTCGTTCCCTTGTAAGCCTGCATGACCTGGTGTCCAGAGAATCTTTACGTCGGTAGTTTTTGAAAGGGTCTTCAGTGCCTTTTTTATCTCTGAAATAACGCCTCTGTGACTGTTGTACTTCCAGCCCATGTTAAGAATTCCTACAACAGTCTGGCTGTCGCTGAAGATCTGAATGACTTTTCCTGGAGTAAGCTGTGGGTCTTGTATAATCTGCTCCAGTACCATCAGCAACGCCACCAGTTCTGTTAGGAGTATTGTACCATGTCTTGTCACTGGACGTTTCAATAGAACAGCTTCCCCTTCTGGTGGATAGATAATGGCTCCTGCTCCTGAAGGACCTGGGTTGGAGAGGCAGGACCCATCTGTAAATGCAAAGGCACAGTCCTGGGGCGCCTCCATCATGATGTCCATGATTGTGTCTCTTCCGAGGTTTTCTTGATCCTTTGTCCTGTTCTTGGAGGATCCAATGCGGCTCCAATAATCCGGTCTAGTCCTTGACATATATGAATTGTCTTCATCATAGTCCATTTCTGGTTCGATGAGTTTGATCGAGACTCTTGTGTTTTTTTCCATGTCAGTGGCTTGACTGAGCGCTAGGGCTATGGGACTAACGTAAGCTGTAGGATGGGCCGTTTTGACCCATGGGTCGTTTTGACTCGGGGCCGTTTTGACCCGGTACGTACCGGCAAGGTGTCCGCGTTAATTAAGTCTGTCAGCGTTTTACCTAACCGGAAACGCGTTGTTAGTTACAGGGTTAGTTACAGTTACCCCCGTTGACTTCCCTCGATCTCTAAATCTGATCACGACTGAATAATTAACTAAAATTGGGATTTCACTAAGCTTGCGGATTAATAAAGGTAAGATATATATGCCTTATGTTACATTTAGCAATTCTTGGCAAGCTGTTTTAATAGAAAATATCTCCGATGTTTATAAACGAGAAAACTTTACCAGGAAGTAATTATCATAGATATCTTCAGGGGCGTGTCTGGACCAATTTTAAGGTAATTCAGAATGGCCATATTGAATTCTGGCTATTGTAGTCAACTTTGAGGTAAAATGCTACTCATGCTTTACAGAGATGAGTCTCAATCAAAACACACAGTCCAATTCAAAGCATATGTATATGTTCTAACACTGACCGAACTATGTCGACAAAAGTTGCCTCGATAATTATTTACAAACATTAAAACAAAGGGATTTTTTTGAGCAAATGCACCGCACTGAATAGCAAACAATTCAACAGAAAAACTATGACAAATTGCAACCCGGTACTTCATTGAGACGACAGGGATGTTATTTTCAAGCATTTCTTTCTGAATAGGTGTTTTGAAGATTTACAGACGTTTCGGTAAATGACCAGTTCGGTAAATTGATTTTATATAGTGAAAGTCTGGACGTTTCGGTAAAAAGGTAAATTATAGTAATTATAGGATTAAGTATATCGCACATCGCACCTCTCTCGGTAACAATGAGATTGTGGCACAGTGTTTGTGCCAAGTTTGCAGGGTTGTTTTAGTATGTGTTGATCCTGATCTACCAACAGATCACAATTTTTCGGCCTGTTTACAAAACGAAATAAAGGGCATGTGAAGGGGGTAAAAATAACTTGATTTCTTCAATATTTTTTTTTCATTTCTTCTATAAGGAGATGAGATTATTGTTACATCTCAAAATAATTAAGAACTAAAAAAAACAAAATTTATATTTATTGGCATGTTTATAATATACATATTTACAGAATAATACTCAAATGATAGATCTGCGTAACACAAGAGGACCAATGTAGAGCTCTACGCAATTCACTACCATTGCGTTGTTTTTATTTAAGGTGAAGTATCTGTAGATTAAAATCATTTTGAGATGCTTCTGATTTGTCTGAGCAGGGTTCAAACTGTTCACAAGTAACTTTGACTGATTCCAGATCTGCTGATCTTTGTCTCCGCTGCATATTATATTAAGGACTTGTAATTTTGTTTGTCAAAAAGTTTGGATTCTGATCGCTGTTTCTGATCAGAATCCAAACTTTTCGGCAAATATTTATTGGGTTTAACCAATTGCTGATCTGGGTCTACATTGTTTACATATCTAACCATGCAAAAATAAGAAACACTGTCGTAAATGACTAGTAAACTAAAGATGGACATAGGAGATAAACATTTATATACATATACGCCCACAATGCAATCTGCTTTACTTTCAAAGTGCTGTAAGTGGTTACCGGCTATGGGGTTAAGTTTGAGGAAACATATTACAAATACTTGATATTTACACTGACTAAAACGAAATGTGAAGAAAAGCTATGTGATAAAGTGTAGACCAGTGTCATGTCTTATTGCCAAATACCGTTTATAATATTGCTAAATACTATGACGTGATGGCTCGGTCTACACTATTTGCATTACCAATTCCAGAACTAGATAGTATAGTTTAGACCCAACCCATTTGCAAGAAGTTTCAAGGTACAAGAGAATAGAGATCAAGCGCCATCAGTTATTGATCTAGCGAAAGGTGTGATATACAGACCTGTACATAAACCTATAATTACTATAATTTACCTTTTTACCGAAACGTCCAGACTTTCACTATATAAAATCAATTTACCGAACTGGTCATTTACCGAAACGTCCGTCACCCGTTTTGAATATATTTACCACGTGTAGTCCAACAAACCCACCGCCATTTTGAAGCCAAAACACGACATGTATAGTAAAATGTGGTACGAGTATTTTAGATATAAAGCTCTGTTCCTACGTTGATCATACACTTTTACTTGCTTTTCTACAAGGCGAGAAATGAGACTACAGCATGCACTTTTCTGATTCCCAGATCAATATTGTTTTTGATTAGATTCTCTCTCCTGAAAACCTGTTCGCTTTTGTTTATATACAGGCTAAAAGATGACGCCGAGTCACTCGTTATGGAAGAAATATTATTGCGCTCCAAAACTACTTTCGCGAAAAGATCGTATTAATTTTCACAAACATGAACGTTATTGTTTTAGATACAATTTTTCTAATTCAGATTCAACCGTTTTTAAAGACGAAGTCGCAATTTATAGCATTTTAGATAATTCTGTCGTGATTTTTTCTTCATAGGCGAATAACGCATTTAAAGTACAAACGACAATACTGACACCGGCTTTGCACAAAAAGTACACATTCATACCCTATTGATTATAACATATATGCGAATTAAACAATTAATTTCCAAGCATAAAATCAGAAACGTATGCTAACATTTGCATAATCGCACTATGATCTGTCTCAAAACCAATAATATAATACAGGTAAGATCTAATTATATTGGCGTCAGTTAACAATTTTCGTTCGATAAGGGCGAACTCTCATTGTTGTTAACAAATGGGTTACCTTCGGAAATCTTGAAAATCTCGTGCAAATTGTGTGCAACCACCAGGCATAAATATCTTTCTATGGTGTGGTGTTTGCGTCCGAGTTAAGAATTTTTCACAAATTTCTCTGGAATATTCATTTGAAATATAATCTATCTTCCTTCCAATGGGGAATAGAAATTTTCCCCTGGGGAAAATAAAAGGGGTTATTGTCAAAGCGTTCCATAGTCAAAGCATACCGAGTCAAAACGTACCCTTTTTGGTTTAAGCGTACCACATAAAGGATATGTAGGGGGAAATGTTCAATACGGTATTAAGTGATAGTTAATTGATTTTCGCACATTTTATACCTGTAAAATGCGTTATTAGTGTATTTTACATAAACCTTGATCATTTTCAACCATACACCTACTTATTTAGCACACGTTGTGACGATGAACAGTTATGGCATGTGCATGCATGTATCTCTTATTGTTACATTAATATAAATTGCACCTAGCAAAGAGTACACTCATCATTTATGTACCTGTAAACATTAGATTGGTATAATGCAAGCAGTGTAGACCCAGATCAGACAGCCTAAATGACCCCCTGACCAGAGTCTGCACTGTTAGTCACTTTGCTATGTACGGATGATTTGTAAACATAAATAATTATCGTCTGCTTCAAATGGATCGTTTGTGATAAAGCTAAACACCATTCCTTTATGGGTTTTTTTTCTAAAAAAAAGAAGCTACTCATGAATGATAACCAGTTTGAACCAAGACCGGACACCGCATTACGCGTCATCCTCTTCTGGATATGTAAAAATATGTAAGTTTGATATAGGGGCCTATAGAATTTTTTTATCATATATATATGTTATCAATATCAAAACTACTTGTAGCTGCTTAATAAGATTTAACGACGGCGTGAAGTTATTAATATTCAGTTATGCTAAACAGCAAACATTTAGATCTACAACCATCAGACATCGTTAAATGAAAATCTAATTAATACTCATAGCAAGTGTTATCGAAAAGGTACCCCTGCAGTTTTCATGCAAACTAAACCGGAAGTTGACCTGTTACGCTATAATTATGCCATAAACAATGAGCGTACCTAGTGTTACTGGCCCGTGTCAGAACTTGATAACTTATCAGACTTCATACGACGAACTGCTTGAACATTCGCAAAATATTTACAGCCATGACCGGGAAAATTCGAGCATTGTAGAAACGTCAACCAAGGTACATGTATACATGTATGTACGTATCATGGGTATGTCAAGTTATACGTCGAATTAGTGACACTTGTTTGTCATTGTGATAGTTTTGCGTGTTCTAGTTTTATTTATTTTTTAAATTATATTATAAAATAACCATAAATATTAGACTATATAATGAAATGTAGATTTATTACTGCGAAATCTCGAAAGGTATTACTTAATTACTTAAAATATATGCCAATACATGCATATATGATTAGTATCCACAATGGAAAAGGACAGGTATATACGAGTAGTTGTGTCATCAGCGAATAGGTGTACTTTGAATTGACTTAGCATACCCGCGAAGATCGTTAATGTAAATGAGGAATAGTAATGGGCCGAGGACATTACCCTGGGGGACATCTGATGGAACTGGGATGGTGGAGGACAAGTAAATATTTACAGCTACTGCCAGAGACCTGAGAGACTGGTCCTCTTATGTCATAGTGATGTAGCTTGGTCAGTATCTTTTCGTGATTGACCATATTTAACCTTGTCCGCTTACTAACTCTTATACTTTACATCCAAGTATGATTACTCTTGAACAAATATAATTTGTCAATTTTAGCCTTGTCCTTTTTGTGACTCAAGCAGTTTAAAGCTGAATTGTAAAAACTTTTCGAACATGTTGATATGAATGTATAAATCTTGGCCAATTTTGAATACCGGCTTAATTGAATAAGGCATACTCATTTACAAAAAAGAACAAAACCATTTTAGCCCTGTTTTCTCTGTTACTGAAATAATTTTCATGGGATTTAGCCAGATTTTTCGGACAGTGTTTGCATAGTTCAGTATTTGCAATGCTGGTAAGACGGTCACGAGTGACCACAACATACCTTTCTTACCCCTGGAATGATTTTCATTTAAATGTAACTTATGGCCGTGTTGATACTATGTGTTGAACTTGAGCAGTTCTGTCATTGTGTCTTACTCCTCCTTTTGTGGGATCCTTTCTGACTTAGTCAGTGTTCTAGTTGCATTTGGAATCCACAATGGTTTGTACAGGCACTAGCATGCTGCTGTTATGTAGCATTCATTTGATTTTTTACTTTGACAATGTTAGACCACCATACTTTTCAAAGGACTTATTTCAATTACATGTGTTAGCCAATATGGAGAATTGAAATGCTTGGTGACAATGGATATAATGTCAGACTATATAGTGTTCAAATAGACATTCTAAAGAGAAAATAAGGATCCCTTGCACCTCGGGAACAGTTTGAAAATTACGATGTCATAGATAGTTTTGGAATTAGTTAGCCGCAGATGTTGGTGGAATTGCCCAAAATTTGGTAAATTTGGAGGTAATTTCTTTTCACTATAAAAACGTTTTTATTTCTTTCTATTAATGCAAATGAAAAGAGGGATATAATTTTCAGTTGTATAGAGTGGCATTTTTAAGGTTTGAGTAATATATTTGCTGTTTTCACCATAAATGCACCGCCACTACTTGTTTTGGTGGCCATCTTGATTCGCCATTCTGAATTACCTTAAGTTTACGCACTTTGGTTAGGGGGTCCGGGGGCATGCTCCCCCTGGATTTTTTTTTCGTTGGAAAGCCGTACGTGCATTTTGAGGGGTATTTAGATTATAAAAATCTTAATAAATTTATAGTGAAACTAGTTTTTTATATCATATCGTCCGCGCACCCGTTTTAACGCTCACCTATTTCGACGCCATATTTGTTTACTAGTCAATATGACCTAAGCGACCCCCGTGACGTAGCATGCGCACTGACTATCGTTTGTAAACACGAAAAACTACTCTCTTTTTCAAACATGTGAATAATCAGATATGCAAAGTGAGAAATATAACAGTTTTACCTTTCTCAATGCATTTTTATGTATTTTCACTAATGCAATCCAGTACGGAAGTTTATAAGCCGTTTTCTGTATTTAAATGATCACGGAAAACTTTGACGCTCAGTTGTCAGGAACACCCATTCATATTTATCTTCTCACGCGACAGTCACGTGACAAGCAATTTTCCCGCCATTGAAAAACAGGTCAATGTTTAGAAGGTGTACGCTATATAGAGTTTGTGAGAATATGCTGATCGGATTACATGTGATTACTAATTGGCTCATAAATGCGCTATAAATTTATGAGAAAGGTATCTAAGTTTATTTTTTTCATTTCAGACATCCAATGCTAATTACATGAGCTACTCCCCAACATTCACGTTTTAGGGTTTAGAGAGTTTTAGCGAGAGTGGGACACAAATCAAAACCACCCCTTCTTTTAATATGAGTGCCCAGTGACATTTACCCTTTTCTTCATTTATATTTTTAATTGTTCGAAAATCATGGCAAATCTGAAACAAAAATTGATACCAAAAAAATAATTTTGACTCCCCAGTATGAAAATAAGCGTACACAATGAAGCACAGTATGAACTTAATTTATAAAGCTAAAAATAACTCTAATATAGGTCAGCCAATCGGAGGTGTCGAAATAGGTTACTCCCAACAAATATGGCGGCTTCCTCAGTATGTTATAATCGGCGATGCTCTGAACAACTGGCGCATTTAAACTTGAAAGTTACACGGTTTTTATCATAAATTAAGCACATTTAGCTTCAGTCATAGTTTAAATCACATTCATTTTATAGCTGTCAGAAATTACGGCGAGTTTATCGCTTAATGGCGTCGAAACTGGTAACGCTAGGATAAATACCCCTCAGTCACAAATTACACAATGCACATACGGCTGTTTGATGTCATAAAATACATAAATCATTTTTAGATATATGTAAAACACAAAATATAAGAGCTATAAGAATATTCTGTGCTTGAACTAAACTGTTAAACTATTTAATTAACAGGGTGTCCACACTTTAAGTGAAGCAAAATTTCCTGACTAAAATAAATTTTCCCTGACTAACCAACTCTGTGTGTACGGTTCTGACATGTATTAGCCTCCTCCTCCCCTCCATCAGGAACGTACATGTATATATACGTTCCTTCCCCCACCTTTTATATACATGTAACCAACTGCAATTACGTTATCCTCTATTCATGTTTCACTTTTGTCTGTTTACTTTCCCTTGACTTTACCTTCTATTGTACTTGTTTTACATACATGCACATGCATTTTCAAAACTTATTTACACTTTTGAATGAGTGCTTGAAATGCATATCAATTTGACAAAATACAGAGAAAGATGTTTGCTCTCCTGACCTCCCCCTTTGTATGAAGGAAAATACGATTGTGGCAAACGTCAGGGGCGTAGCTAAACAAAATAAGTGCATGCAACTTTACTAGGGGATTCGAGGGGAAACTCCATGGGAAAATGTTACTCCTAAATGGTTTCTGGTCAAACCAGGTAAATTACTACCAAAAATTTATGTAATAATTCGACTCCTAAAAATCTTTTATATTTTTGACTGATTATCTTCTGGCAATTTTTCTCTTACCCCTACCCTCACAAATAAGTGTACACACTCTTACTAGGGGGCATGCTTCCCTGGGAAAATTTTGATTTCTAGATGGTCTCTGGTGCATTTCTGGGGGCGTTTCGCACATTCAATATACACTCAGTGCAAAAAGAAACGCACACTTTTATACAATATTATCTGTATGTAGGAGGAACGTATTTGTGAAATAATTTTTTCATTACAGTCAGTAGTTCCGTCTTGGGCTATCAATGTTGAAAATGGGAGGTTTATCATTGAATTGGTATCATCACAACCTGTACAAATCGGTGCGGTGTTTTCAACAGGCACTAGTTAACTCTTTCGCTGCCAAATTTATCGTGAATTTTTTATCCCACCACCGTTTCATTGTCGTCTGCTTCAATTTTGTTGTTTGCAAGATCGTTTCAAAGTAAGATTCAAAGTAGTATGACTTAAAGTATATCTATACGAGTGTCAAACAGTTTGGATCCTGATCAGACGCCGCGTTACGCGGCGTCTGATCAGGATCCAAACTGTTTGAAAACGCGCCTTTTGACGTCATTAAGAGTGAAAGGGTTAAAATACAGCACAGTAATTTTAAGTTTATGTTTTGTCTAAACTTGTGGCAGAATTAAATTGATCTTGCGATATGGTCTTAGTATCTTAAAAAAGTATCTTAATCTGCGCCTGAGTACAATGTGCGTTTCTTTTTGTACTGAGTGTAGGTGCAATACTAACATAAATCTATGTCAAAATTCTGCTACTATTACTAATAGTTAAAATTGTAAGAAACACTTTAAATTGTTTTGGGCAATTTTACTAGGTAAAATCTACATTCTCGTAAACTGAGTAGTGGACAACCTGAAACCTTATCAGAGGGTGAATTATGTGCGTTGTGTAGAATTTGAAGTAGACTAAAGACACTTTAAAAATATGATTTATGCCTCATCCGGGTAAGGTGGTGATTTAAATTTTCGACTTTGTCAATTAACTTTACGCACGTGCGTGAGTGCGTAAGCCCAGACACGCCCCTGATCTTAAGAGACTAGATCGGCCACCTAGCGGCTAGCGCTGAGCTCCCATTGGTCGACGGTCAGAGAGACACCATTTTGGTACGTGTATCATACATTTTCCCTCCGGCGACACAATATGATTTACTTTCATTTAAGAACGAATTCGTACTTCATACATCTTGTAACATAAATATGCACCGTAAAACGACAATATAACGATAATAAGCACAAAATGATGGTAATTCTTATGTAACTAATTAAAATCATCGGTTAATCATAGCAACTATGGAACGCTTCTTAGCAACTTCTGTAGTCAATGACGCACCGTCAACGTAGACGGGATTACTGCGCACAGCATGATCATTAATTTACCGCAATACGACGTGCACCAGACCATTGGAACATGAATAGCATACACTAACCAAGATGGCTTCTTGGTGACCGTCGCTGATTGGCCTACAGCCGATCTAGGTTATTTTAAGATATCTATGGTAATTATAGTTGAAGCGGCCCATGGTCAAAACGTACCATTGCCACAGCGCACCACGTTTTTGTCTAAGCGTATCGCAAAAAAAATGTATAAGGGTAAACGGTGTAGTGAACTATAGACAATGTTAGGCCCACGAGCCGAACCGTTAACGTCCAGACTTTTATCTCAATGGTTACAACGCTCGCCTTGCAAGCCTTAAGGTGAAACTGAAAGTGTCTATGATTGTATCGGCACGACGGTTGTGCGGATAAGAACTCTTATCCGCACGACCGTCGTGCCGTTTATACTGCTTATCCGCACGACAATACAGTAATATAATGGCTTATCCGCATAACATTTGATCCCGTTCTTTCTCCGTTTTCGCAAGATTGAGAACACATTGATATTCAACCCTAGCGACAAATATACTCGTATTAGTTTACTCTGTCATATATATGCAAACACTGTCACAGTGAAAAGATCCTGATCAGAGGGCTCTTTAAAGAACCCTCAGAGGCTCTGATCAGGATCTACATTGTTTGTCATTTTGAAATATATTGTTAAAATCAACCCTAAATAGTAAAAAATGGCTAGACTTATTTTGAAATTGGAGTCGTCCATTAATGGATGAATAGGTTAATAGGATACCAAGTACAACGACACCCTGAACAACGATTCCCTCCTTACAACGACGATTGCCGCTGTTCCCGAAACAAGATGTTTTCATGTCTAACTCTTTCACAGCTGCTATATCGTCTGCTTGAGACTGTCGTCTGCTGTTTTTCTCAAAGTTACGTAGTAGTGGACTTTTTAAGAGAAGAAATATAATGACGAGGAACAAAAAGCCTGCATCCTGATATTCCTGTTCAGACGATGCATATGGCCTGCTGCACAGTAAAATGCCCAATTGAGTTAGCATCAATGTCAAAAATTAAAGTTGCTTATCAGCGCTCCAGATAAGCCAGCGTACTCAGTGAAATACGCGAACGTTTCGACCGTGTACGCGTTAATTTCAAAATATTGAAGTACTGTGTATGGGAGAAATTATCGGGGACGCGTGTATCAATTCAAAAGCCGAGTTTTTGTCATACTGAGATTTGCAAATAGTTAACCGCGACATAGTCAATTTTTATTGATTTTCAACATTCTCGTAGCTTCGTTTTATCGTATGGTAATTTTTTACTTGCGCACCGTTAGCAAAGGGGAGGTTACTGATCACTCGCATATACATCTATATCTTTATTGATATAATATGGACGATAAAATCCAAGTTCTCCGAAAAGTATTTTGGTTGAAAACCTCGCAACAAAATGTCAATCTCAGCATGGAAAAGTCAGAAAAGCGATAGAAAGTTGAAAACCGTCGGTTGTCAGCTATCTGATTTGAAAGGAACTAACACCTAATGAAACTTGTGGTAGTTTGTTGAACGATATAAATTCGAACGTTGTTTCATGGGCGGAGAAAAAACCCGCATATATAAAGCGGTAAACATGTAAGGTTCTTGAAAATCGTTATTTACATATATCGTATCATGACTTTTCTACTTCATTACTCCCTACTGTCAATTTCTGACAATGACAGGTCTGGGAGGTCGGGGACAGTGTTAAAAAAAGGAAAACATAATGATTAACCATGCAGAGCTAAAAGATCAATTATAAACAGAGGTTAAAAAAGTTTAAAAACAACTTATGCAGTTAGGGGTTGTGAGATCTGAGGCTGGCAGTGAAGTCTTAGTTTATTCCAAAGTCTGATGGTACGTGGAAAGAATGAGTTTGAGTGATACTGTGTCCTAGTAGATAAATGTATGACAAAGACGTGAAATTTGAGATTTCTGGATTGATGGAGATGTTTATGGTCTACAACTATCAGGTTATTTAAAATTGTGTATAGCATTATTACTGAGGCATTATTTCCCCTTTCTTCTAAAGTTGGCTATTTAACCCGCGATCTGCCGATGAATTGAAAATCCATGTGTACTGATTAAAAAATCTGGGGACTGATTGTTTTCAAAATTGATCAGTACTGTACTGATTAGAAGAAAAATTATCTGGAGCCCTGGCTTATTTTTAATATGTTTCTGCAGATTATTGTAGCATCATATGTCCTTTACATTGGACAATACTCAGATATATAAGTTTATTTCGGGTTTTCTAGAAATTCGATGTTTTGTATGGCTTTTTAGGCAGTGTGACGGACATTACATAAACATGTTCATTGTGCTTTAATGAGCTAATGTCTTTAAAACATAGCATTATTTTGTCATTTAATCATTATATAGGCCTATTCCTTTAAGTACAACTCAATATATGTGGTTTATTGTGATATTTGAAAAGAATATGTCTTCAACAGTCTCAATTATTCTAGAATTTCGAAGAAGTATTTTGTGTCAAATAATCTATAATTTTTATATGGGATCCGGACAATTCCCCACCAGGACAATTGCCCACCGGACAATTCCCCACTAGGACAATTGCCCACAATTACCCACTAGGACAATTACCCACTTTTTGGCAGGGCTGACAATTCCCCACTGTTAAAATTAAATTGTTAATAAATCAATTTTTTGAAATATTAAAGAGGAAAAAAACACTGAGGATACAAATTCAAACTAATATTAATAGTTTGTAACCTTTAAATTAACAATTGATGCATAAAAATGGTTGTTAGGCCCTGGTTGAAATTAGGTGGATTTATGACAGAATTTGTAATTTTTATCCTAGGACAATTCCCCACTGTTAAAATTAAATTGATATTAGATCAATTTTTGAAATATTAAAGAGGAAAAAACACTGAGAATACAAATTCAAACTAATATCAATAATTTGTAACCTTTAAAATAACCATGGATGTCTAAAAATGGTTGTTAGGGCATGGTTGAAATTGGGTTTACATTATGACTGAAACTGTCAGTTTTATCACATATTTTAACTTGAAATAGTTAGTATAGCACTTTTTTAAGACAATTTTCTAAATGAAAAAACACATTAGTGAGAATATTAGTTGATAGTTATAGCAATATATAATAGGGTTGGTCAAAAACTGAATGCTACAAGAAATCCTAGAAAATTTTTCGCTGTTCAAAGATCGCGAGACTGTACGTAACCAGGGAAGGAAACTAGCCGGTACCAGCACAGAACAGAACAGAACTTTATTTTCTCGAATTCTACATAACATAGAATATATGAGGTACAACAAAAGAATATGAGTAATTACTGTCACGTGGTTTTTATATTTAACTAATTTTAACTAATATCTAATAAGGTGATGGGGGGGGGGGGGAAGGGGGCTGTGCCCGGTAATAGACTCTTCCAGACATCGGTATTCGTAAGGTGCGAACCAAAGGAGGCTCCCACCTCCCGACTACCGATATCTGTTCAGCGTAATGCGTATAAATGTATAGTATTATGCTATCATACAGCGACATTGTCGCCTTTTTAAAATTTTATAGTTAAATCTAAATATAAATATGGCTTTGCCTTTAAAAAGTCATCGTTGAAATAGGCCTATGTTATAGAGTAGAGATATACTGTTGAGAAACTGTAATTCCTATTTCTATACTTACTTGGAACCAGGGTCGAGCCTGTTCCAGACTGTTTTTGTTAATGTTTTTAGAAATCTAGATAGATCTATATCGTATATGAAGATTAATTTTAGAAACTCGAAACAAGTCAAATATTATTTTTCCAATACATGAAACGTTTGGATCATAAAACTGCATGGCTCTAAGATCGAGCCTCTTTCATGGAACCGATCTTAGTCCAGACAGCTGACATAATTTACGGATTAAATTGCATTGAAACAGACTATAAGTTACAAACGAATGGAATGCAGCACTAGAGCATTGACAGGAATTGACCTTGAATTTGATTGGTTGGGCTAAATTACACACGGACGGACATGGTTTTTCCTACACGTGACCTAAAGAAAACATAATAGTTGAGCAGCTGAACAAGTGCATAACATTAGTGGATTATAAAGTGTTTTTGGAGTTTAACCTATTGACAAATGGATTATCACAGAAATATCCTCCTCAGTGACAATGGCTGACAATCCGTGAGTACAGTGAATAGTCTTAAATGCTTAAAGTGAAGTTTTCACTTTTAACCTAGATTTCGGCCATGCAGCCATGACACGCCAGACTCGCCCCATGCACATAGTCCTATTTAAATCCAGGGACATTTCTTTAACATGTTAATGAAACGTCCTTGTTGGATCTTAGGTCAATTTAAATTAATGAGTTGACTACTGTCTCATAAATGGCTTAATTATTGGTTAACAATTCAGTTATAGACAGGGGCGTAGCTTGGCCAAAATGAAAGTGTAGGCATACCTTTTCTAGGGGGGTCCGGGGGCATGCTCCCCCTGGAAAATTTTGAGTTCTACAACACTGGAGACGCATTTAACGAGGTTCTGGGGAGACATTTATACGAAAAATTAATGAGATGAAAAGCTTAAAATAACAAACAATTGTAATTTTTTGCAAAAGAATATGTCTGCATTATTTTCTTGAAAAAACCCAACAACAACCCAACGTCAATTAGTAGCCTATATCATAGGGTCTTATACCGTAATTTTTTCATTAACAGATTCGCTACTTGAAATTATTTGGACGTAACTTTCTTTTCGGGACAAGTTGATCATGAGGGGATGGGGTGGTTCCTAGATGGCATTTGGCTTGTTCTGAGGACGTTTTGTGCGTCCAAGACAGGTGAAATTCTGCTATAAATCTATGTCAAAAGTCGGCTGAGAATAACATTAAATTGTCTGTTCCATGTTAATATAATGTAATTGTTGACAGGTTGTCTTCCATTAATCTCTAAGTTGGACTCTAAAACCATCCTATTCCTATTTTATTGCATTTTTTTTACTTTTAAAATCGTCGCAAATATCAGGACAGGGTGTAATCAGTGGCGTGTGTTTTGCATAAGGCAGTTGCATGTACAAATGAACATGCATGCCAACGGGGTGAAAAATTACTCAGGACTACCAGCGGTGACGTCAGGGTATTCTCGCCATACAGGGCAAGCATTACCGACGTCAGAATGGGTTTTGGTGACCTAGTTGTGAGCTCACAAGACTCGGGCATAATATCAAGGCTGAAACATCGGTGAAAAATTAATTAGGACTACCAGCGGTGACGTCAGGGTATTTTGGTCATACAGGGCAAGCATTACCGACGACAGAATGGGTTTTGGTGACCTAGTTGTGACCTCAGAAGACTCGGGCTTAATATCAAGAGGTGAAACATCGGTGACGTCGGTAATGAACATGCATGCCAACGGGGTGACTAGACCAATTAATAAGTGTACTCTTTCTTACTAGGGGGGTCCGGGGGTATGCGCCCCCGGGAATTTTTTATTCCTAGATAGTCTCTAGATGCGTTCTGATGCCTTTCCCGCGTTTGATAATGGAAAAATACTAACATGAATCTATGTAAAACTTATTGGGGTTCACCCCTAACCCCCCTTAGATTTCAATTTTATTTCTTTTTCTGCATTTTTAGCCTTTTTTATTTTTTGGACTTCTGAAAAAAAAGTGTAGGCACGTGCCTACTTGCCTAATAGGAAGCTACGCCAATGATAGATCTAGTGCATCTAAATGAATCTGTCGCTTCGCAGCTGCATGGTTCAATTGAAATAATAGAGAGTGTATGCACTTGAACATTACTATTCATTTGCAAAGCGTCATATACATACATGTATGAGAATATGGACAATTAGGTATGATGATAAGTATCTAAACAGAGCACCAGATAAGGGGGGCAAACCAATGTTAAAATAATCATATCTGTATCAAACCCTCCTATGAGACCACTCACCAGAATCGGCTCTTTGAGTCAATTCTGATGAGTAGTTACTTACCGGATTTGGTGCGTATAGTCATGTAAATAGTAGAGTTTTGCAATGTACTTCCGCTTATCTACTGAGTATGTGTGCATAATCTTGATATGCGGATCTACACTGAGATAATTAAGATTTTATGCATTTGAACATTACTATTCATTGACAAAGCATCATATACATACATGTATGAGAATATAGACAAGTACAGTTTATTAAACATATATAGTAAAGTAAAATAAGGTAAATATCTAAACAGAACCCCAGATAAGGGGAGCAAACCAGTGTTAAATTTTCTTATCTGTATCAAACCCTCCTGTGTGACCACTCACCAGAATCGGCTCTTTGAGTCAGTTCTAATGAGTAGTAACTCACCGGGTTTGTTGCATCCCGGCCAAGAGTATGTGTGCATATTCTTGATATGTGGGTCTACACTGAGATAATTAAGATTTTATGCACTTCAGTGTGTTCATTAGTAACCGATTGCCGATGCAAACCATCGGTTGAAATCGCTTCTGCATCGGTTGTTTTTTGTACAGATACAAAATTGAAGAATCACAAAAAGTGAAGTTTCACTCAAATATTACCGTTTTCGGCAAGTTAATTGAGTAAAACAAAAGCCTAGACCTCTTGAAACTTTGAAAGACGGACGTTAGTTGCCTAAAAATAGCGCCGATTATTGTAATTGTCTGAGTTGTTGCGTATACGTAATGCTCTCGGATCTTATCCTTACGATCTATAAAACCTATTAGCTTCCGGTTTAAATATCTTATTTATTTGTTATAACCTGTTGTTACCGTTTGAGTTTTCGCAAGTTTCGCATGATGTTTCTAGCTTCTTCAGGGACGTAGATAAGATATATTTAATCTATGTCCCTGGTTTCTTGTTCAGTTTTCATGTACGATATTAACGTGAAACGTTCGATCGCCGTCGGTGTCCGTACTCATGGAAATAGTAAAACTTGAATATATCCTTAATGAAGTATTGTTTCCCCTCGTACTAATTTCGCCAAACATCAAAACGAATCTTCGGCATATTTAAATCACGGAATTATACACGCACGTGTGTATAGATGCTTTCATATGCTGCTGAAAGTTTGAACAAGCTGTCGGTAAAACCACGAAGTACTTAGGTCTAAGTACTCCATGGTAAAACGATATACAAGATAATCACCTTGAATTCCAGCGCATCCGCGTATTTTGAAATAAATACATTAGCGCGCAATCAAACAAGTCGGCGTTAGTTAAAGAATCCATTTTTTTGTTTATTTCGTAACACACATCACTGCAGGGTTCGACACTAACGGGAGTCAGGAGTCCGAGACTCCTTATTAATTATCGTGTCGGACTCCTTTGCTGATTGGCATGTTGGCAGTCCCACGGACTCCTTAAATCTGGAGAGAAAAAACTAGAACAAAAATCATGTTCTGCCGATTTTCTGTAGCACAAATCTACTTATAGAAAGTTACAAATCAAACATAAGTCGGCGCTATGTTTTGTTTATTTCGTAACACACACCAGGGGGTTGATTGACATATTAAGTGTAGTTATATAATGAAAGTAGCGCTAAAAATAGTTTTCATTTGCTTGCTTTATTCGTTTAAACGTCTCACCCGAGTTATCGTTATCTGTTAAGACTAAACTATTGCGGGGGAGCGTATAAATTAAAGTCTACGGCACCCGGTATTCCCAGGCGGTCACCCATCCAAGTACTAACCGGGCTCGACGTTGCTTAACATCTACATCATACGTTGGTGCAGTCACTATATATATAATGACTATTACCCAACGGCTTAACTTCGGTGATCGGACGAGAAACGGTGTTTTCAAAGTATTTTCAAACGTGTTCAATTGCTGTTAAAAGATTTTCAGAAACCCGTTCTAAAGATAGCAGGTATTCCCTAAAATGTGTGCGACGGAAAATAATTTATGCGTTGAACTAATGCCGCATAGTCATTCGTTACTGTTCGGTACAGCTCGTAAAAGGCGGGAAAATAATTCCTTTGTCTTTGTCTTAGAAATCTTCATTTATCAACCAATGAAACACGGAATTCCGTACACACCCTCACGAGAAGTCACGTGTAATATACGTCACTATTACACGTGATTTGTTATCTTTCTAGGTATTCCTCTTTCAAAACAATCATGGCAGTCTACGCTTCATTGAACAGAAAAGCGAGACCATAAAAATAGTAGCTAGAGAAAGCCAAATATAGTCATACGAAGGCCCTCCTAATGTGGCAGTTCTCTGACTGTTTAATGCAGTGGGAAACTGAGCCTTAGGTGTGTACAATGTTTCTTACATATTACGTAATTGCTTATCTCCCGCACTGGTAAATTGACAATCTTGTTAATAACACACACGGCCGAGCACACTTTTGACGAGCATTTACGGAGGTAAGAGAAAGTTGGATCCTGAAAATACGCCGATGATCTCTTACCGGAATTAACGTATATATCTATACATGTATACGTTCCTGGTTACATGGTGTCCAAAAACATGGAAAATACTTTTGATCTTGGTGTCCGAAATAAGAGGCAAAAAATAATTTATTTTCATGAAAAATTATAGGTTTCCGAACTCTAAGAATGTCCGAACTGTTGGAGTTAATGCGGTACGGTAGGTTGTGAAATTTGGCCAAGGAGAGCTCTTCTTTGGGGGTGTAAAAATGCTTAAAATCGTTTTCGGCCGGGGGGCTTCGCCCCCCTGGCCCCCCTACCAGGGCTTTGCCCTGGACCCACAGGGGGCCTAGGCGGCCCCCTTCACCCCCCGCCAAATCGGTTGGTTACACAAATTTATCCCTTGATACAAATCTTATTGACAACCCTGCACTTGAACATTGCTATACGTTTGCTAAGCGTCATATACATACATCTGTGAGAATATAGACAAGTTTATCAAACAAAGTAATTAAAGTAAAATAAGGTAAATATCTACACAGAGCCTCAGATAAGGGGAGCAAATCAATGTTCAATCTTATCTGTATCAAACCCTCCTGTGTGACCACTCACCTGAATCATACCTAAGTGGGTCAATTCTAATGAGTAGTAACTCACCGGGTTTGGTGCGTATTATAAGTCATGTAAATAATGGAATTTTGCAATGTGCTCCCGCTTATCTGTAGCCCTGAGTATGTATGCATATTCTTGATATGCGGATCTACACTATTTACAGCTTGGACCCTTGTTAATAATAAATACTTTTTGTCTCTGCACAATATGTACACATGTGTGTAAGCTTAAGTGTATATGGGTACATACAAAAAATAATACTAAGTTAAAGTTTGGGAGACTGGGCTCATGCTTACAAAGCTCCTTAGGACGAGCTCAGGCTCGGCTTAAGAACTTTTTAAGCATGTTGCCTGCACTCTTATTCAAGTTTGGTCACGTGGTGTAGATAGGAGTCTGCCAATGTCTGTGTTTTTAAGTGAATGAATTCTAACAGGGTCTATGATGTAAATATGGAAATCTAGCCCCTTTCATTCTTTATACTGCTAAGTAAAATTTTAACAAATATGCTCAATCTAATGAGCTCATCCTTTGAGGAGACATTCATAAGCTGCTGAAATTTCAATGTGTTTGGTCTTAGATAGAAGTATTCCTTTACATATTTTTTCCTGTCCTCATAGAAATGAGGGCATATTAGAAGATAGTGCATTTCATCACCAATCTCATCTGAGTTACATAATGTACATTTTCTGTCATAATGATCTATATTATTCCATCTACCTGTCTCAACGGGTAAATAGTGATTCCCTGTTCTAAATTTAATTAAACTGATATAATTTGGCTTGTTTAAATTTAGTATAAAATCTTCAAGTTTAATTTGTGATTTGAAAATTGAATAATTTCTTCCTTTACTTGAGTTTTGTAATGTTGCATGCCAGTTTTGCATGTTTTGATCAATAAGTCTTTGTTTACATATTGTTTTTAAGTATTTATTTGCATGCTGGCCTTGGATCATATGTTGATTTAACCAAAACTCGGACAAACCAGTTTCATTTAATATTGATTTTACTTTATATTAATCCATTTAGAATTGAAGTTAGGCATATTGCACATATATTTATAGACTTGATAAGATAATTTATTATTGTTTTCACCTATGAGCCTGTTCCAAAAAGAGATCATCTTTGTTTTAATTATGATGTGTAATGGATATCTACCTGATTCAGCATATAACATGTATAAAGGTGTGCTTTTCCTTAGATGGAAAATTTTTCTGATTACGTCACAGTGAACATTTTCGATGAGTTTTAAGTCTTCATAACCCCAAATTTCAGATGAGTATGTAAGGATAGGCAAAATAGTGTGATCTATTAATTTAAAAATAAGGTCAACAGGTAAGTGTAAGTTATAGATTCTTCGGTATAATAGATGTAATGCTTTTTTTAGCTTGATTCACAAGATGTTTGCGTGTTGAAAGAAAGCTTCCGGATTTGTTAAAGTAAGTTCCCAGATATTTATAAGCTGTAATAATTTCAACTTCCCTGTTTTCTATTTTAAAATTTAAATTTCTGGTTGTTCTTGAACCAAACACAATAGCTTTGGTTTTTTCTACATTGACATTTAATTTCAATGTGTTGCAATAGGATGTGAAGTCATCTAAGCACTTTTGTAATTTAACGGGATCATCTGAAATTAATATAGTATCATCTGCGTATAGTAGTGATATTATGTTAATTAAGTCACTTGTAGTATTATCTATACTTGGAAGTTGGAGACCGGTGTTGCCTTTTTCTTTTAAAACTTTTTCTAAGTCATTCAAGAAGAGGGAAAATAAGATCGGTGATAAATTTTCGCCTTGTCTTACACCGCAGTTACTTGAGAAGAGCTCTGATTTAACACCGTTTAGGCTAACACAGGACTGAATGTTTGAATACATATTTTGTATAATTCTAAAGAATTTACCATTGATGTTATTATTTAATAATTTTTTCCAAAGTCCAATTCTCCAGACAGAATCAAAGGCCTTTGAAAAGTCAATGAATATACAATAGAGTTTTTTCTTTAAGTGCCTTAGTATTTCAATTATAGAATTAAGTGTGAAAATATGATCACAAGTAGAATAAGATTTCCTAAAACCAGCCTGATTTTCTAGGAGTATGTTGTTTTCTTCTAAGAAACATGTTATTCTTTTATTTAGTACAGATGTGAATAACTTACTTACACAGCTCAATAACGTTATTGGGCGATAATTGTTAGCTTCAGTAGGGTCGCCTTTATTTTTATAAATTGGAAATATAACGCCTTCTGACCATGTGTTGGGTATATGCCCGGTATCAAAAATGAAATTAAATAGTTCTGTGTATATAGGTAACATTTTGGATTTTGAAAATTTAATATATTCGTTTATTATCAGGTCATTACCTGCTGATTTATTATTTTTCAGCATTTTTATACATCTATCTATTTCAGATTGGGTACTTGGGGAATTAAGGCAATTTTTTTGATCATTTAGGTCCAGATTTTCAAGTATTTCTTCATCATTTTGATCATGGGAGTAATCATTACTAGCTTCTTTGAAATGTTGAAATAGAGAGTCTAAGTCTGGTGTTTTGTTTGGCCCTTTTTTTAGTTTCATTTTATTTAAGTACCTCCAATAGTCTTTTGGTTGTTTACTTTGTAGTTTTCTTAGTTTGATTTCATTATTTTTATTATATTTTGAAATAAATTTATTCATTGTCTTTTTATAATTTTTGCAGCAATTTTTCATATAAATCCTGTTTTCTTCGGATGGGTATTTGAAGTATCTTCGTTTAGCCTTATTATAACTTTTTCTTAATTGTTTACATTTGGGACCATACCATGGCTTGTGTTTTTTACAGTTTGAATGAAATCTTATTTGTCCTGGAGTAATAAATGTTTTATTTGCACTTTCAATCAGTACATTTGCTAGTGTGTCAGTAATCTGGTCAATCTGGCTATGACTTTGTTGCCTTCGTGCATCAATAATGTTTTGTTCTAAATCTTGTAATTGACTGTCATTTATGTTTGTAAGAAATTCATTTTTATGTGTATAATCCCATTTCGGTCTATTTTTGTTAACTCTCTGATCAATTAATAAATCACTTGTTGTAATATTTATTTTACAACTTAGTAATGCATGGCCATCACTATAGATGCTATCCATTGGCTGTATTTCAAAGTGTGTCAGAAGAGAGTATCCCTCAATAGAAGACAACATGTAATCTATAATAGACAAATTTTTAAACGTCATTTGACCCACATTTTTACCCTTCCGTAAATCTGCCACAAATTGCCACCATTTGCCATGGCAAATAAGAGTGGCAAACGGTGGCAGTATTGGAACGAGCAATTTTTGTGTCATTTGGTGGAAAACTGTGGAAAATAGGGACCAGCCATAGTACTGTGGCAAAGAGTGGTAAACAGTGGTGTATGGAACGATTTGCCACAGAATGCCACTGTTGTGAACAGTGGAAAATCAGTGGAAATTGTTGGCAAAGAGTGGTAAACGGTGGTATTGGAAAGATTTGCCACTGTTTTCCAATCGAATGCCACTGTAATAAACAGTGGAAAATCGGTGGTAAAGAGTGGCAAACTGGAGTTTTGGAATGATTTGCCACTGACTTTTTCCACCGAATGCCACTGTATAATGAACAGTGGAAAATCGGTGGCAAAAAGTGGCAAATTGGAAGGATTTGCCACTGACTTTTTCCACCGAATGCCACTGCAATGAGCAGTGGCAAATCAGTGGCAAAGAGTGGCAGTATTGGAACGATTTGCCACTGACTTTTGCACCGAATGCCACTGCAATGAGCAGTGGAAAATCAGTGGCAAACGGTGGACAATTGGAACGATTTGCCACTGTTTTCCCACCGAATGCCACTGTGATATACAGTGGCAAATGGTGGAAATAAGGTGGCATTTGGTGGCAAACCTTTGCATATTTTTTATCCAGTCTGTAACAAATTATGGTGTAGACTCGCTGTTATTTTTTTAATTAATATGGACATCAACTGATAATGATAACAATAATATTGTACAATGATTGCCGCCTGACTACTGATAATCCAAATCCATGAAAATACTGCTGATATGAAAGTGAAGTAAATTTAATATGAAAAGCAAACAAACATTCTCTAATTCTATTAATCATTTTTAATGATGCAACAGTTTACAAAGGACACTAATGATTTTTCTTTGAAAAGCTTACATTTGTGTTGGATTCCTGTACGAAAAATTCCAGGCAAAACAACGATTTTCCAGGCAGAATAAATGTCCGGGTGAAAGCAGCTAAGAACTACTATTTTAAGTAACATATTGACACGAAATATTTAAATTAGTCCGGGTCATGTGACCATGTTCGTGCGGAATTCTTAAAAATCCAGGCTGAATTTTGTCCGGGCTGAATTTCAAATTCCGTATGGAAAAAAAATCCGGGCGGAATATGACACGGATTTCTTTTTTTAGTAACATTTAGACACAAAATATTTAAATGAGACCGAATCCAGGCGGATTTTTGTCCGGGCGGAATTTGATATTCCGTGCGGAATTTGAAAATGTCCGGGCGGAAAAAAATCCGGGCGAAATATGACACGGAATTTTAAAATGTCTGGGTCATGTGACCATGTCCAGACAAACTTTTGTGCGGGTGGAATTTTAAAATGTCCGGGCGGACTTTTGTCCGGGTGCAGTTTTAAAAATCCATGCCAAAATAAATTCAGTGAGAAATTTTAAAATATTGTGACAGAAATTCCTAAACATCCAGGCAGAACTTTCTTTTTAACCAAACATTAATACATGACTGTGCATACCACAAGAATGAACGAGAGCACCGCAAACGGTACATTATGCGCCCACTGGCAAAAAAATATATAGTTTTATCAACATCTATTCCAATTTGTAGACACTTAGAGCTCTAAGAGCATAAACAATACTGAAATAAAGCCTTTTAGAGAACTAGCATATCTGATTACACCAAGGGCAGGTAACTCTTGACACAATGATACAATTAAAGTACCAGAAATCTCTGGACAAGCTTTTTATAGCATGTTTGAGTACATCAAGGGCAGGTAACTCTGTAACGTAAAAATTGAATGAACCTCAAACTTGACTCAGCTTCAGATCTTTATGCATATAACATTTGTATGAAGTTTCATTAATATCCTTATGATAGTTTTCTATAAATACTCCGAACAAAATGTTGACGGACGATCGAACAAACATACTTACATTAGGATACTTATGTGGCTTTTTTCTATTGTTTTCTCCTGCGGGGCTAGCCACACAAGAGACAATTTCTTTTTGCTCTAACTTGGAATAGAATGATCTGGAGGCTAACCCTAGCCCTATGTCCCACAACTGGCCAGGTTAATGTCACAAGAAATGGCCAGGTTAATGTCACAAGAGACGGCCAGGTTAATGTTTTTCTATTACGTGGCTAAGAATTTTAGCCACATATGTATCCTGATGTTTGTACAGACAAACGTATTGACGGACGGACGGACAGGGCCACACCAATATACAACCTTTAGAGGTGGGTATTTAAAAACTGATCTGATAAGTGATAAAAAAGGGCAAACACCTTTATAGTTATAGAGATAACAATATTCCAGATAGGGAATTAAAATAGCATTAATTTATAAAACTGCTCTTTTCTAAGAATCATTTCATTTACAAGCAGTCAATTTATTATTTGCAAAGAATTAATTAGATGTTTGTTTTGTACACATGGCAAGTTTAATATAATTCAGTCTTTAAAAGATATTATTGCATTATCTAATTATTATTATTACCATTATTACAATCATCATTTTAAACAGCAGTCTAAGTTGTTTGTATATGATCACAGGAGATAGAAATCTTACACTAGGTCCCTTCCTTGAACCCCTTTCAAAATTGCTGACCAGAACATTGAGGTCATTGAGGCTTTACATCTAGCAATAAATGGTGCCACAGACTATGTCAGTCAATCTTGTATTAAGCGACCACTCAGTAGAAAGCTTATATGTGCAGTATTCAATACATATGATTGCTTCATACAAAATAGAAATTATGCAGAAAGCTCCTTTATATCCTGCATTAAGCAGTCACTTGTCTTAAGAGATGTCCAAGCTACTTCAGTGAGTGGTCACTAAATACAAGACTGACTGTATCTCACAATCACTGGCTCTGTAAATAAACATTCCTGGGGGAATGGCTGGTTAATTCAAATTTTCAGATACTGTGTAAAGAACCACTTGTTTATTGTGACCTAGCATCCCTTATGAGTCAAATATGAAGCTGCAGCTTGCATGTCTTTCACTAATACACTGCAAATGGCAAAACACCAATTGTGCTTAAATTTGTGCAGTAAAACATTTCACTTATCTGTATGATATATTATAACAAATAATGTCAGAAACAAACAAACCTTTATGAAATCATAATTATATACACATGTTTTAAAAATCAAACAATAAAAGGCATATTAATCAGTATTCTTGAATGGTACATGGTTTGTACATTATTATCACCTAGCTAAAAGATCATGTAACAAAATGAGCCCTTAATAAGGGTCAATGAAGTTTTCATAACAAGAAGTTACATTAGTTTGCAACAAAACAATTAAAAAGATTTGAAGGCAAGAATATTAATAAATAACAATAAAAAATAAAATGTATTTCCTTACCAGTTTTCAATGTAAAAATCACAATAAAACAGAGATGAATTAATCCTGGTTGCTCCATGCTCAAGCCACGTTACTGTGGGCATGGTCGAATTTTCAAATTTGACCTAAGGAACTGACATTCCTGAGGGGTACCACACAAGGGAAAGTGCCACACTTTTTATCTAGGTCAAGAGTTATCTGCCCTTAATGTGTTGAAAATGCTATATTTAAAAGGGTTAACACTCTAGCATCTACAATTTTTAATGGATTTTGATGATACTATTAAGAATTATATGCCTTTGATTTACTCAGATGTACATGTACTTGAAAAGGCTTAGTATTTCCAGCACTGTTTACAATTTAGAGTGTACACACATTTGAATGGATTTTGATAAAATTTTGAAAAAACATACATGGCAACAAGTTCTGGAATGAGGTTAATTATGTTTGAAATCAGGCTAATTTGTCACAGTTTTCTGCCCTTGATGGCTGAAAATGCCGTATTTAACAGTGTTTACACTCTAGCAGCTACTCATTGGATTGGATTTTTATTTTACTTGCATACAATGTATATATGAGTATAAGTTTCTAGATATGATAAAATTTGGGTAAAATCAGACTATTGTGTTCGGAGTTATCTGCTTTTGATTTATCTATACTAGACTTTGTCATATTCAATTATTGTTAATAATCTAAGAGTCTACAAATTTGAATGGATTTGGAATCTTGTTCAATTACCTCCATCTTTCTTATCAAACTTTGTAACCATTAAATATTGCTGACATTCATTTTAACAGTTTTTTTACTTTTTGTTTGCAATGAAAAAGCTTCTAAGTATTTTCCACCGTATGCCACTCTCTTGCCATTGCAGAAATTTTCTAAGTCTAAACAATTTATGTAAATCAAGAAAAACTAAGTGTTTTCCACCGAATGCCACTGCTAGAAAATAACTAAGTTAAATTTTCCACCATTTGCCACATTATTTGCCACCATTTACCATCATTCGCCACTGGCTTCAGAGTGGAAAACGGTGGAAATCATCAAATGCCATGGTTTGCCACTGTTTTACACTCTGTTTTCCACCTATTGCCATCATTTGCCACTGTTTGCCATGGCAAACGGTGGCAAACCTTGAAAATGAGTGGCATATTTACGGAAGGGTATCCTTACCAACTCTACCATTTACAATAAATATGTTATTGTTCTTGCATAATTCAGTTAATTTATAGCCATGGTTATTAGTTTTCTTATCTTGAGATTTTCTGGTCAGCTGAATGCCGTTTTACAGCATTTTAGCTTTCTGATCTATAAATGAGATTGTTTCCTGATCAAAATCAAACATATTTGCCAGAAATTCATCACTATCAGTATAATCAACAAGCCCACCAGTTTGAGCGTTAAAATCTCCTAATAAGTATATCGTTTCAGATTTTGAACACATATCGGTAATTTCATTATTCAATAAATCATGATCATCAATTTTGTAAAATCTTGACGAGATGGGGGGTATATAAACATTACCTAGCAACACATCATTGTCACTTTGTATACAATGACCTGGTATCCTGACCCAGAATATAAGATCAGTTTCTGACTCTAAAATTTCTACATGCTGAAACAATTCAAGTTTTATAAAAGCACCTAAACCACCGGATTTTCTCAAATATTTTGCTTTTCTTGGTATATTAACAAATTCATAACCTTCTAGTGATATAACATCATATGTGTCAAGCTTAGTTTCACTTACTAGAAATATATCAAATTGTTTGACTATGGATTCAAAATCAGGGTATTGGTAACGCCTTTTAAGGCCACAAACGTTCAGTGAGCCTATTTGTAAGGTTTTGTCATTGGTAGAAGTGTTCAGTTGTACTGGAGTGTCACTGTACGGGGCTTTTTCCCCTGATACCTATTTATAGTTGTCATTCCTCACATCCTGAGACTTTTCCCGAGCCTGGGACTCGAGCTGCAACATAGCCTGACTGTATATGTCACCATGTGCGGATTGTGCGCCCTCGTCGTCGTCGGTGTCAGAGATTGAACTCGCTGCTGACTCGTCCCGTGTCTCGTCCAGAGCCGACAAAATATCAAACGGATTCCTCGTTTCCACTGGCTGTGGTGCTGGGACACTCGGCGTCGTCTGAACCCTGGACCTTTTCCTGGCGGATTCCCAGTCAGGGAATTCATCCTGGACGACTGTTCCCTTCACAATAAGTTTGGCTGGGTAGCCAATAAAAACAGATCGCGGTGGGTTTTTTGCCCTTTCCGACTTGTACAGGGGCCATAATCTGGATCTAGCTTGGGTTATTTCATTTGGATAGTCCCTGTTCACACCATACTGGGGTTTGGTTTTCAACTTATACGCGTTTGCGAGGATGTTTTTCAAGTCCGACTCTTTTTGGAAACAGACTATAATTGGTCTTGTTTTGTCCCGGACCCGTCTACCTAATCGGTGCGCTCTTTGTAATTGTATTGAATCAGCTGATTCAATGTCAAGGTCATGCTTGAGAAAGTTGTTTATCAATTCAAAGCAGTTCTCGTCCTTCTGTAACTCCGTAATGCCACGAAAAATTAAATTAAGTCGTCGGCTTCTTGCTTCATTATCAATACTATGATATTCAAGGGTTCGAATACGGGCGTTGGTGTTGGACGTTTCATTCAATAATGTGCCAATATTTGACTCACAAAAGTCTAGCCTATCGTTCAAACTGTGAACACTTGTCAACAAACCAAACATAGTGACGAGTTTATCATCTGTGGACAATGCTTTAAATTGGTCATTGGTCATATTTGAAGAGCTGTTGTTTGTTTCAGATGCATTTGACATACCTCCTGTTGAGTGCCTTTGCCTTTTTCTCGACCTAGTGTCATATTTAGAGTTCTGTGAGCTTGCCACTTGGCTGCCACGTAGTCCGTCCGAGCCGCCATTACCGACCTTTCCTTTACCAGTCTTCTTTCCGCTGCCTTTGCTCTTTTTGCCTGGCCTGTCCATTTTTCTAATGTAACGCACTGCCAACGTATTAATAAATAAAAGTTATGTACACTAGAAAAAACTTTCAGGAGGCCTTAATTAAAGACTTTTAAGCAAAATTTTCGAGAGCTCCACATCGACCGACTCCTTGCTACACCACGTGACCAAATAGAGGTACCAACTACTCCATGTACGAGCAGTACCCACCTGAAATCACACAGAGGCGGAAGAGCTTACTACCAAAACTCAAAGAAGCTCGAAGGCAGGGAAAATCAGCATGGCTGAGTTATGATACTCTATATATTGATGGAAGGCCAGTGCGTGATCAGGGAATGAACAGTTAGGGATGCGTAGGGGCTGAGCTGAAAGTTTTGTCATGGAACATTCATGGGCTAGGCAGTGATAAGTTGAGCGATTGTGACTTACTACGTGTATTAGAGCAGTATGATATTATATTTCTTTTTGAGACATGGGCAAACAAATCGTCAAAGATTAACATTAAAGGTTACAAGAGTTTCAATTTTCCTAGACAGTTTCAGAATCGACGGGCGAGACGTTGTAGTGGCGGTACAGTTGTTTTCATAAAAGAATCATTGGTTAAGGGTGTTACAGTTGCTAAAAACCATTTGGACACGGTGATATGGTTGAAATTAAATAAGCAGTTTTTTAATTTTGAAAATGATGTTTATTTAGCAGGAATTTATATTTGGGTTGAGAATTCACCAGCTTATGATGTACATGACATTGATTTGTTTCAACTTATACAGAATGACATTAACTGTTACGAGTCCGCAGGTAGTGTACTGCTGTGTGGTGACTGGAATACACGTGTTGGCAATGGATCTCGACCTGACTACATTGTTTGCGATTCCAACTCTGATATTATTGATTATGATGACTATACCCCTGATGTACCGTTATCTCGTGTTTCCATGGATAAAGGTTGCAATTAGCACGGGCTAAAGTTGTTAGACTTATGCAAGTCTAGCGGCTTTAGGCTTGCGAATGGCAGGCTGTTTAAAGATAATTCGATAGGTGATTACACTTATACTAGCATAAACGGTAGCAGTGTTATTGATTACTTATTGTTACGAAATAGTGATTTCGGTATCTTGTGTAATTTTGAAATAGGTAAATTTAATGAATGGTCTGACCATGCGCCTGTGTGTTTTGGGTTAAGGTGTAATACGGCGCTAAACAATGAATGTGTTGGAAAGGGAAATGTGTTTAATTTTGTTAAATGGGACCCGGATTTGAAAGACGACTTTAGGCGTCGACTTATTGCACAGTTACCTGTATTAAATAGAATTACTGATGACATGGTGTTAAATGGCAAAGAGAGTGTTAATAAAGGCATTAATGACTTTACACAGATATTAAATGAAGTAGCTAGTCCATTGTTTTTAAAACGCATGTATAAATCTCGATCGAATAGTTATATAAAGTCCTTTATTAAAAAGGCAGACTGGTTTGATAGTGAATGTTTAGAAGCTAAGCGTATTTATCAACAGTATTTGCATGTTTTTGATAAATGTAAGAATGATGCAAACAGAATATCAATGTTGGATAAGAAAAAGATATACAAGAACTTGATTAAAAAAAAGAAAAGACGTTTTGAGCTTAATAAAATGACAGAGGTCGAAAGATTGAGACATAGAAAGCCGAGGGACTTTTGGCGGCATTTTAGTAAGCGAAATGATGAAAGCAGTGCACGGGACATATCGCTAGATGAATTTTTTGAATACTTTTCAAAACTAAATGATGATTTGCCAAATCCACATGATAGTGATTCAGAAGATTTCTTTGTGAATAATGATTTTGATTCACAAAATGTGTCTTTTGAGGAGCTTGATTCTCCGATTACACAATCTGAAATTGAAGCTGTTGTTAGAAACTTGAAAAGGAACAAGGCATATATGCCGGTGATCAACTTATTAACGAGTATTTTTTGGAATCTTTTGATATTCTGTCTGCTCATTTAGTTGACATATTTAATTGTATATTTGAATCGGGTGTTTTCCCAGAGAAATGGTGTGAGGGTATTATTGTACCGTTATTTAAGAAGGGTGATAAAAGTAACGTTAATAACTACAGGGGCATTTCGTTGGTGAGCTGTTTCTCAAAGATTTTCACAGGCGTTAAAATAAACAATCGCATTTCATCTTGGGCTGAAAACAATGATATTCTGACAGACGCCCAATTTGGGTTTAGAAAGGGCCGCTCAACAACAGACGCTATATTTGTGTTGAATGCAACAATTCAAAAAATATTGCGTAATAAGGGGAAATTATTTTGCGCCTTTGTTGATTTGAAAAAGGCATTTGACAGTGTGTATCACCATGGTCTTTGGCTGAAATTGTTTAGGGTACCCGTACGAAAAAATGAGGTGGAATCCACCTAGAAACCAGACGTAAACAAGGGGGAATCTATTGTTTCTGGGTGGAACAGAGGTGGAAACCTAAATTCCACTCCAAACTGACCATTATTTACAGGTGGAATGCCCTTAAAATTCCGGGTGGAAATGAAAATGAGGTGGAATCTCATACTTAATTCTTTTAACAGAGACGGAATTTCAGACTTAGTCTATTTCTAGAGGTAGAAAAAAGAAAATGAAAAGGAAATGAGAACTTAGATTTTTTATACAGGTGGAAATTCAAACTTAGTCTGTTTGTTGGGGTGGAAAAGTGAACATGAGACGGAAAAGACTAACTTAGAAATTTTCACACAGGTGGAAATTCAGACTTAGTCTAATGTCATGGATTACCTTTCTCATGGACTAAGTCTGGTCTGAAATGGGTCAACCAGCCCGTATGAAATATTTGGACGGATATGGGACGGAATCTCTACTTTACGTGCGGAAAGTGAACGGAAATAAGAATTCCGTGCCATTATGCCCCACACGGAAAAAAAAATCTGTACGGAAAAACAGTAAAATTCCGTGCGGAATCTTATTCTGGACGAAATTTTGGACTTAGACTTTTTGTTTGGAACGGAATCTCCAACTTTGTCTTCATTCATGGATGGAATTTTTTACTTAAACGTTTTGTTGGGACGGAATTTTCGACTTAAACTTTTGTTGGAACGAAATTTTCAATTCAGACCCTGTAGTTTCGCAGAGAAGAACTTTAGATTAAATTCTTCAGTTTTTTTGCTGAAATTTCAGACAAGATTTATTTTTAAAGTTTTCACTTTATATAGCCATATAAGGAATATCTGCCCCAACCACTGGTGGTCATTTTTTAAGCTTAGTGGAATGTTTTAAAAAAATTTTTAAAAAAACTGATAGATCTAGTCAAATGGAGTCACCCTTAATTATTTCTGTAAAAAAAAAAAAATCATTTCAGTAGCTAGGACAGTAGTTTTTGACAAGAAGTTTTTTATTTTTTCAATTTGTTGGCATGACAACCATAATTACAACTGGATGACTTTTTTTTAAAGAACTTCTGATAGAGGGTCACACATGCGTATATGACAGGTATTATTTTATCAACTTATTTTTTTTAATCGTACCAGTGCCATGGTTTCAGAGAAGAAGATTTTTTAAGTTTCACTAGATTTATAGTCATGTAAGGAAAATCTACCCCACCCACTGGTGCCGTGATTTTTTAACTTGGAAAATTGTTTTAACAAGGGCCACTATGGTCCTAAATCGCTCACCTGGTACACATTGGCAAACTTGACCTATAGTGACCTAGATTATGACTGGACATGTATACCCACAATCAACCGCTAGAGTCATGAGTGTAAACAAGATTTTCCAATGATTTGACCTAGTGACCTAGTTTTTGACCGGACATGACCCATATTCAAACTCTGACCTAGATATCAATGCGACAAACATTCTGACCAAATTTCACCAAGATCCAATGAGATTTGTAGCCTCTAGAGTGTTAACAAGGTTTTTCTAAGATTTGACCTAGTGACCTAGTTTTTGACCGTACATGACCCACGTTCAAACTTGACCTAGATATCAATGAGACAAACATTCTGACCAAGTTTCATCAAGATCCAATGAGATTTGTAGCCTCAAGAGTGTTCACAAGGTTTTTCTATGATTTGACCTAGTGACCTAGTTTTTGACCAGACATGACCCATATTCAAATTTGACCTAGATATCAATGAAACAAATATAGATATCAGTGAAACAAACATTCTGACCAAGTTTCATCAAGATCAAATGAGATTTGTAGCCTCTAGAGTGTTCACAAGGTTTTTCTATGATTTGACCTAGTGACCTAGTTTTTGACCGGACATGACCCACATTCGAATTTGACCTAGATATCAATGAGGCAAACATTCTGACTCAGTTTCAATAAGATCCAATGAGATTTGTAGCCTCTAGAGTGTTCACAAGGTTTTTCTATGATTTGACCTAGTTTTTGACCCGACATAACCCACATTCAAACTTGGCCTAGATTTCATCAAGACAAACATTGTCATCAAGTTTCATGAAGATCGGATGAAATTTGTAGCCGCTAGAGTGTTCACAACCAATTTTGGACGGACAGACGACGGACATCCAGCGATCCTAAAAGCTCACCTTGGCACTTCGTGCCAGGTGAGCTAAAAATCTGATAGTAGGCCTACAGATTTCAGTGTAAAATAATTTTCAATTCGGAACTGAACAGGAGTTTAATTTAGACAAGAATATTTTTTTAAATTTCACTTTATTATATATGCATATAATATGTATAAGAAAAATCTGTCCCTCCCACTCAGTCACAGTGGCCATATATTCTTTAAGATTTTTTATTTTTTTAAAAAATCTTCTACCAATTGGTTGCCATGGCAACCAGGAATCAGTTGTGTGAAATCACGTTCAATTCTGAACTGCAGTTTCATTTAGGCAAAATTTTTAAAGTTGTTTCAATCGGTTGCCATGGCAACCACAATTTCAGCTGATACACCTATATTTGAAGAAATCTGATACAGATTCACCCATTTATAATTTGTATGAAATTATTTTTAAATTGAGTCAGTGGTTTCAGAAAAGAAGACTTAAAAGTTTCCACTATATATATACATGTATAGCCAAATAAAGGAAATCCGAGTGCCCCCACCCACTGGTGGTTTAAATTATTTTAAGAAATAGCCATTTAGCTATAAGGAAAGAACAATTTGAAATTCTCTTCAACATTTTCCGTAGTTTTAATATGCACATAATATAATTTCAGAGATAATTCACGTTTATTCTCTGTTTCTAGCAGAAAGAATGACACCTTATTTACGTGAAAGGCCGAACCTCGATGGGGTCGAAGTTTCTTCGTGTGCTCCGTACCGCGCATGCGCCAGCTGTTGGTCTCGAAATTCGAATGAAGAGCCAAAATTGTAACGCAACGATACAAGAATGTCCCTGTTTTTACCAAGAAATCACACCTAGTGTGTTATTGTATGGCTAATACACGCTGTCGCAGACACTGCGTGTTGTGATTAAAGGTAAATTGTGTATTTAAACTTACATATGTTCGTGTATAAATCATAATTCAGATGAGATCGCAAGCTGCCTGGGTGTTTGTTTTTGTCATTGATCCTACTAGAATATAAGATTTAATACAGATATATTTACATGTATTTAGATTTATTTCAGTAGATGGGTTTCAAGTCGAAGCTGCAAATATTTATTTACCTAATCCATCACTTGAAATGCAATTGATAAACAGATTCAGAACCTAAAAATACAATCTCGTAGCGGTTCATTATTTGTCCCAAGTCAAATCGTAACTGGTTTAATTCGGCCTACACACTATAGAATAGTGATTGCAGTGTATAGTTAGATAGAGAAAATCGTTTCAACATTTTGTGATAAGTTGTACCGTATTTGATTGTTTTTCTTAAATACATTCTTTTAGTTTAAACTAGATAGTTAGAGTTTAATGATTGGTAAACAAGTTATTTAGATGTGATTTTATCGGTTTATGGTGAATTCGCCTAGATACTAACTCGCCTACAATTAGATATATAGTAACCCAAATGGTGAATTCGTCTACAAAGCAATTATACAGTGATTGTATTTCACACTTATTGTAAGGTGTCTTTAACATAATAAAACTTGTTTTCAGGTAGAGTTTACTAAGATCGGACGATAGGTGTAGCCCCTGATCATCATATGCAGGTGTTAATAATGTGGATCTATACTCAGCAAAAATAGAAACTTTACATTGGATTCAAATGTGTATAATTCTGTCTACAAACACAATTTTGCAAAAAGCTTACTGTTTTTCAAAACTTTAGATCGATGTCTGTAAGTTTTCGACAATGGTGATGAAAAAAATCCAAAAGCCACGTCGTGAATTGACGTCAAAATGCATAGGGGTCGATTTCAAAATTATCAGAGATGTGAACATGTACGCAAGATGTGTTTTATTCATTTTACGGTTTTATTTTAAATGACTCTTTTGCATAAAGACAATTCAGTAGCGCGAATGCTCACCGTCGCGCCTCAGGCAAGCAACACTCTGTCTCTGATGCACCGTCTAATGACGTCATCTGGGATGCCATGCCATTTTCGTAATCGAGCATTTCTGAGGTTGTTGGTCGTGTAAATCTGGTATTTGTTCCGCATCCGTCGCCAACTTTACCCTTTACATGCTCTATTGGTTTCAAATCTGTTGATACCGCAGGCCATGGCATGACGTTGACGTTATTCTGGGTTTTGTAAGTGCAGTTAAGATCTGCCCTGAATGCGGTCTACGGGTACGGATAGGACCGTGGCATTGCTTCAGACGATTCCTGATTGTCTCGGCAGCGATCCCAAACCGCCGAGCAGTAACCGTTGCTGGGATTGAACAGTTACGTCGATACGTTAACGTAAGAGTGCGGTCGTCTCTATGTGACGTCAACGATCTCAGACGATCCTGGACTTATCCCGTAACTCTGTAACGAGTAGTTAGGATATGAATTTTCTATCGTATGCCTCCAAATTGACGCCCAGCATCAGTTGCTGACGCACCCGCCGTAAGGATGCCAAATGGCCTGATTTCTGTTATTTTCAGAAAGCTGTGACATCTCAGTTTTGAAACGCAGGTGTTCACAATTCTGTTTTTTCGGTGTTTGGCTCAAGCTTGCGTGTGTCTGTTGCATTAAATAAACTTGAAATAATCCTGACTAGGTCAACTCGCCGTCAGAGTTAAAAACCGGAAGTGGAAAGCGTACTACGTCGTGCGCGGTACAAATTAGCGAGAGTGTGGCTCTGTACGGTCTTTATCGATAACCCCATTATGAAATGTACGTATATTTTATGAAACGTCATTAAACATCGCTCAAACCGGCTTTAAAGTATGTAAAGTTTCTATTTTTGTTAAGTATAGGTGCATTATTTAGCAGCATTTTTACTTTCAATATGATAAATGATCATGTATTCTACGTTGGCATCACCCCCTTTCAAACAGTTTGTCAAATCTGGGTGAAGTGATTAGGGGCTACACTGATCTTTCGGGTTTTAAAAAAATGGATAAGGAAACAACAAGATTAGTTGATCCTCTACAAACATTTTTATTTCATCTACCTGTAAACGGTAAATTCTTATACTGTACTACAAGGTGTGAAATACAATCACTATATAATTGCTTTCTAGGCGAATTCACCATTTAGGTTACTATATATCTAATTGTAGGCGAGTTCGTCTCTAGGCGAATTCACCAGCACCCATTTTATCTATGTTATGAAAACTCAATTTTAGATCTAGATACACTTTAATTTTATCAAAACATATGTCTCTATTTCAGATTCCATGAGTCAACCAATAGAAAAGTTACAACACTGTTGAAACATCTTAAAATGATTTAAAGATCCATGGACCAGAGATATTGATAATTGAGGTGGCTTAAGCTGTAACCATTTCACAAGGTAAAGACTGCTGAAATATTATACAAGAATACTTATATTTTAGATGAACATCACTGACATGGTTGGCATACGTAGCTCAGTGGTAGAGCGTCTCGTTCTAGTGCAGGAGGTTGCGGGTTTAATCCCCGGCTGGGTCAAACCAAAGACTTAAAAATTGGTAGTTTTTAATGACTCAAATCCCTCATTGACGCTCAGGGTTTCGGGTTACATGTAGCATTTAGTAACAACTGGTTTCGTGGGTGTCAAATTTAGATTAAGTGACCTGCCGGTAGTGTTGGATCAAATTTTGTGATCAACCATAACATTTGAGTGTATGATGGACTAAAGTTGAGCAAAATTACTTGAATATAATAACCACTGATTCGTGACTGAAAAGTAAAATTACAAAACAATGTACGAGTTTTCAGACCGTTACTAAAACCTAAGTGTATGTGTGAGAGAGAAAGAAATTGCAGGGACCAAAACAAACCGGGATTAGTGGTTGAAACAACCCGAGTTTGGGGCGAAAACGACCCTTACTTTGGGGCCCAAACAACTCGGGCCTGGGCCGAAACGACTTGGGTCCAAACAAAGGGAGCCACATGATCCATCTGTGAGAATGAATGAATGAATGAAAGACTTTATTTAACGAAAATGGGAGGGAGGATAGAATTCACCTACTACTAGGAAGTGCAAGATAGTTAATTGAACCCACCAAATCTTGTCCCGTCTTAATAAGGCAGATTTTCTTATTTTTTCTCTTTTCAGAGTATGTGCACTCCTGGTACAAGAAGAATATAGGCCGAAACCTTCCCAGCAAAAGACCTCAACAGGGCAGTGACAGAGAGAAATGCCTATGCTAGAAGACAATTAAAGAAGCAAAACGAATAAACAAGTAGGATATTTGAACATTCCAGTGTAAGATGAAGCATTATTTCATCAAGAAGTGGGCTCAAGTGGCTGGCAGGTTTATCTCCGATTCGTGATCACAGTCCCTCTCTGTATGGGTTGGAATCTGTGGTTTGAATTTTCATGAGAGGAAGCCTCCGGGCTGACATGAAGAAGCTCGAATGGTTCTCCTCAGGTGCTTGATCGAGTCTTTGACAACTAGTAACTTTAACAGCAAAAATATGTACTGATTATTTCGATTCTTACACTAAGTCTTGACACATTGAATAAGTCAATGAGAATTCCTTTGCAGAAGCGCACCTTAGACATGTACTTCAATATAAACGTATTAATACTTTTGCACTGTTGTTAAATGAAGAGTTATAAACAAGGGTAAGAATTATTTTGCATTTAAGGTAACTCATGACATTCACACATTTGTGTCAGAATCATTTGAAATAATGCAGTCATAGACTATTGACAACTTATTGATTAAGTTGTCAAAATATGGGACAGGTCCATAAATTGTTCCAGTCCCATGTTTTTAAAAGAATAGCCAAATATTTAAAAAAAATAAATAGACAGCACCATTTAAATTACTGATTTTCTTATAATTACACATAGCATGCCCTACCATATACTGTGAAAAAAATCTTACAAGAAACTGTAAAGGATTTTTTTTTATTCAAATTCTAGTTTTTGGAAAAGGTCAAATGTTCACTTAAATAAATTTCCGTGTCAGAAACACCAATTTCATTTTGGGTGGTGAAGCACAGTGATACATGCCTAGAACTTGAAACTCCAAATCTATTGTTTCAAATTTTTTGGCTATTTCATAAATTTTAAGTATATTTCTTTGAAAAAAAAGTATAAAAATATTGTGCCTGTGCTGAGGCTCAAACTCACGACATCTGGATCTGCAGTCCGGAGCACTGAGCTAGCCATGAATTCACCTTTCTTGCAGTTATCAAGACGTTATTACCGGGTAGCTAAGTTCTTGGTTCCCTGTAGCCTCAGCTCACCATAGCATTTTGTATTATGACCGAGATCAATTTGGTAAAACTTAGTTTGGGACCCAGCTAAAAAACAGGGGTCCAGTTAAGATAGACTAAAAGGGCGAAAAAATTATAATGTCATGAGTCACCTTAAAGTGACAAATTTATGTGTCATTCATGCCAGATTGATGTCATAATGTTTATCATACAATGGAGAATCTGTTATTCTTTCCCAATAAATGTGTTTACGCTAAAACTATTATTTGCAGTGCAAACAGTTTGGAGCCAGATCAGACGCCGGGTAACCCGGCGTCTGATCAGGCTCCAAACTGTTTGCCACCAGGCTAAACAAGAATTATCAGAATTGTCCAAAAGTTGTTCTTTTCTACATTTTAGTGCTTTGCGTTAAAACGGGAAAGAATAACAGATTCTCCACTGTACCATATTTTTCAAATTAATACTCTACAGTAAAATTTTGCTATAACTACCATAATAAAGAGATACACAAAGCAATATAATTATGACAAGTAGTTACTAAAAGTTGGAGCTTTTTGCATTATTTCCTACCTGCTTTTAGTGACCACCTGTCTTGATAAACCACTGGTCATGAAAAAGGGGTGGTTGTTATTGCAAAGTTTTACTTTACATTCTATCTATAGAGTATGGGAGTCGTTCATTGTAAATTTAACGTTTCTATATTTTTTAACCATCACATGTACATGTTTATAGCATATATATAAACTTAATGAGTAGAATTTGATAATAAACTGTATAAAAAAAGCTTTTTGTGTTCTGTATTTTTTCAGATCTTTTCAGGCACACCTTGGTTGAGGTGATTCCAAAGGAAAAGTAATTTTCACCTGTATTTGGTGCTTTTTTAAAACATTATTTGCATCATTCCAAATGAGTGCTGCCCTAGCTAATTTCTGCTTGATATTTTATTTATTATACTCCAACAAACAAAGTTTGAAAGGGAGAATATGGACGACTGTCTGTGACTGTCGGTTGGTTTGTCAGTCTCTCTGTCCATCCGTGTACAGAATCTTATGATGCTAACTTGTACATTTCTTCCATAAACTGATTCCGTATAATTTGCATATTCCGGGCGTAAAATGATTTCCAACTGGAAATATTCTGCTTAATTTAAATATTTCACCTCTGATTCCACCTCATTTCCACCTCGTTTCCACCTGGAAAATTATTTTCACCCGGAATTTTTTCCACCTGGAACAAATTCTACCTCATTTGCATATTCCACCCCTCATTCCACCCGATATTCCACCTGTATTTTTTTTTCCACCTGGAAAAAATCCACTTAATTTACATATTTCACCTCTAATTCCACCCCATTTTCACCTCATTTCCACCTGGAATGTACATTATATTATAGCACAAATAGAAGGGGTGGAATCTGATAAATTCCAGGTGGAATTTCTTCAGAATTCCACCTCATTTCCGGGTGGAACATTTCGTACGGGTAGGTATTAAGGGTAAAATGTTACGGATCATTAAAGAAATGTATTCAATAGTTAAAATGTGTATTAAGCATTGTGATGATTATTCATCCTTCTACGAATGTGCGATTTGTTTAAAGCAAGGGGAGGTAATATCACCAATAATGTTTGCTCTTTATCTTAATGACCTTGAGCTGTTTCTTTCAGACAGAATAAGTAGCGGACTGACTCTTGATCAAATAAACCTTATTTTGCTTTTATTTGCGGATGATATGGTGATATTGGGGTCTGATCCAAGCGAATTGCAGAATAGTTTAGATAATTTGGAAAGGTATTGTGACAGATGGGGGTTAGAGGTCAATGTGAAGAAAACAAAGATAATGGTTTTCAGAAATAGGGGCAGAGTACCGATGGAATATGTTTGGAAATATAAAGGTCAAACAATAGAAATTGTAGATGATTTTACTTATTTAGGCGTTGTTTTTAGTTATACTGGCACATTTAACAGTTATATAAGTACATTAACAGGTAAGGGATTAAAAGCCCTTAATACATTGGTTGTAAACGTTAAAAAGTATTGCTTTAAACCAAAGACTTTTTGTCAGCTTTTCGATGCCTTCGTAGGATCCATCTTGAATTACTCATGTGAAGTGTGGGGCTGCACAAAAAGTAAACAATTGGAGAATCTGCATTTAAAATTTTGTAAGAGATTATTAGGTGTTAGAGCTTCTACACGTAACATGTGTATTTACGGTGAGTTAGGTAGGTTTCCATTGTATATCAATAGGTAATTAGCAGAGTAATTAAGTACTGGTGCAAACTTGTTCTAAGTGAAAATATTATTCTTCAAACATTGTTGAGTGAAATGGGTGATGATCTTAACAAGGGTAAAACCAACTGGTTAAGTGATGTTAAAAAACTTTTAGATGATTATGGTTTTTCCTATGTTTGGCTGAATCAATATACGGTGGATTTAAATAAGTTTCATGTTGTTTTTAAAGCCAGGGTAGTGGACGTATTTAAACAGTCTTGGTGTGCTTCTATCCAAGAGTCTAACGTTTTATATACATACAAATTTTTCAAAGAAACTTTTGAACACGAACATTATCTTACTGTTTTACCAAAGAAGTACATGTATATTTTAGCTAAGTTGAGATTATCATCCCATAATTTAAGAATTGAATCCGGGCGTTACGGTGCAGGTAGAACTGAAAGAGGGGAAAGGTATTGTGTGTTTTGTTACAAGCATGACATAGAAGACGAGTTTCATTTTGTTTTAGTATGTACTCTGTATACTGACTTAAGAAAAAAATATCTAAAACGTTATTTTTACCAAAACCCAAGTGCATAGTTTTTTTCATCCTACCATAACATTTTCATGTTAAGTGGTTGGTCCATCAGACAGAATCTGACAGGTGGATGCTAAGTGCAGTGCAAATTGATGCAGCAAGCTCCTATGGGCGCTTTCCTTGTCACTTTCATACTGCATTAAGCTGCCACCTGTTTAAAGAGTAATATGTGCTATTTGTTAAAGGTCAGATGCAGGGCTGCCATTTCTCCGGATTTTTCCTAAATCTTCGGATTTTTTCGAGAATATGGAAGCTTAAAGCAGGCTGAAAGTAAAGCAGAATGCGCCATAAGGCGCATTCTGCTTTACTTCCAGCCTACTTTAAGTAGTCATGTGTCAACAAAACTAAAAACAGACTATGGGTAAAAGGTATAATTCGGAAGATCGCGCTTGAAAAATTGAACATTTTGAAATCTTAGGATTTTTTTTATCAATTTATGGCAGCCCTGCAGATGAAAATGGTTTTACTTTATGATGTTTGCGAAAGGATTTACTCACGAGGTTTGATGTTCCTGTAATGCCCCCCCCCCTCCCCCTTCTATCAAATAATTATAGACCTTTTGTGTCATCTTAAAAGGCCACAGTTAGGGTTTGTAAATAATTTTACATGTGATTTTATGTTTGTGAGATTCTATTTAACTTCAAATCTATTTTTTTCTGACCAGAATGATGTTAACACTGGATTTTGCGTTTCTTCAGAAACTTTCATGTAAATTATGAAAAAAAAGTTACTTAAAGTGAGAAAAAACTATGAAAAGGTGTTTATGGACTGCTGTGCACATAAAGTGCTTTAAAAGACTGCAAAAAACCAACAGAAAAATCCAAAACTATTTAGGAAAATAAAAGATTTTAATATATGTCTATTGCGTAATGTCCGTCCCCTGTTATATGTGACTATAAAAAATGATTAGATTAAAACATATGATTTCAATAAACCTGCAAGAGTTGGCATTTAAAATCAACTTTAGTTGCAGTTTCAGTGATTTCCAACTAGTTTTATATCATATACAACGAAAATGATTGAACACTTTTTTGCAAACTTTGAGTTTCGAAATTCTTCAACAACAACAACAAAAACGTTGATCACTGGTAATAAGTTTGGGTTTACTTTAAAGATAACTCTTTGTAGTGTATGTATGTGAAGAAATAAAAGTAAATAAACATGACTCTATCTTGTCATAAACTATTATTTATAAACATGTAATGCTTAAGTTGTAATGTCCGTCCCCTGCTAGGCCTATCAATGAAAATGTGTAAAAAAAAATAAAAAAATTTATATACCGGTATATATATATTTTAAAAAAAAATATTTTTTAATTTTTTTTATCTTTTTACTTACTGAACATGATTCTATACACCTGTATGCTTCCAAAAAGCCATAAATTAAACAAATATAAGAATTTTCATTTTTTTCACCAAGATGCTAACTCAGAATTTGCCCATTTACTGTGCACCAGACACCAGAGTGATATTATATAATATTTTGGCTCTCTTTTTTTGTTTTTGATATATTATACAGTAATTCTTGTTAGATGAATGCTAAATAATGTGTACAGTAACAGGGCTCCAGATAAGGGGTAGTTTTCTGAACAAATTCAACATTTTCTCACTCATTTCAGCACCAAACCTTATGGTGTCACTACTCATTAGAATCGTCTCGAAGAGACGATTCTGATGAGTAGTGACACCATACGGTTTAATGCAGAAATAAAGGTTTTAGATTTTGAAAAACTACTCTTATCTGGAGCCCTGCAGTAACACAAATGTCATTAGATAGCATTTTATTCAATGCACACATTTTAGGGTGTGACGGACATTACATAAACATTACATTTTCACTCATTCAAAGAAAAGTACTGCAATGTTGCTTTTGATACTTTGCTATTTTAATATGATAGGTATACACTTTCAGAATGTTAAGTCATAAATGATTTGATACATCCTTTCTAACTTTTACAGGGTGTGACGGACATTACGGAATTTCGACACAGACAAAAAATAAAAATTTCAATTCACCATAAAATTATCAAAAACTTGTAGATCTTTCTAAATAGAAGTAATTTACTAAGTACTATAATATTGAGTGTGTTTAAAACTTGAAAACATTATCTATGACACTTTTATCTAAATATAATGATCATTTCCAAGCACAAAGGGTATGTCAAAATTCTGACCATTACATAGGGTGCTTTCTACATATTCGATAAAAACCATAATGAAAAATTAAATTCAACCTTATGTATCATACATCAATTTAAAGGTCACATATTTCTCTGTAAGTACAAATCTAAATAATAAAGGTATTGTTACATATAATCAATTAGGACATGTTTAAAAAACATGAAAAATGTGATGCAAATGCATTACAGGTAAAAATGTAATTTTTTGACTAATTATTTCGACCAAAAATTTTTTGGGGGAAATTATCAATAGAATTTTATATATAACCACTTGCAATATGTCATATCTATCAGGAAAACATAATTGTGTGTGCTTATATGCATGTTAAAAGAGAATATGACCTAAAACATACATATTTTGTGAAATGGGCACTTTACTGTGCAGCAGGCCATATCATAGCGTCTAATCCGGATTTAAGCTGCTGGTAAATATAATCCAAATATTAATTTTCCCTCCCTATAACAACTCCCTCTGAACAACGCATACAGTAGACTATATGTCTCTCATTGGGTGTTGTTGTATAGAGGGAGCATTGTAATTTGTTATAAATATAGCTTCTTATTTTCATGCAGGGATTTCCCCAGGCCGTTTTCGCCTGTTGCGGGCGACATGCCTTCCTTCCAGGCGGTCTCTTCATGACATGCTTTGGTCTGGCCGACATGCCTTAATCTGTAGAGCGACTAGCCTTAATCACGGCTCCGTGTTGTGTACTCGAGTAAATTGTTTCATATGTCAAAAGCTGTCACGCATGACTGATTGACAGAGTCTTGGTTTATTTCTATTTGACGGAGATTAGCTTTTGATTGATGTTTCTTAAACTGTTAGTACTGGCAATGGCGAGTAGATTTTGCAACATGATTTTTGGGAAACAACCTACGAATAACGTTGAAAGAAAAATAAATACTAGCCGACATTATTTTTCCCCGAATCTAAACATGGAGATGATTTACCATTTTACGGGCTGAAAATTCGCCCCGTTTATTGAGACGAGAGTAACAGTGCCGAAATTGCTTGTCGCCTCGGAAAAATATTCTCGATACGGGGCCTATTAAATAAAAAAATTCTCCGAAAATATTGAACAAACGAACATTTTAGACGAATATTAATTACCTTTACGAACTAATTTCCTCGACAACTCCGTATTAATAATCACGTAACAGACACAAACATTATTCCAAACTTCCGAAATGAAATCCAATTGTGCGGCATGTACAACATATGAGACATAAAATGGAAAGGGTATCAATACATTTTGAATACAATATAAAGATAAATTAAGCTTGTGTTATAAACACTTTCATCGCCAATATTTTTGTTTTAATTGATATTTTACCGCAATAATGCCGTTTGCTTTTGACTGCACGATGTAGAATTCAAATTAAAGACATCATAAATGCTCCCTTCGGTTTTTTTTCTAGATGGTCTTTGGTGTGTTCTGAGGGCATTTCGCGCATTCCAACCACGTAAAATACAAACAGAAATCAATGTAACAAAAGGACTTAAAATAACATAATATATAATATATTTAATATGGGGACAAAATGTTGACAGCTTGCCTTCAAGCCATTAATTTTGAATCCCTAACCCTACCAAATCCGAAAAGTGTACGCACTCCTACTAGGGGTTCCAGGGGCATGTTCCCCTGTGAAAAAAAATTCATAGATGGTCTCTGGTTCATTCTGAGGGCGTTTTAATCTAGATGTAAGATTTTACACTTAGTCTTATGATGGCTAAATTAGCTGTTATCAGGGGTGAAGCCTCCCCCCCCCCCTCATGAAACTGTAAAATGAGATCGACGATAGGATAATTTAAACATGCATGACTATTCTATTGAAAGCAAATATAAACTATACTGTTCAAAAAGTTTGTAGATTTGTTATTGTAAGTTATTTACATTCAAATAAACAGTTCACGTTTCCAATCATAACGTGAGTCAATCTCTGTTCGGATCCCTCTGATCAGGGTCTACATATTATGCATATATGTAGGACTAGTCTATTGTACAGTTCTCATGTAGGCCTACACTGTTTTAAATAACGAGTAAAGTCGTCGATAGGGTTGCATGGGTTAAGCTCAGGAGTGTCTGTTTGTCAAAACTTTTGGCACGAACTTCGTAAAGCAAAGGACAATATAGTATCGGAATGACAGTCTTTCGAATAAGCTTTCTAATCCGCACGACTAGTATAAGAACGACGGTCATGCGAATAAGCTTTCTAATCCGCAGGACGGTTGTGCCGATAAAAACCCTTAACTGCATGTCCGTCGTGGGGATTAGATAGCTTATTCGCATGACCGTCGTGCTGATAAGAAACGTTATTGGCATGACCGTCATGCCGATAGCCTCTACCATTTTGAATTCCGGTGACCCGAAAACACGAGCAGCTGTGGACTGGTGTGACATGAAAATGCTTGATTAATTGATTTGCTAAAATAAGATTGGCCATATTTATAAAACAGTCACCAAGTATTAAGCAGCACCTGGTCAACCAAGATTCAAGTCTAGTCAATGTAATAGTTCAGAATATCATAGTGAGAAGAGTAGTTGACAGTGCCAAATACTTAGGTGTTACCATTTCAGAAGATTTGTCATGGAATAAACATGTAAACAATATAACATCTGCTGCAACTAATACTCAAAACTTTCTCCGCAGGACCATCCCGACAAAAAACACCAAAATCAGAGAGACAGCCTACAAGACACTCGTTAGACCGCAGGTGGAGTATGCCTCCACAGTATGGAGTCCCCACACTTACGAAAATATAAAGAAGGTAGAAAAGGTACAGAGGCAAGCTGCAAGATAGGTATGTTCAGACTATGTCAACTATAGTACGGGAGCTGTCACAGCTCTAGTAAACTCTTTAAATTGGGATACGCTGAGAGACCGACGTGACTTTAGCCGACTGACAATGTTTTACGAAATGTTATACGGGTATGTTGCTGTTCCCATACCCTCCTATCTCGAGCGTCCTGAGAGGATGTCGCGCCATATGCACTTACTGTCCTACACACTCGTACACCCCAGTTTTAAATACTATCAGTACTCCTTTTTTCCGCACGCAGTTGTACTTTGGAACAAGATGCCAGCAGTTGCCGTTCTACAACCTGACGTTGAGGTGTTCAAAGGCTATCTGACCCCCTCCGTCCTTCCAAAAAGGGCTCCATGAGGGTCCTTGGATGGTGTTTTTAACCTGATTTTAGACTCCTTGTACACTAAATCTATCTCACTTTGTTTCTTCACTATCACACTTTTTGAAGTCTTTTCTATTCACTGCTGTTTTATCCTTGTCATGGATGCTCACCTGCACCTCCATAAAATACGTGCAAGCAGTGTCATGGAGTATACAAAGAAAGAAAGAAAAAGTTCTACAGATACCATATGAAGATTAAGCAGGGGAAGGGTTAACCCGATGCTCCATGAATATTCCTTTTAATGTCTTTATCAGGGCTCCATTTAAGAGGGAGTAAACTGAACTCATTCAACATTTTCTCACTCGTTTCAGCATTAAATCCTATGATGTATTTACCTCAGTAGAATTGTCTCGAAGAGACAATTCTAATGAGTAGCAGGGGTGTAAAATTTTCCGAATTTTTACTCGCCCTGCTGGGTGATAATGACATTTTGCTCATTAGTTTCTGTTATAAATTATCAGAAAATCTGCTCGCCCTGTCAAAATGTTACTCGCCATGGTGAGTGGGCGAAGAGAATTTTACACCCCTGAGTAGTAACACCATAGGGTTAGGGTTTAATTTAGAAATAAAGATATAAGTTTTTGAAATACCCCCTTTTCTTGAGCCCTGCTTTAATTTATTTCTCCACTAAAGATAGAAGATGAATAATTCCACTCTATGAAATATATACAGTCATGAATATGCACCACTACAAATTATTTTTATATTCTATCAGATGTTGGGATACAAATTCCAAAACCTTGTATTACAGTGCTCTCTCTCTACAACGACAACCTATGGGAGACACTGATTGTGTGCGTTGTACGGAGGGAGTCGTTATAGAGAGGGAAAATTGGTTTACATTTACAAACAGTTTGAATCCAGATCAGACGCCGCGTTGCGCGGCGTCTGATCTTGATTCAAGCTGTTTGTTACTCATCATTAAGTATTTTTCTGTCAAAATGCCGAATATGTAATTTTGAGAAAAACAGCAGGCGATATTACAGCAGTCAAAGCGTTATACCTAATTGTTTTATTTAGGGAACTGCGACAAATGTCGTTGTAAGGAGGGAATCGTTGTTGGGAGGGTCGTTGTAGAGAGGGAGCGCTGTATTGTATTATGTCATAATAGAAAGCCGACCATTGAGAGTGGCAGTAAAGGGGCATGTTTGAAATATCATTTTGAGAATATGTTCTCAGGGCTCCAGATGAAAGGGAGTAAATTGACTAAATGCAACATTTTCTCAATCATTTTAGTATCAAATCCTATGGTGTTACTACTCATTAGAATCGTCTCTTCGAGACGATTCTAGTGAGTAGTAATACCATAGGGTTTAATTTAGAAATAAAAATTTTAGTCTTTGAAATACCCCCCTTATCTGGAGCCCTGGTTCTGTTTCTTTCTCTTGCATAGATTACTAATCACTGCCACCATATTTGTATGATTCTGGAACCTACTGTACCGTTTGAAGCAGGTTTGAAATAAAGCAGTATGCATCTTAAGGCATAGTATGCTTTACTTTCAACCTGATTTAACCCATTACCCCATAAATACGCAGTTATACTCCTTTAAGTTGTTCCTTTACGTGAGAAAAAAGTTTATTGTTATACAATTATGAATATGTAATTATGTATCATAAGAAATGTTTGCTATATACATGTGTACTAGCATCTGATACCTAAAGGCGCATTCTGCTTTACTCTCAATCTGCTTTAACCCTTGAACCCTAGTCCCGCATATAGGCATCCTTTTCAAACAGTGTACATGTGAATAGAACACTTGTCCTATGCAAACAGTGAAGACCCAGATCAGAGGGCTCCGAAAGGAGCCCTCTTATCAGGGTCTTCAGTCTTCACTGTTTGTCATAATGCCAAACATTGACAAAACCAACCCTTAAAAGTCAGAAATGGACTAGACAATAATGGAAACTGGAATTGTCCATTTAAACTTTCAGGGAGGAAAGAGTTAAGTTTTCAAAACTAGAAACAGCTATGGGGTAAAGGGTCAAGCGAGCAGTTCAGCTTAATTATTTCCTCCCTAAAATTTTAAATGGACAATTCCAGTTTCCATTTTAGTCTAGACCATTTCTGACTTTTAAGGGTTGTTTTTGTCAATGTTTGGCATTATGACAAACAGTGAAGATCCTGATCAGGGGGGCTCCTTTCGGAGTCCTCTGATCTGGGTCTTCTATGTTTGCATAGGACAAGTGTACTGTTCACATCTACACTGTTTGAAAAGGACGCCTATATGCGGGACTAGGGTTCAAAGGGTTAAGTTATCAAGACAGAATTGTATTCACATGTAAGTTCTAGGTGTACAAGTTGCTGGTATATTTGCAGGTTACAGACTAATGGAAGAGGCACGTACATGGACCACAACACTCTAGGTAACAGGGAGAATGGCCAACTGGGACCTTGAGACAGTATTCAAAAACTTTGTTGATGATCGTCTGTCTGTTACTCCCTGGCTAACTCTTACAGAAAATATCAATAAAGAAATAGACGACGACACCTTCTCGGAGCTTGTCAGGTTGTCCAAGGATAAACTTGGCGAGGAATATGGCACGATACAGGGGAAAAAGGCTCGTTTCTTGTATTTCGATGCACTGGAGAAAAAATACAAGGAGAATGTTTCCAAGGTTCTGGAGAAAATATTTGAACATGCACAAACTCATGTTTCCTTAGGTAGGGTATACCTTGGGCACCAAAATGTATAACATTTAGTTATTCTTGTCAATAACCACAAGGACGAGAGCTTAGATATTTAGCACATAGCATCATCTACAGGTCCTCTATCAAGATGATTCAAATTATGCCTCTTGTATCAAAATTGGCCCCGCCCTTGGATCACAGTTTTATATAGAGTCGTAGTTTAAATCAAACAAGCATGTTGAGCTGACTTAGCCTGAAACACAAAGCATTAACAAAAGCGCCATGTGACGCCTTGCCACGGCCCGCTTACCTCATAGCACTCACAGGTTCATGTGCCTTCAACAATGCATGCTTTCGTCGTTCTCCATAGTCACTCCACCTTTGTGAGCCTTGGGGTAAGCGAGCCGTGGCAAAGCTCCACGAAGCGCCTTCGTTAATAAACGCAGGGCAGATTGTTCAGATTATGCCACTGGGGTTAGAATTGACCCCACCCCAGGGGTCACAATCTTACACAGAGTTAAAGATTCTTTTCTATAAATAAATACGAAAGACTCAAGCAGGAAACGCAACACAAACAATACACCAACCTCTCAAAGCAGGACACACACACAGTCATACCATAACAAACACACACATACACACCCATTCACACACACACACGCGCAATACCAACCTTTACCAATATTGTTGAAATGTTCTGGTCCGTTTCAAATCGAGGTCACAGGAGGTAAAATAGAATTTGTCAATGAAAACTTTAACAACATTCTTGTCTGATTCACTAGTTCACAAAGCTTAGATATTTGGCTCATGGCATCATCTACTAGTTGTTCAAATAATTAGGGCCCCACCGAGAGGTGGGTGCCCTATAGTAATCGCCTTGTCCGTCCGTCTGTCTGTCAGTCCGTCCGTCAGTCTGTCACACTTTTCCTTGTCCGCTCTCTAAGTCGAGTAATTTTTATCCAATCTTCACCAAACTTGCTGAAAATGTGTATTAGTATAAAATCTAGGCCAAGTTCGATAATTAACCAAATTGCATAAAGCATGTTGGAGTTATTGCCCTTGAATTATTAAAAAATGGCTGTTTCAGCCTTGTCCGCTTTCTAACTCGAGTAGTTTTTATCCAATCTTCACCAATCTTATTGAAAATGTGTATTGGTATAACATCTAGGCCAAGTTCGATAATTACCCAAATCGCATAAGGCATGTATGAGTTCTTGCCCTTGAATTATTAAAAAATGGCTGTTTCAGCCTTGTCCGCTCTCTAACTTGAGTAGTTTTTATCCAATCTTCACCAAACCTTATGAAAGTTTCTATTGTTATAAAATCTAGGCCAGGTTTGATAATTACCCAAATTCGCATAAGGCATGTTGGAGTTATACCCCTTAAATTATTAAAAAATGGCTGTTTCAGCCTTGTCCACTTTCTCATACAAACACTTTGTATTGGATATTTATCAAACCTACTGAAAATGTTTATTGGTATATAATCTAGGTCAAATTCGATAATTACCCAAATCGCCTATGGCACATCAGAGTTATTGCCCTTCAATTATTAAAAGATAGCTGTTTAAGCCTTGTCCGCTCCCTTACTGAAACAGTAGTTCTATCTGATCTTCACTAAACTTGCTGAAAATGTTTATTTGTATAAAGTCTAAGCCAAGTTCGATAACTACTAGAGTTACATAGGGAAATGGTCAAACATCTTTTACTCAGAAACCAATATGACCAGAGCTTTGATATTTGGCATGATGTAACTTTTAGAGGTCCTTCACATATATGGATGAATTGGTTCTGGTCTGCTGCATATCTGGGTCACCGAAGCTAAAAATAGATTTTTTCAATGAAAACTTCAAAAATCTTCTTGTCTGAAACCATAGTACACTGAGTTTAGCTATTTTGCACATATTATCGTCTACAGGTCCTCTTATTTGTTCAAATTTTGCCCCTGGGGTCAAAATTTGCCCCGCCCTGGGGGTCACCTTTTACAAATCTTCTTTTCTGAAATCACGTGACCCATCCTAGTGTCACCATGGTCAGGTGAGCGATCAAGGGCCATTCTGGCCCTCTTGTTTAGTCTGTTTGTCCATTTGTTTGTCTGTCAGTCCACAACTTTAATCTTAGCCATAACTTTGTTAAAGTTAGAAACTATAACTTGGGTCATGTCCTACAAAGGTCAATGTCATGTTTGAGTTATTTCCCAGTGTCATATTTTTAGCTCACCTGAGCCAAAGGCTCAGGATGAGCTATTGTGATTGCTCTTCGTCCGGCGTCCACCGTCCGTCGTCCATCGTCCGTCTGCCATCGTCCGTCCACATTTTCCAACAACATCTCCTCAGAAACCACTGACCCAATTTCAACCAAACTTTGTCAGAAGCATTAGTGACAAGGGGGAACGAAATCTTGTTCAAAGATTTTGGCTAGAGTTATTCCCCTTGCTGTGGGACCAGGTTTTCTAACATAACCGTATAGACAACTTTTAATGCATAAGAAAATCTTAAATAATCTTCTTCTCAGAAACCCAAAGGCCCAGACCTTTGACATTTGGTACGTATCATAACCTTATGATCTTCTACCAAGATTGTTCAAATTTTGACACTGGGGCCAAAAATGGCCCCACCCTGGGGCTTGTCAGTTTTTCTTAGGAAACCTTTAAAAATCTTTTTCTCAGAAACCGTATGGCCGTATGATCATTGATATTTGACATGTAGCTTTGCCTTATGGTCCTCTACCAGGATTGTTCAAATTATGACCCCCGGGTCAAAAATGGCCCCGCCCCGGGGCTTATCAGTTTTACATACCCTTATATAGGAAAACCTTTAAAAATCTTCTTCTCTGAAACTATAAGGCCCAGGTCTTTACTATTTGACATGTAGCTTTGCCTTGTGGTCCTCTACCAAGATTGTTCAAATATGACCCTGGCGCCAAAAAAGGCCCCGCCCTGGGGCTTATCAGTTTTTCATAGGAAAACCTTTAAAAATCTTCTTCTCTGAAACCGTAAGGCCCAGATCATTTATACTTGACATGTAGCTTTGCCTTATAGTCCTCTACTAAAATTGTTCAAATTATGACCCCCGGGTCAAAATTGGCCCCGCCCCGGGGCTTATCAGTTTTATATAGACTTATATAGGAACACCTTTACAAATCTTCTTCTCAGAAACTGTAAGGCCCAGATCTTTAATATTTGACATATAGCTTTGCCGTGTGGTCCTCTACCAAGATTGTTCAAATTATGACCCCCAGGCCAAAAATGGTCCCGTTCTCGGGCTTATTAGTTTTTCATAGGAAAAATCTTCTTCTCTGAAACCGTAAGGTACAGATCATTTATATTTGACATGTAGCTTTGCCCTATGATCCTCTACCAAGATTGTTCAAATTATGACCCCTGGATCAAATTTGGCCTCGCTTATCAGTTATATCAGCTATATCAAAATGTTGTCTTGCCCAGTCAGCTTCTATGGTATAATGTCTCAGGTGAGCGAAATGTGGCCCTCTGGGCCTCTTGTCTTGTCTTTGAGATAACTTCAGTTCTGCTGATGTTAACCCATTACCCCATACATATGCCTTTTTACGCCTTTAATTTATTCCTCCTCTAAAGAAAATAATTCCATTTATACAGTCATAAAACTGTAAGATATAAGAAATAGTATCTATATCTTAGTAGATGATAACTTAAAGCAGGTTGAAAGTAAAGCAGAATGCGCAATAAATAATCATATGGAAATACATGTAGCTTGATAAGAAGAAGTGTCATGGATAAGGGCCATAACTCTGCCAACAATATTCTTTTTACGTTATTCCAATTTGTCATGTTTTTTTTTGTCTTGAAGATAATTCCATTTACAGCTATATTAAAATGTTGTCTTGCCTATTAAGCTACGGCACAATGACCTCAGGTGAGCCCTCTTGTTTAATGAAATCTTAAAAAATCTTCCTGCCTGAAAACCTTAGAATACACACAGCTATAATATTTAGCACAATTAATATCATCTACAGGTCCTCTATTAATATTTTCACGCTATGCTGCTGTGGTCAAAATGACCCTGCCCCTGGACATAAATCATTCGATCCTTTTAGTCAGCTATCCTCAGGTGAGCGAAATATGACCCATGTGTTTCATGGTTTTTTAGCTCACCTGAGCCAAAGGCTCAAGGTGAGGTATTGGGATGGCCCTGTGTCCGTCGTCCGTCGTCGTTAACAATCGCTTTAAATGACATCTTCTCCTATACCACTTGACAGAATTCAACCAAACTTTACAGAAATGTTCCTTGGGTAAAGCTCTTTCAAATTTGTTAAAAGAATTAAAAACAATGCAGAACTCTGATTGTGCAAATGGTTCTTGTAGGTTGCATAACTAGGTCACTGGAGCTAAAAATAGATTTTTTTTTCAATGAAAACTTAAAAAATCTTCTTGTCTGAAACTACAAGGGCTATAGCTTAGATATTTGACACATAGCATCGCCTACAGGTCCTCTAACAAGTTATTTCAAATTATGCCGCTGGGGTCAAAATTGACCCTGTCCCTAGGGTCACAGTTTTACATAGAGTTATATAGTGAAATTTTCAAACGTCTTCTTCTCTGAAACTAATATGGCCAGAGCTTTGATATTCAGCATGGTGTCACTTCTAGATATCCTTTACCTATTTTGTTCAACTGGTTTCAGTCTGTTGCATATGTAGGTCACAGGAGCTAAAAATAGATTTTTTTTCCAATGGAAACTTACAAAATCTTCTTGTCTAAAACCATACTACCCTGATATTAGATATTTGTCACATAGCATCCTCTACAGGTTCTCTTACAAGATTGTTCAAATTATGCCTCTCGGGTAAAAATGACCCCTTCCTGGACATAAATAATAATCTCCATTTTGTCAGTTATTCTCAGGTGAGCGATAATGCCCCATGGGGCTCTTGTTTTAATTTGTGATGCATGTAGCTAGGGGTCATAAACGGTTTCCGACAGACAGCCAAGTCCCTTGTTTTGATCAGCGTTAAGCAGACACTTGCTGTAGAGTCTAAGAGAGATCTCCATGTCTATGGATGAGCCACTTGATCCACGTTTAACCGTACCTGCAACTGTCATTATTATTTCAGGGAGTGTGAAGATTTCAGACAAGATTAAGGAGTATAGAAGACTGGAGCAAAGGTACAACTTGCGCTGCAGTGACGGAAACTTTGAGGAAATGAGAAATCAGGAAGTGAAAAATGGTATTAACCCCTTCTTCCCGGTCCGTCTAAAGACCCAAACCTCTGCAAACCTCCCAAAACTACATGTACTTTTAAAAACAAGTTTTCCATATTCTAGCAGATGGTAGCTTAAATGTTGTCTGCTTAAATTTGTCGGCTGTTGTTTTTCTCAACGTAATATATAACAGACATTTTGACAGAAAAAATGACTAGTGACAAACAGACTAAATCCAGTACATATGCCGCGTAACACGGCGTCCGATCTGGATTCAAGCTGTTTGCACATGTAAGCCTATTTTTCTCCCTATAACAACTCTCTCCGAACAATGCGCACATTTTTAGCTCACCTGAGCCGAAGGCTCAAGGTGAGCTATTGTGACCGCTCATTGTCCGTAGTACGTCTGTCCGTCCGTCCGTCTGTCCGTCCGTCCGCACAACCGAAATGGGTTAGAGGGCCTTTTCTGGCCAGATAACGGTAAACATAACAAAAGAAGACAATAGAGTTCATTCCGTAACAATAGAATAAGGGGCCATGGCCCGTTATTCAAACAAAAGAAAAGGCCCTCTAACCCATTTCGGTGGCACGTCCGTCCGTCTGTCCGTTCACTTTTACTTCAAACGACATCTCCTCTGAACCCGGGGATTGTAGGGCGGATTCAAACTGCTCATGATGTTCCTTGGATGCTTCTCTACAGAAGTTGTTTAAATGAAAGAGAAAAAGCAAAAACTCTGCTTGAAAAAGCAAAAAAGCAAAAAAATTTAAAAAATCTTCTTGCTAAAAACTACTAGGCCCTAAGCTTTGATATTTTTACAGTAGAATCTCCTGGTCGATCCCTCTATAGTTTGTTAAAATGAAATCCCTAGGGTCACACTTGACGCCACCCTGCGCAGTTTAAGTGCTGCTCTAGGCAGGTTTTACAGTATTTTTGATGAAGCAAAAGCAGAACTGTATTTTACCTGAGTTACTCTTAATATACTAAGGGCAAATAGCCAATATTTGCAAACATTTTGGATCCAGATCAAATGCAACATAATGCTGCATCTAATTTGGATCCAAACTATTGGTACTCATTTACCAACTGAACATGTTCTAAATTCTTTTTTTTGTCACTTTTCGCATACAGTAGGTTTTAAGCAGATATCATTTCAGTCTGGTAAGGGTAAGCCTTCAGAGCAGTTGCTAATTCTACCATACTACCCAGTATTTGACCTCAGCCACTGAACTGATGGTCTTAGCTGAACATGTTGTCTGCTAAAGTTTATAAATGGTTTAGTCTGCTTCAGGGTCTGGAAGTGATCCACTGACAGTTATGTAATTATGTCTTTTGCCATATTTATACATATGTTTAATATTGGTTTTGTTAGAGTTATCTGTATGTTTTGTCTTTTTTTTCTTGTCCAGGATTCAACCCTTTCCCTCCATAAATACTGACGTTTGTTAACCCATTACCCCATAAATGTGCATTTTTAGGCCTTTGATTTATTAGCTCACCTGAGCCAAAGGCTCAAGGTGAGCTATTGGGATGGCCCTGTGTCCGTCGTGCGTCGTCGTCCGTCGTCCGTCGTCGTTAACAATTGCTTCAAATGACATCTTCTCCTAAACGGCTGAACAGATTTCAACCAAACTTTACAGGAATGTTCCTTGGGTCAAGCTCTGTCAAAGTTGTTCAAAGAATTGAAAACAATATAGAACTCTGGTTGCTATGGCAACCAAAGTGAAAAAATAAGGAAATCTTAAAAAATCTTCTTGTCTGAAACTACAAGGGCCAGAGCTTAGATATTTGGCACATAACATGATCTACAGGTCCTCTATCAAGTTTGTTCAAATTATGCCCCTGGGGTCAAAATTGGCCCCGCCCCGGGGGTCACAGTTTTACATAGAGTTATATAGTGAAAATTTCAAACGTCTTCTCCACTGAAACTGATATGGCCAGAGCTTTGATATTTGGCATGGTGACACTTCTAAATGTCCTTTACCTAGTTTGTTCAAATGGTTCTGGTCGGTTAAATATCTAGGTCATAATTCACATTCAAAATATGTATAGCAGACAGCAATTCAGCATTATAAGAGTTAGACCCTAGCCAAATTTCCTACTGGCAGAGTTACATAACTGAACTCAGGTCAGCTGGTCAGCTGATGAGGTTGCATATGGTGGTGTCTGCTATATATTTATGCCCTGCAGTTGGGGGCATATTGTTTTTGTCTGTCTGCTTTTTTGTCTGTTTGTCCATTTGTTTGTCTGTCAGTCCACAACTTTAATCTTAGCCATAACTTTGTTAAAGTTAGAAACTTTATAACTTGGGTCATGTCCTACAAAGGTCAATGTCAATTTTGAGATATTTCCCAGTGTCATATTTTCTTGTCTTTGAGATAACTCCAGTTCTACTGATGTTAACCCATTACCCCATACATATGCCTTTTTACGCCTTTAATTTATTCCTCCTCTAAAGAAAATAATTCCACTTTATATAGTCATAAACATGTAAGATATAAGAAATAGTATCTATATCTTAGTAGATGATAACTTAAAGCAGGTTGAAAGTAAAGCAGAGTGCGCAATAAATAATCATATGGAAATACATGTAGCTTGATAAGAAGAAGTGTCATGGATAAGGGCCATAACTCTGCCAACAATATTTTTTTAAGTTATTCCAATTTGTCATGTTTTTTTTGTCTGGAAGATAATTCCATTTACAGCTATATTAAAATGTTGTCTTGCCTATTAAGCTAAGGCACAATGACCTCAGGTGAGCGAATTAAGGGCCATGGCCCTCTTGTTTTATATCCAATTGGATTTCGTTGTTGAGAGGGAGCGCTGTAATCTTATTAGATCTTTATTAAATTTGATAAAAATGAATGTGGGGCCTCCGTGGCCTAGTGGTATAGTCACTGTGACTTACATCACTAAGCTCCTCACCGCTGTGAGTTCGAATCCCAGTAGGGTTGTTCGGATTTTTCATGTGAGGAAGCCTTCCAGCTGGCTTGCGGAAGGTCGATGGTTCTACCCAGTTGCCGATTTGTGCCTGAAACAGTGCATAAAGGACTTCTGGGGGGTCTTCCTCCGCCTATAACTAGCTGGACGTCGGGATATGACTGAAATCCTGTTGAAAGCGACGTAAAATCAAAACAAATAAAAATAAAAAAATGTAAGCCTCATTGACACCTAGGTCAACTTTGAATGTAGGTGATGTCGAATTAAAAAAGGAAACTAGCAGCTGTCGAATATGAGCACCACTCTTCTAATGAAAACAACTCTAAGCAAAAATGCTGTTTTTAGGAAAAATAGTTATAGACCGTACATGGCTCCAGATAAGGGGGAGTAAACTGTACAAATTCAAAAAAAATCTCACTTTTTTAGCACTAAATCCTATGGTGTTACTACTCATAAGAATCGTCTCTTCGAGACGATTCTAATGAGTAACTAGAGACACCATAGGGTTTAAAGCAGAAACAAAGACTTTAGTTTTTAGCTCACCTGAGCCATAGGCTCAAGGTGAGCTATTGGGATGGCCCTGTGTCCGTCGTCATGCGTCGTCCGTCGTCGTTAACAATTGCTTCAAATGACATCTCCTCATATACCGCTTGACAGATTTCAACCAAACTTTACAGAAATGTTCCTTGGGTCAAGCTCTTTCAAATTTGTTCAAAGAATTAAAAACAATGAGGAACTCTGGTTGCCAAAGTGAAAAAATTAGGAAATCTTTAAAAATCTTCTTGTCAAAAACTGCAAGAGCCAGAGCTTAGATATTTGGCACACAGCATCATCTATATGTCCTCTATCGAGTTTGTTAAAATTATGTCCCTTGGGTCAAAATTGGCCCCGCCCCGGGGGTCACAGTTTTACATAGAGTTATATAGTGAAACGTCTTCTTCTCTGTAACTAATATGGCCAGAGCTTTGATATTCATCATGGTGACACTTCTAGATGTCCTTTACATATTTTCTTCAAATGGTTCCGGTCGGTTGCATAAGTAGGTCACAGGAGCTAAAAATAGTTTTTTTTCAATGAAAACTTAAAAAATCTTCTTGTCTGAAACTACAAGGGCCAGAGCTTAGATATTTGGCACATAGCATCATCTACAGGTCTTCTATCAAGTTTGTTCAAATTATGCCCCAGGGGTCAAAATTGGCCCCCCCGGGGGTCACAGTTTTACATAGAGTTATTTAGTGAAACGTCTTTTTCTCTGACACTAATATGGCCAGAGCTTTGATATTCATCATGGTGACACTTCTAGATGTCCTTTACATATTTTGTTCAAATGGTTCCGGTCGGTTGCATAAGTAGGTCACAGGAGCTAAAAATAGTTTTTTTTCAAAATTAGGAAATCTTTAAAAATCTTCTTGTCAAAAACTGCAAGAGCCAGAGCTTAGCTATTTGGTACATAGCATCATCTATATGTCCTCTATCGAGTTTGTTAAAATTATGTCCCTAGGGTCAAAATTGGCCCCGCCCCAGGGGTCACAGTTTTACATAGAGTTATATAGTGAAATTTTCAAACGTTTTCTTCTCTGAATCTAATACGGTCAGAGCTTTGATATTCATCATGGTGACACTTCTAGATGTCCCGTACGTATTTTGTACGTATTTTGTTCAAATGGTTACAGTCTGTTGCATATTTAGGTCACAGGAGCTAAAAAAAATTCAATGGAAACTTAAAAAAAATATTTTTGTCTAAAACCCTAGTACCCTGATCTTAGATATTTGGCACATAGCATCATCTACAGGTCCTCTTTCAAGATTGTTCAAATTATGCCAATTGAGTAAAAAATGACTCTGTCCTGGACATAAATCTTTTTCTCCATTTTGTCCGTTATTCTCAGGTGAGCGAAATATGCCCCATGGGGCTCTTGTTTGAAATACTCCCCTTATCTAGAGCCCTGGACCGTATATTCTCAATACAATGTGCCAGTTATTTCATGTTGTATGCCAATTTCTACAGTGCTCCTACAACGACACCAAATGGGAGACACAGATAGTGTGCCTTGTTCGGAGGGATTCGTTATAGAGAGGGATAATTAAGACTTGGATTACATTTGCAAACAACTTGAATCCAGATCAAACTCCGCGTAACGCGGCGTCTGATCTGGATTCAAGCTGTTTGTCACTCTTCATTATCATGTTCTATCTGAATGTCCACTTATATGTAACTTTAAGAAAAAAGCTGACGACAATTTTGAGCAGGCGATATTGCAGCAGTTAGAACATAAGACATAACTGTCCTGTTTCGGGAACTGCGACAAGTGACGTTGTAAGGAGGGAGTCGTTGTTGGGAGGGCGATTGTAGAGAGGGAGCGCTGTATAAACAAAAAATAATTACAGTATATGTATGAAACAATGATTATTTCCAATACAAAAGTGGGTACTTTTTTGACTGAGCATATATTAGGCACATATCATCTACGGGTCCTCTATCAAGATGGTTCAAATGATGCCCCTGATATAAAAATTGGCCCCGCCCTGGGGGTCACAGTTTAACAAAGATTTATATTTTAAATCAAACAAGCATGTTGAGCTGACATGCTAGGTGATATATTATGATCAGATATTGTCCGGTGTCCACCTGTCTGTCTATATGTTTAAGCTCACCTGGCACGGAGTGCCAAGTTGAGCTTTTATGATCGCTGAAAGTCTGTCGTTCGTCGTCTGTCTGTGCGTCCGTCCAGCAAAAATTGCTTTGTAAACTCTTTAACGGCTACAAATATCATTGGATCATAAATAAACTTGGTCAAACTTTTGAATGCAGGTTAAGCTGGGTCAAACATCAGGTCACTACATCCAATCATAGCAAACACTTATTAACACAATATTACACTACACATTTCATTATATCTTCAGCAAATCTGATTGCATTTTGATGCATCCTTGTCAAAATATTTGTCTTGAGATTTTAGAATTGCTGGAAGTCCGTCGTTCGTCGTCTGTCTGTGAACTCTTCATCAGCTACAAATATCATTGGATCATAATGAAACTTGGTCAAATTTTTTAATGCACTTTAAGTTGGGTCAAACATCAGGTCACTACATCCAATCATAGCAAACACTTATTAACACAATATTACACTACACATTTCATTATATCTTCAGCAAATCTGATTGCATTTTGATGCAACCTTGTCAAAATATTTGTCTTGAGATTTTAGAATTGCTGGAAGTCCGTCGTTCGTCGTCTGTCTGTGAACTCTTCATCAGCTACAAATATCATTGGATCATAATGAAACTTGGTCAAATTTTTTAATGCACTTTAAGTTGGGTCAAACATCAGGTCACTACATCCAATCATAGCAAACACTTATTAACACAATATTACACTACACATTTCATTATATCTTCAGCAAATCTGATTGCATTTTGATGCAACCTTGTCAAAATATTTGTCTTGAGATTTTAGAATTGCTGGAAGTCCGTCGTTCGTCGTCTGTCTGTGAACTCTTCATCAGCTACAAATATCATTGGATCATAATGAAACTTGGTCAAATTTTTTAATGCACTTTAAGTTGGGTCAAACATCAGGTCACTACATCCAATCATAGCAAACACTTATTAACACAATATTACACTACACATTTCATTATATCTTCAGCAAATCTGATTGCATTTTGATGCAACCTTGTCAAAATATTTGTCTTGAGATTTTAGAATTGCTGGAAGTCCGTCGTTCGTCGTCTGTCTGTGAACTCTTCATCAGCTACAAATATCATTGGATCATAATGAAACTTGGTCAAATTTTTTAATGCACTTTAAGTTGGGTCAAACATTAAGTCTCTAGGTCGAATCATAGCACACACTTACTAACACAATATTACGCTACAGTGAAACCCCTCTAAACCGGACATGAGCGGGGACAAAATAACTTTCCGGTTTAGAGGGGTTTCCGGTTTAGAGGGGTTTTAACCCATAGCTTGTTCCTAGTATGGAAGATAGCTGATCACCTAAAGCAGGTTGAAAATAAAGCAGAATACGCCTTAAGGCGCATTCTGCTTTACTTTCAACCTGCTTTAAGCTATCACCTGCTAGAATATAGAATTTTTTTCTGATGATACATATCTAGTGTATGAATAAATCAAGGTCGCAAAAAGGCGCATTTATGGTGTAATGGGTTAAATAAAAAAAGGTTTGAAACGGGACCAACGTTATTTAGAGGTTCCGGTTTAGAGGGGTTTTACTGTACACATTTCATTATATCTTCAGCAAATATGATTGCCTTTTGATGCAACTTTGTCAAAATATTTGTCTTGTTGATTTCTAGGTCAAGGATGAATATAAATCATGTTCTATCAAAAACTAGGTCACTAGGTTAAATCATAGAAAACCCTTTTAACACAGTAGAGGCTGCACATCTTAATTGGTTATAATGACAGTTGCTGAAAATGTTTGCCTCATTAATCTGTAGTTCAGGTTAAATGTAGGTCAGTAGGTCATTTTGGTTCAAATAACTAGGTTACTATGTCAACTCATTAAAAATCCTTGTTAACACTCAAGTTACCACATTTTGCATTTTATCTTTATATGAATTAGTTTCAATATTGCACTGGATGAAAGCCAGGCCAAATTTGAATATGAGTCACCAGCCGTCAAAAACTAGGTCATAAGGTAAAACCATAGAAATATCTTGTTATTACATTAAAGGCCACACATCTGATTTGATATTAATGAATCTTGGTCAAAATTTTTGCCTGGTTGATTTCTTGGTAAGGTTTAAATGTGGGTCATGTCGGGTCCAAAACTAGGTCACTAGGACAAATCATAAAAGTACAGTGTTAATACTCTTGTAGCTACATATCTCATTTTATTTTAATGAAATTTGCTCAAAATATTTGCCTCGTTAAAATCTAGGCAATAGTTGAATGTGGGTGAGGTCAAGGTCACTATACATGTAAGTCAAGTTTTACATGTTGTACCAGGTGAGCAATATTGGGCCATGCTGACTCTTGTTAACCCTTTACCCCATAGCCTGTTTCTAACATTGAAGACATATATGATCACTTAAAGCAGGTTGAAAGCAAAGCAGAATGCGCCTTAAGGCGCATTCTGCTTTACTTTCAGCCTGCTTTAAGCTTCTACTTGCTAAAATAAAGAAAATATTCTTTATGATACATATTCATGACTGTAAAAGTTCGAACTATTTTCCTTAGTGTAGGAATAAATATGATGTGCTAAAAGGCGCTTATATAAGGGAAAGGGTTAAACGTTTCCTCTGAAACACCTGGCCCAATTTAACCAAACAGTAACACGAACATTAGTGGGCTAGGGAGGTAAATGTGTTTATCTTTTTTAAATGGCGTTTTCCCCCTTTTTGCAACGGTTACAATGTATCAAATCTTCAAACAATCTCCTCCAAATCAAGAAGTCGAATTTCATTTTTTTCACAGAAATGTTTCTAATAAGTTTAAATGACATTTACTGTGAAACTAATGGAGTGAAGTTGGTGCAGTTAAGCATGAATGTTCCTTTGGTAGTTCCCTACCAAATTCTTGTAAAAAAAAGGGGGAAATTTGGTAATACACTTTAAAAATCGATTTGTAAATAACCAGATGCACCTCTAATTAGCCAAATATTGGGGTTATTAGTTTTACATTGACTCGCTGGACTGCGTCCAAGAGATTATTGTTGTCATCCCGTCGACGGCGGCGTTGCCGTTCCCATTCGCGTTGGCAGTTTCAAGAAAATTGTTATAACTCAAATGTCCCTTGAGGTATGTCTTTCATATTTGGTATGTGTGTGTATATGGACAAGACCTTTCCATGCATTTAAAGGGTTTAACCCCAGTGACATTGACCTTGAACTTAGAGCCCATGATTAGGTTTTGAAAAATACTATGTTCCTTGGTATTACTATCATATTTGGTTGATAAGACCTTTCCATGCACAAAAAAAAGTTAACCTCTGTGATCTTGACCTCCGAGTCTGTTTTAAAGTTTCGAAATGTGCCAAATGCGAGCTTTGTTGTCTCTCTGACAACTCTTGTATATACATTGTACTCAGGTGAGCGATCAAGGGTCTTCATGTCCCTCTTGTTGAAAATGTATACAAACTAACAGACAGATGTCTTTTCAGAACTCCAGCAGCACCTGATACACATTTACGGGAAAAGGAAGTTTTGGGAGAACCCTGTGTCATCAGAGGAAGTATTTCTCTCTCAAATGTATGTTCAGCCATCGGCAAAGTTCGCCAGAGAGATAGATGATCAAGGAAGGTTGACAGAGGTGAAAGAGCAGGCATTTTCAAAATTGTCATATGCGGGGATTTTCAAGTCTAAAACTGGGCTGTGTGAAAACATTTACATTACGGGAGATGCTGGGAATGGTAAAACGACGTTTTGTAATCAGCTTTTCCTCCGCTGGTGTGATGCAGTACAGAATATTCCCAACGAGACTGGTTCCTCTGACGACCTGAAAATATTAGCACCTTTTAGGTTTTTGTTTCACATTAATTTAAGATACTCTGAGAAAACATACCACGTTGAAGAAATGATCAAGGAACAGTTGTTACATAATGCCCCAGTGTCTGTCAATATATCTGACATACTTAAAACAGAGAAATGTTTAATAGTTCTTGACGGTTTGGATGAGTGGCCATGTCCAAAGAATGTAAAGAAATGTCCTGATATAAACCAAGATATCCCTGGCAGAAATATTTCAAATAAAAACACTGTCTTTCTAACAACTTCACGTAGCTGGAAATACGATGTTATTGCTCTGAAAAGCGCGGATAGAGATAAACATATAGAGTTAAGTGGCGTTGGTGAAGAATCCTCAAAAGAATTAGCGAGTAAAATATTAGATAATCTAGATCGAAAATCAAAATCAAAAAAATATCCTTCTGACTTTTATGATAAGGTAAAACAAAAAGAACTTGGCGACTTTTTAACTGTGCCCTTTCTTCTTATACAGTTGATCACATTGTGGCATGCCGGAAGAGACTTTGGCAATTCTCAGTTACAATTATACTGTAGTATGCTGGAGCTGATGTTTGAACGTTCTGAGAAAAACCTTCCTGAGGAAATCCCAGAAAGTTCAAGCACAGCTGGAGCAATATCTAAACCTTTACCAGAATGTTTCAGTGACAAAGATTATTGCCAAATATATGCAGTGTTAATCAATTATTTAGCGAAGTTGGCTTATAACAAACAAAAAGGAAACTCATCAACCTTCAAAAGCTCAAGGTTGAGAATTTATGGCATTTCTCCATCAGATATTCAACTATGTTTACATTCTGGCATTTTTTGTCAATATAAAGTTTATAACAATGATGAAGGGAAATATAAAACGTTATCATTCTTACACAAAAAGGTTCAAGAATATCTTGCCGCTTTGTATTTAGTAACTAACGACAAGGCTGAAGACATTCTGAAAGAAGTAAAACTAGAGACCATGTTAGAAATGAATCAGGTGTGGCTGTTTGTAGCTGGAATGGACCATGACATGACAAGACAGTTGTTAGAACATTTGGATCATGTTGTCAGTGGTGAACCGCTGGTTAACACGTACAGACAGACAGTAGGCAATAGGCACTATGACCGTTTGATAGAGGGCATACAGAGATGTGTGTCTGACTGTGTATCAGAAGGCATCAATAATGGCCACCAATATGAGAATGTCTGTTTGCAGGACTTCAGTATTGATTGGTTCAATGTCCGTGCTGTAGAACGTTTGGTGTTCTGCTCTGACATGTCCAAAGTCAAGTCTGTGTGGATAATCACTTATGACATTGATGATGCTAAGGTGTCAGCTATAACTGGTCAGTTTCTACAATGTCGCTCAATACAAAGACTGCGCCTGTATGACACCCCACTTTCCCTTATACCCGACAGTACAGTGACAGCTCTAGTAGATAACAACTGGGCCTCACTTACAGCCCTGGACTTGGAGACTGAGCTCACAGCCACAGATAAGTTAGTTACTGCCATATGCAGCAGCATTAGCAAGTCTTTAATGGCACTTAGGCTGTGGGAGGTTAAACTGAGACATAAACATTTAGAACAAATATTGGCCAGTTTATCCCAGTCTCGCGTCATTAGACATTTAGTACTGAGTGAGTTATACTGTACAGACCATGGCAGCCGGTGTAGAGCTAAGATAGATTGTTCTGCTATGACTCAGCTTCAGAAACTTACTCTGTCTGTCTCCCCCTTGTATGTAGTTAATCTGCCGTCTTTGCCACACTATGTGGAGAAGGTTAGACTGACGTTTGTTACATTAACCGTGACGTCACTGCGTGACTTTGCTCGCGGACTTTCCCAGACAAAACGTAAAGTGACTGTAGTACTAGAGTGGGTAACATTGACAGTAGAGACGAGAGAGGAGTGTGGAGACTTGAAGGGTTTCCTCCAGAACTGTCCCGGGTTGGAGTTGACACAGTGCAAGTATTATGACAGGCTCAATACATGGGAACGTAGATGGTTTATAAAGTTCCACACAAGCAGCCAGTAAAGCCTGGAAAACTCGACATTGCCACTCAAACTCTCAACAGCCGCCATTTTGTCTCTAACTTTTTGACTGTAAAAACATATTTCACCTTCTAACTCGGTAACCACTCATCCAAACACTCAACTGTCGCCATTTATTCTCTTAGTTAGCTCGTTTTCTTTCTTATTATTCAAGTTTTATCTCAAAATTCTGAAAAAAGTTGTTTTTCATCTCTCAGCAGTTTATTTAGCAGCAGACGAAAGTTTAGTCATTTTCAGACTCGACATTTTGTTAAACATAAACTTTGGGGTCCTTCATTATTTTAATTATTTTTATTTTCTCTGATGATTTGAAAGCAAATTAGTTGTCTGAATCTCGAGATAAAACGTTTGATAAGAAAATAAATAAAGAAGATTGAAAATGTTATGGGGGCAATTTCTTACCCCACCCACTCCTAACTTAGCTTAAAATGTCAATTGATGAAAAACAACTTTTTCTGATTTTTTTTGTTTTTATTGATTTCATTTGATAGAAAATGCGCCAACTAAGAGAACAAATGGTCACACGTGGATATTAAACCAAATAATAAGAAATATGTACCATGTTTTTGTTATTCTAGAATAGAACTTTGTTGACACTGTCTAAAATGGTAAATGATGTAAAACAACTTTTGCTCGAATTTTGAGTTTTAATTGATTTCAATGGATGGCAAATGGTCTAACTAAGAAAACAAATGGTCACACGTAGGTTTTATCTACAGCAATGTGAATTTTTTACCACAGAAAATAAATAAGGAGTAATTGGATATAAATGAGAAAATAAGAAGCAGCAAGTATTCATGAATAAACACATTTAGTCCTCGTGACGAGTATATTCGTCATTTACAGAGTACATATGAAGGGTACACTTGTCCAATACAAACAGTGTAGACCCTGGTCAGTGGACTCCTAATCAGGGTCTGTAGCGTTTACAATTTACAATTGAGCCCCCCCCCCCCCCTCCCCCTTCACATATACCATAGAAGTGTATGTGGACAAGGTTTTGAACTGCTTTAATTGTTCACAAAAGGTTGGTTTAAATTTGTGTTTCCAATAGGATGTGTTTAGGACAGCTAAATGGTTCTAATGATTGATATGTATTTAACTCATTCACCCCTGAAACTTCAATTGGACAATTCCAGCTTCTAATCAAGTACAGTCCATTTGTGGGTTGTTTTGTACAATTGTAGCCAAATGACAAACAATGCAGACCTTGATCAGAGGGATCCTAGTGTCCCGAGCCCTCTGATTAAGGTCAGAAATATTGGAATAGAACAAGTGCAAGTGTACTTCTCACATGTGCACTGTTTGTAAAAGACACATATATGTGGCATTAGGGGTCACTGAGTTAATCAAGATGTTTAAAAACTATTTGTTAGATGTTATTTTGGAGAACGTGATAACATTTAGTTTTATATTGTAATTCCTATACTTAAGTTTCCTGCTCAAACAGGCTTACATTATGCTAAGCATGTATATACATCAAGTACATACTAATAAACTTTGTATAAACTGTTTATTTGTGTTTTGAATATTTCTCCATGGGAACCATGAAAAAGTACAAACCGGTAGTAGACGGCATTTCAAGACAAAAGAACTTTGAAGACTGCTGATTGTTAAATGGAAGATTAACCGTTTAGCTACCAGACTATAACACTAACATATGCAAACAGTTTAGATCCAGATCAGATTCCGTGTTACTCGGCGTCTGATCAGGATCCAAACTATTTGACACTCATAGCAATGTTTCATAAGGTCAAAGATGCATAAAAATCAGTTGACAAGTTAAGCAGTCGGAAACTAAAGGCAGACGATAATGTGGCAGTGATTGTGTTAGACGGGTATTTCTGTCATGATTAGGGCTTCCATTTCTCCGGATGTTTCCGAAATCTTCTGATTTTCATCCTAACAGATGGTAGCTTAAAGCATGTTGGTAGAAAAACAGAATTCGCCTAAACTCGCATTCTGCTTTACTTTCAAGCTGCTTTAAGTAACCGCGCTTGAAAAACAGAAAATTTGGAAATCTTAGAATTTTTCAAGATTAACTTATGGCAGCCCAGTATAATTGTTAATAAAAAAAGGATCCCATTTATAAAAAAAGATATTGCAATCTTTCGAGACGGGTAACTGTTTGATGCAAGGTATATATAATGCAGATAGCTCTATTGTAAATAAATCAATGCAGACAGTTCCAGGAGAGGCTTTCCGCATTGAAAGTGTCCATTAGGCTTCCTCTTAATCAAGCAGCATACTCATTTTGAAAGACATGTCACTGCAGGCCAAATGTTATGCTGAAGCTCCTGAAGAATAGAACATAAAAACATCAGACGGGCTTTCTAACATGCTTTCTGTGATACATTAAAACTAGAAGTTACGGGAAATTAATGCAGACAGTTTCCACACATGCTTTATGTGATACATTAAAACTTGAAGTTACATGAAAGTAAAGCAGACAGTTTCCATACATGCTTTCTGTGATACAGTGTTCCCTCCCTACAATGGCCATCCCAACAACGACTCCCTCCTTACAACGACCATTGCCACAGTTCCCTAAACAGGACAATGCTTTTACAGCTGCAATATCGTCTGCTTAAAACTGTCATCTGCTGCATTTCTGAAAATTACATAATGGACATTTTGACAAAAAAAACTTAATGAATAGTAACAAACACATTGAATCCATATCAGACGCCGCGTTTGAAAATGTAAGCCAATTTCCCTACCTATAACGACTCCCTCCGAACAACACACACATGTTTTGTCTCCCATTGGGTGTCGTTGTAGAGAGGGAGCACTGTACATTAAAACTTTGAGTTACAGGAAAGTAATGCAGACAATTTCCAAACATGCTTTCTGTGTTGTGATACATTAAAACTTGAAGTTACAGGGAAGTAATGCAGACAGTTTCCATACATGCTTTCTGTGATACATTATAACTGGAAGTTACAGGAAAGTAATGCAGACAGTTTCCATACATACTTGTTGTGATACATTAAAACTAAGGAAAGTAATGCAGACAGTTTCCATACATGCTTTCTGTGATACATTAAAACTGGAAGTTACAGGAAAGTAATGCAGACAGTTTTCAGACAATCTTTCTGTGATACATTAAATACATATTAACATGAATTGTAATGCAGAGAGCTCCTACAGGAAAGTAATGCAGTCAGTTTCCAGACAATCTCTCTCGGACACATTAAGATAAATGTAAACATGAAATGTAATGCAGGGATATTTCTGTGATAATGCACAGATGTTTCTGTGATACATCAACACTTGAATCTACCATGTAATGCAGAGAGCTCTTACAAGAAAATAATACAAACAGTTTCCAGACAGGCTTTCTGTGCTACAGTAAAACTTAAGTTAACTCATTTACCCCCTGGAACATTTAATGGACAATTCCAATATCAAATCAAGTCTAGTCCTTTTTGACTGTTTATGGTTGATTTTAACAATATATTGCACAATGGCAAACAGTGCAGACCCTGTTCAGAGGGCTCATCTAGGATCTCTGATCATGGTCTACACTGTTTGCATAGAACACGCATAGTCTTTACATGTACACTGTTTGTTAATGACGACAATGAGCGTCGCTAGGGTTGAATAAGTTAAGCTACCACTGAATTTATTGCAGAAAGGACCTACAGAAAAGTAATGCAGATAGTTTCCAGACAGGGTTTCTGCTATATTAAACTTGAGTTAAGCCACCACTGAATGTAATGCAGAGAGTATTATAGAAAAGTAATGCAGATAGTTTCCAGACAGGGTTTCCGTGATATATTAAACTTGAGTTAAGTCACCACTGAATGTAATGCAGAGAGTATTATAGAAAAGTAATGCAGATAGTTTCCAGACAGGGTTTCCGTGATATATTAAACTTGAGTTAAGTCACCACTGAATGTAATGCAGAGAGTATTATAGAAAAGTAATGCAGATAGTTTCCAGACAGGGTTTCAGTGCTATATTAAACTTGAGTTAAGCCACCACTGAATGTAATGCAGAGAGTATTATAGAAAAGTAATGCAGACAGGGTTTCTCTGGTACATTAAAAATTGAGTTAAGCCAACACTGAATGTAATGCAGACAGCGTCTTCAGAAAAGTAATGCACATGGTTTCCAGACCATCACTCTGTTGTACCACAATTTAATGAAGAGAGCCGCTACAGAAACTTTCCAGTTAGATGTACTGCACAACTAAAATTATGTCGGGGTAAAGGCAAATTCTGCTTTACGTTCAACCTTTGTAAAGTGGATTTCTATCTTCAAAACTAGAAACAGGCTATTGGGTAAAGGCACATTCTGCTTTACTTTCAACCTTTGTAAAGTGGACATCTATCTTAAACAACTAGAAACAGGCTATCGGGTAAAGGCACATTCTGCTTTACTTTCAACCTTTGTAAAGTGGATTTCTATCTTCAAAACTAGAAACAGGCTATTGGGTTAAGGCACATTCTGCTTTACTTTCAACCTTTGTAAAGTGGCTATCTATCTTCAAAACAAAAAAACAGGCTATCGGGTAAAGGTATATTCTGCTTTACTTGCAACCTGCATAAAAGAATTTCCTGTCTTCAAAAACTAGGAACAGGCTAAGATGTACATGTAAAGGGTTCAAGTCCATTCAAGGCAAATTCTGCTTTACGTTCAACCTTTGTAAAGTGGATTTCTATCTTCAAAACTAGAAACAGGCTATTGGGTAAAGGCACATTCTGCTTTACTTTCAACCTTTGTAAAATGGATATCTATCTTAAACAACTAGAAACAGGCTATCGGGTAAAGGCACATTCTGCTTTACTTTCAACCTTTGTCAAGTGGATATCTATCTTAAACAACTAGAAACAGGCTATCGGGTAAAGGCACATTCTGCTTTACTTTAAACCTTTGTAAAGTAGATATCTATCTTCAAAACTAGAAACAGGCTATTGGGTAAAGGCACATTCTGCTTTACGTTCAACCTTTGTAAAGTGGATATCTATTTTCAAAACTAGAAACAGGCTATCGGGTAAAGGCACATTCTGCTTTACTTTCAACCTTTGTAAAGTGGATATCTATCTTCAAAACTAGAAACAGGCTATCGGGTAAAGGCACATTCTGCTTTACTTTCAACCATTGTAAAGTGGATTTCTATCTTCAAAACTAGAAACAGGCTATCGGGTAAAGGCACATTCTGCTTTACTTTCAACCTGTATTAAGTGGCTACCTTTCACTGTTAAGTGGATTTCTATCTTCAAAACAAAAAAACAGGCTATCGGGTAAAGGTATATTCTGCTTTACTTTCAACCTGTATTAAGTGGCTACCTTTCACTGTTAAGTGCCTATCTATCTTCAAAACAAAAAAACAGGCTATCGGGTAAAGGTATATTCTGCTTTACTTTCAACCTTTTCTAAGTGGCTATCTTACCAGTTCATGGGGTAAATGGTAAAATTGGCAAATTGATAAACAAGAGTGGTGAGATTTCATACTTTATTTTGATGATGTGATGTTCTATGATGTGTGATATATACAATGTCTCTACACTTCATTATCTCCCTTGTCTCTGTTTTCGTTATCTCCCTTTTCTCTGTTCTTATTATCTACCTTACCTCAGTATCTCCCTTTTTCAATTCACCTTAATATCTCCCTTGCTTTTTCTCATTATCTCCCTTTTCTCTGTTCTTATTATCTACCTTACCTCAGTATCTCCCTTTTTCAATTCATCTTAATATCTCCCTTGCTTTTTCTCATTATCTCCTTTTTCTCTGTTCTCATTATCTACCTTACCTCAGTATCTCCCTTTTTCAATTCACCTTAATATCTCCCTTGCTTTTTCTCATTATCCCCCTTGTTTTCATTTTCATCTCGGTTTCTCTCTCTTGTCACTGTTCTTATAATCTCTCTTACCACATAATCTCCAATTTCTCAATTCCCTTTATTTTTTCCCTTGTTTCTGTTCTTATTATCTCCCTTCGTCTCTGCTCCGATTATCTCCCTTACAAGAATCATTCTAGAGAATGACATAAACATTTTCTTAGTTCTGATTGGACAATAAATAATAATCAATCTTCATCCCCCTGTAACTTTTAATTCAGGGCTGCCATTTCTCCGGATTTTCCTAAGTATTCGGATTTTTATCCTAGCAGATCGTAGCTTAAAACAGGCTGAAAGTAAAGCAGAATGCGCCTTAAGGCGCATTCTGCTTTGCTTTCAACCAGTTTTAAGCAGGCATGTGTCTTCAAAACAAGAAACAGACTTTGGGGTAAAGGTACGATTAGTAAAATTGCGCCTGAAAAATAGAAAATTTGATATCTTAGGATTTTTATGATCAACTTATGGCAGCCCTGTTAATTAGAAATTCTAGTTTTGAAATAAGTCGTGCCTATTTTGTTTGTTTAAACAATATAATCATACAAGAGGGCCAGAATGGCCCTTGATCGCTCACCTGACAATGGTGACACTAGGATGGGTCACGAAATTTCAGAAAAAAAGATTTGTAAAAGGTGACCCCCAGGGCGGGGCCAATTTTGACCCCAGGGGCAACATTTGAACAACTAAGATAGAGGACCTGTAAACGATGATATGTGCAAAATATCTTAACTCAGTGCACTATGGTTTCAGACAAGAAGATTTTTGAAGTTTTCATTGAAAAAATCTATTTTTAGCTCCGGTGACCCAGATATGCAACAGACCAGAACCAATTCATCCATATATGTGAAGGACCTCTAAAAGTTACATCATGCCAAATATCAAAGCTCTGGTCATATTGGTTCCAGAGAAAAAGATGTTTGAACATTTCACTATATAACTCTATGTAAAACTGTGATCCCCGGGGCGGGGCCAATTTTGACCCCAGGGACAAAATTTGAACACCTTTAATAGAGGATCTGTTAACGATGCTATGTGCAAAATATCTAAGCTAAGTGTACTATGGTTTCAGACAAGAGGATTTTTTAAGTTCTCATGGAAAAAAATCTATTTTTAGCTTCGGTGACCCAGATATGCAACGGACCGGAACCGATTCAACAACATAAGTCAAATACCTCTAGAAGTAATACCATGCTAAATATCAAAGCTCTGGACATATTTGTTTCAGAGAAAAAGATGTTTGAACATTTCACTATATAACTCTATGTAAAACTGTGACCCCTGGGGCGGGGCCAATTTTGACCCCAGGGGCAAAATTTGAACAACTTTGATAGAGGACCTATAGGTAATGCTATGTGCAAAATATCTAAGCTCTGGCTCTTGTGGTTTGTGACAAGAAGATTTTTTAAGATTTCCTTATTTTTTCACTTTGGTTGCCATAGCAACCAGAGTTCTGCATGGTTTCAAATTCTTTGAGGGCATGGTACACCAAAACGGCTCTCCTATATAACTTATATAAAATGCGTCATTTCCAAGGTAAAAAAAATACAATTTTTATTCCAACCACAGGTGCTACCCTATATTTCCTACAAAGATACACCCTTGCACAAGTGAAAAATGCAGAGACAAGAGGGCCATGGCCCTTAATTCGCTCACCTGAGGTCATTGTGCCTTAGCGTAATAGACAAGACAACATTTTAATATAGCTGTAAATGGAATTATCTTCCAGACAAAAATCCCATGACAAATTGGAATAACTTAAAAAAATATTGTTGGCAGAGTTATGGCCCTTATCCATGACACTTCTTCTTATCAAGCTACATGTATTTCCATATGATTATTTATTGCCCATTCTGCTTTACTTTCAACCTGCTTTAAGTTATCATCTACTAAGATATAGATACCATTTCTTATATCTTACATTTTTATGACTGTATAAAGAGGAATTATTCTCTTTAGAGGAGGAATAAATTAAATGCGTAAAAAGGCATATGTATGGGGTAATGGGTTAACATCAGTAGAACTGGAGTTATCTCAAAGACAAGAAAATATGACACTGGGAAATAACTCAAAAATGACATTGACCTTTGCAGAACATGACCTAAGTTATAAAGTTTCTAACTTTAACAAAGTTATGGCTAAGACTAAAGTTGTGGACTGACAGACAAACAAATTGACAAACAGACAAAAAAAAGCAGACAGACAGACAAAAACAATATGCCCCCAACTGCAGGGGCATAAAAAATGTAGCAAACAACACCATATGCTACTGTTATAGTGAACCTCAGCTGACCTGAGTTCAGTTATGTAACTCTGCCAGTAGGAAATGTGGCTAGGGTCTAACTCTTATAATGCTGAATTGCTGTCTGCTATACATATATTGAATGTGAATTATGACCTAGATATTCAACTGACCAGAACCATTTGAACAAAATAGGTAAAGGACATTTAGAAGTGTCACCATGCCAAATATCAAAGCTCTGGTCATATCAGTGTCAGAGAAAAAGACATTTGAAATTTTCACTATATAACTCTTATGTAAAACTGTGAACCCCGGGGCGGGGCCAATTTTGACCCCAGGGGCATAATTAGAACAAACTTGATAGAGGACCTGTAGGTGATGCTATGTGCCAAATATCTAAACTCTGGCCCTTGTAGTTTTTTACAAGAAGATTTTTTAAGATTTCCTTATTTTTTCACTTTGGTTGCCATGGCAACCAGAGTTCTGCATTGTTTTTAATTCTTTGAACAAATCTGAAAGAGCTTGACCCAAGGAACATTTCTGTAAAGTTTGGTTGAAATCTGTTCAGCGGTATAGGAGAAGATGTCATTTGAAGTAATTGTTAACGACGACGGACGACGGACACAGGGCCATCCCAATAGCTCACCTTGAGCCTTTGGCTCAGGTGAGCTAAAAACAGGGGGTCATGTGGCATATAAGAAAAATCTCTTGGCTTCAGTGGCATGACCCCTGTTTTGCTACATTTTGAAATAGGCACCGGCTAAAACAGGGACATGTCACTTCAGCTCACATAATTTCTCCAAAAACCCATCTATTATGACAGAAAGTCTTTGTACCTATTCTCTAGCACCCATGTATTAAATAAAAAGCTCAAAATAGTAAATATTTCTTGACAAAAAGCTATTCTGAGGCAAAAAGTTTGGCACTATTTCTTTGCCGGACTTCTTTCGACTACACCATGAAGCACTTCCGGTCTATTTGGTGGCCCTATACCTAAGAGAGACATTTTTTTCCTCTAATTTGTCTACATTTACTCTTATATCCTAGCTATAGGTATTAAGAAACAACACACAAGCTGACAGATGTCAGGTTCCACCACATTTGAAAGAGCTTGACCCAAGGAACATTCCTGTGAAGTTTGGTTGCAATCAAGCAAGTGGTTTTGAAGAAGAAGATGTTTGAAGAAATTGTTGACGCACAACGCACGACGCCGGACATTGACTGACCACAAAAGCTCACCTTGAGCAGTCAGGTGAGCTAAAAATGACAAACAGTGTAGACCATGGTTAGAAAGCTCTTTAAGGAACATTCTGATAAGGAGCTACGCTGTTTGAATAGGAAATGTATACTCTTTACAATTACATTATTTGTAAATGCCGAATATACTCGTTGCTAGGGTTGAATGTTTTATGGTTCATAGGAAATCATAATACCTGAACATTCAACCCTTGATATGTACAGTGTACATGTGTAGAGTGCACTTGTCCTATGCAAACAGTGGATATGTTTATCTGAACGGTTTATCACTTTCCAATATATTGTTAAATTCAATCCTAAATAAGCAACAAGAGGGCCATGGCCCTTAATTCGCTCACCTGCGGTCATTGTGCCATAGCTTAACCCTTTGAATCCTAGTCCCGCATATGGGCGTCCTTTTCAAACAGTGTATATGTGAATAGTACACTTGCCTGTGCAAACAGTGAAGATCCAGATCAGAGGGCTCCTTTCAGGGTCTTCACTGTCATAATGCCAAAAATGGACAAAAACAACCATTAAAAGCCAGAAATGGTCTAGACTAAAATCGAAAACTGAAATTGTCCACTTAAAGTTTCAGTGAGGAAAGAGTTAATAGGCAAGACAACATTTTAATATAGCTGTAAATGGAGTTATCTTCCAGACAAAAAAAACCATGACAAATTGGAATAACTTAAAAAAATATTGTTGGCAGAGTTATGGCCCTTATCCATGACACTTTTTCTTATCAAGCTACATGTATTTCTATATGATTATTTATTGCCCATTCTTCTTTACTTTCAACCTGCTATAAGTTATCATCTACTTAGATATAGATACCATTTCTTATATCTTACATTTTTATGACTGTATAAAGTGGAATTATTTTCTTTAGAGGAGGAATAAATTAAAGGCGTAAAAAGGCATATGTATGGGGTAATGGGTTAACATCAGTAGAACTGGAGTTATCTCAAAGACTAGAAAATATGACACTGGGAAATAACTCAACAAGAGCACCGCAAGCCGGGCACATTATACGCCCGTCAAAACGATCTTAGAATGTAGTCATACCAAAACCCTATCAAGGTAAAAAAAAAGGGGAAGAACCCTGAAAGTTAGGGGTCATATGCTGACCAAGTTTCAAAAGGATGGGAATAAATTTGTTTGAGAAAGAGAGCTACAAACAAAAAAATGCCCGTTTGTGACGATAAAAGGGGCATAACTCTTGAATGTCTGGGGCTATCTTGCTGGTTATGTAGCTTGACCGAGACATTATGGTCATACACATGCTGACAAAGTTTCAAAAGGATTGGAATAAATTTATTTGAGTTAGAGAGCGGACAAACTAAAAAATGCCCGTTTTTGACAAAATAAGGGGCATAACTCTTGAATGTCTTGGGCAATCCTGCTGGTTATAGAACATAACCGAGACATTATGGTAATACACATGCTGACCAAGTTTCAAAAGGATTGGAATAAATTTGTTTGAGTTAGAGAGCGGACAAAATAAAAAATGCCCGTTTTAGATGAAAAAAGGGGCATAACTCTTGACTGTCTGTGGCAATCTTGCTGGTTATGAGACATAACTGAGACATTATGGTCATACACATGCTGACCAAGTTTCAAAAGGCCTGAAATAAATTTGTTTGAGTTAGAGAGCGGACAAACTAAAATATGCCCGTTTTTTACGAAAAAAGGGGCATAACTCTTGAATGCCTGGTGCAATCCTGCTTGTTATCAAACTTGACAGAGACATTATGGTCATACACATGCTGACCAAGTTTCAAAAGGATTACAATAAATGTGTTTGAGTTATAGAGCGGACAAACTAAAATATGCCCGTTTTTTACGAAAAAAGGGTATAACTCTTGAATGTCTGGGGCAATCCTGATGGTTATCGAACTTGACCGAGATATTATGGTCATACACATGCTGACAAAGTTTCAAAAGGATTAAAATAAATTTGTTTGAGTTAGAGAGCGGACAAACTAAAATATGCCCGTTTTTTACGAAAAAAGGGGCATAACTCTTGAATGTCTTAAGCAATCCTGCTGGTTATAGAACATAACCGAGACATTATGGTAATACACATGCTGACCAAGTTTCAAAAGGATTGGAAGAAATTTGTTTGAGTTAGAGAGCGGACAAACTAAAAAGTGCCGGTTTTAGATGAAAAAAGGGGCATAACTCTTGACTGTCTGTAGCAATCTTGCTGGTTATAAGACATAACTAAGACATTATGGTCATACACATGCTGACTAAGTTTCAAAAGGCCTGAAATAAATTTGTTTGAGTTAGAGAGCGGACAAACTAAAATATGCCCATTTTTTACGAAAGAAGGGGCATAACTCTTGAATGCCTGGTGCAATCCTGCTTGTTATCAAACTTGACAAAGACATTATGGTCATACACATGCTGACCAAGTTTCAAAAGGATTACAATAAATGTGTTTGAGTTATAGAGCGGACAAACTAAAATATGCCCGTTTTTTACGAAAAAAGGGGTATAACTCTTGAATGTCTGGGGCAATCCTGCTGGTTATCGAACTTGACCGAGATATTATGGTCATACACATGCTGACAAAGTTTCAAAAGGATTAAAATAAATTTGTTTCAGTAAGAGAGCGGACAAACTAAAATATGCCCGTTTTTTTACGAAAAAAGGGGCATAACTCTTGAATGTCTTGGGCAATCCTGCTGGTTATAGAACATAACCGAGACATTATGGTAATACACATGCTGACCAAGTTTCAAAAGGATTGGAATAAATTTGTTTGAGTTTAGTCTAGTTGCTTAGGGTGAAAATCGTTACTTGGTGGATTAAAGCATAAAACTTTGTATACGGGTTGCATTTGCAGTAAATAATCATAATAATTAGGGGTGCCCGACCTGGCTGCCCTATTTCGGCCAAAATCCAAAATGGCGTCCAAAATGGCCGCCATAAAATAAGAAGTTTTGAAAAACGCCATTATTTCGTAATTTTTCCTAATTAAAAGTGTCAATAGATGTGTAAACTGGACAGAAAGACTGTACTGTGATATAGTTGGACCCATTTATATAATAAAATTGTTTATTTTCTATATAAAAACTTAATTTCTTTAATCTGAATAGAACAGAATAGAACATAACTCGTCTAAGGCATTGACTGACACTTCACAAATGTATATTGTTATTATTTACCCGAATAAGATGGTTCTGAATTTAAATTGAATACATAATCACAATCAATTTATTCAACGTGTTCAACATTATTAGAAAATATCATTCTTTCTTTCTAATCAGAATACAATCGAACCTCGATATCACATGTATTTACTGCGTGCTAGAACTGATTTAAGTTGAATATTCTCGTATTTTTTTCAGTTGAAAATCGATTATTCATTCATGCTTAAGTCAAACATGTCTGTGTTTAAAAGTTAGAAGGTGCTTAAGATACATTTAACTTTGAAATATGGGTATGTCGACTAAAGACAGTTTCGAGTTTTCAAGGTTCGATTGTATAACAGTTGTACTAGTATGTCAGTTTTGCAGTACATAGCCTACATGCATTTCGTGATCAGGATAATTCATAGTTTATTTTGCATACACTTAAACATCAATTGAGTAGTTTAGCATATATACTTTCTAGAGCATGGTGGCATTGCCTTATAGCCCGTTTAAGTTCTCTGCAGTTTTCTGTTTTTTTGTGAGTGTTCTCCAGGGAAGTGGTCAAATATCATTTAATTTGGTCCAACGAAAGGCGTCTTGATACGGGAAATTCTGGTCTGACTATATACTTAAGAACCAAATAATGGTTTGGTAGAGGCTTCTATTGGCGTGTTGTAATAGAGGTGGTAGGTCCTGCATAGCTTAACATTTTACCCTGAGGAAACAGTTCCTGCCATAGGTCATTGACTTTGTATAGTTGTGATGTATGATCATAACGTATTCAAGTGATTCGTTCGATGCACTTATATGCTTCACTCTGCACTAACAATGGTATTTATAAATGGATTCCTCAAAGCAACAGAAAATGATGCCATTACTTGAGAACATGAACGATGTCTTGGACATGAAGACTTATTCTTGTATCCGCTTCCTCGTGGTCATGGAGCGGCATTTGCGTACTACAGCCTTTGGAAACAACAGATTGGCATACAGTGATGTAAATCACTTTGTTTCTATGGTTTTCATTGGCAGCCACATCTCCCGTCAAGATATCAAAACGCTCTTCTTTAGATATTTAAGTTCTAATGAAATAAGTAGAAATTCACTGGTAGTCTTGTCTGATGTGAAACGTCCTTCCTTTTGCCTTTCCCCTCTTTTCCTCGGATTGCCCCTTTGTGACTATATGTATCACTTTTGTGTGGGTCGCACACAACATCAACCTTTTAGCAACTTTGAAACTGTCTGTTTGTCCATGGTATGAAAGCATTTTGACTGTACTATGTCATATCCAACATGTGGTAGTTCCTGTTTATTATTTGGGTCTAGGTTCTCCAATGGTTCCGACTTGCAGGTTGAATGTCTCAGTCTTTCCTGCTGAGAACAAATTTGGTGCCAAGGCTGATTTCCATTGGGAAAGAAGTTATTCTGGGCCTGAGTTTATAAAATTCTAAGCAAAGATTTCATAGACATGTATAACTAGTATTTGCATACATAAGTCTACTGTTCTGGGCCACATCATCTTCGCGTACTTGGGGAACTGTGAAAAGTTGACTAAAAATAATATTATTGCTTTTTAGTTCATCATTGTTATGTTTCACTTTTGACTTTCCTTTAGTGATTGGTATTGCAAAAAGTGGAATTTTGTAGTTATTTATTGGAATCTGCATTGGTTAGGTCCTGTCTATTACCACTTGTTGCACATATTCTTGCATCACTGTCTAAATTGTGCCTAAAGCATTTCTTGCAGTCATGCGTATGAAATTTCAGAATGAATCACACCGCTCATGTGACTCTTCTAGAAATGGAGTTTTCATACTGTTCGATTGTTTACACAAATTATTGACCTACTTACCTTTTAAAAGTCTCTTGTTTTGAGGATCTAATGGTTATGGCTACAAAACTTTTTTTATCAAGTTTAATTTTCTGAAATTCATTTAGAATTTTAACATTACAGGCCAAGATATCACCCAGCCTTTATGTACATCCAGATTCTCTGTTAGTTCAATGTCACCTTGATTGTTCTGCTCATTTGCCCGATGAAGCGATTCGACAGAAAATTTGTGATTTATTTTTGGGAATACCCAGTATTTTTGGATAACATTGTTGCTGGTATCAGATAGTGATTTCATAATTCTTGTATGAACTTGTAGCCAGTGTGTATTGTTGGTGTGGTAAAGAATAAGGAAGAATATGGGACAAGCTGCTCTAAAATGCTGACTTAAAGTGTGCAGTTTAATTCACAATGTGCACGTACAAAAAGGAGAACCGGCATCTCTAAACGTAGTATAAGGTCCAAGTATTTGAATGTAGAACACTTTCCTGTCATGTTGTTCTTCCAGGCAACACATATTCCGTCATCTGCTTGATAATTCATAATTTGGAATGATTCCTGTTTTAATTTAGCTTATACCAAAAACTGTCACTTTGTAAGCATATCGTGTTTTAATTAAATAGTCAAATGAGTTGCAGAAATGAAGGAATCGGCTGTTCCCGGTGTTGCCACATCAGCTTTTGTTAAGGCTTGACCATCCAGATTCGTCTCACAGCTACCGACAACCCTTCAGATGGCAATCTCAATAGTCGAAATGGAGACCTCCAAGCATCATCACGTAGACATTTTCGCAATGTGAATCTGTCCAGTTCCACTGAACGTATTTGGCTAAAGTAAAGAGTAAATCTCTCTAGGCTCTCAAGCTGTCAGTAGGGCACCTACCCAATTACCCATCCCACAAACAACACCGTTGTCCTCGTCCATTGTGTAGGAACTAATAGTTGAATTTTTTTCTTGATATACTAAACTAAACTAATAAGAAATAAAGTCAATACCTAATCAAAGTAATGCAAAATACTAGATTTCGATGAGACAAACAGTTTCAACTCAATAATATGGTCGTTATTACCAATTATTTTGGCACGAATGGGCTTCTGTAGTTTTCAAAATGAACTTGGAGAGGTCTAACGAAAAAAGCATATTTGCTTTTTTTTTTTATAATATATTTACATTTTATAGGCAATATATGTTTCATCTAATTGGTTATTGTGCATTTCCATAATTTTATTCCATAGGAAAATGCTGATGAAATGTTACAAGCTGCGTGTTTGCAGCAAGTCACGAAAACCCATGACAATTACTTTTTCTATACTATGTAATTACATGATTAATTCTCATTTCAGTTAAACGTACTACATGTTTTGGCTATTTATCAGCCATAATTTCAAAAATCGAAATCATATTGTGTCATGATTATCAGACGCTCAAATCAGAAAAAAAACATGGTATGGTGGCCTCAATGAGACATAACCTAAATTCCATAATCCATCAAACAAATGTTTTTTCTTTAATAATTTGTAGCAAATAAGTTACTATTTTATATCTACGTTTTTCTTATAATATTTATGTCATAAAACATGGAATTTTTAGTATCATTCAGATTTATCGGCCCTAGCTTAAAAATGGGCCACTTTTTATCACATTCTCAATAATTTTTCGCGTGCTGCACTGTTTTCAATAGAAAATACGCATCAAATGTAAATTTATCACACATATACTATACAGTTTATGTATATTTTCCATTAATCTGCTCCACAACATCACATTATATTGCAGTTCCTACTGCTGAAATGGAGCTATAAAAAGTCTGTATACGTTAGCCGCCATTTTGAATTTTTCAAAAAGTAGGTCACCTAGCCCGGGCACCTATATGCCATTTGATTCTATAGGTGTCATACTATACATGTGAGAAGTTTGATGCTTTAATCCACTCTGTAACGATTTGGCCAAAAAATGGACATAAGCAACTAGACTAGTTAGAGAGCGTTAGAGGTCCGTTAGGCAAAGCTACATGCCAAATCTAAAAGGCCTAGGCCATACAGTTTTTTAAAGGTTTTCCAATGAAAAACTGATAAGCCCGGGGGTGGGGCCATTTTTTACCCAGGGGTCATTATTTGAACAATCTTGCAAAAAAGTTCACTACATGATGCTACATGTGAAATTTGGTTGTACTAGGACTTATAATTATTGACAAGAAAATATTTAAAGTTTTGACTTAAGTTGTCAATATTACGTAAATACGGAAAATGACCATGCCCTCTGGCGGCCATGTTTTTGACAGATCATAATTCTTTGAACAATTCTGATAGTATATTAATTGAGAAACATTTTGGTGAAAACCAAATTGAAATCGGACCAGTCGTTTTTTAGAAAAATATTTTTTTAGATATTCTGCATGGTTGCCATGGCAACAAGACCGATTGCCCCACCCACTTTTTTTGAACATTTTTTGAAGCTCACAACTACAGTATGTATATGACTAAGTTTGGTTAAAATTGGGCTATTGGTTTCAGAGAAGAAGTTATTTGAAACAAATTGTGAACAGACAACACGGACATGGACAATTTAAAAATTTGACTTACGACCGTTTTTGTCGTACAAAGTTTTATGAAACGGGCCCCTGCTTTACTTTCAACCTTTTCTAAGTGGCTATCTTACCAGTTCATGGGGTAAATGGTAAAATTGGCATATTGATAAACAAGAGTGGTGAGATTTCATACTTTGTTTTGATGATGTGATGTTCTATGATGTGTGATATATACAATGTCTCTACACTTCATTATCTCCCTTGTCTCTGTTTTCGTTATTTCCCTTGTCTCTATTCTCATTATCTCCTTTTTCTCTGTTCTTATTATCTACCTTACCTCAGTATCTCCCTTTTTCAATTCACCTTAATATCTCCCTTGCTTTTTCTCAGTATCCCCCTTGTTTTCATTTTCATCTCGGTTTCTCTCTCTTGTCACTGTTCTTATAATCTCTCTTACCACATAATCTCCAATTTCTCAATTCACCTTATTTTTTCCCTTGTTTCTGTTCTTATTATCTCCCTTCGTCTCTGCTCCGATAATCTCCCTTACAAGAATCATTCTAGAGAATGACATAAACATTTTCTTAGTTCTGATTGGACAATAAATAATAATCAATCTACATCCCCCTGTAACTTTTAATTCAGGGCTGCCATTTCTCCGGATTTTCCTAAGTATTCGGATTTTTATCCTAGCAGATCGTAGCTTAAAACAGGCTGAAAGTAAAGCAGAATGCGCCTTAAGGCGCATTCTGCTTTGCTTTCAACCAGTTTTAAGCAGTCATGTGTCTTCAAAACAAGAAACAGACTATGGGGTAAATGTACGATTAGTAAAATTGCGTCTGAAAAATAGAAAATTTGATATCTTAGGATTTTTATGATCAACTTATGGCAGCCCTGTTAATTAGAAATTCTAGTTTTGAAATAAGTCGTGCCTATTTTGTTTGTTTAAACAATATAATCATACAAGAGGGCCAGAATGGCCCTTGATCGCTCACCTGACAATGGTGACACTAGGACGGGTCACGTGATTTCAGAAAAAAAGATTTGTAAAAGGTGACCCCCAGGGCGGGGCCAATTTTGACCCCAGGGGCAAAATTTGAACAACTAAGATAGAGGACCCGTAAACGATGATATGTGCAAAATATCTTAACTCAGTGTACTATGGTTTCAGACAAGAAGATTTTTGAAGTTTTCATTGAAAAAATCTATTTTTAGCTCCGGTGACCCAGATATGCAACAGACCAGAACCAATTCATCCATATATGTGAAGGACCTCTAAAAGTTACATCATGCCAAATATCAAAGCTCTGGTCATATTGGTTCCAGAGAAAAAGATGATTGAACATTTCACTATATAACTCTAGGTAAAACTGTGATCCCCGGCGCGGGGCCAATTTTGACCCAAGGCATAAAATTTGAACACCTTTAATAGAGGATCTGTTGACGATGATATGTGCAAAATATCTAAGCTTAGTGTACTATGGTTTCAGACAAGAAGATTTTTTAAGTTCTCATGGAAAAAAATCTATTTTTAGCTTCGGTGACCCAGATATGCAAAGGACCGAAACCGATTCAACAACATAAGTCAAATACCTCTAGAAGTAATACCATGCTAAATATCAAAGCTCTGGACATATTGGTTTCAGAGAAAAAGATGTTTGAACATTTCACTATATAACTCTATGTAAAACTGTGACCCCCGTGGCGGGGCCAATTTTGACCCCAGGGGCAAAATTTGAACAACTGTGATAGAGGACCTATAGGTAATGCTATGTGCAAAATATCTAAGCTCTGGCTCTTGTGGTTTGTGACAAGAAGATTTTTTAAGATTTCCTTATTTTTTCACTTTGGTTGCCATAGCAACCAGAGTTCTGCATGGTTTCAAATTCTTTGAACAACTTTGAAAGAGCTTGACCCAAGGAACATTCCTGTGAAGTTTGGTTGCAATCAAGCAAGTGGTTTTGAAGAAGAAGATGTTTAAAAAATTGTTGACGCACAACGCCGGACATTGACTGACCACAAAAGCTCACCTTGAGCACTTTGTGCTCAGGTGAGCTAAAAATGACAAACAGTGTAGACCATGGTTAGAAAGCTCTTTAAGGAACATTCTGATAAGGAGCTACACTGTTTGAATAGGAACTGTATACTCTTTACAATTACATTATTTGTAAATGCCGAATGTACTCGTTGCTAGGGTTGAATGTTTTATGGTTCATAGGAAATCATAATACCTGAACATTCAACCCTTGATATGTACAGTGTACATGTGTAGAGTGCACTTGTCCTATGCAAACAGTGGATATGTTTATCTGCACGGTTTATCACTTTCCAATATATTGTTAAATTCAATCCTAAATAAGCAACAAGAGGGCCATGGCCCTTAATTCGCTCACCTGCGGTCATTTTGCCATAGCTTAACCCTTTGAATCCTAGTCCCGCATATGGGCGTCCTTTTAAAACAGTGTATATGTGAATAGTACACTTGCCTGTGCAAACAGTGAAGATCCAGATCAGAGGGCTCCGAAAGGAGCCCTCTGATCAGGGTCTTCACTGTTTGTCATAATGCCAAAAATGGACAAAAACAACCATTAAAAGCCAGAAATGGTCTAGACTAAAATCGAAAACTGAAATTGTCCACTTAAAGTTACAGTGAGGAAAGAGTTAATAGGCAAGACAACATTTTAATATATCTGTAAATGGAGTTATCTTCCAGACAAAAAAAACATGACAAATTGGAATAACTTAAAAAAATATTGTTGGCAGAGTTATGGCCCTTATCCATGACACTTTTTCTTATCAAGCTACATGTATTTCCATATGATTATTTATTGCCCATTCTTCTTTACTTTCAACCTGCTATAAGTTATCATCTACTTAGATATAGATACCATTTCTTATATCTTACATTTTTATGACTGTATAAAGTGGAATTATTTTCTTTAGAGGAGGACTAAATTAAAGGCGTAAAAAGGCATATGTATGGGGTAATGGGTTAACATCAGTAGAACTTGAGTTATCTCAAAGACTAGAAAATATGACACTGGGAAATAACTCAAAAATGACATTGACCTTTGTAGGACATGACCTAAGTTATAAAGTTTCTAACTTTAACAAAGTTATGGCTAAGATTAAAGTTGTGGACTGACAGACAAACAAATTGACAAACAAGAGCCCCACGGCCCTAAATCGCTCACCTGAGGAACTATTGTGTTATACTCAATGCAAAATTGCATTTATGTGGACTGTTGCATGAAACTGAAACAACTCGGAATGGGCATTTTTTGACCCTGGGGTTATGATTTGAACAATTTTGGTAGCGGACCATAAGGCAAAGCTAGATGTCAAATATATAAGGTATGACCCTTACGGTTTCAGACAAGAAGATTTTTAAAGGTTTTACTACATAAGTCTTTGTAAATCTTATAAGCCCCGGGGCAGGGCCATTTTTTATCTTGGGGTCATGATTTGAACAATCTTGGTAGAGGACCATAAGGCAAAGCTAGATCCCAAATATAAAAGGTCTGGTCTTAGGGTTTCAGAGAAGAAGAGTTTTAAAGGTTTATTTCTATATAAGTCTATGTAAAACTGATAAGCCTCGGGGCAGGACCATTTTTGACCTGGAGGTCATGATTTGAACAATCTTGGTAGAGGACCATAAGGCAAAGCTAGATGCCAAATATAAAAGATCTGGGCCTTACGGCTTCAGAGGAGAAGATTTTTAAAGGTGTTCCTATATAAGTCTATGTAAAACTGATAAGCCCCGGGGCGGGTTCATTTTTGACCCTGGGGTCATGATTTGAACAATCTTGGTAGAGGACCATAAGGCAAAGCTAGATGTCAAATATAAAAGGTATGGGCCTTACGGTTCCAGAGAAGAAGATTTTTAAAGGTTTTCCTATATAAGTCTATGTAAAACTGATAAGCCCCGGGGCGGGGCTATTTTTTACCCTGGGGTCATGATTTGAACAATCTTAGTAGAGGTCCGTTAGGCAAAGCTACATGCCAAATCTAAAAGGCCTAGGCCATACAGTTTTAGGGAATAAGATTTTTAAAGGTTTTCCTATGAAAATCTGATAAGCCCGGGGGGGGGGGGGGGGGGGGCATTTTTGACCCGGGAGTCATTATTTGAACAATCTTGCTAAAAGTTCACTACATGATGCTACATGTGAAATTTGGTTGTCCTAGGACTTATAGTTATTGACAAGAAAATATTTAAAGTTTTGACTTTAGTTGTCAATATTACGTAAATACGGAAAATGACCATGCCCTCTGGCGGCCATGTTTTTGACAGATCATAATTCTTTGAACAAATCTGATAGTATATTAATTGAGAAACATTTTGGTGAAAACCAAATTGAAATCGGACCAGTCGTTTTTTAGAAAAATATTTTTTTAGATATTCTGCATGGTTGCCATGGCAACAAGACCGATTGCCCCACCCACTTTTTTTGAACATTTTTTGAAGCTCACAACTACAGTATGTATATGACTAAGTTTGGTTAAAATTGGGCTATTGGTTTCAGAGAAGAAGTTATTTGAAACAAATTGTGAACAGACAACACGGAAACAATATGCCCCCAACTGCAGGGGCATAAAAATGTAGCAGACAACACCAAATGCTGCTGTTACAGTGAACCTGTCTGCTATACATATATTGAATGTTAACTATGACCTAGATATTCAACCGACCAGAACCATTTGAACAAAATAGGTAAAGGACATTTAGAAGTGTCACCATGCCAAATATCAAAGCTCTGGCCATATTAGTTTCAGTGGAGAAGACGTTTGAAATTTTCACTATATAACTCTATGTAAAACTGTGACCCCCCGGGTCAATTTTGACCCCAGGGACATAATTTGAACAAACTTGTTAAAGGACCTGTAGATAATGCTATGTGCCAATTCTAAGCTCTGGCCCTTGTAGTTTCAGACAAGAAGATTTTTTAAGATTTCCTTTTTTTTAAGATTTCCTTATTTTTTAAGATTTCCTTATTTTGGTTGCCATGGCAACCAGAGTTCTTCATTATTTTCAATTCTTTGAACAATTTTGAAAGAGCTAGACCCAAGGAACATTCCTGCAAAGTTTGGGTGAAATATGTCAAGCGGTATAGGAGAAGATGTCATATGAATCAATTGTTAACGACGACGGACACAGGGCCATCCCAATAGCTCACCTTGAGCCTTTGGCTCAGGTGAGCTAAAAATGGACTTAATTGGAATTTGGAATTGCCCATTAAAAGTGTTGAGGGGTGCATTGCGGTAATGGTAGTTAATATTTGATATCAACGTGTTACTATTTATAGTCAGGCATACAATCATAGTCAATATTTCACATGAACTAAACAACACTTCAAATCAGCAATTCCAATTTCTAAATAGCTACTTTATGCTGATCCATTTTTGACTCTTTTGGGGGTTTATCTTTCCTCAATAATATGCGAGAGAGACAAAAATTGCAGACGCTGACTAGAGCGCTTCTTCAGGAAATCTATATAACTTATAACTTAGTTCAATGTAAGCTCATACAGTGCTCCCACCCTACAACGGCCCTCCGAAAACAATTAAATCCCTAACAACAATGCTTGCCGCCGTTTCCCAGTGTTCCCTCCCTACAACAGCCATCCGAACGACGATTCCCTCCTTACAACAATGCTTGCCACTGTTCCCCAATGCTCTTTCCCTACAATGGCCTTTTTCTTTACAACAATGCTTGTGACTGTTTTAAATAAGACATTTGTGTTTAAAGCTTTCATATTTGCAATATAATCTGCTTGAAATTTATGTCTGCTACTTTTTCTCAAAATAACATGAATCCAGATCAGATGCCGCGTAACACAGCATTTGATCTGGATTCAAGATATTTGCAAATGTAAGTCAAATCTTAATTTTCCTTCCCTATAACTCCCTTTGAACAACACACACACTGTTGGGGTGTTGTTGTAGAGAGGGATAACTGTATTATAAATATTACAAATATGCAAACCAGTTTGTCTACACAATTTCTTCACCAGTTTACATACTTTCTTAACCAGTCTACATGATTTCTTAACCAGTCTACATACTTTCTTAACCAGTTTACATAAGTTCTTAACCAGTTTACATACTTTCTTTACCAGTTTACATAATTTCTTAACCAGTTTACATACTTTCTTAACCAGTCTACACGATTTCTTAACCAGTCTACACGATTTCTTAACCAGTCTACACGATTTCTTAACCAGTCTACATAATTTCTTAACCAGTTTACACGATTTCTTAATCAGTCTACAAAATGTCTTAACAAGTCTATATAATTTCTGAAATAGTCTAGTAAAAGTCATTCATAAAAGTCTTCTCTTACTTTTCAGTTGTGCCAGATAACATTTTGTTACTATAAATAGCTCAAAACAGCAGTTTAGCAAACCTATTGTTCTACATAATTTCTTAACCAGTCTACTAAAAGTCATACTTAACCAATAATCCAATAGCCTGTTTCTTGTTTTGAAGATAAGTGACCACTTAAATCAGGTTAAGGCACATTCTGCTTTACTTTCAACCTGCTGTAAGCTTCAATCTGCTAGAATAATGGAAATATTTCTTATGATGTACATTATTTACTGTAAAAATTGAAACTATTTTCTTCAGTGGAGGAATAAATAAATAAAGAGGCGAAAAAGGTGCATTTATGGCGGAAAGGGTTAAAAGTTACGTTAGCATGTCAGCTGCTTTACATTTAAACAAATACACCATGCCCATTGATGTGGCCATGACCCAGGGCTCCAGATAAGCTGAACAAAACCAACAATTTCTCACTTATTTCAGCACCAAATTCTATTGTGTTCGACTCATTAGAATAGTCTCTTTAAGACGATTCTAATGAGTAGTGACACCATAGGGTTTAAAGCAGAATTAAAGATTTTAATTTTTGAAATACGCCCCTTATCTGGAGCCCTGCATGACCTTTAAATAACCTTAACCTTTGTCTGACATGACATAACTTGTGCTGAGCTCAAATACTTCTTAACCCTTAGCCTGCCAGTCACAACTTTAGCTCCATATGCAAACAGCTTGGATCCGGATGAGACGCCGAGTAACTCGGCATCTCATCCGGATCCAAGCTGTTTGACACTCGGACAACATTTTCAGCAATTTTGAGCAACTTTGAAGCACTTTGAAACTTGTAGCAGACGAGAAATATAGCAGACGACAATTTATTTGGCGGGCTAAGGGTTAAGTTAAAGTACACAATTTTTATGTAAAATATGAAATCTCTATCACAAGTATTTTCAAACATATGGCCAACATTAAAACCAGCCTATTTGACCTTGAAATAATCTCTTCATGACCTTTAGTTCCACTTAATACAGTCATGAGTAGGTACCAAAAGAAATATGTTCTATATCGTAGCAGTTGGTAGCTTGAAGCAGGATGAAAGTAAAGCAAATTGCGACATTATTGATATTTTTGATTTACTATCAACCTGCTTAAAATGGTTACCTGTCTTCAAAACCAGAAACAGGCTATAGGGTAATCAGGACTCCAGATAGGGGGCGTTTTTACAAAAGCTAAAATCTTCATTTCTGAATTTAATTCTATGGTGCCACCATTCATTAGAACCGTCTCGAAGAGACAATTCTAATGAGTAGTCACACCGTAGTATTTGGTGCTGTCATGCTAAGAAAATGTTGGATTTGTTCCGATTCCTCCCTCTTATCTGGAGCTCTGGATTGTAATGGTTTAAAACAACGGTATAGGCAACTCACATGCCCAATTAGATCAAATAAAATACAAGCGCCTGTGGGTACAGGCAATTCACATGTCCAATTAGATCTAATACAATCAAGCACTTGTGAGTACAGGCAATTCAAATGTCCAATTAGATCTAATACAATACAAGCGCCTGTGGGTACAGGCAATTCACACGCCCAATTAGATCTAATACAATACAAGCACCTGACAATTCACACGCCCAATAAATTATACAGTTCGTCATCGTCTATCACTTGTTCCTCTTCTTCAGATTCAGTCTTCTCCTCTGCCTTGTCAGATGTCTGCGACTCCTCGTCGGCTTCCGTTGGTTCAGCTGGGTCGTACATATTATCAACCTCTTCTGTTAATGGAGCCGGCTTGAGTTCACTACCGTGGATAATAGCGGCAATTCTGGCATCCAGGTCTTGACGCTCCTGTGAAATAACAGAATTTCTGTAAAACTGAACAAATCCAGGTCTTGACGCTCCTGTGAAATAACAGAATATCTGTAAAACTGAACAAATCCAGGTCTTGACGCTCCTGTGAAATAACAGAATTTCTGTAAAACTGAACAAATCCAATGTTATCTCAATCATTTAAGCCTCAAATCCTATAGTGTTACTACTCATTTGAATTGTCTCTATGAGATAATTCTAATGAGTAGTGACACCATAGAGTTTCATGCAGAAATAAAGAGTTTAATGTTTGAAACACCCTCCTTATTTAAAGCAGTAATTCGGGCATAATGGTCTTGACGTTCCTGTTTAAACTGAACAAATCCAACATTTTCTCCGTCAAATATGAGATCTCCATCACATTAACTTTGAAACTTATGACCAAGGATAAATGCAGCCTATTTGACTACTAAAGGACCTTGACCTTTGAATGACATGACACTACTTTAACATGGCGGGGCTTCTTTAGTTTTGATATGCATGCCAAATATAAAATCTATATAATACCAAGATTTAAAAAGCCCATCCAAAAGTCTTTAACCTGGTGATAAGGGATAAATAAAGGCCAAATCTAAAACATTTTGTAGATGTGTTAATTAATTCGTAATTTTCTACATTATTCCTAAATATTGACCAACAAACACCTGTCCAAACTAGAAACAAGATATAGAGTAAAGGATTAAGACGCGAAATGTTTAAGAAATAGCTGCTATGGTGACACTTACTTCAGCTGTGGTTAACAAGCGAAATGTTTAAGAAATAGTTGCTATGGTAACACTTACTTCAGCTTCAGGGAGTGGTAAACAAGCGAAATGTTTAAGAAATAGTCGCTATGGTAACACTTACTTCAGCTTCAGGGGGTGGTTAACAAGCGTAATGTTTAAGAAATAGTCGCTATGGTAACACTTACTTCAGCTTCAGTGGGTGGTTAACAAGCGTATTGTTTAAGAAATAGTCGCTATGGTAACACTTATTTCAGCTTCAGGGGTGGTTAACAAGCAAAATGTTTAAGAAATAGTCGCTATGGTAACGCTTACTTCAGCCTCAGGGGTGGTTAACAAGCGTAATGTATAAGAAATAGTCGCTATGGTAACACTTACTTCAGCTTCCTCCTCGGAATCCGATTTAAACTCGTCCTCCTCCATCTGACTGTCAGCTTGGGCCATTTTTGCTATCGAGTGCAACATCTCCGAAGCCTTGGCAAAACTGGCCAACCGATCTTCAATATTTTCTATTTTATCATCAGCTGACTCACTTTCATCTGCGGTGTCAAGTTTCTCTTCAAGGTCTAAGTTTGGGGAGAAATTGCTTGGATCTAAGTCATTTTCTTCTGACTTTGAAACACTGGCGTCCAACTCATTTTGGCTGCTTTTATCAGTGTCTTTATTAATATTGTTAGTGTCAATAGAACCAGGATTAATACCAGGTGTGCTACCACTACTAGAGTCTGAGATCACCCCATTCTGTTCTGTTGAATCCCCCTGTCTATGGTCCACTTCCCCATTTAAGTCTAAATTTGAATATGCATGATTTAAATTGTCTTGGCTAGCCACACCTTTATCAACACTTGCCCCGCCTCCATCAACACTAGTCCCGCCTTCAACACTAGCCACACCTTTATTAGCACTAGTCCCGCCTCCATCAATACCAGCCACACCTCTATCAGCACTAGTTCCGCCTCCATCAATACCAGCAACACCTCTACCAGCAATTTTAGTCCCGCCCCCAACAACACTATCATTAATTAAGTCAAGCCCAGGAATTACTGTAGAACTTGTGTCAAAACCAGAAAATGAACTATTACCAAAGAATGACTGATTGTTAGTGTCTGCAGTATGAAACAATGGATTTGATTGGTTCAGAGTGTCAGTGTTTTCCATTAGTGAATGTGATTGGTCAAGTTCATCTGCATTTTCTTTGTTCTCAAGCTTCTTCTCCTTTAGCTCTTTCATGATCTGAAGAAAGAAAAAATACATAAAAGACATTCATTGATCCCCCCATTGTTCTCACTAGGTGTGAAAATACAGGTAGATCATGAGAACATTGTGCAGGCAAGGGTTGAGAAATCTGAAGTTTTGTAAAAAGGCCCTTACATACTAGATCTCAAGGGTGTTTTCAATGCGTTTTACTAACCAAACTATCAAATGTATATTGCTGGCCTCACACGAAACGCCTGACTGATTATTTGCCTAGACGCTACCACCGTAAGTGCATGCTCTCCATGCTTTGACTCATACTGTCTATGGGGGTAGGTGTTACCACCCAAACTTGGTCAAGTAATGTCTTTAATCACTTCACTGCCATTAGGGTCTCAGATAAGAGCAGGGCTGCCATTTCTCCGGATTTTTCCTAAATCTTCGGATTTTTTTCTGGTACATGGTAGCTTAAAGCAAGCTTAAAGTAAAGCAGAATGCACCTTATGGCGCATTCTGCTTTACTTCCAGCCTGCTTTAAGTAGTCACATGTCAACAACACTAGAAACAGACTATGTGGTAAAGGTACGATTTGTAAAATCGCACTTTAAAAATACAAATTTGGAAAATTTAGGATTTTTCATGCCAACTTACGGCAACCCTGTAGGAGGGAGTAAACTGTACAAATCCAACATTTTCTCACTCATTTCAGCACCAAATCCTATGGTGTTACTACTTATTAGAATCATCTCAGAAGTAGTGACACTATATGGTTTAATGCAGAAATAAAGATTTTAGTTTTTGAAATACTCCCCCTTATCTGGAGCTCTGGCCGTTACACAGGCGGCTTTATCTAACTCCCTCATAAAATTCCCCACTCATATTTGAGTTCATGCTTAGCAAAAGCTCCAATCTGACCAATCAAATGCTTTATAATATGACAACGACTTACAATCTCTGTTGATCCGTCCCCAACTAGGAACAACTGTTTATATTTGCTGTAGATGTAATCCGCCTTCTTCTTTATCTGGTCACTGCCCTTGTACTTTCGACACTGTTATAAAGAATAACAAAAGATCCTGTTATCAGAGCTCCAGATCAGGGAAGTATTTCAAAACCTAAAATCTTTATTTTTGCATTAAACCCTATGGTGTCACTACTCATTAGAATCGTCTCGACGAGACGATTCTAATGAGTGGTAACACCATAGGATTCGGTGATAAAATGAGTGCGAAAATGTTTGATTTGTTCAGTTTACTCTCCCTTATCTGGAGCCCTGGTTATATTATAACATGGTAAGACAAGGCATTAATACATTCAACCCAAACAACTACAGTGCACCTCCCTACGACGACACCCAATGGGAGACATAGATTGTGGGTGTTGTTCGGAGGGAGACGTTATAGGGAGGGAAAAATAAGATTTGACCTATGTTTGCAAACAACCTGAAGTCAGATCTGTTCTATAAAGAATAACGAAAGAATCTGTTATATTATATCATAGTGGGACAAGGCATACACACATTCAACCCAAGTGACTAGTTATACGCATCATTAACAAACAGTGAACCTGTGAAAAAAACACTTGTTTTATGCAAACACTGAACCAGCATAGACCCTGATCAGAGGGCTCCTTTAATATTATAGAGCCCCCTGATAAGAGTCTGCACTGTTTGTCATTTTGTAATAGATTGTTATAATCGACCCTATAGCCATCACTGGACTGGACTTAATTGGAAGGTGGAATTGTTCATTAAAAGTTTCAGGGATGAATGTGTTTAAGAACACAAGATACTTCAGTAACAAACTTCATTGATGGAAAGAGATTGACGAGTGAAAAAATCTTTCACAAGGTTCATAACTCTTACATCTGATGATCAGTAACTGTGAGAGTTATTTCCCCTGTGATACCAACAAGGTTCATAACTCTTACATCTGATGATCAGTAAATGTGAGAGTTATTTCCCCTGTGATACCAACAAGGTTCATAACTCTTACATCTGATGATCAGTAACTGTGAGAGTGATCTCCCCTGTGATACCTACCTTTTTAATGGTGTTCATTATGTCCCGATTCTTTCGTAACATGGGGTAGGTGACTGGCAGCTGATCGAGGTCTTCCATGACAGCAATACACTTGTCAATATCCTGGTACAAAAATCAAACAAGAATTCAAGGTCTCACAGAGCTCAAGGTAAGGGGAGTATTTCAACAAGAGGGCCTGAAGGCCCTGATATCGCTCACCATTTGTAATGAAGCCTGATAGCTTTACCTTTGAATTTCACCCGTTTTATTCTAAATCCATTCAAGTTTGTATTCTGTAGTATAGTAGAGTAAATCAAAGGCAGATAACTAGAGCCTAAACAATACTGAAATTAAGCCTTTTTCTAGCATTTCAAAGTATATCAAGGGCAGGTAACTATTGCCACAATGATTACATTTCAACAATAATTGCACTCCTTCGAGAACGTATAGCTACATCCTTTGTGTACAAGTATAATCAAAATCCATTGAAAACTGTAGTTGCAAGAGTGTAAACGCTGTAAAATATGGCTTTTTCAGCAATTCAAAGGTAGATATCTCTTGATCTATTTGTCTGATTCCAACCATAATCACCCTTTTTCCAACTCTTATGGTCATATACAATATGAGCAAGTTTGAGAGAGCTTGAATAAATATTGTGGCCTCTAGAGCGTAAACACTGTTAAATATATCATTTTCAGCATTCAAAGGTAGATAACTCTTGACCTATTGATCCGATTACAACAAAACTTGAACTCATCCGAAGTCTTATGGGAATATACAATCTGAGTAAGTTTGAGAAATATTGGATAAAATGTGTGGCCTCTAGAGTGTAAACATCGTTAAATATGGCATTTTCAGCAATTCAAAGGTAAATAACTCTCGACCTATAAGTCTGCTTTCAACCATAATCAAACTCATCTGAACTCTTATAGTAATATACAATCTGACCAAGTTTAAGAAAGATTTGATCAAAATTGTGAACTCTAGAGTGTAAACACCGTTAAAAATGGCATTTTCAGCAATTCAAAGGTAGATTACTCTTGATCTCTTTGTCCGATTTCAACCAAAATCAAACTCATCCGAACTCTTGTGGTCATATACAATCTGGGCAGGTTTTAGAAAGATTGGATAAATACTGTGGCCTCTAGAGTGTAAACACCGTTAAATATGGCATTTTCAGCAGTTCAAAGGTAGATAACTCATGACCTATTTGTCCGATTTCAACCATAATCGAACTCATCCGAACTCTTATGGCAATATACCATCTGAGCAAGTTTGAGAAAGATTGGTTAAAAATTGTGATCTCTAGAGTGTAAACACTAAAATTGTTGACGCCGCACGACGGACAATCAAGGATTGCAATAGCTCACCCTGAGCTAGCTCAGGTGAGCTAAAAACTAAAACCTTTATTTCTGCATTAAACCCTATGGTGTTACTACTCATAGAATCGTCTCTTCCTAATATAAAACAAGAGGGCCTGAAGGCCCTGATATCGCTCACCTGTTGTCCTGAAGCCTGATAGCTTTACCTTTCTGTTTCGCCCGTTTAAATCTAAATTCATTTAAATTTGTAGTATAGCATGTAAACAATTTTGGAATACAACCTCATAATTCAAGTATAGTAGAGTAAATCAAGGGCAGATAACTAGAGCCTAAAAAATACTGAATTGAAGCATTTTCTAGCATTTCAAAGTATATCAAGGGCAGATAACTATTGCCACAATGAATAGATTTCAACAATAATTGCACTCCTTCGAGAACTTATAGCTATATACTTTGTGTGAAAGTATAATCAAAATACATTATAAATTGTAGTTGCAAGAGAGTAAACGCTGTTAGATATGGCATTTTCAGCAATTCAAGGGCAGATAACTCTTGACCTATTATTCCGATTTCAACCATAATCGACCTCATATGAACTTTTATGGTCATATATAATCTGGGCAAGTTTGAAAAAGATTGGATAAAAATTGTGGCCTCTAGAGTGTAAAAACCCTAAAATATGTCATTTTCAGCAATTCAAAGGTAGATAACTCATGACCTATTGGTCTGATTTTAACCATAATCAAACTCCTTTGAACTCTTATGGTAATATACAATCTGGGCAAGTTTGAAAACGATTAGATAAATATTGTGGCCTCTAGAGTGTAAACACTGTTAAATATGACATTTTCAGCAATTCAAAGGTAGATAACTCTCAACCTATTGTTCTGATTTCAACCATAATCAAACTCCTCTGAATTCTTATGGTAATATACAATCTGAGCAAGTTTGAGATAGGATAAACAATGTGGTGTTAAATATGGAATTTTCAGCAATTCAAAGGTAGATAACTCTTGATCTGTAGGTCTAATTTCAACCATAATCGAACTCATCTGAACTCTTATGGTAATATTTAATTTGGGCAAGTTTAAGAAAGATTGGATAAATATTGTGGCCTCTAGAGTGTAAACACTGTTAAATATGGCATTTTCAGCAATTCAAAGGTTGATAACTCTTGATCTATTGGACTGATTTAAATCAGAATCGAACTCATTCGTACTCTTATAGTAATTAACAATCTGAGCAAGTTTGAGAAAGATTTAAAAAAAATTGTGGCCTCTAGAGTGTAAACACTAAAATTGTTGACGACGAACGACTGACGCCGGACATTCAAGGATTGCAAAAGCTCACCCTGAGCTAGCTCAGGTGAGCTAACTAGAATTAGTCAAATAAAAAACAAGATTTCAATGTCTCACAGAGCTCCAGATAAAGGGGAGTATTTCAAAAGCTAAACTCTTTATTTCTGCATTAAACTCTATGGTGATTTAAGACAGAGACAAACAGAGGCTGATAAAGACAGTGATAAAGACTATCTATCTCTATCTATGGGGCGCGCTGCTTGCACGGAATCGCATGACCAAACTCCTCCACTTGTCTCTGTTTTCCATCAGTGTTGGTAGATGTTCTACTGGGCAGTTCGCATCCTCACTCAGCTGATGGATGTACATCTTTCTTGGGCGGCCCACGTTGCTCTGTCCTTGTTTAGGTGTCCATAGTAGGACATCGCTGATTAGCTTGTCTTACTTCTCCAGCAGTGTCCTGTAAAGCGCATTCTTCTCTCTCTGATTGTATGGGAGATAGGTGGTAGATGTCCATATAGTTGCTGTTTTGTTGGATGCTCAGTCCAGGATTTATCGAGAGCTGCTCATAACATTCTGGTATAGTTTCCATCTATCCTTTTCTCTTTGCAAAACATTGTGATAAAGACAGATACAGATAATGATAGAGACGTGGATTCAAACTTAATAACATTTCAATTCTAGACCCGTTTGAGATCAGCTTGTCTTAAACATCGACTCATGACAGATCCTATATTTAAGACACACACAGACTGATAAAGACGGTTAGAATTGGTGGACAGTTAAAGATAATGACATCAAAAGAAAGAGAAATAGAGATTGTGGAAAATCACACAGACATACACAGACAAAGATAGAGTCAAAGACAGACAGAGACTGTGATTAAAACAGAGACATACACAGACAGTGAAACAGCCAAGTAGAGACAGTTGAGACTCACTGCGTTGCCGGCTTTCTGTAAAGAACGTTTGATCTCCACATCCATCTGTATCAGCTTATTCTCAATCTGGGCAACTAAAAATTAAATTATATACAGTAAAAACCTCTCTATTACGACCACTATGTTTTGTTAAATATTGGGTGTTTAAGGAAAGTGACTGCTTTCTTTTTTACTGTCACCTTGCTTTAACCCTTTACCCCATAGCCTGTTTCTAGTTTTGAAGACAGGTGACCACTTAAAGCAGGTTGAAAGTAATGCAGAATGTACTTAATCCTGACTGATTAAATTGGAACTATTTTCTTTAGTGTAGGAATAAATTAAATGCGCTAAAAGGCGCTTCTATGGTGGAAAGGGTTAAGCTGTCACCCGTCTTTAATACAACCAATTAACATTAGTTTTAGTGGTTGTATTAGAGATGTTTTACTGTAGTTCTAATATAATAACCAAACAAGAGGGTCATGATGGCCTTAGAGCTCCGTGGGGACATCAATGATCATGTTAAACTTGACCTAATGGCCTAATATTTGACCCTTCATGACCTACATCAACATTGACCTAGATTTTAATAGAGCAAGCATTTCGACAAAGTTTCATTAAGATCCAATGAATTGTGCAAGTCTCTAGCATGTGATCAAGGTTTATCATGATTTGACCCAGTGACCTAGTTTTTGACCAGACATAATTCACATTCATAACAGATCTAGATTTTATTAAGGCAGATAATTTGACAAAATTTCATGAAGATCTACTGAGATTTGTAGCCTTTAGAGTGTTAACAATGTTTTTCTACAATTTGACCTAATTACCTAGTTTTATACTGGATATGACCCCAATTCAAACTTAACCTAAACTTCAATGAGACAAACATTTTCATCAAGTTTCAAGAAGATCTCTCGAGACTTGTAGCCTCTAAAGTGTTAAAATGGTGTTCCTATTTGACCTAGTTTTTAACAAGACATAACTCACATAGGAACCTGACAAAGATATTAACAGGGCTCCAGATTAGAGGGAGTAATCTGAACAAATCCAACATTTTCTCACTTATACAGCACCAAATCCTATGTGACACCACAGAAATAAAGATTTTAAAATTCTCCCCTTATCTGGAGCCTTGTATTAATAAGGCAAACATTTTAACCAATTTTCATTTTTGTAGGCCCTACAGTGTTAACAAGGTTGTTCTGTGATTTGACCTAGTGACCTAGTTTTTGACACAACATGACCAATATTCGAAGTTGACCTAGATTTCCTCTAGACAAACATTGTCATTAAGTTTAATGAAGATCCACTGAAAATTGTAGCCACTAGTGTTAACAGGTCAACTGTGGACGACAGACATCCAGCAATCCTAATAGCTCACCTTGGCACTTTGTGCAAGGTTAGCTAAAACAAGAAGTTATATGGTCCAGGGCTCTAGATAAGAGGGAGTAATCTGAACAATTCCAACAGTTTCTCACTCATGCAGCACCAAGTCATATGGTGTTACTACTCATTAGAATTGGCTCTTTGAGACGATTCTAATGAGTAGTGACACCATAGGGTTTAAAGCAGAAATAAAGGGTTCAGTTTTTGAAATACTCCCATGTATACCCCATGCATCAGGACTCCAAATAAGAGGGAATAAACTGAACAAATCTAACATTTTCGCACTCATTTCAGGGTTTAAAGCAGAAATAAAGTTTTAGTTTTTGAAATACTCCCCTTATCTGGAGCCCTGTGCATACACCTTTTAATGTCTTACATTCATTATTCCACTGAAAAAAACAGCTCCACTTTATACAGTCATGAATATGAACCATAACAGATATTACCTTTATCATAGCAGATGCTAACTTGAAGCAGGTTGAAAGTATAGCGGAAATTGATTGTGCCTTGAGGCGCAATCTGCTTTACTTTCAATCTGCTTTAAATTGTCTTCTGTCTTCAAAACTAAAAACAGACTATTGGGTAAAAGGTTAAGGTGCAATCTGCTTTACTTTCACGTAATTAGTTAGTTTCTACTAATTGTCTCATCAGAATCAAAACTATTTGCGAATCAAAATTTAATATAACAGTGTTCTTCTCTACAACAAAATCAAATTGGAGGCAGCAATTGTGTGTGTGTTGGTCGAAAGAAGTTGTTATAGGGAGGGAAACTTGAAACCAACAGATCACGATTAGGCTTACATTTGAAAACAGTTTGAATAAAGTGTTAAGTGGCGTCTGATCTTGGTTCAAGCTGATTATCACTCATCATTATTGTTCTTTTTTTGGTCATAATATTATGTTACTTTGAGATAAAAAAAAAAAGCAGACGACAGTTTTAAGTACACTATGTTGCAGCAGTTAAAGTGTAAGACAAAATCGAGGCATTTTGGGAACAACGGCAAGCATTATTGTAAGTAGGAAATCGTTGTTCGGAGGGCCGTTGTAGGGAGGGAGCATTGTATAATAAATTGACAATAATTCTGAACCGATCCATAGTGCATCCCGATAGGAATTATTGTGAATTCATTCAAGGTCAGTACTGTAATAGTTATAGAGATAAGAAAACTGTATCACTGGAAAAAAATCACATTGGCTTGTCTACCTCTACATGTGATATAATTGGTTTGTAATCGACAACAGCTGGTAGGATTGATTCTATCACCCGGCACCATGCTCAGCTAAACGATCACATATATCTATCTATCGCTACATATATCAAATGGTACCTCTACTGTGATATAATTGGTTTGTAATCGACAACACCTGGTAAGATTGATATTATCACCCGACACCATGCTCAGCTAAATGATCACATAGATCTATCTATTGTCGATAAGGTTTGACCTGACGGTTCATGCATATTCCGTCTTTTTCCGTAAGTTATTCGTTAGCTTCCAAAAACAACTACAGTGTATTGAGAATAGACAATTCAACGGTGACTCGAACTGGAATAGTGTTATCGGTTATAGATAAATACAGTCGGTGATGGCTCAGTGGTAAGGTCGCCGCGCTACCAAGGTAAGGGTATTGGGTTCGATCCCCGGTAGAGTTTTGTATTATTTATTGAATATGTACATGTATTTTTTTTAAAAATGCGGATAGACGCATGCAAACCATGACATTCATGCAATTGCATGTACATGTATATGAAATAGAGTACAGTGCTACTTGCCTAGGAAAAACTTGGCTAGAAAACTGGTCCAAAGAACACCACGTTATGCAAAACACTCCCAGAAAGCACTATGCGTTACTTTTGTATTTCGTCAAGCATCAAAAGGCATCAGGCAGCAGGCCGTTTTTCAAAAAAATTGCTGACTGAGTTATTTTAGTATCGTTTAAGGCATACTAAACTTTTAATTTTTTACTATTTACAGCCGAAGTTTACAACCCATGACCCTTCCACAACGAGTCATTAACACTATCCATTCAGCTATTACAACACAGTGACTTTTGGTATCGGCTAAGGTATATATCAATAAAGTATCCGGAAACTCCCGATTGTACCACCGATTGTACCAACGAAAGCTGACGGAAAGTGATGACCGTCAGGTCAAACCTTATTGATAATACCTCTACATGTATCAAATGGTACCTCTACTGTGATATTATTGGTTTGCAATAAACATAATCTGGTAAGATTGAAATATTATCATCCGGTACCATGCTCAGCTAAATGATCACATAGATATATCTACCTCAACATGTATCAAATGGTACCTCTATTGTGATGTTATTGGTTTGCAATAAACAAAATCTGATAAGATTGATTATATCATCCGGCATATGCTCAGCTAAATGATCACATAGATATATCTACCTCTACATGTATCAAATGGTACCACTACTGTGATATTATTTGTTTGCAATAAACAAAATCTGATAAGATTGATTATATCATCCGGCACCATGCTCAGCTAAATGATCACATAGATATATCTACCTCTACATGTATCATATGGTACCTCTACTGTGATATTATTGGTTTGCAATAAACAAAATCTGATAAGATTGATTATATCATCCGGCACCATGCTCAGCTAAATGATCACATAGATATATATACCTCTACATGTATGTAACTGTAACACTAGTGTGATAAAATCGGTTTGCAAAAAAATAACCTTTTTAGATTGATATTATCACCCTGTGCAATGATGAGTTGGGAGGCACTAATATAGAAATCATTCTGGGTATACCCTGTTTGCATATGACAGAACAATCCTGTCTGGGACATTGTTTGGTAATGACGAGTATAGTTACCGCTATGGTTTAATGAGTTGATCTATTTAACTACTGAAGCAGCATTTTTTCCATTGTTTGCCCGCTACATATGTTTACAGATATGGGAACGAAATGACTAAGTTAGTGGATACGACATGAGGTGGGTACGATGTGGTTTGGGTACGATCGGATCAGATCCTCACTGTCAGGAAACGACAAACGAGCTTCTCTCATGGACATTGTTTGTAAGTGACGAGTATACTCACCGCTATGGTTCAATTTGGCTAATCTTCACTACTTAAGTAATTGCATTGTTCATTGTTTGCATATTATACATGTATACTTTTAACCATCTACCGGCGCTATGTGACATTGTCAGGGGTATAACATGTACTAAACATCGCATTCCATTTAAATACACTTACAACACTATTTCCAACTCAATTTATATCCACTTTAACCTGCATTTATGGCGTTCTGATAGTTTGTCATTATTTCAATATACGCAAGCTAATTAGAGGAAAATATTTCACATTTACAGTACTGAAGTTGAGGATTTTCAGTTATGTTTATATCGTCAAGGGAGCTAATCAAGAGCGGTTGTTCTCATGTTATGTTTTAGTTGTCTCCCTTTACCTGTCAATTATGTCCATTTAATGACATCGTGGATCCGATAACTCGTTTAAGCCATATTAGATCTTACATAGTTCCCTATCATACGCTTAGTAACCCCTTCATTGCCTTACCATTAGTACAATGTTTATAAACAAACAGTTGGGATCCTGATCAGACATGTATGACCCCTTCATTTCCAAACCCGGGGTACAATGGTTATTACCAAACAGTTTAGATCCTGATCAGACGTTGTGCGGTCCCTTCACTGCCTTACCGAGAGTACAGTTGTTTTAAACAAAAGGTTTACGCGCCATCAGATCAGGATCAAAATTGTGTTACCCTCTTTCACTGTGTGGTCCCTTCACTGTCTTACCCGGAGTACAATGGTTATAACCTAACAGTTTAGATCCTGATGAGATACAGTGTTACCCCGTCATTGCCTTACCCGGAGTACAATAGTTATAACCAAAAAATTTGTATCCTGATCAGACTCTGTGTGACCACTTAATTTCCTTACCCGAATTTCAATGGTTATTACCCCGATCAGACGCTGTGTGGCCCTAACGATAGTACAATGGTTTTAACCAAACAGTATATGCGCCATCAGATCCGGATGAAAGTCGTTTTACCCTCTTTATGGTATAGTATTAGTCAACTTCAATTAATATTATCAAATAACCTTAAATTTAAAGCCTAAGAAAGCCTATATAAAACTGATGATGTCATGTAGAAGGGGAATCACGTTTTTGCAGTGAACGGGTTAATAAAGTCCTTGCAACCGGATTAATGCTTACTTATTTTTAAAATGTCTTATTCCGTAATACGATAATATTTTTCAGTGTAAACGACACATTACGCAAACTCAAAGCTCATAAATGTTAAATGTAGCAAAACTGTTTTTCTGTTAACTTTTTTGACAAGATCGTTTATCAACGAGTGGCAAGCAGATATTTAACCGGTTTCTTATCTGTCGCCAAACCAGTGTGCAGTTAATAGACATTGGTGTATTTAAAAGCATAAACACGTTAACCTATTATTAACCGTGATAGGCCTGGATTCAAATAAGTCGTGTTGTCTTTGTCAATTTGATCCGTGACATGAGAACTCAGAAGCGTGTTCAGTTACCATTGTTTTCGATTTAAGTTAGCAGTGTGTGCCCCTTGTACAGCGTGCAGAGTACAGGAGAGGAAACGTTTTACTTCCAAATAAACGCGTTTACGCTTAAACTATAATTTTCATTTCAAACAGTTTGGAGCCAGATAAGACACCGGGTAACCCGACGTCTGATCAGTCTCCAAACTGTTTGTCACTCAGATTAAAACTTGTAGTCAGAACTTTTAAAAAGTTGTCATTTTTTATATTTCATTGCAATGCGTTTGCGTTTGAATGGAAGAATAACGTTTTGTCCACTGTATGTCAGACCGGTAGCCAACTCGTAATCGATGGCCATCGAGTTCCTTACTGAACTCATGGCAGGGCTCACTGAACTGCAAAGTGTTCCGGTTCAGACTAAACACTGAGTAAAACGAGCCGGCTGTAAAATCGTTTGGGTGCTTGAAGCAATATAAACTTCAAACAGAACGCTCCTTAAGGAGGCTACTGGTCAGGACATACACAGAATTATATACTGTAAAACCTCTCTATTACGACCACTTAAATGAAGGATAACTCATTGTATAAGCGGGAGGTTGGTGCAAGATAAACTTACACAGTATTATATACTGTAAAACCTCTCTATTACGACCACTTAAATGAAGGATAACTCATTGTATAAGCGGGAGGTTGTGCAAGATAAACTTACACAGTATTATATACTGTAAAACATCTCTATTACGACCACTTAAATGAAGGATAACTCATTGTATAAGCAGGAGATTGGTGCATGATAAACTTACACAGTATTATATACTGTAAAACCTCTCTATTACGACCACTTAAATGAAGGATAACTCATTGTATAAGCGGGAGGTTGAAGCAAGATAAACTTACACAGTATTATATACTGTAAAACCTCTCTATTACGACCACTTAAATGAAGTATAACTCATTGTATAAGCGGGAGGTTGGTGCAAGATACACTTACACAGTATTATATACTGTAAAACATCTCTATTACGACCACTTAAATGAAGTATAACTCATTGTATACGTGGGAGGTTGAAGCAAGATAAACTTACACAGTATTATATACTGTAAAACCTCTCTATTACGACCACTTAAATGAAGGATAACTCATTGTATAAGCGGGAGGTTGAAGCAAGATACATGTACACTTACACAGTATTATATACTGTAAAACCTCTCTATTACGACCACTTAAATGAAGGATAACTCATTGTATAAGCGGGAGGTTGAAGCAAGATACACTTACACAGTATTATATACTGTTAAACATCTCTATTACAACCACTTAAATGAAGTATAACTCATTGTATAAGCGGGAGGTTGGTGCAAGATACACTTACACAGTATAAGTGGGAGGTTGGTGCAAGGTAAACTTCACACAGAAAGTTCCATAGCGAGGCGACTGGTATGCTATGAGTTCAGTAAAGATATCGATGGCCGTCGTTGGCCATCAATTGCGAGTTGGCTACCTGGTCTGAAATACTGTGGAGAAGTAAATGCAAACGAAACGCAAACCCATTGCAAAGAAATATAGAAAATGACAACGTTCTGACGATTCTAACAACTAGTTTTAATCTGAGTACAAACAGTTTCAAACTTTTTGCAATTGAAATTATAATATTTTTAGCGTAAACGCGTTTATTTGGATGTACTACATTTTCTCTACTGTAATCTGCATGCTGCAAACGTGGCACAAACTGTTCACCTTAGCTCGAAACAGTGGCAACTGAATTTACTACAGGATTTACACTGATTGAGACCCACACACATCTACATCATTTTGTTCAGTAGTATTATATACTGTCAAACATCTCATTAAGGTACTTCGCATATGCGCGTAGTTTCCATACGATTGTTATGAAAATTGTCATGAAGAATGATAATAGCCTAAGAAACAATGTGTGTAAATATAGGCAAAATTTATCGTGTGGTTTGTCTTTAAGGTCTTTTTTCTGACAAAAACCTAGAATTTTGATGATTTTATTTTTCTTAAAAATGAATAAAGCTAATGACTATAATTCTCGCCCAATAAGTAGTCCACAACATTCATTACAAGAAAAGCTAAAAACATTTTGAATAAAGGTGTTCAGAAAGATGTTATCAGCTATTTAAATTTTGCAAAATGCTACAAAATTGAATTACAAAAAACTGACTCATTCAATGTATATTTGTTTTCATTTTATTCAAATAAATGGTTGATGAACTAGTCAGTCTGAAAAAATTAGAAAATATTACAGTCAGGATTTGTTGTAATAACATATTTACTTATTAAAATGTGGGATATTTGTTGTTTAGATACAGTTACCTACCTTAGAATGAAAACTTTGTCATTAAAATGCATTATTATTTATTCATGGACTTGCATACAAGGTTTATTATATTGTTTGAACATAATTATAATGGGCAATATCGATCTTGAAAAGGTTAGCGTATTGATAAGCTTCAAGGTGTGGCTTTATAGTTCGATCAAATCGTTTACATGTATACCGATTTAATTGACTTGTAAGTCATTAAACTAAAACGTACAGGTAAGTGGACATATACTTGGACCGTAAACATCACTTGTACTAATCAACGAAGACTAAACATAACATGTCTCTTGATTACTGCGTTATGGATTGACAATTCAATAAATCGGACACTAAAAAAAAATATTTGGATCGGATGGGTCTCGAACCTATGACCTTTGGATTGCTAGTCAACCACTATAAGTCAACCACTATACTAACTGCGCTATGAAGGATTATACTAATTTATATCAACATTTCCTTTATATAAATTTTCTAGTATAAACACGTACGAAAAAAGTCTGTGTCGTCCAGACGCATATCCGCTCGCCCGCAAGACCGACTTCCGGTAGCGAAAGGCCTTAATTAACCACGTCACTGCCGTGTCCGAGTACACTCATACTACAATGGCCATTTGCAAACAGTGTGGACCTTGATCAGACGATGGGTGACGCGGCGTGTGATTAGGATAAAAAATGTCTGACACGAGTTTTAAAATATCTTAAGGTACTTCGCATATGCGCGTAGTTTCCATACGATTGTTATGAAAATTGTCATGAAGAATGATAATAGCCTAAGAAACAATGTGTGTAAATATAGGCACAATTTATCGTGTGGTTTGTCTTTAAGGTTTTTTTTCTGACAAAAACCTAGAATTTTGATGATTTTATTTTTCTTAAAAATGAATAAAGCTAATGACTATAATTCTCGCCCAATAAGTAGTCCACAACATTCATTACAAGAAAAGCTAAAAACATTTTGAATAAAGGTGTTCAGAAAGATGTTATCAGCTATTTAAATTTTGCAAAATGCTAAAAAATTGAATTACAAAAAACTGACTCATTCAATGTATAATTGTTTTCATTTTATTCAAATATATGGTTGATGAACTAGTCAGTCTGAAAAAATTAGAAAATATTACAGTCAGGATTTGTTGTAATAACAAATTTTCTTATTAAAATGTGGGATATTTGTTGTTTAGATACAGTTACCTACCTTAGAATTAAAACTGCGTCATTAAAATGCATTATTATTTATTCATGGACTTGCATACAAGGTTTATTATATTGTTTGAACATAATTATAATGGGCAATATCGATCTTGAAAAGGTTAGCGTATTGTTAAGCTTCAAGGTGTGGCTTTATAGTTCGATCAAATCGTTTACATGTTTACCGATTTAATTGACTTGTTAGTCATTAAACTAAAACGTACAGGTAAGTGGACATATACTTGGACCGTAAACATCACTAGTACTAATCAACGAAGACTAAACATAACATGTCTCTTGACTACTGCGTTATGGATTGACAAGTCAATAAATCGGACACTAAAAAAAAAATTTGGATCGGATGGGTCTCGAACCTATGACCTTTGGATTGATAGTCAACCACTATAGTCAACCACTATACTAACTGCGCTATGAAGGATTATACTAATTTATATCAACATTTCCTTTATATAAATTTTCTAGTATAAACACGTACGAAAAAAGTCTGTGTCGTCCAGACGCATATCCGCTCGCCCGCAAGACCGACTTCCGGTAGCGAAAGGCCTTAACAACCTCTAAATGAACGCACATATAAACAGTATGGGAGCTTAAAGTAGGATGAAAGTAAAACAGAAAGCTAAGAGACTAGTCACTATCTACACTAATTGTCACCCACACGCATCTGCTGTATTTTGTTCAGTAGTATTATATACAGTCAAACATATCATTAACAACCACTAAATGAACGCACATATAAACAGAATGGGAGCTTAAAGTAGGATGAAAGTAAAACAGAAAGCTAAGTGACTGGTCACGATCTACACTAATTGTCACCCACACGTATCTACATCAGTTTGTTCAGCAGTATTATATACAGTCAAACATATCATTAACAACCACTAAATGAACGCACATATAAACAGAATGGGAGCTTAAAGTAGGATGAAAGTAAAACAGAAAGCTAAGTGACTGGTCACGATCTACACTAATTGTCACCCACACGTATCTACATCAGTTTGTTCAGCAGTATTATATACAGTCAAACATATCATTAACAACCACTAAATGAACGCACATATAAACAGAATGGGAGCTTAAAGTAGGATGAAAGTAAAACAGAAGGCTAAGAGACTGGTCACGATCTACACTAATTGTCACCCACACGTATCTACATCAGTTTGTTCAGCAGTATTATATACAGTCAAACATATCATTAACAACCACTAAATGAACGCACATATAAACAGAATGGGAGCTTAAAGTAGGATGAAAGTAAAACAGAAAGCTAAGAGACTGGTCACGATCTACACTAATTGTCACCCACACGTATCTACATCAGTTTGTTCAGCAGTATTATATACAGTCAAACATCTCATTAACAACCACTAAATGAACGCACATATAAACAGAATGGGAGCTTAAAGTAGGATGAAAGTAAAACAGAAAGCTAAGAGACTGGTCACGATCTACACTAATTGTCACCCACACACATCTACATCAGTTTGTTCAGCAGTATTATATACAGTCAAACATCTCATTAACAACCACTAAATGAACGCACATATAAACAGTATGGGAGCTTAAAGCAGGATAAAAGTAGAACAGAAAGCTAAGAGACTAGTCACTATCTACACTAATTGTCACCCACACGCACCTGCTGTATTTTGTTCAGCAGTATTATATACTGTCAAACATCTCATTAACAACCACTAAATGAACGCACATATAAAAAGTATGGGAGCTTAAAGTAGGATGAAAGTAGAACAGAAAGCTAAAAGACTGGTCACGATCTACACTAATTGTCACCCACACGTATCTACAGCGTTTTGTTCAGCAGTGTATAATGTAAACACGTTTATAAAAGCTAATATTGATTGTATAAAAACGGGTTGGATCTTACAGCAAGATGAAAATAGAACAAAAGGCTCCTAAAGAACTGGTCAGGATCTACACTGATTGTCACCCACACGCATCTACAGCATTTTGTTCAGCAGTTTTATGTACTGTAGATACTCTCTCCTAAAGAACTGGTCAGGATCTACACTGATTGTCACCCACACGTATCTACATCATTTTGTTCAGCAGTATTATGTACTGTAGATACTCTCTCCTAAAGACCTGGTCAGGATCTACACTGATTGTCACCCACACGCATCTACAGCATTTTGTTCAGCAGTATTATGTACTGTAGATACTCTCTCCTAAAGAACTGGTCAGGATCTACACTTATTGTCACCCACACGCATCTACAGCGTTTTGTTCAGCAGTATTATGTACTGTAGATACTCTCTCCTAAAGAACTGGTCAGGATCTACACTTATTGTCACCCACACGCATCTACAGCATTTTGTTCAGCAGTATTATGTACTGTGGATACTCTCTTTTACAGCCAATGAAATGATTCCTAATTGATTGCATAAAACAGATTGGAATTTAAGCAAGATGCAAGTAAAACAGAAAGTTTCTAAGGGTTCGACTTTTCAGGATCTACACTTATCGTCACCACAGAGAATCTATATAGCGTTTTGTTCAGCAGTATTATATATTGCAGACTCTTTAGTTTACGACTATTAAACCGAAGTGCTAATTGGTTATATTCAAACAAACGGGAAATTAAAGCCTTAAAGATTGAAGTAAATTACAAAGCCCCCAACGTTAACTGTAGTTTGTTCAGCCAAATTATATACAGTAAAACTTCTCAATATTACGACCACTAAAATGATTTTCTACAACAGGCGGGAGCTTAAGGCAAGATAAAAGTAAAACCCTTAATCCTTATTTTACACAGTTGCTCTATCACACATTTCTCCTTCCTCCAAGTAAGCATTTCGGAATCGTTTCCTGATAAATTCAAGAAAAAAGTAGTTTAAAATAATATACTGACGAGATAAAGAAACTCCTCAATGAAACATGGCCATCATTTTTTATTTCTGATATTTTCGACATCAAACTTGGCTTTTAATATCAGTGTGTCATATCTCGCCTGTGAACTTTTAAAGATATCCACGCTTTGACCCGAACGCGGACTAGTATGGCGTTCTGCCAAAATTTGCACGTGTGCCACGTGTGCTTTTGTCGTGAGCTGTTTCCAGGGAAAGCATTAACAGTAGTATTTGCTAGACTCCAACCCTATCGTACCCATGTTGGGCGATCTCTGTCGACGTTTACGTCAACGTCATCTACAGCCCTGATTCGTCCAGGAACTGACTGTAGCTCTACACGAAGAGTGGGCAGGCACGTATTTTCGCGTTACTTGTTGCGCAATGTGTGTGGACCAACGGCATGCTGACTACAAGCAGTTCTTTGACAGCCATCAAGAACATACCTTGTACTGACGGTTTTGACGGCGTGACTGATGATCAAGGCATTTTAAACGCATAAAAAATAGTTTATTTTCATGACATTTTCCACAATTGTTGAAATACCTTTACTGTATTTATTGCAAAGAAATTATACTTTTCATAGTTCAATGTAATAAATATCAGGGTTTTGTTTCTTGCTCGTCATTGTAATATAGGATTCAGATGGTAGCTTTATGTAGGTTAGTTATCCAGCAAATGCTTCCTACATGGACTTTCTACTTGCTTTCAGCAGCATTAAGCTTTCAGCAATTTCAACACTAAAAACCTGTATAAATCAATTTTAGCAAATAGTTTGTCAATGCAGATTCCGTTGCTGCAAATATAAAAGAATAGGGCTAATTTCAACATTTCAGCAGACGACAGTTTTAGCAGACAAAAGTCAGTATTGAAATGACAAACACAGAAATACTATACTTTGTACATACAATGACAGCCGGATATTCATGTAGATAGTTTTCAGTTAAGACCATAGAGGAAATGATAAGAATATCGTCTGCTTCATTGTGTTTTTTGTTTTACGTTCTTCTTGCGTGATATTGCTCTTAACCTGGTACGTAGAGATCAATAGTACTCATAACTCCCTATAGACGCATAATAACGTCCTGCTACTTACCTTGGAAGACATGCATAATCACTGTCCATGTCTCCGTACATACGCCTTTTAACACCCTGATCCTTACATTGTAAGGCAAAGATGATCAATGCACATTACACCATATATACGCCTTTTTACGCCCTGCTCCTTACATTGTTAGGCAAATATGATCAATGCATATTACACCATATATACGCCTTTTTACGCCCTGCTCCTTACATTGTAAGGCAAAGATGATCAATGCACATTACACCATATATACGCCTTTTTACGCCCTGCTCCTTACATTGTAAGGCAGAGATGATCAATGCACATTACACCATATATACGCCTTTTTACGCCCTGCTCCTTACATTGTAAGGCAAAGATGATCAATGCACATTACACCATATATACGCCTTATGTCCTGCTCCTAACATTGTAAGGCAGAGATGATCAATGCACATTACACCATATATACGCCTTTTAACACCCTGATCCTTACATTGTAAGGCAAAGATGATCAATGCACATTACACCATATATACGCCTTTTTACGCCCTGCTCCTTACATTGTAAGGCAAAGATGATCAATGCACATTACACCATATATACGCCTTTTTACGCCCTGCTCCTTACATTGTAAGGCAGAGATGATCAATGCACATTACAACATATATGCGCCTTTTTACGCCCTGCTGCTTACATTGTAAGGCAGAGATGATCAATGCACATTACAACATATATACGCCTTTTTACGCCCTACTCCTTACATTGTAAGGCAGAGATGATCAATGCACATTACAACATATATACGCCTTTTTACGCCCTACTCCTTACATTGTTAGGCAAAGATGATCAATGCACATTACACCATATATACGCCTTTTTACGCCCTGATCCTTACATTGTAAGGCAAAGATGATCAATGCACATTACAAAATATATACGCCTTTTTACGCCCTGCTCCTTACATTGTTAGGCAAAGATGATCAATGCATATTACACCATATATACGCCTTTTTACGCCCTGCGCCTTACACTGTAAGGCAGAGATGATCAATGCACATTACTCCATAGATACGACTTTTTACACCCTACTCCTTACATTGTAAGGCAGAGATGATCAATGCACATTACTCCATAAGAGACGCCTTTTTACGCCCTACTCCTAACATTGTACGGCAGAGATGATCAATGCACATTACTCCATAGATACGACTTTTTACACCCTACTCCTTACATTGTAAGGCAGAGATGATCAATGCACATTACTCCATAGATACGCCTTTTTTGTACTACATACCTAACAAGATAACACGATCAGTACCCATTACTCTATAGATACGCCTTATTACGTCCTGCTCCTAACATTGTAAGGCAGAGATTATAAATACAAGATAACATGATCAGTACCCATTACTCTATAGATACTCTTTATTACGTCCTGCTCCTAACATTGTAAGGCAGAGATTATAAATACAAGTTAACATGATCAGTACCCAGTACTCTATAGATACGCCTTATTACGTCCTGCTCCTAACATTGTAAGGCAGAGATTATAATACAAGTTGACATGATCAGTACCCAGTACTCTATAGATACGCCTTATTACGCCCTGCTCCTAACATTGTAAGGCAGAGATTATAAATACAAGTTAACATGATCAGTACCCAGTACTCTATATATACGCCTTATTACGTCCTGCTCCTAACATTGTAAGGCAGAGATTATAAATACAAGTTAACATGATCAGTACCCAGTACTCTATAGATACGCCTTATTACGCCCTGCTCTTAACATTGTAAGGCAGAGATTATAAATACAAGTTAACATGATCAGTACCCAGTACTCTATAGATACGCCTTATTACGTCCTGCTCCTAACATGGTAAGGCAGAGATTATAAATACAAGATAACATGATCAGTACCTATTACTCTATAGATAAGCCTTATTACGTCCTGCTCCTAACATTGTAAGGCAGAGATTATAAATACAAGTTAGCATGATCAGTACCCATTACTCTATAGATACGCCTTATTACGCCCTGCTCCAAACATTGTAAGACAGAGATTATAAATACAAGTTAACATGATCAGTACCCAGTACTCTATAGATACGCCTCATTACGCCCTGCTCCTAACATTGTAAGGCATAGATTATAAATACAAGATAACATGATCAGTACCCATTACTCTATAGATACGCCTTATTACGCCCTGCTCCTAACACTGTAAGGCAGAGATTATAAATACAAATTAACATGATCAGTACCCATTACTCTATAGATAAAGGCAAAGCAGAAAGAAGAAAGTAAAAGACACACTTGAATGTTAGGTATTTTAACCGTGTAACAGGCACCTTTACGTTGAATGTGAAAGCGCAAACCTTTTCTTACCACATAACTGCCAATACATCGTCTGCTCTAAAGTTGCCTGCATTCATTTGTCAAAATAAGAATTTGTCAGTTTAAAGAACTTCCAAAAGCTTGGATCCTGATTAGACCCCAGCCTCAGACAGTGATGTAGTGCAAGTTATAGTACATCATCTACAACTATGCTGTAACTATTAAATATAATAATGATAATGATAATAATAATGATAATAATAATCATGATACTACTACCACTACTACTACTACTAATAATAATAATAGTAGTAGTAATAATAATAATAAGAGTAATAATAAAAATGAAAATATTAACAATAGCAATAGTATTGTTTTAGAAGTAATGTCTTAAATAGGGAACATATCTGGTAAAAACAAATCTTCCATGAGTCATTTTAAGCTGTGTTAACAAATACTTGAATATCTTTAAACACTAGAATATTGATGATATTACTGTCTCTACATTAGAAACATCAGATTGCCTGTCGATCATTTGTTAATCTAGACAGTACTAACCCTTAGCCTGCCACTCACGACTATAGCTCCATATGCAAACAGCTTGGATCCGGATGAGACGCCGAGTAACTCGGCATCTCATCAAGATCCAAGCTGTTTGACACTCGGACAACATTTTCAGCAATTTTGAGCAACTTTAAAGCACTTTGAAACTTGAAGCAGACGAGAGATATAGCAGACGACAATTTATTTGGCGGGCTAATGGTTACAAGTAAGGCGGATGACATTTCCTGTATTTTTAAGACACATGTATAACTGGTTTGAATATCTATAGTGGAATAGACGTTGTTCTGTCCCAAATAAACGCGTTTAAAACTTACATTTCATTTTAAAACAGTTTGGAGCCAGATCAAACGCCGGGTAACTCGGCATCTGATCAGGCTAGAAAATAAATAGTTGGTGAGTTTTTCAGAAATTGAATTTTTCTACATTGTAATGTGTCGCGTTTGCGTTTCGTTGCGTTTAAACGAGAATGAATAAAGTCTTATCCACTGTAAAGATGCGTTTAAAGAATAACCACCGTAATATAGCAGGTTTCCTTTTTATTCAAATGAAATGTTAAAGTAGTAATATGATACGCTGCTGATCTTTCGGTTCATAAAACGACTGGAACCGGTATTGAAACTTACTCATGCATAAATATCTCTACTATTATAGTGCGGAAATACGTTATTGCGCAGTAGATTTCAAACTTGTTTTAAACTGTGTGTTTAGGTCTATCAAAGCCACTCGGTGCCAGCCTATTGTACTTTGAAACATTGTCTGCTTGACATTAATATGATCTGAACTCGTTAACTACCGGTGTATGGTATATCTTAAATATTGTTTTCTTAATTGCGGTTATTTTAACCCCTTCACCCAATAGCCGGTGTATAACATTGCCGTCTGGTTTTGTTTAAAATTCGATAATTGGCCTATTTACTGATAAAACATCAGTTTGAATGCTAAACAGTATTGATTCTGATCATGCACTTTACCCCTATGATGTAAATATGATCTTAACTCATTTACTATTTGTGTATTGTATATTTAAACATTGTATTCGCACAATTGTACCGACTGGAGATCCGTGCAGTTTGATTCTGATCATGCACTTTACCCCTATCATGTAAATATGATCTTAACTCATTTACTATTTGTGTATTGTATATTTAAACATTGTATTCGTTGGCTGTCTTTTAACTCATAGTTCTTGTGGTTTTATTATCAAATGTTGAAATTCGCACAATTGTACCGACTGGAGATCCGTGCAGTTTGATTCTGATCATGCACTTTACCCCTATGATGTAAATATGATCTTAACTCATTTACTATTTGTGTACTGTATATTTAAACATTGTATTCGCACAATTGTACCGACTGGAGATCCGTGCAGTATGATTCTGATCATACACTTTACCCCTATGATGTAAATATGATCTTAACTCTTTTACTATTTTTATATTGTATATTTAAATATTGTATTCGCACAATTGTACCGACTGGACATCCGTGCAGTTTGATTCTGATCATGCACTTTACCCCTATGATGTAATATGATCTTAACTCATTTACTATTTGTGTGTTGTATATTTAAACATTGTATTCGTTGGCTGTCTTTTAACTCATAGTTCTTGTGGTTTTATTATCAAATGTTGAAATTCGCACAATTGTACCCACTGGACATCCGTGCAGTTTGATTCTGATCATGCACTTTACCCCTATGATGTAAATATGATCTTAACTCATTTTATGATTTACTATTTGTGTATTGTATATTTAAACATTGTATTCGAACAATTGTACCGACTGGAGATCCGTGCAGTTTGATTCTGATCATGCACTTTACCCCTATGATGTAATATGATCTTAAGGTGGTTCGACAGCGGGCGGCCCGCATCTCGAGTTCCGGAAATGCTGATGACTTTCACCTAATCTTTGCGGCACGTGCTTGTAGTAGAAAATTTAGATAAAGAAAAGTTTGATCTGCTTCAGTGTCTTCTCTGTTAGTGCAGTTGGTACGGTGATTGACTTGCAAGCCTAAGGTTCTAGGTTCGATTCCCACTCGCTACAAACCTTTTTTTTAACAAATTGTCCGATTTTAGTGACTAGTCAATTCATGTAACGTAGTGATCAAAGGACAGGCTATGTTTAGTCACGTAATAATGAATAATATCAGATGCAAATATAGTCAAGTGACAGCTAAATTTGTGAAGATGTATAGCCTATATGACAGCTGGCAGCTTAACACAGGACAAAAATAATGCTAAATATAGATCCTAATGGAGCTTTATGCATTACTTTTGTTATGCATTAAGCAGTCACCTGCCTTTAAAGATCTACAGACTACCGTATTCAATGGTCCCTTATTACAGGTTTGACTTATGGTATTATTTAGAGCTGACGGCATTTTAAAGTTGAACTCAAGGGAGGTTACTCGTTTTGTGTTAACATTTTGTCAGAATTTCAGGAAATCATGTATAAAATGTAAATTCTACTGTAGATTTTCATTAAATGTTTGTGACTAGTAAAATTAAGTTATATCTATCTAATAAGAGTAACATTAGTGTATGTTAAACAGTTAGATTTTTTGTAATTTGAGATTTTCAGAATTTGACTTTTTTTAAATATTGATATTTCCAGAAAATATGTCATGAAATACTTTTGTTTGCCCAATATCTTATAGTCTATGTACAGTTTACTTGAATGTACAGAAATTATTGAGTTATATCATTTTATAAAGAAAATATTCCTGTTTATTAAAAAAGGAGCTTTTCTCGACAAAAGGTCCTGTCAGAAACAAACGGCACTGTAACTTTTTTTTATTTTAACGATTTTTCACTCTTCATATGGTATATTTCAATTTAATCAAGGTTTCAAAGAACTCTGACACAGAATAAGCTGAACCGCGAACCACCTTAACTCATTTACTATTTGTGTATTGTATATTTAAACATTGTATTCGTTGGCTGTCTTTTAACTCATAGTTCTTGTGGTTTTATTATCAAATGTTGAAATTCGCACAATTGTACCGACTGTAGATCCGTGCAGTTTGATTCTGATCATGCACTTTACCCCTATAATGTAAATATGATCTTAACTCATTTACTATTTGTGTATTGTATATTTAAACATTGTATTCGTCCAATTGTACCGACTGGAGATCCGTGCAGTATGATTCTGATCAGACATTAAGTTACTTGGTGTTTCGTACGGAAACATAAATTGTACTAAGCCCTGTGCACTCGTGGTAAATGGTTGATGGGGTCATTTCTCCAGAACAAAAGTAAAAGAGTTTTGATTATAGCCAAAGGCAGACATATTCAGTTTAACTAACTATCGGTCCTGCTCCAAGACTGAGTCGTGTGGTTAATGTATTAACAATGTCAAACAGTTAGGATCCTTGACAATGATTCCTTGGTCACCCCATTAGTCTAATACCTAAGCAACACTCATATGATACACTGGGACACACCTAAGATATTAGACAAACAATGTGACCAATGAACGAGGCTAATCAAGAAGGGGTACCAACCCGAACCATCCAGAATATGATGAACATGAATCAGGGGGCCTTCCAGCTAAACCAGGTCTACAACCCTTTGTTTGCTACCACTTCCGGTAGCAACAAGGGAAAGTAACTCCCATGTCAGCGGATCAGTTACCAATGATCTAGCGAAAAGTCCTGTTCGCAAAACTATCTTGGTAAATAAATTTACTTATGGGGGTGTAACAAGAACTTACTAACACATTTTAGATCTTTGCTATATTCAAAAAAACTCGGTTAAAGGCTTGACTAAGGGCGTGTTCACCTGAGACTCGCGAGTCTAGTAGAGTTCACCAAATGACGTAAAATGGCGCTAAAATCTAAATGCGCACGCACTTTTCACCAGAACGACAAACCCTTCAGACGAGTAAGTAATGGGTCAAATAACGGCCTAAAACAAAATGGGAACCACGCCAACCCGGACCAATAATGGCAATTTTATTATTATAATGTCGAACAATGCAACCCTAGGCTAACTATTTGTTAACTTATAGCACGGTTACAGGACTGTTCATCAAAACACTCTTAAACATGCGTAAATTATACGGTATTTAGCTTTTTACTATTGGGATTTTGCGTTGTCATTTTCGGACGCCATTTTGAAACTCGACTAACCCTGCGCAGGGACTGGGTTAGCCTAGAGTTCGGTTCAGAGGTCATATGACGTCATTCGAGTACGAACGCGGTTTGTTCACCTGTAACCTGAGGAACTCGGGTCGACTCGAGGATCTCAGGTGAACACGCTCTAAATGATCCATCATGTCACCAAGATTCTGTCAAAGGTTAGATTAGCTCAGTTAAGGGTTTGACCAAACGAACCACAATGCCACTATGTGTGTATCCTGTTGAAAGGAAGCGTTACCCGGTTAATGGTTTGACTTAGTGGTCTTTAATGAGGAAGAGTGCAAAGAATGTTGCTGTATATAAAAGTGTACTGTCGTTGAATAACACACTATGCAGGATTAAAACAATGTTGAAAGCTTCAATGGAGTTCGGCGGTGTCCCTTCCAAAAATACTTATTTTCTATGTCATCTGCTACGGGGAATGTTTCCTACGAATAGCTACATGTATGATACATTAAAGTATTGTTTTGCACGTGACTCTTCTCCCACTTCTTTGTTTACATCAAAAGTGACTAAAACACAATTTGTAAAGTTTTCTATCGTACAGATTGCACACTGAGGATTACCTTGAGTTGAAAAGTATTAAAATGTGATATTCCTAGCTATTATTGGAGACAGATATTTACAGAAACTCCATTCTAGACTGAGAAATAAACGTAGTATCTTAAACAATGATCTATGCAATAATCACCTTACTGACAGTCCATGTTGTAACTGTTCCGATGACATCGAGGATTCAGAACACTACCTTTTCAGATGCAGGTTATATACCGATCATAGACTATCCCTCTTCATTACCACTCGCAAATTACATCCCCTTATTGTTAACACACTGCTATTTGGGGCAAGTGACTTCACTAATGATAATGGGGTTATTATTCAGGCAGTTCTATCCATATCAAATATACCAAAGTATTAAATGACTATGATATCAGTTAGTATGTACAGTATTAGTACAAATATTCACCTAGATGTTTGATTTTTGTATATTTAAGTCCACTGATCGCCTTAAGTGTTGACTTTTCAGAGCATTTATCTCTATAAATCTCTCTCTTTCAGTTTCTCTCTTTTTCTCTCTCTTTCCATATTAAATTTAGCTGCATAAAAGTGTATGCATTTAAGGTACATATACTTATTTTAAGCCATTATATGAGCATTTTGTGGTATATGTTTGTAGGGGGGGGGGGGGGGGGGGCAGTTCAAATATTGTAAGAACTTGTGGCCTGACCCCTTTTACTTGAGAATGGAAGTAAAATAATTATATTTAGTTTAAACATATTTTATTTCTCAATAGATCATAACATTTGTCAATTACATACAACAATGTCAAAAAGGATGAGATCGAAAGCATAAGTTTATTTAAGATCCTCTCCTTGTCATAGATGTTTTACATTCAAAAGCGGATGGTAAATTACAATAAATTATATTGCAGCAATTAATATTCTAAACATCAAGATATGGTTAAACTATGTATAGATAAACTAGAATTCCAAAGCAAAATATTAAGAATAGTAATGGAATCGTGTGAAAATGCATTGGTACAACACGAAGGAAAAAAAAGGGGGTTGAAGAAAAAGAATTCTTCGGATCAAAGGCTATCGAGGGAGATGGCTGCCCCTAGTTCGATTGGAATTATAGTCAAGTGATGGATCACCATAAAGAAAAAGTTTAACTGTTGGTGTATGGATTGGATTAGTTGCGTCCAGCAGAACTGTGCATGTTTGCTGATATGATGGGCATGTAAGAAAGAAGTGATGAGCAATTTCGATTTCACCACATTGGCACAATGGAGAGTCAACAATAATTTTCTCGAACAGGGTAAGATTTAGAGAGCTACAGTTAGTACGCAAACGTGTATGGAGTATTTGTGCCCTCCTACTTCCAATGTAATAGTATGAGGGAACTGAAGCAACAGAAGGTTTAATAGAAGATTTGAAGGAAGACACAGATTGGGAGTTTCTTATTTCTACTGGTAAAGAATTCCAATCACGCACAGTACATGGTAGGAAAGATTCAGAATAGAGCCTTGTTCTTGCATAGGGTTGTTGTAGATTATCAGCATTTCTCAAGTTGTATCTAAGCCCGGTACTTGACAGAGGAGGTACTAAAGACGATAAATAGCCAGGAGTCAGGTTATGCGTCATTTTATACAGTAAAATCAATTTATGGCTACGTCTTCTATCACCGAGCGATTCCCAGCCAAGTTCTTGTTCTAAATTATTCAAAGAAATAAGCGTTGTGGCCCCAACCGATATTCTAGCTGCCTCATGTTGAATCTTCTCCAGTTCTAACTTTTCAGTAATGGTACAATTATCACAGACAACATCAGAATATTCCAGGACTGGTCTAATAAAACTCAGGTAAATTGTCTCAAGTGATTTACGATCCAGAACAAATTTCAGTTTTCGCATAATATTGATCCTGGTCCATGCTTTTGACTTGATAAGGTCTATGTGGGAATGCCAACTACCATCATTGGATAAAAAGACACCTAAATGTTTATGCGTTTCAACTTCTGAAATATGATTATCTAACATGTCCAAAGGAGGGTGTAATGGTTTATTTAATTTACGTGATATCAATAGAGATTCGGTTTTTGTGGGATTAAAGGTTACAAGCCATGATTTAGCCCATTCAGTAATTTTAGTAATATCAGAATTGAGAGTGATAGCTGTATGATTAGCATGATCCACAACGAGATAAGACTAGTATCGTCGGCAAAGAGACGAATATTAGACTGTATTTCGGACACAATATCATTAATATAAATAAGAAATAAAAGGGGACCAAGTATAGATCCTTGTGGAACACCAGCTTTTATTTCAGCCCAGTCAGATTTGGCACCGGGTATAACTACTCGTTGACACCTATTGAGAAGATAATTAGTGAACCAGTTGAGTAATTTGTTTGATATACCTATTGATTTTAGCTTAGCTAAAAGTCCAGAATGCAAAACACGATCGAAGGCTTTGCTTATGTCAAAGAATACGACTCGTACGTCTTTGCCTTCATCCAAAGCCTTACTAAATGTATTATATAGAAATGTCAACTGGTTCACGGTCGAGTCACCAGGAATAAAGCCAGATTGGAAAGATGAGAGATAATTTATATCACGTAGATAGTTATATAGATGTTTAAAGACTAAACGCTCGAGTATTTTATCCAGGTTGCTTAGAAGAGAGATGGGGCGGCGATAGTTAATAACAAGGGAATGGTCTCCTTTTTTGAAAACAGCAGACACATGGGCTTCCTTCCAGGATTGTGGTAATACACCATCATTAATTTTAAAGATTTATTGAATAGGTCACACAATAGGTAGAACTAATTTCCTAAGACATTTCACGAAGGATATTGTTACTTATTCTATCAGGACCAGTTGCTTTGCCAATAGGAAGACATTCTATTATAGACATGACTTCATCAGGGTAAAGAAGGGCATAGTAAAGTTGACTGGTAAGATAGCTGGTACTTGAACATTGTGTTCATCTAGAATTGTTTGACCAGCAAAGTAATTATTTAAGAGATCAGCTTTTTCGGTAGTTTCAAATGCAAATGAGCCATTGTTTTCAAGTGTGGGTAAGGATTTACTGTCATTATTTGAAATAAACAGTTTAAGTGTTTTCCACCAGTCCCTTGAAGAAAGAGTAGCCGATGATAATTTTTTAGAAAGGTTATCATACAATGCTTGTTTAGTATTACGAATTAGAGTTACGGTTTCATTACGAATAGTTTTAAATATATGCCAGTTATTAGCTGAATTAGTTCTTTTGGCCCTTTTATAAGCTCTTTTTCTAGATCTTATTTTGCGCTTTATTAAAGTATTTATCCATGGTGGTTCGCGTGGTTTAACACATATGGTCTTATTAGGCACACACTGGTCTGTCAAATGTATAATGTGGTCTGTTATCTGTCGAGTAAATGTATCTATATTGTCGTCATGGACGGATGTCCAGTCGGTCTCTCTGGCTTTCGGTCTAAGTAAGTCATAGTCACCTTGTTCGTATTTGTAAATTTGTCTAGTGTATGATTTGGCGTGTGGCTTATGGTACCTAAATATCGCATATATTGGACAGTGGTATCTTTGCTCCTGTTGTAGAAAAGGGTCGCATTCGCCACTCGAAATTACTGCATTATTATTTTTAGTGAGAAATATGTCAATGAGTGATTCTGAATGTTCTGTGAAATGTGTTGACTTTTTGATAATTTGATCAAGTCCAAACTGTTGGCAAAGAGAATTAATTTTACGTGCTGATGAAGGATTAAACATATTAAGGTTAAAATCACCAGTTATTAAAACATCATCAATACCTGTGTCTATAGCTAAATGGAAAGATTCTTCAATCATATTATAATATGCCGAGTTAGAATTAGGTGGTCGATAAAATACACCAACTAGTAAGTGTTTGTGGTGTAGAACTACAACATCCATATACACTCTAGACCAACTAACTCTAGATCGCACCTACGACTATACTTAATAGTATCCCTAACGTAGAGCATTACTCGTCCATGATTGTCAGGACGATCTTTTCGTTCGGGTAGGTAAAACCCAGGGATTGCCAGATCTTCATTAGCAGTAGAATTCCTAAGCCATGTTTCAGAAAAAGTGAGTGTATCAAAGGCGTGCAGTTCAGCAGTTAGAACTTCTAACTTCGACAGAATACTCTGAACATTATAATGCACAATAGATAGAAAATTATGAAGATCCAGACTAGATGCAAAAGAGGTTGCCAAAGAAGATCCCAGTGATTGGTCGGATATACTTACTGTGGATTCAGGACCCGGGTTGGGGTGGATATCACCACAGCATATGAGTAGAGCTGCTAACCAAGCAGTGAGAGTGACCACAGGTTGACAAAGGAGGAGAAAAAGAGTGAAAGAGACGTTTGCATCCAATTTAGAGCTGTTAACAGGTATCCTTTTTCGAAACTGTCGGATATTCATGTATAAATTTGAAGTATCCTTCAGGTTTTCCAGAAAGGACATAGTTTCAAGCGGGGAATCGAGTATCCAAAGAAGAAATAAGCAGTGCGTGAATAATGAGAGTTTCTTTCCACAATGATAGGACCGCAAGACGGCTACAGTGCAAGTTTTACACATTTTCATGTTATTCCAATAAGCAAAATCAGGAAACGCACCATAGCAACCTCGCAGTCACATTGCCGATATAATCGAGACCGAAATAGCCATGCTGGTAAAGGACTGGACATACAGGGCGAGATACTACCTCGATAGCCAAAGATAATTATGGGAACGAAAAACAAAACAAAATTTCCAAAAAAATGAAACAATACCATGAGAATATGGATTTATATGCGAGGTCAAGGGTAAAAAGATCTTAACAGAGTTTAGGTGAAGTGTTCTAACACATAAGTGTCAAGCGTATGCTAAGGTTGACGTAGGCAGTCAATGAAGACCCCGATAAGATGTCGCATTAACGAATACCTATCAGGGTCTGCACTGTCTTGTATTATACACGTAAGGTTCGCGAACGGATCAAGAACCATGTAAGTCAGTATTAGATTAGAACTTGGTTTTTCAATATGTTCTCCAACATTACATTCTATGATTATATCCAACAACTACCACATACATATAACGGGCGCCCGGCAAATACCGCATGTCATCCAAATACTGCATAAGAGTATTACACAATTGCAAGCATGACACAAAAAATACTCTCCGAAAAATCTAGTTTATAACAAGTTTTGCAATAAGTTTCAATTTCTATCTAGATATTTTAGAAGGTAATTAGAGTGTATGCGCTAAGCTTCAGTTCCTATCTAGAACTCTTAGAAAGTATATAGTCACGTACATAAATACAGTAGGACCTCTCCATCACGGCCACTAGAAGAATGCTAAATGAATTCATCAGAGACAGGTGACCGATCAAGGCAAGGGGATAGTCAAACGGAAAGCTCCAAAAAGAGCTTAATGTTTGACTGACATCCCGCTCCGAGCAGTCAGCTGACCTAAACACGTAATAATTTACACAATTCAGTGGCCGTATTAGAGAGGCTGTACTGTATCTTTCATACAGCCAATGAAAGTTCAGAGGCACTGCAACACCCACCGAACATCTCTCGTACATGTATGTGTTTACAATAAACATCTTACAGAGCTGACCTATGTTGATATTTTCAAACATTCATTTTACGATCATCTACAATTCAAATAAGTAAACAGCGAAGATTAAGATCATCACGTAACAGGGTGTAGCGTGATCAGGATCCAGACTGCCGCTATAAATCGTTATTTATATCAAGCCCCATCCATACATTTCCTGTAACAAACACATTTGTATACAAAATTATCTACTCTTATGATTAGAACAAGTTGACGTAGACATGTCAAATACAAAACGAAACCGTGCACTAACCATCAACCTGCCGAACTCACAGAACAAACATTTCTTTGCTCGGTCCCGTTCAGTTGTTCTGCTGAATAACTACCATTTTACATATAGAACCGTCAACCGCAAGCCTTATCCGACGGATAAAACGCTGACATCAGAGACTAGGCTGTCAAGACCAAGATGAGACGCCGATTCACTCGATGTCCCATCCGGATCCGAACCGCCTATAAACTCCAATCCATTAAAATCCTCAGCAGGTTGAAAAGTTATTAATCACAACGTGAAATCAGTAGCAACCCTCCGTTTCGACCACCAAATTTTGTTAAAAACAGGCAGCTGAAAGCAGACGACTATCCAAAACAATGCAAACGCAGTTTAGGAAGCTCCCGAAGGAGCCCTGTGTTCCGCCTTTAATCTACCTAAAGCCGCCATCCGTCTGATATACATTTACAATCAATCAGCCTTCTTTATGATGGTCGCAACATGAAGAAACAAAACACATGCATATTAAACAATAACCCAGGTAGAATAATAGTAAAAATTGCCTCCCAACGAATATTTACAAACACATGAGCAATCAATAGTGATTAGAGATTAGTTGATCATTTTCCATGTTTGGATCCGGATCGACCTTCAAGTACCCATATTTATATTTATTTATATTTATTTCTATATTAGAGTCTCATCATGATTTTAAGTTCAGTAATAGAACGCGATTACCCCCACTATAAAGCCCTTTCGAATCAAAGCTCATTGCCGACTGTTTGAAGTCAGATCAGACGCCAAGTAGCTAGTTGTATGATCAGGCAGAAAACTGTCAGTCATCCCTATCGAAATGAGCCACTCTGACGCGCTGCGCTTACCTTTAAAAACAGGCTTGAACAAATTATACAAAAATAGCGATCATAACAGCATATCCCGTTAATATAATCAGAGATATTTATTATAGAGAATATTTTCTTTATTGTAGTTTCTAAGCTTAAATCAGGCTGAAAGCAAAGCGAAAAACGTGCTTATGTGCATTCTGTTTTACTTTGGACCCCCCCCCCCCCCCCCAAGTGTTCACCTGTCTTATATGCTAGGAGCTTGCTATACAGCCGTACATATGTATCCTGGCATAATTATATGTTTAATATTTATCAGGTAGTAGCTCGAAACGCTAAGCTTAAAGCAGGATGAAAGCAACAATGAACGCGCCCTAGGATGCGTTCACCTCTGTCATAGATCCGCCTTTGGAATTGACTACTGGTCAATACAGGCATGACTATGTATCGTATCAAGATAATAGATATTGTAGTACAAGTGGATAAGTGAGCAGAGCTATTGATCGATTTTTCTGACCCGTCCGAGTTGGTAAATTGATATCAGAGTAACATCGGATCTATATAGTCGTACACATGCCAACTTAAAATAAGCATGATTCTCGTACAGCACGGGACGGCTGCGCTAATTTTACTGATACGTTAATGGTCGTATTCGAATCAGGGCAACTATCGCGTTAGTTGGAATATTTGTCAACAAGTTCTATTCGAATCACGACTTGATGTTTTCCGTTGACAAAATGTTGTCAAACCCTAAAATCGAGCGTTGATTTAGTCACGTGACCACGTTTATACCACGTGATTAGTGTCTCTAGATAAAACAAACATAAAGACCTCTCAATTAGTCGATTGGATCTAGATCACATGGCATTATGTGCGTATATAAAAATTGGGAGCATTACGACTGTTTTAACGGGTGTTTGATTCATTTCCATTCGTCCGGAAGTACAAAGTTTTCGTTGACTACAATTTCTATTCGAGTCGGGCCAAAATCGTTGACATCAGTAAATCTTCGCGCGTTTGCTCCGCCCACTTTTCGTTGACCACAAACTCGATGATTCGAATACGACCATTCATTCTCAATAAACGTGTTAATGCTAGAAACTATTATGTCCATTGCAAACACGTTGGAGCCAGGCCAGACGCCGGGTAACCCGGCTTCTGGTCAGGCTCCGACCTGTTTGCTCCTAAAATTATAAATATAGTTAAAATTTCTAAAAGTAAATTTCCACAGTTTAGTGCATTGCGTCTGCGTTTAAACGGGAAAGAATAATGTATCCTCTACTGTACATTATGCACAAAAATTACAGCTATCCGTGTCTCTAACTGGACGTAGAGAAAACTCATCCCTTTGGAGGTTTTAGAATGGTCCAATCTAAAATAACTCCGACAGGTCAAAAGAAGACACTAATACCCTCGGAACAGAAAAGTTCCTATTTGTAGATAGGTAAGTACGGTAACATCGTAAATATATTCGTACACTGTCATACTTGGGATAAGCTTGGTTCACGTGCAGCACGAGACAGTTGCGATACTACCACTGGTCTAAATTATTTTTCTTTCATAATAAACACATTTACGCTTAAGAAGTTGTTTCTGCTGTATACAGGTTGGGACCAGGTCAGATACCGGGTATCCGGCGTCTAAGAAGGCTCCAACCTGCGTAGATAGTTAAGAACATCTAAAAGTAATTATATACAGTTTGATGCATTGCGTTTTCGTTAAAATCAAGAAAGGATAATATCTTCTCCACAGTACATTATACACAATAAAAACAGTTATGGTTGCACGAAAATCATCGAGCACGATTATAATCACATTTAGGTTTCAGAATGTTCTAATTTTAAACAACTCGTCAAGGCCAGAAAAAGACATAAGAATGTACCTGAAAAAAGAACAAATGTCTAATGCAAACAGTGGAGACCAGTTCCAGAGAGTTCCTATAAAGTTACCACCTGGCCCTGATCAACACTGTTTGTCATTCAAGCATTCCCAGTTTACAGTAAATTTCAGTAAATTTCATTGAACCCTAGTGAAGAGCTTACTCGTCCGATGCAAGCCTAATTCAAACAGTGAAGACTCATACCAGAGAGCTCCAAGAAAGGAGCCCCAAGACATGGATCTTCTCTGTATGTGCAATGCGTACATTATACATTTAACAATTCAGTTATTGAACCCTAGAGACGATCTTGCTCGTTCAATAAAAATATGAACCCGCGAAGAGTACACTTGTCTGGTTATCACAGTGAAGACCCATGTCAGAGAGCTCCTAGAATGGAGCCCCTAGACATGGATCTTCTCTGTATGTAATTCGTACATTATACATTTAGCAATTCAGTTATTGAACTATGGTGACGATCTTGCTCGTCCTAAACAAATGTGAACATTCGAAAAGTACACTTGTCTGGTTATAACAGTGAAGACCCATGTCAGAGAACTCCTAGAATGGAGCCCCCAGACATGGATCTTCTCTGTATGCAATTCGTACATTATACATTTAACAATTCAGTTATTGAACCCTAGAGACGATCTTGCTCGTTCAATACAAATATGAACCCGCGAAGAGTACACTTGTCTGGTTATCACAGTGAAGACCCATGTCAGAGAGCTCCTAGAATGGAGCCCCTAGACATGGATCTTCTCTGTATGTGATTCGTACATCGTACATAATACATTTTACTGTCAAGTTATTGAACCTTGGTGAGATATTAACATTCGAAGAGTACATTTGTCTGGTTCAAACAGTGAAGACTCATGTCAGATAGCTCCTTGAATGGAGTCCCCTGACATGGATCTTCTCCGTATGTAATTCGTACATCGTACTTTATACGTGTTACCGTTTAGTTATTGGACCCTAGAGACGATCTTGATCGTCCAATACAAATATGGACATGCGAAGAGTACACTTGTTTGGTTATAACAGTGAAGACCCATGTCAGAGAGCTCCTGGAAAGGAGTCCCCAGACATGGATCTTCGTTCCTATAGACGTGATAACTCGTTTGATACAGGGAATGTACATGCAAAGAGTAAGTTTGTATAGTTCAGACAGTTTAGACTATGCCATAGGGCTCCTAGAAAGGAGCCCCCTGGTCCAGATCCACTCTGTCCTTTATATATATTGCAGTTTCAAGCTTTATGCAAAAAGTTGGCAAGCTCTGTCCTAAACCATAAGTTTATCAAATTAGTAATGTTTTTATCATTACAACAAGCATTTAAAAAGCGTTTCAGATGTGTGTGGACTTTTACCCTGAATCATCAACATGACAAAATTTTGAAATCTAAAGGATCAGTAACATGTGAATACAGAGACATTTAGCAACTAATCCCTTAGTATTCAAGGGGCAACTAGACGACAGACGACACAAACCGTTTGGATTCTGATGAAACGCCAAAATACTAGACGTTTTACGTAGATCCATACGAGCTTGAACTCCGTCAGTACACCACCAAGCAATAACACAATATTTGCCACCATAAGGATCGATACATGACATGCATCAAAGAAAAAAGAAGTAACTATATACATGTAGCATGTCAAAGGTCTATCTGAGGGAGCTATAGATAGCTATACAGTCCACAAAAACTAACGAAATTGCGCAAGGTCTTCCATTTTGTTGACTCTGTGAATTTTGTCCAACTTGTCTTTCACAAGTATGTTGCCATCACTGGACCAAGCACCATTAATCTGTTTGGATTTTACAAGTTTCCTGCATTCATACAGAAGATTGTTCCTGTTGCGTGTAAGATCTTCATTAACATAGACCCGGACATACTAAGGCTTGTCTTTGGCACGTGAACGAGCCTGATAGAATCGTTTACGAGAGCGATAAGAGGTGAACTTGACAATGATGTCTCGTGGATGGTTCGGAGGTTTTCTACCCACACGGTGAGAACGATCTATATCGTTGACGCACAAATCCACATTAAGGGCTTCTGCCATTTCCAGAACCAAGTCGTCCGTCGGAGTTGAATCGGAATCAGCAATACCTGCAATACGTAGGCAATTGCGTCGACTGTATTGCTCGGCTGCATCTGCATTAGCCTCCAGCTGTGCCACTTTGTTCCGCAGAGAAGCGTTTTCAGCCCTTACCTCAGAAAGCTCCATTTTCAATCCAAAAGTTACACCGGAAGTTATCTCTTTAATTATGCCACGAAGCTCATTGCGAAAGGAATCAAACGAATCAGCTATAAACTTCATATCTGCAGAATTGAGCGATGTTAAGGTAGCACTCTGAGCAGGCTCGGACTCGGACGCTTCCGTAGTGAGAGGCATATCTGGCAGTGAGTCCGTGGACACTTTATTCTTCTTAAGTTCAAGTATAAATTCTTCAGGGGAAGACAGGTATCTTTTCTTGGTTTTCTGTAGTGCAGGGGTTTTATTTAGGGTATCGCTCATAATACAAGCACCCGATGTTTGGTGAACAGTACACTTGCAAAGAAAATGGTTTAGCGTCCTTCTACTACCTGTTTTACTTCGAGCTCGGACTTCACGTGTACAACGAGGTAAACGGTTATCAGTAAACAGCACTGTATGCAAACTTACATGTACAAATAAGCGTTGGCCTCGGTTATTCCTCAATTACACAATAATAGATTCCCCAAGTCACTATAACATCATCCACACTTATAGTCAGTACATTTACACTTCATTTCACAAAGTATTGACACCCTTAAAGTCCAGAATTCCTTAGAAAATAGACATTTTTAATGAGCGATGTAAAAGCACACGACTATCCGCCATTAGGCACGTGGTTATATTTAAACTGTGGGATCTTACTTGATTATTGATAGAAGTCATACACCTGACAAAAGCAAGTCAAGTAGCATGTATCTCATTGGCAACTGACAGGACTGTAAAACATGACTTCAGAGGTTCAAATCTCGTCGATTGCATTTTCTTATCATAGTATTATCAATCTTATTTTAATATTTTTGATAGGTCGAGGTATTGCCGTCACTCTGTCACCTGCGTTGTTTTTGATTGGTTTAAGGTTATTTCTTGGTCAAATAATATTTTTCAATAACTATTTTAGGTATTCGTTTGAAACATATAAGCTATACATCAAGTATCAAAACCAAAACGACGGACGTACACTTGGCGATTACTATATCTCAACTTTGCACTTCGTGCCAGATTAGCTTAAGGCCTTTCGCTACCGGAAGTCGGTCTTGCGGGCGAGTGGATATGCGTCTGGACGACACAGACTTTTTTCGTACGTGTTTATACTAGAAAATTTATATAAAGGAAATGTTGATATAAATTAGTATAATCCTTCATAGCGCAGTTAGTATAGTGGTTGACTATAGTGGTTGACTAGCAATCCAAAGGTCATAGGTTCGAGACCCATCCGATCCAAATATTTTTTTTAGTGTCCGATTTATTGACTAGTCAATCCATAACGCAGTAATCAAGAGACATGTTATGTTTAGTCTTCGTTGATTAGTACTAGTGATGTTTACGGTCCAAGTATATGTCCACTTACCTGTACGTTTAAGTTTAATGACTTACAAGTCAATTAAATCGGTATACATGTAAACGATTTGATCGAAATATAAAGCCACACCTTGAAGCTTATCAATACGCTAACCTTTTCAAGATCGATATTGCCCATTATAATTATGTTCAAACAATATAATAAACCTTGTATGCAAGTCCATGAATAAATAATAATGCATTTTAATGACAAAGTTTTAATTCTAAGGTAGGTTACTGTATCTAAACAACAAATATCCCACATTTTAATAAGAAAATATGTTATTACAACAAATCCTGACTGTAATATTTTCTAATTTTTTCAGACTGACTAGATCATCAACCATATATTTGAATGCATTGAAAACAAATATACATTGAATGAGTCAGTTTTTTGTAATTCAATTTTTTAGCATTTTGCAAAATTTAAATAGCTGATAACATCTTTCTGAACACCTTTATTCAAAATGTGTTTAGCTTTTCTTGTAATGAATGTTGTGGACTACTTATTGGGCGAGAATTATAGTCATTAGCTTTATTCATTTTTAAGAAAAATAAAATCATCAAAATTCTAGGTTTTTGTCAGAAAAAAGACCTTAAAGACAAACCACACGATAAATTTTGCCTATATTTACACACATTGTTTCTTAGGCTATTATCATTCTTCATGACAATTTTCATAACAATCGTATGGAAACTACGCGCATATGCGAAGTACCTTAAAGCCGTAAAATATCAGCACCCGCAGATAATAAACAGTTAAGAACCAATCGTGAGGTTACAGGTTTTTTATATGATCTCTGACATGAGAATTCACTAATTGGAATGGTTTCTGTATCTTATTAGCCAGTATAATAGTTCAGCGTATATATGTTGATAGCAGTAGGGAGTTTTATAAATGAATATTCAGCAGGAGAATATTAAATGTCGCCTCCGGAAAGGTTTTACTATTTTCAAATATTTGCTTTCTTCTTTAAGTCGTCACACTAACGTATGTTTTAGAAGTAATGTCTTAACTATTTACGGGAAGGTGCTGTCGGTTTTGAAAGCGCCTTCCATTACAAAATCAAAGTCTAATTGCGCATAGCTCGTTAAGTACGTTGTCTTCTAAAAGTTTTTTATTTAAAACACTTCAACTGCACAGCCCGCTTTGCCAAAGTTATTATTAGTCTTCGCAATATGATAACGTAATTTATGTTAACCCGTATCTACAGTAAACACATGTTTAAACAGGCAACTTTTGTAAGGGAAGACTATGACCATTTAGCATTTACCCCTTTCATTGTCACTATCGCCAAAAGGCGCATTTGCTAACAGTTAACTAACTCCTGATCAGACTTCTATTAACACTCGTAGTAAAATCTATGTTAAATGAAAGGAAATCAAAAACACAAATATCAAAGCAGACGACAATATGACGATGTAAGGGTAGAAACCAAACGATAAACTTGGCGATGAAATAGTTAACCCTTTAACCCATAGCCTGTTTCTAGTATTTAAGATATGTGACCTATTAAAGCAGGCTAAAAAGTAAAGCAGAATGTGCCCTGCTTTACTTTTAGCCTACTTTAAGTTAATATCTGCTAGTATATAGAACATATTTCTTATAGTACATATTCATGACAGTATAAAATGGAACTATTTTCTTTGGCGGATGAATAAAATGAATGCACTAAAAGTCGCTTCTATAAGGGAAAGGGTTAAGAACAGGTAGGAGGAATACAGAAAGAAAGCTTAACCCTTTCCCCCATAGAAGCGACTTTTAGCGTATTCAATTTATTCCTCCGCTGAAGAAAATAGTTCCAGTTTATACCCTCATGAACAATTACCATTACAAATATTTTATATAGCCTAGCAGATTTTAGCTTATAGCAGGCTGACAGTAAAGCAGAATATGCCTTAAGGCACATTCTGCTTTACTTTCAGCCTGCTTTAAGTGGTCACCTGTATTCAATTCAGACTATGAGGTAAAGGGTTAACCCTTACACTGCCACATCTTTCGTGAGCTGGCAAATTGTACAGGAAGAATAGAACCACTTGCCCCTTTCATTGTCAATAACGCCAAAAGGCGTCTTTGCCAACAGTTTATTAAACGTTTGGACCCTGATCAGACGCCTAATAACACTCGTAGTAAACTACTTGCTTAACCCTTTACCTGATAGCATTGTTTCTAGTATTGAAGATATGTGACTACTTAAAGCAGGTTTAAAGTAAAGCAGAATGCGCCCAACGGCGCATTCTGCTTTACTTTCAGCCTGCTTTAAGCTATTAACTGCTAGAATAAGGAAAGTATTTAATATAACACATATTCATTACGGTATAATTTGGAACTATTTTCTTCAGCGGATGAATAAGATGAATGTGCTAAAAGTCGCTTCTATAAGGGAAAGGGTTAAATCTAACAATGAAAGGGTAGTGCAAACGCCAATATTGAAGCAGACGACAATATTGAAGCAGACGACAATATTGAAGCAGACGCCAATATTAAAGCAGACGACAATATGACAATGTAAGGGTAAAAACTAAACTGGGCGATGAAAGAGTTAAGAACAGGTAGGAGTTATACAGAAGGGAAGCTGAACCCTTTCACTGCCAAATCTTTCGTGAGATGTTTACCTCTTCACCGTTTCATTGTCATCTGCTTCAATTTTGTTGTCTGCCATGTCGTTTCAAAGTTGAAAAATACGGCAGTATGACTGAAGAAATTTCAAAACGAGTGTCAAACAGTTTTGGTACTGATCAGACGTCACGTACCACGGCGTCTGATCAGGATCCAAACTGTTTGCAAACGCGCTTTTAAGCTTAACCCTTTCACTTATAGAAGCGACTTTTAGCACATGCATTTTATTCATCCCCTGAAGAAAATAGTTCCAATATAAACCGTAATGAATATGTGTCATATTTATTACTTTACTTATTCTAGCTGGTAAAAGCTTAACGCAGGCTGAAAGTAAAGCAGAATGGCGCATTCTGCTTTACTTTCAACCTGCTCTAAGTTGTCACCTATTTTCAAAACTATAAACAGGCTATGGGGTAAAGGGTTAATTGAGAGTGAAATGGTTAATGGAGAACGATTGTGGTATAATGGTGTAGTAGAATAGTTTGACATGTGTTTACAGTGCCGAAACTATAGAGCTGTTTAAGTTTTAGAGAAGTTCAGCTTTGAATGAAACCCAATATCTCTTTATTTACCTGACGACAAAGAGATACGCACGGCGGCTCAAAGATGCATGAATAACAAAATACAAAACCTTATCCCAGATTGATTGTTCTCAAATAGTGTGGTATGTTTGTTCAGAATACCTTGACGTATAAATGAGTTGTACCGATTGTATTTTTGGAGCTGCTCATTGTCAAGTTTTGGGTAAATGTATAAACAAATGGTTTATATTAAATATTGCCTTGTGAAAATGATCTGTATAAGACGGAAAGAGGTGTATGATGATGTATTCTTTATCACTTCAATTTAAGGGACGTAAATAACGATTCCACTCATGTAAACCAACACATGTATATTCTGGAGTGATCAAAATGTTAAGTTGAGAAAGGTTTTCGCTAGATGATTCACCCCTGAAACTTATTGATTAAGTATAATCCTTGTTTGGCGCTTTTTAGGGATTTTATTACAACAGTACACCCTGATCAGATGATTCCACTTGGATGCCTCTGATCTTGGTCTACATGTTCAGCGTGTCTGTTAGCCGGTAATTAGGAAACGGGCGAGGTGTTCAAACATCTGTTTTGGGACAACTCAATAAATTCAATATTTGATGGTTTCAGACTGTAGTTTGTTGGAGTTTAACTGTCATTTTGTTCATAACCGTTTAAAACTAGTTTTGTTCGCCTGCTATACGCAATGCGCATGCTCAATAGGTGCGTCGCCGTTGCTATGCTAGTGTTTACCCCTGTCTTCAGTTTAATCAAGTGGCAGTCGTGTTCTAACGTATAACTAGCAAGCCTATTTCTAAAATTGAGATTATCAAGCTAAAAACAGTATAAACTTTGCTAAGGGATATTCTTGTAGTGGAATCATTGCTTGAAAGTCAAACAGAATTTGGTGAGAAGAGAGTCCAATCGATAAATACTGACGTAAGTCTATTTTAATTTTCCAACGAGATACATTTCTTTCTTTGTCGTTACGTCAATCTGTTTTTGAACAAATGTCATCTGCTTTTGTTTCTCAACTCTAGATTTCAGACATTTTTACTCCAGAAACATCGATTATAGTGCCAATCAGTTTGGATCCTGGTCTGACGATGAGTTAGTCAGTATACCAATTTTTTGTATATATCATTGCACGATAGGCCAGGCACTCGGGGATAAAACTGCAAGATATTATAAGGCGTTTGTGGTTTAATATTTGCAATAAAATCAGCCTAAATGACGACCACTTAATGACAATAGTTTGTTTTTTACTAAACTAATTTGCTGCTGAAAGCAACATGGGAATAAAACCATAAGTCTTTTGGGGATATTTTGGCTTTACTTTCGTTTTGTTTTGAATTGTCAACTGTTTTATTGACATCAACTGTTGGTGTTATATTCACAGTAAAACGCTTTGCCATAAACCGTACTAGCTAACTTGATGGTGATTATACAACCAGATTTAAATCTGGATGACAGGGAGGCAAAAAGCTTGAAGGAGCTTTCCTCTCTGCGTCCATTTTGCTTGAAGTCAGGTCCGGAATTAAGCATCAATACCCCCAATAGTAGTTTGATTTATCGAGACATATATTTCTATATACATGTATACGTTGATTTTACAAATTCCAACTTAAACTTTATTTCTAAATGCTTCTCTGCCAGGACATTGTCTACTTGAAAGTTGTCTGCTGTCAATTGTCAGACTAAGATCAGAGCACCAGATAAGGGTAGTTTTTCAAAAACTAAAATCTTTATTTCTGAATTAAACCCTATGGTGTCACTACTCATTAGAATCGTCTCTTCGAGACGATTCTAATGAGTAGTAACACCATAGGATTTGGTGATAAAATAGTGAGAAAATGTGGGATTTGTTGAAAAAACTACCTCTTATCTGGAGCCCTGTTAGATATATGTCAGATTGAAGAAACCTTCCTTAGCACTCTTGTGAAACTTTTCTATGTGGTTTTGTTCATTAGGATAAATTTCAAAACTTTTGAATTTCACACACAAAGTAAATTGAAAGCTAAGTCCCAGTGAAACATCAGTTTGTTGATAAAGCCTAAAGTACACAGGCGAAAGCTCCCAAAGCAAAGCTTTACATTTAATTTGTGTGTGAAGTTTAAAAGTTTCGAAAATGATCATCATTCCTTAACACTGATTAAAAGTTTTTACTTTAATCTCAAGCCGGGCGTTAATATTATGTTCTGTCGTGATAATAAGTGGAATCCGCTACATTGTTGGTTTTATTTTCTTTACGGCACTTAGTTGACGTTTTACAAGAAATTGCTTTCGCGGCGCATTTTTGGTAGCAACTTTGATATTACAGAATATATTGTCGGACATTGACCGTTTTTGGAACTTTCTAAATCGGAATAACGTTAAAACCAAAGGTCCGTGAAATGATTTAGACTTTGGGTTAGTATTGATATTATCATTCTGTAAATAAGTACGATATGACTGTGTAAAAATGGACTTCTCATAAATATGTATAGATCTATTAAGATACTGTGTATAAATATTTATATATCTGTTAGAATATGCGTTTGCCTCTAATCTCTGCCCTTTTTAGAGGTCTGGCTTAAAGCATAGTGTGCCTGTGAAGAGAACATTTAGTCCTTTGCAAAGGTTGTAGTCCCATATCACAGAGCTCCTAAATAATTCCTCTTATCAGCTCTGTAGACAGAACACGTGTGACCATTCTAAATACTTTGGAGTTAATGCATATATATTGTTTAATAATGACCGCATTTTTCCGTATCCGTGACAACGCAAATGTCCTAAGCAAAACATTCTGAAAGACAATTTAAATGTAAACAATTCGAGCCATAATGAGAGACAATAAAGAGAGAGGATGAGACGGAAAGGAGACAGGGAGACAGGGAGAGAAATAAGCTAAAGAGAGGGAGAAAGAAGAGAGAAAGATAAGAGAGAGCGAGTGAGAGAGAGAAAGACAGAGAGAACGACCTACAGTAAGGTCGATAGAAACAGATTGAGACAGGTAGGCTGACAATCAGGTTGCGAGATATAGAGACAGAAAATGACAGGCAAAGGGAGACAGAAAGATTATCAGAGAGAGAGGACAGATAGAGAAAGAGAAATAGAGGGAGGGAAAGAAAGACTAAGAGAGAGAGAGAGTGAAATAGGCAGAGCGAGAGAGATATATATATACTAATATAATGAAAAGGAGAAAGCAAACGTAGATTGAAGTCATTATTGGCACTCGTTTAAGGAAGGTAGCTGTCAGATTAAAGACAACAATAATGCAAATAGAACCTTTCTTTGTTTTACTATTATTGCTTGCATGCATCATTTACCTGATCCAATGTCTCGCTCTATGCGTCTTAGTTCATTCCCCCCTCAAACGTCAAACGAGCAATTCCGTTTAAGATTACCCTAACATTTCAAATTCAGGTTTTGAACGTATTTACGCTTGTTCTTTCTATGTACCATGTATGCCAACAGCGACAAAAAGTGCAGATCCTGCTCAGAGTACCGGTCCCGAGGTTATAAAGCTTTTGACTTGAGTCTAAACTCGTTCCCAAGCATTTGATTGGTCAGATTTGAGCCTAGGCTCAAATCTGACCAATCAAATGCTTGGGAACACACTCAGACTCAGCTCAAACGCTTTATAACCTTGGAGCCTGGTATTCCTATAGTGAATAAACATGTTCTCTCTTTACAGGCACATTGCTTCATTTGGTGAAAAATGTGTTCATTTGTTCAATTACTAGGTGTTCAGGCATGATGCATTCAAAACTACTGTTATGGATGTCACATGGGTTCAAGGGATTCAGATCGGACGCTGCGTCATAATCTCAACTTTTTTTTACTGAAAAGTAAATGTAATTCTAAAAAAAGTATGGGCACAATTTTAGTGCATAGCTTGTTTTGCTTCTTCCGCATGGTTTCCATCACGATCGATCTAAACACCGGTAAGAGAAACATGAGCAGTGGACAATGTCAAGTAGACGATATATCATACAAGACTAATAAGTAAAATTTGCAAACAGTTTGGATCCAGATCACACGAGGAATAAATCGGGTGACAGTTAAAGAAAGAGTGAATCGATGTAGTAGGGTATAAAATTTAGAATGGTCGTGTTTGGGTACCTTCTTGTTTGAAAACCAACAAGTCATGCATATTGTGTGGTTCTAACTAACATCCCTACTGTCACGGAAGGCTGGAGACCCTGGGTTAGAGTCCTGATAAATGTGAATTCACAATTTATTTTCTTTTATCGCTATGTTTATTAAATGGAAGGGCTAATTCCTCACTCTTCCCACATTGATCTAGATATTTTTAGATCTGGAGCTTGATTTACTTTTAACCTGTAACAAATAAAATATAGGACATTGGCGATTTTGTTTTATTCGAAGCTCATATATATGAGATTGCACAATTGTTTCAACTTGAACTATTTAAAATGTTTATTGGTGAAATGGACTGTTCCATCGTTTACTCTTTCATTGCATCCAAAGTCGACTATGCAAATAATTTGAATCCAAATTAGACGCCGCATAACGCTTGTCTGATCTGTATCGTCTTTTTTTCTTCGATGAAACTGTGGTAAATAATACTTTGTAATGATGCAAGGTATTGTTTGTTTACCGGTGCATATTGTCGCGTGGAAACGAGTTCCTCTACGATACCATGGGTAGTGAGATCGTTCCCCCACCGGACCAAGTCCTTCAGATGAGACGTTATAAACTGAGGTCTGGTGTATCAGTGCTTTATGTACACTGGACATCCGAATAAACCAGAGAGCTCTGTCGATAAGAGTAGTAGGGACATCTCGCCCAGGTTTTCAGTACATGTATTGATCACTTCCCTCTTATCTCTGGGGCGGCAACTGGACATCCGAATAAACCAGAGAGCTCTGTCGATAAGAGTAGTACATCTCGCCAAGGTTTTCAGTACATGTATTGATCACTCCCCTCTTATCTCTGGGGCGGCAAATTAGCCTATCAATGGCGGAAACAGACGTTAACAAGCACTACGACTCTGTCGATAAGAGTAGTACATCTCGCCAAGGTTTTCAGTACATGTATTGATCACTCCCCTCTTACCTCTGGGGCGGCAAATTAGCATATCAATGGCGGAAACAGACGTTAACAAGCACTACGACCTGCAATATTCTTAGCAGGCGATGTAATGACGGTAAAGATTTTATAGAGGTGTAACAGAAGATTAATGTCCTTGACCATGTGACATTGACCCATGGAAACAAAAGTTGAGCGCGACACATCGTCTTTGTTTGGTAAACATTTCTATCTAGATATTCTGCTTCACACGCCCGCGGGTGATTTAGAGCAGTTAATTGTTTCTATTGATTCTGAAATTCATTCACCAATTAAAAAAGTAACATACCGGACACGAAATTCGGGACGGACAGAAGGAAAGACGGACGGACGGACGGACAGACATATAGATGTCTACAGAGAGAAGGAAAATGCGATTACCAAATGCCCGCCTTTCAGGGGCATAAAATAGAAATAGCTAGAAGTACTGTAGACCGTTCAGTATCATGAACTCACGGTGCTTAATCAAAACTATTAAACTAATGATATATCCTTTTACCTCCATTATTCGAACACAACCAAAAATCGAACACCTAAATAATTTCACGTGATATCTATGGTTCCAAACAGTTTTGCATAACCGCGCGTGGAATTTTGACAGCAACACCGGTAGAAATAGCAATAACACAAGATCGGCAAGAATTATCAGTAAACAGGTAAAAGACTTAGAGCGTTTGTTGAACTTCACTGACTATAAATATTGCATTTACACCTAACCCCAAATTTCCCAATGCATGAATATGATAGACTACATTTTCTGTGAACAAAACTGACCATTGGTGTGTCGGCTGTATTACTTTTTACATTTACCTTATTCCTAGTGGTCCGGACAAATTATATTGAGGGTTCAGACCACTAAATCTAATCAAATCTGAAACTAGGGGTCCTTAACACTTTTTTCCCTAAAAAAAACAGTGTTTCATATAGGAAGTAGATTTAACAAGAAATGAATAAAAAAACATATTTTGACAGGTTCGAGTTTACTAAATTTTTAGAAAAATCTATTCGACAACTTTTAGAAATTTCTTCTTAATGGTTGGGTGCACTTTAAAATGTGCAGCTCTGCCAGGGTACTTACAAGATGATACCCCTTCTACTGCCCTGCCTGAAGCCAATTACCATTTCATAGTTTATGTCAAACTACTGTAATTTATATGAAAAAAAATCGACTTTTACTTATTATGAGGCTACAGACTCTAGTTTTATATTTTTTCTGACATTTAACAGGACCGGATCCAGAAATCGTTCAGTGGGGGGGGGGGGGGGGCACAGGCGGGGAGGGTATGGGATGTGTATAACCAACCGCATAGGTGGGGGGTTGGGGGGCCTCCCCCCGGAATTATTTTTTAAACTTGCATAAAAAATGGTGCATTCTGAGGGCATTCTAAGAAGAAAGTTAACATCGATAGAATGATGTAAATACCCCAAATGAAACCCCCCCCCCCCCCAAAAAAATGGTTTCATAAGACAAAGAGAAGATTGAATCATACCGGTAATCTGGAGCAAATGTTTTAATAGCTTTATCTCCATTCTCAGAAATCTATTACTTTACACCATGGTCATACAAAGATTTTCATCAGTGCATTCAAAACACAGGCCTTCAACTGATCTTAATGCAAAAAGTTGGAAAAAAGTAGGAGTTTTTCAAGAGGAAAAGTAGGAAAAAGGAGGAAGATTTTCAATAAAATAGTAGGAACTGTTTGATACAAAATACCACACGGAGTCATCGTGCTCATATAAATTTAAGTAATCCGCAATATTGAGTTAAAGAAATTCTCACCCAAAGTCGTTTTATTCTTTGGTCATAATTTATTCAAAAGGCCTAAGATGCAATCCAACAGGTTTAGGGGGTCCGGGGGTACTCCCCGTGGAAAATTTTGAAATCAAGCGCTTCATTTCCTGCATTCTGGGCCATACTGAGGGTGCTTGAAGACTTGTTAGGCAAAAAGTAGGAAAAGTAGGAGGTTTGGGTAAAAAATAGGAAAAAGTAGGAAGGTGATCAAAAAGTTGAAAAATAGTAGAAAAAGTAGGAAAGGTTGAAGGCCTGAAAACATGTAAAATACTAACATAAATCTATGTAAAAAAATCGAATATTTTTTTATTTAATCATTCTATGGTGAAAGGTTGTCGTCCAGCCATTAGTCTCTAACCCTACCCCTCCTATTCATATGTACACTGTTACTAGGGGTGGGGTCTTGGGGCATGCCCCCTCCTCCCACCTCCTGGAAAAAATTATTCCCTGATGATCAATGTTGCGTTCTGATGGGAGTTTTTTCGCATTCAAAATAGGTAAAATACTACATAAATCTATGTAAATATTCTATTCAAAATAACATATCAAATTCTTTAATATAGGATAATACCTTTGACAGATTGTTTCTGGTCGTTTACCTGAAACCTACCCTTACTCCTTCTGATTATTGTTCACACTGTCACTAAGGGGATCCAGGAGCATAGTCCCTGGGAACTTTTCAATTTCTAGATGGTCTCTGGTGCATTCTTGGGCGTTTTGCACATTCAAATCAGTAACAATAATAATATAAATACATAAATCTATATAAATAATCTGCAACTAATGCTGGCAAAATTATTGGAGGGGAATTGGGGGGGGGGGGGCATCCTGGTCCTACATGCATGAGTTAATTGGGTATTATTCATCATCTAGTTAGGCATTCAAAAATGCCTATGCTTTTTTTACCCTTAAGTATTTATTTTGGATTAACAGGCCTGTAGGATATGCAATTTGGGGGCACAGGCCTGAGGGGTAGCTAGACCATTTTGTGTACGTGCTGAATACTTTTCGCACATTCAAAAACAGGTAAAATACTTGCATAATTTTATCTAAAGATCTAGGTAACTTTTCCTTACACATGTATTGGCAAAATTAATTATTGGGGGGCACAGGGGCATTTTTTTGGTTGGGGGATTGGGGTGGGGGCGGCACACTGCCGTGTCCCCCTCCCTGTTACTACGGGCCTGTGTCAGGTTCAAACACAGACCAGGCATGCTGAGGATTTGATGGCCCGAGATAAGAGACACAAGCCAATGCAGCAGCTCCAGTGAAGTTTAAGCAGGCCAGTGTTGGCAAAATTATTGGTGTTGGGTGGGGTGGTCAAAGGAGCAATTTTTTTTTGAATGGGGGGGGGGGGGTCACACCCCTGCGCCCCCACCCCAATCCTCGTAACTTCGGGCCTGTGTCCGGTTCAAACACTGACCAGCAGACCAGGCATGATATGATGACCCGAGATAAGAGACACAAGCCATTGCAGCAGCTCCAGTTAAGTTCAAGCAGGCCAGCTGAGAGACATGTGCACCCCCCCCCCCCCGTGGGTCTGTTCCTGTGATGGCATATGCCAATGCGACCTTCATTCCCCGCTAAATGATGAATATATAAATCAAGCAAAAGTAAATCCGTGCCTGTTTAATTAACAAACCGTTACTCTGGACTATATACATGTATAGTAAATATTTCGTGGAGTCAAACCTACTGTTCGTATTTAGGTTGGGGTCCCACTGAGAATGTAGTAAGTGGACCACCATGCTTTGTTTACATTGTTAGAGAACCACTTTGAAATGCAACAACTCACTCATCGTATTTTAAATTGAAAATGACCAGTATATCAGTATTCATGTTAAAAAATAACTTTTATTCACATAACAATTTATGTGGTCGCGACCGAATATTGTTCGGCTATTTCCGGAAGACGGCAAGCGATAGGTTGTTTAAATATTTAATGACGTCATGCTTATAATACATTACGTCATAGCGTTCCCACTACCTTAGATGTTTGGTGCTGACTGCCGTCATGTACATGATTTTCACTCTGCAAAGACTGCTTATTCTTAAAAGTTTGATGGATATAGTTACATCTCAGAGCTCGCTGGATATCACATTGATCTAGATCTACACGCAGTTTAATCGTTAGATGTCTCTATATCAAAGAGTCGAAACAAATCGATACAGATCTAGATCTAGATTCTATTCTGAGCAGGTAAGATTTATATTTTAGATAGATCTAGCTCTAGATCTAGATTAAATCAAGGTCTTGATTTTATTTGCTGGCGATTCATGCGAAACAGAAAACGTAATTACACCAACGCCCAGCCTTGATCAAGCCAGGTTTAACCATTCCATCCACACTGTAGGTTATTCAGTGTTTAGGCATAGGCCTACTTAAGTAAATATTTGAAACCGAGGCTGTTCAAACGTCGTTTCAAAGTCTCCCGAATGAATATTTCTGCTGTACTGTCACTTTATTCAGTAATAGGGGTCGCAAGACAATTGGCTCTTGTAATCTCCTCTTGATTAGAAAAACAGCCACTTTCTCGAAAAAAATTTGAACGTTTTTAGTCGCACGAACCTCACAGATTTATTAAGCAGCAAAAATCTACGATGACTAGAAATGGTTGAAACTTGTAAGAAAAGTCTAATGCGGGTTGTTTTCCACCATTTTGGGAATAGATCTATGACTTTTCTACTACTACTGCTGCAACTACTACACTGCTGCTGTTACTGCGACTTCTGCTGCAACTATTGTTACTACTACTACTTCTGTTATAATTACTACTTTTGCTGCTGTTATTACTACTGATCCCATTTCTAATTTTCTACTACTGCTGCTGCTGATGATGATGATGTTATTCTGCTCATGGTTATACTTCTACCATTACTAGTGCTACTACCTCAACTACTACTACTGCTACTGCTGCTGATGATGATGTTCTTCCGCTCTTGGTTATACTTCTACCATTACTTCTACCATTATTACTGATACTACCTCTACTACTACTACTGCTACTGCTGCTGATGATGATGTTCTTCCGCTCTTGGTTATACTTCTACCATTACTTCTACCATTACTACTGCTACTACCTCTGCTACTACTACTGCTGCTGCTGATGATGATGTTATTCTGCTCATAGTTATACTTCTACCATTACTAATGCTACTACCTCTACTACTACTACTGCTGCTGCTGCTGATGATGATGATGATGATGTTATTCTGCTCATGGTTATACTTCCATTACTTCTACCATTACTACTGCTGCTGCTGCTGATGATGATGATGCTATTCTGCTCGTGGTTATACTTCCACCATTACCACTGCTACTACCTCTACTACTACTACTACTACTACTACTAGTCATCATCATCATCATCATCATTCCACCATTACTACTGCTACTACCTCTACTACTACTACTACTACTACTACTACTAGTCATCATCATCATCATTCTGCTCGTGGTTATACTTCTACCATTACTTCTACCATTACTACTGCTACTACCTCTACTACTACTACTGCTGCTGCTGCTACTGCTCCTATTACTAATTAGTAGTACAACACCTACTTACAGAAGCATTTGATTAGTAAAAAAAGTTAAATAGAGTGAATAGAAAATGAGAAGCGGAGAGAGCAGCAAGCAGATTTTGTTCTCCGCTTTACTGGTCTCTTTGGTGTGTTTTTCGGTTCAAAACGAAAACCAGTTTAAATTGAGGTGTTCGTGACTCTGAGCCTTATATTCATTTGTGTAATTTTCGTAGGTATCTCACCTCCCACGTCAGCGCTTGTTGAGCTGATTTGGCTGGTCATGTGAAGTGGGAAGGTAACTTGGTCTTAAAGACATTACTTGACCTATTATTGGGTTACATCTAGTCCGGCAAAAAACAAAGTCACCTGAATGTCTATGTAAATAATCAATAAATTGTCTCATAATACTGTTACAGTTACTTTCACGTCTATTCTGAACAATGAGAGGACAATACAAAGGACCTGAAAATGTCTTTAAAGACATTACCCTATTTCTTTCAATGAAACCTAACACCCCCTTGTTCTCACCAGTCGTGAAAGTAACTTTGAAACCATGAAACCTGAGGCGTGGTCATCTCAGTTTGTCTACAGAGGCCCTGACATGCTCATATTTAAGGTTTTCCTTTTTCAAACCAAAAATACAAAATTAAGAGAAGGGCCTCACACGAGACGTTTCACTAATTATTTACTTGAACTTTCAGCAGGTTGTGCATGCTTTTTGCCAACCTTAACCGGACTTGGTGTACTTTCTCCCTTGTTCTCAATAGCTAAATAAGCGTGAAAATAACTGAACAAGCATGGGGCATGATAGTAGCCAGATTCATACTAAGGTTTTCGTTAAAGACATTACTTGACCTAGTTTAGGTGATTAGACTGATTACGCCTACTGAGGCAAAACTCATGTAACTTGTGCTCATAAGATATACTTGTTACAGTGTCTATGCATAGAACTAGTGAAGCGTCTCATGCATGTGAGGGTCATGTCTTAAATTTGGTAAAAGTTGTTTGGTTTGAAAACAAAAGACCGTCCAGTATCAGTAGTTTTAGGGCCTCTCTAGACAGATGGTTTTACAGTTACTTTCACGCATATTGAGAACAAAAAGGGTAGTCATAAAAAATGATCCGAGTAATATCTTTCAACTTGAGATAGTTGAACATGCACAATATGTCACTTAAAGACATTTCCTCAGTCCTTTGATGGACTCCCACACCCTATTGTTCTTGCATTAGGGGTAGAAATAACTTTACAAGCATGCAGCATATGCTATACCAATCTCCGTTTGCCTAGTGAGGCCCATATATGGTATGTACTCATGAGGTTTTTAAATTGTAATTTCTAACCAAGTTATCAAATATAACAGTCGGGTCTCACATGATAAGCTTCAATGATTCACAGTAAAACAGGTATGCCCCAAAATTCAACATTATTCCAAGGGAACTGTCTGCGTATCAGCGATAATTTTAGAAATCAGATGAATGAGTCCTCATGATGCACATTCTGTAAAACAATGAGTCCTTGAGACAAACATGGAGTCATTGAGGAGAAAACTTAACACAAAATCTAATAACTTATTTCTAGTTTTGAAGACAGGTGACTTCTTAAAGCATGTTGAAAGTAAAGCAGAATGTGCCTTAAGGCACATTCTGCTTTACTTTCAACCTTCTTTAAGCTACTATTTGCTTATGAGTAATAGGTTAATAAAGGCCAGAAGCTATGGGTCCATGGGACTTGCAACTTTTTAAATAATGAGTCCTTTGCAATTTTAATGAGTATAGGACTCGGGATGCGGAGGTAAAATTATCACTGGCGTATGGATTAGCACTCAAAGTAGGTCAGGAAATGTCTTTAATGCATGGCAATTGTTTAAAGTAACCTGCTTTTAATTTGTTGAAGTCTAAGTAAGTTAGAAATTTGCTTGTATTCACTATTTATTGTAAACAACGCTGTAATATATAAGAATTTAAAGGAACTGGCAAACATATGTTCATTTTCAAAAAAAAAAAATCCTCAAATCGAGGGTTGCCCGCTAAACTGTACTAACTACATTTCAGCATTTTTTACAGGAACAACAAAAAACAACATAATTTTCATTTAAATGTATTTTTACACAAACATTTCAGAGCTACTGCTTAAAATATCATGTAAAACAGTTCAGACTGATGAAATTAGAAGTAAACTTTATATTTAATGAGATACTTGATCACTGCTAACTTAGAACAGTTTAGCGCTATATTTTGCTGAAGTCTTGGGATTTTTTGCCTGCTAAACTATAGTAACTTGAGTTACAACAGTTTAGCAGGGAAATATTAAACTTACAACACAAATAATTTTAAAAATTATATGTGATAGAGACTTTATATTTGACATGCTTACTCTACAAATAAGACTCTCTGCAGACTTCAACTTATATTAATGTCAGGTCAAGGTCAAAGGTCATATTTAGAGGTCCAATAGGCTGTTTTAGAGAATTATCCGGACTTTGACACTTTATTTACTGGTAAATGACATGTGAAAGAACCTTCATATTTATAATGCATTCTAACTAGTGAAGTCATTGATGCATCATGCAACACCTAGTCATGCCAGTTCAAGGTCAAGGGTCATACTCAGAGGTCAGATAGGCCATATTTTTATCAAGAGGTCAAATGCGCTGATTTTTGAGAATCATCCATACTGTGACATTTTATCTTCCATTACACATTATATGGCTTGTTGAATCTAACCTTCATATTTGCAATGCTTACCCTAGAAATAAGACACTATAAAGACTACAACTTTCAACTATGTCAGGTCAAAGGTCATATTGAGATGCCAAATAGGCTGTTTTAGAGAATTATCCAGACAAACATGTTGTATCTAACACCTATGACTAGTGAAAAGAACCTCCATATTTGCAATCTCCACCTATAATGAAGCCAAAATTGTACATTATGCAACATCTTGCCATACAAGTAAAGGTCAAGGGAAATAATTTAGAGGTCAACTTTTAGCTGGTTTTTGTAGAGGGACATAATTATGATCAATATGTTTGAAGTATATATGATAAACTGTACTTTTATTTGCATGAATACTTTACTGATGAAGTCCAATTGCACAGATCAACTTTTAGTCATGTCAGGCTAAAATCAAGGGGTCAAGGATCACACAGAAGTGATATTATTATTATATATCATGATATGTATGCTTCATGCCAACTATGGTGCAGACATGGTCTGGATTTAAGACTTTAAAAAACTATATCTGAAATTTTCTCTTTCTTTGAACAATCCAATTTTGCATTAAGAATAAAGATATTTTTTATCATAATAAGGTCTTAAAAAAGAATTACTAGCTGCTTCACTGCATGGTGAGTATGAGAGCTGTGATAAGACAGTTTATCAGGTATTGAGATAAATGGATAATTCCCAATCAACCAATATCACCCAACCGTGATTTTGACCTTGACCTAATTTGGACTTGGAATATTGTAAAATTGGCTATTTCGTAGTTAGCTAGATTTTACTGTTTCTTCTAGCGTCAACACAACTGACAACAATGCTTTAATACCTTTCCTAGAACCACTACCAATCCACCCAAATTACCTAACCTTGATTTTGACCTTGACCTAATTTGGACTTAAAAACATTTTAAATTGGTTATTTCTTGGTTAACCATATTTTACCGTTTCATCTATCATCAACACTGACTACAAAGCTTTCATTCTTGTACAGTTTCTGCCTTGCACCATTACATATTCAGAATATATTGTCAAGGATGCCACCGGGAGCATAGGCGTTTATTGAACACGCATTCTTGTTTTGGACATACAAAGAGGGTTCTTCTATATCTTGAAATGATTTTATTGTAAAAAGAGATGTTGAGCTAAAGAAACATTGTCTGTCAAGTTTCTGTAGCTCATACTCTCATGTTAGATCATACATCTTAAATAATTATATTGTATACTAATGTATAGAACTACTGCACATTAGCATTTTCCATTTTTCCCAGACAAGCAGATGCCACAGAAAATTTGAAGTATCAGTTTGTAATTTAATCAGATAAGTGTTAATTGACATAAATTTTTATTTGAAAATAGTCCTAAATATTGTGAACAACTGTAGGCTACTGGATATACTGAAAAAGCTAAAACGTATTTTCATTATAATAAATACCTGATTATAGTTTAAAACATGTATTCATGTTGACCTATTTATCAGTCATGTCCTAGTATATCATATTCAAAGCCCATATGTGCATTTTGATATCAGAAACTTTCAATATTTTTTCATTGTAATAGTGACAAACTTGGAAATATATAGTCTTACATATCAAACTTTCTTAGAATTTCATGTTTGCCTTTTCATTTACAATAAATCAACTTGTGAACTTTCAACTAAATGTTTGTATGGTCATTTGGAATTTTTTTTAGCTCAGTTCATACAGAATATTTTGTTGCATTGCTGACAAGTGTGCAAGGCATGATGTAAATTATGAATCATAAGAATGAAATAAGATGCAAGCCATGCAATGACATCATTTTGAGACTGTTCAATTTGGTTTGTAATAATTTGAAGTTTACATTAATACATTTAACAACTAAAGCTAAGTACTACATGTGGCTTTTGCAGACGTCTATATTTTGTTAGTGTTACTAAGGAAATGGTTAGATTGGTCTTCAATATCTTGCAAGAATTTTTTTCTATTTTAAGAAATCATCAAGATTGTCATCAAAATCATCACCAATGCAACTAAAATTTAAAATATTAAAAATAATATTCCTATTTACTCTTAAGCAGAAATACTGCATGAAAAGTACTTTGGATTTCATACTTTAAGAAAAGTTTGTATCCTACTGATTAAATCACATCAACTCACTTTTCTATGTAAGACAAAATTGGAGAAAAAACAACAATAATGCAACTAAATTGTCCGAATGAATGAATGTGTCTGCTACAGATGCTGTGTCTGCTGAGCATGACTTCAATAAGTCTATGATGTGTTATGAATGGAAATTTGTTTGGAAATGCATTATGTCATGACTATACATATGTATTTTATTAGAGAAGTAAATTATACACATGCCAAAATATGGGTGTGTATTTATATATACATTGAAGAAAACTTGAATGTTGACTTCTTAGTATGAACAAAACCTTAACCTGACATTACCAGACTTGCATCCTGCATGTGACCATGACCATGTCCTTTGTTTGAAATGACAAAAGTTGATCTGAGCTAATTTACTTTTTGGATGTAGTACCACTTACCAAGTATGAATTCTGTATTGTATTCAGTTCCAAAATTCAGGTCAAAGTTTAATTTTAGTTTTTTTTACCTTTAAATGACCTTGACTTCTGTCAGACATGACCCAACCTGTACTGAGCTCAAGGGCTTCTTAGATGGAGTACACAAATATAAAGTGGATCTCTGTTACAAATAGTTGCAAAGTAAAGGATACAGGTAAATTTAGATTAAATTCAGGCTATTTGACCTCTAAATGACCTTGACCTTTATCCAACAACTACAAAGCTGTACTGAACACAAGGGCATCTTGGGTGGAGTATACATGTCAAATATGAAGTCTTTATCACATGTAGTTTAAATATTATGGCCAGGATTGAACTCAGTTAAATTCAGTCTGTTTGACCTTTAAATGAATGACCTTGACCTTTGCCTGACATGATTCAATTTGTACTTGGCTAAAGGTTGTCTTGAATGTAGAACACATGTAACATATGAAGTCTCTATAACAAGGATATATGGTCAAAGTTAAAGTTGTAGATAGACTGATAAACCAACAAAAACACAGAAAAACAACAATATGCCCCACCCACCTTCAATCTTAAATCTCGGATGTCAGAGGCATAAGAAAGTATGAATATAAGATTTAATTAATTTAAATTGAAGAAAATCTTTACTGAGATATTTGTATTGAGTTACAACAGTATTGCTATACAATAATAGAACCATCTTTAACATCATTTCTACCTTAAAGTTGCCTGCTAAACTGTACTAACTTGACTTAGTAAAGTTTAGCGGGCAACTTTAAGGTAGTTTTGAGTTAGTACATTATGGCACTGATGGCATAACTTTGTAAAAAATGGGAATAAAAGGATAAAAATTATACAGAATAAGTTGTGTATGAAGACAACTTTAAAAATGTAAAAAAGTCATTTTTGGTAAAAAATGTAGTTAGTACAGTTTAGCGGGCAACCCTCGAAATGAAAGCAAATTTTTACGTGACATTGTCGTGCATAAGGAATCGGTATAAAAAAAGTCCTCAAGAAAAATAATCATCGCAATATCAATTGTTTTGTTCGATGAATTAAATGAATTTCACATCAGTTGCGCAAGCGCATGCATGAACAGGAATGAACAACGTCTTCTCCCCCACTGTTCACTAAACGGTTAAATGCCGTGTCGATACATGAATGATGAATGGCTCGTTGAACAAGTGGTTCAAACGTCAGACTAAATAGGTTAAATAGAGTGTCGATACATGAATGATGAATGGCTCGCTGACCAAGTGGTTCAGACGTCCGACTCAATTTTCCGCGCGTCGCGGTCTCGAATCCAAGCAGAGCTAGAAACAAAAAATCATTGAAAAGCAATGTTTAACATACATTCTTATCTTAGACTATTATCTACCTGTTGATAATAGCGTACACTTTTCGCAAAGGAAAATCTACAGAGTCTAGATAGTAACTACACTGTTTTTAAATGACGAATACACTCGTCGGTAGGGTCGCATGAGTTAATATGGCCATTTTGTCATGGCAAGAAAAGTGAGTTAGCAAGGAGAGTCAATGGGAGAGGGAGGGGTATTTGTTCTACTAAGAACAGAACAGAACAATCCTTTTATTTGTCACAGAAAACAAAAACATAAGTTTTGTAATTACATGTGAGATAATCAAAACATTTGAGGTAGTAGGACATTTGGTGGTCAAATACTGAAGTTAGGAATTAAGATGGTATAGACTACTAATATTTCTGCGAGTGGAGGGGGGGGGGTAGTAAAGTATTATAATACTTAACTAAATGATATGGGCACAGTAAACAGCAATTAATATCAAGTTAATATAACTGTTATGTTGGTAAATTGTGTTGAAAGGTGCTACCTTCTTTGTACCGAGGTTTTTGACAATCGTCCACACAGAGACTGACGACTGAGTGTTTTTATAAAGTTTAATTCTGGTAGAGTAACAAATATCTCCTTTAACAATTTCACACAGTATACACACAGTTTCAAAGTTCTAAGTTTCTACTCTAATACAAATCACACAGACACACAGTTCTTACTACTAAAATTTCCTATATCATAATTTATACTCCTGTATTTCCTTAGTTCTTCTTTTATACAAATTACACAGACACACAGTTCTTTTTAGTAAAGTTTCCTATATCATAATCTATACTCCTGTATTTCCTTATTCCTTCTTATTCTATATCTAAGTTCCTGCTCCTTTTATACCTTAGACTCTGAAGTCCTGACAGGTGCTCAAATAAGATGAATCCATGTCAAGGTACGAAAGGTGCGAGAATAATTAATAAATCTGATTAAAACCAGTCTAACTAATAAACTAAAACATCAATTCAAGCCACAGAGTTACTGGTTTCAAATGTGCATATAAGCTGTTTAATCACCAATTGAAAAGGTGTTAAAAACAAAGCTAGATGAATATTTTCCAGAAAATGAACAGAATCAACACTATACGAGGGCTGTCCCAAAACATCGTAGACTTTCCTTATAAAAGTCTTCGTTATAACAGCAGAGACAAACGGTGGTCGGTATGTATAAACATAGGGTTTATGTAAACCTGTGTGAAGTTTTAACGCGCTATCTTTAAAACTCACCAGCACAGAGTAGTTTGAACACCCTACCTGTGTAACCCCGGCGCACACTAGTTAACGTTATGACGTCATCGACGTTGAACAACGTCACTCCTTTTCAAAATACTTGTGGTGATTGATGCATTTTCGCTGACGCACAGCCTCTTTAACAAGCTGGTATCTACATGTAGCTCGTGCAACACTCTCAATGTTTCTTGTTTGAGCTGTCTTCAATGTTTTCAATTTTTGTCCGCGTAATTGAGGTTTTAGGTATGAAAAGTTTTTAAACACTGCAAAATCTAATGGGCTAGGTCAGTGGTATGTGGCGGATGTTTAAACTTTTGAAAACCCAACACGGCAAGTTCCAAATGTGCATGCTGGGAAATGTGTCACGAAGCGATAACCCTGTGAAATATGTTGCTTTCTAAGTTGTCAATGAACCCCGGTCACTTCTCTCGTATCGTATGCAATAGATCTGTGTGATGGGTGTTTGCTGAAAAAGTCCTGATCACTAGAATATCGTCTAAAAAGAGGGTTGATACTTCTTTTTCTTCTGCACTTAACAAACGTGGCACCCATATAGCACCGACTCTCGACATATTAGTTTCGCACGTAAAAGTCGATGTAGCCTACAGACAATTTGCTGACCCCGAGGAGTTCAACATTATATCGCAAGACGCCGATCACCAATCATGACGCTCCTCACGTTTTCTACAATGAAACCGTCAATTGCTTCCGGCTATCCCATCTTTACATTATTTTCTCAACCCATCCTTCTGAAAATCGCGTATTCTATTTGAACACCAGCAAGCGAGATGCTGATTGATAAATTTCTGTTGATTGTAGTTGTTTTAACGTCTGTTTCGGGATCAAATTCAACTCAAAGCAGTATTCTATGACATTCTGCTGCGCCGCCTTTTCCTCTGACGTCGTCATTTCTGGCGTCTTCAGAACACAGTACCATTCGCCATAACTAGATGTCTTTCTTTTAAATGACGCTACGTTAACGAATTTTTCCAGGTTGACGTCATAAATAACAACGTCAACATTCATGACGCAATTTTGCGCAAATTCCGATTCGAAATAGCTTTTTAGGAGGTTGTAAAATGTACCTCTTTAAATCTACCTTTAAGATTTTGGCGTGCGCCGCATAAATTAACCAACAATGAATATTTACAAATAAAATAGGGTCAGGTGTGTTCAGGAACCTTATTATTTCTTATTCAAATGTGAAAATGTTTGAAATAGCATTGGTAAAAAAATCAAAGAAATATTACGTCGGGTTCTTCAAAAATCGTATCAGTCCACGGTGTTTTGGGACAGCCCTTGTAAATTGGAGAAGAAATTCAAATTATAAAATGAAGTATGAAGCATTAATTTGTTAAAATTTGCATCATAATATAACTATAGGTAAAACCTATATACGGCCGAAACCTGTTTCTACAAAGTATAGGAAATATGCATAGGCGTAGCCAGACTTTTAAAACTTATACGCACAATTCGGCACGGAGTGCCGATCGAGGCACGAAGTGCCGAGTGGGGAGGGTGCGGGAGGGGGGTAACCCCCTCCTGCTGGTGGGGGTACGGGGGGCCTCCCCCGAAAATTTTTGAAAATTAAGATGTTAAATGGTGGTTTCTGAAATGTGTTCGGTAGCTTTTTCATGCGCTTGATTTCCACTTTTTTATTATTATTTTAATAGTATTGTTTTATAAATACAAGATTTTGCTGGGTTAAAAAATCTTCTTTTTCAAAGGCCTCTAACTTTTCTAGACCATTATATATAGTTCTAGATTTAAAGGTAGTCTGCCTTTGATGTTTAGGCTCCCTATATCTTAGAAGGGTAGTCCAAGAGAACTTGGACTTGCTCCAAGGGAAGTCTGATTTGTTTCAGGAACATTAGCAGATTCAGCAGAATGATGATGAAGAGTTTAATAGCGCCCTGACTGGTCTGTATGTTATGGAATTCCATATACGACAGCCAACTTCTTAATGTCAACTGCCAACTGTCTACTCTTTACCGCTTACTGCCAACCGCTTACTGCCAACTACTTATTGCCAACTGCTTAATACCAACTGCTCACCGCATGCATATCGCTACTTGATGACGGGTATAAAACCGAAGCCCCGAACTAGGAACCGTGGCCCCTATGAACTGTTACTGAAATAAGCTTGTAATGTCGTTTCCTTGGTTATTTTTTCTTCTATTTTCCAAATTTATAAGTGCTATATATCAATAATTGATGGAAATTCGACACGATTCCACGACGTATTGATATACAGATGCACTCGTTGTTCGAAATGCTAGATGCGAAATGCAGCGCCTAAAAAGTAAAAACATTCAGGAGCGTCATTGTTTTACTCCTATACAAACAAATGCACAATATTTTGTTTTCCTCGCTATGGAGTTCCGTGTACAACAGCCAACTTCTTACTGTCGACTGCCAACTGCTTACTGTCTACTCTTTACTCCTTACTGTCAACTGCTTACTGCCAACTACTTACTGTACGTTTCATACCTGTACGATACTCCATGTGTTACTTCCAATACGGCAGCTACTTGGTCCAATGTGAAGTTTTGTTGCCGCAGCGGGCAGTATTTTACCAGAAGATCCTCGATTTTTAATCATTATACATGAATTTTGAATAATTGACAGGAAGCAGTTGGCAGTAAGCAGCCAGCAGTTGGCTGTCGTATATGGAATTCCATAGTATGTGGGGGTCCTTATGCAGCATAATCAGGATTGTCTGCAAGTTTTGTTTAGGGAGCTTTACATGTTGAAGCTAGGGCTAGTCGTGAAATCGGTGTTATATATAGAGGATTTGCAACAGAGGCCCATGTCTTGGTTATTTGGCGTATTTGTCGCAGGTCAATTTGTGTATGTGTACTCTAACTAGGTGGGTCAGGAGGCTTTCTACCCTGGGACTTTTTTTATTCCTAGATGGTTTCTGGTGCATTCTGAAGGCGTATCTCGCATTCCAAATAGGTAAAATACAAACATAAATCTATGTAAAAAAATGCATTTAGGCTCAAAATGACACCAACTATTTTATCTACGACTTGTTTGAAATATTTTTGATACGTTGCCTTCCAATCATTAATCTCTAGCCCCACGCTACCCTACCGTACCCACTACGATTAGTGTATGCACTCTTACTAGAGGGGCGCGGGATCATGCTCTCCCGGTTGGACATTTTTATTTCTAGATGGCCTCTGGTGCGTTCTAAGGACGGTTCAAAACCTGTATCGACTGAAAATATGATAACTTACTGAGTACATGTATTTAATCTAGGATAATAACTTGTTCAACTTGATGTTTTCCGGTCATAAATAATATAAAACCCTACCCATATCTTAGTGTGCGTATTCTTACTACAGTAGTGGGAATCGGGTACGCTCCCGTGGGATTCTTTTCTTAGAGGGTCTCTAGTGCGTTCTGAGGGCGTTTCAAGTTTCAAAACAGGTAAAATACTCACAAAAATCTATGTAACTATCTAGGTCTTTTTACAAATATTGGCAAAATTATAAGGGGTGGGTCACGCCCCCTGTTCCTACGGACCTGTACATGTAGCTAGTAGCCTCGCTACAATTATTAGGCGTTTTCACGTATTTCCTATTGCTAGTACGTGGTCCCGGACTTGACACTTATCTAATTGATCTGAATAGTAGATCTACAATACGCACACTGGTAATATATCTACAAAACTAATGTTTGAATGGTCGGTCTCGATTGAGTTACAGTAAAGAGAAGCATGGCGACTAGCTCTAGCATTGATGTTTTTTTTTCTTGTTTTACTTTTTTTTTCTGAGAATTTTTTATACGCACGTGCGTATTGTGCGTAATGGGCGCTACGCCCTTGATATGATATATAATTTAATTTTACGAAGGTACGAAATGACAAAATTAGGGTGCGAAAAGGCGAGGGTACGAAATGCCCGTTGCCGCGAGAACAACTATGGCGGCAATTTGTTATCGCCAGCCGGTCCGCTCGATTCAATAATCTGGTGCGGCGTACCAATCACATGAAAGGGATATGTCTATCGGTATAAGCATGTGTACTCAATCGTGTCTACCCATAGCACACAGGTAAATTATGAACGACTATAATACGGCCGAAAGCTGTTTCTACAAAGTATAGGAATAAGGACACTTCAAAGGAATTATTAGGGAATTTGCATTCTCACAACGTGTGATCAACCCATGGAACAGTCTGAAGGGGTATAAAAGCCACTACCCGGACCGAACCGAACCGAACCTAGCCGAAATTGGCCGGACCGAAAAAATTTCGGAGTTCCACTGTAAGCATAGAAATAATTTAAATTGGAAAATTTTGGTACGTATACGGTCAATAACCTAATATTTACACACTGTAAAAGTTTTATAACCATCAGAAATCTAAATATTGAAAAAAAAAATGCGATTTTGTAATTTTAGGGTGTATAAAAGCCACTACCTTTCAAATTTCAGTTAATCCAGTTTTTCTTCTTAAAAACAGCTTTGTGTAATGTTATTTGATGATAAACTTATATCAAACCTTGTTTATTTTATGGCATGTACCAAAAAAAACAATATTTGGGGAAACATAACTCTTAAATTCACATTTGAAGTGATTTTCGTACCTGAATATAACGGTCCAGCGTAATATATTCATTTCCGTAAGAATCACACAACCTTTATATCCAGAGGGAGGGAGGGGGAGATCGATATATATATAGAGAGAGATTAGTTCCCTGAGCATTTTTATGATTATTAATATCGGATGTTGAACTTACTTCGTGTACAGTCAATCTTGTATTAAAGGCACAATCCCGCTCAAATTGGTGTTTAAAACGCGCAAGTTCTTATATGTGTGCATTTTCTATGTATTAAAACTAAGTGAAATCGAGTGTAAGAAGCCTGACATATGCACCCACTTCGTAAAGAATCCTACCTAAATGTGTCGAATTCTTATCGTGGTGGTTTACATTATAAGCGGGTTTGTTTACAAATAAGATTACGGGCTGGTTCCGAGAATTTTCGATCGATCGCATAAAGGTCACGTGATTGATTCGGCCGCGACAAATTCCGACAATGTGTTTACATTACATCAGTTTAACGGCCAAACTTAAAGGAGTTGTCTCTCTTTGGTTGTAAAGCACTCGACTTGTTGTATAGAATTATGCAAATGAGCTTTACCGAGTATGTCCGTAAATGTTCGTCGCTATTCAAAAATAAACAAACTTGATTACTTGTTTCCACAAATTTCACTGTTCGTTAGCAATATTGCTTCAAATATCACCACGTATTACTTCTTTTTATATGGAACGCTTACGATAGTGACATAAATTTCATGTAAGAAAAATGTTTGATTCTGATTATGTGGGAGTAATATAGTGGCTTTAAGCGATCACTAATTGAAGTAGAAGTGGCAGTGCATTTTTTAAACAGATGACTGATTAATGCAATTTTTTGCCTTTTTTTTTACAAAACTGTAAGTAATTACCAGCAATCAATGGTTGTCGCTTGATACAATATGAACTATGAAGAGTAAGCTTTTCCTATGCAATCAGTGTAGACCTAGATCAGATGACCAGTGAATGAGCCATCCTACCAAGGTTAGCACTGTATTCCATTTTTCCATATATTGAAATGCAATCAAAGAAAGTCATAATTGCTAATTATGTAGATTGTTTATATCATAACTGCTAATTACTTAGATAGTTTAAAGACATGAAACTAACTGAAAAGTGTGTCGACTTTAACAGTTGGTTCATAACTTGATAATTAATAAGACCTTTTTCAACAATCATTAAAAAACTTTGTAATATTCTTAATGAATTTGAAAATAAAAAATTGTGTTTTTTAAAAGATTAGTATACAATATCTGATAATATATAAGCATTCTGCATATCATATCTATATAACGACGGGAAAATACAGTTTGCGTCATTCTTACGGAAATGAATATATTACGCTGGACCAATATTCCGGTACGAAAATCACTTCAAATGTGAATTTAAGAGTTATGTTTCCCCAAATATGTTTTTTTTGGTACATGCCATAAAATAAACAAGGTTTGATATAATTTTATTATGAAATAACATGACACAAAGCTGTTTTTAAGAAGAAAAACAGTATTAACTGAAATTTGAAAGGTAGTGGCTTTTATACCCCCTAAAATTACAAAATCGCATTTTTTTCAACATTCAGACTTCTGATGGTTATAAAACTTTTACAGTGTGTAAATAATAGGTTATTGACCGTATACGTACCAAAATTTTCCAATTTAAATTATTTTTATGCTTATAGTGGAACTCCGAAATTTTTTCGGTCCGGCCAATTTCGGCTAGGTTCGGTTCGGTTCGGTCCGGGTAGTGGCTTTTATACCCCTTCGAACAGTCTATCAGAAGCAGTTGTTTCAAGCAAGGACGTCAACCAATTTAAAACAAACTTAAACATTAACTGGAAAAACCACCCACATAAATTTACATGTAAGAACATTTTAATTTGGCACAGACCAGACAGCAACAACACAGATTTGCAGCAACGAGCGGCCATAACTATCCGAGGGATAACCAACGGCCAGGATACCCGTGAGTTACCCGTAAGTAAGTAATAAGGTTATTTAATTTTTCAAGGGTACGAAATGACCAAAAAATAGCAGGGTTGGCAATCGACCGGTCAATAAGAGTATTGACCACCCGGGCGGTCAATACTGGTTTTAACCGGTCATTACTGGTCATTACCGGTCAATACTGGTCAATTGACCACTTCGAACCAACTTATAACCTATGTATCATACCCCTAGCATTGTAAATTGTTGTTTAATATATACAGTACATACAAACTGTACTGTTAAGGATATTTTTAAACAACTGTTTGATATTTTGATGTTGTTTTTCAAAGTTTTACTTTAATGACCACAAGGATTTACAGACGTTTCGGTAAATGACCAGTTCGGTAAATTGATTTTATATAGTGAAAGTCTGGACGTTTCGGTAAAAAGGTAAATTATAGTAATTATAGGATATAGTATATCGCACATCGCACCTCACTCGGTAACAATGAGATTGTGGCACAGTGTTTGTGCAAAGTTTGCAGGGTTGTTTTAGTATGTGTTGCTCCTGATCGATCTACCAACAGATACAATTTTTCGGCCTGTTTACAAAACGAAATAAAGGGCATGTGAAGGGGGTAAAAATAACTTGATTTCTTCAAAAAAAAAATCATTTCTTCTATAAGGAGATGAGATTATTGTTACATCTCAAAATAATTAAGAACTAAAAAAACAAAATTTATATTTCCTTCATAACCGACTTTATTGCCCCAATTCGGCATAGAAATTTTACCAATTCCAGAACTAGAGCGTATAGTATAGACCCAACCCCTTTGCAAGACGTTACAAGATACGAGTGATTAGAGATCAAGCACCATCAGTTATTGATCTAGCGAAAGGTGTGATATACAGACCTGTACATAAACCTATAATTTACTATAATTTACCTTTTTACCGAAACGTCCAGACTTTCACTATATAAAATCAATTTACCGAACTGGTCATTTACCGAAACGTCCGTCACCCACCACAAGTGGTCTTTTGCCAGGTGGCCATTTGATGTGGCCAATTCAATCAAACTACTTAATATGGAATAGGCAAAGCCTATAAGCGAGCACTGCTAAACCATCTTCAAAAAGCAAAGAATGAAGATTGTAACAAAATAGTATACCAAATATATAGATTACGATTATGCGTAAATACATGACGTTTTATACATATCTACTTAAGATTATGAAATAAGCAAGTGCAGCTGTATACATTTTGGAGCAAATATATCTGTTCATACTGCAACACCCTCATATCAGTATTACGTGCAGCTGTGCGTCTGTGCGAATTAGTTAAGAAGAAAAAAAGTAAGACATAGGAAAATGTTGTAATATAGTTTAAAAGTCTTGTTATTTTTTAGCAAGAATAGAATGTACAGTTAAAAGAGGATAAAAACACTGCTGCTTAATTAATAAAATGCTGCACATTGCCTACTGCCTGCTTGAACTAGTCAAGATCAGGCAATAGGACAATGTGCGCAGGTAACTTATTCCACAGTATGATGGTCGCCGGAAAAAAAAGAAAATTTGTAGTAGTTAGCTGAGGTAAAAATCTGGCGAAAAGAGAGAGGATGCATATTGCGAGTCATTCGGGTAGGGTGCTGCAGGTATGAGGGTGCGGGGAGGACAACTAGGCCGTGGACTATTTTGTACATAGTGACTAGTCGGTCCGTCTGTCTTCATGGGTCCGCCAGCCTAGCTTCTCCTGCATTCTTGTAACGCTGTCATAAGTCGAATAGTTGTTGCTAGTCCACCTCACTGCTCTACGCTGGACCTTTTCCACCTGTTTGATGTTCTGTTGGGTGTACGGCGACCAGACAGATGAGGCATACTCGACTTGGGGTCTCACAAGAGTCTTGTATGCCATCTCACGAATGCCTGGGTGTGCCGTCTTTATATTACGTCGTAGGAAGCCGTGGGTTCTGTTGGCTTGCTGGCTGATGTTCCTGATGTGACTGTTCCAGCTAAGATCTGAGCTAAGTGTCACACCAAGATACTTACCTTCTTTCACTGCCTCCAGGACTTGACCATGCAGGATGTACTGGGTCTTAATGGGGCCTGCGGACCTAGCGATATGCAAAACATTGCACTTGCTAGGGTTGAACCGCATGTCCCATCGGTGTTCCCAGTCCTGGAGTCTGTCAAGGTCAGCCTGGAGAGCAGCTCCGTCCTCTTCGCTGGATATGGTCAGGTAGACTGCAGTATCGTCTGCAAAGAGTCTTACCTGAGATGTTATACTTTCCGGCAGATCATTAATGTATATCAGAAAGAGGATCGGACCAAGGACAGAACCCTGAGGCACTCCGGACGTAACAGGGACTTGTGAAGAATATGTTCGCACAAGAATCATTCCATTAATTGTTCCTCTAACCTTTGAACAGAATGACACTTACCCAAACCCTATTCCTACTGAATGAGGCTCAAAATCGCCCACATCTATTATTCCAAATTTAATGGCCTATGTCCATAACAGCCCGGTTCAAAACGGCCCAGTTTGTATAGACGCATATCATTTGCAGTTGTGTTAAATAGAGGGTTTGAATAATAGCACATATATACAACATGTTTTAATCTCAGGGTAATTCTTCGAATTGATGACACAATATGATTGAATTTCTCAAAAAATACCAAATTAAGTGTGAACATGTTGATCTAAACTTATTTATCACTGCTGCGTGACCGCTACTGCTAGTTAGTAGAAGCCATTAACACAATTATTATCAATTCTCTTAATAATTTGAATAGCTACTTTCAATACTACTACTTCTCTGACTAGCTGAGCAATACGTACCACTACTACTACACTGGAATTCTAGTGCTGCCACAAGTATAGTCATGATCACCATTAGTAAAAGCAGTTATTGTAGTAGCACCATCATAAGCAAAAGGAATAATTATTAATTATATACATGTAGATTCTATTGGTTTAGTAATTTTTCTTTTAAATATCAATTTTTGGCTGTTTTGGACTTTAATTGCGCTTTTACTTTTAGATGTCAGTCGTTTTGACCAGTCACCTTCCAACTAATGACAAGGTTAATGTCACAATAAATAGCCTGGTTGATGTCACAAGAAATTGCCAGGTTAATGTTATGAAAAATTGCCTGGTTCATGTCACAAGATATGGCTAGTCAAATTCTACGAACATACCCAAAAGACCCCCAGTGTCCTATCTCTTGCACAATGGCTGGTTTTGATAAATTTTAGATCAGTATGAGTATTGGTCAGAAGTTGTGTCACTTGGCGCCTGGCCAAAATTCATTCTATCTGACAATCTGCAATATGTCTGAGTTAATATATTACACAGTTAGATTAAAACATGAGTCGATAGCGATAGACCATAAGAGGTGTGTCAAAAAAAAAAATTAAGTTTTTCAACCTTGCTATGTTATAGTTAGAACATATTAAGTGAAAAAGCAAACCAGCAAGCAGGATTGACTAAGTAATTCCTATATTGGACTGCATGAGCTACACTTACATTCAGGTACATTCCAACCTGACACAACTATCACAAAAGACTTGAACTGGTTGAGGGACGGTTCTGTCTCCTCTTAAGATTTATCAGGCAAATCATTCAACAGTCTACATCTTGCATACTTAAAGGATTCATTGCAAACCGTACCAGGTTGCAAGTTCTTACCAGCAGGATTTCACTTCTATTGTATGCCGAAAAGAAAATGAGTTATTTTTTATATTTACCAAATTATGAAAATAAGGAGGGCACTCTTTATTAATTACCTTAAACACCTCTATGGCCATATTTTTCATACATCTGATTCTAACGGAGGGGAGTCTAGAATGGTCAGACAGACCCTGGTAGGTGCTTGTTTGATCGTCATAAATAAATCTAAGAACCCTTTCCTGAATTTTCAGTCGACTTTTCTCCATCTTAAACAAATTGGTTTGACCACATAAATGCTAGACTACTGGGCAGTACTGTATGGTGGGTAAGTTGGGTGCTAATTATGCCCCCGCACAACTTAGTCGGGGGCATATAATATTGTTTTTGGTCTGTCTGTCTATCTGTCTGTCTGTTTGTCTGTACACAACTTTAACATTGGGCATAACTTTTGAACAACATGGGATAGAGACTTTATATTTGGAATGTGTACTCAACTGAAGAAGATCTTGTGGTCAGTACAACTTTGGTCGTGTCTGACAAAAATCAAGGTCATTTAGAGGTCATTCAGAGGTAAAATCAGGTGAATAGGGAGATAAGGCATTCTATATTATTTCAAGTGAATCGGAAGGGAGATAACTCATTCTTACTGGCCATTACTCTTTTTTCATGTGATCAATTCTAAATTTAGAAATAAGTCCTAAATATGACATTTGACAAACCTTGTTATGACGACGACGTCATGATGACATCAATATGATGTCATGATGCTATGGTGATGATGCATTTGAATAAGCTAGAAAAAGCTGGTTTCTCTGAACATTTTCATCACAACAACAGCAAGGAGTACTATTATAACCTGCTGTATGATTTTACTTGAAAGCCAAATTAATACATTGCAGTGACAAAACACCTCAGGGGCATTTGTCACTTTCTGTTTTACCAATTATTCATTGGGGGTTATAAATTATCAGAGGTATATATGACACTTTTTTCTACTTTACTTTACCATACCAATATGGGAAATTTAAAAGTTGCCGAAACGGCAAAGGGCCGAATCGACCTCCGGGTCGAAACAACTGAGGGCCGAAACGACCGGAAAAGTTTTTTTACCCGTTCATTCGTATAGGCCCTAACATTTGACCGTTTATGTACACGGTAGTTTGTTAGCATTCAGCATGACCGTGAAACTCGTTTGTTTTATTTACACTAAGACTTTTTTTTATTTTAAATAGAAATAACATTTAATTCTGAATTCCTTTTAAAAACGAAGTCGTATTCTTTCCAATTCGCAAACCGTGTTTTAGACCGGCCCGTGAATGAATAGAAATTTGTAGACGGTGTCTCGATCGGACTGTGATTTTGTTATGAGGAGTATATGTTTGATAGTGTGTGAAATGTGCGTAAACCGGAAGCAGTGTTTTGTACCCTCGCGAATTAGACTATAGACTGTCTGCTCTTTCACGAACATGCATATGTCTTTCAGAAGACAATAACTCAAATTCTTTTAACCAGTCTTTAAAAATAATGTAGCAATTAGATCCGCCGGATATGGAAGCATTGTTTTGGTCACCCGAAAATCGATTCAACGTACATACAGAGGTAAAAAACAAGTGAACTTTACTTGAAAATGACCCCCCCCCCCCCTTACCATAAATGCTTCGCTTTTCGCGAAAATGGCCCTCCGGGCCATTTTCGCGAGCGTGCTCGCTATAAAATAAAGTACTAGTACCCTACCTATCTTATTCACACATTGTCATGATGAGCATACTGGGAATAATGATCATATCAAAGATTTAATCTAAAGATTAAAATATTTAAATTACATCTTGTAAATATTTGATAAAACCAGAAATACAAAGTGGTTGATTGAATCGACCGGTATTGACCACCTAGGATCAGTTTGGGAGTTTACCAACCAAAAGGCTAGCTATACTCATAATCAATCAACCACTAAATACTTCAACGCAATCAACTGTTCACTTACAACTCAATTGACCATTAAAAACCTCAATTGACCACTCAAAATTTCAATTGACCACTTTGGGAATATATTACAGCAAATAATTAACCATAAAGATCATATACCAGAGACATACATGTATGTATGTCTCTGCATATACCAATAGTCTGGCATTAATTAAATGTTGAAGATTCATTGATGTCTATTATTTACAATCATGGGATATTCATAAGTATTTGCAAGTTAGCGACACCTGTAAATTGCTGTCAAAACAGATAATCATGTGTTATGTTGCCCCATGTCACTGCAGTGGGAGTGGCAGAGATCTGATTGTGACCAATCAAATGTCTTGATACAGGGTGATTATACACTGACAGGGGTATTATACACCAACACTTTGTTTAACCCCTATTTGTGCCCAGGAAGCCACCAATGAGTGCTGAGCAGTATGACTGCGAGGTCTTCAGTATAGTCACAGATATTGAGAAGATATCTGTGATGAAGCAGAACCCAGCCTGACAGTCTATTATTGAACATTGCTCTGCACACTTACTGAATCAGCTGGGACAGGAAATTACTCCTGACCAGGTGATAAAGCAAGTTGTAGAAGTCAAGAAATACTTCAGGAATCACCATACACTTAGTTCAATTGGCCAGTATGGTCTTTTCAGTACCAGAGTGGTTGATTCAATCCATCGGAAGTGGTCATTTCAATCGACTACAAGCGGTCAGTTCAAGCAATAAATGTGGTCAGTTCAATCGACCAGGGTGGTCTTTTCAGATTTAAAAAATCCACTTTGTGCCTCCTATACCCCCTATTTACACTTGAAATAGCTTCCAGTGTATCTGTAATACATCATTACACTATAATAACACCCTTTTAAAGCTTCAAGAGCTTTATTTTAACAGAAAAAGAGTATTGACCGGTATTGACCAGTATTGACCACTTCAAGGAGTATTGACCGGGGCGATTTTAACCGGTTAAAACCGGGCGGTTTTAACCGCCCCGGTTTTTATCGACCAACCCTGAAAAATAGGGTGCGAAAAGGCGAGTGTACGAAATGGCCCGTTGCCGCGAGAACAACACTGGTTCCCTGCCTCCTATATCTCAATCAATTATCCCGGGACCTGACTACCCTGGCGGCCATTTTGGAATCGCCAGACGGGACTACTCGATTCAATAATCCGGTGTGGCGTACCAATCCCATGATAGGGAAATGTCTATTGGTTTAAGCCTGTGTACTCAATCGTGTCCACCTAATGCGAACATGTAAATTATGTACGACGTTACTAAAATATTTCCATAGAGGAGAGCCTAATGAGCCGCCGCTACGGAATTCCCGAACGCTCGGTTGGTTGGTGAATTAGGCATTCCCTTGGCGGAAGTGAAATCGTGACAGAAAAAATGGCGGCGCCCTTAAATTTGCGATAATATTTTGACTTCATAGGTAATGAAAATTATTTTTTTATTCCTTGTTTTATTCACGCAACGCGTACACATTATCTATAGGCGACCTGCGCAAAAAGCTGGCCTGTGGCCAGCTTTTTGTTTCGGCCGTATTACGCGATGGGTGGTGCTAAGTCAGAAAAGAAAAAATGAAATGATAGACAGAAAGAAAAGTTTGGATAGTTAAAAGGTAGAAATAAGTCAAAAGTGTGTCCAGCAACGTTTTCGTCTCTTCAACCCAGACCTCTCCGGTTACGGTGGCCGCGGCCGGCACAGCAATGGGAATCATTAGTGAGTACTTGTTGCTGGGCCCCTACAAGCTATTTAGAAAGAGAGGTGAGATAGCCCCTGCTTGAAGGATACCAAGTCAGGGGCTTCTGCTACCTCAGAGGGCAGGTTGTTCCATAGTGATATTGTCTTAGGGAAGAAGGAGTTCTTGAAGTAAGAGGTAGACGTAGTTGGCAGACGGAATTTCCTGGAATGAGCGGATCTGGTATGTCCCTGGGCTGGGTTGAGGTACTCTTTAGCCGGAATGTCCACAAGATCATTGGTGACCTTGTACATTAGGGACAGCTGGGCTTTGGACCGTCGGGATTCCAGTGTCTCCCATCCCAGGTGGTTAATCATTGAGGTGACGCTACTAGTGTTGTGATATCTGTTGGTCACATATCTGGCAGCTCTTCTCTGTACCATCTCCAATTTGTGGGTTTGGTCCTTGGTGTATGGACTCCAGACTGTTGAGCAATATTCCAGGTTGGGCCGTACAAGAGTCTTATAAGCTGTACTCTTCACTTCCTCATTGCTGATGCGCAGGTTGCGGCGAAGAAAGCCAAGTGTGCTGCTACCCTTCTTAACCGTCTTGTCAATGTGGTGGTTCCATGAAAGGGTCTGCGACAAGTTCACTCCGAGGTACTTTGTAGTAGTTTCTGTGTGAAGTTTGTGGCCCTTCAAGGAGTACTCGTTGACAATTGGCTTTCTCTTCCTGTGTACCCGCAAGATGCTGCATTTCTCTGGATGGAAGGTCATTCCCCAACGCTTCTCCCATTCTGCTAGCCTGTTTAGGTCACTCTGTAGGGACTGGCAGTCTTGTTCAGCAAGGATTTCCCTGTATACCACACAGTCGTCCGCAAACAATCTGCACTTGGATGAGACATGCAGGGGTAGGTCGTTGATGAAGATGAGGAACAGCACCGGGCCGAGGACACTTCCTTGGGAAACACCGCTTATTACTGGTGCTGTCTCGGATGTTGCTCCATCAACGACTACACGCTGTGTGCGACCTGTCAAAAAGGCTTCTATCCATTTCAGAGTGTGGCCCCTTATGCCATAATGATGAAGCTTGGATAGCAGACGTCTGTGTGGTACACGATCAAATGCCTTGCTGAAGTCGAGCACGGCGAGGTCGTGTTGTTTCCTCTGGTCTAGGGATCTGACGAGCTCGTTGGTGAGTGTAATGAGCTGGGTTTCGCAGCTACGCCGTCTCCTGAAGCCATGCTGACAATCAGGAAGTATATTGTAGAAGTCAAGGTGTCGCATGATATTACTGACGATGATGTGCTCCAGCATCTTGCATGGTATACAGGTTAGCGATACAGGTCTATAATTACTGGCCTTGAACCTCTCCCCTGTCTTGAATATGGCGGACACGTTAGCTGTCTTCCAGACGTTTGGTATCTCTCCACTGGACAAGCACTTCCTATAAAGGATGCCTAGGTATGGTGCACATTCTTGCGACATCTCTTTGAGTATGCGTGCTGATATCATGTCTGGTCCAGTTGCCTTCTGTGGGTTAAGTTTCCTTAGTAAGGCGAGGATGCCTTCAGTCGTAATATGGATGTCCTGCATGGAAGGGAAAGGGTCGCCCTCAGGTGTTGGGATGCTGGAGTTGTCTTCCTTAGTGAACACTGAATGGTATTGTCTGTTTAAGATTGTTGCCTTGTCAAGTGGTTCACTAAACAGTCTACCTTTGTCTTTCAGAGGAGACACCCCACAGTTGTCCTTTCTCAGTGACTTTATATAGTTCCAGAAGCGTTTCTGCTTTGATGGTGGCTGGTCAATGTCTGGATCACCGACTTCAATAAGGTCTTCGATGTACTGCCAGTAGACTTGTCGTTCCATTTTCTGCGTCTCACTTCGTATCTGTTGGTAACGTTTTCTGTCCTTTGACTTGTTTGTAGTTTTCTGTCTTGTATATAGTTTATTTCTTTTCCGCTGGATGGACTTTACGCTTTTTGTGATCCAGGGTTTGTGTGTCTTGTTACTTGAAATTGTCTTTGTTGGGATGAATTCGTTGATTAAAGATTGTAGTTTCTTTTCAAAGATTGTCCATGTTTCATTAGCTGAGCTGTTTGCTGTCGTTGTAGTGAACTCTTCTAAGTAGGTGGAGAGTTCATCACGGATGCTATCGTAATCTGCTCTTTTGTATATATGGACCTTCCTTGGGGCTTTCCTTATTTTCATCGGGCGAAGGCTTGATTCGATGAACACAGCTTCATGATCAGCTATACCTGGAAGGACTTCATACCGGTTTATCAGAGATTTGTTGTTTGTGAAGAATAAGTCTAAAAGATTGCTAGTATACTCCGTGATTCGTGTTGGTTTGTCGACAATCTGTTCAAGGAAGGCATCTCTGGTGATGTCTATGAGCTGCTGACACTGATTCTTGTTTAGGTCTTGAGGCTGTGGGCACTCGTTGGTCCAGTATATTTCCGGGAGGTTGAAATCACCGCCGAGCCATAAGTGTGCTCCCCTTGGAATCGGTGAGAGACAGGCATGTGGCTGATCCAGGTACTCAGGCTCAGTCTGTGAGGGAGGTTTGTAAAAGGCACCGACATACAAATCAATAATTTCCCTGGTCGATAGGATCTGACATGAGAATTATTTCTCTATTTCTTGTTTTATTCATGCAACGCGTACACATTATCTAAAGGCGACCTTCGCAAAAAGCTGGCTAGCTTTTTGTTTCGGCCGTATTATTAAATGAAACATTAACTACGCAGATCTGTTCGCTTTATAATAAAGCGAACCGGTCCGTCTATAGTTAAGGCCTTTCGCATACGGAAGTCGGTCTTACGGGCGAGCGGATATGCGTCTTGACGACATTGATTTTTTCCGTACGTGCTTATACTAGTAAATTTATATAAAGGAAATGTTGATACGATTTAGTATAATCTTTCATAGCACAGTCAGTAGAGTGGTTGACGAGCATTTGACAGGTCATAGGTTCGAGACCCATCCGATCCAAATCTTTTTTTTAAGTGTCCGATTTATTAACTTGTCAATCGATAACGCAGTGCTCAATGGACATGTTATGTTTAGTCTTCTTTGATTAGAATTAGTGATATTATATACGGTCCAATTATATAATAAATACGAAAGAAGACTCAAGCAGGAAACGCAACACAAACAATACACCCATCTCTAAAGCAGAACACACACACAGCCATACCATAACAAACACACACACACACACACACACATACACACACACACACACGCAATCCCACAATCCAAACAGAAAACAATACGCAAAACAAACATAAAGCAAAGTGAACATAGGAGCCCGCCTTGGTACGGTCAGCAGCAATCAATAATTAATTATATTATAATTATATGTCCACTTACATGTACCTTTTTATACGCCCGTCTTCAGACAGACGTATTATGTCGTGGCGCTGTCCGTCCGTCCGTTAACTTTTTCATGTCCGCTCTCTAAGACTCTAACTCAAGCAAATTTAGTCCAATCCTTTTGAAACTTGGTCAGAACGTGTATGACCATAATATCTCGGTCAAGTTCGATAACCAGCAGGATTGCCCTAGACATTCAAGAGTTATGCCCCTTTTTTGTAAAAAAACGGGCATATTTTAGTTTGTCCGCTCTCTAACTCAAACACATTTATTTTAATCCTTTTGAAACTTGGTCAGCATGTGTACGACCATAAAATCTCGGTCAAGTTCGATAACCAGCAGGATTGCCCCAGACATTCAAGAGTTATGCCCCTTTTTTCAAAAACGGGCATAGTAGTAGTAGTAGTATTCTGGTAGATTCCTCCGCTTGTTCTTCGGAGCACTCCTCGGTGAGGATATTGTTGTAATTCGTCTAGAAGTAATCACAGGTATGTACACTTCACATGGAATCAATCACTCGCGTTTAACAGCATATATACGTTATTACGCGAGATGAAAGTTACTATGTATGAACGATAATGTTAATCGGTAGTTAGCGGTACGGCTATAAATATGATACTCAGAACTAGGTCACTGGTTCAACTTGTAATTTACTGAGTCTATACTGTTCAATAGCTCTGTTATCGTACATATAACTATACTAGAGGACCACTTACAAAGCCCTACCCAATGAAGCTACATAACACTAAGGACCCTGGTTCTCTCAACCAACAGTCTCTCCCAGTAAATCTGTGACCATCTCTCTACATCAACTTCCTGCTGGTTACTTAGTTTCATGTTTTCATTGACACTACTGTGGGTGCAGTCCATCACTATTTGTGTGAGGAGATTACTGTCTGCATTATCTAGCCTATACGTGTCTTGGAGTATCTGTTGGAGAATCGGGAGAGCTGTATCTCTAATTGATATTTTAGTTTGTCCGCTCTCTATCTCAAACAAATTCATTTTAATCCTTTTGAAACTTGGTCAGCATGTGTATGGCCATAATGTCTGGGTCAAGTTCAATAACTAGCAAGATTGCTCCAGACATTCAAGAGTTATGCCCCTTTTTCGTAAAAAAGGGCATATTTTAGTTTGTCCGCACCCTTTCTCAAACAAATTTAATCCAATCCTTTTGAAACTTGGTCAGCATGTGTATGACCATAATGTCTCAGTTATGGTTCATAACCAGCTAGATTGCCACAGACAGTCAAGAGTTATGTCCTTTTTTTCATCTAAAACGGGCATTTTTTAGTTTGTCCGCTCTCTTTCTCAAACGCATTTATTCCAATCCTTTTGAAACTTGGTCAGCTTGTGTATTACCATAATGTCTCGGTTATGTTCCATAACCAGCAATATTGCCCTGGACATTCAAGAGTTATGCCCCTTATTTTGTCAAAAACAGGCATTTTTTAGTTTGTCCGCTCTCTTACTCAAACAAATTTATTCCAATCCTTTTGAAACTTTGTCAGCATGTGTATGACCATAATGTCTCGGTTAAGTTGGATAACCAGCAAAATTGCCAATGACATTCAAGAGTTATGCCCCTTTTATCGTCAAAAACGGGCATATTTTTGTTTGTCCGCTCTCTTTCTCAAACAAATTTATTCCAATCCTTTTGAAACTTAGTCAGCATATGACCCCTAACTTTCAGGGATCTTTCCCTTTTGTTCACTTTACCGTGATAGGGTTTTAGTATGACTACATTCTAAGATCGATTTGACGGGCGTATAATGTGCCCGGCTTGCGGTGCTCTTGTTAGTTTAATGACTTAAAAGTCAATAAAATCGGTATACATGTATACGAGTTGATCGAATATAAAGCCACACATTGAAGCTTTTCAATACGTCAACCTTTTCAAGATCGATATAGCCCATTATTATTATGTTTAAACAATATAATAAACCTTGTATGCAAGTCCATGAATAAATAATAATGCATTTTAATGACAGAGTTTTAATTTTAAGGTATACTGTATCTCAACTTCATTGTCCCACATTTTAATAAGAAAATATGTTATGACAACAAATCCTGACTGTAATATTTTCTAATTTTTTCAGACTAACTATTTCATCAACCATATATTTGAATAAAATGAAAACAAATATACATTGAATGAGTCAGTATTTTGTAATTCAATTTTTTAGCATTTTGCAAAATTTATTGGGCGAGATTTATAGTTATTAGCTTTATTTATTTTTGAGAAAAATTAAATCATCAAAATTCCAGGTTTTTGTCTTAAAAAGAGACCTTAAAGACAAACAACACGATAAATTTTGCCTATATTTTCATACATTGTTTCTTAGTCTATTATCAGTCTTTGTGAAAAGTTTCATAACACCTTGAATGGAAACTAAGCGCACCAGCGAAGTACCTTAAGCTGCGATTATTCTTTTTCAGAAAATTGCTAAATAAATCCGTAGAGGGGAGCACGTGCTTATGCAGTCTTGTAGTAAATAACTGAGTTGACAAGAGAGAAGTACAGTGTAGCCCTCCCCGACCGGACATTTAAGAAAACGACGTCAAATTGCGACAAATAAATCGTCAACCAAGAACAAGAAGAAAACTGAGTGATACATTGCCTTGACAATGCCTCAAACAGTTTTAATCCTTTTCTTGCAACGTAATGTACAAGGGAGAGCCTCTGAGGTATCGTAAAGTCCGGCGGAAGTAGGCCCCATTGTACTTCATTTCTTTGATGGATACCCTGGGAGTTTTGTCCATTTCATTCAAGGTCAGCACGTGCAGATGTAAACTTTTAGTGAAAAATAACACTGGCAGACGTGAAGTACTGTGTTGCCCTGCTCAGCCGAACAAATATAGAAAGACGCATAGTTTGTCAAATACTTTGTCAGTTCAAAAACAGGAGGGGCTCAGGTATCGTGTAACTTTCAATTACGGACAAAACACTATAATTTGATCCTGATTTATGTGACAATGCGCATCCGTTAAAGAAACCATTGTCGCCAGTACCGTCCGGGTAGAACAGGCTCCACTGTACTTCATTCAATGAACTAAGTCATGTGATCTCAATTAGAATAGATATCCGATATGTACCTGTGAAGTAGAGTTTCATAATCGGCAAATTTTCATAATCGATCATCGGATATAATCGGACAGACCACTTCGATCAATCATCGATTATACAATCGAAATAAGAAATTTAAATTTTGAGTAAATTTAGTGACAAAAATCTTAAAGTTGACAATGAAAAATATCAGATTATATTTTTATCCCCTGCCGAAAGGCAGAGGGATACTGTTTTAGGTCTGTCCGTCCGGATGTGTGTGCGTGCGTGCGTCACGTTTTCCGTCCGCAACTGTATCTCCGAAACCGATAAACAGATTTGGATGAAACTTGGTATACTTATTTGTCATCATAGGAGCACCGTGGGAAATCAAAAATGTTTCAGAAAATTTTAGGAATTTATGAGTTATCTGCCCTTTTTGTGTTAAAAATGTCCGTCCGTCACGTTTTCCGTCCGCAACTGTATCTCCGAAACCGATAAACAGATTTGGATGAAACTTGGTATACTTATTTGTCATCATAGGAGCACCGTGGGAAATCAAACTTTTTTCAGAAAATTTTAGGAATTTATGAGTTATCTGCCCTTTTTGTGTTAAAAATGCCATATTTAACAGTTTTTACACTCTAGCAACTACAGTATTCAACATATTTTGTTTATACTTGCACACAATGTCTATAAGTACAAGTTCTTGCAGGTGTGCAATTATTGTAAAAAAAGGATACTTGTGACAAGAGTTATCTGCCCTTGATGTACTTAGAAATGCTAGAAAATGCTTTGTTTTGGTATTGTTTACATACTAGAGCCTATAAATATGCATGGATTTTGAAAAAACTTTCTTGAATTATGTATGGCTATTAGTTTTCAAATGAATTTGATTGTTGTTGAAAACGGAGAAATTAGTCATGACTTATCTGCCCTAAAAAAAGCCATATTTAACTGTTTTTACTCTCTGGCAACTACAATTATAAATGGATTTAAATGATACTTGCACACGATGTCTATAAGTAAAAGTTCTTGAAGGTGTGCAATTATTGTCAAAAAAGGATACTTGTGGCAAGAGTTATCTGCCCTTGATGTACTTTGAAATGATAGAAAATGCTTTATTTTAATATTGTTTACATCCTAGTATCTATAAATATGCATGGATTTTGATAAAAAAAATTCTTAAACTATGTATGGCTATTAGTTTTCAAATAATTGTTATCATTTTTGAAAACGGACAAACTAGTCAACAATTATCTGCCCTTGATGAGTCAAAAAACCCATATTTAACAGTTTTTACCATCTAGAAACTACAGTCTTTAATGGATTTTGACTTAACTTACACATGATGTATATAAATATTAGGGTTACAATTATTGTCAAAATAGGATACTTTGTGACAAGAGTTATCTACCCTTTATGTACTTAGTAATGCTCAACATGGCTTTATTGTTTACATGCTATTGTGTACAAATGTGAATGGATTTTGACAAAAAAATTAAATCATATATGGCTATTATTTATAGAATGAGTTCAATTATTATCGAAAATGTGCAAATTAGTCAAGAATACTCTGCCCTTGATGAGTTGAAAATGTGTTTACACTCTAGTAAATTCTACAGTTCTGAATTTTTTTTAATAATACTTGCACACAATTATAAGTTCTTGAAAGTGTTTAATTACTGTTGAATTTGAATCAAGAGTTACCTGCCCCTGTCATACTTAGATTTATAATGCTACAAACGGCTTTATTTTTTGTATTGTTTAGGCTTTAAAATGTACAAAATTGAATGGATTTTATAAAACTTTGTAAAAAGCTTTTGAATGTTGATCTTTAAAGACAGGTGATCACCATTTGCCCCTTCCTCCAACAATAAAGTTTGCCACTTTCTTCTGGACAATCGCTGCGGCAGGGGATATCAGCTCTAAGGTGCTTGTTTTGATTTTAATTACACATCTGAAGATTTCTACATACATTATTAATGTAATAAAGTGTTTTCATACATTTTATATTAGAAAAAATAGTTATTTTACTTAGAATAAAATAAAAACCATTATTTCGATTAATCGATTATTTGATTTTATAATCGATTATCTATCGAATGATCATTTTCGATCAATCATCGGAAATAATCGATCATCGTTTAAACACTACCAGGAGGCACAATATGGGGTCCTAACCTGGCAGTTTTGGGTCATTAACCTGGCCAGTTAGTGATTGTGGGGTTGAAAGAGAGTATTATGGGGGTTAAAATGGCGTTTGTGGGGTTAGTTTTAGGGTAAGGGTTTATATAGCATCTAACCCCACAACACTGTCTCCTAAAAACGTCCGTCTGTCCGTCCGTCCGGCTTGTCCGGAGCATAACTTCTAAAGTATAAGAGCTATGGACTTCAAACTTCATATACACATAGATCTCATGGACCAGGAGTGCAGTGCACAAGAACTGTTACTCTGTCATCAGTATTTTGGGAGTTATTGCCCTTTGTTATTTTTATCAAATTTAGGCTTGTCTGGAGCATAACTTGAAAAGTATAGGAGCTATTGACTTTAATCTTCATATACAGATACATTGTAGATCTCATTGACTAGGAGTGCAGTGCGCAAAAACATAACTCTATCATTAGTATTTTTGGAGTAATTGCCCTTTGTTGTTATATTTTTACCCAATTTAGGCTTGTCCGCAGCATAACTCCCAAAGTATAAGAGCTATTGACTTCAAACTTCACATATAGATAGATCTCATTCACTAGGAGTGCTGTGTATAAGAACCATAACTCTATCATCAGTATTTTTAGAGTTATTGCCCTTTGTTGTTATATTTTTACCCAATTTAGGCTTGTCCGGAACATAACTTTCAAAGTATAAGAGCTTTTGACTTCAAACTTCTTTTACAGATAGATTTCATTGACTAGGAGTGCAGTGCGCAAGAACCATAACTCTGTCATCAGTTTTTTTGGAGTTATTGCCCTTTGTTGCTATATTTTTACCCAATTTAGGCTTGTCCGGAGCATATGTTCTCAAGTATAAGAGCTACTGACTTCAAACTTCATATATAGATAGATCTCATTGACTAGGAGTGCAGTGCGCAAAAACCATAACTCTTTTATCAGTATTTTTGGAGTTATTGTCCTTTGTTGATATATTTTTACCCAATTTAGGCTTGTCCGCAGCATAACTTCCAAAGTATAAGAGCTATTGACTTCAAACTTCACATATAGATAGATTTCATTGACTAGGAGTGCAGTGCGCAAGAACCATAACTCTGTCATCAGTTTTTTTAGAGTTATTGCCCTTTGTTGCTATATTTTTACCCAATTTAGGCTTGTCCGGAGCATAACTTCTCAAGTATAAGAGCTACTGACTTCAAACTTCATATACAGATAGATCTCATTGATTAGGAGTGCAGTGCGCAAAAACCATAACTCTATTATCAGTATTTTTGGAGTTATTGTCCTTTGTTGTTATATTTTTACCCAATTTAGGCTTGTCCCCAGCATAACTTCCAAAGTATAAGAGCTATTGACTTCAAACTTCACATATAGATAGATTTTATTGACTAGGAGTGCAGTGCGCAAGAACCATAACTCTATCACCAGTATTTTTGGAGTTATTGCCCTTTGTTATATTTTATTCAATTTTGGAGTTGTTGCCCTTTGTTATTTTTTTCCATGTTAGGGAGCACACATCAACTTTATCCAGAAACATTTACCTCTTGTGACAAGACCCTACTGGGGGTATGAATCACCATTTGTGATAGGTCTAGTTAATATTTGACATGTAGCTTTGTCTTATGGTGCTCTACCAAGATTGTTCAAATTATGACCCCGGGTCAAAATTGGCCACGCCCAGGGGCTTATCAGTTTTACATAGACTTATATAGGAAAACCTTTAAAAATCTTTTTCTCTGAAACTGTAAGTCCAAGATCTTTAATATTTGGCACAAAGCTTTGCCTTGTGGTCCTCTACCAAGATTGTTCAAATAATGACCCCGGGTAAAAAACCGCCCTTGGGCTTATAAATTTTTCATAGGAAAACCTTTAAAAATCTTCTTCTCTGAAACTGTATGGCCTAGATCAATAATATTTGACATGTAGCTTTGTATTATGGTCCTCTACCAAGATTGTTCAAATTATGACCCCTAGGTCAAAATTGGACCCGTCCGGGGCTTATCAGTTTTACATAGAGTCTATTTTTAAAGGTTTTTTCTCTATAAGTCTATGATAGACTTATAGAGAAAAAACCTTTAAAAACCTTCTTCTCTGAAACTATAGGGCCAAGATCTTTAATATTTGGCACATAGCTTTGCCTTGTGGTCCTCTACCACGATTGTTTAAATTATGACCCCAGGCCAAAAATGGCCCTGCCCATGGGGTTATTAGTATTTCATAGGAAACCTTTAAAAATCTTCTTCTCTGAAACCATAAAACCCAGATCATTTATATTTGACATGTGGCTTTGCCCTATGGTCTTCTACCAAGATTGTTCAAATTATGACCCCTGGATCATATTTGGCCCCGCCCTGGGGGTTATCAGTTTTACATAGACTTATGTAGGAAAACCTTTAAAAATCTTCTTCTCTAAAACTGTTAGGCCCAGATCTTTAATATTTGACATATACGTAGCTTTGCTATGTGGTTCTCTACCAGGTGTGTTCAAATTATGACCCCTGACTAAAATTGGCCCCGCCCTCAGCTTGTCAGGGTTTTTTTTACGGAAAAACCTTTAAAAATCTTCTTCTCTTAAATCGTAAGGCCCAGATCATCAATATCTGAGATGAAGCTTCGCAGTGTGGTCCTCTACTGAGATCAAATTATGACACCTGGGTCATAGCTATATCAAAATGTTGTCTTGCCCAGTCAGCTTCTAATGTTCTCAGGTGAGTGAAATGTGTCCCTCTGGGCCTCTTGTTTTATCTATTTTTGTGAAGCTATGTAGCATTGTTGGTATGAAAAAGTCACATGGCAGTTCTGGGATGAGAGTATCCTCGCTGCCATTCTTATGACATTCTTATGACAGTCGTGGTCCACTGATCACCACACTGTATGTAAAGAATAGAAATATCAGAATGAAAATGTCAACACACAGAATGGAATCATCATATACAGAGTAATGCATTCAATGGGAGGTACATCATGCAGACATGGGGCGATTACTTGAAAAAAGTAATCGATTAAATTATGATTATCTGACATTCTAGCAGTAATCGATTACTTCATGATTACTGCATCTTTTGCCAGTAATCGATTATTGTGATTACTTTCAGTGTGAGTAATCATGATTAATGATTACTTTGCAAGTAAGAAGTTGAAAATGAAATGTATGGCTGTGTATCCAGTTTTATTTGCAATGGAACAAAGAGTAGCAAATGATATGTCAATTTGTTCCATAATGTCAATGGTGTCTTACTTCACTATTTATGTTACTTAACCCATTTCATTCTAGATACATTATTTGCTCAGAGTGAACCTGAGTGTCAAGTAGTTAACATTCATTACCAGGCCACATACCATTTGTAGCTTGACCTCGATCTAAATAACATATAACTACAAAAATATTTTATTATCAATATCTAGAATGAAGTGGGTTAACCCATTACTCCATAAAGACACATTTTACGCCTTTAATTTATTCCTTCACTGAAGAAAATAGTTCCACTTAATGCCGTTATAAATATGTATCATGAGAAATATTTTTGATATCCTAGCTATGGTAGCTTAAAACAAGTTGGAAGTAAAGCAGAATGCACCTTAAGGCACATTCTGCGTTATATTCAACCTGCTTAAGTGATCTCCTGCCTTCAAAACTAGAAACAGGCTGAATGTATAGGGTAGTAGGTTTATAAATATCAATGTATGCAGTCTATATAATTTTTCAAATTTCTTGTTGCATTTGATCACCAGTAGCATTTCAAATGTCTCATCACTGAGGCGACACCTCACAGGTCTGGAAACTTTCCAGCGGTACTAAATAGTCTTTCAAAACGGGCAGAAGTGGCTGGAATACACTGTGCTTTAAGTGTTTCCAGCTTCTTGTTAATCTTTCGGAAAATCGAATTGATTTCTAACTGACATGTTAACTTTAAACAAGAACACAGCAGTACTGGAATGCAAGTTTAAACTACTACTAATAAGTGACGACGAGTCCACAGATCAAGGATGGTTAGTTAGTTTTTAGTTAGATCCAGAGTTTAGTTTTTAACTGCTGTGAGTGGCCCAGTAGCTGGGTTAGGCAGCAAGATAGGTACATGTCAGGGTTCCCACAGGCTTTTAATTTTGAGGGTGCATGCACCCTCTAGGGCTATTTTTGGGGGTGCAGACAAATTTCAGAGGGTGCATATGAAACGTGTTTCTGTTTCTTCTGATGCGAGGACGCCAGGGACAAAGTACGATGAGGCCGGGGCCGAAAGGCTTATGAGGTATCTACGACGAGTGGTCCCATAACAAAGTAGCAATCTGTATTCAAACAATGGATACGCACCAGGGATGATCTTTGGAAATTTGTGGTTCCACCGCTAAATTTTTATATCATTTTGTTTGGATGTGTACTGTTCGTATCTCTCACATTATTTCTTAACCAGGCCGTCAATTGGGACTTAGCCGACATATTTGCAGACTACACGAATGCGTAGGCCTATGCTAAGACTGTGTCTCACTAAATCAGGCATTTTCCTCAACATTGTTAATAGACGGGATAAAATATATCTGATAACCCGTCCAGTTTTCGACTGTGTTGTTTGGATTTCGCATAAAAAATGGCGTCGCTGTTTTGAAATCGAAAGTGACCAGAATTAGACCCATGACCGGACTTTTTGTTTTAATAATTTGTCAGCATTTTTCAAACACGTATTCCTCTAAATAAGTATTGAACTCTTATAAAAACAAAAATTGATAGAAAAAATAGCAACTTTATTAAGCACAGAGACGGGAAATCCCACAATCTATTTTAAACCGCTTAATCATCATATTCGCAATGCGGGTGAACCAGGCGCTTTACGTAATAAGAAATGATAAGAATTGTCAAGCGCCCGACAGACACTATAAGGAAAATGAATGACACGCCTGACTTTGACGTTTAACTTGTATTTTGCTGTTTGTTAATAAAACTGGTCTTCTTACATCCGATTTCGGCATTATCTGCAACATAAATCTGTACGTGCATGCACGTTCAGGGCGTTGATTTTATGCGTGATTTTTTGAAATTATACGTGAATCACGTACATCTGTACGTGAATGGGAACACATGATGTGTTCCACTAAAGCTCCACTGACCATTGCTCAGTTTTGGACTGACAGATATAGTTAGTTCTTAACATTATCAGGGCAACTGAATGCCAACCATATAACCAGTTCCAATGGTCTGTGAATGTTATCATTCCCAATGTCTTTTTCAAGTAAAAAAGTAAAAGGTAAAGTACTAGTTAAAGTCTACTTTCAGTCCGAATGACCGCTCAGCCGACTGTACATTTACCCCCTGATCATTGAGCCATCTTGCCTACAATTATATTGAGCACTGCTAACATATGGCGCTAAAGCAGCCGCAGTACCGGCTCAGACCCTCACAGGTACCCATTTTAACCCCTGGTGCATCGTTCTTTAATTCATCCATTTACATGGAATAAATTAGTGAATTTATTTATTATTGAATCAAACAATTTGAATCAAGACTAAATACAAATTAGATATCTATAATTTTCAGTTAACACCTTTACAGACCTGCCTGTTCTATTGTCATATATCACCATTATTGAATTATTAAACCCCAAGGCACAAAAGTACCAAAAGGTGTGAAAAACTTAGTGGTGTGACAGATGAAATGTCCTTTCACTGATAAAACAAACACAGAGTAATCACAAAGTAATCATAAAATAAACATGATTACAGCCCTTTTTTGTCAGTAATCGATTAAATTACGATTAAAATAATCATAAAAATGCATGATTAATGATTAAACCTGATTAATGGAGAACTGTTAATCGATTAATAATCATGATGATTACTTTTCATGATTACCCCATGTCTGACATCATGACTGTAACATGAATAATGACTAAAATGGTTTATTTCTGTTAGTGACACACAGACAATCGGTGCAGACCCAGGTCAGATGTCCTCAATGGGCGACACCTAGTCCGGGCATGCACCGCTGCTCGGCCGCTTCAGGGACGTTTATGAAATACAAAAATGTATATACGTTTCTTTCCGCTTTCAAGAACGTTATTATATAACAAATGATGTCATATTAAATTATGTTACAGATATACCACCCATTCGAGCAAAGCCTAATAGCAAAGAAATATTCAATAGAGAACAATAGAACAAAAACAACAGAAAGTAGAACTTAAATAAGGAAGATTCTACCATGCAAACTAGTATTAATTCATTGAACCCTAAAAAGATAGTAACAGTTTTTAAGAACCTAGGATCTAGGTCTTGCCTGCACTTTAGCTTAAATTTTATTGAAGGAGTGCACTATTCCTGATTATGATGATCCAGTTTGAAAAATAACGGTTGTTCACGTTTAGTTTTGGCTCGAATTGCACATACAACAACTGCGCTTTCAAAGGTGGGCCCCATTTGGAGGGATATGCGTGCTCACGTTGTGAGAATTGGACCCTGATAACATAATTGGAGAGTAGAATCCAATGTCTAAAGAAGAAAATCTTAATACCTACTACAATGACTACATGAAGACTCCATGATATAGACTCACAAGGCATCGCCAACACATTATACAACAGGGAACTGTTAATTAATGACAAATGAGTCACCGATAGACGACGAACTAAGATTTGGCGAAGATAACGTGAAATAGTTGACCGACTTGAGTTTTACAGCAACAAATATATCTAAAAATATGTTGCTAGCTAGTGCAGACTGATTTTATTTTGCACACACTATTCATCTCCAGTAACTCTTGTCATTGGGTATCTTATGATACCAGACGTCATGCAACTTGTCCCCCAGTGAGTTTTTTTTTTTACCAGACTTCTATTTGAAATGGATTAAATTCGAGCTGACACTGTAAAAATACAGTTATTTTATTTATTGATGCTTTAAATCCACTTTAAATAAAGATCTATTACTTTTTTTATTTTTTCAGCGGAGCTGTCTATTATCTATTTAGACACATATTTCTATTTACACAAACATTTGAACCAATCATATTTGATCAGAAATTTAGAATTAAGAGCACCTGTTGAAACTGAATTGTCTGATTGGATAGTAGCCAGGGCTCCAGATAAGAGAGTTATTCCAAAACTTAAAAACTTTTATTTGTGCATTAAACCCTATGGCGTCCAACTCATTTGAATTGTCTCTTCGAGACGATAAAAATGAGTGGTAACACCATAGGGTTTGGTGCTGAAATGAGTGAGAAAATGTTAGATTTGTTCAATTTACTCCCCTCTTATCTGGAGCCCTGAAACTAGCCTGGCTGGTTTATGCACTGATGTGAGTGTAAAATTAAGAGACACAGACAGTGTGTAATACTGAGCTGATGACATCATGTTTCTATTTTAAGATATGCTAGCAGATGGACAGTGGTAGATAGGTGTTTTGTTCAACAATGGTTTACTTCCAATTTATTTTAATTGTTAACTATTTGTACAAATGTACCATACATTGATAGTAATATAATAAATGGTCTCAAGTGAGTTAAACACAATTGTGTTGTTTCATCATTTATTTACAAGAGTGAGGTGTTATAGAACTTGTACAGCAGAGCAGACTGTTCTGTAGTTTATCTAGTTATAGTTTGTTTCAAGAAACTCCCCATGAATGAAGTTTGATATATAGAACAATATAGTTTAATATGAGGATCTCCTCCTAACAGTAGCTAGGATATGGGTTATATTATTGTTTTGCATTTCTGTACATTTATAGTTTTTTAGTCAGAGTTATGCTATATCCTTGAATGTGTATTTTTTGCTTTTCAATCCAAGATATTACAATTCTTTGACAACCTCCAATTTCATACAATTTTGCACACCCATCAACAGCATGAATTCCACCACCCATTCCGCTGAATATCTTTTTTAAAGATATTCCTTGTTTATTGGTAATAGAGGCTGAGATCTATGCGTCAAGTACCTGTGGGTCTAAATAGATACTTTACAGCTCCTCTGAGAATAATCCAAAAAAATGAACTGAAGAAGCAACGTAATTTTCGTAATGGTACGGGGGTTCTGTTTCGGGTCAGCAGTTTCATACCGCACCGTTAAAAATATATAAAATGTATTTCGTTTAATTTTTTACATGCCGATTCTGTAAGTACGGACGTGTTCGATTATCAGTCCGGAATTGACGGGATTGACAGAATCGAAATCGAATGATCTGGAATTCAATTCCAGAACTGTTCTATCAGTTCTGTTCAAGGAGGTGGTGTGAACAGAATTGTGACGTATCATCATGGTTCCCGGCACAATTTGCCAACGGTTCGACAGCAAAGTTAAACTGAGCAGGGAACCAGACTACCATATTTGCAATGGTTCAATTCCGTTTTTCAGCGGAGCTGAATGGTTTCTATTTCAACACACTTTTGAAGTTTCCAACATTTTCAACCAATCATATTTAATCAGATGTTTAGAATAAAGAGCACCTGTTGAAAACTGAATTATCTGATTGGATAGTAGGCTTATTAAACTGTAGCCAGGCTACTTGTCTAATTGTGAGACACAGAGCGGTGTTTACTATACTGAGCTGATGACATCATGCTTCTATTTTCAGATTATGACAATTTGTCTTTCTATAGATAGACAGTGGTAGCTTTAAGGTGTTTTCTTATGGTTTTATAATTGTTAACTATTTGTACAAATTTACCATACATTGATAGCAATACGTATAATAAATGGCCTCAAGTGAGTTAAACACAATTGTGTTGTTTCATCATTTATTTACAAAAGCGAGATGGTAGAACTGTTACAGCAGACTGCTATTACAAAATTGCTACAGTATCTGTATGAGGGTTAAATTATTGTTTTGCATTTCTGTACATTATAGTTTTTTAGTCAGAGTTATGCTATATCCTTGAATGTGTATTTTTTTTTATTGTAAATGAATCCAAGATATTACAATTATTTGAACCCTCCCGTCCCCAATTTCATACAATTTTGCACATCCATCTACAGCATGACTAAATTCCACCACCCATTCCGCTGCATATCTTTTTTAAAGATATTTCTTGTTGATTTACAAATTCAATGGAATCGTTCCAACAGTTCTGGAACTAATAATCGAACACGTCCCTAATACAGCCACCAGTCACGTGATCTAAACACAACAAGATGGTGGCTGAAGGTGGCAGATTCTCGATTGACATTTTAAAATTGGAATTTACGTGAGACAGGGGTAATTAAGAATATTCTATTCAGACAATGTTACTATAGTTAAGTTTTGTTGAAGTTATAGTCCGTTTTCAGTGTGGAAACGCAATATTTGACTGTATCACTTTTGCTATGGGCAATTGAATTTGGACGCTAGATTTATCGCTTCTCGGTTGTTTCGGCCCTGAGTAGTTTCGGCCCGTGTCATAACGTTTCGGTCTTTTTTAGCGGGTGGGTCGTTTCGGCCCATTTTTTTTTTATGTGATTAATCAAATTTCAGGAAATATCTTTTGTCCTAAAACGTTTTTGAACATTATCTTTGAGATGTATCCCCATAAAAATGATGATGTGCACTGCTTTAAATAGCGTGATAAAGTAGATAATATGATTTACAGACATTTCGGTAAATGACCAGTTCTGTAAATTGATTTTATATAGTGAAAGGTCTGGACGTTTCTGTAAAAAGGTAAATTATAGTAATTAAAGGATTAAGTATGTGCAGTGGCTATGTTTACGACGAGTCGTAAACATAACTGAGATTCTATGTTTACGTCAAAAAATATTTCCGGTCACGCATGCGCACATGTTAATATTTCTGACTTGGTAAAAACACTGCCATAAGAATAAACGCGACCGTCGTAACTTTAAGTATTGACTAATTTTGACGAAAAAGTTTAAATGGTGAAACAACTACATAATTATAACGCTGATCTAATTAGCAGTGTTACTGCAGCACTGAAATTTTAGAGGGTCATTCTTGACCCCCTTGGTGAAAAAGTGGGGGTCATTTGGAAATTTTGGGGGTCACAGGATTGTTTGAACTTTTTTGACATTTATATAGATAGATATTGAATAAAATACTTATTGTGTTGTTCAGTGTCTTTATTTCACAATTAATATAATTGAGAGACAAACGATCTAACTATATAGAAGAATTTCTATTTCTATAACACCTCATCAGTCATTCAGTGAAGTACGGTCAGTGCATTTCACTATTACTTCAGACAAGCAAACAGTTTTCATTTTTTCAGGTCAAGGTATTTATGCAGGTAACTTGTTAGTGAAAAACAGTTTTCAACTTTGTTAAATATAGAAGACTTCGATACCCTAAGTGTCACTTACTAATATCACGAATGAAGAACTTTTTTTTTTTATCGTTAATTGATTGTTCGACAGAAAGAAGTTGAAATGAAACTGACAGACTGTGAGACATGTAGATCTGGTCAGACAGACGAAGATAAATGGATTCCTTAAAGAAGATGACATAACCCATGTGCATTTTATTCTCTTGTTTGGGCGCTGAAGAGATAAAGAATGAAGTAAAATAGTCTGCATTTTAGCAGATGATGCGAGCCTGTACGTTCATTAATTTACCCCAATCAAAACACTTTTGGCAAAGCGAGTTCATTTAACAAACAACAATGACGACCGGTTCTGGCGATTAGCGGAACTACGGAAGTTTAAATCATTTTCAAAGGAAACAATTTAAAAGCATATGCAAACCAATAAGTCTAAATATGAGGATTTAAATAAATACTAAACACGGAATCTGTGTAGTTTTAATATATTTCGCCCTTTTCAACTGTCGATTTTTAATTACTCGAGTGACTTTATATGCCAATCGAACTGAACTCTTATACCCACAATGCACCTGTCAAAACAACCAAAATGGCCGTTAGCGGACTCTGTCAATTTCGTAACCGACATGCATACAACATGGAATTCATAATTATGTATTTACTTCGGCGTCGGCGGCGTGCTTTCAATGAATATGCCGATTTTAACATTTTTAGTTTCAGTTAGTCGACAGAATTGACTTGCGTCACATAAAACGCACTTGCTGAATTTAGTTGCGCCAAAAGTGATTTTGTTGCGTCAAAAACGCAAGAAACGCGCTCTCGCGGAAACACTGAATTAGCCTTGGTAAAAACCTTTATACACACCGATCACCGCGGCGCGATGTGCATATATATACGTTATAACAAGTGTCCGTGATGCGGACTTGATTGTAAACAAATTCCTCCCATAATCCGATAATTAGCCTATTAGCGAACGCCGCCAGCCTAGGGTGAAATAATCTTATATGACTGTAGTGATTGGCATCGACTTATTTGCCATATCGTAACTGTACCTTTGTCTCGAGCACGAATGAAGAACAACGGGTGTACGACGATGTACGTCCTCCGTGTCTCGAGTTAATTACGGCATCGCAGCTAGCATCGACTGAGAACAATGTCACGCTAGTTTGCTTTAACCTCTTTACAGTGATTTAATAGGCGAAAGTAATGTCACAGACATTCGTGTATCTATATATATCTGGTTAGGTAGAATGCTACAGAAGCATTCTGGTTCTTTTTCCGACTGCTTTATGCATCAATATATACACGGAGTAAATACAGAATTTACTCTGTGATATATATAAAAGATATGTTGACCAATGCAAAATGGTTTACCCACATGATTGCCACATCACAATTGAATTAGTTATGTAACGTGCACCAGGCCAACGGTATACGCCCGCCAGTCACCCATCCAGGTACTAACCGCGCAGAGCGTTGCTTATCAAACACTTAAACAATCTGGCTATAAAAGCCGGCTTCCACAGTCAGACTGTAGAAGTGTTTATATACCGTCCATTTCCGTCACAGTTATTTTTACGCCACTGTCAAGATCATTCCGTGAACAAGTTACTAACTATCTCCTACACAGTTTACAATGGCGTGAAAATGCATTTCTACTTGGTAAATTCTTTTAAAAAAGTAATTTTAGAACACAACAATTATAAGGAAGTTGCGAAATTTTAAACCTTTTGTATGACAAAGCCAATTCTTATTGTTACGACGATCGCGATTGTTATGTTTACGACAGTGTTTATATTATGACAAAATATGTAATATGCGCTTATAGTTACGACGATCATGGTTATCTTTACGACGGTTGTTATTTTTACGTCAGTGTTTTTTTTCTATCTTTATCCCTCTAAACCATTACTTATAGTTACGGCGATCTTTGAATTATCTTTACGACGGTTGTTATTTTTATGTCAGTGTTTTAAATTTTGGCCACAAAATAATATGTGCGCATGCGCGACCGAAAATTATTTTTGACGTAAAAATAGAATCTCAGTTATGTTTACGACTCGTCGTAAATATAGCCACTGCGTTAAGTATATCGCAACTCTCCCGGTAACAATGAGACTATGTCACTGTGTTGTGCCACTTTTGCAGCGTTGTTTTAGTATGCCTGGATCCTGATCTATCAACGAAATAGATGGCCATGTGAAGGGGGTAAAAATAACTGGATTTCTTAAATATATTGATTTCATCTCTTCCATTAATTAATAACTGAAAAAAAACCTTTATATTTATTGGTACCGCATTGACAGAACATGCTTAAGTGAATTTTTTAAAATGCTTGACGGGTGACAGGATCCAGTCCGAATAGAGTTCTAATATTAGAATAAAATGGTAAAAATCCATAATTATTGACATTTTTCAATGTCAATAATTATGATAATATCAATTACAATAATATAATGATAGATATTAGATGAAAAAAATATTTCTTTATTTGAAGAAACGCAAAAATGTACACTCGCTTAAATAAAATACGTACATTCTAACATTGTCAGTTAACATAAGGTTTATTTGTTTCATTTTCACGTGTTCTGTCTGCCCATTAGATCCTGATCGTATTAATAGATTTTTTTTCTATATTTGATGAAACGCAATAATTATATACCCGCTTAACCTAAAGCAGATTCAATCACTCTACTTTCCCCAACCAAATTAGATCTATTATTATAGACTTTATTGCGGCAATGCCCCTATTTGCCAGAGTTTTTACCGTTTCCAGAACTGGATCGTATAGTTTAGATCCAACGCATTTGCAAGGCATTAAAAGGTACAAGTGATTACAAACCAATTAGTTGTTAATCAAGCGAGATGTGTGATATACAGGAAAATGGACCTTAATTTGATTACTATAATTTATCTTTTTACCGAAACGTCCAGACCTTTTACTATATAAAATCAATTTACCGAACTGGTCATTTACCGAAACGTCCAGCACCCGATAATATAGAATCAATATAGAATTGGTTTCAAGCCTAGAGAAGATTGTGAGCGTCATTACTTTAATAAGTGACACTTGAATTCAATTCAGTATTATTATTATTATCCCCTGCCGAAAGGCAGAGGGATACTGTTTTAGGTCTGTCCGTCCGGCCAGCCGTCCGTGCGCACAACCGAAATGGGTTAGAGGGCCTTTTCTGGCCAGATAACGGTAAACATAACAAAAGAAGACAATAGAGTTCATTCTGTAACAATAGAATAAGGGGCCGTGGCCCGTTATTCAAACAAAAGAAAATAACAAAAGAAAAGGCCCTCTAACCCATTTCGGTGGCACGTACGTGCGTCCGTCACGTTTTCCGTCCGCAACTGTATCTCCGAAACCTATAAACAGATTTGGATTAAACTTGGTATACTTATTTGTCATCATAGGAGCACCGTGGGAAATCAAATTTTTTTCAGAATATTTTAGGAATTTATGAGTTATCTGCCCTTTTTGTGTTAAAAATGCCGTCCGTCCGTCCGTCCGTCCGTCACGTTTTCCGTCCGCAACTGTATCTCCGAAACCTATAAACAGATTTGGTTAAACTTGGTATACTTATTTGTCATCATAAGAGCACCGTGGGAAATCAAATTTTTTTCAGAAAATTATAGGAATTTATGAGTTATCTGCCCTTTTTGTGTTAAAAATGCCATATTTAACAGTTTTTACACTCTAGCAACTACAGTATTCAACATATTTTGTTTATACTTGCACACATTGTCTATAAGTACAAGTTCTTGCAGGTGTGTAATTATTGTAAAAAAGGATACTTGTGACAAGAGTTATCTGCCCTTGATGTACTTAGAAATGCTAGAAAATGCTTTATTTTGGTATTGTTTACATACTAGAGCCTATAAATATGCATGGATTTTTGAAAAAACTTTCTTGAATTATGTATGGCTATTAGTTTTCAAATGAATTTGATTATTGTTGAAAACAGAGAAATTAGTCATGAGTTATCTGCCCTTGATAAGTAAAAAAACCCATATTTAACTGTTTTTACTCTCTGGCAACTACAATTATGAATGGATTTAAATGATACTTGCACACGATGTCTATAAGTAAAAGTTCTTGAAGGTGTGCAATTATTGTCAAAAAAGGATACTTGTGGCAATAGTTATCTGCCCTTGATGTACTTTGAAATGATAGAAAATGCTTTATTTTAAAATTGTTTACATCCTAGTATCTATAGATATGCATGAATTTTGATAAAACAAATTCTTAAACTATGTATGGCTATTAGTTTTCAAATAATTGTTATCATTTTTGAAAACGGAGAAACTAGTCAACAGTTATCTGCCCTTGATGAGTCAAAAAAACCATATTTAACAGTTTTTACCATCTAGAAACTACAGTCTTTAATGGATTTTGATTTAACTTACACATGATGTATATAAATATAAGGGTAGCAATTATTGTCAAAATAGGATACTTTGTGGCAAGAGTTATCTGCCCTTTATGTACTTAGTAATGCTCAACATGGCTTTATTGTGTACAAATGTGAATGGATTTTGAAGAAAAAAATTAAATCATATTTGGCTATTATTTATAGAATGAGTTCAATTATTATCGAAAATGTGCAAATTAGTCAAGAACACTCTGCCCTTGATGAGTTGAAAATGTGTTTACACTCTAGTAAATTCTACAGTTCTGAATTTTTTATAAGTGTTTAATTACTGTTGAATTTGAATCAAGAGTTACCTGCCCCTGTCATACTTAGATTTATAATGCTACAAACGGCTTTATTTTTTGTATTGTTTAGGCTTTAAAATGTACAAGTTGAATGGATTTTATAAAACTTTGTAAAAAGCTTTTGAATGTTGATCTTTAAAGACAGGTGATCACCATTTGCCCCTTCCTCCCACAATAAAGTTTGCCACTTTCTTCTGGACAACCGCTGCGGCAGGGGATATCAGCTCTAAGGTGCTTGTTATACCAGATTTATATAGCGCTCTTTTCACACAGGGGTAGTGCGTTCAAAAGCGCTTCACATGAAGTTACACAAATGTACCTACAAACAAGAAAAGACAAAATAACTACAATATGATCTAAAATAAACATGAATAAACATATAAAAGACAGCCCCCAAAATGGCGATCACATTACTCCCATCAATCAGCAATGAAGCAACCGGCTTCTCATTGTCGACCGATAGAAACAATAGTAGAGCGCCCAAATGCAGGCCGCCAGGAAAAGACAAATAACTACAATTAGATATAAAATAAACATAATAAACGTACAAAAGACAGCCCCCAAAATGGCGATCACGTTACCCCATCAATCAAGAGCAACGAAGCAAATGGCTTCTTTATGCGGACTGATAGAAATAACAGTAGAGCGCCCAATGAAGGCCACTAAACATACAGAAGACAGCCCCCAAAACGGCGATTGCACTACCTCAACAATCGAGAGCAACGAAGCAAATGGCTTCTTTATGCCGACTGATAGAAATAATAGCAGAACGCCCAAACCAGGCCGCCCAATGTAACATAACTAGGAAAAATAACATGCGACAATAACTAAAATTTCTATAAGAGACCGAAAACCAGATAATACACCAGAAACTCCCATTTGGACCCACAACATCTACAGCAAGAACATATCGCATAGGTAGCAGTGTACACGTTTTCTATGCAAATGGTGTATACCCTGATAAAAACGCTCACGAAGGAGCCATACGACCACGTCTAAATTGTGTGTCATTTTGCAATATATTCTTGGCAGTGGCTAGACATCCAGAACCGGATGGCTAGCCCACCCTCACAGTATAGGCTAGTCGTCCGGTTCCGGATGTCTAGCCTACACTGTGAGGGTGGGCTAGCCGTCCGGAATAGTTTTTCTTCAGAGAATATACATGTACTGCTTTGTACGTGGGTAAATGCCTGGATAAGTGGATATATACGGGAAACAACTATAAATCCATTTAACTATCTAGCCACTGCCTATATTCTTCAACTGGGTCGTGGCTAAAAATAAACTAGACTTAAATGGAAAGTGGATTTTGTGGTTCAGGATAAGGGTGCTTTTTAAAGACATTACATCAATTCAATTTTATTACTGTAAACTTTTGAAATTAGATCTACATATTTTATGTCAAATTTATAAGATCATGGTCTACTCTGTTTTTACAGTATGTTGATGAGGGCACGGTCAGGATCTACTCTGTTTTTACATTATGTTGATGAGGGCACGGTCAGGATCTACTCTGTTTTTACAGTATGTTGATGAGGGCACGGTCAGGATCTACTCTGTTTTTACAGTATGTTGATGAGGGCACGGTCAGGATCTACTCTGTTTTTACAGTATGTTAATGAGGGCACGGTCAGGATCTACTCTGTTTTTACAGTATGTTGATGAGGGGACGATCAGGATCTACTCTGTTTTTACAGTATGTTGATGAGGGGACGATCAGGATCTACTCTGTTTTTACAGTATGTTAATGAGGGCACAGTCAGGATCTACTCTGTTTTTACATTATGTTGATGAGGGGACGGTCAGGATCTACTCTGTTTTTACAGTATGTTGATGAGGGGACGGTCAGGATCTACTCTGTTTTTACAGTATGTTGATGAGGGCACGGTCAGGATCTACTCTGTTTTTACAGTATGTTGATGAGGGCACGATCAGGATCTACTCTGTTTTACAGTATGTTGATGAGGGCACGGTCAGAATCTACTCTGTTTTTACAGTATGTTAATGAGGGCACGGTCAGGATCTACTCTGTTTTTTCAGTATGTTGATGAGGGCACGGTCAGGATCTACTCTGTTTTTACAGTATGTTAATGAGGGCACGGTCAGGATCTACTCTGTTTTTACAGTATGTTAATGAGGGCATGGTCAGGATCTACTCTGTTTTTACAGTATGTTGATGAGGGCACGGTCAGGATCTACTCTGTTTTTACAGTATGTTAATGAGGGGACGGTCAGGATCTACTCTGTTTTTACAGTATGTTGATGAGGGCACGGTCAGGATCTACTCTGTTTTTACATTATGTTGATGAGGGCACGGTCATGATCTACTCTGTTTTTACAGTATGTTGATGAGGGCACGATCAGGGTCTACCCTGTTTTTACAGTATGTTAATGAGGGCACGGTCAGGATCTACTCTGTTTTTACATTATGTTGATGAGGGCACGATCAGGGTCTACTCTGTTTTTACAGTATGTTGATTAGGGCACGGTCAGGATCTTCTCTGTTTTTATTATGGTATACCCAGCGCTGTCCGTCCGTACGTCCGTCCGTCCGTCTGTCCGTCCGTTAACTTTTTCATGTCCGCTCTCTAACTCAAACTTTAGTCTAATCCTTTTGAAACTTGGTCAGCATGTGTATGACCATAATATCTCGGTCAAGTTCGATAACCAGCAAGATTGACCTAGACATTCAAGAGTTATGCCCCTTTTTTGTCAAAAACGGGCATATTAGTTTGTCCGCTCTCTAACTCAAACAAATGTTTTTTAATCCTTTTCAAACTTTGTCAGCATGTGTATGACCATAATATCTCGGTCAATTTTGATAACCAGCAGGGTTGCCCCAGACATTCAAGAGTTATGCCCCTTTTTTCGTAAAAAACGGGCATATTTTAGTTTGTCCGCTCTCTAACTCAAACAAATTTATATTAATCCTTTTGAAACTTTGTCAGCATGTGTATGAGCATAATATCTCGGTCAAGTTCGATAACCAGCAGGATTGCCCTAGACATTCAAGAGTTATGCCCGTTTTTTCGTAAAAAACGGGCATATTTTAGTTTGTCCGCTCTATAACTCAAACACATTTATTTTATTCCTTTTGAAACTTTGTCAGCATGTGTATGACCATAATGTCTCTGTCAAGTTTGATAACAAGCAGGATTGCACCAGGCATTCAAGAGTTATGCCCCTTTTTTCGTAAAAAACGGGCATATTTTAGTTTGTCCGCTCTATAACTCAAACAAATTTATTTCAGGCCTTTTGAAACTTGGTCAGCGTGTGTATGACCATAATGTCTCTGTCAAGTTTGATAACCAGCAGGATTGCCCCAGGCATTCAAGAGTAATGCCCCTTTTTTCGTAAAAAACGGGCATATTTTAGTTTGTCCGCTCTCTAACTCAAACAAATTTATTTCAGGCCTTTTGAAACTTGGTCAGCATGTGTATGACCATAATATCTCGGTTATGTTTCATAACCAGCAAGATTGCCACAGACAGTCAAGAGTTATGCCCCTTTTTTAATCTAAAACGGGCATTTTTTAGTTTGTCCGCTCTCTAACTCAAACAAATTGATTCCAATCCTTTTGAAACTTGGTCAGCATGTGTATTACCATAATGTCTCGGTTATGTTCTATAACCAGCAGGATTGCCCTAGACATTCAAGAGTAATGCCCCTTATTTTGTCAAAAACGGGCATTTTTTAGTTTGTCCGCTCTCTTACTCAAATAAATTTATTCCAATCCTTTTGAAACTTAGTCAGCATGTGTATGACTATAATGTCTCGGTCAAGCTCCATAACCAGCAAGATTGCCCCTGACATTCAAGAGGTATGCCCCTTTTATCGTCAAAAACGGGCATTTTTTTGTTTGTAGCTCTCTTTCTCAAACAAATTTATTCCCATCCTTTTGAAACTTGGTCAGCATATGACCCCTAACTTTCAGGGTGCTTCCCCTTTTGTTTTTACCTTGATAGGGTTTTGGTATGACTACATTCTAAGATCGATTTGACGGGCGTATAATGTGCCCGGCTTGTGGTGCTCTTGTTTATATTGCAGTTTCATGTTTTCAAAAATTAACAGTTTATTTTTCTATGGTGAAACTTTTGTTTAGAATAGAATATTTGATCTTTAGAGTGAAATATATTATTTGAAGTGAATAGGGAGGGAGATAACTCATCCTATGTTTGTTTATATATAACCTCCATATAACAAACGTTGTTATGACGAAGACATCATTATGACGTCATCATTACATCAATATGACGGCACAATGCTATGGTGATGATGGTGATAATGTATCTGAATAAGAGGACTGTTTGTTTTACATAGTTTAAACTTTTTCATTTGGACAAAACAAAATTGAAGGAGAACAATACCTGCTGTATGATTTTTTTAACAGAAGATTACATTGCAGTGACAAAACACCTCGTGGCTATTTGTCACTTACTGTGGCACCGTTCTTGTTCGTACTATAATAATATGGATAAAATACCAGGCTGAGGAACCGTCTATATATATGAAATTTACAAAAAAAAATCTCTTTATTTAACTATATATTTTTTTAAGTTCTCTAATGAGGGTAATTTTCTAAAATGGAGGAAATAATTAAATGCATAGAATGTCGTATCTATAGAGTAAAAGGTGAATTACTTTCTATTCTACAGGATGGCTACTGGTGGTAACAGGTTTGATGATGAAGAATATGTTAATTGGCTCCTGTCAACACTGTCATTGATACACATGAAAGAGGGTCTAGAGGAATTCACTGACAACCAATCTGTCCTCTTCCATAAACAGCTGCTAACAAGGTCTTTAGGATCATGTAAAGGAAACTGCAAGTCTGCTGATATCAAGAAGGATTTCCGCAACCATAGATGGTACATGACTTGCCCAGACTGCGACTCTTGGTTGCAGACTATAATATCATTCCACAAAAATGCTCCATTTCCAATTTTGCATCCAGCAAACACACATCCCAACTTGTGGAAGACAGAGCCTTGGGAAATAATGAAAATTTTCATTGGTCACGGATGTGAAACGCACAAGTATGCGAAGGATGCAGATATGCAGGGCATGTTGTCGTTGTTCATCAACTGTAAGCACTTTTCAACTGGAAGTCACATTGGTAGACAGGATTTGCTGGATGAGGTAGGTCATTGTGTTTCTAGTTTATTTAGTTTGGCAATTCTGTTCCTTGTACAGCTCACCAGAGAACTTCCTATCTTGCAAAGGTTCTAGGACATAATATAAGGTAATCATCATAGCTTTCGGACAATTATTATTATTATTATTATACCCGATTTATATGGCGCTCTTTTCACACAGGAATTGTGCGTTTAAAAGCGCTTCACATATAATTATATAAATGTACCTACAAAGCAAGAAAGACAAATAAATACATTGACAATAAAAATGATACAATATTGAGATGCATGGAAACATGGACATTCTTTCAATATCATTACCAAGATTATAAAAGTGTTTGTTTATTATAATTTTATTATTATACCTATTACCTACTGCGTTTATAGAATTTGGACTGAAATTGTTTGACAAAAGAAAATCTTATATGGGAGATGTTCATGAGATTTAGAATTTGAGCAGCATATTCTATGGCAAATGATAGTGCCTTTTGAATTTTTTCCTTCATAGAATATATGGTAAACTTGTGTGTAGTTTACTACTCCTATACTATTAGAGGGATTAGCTCCGAAGTTTCACAGATCAACTTCTTGCATGTGATTTTTTATGATGTTGAAATTTGGAATTTGACCATTCAAGTATTTGCGGATGGGGTATACGGGGGAGATATAATTCTTTGTAAAACACAAATTGAAGTTTTGCAATTACTGTGAGTAGAGTTATGTCAAATATGGTCATTGTGTTGAAATAAAAAACATGCTCTTTTTAATTATCTGCTCAATCCTTTTTATATTTGATAGTGTGGCGTGAGCATGGACGTTACATGTATAATATGGGAGTTATATTGAGCGCCTAGTTGTTAACACTTTGTTAACATGCGTTTTCAACACATAATCTAAATACATTTTAAGATTGATGATATGGGCGAATCATGCTGTTGCATGCAGGGCTGTTGGTGGAATAAAGGCCCTTAGTTTGGAGTTTAGCCTTAGACCACTTTAACAAGTTATGCCCCTTCCAATGTTTTCCTGCATGAAATACAGCGAACCCGTGTGCACAGCTTACTACTCGTACATTATTTGAGACATTTAAGCTAACTGTCACAGATTAGCTACTTGTATGTAAAGCTGTTCATGCGGTTTTAAATTCGGGGTGCGAATATTTTTTGGGATAGGGGTATACCGTATACAGGGGAGGACATAAGTTTTGTTCTCAAAAAGAAATCTAGTTTTAAGTTATTATCTTTAAATTTTCAGTTGCTTGGTATCAGAAACAGCCTTTTACATTCTGCAAATTTCAAAGTGATTGAAGCAGATATGAAGAATTACTTGCAGACAGTGTTATTATTCATGCAAGGAATGACAGGGTTAGCAGGAAGTGAGAAGGATACCTTAGAGGCAGCAATTGACAAAGTAAAACAGGTAAATGATATTTACGTCTAATGATTTAAAAAAAAAATAAAGCAGAATGTGCCTTTAATCACATTGCTTTACTTTCAGTCTGTTTTAGCTACCATCTGCTAGAGAATAAGAATTATTTCTTATGGTACTGTTTATGACTGTATAAATAAAAACTGTTTCCAACAGTGTAGGAATAAATTAAATGCCCAAAGGACGCTCCTGTACAGAAAACAATTAAAGAAACACAATAATCTATGTCTGACTGTTTCAGATAATTCTATATAGCATTTCTCCATTACCCATGTAGTAATGGGTTATTATTTTACACCCCCCCCCCCCCCCCCCCCAGGTAGTTGGGACTCTACTGAAATCACTTTTTCCGTCAGTCCTTCCTAGTGTGTGAATACATATTTGGATTGGCCAGTGTCGCAAACCACTTTCAGGTCACTTTGACCTTGACCTCTGATCTTGATAATTAAAATCCTTATACGAAGCATAACTCCTATACCATATAACTACGATTACTGAACTTGATATGTAAATACACCATGATATAGTGCAATATCGCGTACTACTTCAGGATATCACTTTGAACTGACCTTTGACCTTTAATATTGAAAAACATTGATCGGAGGATATCTACTACACTATTAGTATTACTATGCCTTCTAAGATTACCAAACCTAGTGTGTTTATACATCTTTGGAATACTACCATCAGGTCGCCTTGACCTCTGACCTTGATTGTTGATAAAACTTGTTCAGGACATGTGACAGTGACCTGTTGTGGGCGTATACATCACCATTATTGATCGTTTACTTTAAGGTTTTATTATTCCGTTCATTCAGTAGACGGGGTCGCCTTAGCAAGTTGGTTAAAGTTTCTGTGTAGTTCTACCACTTTGGCAATATGTGCCTTAAACAGTGTATGAGGGGTGTTCAAACAGTTTTGATACTGGATCAATAACTTCAATATAATGAGTGCAAAATGCATGTGTGATATATGATGTTAAAGAGCAATTCTTCGCCTACACGATGGTATAATACACGATAAGATCACATAACGCGATAAGTCACAACATGAACCTAAAATACCCTTACTCGAGGACACTGGAACATAGCACTTTTCAGACATTACTTTTTGACTTAAAAACTTCTTATAAAGAGTATAATTTCAAGATTTGTTTTGGAAATATATCAGTGTATGTCTAAATTTTAATGTAAATAAAGTTTTTTTACTATTGAAAGTGATAACTGTCTAAAATCTCATTTTTTTCAAAATCAACATTTCTTGTTTTGCTTATGACGAAAGTGGACAAGTTTTTTCGAACGCTATGAAAATGATCAAGATCAGTATATCTACATTTTGATATTGAAACTGGAACCATTTTTCAATGGCTTCAATTATAGCCTGGTTTGATAATAAAAAAAGAGTTTGTAGTTTCTCTAACTTCTTTTATACATAACAGGAGATCATTTTTATGCCCCCAGAATCTACGATTCGGGGGCATATAGTTTTTGTCATGTCTGTTGGTTTGTCCGTCTGTCCGTCCGTCTGTCTGTGCCAAAAACCTAAACCTTGGCTATAACTCTTGCATTTTTGTACCTGGGGCTTTTATACTTGGCATGTGTTTTCCCTGTATCAAGACCTTTCCAACCTTGTGACCTTGACCTTGACATTTGACCTACTTTTGTAAAATCTTTAAATGGCTATAACATTTGCACCAGTTGGCTAAGGGCTTTCATATTTTGTATGTATATTTCTTGTGTCAAGACCTTTCCAACTATACCAACATCTTTGACCATGTGACATTGACCTTGACCTTTGACCTATTTATCAAACTTTAACCAAAAACCTTAACCTTGGCTATAACTTTTGCATTTTTGAACCTGGACCTTTTATACTGAGCATGTGTATTCCTCATGGCAAGACCTTTCCAACTATACAAACCATTTTGACCTTGTGACCTTGACCTTGACATTTGACCTATTTTTGTAAAAATCTTTAAATGGCTATAACATTTGCACCAATTAGCCCAGGGCTTTCATATTTTGTATGTATTTTTCTTGTGTCAAGACCTTTCCAACCATACCAACATCTTTGACCATGTGACATTGACCTTGGCCTTTGACCTATTTAATCAAACTTTAACCAAAAACCTTAACCTTGGCTATAACTTTTGCATTTTTGAACCTGGACCTTTTATACTTGGCATGTGTATTCCTCATGGAAAGACCTTTCCAACCATACAAAACATTTTGACCTTGTAACCTTGACCTTGACACTTGACCTTCTTTTGTAAAAATCTTTAAATGGCTATAACATTTGCACCAGTTGACCCAAGGCTTTCATATTTTGTATGTATATTTCTTGTGTCAAGACCTTTCAAACCATACCAACATCTTTGACCATGTGACCTTGACCTTTGACCTATTTAATCAAACTTTAACCAAAAACCTTAACCTTGGCTATAACTTTTGCATTTTTAAACCTGGACCTTTTATACTTGGCATGTGTATTCCTCATGGCAAGACCTTTCCAACCATATAAAACATTTTGACCTTGTGACATTGGCCTTGACATTTGACCTACTTTTGTAAAAATCTTTAAATGGCTATAACATTTGCACCAGTTGGCCTTGGGCTTTCATATTTTGTATGTATATTTCTTGTGCCAAGACCTTTCCAACCATACCAACATCTTTGACCATGTGACATTCACGTTGACCTTTGACCTATTTAATCAAACTTTAACCAAAATCCTTAACCTTGGCTATAACTTTTGTATTTTTGAACCTGGACCTTTTATACTTGGCATATGTATTCCTCATGGCAAGACCTTTCCAACCATACAAAAACATTTTGACCTTGTGACCTTGACCTTGACATTTGACCAACTTTTGAAAAAATCTTTAAATGGCTATAACATTTGCACCTAGGCCGTTTATATTTGGCATGTGTTTTCCCTGTGGCAAGACCTTTCTAACCATACAAAACTTTTTGACCTTGACATTTGACCTACTTTTGTTGAAATCTTTAAATGGCAATAACATTTGCACCAGTAGGCATATGGCTTTCATATTTTGTTTATATATTTCTTGTGTCAAGAACTTTCCAACCATACCTACCTTTTTGCCCTTGTGACCTTGACCTTTGACCTTCTTTTGTATAAATCTTTATACGCCTATAACATTTGAACCAGTAGTCCTAGAGCTTCCATACTTTGTATGTTTCTTGTGTTAAGACTTCTCCAACCATGCCACTGTTTCATTTACTATGACCATGACTTTTGACCTACTTTTGCAAATAAGCATTACATTACGGAACATGACGCTGGCTGGGGGCATTTGTGTTTCACAAACACATTGCTTTTCATCTGATCTTCACCAAACTTTCTGAAAATGTTTGTTGACATAACTTGGAGACCAATTTGGATAACCGGCGGCGCCAATTTATGCTAGGCCCTTTGGAGTAATGGCCCTTGAATTCCTCAAAACGGTGCTCCACGACAGTTTCCGCTCACTAACTCGTACATTTTACATTTGATAGTATGGATTTTCCTCCCTGTATCATCGGGGGCATTCGTGTAACTGGGACACGCTCTTGTTTTATTATATTTTCAGTACGTGTTTAGAATTAGCTCTATTCTTAATATTTTATGTGGATCTAATAATAACATTTAAAATTATGTAGTGTTTGCATAATTGTTTTATTGTATTTGACAAAAAAATCATAAACTTATTCAAAATAATAAAGCCGTAATAATAATTATAGTATCAAATTGTGTTTAGAAAATAACTCAAATATACACAAAAAAGGCCCAGTGTCCTCGAGGAATTTTCATATATAGGTTCATGTTGGGACTAAGCGAGTAATGCGATCTTATCGTGCATGATATTACCGTGTAGGCAAAGAATGGATATTTAAAAAGATATATCACACATGCATTTTGCATTTGAAATAATGAAGTTATTGATCCAGTATCAAAACTCTTTGAACTACCCTCGTATAAACGGTATTTTAGGGTCTCCTCCTACCTGCTGTTTACTGGAAGTCACGATATGCCTGAAATACTGTTAAAGCGAGATTAAATCACAAGTAAAAACACATAAATCTTTCCGGTAACTTTTTTTCTCTTACCCGTTGTAGGCAGAGGTGACACTTGGAGATCACTTATCCGTAGTATGTCCGTCCGTCTGTAGAGGTGCCCTTGGAGATCACTTATCCGTAGTATGTCCGTCCGTCTGTAGAGGTGGCCCTTGGAGATCACTTATCCGTAGTCTATCCGTCCGTATTTAGAGATCACTTATCCGTAGTATGTCCGTCCGTCTGTAGAGGTGACACTTGGCGATCACTTATTCGTAGTCTATCCGTCCGTCTGTAGAGGTGGCCCTTGGAGATCACTTATCTGTAGTCCGTCAGTCCGTCTGTAGAGGTGGCCCTTGGAGATCACTTATCCGTAGTCTGTCCGTCCGTCTGTAACGCTGTTTGCATTCACACTTATACTTTTGACTATAACTCTTTTTCTACTTAAGCTTTTAAGACATATCGCGTTTTATGGACAGAGCTTGACAAGTGAAGTTCTCTTTGCATAAGGTACATAACTCTTGCATCAATTCTGTGCCAGTTATTCCTCTTTGCCACATTTCTTTTACTTGCAAAATAATGATGTTATTGATTAGTGAAAGTGTATTGCACAAGCCTCTTAACCCTTGCATCAATCCTGTAAGAGTAAGTTCCTTTTTCCAACATTTTCCATATTTCTGCGTATATATAACTCCTGTCCTACATATCCATTTCAGATGAAATTTAATTAATGGAAATAGTGTGAGTGTCTTACACATATTGCATAACTATTTCATCACTACAATGAGAGTTATCCCCCTTTCTACTTTTACTTTTTGGCAGATACTATCTTCTATACTGTAGCTTTCCATTTATGCTATAACTTTCGTTCGACTGATACTTGCTCGCAGGCAACACATGTGTTCCAAGGAACACGATTCCAGTTGTTTTATTTTAACTTGTATATTTGGATACCAGTGGCTGTGAATAGTTTAGTCTGACCAAGGGTTACTGTGTCCAGGGCGATACATCGTCACAAATGTTGAGCCATAGGAATATAGAAACAAGATTAAGTTCAGATCTGATTGCATATGTAACAATAACGTATCAAAGATATATCCTTACTAAGCTAGTTTCATGTGTTTCTGACTTTTAGCTGGAGGCAAATCAGATAGAGATATCAGTAAACAAAGATCTTGAATTACGTGCATTACAAGAGAGACAGGTTGCATTAGACAGAGATTTGAGGGCACTTGTTGACGTGACAAAGAAAGAGCAAGACCGTCAAAGCACAGAGGTCAAAGAAGAAATAAACAAGGTATGTGATAATATTTATACCACAAACTACTGTATATTCTTCTAGTTGTAAAATTATAAAACTGTATATTCCTCTATTGTAAAATAATAAACTATCAAATTCAATATAAGTTAAAATATAGTAAAAATTTAAAAAAAAAAAAAGATAATGTTGGAGTTTGAAAGCTTAAGCTTAAAGATAATTGTAATCATTTAAACATTTATGTCCCGAATGACTGAGTCACGGGCATATTGTTATTTGTCTGTTTGTCTATTCGTCTGTCTGTTTGTCCATCTGTTTTGTCTGTACACAGCTTTAACCTTAGCCATAACGTTTGAACAACACTCAATTTAGAGTTCATTTTTATAGGCCCGTCTTCAGACGGGGCGTATTATGTTATGGCGATGTCTGTCCGCCCGTCTGTCGTATCATTATTTTTATGCCCCCCCCCCCAACTGGACGGCATATAGTGATCGCAATGTCTGTCCGTCCGTCCGTTCGTTACACTTTTCGTGTCCGCTCTCTAACTCAACAAGGTTTTAATTAATTTTTACCAAACTTTCTCAAAATGTTTATAGACATAATATCTCAATCAAGTTTGATAACCAGACAATCGCATCAGGCATTTCTGAGTTATGGCCCTTGAATCGGCAAAAATGCATTTTGTTACTGTCCGCTCTCTTACTCAATTAGTTTTCTATTGATTTTCACCACACTTCCTCAAAATGTTTATAGACGTAAAATCTCGGTCAATTTCGATAACCAGACAAATCGCATTAGGCATTTCTGAGTCATTATTATTATACCCGATTTATATAGCGCTCTTTTCACACAGGAGATGTGCGTTCAAAAGCGCTTCACATGATATTATATAAATGTACCTACAAAGCGAGAAAGACAAATAACTACATTCACAATAAAAATGATACAATATTGAGATGCATGGAAATATGGAATTTCTTCCAATATTATTACCAAGATTATAAAATTGTTATAGTAAGTTTGAAAGATCATTTTTAAAATGAGTCAAATAATTAAAAGATCAATGGCATGATTAAAAACAGAGTGGTGTTTTGTTTGTTTGTTTGTTTGTTTCAGTGTAGAGCCGGAGAGTAGTTCATGGCTCTTGAATTAATAAACTTTGCATTGTTTAAGCATGCCCGCTCTCTAACTCCAACAGTTTTAAATTGATTTTTACTCAAAATGTTTATACGCATAAAATCTCGGCCAAGTTCGATAACCAGATGAATTGCATAAGTCATTTCTGAGTTATGCCCTTGAATCTGTTAAATTTTCATTTTTTAACAATGTTCGCTACCTAAATTAAACAGTTTTCAATTGATTTTAAACAAACATCTGCACAATTTTTATATACATAATATCTCGGTCAAGTTGGATAACCAGATGAATCACATTAGGCATTTCTGAGTTAGGGCTCTTGAATCAGTTAAAATTGCTTTTTTAAACATGTCCGCTCTCTTACTCAAATTTTCGGCATCTTTGACCTGTGGACACATTTCTTGTTTATAACTTATATTGATAGTTTTATTATTTTACAATAAATAGAAGAATAAACAGTTTACGTTAAGGTAACTTTTTTATGTCCGCTCTCTAACTCCAACAAATTTATTTCAATCCTTTTGAAACTTAGTCAGCATGTGTATGACTATAATGTCTCGGTCAAGTTTGATAACCAGCAAGATTGCCCAAGACATTCAAGAGTTATGCACCTTTTATCGTCAAAAACTGGCATTTTTTAGTTTTCCGATCTCTAACTCAAACAAATGTATTTCAATCCTTTTGAAACTTGTTCAATCTGTGTATGATTATAATGTTTCTGTCCAGTGCGATAATCAGCAAGATTGCTCTAGACATTCAAGAGTTATGCCCCTTTTACCGTCAAACACGGGCATTTTTAGTGTGGCCGCTTTTTATTCCAATCCTTTTTAACCTTAGTCATGTGACCCCAAACTTTAAGAGTTCTTCTCCTTTTGTTCACTTTACCTTGAAATGGTTTGGTACAGATTTCATAAACTTAGTAAAACATTTTCTAAATTCTTTTATAGAAATCTTCCTCTCATTAACAAGTATAAATGTAACTTAAAGTCTTTTCTGCGGCAAGGTATTTCACATCCGGAGTTTTATGGTGATGTGATTTACAGACTTCGTAAGATTCTTGGACATATACATTTTCAAAACCTATTTATGAAACGTATTAGATTTTTCCTCAGAAAAGATTATGATCCAACTATATTGCTGCGCACTTCACGTTTGGTTATCGATCAATCTACAATTGATAACTATGCTTTCCTCTTTGGTTGTGCGACGACAGACAGGGCTTAGCACTACATGATGATGTATCTTTAAAGCCGTCCTTGACCGGGATAGTTGTGTCGGATTTTCGTGCTTTGTTTTTTCTCTCCCTCTCTGTCGTACTCTGTGTTTCTAAACTGACTATTTGTGATTCTGCAACATTCTGTTAAAATACAACCGTAAAAAGTCAAAGATAAACTCGACTTCCTCTGAAACTGGAATTGTCCACTTAGGGTCCTCACAATAGTAGGATACATTGTTTATTTGCTGTCATTCTGTCACGCATTGATGTTTTGACAACAATGTCGTTCTGATAGTGATCCTACCAACTGTTGGTCTCCTTATTACTAATGAGGAAAGAAAAGTAAAGGCCACATGATCTGTAACTAAAAGTAGATCTTTGGTTTGGCTTTGGTGTACAGAGAATAATTTGTTCTAATAGAGCGACCGTGAACATTTTATTTTTATTCCACTGGTTGGTAATGAAATGTTGGTTTATGCTTGAAATTGCACACAGAAGGTCAAACGTCACGTGATCTGTTTCTCAAAATATATTTGAATACTCCATAATGTTCTGGAATCATCCAGTCCGTCCATACAGGCTATGGGATAATTTATATATTGTTTATTTCATATTTGTATCACCATTACTTTTAGATTGTTCTGTAATATAAAGTTGCGTATCTGATAGGTCTCTTATATTTCACAGTTGAAAGCAGCAAAACGTAAATTTGATGAATTTCTGGAAAACAACGATCTTGTCGGCGATGTATCAAAACTATCAAAAAGGATGGGAGACATTGATCAGACAATTGCTGAGCATGCGAAACGAATCTCCATATTAGAAGGTCAAGAACAGGTAAGCATACGTTCACTTTACTTGAGTTGATAATAGTCAACTTTTCAAACAAGAAATTTAGAAAAACTCCTTGTTCAAACCTTCGTGCAACCTAGAGTTTGTCTAGATAGTAGAGGACCAATATGTATTTTGTGGTCAGTATGTCAAAAGTCAAAAGTTCTTCAGTAAAGATATACAATGTATTATGGTTTTACACTGATTATTTTCCCCAATCAATAAACCTTTCTTCAACCTAGACTTTTCATTTTTAATATTCTGATATTTAAGAATACCCGTAAGTATAATACAATGCAGAATTGACGATTCGTATCTCGATAAAGTGTTTCAAATGTAAAGCAAATCAATCAGACAGAAACGAATACCATTGTCAGGGTGCCCACGGACTCTGGAAAACAGGGAAAATGGTTCATAAAAATTCCCTGCAGGGAAAAATCAGGGAATTTGAAAATTTGCTAAAAATCAGGGAATTATCAGGGAATTTGGCAAAAATTGGAGAGAGAAAATCTTGACTACTTATAGCCTCTCTTGCTGTCTTTATTTAAAAGCTGTGTTGATTCATGTTAGGAACATGTAGTAATTAAGAAATTTACAATATCTATTAAGCTTAATGTTTATCCATATCTGATGGGTTAGTTAACATTATTCATCAGTGCCTACTCTGTTAACTAGTTGAAATAATCAGCTTAAAGGATAAGGAGTTAGTAACCATTGTCCTAGAACTCAAGTGTCAAAGTAGTCAGAGATTGTTAAGCAGATGAAAAGTAAAAGTAATTGAATGTACCCTTTTCAGCCACAAAACCAAATCAGAGAATGATCAATATCAGCATCAGTAGTATTAGCATATCTAAATGAAACTTTATATACTTGGGAAATATTTTGCCCATTTTGAGTCGATTTTTCTACACAGAATTATGTTGGTTTTATACCTGTTTGGAATGCTGGAAACGCCCTCAGAACGCCACCAGAGACCATCTAGAAATAAAATTTTCTCGGGGGAGCATGCACCCGAACCCCTCTAGTAAGACTACATTCACAAATATACCTGTGCTCCCCAGTCGCAAAATGCTTCCTACGGGCCTGCAACACATGTGATAAAATGCAATTAAGGTGCTGGATTTTTTAGACCTAGCTGTGAACACTGCTGCATGCAGTGCTTCTGTAAATGTGACATGTTACATTAGAAAAAGATAAATTTATACAAGGCATGGCAAAACTCAAAAGGTAAGAGTAAAGAATAAGTGTGACTTTATGATGTTGAAGGTATGGCTATAAGGGGGAGGTTGGAAGCCATCTTACACAGTTGTATTTTAGCAGTGTAGGCCGCGAAAAAGGTCAGGGAAAACTACCTTTCAGTGAGGGAAAAATCAGGGAATTATCAGGGAATTTCAATTTTGAATTTCTGTGGGCACCCTGCATTGTTTATTATATGCCTTCGAATGATATCGAGCGTTTCCGCGTGTATCTGCCCCCAGTAAAATACAAGAGTCTGTATCAGCCATCTTGTATCAGCCACTTTGTATTTTACTCTGACGTCGCTTTCGATTTAACGTGACGTCATTTACGTGCATGTACGAGTGCCGTGTTGTTCTTTGTGGCATACAAAAAATCCTGTTCTGCTTCAAATAACTTATACATTTTGGATATAAAATGATTTAAACAACTACTCAGTTTTTTCTGGTTTGTATTCAAGGCATATAATAAACACATCACCAGTTGGCAGTGCGCAACAGAGTGTTGCATTTAGCTCTCGACGTTTTTGGCGAAAACAACCGATCAGACTCGCGCCAAGGCGCTCGTCAGATCGGCTTTTTCCGCCAAAAACGTCTCGAGCTAAATACATCACCCTGTATCGTACTGTCAACTGGTAATGTGTATTTAGCAACTTTAATTTTAACCACATTGGTTCTAACTATTAAATAATTGTAGTGAACAATATCGGAAGTTGGTTCATACCAATCCGCCAGACCCAAGCCAATAGATCTTATCACTACTGCCATAAAAATAGGGTTAAATCTGTACAGAATAACGGTAGTTCTGCTACTGAATCCTATCATGATCAAATTTATTGTGAGTGTTTACCCCATTACCGCCATAGTGTCGTCTGCTTCAATATTGTTGTCTGCAATATCGCTAAAAAGTAAGATTTAAGGCAGTGTAACTGACGTAATTTTAAAACAAGTTGCAAGCAGATCAGGATCAAAACTGTTTACAAATGCACTTATGACGGCATTGAGAATGAAAGGTTTCAAAGTGCTCATCGCAAATATGAAATAAAACATACGTTCTAATTCCGCGAATATTTGTCATTAAGTACAAAATCCTGATTGCCGAGTTTTCTTAGACAGACTACTATATTTTCAATTTTTTGCGAAATTAAAATTAAAACGTTAATATGTGACATGTTTTTAATTTGAACCAAACCATTCTCATTTGAAATACTTCAAATGTTTTTGAAAGAACTTTGATCCATCAAAAGCATGTCAGCCAGAAGGCGTGGTCAGTTTTCGTATTCTGATTCAGTTATATCAAATTAAAAGTTAAGAACATTTTAAAAGTTGACTGTCTTTATAAGAGTTTGTAAGGGTCATGTATGAACATAGAATACGTTGGGTCATATAGTAAGTAAGTCGTTGAAAGTGCAGAAAAAGTTGTTGGCCACTCTTCAGGCCATACCTTTAATTCAATCGTCATGACGACACTTGTTTAAAATAATTATCTTGACAAAAGCTAAACAATGAGTATAGGTTAGTACGGGTTACATTATTTTCTTTCCATGGGAGGTATTGAAGAAATATCTCTTTTTGAGAATACTTTAGGGATAATTGCGTGTATTGTCTTAGTTCACATGAGCCGAAGGCTCTATGTGAGCTATTGTGACCGCTTATCGTCCGACGTACGTCTGTCCGTTGTCCGTCCGTTCACATTTACTTCAAACGACATCTCCTCTGAAACTGGTGGATGGAATTGGATGACAATTGGATGTTCCTTGTATGCTTCTCTACCAATTTAGAACGCTGGTTGCCATAGCAACGAAACACTGTTACAAATCTTCTTGACAAAAACAACTAAGCCCATAGCTTAGATATTTGGTATATAGTATTTCCTGGTGATTAATTCTCAACTTTGTTCAAATCAAAGCCCTAGGTTTGTTATTGAACCCACCCTAGAGATTGTTTCAGCTTCACTTTATACAAGTATGATTGTTTAATCCAAGTAACACTGTACTCCCCAATATGCTCTCTAAAGATGACATCACCAAAGTTTGCAAACAGTTGGGATCAGATGCCACATAACGCTGTATCTAATCTTGATCTAAACTATTTGTCACTCATTTACCTAGTAAATATAAAGTTTATTTCTTTTACATATTTCACATGCAATAGATTTGAAACTGATAACAATTTAACACGATAAGGGCTAAGCCAGCATCCTGATATTGCCAGCTCCATTGCACAACTCACTGACTAGTCCGGCAGAGGGTTGACTTGACCTGGAAATGCCGTCCTAAGTTTTTTTCTCGACTGATTCTACTTCAGCATATGTTACTTATTGAAAAACCACCGGGTGCCACTTTGTCACCATTGAGCATTTTCGTATATTCAAGATGGCGGCCAAAATGGCTGCCGAAAGGCTTTTAAACAAAATAGCATACAAATCAGCATTCATTTTTCCTTTTTTTAATTGATTTGACCTCACCATAATGATAGTTATTATTCAAAAGACATTTAATGTTTTCAGAATATTACGGGTGACATCTTGTCACTCTTTGGCATTTCAGTATATTCAAAATGGCGGCTAAAATGGCTACCTATATGTGTTGAAACAAACTACTCTAAACTTCAGCATTCATGGTTTGGTTTTCTTCACTGATTTGACCCCACCAAAATGATAGATATTACTGGTAGCAGCATTTCTGTATATTCAAGATGGCGGCCAAAATGGCTACCGAAACAATAGTCCAAAAAGCAGCATTCATTGTTTCTCTTTTTAAACTGATTTGACCTCACCATAATGAGAGTTATTATTCACATGGACAAATTATGTTGTAAAAATGTTACGAGTGACATCTTGTCACCCTTCAGCATTTCCGTTTATTCAAATGGCGGCTTATATGGCTATCAAAATGCGTTAAAATCTACTCTAAACTTCAGCATTTATAGTTTGGTTTTCTAAATTTATTTGACTCCATCATCATGAAAGTTTTTACTGAAATGATGATACATATTATTGAACTGTTACGGATGACATCTTGTCACCTTTGAGCACATCTGTATATTCAAAATAGCGGCCAAAATGGCTACCTAAATGCTTTAAAACAAAATGGTCAACAAATCAGCATTCATAATTTCTTTTTATTAATTGATTTGATCTCACCATTATGATATTCGTTATTGAAATAACCAAACTAATTATTGAAATGTTACGGGTGACATCTTTTTATCATTGAGCGTTTCCGGATATTTAAGATGGCGGCCAAAATAGTGATGAAAATTTTGTTTAGCAAATAATGTCGAAAAATCAACAATCATACATTTTATATTCATAACTGACTCGATATCAACGTAATTATACTTACTATTTGATTTATGACACTTATTGATGAAATGAAATGGTTAACATCTTTTCATCCTTGAGTATTTCTGTATATTTAAGATGGTGATGCTTATTATTGAAACATGATACTTCTTATGGATCTGTACGTGGATGACATCTTGTCACCCTTGAGCATTTCCATATATTCGAGATGGCGACCAAAGCGTTGACCGAAATGCTTTAAATCAAAATAAGTCAAAACAACAACAATCATTATTTCTTATTTCTAAATGGTTTGACCTTACCAGAATGATACTTATTATTGACATAATGATACTCATTATTTAAATGCTTCGGGGGACATCTTTTCACCTTCGAGCATTTTCGTTATCAAGAGGGCGGCCAACATTGCGATAGAAATGCTTAAAATATTTAAAATGTTCAAAAGTCAAAATAAATAGCTGTTTCTTGACTGGTTCTTTTTAAGCACCTGGTATTTGTTTACAAGAGCGCTTTTACATTTAACCCAAGAGACTTCCTACCTGATCGGGGTTCTGGGGCTTAATTGTCATAGGACTATTTCTGTGTATTAATATTTACGTTCTATACAGGACATGCTACGAGCGTACCTTGACAGCCACACATTGCTCTGTTTACAAATTAACTATAGCGTTATGACAAGGTTTCCGGTCCAAGTCGCTGGCTGTGATGATGTTATCTGTTTATCCTTCCTCCAGCCAAACCCTGTTGGGTCAATTTCAGGTAGATTGTTTCCTCTAATAAATGCCTAAATCAAGGTAGCAGAGTTTTGCTGATGTTTCATCGCTAAGCTGTGTGGTCTATACTTGAACGCGTGTTTCAGATATGAACTCAGGGAAATACTATTGCTTGTGAAATGTAAGTTTCAATAGAAAAATCAAGTCAACCGATAAGATAAAACACACAGTTTGACCACACTTATTTCCTTGCAGCAGTTCATCATCATCATCATCGGATTTTTGATTAACGTGCAGGGGTGGGAGCATTGTCCACAACAGTGGGCTCCCTTCCAGGCAACTTGCTAGCTGCACGCATGTCTGTTCTTACACACGATCTCCAGGCTTTTATATCATGTGGATCAACTGCTGCGAGTCCCCATTCTTGGCGGTCTCTTACAGTCAGCTCCCTCCATGACATCTTGGGCCTCCCAGTTCACGTTCCTTTTCCAAAGCTGTCTGCAACTGTGTTACATCCCGAGAGGGTATGTGTAGGAAGAATGTCCTCAGCAATGTCCATATGTTTGCCACATGCAATATCAATAATAGATTTGATTAACATTTAATTCGCCCTTCTTGTTTTATAATATAATATGACTGACAGCTAAGGATTCGAATAATTTCTTATGCATGAGAATACCTACTACACAATCATGTTGTCTATCTCTTCATATGTTGCTTTCAAATGTTTTCTTTCTGACATAATACATCGGCTTGTTTAAGCTTGTGTTTCACTTTTACCTATTATCACTTGCTTGTTAATTTGTGTGTGCTCAATTTGAAAAGTCTCAGCATCTGGAATGTAAGAGATTATCAGCTTCACTAACTGCTTTTTTTCAGTGACTGTAAGATAAACTGTTTTTGGTAATATGCTGTAAGATGCAATTGATAGTAATCGATTTTAACCTGTTGCTCTCGAACACTTATAGAAATGTAAGTGCTGTATATACGTATAGGTCAACATTGTTTTCTTCCAACTTAAATGTTCTGCACAGACCCTTTTGTGGGGTATGTCATAAAACTTTAATAATATCGATCAGTCTATGGTGACTGTCTACTGGTCCCATTTTGGTGTCAAAAACTCCTATCTGGATTTTGTTTTTTGAATTGCTTTATCAAATTTTGTAACTGTCATATCATAATGATCACCAAACAGTGCTGTTGGAAAAGGTGTCAATTCATGGGACAGAACATCTCCGATATCAACCTCATGGCTGCTAGCTTGAAGACTTTTGAAGATTATTGAGTAGATTTCACATGATATGACCTACCATCACATTCTTCTGGTCACGGTGCTTTCTTCTCTGATATCTTGTTTGTCCAATTCTATTAGCAGTCCCTAGCCTGATTTCTAGCTGTTATGCACATCATCTGATTCCATTTCTTCAGTAACACTGTTGAAAACGATATCTTTATCAATTTCTTTATCAATCTAGCAACTACAATTTTTAAATGCACTTTAAACTGACTTGCTCACAGTGCATATTACTGTAAGTTCTTCCATAAGTTAAAGTTTGGGTGCAATAGAACCCCCTTGTCAAGAGTTATTCATCCTTGATGCACTCAGATAGGCTCGAAAAGGCAAGACTTTAACAACGTTTGCTCTCTAGTGTCTACAAATTTGAATATATATATATTTTCCAAACGTTCAGAAGTTAAGTAAGTCTTTAAGTTTTTGGAAGGTTTTGATAATTGATGAAACTTAAAGATAAAACTACCCGATTCAATTCAGGTGAGAGATTTTATGGCCATCATGGTCCTCTTGTCTTACCGTGCCTTCCGTGTCCTTTGCATTGTTTTCTATTTTCCGCCTCCTTTGTGCACCTCAAAGTCAGTTTCAGGATCATCCCTGTGAGCCACCATGATATCAAAGTTTGCTTGCAACTGATTGTACATGTGAATTCTAAAGCCTATGAGTATTTCTGCTTACTCATAATCTTAATTATGCAATTGGCCACATGCCCATGGCACATAAAGGGGATTTTAATGAACATATGACATATTCACTTTTATATACCTCGTCCATCAGGACCATGCCTCATCAAATCTTAATTTTCAAAAATATTCTGAGCACCGCTCTTCGGAGAGCCTCCCTTTCTTTCAGGTAAGCCATGCCACAGCTGCCATTGTTAGTTAACATGACCTGAATCAGAACTTAAAGGCAGCATTTCACTATATACTACACTCTTTCAAGGCATCAGCAAATATAAAGGCTAAGCCACTGTCTACCATCAAACTACCATCATCAGCAACTAAGCTGTTGAGTAAGAGTATACCACCAAAACTATATGGTAAGAATTAAATATTTTGACGCACAAAAGCATGTACAGTTACGTGACCCTAGCTGCTGGTACTTAGTCCAACACTGACCAAAAAGAAAAAAATATCTAAGCCACAGAGGTCAAGGTTAAAGGTCAATGTTAGTAATTTACTATTGTAACTAGTTTTACTCGTTGAAGTGCACATACATGTGAAGTTATGTGAACGTAATTGAAGTACGAGGTCCAAAATTGACCTATAAAACGCAAAACAATTTACAAATGTCACAGAGGTCAAGGACAAAGGTCAAGGTTATCAAACTGCAATGCAACATGCTACTCACATTAAGGCGTATCTATGGTTTAAGTTTCATTGATATAATACTTAAAATTTCAAGGAATTTACCCGGTATTCGATGCCGGGGTATAGTATAAAAGGCCCAATTTCGTGGAAATGAGTAAAAAATGGTGGGTGGGGTAAACCGGAAATACATCAAAATGCTCAAGGGTGCCAAGGTGGCACCCGGTCAATTCTGAATGACAATACTTCAATATCAATCAAGAAAAAAACTTAGGACGCCATTTCTAGGTGGACCTCCAAATCCTCATTTCTCTGCCGGACTAGACCTGGGCCCGGGTGCATGACATATAGTTAGTGTCTACCTGTATGCTATCTCCATCGCTGAGAGTTAAATATTGATTTTTTACTACTATACACAGTATAGATAAATTAACGGCGAGGTACTTACCTTACAGGTAGACACTAACTATGTGTCATGCACCCGGGCCCTGGTCAATAGTTGTTATTAGCCTGCTAAAAGTGTTGTCTGCTACATGTTTATGCCCCTGCACGACTTAGTCGGGAGCATATTGTTTTTGGTCTGTCTTTTTGTTTTTTGTGTGGTTTGGGTCTGTTTGTCCGTTTGTTTGTCCGTCTATCGACATCTTTGATATTGACCATAACTTTAGAGCTACATGTACATAAGATATACACTAAACTCAAGAGGATCTTTAAGCTCAGTACAATTTAGGTCATGTCCGACAAACTTCAATGTCATTTAGAGGTTATTTAGATTTCAAATGGGGTAATTTAACAATGGCCATACTTTTAAAAATGCATGTGATAGAAACTTTATATTTGTAATGTGTACTCAACTTAAGAAGCTCTTGAGCTATGTACAATTTTGGTTATGTCTAACGAAGGTCTAGGTCCTTTTTTGAGTTATTCACCTTTGTCATAGTTTCTTGTCGGGATGATAATTCCAGTTATACTGATCTTAGTTAACCCATAACGACATATATATGCATTTTACGCTTTAAATTTTATCCTCAACTGAAGAAAATAATTCCAGTTTATACATATACAGCCATAAAAATGTAAGATAAGAAAAAGTGTCTATATCTAAGTAGATGATATCTAAAAGTAGGTTGAAAGTAAGCAGAATGTGCCATAAAGACATTTCCTGACCAACGTTCGGTGATAATCCCTAGGTAGGCAGTTTCCTTGCAATAATCATGATTTTCATGCATACCTGTATTACTGTGAATCGTTTTATGTGAGGCCCGACTGTTAAATTTTATAGTTTGGTTAGTAAAACCCATTGAAAAAAACCTTGAGTGTGAGTATGTCAGAGCCTCTCTAACAACTTAAAATTGGTGACATTGGCACACTTTACCCTTGCTTTACAGTTACTTTCACGCCTATCGAGAACAATTGGGGGGGTCTATCAAAGGACTGAGGAAATGTCTTTAAGGAGCATTCTGCATTATTTTCAACCTGCTTTAGGATGTGACCTATTTTCAAAACTAGAAACAGGCTATTGGGTAATGGGTTAAATGAAATTGCATTTATCGAAAGAGCCAAATGAGTGGAAGTGCCATTAACAAGGGCCATAGCTCTGACATCGATATTTTTGGACTTATTCCACTTGCTGAAATGTACTTGTCCGCAAGATAACTCCAGTTCTACTAGTGCTATTGTAATGAAATTTCATATATATATAAAGAACCTGATGAGAGAAAATGACATGCACTATGGCAACAGAGTTATTTCCCTTTCATCAAATTTATTGCAAGAAGTTATTCCGCATTGTGACAGTTTCTTGTCCGGAAGATAACTCCAATTCTACTAGTGCTATTGTAATGAAATTTCATATATATTTAACCTGATGAGAGAAAATGCCATGCACTAGGGCAACACTATTTTAAAATCCCCCAACGGGGCGGCATATAGTGATCGCACTGTCCGTCAGTCTGTCCGTTAGATACACTTGTCGTGTCCGCTCTCTAACTGAAATAGTTTTCAATTGATTTTTACTAAACTTCCTCGAAATGTTTATATGCATACAATCTCGGTCAAGTTCGATAAGCAGACACATCTAATCAGGCATTTTTGAGTTATGGTCATTGAATCGGTAAAATTTGCATGTTTTACCGTGTCTGCTCTCTTACTCAACTAGTTTTCAATTGATTTTCACCAAACTTCCTCAAAACGTTTATGATTTTATGCATAAAATTTCGGTCAAGTTCGATAATCAGATACATCGCATGAGGCATTTCTGAGTTATGGCCCTTGAATCGGTAATATTTCCATCTTTTACTGTGTCCGCCCTCTATCTCAAATAGTTTTCAATTGATTTTTACCAAACTTTCTCAAAATGTTTATATGCATAATATCTCGATCAAGTTCGATAACCAGACAAATCGCATCAGGCATTTCTGTGTTATGGCCCTTGAATCGCAAAAAATGCATTTTTACCGTGTCCGCTCTCTAACTCAACTAGTTTTCATTTGATTTTCACCCAACTTTCTCAAAATGTTTAAAGGCATAAAATCTCGGTCAAGCTCGACAACCAGATAAATCGCATTAGGCATTTCTGAGTTATGGTCCTTGAATCGGTAAATTTGCATTTTTTTTGTTTCTGCTCTCTAACTCAAATAGTTTTCAAATGATTTTTACCAAACTTTTTCAAAATGTTCATAGGTATAATATCTCGATCAAGTTCGATAACCAGACAAATTGCATCAGGCATTTCTGAGGTATGGCCATTGAATTAGTAATATTTTCATTGTTCAAGCACGCCCGCTCTCTAACTCCAACAGTTTTCTATTAATTTTCACGAAACTTCCTCAAATTGTTTATACGCATAAAATCATTTGATCCTTAATAAATTTATTGAAAATGTTTTAGCTATTAAGGACATATGCGACCAAAGGAAATTTCCGATGGATCTTTTAAACATTCCAGCATAGATTCTTCAAACATATATTAGTATCATGGTAAAAAGAAAAACATAGGTTATAGAGGTATTTTTTTGTCTATGGGCATTTGAAATGTATGATGTAGCATCTCTGCAAATAGTCGACATGTCTAGAATGATGTAAAGTAATAATTGGCACAAAAAAACAATAAAACAGGTAAAAAGTGATGCTCACTAAAAATATGATGCAAAGAGTATAGTTTGTTGCCTGATATATATGCATTTTTCTTAATTTGTATCGGCTCCAATTCAATGAAAACACTCACTCAGTCAAAATCTGCCCGAAATAAATTGATGAAACTTCGCACAATAAAAGCTATAGGTGTGAATAATAAGACAATAGTATAAGAAGCTTACGTTATAATGCTTCTTTTGAAACTATAGGCACTTCGTTAAATATACCAAAGGCCTAAATAAGCAGACGGCTTTTTCTATGTGTTCTCGGGTTCACGCTTATAAATATTCAATTTGAATGAAGTTCTGGGTTATTAACTTAGACTTATTATATAGAGTATTTGCCAAGTTTCGCGTTTTTTCATTTAACAAGTAAAATTGCATGTATTAAACGTTTATTTTACACGATTCATGGAGATTGTTTGAAACCGAAAGTATCTACGGGAGGTAACCGATATGCACAATTTCGTTGAGTTACGATGCTTGATTTATTTTTAACTTCCTTAAAAGCCACTAGGTGTCTCATGAAATGGTAGCATAGGCCTTTAAATCCTTTCTACTTAAACTGTTAAAAAACGTGAGCAACAGTCCTGGGACTCTTCAATATGAAGAACATTCCCCACCATGTTTAAAGAAGGATTTGGCGACATATGTGACCTTTGGACACATTTGTTTTCTCTCTTGGGGTGGAAGGACGCTTTCAAGCTGAATGTGGGGTATCTGTGACCTGTGGACACATTTCTTATTTAGGAGTTATTCCCCTTTGTCATATTCATTATAAGGAAATTAAGTTCTGCTGACGCTAGTGAAATAAATATCATATATGGAAATAGCTTATTAAGAGGATGTGTTATGGATAAGGGCCATAATCCTGGCCATAATTATACCCCCAGCACTGTGTGGTGGGGGCTATATAGGAAATGCCTTGTCGGTCCGTCCGTCAGTCCGTCGCATTTTTTCGGGACATTTGCCTTTTTCTTGAAAACTATATACAATACCATTTTCAAACTTGGTATATATTATCAGTGTTATATTGGGACACTCAGTGACAGGTTTCATAACTCTTGCACAAAATTTGACAGAATTATGCCCCTTTATAACTTTACATTTTGTTCCTTAATATGCACATCTGGTGGAAAGGGAGATAACTCATCCTATATTATGTCAAGTGACTAAGAAGTGAATAGGAAGGGAGATAACTCATCCCAACTGGCCATAACACTCTGATGTGATCATTTCTAAATTTAGAAATAATTCCTCAATATGACATATGACAAACCTTGTTATGACAACGACGTCATGATGACGTCATGATGACATCATGATGCTATGGTGATGATGCATTTGAAAAATCTAGAAAAAGCTTGTTTCTTTGTACATTTCCATCACAACAACAACAAGGAGTACAATTGTAATCTGCTGTATGATTTTACTTGAAAGCCAAATGAATACACTGCAGTGACAAAACACCTCGGGGGCATTTGTCACTTTCTGTGACACCTTGGCCATAACTTTTTGATTACTTAAGATAGAGACTTTATATTTGGTATGTGCATTTACCTTAAGAAGCTCTTGAGTTCAGTAAAATTTGAGTCATGTCCGGCAAAGGTAAAGGTCATTTAGCGGTTACTCTGGTGGAAAGGGAGATAACTCATCCTATATTATTTCCAGTGACTAAGAAGTGAGTAGGAAGGGAGATAACTCATCCTACGTAACCGGGTGGTAGTTACGTTCATGTAATGGGACGAATAAATAACTTCCGGTTTAGTTTTGTAGAGTGATTTCCCTTTTCTGTTGTGAATGTTTTTTCCGTTGAGAGTAGTATTGTCTTGATTATAAAATGTGATTATTTGATTTTCTCTGGATTAGTTCAGTGTTCTTTTCCACGATCTGGTATGTCACTTTCTTACGTTATATGAAGTCGCGTATTTTTCCACGAGCATGGTCTTGGAATCGGGCGCGATTTGGTATGTCATTTTCTAACGTTGTATGAATTCGCGTATTTTTCCACGTGCGTTGTCTTGGAATTAACGATATATTAGTAATATCAATTAAACAAACAAAACGTTATATTACGTTATATTGGCGCCTTGTGACAGGGAGGTTTCCTGTGGGGGTATGAATCACCATTAGTGATAGTTCTAGTTGTTTTTGAGTTATTCCCCTTTGTCAAGTTTTCTTGTCCTGAAGATTACTTCAATTACAGCTATATCAAATTGCTGTATTGCCAAGTCAGCTAAGGTACAGTGTCCTCATGTGAGCAAATTTAGGGCCATGGCCCTCTTGTTATAAATATTTAAATATGAAGTCACCGGTGAAGGTCACTGACATCGAATAAATACGAAAGAAGACTCAAGCAGGAAACGCAACACAAACAATACACCCACCTCTAAAGCAGAACACACACACAGCCATACCATAACAAACACACACACACACACACACACAACCACACACACACACACAACCACACACACACACTCGAAGTCTAATCTAATACAGAAAGAGTCAACGGTCATGTGCTAACTTTAACATTCAAAAACTAAATTCGACTTCTACTGAAAGCTAATATAATCAAAGCTAATATAAATTATCAACGTATAGTTGTTAAAAACACAAATGTCTACTGGGCCTAATTTGTTAAACCTTCGTAGAATTGATATGTACATGATCGTGATAAAACTTTATTTCATGCTGATCAAAATTCCCATTTCTCTATCAAAACCGTCATTTTGAAATCTAATCAATGCTCGCATGGTCTATCATGTAAGCTACTTCCATCTTGTCATGTCTGTTATCCGCCGTCTGTCATACTTTAATTTTTCACACTTTATACTTAAACTCAAGTGTTCATTTGGTCAAAGTTCAAGGTCACATACATTGATATAAATTCACAGAATAACAGAAATAACCCATTATCTAAAGATGTATTGCTAATTTTATACATATATATATTTATAAGTTTATCATAGGCATAAACATAAATGTTTTTTGTTGTTATGTCAATGTTATGAATTGTAAAAATAGTCAACAAACAACACGTAATTTCAACTTATTTCATCTTTATCGACGTTTCAGCTTACGCCTTCATCAGGATAAAATATAAAAACAACGGACGTGACGTCACATAGCAACGTTCAGTATAACGTCGCACAATGACGTTACGTTGTTTTGCGGAAAAACAGAAAAGTACAAAATTTACAACAGGTCCCACGCTTTTAAAGCAAAACGAGATGAGTCCGAGATCCATCTCAAGCTCACGACCGATCTCAAATCTTTTTTCTTTTTTTTTTTTAATGTTATGATTTCAAATGTCAACGTAATGGACACATTAAAGTATATAAATGCATTTTATCATCAAGATGGTAGACATTTTACCGAAAGCCAAGTCACAAAACTTGAGCAGATACAAACGGTTCGTTAGAGCTTCTAGAGCTGTGCCATTGTGGGTCAATGGTAGTATTGCCATTGTAACCGTGTACAAAATCTAGATAAAATCTCCGACTAGATGACGAGTCCCATATTTAATTCGGTTACCAAAATCCGTCTCAATACACTTTATATATTGTTTAAATAATTTGTTCAGAGAACTGTGATCCCGTCCAAAATATAGCCACCAGAGGGTGTTAATAAATCGAATAAAGTTTTTGGCTATATCTTTATGAGGTTTTTAAAAAGAGATTGGCAAATCCAGGGACAATATGTTTAGGACAATCTTCTTGAAACTTGCTCAGAATGACTATCTTAACGACAATTTGACAATGTGTGAATATGTGTTTTGTAGGTTTACTAAATAGGTAAAAAAATTATCCTGTCACGTGCCTATTTTCCTGACGGATAAAGGGGTGACTGATAAACTTTGCTTTATTATGCTATGTGGTCACATGACCGATGTTATTATGTCAGTTGGTCACATGACCTGTAGCCGGAACTATTTCTTCCCACCGAGACGCTTATTTTTCCCGCTGTTAGGAAAGGTATTCTAAAACTCTTTCAACAGAATCCGACCTGTAACGACGTTTATTCGAACTATTCGATGCAATCAAAGCGTTATAGAGTACGCGCCACCAGCCGCTTGCTGAGATACTTCTATAAGTGTCCACCTTTTATATTTCCTAAGTGAAAAACACTAGATTTTTAAAGGTTCTTTAATTCCTTTTCAACGTAACTAGGATGTGACGTCACTGACGTCATCTATATAATAGCGCGCTTTCTTAGATAAACATAGTCTTATCTAGACCAAAAATGATTCTAGCTTTGAAAAAAGCATTCTCTATTTATTTTATTATTGTGACAAGGATAAATAGAATATTTGGTGACTAGCTTTGAATGAGACATGTTATCTGGCTCGGCTTCTGAAAATATCAGGTTCGCCTGCGGCTCACCAGATATATTCATCCGCCTTGCCAGATAACATATCTCATTCAAAGCTAGTCACCAAATATTCTCTATTTATTTCATGAAACTTGATCGGCATGCTCATTTATTACCTTTATAACATTTAGGGTATGGGATTCAACGAAGTAGGTAAACTTATATTACACGAAACTTTACAAGTCTTTAGTTGAACCGGTTTTATTTTACGCCGCAGGTATTTGGAGAGCGTTAATGACCATACGCAAATACAGATCGTTCAGCATAAAGCGTGCAGATATTTCCTAGGCGGTGGTAAATTTGCCTCAAATGTAGCATTACGGGGTGATATGGGATGGAATTCTTGTTATGTTAATGCAAAACTTGAATGTTTTAGATTGTATATCAAGCTCTCTCGATCGAATGACGAACGTCTTTTAAAGTGTGTTTTTAATTGGTCGAAGTCGTATAAAAGGGGCTGGGAATCGAAAGTTGAAAAATTAGCAGATACTTTGGGAGTTCTGGATAAAATTACAAACGTTATATTGTCTGTTAAACGCTTAATTGGTAGTATAAAGCATATTTTAAAAGTTAAAGACTCGGAATATTGAAGTTCTTCTGTACAAAGCACGGATAAACTTAGAACATATAGATTGTATAAATCACAGTTGTCTCCTGAATTTTATTGCATTTTACCGTTACCGAGAGATCATCATCGCATTCTTTTTGAATTACGTTTATGCTCTTTACCTTTATGTATTGAAACTGGCCTTTATTCTAAACCAAAAATACCCTTAGAACAAAGACTGTGTAAATTTTGTAATACTGCAAAAGTTGAAGATGAGACTCATTTTATTACGGACTGCGATTTTTATTCTGAGAGAAACCCTTTTTAATAAAGCTTCTGAAATAAACCCTATTTTTAATACTTTAGATAATGAGGGAAAATTAGCGTTTTTAATGCAGTCGAAGGAAATGCAATTCTTTCTTGGAACTTCGGTAGTAAAGATGTTTAAACGTAGGAAAGTTTTATATAAAATTTTGGGAAACTCACATGTTATTTTTATAAATTTAAGGACAAAAATTGATTTTAAATTTTAATATACATGTGAATTTTATATTTAAGAATATCTAATAATTGCTTTTTAGTAGATTTCAAGGTCTTAAATAAAGTATTTTGTTTCTTAATAGTTTTATTCATAATTGCATGTTTGTGAATGTTTTTTTGTGTATATTGTATAGGGTGACGGGTCAAAACGGCCCAGATCCATAACGGCCCGGGTCAAAACGGCCCAGGTCAAAACGACCCACTTTTGGGCCGTTTTGACCCGCATTCGGAAGTCAAATAATCGCTTATATTATTGGTGACCATTGAATTAATTGAAAGAAAAAACTATGTGTACAAAAATATAATGAAAAGGAAGATCATATCTTCTAGATACATGCAGATAGGTTTGCGAATGAAAGTGAGTAGTAAATCCTGGTGAGATGCACAGTGAGGTGGAATTTCATCTGGATCCAAACTGTTTGTAAAATGGTTATTAGAGTTGTCTAAATTATAGACATGACTACCAAACTGTGTTAATTATTAGGTGTTTAATGCAGGTGGATACTTAAGGTAATATGTATAAATATTGATCTGCATAATTATGTGTAAACTATTACATTATATTGTTTAACTTTACCTGGATCAAAACTGTTTGCAAACTGCAAAGCCGGCTTTATTTTGATGAAACGAGTAACTTTAAGGTATAAATATAAGAGCTAGTATTCATAACTTTAAATGTCAAAATACGTAACAGAAACTTGATAAATGAAAGCAGACATCGGTATTTGCCAACAGTTTTGATTCTCATCAGACATGTAAGGCAGGTTCTGATTAAGAGCGAACAAAATCTGATTTTAAAACACATAAAAGAAACTTAAAGGGGTTAACTTAACATATAGATCTGTTTCTAACTATTATCCAAATTAATTCTTTAAATCAACATATATATAGAAAGTAACGTTGCAAAGCAGCGTCTGATCAATCATCAATATCCAACCTGGTGGCAAATATCCCTTACAAGTACTTACCTTCCTACTTTGGCGCATATTTGGCTTAATTGTCATAGAGATTAGACCGAGATTATCTCCCTGCCAGGAACTAAAAGGAAGGTCGGTGGTTTAGAATCAAATGCGCTGCTTTGCAACTAATGAGATAAGGAGAAATCATCTTCCTGAAACCACCATTTCATCTATTCAGTAATTCACCTTCATCATTCATCGGCGCTATATGACCTGATTTGTGTGGCACTGTGCACGTGCCACTTTTTAATAATATGATATGAAGCAATTAATTTGAGTGAAATTAATACGTGTATGTGCGAATATGAATCATACCTAGGTGAAAAATGTAACTCGAAATTTATGATAATTTATATGTGTTAATTTAGTATGAAATAAATATAACAGAACAGAAAAGAGCATTTAAATGGACAAAATGACAATTTTGTGACAATATTGTATACACATTTTAAACTGAGTGGTAACTAGTTTAAAGCCTAATCATACGCCGGGTTACCCGTCCAATAAAAAAATCCCCACATCATCTCATAGTATAAGCTCTTCTATGTTAATATTTTCAAGTTATATATGTAAATAATTCAAAAAATATTTTCAATAATCATGAAATAATCACAATATTGTATAATAATACATTTACGAGTTGGGCCGTTTTGACACGGGCCGTTTTGGATCTGGGCAGTTTTGACCCTGGGCCGTTTTGGTTTTGGGCCGTTTTGACCCGCATTCATTGTATAGTGTCATGTAAGTTGCGATGCGGCTGGATGTTAATGTTAATTGTGTATAACCTTTGGAATTATTGTAATTATTAACATATGACACTTTAATAAACTATTTATCTGTCTGTCATATAAAAAGCTTCTGTACACTTTAGTGGCAATATTTTAAGTCCTAAATTCATAACACTAACTCAAAATAATCAGCTTTTAAAATGTGGGAAATGTTTGAATATGAGTTACTTCAGGTTAAGAGGTATGTAAGTAGGTCATCTGAAAGAAAATGCTCTTTAGAGGTCACAACTTTAGACAACTGTGAGCACAGTTCTATTTCTCATTTTTCTGGTGCGCCCATTAGAGCCTCGTGGCCCTTTTGTTTAGATTTGTTCCCATGGCTGTTTCTACTCCGATCTAAGATGGGGTAGATATTTGCTATGATTATTGCTTCATATAATTCATATAGGATGACAGAGCCCACTATATAAGAATACTATCATGGCAAAGAAAGCTTAAACTAACAATCTCGTGTTTATATTGGCGCTTGTCATCTGTCTACAATGAAGGCAATATTTAGTTTTATGTCTCTTTAAAATACTTCATATTTATTTGCAGTCAAAAACTGATGTCCACATAGGTAGTGTTATTGATTTGGAGGAGCAGCGTAAAGGTAAGTAGAGATAACAAAGGTGAGATTTTAATTTTTAAAGTCTGCAGCATTTCAACATCAACTATTTCTGTTTAGGTTTTATACACCCACCTCTAAAAGTGGTCGTTAAGGACAAATGTAAGTAACGTACTAGCCGGAGTGCCAATAATATTTCATTTACTTAAATAATTTGATGAGTTGAAGTGTCTTGCACATGGTTCATTTCTCTCTTACACCAATCCCATGATACTTTCTTTTACAGAAGATTATTTATGCTATAATGAAGATTTAATTTAACTTTAACTCTTGTTCGACTGATGTTTGCTGACAGGTGACACACGTGTTCCGAGGAACACTCCTCTATTTTATTCTAAATAAAGTTAATTAAAAGATTGTCGGGAAAATATTTTCTACGCCACATCAGCCACATATACCGAATTTGGTGTATACTAACATCATTCTAAAACACTTAGTAGCATACCAGTTTAGGGTACAATGACCTTGATCTCATTTATATAACAACTATAACACAGCTGCGGTACCAAGTTAATTTTTTTGATTACGCATTGGGATGGCGGTGTGTCATTGCTTTGTCTTCTTTCAGGTAATTGTGTCATTCACTTTGAGCTTTAACCGCAATTATAGCAAAATGTTGTCTAGAGCATATTTCTTGTACCACATCAGCTATATACGATCGTTTGTGACAAGCTGGTCATCTGATAAGTTTAAACATATTTTATTTCCAAAGATTCAACATGGAAATGGGGTTGGGCCACAAGTTCCAAAAACACTAGTTACGGCCCTTCCCCTATTATCTGATCTATGAGAGACGTATTATATACCGCCTTGTGCAGTTTTGTTTACTTATTATACATACCTAGACTCAGTAGAAGTATTTAAAGAATCGAAATAAACATGAACTTTTATGCACTAGTTAATCAAACCTGTCCACTGCTTTTGCATTTTTGCTCTCTTAACGCAGCAATTTGCACCTTTGTTTATCATGGGAATACTGGTAATTTAGTAATACTGTTTACATCGGCTATATATTACCACAGGCGTGTGTCGCCTGCTTTGTCTCTGTACAGCCCTGCTCTACACACCCACACTATATCATCGGTTATAATTATGATACCACATATGCTTGTCGCCTGCCATGTCTCTGTCCAGCCCCGCTCTACACACCCACACTATATAATCGGCTATATCATACCACAGGTACTTGTCTCTTGTCATGTCTCTGTCCAGCCCCGCTCTACACAATCACACTATATAATCGGCTATATCAAACCACAGGTACTTGTCTCATGTCATGTCTCTGTCCAGCCCGCTCTACACACCCACACTATTTAATCGGCTATATCATACCACAGGTACTTGTCTCTTGTCATGTCTCTGTTCAGCCCCGCTCTACACAATCACACTATATAATCGGCTATATCATACCACAGGTACTTGTCTCATGTCATGTCTCTGTCCAGCCCCGCTCTACACAATCACACTATATCATTGGTTATATCATACCACAGGTACTTGTCTCATGGCATGTCTCTGTCCAGCCCTGCTCTACACACCAACACTATATAATCGGTTATATCATACCACAGGTACTTGTCATGTCATGTCTCTGTCCAGCCCCGCTCTACACAATCACACTATATCATTGGTTATATCATACCACAGGTACTTGTCTCATGGCATGTCTCTGTCCAGCCCCGCTCTACACACCAACACTATATAATCGGTTATATCATACCACAGGTACTTGTCTCATGTCATGTCTCTGTCCAGCCCCGCTCTACACAATCACACTATATCATCGGTTATATCATACCACAGGTACTTGTCTCATGTCATGTCTCTGTCCAGCCCTGCTCTACACACCAACACTATATAATCGGTTATATCATACCACAGGTACTTGTCTCATGTCATGTCTCTGTCCAGCCCCGCTCTACACAATCACACTATATCATCGGTTATATCATACCACAGGTACTTGTCTCATGTCATGTCTCTGTCCAGCCCTGCTCTACACACCAACACTATATAATCGGTTATATCATACCACAGGTACTTGTCTCATGTCATGTCTCTGTCCAGCCCACTCTACACACCCACACTATATAGTTTAAACATATTTTATTTCCATATACATAAGGAAATGGGGTCGGGTCACAAGTTCTCTCAACATTCGATTTGACCATGTCTCTGTCCAGCCCCGCTCTTCACACCCACACTATATAATCGGTTATATCATACCACAGGTACTTGTCTCTTGTCATGTCTCTGTCCAGCCCACTCTACACACCCATACTATATCATCGGTTATATCATACCACAGGTACTTGTCTCGTGTTATGTCTCTGTCCAGACCTGTTTTATTTACCCTCACTATATAATCGGCTATATCATACCACAGGTACTTGGCTTATGCCATGTCTCTGTCCAGTCCCGCTCTACACACACACACTATATCATCGGTTATGTCATACCACAGGTACTTGTCTCATGTCATGTCTCTGTCCAGCCCCGCTCTACACACCCACATTATATAACCGGCTATATCATACCACAGGTACTTGGCTCATGCCATGTCTCTGTCCAGTCCCGCTCTACACACCCTCACTTTATAATCGGTTATATCATACCACAGGTACTTGGCTCATGCCATGTCTCTGTCCAGTCTCGCTCTACACACACACACACACACACTATATCATCTGTTATGTCATACCACAGGTACTTGTCTCATGCCATGTCTCTGTCCAGCCCCGCTCTACACACCCACACTATATAACCGGCTATATCATACCACAGGTACTTGTCTCATGGCATGTCTCTGTCCAGCCCACTCTACACACCCACACTATATAATCGGTTATATCATACCACAGATACTTGTCTCATGTCATGTCTCTGTCCAGCCCCGCTCTACACGCCCACACTATATCATTGGTTATATCATACCACAGGTACTTGTCTCTTGTCATGTCTCTGTTCAGCCCCGCTCTACACAATCACACTATATAATCGGCTATATCATACCACAGGTACTTGTCTCATGTCATGTCTCTGTCCAGCCCCGCTCTACACAATCACACTATATCATTGGTTATATCATACCACAGGTACTTGTCTCATGTCATGTCTCTGTCCAGCCCCGCTCTACACACCCACACTATATAATCGGTTATATCATACCACAGATACTTGTCTCATGTCATGTCTCTGTCCAGCCCCGCTCTACACGCCCACACTATATAATCGGCTATATCTTACCACAGGTACTTGTTGCCCGCCATGTCTCTGTCCAACCCCACTCTACACAATCACACTATATAAGCGGTGGGATGCCCCATTTTTATTATCGAAAGAGTTCTCTGTTTTTTTTCGATGTCCATTGTAAAGCATTGATACATCGGACATCAGTTTATAATGTATCAATCGAAGGACTTGATCCGGCTGGGGGTCAAACTTACGACCCCTGACGCGTCGTAATCGGGCGCTTTATCCGTCGACTACCTACGCAGGTGGTTCAAAAAGTAGGTCACTATATCAAATCTTAGAAAAAAGTAGGTCACTTGATCAAATCTTAGAAAAAGTTTCTGAACACTCTTGTTACATCATGTTTATCCAAGGTTTATCAAACTTAGTATTAAGAATGACTATCTTAAAAAAACTCGGTCAAGTTCGGGTATGGGTCATGTGGTATCAATATATAGGTCACTAGGTTAATTCTTAGAAAAGGCTTGAGAAAACTTTTGTTACCACAAATTTGACCAATTTTTTTTATCAAACTTACTTAGAATGACCATCTTGAAGTCTAAATCAAGTTTGAATAATAAACAAGTTGTAGTAGGTTCGAGAATTTCTTCAGTTAAGCACATATGATAAATATTAAGAGTCTATCACACATAGTTCAATTTTTTTTCGTGTATGTAATATTATGGTAAGATGACTTACCATAGTATTGCGCTCAAATATTATTGCATAAAGACCCCATTTCAGAGGCAAGACTATGGTAAGTCATATTTCTTTAAAATACAAAAAAATGAGTTGTTATTCATGAAATCTTTGTACATTATTGTAAATATTATGCTTTTATTATATAAAGACTAAAGCCAGGTGAGATTTGAATAAATATTGTAAGAAAAAACAGTTTTTTCCTAGTGTAAAATTATGAACAAGAGTCCCATGGGGCATATTCGCTCACCTGAGAATAACTGGAAAAATGGAGATATTGATTTATGTCCAGGACTGACCTAGATATGCAACAGACCGTAACAATTTGAACAAAATTTGTAAAGTATATTTAAAAGTGTCACCATACAGAATATAAAAGCTCTGGCCATATTAGAGTCAGAGAAGAGGACGTTTGAAATGTTCTCTATATAACTCTATGCAAAAAAACTGACCCCCGGGGCGGGGCCAATTTTGACCCTAGGGGCATTATTTGAACAAACTTAATAGAGGACCTGTAGTAGATGATATGTGCCATATGTCTAAGCTCTGGTCCTTGTAGTTTTAGACAAGAAGATTTTTTAAGTTTTCACTGAAAAAAATCTATTTTTAGCTCCTGTGACCTAGTTATGCAACGGACCAGAACCATTTGTACAATTTTGGTATAGGACATCTAGAAGTGTAACTATGCCATATTATCAAAGCTCTGGCCATATTAGTTTCAGAGAAGAAGACGTTTGAAAATTTCACTATATAACTCTATGTAAAACTGTGACCCCCGGGGCAGGGCTAATTTTGACCCAAGGGGCATAATTTGAACAAACTTGATAGAAGACCTGTAGGCGATTCTATGTGCCAAATAACTTAGCTCTGGCCCTTGTTGTTTCAGACAAGAAGATTTTTTAAGTTTTCATTGAAAAAATCTATTTTTAGCTCCTGTGACCTAGTTATGCAACGGACCAGAACCATTTGAACAATTTTGGTAAAGGGCATCTAGAAGTGTCACCATGCCAAATATCAAAGCTCTGGCCACATTAGTTTCAGAGAAGAAGACGTTTGAAAATTTCACTATATAACTCTATGTAAAACTGAGACCCCCGGGGCGGGGCCAATTTCGACCCCAGGGGCATAATTTGAACAAACTTGATAGAAGACCTGTAGGCGATTCTATGTGCCAAATAACTAAGCTCTGGCCCTTGTAGTTTCAGACAAGAAGATTTTTTAAGTTTCCATTGAAAAAATCTATTTTTAGCTCCTGTGACCTAGTTATGCAACGGACCAGAATCATTTGAACAATTTTGGTAAAGGGCATCTAGAAGTGTCACCATGCCAAATATCAAAGCTCTGGCCACATTGGTTTCAGAGAAGAAGACGTTTGAAAATTTCACTATATAACTTTATGTAAAACTGAGACACCCGGGGCGGGGCCAATTTTGACCCCAGGGGCATAATTTGAACAAACTTGTTAGAGGACCTGTAGATGATGCTATGTGCCAAATATCTAAGCTCTGGCCCTTGCAGTTTTTGACAAGAAGATTTTTTAAGATTTCCTTATTTTTTCACTTTGGTTGCCATGGCAACTAGAGTTCTGCATTGTTTTTAATTCTTTGAACAAATTTGAAAGAGCTTGACCCAAAGAACATTTCTGTCAAGTTTGGTTGAATTCTGTCAAACGGTATAGGAGGAGATGTCATTTGAAGCAATTGTTAACGACGACGGACAACGCACAACGTACGACGCACAACGCACGACGGACGCCGGACACAGGGCCATCCCAATAGCTCACCTTGAGCCTTTGGCTCAGGTGAGCTAAAAAGTGAGTTACCATAGTATTGCGCTCAACCATTGATGTATGAGGGTGATAGAAAGAGAGAGAAAGCATGTGATGAACACCTGTGTATTATACATAAAAAATTAATGATTATTTAATAAAGTATACCAACTAACAGACCAATGTCTTTTCAGAGTTCCAAAAGCACCTGATACACATTTACGGGAAAAGGAAGTTTTGGGGGAACCCTGTGTCTTCGGAGGAAGTATTTCTCTCTCAAATGTATGTTCAGCCATCGGTGAAGTTCGTAAGGGAGATAGATGATCAAGGAATGTTGACAGAGGTCAAAGAGCAGGCATCTTCCAAATTATCCTATGAAGGGATTTTCTCGTCTAAAACTGGATTGTGTGAAAACATTTACATTACAGGAGATGCTGGGAAGGGTAAAACGACTTTTTGTAACCAGCTTTTCCTCCACTGGTGTGATGCAGTACAGAATATTCCCAACAAGACTGTTTCCTCTGACGACCTGAATGTATTAGCATCTTTTAAGTTCTTGTTTCACATTGATTTAAGGGACTCTGAGACAACATACCACGTTGAAGACATGATCCAGGAACAGTTATTAAGTAACGCGCCAATGCCTATTAATATATCTGACATACTTAAAACAAAAAAATGTTTAATTGTTCTCGATGGTTTGGATGAGTGGGCATGCCCAGATAATGTAAAGAAATGTCCCCATATAAACAAACACATTCCAGGCAGAAATACATCAAATAAAAACACTGTCTTTCTAACAACTGCACGCAGTTGGAAATATGATGTAATCAATCTGAAGAATGAGGATAGAGATAAACATATAGAATTAAGTGGCGTTGGCGAAGATTCCTCAAAAGACCTAACGCAGAGAATGATAGATAACCTAGATCGAAAATCAAAAACGAAAAAACTCGCTTCTGACTTTTATAAAGATGTACGCAAGAAACAACTTCAAGATTTCTTAAATGTGCCCGTTCTTCTTATACAGTTGGTAACCTTGTGGTTTTTTGGCAAAGACTTTGGCAATTCTCAGTTACAATTGTACTGTAGTATGCTGGAGCTGATGTTTGAACGTTCTGAGAAAAATCTTCCTGAGGAAATCCCAGAAAGTTCATGCACAGCTGTAGCAACATCTAAACCGCTACCAGAATATTTCAGAACCAAAGATAATTGTCAAAAATATGCAGAATTACTCCACTGTTTAGCAAAGCTGGCATATAAAGCTTTGTTTAACAAACAAAAGGAAGATTCATTAGTCTTTAAAAGCTCAAAGTTGGAAATATTTGGCATTTCTCCATCAAATATTAAACTCTGCTTACATTGTGGTATTTTATCGCAATGTAAGGATTATGGCAATCGTACAGGGAAATATAAAAAGTTTTCATTTTTACATAAAAAGGTACAAGAATGTCTTGCAGCTTTGTATTTAGTAACTAACGACAAAGCTGAAGACATTCTGAAAGAAGTAAAACAATTGTGTAATTCAGTAGAGACCATGTTAGAAATGAATCAGGTGTGGCTGTTTGTAGCTGGAATGGACCGTGACATGACAAGACTGTTGTTAGAACATTTGGGTCATGTTGTTAGTGGTGACGAGCAGGTTAAAACATACAGACAGACTGTAGACAATGACAGGTTGATATGGGACATACAGAGATGTGTGTCTGACTGGGTATCAGAAGGCATCAATAATGGCCACTGTTATGAGAATGTCTGTTTGCAGGACTTCCGTATTGCTATGTACAATGTCCGTGCTGTAGAACGTTTGTTGTTCTGCTCTGACATGTCCAAAGTCAAGTCTGTGTACATAGGGACTCGTGACATTGATGCTGCTGAGTTGTCAGCTATAACTGGTCAGTTTCTACAATGTCGCTCAATACAAACACTGCACCTGTCTGACTACTCCCCCTCCCTTATACCCGACAGTACAGTGGCAGCTCTAGTAGATAACAACTGGGCCTCACTTACAGCCCTGAACTTCACTCAGATCACAGCCCCAGATAAGTTAGTTACTGCCATATGCAGCAGCATTAGCAAGTCTTTAATGGCACTTGAGCTGTCGTATGTTAAACTGAGACATAAACATTTAGAACAAATATTGGCCAGTTTATCCCAGTCTCGCGTCATTAGACAGTTAGTACTGAAGTGGTTAGACTGTACAGACCATGGCAGACAGTGTAGAGCTAAGATAGATTGTTCTGCTATGACTCAGCTTCAGAAACTTACTCTGCAGGTCTCCAGGTTTGGCTTCTCCTCCTTGTATGTAGTTAATCTGCCGTCTTTGCCACACTGTGTGGAGAAGGTTGAACTGACGTCAGTTACATTACCCGTGACGTCACTGCGTGACTTTGCTCGCGGACTTTCCCAGACAAAACGTAAAGTGACTGTAGAACTAGGCAGGGTAACATTGACAGAGACGAGAGAGGAGTGTGGAGACTTGAAGGGTTTCCTCCAGAACTGTCCCGGGTTGGAGTTGACACAGTGGTATTATGACTGGGACAATATATGGTGGATAAAGTTCCACACAAGCAGCCAGTAAAGCCTGGAAAACTCGTCATTGCCACTCAAACTCTCAACAGCCGCCATTTTGTCTCCAACCGTTTGACTGTAAAAACATATTTCACCTTCTAACTCGGTAACCACTCATCCAAACACTCAACTGTCGCCATTTATTCTCTTAGTTAGCTCGTTTTCTTTCTTATTATTCAAGTTTTATCTCAAAATTCTGAAAAAAGTTGTTTTTCATCTCTCAGCAGTTTATTTAGCAGCAGACGGAATTTTAGTCATTTTCAGACTCGACATTTTGTTAAACATGAACTTTGGGGTCCTTCATTATTTTAATTATTTTTATTTTATCTGATGACTTGAAAGCAAATTAGTTTCGAGTAATCTCGAGATAAATCGATTGATAAGAAAATAAATAAAGAAGAATGAAAATGTTATGGGGGCAATTTCTTACCCCACCCACTCCTAACTTAGCTTAAAATGACAATTGATGAAAAACAACTTTTTCTGAATTTTTTTGTTTTTATTGATTTCATTTGATAGAAAATGAGCCAACTAAGAGAACAAATGGTCACACGTGGATATTAAACCAAATAATAAGAAATATTTACCATGTTTTTGTTATTCTAGAATAGAACTTTGTTGACACTGTCTAAAATGGTAAATGATGTAAAACAACTTTTGCTCGAATTTTGAGTTTTAATTGATTTCAATGGATGGCAAATGGTCTAACTAAGAAAACAAATGGTCACACGTAGGTTTTTAACTACAGCAATGTGAATTTTTTACCACTGAAAATAAATAAGGAGTAGATCTAATTGGATATAAATGAGAAAAAAAGAAGCAGCAAGTATTCATGAATAAACACATTTAGTCCTCGTGACGAGTATATTCGTCCTTTACAGAGTACATATGAAGGGTACACTTGTCCAATGCAAACAGTGTAGACCCTGGTCAGTGGACTCCTAATCAGGGTCTGTAGCGTTTTATAATTGAGCCCCCCTCCCCCTGTACTGTACATACTTTGTCCTTCTACAGATTTCAAGCTACAACCTTATAATTATGTATAGTGTTAGCACATATACCATAGAAGTGTATGTGGACAAGGTTTTGAACTGCTTTAATTGTTCACAAAAGGTTGGTTTAAATTTGTGTTTCCAATAGGATGTGTTTAGGACAGCTAAATGGTTCTAATGATTGATATGTATTTAACTCATTCACCCCTTAAACTTCAATTGGACAATTCCCGCTTCTAATCAAGTACAGTCCATTTGTGAGTTGTTTTGTACAATTGTAGCCAAATGACAAACAATGCAGACCTTGATCAGAGGGATCCTACTGTTCAGACCCCTCTGATTAAGGTCAGAAATATTGGAATAGAACAAGTGCAAGTGTACTTCTCACATGTGCACTGTTTGTAAAAGACACATATATGTGGCATTAGGGGTCACTGAGTTAATCAAAATGTTTAAAAACTATTTGTTAGATGTTATTTTGGAGAACGTAATAGCATTTAGTTTTATATTGTAATTCCTATACTTAAGTTTCCTGCTCAAACAGGCTTACATTATGCTAAGCATGTATATACATCAAGTACATACTAATAAACTTTGTATAAACTGTTTATTTGTGTTTTGAATATTTCTCCATGGGAACCATGAAAAAGTACAAACCGGTAGTAGACGGCATTTCAAGACAAAAGAACTTTGAAGACTGCTGATTGTTAAATGGAAGATTAACCGTTTAGCTACCAGACTATAACACTGACATATGCAAACAGTTTAGATCCAGATCCGATTCCGTGTTACTCGGCGTCTGATCAGGATCCAAACTATTTGACACTCATAGCAATGTTTCATAAGGTCAAAGATGCATAAAAATCAGTTGACAAGTTAAGCAGTCGGAAACTAAAGGCAGACAATAATGTGGCAGTGATTGTGTTAGACGGGTATTTCTGTCATGATTAGGGCTTCCATTTCTCCGGATGTTTCCGAAATCTTCTGATTTTCATCCTAACAGATGGTAGCTTAAAGCATGTTGGTAGAAAAACAGAATGCGCCTAAACTCGCATTCTGCTTTACTTTCAAGCTGCTTTAAGTAACCGCACTTGAAAAACAGAAAATTTGGAAATCTTAGAATTTTTCAAGATTAACTTATGGCAGCCCAGTATAATTGTTAATAAACAAAGGATCCCATTTATTAAAAAGATATTGCAATCTTTCGAGACGGGTAACTGTTTGATGCAAGGTATATATAATGCAGATAGCTCTATTGTAAATAAATCAATGCAGACAGTTCCAGGAGAGACTTTCCGCATTAAAAGTGTCCATTAGGCTTCCTCTTAATCAAGCAGCATACTCATTTTGAAAGACATGTCACTGCAGGTCAAATGTTATGCTGAAGCTCCTGAAGAATAGAACATAAAAACATCAGACGGGCTTTCTAACATGCTTTCTGTGATACATTAAAACTAGAAGTTACGGGAAATTAATGCAGACAGTTTCCACACATGCTTTATGTGATACATTAAAACTTGAAGTTACATGAAAGTAAAGCAGACAGTTTCCATACATGCTTTCTGTGATACAGTTTCCCTCCCTACAATGGCCATCCCAACAACGACTCCCTCCTAACAACGACCATTGCCACAGTTCCCTTAACAGGACAATGCTTTTACAGCTGCAATATCGTCTGCTTAAAACTGTCGTCTGCTGTATTTCTGAAAATTACATAATGGACATTTTGACAGAAAAAAAACTTAATGAATAGTAACAAACACATTGAATCCAGATCAGACGCCGCGTTACGGGGCGTCTGATCTGGATTCAAGCTGTTTGAAAATGTAAGCCAATTTCCCTACCTATAACGACTCCCTCCGAACAACACACACATGTTTTGTCTCCCATTGGGTGTCGTTGTAGAGAGGGAGCACTGTACATTAAAACTTGGAGTTACAGGAAAGTAATGCAGACAATTTCCAAACATGCTTTCTGTGTTGTGATACATTAAAAGTTGAAGTTACAGGGAAGTAATGCAGACAGTTTCCATACATGCTTTCTGTGATACATTAAAACTGGAAGTTACAGGAAAGTAATGCAGACAGTTTCCATACATACTTGTTGTGATACATTAAAACTAAGGAAAGTAATGCAGACAGTTTCCATACATGCTTTCTGTGATACATTAAAACTGGAAGTTACAGGAAAGTAATGCAGACAGTTTTCAAACATGCTTTCTGTGATACATTAAAACTTGAAGTTACAGGAAAGTAATGCAGACAGTTTCCACACATACTTGTTGTGATACATTAAAACTTAGTTACAGGAAAGTAATGCAGACAGTTTCCATACATGCTTTCTGTGATACATTAAAACTGGACATGAAGCTACAAGAAAGTAATTCAGAAATTTTCCAGGGAGGCTTTCTGTGATACAGTAAAACTTGAGTAAGAAACCATTAAATGTGTGATGCAGCGAGCCATATGAAAGTAATGCCGACACTTTTCAGACAATCATTCTGTGATACATTAAATACATATTAACATGAATTGTAATGCAGAGTGCTCCTACAGGGAAGTAATGCAGTCAGTTTCCGGACAATCTTTCTCAGACACATTAAAATAAATGTAAACATGAAATGTAAGGCAGGGATATTTCTATGATGATGCACAGATGTGTCTGTGATACATCAAAACTTGAATCTACCATGTAATGCAGAGAGCTCTTACAAGAAAGGAATACGAACAGTTTCCAGACAGGCGTTCTGTGCTACAGTAAAACTTAAGTTAACTCATTTACCCCCTGGAACTTTTAATGGACAATTTCAATATCCAATCAAGTCTAGTCCATTTTGACTATTTATGGTTGATTTAAACAATATATTGCACAATGGCAAACAGTGCAGACCCTGTTCAGAGGGCTCATCTAGGAGCCCTTTGATCAGGGTCTACACTGTTTGGATAGAACACGCATAGTCTTTACATGTACACTGTTTGTTAATGACGACAATGAGCGTCGCTAGGGTTGAATAAGTTAAGCTACAACTGAATTTAATGCAGAAATGACCTACAGAAAAGTAATGCAGATAGTTTCCAGACAGGGTTTCCGTGCTATATTAAACTTGAGTTAAGCCACCACTGAATGTAATGCAGAAAGTATTATAGAAAAGTAATGCAGACAGGGTTTCTCTGGTACATTAAAACTTGAGTTAAGCCACCACTGAATGTAATGCAGACAGCGTCTTCAGAAAAGTAATGCACATGGTTTCCAGACCATCACTCTGTTGTACCACAATTTAATGAAGAGAGCCGCTACAGAAACTTTCCAGTTAGATGTACTGCACAACTAAAATTATGTCGGGGTAAAGGCAAATTCTGCTTTACGTTCAACCTTTGTAAAGTGGATATCTATCTTCAAAACTAGAAACAGGCTATTGGGTAAAGGCACATTCTGCTTTACGTTCAACCTTTGTAAAGTGGATATCTATCTTCAAAACTAGAAACAGGCTATTGGGTAAAGGCACATTCTGCTTTACTTTCAACCTTTGTAAAGTGGATTTCTATCTTCAAAACTAGAAACAGGCTATTGGGTTAAGGCACATTCTGCTTTACGTTCAACCTTTGTAAAGTGGATTTCTATCTTCAAAACTAGAAACAGGCTATCGGGTAAAGGCACATTCTGCTTTACTTTCAACCTGTATTAAGTGGCTACATTTCACTGTTAAGTGGATTTCTATCTTCAAAACAAAAAAACAGGCTATCGGGTAAAGGTATATTCTGCTTTACTTTCAACCTGTATTAAGTGGCTACCTTTCACTGTTAAGTGGATTTCTATCTTCAAAACTAGAAACAGGCTATCGGGTAAAGGCACATTCTGCTTTACTTTCAACCTGTATTAAGTGGCTACCTTTCACTGTTAAGTGGCTATCTATTTTCAAAACAAAAAAACAGGCTATCGGGTAAAGGTATATTCTGCTTTACTTCCAACCTGCATAAAAGAATTTCCTGTCTTCAAAAACTAGGAACAGGCTAAGATGTAAAGGGTTCAAGCCCATTCTGGGGCCCGTTTCATAAAAATTTGTACGACAAATATTGTCGTAAGTCAGATTATAAAAGTCTAAATTATTATTTATTTCTCCATCTAATCCTGTCTTGTGACATCTCTTTGGAATCGTCTTGAAAAGATGATTGCAAAGAGATGTCACAAGACAGGATTAAATAGAGAATCAGAAATTAAATGTATTTTAAAAATTTGACTTACGACCGTTTTTGTCGTACAAAGTTTTATGAAACGGGCCCCTGCTTTACTTTCAACCTTTTCTAAGTGGCTATCTTACCAGTTCATGGGGTAAATGGTAAAATTGGCAAATTGATAAACAAGAGTGGTGAGATTTCATACATGTACTTTATTTTGATGATGTGATGTTCTATGATGTGTGATATATACAATGTCTCTACACTTCATTATCTCCCTTGTCTCTGTTTTCGTTATTTCCCTTGTTTCTATTCTCATTATCTCCCTTTTCTCTGTTCTTATTATCTACCTTACCTCAGTATCTCCCTTTTTCAATTCACCTTAATATCTCCCTTGCTTTTTCTCATTATCTCCCTTTTCTCTGTTCTTATTATCTCCCTTACCTCAGTATCTCCCTTTTTCAATTCACCTTAATATCTCCCTTGCTTTTTCTCATTATCCCATTTGTTTTCATTTTCATCTTGGTTTCTCTCTCTTGTCACTGTTCTTATAATCTCTCTTACCACATAATCTCCAATTTCTCAATTCACCTTATTTTTTCCCTTGTTTCTGTTCTTATTATCTCCCTTCGTCTCTGCTCCGATTATCTCCCTTACAAGAATCATTCTAGAGAATGACATAAACATTTTCTTAGTTCTGATTGGACAATAAATAATAATCAATCTTCATCCCCCTGTAACTTTTAATTCAGGGCTGCCATTTCTCCGGATTTTCCTAAGTATTCGGATTTTTATCCTAGCAGATTCGTAGCTTAAAACAGGCTGAAAGTAAAGCAGAATGCACATTAAGGCGCATTCTGCTTTGCTTTCAACCAGTTTTAAGCAGTCATGTGTCTTCAAAACAAGAAACAGACTATGGGGTAAAGGTACGATAAGTAAAATTGCGTCTGAAAAATAGAAAATTTGATATCTTAGGATTTTTATGATCAACTTATGGCAGCCCTGTTAATTAGAAATTCTAGTTTTGAAATAAGTCGTGCCTATTTTGTTTGTTTAAACAATATAATCATACAAGAGGGCCAGAATGGCCCTTGATCGCTCACCTGACAATGGTGACACTAGGATGGGTCACGTGATTTCAGAAAAAAAGATTTGTAAAAGGTGACCCCCAGGGCGGGGCCAATTTTGACCCCAGGGGCAAAATTTGAACAACTAAGATAGAGGACCTGTAAACGATGATATGTGCAAAATATCTTAACTCAGTGTACTATGGTTTCAGACAAGAAGATTTTTGAAGTTTTCATTGAAAAAATCTATTTTTAGCTCCGGTGACCCAGATATGCAACAGACCAGAACCAATTCATCCATATATGTGAAGGACCTCTAAAAGTTACATCATGCCAAATATCAAAGCTCTGGTCATATTGGTTCCAGAGAAAAAGATGTTTGAACATTTCACTATATAACTCTATGTAAAACTGTGATCCCCGGGGCGGGGCCAATTTTGACCCCAGGGACAAAATTTGAACACCTTTAATAGAGGATCTGTTGACGATGCTATGTGCAAAATATCTAAGCTAAGTGTACTATGGTTTCAGACAAGAAGAATTTTTAAGTTCTCATGGAAAAAAATCTATTTTTAGCTTCGGTGACCCAGATATGCAACGGACCGGAACCGATTCAACAACATAAGTCAAATACCTCTAGAAGTAATACCATGCTAAATATCAAAGCTCTGGACATATTGGTTTCAGAGAAAAAGATGTTTGAACATTTCACTATAAAACTCTTTTTAAAACTGTGACCCCCGGGGCGGGGCCAATTTTGACCCCAGGGGCAAAATTTGAACAACTTTGATAGAGGACCTATAGGTAATGCTATGTGCAAAATATCTAAGCTCTGGCTCTTGTGGTTTATGACAAGAAGATTTTTTAAGATTTCCTTATTTTTTCACTTTGGTTGCCATAGCAACCAGAGTTCTGCATGGTTTCAAATTCTTTGAACAACTTTGAAAGAGCTTGACCCAAGGAACATTCCTGTGAAGTTTGGTTGTAATCAAGCAAGTGGTTTTGAAGAAGAAGATGTTTGAAGAAATTGTTGACGCACAACGCACGACGCCGGACATTGACTGACCACAAAAGCTCACCTTGAGCACTTTGTGCTCAGGTGAGCTAAAATGACAAACAGTGTAGACCATGGTTAGAAAGCTCTTTAAGAAACATTCTGATAAGGAGCTACGCTGTTTGAATAGGAACTGTATACTCTTTACAATTACATTATTTGTAAATGCCGAATATACTCGTTGCTAGGGTTGAATGTTTTATGGTTCATAGGAAATCATAATACCTGAACATTCAACCCTTGATATGTACAGTGTACATGTGTAGAGTGCACTTGTCCTATGCAAACAGTGGATATGTTTATCTGCACGGTTTATCACTTTCCAATATATTGTTAAATTCAATCCTAAATAAGCAACAAGAGGGCCATGGCCCTTAATTCGCTCACCTGCGGTCATTGTGCAATAGCTTAACCCTTTGAATCCTAGTCCCGCATATGGGCGTCCTTTTCAAACAGTGTATATGTGAATAGTACACTTGCCTGTGCAAACAATGAAGATCCAGATCAGAGGGCGCCGAAAGGAGCCCTCTGATCAGGGTCTTCACTGTTTGTCATAATGCCAAAAATGGACAAAAACAACCATTAAAAGCCAGAAATGGTCTAGACTAAAATCGAAAACTGAAATTGTCCACTTAACCCTTTACCTGATAGCCTATTTCTATTACTTAAGATAGGTGACTACTTAAAGCAGGTTGAAAGTAAAGCAGAATGCGCCTTAGGGCGCATTCTGCTTTACTTTCAGCCTGCTTTAAGCTATCATGTGCTATAATATAGAAAAAATTCCCTATAATACATATTCATTACTGATTAAATTGGAACTATTTTCTTCAGCGGATGAATAAATCATATCCGCTAAAAGGCGCTTCTATTGGGGAAAGGGTTAAAGTTTCAGTGAGGAAAGAGTTAATAGGCAAGACAACATTTTAATATAGCTATAAATGGAGTTATCTTCCAGACAAGAAAACGTGACAAAAGTGAATTTTGTTGCCAAGCTTATGACAAAAAACAAGAGGGCCATGGCCCTAAATTCGCTCACCTGAGGACATTGAAGTTTGTACCTAAGTTGACTGGGCAAGACAACATTTTAATATAACTATAAATGGAGTTATCTTCCAGACAAGAAAACATGACAAAAGTGAATTTTGTTGCCAAGCTTATGACCCTTATCCATGACACATCCTCTTATCAAGCTATTTCCATTTCCAATAAATGATAATTATTTCACTAGCGTCAGCAGAACTGGAATTATTTTCCTGACAATAAAATATGACAAAGGGGAAAAACTAAATATTGCTGCCCTTGTGCATGGTATTTTCTCTCATCAGTTTCTTTCCATACATAAAATTTCATTACAGTAGCATCAGTAGAACTGAAGTTGTCTTCTTGACAAGAAAATATCACAAAGGGAAATAACTCAAAAAACAATGATGTCAGAGTTATGGCCTTTGCAAATGGCACTTCCTCTCATCAGGCTCTTTCCAAAAAGGCAATTTCATTTTACCCATTACCCCATAGCATGTTTCTAGTTTTGAAAATAGGTGGCCACCTAAAGCAGGTTGAAAGTAAAGCAGAATGTGTCTTAACCCTTAGCCTGCCACTCACGACTATAGCTTTATATGCAAACAGCTTGGATCCGGATTAGACGCCGAGTAACTCGGCGTCTCATCCGGATCCAAGCTGTTTGACACTCGGACAACATTTTCAGCAATTTTGAGCAACTTTGAAGCACTTTGAAACTTGAAGCAGACGAGGAATATAGCAGACGACAATTTATTTGGCGGGCTAAGGGTTAATGCACACTTTGCTTTACTTTCGCATCTTACATTTTCATGACTGTTTAAAGTGGAATTATTTTCTTAAGTAGAGGAATAAATCAAAGGCCTAAAAATGCACATTTATGGGGTAATGGGTTAACAAACGTCAGTATATGGGGGGAAAGGGTTGAATCCTGGACAAGAAAAAATGAAAAGACATACAGATAACTCTGACAAAACCAATATTAAACATATGTATCAATATGGCATTAAGACATAATTACATAACTGTCAGTGGATCACTTCCAGATCCTGTTTCTCTAAGTATGAAGCAGACTGAACCATATCTAAACTTTAGCAGACAACATGTTCAGCTGATCATGACCAGTTCTGTGATACTCCCTACCAGTTCAGAGTTGCATAATATTTGACCTCAGTGGCTAGAGCTCTGGGGCTAACCCTTACCAGACTGAAATGATGTCTGCTTAAAACCTACTGTATGTGAAAAGTGTACAAAAAACAATTTAGAAAATGTTAAGTTGGTAAATGAGTGGCAAATAGGTTGGATCCAGATTAGATGTAGCATTATGATTATGTTGCATCTGATCTGGATCCAAAATGTTTGCAAATATTGGCTATTTGCCCTTAGTATATTAAGAGTAACTCAGGTAAAATACAGTTCTGCTTCTGCTTCATCAAAAATACTGTGAAACCTGCCTAGAGCAGCACTTAAACTGCGCAGGGTGGCGTCAAGTGTGACCCTAGGGATTTCATTTTAACAAACTATAGAGGGATCCACCAGGAGATACTACTGTAAAAATATCAAAGCTTAGGGCCTAGTAGTTTTTAGCAAGAAGATTTTTTAAAGTTTTTTGCTTTTTTGCTTTTTCAAGCAGAGTTTTTGCTTTTCCTCTTTCATTTGAACAACGTCTGTAGAGAAGCATCCAAGGAACATCATGAGCAGTTTGAATCCGCCCTACAATCCGCGGGTTCAGAGGAGATGTCGTTTGAAGTAAAAGTGAACGGACAGACGGACAGACGGACGGACGGACAGACGGACAGACGTACTACGGACGGTGAGCGGTCACAATAGCTCACCTTGAGCCTTTGGCTCAGGTGAGCTAAAAACATGACAAATTGGAATAACTTAAAAAAATATTGTTGGCAGAGTTATGGCCCTTATCCATGACACTTTTTCTTATCAAGCTACATGTATTTCTATATGATTATTTATTGCCCATTCTTCTTTACTTTCAACCTGCTATAAGTTATCATCTACTTAGATATAGATACCATTTCTTATATCTTACATTTTTATGACTGTATAAAGTGGAATTATTTTCTTTAGAGGAGGAATAAATTAAAGGCGTAAAAAGGCATATGTATGGGGTAATGGGTTAACATCAGTAGAACTGGAGTTATCTCAAAGACTAGAAAATATGACACTGGGAAATAACTCAAAAATGACATTGACCTTTGTAGGACATGACCTAAGTTATAAAGTTTCTAACTTTAACAAAGTTATGGCTAAGATTAAAGTTGTGGACTGACAGACAAACAAATTGACAAACAAGAGCCCCACGGCCCTAAATCGCTCACCTGAGGAACTATTGTGTTATACTCAATGCATAATTGCATTTATGTGGACTGTTGCATGAAACTGAAACAACTCGGAATGGGCCATTTTTTGACCCTGGGGTTATGATTTGAACAATCTTGGTAGCGGACCATAAGGCAAAGCTAGATACCAAATATATAAGGTATGACCCTTACGGTTTCAGACAAGAAGATTTTTAAAGGTTTTTTCTACATAAGTCTTTGTAAATCTTATAAGGAGGCACGTAACGGTTTGATAGCCACATGTTCGAATTGGTTCAAAATGTTCAAATTTCTTAATATAAGGCTATTGGTAAGTTTTAAAGTATTTTTGAAGATGAAAAAAAATATTTTATGGGAGAATGCATTAATATTATCACTTTGTGGCATGATTTGAATAAAATGCGCACTAAGATGATGACTTTTTGTAGTCGGATGGGTATAAGATGGGGGCAGTCTGGAAATCAGTGGTTCGGGCTAAATAAACTGGGAATCAGCATCATTTTACTGGTGGGTGCAGACACATGAAAATTGTGCGAAATCGATCAGGAATCGCCCCTGTTTGGGCCAAAGATCCTAAAAGCAACAGGTTCAGTGAGTCTGAAAATACTTTTCACTAAGTGCCAACCCTAGGCGAACACTTTCGAATTTTTCGGAGAATATGTGGGTTTTGAGGCTTTTTTGTCATGGGTTTTCGCGACCATAACAAACTTTAAATTTGGCCACATAGGAATCTGAACGTGTGCTTATGTGGATGGTTTATGCTGTTTTGTTATGCCTAGAGATGCATTTACTGATATAGGACTGAGTTTTGATTCTGGTTTGTGCGTGAAAGTCAGGAGGAGATAAATATAGATGTCAAGGAGACCACCGGTGCCGAGATTTCAGAAAAAACTGTAGTGTGCCTCCTAAGCCCCGGGGCAGGGCCATTTTTTATCTTGGGGTCATGATTTGAACAATCTTGGTAGAGGACCATAAGGCAAAGCTAGATGATCCCAAATATAAAAGGTCTGGTCTTAGGGTTTCAGAGAAGAAGAGTTTTAAAGGTTTATTTCTATATAAGTCTATGTAAAACTGATAAGCCTCGGGGCAGGGCCATTTTTGACCTGGAGGTCATGATTTGAACAATCTTGGTAGAGGACCATAAGGCAAAGCTAGATGCCAAATATAAAAGATCTGGGCCTTACGGCTTCAGAGGAGAAGATTTTTAAAGGTGTTCCTATATAAGTCTATGTAAAACTGATAAGCCCCGGGGCGGGGCCATTTTTAACCCTGAGGTCATGATTTGAACAATCTTGGTAGATGACCATAAGGCAAAGCTAGATTCCAAATATAAAAGGTATTGGCCTTACGGTTCCAGAGAAGAAGATTTTTAAAGGTTTTCCTATATAAGTCTATGAAAAACTGATAACCCCGGGGTGGGGCCATTTTTGAACCAGGGGTCATTATTTGAACAATCTTGCTAAAAGTTCACTACATGATGCTACATGTGAAATTTGGTAGTCCTAGGACTTATAGTTATTGACAAGAAAATATTTAAAGTTTTGACTTTAGTTGTCAATATTACGTAAATACGGAAAATAACCATGCCCTCTGGCGGCCATGTTTTTGACAGATCATAATTCTTTGAACAATTCTGATAGTATATTAATTGAGAAACATTTTGGTGCAAACCAAATTGAAATCGGACCAGTCGTTTTTTAGAAAAAGATTTTTTTAGATATTCTGCATGGTTGCCATGGCAACAAGACCGATTGCCCCACCCACTTTTTTTAACATTTTTTGAAGCTCACAACTACAGTATGTATATGATTAAGTTTGGTTAAAATTGGGCCATTGGTTTCAGAGAAGAAGTTATTTGAAACAAATTGTGAACAGACAACACGGACACGGACACCGACGGACGGCAACTGATCACAATAGCTCACCTCACTTTGTGCTCAGGTGAGCTAAAAAAGCAGACAGACAAAAACAATATGCCCCCAACTGCAGGGGCATAAAAATGTAGCAGACAACACCAAATGCTGCTGTTACAGTTAACCTCAGCTGACCTGAGTTCAGATATGTAACTCTACCAGTAGGAAATGTGCTAACTCTTATAATGCTGAATTGCTGTCTGCTATACATATATTGAATGTTAACTATGACCTAGATATTCAACCGACCAGAACCATTTGAACAAAATAGGTAAAGGACATTTAGAAGTGTCACCATGCCAAATATCAAAGCTCTGGCCATGTTAGTTTCAGTGGAGAAGACGTTTGAAATTTTCACTATATAACTCTATGTAAAACTGTGACCCCCGGGGCGGGACCAATTTTGACCCCAGGGACATAATTTGAACAAACTTGTTAAAGGACCTGTAGATAATGCTATGTGCCAATTCTAAGCTCTGGCCCTTGTAGTTTCAGACAAGAAGATTTTTTAAGATTTCCTTTTTTTTTAAGATTTCCTTATTTTTTAAGATTTCCTTATGGCAACCAGAGTTCTTCATTATTTTCAATTCTTTGAACAATTTTGAAAGAGTTAGACCCAAGGAACATTCCTTCAAAGTTTGGGTGAAATATGTCAAGCGGTATAGGAGAAGATGCCATATGAATCAATTGTTAACGACGACGGACACAGGGCCATCCCAATAGCTCACCTTGAGCATTTGGCTCAGGTGAGCTAAAAATGGACTTAATTGGAATTTGGAATTGCCCATTAAAAGTGTTGAGGGGTGCATTAGGGTAATGGTAGTTAATATTTGATATCAACGTGTTACTATTTATAGTCAGGCATACAATCATAGTCAATATTTCACATGAACTAAACAACACTTCAAATCAGCAATTCCAATTTCTAAATAGCTACTTTACGCTGATCCATTTTTGACTCTTTTGGGGGTTTATCTTTCCTCAATAATATGCGAGAGAGACAAAAATTGCAGACGCTGACTAGAGCGCTTCTTCAGGAAATCTATATAACTTATAACTTAGCTCAATGTAAGCTCATACAGTGCTCCCACCCTACAACGGCCCTCCGAAAACAATTAAATCCCTAACAACAATGCTTGCCGCCGTTTCCCAGTGTTCCCTCCCTACAACAGCCATCCGAACGACGATTCCCTCCTTACAACAATGCTTGCCACTGTTCCCCAATGCTCTTTCCCTACAATGGCCTTTTTCTTTACAACAATGCTTGTGACTGTTTTAAATAAGACATTTGTGTTTAAAGCTTTCAGATTAATTTATGTCTGCTACTTTTTCTCAAAATAATATGAATCCAGATCAGATGCCGCGTAACACAGCATTTGATCTGGATTCAAGATATTTGCAAATGTAAGTCAAATCTTAATTTTCCTTCCCTATAACTCCCTTTGAACAACACACACACTGTTGGGGTGTTGTTGTAGTGAGGGATAACTATATTATAAATATTACAAATATGCAAACCAGTTTGTCTACACAATTTCTTCACCAGTTTATATACTTTCTTAACCAGTCTACATGCTTTCTTAATCAGTTTACATACTTTCTTTACCAGTTTACATAATTTCTTAACCAGTTTACATACTTTCTTTACCAGTTTACATAATTTCTTAACCAGTTTACATACTTTCTTAACCAGTCTACATGATTTCTTAACCAGTCTACACGATTTCTTAACCAGTTTACATACTTTCTTTACCAGTTTACATAATTTCTTAATCAGTTTACATACTTTCTTTACCAGTTTACATAATTTCTTAACCAGTTTACATACTTTCTTTACCAGTTTACATAATTTCTTAACCAGTTTACATACTTTCTTAACCAGTCTACATGATTTCTTAACCAGTCTACACGATTTCTTAACCATTCTACACGATTTCTTAACCAGTCTACACGATTTCTTAACCAGTCTACATAATTTCTTAACCAGTTTACACGATTTCTTAATCAGTCTACAAAATGTCTTAACAAGTCTATATAATTTCTGAAATAGTCTAGTAAAAGTCATTCATAAAAGTCTTCTCTCACTTTTCAGTTGTGCCAGATAACATTTTGTTACTATAAATAGCTCAAAACAGCAGTTTAGCAAACCTATTGGTCTACATAATTTCTTAACCAGTCTACTAAAAGTCATACTTAACCAATAATCCCATAGCCTGTTTCTTGTTTTGAAGATAAGTGACCACTTAAATCAGGTTAAGGCACATTCTGCTTTACTTTCAACCTGCTGTAAGCTTCAATCTGCTAGAATAATGGAAATATTTCTTATGATGTACATTTTTTACTGTAAAAATTGAAACTATTTTCTTCAGTGGAGGAATAAATAAATAAAGAGGCGAAAAAGGTGCATTTATGGCGGAAAGGGTTAAAAGTTACGTTAGCATGTCAGCTGCTTTACATTTAAACAAATACACCATGCCCATTGATGTGGCCATGACCCAGGGCTCCAGATAAGCTGAACAAAACCAACAATTTCTCACTTATTTCAGCACCAAATTCTATTGTGTTCGACTCATTAGAATAGTCTCTTTAAGACGATTCTAATGAGTAGTGACACCATAGGGTTTAAAGCAGAATTAAAGATTTTAATTTTTGAAATACGCCCCTTATCTGGAGCCCTGCATGACCTTTAAATAACCTTAACCTTTGTCTGACATGACATAACTTGTGCTGAGCTCAAATACTTCTTAACCCTTAGCCTGCCAGTCACAACTTTAGCTCCATATGCAAACAGCTTGGATCCGAATGAGACGCCGAGTAACTCGGCATCTCATCCGGATCCAAGCTGTTTGACACTCGGACAACATTTTCAGCAATTTTGAGCAACTTTGAAGCACTTTGAAACTTGTAGCAGACGAGAAATATAGCAGACGACAATTTATTTGGCGGACTAAGGGTTAAGTTAAAGTACACAATTTTTATGCAAAATATGAAATCTCTATCACAAGTATTTTCAAACATATGGCCAACATTAAAACCAGCCTATTTGACCTTGAAATAATCTCTTCATGACCTTTAGTTCCACTTAATACAGTCATGAGTATGTACCAAAAGAAATATGTTCTATATCGTAGCAGTTGGTAGCTTGAAGCAGGATGAAAGTAAAGCAAATTGCGACATTATTGATATTTTGATTTACTATCAACCTGCTTAAAATGGTTACCTGTCTTCAAAACCAGAAACAGGCTATAGGGTAATCAGGACTCCAGATAGGGGGCGTTTTTACACAAGCTAAAATCTTCATTTCTGAACTTAATTCTATGGTGCCACCATTCATTAGAACCGTCTCGAAGAGACAATTCTAAAGAGTAGTCACACCGTAGTATTTGGTGCTGTCATGCTAAGAAAATGTTGGATTTGTTCCGATTCCTCCCTCTTATCTGGAGCTCTGGATGGTAATGGTTTAAAACAACGGTATAGGCAACTCACATGCCCAATTAGATCAAATAAAATACAAGCGCCTGTGGGTACAGGCAATTCACATGTCCAATTAGATCTAATACAATACAAGCACTTGTGAGTACAGGCAATTCAAATGTCCAATTAGATCTAATACAATACAAGCACCTGTGGGTACAGGCAATTCACACGCCCAATTAGATCTAATACAATACAAGCACCTGACAATTCACACGCCCAATAAATTATGCAGTTCGTCATCGTCTATCACTTGTTCCTCTTCTTCAGATTCAGTCTTCTCCTCTGCCTTGTCAGATGTCTGCGACTCCTCGTCGGCTTCCGTTGGTTCAGCTGGGTCGTACATATTATCAACCTCTTCTGTTAATGGAGCCGGCTTGAGTTCACTACCGTGGATAATAGCGGCAATTCTGGCATCCAGGTCTTGACGCTCCTGTGAAATAACAGAATTTCTGTAAAACTGAACAAATCCAGGTCTTGACGCTCCTGTGAAATAACAGAATATCTGTAAAACTGAACAAATCCAGGTCTTGACGCTCCTGTGAAATAACAGAATTTCTGTAAAACTGAACAAATCCAATGTTATCTCAATCATTTAAGCCTCAAATCCTATAGTGTTACTACTCATTTGAATTGTCTCTATGAGATAATTCTAATGAGTAGTGACACCATAGAGTTTCATGCAGAAATAAAGAGTTTAATGTTTGAAACACCCTCTTTATTTAAAGCAGTAATTCGGGCATAATGGTCTTGACGTTCCTGTTAAATACAGAATTTCTGTTAAACTGAACAAATCCAACATTTTCTCCGTCAAATATGAGATCTCCATCACATTAACTTTGAAACTTAAGACCAAGGATAAATGCAGCCTATTTGACTACTAAAGGACCTTGACCTTTGAATGACATGAAACTACTTTAACATGGCGGGGCTTCTTTAGTTTTGATATGCATGCCAAATATAAAATCTATATAATACCAAGATTTAAAAAGCCCATCCAAAAGTCTTTAACCTGGTGATAAGGGATAAATAAAGGCCAAATCTAAAACATTTTGTAGATGTGTTAATTAATTCGTAATTTTCTACATTATTCCTAAATATTGACCAACAAACACCTGTCCAAACTAGAAACAAGATATAGAGTAAAGGATTAAGACGCGAAATGTTTAAGAAATAGTTGCTATGGTGACACTTACTTCAGCTGTGGTTAACAAGCGAAATGTTTAAGAAATAGTTGCTATGGTAACACTTACTTCAGCTTCAGGGGGTGGTTAACAAGCGAAATGTTTAAGAAATAGTCTCTATGGTAACACTTACTTAAGATTCAGGGGGTGGTTAACAAGCGTAATGTTTAAGAAATAGTCTCTATGGTAACACTTACTTCAGCTTCAGGGGGTGGTTAACAAGCGTATTGTTTAAGAAATAGTCGCTATGGTAACACTTATTTCAGCTTCAGGGGTGGTTAACAAGCAAAATGTTTAAGAAATAGTCGCTATGGTAACGCTTACTTCAGCCTCAGGGGTGGTTAACAAGCGTAATGTATAAGAAATAGTCGCTATGGTAACACTTACTTCAGCTTCCTCCTCGGAATCCGATTTAAACTCGTCCTCCTCCATCTGACTGTCAGCTTGGGCCATTTTTGCTATCGAGTGCAACATCTCCGAAGCCTTGGCAAAACTGGCCAACCGATCTTCAATATTTTCTATTTTATCATCAGCTGACTCACTTTCATCTGCGGTGTCAAGTTTCTCTTCAAGGTCTAAGTTTGGGGAGAAATTGCTTGGATCTAAGTCATTTTCTTCTGACTTTGAAACACTGGCGTCCAACTCATTTTGGCTGCTTTTATCAGTGTCTTTATTAATATTGTTAGTGTCAATAGAACCAGAATTAATACCAGGTGTGCTACCACTACTAGAGTCTGAGATCACCCCATTCTGTTCTGTTGAATCCCCCTGTCTATGGTCCACTTCCCCATTTAAGTCTAAATTTGAATATGCATTATTTAAATTGTCTTGGCTAGCCACACCTTTATCAACACTTGCCCCGCCTCCATCAACACTAGTCTCGCCTTCAACACTAGCCACACCTTTATCAGCACTAGTCCCGCCTCCATCAATACCAGCCACACCTCTATCAGCACTAGTTCCGCCTCCATCAATACCAGCAACACCTCTACCAGCAATTTTAGCCCCGCCCCCAACAACAATATCATTAATTAAGTCAAGCCCAGGAATTACTGTAGAACTTGTGTCAAAACCAGAAAATGAACTATTACCAAAGAATGACTGATTGTTAGTGTCTGCAGTATGAAACAATGGATTTGATTGGTTCAGAGTGTCAGTGTTTTCCATTAGTGAATGTGATTGGTCAAGTTCATCTGCATTTTCTTTGTTCTCAAGCTTCTTCTCCTTTAGCTCTTTCATGATCTGAAGAAAGAAAAAATACATAAAAGACATTCATTGATCCCCCCATTGTTCTCACTAGGTGTGAAAATATAGGTAGATCATGAGAACATTGTGCAGGCAAGGGCTGAGAAATCTGAAGTTTTGTAAAAAGGCCCTTACATACTAGATCTCAAGGGTGTTTTCAATGCGTTTTACTAACCAAACTATCAAATGTATATTGCTGGCCTCACACGAAACGCCTGACTGATTATTTGCCTAGACGCTACCACCGTAAGTGCATGCTCTCCATGCTTTGACTCATACTGTCTATTGGGGTAGGTGTTACCACCCAAACTTGGTCAAGTAATGTCTTTAATCACTTCACTGCCATTAGGGTCTCAGATAAGAGCAGGGCTGCCATTTCTCCGGATTTTTCCTAAATCTTCGGATTTTTTTCTGGTACATGGTAGCTTAAAGCAAGCTTAAAGTAAAGCAGAATGCACCTTATGGCGCATTCTGCTTTACTTCCAGCCTGCTTTAAGTAGTCACATGTCAACAACACTAGAAACAGACTATGTGGTAAAGGTACGATTTGTAAAATCGCACTTTAAAAATACAAATTTGGAAAATTTAGGATTTTTCATGCCAACTTACGGCAACCCTGTAGGAGGGAGTAAACTGTACAAATCCAACATTTTCTCACTCATTTCAGCACCAAATCCTATGGTGTTACTACTTATTAGAATCATCTCAGAAGTAGTGACACTATATGGTTTAATGCAGAAATAAAGATTTTAGTTTTTGAAATACTCCCCCTTATCTGGAGCTCTGGCCGTTACACAAGCGGCTTTATCTAACTCCCTCATAAAATTCCCCACTCATATTTGAGTTCATGCTTAGCAAAAGCTCCAATCTGACCAATCAAATGCTTTATAATATGACAACGACTTACAATCTCTGTTGATCCGTCCCCAACTAGGAACAACTGTTTATATTTGCTGTAGATGTAATCCGCCTTCTTCTTTATCTGGTCACTGCCCTTGTACTTTCGACACTGTTATAAAGAATAACAAAAGATCCTGTTATCAGAGCTCCAGATCAGGGAAGTATTTCAAAACCTAAAATCTTTATTTTTGCTTTAAACCCTATGGTGTCACTACTCATTAGAATCGTCTCGACGAGACGATTCTAATGAGTGGTAACACCATAGGATTCGGTGATAAAATGAGTGCGAAAATGTTTGATTTGTTCAGTTTACTCTCCCTTATCTGGAGCCCTTGTTATATTATAACATGGTAAGACAAGGCATTAATACATTCAACCCAAACAACTACAATGCACCTCCCTACGACGACACCCAATGGGAGACATAGATTGTGGGTGTTGTTCGGAGGGAGACGTTATAGGGTGGGAAAAATAAGATTTGACCTATGTTTGCAAACAACCTGAAGTCAGATCTGTTCTATAAAGAATAACGAAAGAATCTGTTATATTATATCATAGTGGGACAAGGCATACACACATTCAACCCAAGTGACTAGTTATACGCATCATTAACAAACAGTGAACCTGTGAAAAAAACACTTGTTTTATGCAAACACTGAACCAGCATAGACCCTGATCAGAGGGCTCCTTTAATATTATAGAGCCCCCTGATAAGAGTCTGCACTGTTTGTCATTTTGTAATAGATTGTTATAATCGACCCTATAGCCATCACTGGACTGGACTTAATTGGAAGGTGGAATTGTTCATTAAAAGTTTCAGGGATGAATGTGTTTAAGAACACAAGATACTTCAGTAACAAACTTCATTGATGGAAAGAGATTGACGAGTGAAAAAATATTTCACAAGGTTCATAACTCTTACATCTGATGATCAGTAACTGTGAGAGTTATTTCCCCTGTGATACCAACAAGGTTCATAACTTTTACATCTGATGATCAGTAACTGTGAGAGTGATCTCCCCTGTGATACCTACCTTTTTAATGGTGTTCATTATGTCCCGATTCTTTCGTAACATGGCGTAGGTGACTGGCAGCTGATCGAGGTCTTCCATGACAGCAATACACTTGTCAATATCCTGGTACAAAAATCAAACAAGAATTCAAGGTCTCACAGAGCTCAAGGTAAGGGGAGTATTTCAACAAGAGGGCCTGAAGGCCCTGATATCGCTCACTATTTGTAATGAAGCCTGATAGCTTTACCTTTGAATTTCACCCGTTTTATTCTAAATCCATTCAAGTTTGTCGACCTACTGTAGTATAGTAGAGTAAATCAAAGGCAGATAACTAGAGCCTAAACAATACTGAAATTAAGCCTTTTTCTAGCATTTCAAAGTATATCAAGGGCAGGTAACTTTTGCCACAATGATTACATTTCAACAATAATTGCACTCCTTCGAGAACGTATAGCTACATCCTTTGTGTACAAGTATAATCAAAATCCATTGAAAACTGTAGTTGCAAGAGTGTAAACGCTGTAAAATATGGCATTTTCAGCAATTCAAAGGTAGATATCTCTTGATCTATTTGTCTGATTCCAACCATAATCACCCTTTTTCCAACTCTTATGGTCATATACAATCTGGGCAAGTTTGAGAGAGCTTGGATAAATATTGTGGCCTCTAGAGCGTAAACACTGTTAAATATATCATTTTCAGCAATTCAAAGGTAGATAACTCTTGACCTATTGATCCGATTACAACTAAAATTGAACTCATCCGAAGTCTTATAGTAATATACAATCTGAGTAAGTTTGAGAAAGATTGGATAAAATGTGTGGCCTCTAGAGTGTAAACATCGTCTGCTTTCAACCATAATCAAACTCATCTGAAATCTTATAGTAATATACAATCTGACTAAGTTTAAGAAAGATTTGATAAAAATTGTGAGCTCTAGAGTGTAAACACCGTTAAAAATGGCATTTTCAGCAATTCAAAGGTAGATTACTCTTGATCTATTTGTCCGATTTCAACTAAAATCAAACTCATCCGAACTCTTATGGTCATATACAATCTGGCCAGGTTTTAGAAAGATTGGATAAATACTGTGGCCTCTAGAGTGTAAACACTGTTAAATATGGCATTTTCAGCAGTTCAAAGGTAGATAACTCATGACCTATTGTTCTGATTTCAACCATAATCAAACTCCTCTGAATTCTTATGGTAATATACAATCTGAGCAAGTTTGAGATAGATTGGATAAAAATTGTGGTCTTAAGAGTGTAAACACTGTTAAATATGGAATTTTCAGCAATTCAAAGGTAGATAACTCTTGATTTGTAGGTCTAATTTCAACCATAATCAAACTCATCTGAACTCTTATGGTAATATTCAATTTGGGCAAGTTTAAGAAAGATTGGATAAATATTGTGGCCTCTAGAGTGTAAACACTGTTAAATATGGCATTTTCAGCAATTCAATGGTTGATAACTCTTGATCTATTGGTCTGATTTAAATCAGAATCAAACTCATTCGTACTCTTATAGTAATTAACAATCTGAGCAAGTTTGAGAAAGATTGAATAAAAATTGTGGCCTCTAGAGTGTAAACACTAAAATTGTTGACGACGGACGACGAACGACTGACGCCGGACATTCAAGGATTGCATAAGCTCACCCTGAGCTAGCTCAGGTGAGCTAACTAGAATTAGTCAAATAAAAAACAAGATTTCAATGTCTCACAGAGCTCCAGATAAAGGGGAGTATTTCAAAAGCTAAACTCTTTATTTCTGCATTAAACTCTATGGTGATTTAAGACAGAGACAAACAGAGGCTGATAAAGACAGTGAAAAAGACTATCTATCTCTATCTATGGGGCGCGCTGCTTGCACGGAATCGCATGACCAAACTCCTCCACTTGTCTCTGTTTTCCATCAGTGTTGGTAGATGTTCTACTGGGCAGTTAGCATCCTCACTCAGCTGATGGATGTACATCTTTCTTGGGCGGCCCACGTTGCTCTGTCCTTGTTTAGGTGTCCATAGTAGGACATCGCTGATTAGCTTGTCTTACTTCTCCAGCAGTGTCCTGTAAAGCGCATTCTTCTCTCTCTGATTGTATGGGAGATAGGTGGTAGATGTCCATATAGTTGCTGTTTTGTTGGATGCTCAGTCCAGGATTTATCGAGAGCTGCTCATAACATTCTGGTATAGTTTCCATCTATCCTTTTCTCTTTGCAAAACATTGTGATAAAGACAGATACAGATAATGATAGAGACGTGGATTCAAACTTAATAACATTTCAATTCTAGACCCGTTTGAGATCAGCTTGTCTTAAACATCGACTCATGACAGATCCTATATTTAAGACACACACAGACTGATAAAGACGGTTAGAATTGGTGGACAGTTAAAGATAATGACATCAAAAGAAAGAGAAATAGAGATTGTGGAAAATCACACAGACAAAGATAGAGTCAAAGACAGACAGAGACTGTGATTAAAACAGAGACATACACAGACAGTGAAACAGCCAAGTAGAGACAGTTGAGACTCACTGCGTTGCCGGCTTTCTGTAAAGAACGTTTGATCTCCACATCCATCTGTATCAGCTTATTCTCAATCTGGGCAACTAAAAATTAAATTATATACAGTAAAAACCTCTCTATTACGACCACTATGTTTTGTTAAATATTGGGTGTTTAAGGAAAGTGACTGCTTTCTTTTTTACTGTCACCTTGCTTTAACCCTTTACCCCATAGCCTGTTTCTAGTTTAGAAGACAGGTGACCACTTAAAGCAGGTTGAAAGTAATGCAGAATGTACTTAATCCTGACTGATTAAATTGGAACTATTTTCTTTAGTGTAGGAATAAATTAAATGCGCTAAAAGGCGCTTCTATGGTGGAAAGGGTTAAGCTGTCACCCGTCTTTAATACAACCAATTAACATTAGTTTTAGTGGTTGTAATAGAGATGTTTTACTGTAGTTCTAATATAATAACCAAACAAGAGGGTCATGATGGCCTTAGAGCTCCGTGGGGACATCAATGATCATGTTAAACTTGACCTAATGGCCTAATATTTGACCCTTCATGACCTACATCAACATTGACCTAGATTTTGTTAAAGCAAGCATTTCGACAAAGTTTCATTAAGATCCAATGAATTGTGCAAGTCTCTAGCATGTGATCAAGGTTTATCATGATTTGACCCAGTGACCTAGTTTTTGACCAGACATAATTCACATTCATAACAGATCTAGATTTTATTAAGGCAGATAATTTGACAAAATTTCATGAAGATCTACTGAGATTTGTAGCCTTTAGAGTGTTAACAATGTTTTTCTACAATTTGACCTAATTACCTAGTTTTATACTGGATATGACCCCAATTCAAACTTAACCTAAACTTCAATGAGACAAACATTTTCATCAAGTTTCAAGAAGATCTCTCGAGACTTGTAGCCTCTAAAGTGTTAAAATGGTGTTCCTATTTGACCTAGTTTTTAACAAGACATAACTCACATAGGAACCTGACAAAGATATTAACAGGGCTCCAGATTAGAGGGAGTAATCTGAACAAATCCAACATTTTCTCACTTATACAGCACCAAATCATATGTGACACCACAGAAATAAAGATTTTAAAATTCTCCCCTTATCTGGAGCCTTGTATTAATAAGGCAAACATTTTAACCAATTTTCATTTTTGTAGGCCCTACAGTGTTAACAAGGTTGTTCTGTGATTTGACCTAGTGACCTAGTTTTTGACACAACATGACCAATATTCGAAGTTGACCTAGATTTCCTCTAGACAAACATTGTCATTAAGTTTAATGAAGATCCACTGAAAATTGAATGTACCAGCTAAATGTTAGAGTCAGTTCTAGAACCATAAAAACATTGTTACAGTACATAGCCAACATGCACAGTCACAGAATGTACCATCCAAATGTCAGAGTCGGTTCCAGAACCATACATAGTACAGTGTTCCCTCCCGACAACGACCCTCTCAAAATGACTCCCTCCTTATATCGACCCTTGTCGTAGTTCCCTTAACCCTTTGAACCCTAGTCCCGCATATAGGCGTCATTTTCAAACAGTGAACATGTCAATAGTACACTTGTCCTGTGCAAACAGTGAAGACCCAGATCAGAGGGCTCCGAAAGGAGCCCTCTGATCAGGGTCTTCACTGTTTGTCATAATGCTAAACATTGACAAAAACAACCCTTAAAAGTCAGAAATGGACTAGACTAAAATGGAAACTGGAATTGTCCATTTAAAGTTTCAGGGAGGAAAGAGTTAACAGGACCAGTATATCCAACCTATTCATGGCTGCAATGTCGTCTGCTTATAATTGTCGTCTTCTGTTTTTCTCAAAGTAACACAATGGATATTTTGACAGAAAAAAACCCTTACTGACGAGTTACAAACAGCTTGAATCGTTACTCGGCGTATGTTCTGGATTCAGGCTGTTTGCAAATGTAAGTCAATGTCGCTCTATAACGACTCCCTCCGAGCAACACAAACAATTTTTGTCTACCATTGGTCGTCGTTGTATAGAGTTGGCGCTGTAACAGTACATAGCCATCCGTACAAGACACATTATATAGAACGTACCAACCATATACAGTGCTCCCTCTCTACAACGACATCCAGTGGGAGACACAGATTGTGTGTGTTGTTCGGAAGGAGTCGCTATAGAGAGGGAACGTCAAGACTTGGCTTATATTTGCAAACAGCTTGAATCCAGATTGCGTTACGCGGCGTCTGACCTGGATTCAAGCTGTTTGTCACTCATAATTATATATATTCTATTAAAGTGTCCACTTATATGTAATTTTAAGAAAAACAGCAGACGACAATTTTAAGCAGACGACATTGCATCAGTAAAAGCGTTAGACATAATTGTACGGTTTAGGGAACTGAGACAAGGGTCGTTGTAAGGAGGGAATCGTTGTTGGGAGGGCAGTTGTAGAGAGGGAGCGCTGTAGTACAGTTTGTTCCAGAACACCTACACATACAGCAACAACGACTAGCAACCCATATCCTCAAATAACGATATTTCAAATACGCCTATATACTGTCTCTTTTACTGAGATTTTGGAATTTGCATTTTGTCCCCAAAGGGAGGTTATTCATATCATAACTACACTGAACAGACGTTGTTTGTTCCCTTAACTCCCTGTTTTAATGTGCAACTGCAAATCCAATTATTTTTAGTCCATTTATTGACAATTGATTTCAATTATTCATGCATATTGCAAAATGACAAACACTGAAACTCTGACCAGAGGACTCATGTGTACTCTCTATATACACATTGTTTGTTAACCCATTTGTGCCCACGATCCCATATATGGGGCATAGGCAAACAGTGCAGACTCTGATCAGACGCCGCATTATGCGGCGTCTGATCAGAGTCTGCACTGTTAGCTGATAGGAATTTCAATATAAAACAAAATGAAAATATTAATTTTGACCAGGCATCCCTTTGATAAAAAAATGGACTAATCCAATATATAAACATGGAAGAATCCACTGGGCACAAATGGGTTAATGACGATTATACTCGTCGCTAGGTTTGATTTTTTTTTCATCCATAGCCAAAAGTGCAAATATTCTATACCCAAAAGTGTTTAAGGATGGTCACTTCTAAAGTGAAGAGCAAGGTTAAGGCTATTTCAGCTTTACTTTCTTTTTTGTTTAAGGCCTTTCGCTACCGGAAGTCGGTCTTGCGGGCGAGCGGATATGCGTCTTGACGACACAGACTTCTTCCGTACGTGCTTATACTAGAAAATTTATATAAAGGACATGTTGGTACGATTTAGTATAATCCTTCAAAACGCAGTCAGTACAGTGGTTGACTAGCAATTGAAAGGCCATAGGTTCGAGACCCATGCGATCCAAATATTTTTTTAAGTGTCCGATATATTGACTTCTCGATCCATAACAAGCAGTGATCAAGGGACATGTTTTGTTTTGTCTTCGTTGATTAGAATAAGTGATGTTATATACGGTCCAACTATATTTCCACTTACATGTACGTTTTAGTTTAATGACTTACAAGTCAATAAAATCGGTATACATGTATAAGATTTGATCGAACTATAAAGCCACACATTGAAGCTTTTCAAGATTGATATTGCCCATTATTATGTTTAAACAATATAATTAACCTTGTATGCAAGTCCATGAATAAATAATAATGCATTTTAATGACAGAATTTCAATTTTAAGGTAGGTAACTGTATTTCAACTTCTTTCCCATATTTTAATAAGAAAAACTGATATTACAACAAATCCTGACTGTAATATTTTCTAATTTTTTCTGACCAACTACTTCATCAACCATACATTTGAATAAAATGAAAAACAAAAACATTGAATGAGTCAGTTTTTTGTAATTCAATTTTTTAGCATTTTGCAAAATTTAAATAGCCGATAACATTTTTCTGAACACCTTTATTCAAAATGTTTTTAGCTTTTCTTGTAATGAATGCTGTGGACAGTTATTGGGCGAGATTTACAGTCATTAGCTTTATTTATTTTTGAGAAAAATCAAATCATAAAAAAAAATCCAGGTTTTTTCAGAAAAAGAGACCTAAAAGACAAACCACACGATAGATTTTGCCTATATTTTCACACATTGTTTCTTCGGCTATTATCATTCTTCATGAAAAGTTTCATACACATTGTATGGAAATTAAGCGCACATGCGAAGTACCTTAAGCTGCCACCAATATTTGATGCCACCAATGAATGTTTATTGGTTTGGAAGTTACATTAACACATTGAACCCTAGCGAAGAGTATACTCGTCATATACAAACATTATACCTATAAGAATACACTTGTTCTATACAAACAGTGCATACCATGATCAGAGGGCTCAATTGCAAACAGTTTGAAGCCTGATCAGACGCCGGGTAACCCGGTGTCTGATCAAGCTCCAACCTGACTGCCATTCAGGTTAACATTTATATATAAATTAGCCTTTAGAGTTGTACAATAGTGCCAATTTACACAATTTACTGAAATGCATAAAGGTGTTTCCTTTGCGTTTAAACTGGAAATAATAACATATTCGACATTGTATATCAGACGCATGCCTTTTTGGACAGGGAAAGTACATTGGAGAAAACGTTCTGCTTTCCCGTTTAAATGCAAACGAAACGCAAACGCATTGCACTAAAACATAGAAAAGGACACTTTTTCGACAAGTCTTACTATTCATGTTGATCTGAGTGGCAAACAGTTTGGAGCCTGATCAGACGCCGGGTTACCCGGCGTCTGATCTGGCTCCAAACTATTTGCACAGTAAATAATAGTTTTAGCGTAAACGCGATTACTGGGAAAGAATAACGTTTTCTCCACCGTAGAAACAAACCTTCAGTTGGTCCAGTTTGCTTCCTTGCATCGATCCACTCATATCGATAATGAAGAGGACATTGTTGGTGATGGGTTCTTGTATAGTGGGAGCCAGGAAATGTACAAAGTAACCATTCACTACCTGCAAGACAAAATGAAAATAGACATTAAATGTACAACGTAACGATTCAGTACCTGCAATACACACGTGATACAGACGTTAAGATACAAAGTAACCATTCACTATCTGCAATACACACGTGACATATACGTTAAACATACAAAATAAACATTCACTACTTCTAATACACATGTGAAACAGCCGTGAAATGTACAAGTAATCATAGACTACCTAAACAAAAGTAAAACAGCCGTTAAAAGTACAAAGTATTAGAAGTAATCATTAACTACCAGTAATACACAAGTGAAATATACCGCGTTGTCTGTACAAAACAACTATTTCACTAGCTGCAATACAAAAGTGAAACAGCCGTTAAATGTACAAAGTAATCAAAGACTCGGCCGTTTAAAGTACAAAGTATTGAAAGTAACCATTTACTACCTGTAATACACAATTGAAATGGCGGTTATATATAAAACAATAACCATTCCCTAACGGCAAAATACAAGTGAAACAACCTTTAAATGTACAAAGTAAACTTTTACTGCCTACAATACACAAGTGAATCATCCGTTAAATGTACAAAGTAACAAATCATTGGATTACAATACACAAGAGAAATATACATTTAAAATAAAAATTAACCATTTAACTACCTGCAATACATACACAAGTGAAATAGACTGTCAATATACAACGTATATTATTTAGACTACATAGAAAACAAAATAATCATTCACTGTCTGCAGTATATAGGCCGGTTTTGTTTTCAACTGGCAGGGCGGGGCTAACCTTAGGCAAAGATAAACTAATTTACTTTTGATTTTAGGGGTGATATGTATAGTTCCGTATTATATCGTTATTGTGCGATACTTTCATTTTGTTCAAAGAAACACAATTTATGCGTGCACCAACTTCCACGTGCAGTTGGTATATACAGTGCTCTCTCTCTCTCTACAACAACACCCAATGGAAGGCAAAGGTTGCGTGTGTTGTTCTTAGGGAATTGTGATAGGAAGAGAAATTAAGCCTTGTTAACATTTGCAAACAGCTTGATTCCAGATCAGACGCCGCGTAACGCGGCGTCTGATCTGAAATCAAGCCGTTTGTCATTCTTCATTATCTTCCTTGTGTCAAAATGTCCATTGATATATAATGTTGAGAAAAAAGGCAAACGATAACGGTAAATTCCAATAATAAAAGAGCGTGCTGTCGCCCCCAAAGTTGAAATGCAAAGGTCCGCAACGAAACATCGCCCTGACAGGTCAATAAAATCGGTCTATACAACGGTAAATGTTCATAGAAGACATTGCCTACAATGAAATAAAGAAGAGAGTCAACCACCATCATTTACCGATAGCCGGTAGCTGCCTAGAATATCGTTTTCCCTCGATGAGTTTTTCTTTTGTGAAAGAAAAAAGAGAAATGGGATGCCAGTGGAAAATACTTTAACCCTACTCTATAAATGCGTTTTGATTAAAACAGTCATTTGCATTGCAAACAGTTTGGAGCCAGATCAGATGACCGGTAATCCTGCGTACAGTGATAGAAATACATTTCAGAAGTTGTCTGGTTTTTCATTGATTCTTATTTCACTTATAGAACGTTAAGAGTTTCGTTTAAAAGTAAAAGAATAACGTATTCTTCGCCGTATGACTTCACATATGACATCAAAATGACGTATTCCGTAACTCATTATCCCCTGAAACTTCCAATGGAAAATTCCAGTTTGTAATAAAGACTGGTCCATTATCAACTATTTGGGGTTGTTTTTTATAATATTTTTCAAAATGATAAACAGTGTCTCCTGCAGGAGCCCTCTGATCAGGGACTTCACTGTTTGCATAGGACAAGTGTACTCTTTACAGGTACAGTTTTGGTAAAAGACGCATATATGCGTCACTAGGGGTCAATGAGTTAAGTATACCAGTAGATCTCCTGCATCCAGTGACCTCTCTATGTCATACTCCATAATGAAGTGCCCTGCTAGGCCTCTTTTGGACGCTGCCTCTTGATTATCAACGGTGGGAGAGTAGGTGATATAGGCGCTGCTGGGGGTCGGTCTAGTGATGACGGCAATTGGGCTCCCATCTGAAATCAAGTTTTGTTTTTGAATTTGTTATTACAGTGTTCCCATCCTACAATGGCTCTCTGAACAACGACTCCCTCTTTACAACGGCCCTTGCCGCAGTTCCCTAAACAAGAAAGTAGCTATAACGCTTTCACTGCTGTAAAGGCCTGCATAAAGTTCTCGTTTGCTATTTTTCTCACAGTTATACACTCAGTGCAAAAAGAAACGCACACTTTTATTACAATATTATCTGTATGTAGAAGGAACGTATTTGTGAAATAATATTTTCATTACAGTCAGTAGTTCCGTCTTGGGCTATCAATGTTGAAAATGGGAGGCTTATCATTGAATTGGTATCATCACAACCTGCACAAATCGGTGCGGTGTTTCCAACAGGCACTAGTTAACTCTTTCGCTGCCAAATAAATCGTGAGCTTTTTATCCCACCACTTTTTCTTTGTCGTCTGCTTCAATTTTGTTGTTTGCAAGATCGTTTCAAAGTAAGATTCAAAGTAGTATGACTTAAAGTATATCTATACTAGTGTCAAACAGTTTGGATCCTGATCAGACGCCGCGTTACGCGGCGTCTGATCAGGATCCAAACTGTTTGAAAACGCGCCTTTTGACGTCATTAAGAGTGAAAGGGTTAAAAGACAGCACAGTAATTTTAAGTATATGTTTTTTCTGAACTTGTTGCAGAATTAAATTGATCTCGAGATATGGTCTTAGTATCTTAAAAAAGTATCTTAATCTGCGCCTGAGCACGATGTGCGTTTCATTGTGTACTGAGTGTATATAAAATGGATGAATTGATAGACTGTTTGCAAATGTAAGCCAAGTCTTAATTTGTCCTCCATAGAACGACTCCCTCCGTACAACGCACATAATATGTGTCTCCCATTGGGTGTCGTTGTAGAGAGGGAGTGCTGTCAATACCGAAAACACGCTGGCATTTGTCATATAGTTAACATACCGTTAAGATGCCGCATAAAGGTGCGTCTGGTCAGAATCAAAACTGTTTGACACTCAAACCAATGCTGATAAAAAGTCAAGTGAAGCTCACTTATAACGAAGTCGTCGGGACCGTCTAAATTATTTCGTTATATCCAAATTTCGCTATATCAGGTCCATTTTACTATACTTTAATAAGAGAGGGGGGATACATTTTGTTTCGTTATATCCAGTATTTCGTTATATCCAAGTTCGTTATAAGCGAGCTTCACTGTAGATGAACATTATTATTAGTAGACGATATTATTGCGGTCACTGTGTTAAAAACGGCGATCACATTACCCCCATAGTTATACAGAAACCTCTATTAACCCATCACGCCATAAATGCCTTTTTAAGCTTTTTTATTTCACCACTGAAGACAATAGTGCAGTTCTAATTTATACAGTCTAGTGTAGGCTCATTTGCCGTCAAAAATGACTTTTTTTTTGGTAAAAGCAAAAACTCAACTGATTTTGAAAGAAGATGTTATAAGCTTTTAAAAAAAATAGGGTGCCATTTTTTCTTTTCATGTTAAGGGTCCGAAATCCAAGATGGCGCCCAAAATGGCCGCCGTTTAGCAATACTTCAATAATTTCGCTAGTACATATAGTACAATGACAAACAAAGTATCTAAATATAGGTTTTTGAACACAACAAGACAAATGGAATTATCACATTAAGACTAAAATTGACATTTCTATGCCTAATTCCAAGATGGCGTCCAAAATGGCTACCGTTTACACTAAATTCTACTTACTTTAACACCGTAGTCCATCCATACAAAGGTATTGGAAAAATTTTACAAATAAAATGTCTGTTTGATTAAAGTAATGTTTTGTTCACCCAGTAAACGCTACAAGTAAGTAAACAAACGAATCTTATAACTGTAGTGGAACTATGTGAGATCTTGTTCAGGAATTTTATGAACAATTAAATGCAATGGGTCACTTGCTTAAATCTTGCATCAACCAGTCTCAATTTGTGTCAACAATAATTGTATATACCAAAATGTTCATACAAGCATGTAGATTATGAAACTGCATGTAGCAATTGTGATACCTGTTGGCCATCAATGATATTCAAGATGGCGTCCAAGATGGCCGCCAAAACAGAATATTTCCCGAATATAATAACTATTACAATATACATACTCTCCAAAAGAGGCTTAAGTTGAAATTTATATTCCTACTTTCAAGATGTCTGTTTGGTTAAATGATTGATTGTCCACGTGGTATGCATTACAAGGAGGTAAACAATTTCTCTATTAACTATAGTGAAACCATATTCGACTTAGTTCTTGTTCAGAATTTTTAATAGCTATTGAATGCTAAAATCCGTCATCAACCGGTGTCTCTCTTTTTACAAATGATTCTTATATATCGAAATAATTGTACAAACGTGTAGATATGAGACTGCATGTTGCAACTGTGACATATGAGGGCCGACTTGAATTATTCAAGATGGCGCCCAAGATGGCCGCCAAAAACAAAAGATATCCAAAACATAATAACTATTACATTTCAATCAAAATGAGGCTAAAATTGAAATTCAAGATACATGTTTGATTAAATTTATTGTTCACATAGTAAAGCTTACAAGGAAATAAACGATTAACCTATTAACTATAGTGAAATCATATTAGTTTTGGTTCAGAATTTTTATGACCGAAAATGTGTAAAATGGCAAATGCTCAAATCCTGCATCAACCGATCTCTCTCTAAATGATTTTATATATCAAAATATTTGTACCAGCGTGTAGATTATGAACGTACATGTTGCAATTGTGATATCTAAGGGCCAAAGTTGTTATTCAAGATGGCGTCCGAGATGGCTGCCACAAACAAATATTATCTCTAACATCATAACTATTACAATAGTTTTCTTATATTTTTACTAAAAGTGTTGACAATTCCTTTAAATGTTACAAATGAGATAACATTATCACAGTAGACCATCTTAATCATAAATTGATCAACATTGTCGTCTGTTTAAGTTAATCCTTGGTTCAATATAAACGTATTTTAATTTCAGTCACTATCACTATGTGTAAAACTGTTTTTGCTTTCAACGTTTTGTAATTACCAAATAACCATAGAACGTTGACCCAACTGACACAATTGAAAATCAATTACTCTTATTCAATCCTCTTCCCATAGACTGTTGATGGAGGGGTTGAAAGGGGTCAACCTGGAACTCTCTGTTGCAACACCAGGGGCTGTCGAAAGAATTAGTCCTTTTTTCTCAAATCAAATTTTCTTTCTATTGCAACAGTGTTGCATGCAAACGAAAATTGAGTACTGTGCTCTTGGAAATCTAAAGGTTGATGTTGAAGCTTGATTTGCGTTACTGATCCTGGTATCAATCACTTTCGGCAGTTGTATCCAATGTAAAATGTTATCTGATCCGTAGTCAACAGAACTTGTATCTTCTATAAGTCAGACGTATTCTCATGGCAGTCGCTGTATTATCTGACTGTCCTGATATCTGTTCGATAGAAGTCCTAGATCGGTTGTGTAATCCAGGTCGTCTAGGACTGAGAGCATTGTCCACTACAAACCAATGCTTCCGTCTTCTCTCAACCACATTTCCCATGATACAGTCACTTGCAACGGAGAAGAGCTTCGCTTACAGAAAGCACATCTGCTTCACTCCAGTGTCCAATTTACTTTGAAGGGCTCGTTAAACTGCTTGTTGTGCATAACATGACACTCAATAGTGTTGTAAAAGGACCTTATGATATCCAACAATTTCTTTAGTATGCCATACTGTCTAAGTATCTTCCAGAGTGACTCACGGTTTAGACTAAAAAACGCCTTCTCAATGTCGATTAATAAAACTAAAAAAGAGGTATTCCATTTGTTAGAACCAAGATGTGCTCAATGTAAGATCTACCTTTCCCAGGGACATTTGCCTAAACTTGATGTAATATCGAATCAGTTGCAATATTAATGTAATGCTTTGAAGAAGACATTGCTAGTGGGTCTTTAAATTTGGAGACATCAACATATCGGGTTTAATTGCCTCCGGCCTTTGTTTTCTGAACATTACCCGGGTTAGGGTCAGTATGTCCACTGTTTGGTTGTGGACACTACCGTGGACTGCATGCTGGATACCTCTAACATCTTGAAGAGTGTGTCTTTACTTTTTTAGGCGGTACTTAAAACACTCTTCTTTACTAAGACATACTTACCTAAATTGTTCACTTCATCTAGTGCATTGCCATCTTTGTTTGTCAGTTACTTAGAAAGAAGTGCAATAATAAGTAGTTTCGACGTGTTTTGCCCATCGTCTTGGACGCCATCTTGAAATAGCAATGATGTTCTTAACATATCACATAAGCAGCATGCAGTTTCATAATCTATACACATGTAGTTAATGTTTGATATACATGTATAAAAGTCTTTGTTTGCAGAGAAAGGCTGGTTGATGTCGGATTTTAGCATTTGACATTTTGCATATTTTCGCTCATAAAAATTCAGAACAAGAACTAATAGTGTTGTACTTTAGTAGTAGATGTATTGTTTATTTACTTGTTATGGACACCAATTAAACAATCAATAAATTTAATGAAATATATATCTTGAAAGTAGTAATATAAATTTCAACTTAAGCTTTATTTTGAGATTCCATTTAGTTGTAATAGTTATTATGTTCCAGATATTTTGTGTTTGTGGCAGCCATCTTGGACGCCATCATGAATAACGAGATTGGCCCTTAAATACTACAACTGCAACATGCACGTTCATAAGCTACACGCTTGTACAAACATTTTGATACATACAATCATTCGTTTACAGAGAGAGAGATCGGTTGATGCAGGATTTGAGCATTTGCCACTTTACATAATTTCGTTCATAAAAATTCTGAACCAGAATTAATATGATTTCACTATAGTTTATAGGTTAATTGTTTGTTTCCTTGTTAGCTTTACTAGGTGAACTATTAGTCAATTTAATCAAACCGACATCTTGAAAAAAGGAATATCAATTTCAATTTTAGCCTCAGTTTGAATGAAATGTAATAGTTACTATGTTTGGATATCTTATGTTTTTGGCGGCCATCTTGGGCGCCATCTTGAATAACGAAGTCAACCCACATATGTCACAATTGTAACATGCATACTCATATCTACACGCTTGTACAAATATTTGGATATATAAAACTCATTTGTAAAAAGAGAGACACCGATTGATGCCGGATTTGAGCATTTGATATTTTGCTTGTTTCGTTTATAAAAATTGTGAACAAGAACTAACATGATTTAACTATAGTTAATATACAAATAGTTTACCGTGAAATGCATACCACGTGGACAATCAAATACTTTAACCAAACAGACATCTTGAAAGTAGGAATATAAATTTCAACTTAAGTCTCATTTTGAGAGTACATGTATTGTTATTATATTCGGAAATATTCTGTTTTTGGCGGCCATCTTGAACGCCATCTTGAATATCAATGATGACCAACAGATATCACAATTGCAACATGCAGTTTCATAATCTACATGCTTGTATGAACATTTTGGTATATATAATTAATTTTTGACACAAATTGAGACTGGTTGATGCAAGATTTAAGCAAGTGACCCATTGCATTTAATTGTTCATAAAATTCCTGAACAAGATCTCACATAGTTCCACTACAGTTATAAGATTCGTTTGTTTACTTACTGGTAGCATTTACTGAGTGAATAAAACATTACTTTAATCAAATAGACATTTTATTTGTAAATTTATTCCCAATACCTTTGTATGGATGGACTACGGTGTTAAAGTGAGTAGAATTTAGTGTAAACGGTAGCCATTTTGGACGCCATCTTGGAATTAGGCATAGAAATTTCAATATTAGTCCTAATTTGGTAATTCCATTTGTCTTGTTGTGTTCAAAAACCTATATTTAGATACTTTGTTTGTCATTGTACTATATGTACTAGCGAAATTATTGAAGTATTGTTAAACGGCGGCCATTTTGGACGCCATCTTGAATTTCGGACCCTTAAAATGAAAAGAAAAAATGGCACCCTATTATTTTTAAAAGCTTATAACATCTTCTTTCAAAATCAGTTGAGTTTTTGCTTTTACCAAAAAAAACCACGAAATTAGAAATGGGCCTAGACTAGTCATGCATATGCACCATAAGAATTATTGCCTACAGGAAAACCTCCGTATTACGCCCACTAAAAGAATGCGAATCGGTTCTATAACGTACATATTAAAGAAAGATGACAGTAAAACAGAAAAGCCCCTAGAGGGGATTTCTGTTTTGCTGTCACATAGCTTGAGCGGTCAACTGCCTCAAACATCTAATAATTAACACAATTTAGTGGTCGTAATAGAGAGATGGTCGTAATAAAGAGATGGTCGTAATAGAGAGGTGGTCGTAATAGCGAGGTGGTCGTAATAGTGAGATGGTCGTAATAGTGAGATTGTCGTAATAGAGATGTGGTCGTATTAGAGAGGTGGTCGTAATATAGAGATTATCGTAATGGAGAGGTGGTCGTAATAGAGAGGTGGTCGTAATAGAGAAGCAGTGAGGAAGTCGTAATAGAGAGGTGGTCGTAATAGAGAGGTTTTACTATACTTACCTTCAATGCGGTTACTCCTGTAAGAATTGACATTGGTTTGTATTCGCGGAACGTACAGTCTAGTGATGTCACGTGACTCCTCAATGGTGACGATCACCTGTCAATAATTGATTCATGTCTATTTCAAGAAAACAATATAGGAATAAACAACATCTTTTTGACATTCATGATGGTATGACTACATTTGCTTCGCAGGGCGTAAAGGGCGTTTACGTTAAACTTATCCCCCGAAGCTAATGTAGTCATACATGTACCGTCATGAGCGGCAAAAAGATGTTTATTCCTTATATTTATATTTTCTGTCTTATCCATTTAATGTGTAATTTGACCAGATTTGTTTTCATGTATATGAATATATCATATACCGGCCAAATAGGTTTGATAGATGTAATATCGATGTAATAGCCATTCCAGTTTCTTAATATGGTGTCAAAAGTAGTCCTCACTACATGTACTGTATTTGCATGATAATTTCAGGGTTTTACCTAGTAAACTTTCTCGCTGTGCTTTAAGAACGTTCATAACAAACTAAAACAAAAATTTCAATCTGAATATCCATTATCACAGCATATTTTAAACAATTAGGTGGCGCAAGTTTTTATACACGCTTTAGTAATTACACATAGCAACGCGAATAGCAACGCTGAAATGGGACTACACAGCGTATACACACACTAGACCGCTATCCGAAGCATATGTTAACTAGAACAATTTCGGCCGATACACAAACAATTACACATAGGATAGTTTAAATATGTCAGAACGGAACATAACGTTCCCAATTTAGAAAGTGTGAATGCATTATTTTGCTTTATGTTTGAGCGACATTCCTATGTAATTCTGGTGAACAAATTACTTGAAATTGTCAATTTCAAACCGTAGCTAGAAAACAACTTGTCTAATCTATAACTAGAACACCACTCACTCAAAGGGAGAGAAAGCGTACAGCTTTAATGAGCGTAATATGATAATCTCCCTTAAAAACAGCATTTTTTTTATTGCAATTTGATTTTACTTGAACTCTCTCCGGCTTTAAATAGGGGTTTCGAGATACCCAAACGGATAATCTAAAAGTAGATCCTAACTTGGTCGGTATCTCTCCACCGTATGGAAGATTTTCTTCGCGGCGGAGACTCCGCCCTCTTTCTAACTGGATGGAACTAGTTTCGATTTGTAGGTTCATCGAGCATTGACCTGCATATTTTTAATACGATTACATATAGACTTTACAGGGTGAATGTAAATATTATGTTATGGAGGCATAAACACAAACTATCACAGTCGATAATCTTGCTGTTTAAGACAAAATAAGCTTGGCCGTAACTGGCAAATATTTTCTGTATGACTTATTTTTCCTACTCTATTACAAACATAAATCAAAATGGCGACGGAAGTGTAACCATTATTTGATAATATACTGATCCAGATTCAAACTGTTAATTAAGAAATGTAATGCGACCATTCATAAATTGATGTAGAATTCATTTTATATGCAAATGAGCAGATTTAAGCGTTCCTTGACCGCTATATATATTCAACATATGACATACGCCTTTCATAAAGAAGTGTGTTTTCCTTAATGTTTTACATGCAATTTTTTCAATCATATTTTATTAATTTCAGGAAAACATCTGTTTTACGACCACTGGATCCAAGGTTATAAAGCTTTTCAGTTGAGTCTAAAGTCGTTCTCAAGCCTAGGCTAAAATCTGACCAATCAAATGCTTGAGAACACACCCAGACTCAGCTCAAACGCTTTATAACATTGAAGCCTTGAAATGAATTCAAGACATGTGATGGGTTGAAGCAAGAAAATGGAAAAGCAGAAAGTCCCTATATGTATCTTACCATGTATATCCCTCAACTTACTCCACCATTAAACCTAAAGATATTTCCTCAGTCCAATGATGGAGTCTCTCCCATTGTTCTCGATAGGCGAGAAAAAGCATGCAGCATAAGCTGCCAGCGTGTATACCAATCTCAGTTTATCTGGTGAGGCCCAGATAAACTCATGCTCTAGAGGCTTTTTAATGGTTAGTTCTAACAAAACTATCAAATATAAAGGTCGGGTCTTACACGAGACGCTTCAATGGTTCTTTGCTACAGGTATGTCCACAAGACCCATGCTTTTTGCAAGGAAATTGTCAGGCAAGGCGTTATGACCGAAAGGTCGTCTGGAGATGTCTTTAACACCGCTGTATGGACATAATTCACCTTTATATCTCTGACAGGCTGTTTTTGGATACTACAAACCTCTCTATTTAAGGGTATTTAAGACAGATAACAGCTTTAAGCAATAAAAAGGTAAACCAGAAAGCTCTGTAGGTGCTTTCTGCTTACTTTTACCTTGCTTTAAGCAAACACATGCACACAGCGCTCAAACTATATTAATATATATTGCACGTACGCTATTAGTGTGTCTTAAAATGTCTCTCTCTTATGCTTTCCAACCCTACGCCACTCCATTTCCTCTGTAGAGACATGACTCACCTTGAAACCCCTGTCTTGAAATGCATTCATCCCCCACCTCTCCCACTATTTCAACTATAGAGTCAGGACTCACCTTGAGATTTCAAACAGGCTGCCCTGGATTAATGAATAGCTTATATTGGTAGACACTTAGCACTCTCTTCAGTTTCTCCCCACCCGCTGTAGATACAGGACTCACCTTCAGATCTCTGACTGGCTGACATGGATAAATAAAGACCTTGTGTTGGTAGACACCTAGCACCCTCTTCAGTATCTACCCCACCCATCCACTAGACTGTAGATACAGAACTCACCTTCAGATCTCTGACAGGTTGACCTGGGTTAATGAAGACCTTATGTTGGTAGACACCTAGCACTCTCTTCAATATCTCCTCATCCACCCCACTCCACTGTAGATACGGAACTCACCTTGAGATCTCTGACAGGTTGACCTGGGTTAATGAAGACCTTATGTTGGTAGACACCCATCACCATCTTCAGTATCTACCCCACCCACCCACTCCACTGTACTCACCTTCAGATCTCTGAAATGAGCTCTGATATTGGTAGACAACCAGAACTCTCTTCAGCAGCCCCCACCCGTCCCACCCCTCTGTAGATACAAGACTATCCTTGTGATCTGTAACAGGCTGGCCTGGGTTAATGCAGACCTTTGTTTGGTAGCACTCTCTTCAGTATCTACCCCACCCTTCCCAGCACAATGTAGATACAGAACTCACCTTGAGATCTCTGACAGGCTGACCTGGGTTAATGAAGACCTTATGTTGGTAGACACCCAGTACCCTCTTCAGCAGCTCCTGGTAGGTCAGGTTAAAGGTCACCTTGCTAAATGCCGCCACGTTCACCTGTACCTTAAAACTTTTGCTGTCTCTTGGCCTTTAAGAGATTAAAATAAAGGATGAGGACCCCTAATGAGATAGGAATAAAAATCGGTACTCTACGTGCAGCGATCGACCATCTGCCGACCCGTTACAAAATACGAACCAAGATTCGGAACGAATCGACATTCTACGAGAATTACCGATCGCTGTCCGTCGAGTTTCCGATATTGACCGACATTGTCCGATCACGTTAGTGGCCCTCAACCTTAATATTTATCGATAGCTCCATAAAATGTAACCCTTAACATGCTGAATTGTCATTTGCTTCAAATTGGTCATCTGCGAAAAATATCAAACTCTAAATTTAAGATATTTGAACTGCAGGAGACTTAAGAATGAGGGTCTAATCTGGATCCAAACTATTTGTAAAATAGTGCTCATTCTTGTTAGCACAGTAAGAGTTTCCATTTCAAATTCAAATTCAAATTTCTTTATTTCAGATCTCAGTTTACATATGTTAATACATGAGACAGTTATATAATATATGGTGTGGTCTAATACGCAGTTACCGCCTCGAATCATAAATATCCCTACACTACATAAAGTAGTCCTTAGCTTGGAAGGTCCGGAAAAAAATAATGGATATAGTTTTAAGTATAATTCTAGATAGACGTTTAAGTCTGCCAAATTAATCGTGAGAGTTTTACCCCTTAACCGTATTATTGCCCTTTGCGTCAATAGTGTTGTCTGTCAGATCCTTTAAAAGTAAGATTCAATGTAGTATAACTTAAGAACTATCGATACAAGTGTCAGGATCTAAACTGTTTGCAAAGTCGTATTTTGGCGCCGTTGGCAGTGAAAGTAAATTGAAATTTAGTCAAAGGGTTCCCTTAAATGCTTTAAGTGGTCATATGTTTTCCAAACTCAGCAAAGGCGATGGGGGAAATGGTTAAAGAGACAAAACAATCAGACTTGTCCTAAAACAATGTAAATCAGACACGTAATTTTTAGTTTATGAAAAGGATTTAAGTTGCTTACGCTATTCCTACCCATTTACGCGTGTATCTATGCGTAAGAAACTCATAGTGAACGGTTAACGGACGGTTAACGAACGGTTAACGCCTAACGATTTTAACGCATTTAAACGCGTTAATAAACGATTATATCAGAGATGTTGCGATTGGTGCGTCAGTTTTTCCGTTTCACGCGGAGATTTCAGATTTTATCGATGATTGCCGTTATTTCGAGAAATTATATAAATTCAGACAGTTTTAATCTCGATCATAATGCTGAGTGACTCGGCATCTGAACCAGATGCTTTCTGTTTGATATTTATTAAAACAATTCCTTCCATGTTGATTTCTTTGCAAACGGTTTGAATCCAGATCAGACGACTAGCTGTATAGATCGGCATAGCATCAGGATCCAAACTGACAGCTTTGAATAAACACGCAATACTTTTCAAAATAGTTTAACACTAGCGATTTGGATGTAGATGAGACGCCGAGTAGTTCGGTTCTTATGTTTTACAGCCAAGAATGAAGCATACGTTCTTTATTTCATTTTTACAGTTTGGCTCTAGATGAGATGCCGAGTTACGGGAGTCTCATCCGTATTCGAACTATACAGATATATTTTACTTTGATGAGAGAGTATAATAACTGACACATACTCGCAGATATGATTTGGTTTATTTGGTTTATATTTCAATCAAACCCAATTAGGATACTTACTTTGATAATCGCAGTTTTATTACCCCATATCCGGTTCGTTACGCAACACGCTTAGCGGCCTGTCCTGTAACTAACAGCATGTCACACGAGCTATTTGGAATTCCGCATGTTCACAGTAAAAGGTAAAGGTGGAGTTTATAAAGTCTGCTATTATATACATATTCTGCCGACTTTTACATATAAAGTAACTCAGCATCTGATCTGGATCCAAACTTTTATGCAAAGCAGACACTCAGTAATTTGACATCTGATCGGGATCCAACCATTGCTCGGGATCACATGCTTAGTAAGTTGGTGTTTTGTAAGATTATATTTACTGATCAGTAACGCTTTTTGCTGAATTCTTAAGTAGGCATCCGGGTTCTTTTAAACGCGTTAAGAAACGCGTAAAGAAACGGCTAGAAACGGCGTTTAACAAAACGGATAAAAAAGCGTAAGAAACGCGTAAGAAACGCATAAAGTGGGTAGGAATAGCGTATTTACTACTGTAACACTTTATTAAAGAAACATAGCATAATGAGTATGGAGTGGACTCGAACCGAGTGCACCCAAGTGAATGTCCTAATGCTTAGAAGTATGTCACATGTGTCGTATGCAAACAATGTAGACCAAAACCATAGTTTAAAAAATATGTTAAAAAAAGTTCTACATAGTTAAGCTTTGCTAGACTTTAAAATAAACTGGAATTGTCAATTGGAAGTTTCAGGGAAGACTGAGTTAGACTGTCCCATATCATTCATACAATCGATTAGCTTTCATTTTAACATTCGTATAACTAGGTAAGAGTGAGGTTGGGCGCACCTAAACCCAGGTTTAACCCCCCAGTGGTTGTTAATAATTAATCTATAATTAATTATTGATTGCTACTGACCGTACCAAGGCGGGCTCCTATGTTCACTTTGCTTTATGTTTGTCTTGCGTGTGTTTTCTATTTAGTGTGTGGATGAAGAAATGGTATTGCGTGCGTGTGTGTGTGTATGTGTGTTATGGTATGACTATGTGTGTGTGTGTGTGTGTGTGTGTGTGTGTGTTTTGCTTGAGAGGTGGGAGTATTGTTTGTGTTACGTTTCCTGCTTGAGTCTTTTTCGTATGTATTAACTACTATTCTTGCCATATAGATTAGATGGATTACCTCGGTTACTCCGAATTATTAACTAAATCTAAACAACAGTCGAATGTTGATACTCTAGACTCACTTAACTCGGTTCAATCAGGGCTCCAGATAAGGGGAGTATTTCAAAAACTAAAATCTTTATTTTTGCTTTAAACCCTATGGTGTCGAAGAGACGATTCTAATGAGTAGTAACACCATAGGGTTTAGTGCTAAAACAAGTGAAAAATGTTGGATTTGTGCAGTTTACTCCCTCTTATCTGGAGTGCTGTCAATTATCATTAGTTCTGCTTTTATTCAATAGAAAATATCCGTATTCCAATGTGAAGACGTGGTCTAGCCTCGTTTTAACTTTGAAACACGGATGTGTTCGACCCATTACCCCATTAATTCGCCTTTTTACGCCTCTTTTTTATTTCTCCATCCAAGAAAACAATTCCATTTTATATAGTCATGAATACGTATCATAAGAATATTTTATATATCCTAGAAGATAATAGCTTCAAGCCGGCTGAAAGTAAAGTTGAATGCACCTAAAGGCGCATTCTGCTTTACTTGCAACCTGTTTTAATTGATCATCTTTCTTTAATACCAAACATTTGCTACATGTATAGGATAGTGGTTTAAGCGACCTCGAGATATCGACGTTTTGGCTATACTTGTATCTTTATTTACTCTTTACTGACGAGTCCGGTTGACTGGCCCTTTTTCTTGGCCCTTTGGAACTGTTTTTCTGCCGCTTCCTTTTCGTCAACTACACCACTGTACACGAGCCCGTCAATCTCCCTTAAACACAAAACAGGCGATTAACCTCTTTATCCCTTTCATGATCAAATCGTTCGGGAGTTTTATACCCCATCACCGCTTTATTGTCGTATGCTTTAGTACACAGGGACCCGACACGATTGATTGTTGAGAGAAAACAATGTCAGAAGGTATCGTAGAGACAAGGGGTACAACTGATCGTCAGTATATTCTCACCATATCTCGACAAAATTGTCATAAGGTATATATAGTCTTTAGAGTCTCTATATGTACCTTCTGACATTTTTTTCTCTCAAAAATCAATCATGTTGGGTCCCTGTGGTCAAAAACGTATATATATGGAACTGTATGACTGTCGTGCTCGATATTACCGCCTAAACAAGCGTACAGTTGTGGTCAATGCTGTGTCGGCTGTGAACGAACACCTGTCCCGTTTTCCGAAAATCGGTGATTTTAGTGAGTAGACACAGTTACTGTTCAAGGTGCATGCTTACAGTTGGTTTTATGTTATGTTTTTATGGAAGGGCATTATATTAGCTAGACAGAAATGCAAAAAGGGTGTCGTTTCATTAGTTATTATTCATGATATGCCTGGTTTTATAGAGATAGGGTGAGAATATATTGACGATCAGTTGTACCCCTTGTCTCTATATATACCTGCTGACAATTTTTTTTCTCTAAAAATCAATCGTGTCGGGTCCCTGTGCTTTAGTATTGTTGTCTTCAAGATTAAGATAAGTTTCAAAGTTAGATTTAAGGTTGTATGACTTTAAATAAATATCGACAAGAGTTTCAAACAGTGAGGATCCTGATCAGACGCCGCGTTACGCGGCATCTGATCAGGATCCACACTGTTTGCAAACGAGCTTTATGACGTCATCGATGGCATAAGGGTTAAAACAAGCTCACTGTGTAACTCGGCGTCTGATCTGGATCTAGACTGTTTCAAATGCTAAAATAAAGGCGTTTTGACCATTGAATATTGAATAGAGTGTCGATCAGTTTGGGTATTGATCTGATCAGGATCCAATCTGGTTTTACCCTTTCATATCAAGTTTAACGTGAGGTTGTTATCCCTTCACCGCCATATTGTCATCTGCTTCAATATTGCTGTCTGCAATATAATTCAAAGTTAGATTAAAGTAAGTATAAAAGTCGTTATATCACAACAAATGGCAAGCAATTTTGATCGTGATCAGACGCCGCGTTACTTGATGTCCAATCAGGACGGGAATATCTAGACAGGGCTGCCATAAGTTGACATGAAAAATCCTAAGATTTTTCAAGTGCGATTGAACAAATCGTACCTTTACCCATTAGCCTTTTTCTTGTTTTGTTGACATGCGACTACTTAAAGCTGGCTGTAAGTAAAGCAGAATGCGCCTAAGGGCGCATTCTGCTTTACTTTCAGCCTGCTTTAAGCTACTATGTACTGGGGAAAATCCGGAAATTTAGGAAAAATCCAGAGAAATGGCAGCCCTGTTTAGATAAGTTTCGCAGAGGAGACGGGGCATATTTTTCATTCGCGAATTAATCTTGGAACTCGGACAGCAAACATAATATTATGGCGGATTTTTTTTCACAAATTTGTTCTTAACCGACGTATGCCATCCTATTAGCGGAAACCATACTTACCAACTAAAATTTCCCTTTATTAAAGATATAAATTGCAAGAAAATTAATATACCTTATAAACAGAAGCTGTTAGCATTTCTTTATGACAAAAAATCCGATATGTATCCTAATTTGAAAATTACGTTTCTTCCAAATGACGTCAAATCGGCATTTCGCGCCAAACTGTCAAAGGTTGATGACCTTAGAATGTAAACAATGGAACTTATTTTTTTGCTTTCGAATGTACACAGCTTCAGTAAAACGGTCATGGCTCTTCCTTATAGGGTACACATTATTCGTGTTATCAACCTCTAATATGGATTAAACATTCAGACGTACTAACAAAATGTTCATTTAATACGATGAATGACCTCTGCCAAGTCCACTACCTACATTGTAAAGTCGGAGATGAAAGCTTCCTCTGGTAGTATGACCTTGAATACAGCTTCATTTGATCTGTTAGCTAGGTTGGCTACACGACTGGTGATCAACGTGGTTGCAAATCGAAGCTGGATGTCCGACCGTATGTGTAGAGAGTATATATTGATACCCTGAAATTAGATCATGTACAGCGGAGATGACGTCATTAGAGAGTAGATATTTATACCCTGAAATTAGATCATGTACAGCGGAGATGACGTCATTAGAGAGTAGCTATTTATACCATGAAATTAGAACATGTATTGGGGAGAAAACTAGATAACTGCACTGAAATTTAAACATGAGCAGTAAAGCAGACGGTATGAAATAGAAGATAATAATACCCTGAAATTAGAACATGTATAGCAGAGAAGACGTTAAAGGCGATGATATAACTTTGCCCTAAAATAGAAACGTATACAGTGGATATGACGTCATTAGCGAGACGATATATATACCCTAACAAAACAACGTATACAGTTGAGATGACGTCATTAACGAGAATATCTATATACCCTATAATAAGAACGTATACAGTAGAGATGACATCATTAGAGAGAATATATATATACCCTAAAATAAGAACGTATACAGTGGAGATGACGTCATTAGAGGGAAGATATCTATACCCTAACAAAACAACGTATACAGTGGATATGACGTCATTAACGAGAATATCTATATACCCTATAATAAGAACGTATACAGTGGATATGACATCATTAGAGAGAAGATATATATACCCTAAAATAAGAACGTATACAGTGGAGATGACGTCATAAGCGAGAAGAAATATATACCCTAAAATAAGAACGTATATACAGTTGAGATGACGTCATTAGAGGGAAGATATATATACCCTAAAAAACAACGTATACAGTGGATATGATGTCATTAACGAGAATATATATATACCCTAAAATAAGAACGTATACAGTGGATATGACATCATTAGCGAGAAGATATATATACCCTAAACAAGAAATATCTTTAGAAAAGATATTCAGCGGAATGGGTGATGGAATTCATGCTGTTGATGGGTGTGCAAAATTGTATTAAATTAATCGGAGGTTTTCAAAGAATTGTAATATCTTGGATTGAAAAGCAAAAAATACACATTCAAGGATATAGCATAACTCTGAATAAAAAACTATGAATGTACAGAAATGCAAAACAATAATATAACCCATATCCTAGCTGCTGGTAGGAGATCCTCAGATTAAACTATGTTGTTCTATATATCAAACTTCATTCATGGGGAGTTTCTTGAAACAAACTATGACTAGATAAACTGTGCATGCCCATGCAGAACAGTCTGCTCTGCTTTACAAGTTCTATAAAACTTCACTCTTGTAAATAAATGATGAAACAACACAATTGTGTAAAACTCATTTGAGGCCATTTATTATATTGCTATCAATGTATGGTAAATTTGTACAAATAGCTAACAATTAAAATAAATTGGAGGTAAACCATTAGTAAACAAAACACCTAGCTACCACTGTCTATCTATAAAAAGAAACATGATGTCATCAGCTCAGTATTACACATTGTCTTTGCCTCTATTAAATTTACACTCACATCAGTGCATAAACCTGCCAGGCTACAGTTTCAGGGCTCCAGATAAGAGGGGAGTAAATTGAACAAATCTAACCTCCTCACTTATTTCAGCACCAACCCCTATGGTGTTACCACTCATTTTTCTCGTCTCGAAGAGACAATTCAAATGAGTTGGACACCATAGGGTTTAATGCACAAATAAAGTGTTTAAGTTTTGAAATAATTCTCTTATCTGGAGCCCTGGCTACTATCCAATCAGACAATTCAGGTTCAACAGGTGCTCTTAGTTCTAAATTTCTGATCAAATATGATTGGTTCAAATGTTTATCTAAATAGAAATGTGTGTCTAAATAGATAATAGACAGCTCCGCTGAAAAACACCGTATACAGTGAAGATGACGTCATAAGAGAGAAGAGATATATACCCTAAAATAAGAACGTATACAGTGGATATGACGTCATTAGCAAGAAGATATATATACCCTAAAATAAGAACGTATACAGTAGATATGACGTCATTAGCGAGAAGATATATATACCCTAAAATAAGGGCATGTACAGCGACGATGACGTTATTAGAGTAATTAACTACATATACCTTGAAATCAGAGTATACCATGGAAGTGAATAGTGTAACTACCTCTTTCATTGCCTTACTCCGAGTACAAAAGTTATTTACAAACAGTTTTGATCCAGATCAGACGCCGCGTCAATCCTTGTCTGATCTGCATCCAAACATTTTGGCACTTATTTCAATATTTCTTAAGACAGAAAACCTCAAATTTAAACTTGAGAAATACAGTGGAGAATCTGTTATTCTTTCCCGTTTAAACGCAAACGTACGCAAACGCAAAGCACTAAAACGTAGAAAAGTACAACTTTTGGACAATTCTGATAATTCATGTTTATCTTGGTGGCAAACAGTTTGGAGCCTGATCAGACGCCGGGTTACCCGGCGTCTGATCTGGCTCCAAACTGTTTGTATTGTAAATAATAGTTTTAGCGTAAACGCGTTTATTGGGAAAGAATAACAGATTCTCAACTGTAATAGCAAACGACAATTATTGTTGAAATTGATGACGTCGTGGCAGGGACGGGTTCAATGAGATTTCACGAACAGTCAAATCTGTATTAACTCATTATCCCCTGAAACTTCCAATGGACAAGTCCAGTTTGCTATAAAGGCTGATCCATTTTCAACTTTAGGGTTGTTTTTTTATGTTATTTTACAAAATGACAATCAGTGAAGACCCTGATCAGAGGGCTCCCGCAGGAGCCCTCTGATCAGGGGCTTCACTGTTTGCATAAGACAAGTGCATTCTTCACAGGTACATTTTTAGTAAAAGACGCATATATGCGGCACTAGGGCTCAATGAGTTAAACGATCACTGACTGGAGTTGCATGGTGATCTTTAAAGAGAAATGAAAGCTAATTACAAGACAAAGGTAACACAGAAGGTTCCTATGGGAGTCTTCATTATACTTTTGTGCTGCATTAAGTTGTCATGTGCCTTTTAAAAATGTATATACCATTTTTCAATGATCGTTTATTACAGGTTGACTTTTAACTCAATCAGGAATAAGTTAGCTGAGGGTGTAATATTCTAATCTGTCTCTACACTGTTATAGTGGTGAAAACGTTATTAAAACGCAAACGCATTGCAATAACTTGGGTAAAAATGACAACGTTTTTGGAAAACTGACGACTCATTTTAATCTGGATGGCAAACAGTTTGGGGTTTGATCAGACGCCGGGTTACAAACTGTTTCCAACTGAAATAATAGTTTTAGCGTAACTTAGGCGTTTAGTTGGAAAGTATGACGTTTTCTCCACTGTATCCTTTATTCAAAATATGTGTCCTTTGTCTTAAAATGAATTCTGCTTTACTTTCAGCCTGCTATAAGATAGATAGATAGAGTTTATTCAGGTAACAATATGCATATCATGGCAACCAACAATAAGTATACACAGATCACACAAAACGTAACAAATCATGTACACTCAGCACAAAAAGAAACGCACATTTTTTATCAAAATTTATCTTTATGTAGAAGAAACGTATTTGTGAATTGTTGTTAAATCATTATTGAATGTGTAGCATCACAACCTGTACTAATCGGTGCGATGTTTTAAACAAGCTGTAGTTAATTATTTAGCTGCCAAATTAATCGTGAGGTTTTACCCCTTCGCCGTTTAATTGTCGTCTGCTTCAATTTTGTTGTTTGCAAGATCGTTTCAAAGTAAAATTCGATGTAGAATGACTTAAAGCAAATCGATACGAGTGTCAAACAGTTTGGATCCTGATCAGTGATCAGGATTCAAACTGTTTGCAAATGCGCGTTTTAGCGTTATTAAGAGTGAAAGGGTTAAAAAGCAACTCACTGGTTTTGAGATTTTTGTTTCTGAACTTGTTACAAAATTAAATCAATCTTGAGATGTGGTATTAGTACTCTAATTTTCTTCAAGAAAAGATTCTTAATCTGCGCCTGAGCACGATGTGCGTTTCTTTTTGCAATGAGTGTATACAAATGTAGAGATTCATGCACACCATTACCAAGGATATACCCAAAAAAAGGAAAATCATTTCCCTTATTTCCATTGTGGTCCTTGATATTGGTGACTGTAGTCATTCATACCCTAGCCTTTGGAAAATATAATTTTCTTCGGTTAGAAGAAAATTACTTTACCTTGTTCCGGAATAAGTATACGCTAAGGGGCGTTAGTAGTAGCGCACGAAGTTTTCGTGCGTGGCAAGTAACTGTATATTGGTCATTCAGCTTTGGGAGATCCACTGGACAACACACATTAAATTTTAAATTTATTGGGGTATCAGAGCAGATATTTTATGTTGTAATAATTGATTATACAATCATGATTCTGGATGTATTTCAGTTTTGATTAACCAGATACAAATGGTTTTATTACGTATAACATGTTGTTGTCATGAATCTGCATATGGGTCTGCCCAAGTGCTCTAATCAAGTTTACAATAAATATTATAAAATATTTGTTGACTTCGTTGTAAGACGTGTTCAGGTAAGAGGAAGGTACATTTCATGCCTTTAAATGGTCCTTGTTGATGACTTTGTATTAAGGGGCTACATTTCATCTGCATTACTCTTGCCTTACATGAAGACCTAACCTGTCTAGAATAATACAGTGCTCTCTCCCGATAGCGACCTTCCCCTCAACGATTCCCTCCGTACAACGACCCTTGCCGCTGTTCCCCCCAAAACAAGATAATTATGTCAAACCTTTTAAACGGCTGCAAAATCGTCTGCTTAAAATTATCGTCTGCTGTTTTTTTTAGAGTTACATAATGGACATTTTGACAGAAAACCCTATGTGACAAGTGACAAACAGCTTGAATCCAGATCAGACGCCGCGTAACGCGGCGTCTGATCTGGATTCAAACTGTTTGCAAAGGTAAGCCACTTTCCCTCCGTAAAGCGAGTCCCTCCGAAAAACGCACACCCTCTGTGTCTCACATTAGGTGTCGTTGTAGAGAGACAAGGCTGTACAAATATTGCGCTTTTAAATGATCACTTAAAACATGAGGTTTGACTGTACATAAAATGTTTATGTTGGTGAGTGTCTATACTGTTATCAATTGATCTAGATACTTGTCCGTTGTCTCAATGGTCTCTTGTTTTTTTCTTGATGTTCAATATCTTGATACGACAAACAAACCATAGTTTCCTTTCATAAAGGGGTTTCGGAAATATGCAGATATCTGGGTTAAGCATATTTCCCTATAATTTGTTTTCAGTTTTGAAAATAGTGTTTGCTTAAGGTGGTTTGACAGCGGGCGGCCCGCATCTCGAGTTCCGGAAATGCTGATGACTTTCACCTGCTCGTTTCGGCACAAGCTTATTGTAGAAAATTTACATTAAGAAAAGTTTGATAAGCTTCAGTGTCTTCTTTGTTAGCGCAGTAGGTAGAGTGATGGACTAGCAATCCAAAGGTTCTGTTTTTCTCAAAGTTACATAATGGACATTTTGACAGAAAAACTTAATGACAAGTGACAAACAGCTTGAATTATTTTGGTTATATTGACGATATATATACATTCTATCCATAGAAGCAAGTGAGTGACTTTTTCACCTTAAACGTCAAAGACACACCTGTTTATGCCTTTAAATAATTCCTTCACTGAAGAAAAATATGTACGCTGAACTCCTTCGTCCCTGAAACCTTTAATGGAAAATTCCAATTTCAAAATACGTCCAGTCAATTTTTGACTATTCGTATTTTAACAATATATTTCAAAATGACAAACAGTGTAGACTCAAACGCTATCCACAAAAATGTAAAAAAAATATCCTTTTTTTTTCTTTCTTTTTTTTAACTTTTTTTAAAGAATTATTTTAATCTTATTTGCAATCAGTTTGGAACCGGATCAGATGTCGGGCTACCTGGCGTTTGATCTGGCTCCGAACTGTTCGCAAGTAAGATTACAATTTAAACGTAAATGCGTTTAATAGGAAAGATTACCTCTTCTCCCCTGTTTGTTATATCCCTATTCCACTAGGCGGCGCACTGTGGCGATCTACTCGCTCGGAAGGAGATATTGGGCGATGTAAGTGTATTTAGGATCTGATTACGATCAGATAACGCTCCGGTGGCGATCCATTACGATCTATCAGATCCAAGAATGATTTCGTGGATATTGGTCGCCATTACGCAAACATTTTGGACTCTTTCATGATCAGTTTGCGCTCATGGGTTATTATTATGCGATCCAATTGCGTTCTATTGGCGCTCCGATGGCGACCACTGAGCTTTAACCCTTTCACCGCCAAATTATTTTTGAGTTTTTTACCCCTACACCGTTATTGTGTCGTCTGCTTCAATATTATAGTCTGCAATATGATTTCAAAGTTAGAATTAAGAGAGTATGACACAAGAAATATAGAAACGGGTGTCAAACAGTTTTGATCCTGATCAGACGCCGCGTAAAGCGGCGTCTGATCAGGATCAAAACTGTTTGCAAATTCGACTTTAGGCGATTCTGGCGGTGAAAGGGTTAAGGCGTTTAAGCAAGATGCGATAGCGATATCGGCAACCGATGGAGATCTATTAGCACTTTATGCAATCCGTTTAGGAAAAAAACTCATAAAACCTTTGGCGCTCTGCCACACTCATTAGTTTTACGTTTTGCAGTAGTAGATCAATAGCAATACATATATCAGCCGTCTTGTTTCCATGTATCCACATAATGCAGAAGGCATGTAATGCAGACAGCTCCTTTAAGAGCTTTCTTCATTATCTTCGTATTGCATGGAACTACCACATGATCTCTGGGCCTACTACTGAACCTTTAATGCACATCAGTTTTACATTCTTATACTGTTCGGTGGTGTATATGTATAACGGTTTGGATCCGAATGAGAGTAACATCATACAATTTGGATCTATTGATAAAAAGTACTATATAGAGAACCACTATCAGATCGCCTAGGAGGGCAAAATATCTATAAATCGGCTTTACTATAAAATGATGGCGCTCTTATGTGATGCGATAGTAGTCTAGTTACGATATTTGCGATTCTTTAGCGCTCCGATGGCGACTTAGGCGAGTAAGTAGCGATGGTGTGGCGTTCTAGTTGGAGCGCGGATATTTGTGCAGAGGAGTAAACCGACGGCGACTTTGGCGATCATGGGGATCTGATAGAGATTCATCAGAGACCGGGTGTCGATTCTAGCGATCCAGTCGCTCTATTCGGCGATCTGTGGCGTAGATCGCCACCAAGTGGAATTGGGGTATTTTTGCACGCGTACGTATGGAGGAATTATATCATGTCCTTTTAACTACACATTAGTTAAAGATGGGAAATAAATTTTGTTTGTTATCGCAAAAATTCGTAATATCATTTTTCGTTACAAGCGAACTTCACTATATCCTACTATACTTCATATTACCTCACCGTTTTGGCAGAAGCAGCTGCAACCAGCAACAGAAACCCAACGCCACAAGCCAACATCCTTGCAGAAACTGTCAGGTCACGTGGTTCAGTGTGTATGAATACCGGATTGCACTTATACATTAGAGATGTCATTCTTTCCCGTTTAACCCTTTTCCCTATAGAAGCGACTTTTAGCGTATTTAATTTATTCCTCCGCTGAAAAAAATAGTTCCAGTTTATACCCTCATGAACAATTACCAGAACAAACATGTTATATAGCCTTGCAGATGGTAGTTGAAAGCGGGCTGAAAGTAAAGCAGAATGTGCCTTAGGGCATATTCTGCTTTACTTTCAACCTGCTTTAAGTGATCACCTGTATTCAATATTATAAAACTGTTATTGGGTACAGGGTTAAACGAAACTTAATGAAACCGCGATACAATAACATTTAGGAAACAATATTTCGAAAGCGCTGACAACTGCTTTTTCTTTTGGGTGACAAGCAGTTTGGAGCCACACCAGACGACGGATTCATATGCGTCTGATAAGGCTCCAAACGTTTTGCAATGGAAATGGTTTTACAGTGTTCCCTCCCTACAACGGCCTTCCGAACAGCGATTCACTCGTTAAAACAATGTTTGCTACTGTCCCCAAACAAGACAATAACATGCATGTCAAAAACTGTCACTGCTGCAATACCGTCTGCTTAACCCCTTCACTGCCGTGACGTCATCAATTTTGAACAATTGTCGTCTGCTTTTATTTCTCAAATTTAAATTTTAGGTATTTTGATTTAAGAAATATTGAAATGAGTGTCAAACAGTTTGGATCCTGATCAGACGCCGCGTCACGCGGCGTTTGATCAGGATCTAAACGGTTTGCAAATAACCATCGTACTCAGGGTAAGGCAGCGAAGGGGTTAAGATTGTCGTTTGCTATTTTTTCTCAAATTTACGTATTGTAAATTTTGACAGAAGAAACATAAAGACGAGTGACAAACAGTTTGAACTTAGATCAGACGCCGCGTTACGCGGCGTCTGATCTGGGTTAAAACTGTTTGCACACCAAGTCATTCTCAGCCATCTCAGGGTATTAATTTTCACTCCCTATATGTAATAATTCCCTCCGAACAACACACACAATATTTGTCTCCCTTTGGTTGATGTTGTAGAGAGGCATCACCGTATTATCAAATGCGCTTTATTTTGGAAAAAGATAACATCTACACTGTACGATTCGCCCTGTGAAAAAGGAGAACTCGGAAATAGACTAGTCTGAATAACAAGGTCTGCTTTCGCTGTTTCCTGTTGATTATCTGAATGAATCATTCATTGGTTCACACGAATTTACAGTGCTCCCTACCTACAACGGCCATCCCTCCCAACAACGACGTGCTCCCTCCCTACAACAGCCCTCCTAACAACGATGTGCTTCCTGTCTACAACGACCCTTCCAACAACGACTTCCTTCTTACATCAATGCCTGCCGCTGTTCATTCAAAATAAAAATTATATTTAACACTTTCAATTCTGCAATACCGTCTGCTTAAAATTGTCGTCTGCTGTTTTTTCTCAAATCATAATGGAAATGTCGACAAAAGAAATATAATGACGAGTGAAAAACAGCTTGAATCCTGATCATACGCCGCGTTACGCTGTTTGCAAATGTATGACAAGTCTAAATGTTTCCTCCCTACAGCAACTCCCTCCGAACAACACACATACTCTTTGTCTCCCACTGGGTGTTGTTGTAGAGAGGGAGCACTGTACAGTGGAGAAAACGTTATTCTTTCCCAATAAACGCGTTTACGCTAAAACTATTATTTCTATTGCAAACAGTTTGGAGCCAGATCAGACGCCGGGTAACCCGGCGTCTGATCAGGCTCCAAACTGTTTGTCATCAAGATAAACAGGAATTATCAGAATTGTCCAAAAGTTGCACTTTTCTACGTTTTAGTGTTTTGCGTTTGCGTTTCGTTTCGTTTAAACGGGAAAGAATAACGTATTCTCCACTGTACAATAGGGAAGACTGTATTCTCCCCCCCCCCCCCCCCCCCCCCCAGTTTAAACTTATCTTTAGTACTCATCTACAGTGCTCCCACTCTACAACGACACCCAAAGGGAGACAAAGAATGTGTGTTGTTCGGAGGGAGTTAATTGTTATGGAGTAGGAAATTGGCTTACAGTTGCAAACAGCTTGAATCCAGATCAGACGCCGCGTTACGCGGTGTCTGGTCTGGGTCCAAACTGTTGGTCACTCATTATTATGTGTCTCCTGTCAAAATGTCTAATACCTTACTTTGAGAAAAAATAGCAGACGACAATTTTAAGCAGACGATATTGCAGCAAGGAAAGGGTTAGCCATACTCGTCTTGTTTTGAGGAACGGCTGCAATCATTGTTGTTAGGAGGGAACCGTTGTTAAGAGAGTCGTTGTAGGAAGGGGGGACTGTAATACAGTTGCGCAGATTTACAAACGTTTAAACCCTTCACTGTCCGCAGTCTCCTGACGTCTGCTTTTATTTCTTAAATTTAAATTTAAGGTGTTTTTAACTTAAGAATATTAAAATGGATTTATCCAACAGTTTAGATCCTGATCAGACATCGCGTTACACGGCGTCTGATAAGGATCAAAACTGTTTGCAAATAGCACTTGCACTCGGGTATGGCAGTATCTAGTTTAACCCTTATCCTGCGGTAATATCGTCTGCTTCGAAATTGTCGTCTGCAAAGTTTATGAAATCTAGATTTATACAATTCTAAGTGAATAAAAACCTAAAGACGAGTGTCAAACAGTTTGCATCAAGATCAGACGCCGCGTTATGCGGCGTCTTATCTGGATCCAAACTGTTTGCAAAAGTCTGTAAAGTCGCGATCAAAGTATACATATAATTAAGCGGGTTGGGTCACGAGTCCAAACAAAAATTCTCTCCTAATTCGGAGCATTTGTCATAGTGGTAGTGGTTTATATTTGTTTAAGGAATTGATAACTAGATTGCTTAAATGGATGTAAATATATGAATAAAGAGTAAAAGTAAAGTACGAATAATACATATCTACATTAACCCTTACAATGTATCATGATGAATTGTCGTCTCTTTAGAATATATCGTCTGCGAAAATAGCTAACATTATATTTATTCGTTTTTAAAATTGAGAAAATATTAATATGAGTGGCAAACAATTTGGATCCAGATCTGATGCAGCGTTACGTAGCGTCTGATCTGGATCCAAGCTGTTTGCAAGTACTAGCCATGTCGTGCTTAGCAAGATACTGGTTGATAACTACGGTCAAATCTCGTTAATCCATTGCCACATAGCCTGTTTCTAGTTTATAAGATACTAGTAGCTGACCACTTAAAGCAGATTGAAAGTAAAGCAGAATGTGTCTTACTGTCAGCCTACCTTAAAGATGTTTTCATAGCTCATTATTAGTGTTTTCTTCTGACTTGACATAGTTATTTTTAGATTGGAACATTCTAAAACTTTAAAAGGGATGAGTATTCCCTACATTCAGCAAGAAACATTGATAGCTGTGTTTATTGTGCACAGTATACAGTAGAAAATACATTTTTCTTTCCCGTTTAAACGCAAACGCAATGCACGTAACTGTGGAAATTTACTTTTAGAAGTTTAAACTATTTTTTTTTAATCTGAGTAGCAAATAGGTTGGAGCCTGATCAAAGGCCGGGTTACCCGGCGTCTGATCTGGCTCCAATCTGTTTGCAATGGAAATAATAGTTTTGTATACAAATGCGTTTATTGGGAGAGAATAAAATATCAGTAAAGTTAGCGCAGCGGTCTCGTGCTGCACGGGAACCATACTTATTTTAAGTAGGAAAGTGTACGATGATGGAGTCGATGTTACCTTGCTTACAGTGGAGAAAATTTTATTCTTTCCCAATAAACGCGTTAACGCTAACACCATGATTTCAATTGCAAACAGTTTGGTGCAGATCAGACGCCGGGTAACCCGGCGTCTGATCACGCACCAAACTGTTTGCCGCTCAGACTAACATGAATGGTCAGAATTGTCTAAAGGTTGTCCATTTATGCGTATTATTGCGATGCGTTTGCGTTCGTTTGCGTTTAAACGGGAAAGAATAACGTTTTCTCCACCGTTACCTTAATGGTTATGAACTATTCTGTTCTAAAAATAACCCAGAAAGTCAGGGAAATCGGATCGATCTCGTGACTCTTATACGCAGATACCCCCCGCAGAACTATTCAAAAAGTGTCATCTTACATTCTGATACCGGACACTTTTTTCTGTTACCGGACAGTTTTACTTTCTGTTATTGTATACTTTTTACGGGCGTGGTGCACGTGGTGAGCATGATGTCACCTGTATAACTCTTGCACTGCCCGGGAATAGACGAGCTTACCCTTGTAATGCTACAGTGGAGAAAACGTGATTATTTACCAATAAACGCGTTTACTCTTAAAGTATTAATTCCATTGCAAACAGTTTGGAACCTGATCAGACGTCGGGTAACCCGGCGTCTGATCAGTCTCCAAACTATTTGCCAAATTAAAACAAATAATTAAAAATATCAAGTAGATCTGCCGATTGGCTAACATTTGCAAATATTTTGGGTCCAGAGAAGACGCCGCGTTACGCGGCATGTGATCTGGATCCAAATTGTTCGGCATTCAAATTCAAAACAGGACAGGATCCAAACTAATAACACTTGTTTCATTATCCGTGCAGTCAAAGCCCGGCATTTTGCGTTGGAAAATAAATGAAGATGGCAATTTCAAAGCAGGCGACAATATGGCAGTGGAAGAGTAAAAAACGCATTTTAATAGTGTGCCTGTTCGGGAGAAAAACCTCTGGCCCTTGGTTTGATTATAAAGGGGTGGAAAATTAATTATATCGGGCTAAAATGATAAGGTTTACCGTTAAAATATTGATTGATCTTAATGCTAAAGCCCGTTTCACATCAGCCGTACGACAGTCGTACGACCGGTTTTCATGGGTTAATCGCAAGGTTTCGTACGACAACCGTACGGCAGCCGTGCGAATTTTCAACGTCGCACGGCAGCCGCAACGTCGCAAGCTGGGTTTTCAGCATGTCAATTTTCCTTGCGATCACCATGCGATTTTTGCAGGTCGTAAGGCAGCCGTACGGCTGCCGTAAGACACCCGTACGTTTGACGTACGATTTATGATACTGTCATGGCTAAATTTAGTCAAATATATTCGTGCGTTAGTCTTACGATGACCGTACGAACACCGTGCGGCTGCCGTACGTTTTGTCGCAACATCGCAACAAGGCTTCTGCGAAACGTATGGCTGCCGTACGACTCGCACGGCGCCGTACGACCGTCTTGCGGAGATTGGGCGTGGTCCCACCCCTATAAAAGCAGCTGCGCTAAAACTAGCTCACAGAAGCTGTGTAGTAATCAGAGAGGTCACATCAACAGCTGCCTCCAAAAAAAGGGAAGGGAAAATATGTTGTACCCCATGATAAATATGAGCAGCCGACCGAAGATCCGGCGAGTTCAGGGTCCGACGAGGAAAACACAAGTTCCTATCGAAGCCGCGCAACTGGATGGACCTTGTACGTATATTTCGTACTATGTATACAGTATGGGGTAACAATAAGGGGGAACCAGTATTGCAATATACTGTAATATATTGTTCCAAATTGTAAGTATAAAAAGTTGGATAGAAGTTAGTCTTGAAAACTTATTTGTAGCAGTAAAATAATACAATGAGTGCTTAAAATACAAGGGGAGAGTCCAAATTAACATAGACATTTGTTGTGAATGTTATAACTGTCACATCATTACATTCAAATTAACAGGTCATCCCTTCTCGTATGTGCCCAAATAAAATATAAAATATTGCTATACGAAAAACTGTATTGAAATACGTATGTCTAAGAGGCGTCTAACAATGTATTGCGGTGTTGTTACGCCCCTACTGAATAGCATCAATTATTATTGGAAAACATAGTTTATCTTCTGTTCTGGCTCGACTCGAAACCTACGGCATATAAACAAAAAAATACCAAGAACAGTTCTCTAATTCGCGATAATGCACTGCAAGCGCGGCATTCGATCGACCGTGCAATTAATGAATGAATTTCCTTAAATCACGTGATGTAAACACGTAGTAAATCTGAGAATCGACACTTCCAGTTGTTCACCGGTGCCATTTCGTCAAGTAACAGCACCATTAACCTGAACATTTAAAATTAAAGTTCAGTCTCCGGTTTTACTCAGTTAAAAGTTAAATTTCAACCACATGTGTTTCTATCTGTTCCATGTTCAAATTTAGCACAGTCGAAAGTGCTTTCACTTTTCTAAATTTGTAAACACGATATCTTTGGCATAAAGATGTCCAGATATAATGCAAATGGTATCGTTGTTCGCTTCAAGATGACAGATAAACCATAATTGAGTTGAAATTGTTGTTTCTGTTGAGTTTACGTCCTTTACTTTTAGAATGTCAAGGGTGAAAAAGCAGCGAAAGTTGTTGAAAGTTAATGCAGTAGCCAAAATGGCGTATCATATGCCAACATTCCGGTGTTGGGTATTCTCCGGGGAATTTTGTTTTAAAAGAATCATGTTAGAATCGAAGTAATTGTACACGATCGTGCATTAAATCATTGTCAGTCGTTGATATTTGGGTAATGATATCACTCGACCTAAATACCCCGTTATACATCAACTTCTAATTGTGATCTAATACACAATAATGCACAGCTACGAATTCGTTCTTTTTTAAATGTTACATATTAGTTTTGTTACACTTAACATCCCCATTCGTTCGCTTCCTTTTAACAGCGGAAAAGCGTCATCTCCTAGAATGAAATAAGGGATGTTCTTGTCATCGTGTGGGAGTGGTTATCTAGGGCTGACCGTAGGGAGCTCTCAAGGAAGATTCCTGCATCGGACGCTAATCCGTTGCTTCCCATACTTATCCACAGGAACTTGTACTCTGCATCTACCATACCTAGCAGCACAATGGAGCAAACTCCCTTGTAATTATAAGATTCGCTTCCAGACAGATCCGGCTGGTGTTGTATGCAACCCTAAAAGCGTACTGTAAGCATTTGAAACTCATCCCTGTGGCAGAAAAACGAGTGTTCACATCAGCTTCTCTCCAGGCTCGATGTAAAACGACCTCTCTTTGACTTGGTGATATGCGAGCTGACACGTAGCAGCAACTCGGCAAACATATTGCGGCTTTTCCTTATGTAGCTGATGTTGTCGTCCTCGAACTCCTTATCTAGCTCCCGAAAGAGGGTATAGTTGTGTCCAAACAGCCTACGTCGCTCAGTCCATGGCTTGACTCACCAACGCCTCTCACGCCTTCTCTGGTGTTGACGCTCACGGATAAGAATGGCCAAAGTAGCATCATGGCGTTCTTCTTCATCTTGAATTATTCTCCTTGATATTGCAACATCCACAACCTGAGGTTGAATGGCCGATATTGCCAAATTCTAATGAGCAAGTGACGACAGTTTCAGTTTTGCCTTTACATTTATACCCTCATTGGGGGATTATTCGTAAAATAAACGTACGAATGACGTGAGTCATTCGTACGGCAGCCGTACGGCGACCGAAAGAGAATATCCGAATTCGTACGGCAGCCTTGCGGCTGTCTTGCACATTCGCACGGCTGCTGTGCGACCATCTTGCGGCTGTCGTGCGAATTTTACACCACGTTTTTCCTATATTCTCGTTAAAATTAGTACGACTCGTGAGACAACCGTACGGTGTTCGTGTGGCAGTCTTGCGTGGTCTACGGCCGACACGAATTTGAAATCCCTTGCTGCGATTTGTCTTGCGATACACTGGACCTGAGAAATCGTACGAAATAAAAATCGTACGGCTGATGTGAAAATGGCTTAAATGCTTAAAAAGGAAATGCCACCTAAACTGATAAATACAACGCTTACCTTTATAGCTGAGTACTGTACAATCAGGACTCGGTACAACGACACAGTTCGTTCCCAACAAAAATGTCATTGTAACGAGTTTGTCGTTATATTGAACCTCATATATATAGCTTTGTGCAGGTTCGTTCCCATGGAATTTGTGTCGGTAAGTGAGTATTCCGTTGTAACGGATGTCGTTGTATTGAGTCCTGATTGTACTAACTCGGAGCGTAGATAAACAAATACATGCAAGTAGTTATTTTACGGCATGACCTAGCACACAGGCTGCACGGTATGCTCGTGCAAGTTAGACAAAAAGACCAATGAAAAATATAGTTGGTTTACGTGTATTATAATGATTTAGAAGTATATATTTTAATTTACTATATATTAAATTGACCACAATCATTATTTACTCGGTGTAAAATAGTTATTAAAATCTTCGTATAAGTCAGAAACCGATACTCGTTCGCTTCAAAAGAGTCCGCTAACAAGGGTAAGAGTACTGTTTCGCTCGGACGAACAACAACGATGCAATCGGCTTCGCCTCGGACACCTTGTTGTTCTTCCTCGCGAAACAATACTCTTACCCTTGTTAGCGGACTCTTTTGAAGCGAAACTCGAACGGTATCTATTACTTATTCGACCTTGCGGAAACTCTCGGAAGCCGACACGAAGATTTGTTATGTAAACAAAAAGCTTATTTTTCCAACCACGGAATAATACAAGATCAGTGTATAATTCTGTGTTCCAACCATCTCGATAAGAAATCGGCACATTTATGTATGGTTCTTAAAGAAAGAGGGGGGGGCATGTTTCAGGCACCTGACAACGGATTTCGCTTAGTTTTAATACATAAAAAATGTTCTTATATAAGAAATTGCGCGATTTAAACATAAATTTGGGCGACATTCTGGCTTAAAGGTGGTGGTTTGACAGCAGGCGGCCCGCATCTCGAGTTCCGGAAATGCTGATGACTTTCACATGATCTTTTCGGCACATGCTTATAAAAGAAAATTTAGATAAAGAAACGTTTGATAAGATTCGGTGTTTTCTTTGCTAGGGCAGTTGGTAGAGTGATTGAGTAGCAATCCAAAGGTTCTAGGTTCGAGTCCCACTCGCTTCAAAACATTTTTTTTTAAATAAACTGTCCGATTTTATTGACTAGTCAATCAATAACGCAGTAATCAAAAGGCCACAACCAGAAATTTCTTCTCCAATTTGCCAGAACCCAGTTTTACCGACACTCCTTCTTCATAGACGGGATCCGCCTCTGGCACGCTCTACCTCAGACAGTCATCAACATCTTCAGGTCAAGGATGCAGGCTGTCCAGCTCCGTCAATCGTCCGTACCAGCTTTTATCTTTTATTTGCACTGTACAAATGAAATTTTATTTATCACCGACTTTTTGCTTCTGCGCACACACATTTTAGTCACGGTACGATTATACACCAGAGTGTGTTCCTGTACCTTAAAGGAAGAAGAAGAAGATTTTTTGTTATTTGAAATTTAGTGACTTTTTCAGAATTTGACTTTTTTAAAATATTGATATTTCCAGAAAATATGTCATGAAATATTTTTGTTTGCTCAATATCTTATAGTATCTGTACAGTTTACTCCAATATACAGAAGTTATTGAGTTATATTATTTTTTATCACATAAATGACCTCCCAGACTGTGTAAAATCATCAGTGCGACTGTTCGCAGATGACTGCTTACTTTACCGAACAATCGAGAACAATTTAGACCAAGAAAAACTACAGACAGACCTAAAAAACATAGAAACATGGGCACAAAATTGGGGAATGAGATTCAATGCAAAAAATGCTACATACTCTCCATAAGCAAAACGTTATCCAAATTCTACCAATTGGATAACCACTTCCTACAAGAAGTACAAGATAATCCATATTTAGGCATACAAATTTCAAAAGACCTTAAATGGAATGTTCACATAAGTAACGTATGTAAAAAAGCAAACTCCACTCTAGGATTCCTGAGAAGTAACCTTAGAAGTGTTCCAGAAAAATGCAGAAAAAACGGCATACATTTCAGTAGTAGGATCAATCATGGAGTATGGCGCAACAATATGGGATCCTTACCTCAAGGGGGGCATAGACAAACTAGAAAAAATCCAAAACCGGGCTGTCAGATTCATTAAAAAGAATAACAAGGACAGAGAGACAGGAGCTGTCACAAAAATGAGAGAGCAGCTGGAACTGGAGACCCTTGAAGACCGGAGACTAAGCCTCCGCCTGATACTCATGTATAAGGTGGTAGAGGGATTGGTACCAGCCTTGCCAACATCCACATTCACAAAACCGGCAAAACCAAAGAGAAACATCAAAGCTACCAAATTTAAAGACTTCAGGACAAACAATATAAAAGAAAACCAAGTATGCAACAACACAAGAGCACTTGTAGTTCCAAATAGCAAAACCCCTCAATATAAACACTCATTCTTTGTGGACACCATGATTCAGTGGAACAAACTGCCAGACAGCATAGTGCATGCTGATTCCGTAGAGGCTTTTAAGACAGCCCTACGAGATCATCGTCAATAATATTGGTGTCAATTCTCACCGTCGTGTAAAAGCCTTAATAGGATGCTACGTACGACGTATTGATTTAGATTCAGAAACGTGCAAAATATAGAGGTCCGTAAAAATCGTACGGCCCACTGGGCATTTTTTTTTCTTTCAACGATTGTTCACTCTCCATTTGGTATATTTCAATTTAATCAAGGTTTCAAAGAAGTCTGACAGGGAATAAGCAGACCCACGAACCACCTTAAACCTGTAGGATGGGCCGTTTTGACCCATGGGTCGTTTTGACTCGGGGCCGTTTTGACCCGGTACGTACCGGCAAGGTGTCCGCGTTAATTAAGTCTGTCAGCGTTTTACCTAACCGGAAACGCGTTGTTAGTTACAGGGTTAGTTACAGTTACCCCCGTTGACTTCCCTCGATCTCCAAATCTGATCACGACTGAATAATTAACTAAAATTGGGATTTCACTAAGCTTGCGGATTAATAAAGGTAAGATATATATGCCTTATGTTACATTTAGCAATTCTTGGCAAGCTGTTTTAATAGAAAATATCTCCGATGTTTATAAACGAGAAAACTTTACCAGGAAGTATCCTGGTTCACCCAATTACCGGTGATCTAAGGATTCGTCTGACTATTTCTCATCAATTAATAAGGTTTTTAACTAAAAAATATATTAAACATATAAAGTAAACATTTCTTTATGATTTTCAGCTTTAATATATAAATACACCCATAATTTGACATAAATAATCATAGTCAACTGTAGCGAGTGCGCCGCCATGTTTGTTTTGGTTACTCGTCCTATTATCGGTGATGAGGTAAAATGACACCCGGAATAATTTTCAGGTATCGGCTTGAACTTCTATCAAACATTATTAAGAAAGGCTATCTGTTAACATAATTTTTAACTGAAAAGTTGTAATATTTTCCGTCACATTTTTTCACAGTGGGGGCAATGGAATATGTCACATTATACAAATAGGTTAAATGGTTTTATATGGGGAGAAAATGATTTATCTTGCGTAATTAATAAAAAAATGCACACTTTCCCTTTAGGAAAGTTTTTTTTGCTTTATACACATTAATCTTGAGCAGCAGCCGAAAGATAAATGGAAGTTACGATTTTACACATGCGCGTAGCGGCGCTATGCGGGATACTCGGAAGTCACCGGTAATAGGATGTCCACGGTAAACGGGTCAATGGCGGTAATTATCATAGATATCTTCAGGGGCGTGTCTGGACCAATTTTAAGTTTACGCACTTTGGTTAGGGGGGTCCGGGGGCATGCTCCCCCTGGATTTTTTTTTCGTTGGAAAGCCGTACGTGCATTTTGAGGGGTATTTAGATTATAAAAATCTTAATAAATTTATAGTGAAACTAGTTTTTTATATCATACCCCTCAGTCACAATGCACATACGGCTGTTTGATGTCATAAAATACATAAATCATTTTTAGATATATGTAAAACACAAAATATAAGAGCTATAAGAATATTCTGTGCTTGAACTAAACTGTTAAACTATTTAATTAACAGGGTGTCCACACTTTTAGTGAAGCAAAATTTCCTGACTAAAATAAATTTTCCCTGACTAACCAACTCTGTGTGTACGGTTCTGACATGTATTAGCCTCCTCCTCCCCTCCATCAGGAACGTACATGTATATATACGTTCCTTCCCCCACCTTTTATATACATGTAACCAACTGCAATTACGTTATCCTCTATTCATGTTTCACTTTTGTCTGTTTACTTTCCCTTGACTTTACCTTCTATTGTACTTGTTTTACATACATGCACATGCATTTTCAAAACTTATTTACACTTTTGAATGAGTGCTTGAAATGCATATCAATTTGACAAAATACAGAGAAAGATGTTTGCTCTCCTGACCTCCCCCTTTGTATGAAGGAAAATACGATTGGGGCAAACGTCAGGGGCGTAGCTAAACAAAATAAGTGCATGCAACTTTACTAGGGGATTCGAGGGGAAACTCCATGGGAAAATGTTACTCCTAAATGGTTTCTGGTCAAACCAGGTAAATTACTACCAAAAATTTATGTAATAATTCGACTCCTAAAAATCTTTTATATTTTTGACTGATTATCTTCTGGCAATTTTTCTCTAACCCCTACCCTCACAAATAAGTGTACACACTCTTACTAGGGGGCATGCTTCCCTGGGAAAATTTTGATTTCTAGATGGTCTCTGGTGCATTTCTGGGGGCGTTTCGCACATTCAATATACACTCAGTGCAAAAAGAAACGCACACTTTTATACAATATTATCTGTATGTAGAAGGAACGTATTTGTGAAATAATTTTTTCATTACAGTCAGTAGTTCCGTCTTGGGCTATCAATGTTGAAAATGGGAGGTTTATCATTGAATTGGTATCATCACAACCTGTACAAATCGGTGCGGTGTTTTCAACAGGCACTAGTTAACTCTTTCGCTGCCAAATTTATCGTGAATTTTTTATCCCACCACCGTTTCATTGTCGTCTGCTTCAATTTTGTTGTTTGCAAGATCGTTTCAAAGTAAGATTCAAAGTAGTATGACTTAAAGTATATCTATACGAGTGTCAAACAGTTTGGATCCTGATCAGACGCCGCGTTACGCGGCGTCTGATCAGGATCCAAACTGTTTGAAAACGCGCCTTTTGACGTCATTAAGAGTGAAAGGGTTAAAATACAGCACAGTAATTTTAAGTTTATGTTTTGTCTAAACTTGTGGCAGAATTAAATTGATCTTGCGATATGGTCTTAGTATCTTAAAAAAGTATCTTAATCTGCGCCTGAGTACAATGTGCGTTTCTTTTTGTACTGAGTGTAGGTGCAATACTAACATAAATCTATGTCAAAATTCTGCTACTATTACTAATAGTTAAAATTGTAAGAAACACTTTAAATTGTTTTGGGCAATTTTACTAGGTAAAATCTACATTCTCGTAAACTGAGTAGTGGACAACCTGAAACCTTATCAGAGGGTGAATTATGTGTGTTGTGTAGAATTTGAAGTAGACTAAAGACACTTTAAAAATATGATTTATGCCTCATCCGGGTAAGGTGGTGATTTAAATTTTCGACTTTGTCAATTAACTTTACGCATGTGCGTGAGTGCGTAAGCCCAGACACGCCCCTGATCTTAAGAGACTAGATCGGCCACCTAGCGGCTAGCGCTGAGCTCCCATTGGTCGACGGTCAGAGAGACACCATTTTGGTACGTGTATCATACATTTTCCCTCCGGCGACACAATATGATTTACTTTCATTTAAGAACGAATTCGTACTTCATACATCTTGTAACATAAATATGCACCGTAAAACGACAATATAACGATAATAAGCACAAAATGATGGTAATTCTTATGTAACTAATTAAAATCATCGGTTAATCATAGCAACTATGGAACGCTTCTTAGCAACTTCTGTAGTCAATGACGCACCGTCAACGTAGACGGGATTACTGCGCACAGCATGTTACATCATTAATTTACCGCAATACGACGTGCACCAGACCATTGGAACATGAATAGCATACACTAACCAAGATGGCTTCTTGGTGACCGTCGCTGATTGGCCTACAGCCGATCTAGGTTATTTTAAGATATCTATGGTAATTATAGTTGAAGCGGCCCATGGTCAAAACGTACCATTGCCACAGCGCACCACGTTTTTGTCTATACGTATCGCAAAAAAAATGTATAAGGGTAAACGGTGTAGTGAAATATAGACAATGTTAGGCCCACGAGCCTAACCGTTAACGTCCGGACTTTTATCTCAATGGTTACAACGCTCGCCTTGCAAGCCTTAAGGTGAAACTGAAAGTGTCTATGATTGTATCGGCACGACGGTTGTGCGGATAAGAACTCTTATCCGCACGACCGTCGTGCCGTTTATACTGCTTATCCGCACGACAATACAGTAATATAATGGCTTATCCGCATAACATTTGATCCCGTTCTTTCTCCGTTTTCGCAAGATTGAGAACACATTGATATTCAACCCTAGCGACAAATATACTCGTATTAGTTTACTCTGTCATATATATGCAAACAGTGAAAAGATCCTGATCAGAGGGCTCTTTAAAGAACCCTCAGAGGCTCTGATCAGGATCTACATTGTTTGTCATTTTGAAATATATTGTTAAAATCAACCCTAAATAGTAAAAAATGGCTAGACTTATTTTGAAATTGGAGTCGTCCATTAATGGGTGAATAGGTTAATAGGATACCAAGTACAACGACACCCTGAACAACGATTCCCTCCTTACAACGACGATTGCCGCTGTTCCCGAAACAAGATGTTTTCATGTCTAACTCTTTCACAGCTGCTATATCGTCTGCTTGAGACTGTCGTCTGCTGTTTTTCTCAAAGTTACGTAGTAGTGGACTTTTTAAGAGAAGAAATATAATGACGAGGAACAAAAAGCCTGCATCCTGATATTCCTGTTCAGACGATGCATATGGCCTGCTGCACAGTAAAATGCCCAATTGAGTTAGCATCAATGTCAAAAATTAAAGTTGCTTAATACTTATTTTTAATATGTTTCTGCAGATTATTGTAGCATCATATGTCCTTTACATTGGACAATACTCAGATATATAAGTTTATTTCGGGTTTTCTAGAAATTCGATGTTTTGTATGGCTTTTTAGGCAGTGTGACGGACATTACATAAACATGTTCATTGTGCTTTAATGAGCTAATGTCTTTAAAACATAGCATTATTTTGTCATTTAATCATTATATAGGCCTATTCCTTTAAGTACAACTCAATATATGTGGTTTATTGTGATATTTGAAAAGAATATGTCTTCAACAGTCTCAATTATTCTAGAATTTCGAAGAAGTATTTTGTGTCAAATAATCTATAATTTTTATATGGGATCCGGACAATTCCCCACCAGGACAATTGCCCACCGGACAATTCCCCACTAGGACAATTGCCCACAATTACCCACTAGGACAATTACCCACTTTTTGGCAGGGCTGACAATTCCCCACTGTTAAAATTAAATTGTTAATAAATCAATTTTTTGAAATATTAAAGAGGAAAAAAACACTGAGGATACAAATTCAAACTAATATTAATAGTTTGTAACCTTTAAATTAACAATTGATGCATAAAAATGGTTGTTAGGCCCTGGTTGAAATTAGGTGGATTTATGACAGAATTTGTAATTTTTATCCTAGGACAATTCCCCACTGTTAAAATTAAATTGATATTAGATCAATTTTTGAAATATTAAAGAGGAAAAAACACTGAGAATACAAATTCAAACTAATATCAATAATTTGTAACCTTTAAAATAACCATGGATGCCTAAAAATGGTTGTTAGGGCATGGTTGAAATTGGGTTTACATTATGACTGAAACTGTCAGTTTTATCACATATTTTAACTTGAAATAGTTAGTATAGCACTTTTTTAAGACAATTTTCTAAATGAAAAAACACATTAGTGTGAATATTAGTTGATAGTTATAGCAATATATAATAGGGTTGGTCAAAAACTGAATGCTACAAGAAATCCTAGAAAAATTTTCGCTGTTCAAAGATCGCGAGACTGTACGTAACCAGGGAAGGAAACTAGCCGGTACCAACTACTCCATGTACGAGCAGTACCCACCTGAAATCGCACAGAGGCGGAAGAGCTTACTACCAAAACTCAAAGAAGCTCGAAGGCAGGGAAAATCAGCATGGCTGAGTTATGATACTCTATATATTGATGGAAGGCCAGTGCATGATCAGGGAATGAACAGTTAGGGATGCGTAGGGGCTGAGCTGAAAGTTTTGTCATGGAACATTCATGGGCTAGGCAGTGATAAGTTGAGCGATTGTGACTTACTACGTGTATTAGAGCAGTATGATATTATATTTCTTTTTGAGACATGGGGAAACAAATCGTCAAAGATTAACATTAAAGGTTACAAGAGTTTCAATTTTCCTAGACAGTTTCAGAATCGACGGGCGAGATGTTGTAGTGGCGGTACAGTTGTTTTCATAAAAGAATCATTGGTTAAGGGTGTTACAGTTGCTAAAAACCATTTGGACACGGTGATATGGTTGAAATTAAATAAGCAGTTTTTTAATTTTGAAAATGATGTTTATTTAGCAGGAATTTATATTTGGGTTGAGAATTCACCAGCTTATGATGTACATGACATTGATTTGTTTCAACTTATACAGAATGACATTAACTGTTACGAGTCCGCAGGTAGTGTACTGCTGTGTGGTGACTGGAATACACGTGTTGGCAATGGATCTCGACCTGACTACATTGTTTGCGATTCCAACTCTGATATTATTGATTATGATGACTATACCCCTGATGTACCGTTATCTCGTGTTTCCATGGATAAAGGTTGCAATTCGCACGGGCTAAAGTTGTTAGACTTATGCAAGTCTAGCGGCTTTAGGCTTGCGAATGGCAGGCTGTTTAAAGATAATTCGATAGGTGATTACACTTATACTAGCATAAACGGTAGCAGTGTTATTGATTACTTATTGTTACGGAATAGTGATTTCGGTATCTTGTGTAATTTTGAAATAGGTAAATTTAATGAATGGTCTGACCATGCGCCTGTGTGTTTTGGGTTAAGGTGTAATACGGCGCTAAACAATGAATGTGTTGGAAAGGGAAATGTGTTTAATTTTGTTAAATGGGACCCGGATTTGAAAGACGACTTTAGGCGTCGACTTATTGCACAGTTACCTGTATTAAATAGAATTACTGATGACATGGTGTTAAATGGCAAAGAGAGTGTTAATAAAGGCATTAATGACTTTACACAGATATTAAATGAAGTAGCTAGTCCATTGTTTTTAAAACGCATGTATAAATCTCGATCGAATAGTTATATAAAGTCCTTTATTAAAAAGGCAGACTGGTTTGATAGTGAATGTTTAGAAGCTAAGCGTATTTATCAACAGTATTTGCATGTTTTTGATAAATGTAAGAATGATGCAAACAGAATATCAATGTTGGATAAGAAAAAGATATACAAGAACTTTATTAAAAAAAAGAAAAGACGTTTTGAGCTTAATAAAATGACAGAGGTCGAAAGATTGAGACATAGAAAGCCGAGGGACTTTTGGCGGCATTTTAGTAAGCGAAATGATGAAAGCAGTGCACGGGACATATCGCTAGATGAATTTTTTGAATACTTTTCAAAACTAAATGATGATTTGCCAAATCCACATGATAGTGATTCAGAAGATTTCTTTGTGAATAATGATTTTGATTCACAAAATGTGTCTTTTGAGGAGCTTGATTCTCCGATTACACAATCTGAAATTGAAGCTGTTGTTAGAAAATTGAAAAGGAACAAGGCATATGCCGGTGATCAACTTATTAACGAGTATTTTTTGGAATCTTTTGATATTCTGTCTGCTCATTTAGTTGACATATTTAATTGTATATTTGAATCGGGTGTTTTCCCAGAGAAATGGTGTGAGGGTATTATTGTACCGTTATTTAAGAAGGGTGATAAAAGTAACGTTAATAACTACAGGGGCATTTCGTTGGTGAGCTGTTTCTCAAAGATTTTCACAGGCGTTTTAAACAATCGCATTTCATCTTGGGCTGAAAACAATGATATTCTGACAGACGCCCAATTTGGGTTAAGAAAGGGCCGCTCAACAACAGACACTATATTTGTGTTGAATGCAACAATTCAAAAAATATTGCGTAATAAGGGGAAATTATTTTGCGCCTTTGTTTATTTGAAAAAGGCATTTGACAGTGTGTATCACCATGGTCTTTGGCTGAAATTGTTTAGGGTAGGTATTAAGGGTAAAATGTTACGGATCATTAAAGAAATGTATTCAATAGTTAAAATGTGTATTAAGCATTGTGATGATTATTCATCCTTCTACGAATGTGCGATTGGTTTAAAGCCAGGGGAGGTAATATCACCGATAATGTTTGCTCTTTATCTTAATGACCTTGAGCTGTTTCTTTCAGACAGAATAAGTAGCGGACTGACTCTTGATCAAATAAACCTTATTTTGCTTTTATTTGCGGATGATATGGTGATATTGGGGTCTGATCCAAGCGAATTGCAGAATAGTTTAGATAATTTGGAAAGGTATTGTGACAGATGGGGGTTAGAGGTCAATGTGAAGAAAACAAAGATAATGGTTTTCAGAAATAGGGGCAGAGTACCGATGGAATATGTTTGGAAATATAAAGGTCAAACAATAGAAATTGTAGATGATTTTACTTATTTAGGCGTTGTTTTTAGTTATACTGGCACATTTAACAGTTATATAAGTACATTAACAGGTAAGGGATTAAAAGCCCTTAATACATTGGTTGTAAACGTTAAAAAGTATTGCTTTAAACCAAAGACTTTTTGTCAGCTTTTCGATGCCTTCGTAGGATCCATCTTGAATTACTCATGTGAAGTGTGGGGCTGCACAAAAAGTAAACAATTGGAGAATCTGCATTTAAAATTTTGTAAGAGATTATTAGGTGTTAGAGCTTCTACACGTAACATGTGTATTTACGGTGAGTTAGGTAGGTTTCCATTGTATATCAATAGGTATAGCAGAGTAATTAAGTACTGGTGCAAACTTGTTCTAAGTGAAAATATTATTCTTCAAACATTGTTGAGTGAAATGGGTGATGATCTTAACAAGGGTAAAACCAACTGGTTAAGTGATGTTAAAAAACTTTTAGATGATTATGGTTTTTCCTATGTTTGGCTGAATCAATATACGGTGGATTTAAATAAGTTTCATGTTGTTTTTAAAGCCAGAGTAGTGGACGTATTTAAACAGTCTTGGTGTGCTTCTATCCAAGAGTCTAACGTTTTATATACATACAAATTTTTCAAAGAAACTTTTGAACACGAACATTATCTTACTGTTTTACCTAAGAAGTACATGTATATTTTAGCTAAGTTGAGATTATCATCCCATAATTTAAGAATTGAATCCGGGCGTTACGGTGCAGGTAGAACTGAAAGAGAGGAAAGGTATTGTGTGTTTTGTTACAAGCATGACATAGAAGACGAGTTTCATTTTGTTTTAGTATGTACTCTGTATACTGACTTAAGAAAAAAATATCTAAAACGTTATTTTTACCAAAACCCAAGTGCATAGTTTTTTTCATCCTACCATAACATTTTCATGTTAAGTGGTTGGTCCATCAGACAGAATCTGACAGGTGGATGCTAAGTGCAGTGCAAATTGATGCAGCAAGCTCCTGTGGGCGCTTTCCTTGTCACTTTCATACTGCATTAAGCTGCCACCTGTTTAAAGAGTAATATGTGCTATTTGTTAAAGGTCAGATGCAGGGCTGCCATTTCTCCGGATTTTTCCTAAATCTTCGGATTTTTTCGAGAATATGGAAGCTTAAAGCAGGCTGAAAGTAAAGCAAAATGCGCCATAAGGCGCATTCTGCTTTACTTCCAGCCTACTTTAAGTAGTCATGTGTCAACAAAACTAAAAACAGACTATGGGTAAAAGGTATAATTCGGAAGATCGCGCTTGAAAAATTGAACATTTTGAAATCTTAGGATTTTTTTTATCAATTTATGGCAGCCCTGCAGATGAAAATGGTTTTACTTTATGATGTTTGCGAAAGGATTTACTCACGAGGTTTGATGTTCCTGTAATGCCCCCCCCCCCCCCCCCTTCTATCAAATAATTATAGACCTTTTGTGTCATCTTAAAAGGCCACAGTTAGGGTTTGTAAATAATTTTACATGTGATTTTATGTTTGTGAGATTCTATTTAACTTCAAATCTATTTTTTTCTGACCAGAATGATGTTAACACTGGATTTTGCGTTTCTTCAGAAACTTTCATGTAAATTATGAAAAAAAAGTTACTTAAAGTGAGAAAAAACTATGAAAAGGTGTTTATGGACTGCTGTGCACATAAAGTGCTTTAAAAGACTGCAAAAAACCAACAGAAAAATCCAAAACTATTTAGGAAAATAAAAGATTTTAATATATGTCTATTGCGTAATGTCCGTCCCCTGTTATATGTGACTATAAAAAATGATTAGATTAAAACATATGATTTCAATAAACCTGCAAGAGTTGGCATTTAAAATCAACTTTAGTTGCAGTTTCAGTGATTTCCAACTAGTTTTATATCATATACAACGAAAATGATTGAACACTTTTTTGCAAACTTTGAGTTTCGAAATTCTTCAACAACAACAACAAAAACGTTGATCACTGGTAATAAGTTTGGGTTTACTTTAAAGATAACTGTTTGTAGTGTATGTATGTGAAGAAATAAAAGTAAATAAACATGACTCTATCTTGTCATAAACTATTATTTATAAACATGTAATGCTTAAGTTGTAATGTCAGTCCCCTGCTAGGTGTAAAATGTGTAAAAAAAAATAAAAAAATTTATATACCGGTATATATATATTTTAAAAAAAAATATTTTTTAATTTTTTTTATCTTTTTACTTACTGAACATGATTCTATACACCTGTATGCTTCCAAAAAGCCATAAATTAAACAAATATAAGAATTTTCATTTTTTTCACCAAGATGCTACCGGTAACTCAGAATTTGCCCATTTACTGTGCACCAGACACCAGAGTGATATTATATAATATTTTGACTCTCTTTTTTTATTTTTGATATATTATACAGTAATTCTTGTTAGATGAATGCTAAATAATGTGTACAGTAACAGGGCTCCAGATAAGGGGTAGTTTTCTGAACAAATTCAACATTTTCTCACTCATTTCAGCACCAAACCTTATGGTGTCACTACTCATTAGAATCGTCTCGAAGAGACGATTCTGATGAGTAGTGACACCATACGGTTTAATGCAGAAATAAAGGTTTTAGATTTTGAAAAACTACTCTTATCTGGAGCCCTGCAGTAACACAAATGTCATTAGATAGCATTTTATTCAATGCACACATTTTAGGGTGTGACGGACATTACATAAACATTACATTTTCACTCATTCAAAGAAAAGTACTGCAATGTTGCTTTTGATACTTTGCTATTTTAATATGATAGGTATACACATTCAGAATGTTAAGTCATAAATGATTTGATACATCCTTTCTAACTTTTACAGGGTGTGACGGACATTACGGAATTTCGACACAGACAAAAAATAAAAATTTCAATTCACCATAAAATTATCAAAAACTTGTACATCTTTCTAAATAGAAGTAATTTACTAAGTACTATAATATTGAGTGTGTTTAAAGCTTGAAAACATTATCTATGACACTTTTATCTAAATATAATGATCATTTCCAAGCACAAAGGGTATGTCAAAATTCTGACCATTACATAGGGTGCTTTCTACATATTCGATAAAAACCATAATGAAAAATTAAATTCAACCTTATGTATCATACATCAATTTAAAGGTCACATATTTCTCTGTAAGTACAAATCTAAATAATAAAGGTATTGTTACATATAATCAATTAGGACATGTTTAAAAAACATGAAAAATGTGATGCAAATGCATTACAGGTAAAAAATGTAATTTTTTTACTAATTATTTCGACCAAAATTTTTTTGGGGGAAATTACCAATAGAATTTTATATATAACCACTTGCAATATGTCATATCTATCAGGAAAACATAATTGTGTGTGCTTATATGCATGTTAAAAGAGAATATGACCTAAAACATACATATTTTGTGAAATGGGCACTTTACTGTGCAGCAGGCCATATCATAGCGTCTAATCCGGATTTAAGCTGCTGGTAAATATAATCCAAATATTAATTTTCCCTCCCTATAACAACTCCCTCTGAACAACGCATACAGTAGACTATATGTCTCTCATTGGGTGTTGTTGTATAGAGGGAGCATTGTAATTTGTTATAAATATAGCTTCTTATTTTCATGCAGGGATTTCCCCAGGCCGTTTTCGCCTGTTGCGGGCGACATGCCTTCCTTCCAGGCGGTCTCTTCATGACATGCTTTGGTCTGGCCGACATGCCTTAATCTGTAGAGCGACTAGCCTTAATCACGGCTCCGTGTTGTGTACTCGAGTAAATTGTTTCATATGTCAAAAGCTGTCACGCATGACTGATTGACAGAGTCTTGGTTTATTTCTATTTGACGGAGATTAGCTTTTGATTGATGTTTCTTAAACTGTTAGTACTGGCAATGGCGAGTAGATTTTGCAACATGATTTTTGGGAAACAACCTACGAATAACGTTGAAAGAAAAATAAATACTAGCCGACATTATTTTTCCCCGAATCTAAACATGGAGATGATTTACCATTTTACGGGCTGAAAATTCGCCCCGTTTATTGAGACGAGAGTAACAGTGCCGAAATTGCTTGTCGCCTCGGAAAAATATTCTCGATACGGGGCCTATTGAATAAAAAAATTCTCCGAAAATATTGAACAAACGAACATTTTAGACGAATATTAATTACCTTTAAGAACTAATTTCCTCGACAACTCCGTATTAATAATCACGTAACAGACACAAACATTATTCCAAACTTCGGAAATGAAATCCAATTGTGCGGCATGTACAACATATGAGACATAAAATGGAAAGGGTATCAATACATTTTGAATACAATATAAAGATAAATTAAGCTTGTGTTATAAACACTTTCATCGCCAATATTTTTGTTTTAATTGATATTTTACCGCAATAATGCCGTTTGCTTTTGACTGCACGATGTAGAATTCAAATTAAAGACATCATAAATGCTCCCTTCGGTTTTTTTTCTAGATGGTCTTTGGTGTGTTCTGAGGGCATTTCGCGCATTCCAACCACGTAAAATACAAACAGAAATCAATGTAACAAAAGGACTTAAAATAACATAATATATAATATATTTAATATGGGGACAAAATGTTGACAGCTTGCCTTCAAGCCATTAATTTTGAATCCCTAACCCTACCAAATCCGAATAGTGTACGCACTCCTACTAGGGGTTCCAGGGGCATGTTCCCCTGTGAAAAAAAATTCATAGATGGTCTCTGGTTCATTCTGAGGGCGTTTTAATCTAGATGTAAGATTTTACACTTAGTCTTATGATGGCTAAATTAGCAGTTATCAGGGGTGAAGCCCCCCCCCTCCTGCACACACACTTTTCGCCCGCCCCCTGTCCATACCGACCTCATGAAACTGTAAAATGAGATCGATGATAGGATAATTTAAACATGCATGACTATTCTATTGAAAGCAAATATAAACTATACTGTTCAAAAAGTTTGTAGATTTGTTATTGTAAGTTATTTACATTCAAATAAACAGTTCACGTTTCCAATCATAACGTGAGTCAATCTCTGTTCGGATCCCTCTGATCAGGGTCTACATATTATGCATATATGTAGGACTAGTCTATTGTACAGTTCTCATGTAGGCCTACACTGTTTTAAATAACGAGTAAAGTCGTCGATAGGGTTGCATGGGTTAAGCTCAGGAGTGTCTGTTTGTCAAAACTTTTGGCACGAACTTCGTAAAGCACAGGACAATATAGTATCGGAATGACAGTCTTTCGAATAAGCTTTCTAATCCGCACGACTAGTATAAGAACGACGGTCATGCGAATAAGCTTTCTAATCTGCAGGACGGTTGTGCCGATAAAAACCCTTAACTGCATGTCCGTCGTGGGGATTAGATAGCTTATTCGCATGACCGCCGTGCTGATAAGAAACGTTATTGGCACGACCGTCATGCCGATAGCCTCTACCATTTTGAATTCCGGTGACCCGAAAACACGAGCAGCTGTGGACTGGTGTGACATGAAAATGCTTGATTAATTGATTTGCTAAAATAAGATTGGCCATATTTATAAAACAGTCACCAAGTATTAAGCAGCACCTGATCAACCAAGATTCAAGTCTAGTCAATGTAATAGTTCAGATGTTCATAGTGAGAAGAGTAGTTGACAGTGCCAAATACTTAGGTGTTACCATTTCAGAAGATTTGTCATGGAATAAACATGTAAACAATATAACATCTGCTGCAACTAATACTCAAAACTTTCTCCGCAGGACCATCCCGACAAAAAACACCAAAATCAGAGAGACAGCCTACAAGACACTCGTTAGACCGCAGGTGGAGTATGCCTCCACAGTATGGAGTCCCCACACTTACGAAAATATAAAGAAGGTAGAAAAGGTACAGAGGCAAGCTGCAAGATAGGTATGTTCAGACTATGTCAACTATAGTACGGGAGCTGTCACAGCTCTAGTAAACTCTCTAAATTGGGATACGCTGAGAGACCGACGTGACTTTAGCCGACTGACAATGTTTTACAAAATGTTATATGGGTATGTTGCTGTTCCCATACCCTCCTATCTCGAGCGTCCTGAGAGGATGTCGCGCCATATGCACCCACTGTCCTACACACTCGTACACCCCAGTTTTAAATACTATCAGTACTCCTTTTTTCCGCACGCAGTTGTACTTTGGAACAAGATGCCAGCAGTTGCCGTTCTACAACCTGACGTTGAGGTGTTCAAAAGTTATCTGACCCCCTCCGTCCTTCCAAAAATGGCTCCATGAGGGTCCTTGGATGGTGTTTTTAACCTGATTTTAGACTCCCTGTACACTAAATCTATCTCACTTTGTTTCTTCACTATCACACTTTTTGAAGTCTTTTCTATTCACTGCTGTTTAACCAACTTTTATCCTTGGCACGGATGCTCACCTGCACCTCCATAAAATACGCGCAAGCAGTGTCATGGAGTATACATAGAAAAAAAGAAAGAGTTCTACAGATATATATGAAGATTAAGCAGGAAAAGGGTTAACCATAAATATGCCTTTTAATGTGTTTATCAGGGATCCATTTAACCCATTACCCCATAGCCTGTTTCTAGTTTTGAAGACAGTTTACCACTTAAAGCAGGTTGTAAGTAAAGCAGAATGTGCCCTAAGGCCCTTTTAGCTTTACTTTCAATCTGCTTTAAACTACCATCTACCAGGCTATATAAACATATTTGTTATGGTAATTACTGAAGGTATAAACTGGAACTATTTTATTTAGCGAAGGAATAAATTCAAAACGCTAAAAGTCGCTTCTATTGGGGAAAGGGTTAAGCAGGGGAAGGGTTTACCCCGATGCTCCATAAATATGCCTTTTAATGTCTTTATCAGGGATCCATTTAAGAGGGAGTAAACTGAACTCGTTCAACATTTTCTCACTCGTTTCAGCATTAAATCCTATGATGTAATTACTCAGTAGAATTGTCTGGAAGAGACAATTCTAATGAGTAGCAGGGGTGTAAAATTTTCAGAATTTTTACTCGCCCTGCTGGGTGATAATGACATTTTGCTCATTAGTTTCTGTTATAAATTATCAGAAAATCTGCTCGCCCTGTCAAAATGTTACTTGCCATGGCGAGTGGGCGAGTAAAATGTTACACCCCACGCAGTAGTAACACCATAGGGTTTAATTTAGAAATAAAGATATAAGTTTTTGAAATAACCCCATTTCTTGAGCCCTGCTTTAATTTATTCCTCCACTAAAGATAGAAGATGAATAATTCCACTCTATGAAATATATACAGTCATGAATATGCACCACTACAAATTATTTTTATATTCTATCAGATGTTGGGATACAAATTCCAAAACCTTGTATTACAGTGCTCCCTCTCTACAACGACAACCTATGGGAGACACTGATTGTGTGCGTTGTACGGAGGGAGTCGTTATAGAGAGGGAAAATTGGTTTACATTTACAAACAGTTTGAATCCAGATCAGACGCCGCGTTGCGCGGCGTCTGATCTTGATTCAAGCTGTTTGTTACTCATCATTAAGTATTTTTCTGTCAAAATGCCGAATATGTAATTTTGAGAAAAACAGCAGGCGATATTACAGCAGTCAAAGCGTTATACCTAATTGTTTTATTTAGGGAACTGCGACAAATGTCGTTGTAAGGAGGGAATCGTTGTTGGGAGGGTCGTTGTAGAGAGGGAGCGCTGTATTGTATTATGTCATAATAGAAAGCCGACCATTGAGAGTGGCAGTAAAGGGGCATGTTTGAAATATCATTTTGAGAATATGTTCTCAGGGCTCCAGATGAAAGGGAGTAAATTGACTAAATGCAACATTTTCTCAATCATTTTAGTATCAAATCCTATGGTGTTACTACTCATTAGAATCGTCTCTTCGAGACGATTCTAGTGAGTAGTAATACCATAGGGTTTAATTTAGAAATAAAAATTTTAGTCTTTGAAATACCCCCCTTATCTGGAGCCCTGGTTCTGTTTCTTTCTCTTGCATAGATTACTAATCACTGCCACCATATTTGTATGATTCTGGAACCTACTGTACCGTTTGAAGCAGGTTTGAAATAAAGCAGTATGCATCTTAAGGCATAGTATGCTTTACTTTCAACCTGATTTAACCCATTACCCCATAAATACGCAGTTATACTCCTTTAAGTTGTTCCTTTACGTGAGAAAAAAGTTTATTGTTATACAATTATGAATATGTAATTATGTATCATAAGAAATGTTTGCTATATACATGTGTACTAGCATCTGATACCTAAAGGCGCATTCTGCTTTACTCTCAATCTGCTTTAACCCTTGAACCCTAGTCCCGCATATAGGCATCCTTTTCAAACAGTGTACATGTGAATAGAACACTTGTCCTATGCAAACAGTGAAGACCCAGATCAGAGGGCTCCGAAAGGAGCCCTCTTATCAGGGTCTTCAGTTTTCACTGTTTGTCATAATGCCAAACATTGACAAAACCAACCCTTAAAAGTCAGAAATGGACTAGACAATAATGGAAACTGGAATTGTCCATTTAAACTTTCAGGGAGGAAAGAGTTAAGTTTTCAAAACTAGAAACAGCTATGGGGTAAAGGGTCAAGCGAGCAGTTCAGCTTAATTATTTCCTCCCTAAAATTTTAAATGGACAATTCCAGTTTCCATTTTAGTCTAGACCATTTCTGACTTTTAAGGGTTGTTTTTGTCAATGTTTGGCATTATGACAAACAGTGAAGATCCTGATCAGGGGGGCTCCTTTCGGAGTCCTCTGATCTGGGTCTTCTATGTTTGCATAGGACAAGTGTACTGTTCACATGTACACTGTTTGAAAAGGACGCCTATATGCGGGACTAGGGTTCAAAGGGTTAAGTTATCAAGACAGAATTGTATTCACATGTAAGTTCTAGGTGTACAAGTTGCTGGTATATTTGCAGGTTACAGACTAATGGAAGAGGCACGTACATGGACCACAACACTCTAGGTAACAGGGAGAATGGCCAACTGGGACCTTGAGACAGTATTCAAAAACTTTGTTGATGATCGTCTGTCTGTTCGTCCCTGGCTAACTCTTACAGAAAATATCAATAAAGAAATAGACGACGACACCTTCTCGGAGCTTGTCAGGTTGTCCAAGGATAAACTTGGCGAGGAATATGGCACGATACAGAGGGAAAAGGATCGTTTCTTGTATTTCGATGCACTGGAGAGAAAATACAAGGAGAATGTTTCCATGGTTCTGGAGAACATATTTGAACATGCACAAACTCATGTTTCCTTAGGTAGGGTATACCTTCGGCACCAAAATGTATAACATTTAGTTATTCTTGTCAATAACCACAAGGACGAGAGCTTAGATATTTAGCACATAGCATCATCTACAGGTCCTCTATCAAGATGATTCAAATTATGCCTCTTGTATCAAAATTGGCCCCGCCCTTGGATCACAGTTTTATATAGAGTCGTAGTTTAAATCAAACAAGCATGTTGAGCTGACTTAGCCTGAAACACAAAGCATTAACAAAAGCGCCATGTGACGCCTTGCCACGGCCCGCTTACCTCATAGCACTCACAGGTTCACGTGCCTTCAACAATGCATGCTTTCGTCGTTCTCCATAGTCACTCCACCTTTGTGAGCCTTGGGGTAAGCGAGCCGTGGCAAAGCTCCACGAAGCGCCTTCGTTAATAAACGCAGGGCAGATTGTTCAGATTATGCCACTGGGGTTAGAATTGACCCCACCCCAGGGGTCACAATTTTACACAGAGTTAAAGATTCTTTTCTATAAATAAATACGAAAGACTCAAGCAGGAAACGCAACACAAACAATACACCAACCTCTCAAAGCAGGACACACACACAGTCATACCATAACAAACACACACATACACACCCATTCACACACACACACGCGCAATACCAACCTTTACCAATATTGTTGAAATGTTCTGGTCCGTTTCAAATCGAGGTCACAGGTGGTAAAATAGAATTTGTCAATGAAAACTTTAACAACATTCTTGTCTGATTCACTAGTTCACAAAGCTTAGATATTTGGCTCATGGCATCATCTACTAGTTGTTCAAATAATTAGGGCCCCACCGAGAGGTGGGTGCCCTATAGTAATCGCCTTGTCCGTCCGTCTGTCTGTCAGTCCGTCCGTCAGTCTGTCACACTTTTCCTTGTCCGCTCTCTAAGTCGAGTAATTTTTATCCAATCTTCACCAAACTTGCTGAAAATGTGTATTAGTATAAAATCTAGGCCAAGTTCGATAATTAACCAAATTGCATAAAGCATGTTGGAGTTATTGCCCTTGAATTATTAAAAAATGGCTGTTTCAGCCTTGTCCGCTTTCTAACTCGAGTAGTTTTTATCCAATCTTCACCAATCTTATTGAAAATGTGTATTGGTATAACATCTAGGCCAAGTTCGATAATTACCCAAATCGCATAAGGCATGTATGAGTTCTTGCCCTTGAATTATTAAAAAATGGCTGTTTCAGCCTTGTCCGCTCTCTAACTTGAGTAGTTTTTATCCAATCTTCACCAAACCTTATGAAAGTTTCTATTGTTATAAAATCTAGGCCAGGTTTGATAATTACCCAAATTCGCATAAGGCATGTTGGAGTTATACCCCTTAAATTATTAAAAAATGGCTGTTTCAGCCTTGTCCACTTTCTCATACAAACACTTTGTATTGGATATTTATCAAACCTACTGAAAATGTTTATTGGTATATAATCTAGGTCAAATTCGATAATTACCCAAATCGCCTATGGCACATCAGAGTTATTGCCCTTCAATTATTAAAAGATAGCTGTTTAAGCCTTGTCCGCTCCCTTACTGAAACAGTAGTTCTATCTCGATGGCTCAGCGCAAAACTAGGCTAACTCACTATTTTGGCAAAAGTGCTTTTTTCAAAAATTCTCAAGACTTATTACATTCCCCATCATCCCACAAAATATTGGGCTTATATTCCCAATATTTTCAAAATTAATGCATTTTTTATAAATTATGCTAAGTCTAAATGGTAACTTCTTCAGTGCAAAACTATGTCTAAGTGGAGTTAGCTAGAGTTTTGCTCTCAAAATTTGATAAATTGAAAAATATTGTCAGTGCAAAAGGTGTGCTAACTTGACTTAGACATAGTTTTGCACTGAAATAATAATGAACATGTAGTGGTTTACAACTTAAATTTGAAAGTTACAAAATTACAAGAAGAGTATCAGAGCTTAAAAAGTGAGTAAAATTTGCTCTTTTATTTGTTTGTTCTAGTTTGATACACATTTATTATTATGAAGATTCTTGACAATATAATAGAATAAGAGCTATTTTGGGAAGGTCAAAAAGCACATGTAATTCAAAAGTGGGTGGGGTAAAATTAAAAAAAAACCTTGAATAATGAAGAATAAGTGAAAATTATTAAATGGAGGCTATGTGATCATTGTTTGCTTATTATTAAAGGTTTTTGAAAAGTTTTTAAATAAAACAGCATTGATTTTGGTTTTGAGTTCTGATGCCGATGATTAACCATGAGACTGAAGGTCTGATTTAATATGATTAACTCACATCAGAATGAAACTATATTTTACTTTCCACTTTTTGTTGAGGCATCATCAATTTATCATGACTGTGCCTGTATAAAATATAATTTAATTAATCCATTACCTCATATTTAGCTATACATATATTTAGAAATGTTATTTATTAAGAATTTCATATTGATACATCAGCTAAGAAATATGATATATCCACAGCACACTAAAACTATTTTGAGTTATTTTATGATGTAATAGGAGGAAATGCATTGTATTTCAATTAAAAAAAGGCATAAGGCCATAACTTTGTTTTATCTTTGTAAACTACAGCACTCGCAAGCAAAACAAAAGTGCCCATTTAACCGAAACCCCGTTTGAGAAACATGGTCAAATGCTTGGCTGCTAAAACTAGTAAAAAACTATGAAAACTCTACATATTTCCAAAGTTTAGTTTCCATTAGATGCAAGTTATTAGAAGAACCAATATAGTAAAGGTCCAAATAAATCAATGATATACTGTATCAATGTTTTATCTATCGATGACAAATCTAGCCATATTCAAACTCAATCTCTATGAATGAATCTTCTGAAAATGAGCATTTACTAGAAAAAAAAGAAAAACTTGGAGCAATGCTCTGTTTATCACAATGATTTCAAGAGTGACTTTTACAGAGGCATCAAATGATATCAGTATGAGGAAATCATCATGACAGGTCATCTGCAGACGGACAGGCTCGCGACGCTGCCAATCAGTCCTGTTGCTCATACACATGGCCAATTTTTCTGGGCCTGCTGCTCTGGCTTTCTTCATTAAAACATTGATCATGATGGTTGAGGTAGGGTGTCCTGGTCTCAGTTTCCAGGTTCCAGATGACTACTCTGCTTGCTAGTAACTCTGGATGTTGATAACAGTGGCCTGCTTGTCCAATTCTACGGTGAGCTATTTTGTCAGTCACTCTTTAGGCTCCCTGGTATAGGTCATTATTGTTGATATGGTCATTTAGGTCGATGTTTAGGGCTTGTCTCAGCATCCTGGTGTAGCAGCCATAAAGCGACTTCTGAAGATCTGAGGTTAGTGTCCCAACACTCTGAACCATACCATAAAACTGACCAAACTGTAGCAAAGAAGAAATCGTGCTATGTTTCTCTCAACACCCTTGACATCCAAACTGTCTTCATTACATGGAGGACTTTCCAGGCTATAGCTTTTACAATATTTATATTTATTTATATGTGGTGCTTACCCATGACCCCAGTCATTTAAAACATGTGACCTCTTTGAGTGTTCAGCCCTATACCGGTATGGTAGTTAAAGAAGGATGGTTTATCTTTAGTAAGCATTAGTTCTACTTTAGAGCATGCATTCTCAATTCCAACTAGAAGATTATGTGCTGGCATGTATTGTTTGAGAGGACAGCAATGTCATATGCAAAATCAAGATCAATGAGCACAATCAACTTTTGGAGATCTGGAAGATGTCCTTGGTTGGACGGTCAGTTGACTGTTGAGCCTCTTTATCATGGCTTGCCAGTCTTACAATGTAGTCCAGCACAATGACAAAGAGGTAAGGTACTAGAGTGTCCCCCTGTAGCACTCCTGATGAGACGTCTTACAGTGTAGTCCAGCACAATGACAAAGAGGTAAGGTACTAGAGTGTCCCCCTGTAGCACTCCTGATGAGACGTCAAACTCTTTAAAGTCACCATCAATGGTTACAGCCTTGGTTCAAGTGTTGGAGTACAAACATGCCTATATCTTGACTCCCTCAATGATCTGCCTTATTGAAAGAATCTGTGCAACTGTTGTGAGTTTTGTTGGAAGCCATTCTGATTATTCCTCAAGTTGAGGTCTATGACAGAGTAATGCAGGACAGCTTGATTCCTCTGAAATTGTCTGGCTTGGAAAGGTCACCCGATTTGGGGATTGGAATGATGTTGGACAGGGACCCCTATCTAGGATTACCACCTACCAGCAATGTTACACACATCAAGAACTAGGTCACCCGTATCACAGTTCTTTATTACCTCTGGCGGTATGTTAATTGTCAGGTCCTATCTGAGCTCTTTCCCTGCTGGAGTAAGGCTTTCACTTAGCTGTATTCATTGGCTGTGAAGGGCCCATCATCAATATTGAGGACAGAAGGTACCGGTATTTCTTCCTTCTGGATCTTTCACTATAGGATTGCCACCAAGAAGATTGCTGAAGTGAGTTTCTCAAGTAGTTACTCTTTCTTCAGGGCTATTTGTCCCTCCTTAGATCTTTTCCTCTCAGTTCATCTCATAAATGACATTCCAGGATTCAGAATTTTTCAAATTATCATGTGCTGGTTCCACTATTCTGGGTCCTTTCTCTCAGTTCTGCACTCTACAATATGTTGTGCATGTCATACAAATGCCTCTCGGCTTCCTTATAAGCTCATTCCTTAAGCTCATAGCAGCTCACTTTCTCTTTTAAGATTGAAAGCTTGGTTTCATTCTTTTCATTTTCTCTTGGGCATTGACAGTGTCAGGATGCTTGGTGCACTAAGACACTTTTATGCATTCTTTCATTGGTACCCATGTCATCATTGCTTCTCACAGTATTTGCTGTGATTAGGTTCTTGTAGGAGTCTGTAAGGTCTGCTAGTGCTCTGAATTGATTCTTAACTTCCAGAGTGTATTGTCTTTGCAGTTCTGGCTCTGCTGAGAATGCCTTCCTGTTCTACCTGACTGGAGGCAAGGCTTTGGTTACCCTGAGGCTGAGTTGAACAATCATTGTAACAAGAACTGTGATTTATGGAACCAACACTTTTGAAGGAGCTAGGCTCTGCAATGAGAATGCTCAGTTCTGCCACTTCTTTCTCACAATAATGTAATCAAGCTGTCTCCCATACAACTCCTGATGCTTGGTCTTTCAATGTCCGCCTCCTGCAGGAGCTCTCTCACTAGGGTCTGCACAGTTTGCCATAGGAAATCTTCATAATACAAACACTTCTGGTATACTATTGTCAACACACAAACTTTTGCTGCTTACCCTCTACTCAGTCTATAATTATAAAAGTTAATGCTCACCCTCAGCCTATACAAATAAATACCTAATTAACCCATTACCCCATAAATATGTCTTTTTTCACCTTTAATTTATTCCTCCATGGGAGAAAATAATTTCAATTTATGAAGTAACGATTGTTTACTATATGAATTTCTTTATCCTAGCAGGTGATAGCTTAAAGCAGGCTGAAAGTAAAGCAGAATGCGCCTTAAGGCGCATTCTGCTTTACTTTCAACCTGCTTTAAGCTGGTCACCTGTTTTCAAAACTAGATGCAGGCTATGTTATGGGTTAAAAGTTTATAGAAGAAGTAATTTGAATTTATTCAACTGGTTAAGGGTTAAATAAATTTGTCAAGAATGCCAGATGGGGGTATCTGTGTCCTCTGCTAACTTGTACAAAATTTGAATTATGACAGATAATGCAGACCTTATTATAGTGCTCCATCAAGAGCTCTTTAATCTGGGTCTACAAGATTTTACTTGCTATATTCAGGCTCTCCTACCTTGCTCCCTACACTGAAAAGAAAGAAATGATTGGAAATTGTTCTTAAGTTTCAACCCTTTCAGCCTTCTACATGTTATGATTGAAGACAATGTAGACCCATATCAGAAAGCTCATCTGCACTCTTTGTCATTTCAAAATCAGATTCTAATTAATAGACCTGTGAAAATATCCAAACTGAGAAAATATTCTGGTCCAAGGTTTAAGGTTGGCAAACCATTAGCTATATAAGGGTGAAAGGGTTAATCAGTTAGCCTTTTTGCCCTTTTCTCCATATTATTCTCTCTACATTATGCTACTTATGTATTTACAAACAGCTAGACGAGTCTGATCAAACAGCTGCAACTGGAGGTTTCTGATGATCAGAGTCTACACCGTTTCCCCATCAATTGGATCTGTTTGGGGGAGTTTACCCTGCCTGCTAGGGAAAATGTCAATATACATATGAAAACATAATTAAATAAGTTAAACTATACTCATGGATGGGTCCCTAGATTAACTGACAAGTCAATTTCCAAACAAAAAAAAACCCAAAAAAGTTGTATTCTGCTTTTCAGTATTGTTATAGTATATGAGTATTGCTGTAAATCTAGAAACAGTTAATTGGAGAATGTGTGACACATAAATATTCACTGAGCAAAGCACTAATCAAATCATTGTAAAGTATACAGAAGTAGTCTATCATTAATCTGATATGAATTTATAATGACAATAATATTTTGTTCTAAGCGGGTTTTTTTCATCTTTGTCAGTTTGGTTAGAAAATATCAATAATCAGCTAAAGCCTACTTGAGTTAGTACTTATTTTACAAGTATGTAATCTTAAATATAAATATATAAGTATATTACAGTATAGTTTTGCGCTGAGTTTTTATTTTAAAGACATTGATTTCCAGCGCAAAAGTATAGCTAACTTGACTTAGGTATAGTTTTGCGCTGAGTTTTTTTTCTAAAAAACATTGATTTTCAGTGCAAAACTATAGCTAACTCAAAAAAGTTATTTAAAACCTTTAAAAAATGGTTTTAAAAGAAAATCACTATTATCATAAGTTTAAAGACTTGGATAGGAAAATATACATATAAAAAAATAAACAAGATATCAAATAGGGGAAAAAATAAACAGTTTTTTTGCTCTCCTGTAAAATTTTCTAAAATGGAGTTAGCCTAGTTTTGCGCTGAGCCATCGATCTGATCTTCACTAAACTTGCTGAAAATGTTTATTTGTATAAAGTCTAAGCCAAGTTCGATAACTACTAGAGTTACATAGGGAAATGGTCAAACATCTTTTACTCAGAAACCAATATGACCAGAGCTTTGATATTTGGCATGATGTAGCTTTTAGAGGTCCTTCACATATATGGATGAATTGGTTCTGGTCTGCTGCATATCTGGGTCACCGAAGCTAAAAATAGATTTTTTCAATGAAAACTTCAAAAATCTTCTTGTCTGAAACCATAGTACACTGAGTTTAGCTATTTTGCACATATTATCGTCTACAGGTCCTCTTATTTGTTCAAATTTTGCCCCTGGGGTCAAAATTTGCCCCGCCCTGGGGGTCACCTTTTACAAATCTTCTTTTCTGAAATCACGTGACCCATCCTAGTGTCACCATGGTCAGGTGAGCGATCAAGGGCCATTCTGGCCCTCTTGTTTAGTCTGTTTGTCCATTTGTTTGTCTGTCAGTCCACAACTTTAATCTTAGCCATAACTTTGTTAAATTTAGAAACTATAACTTGGGTCATGTCCTACAAAGGTCAATGTCATGTTTGAGTTATTTCCCAGTGTCATATTTTTAGCTCACCTGAGCCAAAGGCTCAGGATGAGCTATTGTGATTGCTCTTCGTCCGGCGTCCACCGTCCGTCGTCCGTCTGCCGTTGTTCGTCCACATTTTCAAACAACATCTCCTCAGAAACCACTGACCCAATTTCAACCAAACTTTGTCAGAAGCATTAGTGACAAGGGGGAACGAAATCTTGTTCAAAGATTTTGGCTAGAGTTATTCCCCTTGCTGTGGGACCAGGTTTTCTAACATAACCGTATAGACAACTTTTAATGCATAAGAAAATCTTAAATAATCTTCTTCTCAGAAACCCAAAGGCCCAGACCTTTGACATTTGGTACGTATCATAACCTTATGATCTTCTACCAAGATTGTTCAAATTTTGACACTGGGGCCAAAAATGGCCCCACCCTGGGGCTTGTCAGTTTTTCTTAGGAAACCTTTAAAAATCTTTTTCTCAGAAACCGTATGGCCGTATGATCATTGATATTTGACATGTAGCTTTGCCTTATGGTCCTCTACCAGGATTGTTCAAATTATGACCCCCGGGTCAAAAATGGCCCCGCCCCGGGGCTTATCAGTTTTACATACCCTTATATAGGAAAACCTTTAAAAATCTTCTTCTCTGAAACTATAAGGCCCAGGTCTTTACTATTTGACATGTAGCTTTACCTTGTGGTCCTCTACCAAGATTGTTCAAATATGACCCTGGCGCCAAAAAAGGCCCCGCCCTGGGGCTTATCAGTTTTTCATAGGAAAACCTTTAAAAATCTTCTTCTCTGAAACCGTAAGGCCCAGATCATTTATACTTGACATGTAGCTTTGCCTTATAGTCCTCTACTAAAATTGTTCAAATTATGACCCCCGGGTCAAAATTGGCCCCGCCCCGGGGCTTATCAGTTTTATATAGACTTATATAGGAACACCTTTACAAATCTTCTTCTCAGAAACTGTAAGGCCCAGATCTTTAATATTTGACATATAGCTTTGCCGTGTGGTCCTCTACCAAGATTGTTCAAATTATGACCCCCAGGCCAAAAATGGTCCCGTTCTCGGGCTTATTAGTTTTTCATAGGAAAAATCTTCTTCTCTGAAACCGTAAGGTACAGATCATTTATATTTGACATGTAGCTTTGCCCTATGATCCTCTACCAAGAGTGTTCAAATTATGACCCCTGGATCAAATTTGGCCTCGCCCCGGGGCTTATCAGTTATATCAGCTATATCAAAATGTTGTCTTGCCCAGTCAGCTTCTATGGTATAATGTCTCAGGTGAGCGAAATGTGGCCCTCTGGGCCTCTTGTCTTGTCTTTGAGATAACTTCAGTTCTGCTGATGTTAACCCATTACCCCATACATATGCCTTTTTACGCCTTTAATTTATTCCTCCTCTAAAGAAAATAATTCCATTTATACAGTCATAAAACTGTAAGATATAAGAAATAGTATCTATATCTTAGTAGATGATAACTTAAAGCAGGTTGAAAGTAAAGCAGAATGCGCAATAAATAATCATTATGGAAATACATGTAGCTTGATAAGAAGAAGTGTCATGGATAAGGGCCATAACTCTGCCAACAATATTCTTTTTACGTTATTCCAATTTGTCATGTTTTTTTTTGTCTTGAAGATAATTCCATTTACAGCTATATTAAAATGTTGTCTTGCCTATTAAGCTACGGCACAATGACCTCAGGTGAGCCCTCTTGTTTAATGAAATCTTAAAAAATCTTCCTGTCTGAAAACCTTAGAATACACACAGCTATAATATTTAGCACAATTAATATCATCTACAGGTCCTCTATTAATATTTTCACGCTATGCTGCTGTGGTCAAAATGACCCTGCCCCTGGACATAAATCATTCGATCCTTTTAGTCAGCTATCCTCAGGTGAGCGAAATATGACCCATGTGTTTCATGGTTTTTTAGCTCACCTGAGCCAAAGGCTCAAGGTGAGGTATTGGGATGGCCCTGTGTCCGTCGTCCGTCGTCGTTAACAATCGCTTTAAATGACATCTTCTCCTATACCACTTGACAGAATTCAACCAAACTTTACAGAAATGTTCCTTGGGTAAAGCTCTTTCAAATTTGTTAAAAGAATTAAAAACAATGCAGAACTCTGATTGTGCAAATGGTTCTTGTAGGTTGCATAACTAGGTCACTGGAGCTAAAAATAGATTTTTTTTTCAATGAAAACTTAAAAAATCTTCTTGTCTGAAACTACAAGGGCTATAGCTTAGATATTTGACACATAGCATCGCCTACAGGTCCTCTAACAAGTTATTTCAAATTATGCCGCTGGGGTCAAAATTGACCCTGTCCCTAGGGTCACAGTTTTACATAGAGTTATATAGTGAAATTTTCAAACGTCTTCTTCTCTGAAACTAATATGGCCAGAGCTTTGATATTCAGCATGGTGTCACTTCTAGATATCCTTTACCTATTTTGTTCAACTGGTTTCAGTCTGTTGCATATGTAGGTCACAGGAGCTAAAAATAGATTTTTTTTCCAATGGAAACTTACAAAATCTTCTTGTCTAAAACCATACTACCCTGATATTAGATATTTGTCACATAGCATCCTCTACAGGTTCTCTTACAAGATTGTTCAAATTATGCCTCTCGGGTAAAAATGACCCCTTCCTGGACATAAATAATAATCTCCATTTTGTCAGTTATTCTCAGGTGAGCGATAATGCCCCATGGGGCTCTTGTTTTAATTTGTGATGCATGTAGCTAGGGGTCATAAACGGTTTCCGACAGACAGCCAAGTCCCTTGTTTTGATCAGCGTTAAGCAGACACTTGCTGTAGAGTCTAAGAGAGATCTCCATGTCTATGGATGAGCCACTTGATACACGTTTAACCGTACCTGCAACTGTCATTATTATTTCAGGGAGTGTGAAGATTTCAGACAAGATTAAGGAGTATAGAAGACTGGAGCAAAGGTACAACTTGCGCTGCAGTGACGGAAACTTTGAGGAAATGAGAAATCAGGAAGTGAAAAATGGTATTAACCCCTTCTTCCCGGTCCGTCTAAAGACCCAAACCTCTGCAAACCTCCCAAAACTAAATGTACTTTTAAAAACAAGTTTTCCATATTCTAGCAGATGGTAGCTTAAATGTTGTCTGCTTAAATTTGTCGGCTGTTGTTTTTCTCAACGTAATATATAACAGACATTTTGACAGAAAAAATGACTAGTGACAAACAGACTAAATCCAGTACATATGCCGCGTAACACGGCGTCCGATCTGGATTCAAGCTGTTTGCACATGTAAGCCTATTTTTCTCCCTATAACAACTCTCTCCGAACAATGCGCACATTTTTAGCTCACCTGAGCCGAAGGCTCAAGGTGAGCTATTGTGACCGCTCATTGTCCGTAGTACGTCTGTCCGTCCGTCCGTCTGTCCGTCCGTCCGCACAACCGAAATGGGTTAGAGGGCCTTTTCTGGCCAGATAACGGTAAACATAACAAAAGAAGACAATAGAGTTCATTCCGTAACAATAGAATAAGGGGCCATGGCCCGTTACTCAAACAAAAGAAAAGGCCCTCTAACCCATTTCGGTGGCACGTCCGTCCGTCTGTCCGTTCACTTTTACTTCAAACGACATCTCCTCTGAACCCGGGGATTGTAGGGCGGATTCAAACTGCTCATGATGTTCCTTGGATGCTTCTCTACAGAAGTTGTTTAAATGAAAGAGAAAAAGCAAAAACTCTGCTTGAAAAAGCAAAAAAGCAAAAAAATTTAAAAAATCTTCTTGCTAAAAACTACTAGGCCCTAAGCTTTGATATTTTTACAGTAGAATCTCCTGGTCGATCCCTCTATAGTTTGTTAAAATGAAATCCCTAGGGTCACACTTGACGCCACCCTGCGCAGTTTAAGTGCTGCTCTAGGCAGGTTTTACAGTATTTTTGATGAAGCAAAAGCAGAACTGTATTTTACCTGAGTTACTCTTAATATACTAAGGGCAAATAGCCAATATTTGCAAACATTTTGGATCCAGATGCTGCATCTAATTTGGATCCAAACTATTGGTACTCATTTACCAACTGAACATGTTCTAAATTCTTTTTTTTGTCACTTTTCGCATACAGTAGGTTTTAAGCAGATATCATTTCAGTCTGGTAAGGGTAAGCCTTCAGAGCAGTTGCTAATTCTACCATACTACCCAGTATTTGACCTCAGCCACTGAACTGATGGTCTTAGCTGAACATGTTGTCTGCTAAAGTTTATAAATGGTTTAGTCTGCTTCAGGGTCTGGAAGTGATCCACTGACAGTTATGTAATTATGTCTTTTGCCATATTTATACATATGTTTAATATTGGTTTTGTTAGAGTTATCTGTATGTTTTGTCTTTTTTTTCTTGTCAAGGATTCAACCCTTTCCCTCCATAAATACTGACGTTTGTTAACCCATTACCCCATAAATGTGCATTTTTAGGCCTTTGATTTATTAGCTCACCTGAGCCAAAGGCTCAAGGTGAGCTATTGGGGTGTCCGTCGTGCGTCGTCGTGCGTCGTCCGTCGTCGTTAACAATTGCTTCAAATGACATCTTCTCCTAAACGGCTGAACAGATTTCAACCAAACTTTACAGGAATGTTCCTTGGGTCAAGCTCTGTCAAAGTTGTTCAAAGAATTGAAAACAATATAGAACTCTGGTTGCTATGGCAACCAAAGTGAAAAAATAAGGAAATCTTAAAAAATCTTCTTGTCTGAAACTACAAGGGCCAGAGCTTAGATATTTGGCACATAACATGATCTACAGGTCCTCTATCAAGTTTGTTCAAATTATGCCCCTGGGGTCAAAATTGGCCCCGCCCCGGGGGTCACAGTTTTACATAGAGTTATATAGTGAAAATTTCAAACGTCTTCTCCACTGAAACTGATATGGCCAGAGCTTTGATATTTGGCATGGTGACACTTCTAAATGTCCTTTACCTAGTTTGTTCAAATGGTTCTGGTCGGTTAAATATCTAGGTCATAATTCACATTCAAAAATATGTATAGCAGACAGCAATTCAGCATTATAAGAGTTAGACCCTAGCCAAATTTCCTACTGGCAGAGTTACATAACTGAACTCAGGTCAGCTGGTCAGCTGATGAGGTTGCATATGGTGGTGTCTGCTATATATTTATGCCCTGCAGTTGGGGGCATATTGTTTTTGTCTGTCTGCTTTTTTGTCTGTTTGTTCATTTGTTTGTCTGTCAGTCCACAACTTTAATCTTAGCCATAACTTTGTTAAAGTTAGAAACTTTATAACTTGGGTCATGTCCTACAAAGGTCAATGTCAATTTTGAGATATTTCCCAGTGTCATATTTTCTTGTCTTTGAGATAACTCCAGTTCTACTGATGTTAACCCATTACCCCATACATATGCCTTTTTACGCCTTTAATTTATTCCTCCTCTAAAGAAAATAATTCCACTTTATATAGTCATAAACATGTAAGATATAAGAAATAGTATCTATATCTTAGTAGATGATAACTTAAAGCAGGTTGAAAGTAAAGCAGAGTGCGCAATAAATAATCGTATGGAAATACATGTAGCTTGATAAGAAGAAGTGTCATGGATAAGGGCCATAACTCTGCCAACAATATTTTTTTAAGTTATTCCAATTTGTCATGTTTTTTTTGTCTGGAAGATAATTCCATTTACAGCTATATTAAAATGTTGTCTTGCCTATTAAGCTAAGGCACAATGACCTCAGGTGAGCGAATTAAGGGCCATGGCCCTCTTGTTTTATATCCAATTGGATTTCGTTGTTGAGAGGGAGCGCTGTAATCTTATTAGATCTTTATTAAATTTGATAAAAATGAATGTGGGGCCTCCGTGGCCTAGTGGTATAGTCACTGTGACTTACATCACTAAGCTCCTCACCGCTGTGAGTTCGAATCCCAGTAGGGTTGTTCGGATTTTTCATGTGAGGAAGCCTTCCAGCTGGCTTGCGGAAGGTCGATGGTTCTACCCAGTTGCCGATTTGTGCCTGAAACAGTGCATAAAGGACTTCTGGGGGGTCTTCCTCCGCCTATAACTAGCTGGACGTCGGGATATGACTGAAATCCTGTTGAAAGCGACGTAAAATCAAAACAAATAAAAAAAAAAAAATGTAAGCCTCATTGACACCTAGGTCAACTTTGAATGTAGGTGATGTCGAATTAAAAAAGGAAACTAACAGCTGTCGAATATGAGCACCACTCTTCTAATGAAAACAACTCTAAGCAAAAATGCTGTTTTTAGGAAAAATAGTTATAGACCGTACATGGCTCCAGATAAGGGGGAGTAAACTGTACAAATTCAAAAAAAATCTCACTTTTTTAGCACTAAATCCTATGGTGTTACTACTCATTAGAATCGTCTCTTCGAGACGATTCTAATGAGTAACTAGAGACACCATAGGGTTTAAAGCAGAAACAAAGACTTTAGTTTTTAGCTCACCTGAGCCATAGGCTCAAGGTGAGCTATTGGGATGGCCCTGTGTCCGTCGTCATGCGTCGTCCGTCGTCGTTAACAATTGCTTCAAATGACATCTCCTCATATACCGCTTGACAGATTTCAACCAAACTTTACAGAAATGTTCCTTGGGTCAAGCTCTTTCAAATTTGTTCAAAGAATTAAAAACAATGCAGAACTCTGGTTGCCAAAGTGAAAAAATTAGGAAATCTTTAAAAATCTTCTTGTCAAAAACTGCAAGAGCCAGAGCTTAGATATTTGGCACACAGCATCATCTATATGTCCTCTATCGAGTTTGTTAAAATTATGTCCCTTGGGTCAAAATTGGCCCCGCCCCGGGGGTCACAGTTTTACATAGAGTTATATAGTGAAACGTCTTCTTCTCTGAAACTAATATGGCCAGAGCTTTGATATTCATCATGGTGACACTTCTAGATGTCCTTTACATATTTTCTTCAAATGGTTCCGGTCGGTTGCATAAGTAGGTCACAGGAGCTAAAAATAGTTTTTTTTCAATGAAAACTTAAAAAATCTTCTTGTCTGAAACTACAAGGGCCAGAGCTTAGATATTTGGCACATAGCATCATCTACAGGTCTTCTATCAAGTTTGTTCAAATTATGCCCCTGGGGTCAAAATTGGCCCCCCCGGGGGTCACAGTTTTACATAGAGTTATTTAGTGAAACGTCTTTTTCTCTGACACTAATATGGCCAGAGCTTTGATATTCATCATGGTGACACTTCTAGATGTCCTTTACATATTTTGTTCAAATGGTTCCGGTCGGTTGCATAAGTAGGTCACAGGAGCTAAAAATAGTTTTTATTCAAAATTAGGAAATCTTTAAAAATCTTCTTGTCAAAAACTGCAAGAGCCAGAGCTTAGCTATTTGGTACATAGCATCATCTATATGTCCTCTATCGAGTTTGTTAAAATTATGTCCCTAGGGTCAAAATTGGCCCCGCCCCAGGGGTCACAGTTTTACATAGAGTTATATAGTGAAATTTTCAAACGTTTTCTTCTCTGAATCTAATACGGTCAGAGCTTTGATATTCATCATGGTGACACTTCTAGATGTCCCGTACGTATTTTGTTCAAATGGTTACAGTCTGTTGCATATTTAGGTCACAGGAGCTAAAAAACAAAAATTCAATGGAAACTTAAAAAAAATATTTTTGTCTAAAACCCTAGTACCCTGATCTTAGATATTTGGCACATAGCATCATCTACAGGTCCTCTTTCAAGATTGTTCAAATTATGCCAATTGAGTAAAAAATGACTCTGTCCTGGACATAAATCTTTTTCTCCATTTTGTCCGTTATTCTCAGGTGAGCGAAATATGCCCCATGGGGCTCTTGTTTGAAATACTCCCCTTATCTAGAGCCCTGGACCGTATATTCTCAATACAATGTGCCAGTTATTTCATGTTGTATGCCAATTTCTACAGTGCTCCTACAACGACACCAAATGGGAGACACAGATAGTGTGCCTTGTTCGGAGGGATTCGTTATAGAGAGGGATAATTAAGACTTGGATTACATTTGCAAACAACTTGAATCCAGATCAAACTCCGCGTAACGCGGCGTCTGATCTGGATTCAAGCTGTTTGTCACTCTTCATTATCATGTTCTATCTGAATGTCCACTTATATGTAACTTTAAGAAAAAAGCTGACGACAATTTTGAGCAGGCGATATTGCAGCAGTTAGAACATAAGACATAACTGTCCTGTTTCGGGAACTGCGACAAGTGACGTTGTAAGGAGGGAGTCGTTGTTGGGAGGGCGATTGTAGAGAGGGAGCGCTGTATAAACAAAAAATAATTACAGTATATGTATGAAACAATGATTATTTCCAATACAAAAGTGGGTACTTTTTTGACTGAGCATATATTAGGCACATATCATCTACGGGTCCTCTATCAAGATGGTTCAAATGATGCCCCTGATATAAAAATTGGCCCCGCCCTGGGGGTCACAGTTTAACAAAGATTTATATTTTAAATCAAACAAGCATGTTGAGCTGACATGCTAGGTGATATATTATGATCAGATTTTGTCCGGTGTCCACCTGTCTGTCTATATGTTTAAGCTCACCTGGCACGGAGTGCCAAGTTGAGCTTTTATGATCGCTGAAAGTCTGTCGTTCGTCGTCTGTCTGTGCGTCCGTCCAGCAAAAATTGCTTTGTAAACTCTTTAACGGCTACAAATATCATTGGATCATAAATAAACTTGGTCAAACTTTTGAATGCAGGTTAAGCTGGGTCAAACATCAGGTCACTACATCCAATCATAGCAAACACTTATTAACACAATATTACACTACACATTTCATTATATCTTCAGCAAATCTGATTGCATTTTGATGCATCCTTGTCAAAATATTTGTCTTGAGATTTTAGAATTGCTGGAAGTCCGTCGTTCGTCGTCTGTCTGTGAACTCTTCATCAGCTACAAATATCATTGGATCATAATGAAACTTGGTCAAATTTTTTAATGCACTTTAAGTTGGGTCAAACATCAGGTCACTACATCCAATCATAGCAAACACTTATTAACACAATATTACACTACACATTTCATTATATCTTCAGCAAATCTGATTGCATTTTGATGCAACCTTGTCAAAATATTTGTCTTGAGATTTTAGAATTGCTGGAAGTCCGTCGTTCGTCGTCTGTCTGTGAACTCTTCATCAGCTACAAATATCATTGGATCATAATGAAACTTGGTCAAATTTTTTAATGCACTTTAAGTTGGGTCAAACATCAGGTCACTACATCCAATCATAGCAAACACTTATTAACACAATATTACACTACACATTTCATTATATCTTCAGCAAATCTGATTGCATTTTGATGCAACCTTGTCAAAATATTTGTCTTGAGATTTTAGAATTGCTGGAAGTCCGTCGTTCGTCGTCTGTCTGTGAACTCTTCATCAGCTACAAATATCATTGGATCATAATGAAACTTGGTCAAATTTTTTAATGCACTTTAAGTTGGGTCAAACATTAGGTCTCTAGGTCGAATCATAGCACACACTTACTAACACAATATTACGCTACAGTGAAACCCCTCTAAACCGGACATGAGCGGGGACAAAATAACTTTCCGGTTTAGAGGGGTTTCCGGTTTAGAGGGGTTTTAACCCATAGCTTGTTCCTAGTATGGAAGATAGCTGATCACCTAAAGCAGGTTGAAAATAAAGCAGAATACGCCTTAAGGCGCATTCTGCTTTACTTTCAACCTGCTTTAAGCTATCACCTGCTAGAATATAGAATTTTTTTCTGATGATACATATCTAGTGTATGAATAAATCAAGGTCGCAAAAAGGCGCATTTATGGTGTAATGGGTTAAATAAAAAAAGGTTTGAAACGGGACCAACGTTATTTAGAGGTTCCGGTTTAGAGGGGTTTTACTGTACACATTTCATTATATCTTCAGCAAATATGATTGCCTTTTGATGCAACTTTGTCAAAATATTTGTCTTGTTGATTTCTAGGTCAAGGATGAATATAAATCATGTTCTATCAAAAACTAGGTCACTAGGTTAAATCATAGAAAACCCTTTTAACACAGTAGAGGCTGCACATCTTAATTGGTTATAATGACAGTTGCTGAAAATGTTTGCCTCATTAATCTGTAGTTCAGGTTAAATGTAGGTCAGTAGGTCATTTTGGTTCAAATAACTAGGTTACTATGTCAACTCATTAAAAAACCTTGTTAACACTCAAGTTACCACATTTTGCATTTTATCTTTATATGAATTAGTTTCAATATTGCACTGGATGAAAGCCAGGCCAAATTTGAATATGAGTCACCAGCCGTCAAAAACTAGGTCATAAGGTAAAACCATAGAAATATCTTGTTATTACATTAAAGGCCACACATCTGATTTGATATTAATGAATCTTGGTCAAAATTTTTGCCTGGTTGATTTCTTGGTAAGGTTTAAATGTGGGTCATGTCGGGTCCAAAACTAGGTCACTAGGACAAATCATAAAAGTACAGTGTTAATACTCTTGTAGCTACATATCTCATTTTATTTTAATGAAATTTGCTCAAAATATTTGCCTCGTTAAAATCTAGGCAATAGTTGAATGTGGGTGAGGTCAAGGTCACTATACATGTAAGTCAAGTTTTACATGTTGTACCAGGTGAGCAATATTGGGCCATGCTGACTCTTGTTAACCCTTTACCCCATAGCCTGTTTCTAACATTGAAGACATATATGATCACTTAAAGCAGGTTGAAAGCAAAGCAGAATGCGCCTTAAGGCGCATTCTGCTTTACTTTCAGCCTGCTTTAAGCTTCTACTTGCTAAAATAAAGAAAATATTCTTTATGATACATATTCATGACTGTAAAAGTTCGAACTATTTTCCTTAGTGTAGGAATAAATATGATGTGCTAAAAGGCGCTTATATAAGGGAAAGGGTTAAACGTTTCCTCTGAAACACCTGGCCCAATTTAACCAAACAGTAACACAAACATTAGTGGGCTAGGGAGGTAAATGTGTTTATCTTTTTTAAATGGCGTTTTCCCCCTTTTTGCAACGGTTACAATGTATCAAATCTTCAAACAATCTCCTCCAAATCAAGAAGTCGAATTTCATTTTTTTCACAGAAATGTTTCTAATAAGTTTAAATGACATTTACTGTGAAACTAATGGAGTGAAGTTGGTGCAGTTAAGCATGAATGTTCCTTTGGTAGTTCCCTACCAAATTCTTGTAAAAAAAAGGGGGAAATTTGGTAATACACTTTAAAAATCGATTTGTAAATAACCAGATGCACCTCTAATTAGCCAAATATTGGGGTTATTAGTTTTACATTGACTCGCTGGACTGCGTCCAAGAGATTATTGTTGTCATCCCGTCGACGGCGGCGTTGCCGTTCCCATTCGCGTTGGCAGTTTCAAGAAAATTGTTATAACTCAAATGTCCCTTGAGGTATGTCTTTCATATTTGGTATGTGTGTGTATATGGACAAGACCTTTCCATGCATTTAAAGGGTTTAACCCCAGTGACATTGACCTTGAACTTAGAGCCCATGATTAGGTTTTGAAAAATACTATGTTCCTTGGTATTACTATCATATTTGGTTGATAAGACCTTTCCATGCACAAAAAAAAGTTAACCTCTGTGATCTTGACCTCCGAGTCTGTTTTAAAGTTTCGAAATGTGCCAAATGCGAGCTTTGTTGTCTCTCTGACAACTCTTGTATATACATTGTACTCAGGTGAGCTATCAAGGGTCTTCATGACCCTCTTGTTGAAAAGTTATACCAACTAGCTAACTAATGTCTTTTCAGTACTGCAGCAGCACCTGATGCACATTTACGGGAAAAGGAGGTTTTGGGAGAACCCTGTGTCATCAGAGGAAGTATTTCTCTCTCAAATGTATGTTCAGCCATCGGCAAAGTTCGTCATGGAAATAGATGATCAAGGGATGTTGACAGAGGTGAAAGAGCAGGCATCTTCAAAATTGTCATATGCGGGGATTTTCAAGTCTAAAACTGGGTTGTGTGAAAACATTTACATAACGGGGGATGCTGGGAAGGGTAAAACGACGTTTTGTAATCAGCTTTTCCTCCGCTGGTGTGATGCAGTACAGAATATTCCCAACGAGACTGGTTCCTCTGACGACCTGAAAATATTAGCACCTTTTAGGTTTTTGTTTCACATTAATTTAAGATACTCTGAGAAAACATACCACGTTGAAGAAATGATCAAGGAACAGTTGTTACATAATGCCCCAGTGTCTGTCAATATATCTGACATACTTAAAACAGAGAAATGTTTAATAGTTCTTGACGGTTTGGATGAGTGGCCATGTCCAAAGAAGGTAAAGAAATGTCCTGATATAAACCAAGATATCCCTGGCAGAAATATTTCAAATAAAAACACTGTCTTTCTAACAACTTCACGTAGCTGGAAATACGATGTTATTGCTCTGAAAAGCGCGGATAGAGATAAACATATAGAGTTAAGTGGCGTTGGTGAAGAATCCTCAAAAGAATTAGCGAGTAAAATATTAATTAATCTAGATCGAAAATCAAAATCAAAAAAATATCCTTCTGACTTTTATGATAAGGTAAAACAAAAAGAACTTGGCGACTTTTTAACTGTGCCCTTTCTTCTTATACAGTTGATCACATTGTGGCATGCCGGAAGAGACTTTGGCAATTCTCAGTTACAATTATACTGTAGTATGCTGGACCTTATGTTTGAACGTTCTGAGAAAAACCTTCCTGAGGAAATCCCAGAAAGTTCAAGCACAGCTGGAGCAATATCTAAACCTTTACCAGAATGTTTCAGTGACAAAGATTATTGCCAAAAATATGCAGTGTTAATCAATTGTTTAGCGAAGTTGGCTTATAACAAACAAAAAGGAAACGCATTAACCTTCAAAAGCTCAAAGTTGGACATATTTGGCATTTCTGACTCAAATATTAAACTCTGCTTACAATGTGGCATTTTATCTCAATGTAAGGATTATGGCAATTATAAAGGGAAATATAAAAAGTTTTCATTCTTACATACAAAGGTACAAGAATGTCTTGCAGCTTTGTATTTAGTAACTTACGACAAGGCTGAAGACTTTCTGAAAGAAGTAAAACAATTGTGTAATTCAGCAGAGACCATGTTAAAAATGAATCAGGTGTGGTTGTTTGTAGCTGGAATGGACCGTAACATAACAAGACGATTGACTGAATATTTGGGTCATATTGTTAGTGCTGACGAGCGGGTTAAGACATACAGACAGACGGTAGACCGTGACAGGATAACACAGTGTTTAAAACATTTGGGGTTTATTGTTAGTGATCACGAGCAGGTTAACACATACAGATGGACTGTAGACAGGGACTATGATAGTTTGATTGAAGCCATACAGAGGTTTGTGTCGGACTGTGTATCAGAAGGCATCCGTAATGATCACCATTTTTTGAATGTCTGTTTGGAGGACTTCTATGTTGATTGGCATAATGACCGTGATGTAGAACGTTTGTTGTTGTGCTCTGACATGTCCAAAGTCAAGTCTGTGTACATATGGACTGAGGGCATATCGTTCCAGCCTATGCACCTAAGGACTAATTGCATTAATGCTGCTAAACTGGCAGCTATAACTGGTCAGTTTCTACAGTGTCGCTCAATACAAAGACTGCACTTGATTGACTGGTACTCCCTTATACCCGACAGTACAGTGGCAACTCTAGTAGATAACAACTGGGCCTCACTTACAGCCCTGTACTTGTACACTAAGATCACAACCACAGATAAGTTAGTCATTGCCATATGCAACAGCATTAACAAGTCTTTAATGGCACTTGGGCTGGAGAATGTTAAACTGACACATACACAATTAAAACAAATATTGGACAGCCTATCTCAGTCTCTAGTCATTAGACAGATATATGTAGCGTTAGTTTTGGACTGGGAAGACCATTACGAAGGTAAAGCTCAGATAGATTTGTCTATTATGACCCAACTTCGGGAACTTACTCTGATTGGCGACAGCATGTATATAGATAATCCGCAGTCTTTGTCGAACTACCGGTATTTGGAAAGGGTTCAGCTGCATTATGTGAAACTGACACACGCACATTTAGAACAACTATTGCACAGCTTGTCCCAGTCACCTGTCATTAGACAGTTAGACCTGGATCTTTTACACTGTACAGACCATGGCACAGAGTGTAGATGTAGAGCTAAGATAGATTGTTCTGGTATGACTCGGCTCCAAAAACTTACTCTGAACTGGGTTGAATCTGAAATTGGCTCCTCCTTGTATGTAGATAATCTGCATTTTTTGTCACAATGTGTGGTGTTGGTTGAACTGCAGTCAGTTACATTACCAGTAACGTCACTTTGTGACTTTGCTCGCGGACTTTCCAAGACAAAAGGAAAAGTGCCTGTAAAACTATTGGATATAACATTTACAGAGACGAGAGAGGAGTGTGGAGACTTGGAGGGATTCCTCCGGAACTGTCCTGGCATGGAGTTTAGAAAGTGCGAGTATTTTGAAAATGCATGGACTATATATTGAGTATAAAGTTCCCTACAAGCAGCCAGTAAAGCCTGGAAAACACGTCAATGCCACTCAAACTCTCAACCGACGACATTTGGTCACTAACCGTTGGACTGTAAAAAACTCATTACATCTTCCAACTTGGTAACCACTCATCCAAACACTCTTTCTTATTATCTGAAATTTCTGAACAATTTTTTTCCATCTATCAGCAGTTTATATGGCATCAGACATAATTTTAGTAGTCTCTTTGCAGACTTGAGATTTTTGGGGGATCATCTATCATTTTAGGGTTTTTTCTTCTCTGATGACTTAAAAGTAATTTAAATTTAATTGTCTAAATCTGTAGACCAAAAGCTTTTGATTATAAACTAATTAAAAAATTAAGTTTAATCCATTAAAAATTTTAAAACTATTTAACTATTTCACCCCTGAAACTTCACATGGATAATTCCAGTGTCTAATCATGTCAGTCCATGTGTAGATTGTTATGTACAAACAATGCAGACCTTAATCAGAGGGGTCCTACTGTCCAGGGCCCTCTTATTAGGGTCATAACTATTTGCACATAACGAGTGTACTCCTCACATGTACACTGTTTGTAAAAGATAGAAATATGCAGCACTTGGGGTCAATGAGTTAATCAAGATGTTTAATCGCCATTTCTAAAATGTCATTTTAAACTACTCAAATATGATATCATTTATTTAGTTTTATATTGCAATTTTCTATATTCAAGTTCCTTGTTCAAACATGCACATTATACTAAGCATGTATATACATCAAGTACATAGTAATAAACTTTGAATAAACTGTTTATTTGTATGTTGAATATTGCTCCATGGGAACCAGGAAATGGTACAAACCGGTAGTAGACGGCATTTCATGCAATATTTACCCGTTCACTCCAAGGCTAAATAACACATGTATATGCAAACCTTTTTTTAAACAGATAAGATGCTGAGTAGTTCGGCGTCCGATCAGGATCCAAACTATTTGACACTCCTCATATCAATGTTTTATAAAGTCAAACACTGGTAAAATGTCCAATTTAAAAAATTTAAAGCAGCTAAAATATATCAGGAGACACCAATATGGCAATGACTGTGTTATACGGGTATTTCCGTCATACTTGTTAACGAAAGAGTTCAAGTAATGCTAGAATATTAGGAGACACCAATATGGCAATGACTGTGTTATACGGTTAATGATGTAAAACAACTTTTGCTCGAATTTGGAGTTTTAATTGATTTCAATGGATGTCAAATTGTCTAACGAAGAAAACAAATGGTCACAAGTAGGTATTGAACTACAACAATGTGATTAGCACATTAGCACAGAAAAGAAATAACTCGTGCATTTACTGTATAGACACATCAGCGCTTTAAGTTCGGTATTGTGTCGCTGAGCCGTAAAAAGCCAATCAAACTTAGATTAATAAATAATGGCCGGGAAAGTTGCTCCCACCGGAGCCATTAACACTAAACCACCGATGTCGACTCTGCAAACAGTTTAGATCTAGATCAGACTCCACATAACACAGCGTATGATCAGAATAATTGTTTGGCACAAGTTTTAATATAGCATTACCCATACTACCTTACATTGAACTCCCAAAGGTATTGAGATGGATTCAAACTGTTTGTCACTTGTCATTTTGGGTTTTTAGCTGTCACATTGTCCAATGAGTGACTTTGGGAAAAGCAGCAGACGACAGTTTTAAGCAGACGATATTACAGAAGTGAAAGTATAAGACATACCATTGTCTTGTTTGGGGAACAGCGACAAGGGTCGTTGTAAGGAGGAAGTCAGAGGGCCGTTGTTGTGAGGGAACACTGTATAGTTACACACTTGATATGTTTGACATTAACTCATTCACCCCTGAACCTTTTAATGAAAAATTCCAATTTAAAAATAAGTTAAAGTCTATTTTTGACTATTTAGGGTTGATTTTAACAATATATTTCAAAATGACAAACGATGTACACCCTAATCAGGGTCTGCACTGTTTGCTTGGGACAAGCGTAATCTTTACATGTACGCTGTTTGTAAATGACGAGTATACTCGTCGCTAGGATTGAATGTGTTAAGAAAAGAGTACTACGGAATATGATTAGTTGACCCGGTTTCAGTATAATTATAATGTGACTGGGTGTAATATCGGATCGTGTGTTTATGGAGTGCTATCCAGGTGTAACATCACTGTACTTTGACGCAAGCTATTGGGCCCGTCTTGCGAAACGTCGTACGACAAAAGTGGTCGTAAGTCAAAACTTTAAAGTACATCTAATTTCTTATTTCTTTATCTAATTTTGTCTTGTAACATCTCTTTGGAATCGTCTTCTTAGATGGAGAAATGAATTATTATGGATAATTTTATAATCTGACTTACGACAATATTTGTCGTTCGACGTTTCTTAAGACAGACCAATGGTCTTCAAATGTATAAGTGAAGTAGCGGATAAACGTGGGAATTTCTATAAAAAAAATCTGACTGCTAGATGCAGGATATAAATGCAAATATATATTTTTCTGCAATAAGCAAGCACCTATGTTAAAACTCAATAAGCCCTTTTTTGAATAAGAGCTTAATGTATGTAAGAGAGCTGACCCAGCGCTTATAAAGGGTTTGAGTTGAGTCTGAGTGCGTTCTCAAACATCTAATTGATCAGATCTGAGCCTAGGCTCAAATCTGACCAATGAAATGCCTGAGAACGATTTCAGACTCAACTCCAATGCTTTATAAGCGCTGGGTCTGTTGTTGTCGCCTGGTCGTTGACGAAGTCGTTCTTTTTCCGTTAGCAGCTTCAAAAAATGTTCACAATTCTATGCAATTTCGGCTTCAAATGTGATACTTGCGTTACACATGTCTGGGACAAATTTTTTCCCACCCTGAGACATATTGGACCGCTTTGATTTTGAACTTATCCACTGTTTTGAAGTTTTGAAATGTGTGTTTAGCTTTCGAAACATGCGTATAACTCCTATGATCCTTGAGGTATTTCTTTATTATTTGATTCATTAGTATGCATGTGCATATGGACAAGACCTTTCCATACATGCAAAATGTTTGAAGCCTTTGGCTTTGAGCTTAAGGCCCACGTTTAGGTTTAGAAGCATGCTTATAACTGATATGTTCCTTGAGGAATTGCTTTCATATTTAGTATGCATGTGTATATGAACAAGATCTGACTTGGGGAAAAAAGTCTGAGAGACAAAATATGTGTCTGGTGACACATGCATGCATGCACAAGTTTGAATGGTGTGCTCTTGTTTTGAAATGTGTCGCCGACGAGCTTTGTTGTTTCTTTGACAATTGTTTTTCCAAGTCATGTCGGATGCAAAACATTCCGTTATATCGAAGGTTGAGTTTAATATGTGTTTCCGATAGAATATGTTAATTAGTGTTTTCTTCTGACCTGTCAGAGTTATTTTTAGATTGGAACATTCTTAAACTTTAAAAGGGATAAATTTCTCTACAGACAGTTAGAGATACGGATAGCTGTACTTTTTCTGCGTAATGTAAAGTAGAGGATACATTATTATTTCCTGTTTAAACGCAATGCACTAAACTTTGGAAATTTACTTTTAGAAATGTCAAATATATTTTTAATCTGAGTAGCAAACATATTGGAGCCTGTTCAGACGCCGGGTTACCCGGCGTCTGATATGGCCCAACCTGTTTGCCATGGAAATAATAGTTTTAGTATATAAATGCGTTTATTGGGAAAGAATAAAATATCAGTAAAGAAAGCGCAGCGGCCTCGTGCTGCACGTGGATCATACTTATCTCAAGTAGGAAAGTGAACGATTACATATTTGGTTTTACCTTGCTTACCTATTTACCATTATTAACTATTCTGTTCTAAAAATAACTCGGACAGTTCAGAAATATCGGACAATAATGACATTGAAATGGTACAAATAGTTGATGTGCCTTTAACTTATTCACCCCGTGAAACGTCAAGTGTACAATTGCAGTTTCTAATCAAGTATTGTCTATTTGTGGGTAGTTCTTGACAATAATTGTAGAAAATGACAAACAGTGCCGACCTTGATCAGAGAATCTACTAGGGCCCTTTGACCAGGGTAAGCACTATTTGTATTGAAACAGTGTAATCATAACGTATTTGTTAAAGCCACAAATACGTGTCACTAGGGGTCAATGAGTTAATCAAGATGTATAATTACCTTTGTAACATTTCATTTTTGAGAACACTAAAATGATACCATTTAGGTTTATGTTCTATTTTTTTTTACTTAATTTCCTTGTTCAAACAGGCATATAGTATGCTAAACATGTATATACAGCAAGCACATAGTAATAAACTTGGTATAAACTTATTTTTTGTTTGTTTGAATATTTTTCATGGGAACTATAAGAAAAAATACAAACCTGTAGTATAGACGGCAATTAAAGATACGAGAACTTTGAAGACTAATGCTTCTTAAATGCAATATAAACCCTTTCACTGCCTTGCTCTATAACACTTTATTATGCAAACAGTTTGGTAACGCGGCATATGCTCTGGATCCAAACTGTTGGACACTCATATCAATGTTTCCTCAAGTCCAAAAGGCATACATTTTAAAAAGTAACAGTTAAAGCAGACGATGATATGGCAGTGACTGTGTTAGACGAGTACTTCAGACGATGGACGGATATTTCAAACTAAATTGTAGCAGGGACTATGTTAGACGGGTATTTCAAACGATAATATGGCAGTGACTGTGTTGGACGGGTATTTCAGACGATAATATGACAGTGACTGTGTTGGACGGGTATTTCAAACGATAATATGGCAAAGACTGTGTTAGACGAGTATTTCAGATGATAATTTGGCAATGACTGTATTAGACGAGTATTTCAGTGACTGTGTTGGACGCGTATTTCAGACGATAATATGGCAGTGACTGTGTTAGACGAGTATTTCAGAGGATAATTTGGCAATGACTGTGTTTGACGGGTATTTCAGACATTTATTTGGCAATGACTGTGTAAGACGAGTATTTCAGATGATAATTTGGCAATGACTGTGTTAGACTGGTATTTCAGACATTAATTTGGCAATGACTGTGTTAGACGAGTATTTCAGACGATAATTTGGCAATGACTGTGTTAGACGAGTATTTCAGATGATAATTTGGCAATGACTGTGTTATCTGAAATCGGAGAATGAATCTCTTAAATCCCGAGTGACCCAACTTGAAAACGCAGCTGACTCAGCCGAGCAATACAGTCGTAAGAACTGCTTGCGCGTGACAGGTTTAAAGGATAACCCTGGAGAGTCGACTGATGACGTCATAATAGAGATGGCAGGAGCGGTAAATGTGGACATCTCTGTGGCAGACATTGACCGAAGCCATCGTGTTGGAAAGGTTCTCACCACTCACAGCCCTTCCAAGCCAAGAGCTATTATCGTAAAGTTTGCTAATTACCATGCTCGCCAAACCCTCTCCAAAGCGCGTACAAGGCTGAAATTATGTGACTATGAAGGCATCTTCATAAACGAGGATCTTACAAAACACAGGAACAGCCTTCTGTACCAGGCCCGTCAACTTGTACGTAAAAAACGGCTGCAAGGAGCATGGTCTTCTGACGGCACCATCCTAGTCAAGGACAACAAAAACGCGGTGCACAGAGTGAACTCAGCAGCTGAACTATCGCGTCATGACCGCGTTTAATTTTGCAAATTGTACATTAATCCTTCGAGAGCTGAGCGTCTGTAAACATGTATTTGTTAAAATCTGCTTTCCAATGCTTTAAAACGTCTATTAGATTCCAGTTATAGGAACATGTGTGTCAATATAAACATTTTAAATCTCAGATGAGATGCCGAGTTACTTTGCACCTTATACTATTATTTATCCTGTGTGCACGTGTGAAAATCTTGTGCATTAGCGCTATGATAGTTGTGAACCCCTTTCATTATCAAATTATTCGGGAGATGTTTACCCGTTCACCGTTTTATTGTCGTCTGCTTCAGTATTATAGTCTGCAAGACACTTTTCAAAGTTATATTTATGATTGTACGACTTAAAATATCGATAAGAGTGTCAAAACAGTTTGGGTTCTGTAACGCGGCGTCTGTACAGGACCGAAACTGTTTGCAAACACGCCTTTAGGCGTCATTGAGAGTGAAAGGGTGAATACGTAATATCTTAGATTATACGCAGATACCCCCCGCAAAGCTATTCAAAAAGTGTCCTCTTACGTCTGATACCGGACACTTTTTTCTGTTACCGGACAGTTTTACTTTTTTTTACCGGATACTTTTTACGGGCGTGGTGCACGTGGTGAGCATGCGGTCATCGGTTTAACTCTTGCACTGCCCGGGAATTGACGAGGTAACCCTTGTTATGCTACAGTGGAGAAAACATAATTATTTCCCGTTTAAACGCAAACGAAACGCAAACGCAGACGCAAAACACAAAATGTAGAAAATAATAACTTTTTTTTTACATTTTTCATCATCTATTTTTATCTGAGTGGCACACAATTTGGATCCTGATCAGACGCCGGGTTACCCGGCGTCTGATCTGGTTCCAAAATGTTTGCAATGGAAAATATAGTTTAAGCGTCAAACACGTTAATTGGGAAAGAATAACGTTTTTCCACTGTGAGTACCGCTTGTCTAACATTTGGAAACAGTTTAGATCCATAGAAGACGCCATGTTACGCGGCATGTGATCTGGATCCAAATGTTTGGCACTGATTTTCATTTCTGATTCCATTTGGAAAGTATAAGAAAGATTTTGAGATTCTCCGCAGACGATAAGTTTGATGCAGACGGCAATTCAGCACGATAAGGGATAACGAACTTTCCCAAATAATTTGGATCAATATCAAACACACAGTAACTCAGCGTTTGAACAGGATCCAAACTGATAGACACTTTATTCGTGCAATCAAATCCCGAAACCTTGCGTTGGAAAATAAGTGCATTTCAATTTCAAAGCAGACGACAATATGACAGTGCAAGAGTAAACAACGCTATTCTATATCTTTATTAATTGACCCGGTTTCAGTATATAATATGATAGGTTGAGGTGTCAGGCGAGGAGTTTATGGCATTCATCACAGTGTATTGACTATATCTAGGTAGGACAGAGCATTTTTTCAAATGAGAATAAATACTAAGTGTCATACACCATTGGAAAGGTATTTGCAATTGCAGGTCATTGCACTTTATATGAACACTCTATCATCATCGGTTATCAAGTTATGACGTTTTGAAGTTACCATGGTTACGAAAGTTGTGTTGCCAAATAATTTATCTGTGTCACCATACGGTTTAAGAACAATTACTTTTGTTTTCATAGGTCGTTCACGATCATTTTTGGTGAACTGGTTGCTTATGAGATGGGACTACTAAAATTGTATTTTGGGTTGGTAGGTCAAAGATCACGTGATATGTTACTAAAAATAGAGTTTGGCTTCACTTTGGTTTCAGGACAATACATTTTGTTCTGATGTGCAGAACTCAATCAAATTTGGTGAACTGGTTACTCAAGGTAATGGGGTGCTTGAGATGTCATTCGGGTTGGTAGGTCGAAGGTCACGTGACCTGTTACTAAAAATAGATTTTAAGCTGCGACTGCTTTGCATCTAGATACGAGCAAATGAGACAATCTTTTAAGGCCTATTACTTGCTCTGCGGGGAGTCAGTTTGAGTGTTAATTGTGGTAGCTGTCAATTGGAGAGTTTATTGTGGTAGAATTCCCACATGCTGGATACGCAGTTGTTTTATCATATTGCCCACAGGTACAATTATGGTCTAGGGTACTAGACCATGGTAGTACCGTAGTACTACCGTACTACTTCTGTGAAAAGTGTGCAAGCATTTTAGAATATTCATGAACGTTATATGGCCGCATCTTGAATTGATTAAGAGCTTGAAGTATTAGTTTACTAATTCTATAAAAGGTGTTCAAAAACTTTTGTTAATCTAGACTAATGATTCTAAAACTATCAAATTTCTAGAATGTTTGCAGAATATTCGTGAACGTTAAATAGCCGCTTCAAGAATTCTTCATGGTTTAATTCTAAAATAAGTCAATACCCTCCCACATGGGTAGATATTATCACAAATAGATAAGGGATTTAGCTGATTGTAATGCAATTATTTTAGAGATAAGAATTGAATTTTATAACAAGAGCCACAATGGCCCTAAATCGCTCACCTGGTACACCATATAAAGTTTGCAATATAATGAGTGACTGTGAACTAGATTACGACTAGAAATGATCTACACTCAACCTTAAGAGTGTTAACAAGATTTTTTTAATTTGACATAGCGACCTAGTTTTTTACCAGACTGGCAACCATATTTAGCAACCTAGTTTTTTACCAGGCTCGCAACCAGATTTAGCATTAAAATAGTAATTTGTAAATATATGTTAAATGCTTATTTAAATGGGTAAGAATTAGTTTAGGATAAAAAAAATCTGTTGAAAAAATGCATTTCAAAAAAATAAATAAAAAGAGTCTCTGGTGGGATTCGAACCCGTGACCCTCCATGCGGGGATATACACGAAAAAAGGAAACAATTTAGCCCACTCGACCACGGGCTGTTCATATCTTTAGAAACGATTTAACGTACTTCAGTGTGTAGCGATGAAAAGTACACAATTCGGCTCAGGGTTATGTCTGAGCCCGTGTTCAATTTTGGTTGCGTCTTTCGACGCAACGGATAAAACGATGGAAAATATCTTAAAAATGAAGATTTGAAGACTTTTCATAAGGATGTTTTTAGACTGATCATATTTTTCTAATGCCAGATGCACTATAATGCTACACATTTGGTTTTATTTAAGCATTTTCTTTTATTTTTGCAAATGCACCATCCGTATGCAAGTCACTGTAATCGACATTTGATGTTGACCTAGATTTGATGTAGGCAAACATTCTGACAATATTTCAGTCAAATCTAATCAGATGTGTAGCCACTAGAGGATTAATACTGTTTTCCTTGATTTGATCTTGAGACCTAGTTTTTGACCTGACATGACCCACATTAAAATTGGCCTAGATTTCTTCAAGGCAAACATTGTCATTAAGTTTCATGAAGATCGGATGGAATTTGAAGCCGCTAGAGTGTTCACGAACCAATGGTGAACGGACGGACAGACAACGTACATCCAGCCATCCTAAAATACAAAAGTTTGATGAAATATAATTTATTTAATCGATATATTAACCGGTAATTGAATCTCCCATTACATTTGTTAGCAACTGTAGTTTATCAACTAATTGTCCAATTCAGTCCTAAAATTATAGGTTTACCATTTTTTTTAGAAGATTAATCTTTGTTTGAACACAGGTGACCACTTAAAGCAGGTTGAAAGTACAGCACATTTCTGTTTCACTTTCAGCTTGCTTTAATCTACCATCTGCTAGGATTTATTAAACAATATATGTTAAATGGTACAAATATTCAGAGTAGATATAATATATACCTGCTTAAAATGGTGGCCATTTAAAGAAGGTTGAAATTAGAGCAGAACATGCTTTACTTTTAGCCTGCTTTAAGCAAATATCTGCTAGGATAAAGAATATGTTTTGTATAGTACATGTAATGGAACTATTTTCTCCAGTATTTGAATAAAATAAGGGCGTAAATGTTTAATTTATGGAGCAATGTATACAAGAGGGAAAAAAAGTTAAACTGTCACAGCTGTTTCAATCTTCTAAGCACTAAATTATCATATCTGCACGAATAATATTATCTCATTGTTCTGTTATGTATAATGAGACCCAACATTAAAATAATTAGTAAAATAAAACCATAACATCAATTTTCAATATACATGTTTAACCATTACCCTGTAGTAATATCGTCTGCTTTAAATGGTTGTCTGCAAACAATATCTAAATATGATTTGTACTTGTTTTAATTAAGAAAGTCTTAGATACAAGTGTAAAAGAGTTTGGATACAGGTCAGTCGCGAAATTATGCAGCGTCTGATCTGTATCAAAAATGTTTTTAAAAAAGGACAGTCAATTCGCGATCAGCATGATAAGGTAACTGCAACATCTATCAGCATCCCCCGAATCTCTACATCTATCAATTAATACCCTACTGTGATAATTGGTTTGGAATAAACATACTCTGATACGGGTGATCTTCGATTGGTTGACTGATTTATTGATTTAATGACTGTCATTCATTCACTCATTTATTCGGTTATTCATTCTGTTATTCTATCATATCTTCATTGTTTGCTAATTTGTTTGTGTGTTCACTCATTTTGCATTGACATTGTATTCAGTTTCAGTTTCAGTTTTATTTATTTCACTCTCAGTTTGTAACATACAAAAACATGAGAACAGTCCCATACATACTAATTCACAATTTGTCAAGGAAACACGTTTATAAATTTTCGTTGAATCTATTATGAATATAGGAATATTATTAACAATTGAGTGTAGTATTACTTATATTAAACCACGGAATTATGCACATATCAAGTGTATAATTTCGTGATTAAACATACCAATACTCAATTATACTTTTTGAAAGTTAATATTGTAATGATTGTTATTTTGCCGAAGACCGTAATATTTCAAATGTGTCGCCGGTATCTGGCGAGTCGAGTAAATATTTTATACCTATTCCAATTCTATTAATAGATCATCGTTCTATTTACATGTACATATTTGTTAACACACGTGCTAAACAGTAAACATGGATTACAAATTTACAATTATTCAGTGTTGTGGCTATCTACAGTTATCCTGTTTACATGTGTATTGGGTGAATTCTAAATGGAATACTGTTTGTTGTGTAACTGTAAAGGAATAATGCTTTCTAAGGTAAGAATGCATGCTTTTTTTGTTTATTTTATGCATGAATATTTTACTGTACCCTTGACCAATATCGCTTTTCATTGGATCCTAGCTCATTAGTCCAACTGTACAGTAGATCTGGGTTCCCTGGTTGGAGTGACACATTGATTTTGGAGTTGAACTGTATCAGGGCTCCAGATAAGAGGGAGTAAACTGCACAAATCCAACATTTTCTCAGTTATTTTAAAATCAAACCCTATGATGTTCCTACTCATTAGAATCGCCCCTTTGAGACTATTCTAATGAGTATTGACACCATAGTGTTTAGTTCAGAAATAAAGATTTTAGTTTATGAAATACCTCCCTTATCTCGAGTCCTGTGTATTATTTATTAAATGTGTTGGTTTAATGACAGACTGACTTACTGACTTGAGTTGATGCAACATTGAATAAAAAGCTAATCTATATTTGAAGACTTGATAGTGTTAATATTGTTATCGTAACAGATATATCTAGATCTATACAACCTCACATTTCCATTTCTAACTAGATTCTATTTCATTCTGTCACTCACCCTTTGCCAGTCTCACTTTTCTTTCTCTCTCAGTTGTTTATCTGTTTGTGCAGTGTTCTCCCATGTTTCTTTCAGTCATTCTCTATAAGTTGACTTAATACAGTCTCTCTTATAATTGGTATCTTGACATTGAATTTTGGATAAATATTAGAGAAATTTGACAATATTTAGAGAAATTTAGAGAAATATGGGTTGAGGGCACTGTATTATTCTCTCTCAGTTTTACTGACAGTATGGTAACCTTTGGGTATTAAAATATTAATTCAGAATGGTTTTGTACCTGTTCAGGTATAGAGAGGTTGGTCGTCTGGTCAGACTCAGGACCAGTCTAAATGTCAATTAGAGAGAGAATATAATACCCCACTGCAATATATATATATATAATGTATAAATACATATATGCAAACATATACACCTATCTGTATTCATACCACAGGTATACATATATGCAACATGCACATTTATACAACTATACCAACTTATATACATTACCTACATACATATACAATATAGATTCTATATACATATACAGTATACACCCATGTATCAGTGTGTCCCTTTCCTCCTGAAAGTGGGTTTCTACGAAAACAAAATGAAACATCACTTTTTAGGTGGGGACATGATTGTTACTAGTATCTATTTGTTATCAGACCATAAGAAAAATTTAAAGATAGCTTAGCGCAATCCAGATGCACGATAAAAGCCCAACCGAAAGTCAGAATGCAATGCACTCCCGATATTTGACTTCATCTTGCCCTGGATGTGGGCTTCTATTAGCAATTAGTTTTTAATAACAATCTTTTAAGCCTGCTATACTGATGCAGTTAGAAGTATTTTTAATGCTTCGAGAGTATGATAGCAGTTGAGAGGAAAGCTAAACACTCCCACATATACTCCTATGTCCCAATTATACATTTATGTATAAGAGAAATAACTATTGTAAGTTGAGTTCACACTGGTAGTAATATACATAGATAATACATCAAATCAAAGTGCTGAAAGCACTGAGAGATCCGCGATTAGTGAAATGATCTAGTTTAATTGAACGTATTGAAGATTTTACACCTATTAAGTGCACTTAAAGCAATCAGTAAGTATAAACAAGTACACTATCTTTGCCGGCCTTGTTGTAATTAGTTGCCCATTTGATACTTAACAAGTATTGGAAGTTTCAAATAAACAGTAACCTGTCTTGTTGTAACTAGTTATCATTTGATATTTAACAAGAATGCAAGGTTTGAAGTTATTACCTTTCATAGTTTTAAGATATTTAAATTTTACAAAATTTATGTAAATATAACAAGGGCGATAACTCAGGAATGACACGTCTCAGTGTGGCCTGTTTTGTTTGGCATGAGCTTGCCGTTTGATACTGAACAAGATCATATGTTATATTGATTTTGATCGATTGATTAGTGTTTTATGGCCCATCGACACCAATGGTCATTTAGAGCCGAAAAATATTGATGGTAGAAAAAAAATCAGAACTGAAAATCAATTTTCAACTTCATTTTATTTTATAGTCAAATGGCATATTGAGGACTTATTTCTAAATAAAGAAATGATCACATGATCAAAGAGTTATGGCCAGCTATGATGAGTTATCTCCCTTCCTATTCACTTGAAATAATATAGGATGGGTTATCTCCCATTTCACCCGATTTTACCTCTAAATGACCTTGACCTTTGCCAGACATGACCCAAGTTGTACTGACCTCAAGAGCTTCTTGAGGTCAGTACACACGCCAGATATAAAGTCTCTATTCACTGTTGTTCAAAAGTTACGACCAAGGTAAAAGTTGTGTACAGACAAACAGACAGATCAAAAACGATTTGCCCCCGACTAAGTCGTGCGGGGCATAAAAATGAAATCGAAATAGATTTATGCTGTGTGGGCAAAACTTGCATTATGTTGCAGTATAAGTAATTTAATTTATTGTAATGAGATGTCAGTGGTGCACATGAGGTAGTTCAAAGCAAGATAAAAGTTTAAGCAAAAAGCTCTGACAGGAGCTCCCTGCAAAAAGTTACTTTCATCTTACTTTAAGCAGTCAGTGTTTTGACATAATGTAGTTCACTCACTGTTGGATATAGGAGATTTGCACTTTTGGCTATGGAGGAAAGGGGTAAAGCAATGCGAAAGTAATCAGAAAGCACCTAAGGAGCTTTCTGCTTTACTTTTATCTAAATAATCTTGCATAATGCAGCCACTTGACAAGTTGTCCTGTAAACCAACAATTGGGCCTCATGTAGTGGTTGTTATAGATGTGCTTTACTGTAAATGAAACTATTGTTGGCATCGAGATTCAAAATAAGCATCAGAGAGTGAAATGTCGCATACAAAAAGAACGAGAGCACCGCAAACGGTACATTATACTCCCACTGGCAAAGAAATATATAGTTTTATCAAATTTCATTTTAATTTGTAGACACTTAGAGCTCTGAGAGCATAAACAATACTGAAATAGAGCATTTTCTAGCATATCTGAATACACCAAGGGCAGATAACTCTTGGCACAATGATCCGATTTCAATAATAATTAACCCTTTCATGAACTTATACTTCTATAATTATACTATGGGCAAACATAATCAAAATCCATTCAAAACTGTAGTTGCTAAGTGTGTTAACACTGTCAAATAAGCCTTTTATAACATATTTGAGTACACCATGGACAGACAACTCTGTAATAAAATATCAAATAAATCTCAAACTTTACTCAGCTTCAGATCTTGATGCATAAAATATCTCTTCATTAATATCCTTGAAATAGTTTTCCAAGAAATCTCTGGACAAGCTCTTTATAGCATATTTGAGTACATCAAGGGCAAATTACTCTGTAAAGAAAAGTTGAATGAACCTCAAACTTGACTCAGCTTTTGATATTGATGCACATAACACATGTGTGAAGTTTCATTAATATCCCTCCAATAGTTTCCCCAGAAACCTCCGGACAAGCTTTTTATAGCATATTTGAGTACATCAAGGGCAGATAATTCTGTAACAAAAATTCAAATGAACCTAAAATTCGACTCAGCTTTAGATCTTGATGCATATAACATTTATGTGAAGTTTCATTAATATCCCTCCAAAAGTTTTCCCAGAAATCTCCGGACAAACAAAATGTTGACGGACGAACAAACGAACAGACAGGGCCGCACCAATATACAACCACCTTTAGAGGTGGGCGTATAAAACATGATCTTGTTAAAATTAAGGTTATCTCGGGCTTTCAATTCTGATTTTATTTACTCGCACTTATACTGTATCAAGATATTATGAATTATTTATAAACACAACAGAAAAAATATGTAATTTATATTTAATTTGCTTTTTTTCCTATTTCATCAGTTCTGATAATACACAGCAGTTAAAAATACCAACAACAGTGAACACTATAAAGTTGTAAACCTTACGTTTCAATTTAACAGCTTTTTGAGAAACTATATTAAAATCATTAGTTAAAAATCACAGCATAATTTTCTTTTAAATAAATAACATGGATTCAGGGCTCCGCATAAGGGAAGTACTTCAAGAACTTAAATCTTTATGTCTGCATTAAACCATATGGTGCGACTGTTCATTAGAATTGGTTCAAAGAGACAATTCTAAAGATAAGTTTAACCACACCATAGGATTTGGTGCTGACATGGAATTTCCATCCAATTGAACATATCCATCGCTCTAATCAGTTCATATATTTATTACTCAAATTCAGCACATAATTATGTTGTTCGCCCTTGAAAAAAGTCAGTTTTAATTTGCATCATAGTCTCTGACTCTGTTTATGAAAGTCCATCTTGGATAGGAAACTGCTGGATGTCATGTTTACTGCTAGTCCTACATTGTTTACCACTTCAGGCAGGGAAACATTCCAAAAATTGCACTGGTTATGAAACACCACACAGGCTATGATGATTCTGCAATAGATAGTACAAACATAATTGATTGTTATCATATGCATAAGGCTTTCTACAGGCCTGAAACATCTCAGGACTTTTGTGTTGTTTTTTTCTTTTATAATTTTTGTACCACTTGACATATTGACCAAATAGCAGATTTTATTCCACAAAATGACACTAGTGGTCTCTCACAAGTTCCTGCTTTAGCAAAGTTACTTGTGCAAAAGCAGAAGATTATGTTGAAGATTCTTCAACTATTCTTTATAAAGCGTAAGCTGAATTTTGGAGGCAATGTTAAGTTTTATTTGGCGTTATGGAAACATGTGATCAATAAGGCACGGTTGTGGCTTATTTGTACTTTCCCATGAATGTTTCAGCATGTCTGGTATATGTATTCAATCAATGGAGTTAAAGTTCTAAAATAGAATGATTATAAATTAATGTTGACGTAGTTCTACTCATACAGGGTTTCAGATAACTGAAAAGTAAAATTCTTTATGTCTACATTTAACCCAGTGGTGTGACTACTTATTAGAATCCTGTTTTCAAGACAATTCTAATGAATGGTAACACCATAGGCGTTGGTGCTGACGTGAAGAAAAGCTGCATTTGGTCTCATTACTCCAACTTATGTGGAGCCCTGACTCGTAATTATATATCGGATTTCATGGACTGAAATGAAAATAATTATACTGTTAGTGTCAGGACTGTACACATTACTGTCTATTATTTTTCAATCTAAAGACCCAAACACATAGTCATTGCCTTTAACTTGTCTTTTAAATGTTTTCTTTCAATTATTTACTATATACTGTACTTTGTAGGCTCTCTAAATTATAACATAACATACGAAACTATTTTGCATTTTAAGGAGACTCAGCTTTTAAAGGCCAAATACGCAAAATGTAACATTGGCCATAAGTCCTTAACTTTGTGACTACATGTGATAGAGACATCATTTTGGCATGTGCACTTAAGAATCTCATGAGAACAGTACAACTTTGGTTAAACAGACAAATGTCAAGGCCATGTAGATGTCAACTAAAGGTCAAATAGGATGAACTTGACACAGGCCACGACTTTGCAACTACATTTGATAGATACTTCATATTTTGCATGTGGGTCTACACTGTTTGCCAAGGTAGTTTGTATCTGGTTCAAGTACTTGAAGGTACAGCCCTTAACATGTATTATCTATTACACATAGTCTACACAAAATAGCTACATGCTCAGTATTGTATGATAAATTAAAAATCTATTTTACCTAACAGAATAAGAATCTGAGTGTCAAACAGAGTAGATCGAGATCAGGCCCCGCATAAGTGGTGCCTTATCTGTATCAAAACTGTTCCAGATGATTAGCATGTTTTTTCACCATGTTGCAATTTCAACAAGAGCGCATGAAGGCCCTGATATCGCTCACCATTTGTAATGAAGCCTGATAGCTTTACCTTTGAATTTCGCACGTTTTATTCTAAATCCAATCAAGTTTGTCGACCTACTGTAGTATAGTAGAGTACATCAAAGGCATATAACTAGAGCCTAAACAATACTGAAATGAAGCCTTTTTCTAGCATTTCAAAGTATATCAAGGGCAGGTAACTATTGCCACAATGATTACATTTCAACAATAATTGCACTCCTTCGAGAACGTATAGCTACATCCTTTGTGTACAAGTATAATCAAAATCCATTGAAAACTCTAGTTGCAAGAGTGTAAACGCTGTAAAATATGGCATTATCAGCAATTCAAAGGTACATATCTCTTGATCTATTTGTCTGATTCCAACCATAATCACCCTTTTTCGAACTTCTATGGTCATATACAATCTGGGCAAGTTTGAGAGAGCTTGGATAAATATTGTGGCCTCTAGAGCATAAACACAAATATATCATTTTCAGCAATTCAAAGGTAGATAACTATTGACCTATTGATCCGATTACAACAATAATTGAACTCATCTGAAGTCTTATGGTAATATACAATCTGAGAAAATTTGAGATAGATTGGATAAAATTTTTGAACTCTAGAATGTAAACACTGTTAAATATGGCATTTTCAGCAATTCAAAGGTAGATAATTCTTGATCTATTCATCGGATTTCAACCAAAATCGCACTCATCTGGACTCTTATGGTCATATACAATATGGGCAAGTTTTAGAAAGATTGGATAAATACTGTGGCCTCTAGAGTGTAAACACTGTTAAATATTGCATTTTCAGCAATTCAAAGATCGTTAACTCTTGGTCTATTTGTCCGATTTCACCAAAAATCGAACTCATCCGAACTCTTATAGTCATATACAATCTGGGCAAGTTTACGATAGATTTGATAAAAACTGTGGCCTCTAGAGTGTAAACACTGTTAAATATGGCATTTTCAGCAGTTCAAAGGTAGATTAACTCATGATCTATTAGTCCGATTCCAACCATAACCAAACTCATCCGAACTCTTATGGCAATATACCATCTGAGCAAGTTTGAGAAAGATTGGATAAATATTGTGGCCTCTCGAGTGTAAACACTAAAATAGTTGACGACGGATGACGGACGACACACGATTGATGATGGACGCCGGACATTCAAGGATTGCAAAAGCTCACCCTGAGCTAGCAGCTAACAAAGGCTAACCTCAGCTGACTGGTGTATAAGTTTTAACTTTTTCTAAATTTATGTAGTTTTTTAAAGAAAGAAGCAATAATTTACCTTATTGTATGGCTGTTGAATTCCCCTTGAAAGGTCTGGTACCATGTTAGTGTGATGTTACCATGCCCTTCATCACAATCAATGAGATTAGATGAAATCAGCTGTCCTGAAATCATCTTCATCTCTTCATCCCTCATCATCCATCGGTGCTTACTGCTAAATGACCCATTTAGTGCTGTGGTGCCATACAATCTGACTCATCCATGGGATCCATCCATACCATGTTACCATTTCCCCTGTTGAAATACATGTAGTTAAAAAATATGTGTAAGTTTTCACAATAAACAACCAATATAAATCAAAGAGTGAAGGTCTTGAGAGTTGCCAAGGATGAGGTTTTGCAATTCAGTAAACCACTCTGTAGCCACAACTGAGGCTACAGTAATCATTTATTGTATAAGGCAGGTGGTCACTTAAAGAAAGATGAAAGTAAAGCAGAGAGCATTTAAATATGTTTTCTGCTTTTAATTGTTTCACTGTGCTGTAAGTTGTCAGCTATTTTTGTTCCATCAATAAGTATTGTTTAGTCCTGGTTACAGAGGGGTATACATCAAATGATTAAGCAGAATTCAATTTAAGGTACATTTTGCACCGAGATGGATCTACTGCTCGATTCACAGGGGTAAAGAATTTGAAATGTAGCCAGTGTCAAATTCCATCTTTAAAAGGCAGTTGAATTGCATTTAATTCTTTCATGAATGATGAGAATATTTTAAGATAGATCTATTATTTTTATTCTGTATTTTGTTGATTACATGTACCTGCATGTGTACTCAACTGAGAAGGCTTTTGAGCTTGAGTACAAGTTGAGTAATGTCAGACAAAGGTCACGGTTTTTAAGAGACCTGTCACATAAGGGGGCATAGCGTTTTGCAAACAAATCTTGTTTTCATTTAATTTACTTAACTTAACAAAAATAGAAACTTTACATACTTTAGAGCCGGTTTAAGCGATGTTTAAATGAGGTACTATACGTGTCATAAAATATACGCACATTTCACAATTGAGTTATCGATAAAGACCATAAAGAGCCACACTCTCGCTAATTTGTACTGTGCACAACGTAGCACGCTTTCCACTTCCAGTATTTAACACTGACGGCGAGTTGACCTAGTCAGGTTTTTTGAAAGTTTATTTAATGCAGCACGGCACACACAGACTTTAGCCAAACACCGAAAAAACAAACTTGTAAACACCTGCGTTTCAAAAATGAGATGCCACAGTTTTATGACAAGAGGGCCTGAAGGCCCTGATATTGCTCACCATTTGTAATGAAGCCTGATAGCTTTACCTTTGAATTTCACCCGTTTTATTCTAAATCCAGTCAAATTTGCCGACCTACTCTAGTATAAGAGAGTACATCAAAGGCAGATAACTAGAGCCTAAACAATACTGAAATGAAGCCTTTTTCTAGCATTTCAAAGTACATCAAGGGCAGGTAACTATTGCCACAATGATTAGATTTCAACAATAGTTGCACTCCTTCGAGAACGTATAGCTATATACTTTGTGTACAAGTATAATCAAAATCCATTGAAAACTGTAGTTGTAATAGTGTAAACGCTGTAAAATATGGCATTTTCAGCAATTCAAAGGTAGATAACTCTTGATCTATTTGTCCAATTTCAACCATAATCACCTTTTTTCGCACTCTTATGGTCATATACAATCTGAGCAAGTTTGAGAGAGCTTGGATAAATATTGTGGCCTCTAGAGCGTAAACACTGTTAAGTATATCATTTTCAGCAATTCAAAGGTAGATAACTCTCAACCTATTGATCCGATTACAACCATAATTGAACTCATCCGAAGTCTTATGGTAATATACAATCTGAGTAAGGTTGAGAAAGATTGGATAAATTTGTGGCCTCTAGAGTGTAAACACCCTTAAGGTGGTTCGCGGGTCAGCTTATTCTGTGTCAGAATTCTTTGAAACCTTGATTGAATTGAAATATACCATATGGAGAGTGAAAAATCGTTAATATAAAAAAAAGTTACAGTGCCATTTTTTTCTGAGAGGACCTTTTGTCGAGAAAAGCTCCTTTTTTAATAAACAGGAATAATTTCTTTATAAAATGATATAACTCAATAATTTCTGTACATTCAAGTAAACTGTACATAGACTATAAGATAGTGGGCAAACAAAAGTATTTCATAACATATTTTCTGGAAATATCAATATTTTAAAAAAGTCAAATTCTGAAAATCTCAAATTACAAAAAATCTAGCTGTTTAACATACACTAATTTTACTCTTATTAGATAGATATAACTTAATTCTACTAGTCACACAAATTTAATGAAAATCTACAGTGGAATTTGCATTTTATACATGCTTTCCTGAAATTCTGACAAAATGTTAACACAAAACGAGTAACCTCCCTTGAGTTCAACTTTAAAATGCCGTCAGCTCTAAATAATACCTTAAGTCAAACCTTTAATAAGGGACCATTGAATACGGTAGCCTGTAGATCTTTAAAGGCAAGTGGCTGTTTAATGCATAACAAAAGTAATGCATAAAAGCTCCTTTAGGATCTATCTTTTAGCATTACCTTTGTCCTTTGTTAAGCTGCCATCTGTCATATAGGCTATAATCCTCACAAATTTAGCTGTCACATGACTATACTTGCATCTGATATTATTTATTATTACGTGGCTTAACATAGCTTGTCCTTTGATCACTGCGTTATGGATTGACTAGTCACTAAAATCGGAGAATTAGTTAAAAAAAAAGTTTTGAAGCGAGTGGGAATCGAACCTAGAACATTTGGATTGCAAGTCAATCACCGTATCAACTGCGCTAACAGAGAAGACACTGAAGCAGTTCAAACTTTTCTTTATCTACATTTTCTACTATAAGCACGTGCCGCAAAGATCAGGTGAAAGTCATCAGCATTTCCGGAACTCGAAATGCGGCCCGCCCGCTGTCGAACCACCTTAAATATGGCATTTTCAGCAATTCAAAGGTAGATAACTCTCCACCTATTAGTCTGATTTCAACCATAATCAAACTCATCTGAACTCTTATGGTAATATACAATCTGAGCAAGTTTGAGATAGGTTGGATAAAAATTGTGAACTCTAGAATGTAAACACTGTTAAATATGGGATTTTCAGCAGTTCAAAGGTAGATAACTCTTTATCTCTAGGTCAGATTTCAACCAAAATCGAACTCATCCGAACTCTTATGGTCATATATAATCTGGGCAAGTTTTAGAAAGATTGGATAAATATTGTGGCCTCTAGAGTGTAAACACTGTAAAATATGGCATTTTCAGCAATTCAAAGGTAGATAACTCATGACCTATTTGTCCGATTTGAACTATAATCGAACTCATTTGAACTCTTATGGCAATATACCATCTGAGAAAGTTTGAGAAAGATTGGATTAATATTGTGGTCTCTAGAGTGTAAACACTGAAATTGTTGACGCCGCACGACGGACGACGGACATTCAAGGATTGCAAAAGCTCACCCTGAGCTAGCTCAGGTGAGCTAAAAATCACAGATATCAGGCCATTTGGCATGCTTACTTTGGTTGCGTCAGTAACTGATGCTGCGCGTCATTTTGGACGCATAAGATAGACAATTCATATCCTAACTACTCGTTACAGACTGAGAGCTACGGGTTATGTCTGGGATCGTCGGACTCGGAGATCGTTGACGTCACATAGAGACGACCACACTCTTACGTCCTATCCGTACCAGTAGACCGTATACAGGGCAGATCTTAACTTATGACTAAACTGTCTTTATGCAAAAAAAGTCGATCACTTAAAGGGACTCGCAACCGGATGGTGTACTTGTCAAAATAAAATAAAATACTCAAATAAAAGCAAATTTGTGGCATTATTTGGCTTCTGACATTAAAAAAATATGATCAGTCCAAAAAAAGTCTCAAGAATCGTCACCGAATCTTAGATTTTTAGATATTTTCCATCGTTTTTCTATACCGACTAGTAGACGGTATAGTTGTTGTTGTTGCTTCTCTACACGGACTCAGACATAAACACGAGCCGAATTACGAAGTTGTATGCACTTTCGATCGATACACATTAAAATACGTTAAATCGATCCGAGATAAACGGATAGTTCCGTGGTCCATTGGTCTAAGCGGTTTCCCCTATTTTGCCTTCTGTCCGCCAATGCCGGGCCACGGGTTCGAATCCCACCAGAGACCAATATTTTTTTTTATTGAAATACATTTTTTTAAAAAGAATTTCTTATCCTAAACTAATTCTTTACCATTTATATAAGCGTTTGACACATATTTACAAATTACTATTTTTAATGCACCATCTGGTTGCGAGTCGCTTTAAAATGAAACAGTAAAATGAATAAAACACATCTTGCGTACACGTTCACATCTCTGATAATTTTAAAATCAACCCCTTTGCATTTTGACGTCAAATAACGACGTTGCTTTTGGATTTTTTTTCATCACCATTGTTGAGAAATTGCAGACATTGATCCAAAGTTTCGAATAACACTAACTTAAGCCTTCTGAAAAATTGTGTTTGTAGACAGAAATATACACATTAGAATCCAATGTAAAGTTTCTATTTTTGCTGTGTATAGTTCTGAGTTTTCTAAAAATTCTTCTTTTAAATATATTGAAAGCGAAGCGGTTTCATACAAAAGTGTGTCAGGGATTTTTTTCATATAGTCAGGTGGGATTTATGGAAAATGTGAAATCGAACGGCATTTTTGGGTAAAAGTTGGGAACAGGGCTTTTTAGCATAATTCGGGTATGCTGAGTCGGATAATCCCGGTTCCCAAGCGAAATTTTGAGTTTTTGACCATCTTATTTGCATAAACAAAATGGCCGCCCAAACTGCTAATTGTACACTATACTTTTACCAATTTTCTTCACCATGCCTTGTACTTTACTATCGAAATTGACAAATAAGGTGTCTATGTGTGTTTACATGGTCATAAGATATAATTTATCCATTTCCGATTTAATCCGAGAGTTACAATATTCATGAATATGCAAATTAGCGTCTAAATTGCGACAAAAAGATGGGATTTATGGAAAATGTGAAATCGAACGGCATTTTTGAGTAAAAGTTGGAATCAGGGCTATTTAGCATAATTCGGGTATGCTGAGTCGGATTATCTCGCCTAATTAGCGCCTAAATTACGACAAAAAGTTAAAATTCATATTATGTAGTAATATAATGTATTAGTAGAAATGAGGTGTCTGTATACTGTGTTGTGAATTATATTTGTTTAGAATAATTGCCACAGAGTCCTACCGTGTCGTGGTTCTAGGGCTTTATTGTCATAGGGAATTGGTTTTGTTTATTAGACCGAGAGTATCCCCTCTGCCAAGAACTAACAGGAAGGCAGGTCGGTGGTTTTGATCCCATGCGCTGCTCGGCAACGAATGAGATTAGCCAAAATCATCTTCATGAATTCCATCATCCCTCATCATTCACCGGCGATATATGACCTGCTTTGTGTTTCGGTACCGTAAAACCCAACTCATCCATTCATCGGTGCTATATGACATATTTTGTGTCGCAGTGCTGTAAAACCCAACTCATCCATCCATCCATTAGAATATATCAGACACTTTCATTGTAAAAGCGGTCAGAGAACATAACAAAATTGTCGGCGTGCATTATTAGAGTTGCTTTAAGCCCCGTTCTCACTGTCCCGGTTTTGGCCCCCGGCAGTCATTGAGAGTACAACCTAAGCGGGGACGACCGGGACAATCCGGGTTCGACCGGACTTCAACCGGATGCCACCGGCTAACAGCCCCCGATGCTTTAACATGTTTAATACAACCGGGGGTCACCGGGAGTCACCAGGATAGATAACCAGAACTGGCCTAATCTGGGGAATGCCGGGGCTATGCCGGGGGATGCCAGGGCAACGCCGGAGATTTACCGGCACATCTGGGGCAGGCCGGGGCTCTACCGAAAAAACCCGGGGTGTTTGCGAGCATAGAATTGATGAGTATTTTTTAAAAAACGCAACTTTCTACATTTCCTTTTTAGCGTTTGCGTTTCGCCTGCATTTAAATAGAAAATAAAATCTGGTGCAATATGATGGACTTCACATTTCAATGAACTTCCAGAAGGCTATTGGAAATCATTTGACAGGATCTTGTTCGGCTGAAGTATGGCTGGAGAGTGGACCTCTGGGATAGGGTGCAGCGCAACTTGTTTCCTCAGGAAAGTCTTACAACAAGGCCATGAGATCTCACAAACTCACAATACAGTCTCTATGGACGCTGTTGTTGCCACCAATACTCTTATTTACTGCTAAAGCGGACAAAGAATGTCGTGCAAAATTAAAGCAATGGCTTCTGATGACAACCCTAAAATATGGCAGAACTGATAGCGTACCTTAATCATGAACAGCTTCACGATCTTCTGAATGGATTCATTGCTAGCAAATCAGATGATGTGAACTTCACCTTCTGGTGGACACACATGAACATGGTTTCAGTATTGCTGCAATTCACCCGTGCTCAGAGAGATGGTATCTGGGACCTTCATAAACAATCATTCAATCAGATATTGCCATACATTATGCTGTATGATCATCTAAAATATGCAAGGTGTATCTAGCTAAGATGAACCAGCTGCCAGAGCCTGTGTTATCTGAATTTCAAAGGGGCAACTTTGTTGTCAAACGTTGCATCCAAAAGTTCAACCAGGTAGACCCCGACCAAGCTATGGAATGGATAAATGGTACTGGACAGAAAGTTGGAGGTCAACATGTGAACAACATCAGTACTTTGTAAATGGGCACTGGCATACAATTTGAGACCACACATTGCAGCTCAAACCCATATTATGTACAACAACTCTCCTGGAAGTAGATATATTCACAATGAAGCAAACAAGTCGCGACAAAAGCGGGACAATGATCTAGAAATGTCATTGGTCTCGACTTTCCAGAGATTCAAAGTATGTGCATCTGCTTCACAAACTTCATTGCAAAAGTTGGCCACAAAAGATCTAGCAATACAAACACAGGGAATCCAAACCTCGTTACTTTGTGCAAAACAACTCTGGCAGGACAAACGTAACAAATTTGCTGATGTGAGGATGGTTTTATCGGAACAAGGTGAAAAGCCAGCTGTCCCAATCCATACACCTCTACACAGGAGCAATGCCAAAATGTTTGCATCGTTGTATGAAGCGGTCAAAGATTCTAAAGACAAGGACAAACGGATCATCAAAGAAGCAGACAGAAATGTATTCCGATGCATTGTTACAGCTTACGAAGTGGGTCGTCCAGTAGATCTGCCAGCTTTTCTAAAGCACGAGCTTCTGCCAGTCTCTGTGTCTGTTGCTGAAATGGATGGTTCACTCCGCACAGGAACCAAATCTGTACTGCTAGATAAGCTGACTGAAGATGTGTCATGCCCCAGTGATATTGAGATTGACAAACCATCATCATGCCTTATTATGGATCGACAAGCGTTGGTGGTTGCTCTTGGAAGGCCTCACAATGCTGTAACATTTGGTGATTTGGCCGACATTTTCGTAAGATCAGTACTGAAGGCAAGGTGTAACTATCGACGCATAGATGTTGTGTTTGGCAGATATAGAGAAGAATCAATTAAAGGAGCTATCATGACAAGGCGCACACAAACAGCAAGACCAATAAGACGCCTTGTTGAAGGACGTAAAGTGTCTCTTCCAAATAACTGGACAATTTTTCTGTCCCTCCCTGAGAACAAAGTTGATCTTGCACATTTCTTGTCAGAAGATTTGAGTTCGCAGGTACCTGTAGATAAAGAGATTGTAATTGTTGGGGTTTCAGAGAAGAGCTCGAGATTTGGTCATCAAATACCAGCACTGATTGGACTAAATTGATAGCCACGCATGAAGAAGCTGACACTAGGTTGGTGTTACATGCTGTTCACAGTCATTTCAATACCGTTATAGTCTCATCGAGGGACACTGATGTTCTCGTGCTTTTAGCGTCTCATTTCAACCATGCACGTAGTGCACACCTTTTGATGTGACTGGAACTGCCAAGCAACAGCGATACATACCCATTGATACGGGTTTCAAAAAGCTACCAAGAGGTTCAGCAACAGCTCTGATACCATTTTATGCTTTGACTGGATGCGACACTACGTCCTACATTGCAAATCATACCAAAACTTCATCTTGGAGAATCTTTAAAGACAACCACCAGTTACTCATCAACTTAGGAGCAGGTGATCTCTAAGGAGAAACCATTTCTGATTCTGCAACATTTGTCTGTAGAATATATGGCGTACAAAACACAAATTCCGTTGATGCAGCAAGGCATACACTTGTCGACAACGGGCAACCCAGAAGCTATGCCACCATCATGTGATGCTCTTTGTTCCCACTTACTTGCGTGTGCACTATCAAGCAATGGTTTGGAGGAATGCTCACTGAGGCATACCAGAACTTCCTTCACCTTTTGATTTGGGATGGCAGCGTTGTGATTCAGGAATATGATTTCAGCCTATTCTAAGGTATCTATGCCCGATTCGAGAAAATTGTATGGAGAGGATTTCATGTTCATATCAGCAGAAATGTATGACAAACCGTTGCAAATGACGCAACCCTTGAATACGATGCACAACCATATGTGTATGCCAGCAACAGAATGTTGATCAGACACCTTGTATGAACCTAGTTTAAGTACAACATTTTTATTGTACCAGATTAAGCGTTTTCTTGCGAATTTAAAATGAATTGCTGCCATTATGCCTTCTACTTTTCATGCGAATCATTGCTGTTACAGTAGGAAACTGAGCACGTACACTGGTGATAAAATAGTACAGTAGTGGTTAACATGCATAAGACCACCTTAGTTTCAACTTAACACCTTGCTTGACCCTCAAAACATAGCAATGGGTGCTTCTTTATTCGATTTGCTTGACTAGTTAGGGTGAAAATGACAGGAATTGCTTTTTCCGTAATGGCGGACGCTAATTTGCATATTTGAGAGCATTGCATGCCAGTAAGTACTTTCAAAATATCTTTATCACCTTTTCTGGTCCTAAACCGATAAATATGGACACTTTTCGTATCTCTTTGTAGCGCTGTATTAAAGAGTTATTAAGAGCATGTTACAAGAATCGTCAAAAATAATAATTTTGAGGCCATTTTGTTTATGCAAATTAGATAGCCAAAAACTCAAAATTTCGCTTGGGAACCGGGATAATCGGATTCAGCACACTTGAATTATGTTAAAAATACCGGTTCCCAACTTTTACCTAAAAATGCCGTTCAACTTGTTTACAGAGTCCTTTTCCTGAAATCCCGCTAGTCTAATACCTCCATGAATACAATAAATGTTCCCAATTATTCCTCATAATTTAATATCACTACTGAATTTAAGAGGGTTAAATAGAGAATCTGACACGAGTGTTCATTATTTAACACTTTAAAAAGGAGGTTGTAGTCCCTTCGCCATATATATTTTCCGCCAAAACGCGACATTGTTTTGTAGTAAAGTCAATGACATCATTCGGCGTCCTGCTTCATGCAGCGCTCTTGGAGAGCAGTAACTGTTGGACTAAGAGAAAGTAGTCCTGACAAGGCGCGGCCTGAATTATTTTTTTCATGGGGTTATGAAACAAAAGTTACAGCTAATCAGAGCTATATATCCAAAGCAATATCAACAAATTAGGAAAAATGGATAGACACTCATTTACATCCAATCAGGACTAGTAATGAGTATTTGTTTACTCGTCGTTTACAAACAGTGCACCTCTGAAGGTACACATGACTATGCAAACAGTGTTGCTCCAGATCAGAGGTCTCCAAAGGCAGTCCTTAGGCAAGCCACCTTGATAAACAATCAATTATGGTTGGACAAGACAGATATTTTATTATGGTGAGTAAGGTTGAGACAGATTCCATTTATAATACATTGATTCTAAATATAGAACCAGAGGGCCTGAAGGCCCTGATATCGCTCACCTTTTGTACTGAAGCCTGATAGCTTTACCTTTCTGTTTCACCCGTTTTCATCTAGATCTATTCAAATTTGCAGTATAGCATGTAAACCATTTTGGAATACAACCTCATAATTCTAGTATAGTAGAGTACATCAAGGGCTGATAACTAGACACTAAACAATACTGAAATGAAGCCTTTTTTAGCATTTCAAAGTATATCAAGGGCAGATAACTATTGTCACAATAAGTTTTAAACAATAATTGCACTCCTTTGAGAACCTATAGCTATATACATTGTGTGCAAGAATAATCAAAATCTGTTCAAAACTGTAGTTTAGTAGCTTGAGTAGATATTGTGGCCTCTGGAGTGAAAACACAGTGTTAAATATATCATTTTCAGCAATTTAAAGGTAGATAACTCTTGACCTATTGATCTGATTACAACCATAATTAAACTCATCTAAATTCTTATGGTAATATACAACCTGAGCAAGTTTGAGAAAGATTGGAGAAAATGTGTGGCCTCTGGGGTGTAAACACTCGCGTTAGTTGGAATAGTTGTCAACAAGTTCTATTCGAATCACCACTAACTTGATGTTTTCCGTTGACAAAATGTTAACAAACCCTAAAATCGAGCGATGATTTAGTCACGTGACCATGTTTATACCATGTGATTTGTGTCACTAGATAAAACAAACATGAAGACCTCAATTAATCGAATGGATCCAGACCGCATGGCATTATATGCGTTTATAAAAGGAAGTGGCTATAGCCGTCCGGTTCCGGAGGGCTAGCCTGCCCTGTGAGGGTAAGCTAGACGTCCGGAATAGATTTTCGTCAAAGCATATACAGGGGTGTCAAATTCCACTTGCCCGCTCGCCAATGCGAGTAGGTTTTGAAGTCGGGCGAGTGCTTTCAAATATATACTCGACCTTAAGGGCGAGTGGATCTTTTGGGCAGTGTAATTAGAGTGCAAATTAAAACGGCTGAAGTTCTCCGCGTGTGTCAACATCAACGACACATTTTCTACAATGTTTTGCATTTCACTAGTCTATTATCGACAACGAGTTTGGAGGCGTTCCGATTCACGGGCACCTGCTTGTTTCTTCTTTATATTATTCGGCCTTCAAAGTACGAAAGTTTCGGCCCAAAAAGGTTTATTTGTGTTGAAAGTATCGAGGGGTGGTTCAAATATTTATTCGAATTATAAAATTAAAGTATGAATAACAGTGTTATAACGTGTTTTATTTTTCAATAATCTGTCAAACTGCAAACATTTCTTAATATAAAGCTTCGACGATTTCGTACCTAATTTGAACGAGTCAAAATTTTACATGCCGAAAAAACCGGAAGCACCGTTAGTTCCCGCTACTTGTCAAAATGTAAACAACCTAACAAAACTATCTTCAGTCGTTTTTGTAGTAAAATAGCGGCATTAACAGGGATGTCGAAACGATGACAAGACCCACAAGAATTGAAACAGTTAAACAGTGCGTTTCTATATGTTGATATTTTCGAATTTAAATAAACGAATAAGAAAATTGTGAAAGTTTTAGTACATATGAATTATATATGAAAATTCACGGACGAGCAAAAGTTGCAGAAGGGCGAGTGGATTTCAATAGCTACTAGTCCTACAGGGCGAGTAGCTTTTGAAAGATTTTTAAACCCCTGATATACTGCATAATTTACGAGAGTTAGTGCCTGGATATATATGGCAAACAACCTTAAATACAATTTTGAACTTCAGAAAATCGGTGAGAACAGAAACAAGTCACACTTTAAGGAATTAATTTACCGTCACTATGAGCTACGATCGCATCCGCCATTGTCGTTGTTGCCGTATTTTGTCCCCACCTTAGTAGGAAAACCGCACTCTCGCAGGCATTTTTAATTGATGATTGAATACCTGTACCTTTCGCTAAACTGACACGTTCGAAAAAATGTACATGACGTCCACGACAGAATGTTTCCCTTTTTTAATTGTTTTCCTTAATGTCAGAGAAATATCTCCAACTTAGAATTTCACAGCGAACTATGGTAATGGAAAGGTCTTCCTTTTTTCGAAATATAATGACCTTCATAAATACATGTATTACTCAAACTTTTACTCCAAATGCCACTTTATGCCGATGCTTAACTGTTAATAACAATGGATTTTTTTTGCATGGCTTTGTTAATGTTATTTCCGATACATTCACAGTTTGCTGCTAGCCACATGGACATGGAGATACCGGCTGCGATAATTAGATTTGGCGATAATCAACGTATTGATATCATACGTAGTCCATCCATTTGAAATACTTTCGGCATATTTAACTTCAATCTCTAATTTTAACATTCAGTATGATATTAACATGCATAAATTACAATAAAATCAACAAAAATGTCCTGCGTGCTAATCTAATAACGACAAAGTCAGGGCAACAGTCTATTACCAATTAAACTGGCGGATGCGAACGTTGGTCTTAAGTGAAGGTAATTTAATTCCTTTATATAAATGTGATTTGTTATTGCTCTCTGTTGTTTTATGGAAAATTAAATGCATTTAGTTTTGTTTCAACTTGTTTTAAATATACCCAGGCACTAACCCACATATAAAGCAGTATATTTCCTGAAAGAAATTTATTCCGGACGTCTAGCCCGTCCTGTGACGGTTGGCTAGCTGTCCGGTTCCGGACGTCTAGCCACTGCCTTTATAAAAATTGGGGGCATTACGACTGTTTTTAAAGGGTGTTTTATTCATTTCCTTTCGTCCGGAAGTATTGTTCGATGTTTCTGACCTGTCAAAGTTATTTTTAGAACAATATAGTTAATAATGGTAAAAAGGTAAGCAAGGTAACATCGGATCTATATAGTTGCACACTTTCAAACTTGAGATATTCAGCATGATCATCGTGCAGCAAGAGACAGCTGCGCTAATTTTACTGATATGTTATTCATTCTCAATAAACGTGTTTATGAATCTGAATCTGAATATAGAACGTCGTAGAATCCTATAAAATGCTAAAAACTATTATGTCCATTGCAAACAGGTTGGAGCCAGAACAGACGCCGGGTAACCTGACGTCTGATTAGGCTCCAATCTGTTTGCCAACCTGAACCAGATTAAAAAGATAAAATAAATCATCTACAGTTTAGTGCATTGTCAGTGATTGTGTTTGCGTTTATTCTTCTCTACTATAAAGACTACTGTACCGCCATTGACCCGTTTACCGTGGACATCCTATTACCGGTGACTTCCGACTCCGAGTATTCCGCATAGCGCCGCTACGCGCATGTGTAAAATCGTAACTTCCGTTTATCTTTCGGCTGCTGCTCAAGACTAATGTGTATAAAGCAAAAAAAACTTTCCTAAAGGGAAAGTGTGCATTTTTTTATTAATTACGCAAGATAAATCATTTTCTCCCCATATAAAACCATTTAACCTATTTGTATAATGTGACATATTCCATTGCCCCCACTGTGAAAAAATGTGACGGAAAATATTACAACTTTTCAGTTAAAAATTATGTTAACAGATAGCCTTTCTTAATAATGTTTGATAGAAGTTCAAGCCGATACCTGAAAATTATTCCGGGTGTCATTTTACCTCATCACCGATAATAGGACGAGTAACCAAAACAAACATGGCGCGCACTCGCTACAGTTGACTATGATTATTTATGTCAAATTATGGGTGTATTTATATATTAAAGCTGAAAATCATAAAGAAATGTTTACTTTATATGTTTAATATATTTTTTAGTTAAAAACCTTATTAATTGATGAGAAATAGTCAGACGAATCCTTAGATCACCGGTAATTGGGTGAACCAGGATACATTACGCACAATAAATACAGCTTTCCGTATCCCTGGCTAACTGTACGGAAATCAACGAGTACGGTGATCATCCCTTTTAAATAACTCTGATATGTCAGAAGAAAACACTAATACAAAGTTTTCGTTGACCACAATTTCTATTTGAGCCGGGCCAAAATCGTTGTCATCAGTAAATCTTCGCGCATTTGCTCCGCCCACTTTTCGTTAGTTTAAAGTTTAAACATATTTATTGCATATAATATACATGCAGGGGATTGGGCTACAAGTTTTTACAACATTATATAATGCCCGCTCCCCAGATATTAACAAAACAGTGACATGACAATAATAGAGGTAACATTACTATTTTCAGTATAAATAGCATAGCAATTTGAAAACAAATTACCATGTTAATATCATCATAAAGAGTAGAGAAAGAGAGGAAGGAAGAAAAGTGCTAAGATCAAATTCTTGAATTCAAAAACGGTTGGAGGCTCGGATGTAACGATGAACGGCATTAAAAATAACTTTGTTGCAATCAGGAGAACAGTTTGGGTTTCCAAATAGTAAAATGTCTAAATTGACAGTTGTTATAGGTATTATATCATGGAATAGAATATACCGCATATGTACATAGTTTGGACAATCTAAGAAGTAATGGAACGCATTTTCACATTGATATCCACATATACAGGCTGGGTCGTTTATTAAATTACACCTGAATAGATCGTAATTTAGTAAGCTACAGTTATGCCTAATTCTGGTGTGAACAATATCTAACCGTCTATTGCCGAAAAAATAGTGAAAAGGGGATTTTGGTGTTACTATGGTTAAGGACGATTTAAATGCAGAAATAGTTTTCTTTAGTACGAATACCATTGTCTAAATTATTCCATAGCCTTACTGACGTTGGTATATAAGATTTGTCACTGAGGGTTAATCTATTGCTTGGCATAGTATAGTTGTCACTATTTCTTAAAGGATACGAAGACATAGTCGATACTAAAGGTGGTAATAGGTCATTTAGATAGTGTGGTACCATATTATTATGTATTTTATAGAACAATAGTAATTTTCGTCTTTCCCTTCGTTCGTAAAGTGGTTCAAGGCCTGATTCAAAGTATATAAGTTCCCTTTTGCAAAATATGGGAAGGCCACATGCTATTCTAGCAGCTTCTAACTGTACATTTTCTAACCTTTGTCTATCGATAGCTGAGCAACCGTCCCATAACTCACACGCGTATTCAAGAATAGGAAGTATGAAACATTTATAAATTCTGATAAGGGTCTTTTTATTTAAAATGTATTTAAGTTTTCTTAAGGTGTTTACTTTCTTCATACCAGATTCATATATAGTGTTAATGTGAGCTGTCCATTTTGCATCTTTTGATAGAGTTACTCCTAGATGGCGATGTGTATCTACAGGATTCAATGTAGTATTGTCAAATATTAAGGATATATCTTCATTATCTAATGTATTGGAGATGAACAAAATTTCTGTTTTCGAAGGATTAAATCGAGTAAGCCATGACTTTGACCATTCATTTAATACAGTTAAATCTCTATTCATAAAAGTTTCAATGTCTAATGTGTTAAAGGAAGAATATGAAAGGGATGTATCGTCTGCAAACAGGCGAGTTAGACTTTCTAAGTTATCAGCTATGTCATTAATATACAATAAAAATAATAAAGGGCCTAACACAGACCCCTGTGGGACACCAGCATTAGTATTGCCATAATGTGAAATATTACTGTTTAATAAGACTGACTGATGTCTGTTGGAGAGATAACTCACCAACCATTTTAAAAATTGACCATTAAACCCATAACAATGTAACTTTTTAATAAGACCTTTGTGCCATACTCTATCAAACGCTTTAGAGATATCGCAAAATATTAAACACACATGTTTCTTGTCCTCTAGCGATTGACAAATACTTTCATACATTTCTATCAATTGGTAAACAGTTGTATGACCGGGTAGAAAGCCTGATTGTAGATTATAAAATAAATCATTGTCAAGTAGATAATTATACATATGTTTAAAGACAACCCTCTCAAAAACTTTACCAACACATGAAATTAGAGACACTGGTCTATAATTCATTACTTCATGACGGTCGCCTTTTTTAAAAAGAGGAATAACAGTTGCTTTTTTCCACAAAGAGGGGAAGCGCTGTGTATTTAGAGACATGTTAAATAAAATACATAACGGTTTATTGACTGAATTGGATGTGTATTTAAGCATTTGATGACTAATTAAATCACAACCAGATGCTTTCCCAAATTTGAGAATGCGAAGAATATCAGAAATTTCATTTTCAGTTATATTATGCAAATTAAAAGATGAGTTTGTTCGACTGTCAAAATTTGGTACTTCAGTTTCACTATCATCAATAGTCGAAATAGAGCAAAAGTATTTATTTAACAATTCGGCCTTTTCTTGGTCGTCAGAGACAATTGCATTATTCTGGTTATCAAATAGAGGGGGGATAAGGGAAGAAGAACCTACTTGTTTTGTTAATCTATTAATAAGTTTCCAATAGGATCTTGAATCACATGTATATAAACGATCAATAAGTATATTGGCATTTTCATAAAATGAAACCCGAGCAAATTTTTTCATGTTGTTTACTTTATTTCGTTGTCGTTTAAAGTTACTTAAGTTTAATGTTGTTTTGTTGTGCCTGTATTTGTGATGCAGTTTTTCTCTGATTTTTATTTCACGTCTTAATTCAGATGTCATCCAAGGTTTATCTGAAGGTCTTAGTGTAATCTTTTTAGATGGTATACACTGTTTAGCCATTGATAAATATTGGGCGGTGAATCTGTCACATGCATCGTCAACTGACGATGCACCGACAAATAAGCCAGCCCAATCAAATTCATCAACTAAGTTATTAAATTTTTCATAATCACCTTTTTTGTACATCCATATTTCTCTTTTGTACGAACTATTTAATTTTCCCACTATGTTTATATATGTTACACATGCATTATGGTCACTTATTAATCTATCAATATCAATTACAGAAGAGTTGTTAAAGGAGACGGGATCACTTATTAGTATTGGATCTAAAAGAGTGCTACACGTGGGTCCTATTCGGGTTGGTTCTGTTATAGTATTTGTAAGATTAAATCTAGTAATTATATCGTATAGTGGATATCTGTTTATGTTTGAAAGCATATCTACATTTATATCACCAGTTAAAATCAAATTAGTTGACGTTTCGTAAGCCTTATCTATAGCAAATTCTAAATATTCCCAAAAACTATTGTTTGAATTTGGTGGCCGATAAATTGTCCCTAACATTATTGATTGGTTGTTTATTTTTATTTCAATCCATACTGATTCATAAGGTGCTGATTCTATATCAAACCTTCTTTTACAAAATAGTGATTCAGAACAATAAACTAATATACCCCCTCCCGCGAAATTTCTATCCATCCTAAACGGTTCTGAGAAATTTTCTATTAACAAGTCAGACATAGGAATATTGTTATCAAGGTGGGTTTCTGTTAAGCACAATATGTTGTAATCTGATGCAACATCTAATAAAACATCTAATTTAGTTCTTATACTGCGAGCGTTCCAATTAAAAATAGACAATTCAGAAAACGGACCAGGATTAAGTTCAACATCCATCGATAGTTTGAGTAAAATTAACAAAATTAGCTGAAAATCATTATTTTGTAAATACGTTTTACATGATATGAACAACATGCAGAAGTAAATATTCATGAGGTAAATCTGAATTTGTTTTGCAAAGGCACAAAATTCATCTTTAAGATTTATATCAAAATATATAGTATTACATCTCCTGATTAGACGACAATAACGCTTACAGTGAAAGACACCAATGGCAATTCTATGTGATTTTATTAGATCACACATTAACCATTATCAAAATTAGACCTCACAAAACTGCCAAAAGTGTCCACTGAAAAAATATTATCGTAACTCTCCAAAGCCTTCAACCCGTTGTACATCACTTGAACGTCTAACAAAGCATAGATAGAAAGAAAAGAAAGAAGGAAGAAGAAATAACATGCCAGACAATAACTATATCTGGACTTCGGTGTCATATTTCTGATCAGTTGCAGGTAAACAGAATGTATTCAATTCGACAACTAATACGGATTTATCTACAGCATTACGTTTCACATTCAATAGCTTTTGCCAGGGCTCCAGACAGGATAGAGTAAACCGAAAAAATCCAACATGTATTTACTAATTTCAAAACCAAATTCAACGGTGCTAATACTCATCATAGTGGTCATAATGAGACCATTCTGATGAGTAGTAACACCACAGGGTTTAATGCAGAAATAAAGATTTTAGTTTTTGAGATACTCCCCTTATCTGGAGCTCTGGTGTACCGTACTAAAAAGCACGAGTTACTCGTGCGACCGATGTTAGTCAGTTAACCAATTCACCCATGAAACTTTTAATGTACAGCACAAACAACCGATTTTTTAAGTCTAGTCCATTTTGACTATTTAGGGTTGATTTTAACAATATATTGTAAAATTGGAAATAATGCAGATCCTGATCAGAGGGCTCCCTTATGAGCCTTCTGATCAGGATATACACTGACTTCACAGGACAAACATAAACTTCACAGTAAATGATTTATACATGACGACTTTACTCGTCGCTAGGGTTGAATGTGTTAAATGCCTTGTCGATTTGTCAGGTCACTTTATTCTGAATGGATAGTTGCTTCATGAGAAATTGTAGCATAGATAATATGCGATAAATACAGTCATAGTTGGACTTTGCCGTGTTAAATAAATGCAAACAAACCGTTAGTGCTAAGAAAACAATGGTGAAAAATGCTTTACTAGGATTTAACATGTGCCAGTGCATCTCCTAATGTAGATAGATGCACGGATTTACCGCTACAATCAGGTAAGTACACTTAGCGTTGTCTAGAGGTAAATTACACCCAAGTATTTTAAAAACACACTAAGCAACTAAACCACGAGCAGGTCATTCGTTGAGGATTACACTTGAACAGGGGGCGTGTCAAGCATTATAGCAGAAGATACACAGCATATACACCTTGCACGATGACAGCACTTAAGCCCCCACTGCCATTGCACCATTCAGTTTTAGATAGTGATTTTCTTTTATTCCTCTGATTTGAGATATAATTAAATTGTCTAAGGTATCATTGTTATGATTGTCAAGCCGTCTGGATCCTATTAAGACGCCGATTTAACGGCATCCGAATTGTAACCAGTGCTGTTTACAAATATGCTTTGCACTTGGGGCAATATGCAGTGATGGGGTTAAGTGTCATCCAGGTGACATTACATGAATACTTACACACACATAAGACTCGCAAACAAAAAGACTCCATCCACTTTGGACTCTGATGAGACGTCGAGTACCTAGGCATCTAATTTGGATCCAAACTGCTTGTGCGGGGCTCTCGAGCCACGAACAAAAATAAATCAGCGTTGTCAACAAACTCAATGATTCGAACACGACCAATATCTACGTACTTACTTTGAAGTAATTCCGTCGACAATCTCTCTGAGCAAATAACAATTTGCTAATCTCCTCTTCGTGTTTTTCTTTCTGCTAAGGTTAATCTCCACTTCAGCAAAATGGCATGTTTTATTTACCCACGTAAAATATCTCGTTCTGGTTCCCGGTTAAAACGCACATAATCCTACAGTACCGGAAACCTGATTAGACGTTTCCCGTTATAACTGATCGGCTTTCCCCGTATGCTTGTCGATCGAAACTATTGGCTATACGGACAGGACCGAGTATGCTTCGTAAAACGGACATCAGCGATTTTCGCAATGTAATACGAACAGCTGCTCGGCTTTCCCCGTTATACTCGTCGGTCGAAACTATTGGCTATACGGACAGGACCGAGTATGCTTCGTAAAACGGACATCAGCGATTTTCGCGAATGAATACTATTCAACATTTTCTTAAAAATAAAGCAAAAGACATATTCTGACCTTCCGGAAAACATTGAAAAATCTCATATTAAATTAATTAGAAGAGATACAACTTACTTCAACCCACATGTAGTGCTATCAAAGCATAGATCACTTCTAAAAGCAAGCACTATTTTCTTGTTAGATTTGGCTGTAGTCAGTTTTGCAGTATGAAATGTGTTACTTTGCGAATTTGGTATACATGAATCCGCGAAAACGCTACGCTACGCTGCGCTATCGCGGATCAAAAAGCAAAGCAGAGGGCTCTCACACAAGCTCCCTGGTTCACTTTAGTGTGACTCTTTATACAGACTTGCAGGGCTCCAGATAAGAGGTAGTATTTTCAACAAATCCCACATTTTCTCACTATTTTAGCCCCAAATCCCAAGATGTTACCACCCATTAGAATCGCCTCGAAGAGACGATTCTAATGAGTAGTGACTCCGTAGGGTTTAATTCAGTAATAAAGATTTTAGATTTTGAAAAACTACCCCTATCTGGTGCTCTTGTGATTATTGCAAGTAATACATTGTACAAAATCCGATGACTCCTGTGGGTGCTGATGCCTTTTGCGTCAAACTGTTAAAAATGTGCTGAGAGTAAAGACGAGAGTTTGCATGTAAACTCCCCAGTTTACTCTCGTTATATATACATGTCCCTTTTATAGGGATTGATTATTAAAAGGTAATTATACAGATACTGGAAATGCAGTTGGCAGATTTATGTTTAAAGCGTGCTGAGAGTAAAGAAGAAAGGTCGCACATGAACTTTCTAGTTTACTCTGGTAGTTATATACATAGTTAATACATCAAAAAACAAAGCAGAGGGCTCTCACACAAGCTCCCTGGTTCACTTTAGTATGACTCTTTATACAGACTTGCAGGGCTCCAGACAAGAGGCAGCTTTCTCAACAAATCCCACATTTTCTCACTATTTTTAGCCCCAAATTCTATGATGTTCCTACTCATTAGAATCGTCTCGAAGAGACTATTCTAATGAGTAGTGACACCATAGGGTTTAATTCAGTAATAAAGATTTTAGATTTTGAAAAGCTACCCTTATCTGGTGCTCTGGGCTTGTGATTATTGCAAATAGTACATTGCAGCTGACACCTTACCGAATAAGGCATGCTGAGAGCAAGCAGAGAGCCTGCATGTGAACTCTCTTGTTTACTCTCATGAATTGTCTAAACCCTTAGCCTGCCACTCACGACTATAGCTCCATATGCAAACAGCTTGGATCCGGATGAGACGCCGAGTAACTCGGCGTCTCATCCGGATCCAAGCTGTTTGACACTCGGACAATATTTTCAGCACTTTTGAGCAACTTTGAAGCACTTTGAAACTTGAAGCAGACGAGAAATATAGCAGACGACAATTTATTTGGCGGGCTAAGGGTTAATGGTGGACTTTGGGTTAACAGTATATTATATAAGACAATAATGCTAGCTGTTCTTATAATGGTGGTTATCTGCGACCATATGTTGAAAGCAAAGAAGAAAGCCCTCACTTGGACCATCCACTTTATTCTCATACACATGTCTCAGTGTATTTCTTGGTTGTAACGAGACATATATGGATTTGCTGATGTTTATTGCTCTGTTGCATTTGGAAGTTATATATACTTTGGAGGCATGATGAGAGTAAATCAAAGAGCTCTTACTTGGGCCCTCCGCTTTACTCCCACATGTTTCCATATTCCACAACAGTCACTAAGGACAGGTTATTATAAATCTAGTATATTTTGTGATTGTGTAGATATATTTCTGTTGGTTATTATAAATCTAGTATATTTTGTGATTGTGTAGATATATTTCTGTTGGTGCGGTCATTTATGTTGAGCATAATGAGATTAATGCAGAAAGTTTTAATGTTGTTTGTGTGAGTTAATAATCTCAATTCTCATGCCCTATTTATCAAGCAGTAAATAAGTTTGGTACAGTTGTATCATTCTTTGTGTTGATGTTGTTGTTTTAGCATTTTCAACTATTTATGGGATAATATCTTAGGGTATTATAAATTGTTTGCCATTCTATGGTTTATTAGTCTGTTGCATTGAATTTTGTTATTATTATATGTAGGAATTTACATAGTTTGGTGAGTTCATTTTTATTTTTGCTATTAAGCAGCTGACCAAATTTGGGTGTGTTTGGGTTTTTAAAATATTTTGTATTTATGTATTTCTTTCTTTCACTGATGAAATGGGAACATTTTAGTACATAATGGAATTCATCTCCCAGATCATTCTGATTGCAAAGTGAACATTTTCTTTCACTTTTTGGTATTCCCTGCCATCTTCCGACTTCTATTGGTAGTTTATGATTTCTTGTTCGGAATGCGGTCATAGTTTTACAGTGTTGATTTGAAAGTAGTTGAAAGTAGTTGTTAATCTCAAAGTCATATTTAAAAAGCCTGTAGTTTACACTTCCTGAAGATTTCTCTATTATTTCGTTCCAGGTTTGCAGATATTGATCTTTAAGTTTTTGCTTGAAGGCTAGTGAAAACCATTTTCTGTTAATATTATTTTGATTTTCCCATATATTTCCAAACCCGTTTTTAGATATTAAGTTTTGTACATGTTTTAACCATTTTGATTGTAATTTGATTGCAATCAACCGTTTGTAGCGGGGTGGGTGAAACAGAGGACCCCTTAGGGAATCTCTTGTATTTTAAGGCTGTCATCTGTCTTTCATAGTGTCGTTTACTGCGGTGGTCGCAGTAGAAGTTTTCACTGTATTGTTGTAAGCCTGCACTGAAGAGCTGTCATTAGTTGATCATGAAAAATATTTAACCCTTTATCCCATTGTAGACATGTTTTCCAGTTTGGATGACACGTGAACACTTAAAGCAGGTTGAAAGTAAAGCAGAATGCACCTTTATGTGCATTCTGCTTTACTTTCAGCATGCTTTAAGCTACCATCAGGTAGGATAAAAGTCCGCATATTAGGGGAAAATGGCAGCTTTTATAAAAAAGAGTTTGATTCTGACGTGTTTTTTTGTTTCTTTACAAATCATAGTGTATTTTCCGAAAACTAGGGTTATCCGAAATAGTGTTCAATTCGCCGCCACGTGGCAATTACCTCAGGCGTAATTACAGCCTCTGCTATGGATGCACCGCGGCAATTTTCGGCAAAAGATATCAAACAAGTAAATAGCTCAAAACATTCATAAATGTTCATAAAATATGGACAATATGGTGCATTTAGGTGCAAAAGAGTAAATTGGGAATTATTGAAGCTTAAAATGGGCTATATTTAACTCTTTAAATTCATTTTTTACAAAAAAAATATTTTTAGTCTGAGAAAAGGACTTGTTTTCAGACGTCTTGAAGAACAGATTCTGATGACGTTTTACACAAAATATCTCTTTATTTTGGAAATATTTTGCGAAAAATGTAAGTGGGGTTTTCCCGTGTCTCGTTTCCAACCCGCCAATTTGCTCTGCCGAAACGCTCAGGTATCACATTCGACGCTCGAATAAATTGAGAACATATTCTACATTTAAATCCGACTTTACCGTTGAAAAATATTGCAGAATAATTTTACCACCTAGACATAGATCAGCACTTTGCAAATTTAGATGTGGGGTAGCGCCCCTTAGACTAGAAACAGGCAGATATGAAAACTTACCTGTAGAAGAACTCAAATGCTTTATATGTAATCAAATAGAGTCAGAAAAACATGTAATTCTTCATTGTCCATTGTACGAGGGCATACGGGATACACTCATCAAAACAGCTGAACGTATTGTGGATGGTTTTAGTGCTTCAAATGATAATGATAAGCTAAGAATAATTCTTACACATCCTGATCTGATCAGAATAAGTGCCAAAACCTGTTTAAATATTCTTAATAGAAGATCTTCATTTTTATGTAAATAATGTTAAACCTTGTTTTAGTCTGTATACAAATGTTATTTGGAATCTTTTAAACAATGCATACAGGATCAGCTAATCAGTTCATCAAAAATCTGATTTTGGGTGATATTCGATATTTTACACCGTTTTTAGCTCACCTGAGCCGAAGGCTCAAGGTGAGCTGTTGTGATCGCCCGCCGTCCGTCGTCCGTCTGTCCGTCTGTCCGTCCGTTCAAATTTACTTCAAGCGACAACTCCTCTGAAACCGCGAGTCTGAGGAAAAAACTAATTTACTCACGGTGTTCCTTGGATGCTTCTCTACAGAAATTGTTAAAATGAAACTTTAAAGTGGACAACTTATTGAAATTTATTAAAAAAAGTGAAAAACTTTAAACAAGTTTTTTGTAAAAAACCACTGTTCCCACACCTTAGATGTTGCATGAATAGTATCTTCTACTAAATCACTTTCAAAATTGTAAAAAATCAAAACCCTAGGATCAAATTTGACTCAACCCTGGCCATATCAGTGCTTTTTGATGCAGGTCTGACAGTAAAAACTCTCTAATGATCCGTTTTATACAGACGCATTGTATCTTCCAGGCTAAGAAGCTACCCTTATACTAAATGCAACATTTTTGCAAACAGTTTGGATCCAGGTCAGATGCCACATAATGCTGCATCTAATCTGGATCTAAACTATTTGCCACTCATTTACATATTTTCTTATATTTAGAAAATATAAGTTATTATTTTTTACATATTTCACATACAAACATTTGGAGCAGACAACAGTTCAGCATAATAATAGTCATTTCTCTCTGAGACCGTCTCCAATTGCATAACTGACCCATAGCTAGCTCTGAACTCAGGTCACTGAGATACATAACAGAAATGAAAGTGATGTCTGCTATTTTATGCTCAAGCACAACTTAGTTCGAGGCATATTACTTTTGGTCTGTCTGTTTGTTTGTTTGTGTTTTGTTTGTTTGTTTATCTTTCTGTCTATCAGTCCACAATTAATTCTTGGCCATAAACAGTATGGATCCAGGTCAGATGCCACATAATGCTGCTTCTAATCTGGATCCAAACTATTTGCCACTCATTTACATATAGTTTCTTATATTTAGAAAATGTAAATAATGATATTTATTAACCTATTAACCCATACATATTCTTTTTTATGTCTTTAATTTATTCTTCCACAGAAGAAAATATTTCACTTTATACAGTCATTGTTGTCTTTAACAATTGCTTCAAATGACATCTCCTCATATACCGCTGAAAAGATTTCAACCAAACTTTACACGAATGTTTCTTGGGTCAAGTTCTTTCAAAATTGTTCAAAAAATTAAAAACAATGTAGAACTCTGGTTGCCATGGCAACCAAGTGAAAAAATAAGGAAATCTTAAAAAAATTTTTTGTCTGAAACTACAAGGGCCAGATCTTAGACATTTGTCACATAGCATCATCTACAGGTCCTCTATCAAACTACAAACTATGCCCCTGGGGTCAAAATTGGCCCCGCCCAGGGGGTCACAGTTTAACATAGAGTTATATAGTGAAATTTTCAAATGTCTTCTCCTCTGAAACTAATATTGCCAGAGCTTTGATATCTGGCTTGGTGACACTTTTAGATGTCCTATACCAATAAGGTTCAAATGGTTCTGGTCGATTGCATATCATCTACAGGTCCTCTATCAAGTTTGTACAAATTATGCCCCTGGGGTCAAAATTAGCCCCACTCCGGGGGTCACAGTTTTCATACGTCTTCTTTTCTGAAGCTAATATAGCCAGAGCTTTGATATTCGGCATGGTGATACTTCTAGATGTCCTTTATCTATTTTGTTCAAATGGTTCCAGTCTGTTGCATATGTAGGTCACAGGAGCTAAAAATAGATTTTTTCAATGGAAACTTAAAAAAAATCTTCTTGTCTAGAACCCTAGTACCCTGATCTTAGATATTTGGAACATAGCATCATCTACAGGTCCTCTATCAAGATTGTTCAAATTATGCCCCTCGGGTAAAAAATGACCCCGTCCTGGACTTAAATCATTATCTCCATTTTGATGTACAGCTATTCTCAGGTGAGCGACATATGCCCCATGGGGCTATTGTTTAAACTTGCTTTATTGGCTTACCTTTTCTGTCAGTGTTTAAATGGGCATTTAAAGCAGATTTTAACAAGCAGAAGTTTTGATGTGTCTAGAACGTATCAAAGCGTTTCCTTGTAAGATTAGCTGTTGCTGTTTGCTTTTTATCCGCTCAATATGCTTATATAGATAAGCCTGAGCGTGTATATCTGTATATTACATATCATGTGATATTTGTGATACATATTATATGTCTATTTACTCTTAAAGAGCACAGTCTCTTGTAATTCTATAAAGAATGGCATGGTTTTGATTTTAGTTGTATGTCTGTACTTGTATATGTATTGTAACCATGATGAGACTTAAATAAACAAATAAACTAAACTAAACTCGAAAAAACGCACTCAGCGCCGTCGTACAGAATTGAAACTCATTTTATCCAATGATTAAAAGTTTGTTTTATTCGTTCAAGTCTAAATATTAGCACCTTTCATTTAAAACAATTTGGATATAATGAGAACAATAATAAAGATCGTTTTGTTAGCTCGCCGAAAGAATGTCCAGGAGAGTTTATGGTGTCAGTCGGTCGTTGGCGTTCTTGGTACTGTTTGCAGTTTCAAGTAATGTTCAAAGCTTATATGCCCTTTCACCTACATCTTCCATACTTAATCAATTATTATAATTAATAGTTAATTATACTTAAGTAAACAATCTCTCCGTGGGACATTTTGGACCACTATTGGCCAATGTGTTTAAGTAACCAAAACTACACGATTTCTTTCATAATTGGTACATTGTCATGCATCTGTATATGGACAATACCGTCCCATACACGCACAATGTTTGACCATGTTGAACTTTAATTTGGGGCTCAGGGATTAGGATTAAACAAACTGATAACTCCGGTGTCATTTGTGCTAAAGCTTTCATATTTGTAATGCATATGTATTAGAATACACGGAATGCACAGTTATAACATTGCGAGTCTACTGAACACTATTACCAAAGTAAAACTGTTTTTAGTATTAGAATAAGTTTTACCTGTGCATGGTCACATGTGTGTCATATTAATCGCACTTGCTTGTATATAAGCGAGTTTGAATCATTTAACCACATCGTTATGCGTTATTTTGCTGGGCCTGCCGGTGTAACGAAGTATTTTGACCCCCATCGAAAAATGACCCCCGGTCATAATTCGACGACGTAGAATGACCCCCGGTCAATTTTCGATATCGTACAATGACCCCCCGGTCATAATTCGACGTCGAAATTTGACCCCCCGGTCATAGTACTATGACTCCCCTCATGAAGTATTTTGACCCCTCCTGAAATATATCGACCCCATCGAATAATGACCCCCTACCCTCTCCAGCAATTAAGCGACACAGTTTAACCATTTAGACCCTAGCGACGAGTACATTAGTTATTTACAAACAGTGTTCATGTTAATAGTATAATTGTCATTTGTAAACAGTGTAGACCCAGGTCAGACTTTACCCACAGGAGCCCTCTGATATGTGTCAGTTTTGAAATGTATTGTATAAGACAACTCTAGCTAGTCGAAAATTGACTTGACATAACTAAGAAAACTTGAATTGTTCACTTACATTTTCAGGTGTGAATGAGTAAAAAGATACATAACATTTAGATGATAAACAAGTTAAGATTCAGACTTATGATAAGCATGCCATGGGAACGTACAGTATACTAAATGCTGTTCCCGAGGGATACCGTTAACCTGGTGCTTATATGTTGGATGCTGATGGTAGGGATTACCCGATCTCTTTGAAACAAGCTGGTAGCGGGTCTGGGGTTTTATTCGTGAAGAGCTTATTTATAAATAAGTTAAGGGTGTAATTCAGCCATGGAGTATGCAGGTCGATGGGGCGGGGGCAAGCATGGTGTGAATTACTTGAGAAAGTTATAAATTACTTTACAAGTTTACAATCACATTGCTAAAGAGTGCATTATATTACAATTACATTACCATTACGCACCGTTTACAACTACATTGGCAAAGTAATGCATTAAATCGTACATTACATTTTGATAACATTCCAAAACATTACTAAAAAAAGACTAATAAGCACATCATATATAACTGATAGGTAATCATTTACAAGTTCTTTGTCAACTACATAATCAAAGATGCATACATGTATGCAAGTATACAGTTTGAAAAGTCAAAGCCGTTTTGCCTGTACACTTCTTAATTGAATTACTGATATAGAGGGGTTCAACTGTAGCAAGACAAAATATATAAATGTCACTGCTGCATATAACATCATTACAGTGTCAAATGCATTGTCTGTTAGATGCATTAAGTCAAACATGAATACTTAACCCTTTACTCCATAGCCTGTTTCTATTCTTGAAGATATATGACCACTTATTGAACGTAGTTTAAAGTATATCAGTGGTACTCGATATCAATAAACGTGAACAAGTGAAAATATTTATCCCCCTTTTTCAGTATATAATATGTAATACATGTATTTACATCGAATCCAATGACATTCGTCTTCTTACAATGTGTTGCAACAGAAATATTGCAGCACGTGTCTATGAAAAAATTAATTAGATTATTGACAGTATATTATACAACATAGAAGCATCAAATGATTTTTAAAAGTAATTAGCAATCTGACATGAATTAATCCTCAGGGACCTGCTCGCGACATTGAATAATGAGAAGGGGCCTTTGTTTGACATCAAATACGGTAGGTCATACGGGGGAGGTCATTCTACGACATCGAAAATTGACCGAGGGTCATTCTACGACATCGAATAATGACCGGGGAGTCATTCTACGACATCGAAAAAAGACCGGGGGTCATTCTACGACATCGAGTTATGGCCGGGGAGTCATTCTACGACATCAAAAAAAAGACCGGGGGTCATTCTACGTCATCGAATAATGACCGGAGTTATTCAACGACACTGATTGATGACAATGGTAATGAGGCAACATTGCGCAGCATCCGATCTGGATATAAGTCGTTTATAGATGGTGTTAAATGTACACATAAACATGATAAGCTGTTGAATCATATCAGCAAGAGTTGGCAAAACACAACATAGCCCGCTTGTAATGGCTTTATTTGAATGATGACAATTTGATAGGTACTTCAGGGCCATAGGTTATAAAGAGTTTGAGTTGAGTCTGGGCATTTGCGCTAATCTGACCAATCACATGCCTGACAACGATCTCAGACTCAACTCAAACTCTTTATTATCTTGAGCTTTGGTCACTACAGAATAAAAGGTAAAACTGAGGCAACAGATATCACGATACTCACAATATTGGTCACTTGCTGAATACGACAAGAGTACATTTCGCTGTTGCTAAGTTATGCAGGGTAAGGAGTCTTACAAGTAAACATTACTATAATACTTAAGCCATTCGAAGTGACACTACCTTATTAAAATGTAAAGCCGGGGAACACTAAAACACAAGTAATGGTAATAAATAGATGACCAAACTATACCTGCAAGTGCAGCTTAATAAAGGTTTGACAGTTGTTTGATACCAAGTTTTCTTCAGATTTAACGACCGAGATCAAACTCGAGTCAGTATCTTGAGACTAGAACAGTTGAAACGAACCCCGCAACCAAAGCACAGATTACATCAAAGATTGTTGGCCAAACTGAGATACTTCTTAACAGTACTGTTGTGTTTTCGAAAAATAAATGTAAACCTTTAGTCATGTTTAAAAAGAAATGCATTAAGAAAATTCAAAGGCTTTGGTCACGGAGCCCCCTCAAAATCTCCCAACTCTGGTCACTGACGTACTGACTTGCAAACTGACAGGTATCCTTCTAAATCAATAGAACGTACATGTATGAGCGCCGTGGTACCAAATAAAGGCCATAAAAGTTGTTTATCGAAAAATAATGTCAAAGGTCAAGGTCACAGTGACCTGAAAAGTGAAAATTTACAGGCTATATTATAGGCCAATTTGCCATGGCAAGCTGTACTCACACACCAACTTTGGTAAATCTTGCTTGTGTAATAAAGAAAATATGTTCTAAACAAAAGGTACATGTGAAGACGGAATCACTTCCAGACACGCACAATTTTGTCACTACATACCCCCAAAATTGAGCTTTGGGGTATAAATACACATTTAGCACTTGCAAAACTAACTTTAAACCAAATATAAAGGTAAGTATAAAGGGGGTCATTTTTAGACAGAAGGGGGTCAATATTCGACGATGGGGGTCCTTTTTCGACGACAGGGGGTCATTCTACGACGTCGAATTTTGACCGGGGGGTCACTTTTCGATGGGGGTCAAAATACTTCGTTACACCGGCCCTGCTGTACTTGCAGTACAGAACTCAAGTAATATCGGGCAGTTATATGCAGTTTATAAACGTGCAAAGTTGATTTAACCTTTAGTCCGTTTGAAAGCCATATACATGTACATGTATTTCTGTATGAAATACTGGATATTGAAATTTCGAATTGGGTCGTTCTTTTTATGCTTGTGATAAACTGTACTTCGTATATTAAGCAAATTGGATCTTCATGGGACGCCGAAATTCTCGTTGTCGCATCAGGATCCAAACTGTTTGCATTTGTGTTGCGGATTCACACGCTACAGACTGCAACAGTGTGCAAATTGAAGTATAGTAGAATAAATGCTTTACTGTATAGTTTGCACTTTTATTGTCAGCGATAGAGAACTAGGCGTATTGGACAGAATATGAAAAAGTTGAATTAACCTTTGGCTTGTTCTTCTTATGCTTGTGATAAACGCTGAAACGACGAATGTCTCGTCGTCTACTCAGGATCCAAACTGTTTGCATACAGTGGAGAAAATGTTATTCTTTCCCGTTTAAACGCAAACGTACGCAAAACGCTAAAACGTAGAAAAATACAACTTTTCGACAATTCCGATAATTCATGTTTACTTTGGTGGCAAACAGTTTGGAGCCTGATCAGACGCCGGGTTACCCGGCGTCTGATCTGGCTCCAAACTGTTTGTAATAGAAATAATAGGTTTAGCGTAAACGCGTTTATTGGGAAAGAATAACACATTCTCCACTGTACATGTTGCGGATTCATTCGCTACAGACTAAAAGATGAACAGCGTGCAAATTGAAGCATAGTAGAATTAATGCTTTATTGTATATGTTGTACTATTAGCTTTGAAGCTCCATGACTCATGAAAATGAATATGTATATATATATTGTATGTGCGTGTCATGTTTTTTCTGACTTGGCCGAGTTATTTTAAGACTGGAAAATTCTAAATTTTAAAAGGGATGAGTATCGTACTCGATTATTTCCCTACAGCCAGCTAGATATATTGATATTGTTTGGTTTTATTGACCTGTCAAAATTTGAATATTCATACGTCACTGAGAGGATATATTTAGCTTCGGTATAAAGTCGATACTGTTCGGTTTGATTTTCGGATAGGAATTTAGAGACTTTTCCTCAGTCCATTGAAGGACTACCCCCCATTGTCTCGAAATGTGTGAATTTAACTGTCAAAGCATGCAGCACAAGCTTTACCAATCTCAGTTTACCTGGTGAGACCTAGATTATAATCATGCTCTAGAGACTTTTCAATGGTTATTTCTAACCAAACTATCAAATATAAAGGTCAGGTCTCGCATGAGACGCTTCAATGGTTCTTTGCTATCGGCATGTGTACAAGACCCATGCTTTTTGCAGAGAAATTATCTGGCAAGGTGTTATGATCGAAAGGTCGTCAGGAGATGTCTTTAAGGATAGTGTGAACTCTGTGTCTAATTTAAATCAATAATCGAGTTAGAGTAGTGTTATCGTGTAAGGGTACTTGTAAAATGATAAAGGTTGTGCGTTCGATCCATGTTATGTTTTGTTTCTTTTTATGCCCCCGGCATCGACAGATGCGGGAGCATATAGTAATCGTCCTGTCCGTTCGTCCGTCCGTCCGTCTTTCCGTCCGTCCGTCCGTCCGTAACCAGGTTAAGTAGATTTTACCGTTTCGTCTAGCACCAACACCACTTACTCCAATGCTTGGATACTTATACAGTTGTTGCCTTGGACCATTCCCTATCCACCAATATCACCTAACCTTGATTTTGACCTTGACCTTGACCTAATTTGGACTTAGAATATTTTGAATGGGCTATTTCTTGGTTAACTAGATTTTACCGTTTCATCTAGCATCAACACTACTTACTACAATGCTTCAATACTTATACAGTTATTGCCTTGGACAATTACCAACCCACCAGTAATACCCAAGCTCAGTTTGACCTTGACCTTGACCTAATTTGGACTTAGAAAGGATTCAGAATATATTGTCAAGGATGCCACCGGGGGCATAAGCGTTTATTGAACGCGCAGTCTTGTTTTATTAGATTTTTTCATGCATTTAGTTTACTTTAATTCTTCAAAATAGAGCTCTATAATGCAAAATGTGTCATAGATAAAATAAACATTACCATTTTTAAACTATTGAAAGTTTTAAATGTATGTAAAATGTTACCCGATTTGGTCTCTCATTGCTACAGTGGAGAATCTGTTATTCTTTCCCGTTTAAACGCAAACGTACGCAAACGCAAAGCACTAAAACGTAGAAAAGAACAACTTTTGGACAATTCTGATAATTCTTATTTATCTTGGTGGCAAACAGTTTGGAGCCTGATCAGACGCCGGGTTACCCGGCGTCTGATCTGGCTCCAAACTGTTTGCACTGCAAATAATAGTTTTAGCGTAAACGCGTTTATTGGGAAAGAATAACAGTTTCTCCACTGTAGATAACAAATGCCTTAACTCATTCTTCTATCTCTAAAATTTTAATGGACTCTTCCAGTTTCCAATTAATTCAAGTCAATGTATGACAACTAAAAATGGCAAACAGTGTATCCCTGATTAAAGGGCTAATTCAGGAACTCTCTGATTGTGGTATTTACTCTTCGTATGAGACATGCGTATAGGTACACTCTTCGTAAATGACTATGATACATAAATCAGATCCAAAGGGAGTTTCATTTCATTCTGCTTCTCCTTCCTGCAGACTGACATATAGGTTTCAAAATCTTATTCCAAATATGAACTTCATGTTTCAACCCTAACCTACCCGTAAAATATAGCGGAAACAATCGATATCGGCAGAAGCTATATATAGCGTGTTCAGCCAGCGTATAATTATTTAAATTTTGACAGGTTAATAATGTATATTTATTGTGCGTACTCTAGAGAATACATTATTATATCCCGTTTAAAGGCAAACACAATGCACTAAACTGTAGAAATTTACTTTAAGAAATTTCTAATAATATGTTTAATTTGAGTGAAAACATGTTGGAGCCTGATCAGACGCCGGATTACCCAGCGTCTGATCTGGGTCCACTTTATTTGCAATGGAAATAATAGTTTTAAAGTAAATGTTTTTATTGGAAAAGAATAACATATCAGTAAAGTTAGTGCATCGGTTTCGAGCTGCACGGGGAGCATGCTTATCTCAAGTACTGAAGTAGGAAATTGTTCGAATGATACATTGCTTACCTATTTACCATTATGAACTAGTCAGTTCTGAAACTAACGCGGCCATGTCAGAAATATCGGATAATATATGGACAAAATCTTTTCAACCTACATTTTGAACTAAGGATCCGTGTTTAGATGTTTAATATATGTTTCCAATATGATGCGTTTATGACATTGCAATGGTTTTAACGTTTTGTCAATGAGTTAATCAAGATGTTTAATTGCCATTTGTAAAATGTCGTGTTGGAGAACACTGTGTGATGTCAATCAATTTTAATGTTTGAATTTCTATACTTAAATTCCTTGTTCAAGCAGGTATATATTAATTTAAGCATGGATAAACATCAGGTATATATCAATAAACTTTGTATAAACTGTTTATTTGTGTTTTGAATATTTCTCCATTTGAACCAAGAAAAGGTACAAACCAGTAGTAGACTATATGAAAGTATTGAAGTTTCCATTATAGGAATGTAATGCAGACAGTTTCCAAACAATATTTCTGTGATACATCAAAACTTTAATCGACAGTGACATGTAAAGCAGAGAGCTTGTACAGGAAAGTAATGCAGACAGTTTCCACACAGACTTTCGGATATACATTAAACTTAAGTTGTACTACCATTTGATATATAATACAGAGAGCTAAAGGAAAGTAATGCATTGCCCACTAAAGGAAAGCAATACAGACAGTTTCCAGACAATATGTCTGTGATACATTCGAAATTGAACCTACTATTAAATGTAACGCAGAGAGCTCTTACAACATAGTAATACATCAGTTTCTAGACAATATTCCTGTGATACATCAAAACTTGTATCAACCATGAATTGTATTACAGAGAGCTTCTACAGTAACGATATGCAGACAATGATCAAACAGGCTTTTGGTGCTTCATTAAAACAAGCTACTACTGAATGTAATGCAGAGAGCTCCTACAGAAAAATAGAAATACTACCAATACCAATACTAATAAACGCGTTTGAGTTGAGTCTGAGCGTGTTCTCGAGCATTTGATCAGATTTGTCCTAAGCTCAAATCGGACCAAACAAATACTTGAATGTGATTTCAGACTCAACTCAAACGCGTTATAAGCATGGACTATGTATTCATATATAGTCTATCATCATACTGCAAATTAAATTAAGATAGCTCGTCGATAGAAAAAAGAAAACATCGATATGTATTTGAAATCTTTATCGGAGTAATAATTTTCATTTTATGTACCAAAACTACAATTATAACAAACTAACAAATCAAATGTTAAAAGGGTTGAATGTTTTTATGCTCACGACATCTATAGATGCAGGGGGGGTATAGTGATTGTCCTGTTTGCACGAGGGTAATTATATAGATTGTACCGTTTCGCCTAGCATCAACACTACTGACTTGAATGCTATGATAACAATACAGTTACTGCCGTAGACAATAACTAATTCTCTGATATCACCCAATCTATTTTTCTTACTTTGCCAATTACCTAATTTTGACTTAAACTACTAGTATTTTAAAACGGCTATTTATTGAACTAGATTAGACCATTTTGACTAGTGGAAACATTACCTACTAGAATGATTGGATTCTTATACAGTTGTTGTCTTAGACCACTACAGTACTGAATCTTATTAAATTAACAATTTTTGCGATTCGCTTGCAATTCGATGGCAATTCGCTTGCAATTCGATGGCAATTCGCTTGCGATTTCAAAATACTAATTTACCCTCGGGTAAGTTTTCTTGAGTGGTGTATCTCACAAATGTTCGAAAATATGCCTTCGTTAATTTTTTCGATTCCATTTTTGTCACAACCGTTTCTGAAAATTGGCGTAAAAATATCAAAACGTAGGATTTGATTTTTGAAGCGCCCGATTCAATGGCAATTCGATGGCAATTCGATGGCGATTCGCTTGCGATTATCAATTTAATTTAATAAGGTTCAGTACTGTACCAATCCATCCATTATCTGCCAACCTTAATTTGACATGAACCATGGCCTATTTTGAACTTAGAATAAATCAAGAATATATTTTCTAGTGTGCAACCGGGGCGCATAAGGCTTATGCTAAGTGTTTATTGAACGAACTATTGTATTTTATAAAAACAATTATCATTATTTTCATAGATTTTTTTTCTTTTCAAATACCAGTGACTGCTACAATCATGCTGAAAGTAAATTAAAAGTCTCCAATTGGAAGGTTTCTTTCTTATTTCCAGCATGCTTTACAGTGGAAAAAACGTTATTATTCTTTCCCAATAAACGCATTCACGCTAAAACTAGTACGCTCGAATTTCCATGGCAAACAGTATGGAGCCAGATCAGACGCCGGGTAACCCGGCGTCTGATCAGGCACCAAACTGTTTGCCACTTAGATTAAAACTAGTAGCCAGAATTGTCAAAATGTTGTCATTATCTACAATTTAGTGCTTTGCGTTTGTGTTTCGTTTTCGTTTAAACGGGAAAGAATCACGTTTTCTCCACTGTTACACTTATCGTGCTAAGCGCGACTTGGTTTATACAGTACTCCCGCTCTACAACGGCCCTCCGAACAACGGTTCCCTCCTTACAACGACCATTGCCGCTGTTCCCAAGACAAGAAAATTATGTCAACATTTTCACGGCTGCATATTGTCTACTTAAAATTGTCGTCTGCTGGTTTTCTCAAATTTACATACATGACATGTATTATACATTTTGACAGAAAAAAACATAATGACGAGTGGAAAACAGCTTGAATCCAGATCAGACGCCCCGTTACGCGGCGCCTGATCTGGATTCAAGCTGTTTGCCAGTGTAGCCAATTTCCCTCCCTATAACTTTCATGGATCTGCCACTAGTATCGGGGACCACAATGGAAATAAGGGAAAATACATTTTTCCTTTTTTGTGCAATCCTTGGTATTAGTGAGCATATCATGTGCATGTTCATGTATATGCATTATTTGTTATAGTTTTCATTATATGTATATGCATTTGTATTGCCATGTTATGCCACTATTGCCAAAATAAAATCAATCAACGACTTCCTCTGAACAACGCACATAATGCTTGTCTCCCATTGGGTGTCGTTGTAGAGAGGGAATGCTGTATTTGCAAACAGTTTCGATCCTGATCGGAGCTGCGTAAAGTTTTTATTTTGACGGACGTTATCAGAAGTTTACCATACAACACATGGATTCAACTATAGTCTAATCTGTACAAACGATAACACCTTTCGCAACAAGTCTAATCCGAATTTTCAGCAAATGCAAAATATATAGCAAGCTGCCCAAAGGCGCTCGCAGTCTTATCTAATCTACCAATACAGTTTCGAGTCCGGATTTGTTTATTAAAGTTCATGTTAGATACAACTGATTATTTTTTCAAAACAAGGGAAGCAACCAAATGATTAAAGCCTAGACCAGCAGATCGAATTGCCTGCCTTCTTCATATATACAGAGACTATTTAGGAGAAGGGCCGAATCTAAATTGGCAGAACTTGTGGCCCAACCCCTTTTCCTGTACATAATTTGAAATAAGATATGTTTAAAGTTTAAACTACACATAGACTATACCATGCGGTTTTGTTCGCATCTTTATACAGTGGAGAATCTGTTATTCCTTCCCGTTTAAACGCAAACGTACGCAAACGCAAAGCACTAAAACGTAGAAAAAAACAACTTTTGGACAATTCTGATATTTCATGTTTATCTTGGTGGCAAACAGTTTGGAGCCTGATCAGACGCCGGGTTACCCGGCGTCTGATCAGGCTCCAAACAGTTTGCACTGGAAATAATTGTTTTAGCGTAAACGCGTTTATTGGGAAAGAATAACACATTCTCCACTGTATTTCGTACAGTCCAACATCTACACATCAAACTTACATTAGTCGAACATACCCGTATTACAAAGTCAAAACGTGGCTAAGCCTCGTTTTAACCATGACATATGGGTATTTTTTAACAAACGCGAGTTCAAAGTAACGAGTTTCGACTGAAGTTCAGTCGAACTTCGATATCTCGAACTCGTTTAACTCGACCTATCCGTAGCCACGTTTTAGCTTTGAAATACGGGTATTTTCGACATAACCGAATTCGAGATATCAAAGTTTGACTGTATGCTTATTAAGATTCTAATGTATGTGAATCCTGCTATCCCTACATTACAGTGGAGAATGTGTTATTCTTTCCCAATAAACGCATTTACGCTAAAACTATTATTTTCAGTGCAAACATATTGGAGCCAGATCAGACGCCGGGTAACCCGGCGTCTGATCAGGCTCCAAACTGTTTGCCACCAAGATAAACATGAAATATCAGAATTGTCCAAAAGTTGTTCTTTTCTACGTTTTAGTGCTTTGCGTTTGCGTACGTTTGCGTTTAAACGGGAAAGAATAACAGATTCTCCACTGTACCCTTCACATGCTGATTAAAGTTTTTTTTTAAATATAGGTATGTTCGAACTAACACGAGTTCGAAGTTAAACTGTGGAGAGTAACTGAGAATTTAATGTAAATGAAATCAAAGTAATACTACATAATCTTTCACAAGAAAAATTAAGTGTCATTTTACGATGTAATTTCCTCTATCGCAAAACAATAACACTCTCTAGTGCGACCACTAACTTGTTTTCATTATTTAGTGTTTTACGACAGGTAACTGCTTACAGCAATGTGACAGTAAAACAGAAAGCTCCTTTCGGAGCTTTCTGTTTACTGTCACATTGCTTAAGCAGTTACCTGTCTTTTATACTATCAATTAGACTTAGTTATAGGTGATCTTGATAGAGAGGTTTTACTCTACTTCCAATACCTTATACAATATATACAGGCACATTAATTATCTATCATAAGTCAGTATTAAGATTTCAGGAGTTTGATCGATTATCAATATTTATCACATAATTTGCGGTCTGGGAGTTGCATAAAGCGATTGTATAAATATCGTAATCCACTAGTGGAATATCGTTTTTTGGGCTCCGGCCTAAGTTGTTTGTCCATAAGCGCTGCATGTAGCGGGGCGCCAAATGACGTCATTTACTATGACGTTAACGTAAACAACGTAACGTTTGGCGGAAAATCTATATAGCGGAGGGTCTACAAACTACGGCTTCAAATCAATGTAATAGGTGCTTGAACTTGTAATGTGATAAAAAGAATATCACATTCGTGTTCATTATTTATCATTTTTAATAAACTCGTTGACTAAAATGAATATGACGCTCGCCAAGGCTCGCGTCATATTAATTTAGTCAACTCGTTTATTAAAAATGATAAATAATGAACACTCATACAATATCCTCTATTTATCGTATTAGAGAGGGGTTGCTGTACTTTAAAATGCATTATACATGTATAATAAACATATACATGTACAGCTACATTAACTAACTATTACAAATGTATAAATCAGTATATACATGTAGATGCAAGGGTTGATGGATTACTTGATCCTCATTACTTCAACACAGGGAAAGCGCTTAAGGCGTCTTAATACATGGATCTACAGAGGGGTCGCTGGTTAGTCCTCCCCCTCCCATAATTATAATATAGGGAAAGCGCTTAAGGCGCCGTCTTACCTTGGTCTACACAGGGGTCAATGGTTCGACCCCATTACAACATTAAACCAAAATCACTTCAAACAGACTGGTCTAAAACTCTCTTTTGGAGGGGTAAATGGATGTAAGGCGTTTATATAAACATGTAAAACGTTAGTTTTAGGAAAAGAAAAATATGTTAAAAAATACATTTCAGAGAAGTAAATAATGAGCTCGGGCGGGACTCGAAGGAAAACCGTTAGCAGAATATAAACCAGTGACTCGAAGACAAAACTAAGTATGCCCTAAAATATAAACCTATTGTCTAAACACTCAACTAAAGGACCATTCTTATCTGACTGTATTGTGTCCTATTTGTATTGTATGAATGCATGTATACAGGAGAAAGTCGATACTTCGAACTCGCATTATTTCGAACATACCCATATTTCGAAATTAAAACGTGGCTTAGCTACGTTTAAACTTTGAAAACGGGTATGTTCGACTTAAGACGAGATTTCCTCATCAAAATCATGCTTGAAATACTTGTCAGGTCGATTTGAGTGAGTTCGAATTATTGAGTTTCGACTGTAATTTAGTTTGGATCCATACAAAACACTAGTTGCCATGACAACAAAAAAAGTAATTCTTTATATGTTTTCTTCTAAAAAAACTGATGATTTTATTTCAGAATAATTTGACGGGAATAATTGTAGGTGATCCTCTACCAAAACAGCGGATGGGAAAATGTTTACTTTTATATATGATAAAAACTTAGCATCTTTTTGTCTTGACCGGCGGACGTAGGGGTTGTGTGTTCGACCCCCTCCCCCGGACCAAGTCCTTCGTACGGGACTTTATTAACCGAGGTCTGATGTGTGAGTGCTTTACACTGGACATCTAAAAGACCCAGAAAACTCTTTCGATAATAAGAGTTGGGTATCGCGCCCGGGTTATCTGTATCCGCTCCACTCTCTCTGGGGCGTCCAAGTTTCCAAGTTTTATTCCTCATTTTCTCAGTATGTACAATTGTATATACAAGAGAATACATTCTTTAGTACTATATCAAAGCCACGTGAACACAGAGGACAACTTTTATTCAAAAGCAGTTATATGAAATCTTCCTTTAACATCAAATATTGACAATTCTTTAGGGATATATTTTTGGTTATTACCTAGTTTACACTTTCAGCCCTAGCAACGAGTATAGTCGTCATTCATAAACAGTGTATCTGTTAGGATTACACTTGTCCAATGCAAACAGTGTGGATCCTGATTAGAGGTTAAGGAGCCCTCTGATCAGGATCAACATTATTTGTCATTCTCAAATGTATTGTTAAAATCAACCCTAAAAGGCAAAAATGGACTATACTTATTTCGAAATTGGAATTGTTCATTAAAGTTTCAGGGGTGAATGAGTTAAGCGTGGCCAGTGTTGACTGCTGACCCCCTTGCACTGGGTCAGTGGGTGTATGTCTGGCGACCTCGATTTATTTCTAAGGACGCACGTGCATTCCGATTTATTTTAATTGGGTGTTGGTGTAGGAGATGTTATACGGTGTGCGTTTAAACTGCCGACCAAAGTGATCTAGTTCAAGTTTCAAAGGGAGTTTTTGTGAAATGTGATATAAATTCATTGGCATCTCTCTAGAGATCTATTTTTGGTTATAACCTGGTTTAAGATCGGTTAGCGGCTGAACCGCTACATGTATGTAAATTACTGTCTCTCTGGGTCACTGGATTGTGTGTCGGTCAGGGTCGCACGTGAATTTCGGATTTTTTGTTTTGAATTTGGTGGTAGTAGAAATGTTACGTATAGGTTAGAGCATGTTTATTTCATACTACGGAATATAGTCCACGAGGCGCGGGACGCGCCGAGTGGACTATGTTCTGTAGTATGAAATTAACATGCTCTGACCTACAGTGGAGAATCTGTTATTCTTTCCCGTTTATGCTTACGCATGCGGAAACGAAACGCAAACGAAACGCAAACGAAACGATAAACGATAAACGCGTTTTGCGTTTATAAGTGAGTTTTGCGTTTATAAACGCGTTTATAAGCGGATTTTTGCGTTTCATTCGGCATACCTTTGTGTTTATCGAGACCGATCAATTATACGAATTAAAATAAATCCGAAAGGTATTTAAATAATTATACTAGGTTTATAGTACCCTTCTTATGCCTACATGTACATGTATGCCTAGATAAAACTGTGAGTGTATACAGTATGACAGAGTGTATAGATTGTCAGAGGCCTTGGGCGGACAATGCATGCTGTGTACACGTCCGGCTTTACTATCTCCCATATATGGTCATGCTGATGCAGTCACCAATAATTGACATTTTAGTCATGCTTAGTAACTCGGCGTCTGAACTGGGTGGAATCATTAATGTAGACCAGGACCTGAGTAACTCGGCGTATGATATTGATCCAAGCATTGGTTCATATCAAATGATTAGTAAGTCGGCGTCTGATCTGGCTCCAATCAATGATACTGTTTGAAAATCTTCCCGTCTGAAAATTGCGTCACGTATGCAGTTTGTCAAGATCAAATAAATACTGTTCTTCATCTACGCAAACGCATTTTCTCAATATCGCTCAATTTTTATGTGACCTTTGAAAACATTATTCTATGTACATGTAGATGAGACGCCGATAAGTTCGCCATCTAATCACGGAGCAGTCTGTGATTTCTCCATGATCTAATCAAGATCTAAACTGATGTACGTTATAGAACGAATTAATATTTTGATTAAAAACCCAGACAGTTTTGTTCTCCATCATAATGCTGAGTGACTCGACGTTCCAACGAGATCTTAACTGTTAAATTTTATTAGATTAATTAAAATCATATTGATTTCTATTCAAACGGTTTGAATCTATTTCAATTACTTTGGGGGAGTTAGGGGTAAAATAAGTAAAATGTTAAATCGGCAATACATCAGGATCCAAACTGACAGCTTTGATAAAGTCAAATTAGATCTACTTTATATGATAGATTTACACTAGTGTGGCCATTTCTTGTGAAAGTAACCTGACCATAAAAATGACAATTTTGGTGGCGGACTATAAATTGTAAAATTGCCCCCAACAGACTCGCACCCCTAATTAGGATTATGTTTACTTTGATAAGCCGAAGTTTTATTACCCCATATCCGGTTGATGACGCAACGAGATGTCGGGTAGTTACACCACAGAATTATATTATACAAGAATTCCGTGGTTACACGATGGGCAATTATTATATTGCTGTTTTTTACCATGTACAGTTATACTTTACAGATAGATAAAATCCTTCATATTTACAGCTCATCTAAATGTTATGTGACTTAATGATTCTTTTGAATATGTTGACTCGACACTGGAATAACGTCTGAACTTATCAGGTATGCGTTTAGATGATTTTATGATAATTTTAGATTAGTTTTGTTATAACCTATCATTATATAAACTCCAAAAAGAATGGGCCTAACAGGGTCTACACTGTTTCAATTCCATGTATAGAATTTAGTACAAATGTGTGAGTGTAACAACATATTTGTAAAAAATCAGAATGTGCAAAATTTGATCATAATAACTCGGCATCTGATCTGGATCCAAACATTGATGCGAATCAGATGCCCAGTAATTTAACAACTGATCTGAATCCAAGCAATTAACAAATATTTCGGTTGGAACAAAACGCACCACCATATTTTTAAACGAAACACAGATCGTCTAATTTAACGATCGAATGAGATAAAACTCTTTAAAAAACACAATTCGCACAACTTGTGTATATATTAAGCACTTTTAAAGTGCAAAAATGAGAAAATATCTTTCTTAACGTTGTTTAAACGCCCAAAATGCAATGTAAAACCATATTATGACTATTAACTTATAAGTGCGTTTAAACGCACTTACAAACGCGTTTGTAAGTTAATAGATAAAACGCGTTTCAAACGCCTTTCAAACGCGTTTAAAACGCATTAAGTGGGAAAGAATAACAGTTTCTCCACTGTATTTAGCACATGGCTTGGGCTCGAGAAAAATAACAATACTCTTCGTTTCTGCTTTTTTGTTTTAGACGGAAAAGTCATTTTAGTTGTAATATTTTACAAAAATTGAAAGATTATTTCAATGTGAAGTTTGAGACCTAAAGCATGTTTATTCGCGCGCAACCATGGTATAACCTATTTAGCACTGGCTTGGGCTTGAGGAAAAAAAGAAATGACATGATCTTTCGTTTCTGCTTTCTGTTTTTAGACGAAAAAAGCCATTTTAATTTTAATGTTTTTACAAATTTTGAAAGACTATTTCAATGTGAAGTTTATTGAAGTACTATATGTATAGGCACTTTTCATTAGCAATTGTCTTTAAAGTCTAGGTCTCACTGTTCATTTTAAAAATAAAATATGAAGTCATCAAGCGTCTGTCGTTCCCCTCTTGTCTCAACAATTTTTTCAAAAGACAATCTAGGCATTTAGATCCCGTTTTTACATCTACAGCTAAACAATGCATATATCTAGGTTTAGCGGGACGGTGTAGACCTACATATATTATTGTTACTGTGAAATTCCTGTATTTCTTCACCTTAAATCCTTGATATTTTGTTTATTTCACTTAACTTTCGATTACGGTATTTATCGTTACGCCTACAGAGCAGGCTAAAGGTTTTTGCAGTCGCTGGCTCGGAGGATTGCTAGGATGTTGATGTCAATTACCTTCAGATGACAGAAACGTGGACTATATTAAATAGTCCATGGTTTTTAAAATTTACGCGATATAGTCAACAGTTTTTGAGACCCGTGATTGGTCGAGAGCTCCAAGCCATGTGCTAAGGCGTGTGTTTAAGCTACCGACCAAAAGTGATCTAGTTCGAAGTTCAAAGGGAATTTAGTGAAATGTGATAAAATTCATAAGAAGTATTCTGCAGAGATGGAATTTAAAGTGGATTAGTGATATAAATTTGGAGTATTAGTAAGCTGCATTTAGAATGTGTGACCGCATGCCGTTTCCACCTTCTACATGTGGGTAAGTAAATCTTGATTGTTAATTAATAGCCTGAAGTAAGTAAGCATGTAGATAGTGCCGACGTAAAGGGCCTGCTGTTCATAAATGATATGTCAAACCTGCCAACCTTTGCCGAGGGGGGGGGGGGGGGGGGGGGGGGGGGGGGGGGTGTAACTGAGACGGGATGGGGGTAGCAGTTAGTCCACATGTGCACAGTTACATGATATGGAGCTATTTCTCGTGTTTGCCATATCGTCAACTGTCACAAAATATAATGTGGTTCCAGGGGTTCATTAATGAGACTAGGTAGCAGTGTGCGTTTAACCAAAATACGCTGTCTGAATAACTGTTGTCCCTTGCATTGTGCACATAATATTTGTGTACTATTTATGGAGACAGTAGATCTATATCTTTATGTTGTTGGTTTGAATGTATAGTTCAATACAAAATTTACAAACTTATGAATGACTGCACCAAATCTCCCAATTAGTCCAAAGATGGCAGAAACGGAAGTAAACAAACAACATTTTTTGTCTGAAATCACTGGTCATATTTGAAAATTATTGTACACAAATGATCCTTACGCGACCCTCTAAAAGATTTGTGCAGATAACATTCCTAGATTATAAACTCAAACTCGATTAATCTGAACATACCGGTAAATCAACGTCTGTCATTTCTCCGGATTTTTCGGAAAGCTTCGGATTTTTCTTTAATTCTCAGGACATACGGATTTTTTCTGAAATCTTCGGATTTCTGCTCTTATTTTGAAAATTTGGATTTTGACTGCGTTTTTTACTTACATGTAGGAATCATTTATATGAGTGACAAACAGTTTAGATCCAGAACAGACGCCGCTTTACGCGGTGTCTGATCTGAATCTAAACTGTTTGCACAATAATGTATCAATATTACAAATGCCCATTTTAGGGGAGGGCCTTGACTAATGTTGATAGAACTTGTGGCCCAAGCCCTTTACGTATATTTAATCTTTGTGATATTACACGTTTTGTAAATATGTACAACTGTATAACATGTATATGAGTAATAAAATATGTTTAAACTAATAATGTAAGTGCTATAGAGCCTAGCAGCGAAAGGGTAAAAGAGACAATTCCTAAAATTAAGGTTGAACATTTTTTTTTTTTTTTTTTTTATTTAGCAAATCATTGTGGCCCTGTTACCGGTATATCCTTAGTTCCAATTCGATACCTCGAACTGGCGTAAGTCAAACATTCCCAAATTAACAAATCACTTTTTTTACTACATACAGTGGAGCATGTGTTATTCTTTGCAAATAAACGCGTTTACGCTAAAACGTTTATATCCACTGGAAACAGTTTGGAGCCAGATCAGAGGCCGGGTAACCCGGCGTCTGCCATGCTCCAAACAGTTTGACACTCTGGTCAAAATAAATTGTAAGCAATATCTAAAAATTGACAGTTTCTACGCTTTAGGGCTATGCGTTTGCGTTGTTATAAACGGGGAAAAATAACGTTTTCTCCACTGTATATTAAAACAGATAATAATTGCGTTCAACAGATTGACCCCGTGTTACTTGGCGTCTGATCTGGATCCAAACGGCATATAGTTGTATGACAATTCGTTCTTAGTTGTGAGTTAGTTATTTGAACCCTAGCGACGACTACATTCATCGTTTACAGTGTACCTGTGAAGTGTACATTTGTCCTATGAAACAGTAAAGACCCAGACCAGAGGGCTCCTATTAGAGTCCTATGATCCGGATATGCACTGTTTGTCATTATGTAACTACAGGGCCCCCTCCCGACAACGGCCCTCCCAACAACGACTACCTCCTTACAACGACGTTTGCCATAGTTCCCTAAACAGGACAATTATGTCTAACGCTTTTACTGCTGCAATATCATCTGCTTAAAAGTTGTCGTCTGTTGTTTTTCTCAAAGTTACATCATCAACATTTTGACATCAATGACGAGTGACAAACAGCTTGAATTCAGATCAGACGCCGCGTTCAAGCTGTTTGCAAATGTTAGCCAATTTTCCTCCCTATAAAGACTCCCTCCGAACAACGAACACAATATTTGTCTCCCATTGAATATCGTTGTAGAGAAGGAGCGGCTGCATTAAACGCTTATGCCCTCGGTGGCATCCTTGACAGTATATTTTGAAAAGTCCAAATTAGGTCAAAGCCAACCTGAGCTTGGGTAATATGGGTCAGTTGGTAATGGTCAAAGGCAATAACTGTATAAGTATTGAAGCATTGTAGTAAGTAGTGTTGATGCTAGACGAAACGGTAAAATCTAGTTAACCAAAAAATAGCCTATTCAAAATATTCTAAGTCCAAATAAGGTCAATGTCAATGTCAAGGTCAAAATCAAGGTTGGGTAGTATTGGTGGCTAGGGAAAGGTTCAAGGCAACAACTGTATAAGTATCCAAGCATTGGAGTAAGCGGTGTTGATGCTAGACGACACGGTAAAATCTATTTAACCAAGACATAGCTCATTCAAAATATTCTAAGTCCAAATTAGGTCAAGGTCAAGGTCAAAATCAAGGTTCGGTATTATTGGTGGCTAGGGAATGGTCCAAGGCGACAACTGTATAAGTATCCAAGCATTGGAGAAAGGGGTGTTGATGCTAGACGAAACGGTAAAATCTAGTTAACCAAGTAATAGCTCATTCAAAATATTCTAAGTCCACATTAGGTCAAGGTCAAGGTCAAAATCAAGGTTCGGTATTATTGGTGGCTAGGGAATGGTCCAATTCAACAACTGTATAAGTATCCAAGCATTGGAGTAAGCGGTGTTGATGCTAGACGAAACGGTAAAATCTACTTAACCTGGTTACGGACGGACGGAAGGACGGACGGACAGGACGATTACTATATGCTCCCGCATCTGTCGATGCCGGGGGCATACAAACCCTTAATAGAGAAAGAGCGAGAGAGATAGAGAGAGACATACTGACACACAGACAGTCTTTATTCGAAACTGGAATTATCCGTTTGAAGTGAAGTGCAAACGTTTGTTCCGGTTGAGAAACGTCCATCAAATAAAACAAACTGACCAAGTTCAATCTTTACCGATATATACGTTTTACTTTATGGATTAAGGTTAAGGACTCCTAATGAGATCGGACCAGAATCGGTACCCTACGTACAGCGATCGGTCATTCTCGTCAACTGCCGACCTGTTCCGAACCATGAGTTACAGTGGAGAAAACGTTATTCTTTCCCGTTAAAACACAAACTAAACGCAAACGCAAATCGCTAAAATGTAGGAAAATACCATTTATTGATATTTCGAATATCAAGTTTAATCTGAGTGGCAAACAGTTTGGAGCCTGATCAGACGCCGGGTTACCCGGCGTCTGATATGGCTTTAAACTGTTTGCGAAGGAAATAATATTTTTAGCGTAAACGCGTTTATTAGGAAAGAATAACGTTTTCTCACATAATTACCCCCTGTTTTCTATAGCGAACAACGATGACGAATATCCTTGTCTCCAACATTTGTAAGATCACTTTGATGAAGTCACTATAACGTCACTATTTATAGCGGAGTTTTGACGTCACCGGAGTTCCAAAAAATGCATATTGCTTAAAGATAGCTTAAATCGTTGGTAATGTGAGAAAAAGAATCTGTCACTCGCGTCGATGTTTAAGACAAGTTGGTCTCAAACTCGTCTAGAATAGAAACGTTATTAAAGACTTTTCCTCAGTCCATTGAAGGACCACCAGCATATTGTTCTGGAGGTGTCAATGTAACTGTATAGCACGTGCAATACAATCTCAGTTTACCTATTGAGGTCCAGATTATACTCATGCTCTAGTGATTTTCAATGGTTATTTCTAACCAAACTATCAAATATAAAGGTCCGGTCTCACATAAAACGATTCAATGGTTCAATATGCACAAGTCCCATGCTTTTTGCAAGGAAATTGACAGTAAATAATCTGGCAAGGCGTTATGACCAAAAGGTCGTCAGGAGATGTCTTTAAGCTCGCCAAGGCTTGCTTTATAACATTTCAATTCTAGACTCGTCTGAGATCAGCTTGTCATAAACACCGACTCATGACAGATCCTATATTTCTCCACTGTAGCATGGTTCGGAACAAATCGGCAGATGACGAGAATGACCGATCGCTGTACGTAGGGTACCGATTTTGGTCCGATCTCACTAGGAGTTCTCAACCTTAATTAATTCTGTACTTAACGCCAGATTAATGATCTTAGCAGACGATGTATTAATCCAAATCTAATAGAGTCGCATGCCTTTATCAACATTCAATTGATCTGTGTCACTGAGCGCATTATTGTGACCGAGCGTCTGAATGATTGGGATGAATCAATAAATTCTGCACGCAACACTGATTTAATTGTCGTCTCGCCGCTTTCTCTGGCTCAGTGGCAGAATATATAGTCCAGGGTTTCATACACATATAAGGTATAAAAAATTAGTATCAGAGAATACAAACATTGGATAACTTTTGACAGAGAATAGTGACTGGAAATAATGCTTTAGAAAAGGTAACGACACCAACATCCATTCACTCCCAACTTGTTCTCCTTTCCCTATCTCTCTTTATCTCTTTTCTCTCTCTCCCACACACGCTTTCTATATATGCCTCTCTTTTTCTATCTATCTCCCTCTTTCTCTCTGTGTCTGTCTATTTCTCTGTCTGCTTCTCTCCCTGTCTCTCTCTCTCTGTCTCTCTATGTACATGAATCTCCCTATTGTTGTCTCTTCCCTTTCTTTCTATATGTGTCTCCATCTTTATATCTCTGTGTATAGTGGAGAAAACGTTATTCTTTTCCGTTTAAACGCAAACGAAACGCAAACGCAAAACACTAAAACGTAGAAAATGTCAATTTTTAGATATGTTTTACAATTCATTTTTTTCTGAGTGACAAAGAGTTTGGATCCTGATCAGACGCCGGGTTACCCGGCGTCTGATCAGGCTCCAAACTGTTTGCATCGAAAATAATAGTTTTAGCGTAAACACGTTTATTGGGAAAGAATAACGTTTTCTCCACTGTATTTTGCTGTCTGTCTCTTCGACTCTCTTTATGTCGCTCCCTGTCTCTGTCTGTCTGTCACTCTCTGGAAATTCGTTTAAGAATTTAATAAATCAACTTTTCCAAAAATGCATTGTCTACTTTAACATATGTTTGGTTTTAATTTCATGTAACCAGGTTAGAGTAATGTGTTCCACACTACAAGTAATGCATGGATATATGTCGTGTACTACAAATGATGTATGGGTATGTGTTGTTTACTACAAATAATGTATGGTATGTGCTGTTTACTAGAAATAATGTATGGGTATGTGCTGTTTACTACAAGTAATCTATGGGTATGTGCTGTTTACTACAAGTAATGTATGTGTATGTGTTGTTTACTACAAATAATGTATGGGTATGTGTTGTTTACTACAAGTAATGTATGTGTATGTGTTGTTTACTACAAATAATGTATGGGTACATGTATGTGCTGTTTACTACAAGTAATGCATGGATATATGTCGTTTACTACAAGTACTATATGGGTATGTGTTGTTTACTACAAATGATGTATGAGTATGTGCTGTTTACTACAAGTAATGTATGAGCACGTGCTGTTTACTACAAATAATGTATTGGTATGTGCTGATTACTACAAATAATGTTTTGGTATGTGCTGTTTACTACAAATAATGTAAATGCATGTGTTGTTTACTACATGTACAATAACTATAGTGGTAGTATGTGTTTTTACAGATCTTTAATGTACAGTCGAGAAAACGTATTTTTTTTCATGTAAATTTTCAGAGTTTAATAATTGGATTCAAGTATATGTTGCAAATTAAGAAAGTATAGACTATTGCAATAAAACAGTAGATCTAGATCAAAATTAAAACAGAACAAAACAAAATGTTACTTATTCCCATGCATGTAGTTCATGCAGTATTAGGTACACTAACATAAACAATGTGATTTAGCGTGGCTTAGTCTCGAACTCGCTTAATTCAAACTATCCGATAGTTCGACATACATGTATGAACTGCATTATTTCATGCTCGGTTCAGTCGAAGATACCCATATTTCAAAGTGAAAACGTGGCTAAGCCACGTTTTAACTTTGAAATACGGGTATGTTCGACTTAACCGTGTTCGAGATATCGTAGTTCGGCTGTATAAAAAATTGTAGATTCTACATTTCATTGTTTTGTGACGAACACTGTACAGATCCAGACCCAAAGCGTAGAAGAGGTGTTTAAGGTTTGGTTGTACAGCGCTCCCTCTCTACAACGACACCCAGAGGGAGACAAAAAATATGTGTGTTGTTCGGAGGGAGTCGTTGTAGGGAGGGAAATTGACTAACATATGCAAACAGCTTGAACGCAGATCAGACGCCGCGTAACGCGGCGTCTGATCTGGATTCAAGCTGTGTATCACTCCTCGATAAGTTTTAGCTGTTAAAATGTCCATTATGTAACTTTGATGAAGTTAGCATACGACAATTTTAAGCAGACGATATTGCAGTCGTGAACAGGTTAGACATAATTGTCCTGTTGAGAGAACCGTTGCAATGGTCGTTGTAAGGAGGTTGGCGTTGTTAAGAGGGTCGTTGTAGAGAGAGAGCGTTGTACTTTGTTCGACTTGCAGTTATACATGCAAATCGGAAAGCAGCTTTAGGAGGTGGAGGTGTGTCACGAAAAGCCGTCAGAACCTTTACAGTGGAGAATCTGTTATTCTGACGTCATTCGTGACGTCATACAGGGGAGAATCTGTTATTCTTCCCCGTTAAATGCAAACGTACGCAAACGCAAAACACTACAACGTAGAAAAGTACAATATTTTGACAATTCTGATAGTTCATGTTTATCTTGGTGGCAAACAGTTTGGAGCCTGATCAGACGCCGGATTACCCGGCGACTGATCTGGCTCCAAACTGTTTGCAATTGAAATAGTAGTTTAAGCGTAAACGCGTTTATTGGGAAAGAATAACGTTTTCTCCACTGTAGCAACAGCTTATTTATACGATGTTCAAGGGAGTAGACAATCTCATTGACGTCTTATATGTAATTTATCAACATTATCTAGATCATACATAACAGAATATAGATCCTGATCAGAACCATAGTTTAGGCGGTCGGAATGTGGTGGTGTAAAAGTCGTCAACAATTTGAACAAAAGACTATTTATACAATGTTCATGGGAGCGGAAAATCTCATTGAGGTCTTATATATACCTAATCAATATATCTAGATCCTAAATATCAATGTACATGTAGATCCTGATCAGAGCCATATTGTAGGAGGTTTGAGTGTGGTGGCGGAAAAGCCGTCAACAATTTGAACAAAATATTATTTATACAATGTTCATGGGAGTGGAGAATCTCATTGACGTCTTATATATACCTAATCAATATATCTAGATCCTAAATATCGATGTACATGTAGATCCTGATCAGAGCCATATTGTAGGAGGTTTGAGTGTGGTGGTGGAAAAGCCGTCAACAATTTGAACAAAATATTATTTATACAATGTTCAAGGGAAAGGAACATCTCATTGACGTCTTATATATGCCTAATCAATATATCTAGATTCTTAATATCAATGTAGATCCTGATCAGAGCCATATTGTAGGAGGTTTGAGTGTGGAAAAGCCGTCAACAATTTGAGCAAAATATTATTTATACAATGTTCATGGGAGTGGAAAATCTCATTGACGTCTTATATATACCTAATCAATATATCTAGATCCTAAATATCGATGTACATGTAGATCCTGACCAGAGCCATATTGTAGGAGGTTTGAGTGTGGTGGTGGAAAAGCCGTCGACAATTTGAGCAAAAGATTATTTATACAATGTTCATGGGAGTGGAAAATCTCATTGCCGTCTCAAGTAATCAACATATCTTGCTAATCTGTATTAATGTTCATAATCTTTTAAGTGAATAACACTGCACACTCCTATTCAATAATATTTTTTTTAAAACTAACATAGCACTTGTCCAAAGTGCATACGGTTGGGACGACCCTATTACTGTTCATAATATTCTAACCCCTTCACTGCCGATCCCGAGTAGATCTATACTGGCTATTTGCAAACAGTTTGAAGCCTGACCAGACGCGTCTGATCAAGCTCCAAACTGTATTACACTAAATTTCAGTTTTTTAAGTCAAAATACCAAAACTTTAAAAAATGTAAATAAAATATATGACGTCATGGCAGTGAAAGAGGACGTCATGTCAATGAAATATGACGTCGTGACATTGAAATATGACGTCATGTCTATATATGATGACGCCATGGCATTGAAATATGATGTTATGCCAATTAATAATGACGTCATGACAGTTACAGATGAGGTCATGGCAGTAAATAATGACGTCATGGCAGTGACGGGATTTTAAAAGAGCATTTCACTACACAAACATTTTCAAAAATGTTTTTTGCGAAACGAACATCTACTTATCACTTGTCCAAAGCGAATACGGTGGAGTCGACTTTGTTATTTCAATGCACACTTGCAGAATCTGATTTTTATATGAGCGGCAAACCGTTTGGAACCTGATCAGATACCGGATCCACTGATATCTGATCTGGTTCCAATTTATTGAAATAGGAAAAACAGTATCGTCTCCACTTTATATTTTCTATCGTAAACTCACTCGCACTCTATCGCCTAAAACACGCACAAAACGCACACACAAGCCGACACCCAATCATGTGAATAAAGTCTACAAACTGATTCTAAATTCTATCTCTCGTCCACCCTTTCTTTATCTTCATGTTTGATTGCCCGCCTGCATCATTCTGTGTGTGTTTCTCCGACTGTCGGTAGGTATATCCTGTACAGTGGAGAATGTGTTATTCTTTCCCAATAAACGCGTTTACGCTAAAACTATTATTTCCAGTGCAAACAGTTTGGAGCCAGATCAGACGCCGGGTAACCCGGCGTCTGATCAGGCTCCAAACTGTTTGCCACCATGATAAACATGAAATATCAGAATTGTCCAAAAGTTGTTCTTTTCTACGTTTTAGTGCTTTGCGTTTGCGTACGTTTGCGTTTAAACGGGAAAGAATAACAGATTCTCCACTGTAGTTAAACAGTGCGTTATGCTTTCCCGTATGTACGCAAACGAAACGCAAACGCAGTGCATTAAAATGGGTAAAATGACAACTTTTGGCAATTTTTACGACTCATTTAAAACTGAGTGGCAAACAGTTTGGAGCCTGATCGGTTACCCGGCGTCTGATCTGGCTCCAAACTGTTTGCAATGGTAACAATAGTTTTAGCGTAAACGCGTTTATTGGGAAAGAATAAGGTTTTGTCTACTGTAATATCAAGTACAATGTACAGAGCACCTGAGGTACAGAGAGGATAAACTTACACAGATTTTACTGTAATTTTGAAAGCTCCTACAATAGTTACTTGCTCTACAGTAAGCCAAATCCACGATTGAATTGGACAATTGGAGTAAGGTAGTGTATGTATGTCTGTGTTTCTTTCTTTCTTTCTCTGTTTCTCTCTGTCTCTCCGTCTCTGTCTCTGTTTCTCTCTGTCTCTTTATATCTCTATCTCTCTCTCTCTCTGTCTCTCTATGTGTCTTTTTATCTCTGTGTGTCTCTCTGTCTCTCTGTTTCTGTCGTTCTGTCTCCCTCTGTATGTCTCTCTCTCTATCTAATTTTGTCTCTCTATCTCTGTCTCTCCCTGTCTACCTGCCTGTCTGTCTGTCACGTTTTCTAAATCACTCTCACTATCCCTGTCTCGTTGTGTATTTGTCTGTCTCTGTTTGTCTCTCTGTCTATTTCTCCGTTTGTCTATCTGTGTCTCTTTTACCACTTCTCTGTCGTTGCGTGTCTCTCTCTCCACCCTCCCTCCCTCACATTCTTCCTCTTTCTTTCCATTTCGCTATCTCACTCCTTATCTCTCTCTAAATATAATTATATCCCTCTGTTCCTCTCGGTCTCTCTCCCTCTATATGTATGTCTTCTGTTTGTCTGTATGTCTGTCACACTTTCGCTCTCTCTTTCTCTCTCTCTCTTTCTCTCTTCGAGATAAGAACAGCTATATGCATATGCTTAAAAAGTATTTATGACTAAGCTGATCAATCTCAGATTTACATGTAACCCAGACTTCATAATCATGAACTGGGACCCTACAACTACATCAGCCTTAAGCAGATGCTGTGGAAATATTTATAAATAAGTCAAGTTTCTAAATGTTTAGATATACGCGCATGTAAGAAAAGGATTCACACATTTGAAAACCTTAGGCTTTATTTACGTTCCCTTTGTCACGTCATACCTCTTCTAATTTCAATTCAATTGACAGCTAGACTATTCAACACATTATAACTGTGGAGAAAACGTTATTCTTTTCCAATAAACGCGTTTACGCTAAACTATTATTTCAAATGCAAACGGTTTGGAGCCAACATCGAACAATTGTAATTTTGCCAATTTTAGTGTATTGCGTTTGCGTTTCGTTTGCGTTTAAACGAGACACATTAACATTTCCTCCACTGTAAGCATGATACCAATATATACCGGAATGTAGACTTTGCAAACAGGGTTGATCTTGATCAGAGCGACCCTTTAGGATCCTTGTGATTAGAGTCTGCGCTCTATACATTCCATTTAGGTTTATATTGTTTAAAAACACTCCCAAGAATCAGCATGAAATAACAAGTACATGTATACTCAAGAGGGGAATAGTCTATTTGAAATGTACATGTATGTTATAAAAAGGGGTTTAATTGTGCCTTATTGAAAAGACGCTTTCAGTGTGAAATATTGATAAATATGATGTGTACTAGAATTACATTTGTATGAAGCTTTAGACAGCTGCATTGACTATACAATCAATTGCAGTCCAACCTCTCTATTACGGACACTAAAAAGAAGGCTAGTTGAGTGTATAAAAGACAGGTGACAGCTTAAAGCAAAATGACAGAGAGCTCCTACAGCTCCAACAGGCTGTAAACAAGGTGACAGTAAAACAGAAAGCTCCTACTGGAGTTTTCTGTTTTACTGTCACCTTGCTTTAAACAGTCACCTGTCAGAAACACCTAATAATTAACACAATTTAGTGGTCGTAATAGAGAGGTTTTACAGTACTTTAAAACCTCTATATTATGAACATTAAAAAGAAGGTTACATGTAGTTGAGAAGGCTAAAAAGAAGGCTAGTTGAGTGTATAAAAGACAGGTGACAGCTGAAAGCAAGGTGACAGTAAAACAGAAAGCTCCTACTGGAGTTTTCTGTTTTACTGTCACCTTACTTTAAACAGTCACCTGTCAGAAACACCTACTATTTAACACAATTTAGTGGTCGTAATAGAGAGGTTTTACTGCACATTAAAACCTCTATATTATGAACATTAAAAAGAAGGTTACAGCTTAAAGCAAGGTGACAGTAAAACAGAAAGCTCCTACTGGAGTTTTCTGTTTTACTGTCACCTTGCTTTAAACAGTCACCTGTCAGAAACACCTAATATTTAACACAATTTAGTGGTCGTAATAGAGAGGTTTTACAGTACTTTAAAACCTCTATATTATGAACATTAAAAAGAAGGTTACATGTAGTTGAGAAGGCTAAAAAGAAGGCTAGTTGAGTGCATAAAAGACAGGTGACAGCTTAAAGCAAGGTGACAGTAAAACAGAAAGCTCCTACTGGAGTTTTCTGTTTTACTGTCAGCTTGCTTTAAACAGTCACCTGTCAGAAACTCCTAATATTTAACACAACTTAGTGGTCGTAATAGAGAGGTTTTACTGTACATTAAAACTTTAGTACAGTGCTTCATCTCCAACATGGCACTCCGAACCAAGATTCCATCCTTACAACAACGGTTGTCGCTGCCCCATCAAAAGGACAATTATATCTAACCATTTCACGGCTGCAATATCGTCTGCTTAACCCTTCGCCCGCCAAAATAATTGTCGTCTGCTATTTTTCTCGTTTGCTTCAAGTTTCAAAGTGCTTCAAAGTTGCTCAAAATTGCTGAAAATGTTGTCCGAGTGTCAAACAGCTTGGATCCGGATGAGACGCCGAGTTACTCGGCGTCTCATCCTGATCCAAGCTGTTTGCATATGTCGTGCGTGGCAGGCTAAGGGTTAAACTTTCGTCTACTGAGGTGTCACATATTTGACCTTTTGACAGAAAAAAATATCATAATGACGTTGAACAAACAGCTTGAATCCAGATCAGACGCCGCGTCACGCGGTGTCTGATCTGGATCCACACTGTTTGCAAACGTAAGCAAAGTCGCTTAGCACGATGAGGATTAATTTGAATGTGAGTTTGTAACGAATATTGCAGGAGAGAAATCTGTGTTAAATTAACAAGCGATTAACGAAAAAGAGTGTATATATACACTAACATAATTAGCTACATAATTTGCAGTTGATTTAAATAATGTGATTACTTACTTATTTAACCCTTTGAACCCTAGTCCCGCATATAGGCGTCCTTTTCAAACAGTGTACATGTGAATAGTACACTTGTCCTATACAAGCAGTGAAGACCCAGATCAGAGGACTCCGAGCAGGGTCTTCACTGTTTGTCATAATGCCAAACATTGACAAAAACAACCCTTAAAAGTCAGAAATGGGCTATCCTAAAATGGAAACTGGGAATGTCCATTTAAAGTTTCAGGGAGGAAAGAGTTTAGACAGGTGGTTGTTTAATGCAGGGAATTGAAAATGCAGAAAGCTCCTGTAGGAGTTGTGCGTGTTACTAGTTGCCTGTATTTACCCTTAGAACCCTGGTCACACATGAACATAAGTCATTTACAAACAGTGTATCTATAAATAGTACACTTGTCCTATACAAACAGTGGATACACATATCAGAGTTTTCTAGGTATCTTTAGTCTATCATCTATGAGCTAACTGGATGACCCAGAGAGAGGTGGCGATACAGAAAACTCGGGCGGGATTTCCTAATATTCTTATTATCCGACAGAGTTGTCATATCAGGGGCTCCTTAAGTGACGCTTGTTATGAAATGGTTTTAGTTACAGTGGATAAAACGTTTTTCTTTCCCGTTTAAACGCAAAAGAAACGCAAACGCAAACCACTAAAACGTAGAAAATGTCAATGTTTAGATATGTTTTACAATTCATTTTAATCTAAGTGGCAAACAGTTTGGAGCCTGATCAGACGACGTGTTACCCGGCGTCTGATCTGGCTCCAAACTGTTTGCAGTGGAAATAATAGTTTTAGCGTAAACGCGTTTATTGGGAAAGAATAACACATTCTCTACTGTAATGCATATAAAAACTGAATTTGAGAACTAAAAGCAGATAACAATTGTCTGAAGCAGATGACGTAACGACAGTGAAGGGGTTGAAAAAAAAAAGTTTCAGTTGTGAAAAAAAAGATATTTTGGGTATTGCAACGCCGGAAAATACCGAGTTTTGTCGGACGTCCACGTATAACTCTTCGGTATAATAATGGTATGGATTATTGATCTGTTAATCCATTTGTCTCTCCGAGCAGAACTCTACTACAGTGGAGAAAACGTTATTCTTTCCCAATAAACGCGTTTACGCTAAAACAATTAGTTCTATTGCAAACAGTTTGGAGCCAGATCAGACGCCGGGTAACCCGGCATCTGATCAGGCTCCAAATGGTTTGTCACCAAGATAAACATGAATTATCAGAATTGTACAAAAGTTGCACTTTTCTACGTTTTAGTGTTTTGCGTTTGCGTTTCGTTTCGTTTAAACGGGAAAGAATAACGTATTCTCCACTGTACAAAAACCATTACTACGCTTGAAGGTTCAAACAGCCCTTTGAGGAAATAGAATGAAGCTCGTCTTGGGACCGTTGATCCATAATTGAAGTCATTGGAGCCCAGTGGGTTCTTCTATGCTAATATATTGGATTAGTCAATTTTTTATATCAGGGGTGCCTGGTCTAAAATTATCATTTTTGTTTTTCAAAAGATTGAAATTCATATCAGCAAACAGTGAGGACTCTGTTCAGATTCTACAATTTTATCAGCAAACAGTGTAGACTCTGACAAGACGCCGCATTATGCTATATATGGGGGTCGTAGGCACAGTGAGTTATTCTATACTTATATATTGGATTAGTCAATGTTTTACATAAGGGGTGCATGGTATAACATTTTAATTTTTGTTTTTCAAAAGATTGAAATTCATATCAGCAAACAGTGAAGACTCTGATCAGACGCTGCATTATGCGGCGTCTGATCAGAGTCTACAATTTTTGCCTATATGCTATATTATGGGATTGTAGGCATAAATGGGTTTACTCATTCAACCCTAGGACGATTGATCCATTATTTTATCCATTGTCGCCCAACGGGTTCTTCTATGCTTATACTATATTGATTCAGTCATTTTTTTTAAATATAAGAGGCGCATGGTTTAAAGTCTCATTTTCGCTTTGTTAAGATTGAAATTCATATCAGCAAACAGTGTAGACTCTGATCAGACACCGCATTATGTTATATATTGGATCGTAGTCACATTGAGTTATTCTATACTAAAGTCTTATATATTGGATTAAACTTTTTTTTAATTTATGGGGTGCCTGGTCTAAATTTTCATTTTCGGTTTGTTTACGATTGAAATTTTTACCAGCAAACAGTGTAGACTCTGACCAGACGCCGCATTATGCGACGTCTGATCAGAGTTTACACTGTTTGCCTATGTCCTACATGTATCTAATATTGGATCGTAGACACAAATGGTTTAACTCATTCAACCCAGAAAATAGAAAGAGGCTCGCCTTGGTACAATTGATCCATAATTTAAGTCATTTGTGCCTAGTGGATTCGTCCATGCTGATATATTGGATTAGTCCGTTTTGATGGTTTCATTCTTTGTAATCATCTATAGTCAGAGTCCAATTTCCAAAACGTTTTGTTCAGTCTTCATCCCCTCAAGACAGTAACACTCAATAATATCGTAGTATATTATCAGTTCCTTAGAAACGGAAAATCGATTGATTTTGAGAACTGTATTACTATGGAGAAAATGTTATTCTAACATGACACGTGAATTCGTCTCTATAAACATAGAACAAGCTCATCGTGGTATACCTGAGACGATTTACCACGCTGTGAAAATAGTCCTTTTAAACAGACTCTTCCTGAACCCTCCCTACGGTAAAGCGCAGTTTTGAATGAAAAGTCGTGTGACGTAAAAGGGCTTTTCTTTCATGTTTTGTTACTGATTTGTCTGATACATTCAATCTGATTAATACTAAATGGTTCTATGACAGAATAAATTATTTCGTCACTATTTTGTATTTTTCATATATATGACTGATATTGGTTTCATGTAACCGCCATGCAAGGGAAGTAATTCGATCGAAAACTGCATACGCAGTGGAAATAAGCCTGAAACATTTGCTTGCATTTCTTATGATTTTTTTAAGTTAGTCATGTTAGAATCGAAATAATCGATGTTCTACCTTCGACCTTCGTGGTCAATTCCTGCGCATCACAACTCCCCACCGTTGTAGAATACAGTTTAACAACGGTAGAACATCGATTATTTCTTAATTATCTCCCATTTAAACACAATGAAACGCATACACAAGGTACAGTGGAGAATCTGTTATTCTTTCCCGTTTAAACGCAAACGTACGCAAACGCAAAGCACTAAAACGTAGAAAAGAACAATTTTGGGACAATTCTGATATTTTATGTTCATCTTGGTGGCAAACAGTTTGGAGCCTGATCAGACGCCGGGTTACCCGGCGTCTGATCTGGCTCCAAACTGTTTGCACTGCAAATACTAGTTTTAGCGTAAACGCGTTTATTGGGAAAGAATAACAGATTCTCTACTGTACATGTACTAAAATGTAGAAAACTGTCACTTTTTGACAAATCTGACAATTTATTTTAATCTGAGCGGCGAACAGTTTGGAGCTTGATCAGATGCCTGGTTTTCCGGCGTGTGATCTGGCTCCCAACCGTTTGCAATAGAAATAAACGGTTCAGCGTAAACGCGTTTATTGGGAATGAATAGCCATTTCTCCTCTGTACCAGAAACTGTAAAACGTTTCATGATACATGTAATAAACTTCTATAGTGAATAAACATTATACTCGGAAGTACATAATTATGATAATCATAAAATTAGTAGAATTTTCTTTCACTTTCTTTTGTGTACGAATTATTTCGGGCTTAGTAAAAAATGGCAAACAGCTTTGAAATACGAAGGTGCGGAGGATGTCGCCGCAGTTGATTCCACGGCTGTTTTAAAAGATTCATTGAGCTTGTTTAATGACATTTAACGCGGCATCTGATCAGAATCAAAACTGTTTGACACTCATATCGACATTTCTCCAGTCAAATCAGCCATAAAATTGACTTTAAAAATAGTGCAGACGACACTACCAATGATCAGAATCAAAACTGTTTGACACTCATATCGACATTTCTCCAGTCAAATCAGCCATAAAATTGACTTTAAAAATAGTGCAGACGACACTACCAATGCAGGCGATATTTTGACGGTAATTGGGTTAACGCAGACGATAACCCTTGGCAGTGACAGAGTTAAAACGTCTGCCAATTCGGATGAGTCTTTATAAGCAGAAGTTCAATGTATCAGTGCTTAAAAGAACCAGGTATCTCTATCGATAATAAGAGTAGGGAATCGCACCCGGGTTTTCTGTATCCGCTCATCTTTCTCTCTCTCTCTCTCTTTCTCTCCCACTTCCTCTCTTTCTTTCTTACTTTCTGTTTGTCTGCCTGCCTCTGTCTCTCTCTCGGACGGCCAATTATCTCATAGATGGCAAAGTTATACATGTACAAACGTTAACAAACCAAACCAAACCATACCCGTTTATTGTTCGCTATATGCAGTGGGAAATGATTTATTCTTTCCTTATTAACGCCTTCACTGCCTTAACCCGATTACAGTAGTTATTTGCAAACAGTTTGGATCCTGATCAGACGCCGCGTAACGCGGCGTCTGATCATAATCTAACTTTTTGACACTCTTTTCAATATTTCTTAAGTCAAAATACTTAAAAATTATATTTTAGAAATAGAAGCAGACGACAATTGTTTTAAATTGATGACGTCACGGCAGTGACGGGGTTAAACTAAAACGAAACGCAAATGCGTTTCAATCAAATGTAGAAAATGACAACTACTCGTATTTGACAATTCTTAACCCCTTCTTAACCCCTGCACTGCCTTACCCCGAGTACAGTAGTTATTTGCAAACAGTCTTGATCCTGTTCAGACGCCGCGTTACGCGTAACGCGGCGTCTGAACAGGATCTAAAGGGTGTGGCACTCGTTTAATATTTCTTAAGTCAAAATACCTAAAAATTGTTTTTTTTAGAAATAGAAGCAGACGACAAATTGTTTAAATTTGATGACGTCATGGCAGTGAAATGGTTAATGATCATTTTCATCTGAGTGGCAAACAGTTTGGAGTCAGATCAGACGCCGGGTTACCCGGCGTCTGATCTGACTCCAATTTGTTTGCAATGGAAAAAATACACATAAAAGATTATGTAAATTTAGCGTAAACGCGTTTATTTGGAAACAATAACCTCTACTTAACTGTAAACATTTAGTATATTGCAATCCGATTAATGTTTGTGTTTTTAACCCTTTCGCTGCCATAACGTCACCAATTCAAAACAATTGTCGTCTGCTTCGATTTCTCAAAATTTACATTTTACGTTCTTAGGACTTAAGAAATATTGAAATGAATGTCAAACAGTTTGGATCCTGATCAGACGTCGCGTTACGCGGCGTCTGATCAGGATTCAAACTTTTTGAAAATAACGATTGCACTCTGGGTAAGGCAGTGAAGGGATTAAATCATGAATGATTATCGGAAGTCTCAAGGGGCTTAAAGACTGACAAGCCGTCGAGATTTTTAATCTCCCAATTTGGGGCTGAACTGTTACACCGGAGAAAACGTTAGATGTATTATATCCCGTTTAGTAACCCTTTCATGATCAAATTCGGGAAATTGTTACCCCTACATCGCCTTTTTGTCGTCTGCTTCAATATTTTTGTCTACAATATTGTTTCAAAGTTAATTTTAAGGCAAAATAACTGACAAAAGTTCAATATGAGTGCCAAACAGTTTGGATCCTGATCAGACGCCGCATTACGCGGCGTCTGATCAGGATCCAAACTGTTCGCAAACGCGCCTTTAGGCGCCATTGATAGTGAAAGGCCTACGCGCAAGCGAAGCGCAAACGCAATTTAATAAAATGACAACTTTTTTAAACTTTTGAAAACTTATTTGAATCTGTATTGAAAACAATTTAGAGTCAGATCAGAGGCCGGAAAACTGCACATTTTTACAGAGGACACATTTGTGCTGTCGACTTATTTTACAAACGACCTATATCACGTTAAAGGTTTATCGGTATCATATCGTAAAATCTCCCTCTTTCAACTTGTCGTCGGCAAAATTTGTTACATTTAGATTAACACATTTTAATTTTAAGGAAACCTTAAGATGAGTGTCAAACAGTTTGGATCCAGATCAGACGCCACGATACGCGGTGTCAGATCTGGATTCAATTTTTTTCTAATAATCGTTATTAATACATTCAACCCTAGCGACGACTATACTCGTCATTTACAAACAGTGTACCTGTGATGATTACATTTGTCCTATTCAAACAGTGTATCCCCTGATCAGAGTGCTCCTTAAGGAGCCCTCTGATCAGAGTTTTCACTGTTTGTCATTTGAAATATATTGTTAAATTTAACCCTAAATAGTCAAAGATGGAATGTACTTAAATACATCTCCTGACGACCTTTTGGTCATAACGCCTTGCCAGATTATTTACTGTCAATTTCCTTGCAAAAAGCATGGGTCTTGTGCATATTGAACCACTATGTGAGACTCTGCCTTTATATTTGATAGTTGGGTTAGAAATAACCATTGAAAATCACTAAAGCATGAGTATAATCTGGACCTCATCAGGTAAACTGTGATTTTGTTGCACATGTTTTACAGTTACATTGACACCTCCAGAACAATATGCTGGTGGTCCCTTAATGGACTGAGGAAAAGTCTTTAATTTGAAATTGGAATTGTCCATTTAAAGAGTCAGGGGTGAATGAGTTAACGTACACTGTTTTCAAAACCAATAGAAGTTGTGATCAGCAGGCACAGTGTTAATGTATTCGGTTTTATAGGGAGTTTCTATAGGACGATACGATTCACCGGAGAGTGAAGTCCCAGGGGAGGTAATTAATGGAACAATATGAGCATTGATTTATTTAACATAAAATTATCGGTGAATTCCGGCAGCGCTCGGATTGATTCGTCAGATAACGACCTTTTATCAGTCCGTTGATGGACTCCATCCTCTCTCTACACACACCCATTGTTCTCGATAGGCGTGAAAGTAACTGTAAAAACATGCAGTAAATACTATACCAATCTCGGTTTACCTGGTGAGGCCCAGACATACATGTACTCATACTCCACGGGGTTTTAATGTTTATTTCTAACCAAACTGTTAAATATGAAATTCGGGCTTCATCAGACACTTCAATGGTTCTTTGCTATAGATATGTGCAAATTGCGAGGAATCTGCCTGACTAGGTGTTATGGCCGAAAGTAGGCCGAAACTGTATTTAGCCCTTTACCTTATAAAAGCGCATTTTAGCGCATTTCGTTTATTACTCCCCTGAAGAAAATAGTTCCAACGTATACAATCTGTATCATAAGAAATATTTCCTTTATTCTAGAAGATTGTACATGTAGCTTAAAGCTGGCTAAAAGTAAAGCAGAATGCGCCTTAAGGCGCATTCTGCTTTACTTTCAACCTGCTTTTACATTCTCATGTCTGTTTATAGTTCTGTTCTTAGTACGGTTTGGTTGACCGAATTTGACTTTAGGCACAGCGACAAACAATTGGCCATATAGCGCCAATGTGTAGTTCAGTTCAGTTCATTCTTTATTTGAGTCTCATCATGGTAACAACAAATAAATATACAACAAGAAATACATCATGATATGCAGAGTAACCACACCATTCATAAGTGAATTATAAGAGACTATTTTTAGGGAAATCAACATTCACTGTCTTTTAAACTATTGCACACGCGTATATACATCTATAAATATACCAACCATGTTTATTGTATAAACATGATAGCTTAACATATATACAACTTCCATTAATCTAGACAATCATAACATTTTAACAAAATGTCATGATTGTCTTTAAAATCTGCAATAAAAAACGAATTAAATTTTGTCAGACAAAAAACTTAAGAAACCTTGTAAAACATCGATTATTACATCAAATCTGAATTTGAAATAAACTGATTAATGCAACTTGTATATATATTATAAAATACATTTGAAATTTTATGCATCAATTAATACATTACTTACAATAAAAAGTAGATCAGTTCTGTATTAAAGTTTATCTTCTTATAAAAAGCTGCCGTCTATTTAAATTATTAAAACTGGTTTTGGCAATGTGTATGTTTGAAGTGAATACGTGTTCATATGTGTGTGTGGTGACGCAGTTTGGGGGAGACCTACCACTCTGCACTTGTGGCAGTGGATGGGATCTATCCTCCCCATCAAAAAGTCTGTTTATGGTTAATGTTCTATTGTTCTTGTTTTCATGTTTAGTACAGTTTTCGTATGAAACACTATTCTATACTTCTATCAATATTTATGTTTTTGTACGATTTTCAAATGCTGCATAACTTACACTATACTTCTGTTTTTTGTTATCTTCTTGTACGGTTTTCGTATATTACATAACTTACACTACACTTCTGTTTATTGTTCTCTTCTAGTACGGTTTTCATATGTTACATAACTTACACTACACTTCTGTTTATTGTTCTCTTCTAGTACGGTTTTCGTATGCAACATAACTTACACTATACTTCTGTTTATTGTTCTGTTCTAGTACGGTTTTCGTTTGTAACATAACTTACACTATACTTTTGTTTATTGTTCTGTTCTAGTACGGTTTTCGTATGTAACATAACTTACACTACACTTCTGTTTATTGTTCTGTTGCAGTTCGGTTTTCGTATGTAACATAACTTACACTACACTTCTGTTTATTGTTCTGTTTTTGTTTTACAGTTGAAATACTGTCGACAGTGGATACGTCTAGGCCCATGAATGTGTACCACCGCACGCCGAACATGTACCACGTGTAGTGGGATCTTCACGAGACAACCCGCCCTTACTCTTGACAATGGTCGAGAACAGCAACATTCATAAGCAAATCCTGCTCGCATTGGCTGATGGTGACGTCACATGTGCTGTTGCATTGGTCGATGACGGTGACCTCGATGTAGATCATCGTGACGTCACTCACGACCTTCAAACCTTGTTGATGAAACTGTGTTACGTTGAAATTGACCTTAGCTCCCTTCAACCCGTCCTTGAGGCCCTGTTTGAAAAGGATCCGGACGTGAATATTCAGGATTCCTGGGGCCGAACATTCCTAATGCATGCGTGTATAGCGAACAAGCCCTATATACTGGAGGCCATATTAGGGTATGAAACCACTGACGTCACTGTTATAGACTGTGACGGAAACTCTGCGCTATCTTACGCCGTGCAGAACTGTGATTTGTACACGTTAGAAGACCTGTTACGTCACGACCAAGGACAGAATCTACTGACAGTACAAAACTCCAAAGGTATAGTACAATAACGTTCGCGGAACTTTCCCGTTTAAACGCAAACGAAACACAAACGCATCGCAATGAAACGTAAAAAAGACCACTTTTCGACGATTCTGGCGATTCTGACTATTCTGACTGTTAATCTGAGTAGCAAACAGTTTGATGCCTGATCAGACGTTGGGTTACCCGGCGTCTGATCTGGCTCCAAACCGTTTGCAAAGGAAATAATAGTTTTCGCGTAAACGCGTTTAATGGGAAAGATTAACGTATTTTCCTTTATATGCAAATGATGCGTCCCAAATCATTGTTTGTCGGGAAGTGAGATGCATGTAGTAATATATATAGCGCAACAAACACCTCTTGGTGGAAGCTCTTGATAAGCTTTGCCCCGACAGGGGTTGTTGTTGCTGTGTCAACTCTGTTTGCACATTGCAATTGGTGGCAGCGGTGGGATATGAAAAACTGCCGGTGTAACGCAGTTGCCTTACCCACGGTTCTCCAAGGGGACATGTCTGGCAACAAATACCTCTTTGCTTGAGCTTAAGCTTTGCACCGAAAGGGTTTGTTGTTGTTTAGTCACTTGGTTTGCACGTTACAGTAAAGTAAAACTTCTCTACTACGACCTGTTATTAGGTGTGTTTAAAAGGTTTGAAAGGTGACTGCTTAAAGCATAATGACAGTAATAGTGGTCATTTTGTGTTTGAACTTCGAAACATTTTTATTAGACAAAAGTTTATTCCAGGAGCGTACGGTGCCCCCTCACGTAAACGACCTTGCGAACAAAGATCCCCTCCCTACAACAATGAATGCCAGTTTTCCCCAAAACAAGACATGCATGTCTAACTCTTTCTCTGTCGCAATTTACCGTCTGTTTAACATTGTCTCACAGTTACATGAACGTATACAGCGCTCCCTCTCTACAACGACACCCAATGGGAGACACACATTATGTGCGTTGTTCGGAGGGAGTCGTTATAGAGAGGGAACTTTGCTGCAATTTTAAACAGCTTGAATGCAGACCAGACGCCGCGTAACGCGGCGTCCGATCTGGATTCAAACTGTTTGTCACTCGTCATTATGTTTTTTCTATCAAAATGTCCCATTTGTTATTTTGGGAAAAGGCAGCAGACGACAATTTTAAGCAGACGGCATTAAAGTCGTGAATAGGTTGGACATAGCTGTCTTGTTTAGAGAACTGAGACAATGGTCGTTGTAAGGAGGGAATCGTTGTTGGAAGGACCGTTGTAGGGAGAGAGCGATGTAAAAATGTTTGACTTAAGACACATCAATACGAGTGACAAACAGGTTGAACCCAGATCAGATGCTACTGAACGCGGCGTCTGATATATGTTTAAACAGTTTGCAAAAGTACTAATCTTCCCTCCCAATAATAACTCCCTCCGAACAACACACACAATATTTGTCAACCATTTGGTAAAAAAAAAAGATATATATTTTTTATTTAAGTCTCATTTGTATAAACATTCATGTCAAATTATACATTTGAATAACACAACGCAATGCATACACTCATTCTAAATAGGGTTATAAGAGACTATGACGCAGCTTATCACAACATAAGTATTGCACAAAAATAATCAGTAATATACACGATAACACTAATGTATGGCTGCTGACCGTTGCAAATAAGGCATGAACTGTATTGAAATCAGTTATTAAAATTTGACAGATACATGTAATAGAGGCGCAAAAACGCATCGGAACTTTTTATTCAAAGATGGGAAAAAACAAACAACAGATCTAGCATAGATGTAAAAAAAAAAAATAGATAAATATAGGATATTACATGAGTGTTCATAATTTATTGGATTTATTAAACGAGTCTTTTAGAAAACGATAAAAACGAGGCTTTGCCGAGTTTTTATCGTTTTCTAAAACGACGAGTTTGATAAATCCAAAAAATTATTAACACGAATGTTATATTCTTTTTATAACATAACCAAGAAAAGTTATTTATCGCAGCCTTTGAGGTCAAGTGAATGCTAAGCGCGATATATGTAGATCTATACAGGAAAAAGTTGTTCAAAATTAACCCCTTTTACTAGCATAATGTTTATGTTATTATATGTATGATAAGCACTTTCATGAAGATCTATTATTGATTAATTACACCAAAAATCTATAAATTGAATCTACATGATAGAAAGAAAACGTTGGAAATTGAACGCATAAAACGCATTTAAATGACGTCACAAGTAACGACGTCGTGGCGTGCCTCATTTGCATAGTTATTTAACTAGTTATATATGACATTTAAACAACGGGTGTTATTCAACGCTCACGCCGTCTTTTATGTTATAAATACTATATATATATATAAAAAGTAATAATAATACATGTATTAGAAAAAATGAGAAAAAACGTGAGCGACCACAACATAACTTACATTTAGATTCCTCATCGCTTTGTTTCTTATATGGAGAGGACATTAATCTTTAATGAGATCAAAGAGATAATTATTGATCACAAAACTTGAAAATTGATTGCTTTTGACAGTTGTGTATTTTCGCTCATTCATCCCTGAAACTGTGAATGGAAAATTCCGTTTTCCAATTACGTCTAATCTATTCATGACTATTTAGGGTTGATTTTGCAAAATACAGTCGAAACTCGATAATTCGAACTCGCGTTAGTCCAGTCATACCCATATTTCAATGTTAAAGCGTAACTTAGCCATGTTTTAACTTTGAAATACGGATATGTTCGATTTAAGCTAAATCGAGTTATCGAAATTAAACTTATAAATGCGTCTTCTATTTGCAAGTGTACTCTTCATATTTACACTGCTTGTTAATAACGACAGATGACTTTACTTTAAAGTGTATGCGTTTAGAATAGATTTGTATTTGGCAAACACTACAGAGACCTAGATTATAAGAATCCACCATGAGTGTTGATGGGGGATAGGACTTTTCTCCCCCGAGGCTCCGAAATTTCATGCAGGTGCGTTGCCTCGTCCCTGCATGAATTTTTCTGACCCTCGGGGGAGAAAATTCCTATTCAACGTCAACAAAACGAATGGTGGATTTGTTCTCTCATATAAATCATTAAAACTTGATATAAATAAGGAAATAATTGCAGTTTCTGTGCACTTTTGTTCCACCAAAACACGACGTTGTTTAAAGTAACGTCATAAGAAATGACATCATTTAGTTACGCGCGTCATGCAGCGCTTGTGGTTGAAGCTGGGTGAGCAATAAAATACGTCACGTGGTATGGGAAATATCTCTATCTCACATGGGCGACAATGGGAGAATAGAGGGCTCCTAGCTGTACAAGCCATCTTATCAGGGTCTTTGCGAAATATCGTAAATACAAACCGAACACAGTCACAAATGGACTGGACATGACTGAAAATTGGAGTTGTCCATTACAGTTTCAGGGACGAGTGAGTTGAAACGTTATAACACGGCTGAAAATCAAACCAAAACTACAATATCGATGATCGGGCAGAGATATATAGATTTATTCATAATAAAATGTATATTTGCATGGCACATTGATTAAAACATAGCACAATAGTTAGCATGATAAATCAACAGACCATGTCAAACAACATTATACGATAAGGATAGCACAAAAAAGAGTAAAAGTATACTCTTATTTCCATTGTGGTCATCCATATCCTCTGTACATAAATCGACCATTAACTCTTTGTGCCCTAGTCCCGCATATAGGCGTGCTTTTCAAACAGTGTACATGTGAATAGTACACTTGTCCTATGCAAACAGTGAAGACCCTGATCAGAGGGCTCCGAAAGGAGCCCTCTGATCAGGTTCTTCACTGTTTGTCACAATGCCAAACATTGACAAAAACAACCCTTAAAAGTCAGAAATGAACTAGACTAAAATGGAATCTGGAATTTTCCATTTAAAGTTTCAGGGAGGAAAGAGTTAATCGATATGAAGTGCTACCTCTCTACAACGGTCCCGAACAACGAGTCCCTCCTTACAATGACATTTGTCACTGTTAATTAAACAAGACATTTATATCTAAACACAACTGCAATAGTGTCTTTTTTAACCTGACACCTATTTGTGTCTCACATTTACATATTAGTGGATATTTTGAGTAAAGGAATGTAAAGGCCAGTGACTAACAACTTGAACCTAGATGAGATGCCGCGTTACGCGGCGTCTCATCTGGATTCAAGTTGTTTGCAAATGTAAGTCAAGTTAACTTTGTCTCCCATTGGGGGATGCTGTAGAGAGGAAGCACTGTACAGTACTGAATCTTATTAAATTAACAATTTTTGCGATTCGCTTGCAATTCGATGGCAATTCGCTTGCAATTCGATGGCAATTCGCTTGCGATTTCAAAATACTAATTTACCTTCGGGTAAGTTTTCTTGAGTGGTGTATCTCACAAATGTTCGAAAATATGCCTTCGTTAATTTTTTCGATTCCATTTCTGTCACAACCGTTTCTGAAAATTGGCGTAAAAATATCAAAACGTAGGATTTGATTTTTGAAGCGCCCGATTCAATGGCAATTCGATGGCAATTCGATGGCGATTCGCTTGCGATTATCAATTTAATTTAATAAGGTTCAGTACTGTATGTACAATAAACGCATGTGTATTAAGCAATTGTTACCATGGCAAATAGTTTTGAGAACGATGTACGATGGCCCCGGTGTCTGATCTGACTCCAACTTGTGTGCCACAAAGATATAAATAGATCGTATATATTGCACTGTGGCAGCTCTCTGATCAGGATCTGCACTGTTAAACATACTGCAATACATTGACAAAAAAAACTTAATACATGTAGTCTAAACAATGGGCTTGACTAAATTGGATGGATGGATGCATTGGGTTTTACGACACTACATGTACGACATAAAATAGCCGATGAATGATGAGGGATAATGAGATGAGATAATGATGATTTCAGGTCATTGATTTCGGCTAATAGCATTCGTAGCCAAGCAGTGCATGGAATCGAAACCACCAAACTGCCCTACATTTAGTTCTTGGTAGAGGCACGGGGGACCAACTACGTATTATCATCAAAATGTAATGCTACGACAACCTACATGTATATGGGTATTATAAGAGACTTGTTTTGCTACGAAGGCAGTGTATATAGTGAGAATTGTTTGTCTACGAAAAACAAAGTTGCCTTCGTATCAATACAAATATGTTGTAATACCCATATAAGTTGTCGTAGCAATACATTTAATCGTTATACTTATAGTTGGTCCCTAGTGAGAGGGGATAATCACTCTCTAATAAACAGAAAACATTCCCTATGACAATTAAGCCCCAGAACCACGACAAGGTAGGAAGGTCTCTGGGGAACTAAATTGAAAACTTCAATGATCAACTTGAAGTTTTCAGGGAGAAAATGATTTAACTCTTCAACACTAAGCGACTCTCATAGGTTACAGTGGAGAATCTGTTATTCTTTCCCGTTTAAACGCAAACGTACGTACCAAACGCAAAGCACTAAAACGTAGAAAAGAACAACTTTTGAACAATTCTGATAATTCTTGTTTATCTTGGTGGCAAACAGTTTGGAGCCTGATCAGAAGCCGGGTAACCCGGCGTCTGATCTGGCTCCAAACTGTTTGCACTGCAAATAATAGTTTTAGCGTAAACGCGTTTATTGGGAAAGAATAACACATTCTCCACTGTATAAGATTCCCTAGTGGATAGTTTTAATTCAACAATCCAGTGAAACCTCTCTATTACGACCACTAAATTGAGTGAATTACAGTGGAGAATCTGTTATTCTTTCCCGTTTAAACGCAAACGTACGCAAGCGCAAAGCACTAAAACGTAGAAAAAAACAACTTTTGGACAATTCTGACATTTCATGTTTATCTTGGTGGCAACTAGTTTGAAGCCTGATCAGACGCCGGGTTACCGGCAAATAATAGTTTTAGCGTAAACGCGTTTATTGGGAAAGAATAACACATTCTCCACTGTATTAGGTGTTTAGGACAGGTGACTGTTTAAAGCAAGGTGACAGTAAAACAGAAAGCTCATATAGGAGCTATCTGTTTTACTGTCAAATTGCTTTAAGCTGTCACCTGTATTTTATACAATCAATTAGCCTTCGTTTAGTGTCCGTAATAGAGAGGTGTTTCTGTACATGAGCCAGTCTACTTGGAATGGGTGGTAGTTTAATAAATACTTGTCTAATTTTGCAAACAGAGAAGATCCTGATCAAAGAGCTCCGACACTTTTTGCAAATGTCAGTAGTATATCTTAACAGATCCACGGTATTGAAAGAGATAACTGCCATCGTCGCCAAATGCAACTTTGCAAACAGTTTGGATCCTGATCAGACGCCGCGTAACGCGGCGTCTGATCAGGAACCAAACTTTTTGACACTCGTATCGATATGTCCTTAGTTATAATACATTGAATCTTACTTTTAAGCGATATTGCAGACAACAATATTAAAACAGACTACATAAAAGCGGTGAATTGGTAAAATTCTCACGATAAATTTGGCAGCGATAGTATTAAGCAGACCGCACTTTTCAGCCTCCAGATCGTTAAATCAATATAGATAAGGTATCAAACGATTCTTAGCTGAAGCACGTGTCGCAATAAAATATTCAAGCGCCCTGAGGACACTGATTCCTCAAACGCTTGATTACCTATAGTTCGTATACAGTGGAACTCCTCCAAACCGGATCCTCTTAATACCGGAATCCGTTCTAAACCGGACAAAATCTTTGGTCCCGTTTCCAATTCTTAGAACTTTATTTTTACCAATTACACCATAAAATACGCCTTTTCATGTCTTTGGTTTATTCCTTCACGGAAGAAAAAACATTCATGAATATGTATCAGCAGATATTTTCTATATTCTAGCATTCTGCTTTACGTTCAACCTGCTTTAAGTAATCAGCTATCTTCCATACTAGAAATAAGCTATGGGTTAAGACCCTTCTAAACCGGAAACCCTCTAAACCGGAATTTTATGTTGTCCCCACAGATGTCCGGTTTAGAAGGATTTCATTGTATACAGGCATATACAGTGCTTCCTCTTTAAACCTGGAGACCTTTCTACCTTGTCGTGGATCTGGGGCTTAATTGTCAAAGGGAATTGTTTCTGTTTATTAGACTTGAGATTTATGGAATGCGTGTCGGAACATGACAATTGCCATTTGCTAAATTGCCATTTGCCAAAATACCAAATGGACGGACATACTGTATTCGCGTATGCATCGTATTTATATCCACAAACAATAGGATGGGGATAGCGGTGTATACAAATGCTCAAAATGTAATCAAGAGGTTAAGTTCCCATACTCCTTTTGCTTTAACCCTTTGAACCCTAGTCCCGCATATAGGCGTTCTTTTCAAACAGTGTGCATGTGAATAGTACACTTGTCCTATGCAAACAGTGAAGACCCAGATCAGAGGGCTCCGGAAGGAGCCCTCTAATCAGGGTCTTCACTGTTTGTCATAATGCCAAATATTGACAAAAACAACCCATAAAAGTCAGAAATGGACTAGACGAAAATGGAAACTGGAATTGTCCATTTAAAGTTTCAGGGAGGAAAGAGTTAATTCGACAAAGGACAAGGTTCACGCAGCCTCTGGTTTGGCCCTGTAAACATCTTTTTTCCAAATTATGTTTTAGCCATATTTTCTTTTTATTTGTCAATTTCAGATATTAATTCTTCAAATTATACATAAAACTCAATTCAAATTCAAGTTTTGAACTTTTAATAGTTTCTTGTAAATGGACCACGAGGCCAAAAAAGGCAGATTTTTGGTACAATTCAGGGTATAAATAATAGAATTAAACAATGAAGGCACTAATGCGACACAAAGCTATTTTAAGTTCACAATAAATATTTAAGTTGAAGTAACATATCCAAAATTTTGAAGTGTCGCATGCATGCCTTCATAATTTTGTTTTTAGGATTTATACCGAGAATTGTACCAATAATCTGATTCTTTTGTCCTCTCGGCTCATTTACAAGAAACTATAAAATTGTCAACACTTGACTTTGGGACATTTGTGTGTATATTATTGAGTATTAGTACCTGATATTGACAAATAAACAGAAAATAAAGACAAAAAATATTTTTGGAAAAAAAAATAAATTTACAGGGCCAAATCGGAGGCTTCGTTTACCTAGTCCTTTGCCATGTAACCGACACTCGATCTAGCATTTGGCAAGTTGCATATTGGCAATGAGTATAAAACAACCAGAAATAAGCAGTTAACAAATACATGTAGCAACTTGCCAATTACCAATTTATACATGTTTGCCAATTTACATGTTCGATCCACATTCTGATTAATGCGCCTTTAAACAAAATGTTTAGCAATAGCCTACCGTTCGTAAAGAATACAAAAGTTATTGTTGAATGAAACCAGATCAATCTAATAATATTCCTGGATCCCGCAAATTTATACGATGCGCGTGTGGTACAGTGGAGGAAACGTTATTCGTCCCCGTTTAAATGCAAACGAAACGCAAATACAGTGCATTAAAATGGGTAAACTGACAACTTTTGACAATTTTGACGAATTATGTTAATCTTAGTGGCAAACAGTTTAGAGCCTGATCAGACGCCGGATTACCCGGCGTCTGATCTGGCTCCAGGTGTGCAATGGAACCAATAGTTTTAGCGTAAACGCGCTTATTGGGAAAAAATAACTTTTTCTCCACTGTACTAGCGGCAGTTCGCCTACGAATAGGATCATCAAAGTTTGCTCTTTAGCAAAGTGGCATATTGTCATTTAGCAAATGGCGAATTAGCAACTGGCAAAACCAAATTAGCATTTGACAATTGACATGTTCCGACCCGCATTCCATAAAGATTATCCTATCTGCCAAGAAGTAAACGGAAGGCATGCCAGTAATGTTGTTCACGTGCGTTGCTTGTAAACGAATGGGATTAGCCAAAATCATCTTCCTGAAATCATCATCTCATCTCATCACCAATCATCATTCATCGGCGCTATATGACACTTTCTGTGTCGCAGTGCCGTAAACCCCAACTCATCATCATCATCATCATCATCATCCTCATCCTCTTTAAACCTACATTCAATTACAGAGTTTCTTGCATGAGTGCTCATTATTTATCATTTTTTGACAAACGAGCGTCAAACATATTTTAGTCATAAAGTTAATTGAAACGCGAACAGAGCTTTCTGCTCTTGTTTTATACATGTACTGTATTAAGCAATGTCTTTTGTGCTTTTATCCTGATTTAGTGTATTTACAGTACTAAAACGACCAGGTGGCGTTGTTCACAAAACAGTATGTATGTTAAAATAATTAATGATTTATGCAATTGCGACATGGGATTCGAACTCTTTATGTTTGTGTTAACCCTTTACCTGATAGCCTATTTCTAGTACTTAAGATATGTGACTACTTAAAATAGGCTGAAAGTAAAGCAGAATGCGCCTTAGGGCGCATTCTGCTTTACTTTCAGCCTATTTTAAGCTATCATGTGCTATAATATAGAAAATATTCCCTATAATACATATTCATTACTGATTAAATTGGAACTATTTTCTTCAGCGGATGAATAAATCATATCCGCTAAAAGGCGTTTCTATGGGGTAAAGGGTTAAAGTCTAATAGCATATCCACTAGACCACCACATCCTATATACAGTCGAAATCCGATACTACAAACTCGCTTAAATCGACCTTACCGGTATTCCGTAAGTTGAATTTTCATAAGTCGATCTCGTTTAAGTCGAACATAACCGTATTTCAAAGTTAAAACGTGGCTAAGCCACGTTTTAACTTTGAAATATGGATATGTTCGAACTAACGCGAGTTCGTAGAATCGAGTTTTCATTGTAGCGCAAGGTCTTGGTCGCAGATGCAATACATTTTTCTTTATATACTTACACACTGTTTTGTAAATATTAATTAAAATAACGTCACACATGATGTCATATGTACAAATAAGGTATTAATTAACGTCATTAATATGGTATTTATCTTTTATTGCAGGGCAATCACCATACACTATAGCAGAAAAGAGTGGAAATAAAGAAATTTTGCAGTTGTTTAAGCAATATATAAATAAATCCAACGAATCTCGACAAAAACGAACAAGGAAATTAAAAAATCATGGCGCTAAACAACTTCCGCCTGCGTACGTATCGACACCACGTGACGTTATCGGGTCTCCGCGATTGCCAGAGAGAGGTCTACCTGAGAAAAATACGCAGCCGGCATATGACGCTAGATTTCAAGAAGACAGGAAAGGAAGACTACAATTAGCAAAAATTAAATTTTCTCTTGAAACACCCAGATCAATGTCCTATGACGGTGAAACGAAGGTCAAGTGCGATTCTGCCCCGGTCATGCGCACTAAAGACGTTTGGCCTGAAAGGGGCGAATTTATGACATCATTATCGCTGACGTCACCACGCCTGTCGCGACGTCATCACAAACAAGATTGTTTACTATCCGAAACAATGTCATTAAGCAAACATTTACCTCAAATGACTGGTCTAAGAGATAGCCAAGGTGATCTATCGGGAGACTTAGATATTCTAGCATGCAACATGAGACGACAACGAAGACCATCTATATCACTTCCGGACCTGCGCAATGTAAGCGGAAGCTTAGTTAGTTCCGGAAATAGTACTCCGACAAGTGAAAGCGGAAGGTCATTTTCAAAACATTTTGCAACATCGAATGAGGGTGATTCTAACGAGGATGATGTTTTTTCGCTCAGTTATCCGAATCAAGTGATAAGTACCTCTTCTCCAAGACGCAAAGATACTCGTGCAGATCGTCAAATGACACTACCGGATATTCACTCCGGCATGACGTCACATTCTAAAAATAGTATTGGAATATCCCCTCTTGCACGACAACGGAAATGCTCAAGTAGTGATGACCAATTACAAAGAATTGCTTTGATACAAAACCGCACGTGATTTTACTGCTAGTCCAGGGCTGCCATTTCTCCGGATATTTCCTAAATCTTCGGATTTTTTTATGGTATATGATAGTTTAAAGCAGGCTAAAAATAAAGCAGAATAAGGCGCATTCTTCATTAATTACAGCCTGCTTTAAGTAGTCACATGTTAACAAAACTAGAAACAGGCTATGTGGTAAAGGTACGATTCGTAAAATCGCACTTAAAAATGCAAATTCGGAAATCTTAGGATTTTTCATGCCAACTTATGGAAACCCTGCTAGTCCAGTTTGACTTTATCATTTTATCATTGCCCATTAAAAATGAAACTTAACAATACCTCAATCAAATGAAATATTATATACATGTTTAAATAAAAGCACCTTGATTTTTGAATTCTAGCTGATAGCATAATCATTAACATTTGGGTGTAAAACTTTTGGGACCTGATCAGACGCCGAGTTACTCGGTGTCTGATTAGGATCCAAACTGTTTGAAATTGACATTAATGTTTAGCAAGTCCGCTTTTATTGGGGGTAGGGTACTATCTACAAAGATACAAATATATATCATAATTATTAACATTTGGGTGTCAAACAGTTTGGAGCCTCATCAGACCTAAACTGTTTGGTTGAACAAGCACGCGTTTATTGGCCAATGGGGTAGGGTACAAATGTACTATCTTATTTTACAGAGACACAAATATAATATCAGAACAAGTGTTGTGCCTTGCAATGTTTAAATACGGGGGTAGACGTAATTCTGACGTCATTGGTGACGTCATACAGTGGGAGTTCTTTAGACATTATTCCTTCCCGCTTAATAGACGCAAATGAAATGCAAAGGAATAACAATACATGTAAAACGTAGAAAATGAAACCTGTTGACAATTCTTAGTTACTAGCTATTTCAATCCAAGTGTCAAACAGTTTGGAGCCTGATCAGACGCCGGGCTACCCGGCGTCTGATCTGGCTCCAAACTGATTGCAGTGGAAATAATAGTTTTAGTGTAAACGGGTTTATTGGGAAACAATAACTTCTTCTCAACTGAATGACCTTTGTGTTCTGATAATTTATAGTGTATCCTCGATGGCCCTCTATCTGTATGGAACCTGTTTCGGTGCACCTTACCTCGACGCCGCTATCTACATACTCTTTAATGAGCTCAATGCCGCCATCAGTGTTCGCAATTAACTCTAACTTTTATGGTTGTCCAAACCTTCCAGAAAGCAACTGCGAAAAAGACAGGTGATTTACTTTATTTGGTATAGCCTTATAGTCCGGGAGTCATTGGCCGATATTAAGCTGAACATGGAAATGCCGGATGAACTTTTTTTCTGCAGTTTTCAATAGTCAAGGGGGTCCTAATCAAGATCAAAATGGGTGCCCGGTGATATCCATTGAGCATTTCTCAAAATATGCTAATTAAGTCGGCCATTACTAAAATTCCGTTATTTGGCCATATGTCAAGTAATATGCATCCTATCATGATGAAATTGGTGTCTATTATCAGGTTATCAGTGTCTACGAACATGTTAAAACCACCATTTCAGGATTTAAATGTTTTGGACATGTCTAACTTATGCAAATTATGCAAATGAGGTCGGCCATTACTGAAATTCCGTTATTTGGGAATATGTCAATTAGTATGCATCCTACCTTGATCAAATTGGTGTCTATAACCAGGTTATCAGGGTATACGAACATGTTGAAACCCAACATATCAGGAATTAAATGTTTTGGACATATGCAACTTATGCAAATTATGCAAATGTGGTCGGCCATTACTGAAATTCCGTTATTTGGCCATATGTCAATTAGTATGCATACCACCGTGATGAAATTGGTGTCTATATTCAGGTTATCAGGGTCTACGAACATGATAAACCCATCTTTTCGGAGATTAAATGGTTTGGACATAATTATGCACCTTATGCAAGTTATGAAAATGAGGTCGGCCATTACTGAATTTCCGTTATTTGGCCATATGTCGATTATTATGCATCCTACATTGATCAAATTGGTGTCTATAACCAGGTTATCAGGGTCTACGAACATGTTAAAACCAAAAGTAGAACGGGCGGGGAATAACATGGGCGGTATAGGGACATTTTTTTTATTGGTTAGCATCCTTAAACGGGTATATTCCTATTGAGGAACTGGGGGTTTAAAGTATGCTTATGCCATATTATTATGCAATTATCACTTACGAATGTTCTGAAGTTCCCATTCACTTCCCTACTTCCGCGCCAAATAATTACCATTTATATGCCTGAAGTCAGAGCGCCATCTATGAGACTATTCAAATGGCTGGCAGACACCATTGGCTTTGAATATATATATTTTATTCTTCCAGGTTGATTATCATGGAGCCTGAAAAACAGCTGTTTTCAGGAAAAAGAGTTATAGACCTTTCATTTTCAATACAGTGTGCCAGTTATTTAGCCACATTGATTTCATATCGTCTGCTTCTTTCTATAAACTAAAATTTAAATACAGTCTATGTATGAGACGCTGATAATTTAAAATACAAAAATACAAAAATACAAAAATAGGTACTTTCTTTTTTGGCTGAGTATATAAAAGATGGTAGCATATGAACTTAAATGAAAATAAACTTAAATAAAATGAACTTCAAGAGATATAACAAAAAAAGGGAAAATTAGTAATTGCCGACTTCATTTGCATAATTCAACCTCTCTATTTGCATATGTCCAACACCTTTGATTCCTGAAATGATTGGTTTATCATGTTCGTAGACCCTGACAACCTGGTTTATATAAAAATAATAGACACCAATTTCATTGTGGTAGGAAATATACTAATTGACATATGGCCAAAATAACGGACATTCAGTAATGGCCGACCTCATTTGCATAATTTGCATAAGTTGCATTTGTCCAAAACATTTAATTCCTGAAATGATGGGATTATCATGTTCGTAGACCCTGATAACCTGGTATTAGACACCAATTTGATCAAGGTAGGATGCATACTAATTGACATATGGCCAAATAACGGATTTTCAATAATGGCCGACTTAATTAGCATATTTTGAGAAATGCTAAAGGGATATCACCGGGCACCCTTTTGATCTTGACGAGGACCCCCTAGACTATTGAAAACTGCAGAGAAAAAAACTTCATCCGGCATTTCCACGTTTAACCCCTTGACTCCCGGACTATTAGAGTTATTATCAAATTCTCACAAGTCCATTTTAGCTCCGATTGGTTTCGTTCAAAACATATATCCCATCAGGTTAGCATACCGAAATTGGAGTGAGAATACATATTTGAGTGGTAGCACGTCGCATACCATTTTCAGTTACCCTTTAACTTTGGCATTTACATTGGTCTTTGGGAACAATCTACGATTAATTTAAAAATCTATATAACCATGGGACCTAGATTCGGATGGGGTGTGTGTCTTCTGGTAGTATTCTTCTAGCCCGTTTTTGACTATTCAGATACATAAACTTGTTATTTATGCAATGCAAAATGACAAACAGTAGAGTCCGCGGTTAGAGGGGACCTTTTTGTGCCCTCTGATCACGGTATCACTGGTTTGGTGTAGAACCTGTGAACATTTCGCAGGCACAGTGGCGAAGACGTTATTCTTACCAATTAAACGCGTTCACGTCTGTGTTTATTACTAACGTTCAAGTGTTTAGACTGCCTTACCCTAAGTAGATTTATAATATCTATTTGCAAACAGTTTGGATCAGTTTAAACATATTCTTTTTCGTTATTGTACAGAAATGAGGTTGAGCTACAGTTTGGATCCTGATCAGACACCGCGCAACGCGGCGTCTGATCAGGATCCAAACTATTTGAAACCCATTTCAATATTTTAGGTCAAAATACCTAAAACTTAAATTGGAGAAATATAAGTAGACGGTAATTGGTTAAAAGTGATGACGCCATGGAGGTGTTATATTAAAAGCAACTACATGTATGAATTTCAAACAATTTTGGCCCTGGTCATACGCCCTACAGTGGTAAATACGCTATTCCTACCCACTCTACGCATTTCTTACGCGTTCTTTAACCGTTCACTATGCGTTTATTATCCGTTTCGTTAAACGCATTTCCTAGCCGTTTCTTTACGCGTTTAAAAGAGCCCGGATGAAATGGTCATCACTTAGCCGACGGACCCCTTAGCTTCAGCGGTTTACACATCCAGCTTTATGACATGTGTATTACAGAACATTAGATGGTATCGCCGATAACATTGCTATCTTTAATTGGCAATACACTGTTTATCTCCCGATATCTGAGCGGCATATATAGGCGGGTTACATAAATAGATTGGTTACAGGCGGGTGGTAAGTGCCTGTCGATAAGATCCGAAATCTCCGCGTGAAACGGAAAAATCGCAACATCTCTGGTATAATCGTTTATTAACGCGTTTAAACGGGTTAAGATCGTTAGGCGTTAAGCGTTCGTTAAGCGTTCGTTAAGCGTTCACTATGCGTTTATTACGCATAGATTATCGCGTAAATGGGTAGGAATAGCGTATTTACCACTGTATCTGTAACGAGGTGTCTGGGGTCCGTTTTATAAAACTTTGACAAAAACGGTCGTAATTCAAAACTTAAAATTACATTTACTTTCTGGTTTCTCTATCTCATCCTGTCTTGTGACATCTCTTTGGAGTCGTCTTTTTAAGACGATTCCAAAGAGTTGTCACACAACTGGATTAGATGGAGGAATAAACAATAATTGAGATTTTTGTATTCTGACTTACGACAACATTTGCCGTACGAAGTTTTATGAAATAGGCCCAGATGTGAATACAAACTGTTGGCATATACATGTGTGTGTTGTCCTGCTTGGTAGCAGATATATTAAACGGGACAGAATGACGTTATTTCGTTTGTATGTGCTATATGTTATGTGATACTGAGAAATTTCATATCAATGACGTCATAAAGCGCCTTTGCAGTCAGTTTGGTTCCAGATCAGACGCCGCGTAACGCGTCGTCTGATCAGGACCCAAACTGTTTGGCACTCGTTTCGAAATTTCGTCAGTTATACTGCCTTAAATCTAATTTTGAACGATAATGTAGACAACAATATTGAAGCAGACGACGCTATGGCGGTGAAGGGGTAAAAAAACTAATCGACAAATTTGATCATGAAAGGGTTAAACGGAACAGAATGTTATAAGTTATGTGATACTGAGGAATTTTCATATTTCGATTTCCTGTAGAAATTGATTTAGATGTTGTTTAATTAGACTTTCTATTGATGTTAATAAAATATCTAACGACATATGTGGATGTACTGATAATTTTCAGTTATAGAGCTTTATATTTATACGCCTCTCTCTCTCGCGCGCGTGCTCTTTTTCTCCTTCTCTCTCGTCATTTTTTTCTCTATTTCTCTTTTTCTCCCCGTCTGTCTGTATGTCTGTCTGTCTGTCTGATTGTCTCTGTACCTCTCCCTCTCTCTCTTTATGTGTCTGTCTGTATGTCTCTGTTTCTCTGTCTGCCACCCATCTCTCTCTATCACTAGGTTACAACGATATACGATATATTATGCATCAAGGGAGATAACAGCTGTAAACTGGTTGTTATCTTCATTTTACCTTGTAGAGTTATTTCCCTTAACACGATCGATTGCTGTGTGAACAAACTACATACAATAAAACCTCTCTATTACGACCACTAAATTGTGTTAAATATTAGGTGTTACTGACAGGTGACTGCTTAAAGCAAGGTGACAGTAAAACAGAAAACTCCTGTAGGAGCTTTCTGTTTTACTGTCACCTTGCTTTAAGCTGTCATCTGTCTTTTATACACTCAACTAACCTTCTTTTTAGTGTCCGTAATAGAGAGGTTTTACTGTATATGCATTTTCTAGTCAAAACGGAAATACTGCTCAAAGTATCTCAAATCGTTACATGTGAAGAGACTGAAAACCAAACGGTGCATTTCTAGGAAAACAAAATATCCAAATAAAGTAGAGAATACGTTCATTACTCATTGTCCCCTGAAACTTCCAATGGACAATTCCAGTTCGCAATAAAGGCTGGTCCATTTTAGACTATTTAGGTGTTTTTTGTAATAAATTGCAAGACGACAAACAGTGAAATAACTACGCATCTCAACTCCTACCAGTGTTCGATTGCATGATAAAACACTGGTATGAATTTGTTATTTCTTAAATATTGCTTGTTTTTATTACTTTTGGTGAGATGTGATTGGCTGTAATTTGTGTTATATCCCTTAAAAAATCAGGCCACGCCTTGTCGGGACTACTTTCTCTTAGTCCAACTGTTTTCGACAAACGCTACATGACGTCAAATGAATTCCATGACGACGACGTTAAGTACAAAAAAGCGTCGCGATTTGATGGAATTATATATTGCGGAGGGACTACAATCTACGTTTTAAAAGTGTTAAATAATGAACACTCGTGTCAGATTCTCTATCTAACTACTTTCTTTAATTCAGTAGTGATATTAAATTATAAGGAATAATTCGAAATATTTATTGTATTCATGGAGGTATGAAAAACAAAAGCTGGTCATACTCTTGTATGCTTCGCGGTTTTATACAGTGTGACCAGGTTTTTTCCAAACCTCCATCGAATACATACACATTACCAGTTGACAGTGCGATACAGAGTGATGTATTCGGCTCGAGACGTTTTTGCCAGAAATAGCCTATCTGACGAGCGCCTTGGTGCGAGTCTGATCGGGTGTTTCCGGCAAGAACGTCGAGAGCTAAATGCAACACTCTGTAGCGCACTGTCAACTGGTGATGTGTTTATTATATGCCTTGAACACAAATCAAACACAACTAAATAGTTGTTTAAATCATTTTATATCCAAAATTTATTTGTTATTTGAAACATATGATAACAAGAGTTTTTGTATGCCACAAAGAATAGTGCGGCACTTGTACATGTATGTAAATGACGTCACGCTAAATCGAAAACGACGTCAGCGTACAAAGTGGCTGATACAGACACTTGTATTTTACTCTGAAGATACACGCGGAAACGCTCGATTTCATACGAAGGCATATAAGAAAATAAATAATCGAATTATTCCTTAACTAAAATAACTAAACCATCTACACTGTATGTATACCCATTTATGTTCATGCTAAACTCTATAAGCCTCCAGGAGACGTTTAAACTAAGCCTTACACCGGTAAAATAAGTCATTTTCGTGTGATTTGTGATCAATTTTCATAAAATGTATACCGTCTGTATTCTTTCCATTGATAAAATTTTGATGAAAGTTTAATATTTATACAAATGACATAACATCAAAATATGGTGAATGGAGAGGAATGGGGATTTTTATTTATGCTTTTCGGTGGATTACCACGAAATAGCAGTGGATTATCACTTGATAATTTCACTGGTTTAAGCAATGGGATTATCGCCTCGCGCTCTTTTATTTGAGTTTTCTTAGGGCTCCCCAAGAATCGTAGTCAATCGTGTCATATCGTTAAATTCCGGCAGTCCGATTTGTCACGAACCACTCAACGGAAGAACACGAATCCAAAATTGAGAGCAACGACGTAATTTGGATGACTTCAAATCAATAAATCAGTGACGTCATCGTACGGGAAACTGTTTCGAAAATGTGTTCGATATAAACTTGGGACTCAACACGGGGTAAATCGTGTACTTTTTTTCGCTTTCACAATTGTCGAACAATTTCGTTTAAAAAGTGGCTTAAATGCATAAATAAATAGAATAATTGTATTTTTTCAGTATAAGATCGAATTTAATCCATTGAGTGAACATCAGAATGTTATATTTTCACACGTGGCGAAGCCACTCGTGAAAATATAACAGTCTGGTGTTCACTCAATGGATTAAATTTCTATCTTATACTGAAAAAAACAATTATCCTCTATATCTATTTTTGAAAAAAAAATACTGCAGGTATCGCCCGTTATTTTGTAAACTCACCGCCTGTGTCCAAGATGAATTTCCTTCCAAGATCGTGCTGTAAATATGCTACAATGATACATTTGCCACAGATTTAAGGATAAAACTGTATTTTACATACCCATCAAAACAATATTTTAAAAATTATAGTATCATGATTTATGACGATTTGTCCATCGCTTATCAATACACATAGAACCTACGTCGAAATACCCAACCCACCTGGACCAAAACTAATTACTGTGCCTGTCAGGGCTAGACTTTCAGCGTTTCTGGAACAGGGGCTCGTTTCATGAAACTTCGTACGATAAAAACAATCGTAAGTCAGATTATAAAAGTCTCAATTATTATTTATTTCTCCATCTAATCCTGTCTTGTGACATCTTTTTGGAATCGTCTTGAAAAGACGATTCCAAAAAGACATCACAAGACAGGATTAGATGGAGAAATCAGAAATTAAACTTATTTAAAGTTTTGAATTACGACATTTTTTGTCGTACGAAGTTTTATGAAACGGGAACGTCACCATTAGTGCAGGAACCAGATGCTATTACAATTGATCACTGTCCAACCGTCACAGCAATTTTTATTTGTAATTTGCCTCAGCAGCCTCTGTTGGAAACTGATGAGCCGAAAAGGCGAGACAAATTTGTATTTCATACTACAATTTTACATTTCATTTCAAATTTCATTTCAAATTTTCATCCATTGATATCACCTCAATTTTCTTTATACATTATCGAAGTACATCACTACACCTCAAATTCAAAATAGTTTTAATTGGTTACCATGGTGATATAGGAATTATATTAGTATCCAATATTCATGTAATTAATGTATGGATAAATAAGAACAAACATATTTGATTAATTTTACAGACAATACAGACAAGTGTGCTATGCATCTAATGTTTTCTTAATGAAACTGGTTTACCGGTTGCCATGATAACTACTTTGGTAATATAAGCGTGTTTTGGAACATTTGAATAAATTCGTGATTTACTGTAAAAAAACAGAAAGAAAAACACTATTTGATATCAATCAACTAAGCACATACGAAGTGCAAATGAAATAATTTCAATTTTTGTCACCATAGCAACTGTTTTCTGCTATCTTAAAATTGGTTTTAATGTTTTTGCATATAAACTAGGAAAGTGCATCATCTATGGTAAGACACAGTTATTATGTTAGTGTAAATGTGATTTATTCTTACCTGTTCACTTCCCAATGCTAATTTCTTCGTTTTTTATGATGTTGGGTAACCGGTTGTCATGGCAACAACGTTTTGTGGTTTGAATTAAATATTGTAATTTTCAACTGTACAACTACTTTCTTTATTCATACACACATATTTTCATGAATTTCTGTAGCTTGCTGTTTAGGTTAGCAGTTTGTGCCCGTGTGCTGCGTGCAGGGTACAGAAGAAAAAACATTTTCTTTCCAAATAACCCCCGTTACGCTTTAATTATTATTTTCACTGCAATCAGTTTAGAGCCAGATCAGACGCCGGGTAACCCGGCGTCTGATCAGGCTTCAAACTGTTTGCCACTCAGGTTAAAACTGGTTGTCAGAATTATCAAAACGTTTTCTTTTTCTACATTTCATTGCAATGCGTTTGCGTTTGAACGAAATAATCACGTTCTCTTCACTGTATTTCAGACCGGTAGCCAACTCGCAATCGATGGCCATCGATGTCTTTACTGAACTCATCACTGATTTCGAGCCAAGTTTGGCTCATGGTGAACCGTGTCCAAAGTTTACAAATCGAACCGGCCTGCTCTGTCGGACGGATTATGACGTCATAATGACACAAAGGTATAAGAGTGTGATGTAACACCTTTACTGACAAAGTTTACTTAAATCCGATTTGCAAACATTTTGGATCCAGATCAGATTAGTATCCAAACTGGTTAACACCCGTTTCGATATTGTATCAGGCATGCAGCCTTAAAATCTAACTTTGAAACGATATTGCAGACACCACTATTCAAGCAGACGACAATAAGGCGGTGTAGGGGTAAACATCTCACGATTAATTTGGCGGTGAGAGGGTTAATTGGGTGTTTTTGGAAGGTCACGTCGTACCGTTGCATACTAAGTCGTAACAGCTTTGAAACTTTATTGAAATATATCTGTATAAGGTCTACTACCGTGGACAGCATTAACAGGTATACATGTACAAATAGTAGATGCATTTATACATACATGTATAAATGGGGTCATTAGTTGGGAATACGCAAATTCATTTAATTTTTTATAATTGAGCTAAAGCCTAAATAAAAAAGTATTTCTTTTGAATATACAGATGTTAACCAAATTCCTTCCATAGATGGTCATACATGTATATATCCCCTGAAAGTATAGATCGTGATCAGGTCCTAGGTACATGTACTGTACAGGCACGGATTTACCGGGGGGCACAGGGGGCACGTGCCCCCCCCAGCTGGCTTGAATTTTTTTTTTTTTTATAAAAAAAAAAAAAAAAAATTTTTTTTTTTGCTTGATTCATATAATTATTCATCATTTAGCTGGGTATGAAGGTCGCATTAGTATATGACATTACAGGCACAGATCCACTGGGGACACAGGGGCACATGTCCCTCAGCTGGCCTGCTTGAACTTATCTTGAGCTGCTTCAACGGCTTGTGTCATTTATCTCGGGCCATCAAATCCTCAGTATGCCTGGTCTGTGTTTGAACTTGACACAGGCCCGTAGTCCCCTCCCCAACCAAAAAATAAAAATGCCTGTGCCCCCAAATGACAAATCCTACAGGCCAGTAAATCCAAAATGCCCCTGTGCCCCCTCAAATCCTTAGTATGCCTGGTCTGTGTTTGAACCCGACACAGGCCCGTAGCAACAAGGATGGGGGGGGGCACGACAGTGTGCCCCCTGTGCCCCCTCCCTAACCAAAAAATAAAAATGCATGTGCCCCCAAATTGTATATCCTACAGGCCAGTAAATCCAAAATGCCCCTGTGCCCCCTCAAATCCTTAGTATGCCTGGACACAGGCCCATAGCAACAAGGATGGGGGCACGACAGTGTGCCCCCTGTGCCCCCTCCCCAACCAAAAAATAAAAATGCATGTGCCCCCAAATTGCATATCCTACAGGCCAGTAAATCCAAAATGCCCCTGTGCCCCCTCAAATCCTTAGTATGCCTGGTCTGTGTTTGAACCCGACACAGGCCCGTAGTAACAATGATGGGGGCACGGCTGTGTGTCCCCCTCCCCCAACCAATACAGGCCCGTAGTAACTTGGATGGGGACACAGCAGTATGCCCCCTGTGCCCCCCTCCCCCAACCAAAAAAATAAAAATGTCTGCCTGTGCCCCCAAATTGCATAACCTACAGGCCAGTAAATCCAAAATTGCCCCTGTGCCCCCTCAAATCCTCAGCATGCCTGGTCTGTGTTCGAACCTGACACAGGCCCGTAGTAACAAGGATGGGGGCAGGACGGTGTGCCCCCCCCCCCCCCCTCCCCAACCAAAAATTAAAAATGCCCCTGTTCCCCCTAATAATTTTGCCAATACATATGTAAGTAAATGTTACCTAGATCTTAATATAAATTTATGCAAGTATTTTACCCGTTTTGAATGTGCGAAAGCATTCAGCGCGTACACAAATGGTCTAGCTATGCCTCAGGTCTGTGCCCCCAAATTGCATATCATACAGGCCTGTTAATCCAATTAAATTTGATGAAAATACTTAAGGGTAACAAAAAGATGCTAACTAGATGATGAATAATACCCAATTAACTGAGGCATGTAGGACCAGCCCCCTTCCCCTCCAATAATTTTGCCAATATTAGTTGCAGAATATTTATATATATTTATTGTATTTATATTATTATTGTAACTGTTTTGAATGTGCAAAACGCCCCATAATGCACCAGAGACCATCTAGAAACTAAATATTTCCCGGGTAGCATGCTCCCGGATCCCCTTAGTGACAGTGTGAACAATAATCAGAGGGCATAGGGGTAGGTTTCAGGTTAATGGCTGGAAAACAATCTGTCAAAGGTATTATCCTATATTAAAGAATTTGATATGCTATTTTGAATCGAATATTTACATAGATTTAGGTAGTATTTTACCTATTTTGAATGCGAAAAAACTCCCATCAGAACGCACCATTGATCATGTGGGAATACATTTTCCAGGGGGTGGGAGGAGGGGGCATGTCCCCGGACCCCCCTTGTAACAGTATGCATATGAATAGGAGGGGTAGGGTTAGAGATTAATGACTGGACGACAACCTTTCACCATAGAATGATTAAATAACAATATATTTTGAGTCGATTTTTTACATAGATTTATGTTAGTATTTTACCTGTTTTCAGGCCTTCAACCGTTCCTACTTTTTCATACTATTTTCCAACTTTTGATCATCTTCCTACTTTTTCCTATTTTACTACCAAAACCTCCTACTTTTCCTACTTTTTCCCTAATAAGTCTTCAAGCACCCTCAGTATGGCCCAGAATGCAGGAAATGAAGCGCTTGATTTCAAAATTTTCCAGGGGGAGTACCCCCGGACCCCCCTAAACCTGTTGGATCGCATCTTCGGCCTGTTGAATAGATTATAACCAAAGAATAAAATGGCTTTGGGTGAGAATGTCTTTAACTCAAGATTGCGGATTACTTAAATTTATATGAGCACAATGACTCCGTGTGCTATTTTGTATCAAACAGTTCCTACTATTTTATTGGAAATCTTCCTCCTTTTTCCTACTTTTCCACTTCAAAAACTCCTACTTTTTTCCTACTTTTTGCATTGAGATCAATTGAAGGCCTGTGTTTTGAATGCACTGATGAAAATCTTTGTATGACCATGGTGTGGAATAATAGATTTCTGAGAATGGAGATAAAGCTATTAAAAAATTCTCCAGATTATGATTATTTTTTCTCTTTGTCTTATGAAACCACTTTTTTGGGTGTTTCATTGGGGGTATTTACATCATTTTATCGATGTTAACTTTCTTCTTAGAATTCCCTCAGAATGCACCATTTGATAATGTAAGTTTTAAAAAATTTCCGGGGGAGGCCCCCCGGACCCCCACCTATGGGAGGGGTTATACCCCTCCCATACCCTCCCCACCTGTGCCCCCCCACTGAAAAATTTCTGGATCCGGCCCTGGGAGGTGTGTGTGTGTGTGTGTGGGGGGGGGGGTTTAAACTCTTTCAGATATCTTTCTCGTTAAATGTTTGGCCCTGAAAAGGGCCTTTTTTTCAGGCTGACGCCACCGACCTCAGGACTTTCCGTAGGACATGCAGCACTCGAGTGTCCCCTGTAGCATTGAGATGCACACCATCTTTGCGGAACATACTAGAACCCACATCCTTTGCCAGATGGATAAAATCACGTCGTAGCTTCCATGACTGATACTACTAGAATCGTACCTTTACCCCATATCCTAATTCTAGTTTTGTTGGCACGTGACTACTAAAAGCAGGCTGGAAGTAAAGCATCTTTACTTTCAGCCTGCTTTAAGCTATCATGTACTTGAAAAAAAATCAGAAGATTTAGGAAAAATCCGGAGAAATGGCAGCCCTGCTGAAACCTTTAAGATAATTCCATTTTCGAAATACGTCTGGTCCATTTATGACTACAGTAAAACCTCTCTATTGCGACCACTAATATATGTAGAAGGCCAATTCTTTTAATAATAGACAGGTGACAGCTTAAAGCAATGTGAAAGTAAAACAGAAAACGAATGAAGGAGTTTTACTTCCGCTTTGCTTAAAGCAACCACCTGCATTAAATATATTTAGTGGTCGTAAAAGAGAGTTTTACTGTCTACACTGTTTGCATTGGACATAATTTCTTTTCACAGGTATGCCATTTTTAAATAATTAGTAGATCTACCCTCGTTTCTAGGGTTGAATATGTTGCTTATTATAATTCTAAAATTAAATATTTAGAATGAAATTTCAATCACGGAATTATACAAAATATATAATTCTGTGTTTCAATGACCGAGTTCTGTCAACTGATGTTTATGAAACATCTATATACATTGTATAGGATTAATATTCGCATGTTACATGTAGCAGTAAAATACTTTGATATAGACTTTTGCAAAGAGTTTGGATCCTGGTAAGATGCCTCATAATGCGACATCTGAACAGGATCAAAATTATTTGACACTTTGATATTGTTTGGAAGAGAAATTTAGAAACTTCGAAGTTTAGAAAATTAGCAGACAACACTTGTTGCAGACGGGAAATATACCCAGCATGCAAAGAGTCAGTTATAGGTCTAAGGACACCGAAATCCTTATGTTTCTACATGTACCAAAGTCAATCTCAAACAGCTTTTGACCAACTTTTCTCAATTTCATACAGTCAAACTTGTTATAACTATTTACTCCATAGATACTCAATTTTACACATTTAATATATTCCTACACTGAAGAAAATAGTTCCAATATCTACAGTCATGGATAATTATGTATCATAAGAAGCATGTTCTATATTGAAGTTACATGTAACTCGACCTCTGATCATAGTCTATGCTACTTCGAATTCACTCTTTCCGTTTGTATATTGATATGTCATAGTAAATAACAAGAAATATATATCGAGGTTACATGGAAGAAGAAAGCGTACAATTATTTACCAAACTCTACTAAATAGCATACAGAAATAAAATACTTGATTTATTATTGTTAACAGTAATGCTGGGGTACCTACATGTACAGTGGAGAATCTGTTATTCTTTCCCAATAAACACGTTTACGCTAAAACTATTATTTGCAATGCAAACAGTTTGGAGCCAGATCAGACGCCGGGTAACCCGGCGTCTGATCAGGCTCCAAACTGTTTGTCACCAAGATAAACAAGAATTATCAGAATTGTCAAAAAGTTGTTCTTTTCTAAGTTTTAGTGCTTTGCGTTTGCGTACGTTTGCGTTTAAACGGGAAAGAATAACAGATTCTCCACTGTATATAATAAGCTTCTCCAGCTAAATGAAATTTGGAGAAGAATAACAGTCACACGCAGCAGTCTACTTACCTCAAACCCTTCACTGCCTTGTACTGAGTACAAAAGTAATTTGCAAACATTTTGAATTCTGATCAGACGCCGGGTTACGCGGCGTCTGATCAGGATCCAAACTGTTTGACACTCATTCCAATGGTTTTGTCTCAACATATTTGAAATTTAATGTGAGAAAATAAAAGCTGATGACACTTGCTTAACAGTGATGACGTTGTTGCAGTGAAAGGGCATATCCCTTTTCTGTCTCCTGCTTTGAAATTTCTCTCATATCAAGATCATATTATACAGTGAAACCTCTTTTTTACAACCCCTAAGTTGTTCTAATCATTTTGTTTACTTTTATACGTTTTAGGGTGTGTGTGTTTTTTTACAATAATATATTGCCAACTGACACACAGTGAATATACTGACCACAGGGCTCCTGCACCATTTGCTTAAGACACATGTATATTTTCGCACGGGACGCATATATGCATCACTTGGGCTCAAAGAATTAAAGTAAGCCCTGAAAGTAAGACAGAAAGCTTACAAAAGGAGATTTCTGTTTTACTTTCTTCTTGCTAGAAGCTTTAACCTGCTTTTCTTACAGTAAATTAGCCTTCCTAATTACAGTGGAGAAAACTTTATTCTTTCCCAATAAATGCGTTTACGCTAAAACTATAATTTCCATTGCAAACAGTTTGGAGCCGGATCAGACGCCGGATTACCCGGCGTCTGATCAGGCTCCAAACTGTTTGCCGTCAAGGTTAAAATCAACACTCAAAATTGTTGAAATATTGTCATTTTCTCCATTTTAGTGTGTTGCGTTTGCGTTTCGTTTGCGTTTAAACGGGAAAGAATAACGTATTCTCCACTGTACTCGGCCTCTCATCAGGATCTACAGTGTTTATAAATGTCAGTATAATCAATTATAGAACAGGAACTCTCTTGCCAGGATTTGCATTGTTTTTAATTTTGCATATTGTGTAAACCAGCTCTAAATACATGTAGTAGAAAAAAACATGATTTAATGGGTAATCTTGAGTTGTCCATTTGTACTTTATCCCCTTACCCCATTGCCTGTTTTTAGTTTTGAAAAAAGGTAACCACTGAAAGCAGGTTGAAAATAAAGCAGAATAAAGGCGCATTCTAATTTATTTTCAGCCTGCTTTAAGCTACTTTCTCTCAGGATATAGAATGTATTTCTGTTGGAATATGTCTACGACTGTATAGATTGAATTTTGTTTTTCGTGGAGGAATAAACCAACTGCGCATAAAGGCGCTTCTATCAGGGAAAGGATTAAGGAGTGATTCATTCAATGTCTAACTGCTAAGCCCGAATCAACTGGCTTGCGCGATTCATGGAATTTGTCGATCATTTTCTATCGTTTATTTCGCTTAAACGCGATAACAATTCAGTTTATTTCTTGAACTATTTATTTTAATCTGAGTGGTAAACAGTTTGGAGTCTGATCAGACGCCGGGTAACTCAGTGTCTCCTCTGGCTACAACATGTTTGCACTGGAAAATAATAGTTTTAACGAAAACACTTTTATTGTGAAAGAATAACATCTTCTCTATTCTACCTGTTAGGCTGTTAATTATTTATATATTCTAAGGTCATGGCGGGATGTTGTTGGGTTTTTTCCCGTCGCAGACGGGTCTGTTTTGTATTTTGACCGCAACTCTATGAAACAATTTAACCAATCAGGAATGATCAGAAATCCTGGTCAATGACCACGTGCTTGATATGCAGTACTCTTATCGGCCAATGGCCTAGACTGGCGTTCTGTTATTTTTTCACATCTATCTTGCGAGTGTAAACCTGGTAAAATAATGAGATGCAGTCTAAATTATTGCCCTGTGTTACTATATCATCATTTCTAAATTTAGCATGGATAAGCTCTAAATTTAGCATGTGGGAAAGTCTGTTTACGAAACATGTTAAGTCAGAATCAGTGTATACACTTGTCTCTGGTTAAGTGAATACTGTACCCCACAAAAAACTTTAACCTGCGACGGAATATCTTTTTTAAAGATATTTCTTGTTTATTTCTGAATATTGGGTTGCATTAAAATCAATGTTAGGATTCGAGACTTTCAGGACTTTGATTAAGCGGATTTTTACGGACGTTGTCGGAGATTGTCGAACGTGTACGGAAATAACCGAAGCTACACGCACAGCCGAGTGTACTTTTCTTTATAAGCGAGGGCCTCGTCCCATCATAGTTATTACTTACGTTCAGGAGGACACCTCGGACAGGTACGTTAGTCTTTAGTTACTGGGTAAACATTCTTTATAAAGTTCATGCAGCGTTTGTATTCAGATTTTTCCACTTCACTGTCATGACGTCATAAGCTTTAAAACATTGTCGTCTGCTTTTATATTTTAAATTTAAAAATTTAGAAAGTTTGAGTTAAGATATGTAAAATTTAATGTCAAACAGTTTGGATCCTGATCAGACGCCGCGTTACGCGGCGTCTAATCAGAATTCAAACTGTTTGAAAATTTATAATTGTACCACAGGTCTACACGGTAGTAAATGGGTTAAAACATTCCACAGACGATAGGAAAACTAGCTTTAATTGTTGCAAACAATTTTGAGCCAAAACTGACAAGCTGCGTTACTTGGCGTCTCATCTGAATGCATGCTGTTGTCACTTAATTGATATATTTTTTGAAATTATATCCAGAAAAATCTTTTTTTTAAAGGTTAAGTCTTTTTTTTTTAAATGTTACACACTACAATTTTAGCAGACCATTATTGCATATACAGCGCTCCCTCTCTACAACAACATTCATTGGGAGACAAAAATAGTGCGCGTTGTTCGGAGGGAGTCGTTAAATAGGGAGGGAATGTGGCTTACATTTGCAAACATCTTAAATCCAGATTAGACGCCGCGTAACGCGGCGTCTGATCTTGATTCAAGCTGTTTGTCAATCGTCATAAATTGTTTTTCAGTCAAAATGGCTATTATGTCACTTTGAGAAAAACAGCTGACGACAACTTTAAGCAGACGACATTGCAGCCGTGAATAGGTTCGGCATAATTGACCTGTTAAGGGAACTGTGGAAAGTGTCGTTTTAAGGAGGGAGTCGTTGTCGGGAGGGTCGTTGTAGGGAGGGAACACTGTAACATGCTTATAATTTATTCACTTAACTGTGCGGTTTATAAGATTAGTTAATTCATCATGTTATATTTTGTTTCGTGACATAAACCGCTCATACAGTGGAGAAGGCGTTTGTCATTTAGCTCTTAGTTAATTCACAAACAATGGTATCCATGGCAACTAGATTAGATCCCAATTAACCCTTTCGCTGCCAGGCTCTATAAAACTAACATATGCAAACAATTTTGATCCAGATCAGACGCCGCTTTACGCGGCGTCTGATCTGGATCCAAACTGTTTGACACTCATATAGTAGATATGCTAAGGTTAAAAAACGCTCAAAATTCTAAATTTCATAAATAAAAACAGTTTCCATGTCACCAACTATGCTGGACGAGTTCTAAAAGCGAAAGGTTTCAACGTCTAATACCTTGACAGCGTTAAGATTTCAAACTGCAGATGAAATTGAAATACAGTGCTACCTTTCAACAACGACACCCAATGGGACACACAAATTGTGTATTGTTCGGAGGGAGTCGTTATAAGGAGGGAAAATTAAGATTCGGCAAAATGTCGTGAGTTCGATCCCCCGCCGGACCAATTCCTTCGGATAAGACTTTATAAGCCGAGATCAAAGGCATCAATGTTTTTACACTGGGCATTCGAAAGAACCAGAACACTATGCCGATGGTAAGTGTAGCGCATCACGCCTTCTCTATCCGCTTTTAAGTGGTCATCTGTTTTCAAAGCTAGAAAACGCTATGGTGTATGGATTAACCAATTACCCCATAGCCTGTTTCTAGTTCTGAATATAGGTGACTACTTAAAGCAGGTTGACAGTAAAGCAAAAAGCGCCTTAAGGCGCTTTCTGCTTTACTTTCAGCATACTTTAAGCTACCACCTGCTAGCATGAAGAAAGTAGTCCAAATGATACATATTCATGACTGTATAAATGCAAACTATTTTCTTCAGCGGAGGAATAAACTGAATGTGCTAAAAGGCACTTTTATTGGGGAATGGGTTAAGGTAGGTTAGCTCAGCATTCTGCTTTACTTTTAACCTGCTGTAAGTTGTCAAATTTACAAACGGGCTATAGGGTAATGCCCGGTTAAGAAGCATGACATGTTATTTTAGTATTGTGTGTCGTTTTTATTAAATAATTAATTATGGCTTAAATGGGGCGCCACACATAGACATTTTGAGATTTGTTACCCCTATTACAGTGGAGAAAATTATTTCCTAATAAACGCATTAAATTACAGTGATGCTCCCCACAACGGCCCCTAACAATGACTGCTTCCTTACTATACGACTCTTGTCGCGGTACAAAGGACAAGTATGTCCAACCTATTCACGACTGCAATGTTATCTGCTTTAAATTGTCGTCCGCTGATTTTCCCAAAGTTAAATAATGGCATTTTGACAGAGGAAAAACTTAGTGACGAGTGACAAACAGCTTTAATCCAGATCAGACGCCGCGCTACATGTACGCGGCGTCTGATCTGGATTTAAGCTTTTTGCAAATGTCCCACCCTATAACGACTGACTCCGAACAACACACACAAGTTTTGTCTCCCGTTGGGTGTCGTTATACAATGTAGAGAGGGAGCGATGTATCTCAAAAACTATTATTTCTAAATTACTAACAGCTTTGAGGGTAACGCGGCGTGGAATCTGAATTCAGACTGCTTGCAAACAATAGCCAATTGGTGCTTAGGACGATAACGATTAACACAGTACTCCATAGATACACCTTTTTACGCTTTTAATGTATTCCGTCTCGGAAACAAATAGTAACTTTGTATACAGACATAATATACATCATGAACAATATATTACATATCCTAGCAGGTACATTTTGTAAAAGCTTACAGCAGGTTGAAAGTAAATCAGAATCGAACGTTTATTGCATTCTTGTTTTCAGTGATAACTTGTCCTTAACCTATTACCCCATATACCTTTTCTAATTTTGAAGACAGGTACATGTAATCAATTAAAGCAGGTTGAAAGTAAAACAGAATGCGCCTTAAGGCGCATTCTGCTTTACTTTCATCCTGCTTTAAGCCACACTCTGCTAGTAGAAAGAAACTATTTCTTATTATACATATTCAATACTGTATAAGATTGAACTATTTTCTTCAGTTGAGGAATAAATAAAATGCGTAAAAAGGCGTATTTATGGGGTACATGTAATGGGTTAAAAGTTGGAAACTGGCTAATGAGAGTATGGGACAATGGTTAAAGAGACTGGAATACATAAGGTGGACGTATTTAACCCATCAACCCATAAATTCACCTTTTTACGCCTTTGATGTATTCATACACTGAAGAAAATAGTTCCACTTTATTCAATCATGAATAATTATGTATGATAAGAAATATGTTCTAGCACATGATATTTTAAAGCAGGTTGAAAGTAAAGCAGAATGCAACCTGCTTTAAGCGGTCATCTATATTCCATATTAGAAATAAGCTATTTGGCAATTGGTTAAAACCCCTTTAAACTGTAAACCCCTTTTAACCGGAAATTCATGTTGTCCGCACACATGTCCAGTTTAGAGGGCTTTCACTGTATACAAAAATGTACGTGTTTGTTATATAGGCGCTTGGCATACATATTCGAAAAAAAAAACCCGAAAAAGATAAAAAATAGATGCATGCCAAATTTTATTTTCATTCGCTTAAAAAGGACAAAAATAAGGCATTCCTCGTCGCGAAATAAATCGAATCCCGGACCTATTATTACACCATGCAAAGCACGTGCATGCCTGAAGGTGTGACCCGGATGTACATGTACATGTAAACGATGACGTAGATTTATGATCATGTCTAACAAACCATTAGTGTATGTACATGTATAGGGTTGTAAGACGCATGCGCAGTATTGTGAACAGGTAGAAAAATTGCTCTGATAAAAACCTCACAAAATTACAGTTTTGGCATATAAAAAGGAACGAATTTTGGTTTAAAAGTGGATGTGGTAGTTTTACTTCATGTCAGGTAGCAGCCCAGAATTGAATTTATCGCAACCAAATAGGAAAAGGAGGAAAATAAATCGGAAGGTGAAGTCGCCAAAAACCGCCAAGGACAGCCATTGTTTATCTACAACCCAAACTAGTTTGTGCACGGGTGGAGCGAGCGGTACAAATACACACGATTGGAATGCAGTGAATATAAACAATAACAAATCGGGACTGACAAAAAACGTAAGTGAAGAATACGTGGAAGCTGTTTTGAAACCAAACCATAATTTAACAACCCCAATAACAAATTTTATATCCAACAACCCCTTTGCCATTATCACAGAACCAACAGTTACAGAAGCGCCCAATATGGATCAGACTACCCCACCTGCCTGGGCACTAGGCATTATAGAGGACATTAAATTGATCAAACTTTCTGTTGCCAAAATAGATAAAATCGAGGAAAATGTTACAAAGCTTACGTCTAAGATGCTTGAAATCGACACTAAGATAAATACTCTTGAAAATAAAGTGGGTGATTGTGAAACGGCTTGCAACTTCGTGAGTGGTGAATATGACAGGCAGTCTGAGCAACTAAAAACTACAAAATCAGAAATCAAACATTTACAACACGCCAATAAAGAAATGACAGAAGAAATCCAACATCAAAAAGAAGAGAATGAAATCATGAATGAGAAATTGATAGACCTAGAGGCTCGATCAATGAGAGAAAACCTCATTTTTTATGGTATTGAGGAACAAAATAGTGAAAATTGTGACCAGCTTGTAAAGGACTTCATATCAACTAAACTTCACGTCAATACCGACCATATAACACTCGATAGAGTTCATAGAATGGGCTCAGCAGCAGCACGTAAACCCAGACCCATTGTTGCCAAATTTCACCGGTACACGGACAGAGAGAGTGTTAGACAGAAGGCGAACAGTGTAGAGGTTAAACAGGCGCTTAAGGAATCGAGACAAGGAGTAGGGATTCAGTGGCCACAGCAGACAAGAGAGGCACGGAAGGCTTTCTATCCGATAGCAAAAGAACTCAGGGATAAAGGTGACAATGTCAGAATCACAGGCAACAAACTGTATGTAAACAACAACCTGAAGAAGAAGTTTGTGGGAGGGAAAGTGTGTGAGGCGAAGCAGACGAACAGAGACAGATATTAAGGGTGTCATGAGAAAGACTTAAGTATATTGTCCTGGAACATCAATGGACTTGCAAGAAAAATTGCAGACCCAGACTTTATTGACGAAATAATTGACAATGATGTTATTATCTTGACTGAAACTTGGTTATCCGAGAACTGTAATATCAATTTAGAAATCGAAAGCTTTAAGAGCGAACATCTTTTTGGTAACAAATCAATAAATGCGAAAAAAGGCCGCTTCAGTGGCGGAATATCGATCTACTATAAGACAGCATTAGAAAACAAAGTTAAAATTGTTGAAAAGGATCAGCATGGTATAATATGGTTACAACTTAGCAAAGAATTATTTATATTCAATGAAAATGTTTATTTATGTACTGCTTACATTCCCCCTACAGGTTCACATGTATTTGATCATGATGTTTTTGACTTTTTTGAACAAATTGAAATCGGAGTCGAAAAATACAAGCCTCTTGGTAAAACGTTTATTTGTGGCGATCTTAATAGTAGAACTGGGCGTTTATGCGACGTTTTAGACTATGATGCCTATATTGACAACAATGACAGTGACAGCTACCTGTCAGACGATATTTACATTCCGCCTCGCGCGAACAAGGATCACGTGACCGATTCACACGGACGACGCTTAGTGGAGTTATGTTTATCTACGTCTCTAGTCATAGGTAACGGGCGATTATGTAATGATCTAGATATCGGAGAATACACATTCCAATCCATAAACGGTACTAGTATGGTAGATTATATCATTTTAAGCCCGTGTGATTTTACATGTGTTAACGATTTTATAGTCGTCGATCCTACGGAATTTTCAGATCATTCTGCACTAAAAATAGACTTGGCACGTGCAAGTCAAGATGTAAATTCAGCTGATACACAGAACAGTTCAACCTGTATAAAATGGGACGAATCAAAAGTTGATGATTTTAAAACTTTATTGCATAGCAAAAGTGAACAGATTATTTTAATGACAGATGCTTTAGAAACCGAGGAAAATATCGACAATATTACATTAGATTTCACACAATTCATGGAAAAAAATACAACTGACATATTTGGAGTGACGAAAACGTATAACCGCAAACATAAACCTTCTTATAGTAAAAAATGGTTTAATGATGCTTGCTATAATGCTAGAAAAAAATTCAAGACAGCAAGAAATACATTTTTAAAAAACAAAACATTGGAAAATAGAACACAATTTTTGAACATTAAAAACAAATATAACAAAATCAAAAGAAAAGAAAAGGCAAAATACAAACAATATGAACGTAATTATCTTACAAATTTGAGTAAAACGAACACAAAGGAGTTTTGGAAGAAAATAAAACAACAATACTCAGAGAAGACTAGTTTGGCTGAAAATCTCGATGTTAACGCCCTATTTGATCATTTTAAACAACTTTATAGTTCTAATAATGTGAATGACCAATACACAGCGAACAACAACACCGACCCCATTATTTCTGATTTTGAGTTGGATGGTTGCATTACTCTAAATGAAATTAAACAGGCAGTGTTTTCTCAAAACAACAACAAAAGCAGTGGTATAGATAACTTAATCGCCGAAGTATTCAAACACTCATTCGAGGAAATTTCAAACTTCATGCTTAAACTATTTAACAGACTATTTTCTAAAGGGGAATATCCAAAATCATGGGGCGAGGGTATTATTGTACCAATATTTAAGGGAGGCAATAAAGAAGACGTAAAAAACTACCGAGGTATAACGTTGATAAATATCATTGCTAAAATATATTCTCAAGTACTTTTAAATAGATTAACAAAATGGTCACTAAAATACGATAAAATAATACCAAACCAATTTGGTTTTCAAAAAGGCAAATCAACGGTGGACTGTATTTTTGCTTTAAATGCAATAATCTCTAAAACTTTAAATTCAAAGAAAAAATTGTATTGAGCGTTTGTCGACTTTGAAAAATGTTTTGATTCTCTAGATAGACTATATATTTGGCAAAAACTAAAACAAGAAAATGTAAGCTCACAGTTTGTAAAGGCTATGCAGTCAATGTACGATGCTGTAAAATCTGTTGTTAGATATAAAGCTAAAACCTCAGAGTTCCTGGTATCAGATAAGGGTGTCAAGCAGGGGGATCCGAGCTCCAGTCTTATGTTTTTATTTTTTGTTAACGATTTATTGCAAAACATTAACACAAATATTGATGGTTTATTTAGTAATAATGAAATTAAAATGTATATCTTACTCTTCTGTGATGATGCAGTGATCTTTGCTGAGACCCCACAAGCTTTACAATCGCTTCTAAATGATCTCGAACGTTATTGTTTGACATGGAGCCTAAAAATTAACACTGCTAAGACAAAAATAATGATTTTTGAAAAGGGGCGCCACAGTAAACATAATTTTACAATCAACAATACAATTCTAGACATAGTAGACTCTTTTAAGTATCTAGGAATACATTTGTTTAAAAATGGAAACTGGCTAAGAACACAAAATAGACTAGCAAAACATAGCAATCGTGCACTACACAACTTGTTTATAGTTTTTAATCAACTAGAATTAACTGTCACAGAAAAATGCAAGTTATTTGATACTCTTGTTGGTTCAACACTCAATTATAGCTCAGCAGTGTGGGGTTACCATGAAAGCAAAGATATAGAATTGATCCATTGTAAATTTTTAAGAAAACTCTTATGTGTAAAAAAGTCTTCAAATCTTGTTGGTTTATATGGAGAATCAGGAAGGTATCCACTGTTAATACAAAGAAAACTTACTATGATAAAATATTGGTTAAAAATGTTAACGTCAAATAATTCACTTATAAAGTTTTTGTACGACATGTTGAGAACTGATGCAGATAATGATATATCATATAAAAATACAAATTGGGCGTTTCAAATCAAAAGTATACTTTCGGAAATTGGAATGAATGACATTTGGCGATTTCAAAATGACTTTATGTTTAATCCGGCTATTTATAATACGATAAAACAGCGCATTCTAGATATCTATATGCAAAGTTGGTACACTAATGTCAATAACTCTAGGCGATTAGCATCTTATTGCTTGTATAAACATACTTTTAGCATAGAAAAATATCTTAACTGTATAGGTGTCAATAAATATAGAATCTCACTTACACAATTTAGACTTTCGTCACATCAACTGTGTATTGAAACTGGTAGACATAATAATATTTCCATACAAGATAGAAAATGTAAACACTGTAATTTAAATGTCATTGAAGACGAATATCATTTCTTACTTGTTTGTCCGAAATACAGAAATCTTCGAGTCAAATACTTTAAACCGTATTATTGTCACTGGCCAACGCTGAATAAATTTGTGTCACTTATGTCAACAGAATCAGTAACGACTCTATCCAATTTGTCAAAATTTATATACTTTGCTTCAATCTTAAGGTCAGAATCTGACTGACTTTAAACAGTTATGTATGTACAGACGAACCTCGATATCTCGCTTAACTCGATGTTTTCAGTAATCCTATGGATGAAATCCATTATTCAGTTAACTTAGGTCGAGCTTGTCCTTATTCCGAAGTTAAAACGTGACTTGGTCACGTTTTGGCTTTGAAATGCGGCCATGCTCGACTTAAGAAGGTTCGGGATATTGAGGTTTGATTATATTTATAAATTTAGTTTGGTTCGTTAATGATGTAAACGATGTTCCATATTTTCTTTCTCTGTAAATACTATATGAAATAATTATTTATGGTTGTTTCACATAATGTGCGTGATTAACATATATTTAAATTTGTCAAATACACCTGTTTTTTCACAATACTGCTATATACATGTACGGCTATATATGTGCTTTGTGCAACTTTATGCCGAATAAAGATTATGTTATGTTATGTTATGTATAGTGGAGTAAATATTACACTTTAGCATTTACTAGTAACACATTTCTACATAACTTGTTTTAAGTATTAAACACATACATATAATGGTTGATTAACTCATTATCCCCTGCAACTTCCAATGGACAATTCCAGTTTGCAATAAAGGCTGGTCCATTTTAGACTATTTAAGATTGTTTTTTGTAAAAAATTACAAAATGACAAACAGTGAAGACCCTGATCAGAGGGCTCCTGCAGGAGCCCTCTGACCAGGGACTTCACTGTTTGCATAAGACAAGTGTACTCTTCACAGGTACACATTTGGTAAATGACGCATGTATGCGTCACTTGGGCTCAGTGAGTTAAAGCAGACTGAAATTAAAGCAGAATGTTATAAAGGAGCATGATACAGTGGAGAAAACGTTATTCTTTCCCATTAAACGCGTTTATGCTAAAACTGGTATATCTATCAACACAGTTCGGAGTCAGAGCCGACGCCGGGTTAACGTCCAAGCTCTAAACTGTTTGCGACTCAGATGAAAATAAATCTTGAGAAATATAAAAATAAAGATGTCATTTTCTACATTTTAGTACATTGCATTTGCGTTTCGTTTGCATTAACCCTATCGCTCTCAATGAAGCAATAAAGCGCGGTTGCAAACAGTTTGGGTCCTGATCAGACGCCGAGTAACGCGACGTCTGAACAGGACCAAAACTGTTTGACACTCTTATCGACATTTTTATCGATATGTTTTAAGTCGTTCAACCTAAATCTTTCTTTGAAACGTGTCTTGCAGACAACAATACTAAAATAGACGACAATAAAGCGACGAAGGGGTGAAATTCTCCCGAATTATTTGATCATGAAAAGGTTAAACGTCTTCTGTACTCTACAGTGGTGAAAATAAATATTTACAATTATCCCCTTTAACTCGTTCCTTTATAGCTTGGTTTTAGTATTTTACCCTTGCAGTGCCAAATGTTTCGTGAAATTTTTATCCCTTCACCGTTTCATTGTCGTCTTCTTCAATTTTGTTGTTTGCAAGATCATCGTTTCAAAGTAAGTTTCAATGTAGTATGACTTAAAACATATCTATGCGAGTATCAAACAGTTTGGATCCTGATCAGACGCCCTCTGTCTGACTGTTTTGTTGTCTGTATCACTCTCTCTTTCTTTATCTCTTACACACACACTCTCTCTCTCTATTTCGCTCTGTGTCTGTCTGTCATCCTCGATTTCTTTCTATCTGACTCTTTTTCTCTATCTATATTGATATGTATGTCTACATGTATCTCATATATATATATCTCTCTCTTTCTCTCTCTCTCTTTCTCTGTGTCTCTTTCAGTCTCTTTCTCTCTTTCTTTCTCTTTGTAATTGTCTCACTTCCTGTTTTATACAAAGTCGAGCGTTGACTGCTTCTACCAGTGGGTTGTAAACCTTAACTTGCAGAATTACGCATGTTTGATTAATGACCAACTTGTCCGAGCTTGATGAGATAACAAATCACCAAATGCCTGAACCAATCCACTCTCAATGACGCCATAACCCTTTCCCCCATAGAAGCACCTTTTAGCGCATTCAATTTATTCCTCCGCTGAAGAAAATAATTCCAATTTATACTGTCATGAATAAGAATCATAAGAACTATTAAATTGTCCGACCTAATTACTCAGTGCCCTAACCCGTTCACTCTCAATGACGCCTTGAAGCGCGCTTGCAAACAGTTTGGGTCCTGATCAGACGCCGCGTTACGCGGCGTCTGATCAGGACCCAAACTGTTTGACAATCTTATCGATATTTATTAAGTTATACAACTTAAAATCTAAGTTTCAAACGTGTCTTGCAGACAACAATACTAAAGCAGACGACAATGAGGCTGTAAAGGAATAAATTTCTCGCGAATAATTAGGTCATGGCAGGGTTAACAGGCCCCAATGTGTTTATGTAAAATAGACATTAGCTCATTTATGTCTGGATACTGCAATTAACCTTTTCATGATCAAATTTATCGTGAGGTTTTTACCCCTTCACCGCCTGAGTGTTGTCTGCTTCAATATTGGTGTCTACAAAATAGTTTCAAAGTTAGATTTAAGGCAGTATAACTGACGTAATTTCAAAACAAGTGGCAAACAGTTTTGATTCTTATCAGACGCCGCGTCAAATGCGCTTTATGAAGCCATTGAGAGTTTTATATGCCTATACGTATGCTTCAATATTGTTGTCTTCAAAATCGTTTCAAAGTTAGATTTGGGTAGTACGATTTACGAAATATTGATTCGAGTGTCAAACAGTTTGGATCCTGATCAGACGCCGCGTCACGCGGCGTTTGATCTGGATCCAAACTGTTTGCAAAGTCGATGTTATGCGACCCCTGCGGTGAAATGGTTAAGGGTGATTTAAAGGGCACTGTGGTAGTTGTCCATACAGTAGACCATTTTATATTATACAACAAACATTGTCTACAGACGTCTCATCACGGTCTACACTGTTTGTTATTGTCTTATTGAAGACATTTCCTCCATGCATTGATAGACTGTCCCATTGTTCTTCTCAATAGGTGTGCATGTAACTGTAAAAGCATGCAGCATAAGCTGCCAGTGGGTAAACCAATCTCAGTGTACCTGGTGAAGCACAGGTATACTCATGCTCTAGAGGCTTTTAAATGGTTATTTCTAACCAAACTATCAAATATTAAGGTCGGACCTCACATGAGACGCTTCAATGGTTCTTTGTTATCGGTATGTGCACAAACCCCATGCTGTTTGCGAGGAAATTGCCTGGCAAGGCGTTATCACCGAAGGTAGGTCAGGAAATGTCTTTAAATACATTACTTGATCTAGCGTCGGTGGTTGCATCTACTCCGGTAAAAAGTTGGCAAATACAAATGCAAACCCTGATAATGTTCTAGCGAAGAATCAGTGAAGCGTCTCATGTGAGTTTATCATCGTTTTTGTTTGGCGAAGCCCTTGAATCTTAGTATGTCAGTGCTTCACTAGACAAAATGAGATGGCTATGCCACAGGTTTATGCTCTTACAGTTACTTTTCTGCCTATTGGGATCAACGGAGCGGGATGCATGCCTTTAAAGACATTTCCTGACCCACTTCAGTGATAATCCCTATACCTGTTATTCCCGTGTGAAAATCATGATTTTCATGCTTACCTGTATTACTGATAATCAGTCAGGCGTTTCATGTGAAGCCCGCACCATATATTTGATAGTTTGGTTAGTAAAACCCATTGAAAAATCCCGTTTGTGTGAGTATGCAGGGCCTCTCTAGACAACTTGAGATTGGTGACATTTGCTGGGCACACTATGCATCTGCTTTACAGTTAGTTTCACGTTTATCGAGAACAATGGGGAGGGGAGGGGTAGTCCATCAAAGGACTGAGGAAATACAATATGTATTAATTAACAATTTAGCAGGAAATAGTAGCGTATACATGCACTTTCTATCACCGCCTCGATAGCTCAGTTGGTAGAGCATCCGCTTTCTAGGCGGGAGGTCGTGGGTTCGATCCCCGGCCGGATCATACCAGAGACAATTATAAAACGGGACAACTATAGCCCCCTTTTCTGGCGCTCGGCATTATAAGGTTAGTGCTAGGAAGTTAACTGTAATGCCCAGGTAAGTAAGTCTGTTAATGGATACCTTGTTTGTGGCAATAAGAGCTTTACAGAGCTTAATATGTTGATCGTTTACCGTATGCGTCTTTATATAAAGCTTATATTACCTTTTATCCCCTTGAAAGCCCATAAGCACATATAGCCGATCAAATTCTACAGTCTAGAAGACGTTATTCTTTCCCAATAAACGCGTTTACGCTAAAACTATTATTTCCATTGAAAACAGTTTGGAGTCCGACCAGACGCCGGGTAACCCGAACTTTTTGCCACTCAGATTAAAAAAATGGCTTAAGGTTTCTAAATACAGACATTTTCTGCATTTTATTTTTGCGTTTCGTTTGCGTTAAAAAGGGGAAGAATAACGTCTTTTCTACTGTACATAAGCACACATAGACGATCTAGTTCTTTGTACATATTGCACCGTTTATCTATGTTAATGAGGCATAAAGTGGAAAAGACGGTATTCCTTCTGCTTAACACTTTCATGATCAAATTAATCATGAGATTTCTACCCCTTCACCGCCATATTTTCGTCTGCAGCAATATTGTTGTCTGTAAAATCGTCTAAAACGTATATTTAAGGCAGTATCACTGATGTAATTTCAAAACAAGTGGCAAACAGTTTTGATCCTGATCAGACGCCGCGCTACGCGGCGTCTGATCAGGCTCAAAACCGTTTACAAATGCGCTTTATGACGGCATTGAGGGTTGAAGGGGTTAAACGCAAACGCAACACACACGCATGGCAATAACATGTACAGTGGAGAATCTGTTATTCTTTCCCGATAAACGCGTTTACGCGAAAACTATCTTTTCTTTTACAAACAGTTTGGAGCCAGATCAGACGCCGGGTAACCCGGCGTCTGATCAGGCTCCAAACTGTTTGCCACCAAGATAAACATGAAATATCAGAATTGTCCATAAGTTGTTCTTTTCTACGTTTTAGTGCTTTGCGTTTGCGTACGTTTGCGTTTAAACGGGAAAGAATAACAGATTCTCCACTGTAGATGAATGCAACGTTTTGACATTATCTTACTGTTCATTTTAATCTGAGAGGCAAACAGTTTTTAGCCTGATCAGACGCCGGTTTGCCCGGCGTCTGATCTGGCTGTAAACCGGTGTCTAATCTGGCTTCAAACTGTTTGCAAAGAAAACAATATTATTTAGCGTATACGCGTTTATTGGTAAATATTCACGCCTTCTCCACTGTATGTACATAGTGCACTGTTTAATTATGTTAATGTGTTATATGTAAACTTCAGAAATCCACAGCTTGTTTACTTATGTAAAATTCGATGACGGCACACTGTTTGAATTATTAACAACTTTTTCAATTAACGGGCTGTTTAGGAAATCAGACGATTGTCAAATAGACACGTGTCATTGTTTGTCACGTCCAGACGCCGACATTCGAAAAACCCGGAAGAGAAAAATCGAACAATTAAAACGCATTATATTTGCAAACAGTGTAGACCTAGATCTGAGGGCTCCTACTGGCGTCACATGGCAATTGATCTAATCAAACTTTTTCCGACTGGAGCTGTGAGAAAGTTAATACAGTATTCCCTCCCTACAACGGCCAACCGAACAACTATTCTCCCAAAACAAAAAACGTTATCGCTGTTCCCTAAACGAGACAAGTATGTCTAACACTTTCCCTGCTGCAATATCATCTGCTAAAAAGTATCATCCGTTATGTTTTCTAAAAAAAATTAAACAGAAGAAACACGAGTAACAAAGAGTTTGAACCCAGATCAGACGCCGCGTGACGCGGCGTCTGATCTGGGTTAAAACTGTTTGCAAATGTTTTCTAAAGTTATTGACTTTCCCTCGCTATAACAACTCCCTCCGACCAACACACACAATATGTGTCTCCCATTGGGTGTTGTTGTAGAGAGGGAGCACTGTAGCAGTAACTAGACACAGTGGAGAAGATATCACGCAAACAGAACGCAACGCAAGTCATTTTTATTATTATCATTACATGTATAATTTTTTTTATAAGTAAACCATATTTATATAGCGCTCTTTTCACGCAGGTGTTGTGCGCGCAATAGCGCTTTACATGAACTCATGTGAATGTACCTACAAAGAGAGAAATTACAAATAACTGCATTTAAAATAAACATGTACATGTAATCATTAAAATGTAAAAAAATATATATTTTTTAAAGTTATTTATTTATTTTAATATGATTGTCAAACATTTAAGAGCCTCATCAGACGCCGGGTTACTCGACGTCCGATTTAGATTATTGTTATTGACTAAATTGCTGCAAACAAGGCGGCTAACCCGGTGCATCAAGTTCTTTCAATGGATAAAACGTTATTATTTCCCAATAAACGCGTTTACGCTAAAACTACTATTTTCGTTGCAAACAGTTTTGAGCCAGATCAGACGCCGGGTAATCCGGCGTCTGATCAGGCTCCAAACTGTTTGCCACTAAGATAAACATAATTCGTCAAAATTATCCTTCAGTTGTACTTTTCAAAGTTTTAGTTTTTTGCGTTTGTGTTTCTTTTGCGTTTAAACGGGAAAAAATAACGTTTTCTCCACTGTACAAGTACATGTACATGCAGCCAGTGCCCATATTCTTGATGTTTGAAGAGAGCTCGTCGAGATTAGATTTTACAAACGAATTCATAAATTTGATAAAGTGCTGACTATTGCTTTTATCGCAAATTACCCTTATTAGTTCTTATAGATTTCTACTACTTCGTGATATCGTCTTAACCCTTTCATGGTCAAATTATTCGGGAGATTTTTACACCATCACCGCTTTATTTAACATATTTAAAGGGACTAGCAACCGGATGGTGTACTTGTCAAAATAAAATAAAATATTCAAATAAAAGCAAATGTGTGGCATTATTTGGCTTCTGACATTAAAAAAATATGATCAGTCCAAAAAAAGTCTCAAGAATCGTCACCGAATCTTAGTTTTTTTAGATATTTTCCATCGTTTTCTATAGCGTCAGCTGACGGTATAGTTGTTGTTGTTGCTTCTCTACACGGGCTCTGACATAAACCCGAGCCGAATAATGTAGTATCGCTACCAGTGAAGTACGTTAATTCGCTACCATATATATATAGAGCGCCCGTAGCCGAGGAGGTAAAGGCGTTTCCTCATTTTTCATATTTGTCTCCGCATTGAGGGTCACGGGTTCGAATCCCACCAGAGCTTCTTCTTTTCCTTTATTTTGAAATGCAATTTTTAACAGAATTTATTATCCTAAACTAAATGTTACCCATTTATATAAGCATTTGACATATATATATATACAAATTACTATTTTTAATGCTAAATCCGGTTGCGAGCCTCTTTAAGGTTGTAAGACTTAAAAATATCGATACGAGTATCAAACAGTTTGGATCCTGATCAGACGCTGTGTTACGCAGCGTCTGATCTGTATACAAACTGTTTGCAAAGTCGACTTTATGCGAATACGGCGCCGAAAGGGTTAAATTCTACAAACAAAATTCATCAAATTGATATAGTGCTTACTGTTGCTTTTATCGGCAAATGACACTTATTAGTTCTTATAGATTTCTACGACTTCATGATATCGTCTTAACCATTTCATGATCAAATTATTCGGGATATTTTTACACCTTCACCGCTTTATTTAAGAGATTTAAGGTTGTAATACTTAAAAATATCGATACGAGTATTAAACAGTTTGGATCCTGATCAGACGCTGCGTTACGCGGCGTCTGATCTTTATCCAAACTGTTTGCAAAGTCGACTTAATGCGAATACGGCACCGAAAGGGTTACATTCTACAAACGAAATCATAAATTTGATATAGTGCTGACTGTTACTTTTATCGGCAAATGACACTTATCTCTTCGACTCCGCGATATCGTTTTAATACATGTACAGTATATTGGTTGCCTTGCAAAGTGAGATTTCAAATCAGAGCACCTCGCCGACTTCCGTAAATAAAACCGGATTGCTCGGTATATACGGAAAACCTCGCTAATTTCCGTAATTCAAGGTCAGAGTGTTCGTCGCCAATCGTCTTCTGCATCGCTGTTTGAGTACAACGAACGTCTGAAACACGGGTCGAGCATTAAACTACCAACTAAATATACAAACCAATCGAAACATTTCGACGCTTTTCCGAATATTCTATTTCGGATTGTCCGTTGTTTATCGGAACTCCTCGCCGATATCCGTAAAGTAACGGTTGATCTTGGTGCAATAAAATGCCAATTTGAATAATTCAGATATATTAATATTTGCCTTGCAAACATCAAGATATGATAATATGAGTGTCACATAGGTAATCTACGTTTGGTTTATGGTCGTGTCACTGAAATTCTATTTAGCAAACGTTAATGATTTATGGTTCTCTAAGAAATATGGGTTTCTTTCCAAACAAAAAAACCCAAACAAAACAAACAACAAAAAAGCTAAACACTATCATTGTATTATAACCATTGCACGCGGTTCGGGAGTGCAAACTGAGTGTTCATGGTAGATAAATAGAGATATTTATTTCAACATAAAGTGTACACTAACATAACAGTCGGGTAACCCGTTACAGTGGAGAATCTGTTATTCTTTCCCAATAAACGCGTTTACGCTAAAACTATTATTTGCAATGTAAACAGTTTGGAGCCAGATCAGACGCCGGGTAACCCGGCGTCTGATCAGGCTCCAAACTGTTTGCCACCAAGATAAAGATGAATTATCAGAATTGTCCAAAAGTTGTTCTTTTCTACGTTTTAGTGCTTTGCGTTTGCGTACGTTTGCGTTTAAACGGGAAGAATAACAGATTCTCCACTGTACCCTATAGAAGCGTATTTTAGCGCATTTAAATCATCCATCCGCGAAAGAAAATAGCTCTAGTTTAAACAATCATGAATATGTACCATAATAAATATTTTCTAAATACTAGCAGCTGATAGCCTGAAGCAGGCTGAAAGTAAAGCAGAATGCGCCTTAAGGCGCATTCTGATTTACTTTCAGCCTGCTTTAAAAAGTTACATATCTTCAAAACTAGAAACACGCTATGAGGTAAATTGGTTCAACACATATATACATGATAAAACAATAAACAAACACTTTGTATGGTTTAATACAGACATGTCCATCAACATTGTATGCCAATAGTAACAAAAACAAAAATACATGTAGTAAGAATTATTCTTATTTCCATTGAGATTCTAATTAACAATATGGGCGGCAGTGGCCCAATGGTTACATCATTGGACTACGGTAACAGGGGTCGTGAGATCGATCCCCCGCCGGACCAGCGGTCTGACTAGGTTTTTTTTTTCTGAAATCCCCGATGATGTACAGGAATGATGTACAGGAATGTCCTTGAGCAAGACATGTACCGCGAATTGCTCCTCTCCACCCAGGGGTTAAAATGGGTACATGTGAAGGGTCTGAGTCGGTACTGCTGCTGCATTTGACTGCGCCATATGTTAGCAGTGCTCAATATTGTAGGCAAGATGGCTCAATGATCAGGGGAGTATATGTACAGTCGGCTGAGCGGTCATTCGGACTGAAAGTAGACTATAACTTGATATATTATTACAGGATACAATGTGCATTCCCTATCATCAGGATTTGGCTGAAAAAAACAACAACTTACAGTGGAGAATCTGTTATTCTTTCCCGTTTAAACGCAAACGTACGCAAACGCAAAGCACTAAAACGTAGAAAAGAACAACTTTTGGACAATTCTGATAATTCATCTTTATCTTGGTGGCAAACAGTTTGGAGCCTGATCAGACGCCGGGTTACCCGGCGTCTGATCTGGCTCCAAACTGTTTACATTGCAAATAATAGTTTTAGCGTAAACGCGTTTATTGGGAAAGAATAACAGATTCTCCACTGTATGCATGAACTTAATTCGGCGTCTGATCAGGTTCAAAACTGTTTACAACTAAAATAGATGTAAAAACAGACAGTCTATATTTTTTATTTTTCCCCTAACATTTGATTAGTTAGTATTTGTCTCTAGTTTTGTCCAAACGGAAAAGAAGGACCTCCCCACTCTACCAATGTAGAGCTACATGTATAATTTTACACCTGAATGTATAGAAGAAAGTGACCGTTAATAAGAACATTAACCCTTTAACTCTCAAAAGCGCCTAAAAGCGGATTTGCCAAAATATGGATCCTGATCAGACGCCGCGAAAGGCGGCGTCTGATCAGGTTCCAACTGTTTAGCACTAATAAAAATTGAAATATTGTCAGTCCCGCTGCCTTCAAATTAACTTTGAAACGATATTGCAGACAGCAAAGTTGAAGCAGGTGACAATGAAACGGTGAACGGGTAAAAATAACACGAACAATTTGGCAGTGAAAGGGTTACATGTAAGTGGCATTTTAACACACTCAACACGGGGGACGAGCATTTGTGAAGTACACTTGTCCTCTGCAAATAGTGTCAATTCTTAACAGAGGGTTCCTACGGGACATTTCCCATTGCCCAATTAAGTCTAGTACAGTTATGAGTATGTTGAGTTAATTTTGAGAATATATCGTAAATCGAAACAAATGTGCAGACCCTCATCAGTAAGATTCTTCAAGAGCCCTTTGATCAGGGTCTGTGCTGTTGGCATATTGGACAAGTGCTAACAGAGGGTTCCTTCGGGACATTGCCCCCATTTCCCAACTAAGTCTACTACAGTTTTGAGTATTTAGGGTTAATTTTGACAATATATTGTAAAACGAATAACAGCATAGAGCCTTGTCAGAAGGACCATTCAGGGCCCCTCTGATCAGGGGCTCCGGTCTGTGATGTTGGCATATATGACACGTGTACTATTTACATGTACATGTACTCTGTTGGTTAATGACGATTATACTCATTGCTAGGGTTAAATGTGCATCAGTCACAAGCAGTGTACCAGTGAAAAGTACACTTGTCCTATACTACATGTAACTGAATAACCAAATAAGAGGGATTCGGATGGAGCATTCTGACCGGGATCTGCACTTTTTGTCATTTAGTAACACATGTATAATTGTATATTGTAAACAAAAAATCCTAAAGAAAGAAAATACACCTGACATAATTGGCAAATTAGAAATTGTCCATTTGGTGTTTTAGGGGATAATGGAATAAGGAATGTATTTAGTTTCGTTGAAACGAGAAAGAATCGCGTCTTCCCCATGTAACAGACTGAGTGGGTGTACGCAAGGTGAGCGGGACATCAGTAGCTCGCTCAGGGTATATTACAGTATAATAAAGATATAGACATGCCATAAACTTTATATTGCACCCCATTAACCCATGCATTGCCATGACGTCATCTGCTTTAAATAATGTTCGGGTTTTTTTCTTCTCAAATATAGATTTTAGGTTAATTTATTAAATTGATATCGTGATGAGTGTCAAACAGTCTGGGTCCTAATCAGACGCCGCGTCTCGCGGCGTCTGATCAGGCGCCAAACTGTTTGCAAAGAACTATTATAGTCGTAGTAATGCCGTGAAGGGGTTAAGTTCAGTCAAGGGTAATAATGAGTCGAAACGCTTGTTTGTAAGCTAAGGTTGTTTGCATTCGGGTAAACAAATAAACAAAATAAATACTACGAGTTTGCTTTCGTGCAATAAAAGCAATACAGAATTGAGAAGAGGCTAGTGTTTCCCAATAAATGCGTTATTGACAAAAACAGCTATTTCTACATGTATGACACATTGTTTGGAACCAGATCAAACCCGGCGTCTGATACGAATTTAATATGTTTGCCTCTTATATTTAATAAATGCATTTATGTCAAAAACAACTTTTCCAAAGAGTTTGGCACCAGCTGTTTGCCAGTCAGATTTAATAAGTTTTCGCCTACACTTTAAAACTTTCACACTCTTTTGCACCAAGTATAGTTTCGTTTAACTCATTACTCCATAGTATGTGTCTTGTATTTAAGATAGGTCACGACTTAAAGAAGGTTGAAAGTAAAGCAGAATGCGCCTTACGGCGCATTCTGCTTTACTTTCAGCATGCTTTAAGCTACAATCTGCTACAATATAAAAAGTACTTGTTATGAACCATATTTACATGTATCACTGCACAATGACAACTATTTTCTTCAGTGGAGGAATAGATTAAAAGCGTAAAATGACGTATTTAGTGGGTAATGGGTTAAGTGGAAATAATAAGGGATCCGCCATCGTACATGTACATGTACAGGTTCTTCCGTCTGCATTTCGCCAAGCCGTCTAACATGTAAGACTCTTGTATACAGAGGAGAGGATATTATCCTTTACCATTTCAACGCGAAAGAAACGCAAACGCATTGCAATAAAATTAAAAAATAATAAATGTTTGATATTTCTCAAGACAAATTTAAATCTCGGTTGCAAAGAGTTTTGAGCCTGATCAGACGCCGGGTTACGATAAGCAGTACATTTGTAGTCATTATTCTTCCAAAATAAAAATGCGTTTACGCTTAAACTACTATTTCAATTGTAAACAGTTTGGAGCAAGATCAGACGCCGGGTTACCCGGTGTCTGATCTAGCTCCAGCCTGTGTGCCACTAAATTAAAACAAATCATGAGAAATGGCAAGTAGTTGATTTTTTCTACCTTTTAGTGCTTTGCGTTTTCGTTTTGTTTGCTTTAAAACGGGAGAGAAATAATGCCTTCTGTACTGTAATATTTTTAAAGTACATACTACAGTGGAGAATCTGTTATTCTTTCCCAATAAACGCGTTTACTTTAAAACTATTATTCGCAGTGCAAACAGTTTGGAGCCAGATCAGACGCCGGGTAACCCGGCGTCTGATCAGGCTCCAAACTGTTTGCCACCAAGATAAACATGAAATATCAGAATTGTCCAAAAGTTGTACTTTTAAACGTTTTAGTGCTTTGCGTTTGCGTACGCTTGCGTTTAAACGGGAAAGAATAACAGATTCTCCACTGTACGATAAGCATTTAGTAGTATTGTTAAAGTTCGTCGAAATCCAATACTCCGAACTCGCTTAAATCAACATCAACAGTATTTCATTAGTTTCATTTCGATAAGCCGATTTAGCTTAAGTCAAACATATCCAAGTGTCAAAGTTAAAACGTGGCTTAGCTACGTTTTAACTTTGAAATATGGATAAGTTCGAACTAAAGAGAGATAGAAATACCGAGTTTCGACTGTACATAATTATACATGTATGTAACAGTGGAGAAAACGTTATTTTTTCCAAAAATAACGCGTTTGCCCTTAAACTTTCATTTCCATCGCAAACAGTTTGGAGCCAGATCAGACGCCAGGTAACCCGGCGTCTGATCAGGCTCCAAACTGTTTGCCACTCAGATTAAACTTGATAATTAGAAATGTCAAAAAATGGTACTTTCCTACATTTTAGTGATTTGCGTTTGCGTTTCATTTGCGTTTAAACTGGAAAGAATAACGTTTTCTCCACTGTACATGTACAGTGGAGAATCTGTTATTCTTTCCCGTTTAAACGCAAACGTACGCAAACGCAAAGCACTAAAACGTAGAAAAGAACAACTTTTGGACAATTCTGATAATTCTTGTTTATCTTGGTGGCAAACAGTTTGGAGCCTGATCAGACGCCGGGTTACCCGGCGTCTGATCTGGCTCCAAACTATTTGCACTGCAAATAATAGTTTTAGCGTAAACGCGTTTATTGGGAAAGAATAACAGATTCTCCACTGTAAGCATTCCATTGAAGACCCCCGCTCTGGTTTACAAGCTGATCGGCTTGAGATGCGGATACAGTGGAGAAAACATTATTCTTTCCCGTTTAAACGCAAACGTACGCAAACGTAAAACACTAAAACGTGGAAAATAACAATTGTTTGACGTTTCTCACTATTTATTTTAATCTGAGTGGCAAACAGTTTGGAGCCTGATCAGACGCCGGTTGACCCGGCGTCTGATATGGCTCCAAACTGTTTGCAATGGAAAAAATAGTTTTAGCGTAAATGCGTTTATTGGGAAAGAATAACGTTTTCTCCACTGTACATGCCGATTATCACCTTTTAAAAGGAAAATACAGAAAAACCTCTCTATTACAACCATTAAAACGAAGGGAAATTGATTGCATAGTAGACAGGTGACAGCTTAAAGCAATGTGACAGTAAACCAGAAAGCTCCTGGAGGAGCTTTCTGGTTTACTGCCATCTTGCTTTAAGCAGTTACCTGTCGTAAATACCGAATACTTATTTAAATTTAGTGGTCGTGATAAAGAGGTTTTACTGTATATCCACTGTACTCCAGCGTGTCGGAACGTACAGTGGAGAATCTGTTATTCTTTCTCGTTTAAACGCAAACGTACGCAAACGCAAAGCACTAAAACGTAGAAAAGTACAACTTTTGGACAATTCTGATAATTCTTGTTTATCTTGGTGGCAAACAGTTTGGAGCCTGATCAGACGCCGGGTTACCCGGCGTCTGATCTGGCTCCAAACTGTTTGCACTGCAAACAATAGTTTTAGCGTAAACGCGTTTATTTGGAAAGAATAACAGATTCTCCACTGTATCTAAATGCTCTAAAACAAGTTTGTTTATCGCGAAAAAATAAAACGTATTCTCCACTGTCGATATTACATATAGCCAGTTTGGTTTGATTATAAAATATTTGTGTTGATACATGTATGTACCTAGGAGCCCTATTCATATTACTCGATACAATGGAATGATCAGTATCCGATATAAAAGATTTTTGAATAATAAAGCATACTTATTAATCAAGTAAGTAATCTAGCGTCGCTCTCTGTCTCCGTCTCTGCATGTCTCTCTCTTTCCCCCTTCTCTCTATATCTCTGTATGTAGGTTTGTCTGTCTGTCTGCTCGGCTGTCTGTCTGTATGTCTCCTTCTGTCTCTGGCTTTTTATGTATCTCTGTCTCTGTCTCTCTGTATCTGTATCTGTCTCCCTCTCCCCTCTCTCTCTCGTTATCTCTCTCGTTCTCTCTCTCTCTCTCTCTCTGTATGAAGAATTGTCTGTCTGACTGCTCGGCTGTCTGCCTGTCTCCGTCTGTCTCTGTCTTTTTCTGTATCTCTGTCTCTTTATCATTGTCTCTCTGATTCTCTTTCTCTCTCTCTCCCAACGGGAACGAAATCACGTATTCCCGGTCCGAATGTTAAAAAAACAACAACTAAACATTACATCTGATTGTGTTTTTCAGTTTTCCTCCATGCGACGTCATTCAAAACATCAACACTATCTAGAGCAGCCGGAAGTTACGTGACTGCGTATTTCTCGATACCAGCCTCGTTTCTGTCGAGAGTCTCGTGAAAGTGAAGTCTCTCGCGAGAACCAAACAGTCTCGCGCAATACACGCACCAGAATGCCAGGAAACCAATACGAACTATCAGACATATCCGTGAAATACAGAAACGAAGATTTAGGCAGTGCCACGAGTGTTAAGAAAGAAAGCGGGATGCACGTCTCACCGGCCAAGGGGTTCATATTGGCATTTCTAGCGATTGCCGTGGCCGTCGGCGTCGGACTTATAGTGCATTTTGCAGGGTCCGGAAGTAAGGTGGAATGTACATGCAATACGTCGGATGCTGGAGGGATCGTGGCGGCCCTTGAAGGATGTAAGGAGCTGGCGACTGGTGGAAACACGGACATATGTAAGTTTTTTCTTATTCTCTCTTAACCCAATCCCCCATAGAACTGCCTTTTAGCACCAGATTCATAATGCTAATCACTCTTTATAAAGAAATTGGAATTTGAAGGAATTATATAAGCTGATCGAGCTCTGAGCTTTATCTCCCCATAATAAAAATAAATGTGTATATGTTATAATATACCGTCAGGCATAGGTTTCCCTTTTCGGATATCACTGGTTTTTTTTGCACCATTTAGTCAACTTTAAACTTCACACTGCTTCAAATTGTAGATCCAAGTTTCAACGTTACCTATATAAAGTGACGCTTTGGCGCGTTAACGGGAATTTGACCTCATTTTCGGTTTGACATTTCGTTACCTATGGTAGCAAGCGACAGTATTTTTAAGACAGTATTTTTTCCGAAGAGTATGACAGTATGTTTATGTCACGTTGGCCTATGGGATATTAAGATTGTAAATGCAATTGATGTATGATCATATTTGATGCAACTGGTTGTGTATATCCTGTTGGGGACAACAATATTTCTTTTTACTCGTACAGTTTTGGTAAAACGCCGAAAAAAATGCTAGAATGCAACGTTACATTCTAGCATATTTTTCGGTACACTTTTTCATTTAATCCTACATGTAGTATTCTATTTCAAATTATGCTGAAAAAGATGCGAGAATGTAACGTTGCATTATCGCACCCTAGGCGTTTTACTCATGTTGTACAGTGGATAAAACGTTATTCTTTCCCAATAAACGCGTTTACGCTTAAACTATTATTTACTTTGCAAACAGTTTGGAGCCAGATCAGACGCCGGGTAACCCGGCTTCTGATCAGGCTCCAAACTATTTGCCACTCAGTTTAAAATGAGTCGTCAAAATTGTCAAAAGTTGTCATTTACCAATTTTAATGCACTGCGTTTGCGTTTCGTTTGCGTTTAAACGGGAAATAATAACGTTTTCTCCACTGTAAAAACATCGAAAAATATCCGGGATTGCAAGGATGCATTCTTTCATAATTTCGGATGCATTAGTCCACGATTCCTATAGTAATTTATTGGGGAAAAATGGAAAAATATCCGAGAGTGTACCTTGGCATTCTCGCATATACATGTACATGTACATCCAGCGTTTTATCAAAATTGTAAAATATAAAAAGTGTTGGTCCTAACAAGATTCCGTATGATTGTTATAAGATGACCAGATAAACACATGCCCATCATATACAAGTCAAACTCACGACCACGTGTTTAGACAATCTAAACACTAACCGTGTAACAGATGAATCTGATATAGAATTACAGTGGAGAATATTCTTACCCGTTTAACCCTTTCAAAGGTTATTTACATTCAAACAATACTTAGTGCTGTGTTGATAATAACAACCGTATTCATGTATCTAAAGTAAATCTTTCTTTTTCAGCTATTGAATAATCATGTATTTTGTTATGTTATGTAATTACCTTGTGCCACTTGAGAGGACTTACACAGGCAATGCCTGTTGTCCAATCCATTTCATTATTTGAATAAAATATTGTTTAAACCAACCCTTTCATCGGCAAACCCTTTACCCCCAATAGAGTGTTCCTAGTTTTGAAGACAGATGAGTACTTAACCCTTTACCTCATAGCCTGTTTCTAGTTTTGAAGACAGGTGACCACTTAAAGCAGGTTGAAAGTAAAGCAGAATGTGCCTTAAGGCACATTCTGCTTTACTTTCAGCCTGCTTTAAGCTAAAATCTGCTAGGCTGTATAAAATATTTGTAACGGTAATTGTTCATGAGGGTATAAACTGGAACTATTTTCTTCAGCGGAGCAATAAATTTAATACGCTAAAAGTCGCTTCTATGGGGGAAAGGGTTAACCCTTTTCCAAACAGATGCGTCTTTTAGCACATTCATTATTTTAATTTATTCCTCACCTGAAGAAAATAGTTTCAATTTATACAGCCGTGTATATGTACCAAAATAACTATATATTCTATATTCTAGCAGATGGCAACTTAAAGCAGACTGAAAGTAAATCAGAATGCTCCTTCAAAACTAGAGACGGGCTATTAGGTACATGTAAAGGATTGAAGGATTATGCTTTTTCTTCAATTCTGCTTTAATTAAGCTACCCTCTACTAGGATATAGAACATATTTATTTTGGTTCATTTATACATGTCTATGACCACAGGTACTTGACACATACTTTATTATCTATTAACCCCCCCCCCCCTTTTTAAAAAAAAAAATAAATAAATAATTTTTTTTTATTTTACTATACTTCTATTATAGATACAAGGTAAACAGCGCAATTCAACACCTAGTCTTTACTATCGACTTAAGCTGATGCTAAAATAGACTCGATCGCCGATATTCTCTTGTGGTACCCTCAGGAAATGATTAATTTATCAATATCTACTTTTTATTTCATCAAATTCCGTCAAATAACGCCACAGTATGTGAATTATAAAGAAAATAAGCATCAAAAAGTTTTATGTCGTTTTCATGATACATAGCAACGAATGTACATGTAGGGGTGATCTGTTATTTGTCCACAATAAACGGCCTATGCCACTGGAACTTTCACCAAATATTATAAATCATCTTCAAATGAAATATTATCAGTTTTATATAATTTACATAGAATGCAAAATTAAAAGAAACTTTACCTGTTTAATTTTGACCAATGAGATCGCTCCGTTCATTCAATTCATTCCGGTATTCAAAATGGCATTCACAATGAAATGAGTCTTTCACTTGTCAATTTCATGCCAAATTACATGTATATTTCATATAGCTGATAGTGAAGAGGGTCATGTTCCGACACAAACGCGTTTGCTCTAATGAAATTAGGTGAAAGTTCCAGCCGTAAAGGCCGTTACATGTGCAAACCGACTAGATTACCCCTTATTTTGGGCAATAAATTCTGTACCAAGAGAACGACATAAAACTTTTTGATGTAAATTTTCGTTATAATTCACGTACTGTGGCGTTATTTGACGGAACTTGATGAAATAAAAAGTAGATATTGATAAATTAATCCTTTCCCGAGGATACCACAAGAGAATATCGGCGATCGAGTCTATTTTAGCACCAGTTTAAGTGGATAGTAAAGACTAGGTGTCGAATTGCGCTGTTTACCTTGTATCTATAATAGAAGTATAGTAAAAAAAAAAAAAAAAAATATTTTTTAAGGGGGGGGTGTTAATAGATAATAAAGTATGTGTCAAGTACCTGTGTCTATGACTGTATAAATTCGAACTATGTTTTTAACTAGAAGAGTATATCATATACGCTAAAAGGCATTTCTATAGTGGGGAAGGGTAAAGCGCCAAATTCAAGTGAACTGTTTACCCCTTCATTGCCATATTGTCGTCTGCTTCAATATTGTTGTCTGCAATATTGTTAAAAACTGATATTTGAGGCAGTCTAACTGACATTTTTTCAAAACAAGTGGCAAACAGTTTTGATCCTGATCAGACGCCGCGTTACGCGGCGTCTGATTAGGATAAAAAATGTTTGGAAATGCGCTTGATGACGTCATTGAGAATGAAAGGGTTGACTCCGCCAAACACTCCACAGACTGTTACTAGTTTTGAAGACAGGTTGAGTACAGTAAAACCTCTCTATAACAGCCACTAATTTGTGTTAGTTATTAGGTGTTTATGACAGGTGATTGCTTAAAGCAAGGTGACAGTAAAACAGAAATCTCCTTTAGGAGATTTCTGTTTTACTGTCACCTTGCTTTAAGCTATCACCTGTCTTTTATACAATTTATTAGCCTTCTTTTAGTGGCTGTTATAGAGAGGTTTTACTGTACTTAAATCAGGTTGAAAGTAAAGCAAAATGCACCCTCAGCCTGATTTAATCTACCATCTACATGTACTATAGGATATAGAATATATTTGGTTTGGTACATGTTTATGAGTATATAAATTGGAACTATATGTTTCAATGGAGGGATAAATCAAAAGCTCTAAAAGGCGCTCCTGTATAGGGATGGGGTTAAATTCGCGACTTTTTGGTGGTTGTTTGTTTGTTGTTGTTTTGATGTGTTGTTGTTGTTGTTGTTTTGGGTTTATTTTTGTTTTTTTTTAAGGGTGGGAGGGGCAGAATAACGCCTTTTCCACTGTACATATACATGTCTATGTACCAGTAATGACAAAACCAGAATTAATCCTTTCCCGCCAAACTACATGTGTAATCATAATTGAACCCGTTACCTCCAAACGAATCATAAGGTTTTTGACCCCTCTATCACACATACTGTCGCCTGCTTCAATATTTGTTGTCTGCAAGATTATTTCAAAGTAAGTTTTAAGGATGTATGACTTAAGAAATATCGATACGAGAGTCAAACAGTTTAGATCCTGACCAGGCTTAGCGTAACGCGACTTTTAATCTGGATCCAAACTGTTTGTAAATTCGACTTTAGGTGACTAGACTCCGGCGATAACCCCTTAACATGACGTTATCAAATTTAAACTAATTCCGTCTGCTTTTATTACATGTAGATTTAAGGTTTTTTGACTGAAGGAAATAATGAAATGAGTGTCAAACAGTTTGAATCCTGATCAGACGCCGCGTAACGCGGCGTCTGATCAGGATCCAAACTGTTTGCAAATATTCATTGAACTCGGAGTAGGGCAGTGAAGCGGTTCAGAGCATGAGCATTAATGATCTACATGATCTGGCATACTATTATGTTAGTAGCACACTTTATTCTGCTGAAGAATGTTATAGCCTGCTTAAGAAGGGCTCCAGATAAGAGGGACTAAATAGAACAAATCTAACTTTCAGCACCAAATCCTATCGTGTTACTACTTATTAGAATCGTCTCGAAGAGACGATTCTAATGAATAGTGACACCACAGGGTATAATGCAGAAATAAAGATTTTAGTTTTTTAAATACTCCCTTTATCTTCAGCTCTGAATATCTCCGCGATTCACATTCTCAGTAATGCGATTATGGCTGTTCCTTTCAGAGTACGGATTAAAGGATTAATAGAAAACACTAGTCTATGTTATAGTCTATTTCAATGCAATACTCCGTACAGTGGAAAAAACGTTATTCTTTCCCGTTTAAACGCAAACGTACGCAAACGTAAAACACTTAAACGTGGAAAATAACAATTGTTTGACGTTTCTCACTATTTATTTTAATCTGAGTGGCAAACGGTTTGGAGCCTGATCAGACGCCGGGTTACCCGGCGTCTGATATGGCTCCAAACTGTTTGCAATGGAAAAAATAGTTTTAGCGTTAACGCTTTTATTGGGAAAGAATAACGTTTTCTCCACTGTAAATGTCAGCTGTCTGGACTAAGCTCGGGCTCCTCGAAAGAGGCTCGATCTTAGATCCATGCAGTTCTATGATCCAAACGTTTCCTGGAAAAATAATGTTTGAATTGTTTCGAATTTGTAAAATTAATCTTCAAATGATTTTTTAAGGCAAAGCCATATTTATATTTAAATTTAACTATAAAATTTTAAATGAAAGCATTATACTATACATTAACACGCATTACGCTGAACAGATATCGATCGTCGGGAGGTGGGAGCCTTCTATGATTCGCACCTTACGATTACCGATGTCTGGAAGAGTTTATTACCGGGCACAGCCCCCTCCCCACCCACCCCCACCACCACCACCACCATATTAGATATTAGTTCAAATTAGTTAAATTATAAAAACACGTGCCAGTTATTACTTATATTCTTTTGTTGTACCTCATATATTCTATACTATGTAGAATTCGAGTAATAAAAGTTCTGTTCTGTTCTGTTCTATAAATACAAACAACATAATATGTGCAAGAATGTACATTAAATTTCATTTAATTAAAAATGGTACCGCGCATTGGCATATAAAATACCAATCACTGAAATATTGCATTACTACATATACGCCGACTGTAAAAGCAGTTTAGAGAATCTAGTTTAACTTAGACTAAGATCACGACGAAATTCGGGGAACCGAAATCTCTGAGGAAATTCACAGATCCGCGCATGCTGTGTCATAAACAAAATCTATAGATCTTAATTCGATGCTGACTGTTTGCAACACTGTTTGTGTTTTTTGTAATGTACAGTAGAAAATACCTTATTGTGTCAAAGTTTATATGAAACTAATCGGGAACCAATGAAATGTAAAGTTTGAAAAGTTTTGCAAAGTCTGACAATTTTATTTTAGCTGTGTTGCAAACAGTTTGGAGCCAGATCAGACGCCGGGGTAACCCGGCGTCTGATCTGGCTCCAAACTGTTTGCAATGGAAATACTTGTTTTAACACAAACACGTTTATTGGGAGAGAATAACGTATTCTCCACAGAATATATCAACAGTAATCTAAACAATCTAAACAATCTAGGACATGCTTTCCTGAAGAAACAGAAACATTTGATTTCACCTAGCTTACATGTACCCGACCGACCGACAAGCCACAGTGGGGAATGTTTTATTCTTTCCCGCTTAAACTCAAACGAAGTGCAAACACAATTCACTAAAATGTAGAAATGTACAACGTTTTGACAATTCGTAAGTTTTATTTTGATCTGAGCTGCAAACAGTTTGGTGCATGATCAGACACCGGGTCATCCGACGTCTGATCTGTCTCCAAAATGTTTGAAAAAGAAATAACAGTTTTAGCGTAAACATGTTTATTGGGAAAGAATAACATATTCTCCATAGTATATATATCGACAGTAATCTAAGCGATCAAAGACATGCCTTCATGAAGAAGAGCAACATTTGATTTCTCCCACTGTTGTTTTACATTTTGATGGAAAAAACTAAAGGAGGAATGACAAACAGCTTGAATCCAGATCAGACGCCGCGTTACGCGGCGTCTGATCTGGATTCAAGCTGTTTGCAAATGTACGTCAATGTCCCTCCCTATAAAGACTCCCTCCAAACAACGCACATAATTGTTGTCTCCCATTGGATGTCGTTGTAGAGAGGGAGCGCTGTAATATACTGAATCCAATAAACGCGCTTGTGTTAAGACAGTTATATTCCTTTGTAAACAGGACCTCGGCGTCTGGTCTGGCTCAGCATTGTTTGCTACTCAGATTTAGAAGAACCGACACCGATTTCGGAACGCTGCCATTTTCTTAATGCATTTACATTTCTTCGAGTTGTGTTTAAAGACATTTCCTGACCTACTTTCGGTGGTAACACCAAACCAGGTATTACAGCATGTAGCTATATACAAGTTGTGCAGTTACTGTTATCTTGTCTAAGGATATACTTATTGAAGAGTCTCATGTGAGTCCCGTACCTTGAATTTGTTAGTTTGGTTAGAAAACCCCATTGAAAAAACATTGAGTGTGAGTATATCAGGGCCTCTCTAGACAACTTGATATTAGTGACATTGGCTAAGCACACTTTACTCCTGCATTACCTGTATTTTTACGCCTAATGTAAAAATGGGTGGGGGGGGGGGGGAGTCCATCAAAGGACTGAGGAAACGTCTTCAACGGGAAATATGTTTCTCTCGCTGAGCAACCGTGGGCGAAGTTTCATTTTATTCGGAAAGAACATATTTATGAATATCCGTTTATTATATAGGCACTGCTTGCCCGAGTCAACCCGGTTCCGCCACATGCCCGCCAACTTTGCCTGCAGGATCGGTAACCACGACGGCAGGAACAACTTCCGGTACAGGTTCAACTGCAGCACCACCTGTCATAGACGTTCGACTTCCGCTTTCGCTGGAACCCCTTTTGTACACGGTGGAGTTACAGCCTAACATGTACGCCCCACTACAGCCGGAACAGTTTACGTTCAGCGGGTCTGTGGAAATCCTGATGCTTTGTCGTGAAAATACCAGAGTGATAACATTGCACAGTAACAAGCTCAACATAACAGGTACATACATAATATCACATTGAGTGTCCCTTAATAGCGACTTCCTGTGTTATGTGACCCTAACAGTTCCTCCTATCACCTTTTCCTATTATGTTGAGACTAACAATTTAGCGATCAAACCGTGTTATGCGAATAACGACCCTAATTTGTAGATCAAAAGGTGATATATCCCTAATAAATGTACAGTGGAGAATCTGTTATTCTTTCCCGTTTAAACGCAAACGTACGCAAACGCAAAGCACTAAAACGTGGACAATTCTGATAATTCTTGTTTATCTTGGTGGCAAACAGTTTGCAAATAATAGTTTTAGCGTAAACGCGTTTATTGGGAAAGAATAACAGATTCTCCACTGTACCTGTTTGCAACGATCTTATAATATCAGGCCATTATCATTTGTTTTAGTTTTCAATACCTAATATTTACATCCACCTCATTCAAATCCATTGAATAAAGTGCCGTTCGATTCGTGCAAACGCAATTTTTCGAGAGGGCGGGACTTGTGGATTACGTTTCGACGATGAGTCGGGGCATATGCATTTTTCTTTCGCGAATTAATCTTTGGTACTTTAACAACAAACTTTTGGAGGATTTTTCAAAGAAATGTTCTTAACCGATCTATGCCTTCCTATTAGCGGAAACAATGATTCCCGACTAAAATTCTTCTTTTAATTATTAATGAGATAATTTGCAAGATAATTGATATACCTTATAAACAGTAGCTGTCTGCATTTCTTTATATTTACATTCACCCTGTAAAGTCTTTATGTAATCCTATTAAAAATTTGCAGGTCATCCCTCGATGAACCTACACTTCGAAACTGGTTTTAGCCAGTTCGGATTTCCCCCGTGCTATTCGTGGACTTCTTCAAATACACTACATCGGGCACTTAACACTAAGCTCCCATTGGTCGACGGTCATATGACACTAGCGGAGTGATACAGACCCATAGGTCGTTGCCATCGCGTTGCTATGTGTGTAAATGGGTTAAGAAAACAACCGCGACCTGTATTTTTAGAATGTGCTTTGGCAATAGATATTCAAGTTGCACTGTTATTTGTTTGCCTTGTAAGTCTTTTCCATTCACAGATAGAAAGTTTACTGGAAAAAATCCTGAATTTTTAATACAGTTACAGTACATGTAGTTGGGACTACTTTCTCACCATATTTAGAAACTGGAATGGCTATTACATCGGCATTACATCTATCAAACCTCTTTGACCGGTATATGATAAATTCTTATACAGAAAAACAAATCTGGCCAATAAACACGTTAAATTGACAAGACAGAAAATATAAATATAAATATAAGGAATAAACAACATCTCTTTGCCGCTCATGACGGTATGACTACATTAGCTTCGGGGATAAATTTTTCGTAAACGCCCTTTGGGCGTTTACGAAATTTACCCCCTGCGAAGCTAATGTAGTCATACCGTCATGAACGTCAAAAATATGTTGTTTATTCCTATAATGTCAATAAAAATCGATATGTGTATTCTACTTTAAAAATGACGTCACTTCAAAATGACGGCATTTTCGCGCCCAACTGTAATGTTGATTACCTTAGAATGTAAACAATGGAACTTATTGTTTGCACTCGAATGTACACATCTTCAGTAATTCGGTCATGGCTGTTCCTTATAGGGTACACATTATTCGTGTTATCAACCTATAATATGGATTTAACATACAAGCGTACTAACAAATTGTTAATTTGATATTAGAAATTACAGCAAATACATTGTAAATATAAGAAATAAACTGCTTTTTTTGACGTTCAATCGGAATAAACGACAGAAAATTATCGGCAAATGTATCATGAATCGCTTGCGCGATTCGTAGTATTTGTCGATAAATTTCTGTCGTTAATTTCGCTTGAACGCCGAAAAAATCAGTTAATTTCTGAATTGGTGAAAACGCATTTGTTTGCGTGTCAGATGTCGATCAGAAAGATTAAAATAAAAAAAGATCATGATGCTATAAAGGAAACAGAATCCAGCATCCATCATCCAAAGCCGGCGAAAGTTTTGGAGTGAGCAAAACACCGATTCAAACGCAATCACGAAATTATTATTAAAATCGTACATAATGATGTTCACTAGTATGATATTTATCCTGTGAAACCAGCAAACCTAGCGTACAGTGGAGAATCTGTTATTCTTTCCCAATAAACGCGTTTACGCTAAAACTATTATTTGCAGTGCAAACAGTTTGGAGCCAGATCAGACGCCGGGTAACTCGGCGTCTGATCAGGCTCCAAACTGTTTGCCACCAAGATAAACAAGAATTATCAGAATTGTCCAAAAGTTGTTCTTTTCTACGTTTTAGTGCTTTCCGTTTGCGTACGTTTGCGTTTAAACGGGAAAGAATAACATATTCTCCACTGTATGTGATCACCTGTCTTATAAGGATACACTGTAATCTTCTCAAATTATAATACAGCTTTCCCTCTCTACAACGACATCCAGTGGGAGACAACAATTATAATTGTGCGTTGTTCAGAGGGAGTCGTTATAGGAAGGGAAATTGAAGTACATTTGCAAACAGCTTGAATCCAGATCAGACGACGCGTTACGCGGCGTCTGATCTGGATTCAAGAAGTTTGTCACCCGTTATTATAATTATTCAATCAAAATGTAATTTTGAGAAAAAACAGCAGACGACAATTTGAAGCAGACGATGTTGCAGCAGTAAAAGTGTTAAACATTTTGTCTTGTTTGGGGAACAGCCGCAAGGGTCGTTGTAAGGAATGAGTCGTTGTTGGGAGGGCCGTTGTAGGGAGGGAGCACAGTATACATTTGTAGTATATTTTACCTTAATGCAGGACAAAAGTAATGCAGAAGGATCCTATAGGAGTTTTCTGTATTAAGGTTGTACTATATTTATCGGTTGCCTGTCTTAAAACCAACACGATTCTTCATTTAGTGGTGACTTGATTTACTGGTACATGTAGAATACAGTGGAGAAAACGTTATTCTTAACCGTTTAAACGCAAACGAAACGCAAAGGCAAAGCACTAAAATGTAGAAAATAACATATTTTTGATTATCCTGACTATTCATTTTAGATCTAATCTGAGTGGCAAACTATTTGGAGCCTGATCAGACGCCGGGTTACCCGGCGTCTGATCTGGCTCCAAACTGTTTGCAATGGAAATATTAGTTTTAGCGTAAACGCGTTTATTGGGAAAAAATAACGTTTTCTCCACTTAAGTAGCAGCAGTAACAGTATTAGTGGAAGAAGTGGAACATGTAGCGGTAGAAGTATTAGTAGTAGTAGTAGTAAAAGTAGTAGTAGTAAAAGTAGTGCAGACCTTGATTATAATGCTTAAATAGGAGTCCTATGTTTAGGTCTGTCCAGTTTGCATAGGACATATAGGATCTGTCATGATTCGATGTTTAAGAACAGCTGATCTCAAACGAGTCTAGAATTAAAATGTGCCATTCAGATTAAATAAAGTATTCAGAAGAGTAAAACAATGCCATTTTACGCATTTTTTCCTCAGTGCATTTCCGTTTTGTTTGCGTTAAAACGGGAAAATTAACGCCATCTCCACTGTATTATTCTTCTCCACTGTATGACGTCACATAAATATGACGCCAGAATAACGTCTTTTCCACTGTATGACGTCACATAGCTATGACGCCAGAATAACATATTTTCCACTGTATGACGTCACATAACTATGACGCCAGAATAACATATTTTCCATTGTATGACGTCACTCACTAGCCTGACGACAAAATAACGTATTCTCCTTTGTACTATGTTGTATAGGATCGATTCGGGTGACGGAGGAAAACGGGGTGTCAGATCTGTACGATATGCACGAGTTTGATCTAGAGAGACAGTTCCTCAAGATTCACACCAGCCAAGATATGGTAGCTGGGCGGAACTACAGTGTTGACGTCACGGCATTCGTTGGCCCTCTAGTGGCAGATTTAGCAGGGCTATACCTCAGCTCATATACACGGGGGAATGAAACCGTGTAAGTACTTTGACACATTCACTGCAATGACGTCAACATTCACTGCGATTGTGTCATCAATTTTTGATAAATTTCGTTAGTCTGCTTAAGTTTTACATAGGTATTTTAATATAAGAAATATTGAAATAAATGTCAAACAGTTTGAATCCTGACCAATATACTCGTGACTTGGGTTCAATTAGTGAAATTTATTGACAAGTCCAGTTCCAATTAAGTCTAGTCAATTTGTGACACTGTAAACCAAGGTTGCAGCTTAAATAAGATGAAAGTTGAACAGAAAGCTCCTTCAGGAACTTTCTATTTTACTTTCACCTTACTGAAGCTGTGACCTGCCTTAAACAGTAAATAATTAACATTATTTAGTGATCGAAATAGATGGGTTTCACTGTATGCGTTCACAGTAAAACCTCTCCATTACGACCACGAAAATGAAAGTTAACATATTGTATACAAATCAGATGGCAGCTTCAAACAAGGTGACAGTAAATCAGAAAGCTCCTAAAGGAGCTTTCTGTTTTACTGTCACATTGCTTTCAACAGTCACCTTTCGTAAACGTATACATGTAATAATTTATACAGAATATTGATCGTAAAACAGAGGTTTTACTGTATATGTAAATTGTTGTGTATTCGCCATTGTTCATGTAAATTGCCCTTTCAGTCATATAGCTACCACACAGATGCAGCCTACAGACGCCCGAAAAACATTCCCGTGTTATGATGAACCTGCGATAAAAGCCGAGTTTGACGTCACACTGGTACGAAAAAGTCACATGACCTCAATAGCGAACATGCCATTGGACGGGACGCCCGAAAACAGGTGACGTCATACTGAATCGCAAAGCACCATGTGAAACTTCGGGCTCGTCAAAAAATGGCATTAGGTGTCCACATTATATCAGCTGGTCTGTCTATGTCAATTAAAAACTTGAAATTTTGAATAGTTGGAATGGAGGGAAAGTTATCCTTTCACAATGAAAAAAAGTTGTCCTGTTTAAACAACAGAAGTATGACCACAATATTATGAAACGTTAATACATATATTAAATCCGAGATCGCTCTCAAATACTTCACTAGTCAAATCGACCAAATGCTTGAGAACGACCTAGTGTGATGTAGCGTTTGAGTTGAGTCTGAAATAGATCTCAAGCATTTAACTGGTTAGACTTGAGCAAACTTAACGCAAATCCAATCCAAGAAATGTATTTTACCTGACATTGGGCGTTGTTTTTATCTTTCCTTTTTAATTTCTATTTTTAATATTTGAGAGTTCATTTTAATCTAGGAAGCAAACAGTTTGGTGTCGGATAACATGGCGTCTGATCCGGGTCCTAATTATTAGCAATGGACATACGGTTTTACAAAATACGCGTTTATTGGGAAAGATTAACATTCCTTCCCCTGTATCAACGTTTGAGCAGGATTTAAACTATTTGTTCTTTATGTCAACGTTTTCTCAATGAAAACAGCTTAACTACGGACAGTTTTATCAAACACTGAAATGTTAAAGTAATACTTGTTTTAATTCGAGATAAACGGACCAGATTGATACAATGCTGAAATTTAGATTATTATTACACAATGACGCCATTTCCGGCAATATAGCTTCAGAAACTGTTGCTCCTTATTTCAGATACCTTGCTACTACTCTAATGGCCCCTATAGATGCGAGAAAAGCCCTGCCGTGTTTTGACGAGCCCGGGCTTAAGGCAGAGTTTGACATAACTCTTGTTAGGAAAGAGCCCAAAGTCTCTATCTCAAATATGCCTCTTCTTAACGTACAGCCCAGGTGAGCTGCATGACACATTGAGTCACGTGGTCTGCATCCATAGCACATCAATTCACGTGGTCTGCATACAGAGCACATTGAGTCACGTGGTCTGCATCCATAGCACATTGAGTCACGTGGCCTTCAGTCATGTCACATTGAGTCACGTGGTCTGCATCCATAGCACATTGAGTCACGTGGTCTGCATCCATAGCACATTGAGTCACGTGGTCTGCATCCATAGCACATTGAGTCTCGTTGTCTGCATCTATAGTACATTGAGTCACGTGGTTTGCATCCATAGCACATTGAGTCTCGTGGTTTGCATCCATAGCACATTTTAGTCACGTGGTCTTCAGTCATGACACATTGAGTCACGTGGTCTGCATCAATAGCACATTGAGTCACGTGGCTTTCAGTCATGACACATTGAATCAAGTGCTTTGTATCCATAACACATTGAGTCACATTGTCTGCATCCATCGCACATTGAGTCACGTGCTTTGTATCCATAGCACATTGAGTCATGTGGTCTGCATCCATAGCGCATTGAGTCACGTGGTCTGCATCCATAGCACATTGATTCTCGTAGACTGCATCCATAGCATATTGAGTCACGTGGTTTGCATCCATAGCACATTATGTCACGTGGTCTGCATCCATGGCACATTGAGTCACGTGGTCTGCAAGCATGTCACATAATACATTTATCTTCAATAGACTAGATCGGCTATAGGCAAATCATCGATGATCACGAGACCATATATCTATCTTCGAAGAAAACCTTATTATTTCCCTATTTATTAACGCGTTTACGCTAAAACTATTATTTCTTTTAAAAACAGTTTGGAGCCAGAGCAGACGCCGGGTAACCCGGCGTCTGATCAGGCTCCAAGCTGTTTACCACCAAGATAAACATGAATTATCAGAATTGTCCAAAAGTTGCAATTTTCTACGTTTTAGTGGCTTGCGTTTGCGTTTCGTTTCTCCACTGTATAATACGCAAACAAAATTGTGCTATACACGTCTATGCTGTAGGTTGATAATTTAATATGCTACAGACAGGTAATCCGGTGCATCGTTATCTACAGGGCTGCCATTTCTCCGGATTTTTCCGAAATCTTCGGATTTTTATCCTAGCAGATGATAGCTAAAGGCAGGCTGAACGTAAAGCAGAATGCGCCTTAGGGAGCATCCTGCTTTACTTTCAGTCTCATTTAAGTGGCCACGCGTCTTCAAACTAGAAATAAACTGTGGGGGTAAAGGGTTAAAGGTACAATTCGTAAAATTGTGTTCGCGGAAAAATTGAAAATTTTCGAATTTTTTATGATCAATTTATTGCAGCTCTGTGGCTACAGAACTCGTCCATTGATTTTATAATTTACCGATGGTTTTAGATAGTTGAAAATGATTTACTATCAGTTTGCCCTTAATGGTATTTGATTGTCGTTTTATGGTGCATATTGATGTATGTAGTACGAATTCATTCTTAAATTAACGTATATCATTATTGGTTGTCTGAGAGAAGAGTTCGATACATCTTCCACTATGGAGTCTTTCTGACCGTCGACCAGTAGGAACTTAGCACTGTGTGCCAGATGAAGAAGATATCTATGGCATGTCACATTAAGCCACGTGGCCTGCATCCATTATAGTTTGAGTCACGTGGTCTGCATCGATAATACCTTGAGTCATGTGGTCTGCATCCGTAATTTCTTGGGTCACGTGGTCTGCATCCGTAATACCTTGAGTCACGTGGTCTGCATCCATAATATCTTGATTCATGTGGTCTGCACCCATAATATATTGAGTCATGTGGTCTGCATCCATAATATCTTGAGCCACGTGGTCTGCATCCGTAATACATTGAGCTACGTGGTCTGCATCCATAATATCTTGAGCCACGTGGTATGCATCCATACTATCTTGAGCCACGGGGTCTGCATCCGTAATACATTGAGCCACGTAGTCTGCATCTGTAATGTCTTGAGTCACGTGGTCTGCATCCGTAATACCTTGAGTCACGTGGACTGCATCCGTAATACCTTGAGTCATGTGGTCTGCACCCATAATATATTGAGTCATGTGGCCTGCATCAATAATATCTTGAGCCACGTGGTCTCCATCCGTAATACATTGAGCCACGTGGTCTGCATCGATAATATCCTGAGCCACGTGGTCTGCATCCATACTATCTTGAGCCACGTGGTCTGCATCCGTAATACATTGAGCCACGTGGTCTGCATCTGTAATATCTTGAGTCACGTGGTCTGCATCCGTAATATCTTGAGTCATGCTGTCTGCATCCATAACATTTTGAGACACGAGACTTTAACATAATGAGTAAAATGTTCTTATATCACTGCTATTAATTGTTTTTTACTTTGACAGTTTCGGTGACTGCTGTCACCTGTCTCAAAAATCCAATTGGATTTTTGAGAAAGGTGACAGCAGTCATCGAAATTGTCAAAGTAAGAAAAAAATTCAATAGTAGTGATATCAGAACCTTTTACTCATATGGACTTACCTACTAATTGAACTCTTTCAATGACAATACTTTAACGTCTGACGCATTTATTGGGAACTGTTTACCTCGTCTCTATGTATTACATGTCACATCAATGACTCTTATGAAATTTTAGATTGATGTTTAAAATAACACCTTAACAAATTCAATCTATATCTGGTTTGTTTTTCCTATTATTTAAAAAGCTATTCCCAATGCACAGATTTTAAATTCCGTGGGTATATATCACAATGACAAACAGTAAATATCCTGTTCAAATAGCTCTTTTAGGAGCCTTCTGATATGAATTTTTACCTCTTGCATTAAGGAAGTCCTATGACCAGGGTCGTCAATATTTGTCTAATTCCTCCATTTGCATGTGTATATTGTATGTATATGATTATTATTCTCGTCGTAAGTGTCGAATTAGTTAAAAACAGAAGCCACAACGCGTCTTAACGGTGAGTAAATTAGCCACATTATATAATTATTGTGATATACTAACATGTATTTACAATACAAGGCTGTATTATAAAACCGAGGAAAATGCACCCTTTCTCTTCCAAGCTCTACAGGGCTGCCATTTCTCCGGATTTTTCCTAAGTATTCAGATTTTTATCCTAGCAGATCGTAGCTTAAAACAGGCTGAACGAGTACATACTTGGAATGAAAGTCTTGTATGCCCTTCTTTAAGTGACGAATGTTAAATTTAGGTTTAGGTGGTAAAAGATGGTTATTGGAAATAGAACGAAATCCGGATATCGATAATATCAAAAATTAATTCTTTCCATTTTGAAAGAGCGTCATTTTCAGCATGTTCTCTTCGGCACCAGTTGGTACTATAATTATTCAAAGCTTCAGAAATATGATTACGGCAAGTATCGAAATCAATTAAGGCAGGTAATCTAAATTTAGGTGCGAGCAGACGATATCATGATGGTGGATGTTTTGGACGAGTTATGACGTCATAATGGTGTCGACAGGGTCTAGAAGACGATAATTAATAATATAATTACTGTTTTGTTTTCTTTTTTAGAGGGGATGACTGGTTTGCGGATAAGTTCCAGCGTACGCCGAAAATGTCAACATACCTCTTAGCATTCATCATCTGTGACTTTGACTACTTAGAAAATACTACAAAGAACGGTGTCACAGTAAGTTGTATATATTATATTTCTGAAACTTTGAGTATATGGAAAGTATTACATAGAACGGTGTCACGGTAAGTTATATACCTGTGACTTTGAGTATATAGAAAATGCTACAAAGAACGGTGTCACGGTAATGAATATATCTGTGACTTTGAGTATAAAGAAAATACTACAAAGAACGTTGTCACGGTAAGTTGTATATATTATATTTCTGTGACTTTGAGTATATGGAAGGTATTACATAGAACGGTGTCACGGTAAGTTATATATCTGTGACTTTGAGTATATAGAGAATATTGCATAAAACGGTGTCACGTTAAGTTATATATCTGTGACTTTGAGTATATAGAAAATACTACAAAGAACAGTGTCACAGTAAGTTATATATCTGCGACTTTGAGTATATAGAAAATACTACAAAGCACGGTGTCACGGTTAGTTATATTTCTGCGACTTTTAGTATATAGAGAATACTACAAAGAATGGTGATACGGTAAGTTATATTTCTGTGACTTTGAGTATATAGAAAATACTACATAGAACGATGTCACGGTAAGTGATATATCTGTGACTTTGCGTATATAGAAAAAAACTACAAAGAACGGTGTTACGGTCAGTTATATTTCTGTGACTTTGAGTATATAGAAAATACTACAAAGAACGGTGTCACGGTAAGTTATATATCTGTGACTTTGAGTATATAGAAAAAGTATATAGAAAATACTACATAGAACGGTGTCACGGTAAGTTCTATATCTGTGACTTTGAGTATATAGAAAAAAACTACAAAGAACGGTGTCGTGGTAAGTTATACATCTGTGACTTTGAGTATATAGAAAATATTAAAAAGAACGGTGTCACGGTAAGGTATATATCTGTGACTTTGAGTATATAGAAAATACTACAAAGAACGGTGTCACGGTAAGTTATATGTCTATGAATTTGAGTATATAGAAAATTGTACAAAGAACGGTGTCACGGTAAGTCATATGTCTGTGACTTTGACTACTTAGCAAATACTACAAAGCAAGGTGTCACGATAAGTTATATATCTGTGACTTTGAGTATATAGAAAAAACTACAAAGAACGGTGTCACGGTAAGGTATATATCTGTGACTTTGAATATAAAGAGAATATTATATAGAACGGTGTCACGGTAAGTTATATATCTGTGACTTTGAGTATAATTATAGAAAATACTACAAAGAACGGTGTCACGGTAACGAATATACATGTGACTTTGAGTATATGGATAATATTATAAACCATGTCACAGCAGATTGTGTATCTGTCACTCTGAGTAAAAGGAAAATACTACAAATAACGGTGTCACAGTAAGTTTTAAATCTGTGACTATGAGTATAAGGAGAATATTATAAAGAACGGTGTCACAGTAAGTTTGATATATATAACTTTGAGTACATGGATAATACTACAATGAACGGTGTATCGGTAAGTTTTAAACCTGTCACTTTGAGTACATAGATATTATTACAACGACGATGTCACGGTAAAAATTATATCTTTTACTTTTGAGTACAAACATACATGTACATAATACTGCATGGAACGGTGCTACTGTAAGTTCTATGCGTACATCTTACTTTGAACAATGATACAACCAATGGTGTCACGATAATTGTATAGAGGTTGCTACAAATAATAAGATAAATGATAAATATTTAATATCGACCTCAAACCCAAGTATTAAATATCTTACATTAACTATAACCATACTGCTACCGGCACACGTTATCAAGTATGGCAAAATGCGTCAAAAGGCGCATCATTCGGCATTACTTTCAACATACTCTAAGCTACTATAGACGCTATTTCTTACAGTACAGATTCATGACTGTATCGAACGGGACTATTTTCTTTATTTAAGAAATGAGTTAAATGCATAAAAAGGGAGATTTATTGAGTAATTGACTAAAACCACAACACATAACGCCCTTTTCGTTGTTTATTGAAACGAATGTGTTGTATATAAAACAATACTCGATCGGCCTTATCTGTCGTCAGATACAGCGCCCCTCTCTATAACGACACCCAAAGGGAGACACAAATTGTGTGCGTTGTTCAGAGGGAGTCGTCACATGGAGGGAAATTGGTTTACATTTGCAAATAGCTTGAATTTTTACGCGGCGTCTGATCTGGATTCAAGCTGTTTGCAACACGTCATTAATTTTTTTCTGTCAAAATGACCAATATGTTACTTTGAGAAAAACAGCAGACGGACAACTTTCAGCAGACGATATTGCAAAAGTCAAAGCGTTATACATAATTGTCCTGTTTAATAGGGAATTGCGGCAAGGGTTGTTGTAAGAAGAGCGTCGTTGTATGGAGGGCCGTTGTAGGGAGGGAACGCTGTACTTTCTTTTTACATGAAGAACCAACACGTCTTCATCAAGCATGGATGTATCATCCAATGAGTGTTTTTTCCCATTATAGTTCGATTTATGATAATGCTGATTTACCACTTGTCATTTCAAAACCCTAACAATGTTTAATGTTCAAACAAATACATGAATTTATTATCAAATGAGTGTTTTATTCCGTCATAGCTCGATTTATGGTAATGTTGATTTACCACTTGTCATTTCAATACCCTTACAATGTTGAATTTTCAAAACGGATTGTTCTATTTCTGATAAATTCCCAGTCCACAATGTTTTGAGGTGTACTGTATGTCACACACTTTATAAAAGAATGGCAAACAGTTCTTACCCATATCACATAAGTCTTTAATCCTTTTCCCCATAACACGCCGTTTAGCGCATTTAATTTTTTTCTTCTATTGAAGAAATAGTTCTAATTTGTATTTTTGAACTTATACCATAATTTGTCCTAAAAAAGAAGCTTAAAGCCTTAAGACACATTCGTCTTTACTTTCAACCTACTTTGGGTGGCCTCATGTCTTCAAAACTAAAAACAGGCTAAAGGGTAAAGGTTGAAGGAGCCATCTGATATGGTTATACACTGTTTGCAAAAGATGGATATATCCGACTTCACCACGGTAAGGGTAAAGTGAAACATTTGAGAATTTATTACATGTCGTATTATTCTGCCGAAAGTACATATGTAAGTGTTTTGATAGAGTGCAGTGGTAAGGTCATTGAATAATAAAACCCATTGTTTAACTCATAGAATTGAACATAAGTGACACGTCTAATATGTTCCTTAACCCTTTACCCCATACCTTTTTCAAGTTTGGAAGACAGGTGACCTCTTAAAACAGGTTGAAAGTAAAGCAGAATGCGCCTTAAGGCGCATTCTGCTTTACTTCCAGCCTGTTTTAAGCTATCATCTGCTAGGATTTAGAAAATATTTCTAATGGTACATTTCCATTTAAATTGGAACTATTTTCTTTGGAGGGGGAATAAGTTAAATGTGCTAAAAGGCGCTTCTATGAGGTAAATGGTTAACAAACAATCAGCCTATGAAGAGTACACTCCTCTTACAAACAATGAACCGATGAAGAGTACTGAAAACAAAATATGATCGCGAGAGATTCAAAGTCATCATTTAACCCTTTCTCTTTCATTGACGCTTAAAAGTGCGTTTGCAAATAATTTGAATCCTGATCAGACGCCGCGTGATGCGGCGTCTGCTCAGGATCCAATTTGTTTGACACTCGTAGTTTTTAACCTTGAAACAATATTGCAGACACAAGACAAAGCAGGAACAGCCTGCAACGGTGCAGGGATAAAAACTCACGAACTATTTGGCAGTTAAAGGGTTAAAGCAGGACAATGGCAATATGCTAACCTTGTATAACTATTATTATTATACCCGATTTACAAGAGTTGTGCGTTCAAAAGTGCTATGTGGCCGTTTATAAAAAACTTCAATTCTCGTATTCCTTTATTGTTCGAAAACATAACTCTTGTTCGCTTCAACCATTCAGCAATTAACCATTGGGCTCTCTAAATATACAAAATTATTTCCCGCTTGTTCCCAAAACAAATATTCCTATGCAAACACGTTTGAGCAAGATCAGACACAAAATGAGTAAATCAGCTATTCATAGTTTGATAAATTGGCTATATGTTCAAGACTTTTGTGACATTTTACATCACATTCACTCATTGCATTTCATTAAGTCCTTTCGTTTTGTTTGAATAAAAAATAATAATATCTATCTCCTTCTCTGTGATGTCACAGACAACGTCGTCATACTTCAAACAATAACCTCACCTGAAAGGTACGCCAGTATACTTTCTATTCACAGTATAGGGCGTGGTCAAGACCGGAAGCCATTAACCAGGCTCCATACTCTCTCCAAGTCGGTGTGGACATCTTAGACTACTTTGAAGAGTACTTCAACGTAACATACCCTCTGCCAAAACAAGGTACATGTAATATCACGTATTCAACAGCTGTTTGTTGCTATTGGATATTAATGCGTGATACGGAATAAAAAGTAGGTCCTTACAATTCCGTTTATTTACTCGGTTTTAGGGCAACTGAAAGCGAGAAAGAAAATCAAGCACGATTGTTGGTAAAGATGGGGAATTCTATCCCAACGGATGGTCTGTTCCTGTCGGAAACACGATAAAACTCGTTTCAAAAGAGGAACAGGACAACGTCGGGTATAGAATCCCTCATCTTTACCAAAAAACCCTGTTTCAGTCTATTATTATAGATATGGTAACCATTTCTGACTTTGGTCATTATAGATATGACATCAAGTCCTGACTGTTGTTATTATAGATATGATAGCCATTCTTGACTTTAGTAATTATAGATGTAATAACCAGTCCTTACTTTAATTACTATAGATATGATAGCCAGTCCTGACTTTGGTTATAATAGATATGATTGTCATTGATGACTTTGGTTAATATATATATTATTGTCATTGCTGACTTTGGTTATTATAGATATGATTGTCATTGATGACTTTGGTTAATATATATATTATTGTCATTGCTGACTTTGGTTATTATAGATATGATTGTCATTGATGACTTTGGTTATTATAGATATTATTGTCATTGCTGACTTTGGTTATTATAGATATGATTGTCATTGATGACTTTGGTTATTATAGATATTATTGTCATTGCTGACTTTGGTTATTATAGATATGATAGCCATTCCTGACTTTGCTGCTGGTGCTATGGAAAACTGGGGCCTGATCACGTACAGAGAGACGGCCATGTTGTACGAGCCCGGAGTATCTTCTGAAGGGAACAAACAACGTGTCGCCATAGTAGTGTCCCATGAGCTTGCCCATCAGGTAAAATAAACAGTGACATATAGTTTCATTCACCCCATCTCTTTCCGTTGGAAAAATATACTGACGTTTAATTCTCTTAGATGCAATTTCTCTAGGAGTCGGAACTTAGGGTAATGTCCCCTCTAATTAATTTTCAAACTCTAACATATTATTATGTTACAGAGGGCGTTTCAACTTTGCTAAAGCTGATCTATCAAGTTTGTGTCTTCTATGTACTTATCTCATTTTCTACATTATTTCTCCTTCAAAAACTAGAAGGATGAGATTTGTTCATAACAACTATAAAGAGAAAAAATAATGGAAATATAGAAAAAGAACTGAATGATTTCGGCGTTCAATCGAAATAAACGATAGAAATCGATTGGCAAATACCATGAATGGCGCGTTTTCTGCACTTTCAGCCAAGGATTAACGGTCAGAAATCTAGGTTTAAGGACACCTTCTTAAAAATGAAGGGCATGGGTCCGGCCGGTCTATGTACTGGTATTCAATTACAATGTTTACTCAAGATGAATTGTGAGTGAAACATTAAGAGACACATAATTCATTAGTTATGACCGAATTTTTCTATTATTAGATATGACATATGTTTTAGTATAGTTTTTATCAAAAACGCTATGAATGAAGTTCGATATAAATCTATAGAATTGTAGAACTATGCGAAAATCTACGATCAGCAGGATAAGGTTTAAATTGTTGTTTTGCATGTCTGTAGTTGATAGTGGTTTAGTAGTTAGGCTATACTTTAAATAAAAGCAATTGTTATTGTTCTTTTTCACTTTTTAATCCAAGGTATTTTTGAAAATCTCAGTCCATACATTTTGCTCACCCTTCTACAACATTACTTCCACCACGCACTTCGCTGAATGTCTTTTGTAATGAACATTCTCGTTTAGTGTTATCTGTTTCTGATTTGTTACAGTGGTTTGGTAACCTAGTAACGCCTTCGTGGTGGGATGATCTATGGCTGAACGAAGGATTTGCTAGCTACGTGGAGTATATGGGGGTCGACTTCGTGCATCCAGACTGGAAAATGGTGAGCTGATCTAATCGTAACTGCTCGCTAAATCCCGCATTTCGTTAGCTTTGTGTAATCGTATCATCTCGGATAAATAATTGGAAAAAGGTTAAAATTAAGTATGGGGATTTATGTTAATATAAAACAAGAGTGTCAAATATTTGGAGCCACGCAGTGTCTTTTTTGGAGTCAAACTACTTGCACTATCAGTGTAAACAATATGTGAAAAAAGTATTATTAGTTTGAAGACTCTTAAGGTAATATTTTGACAAAATGGTTAACAGTGTGGTCGCCTATTGCACCGAACAATGCTTTCTTTGTGTTTTTCAGTTCGAGCAATTTGTCGTCATCGACCTACAAGACGTGTTTAATTTTGACGGTCTTATTTCGTCACATCCGGTTTACGTGCCCGTGGCCCATCCAGACGAAATAAACGAAATTTTCGACAGAATTTCATACGGGAAGGTATAAAGACAAATTCAATTGTTATGATACTTAGTGTTTACAGTGGAGAAAACGTTATTCTTTCCCAATAAACGCGTTTATGCTAAAACTATTAGTTTGGATGCAACCCGGCGTCTGATAAGGCTCCAAACTGTTTGCCACCAAGATAAACATGAATTATCATAATTGTCCAAAAGTTGTACTTTTCTACGTTTTAGTGCTTTGCGTTTGCGTACGTTTGCGTTTAAACGGGAAAGAATAACGTTTTCTCCACTGTTACTCACTAAAACTTTTAATAAACAATTCCAATTTCTAACTTAGTGTAGCTCATTTTCGGCTTTATGTATTTATGCTTTATTTTGACAATAAATGTGTATCTACTGCAAAATGACAAACAGTGTAAACCCTGATCAAAGAGTTCCTACTAGAGACCTGTGGACAGAGTACATGTATAAACTGTCTGCACAGGACAAGTGTATCATTTACAGGTAGGCTGTTTGTAAATAACGACTATAATCGTTGTTATAATTTAATACGTCAATTATCCAATTACCCAATAGGTACGCCTTTTTACGCTTTCAATTGTGTATCCACTTGGGAAAATAGCTTCAATTTATACAGTTATGAAACAGCATAAGAACTATTTTCAATATTCTTATGGTACCTTAACCCATTCCACCCTAGCGACGAGTATAAGCGTAATTTACAAACAGTGTACCTGTGAGAATTACACTTGTCTCAAGCAAACAGTGTAGACGCTGATCAAGGTCTTCACTGTTTGTAATTTTGCAATATATTGTTAAAATCAACACAAAATAGTAAAGAATGAACTGAACTTAATTTGGTATTGGAATTACCCACTTAAAGTTTGAGGGGTGCATGAGTTGATGCAGACTGCCAAAAGGAGAAGATATTGTTTTAAGGCACACTCTGTTTTACTTTCAACCTGCTTTTAGTAATCACCTGTCTTCAAAATTAGAAACAGGCTATGGGATAATTGGTTATATTTGATTTTGAAAGACATTTTACGTTAATGTTGAGAAAAATCTATTTCTCTCTATTCCTTACCCCGTCTCTCTTTCATATTCATGTTTCCCATATATCTTAATCTGTCATCGTGTTCCTTCTCTCTCTCACTCCACCTCTGTCTGTATCTGTGTCTTTCTGTGAGTCTCTGTCACTGTCTCTCTCGCACTTTCTCTATCTTAAATTACCCTTCCATGATCAGATTTTTCGTTAGAGTTTTAAGGATGTATAACTGACTTCATTTTAAAACAAGTGGAAAACAGTTTTGATCCTGATCAGACGCCGCGTAACGCGGCGTCTGTTCAGGATCAAAACCGTTTGCAAATGCGCTCCATGATGTCATTGAGAGTGAAAGGGTTAAACTCACAGTTACACATTTACTCTTCAATTTCCATTTTGCAATTGCCTTTATGTATTAGTGTTTTCTTCTGACCTGCCGGAGTTATTTTTAGATTGGATTCTAAAACTTTAAAAGGGATGATCATCACCGTACTCGTTGATTTCCGTACAGTCAGCCAGGGCTCCGGAAAGCTGTATTTATTGTACGTAATGTACAGTAGAGAAGACATTATTATTTCCCGAATAAAGGCAAGCACAATGCACTAAACTGTTGAAAATTAATTATATCTTTTTAAATCTGGGTGGCAAACAGGTTGGAGCCTGATCAGACGCCGGGTTACCCGCCGTCTGATCTGGCCCCAACCTGTTTGCAATGGCCATACTAGTTTTACCATAAACACGTTTATTGAGAATGAATATCATATCAGTAAAATTAGCGCAGCTGTCTCGTGCTGCACGAGGATCATGCTTATCTCAAGTTGGAAAGTGTACGATTATATAGATCCGATGTTACCCTGTTATCTATTTACAATTATGAACTATTCTGTTCTAAAAATAACTCCGACAGGTCAAAAAAATCGGACAATACACGTATGCTTGTCAACAGTACAGTAGAGACAACGTTATTCTTTTCCGTTTAAGCGCAAACTAAACGCAAACTAAACGCAAACGCAATACACTAAAATGGGCAAAAAATACAATTTTTTTTATGTTTTTAACTTTTTTTTTAATCTGAGTGGCAAACGGTTTGGGGCCTGATCTGATCTGGATCCAAACTGTTTGCATTGGAAATAATAGTTTTAGCGTAACGCGTTTTAGGTAAAGATTAACGTTTTCTCCACTGTATCTCTTAATATCGTATACAGACAAACACAGACGCGATTCTAATTTATTTCTATTTCAGGGTGCTTCGATTATAAGAATGATGCGATTCTTCCTGGGAGATAACACTTTCCAGAAAGGATTGACGGTACGTAACAAGTTATCTTCCTTATTTCAAGCAGATTTTTTTTCCTGTGACATTCATTAATGTGTTACAGTGGTAAATATGCTATTCCTACCCATTTACGCGTTAATCTATGCGTAAGAAACGCATAGTGAACGGTTAACGAACGGTTAACGCCTACCGATTTTAACGCGTTTAAACGCGTTAATAAACGATTATACCAGAGATGTTGCGATTGGTGCGTCAGTTTTCCGTTTCAAGCGGAATGTGCCTGAACTACAAGCGTATTTTGATTGACTGTTCAACCTGCTTTAAGTGGTCACCTGTCTTTAAAACTTGAAACATGATATTGGGTAAAGGGTTAATTAACCCACGCTTCATGGTGACAGTAATAGTCAATGATCTATATTTTTCCTTACAACAAATTTGCTTGACTTATATTTCCATGGTAACCAAGTTACTGAGGATCTGAGTAGGGAACTAACTTGTGTGTGGCACCTGTCAAACACTGATCAGACTCACCAAAATGCTTGCGAGGTAGTATATCGGTTGTGCCACCAAGCGTTTAGCTGACATGGTTAAACCAGTGTTATGTACACTCAGCAGGGCACCTGTGGATTGACTAGGCCAATTAAGAGACACACGTCAATGCATTTCTCGGCTAAGCGGTCTGTCGGCTAAGTGATGACACTTTCATCCGGGCTCTTTTAAACGCGTAAAGAAGCGCGTAAAGACACGGCTAGGAAATGCGTTTAACGAAACGGATAATAAACACGTAAGAAACGCGTAAAGTGGGTAGGGATAGCGTATTTACCACTGTAAACATGTATGTGTGGTGGTTTTAGAAATGTATCGACCATTTCGATTACGTTACACTTTCATTAAATATTCTCTTTCATCAATGTTACCCTCTTAAAGGACCATCCCTCTGTGGTATCACTGTAAAAACATACTTTACGACCACCATCTGTTTCTCGACCACTCCTCTGTTATGGTCATCCCTCTATAAAACCAACTTCTCTATCACCACTGTTTCTCTTTAACCAGCGACCCTCTATTACAAATATCCCTCTATTACTACCACGCCTTCATTATGACTATCACACTATTACGAAAATCCCTATTCCGAACATCCCTCATTTACTACCCTCTGTTACGATCACTTCTCTACTAGGTCGCTCCTTTCAGACAGGTAATATCATACAGAAGCTGCTGTTAAGCTTTCTGCTTTACTTTCCCTATGCTTTAAGCTTTCACCTATATTTGTACAGTCAATACGCTCCTGTTTAGTGGTATCCTCTGAAAACTGGTCGTTAATAGGTCTACATTTTAATACAATGATTGTTTTCAAATGTGTTGATAGCCAAACTTGTATTAAGCGACCTTTAAATTGGGCATAATTGTAGCCTACAATATAGTTGCCTGTTTAATTCAGAAAAAAAAAATGAATTATAGGTCCCTGGAGTTTTCAACATTTATTTGTTTTCCACATCGATTACCTGTCTTCAAAGATAACATTGCTACCTTATTCACCCGCCACTTAATATGTATTTGACTAAATAATTATGTTGTTATTTTCCAGAAATATCTACGCCAGCTTGCCTATGGAGCGGCCTTCCATGACGACCTTTGGTTTGCCCTCGGAAATGTAAGTAGCCACATTACATGTATTTAGCAATACAACAGTGTTGTTGTACAGTGCTCCCTCTCTACAACGACATCAATTGGGAGACACATATTGCGTGTGTTGTTCGGAGAGAGTCGTTGTTGAGAGGGACATTTAAGACTTGGCTTACATTTGCAAACAGCTTGAATCCAGACCAGACGCCGCGTAACGCGGCGTCTGATCAGGGTTCAAGCTGTTTGTCACCGGTCAATATATGTATTCTATCAAAATCTCCACTTATATGTAACTGTGAGAGAAAACAGCAGACGACAATCTTAAGCAGACGATATTGCAGCAGTAAAAGAGTTAGACTTAATTTTCCCGTTTAGGGAATTACGACGAGTGTCGTTGTAAGGAGGGAGTCGTTGTTAAGAGGGCCGTTATAGAGAGGGAGCGCTGTATACAGTACTGAACCTTATCAAATTAACAATTTTTGCGATTCGCTTGCAATTCGATGGCAATTCGCTTGCGATTCAAAATACTAACTTTACCCTCGGGTAATTTTTCTTGAAAGGTGTATCTCACAAATGTTCGCAAATATGCATTTGTTATTGTGTTCGATTCCATTTGTGTCACAATCGCTTCGGAAAATTCGCTTAAAAATATTCAAACGTAGGGTTTGTTTTTTGAAGCGCCCGATTCGATCGCGATTCGATGGCAATTCGATGGCAATTCGCTTGCGATTATCAATTTAATTTAATAAGATTCAGTACTGTATATTTGAAGATGCCCTCAATTTTTAATTTTAGAAGTGAAACCAGGCACTTTTTTTAAGTACACGATAGTATGGCAGTGAATGTGTGACGTGGGCTATGACGTCACTATGACAGTGAAAGGGTCTAATAATCATCCAACTACACCAAAACCTCTATATAACGAACACCTCTCTATTACGACCACCTTCCTTTACGACCAATACAACAAAGTATAATTAATTGAATAAATGACAGGTGACGGCAAAATGCAAGGTGACAGTAAAACAGAAAGCTCCTTAAGGAGCTTTCTATTTTACTGTTACCTTGCCTTAAACACATATTAATTAACATAAGTAACACACCAATCACGGGTAGTATAAATGAGGACCTTCATTGAAAAAAAAGAATAACATAATAATTAACACAATTTAGTGTTCGTAAAAGAAAGGGTTTACTCTAAATGAACTGTGTGTTTTTAGCAATCCATTGCCGATAATAATGCTATAACTGACGTGAAAGGCGTCATGGACACATGGACTCTACAGATGAATTACCCCGTCGTCATGGTGACGTTTGACAGACAAGGACAGATAACTCTTAAACAATCACGATACCTCAGAGACCCAAATGCGACGGACCCAGGAATATACACGTCGCCTTTTGAGTAAGTACTGATTACTTGAAATGTTACATACACGCACATGTATACTACTGTGGATAAGACGATATTCTTTCTTTACGCGTAAACAAAACGCAAACACAATGTACTAGAAATAAAAAAAATGCAATAGTTGGCCATTTCTCACGATTTATTTCAATCTGAGTGGCAAACAGTTTGGATAATGATCAGACGTCTGGTTACCCAGCGACCGATCTGAATTCAAACTGTTTCCTATGGAAAAAATAGCTTAAGTGTAAACGCGTTCATTTGAAAACAAGAGCGTCTTCTCGTGTAACGCGGCGTCCGATCCGGATTCCGACTGTTTGCTGCTACACATCATTACGATCTTTTAGTCTGCCTATATTTCAAATATGTAACTTTGAGAAAACCAGTAAACGAAAGTTTTTAAACAGACTATTTTGCAGCAGTGAAAGCGTTTACGGTTCGACATAATTGTCTTGTTTGTGAAACAGCGACAATCGTTGTTGTAAGGAGATATTCGTTGTTCGGAGGGGTCATTGTAGGATGAGAGCTATATGACTATAAGCATGTGTTGTTTTTTCTGCAGTTACAAATGGGACATACCATTTACATTCACGACCAGTAGCGAGATGAACTTCAACGTCACTTCCGCCGACGTCAAACTGATGAGCCGTACAAGCGGAGGTAGTTTGAAATATGCAAATTACTTGATTTTCAATGTATTTATCTTTCAATTCACGGACAATTAAATTTGAGCCACGCCATGAGAAACCTGCCTTATTGCATTGCAACATTGTACAGACAAAGCACCGTTGTTATCCCAAAACATGTACATAAGTTTGGTCTACACTACCAAACATCGTATATAATGAAGCTACATAAAATTCCTTAGATGCATGTGGTTGTCAAACAGTAAAGATAAAGACCAGGGGCCCGTTTTACTAAACAATTTACGCAAAACTTTTGCGTAAGTCAAAATCGTTTAACTCTTATTTTTCGATCATAAACGTTTGCAAACAGCAAAGAGCCAGACCAGAGGACGCGCTAAAAGCGCGTCCTCTGATCTGGCTATTTGCTGTTTGTAGCAAGTGATAATAAAAAATATGAATCAAAATTTAAAATTTTGACTTACTTTTGCGTAAGTAGTTTAGTAAAACGGGCCCCTGCTCCCGCATCATTTATACGGCAGCTGGGCATGACATACACTGTTTGCAAAGCAATAAAGCAGGCTTTGAAATGTCACGGTTCAAATTAATGATTTACTAACTGTGTTTTAGCCTTTCTAAATAATTTCGCTTTTGTTTTCCAAAGAATAGCCGTTTGTGGTCATAGCTAAAAAGTCTATGGTTACGTTTGTATTTCAAAAATAATTTCACAGACATGTTCGTTTTATTGCTTTTCAGAGAATAGTAAGCCGTTTCGATCCGGCAAATAAGCAAATAAGATTGTTGTCATAGCTAAAAATGATTTTGGAAATAGAAATAACAGCATCTCCTCTTATGTCTATGGATACAAAAAAAATTGACAGACCTATGTGTATTATCGTCATTATCAGAAATACGTGTGCTCGTCCCGATTCTATGGCCACGATAATCACCATAGCTAAATATAGAACATAAAATATTTAGACCAATATCTTCTCCTTTTGCAGATGATCAAATTAGTTTTTATTTTCAGAAATGTACTTCTAATTGGTCTCTTCGAACTAAACAACAAGTATATCTATTCGAACAAGACGGCTTACAGAACTAAAATATTAAATGTTTTAAACTTTTGTACTTAAGAAATGAATGGATTTTTTCGGCGTTCAAGCGAAAAGAACGGTGGAAAATTATAGGCAAATACCATGAATCAATACAATGTAATTACTGTAATTTCTAATATTAGATTAACATTTTGTAAGTATACATGTATGTTTAAATCATATTAGAGGTTGATAACACGAATATTGTGTACCCTATAAGGAACAGCCATGACCGACTTACTGTTCGAAAAAAGCTGCGTACATTCGAAAGCAAGAAAAAAAAAGTTCCATTGTTTACATTCTAAGTCAACAACTTGACAGTTTGTCGCGAAAAATGCCGATTTTTGACGTCATTGGAAGTGACGTCATTTTAAAGTACGATAAATATATCGAAGTTTTCTGTCATAAAGAAACGCAGCTAGCCGCTGTTTATAAGGTATGTCAATTTTCTTGAAATTTATCTCATTAATAGAGAAGAAATTTAGTTGGGTATCATGATTTTCACTAATATGAAGGCATAGATCGGTTAAGAACAAATTTTGAAACAATCCGCCAAATGTTTGCTGTCCCATGTTCCAAAGATTAATTCTCGAATGAAAACTGCATATGCCCCGCCTCCCCTTCGAAACTTATCAACAAGTCCCGCCCCTCGAAAAGTGGTATTTATACGAAATGAACACCCTTTTTGTCAATAGAATTGAATGGAGCGATTGTAAATATAATAACTTGTTCATAGTATCAAAGATAAAATACGACTTAAGGCAGGTTTAAACTAAAGCTTTAAATTACTATCTACATGTACATACATATAGACACTATTACTGATGATAATTATATTATATTGTATAAATTGGAAAACATTTCTGAAGTGGAGAAATGAAAACAAAACAAAATTGGAATGACGATGCAAACCACAGAAACCACTACCAATATTAAAAATGTTGGTGCTAGAACTTGTGGCCCAACCCATATTCTTATAATTAATCTGATTTATTCATCCGCTGAAGAAAATAGTTCCAATTTACTAATTTAGTATATATTATAGGGAAAATGTTCAATATATTCTAGCACAGGATAACTTAAGCGCATTCTGCTTTACTTTCAGCCTGCTTTAAGTAGTAACCTATTTTCAATTCTAGAAATAGGCTATCAGGTAATGGGTTAAACGTATATCTGCTGTAAAAGTCAATATTTTAACTATGACTACACTCTAGTATCTAACAATTGGAATGTACTTTCGTTCCAACCACGACAAACTACAGATTGTTTTGACTGTTTTTTATTATGGGTTAAACTTAACATCGTAGACTTCTTCAATTGTAATGTGCTTGCGTTTGTTCAACAGGAAATGAGAATTATCACAACCATATACATAAATCAAGTTAATAGATAGTTTAAAACGAAACTGATTAATTTGTTGATCGCATGGTCAAGCTCAATAATTTATTGGATTGCTTACTAGTATGCCATTTGCGCCAAGTTGATTTTCCCATGCTTATATATTGTGTTGATGACATGCATATCGATTGCGCAGTTTGTTTAAATTTATAAAGATTCCTTCGTGATACTCCTGCCCTCCCTTGAAGTGCGTATTATGTTCCCTTTTCGGTTCTGGTTCTACATATTACTTTCAAATATTTCAGAAATAATGATATCAGATCAAAATATCCCAGCTGCCACTGGAAATAACTGGGTAATAGGCAACCCGATGCAGTATGGGTACTACAGAGTCAACTATGACGTCAGAAATTGGAATGCTCTGATTGGCCAATTAAAGCGGGATCATACAGTAAGTTTAACCGTTCTATATTCGATTTGTCTAAGTAAGCTCATGTGCTTTTAAAAAGTCGTCTGTAAAAATGGGGCTAGGGTTTACTATTAGTCCGCTACCAAAAACTACATGTTCCGTACATTACTTTAGAATCTGTGCACCGGTCTTTTTTGGTACTTTCGTAGAAATTAACTGGCCGTTTGTTGTGAAATTAATCTGGCCATTTTGACATTACTGGTGTTTGGGCTGGGGTTAGGTTATGGTAAGAGTTGGTGGTGAACTGATTCTAAAAGTGCTCCAAAAAGTTAAATTAAGTTTTTAACTTTTTCTAGATACAAACAGTTAACCCTTTCACTATCAATGGCGCCTAAAGGCGTGTTTGCAAACAGTTATGATCCTGATCAGACGCCGCGTGACACTCACTGTTTGCCAATCGTGTCAATATGTTTTAAGTCATACTACATTGAATCTTACTTTGAAACGATCTTGCAAACAACAAAATTAAAGCAAACGACAATGAAACGATGCACGGAGGAAACTTTATGAAATATTTGGCCTGTGAAAGGGTTAAAGGTTCTCGTTTTACGAAATAACGGTCGTAGTCAGATTATAAAAATTGTAAATTATTATCTACTTCTCCAAATCCTAGCTTGTGATATATCTTTTGAATCGTATTTTCAAGTAAGTCGCCGTAACAGACATGTTGTTGTACTAGAGGAATGGTCATGGTACATGCAGATAGATTTAAATGTATCACAATTTTGTCTCCTTACAGATAATCCACCCGATCAATAGAGCTCAGATAATAAATGACGCTTGGAATTTAGCGAGGTGAGAATCACTAATCAACTCTATCTTATAGCAATCGGCAACGACATGTAGATCTTTTTCAAATTCAAATTATTTCATTACTCTCAATTCATGAGTTTACACGAAAACATGAGGAATTTACAATCAATACAAGACCGTTAACGCTTTGAACCATAGTAACGTGTCATTTGCAAACAGCGTACCAGTGAGGGGTACACTTGTCGTATGAAAACAGTGTAAGCCCCTGATCAGAGGGCTCCATAAGGAGCTCTAAGATCAGAGTCTACATTGTTTTGTCATTTTGAAATTGATTGTAACTTTCAACAATAGTAAGTAAAAAATTGACAAGACTAAATTGAAAACTAAAATTTTCCATTTGAGATTTAAGGAAGTAATGGGTTAAACACGTGATGTATATGTTGCCTTTGCAAAATCAATCTGTAAATAGCATGCAAGCATAGCGTGATAGCTCTATATACAGTGACATATTACAATGTACTAATAGTTGGTGTGCAACAGGGAGATTTATTTGGCCCTAGACGTTTCTGACGGAAACAGGTCATCCGATGAACACTCTGTAGCGCAATGTCAAATGATGATGTGCATTAACCCTTTCGCTTTCAATGACGATTGTAAGCGCGTTTGCAAACAGTTTGGATCATGATCAGACGCCGCGTGAAGCGGCGTCTGATCTGGATCCAAACTGTTTGACACTCTTTTTGAAACCTTTGAGGCATACTGCCTTATTTTTTAAATTTGAAACGCGTCTTTCAGACAACAATGCTGAATCAGAGGACAATACATCGGTGAAGGAGTAAAACTCACCCGAATAATTTGATCATAACAGGCTTTAAGGCTTTAATAAACACCATCAGTAACTAGATATTGATTTTGTTTAAATCATTATATATCCAGAAACATTTGATAACTGAAGTAGAACAAGAGTTATTTCATGCGTCAAAAACGCGGAACTTGTACTTGTACGTATATATGACGTCATGCGTATCACAAATATGACGCCAGAGTAAAATACACACAGTTTAATGCAAGGAGTACGACACAGATATTTGTCCGGATAGATATATGCGGAAACGCTTGATATCATAGTAAGGCATATAGATATAACAACGTTGAGTGTAGAGATGACAGATAACATTGGACGTGTGTAGTCCCATATCATATGACTCATATTTCAAGGTCTGAAATGATTGCTATTTCATCGCCGAGTTTGTTTACGTGTTATATATTTTTAAATATTTCTACTTAAACTCTGTTACTACTAAATGTACTAGATTTGTTATTACTTCTATTACAACTGCTACTGTTTTATTATAGTATAACTACTACTACTACAACAACAACAACAACTACTACTACTACTACTACTACTGATACTAATTTGTATAATGCTACATCTAACCCTATTAGTACTTTTCTACTACTACTGAGCACTACCAATACTATTAATACTACTATTACTACTTTTTCGTTTATTACTACTTTAACTTTTGCTTGTACATGTATTGCTACTACATGTACTACTACTTCTTCTAGTACCATTACCAAAACTAGTACTACTTTTTCCTCTACAATTTTAACAACGTTTACTACTACTACTAATAATAATAATTTCGATTGCTACTACTTGTGCCTCTTTAACTTAGATTACTACCGTTAGAAGAGCAACAAAAGCACAACCACCAACAGCTTTTATTATTATCATTGTCAACAACAAATTGTATATACAGCAAAACCTCTCTATTATGGCCATTAAAAAGAAGACTAATTGATTGTATAAAAGAAAGGTGACAGCTTCAAGCAAAGTGAACGTAAAACAGAAAGCTCCTGTAGGAGCTTTCTGTTTTACGTTCACCTTGCTTTAAGCTTTAACCTTGCCTTAAACACAGGCTAATTAAAACATTTTAATGGTCGTAAAAGAGAGGTTTTACTGTATTCAGATCAGGTGAACTGGAAATGACGACGGCATTACAGACCACAGAGTATTTAGATATGGAGCGAGAGTACGTACCATGGTCAGCAGCCAGCACAGAACTCGCTTTTGTCAGATCAATGTTGGAACGAAACCCTCTATATGGCTCTTATCAGGTGAGTATTTAGATATGGAGTGTGAGTATGTACCATGGTCAGCAGCCAGCACAGAACTCGCCTTTGTCAGGTCAATGTTGGAACGAAACCCTCTAGATGGCTCTTATCAGGTGAGTATTTAGATATGGAGTGTGAGTATGTACCATGGTCAGCAGCCAGCACAGAACTCGCCTTTGTGAGGTCAATGTTGGAACGAGACCCTCTATATGGCTCTTATCAGGTGAGTATCTAGATATAGAGCGAGAGTACGTGCCATGGTCAGAAGCCAGCACAGAACTCGCCTTTGTGAGGTCAATGTTAGAACGAGACCCTCTATATGGCTCTTATCATGTGAGTCTGTTGAAAGTGTAGTAAGTGATAAGTAAAACCTTCTATTACGACAAACTCTCTATTACTAAAACAACGACTAGTTTATTGTATAAAAAAATGTGACAGCTTAAAGAAAGTTTACAAAAAAAAAGAAAACAGAGGATAATTGTTTGTTTCAGTGTAAGATGGGAATTTCTTTCATCGAGTGAAAAGCAAGGTTATATTTTCACGAGTGACGAAGCCACGAGTGAAAATATAACCCTTGCTTTTCACGAGCTGAAAGAAAACCCCATCCTACACTGAAACAAACGATTATTCTATTTATTTTATGCTTTGAACAGAGAAATATTAATATAAAGCCGTCGATTAATCCCTTTGGCCATGTCAAATACCCCATATGGAGCCTCTCAAAATCAAAGCGTTCCAGACTAAGTATCATTTTGAAGGCGTAGTAAACTGCACTTGCGGCACAAAAGTAATCGTGTATGGCATATTCAAATTAAAAAGAAGTCAAAGCAATAAAAAAAAATCCCGGAAAAAATATTATTCCGAAAAGTTATAATTCACTGTAGATTATAACATTATAATCTACTGAGAAAACTCTATAATTCACTGCTTAGCATAAAAGAAAACAGAATATACGTATAGTCTACTACATCAGTTTGTACTTATATCCCTAAACAAAGACCAGTTGGGGACGTGCTTAATCCTGCGATAAATCGATGCCTCTCAATTCGCGTGTCACTATAGATACAGCTGATATAGTTAACCTATACATCATTGTGTAATAGCAGTCTCTTCTAATGCTGAATATAAATGTTTACAAGGTTTTTTTAGAACTGTTTGAAGTTTCCTTTTACAGATTATGAATATGTTGTTGATGCTGCCCTTTATAACATTTACATATAATAGGGAGGTGAATCTAAGAGCCCAACTGAATGTGTAAGTGCTCGTTATAACTATTCTACTTTACAATACTTTGATAAAAGAGGTTGATATACAGTCGAACTTCGATATCTCGAACTCGTTTTAACTCGAACTATCCGATAGTTCGACATATGAACTGCATTATGTCATGCTCGGTTAAGTCGAACATACCCATATTTGAAAGTTAAAACGTGGCTTAGCCACGTTTTAACTTTGAAATACGCGGATGTTCGACAAAACCGAATTCGACTGTATACTATGTTTATATTTATATGATTTATTTTTGCCTCAGAAATTCATGCAGGACAAGACGAGTTCAGTATTCACAGAAATAACAATGAACAACACAGGAGCAACACACCTACAGTCGTGAGTTCTATATACAGTATTATGACTACTAAATGAATGCTGCTTGGCTGTCTGTAAGACATGTAACTGTCCTAAGCAAGGTGAAAATAAAACAGAAATGCGATAGTTGTACAGCAGATAACATCACCACATTACACAGATTTACAGATAAACCAAATGACACAGAACACACATAACACGAAGACAAGACACAGAACAACGGGAAATTGGCAGCTGAATGTTTTATTCAAAACTTCAAAATCTTAAATTTGGCATTAAAATTCAGATGACATATCGATGATAGGTCTGAACATGACTTCATTAACAATGAAATGTAGATGCTTATGACGCAATTTTCATTCCAGTCTTCAAAAGAATAACAGAGTTATGGCCCCTGATGGAGCTGAAACATAATTTAAAGCAAACAACTTCTACATTTCTGTACTAATTCATGAAAAACTTTTGTTTTGATATGCACGCCGGGGCTAAAGTTTCTGATCAGTCCTCCTAAGACCCCAAACCTCCCCAAACCTCTCCAAACCTCCCAAAACCACTTTTAAAAAGTTTTCCATATTCTAGCAGATGTTACCATTATGCTTTACTTTTAACCTGCTTTAAGAGGATACTTGTCTTCAAAACCAGGAACAGGCTATTGGATCATGGGTAAATTATCTAGAAGTAACTATGTATAGCTCTCTTAAGTTTTGTACGAGTTGTTTACAAGTAACAATATATTATACAACTCAGTTACATTAGTGTTTAACCTACTCTTTCAGCGAATCAGCAAACAAAAAATTTCAAATTTAATTATTAAGTATTCGGGATTTAACGAGATTTGGCAATTCAATTATGAAGTGTGCGAGATTTAAATTTAGACGTTAAAAAGCTTTGCACATGTGTTAATATTTCGGTCAACTCCGCCCATGGCGTGACTTTTAGGCTTCATGGGAAATCCATTACACAGCAAAGTGCATATACATGTATACATGTATGATGTACAAAACAATTTCGAGGAAAATAGACATTTTGTAGCTCGCTGGTCGGAAGAAACTTGTGAAAATCATTCAAATTTTATTTAATCTTTAGGTTGGTGAATAAGAAAAAGAAAACACACAATATAATTAAAACAGAATTCTTACCGTTATAAAAACACCAACATCTACAAACCATTGTCAATCTTGAAAATGAAGTCGGGCGAGAACGCTAAAGACAGGCGACTGCTTAATGCAAGCTCAAAATAATGCAGAAAGCTCATTTATGAGTTTCCTGCATTATTTCATGCTGCATTAGGCAACCACCTGTATTCAAGGCTCAAGTGTGAATTTTAGTTCGCAAATGCTGGACAAAACTAATGCAGAAAGTTCCTATTGGAGAGTTCTGCATTATTTTATGCTACATTAAGCAACCGCTTGTAATTAATGTTACAAATGGATATCAATGAGATCTCTTTCAGGGGATTGCTTAATGCTGGGTAAAACTAATGCAGAAATTTCCTATAGAAGCTTTCTGCATTAATGTATGCTGTATTAATTAGCGCAACATGTATGAGATATTTCAAATATGTGTTCTGTTACACTTTAGACGTCAATTACTATCCTTTTCCCGTCGGTTTTGAAGATAACCATTTTCTTGACGCAACGTGGTACATGAATTGTCATGCGCCAAGTTGCTTCGACACGTAATAAAACACACATATATGTAACAGGCTGAGTAAACATCTGTCGGTGGAGAAAAATATGGTAATGACACTTAATGTACTTAATAATGCACTTAATAATTAAGAAGCCACATTCGGTCGCAAGGCTCTCTCATGTTTTGGCTTCTTAATTCTTAAGAAGGTATGAAATAACCTTTAACTATTACATAGTGTAGTTCCTGATTTGACTGATCCAAGTATTGTGCACTGCTTTACTTAGATGACTTACGGTCTTTGTTCTTCAAGCAATAGGGAATTATTTGCTGCAAATTTGGAAAAATACATATTGGTCCAATAATTGCTATGAAGCCGACAAAATAAGTCCCGAAGGACAAGTATTTTCTATATTCGAATATTTCACCTGAACATATCCTTGTTCTTTATACCTTAGTTACATCCGCTCTTTGATCTCGAGCCTTGCCTGTACATACGGAATACAGGAGTGCATTGACGAATCAAAAACACTCTTTGCCAGATGGATGTCCAACCCTCAGGAAAACCCGTGAGTAACCACAACTAATAAGCATTTTCATTGGCCTGTTTACGTCACGTTATAGAAGTCAATATTAGATCAGATTTAGTCAAATTAGTGAAATATAACTGGATTGCATGTTTTTGTATATACACAACGAGTTTCACTGATTAGTTGATGCTGTATAATCAAATAAGTGAACATTATTAATTTTTTGTTTAAGACACTATATACATGTATGATCATTTATATTTTATTTATTTTTTACTAGTCTCAGATACATATATATGAGTAACTCTTTGAACCTTTGTAATCTTGCTCGTATATGCGTCATTTGCAAACAGTGTATCCGTGAAGAGAACTATTGTGTTTTGCAAGGAGTAATGACCCAAATCAGAAGGTTCCGAATCCTTAAGGAATATTCTTATCAGGTTCTGCACTGTTTGTCATATTACAATGTCATTGCGATGTTGGTAATTAAACCATTCAGCTTTCGACCTCTTGATTTAATAACTACGCATCTCAACTCCTACCCGTCTTATATTGCACGATAACACACTGGTAAGAACTTATTAGTTTTTCAATAAAGGTAATTACATTGGAGAAAACGTTATTAGTTTAAAACGTTAGAAAACGTTATTCATTCCCAATAAACGCGTTTAACGATAAAACTATTATTTCTATTGCAAACAGTTTGGAGCCAGATCAGACGCCGGGTAACCCGGCGTCTGATCAGGCTCCAAACTGTTTGTCAGCGAGATAAACATGAATTATCAGAATTGTCCAAAAGTTGCACTTTTCTACGTTTTAGTGTTTTGCGTTTGCGTTTCGTTTCGTTTAAACGGGAAAGAATAACGTCTTCTCCACTGTACGATTGCAGTATTGACCCAGGCCTTAAAAGCACCGTGTACTGTACCGCCATTGCGGAGGGAGGTGTAGCGGAGTGGGAGTTTGCATTGGCGCAGTACAAGTCTGCAAACCTTGCTGCCGAGAAGTCACGACTACAATCCGCACTTGCCTGCACTAAAGAGACATGGATTCTTATCAAGTAAGTTAAAGGTTTTTCTTGGCAAAGTAATAACTAAATATATTAACCTACGTGTGTCTGAACGAAAGAGACACGGGTTCTTAGCAAGTGAGTTAAAGGTTTTCTTGATAAAGTAGTAACTAAATACCAAAATTCGTGTATGGTTGTCCAAATGAGTCGTGAATTATTGGCAAGTGGGTTAAAGGTTTTCTTGGCAAAATAATAACTAAAGATATTAACCATATAGTGACTGTGCGAAAGAGACATGAATTCTTAGCAAGTGAATTAACATCGTTCTTGGCAAAGTAATAACTAAAGATATTAACCATCGTGTGACTGTGCGAAAGAGACATGAATTCTTAGCATAACAGATCAAGGTTTTGTTCTAGCAAAGTGGTAGGTAACAAAGTCGTGTGTGGCTGTAGGAAAGAGATATTTATTCTTAGCAAATGAGTTAACAATTGTCCTTGCTAAGTAACAGCTACAGAGCTCAATCTGCTTACATGTTCATGTACTGTACAATATCAGGAAGACGCTGATCATTCATCTGTCAAAAACCACGAATGAACAACAAACACTGTGTTTTCATTCGTGCAAAAACTCAAAATGACTAATACAACTTTATTTCATTTGTATTTTGGCTCAGATTAGTTCCTTTTGAAATTCTAGTTATATAGAGTATTAGGTAATAAAAGAGTTATTTCATGAGTTTTAGGGGAACAGTCAAAACTATTGGCCCTCGTTATCAGGGAAGACAGTTCGAAAGTCTTACCTGATACATCGGGCCAATAGTTTAGACTGTACCCCAAACACACGTGAAATAACTATATACTGTTGTATGTTTAATACTAGGTATAACAACTTGCTCGCTGTACTTTGTGTTTTAGATACCTGGAGATGACGATCAACCCTGACGAGATAAGAAGACAAGACGCGGTGTCCGCGATGGTATCAATAGCACGTAATACTATAGGACGGTAAGACTGCTTATCTCTTCGTGAACCTATCATTGCCAATAGTTTCGTAAGAATGTTACACATTCAGCATATTCATTGTAGTGTTTTCCTGTCGTCGTTTTCTTGTTAGCTTTTGCCTACAAATATATATATCTTGCTATATGAAACATAAAATTCAGTTTTATATCGGCATAATGTATTATGTATAAATTTATCTTAGGGGAAAGGCCGCCTCAATTGTTAAAAGCACGTGTTGCCCGATCCAATGAAAATGCTGAATATTGAAGGAAACTATGTTTAAACTAGTATACTGCTTTTTACCCGCATACAATGGTTATTTGCAAACATTGAGAAACCTAATCCGAAATAACACTACAAGTTCGTTTAGGGTCATGATCGTTTGGGGTTTCCACGCAGTTGGGTATCATTCACCATTCAGGCCAATATGTTGACATTTACACTCCGACCTCGGGTAAAGAGACCTGTTTTTCTCACAAAACTACGCTTGTTTTCTATAGCGAACAACGATCACGAATATCCGTGTCTCCAACATATATGAGATCAATTTGATGACGTCACTAAAACGTCACTATTTATAAAGGCGTTTGACGTCCCCGGGGTTCCAAACAATGCCAATTTCTTTGAAAATTAACTTAAAATCGTTGTTTATGTGAGAAAAAGAATCTGTCACTCGTCGATGTTTAAGACAACTGAATCACAAACTCGTCTAGAATAGAAACGTTATTAAGCTCGCTTGTCTTAAACATTGACCCATGACAGCTCCTATATTAACAAACCCCGTGTTTGATTCGTTAAACCCATTCATGCATAGCATCCTATAAAAAGACAAAAGCAAACAGTGTATACTCAGATCAGACGCCGCATAATGTGGCGTCTGATCTGAGTCTACACTGTTTGCTGATAGAAAGTTTTATATGAAACAAAACGAAAATGAAATTTAGAACAGGCACCTCTTAGATCGAAAATGCACTGACCCAATATATAAGCTTGGACGAATCCACCGGGCGCAAATGGATTAATAAAGGTCTTTATATTTCAGGCATCTCGCATGGTCCTTTTTCGTCAGCAATTGGGATTTCTTACTGAACGAGTACGTATAACCAGAATTTAACATAAAAACGTTTTTAAGTCTGTAATTGATTCCGTCACTGAAAAAATAGTTTTGCATTATACAATAATTATTAAGAATCAGAATGACTAGTTTTTTTATATCCTAGCAAGTGGTATCTTATAAAATGTTGACATTAAAACAGAATGCGCCGAACTACATTTTACAATCGCCTAAACCTTTCACTGCCAATGATGCCAAAAGGGGATTTTGAAAACAGGTTCGACCCTGACGAGACACCGATAAACGCCGCGTCTGATCAGGAACCAAACTATTTGACACTTGTATTGACATTTCTTCAGTCAAAACATCCATTAATTTGACTTTAAAAATTGCAGACAACACTACAGTATTTTGGCGGTAAGAAGATTAAAGCAGACGGTAGACCTTGGAAGCTAAAGAGTCAGGGCTGCCATAAGTTGATCACAAAATCCTAAGATTTCAAATTTTCAGTTTTTCAGACGCAATCTAATTAATCGTACAATTACCCTATAGTCGGTTTCTTGACACATGACTGCTTAAACCGGGTTAAGGCGCATTCTGCTTTTTACTTTCAGCCTGTTTTAAGCTACCATCTGCTAGGATAAAAATCCTAAGACTTAGGAAAAATCCGGAGAAATGGCAGCCCTGAAGAATTAATTCTTCTGCCGCTGACTATACAAATATAAAGTCACGTGACAAACAGTTTGAGCCCGGATCAGACTCCGAGATAAGCGGCGTCTGACCTGCCATGAGTTCAGCAACGAAATCGATGGCCGGCGATGGCCATCGATTGCGAGTTTGCTACCGGTCTGAAATACAGTAAAGAAAATGTTATGCATTGCAATGAAATATAGAAAATGACAACTGTTTAACAATACGGATTAATAGTTTTAATCTGAGTGGGAAGCAGTTTGAAGCCTTATCAGATGCCGGGTTATCCGGCGTCTGATCTAGCTCCCAACTGTTTGCAATGATAATAACAGTTTAAGCGTTAATTCGGTTAATTCTACACGCTGCACACCGGGCACAAACTGTTAACCTAAACAGCAAACAATGATAACTGTTTAACTGCTGTGCATTACTTGGCTTTCTTTTGCAAACAGTCTTCAGTTATCATTGTTGTTGTGTTTTTTTTTGTTTTTTTTTGTTGTTTTTTTTTAAACAATATTTTATTCAAATAATGAAATAGATTGGACAACAGGCAATGCCTGTTGTCCAATCCATTTCATTATTTGAATAAAATATTGTTTAAAAAAAAACAAAAAAAAACAAAAACAATGATAACTGAAGACTGTTTGCAAAAGAAAGCCAAGTAATGCACAGCACTCTATAGTATTAATTGTCCCTCCCTATAATAACTCCCTCTGAACAACTCACATACTCTTTGTTTCCTATTTTATCTTGTTGTAGAGAGGGAGTATTGTATATAAACGTTTATCCTTTAGTTATGTAAATAATTTAAAATGAAATTGATCGCTATGTTCTTTTTAAGAAATAATTAATGTGTATTACCGTGCAATAGAACACCGGTAGGGGTAGAAATGCCTACGGCTTCGTGATTTGATTACTACGCACCCTAATGACTACCAGTATTCTAATGCATGATAATATATTGATATGAGTTTTTATTTCGAAGCTTACACTTTAATTTAACTACACTTTGCACCGACGACTTCTTAAGTCAGTAACGTCACAATAAGCCGTTACATCGCATGAATGTTTAACAGAGTTGCGTACGTATTTGTTTATACAGGGGTGTGCGCGAGGTGTGTTAGATTAACGTATCATAACAATTATGATGTATTGACTATTTACATTAAGCTTCTCTGGACGATTATAACTAATGATATATATGTACACATATTCTATAGGTATTTAAAAGGATCTCTTTTTACGATGCCGAGGCTTATCTCAGGTTTGACGGCAGCTTTCTCGTCTAAAAACGAATTACATCAGGTATTAGTACGCCCTCACCTTAAGGAAATACTTCCAATAGCAAACTTCTTATGGCTTCATGAAAGAGTATATTGTGACCATTTGTTATAATCGCCACTTCAAACCGATTCTAATGAATGGCTACAATTTTCAACTTTGTGATACAATGGTAAGGATTTTGGAAGTATCTACCGCATTCATGGAACATAAAGAAATGGAGAATATATCACAGCTTTGAAATATTATTGGGAATGTATAATAGCTTTTGAACATTGTTGGGGAATATGTCACTGTTTTGAAATACTAAAGGGAATATATCACAGCTTTGAAATATTATTGAGAATGTATAACAGCTTTATAATGTTGTTTGGGAATATATCACTGTTTTGAAATACTAAAGGGAATATATCACAGCTTTGAAATATTATTGGGAATGCATAACAGCTTTGGATTATTGTTGGGAATATATAACAGCTTTGTAATGCTAATGGGAATATATAACAGCTTTAAAATATTAACCCCTTCACTGCCATGACGTCATCAAATTTAAACAATTGTCGTCTGTTTCTTTTTCAAAAAAACAACTTTTAGGTATTTTGACTTAATAATATTGAAACGAGTGTCAAACAGTTTGGATCCTGATCAGACGCCGCCTTACGCGGCGTCTGAGCAGGATCCAAACTGTTTGCAAATAACTACTGTACTTGGGGTAAGACAGTGAAGGGGTTAGTGGGAATAAACCGCAGCTTTGAAATAGTATTGGGAATGTATAACAGCTTATGAATACTTTTGGGAATATATATCACAACTTTGAAATACTTGGGTAATATATAACTGTTTTGAAACACTATTGGGAATATGTAACAGCTTGATAGATATAGGATATTACATGAGTGTTAATAATGTATTGGATTTATTTGACGAGTCTTTTACAATACGATAAAAACGAGGCTTTGCCGAGTTTTTATCGATTTCTAAACATTTGATAAAAGTTTGATAAATCCAAGGAATTATCGACACGAATGTTATATTCGTTTTATAACATAACCTAGAAAAGTTGTTTCCATGTTTTTTGGCATTTATTTATCGCAGTCCTTGCAGACAAGTGAATGCTAAACGCGAAATAAGTAGATCTATACAGAGAAAGAAGTTGTGCCAAATTAACTCCGTTCCCTAGCATAATGTTTATGTTATTATATGTATTAACAAGCAATTTCATTTAGATATAATATTAATTAATTAAACTAAATCTATAAATTGAATCTACATGAAGAAATGAAGTCATTGGTCATTGAACGCATTCAACGCCATTTGATGACGTCATAAGGAAACGACGTCGTGACGTACCTCATTTGCATACATGTAGTTATTCAACTAGTTATATATGAAAAATAAAAAACGGGTGATATTCAACGTTCACGCCGTCTGTTATGTTTTAATACTATGTGGTATGTAACACAGCTTTGAAATACTATGGGGAATATGTTTCAGCTTGAGTATACTAAAGGGAATATATGACAGCTTTAACATACTATGGGGAACATACAACAGCTTTAAAATACTACTATTGGGATATATATATCTGCTTTCAAATACCACGGGGAATATGGCGAACATACTGTATGTTATACCATTCTATTATCACCACTTAAAACATGGATGTTTTGGGTTTAACATTTTATAACTACATATGCACATAAAGCGTGTTTTATATGTGTATTATAACGCATTATGCACGAATTCATACAACCTACAATAGTACATGTACTAGTCTGAAATTTGTGTTATAACATATTTGAAATATATGTACGAACATTGATAACAGTATCAGCACATAACAAAACCATAAACTACTGTTAATCTTGAAACATCTGCAATCAAACCAGTTTGATATTTCGTATTATTTTTATTTATTCCAAATATTCAAACTATGATACATGTATCAATCCTTCTTGCAAGTATACAAGGTAAATATTCATGTTATCGCATGTTTAAAATGAAGTATGTATTTTTCTGCACGTCACCCAAAGGATTGTGATAATATTAGATTGATATCCATATTATTCTATGTTTATATAGGTAAACTATAATGCACGTGTCCCTAAAATATGTAATAATACCAATTTGATATTTGTATTAACACATTAGCAACACGTGTGTGCTTTGCGTCGAATAAAAGGAACAGCAAAAGATAATCAGAGTAGACTCTGATCAGACGCCGCATAATGCGGTGTCTGATCATAGCCTACACTGTTAGCTGATAGAAATTGCAATATCAAACAAATCCGAAAATGAAAGTTTAGACCAGGCACCCCTTACATAGTAAAAGGACTAGTCCAATATATGAGCATGAATGAGTCCACTTGGCATAAATGTGTTAACCCCTTCACTGTCTTATCCCGAGTACAGTGGGGTTTTTTTTGCAAACAGCTGCGATCCTGTTCAGACGCCGCGTACAACGCGACGTCTGATCAGGATCCAAACTGTGTGACACTCGTTTCCATATTTCTATAATCCAAAATACCTAAACATTGTTTTATGGCATATTGTGTATTAAAGGGAGGTAATTAGGTAACTCCTCTATATGCAGTAAACCAATCTTAATAAAAAAAGACCACTACCCTAATCAGACGGATACGTACTCATCTGTATAGGATTGATTTACTGCATACCTATGGGTTACCTGATTACCGTTGTTTTTTTAGAAATAGAAGCAGACGACAATTGTTTAAATTTGATGACGTCATAGCAGTGAAGGGGTTAAACCATATGCATGAATGTCTTGATTTACAGCTTCGGTGCCGGGAGTTTCGCATTTTCAAGTCTCGTGGGAGGTTTAACATCGTCTTATAACTCCCAGCTGGATTATGACGAGGTATAGTCGACAGTAGTCAGCGATTATACACCAGATATCTATATGTTATTCATATTTATTATATACCTATCAATGACATATAGAGGTTTCTCAATTAGATAAATTCCTTATGCGTCACAGTTGATATAATCACTAGTAATAATATCACTTTTTCAATGAAGATATCCTTTTTGCTGGAACCCGCTTTTGTGAAACTTTAGAGTGTCCGTTTTCTAAAACAAATCATTGAAAAGGTACATATTAAATAGAATACGCACTTCCTTTGGATATATATGAAACATATATCACTCGAATGAGTTGTTATCTAGTTCGAATGGGGTGTTATCCTGTTCGTATGAGATGTTATCAGGTTACAAAACACACACTGCAGGTAACCAGGTAACAGCCCATTTTCGTGATAAAGTTTGTCATATCAATCCAAAGAATTTGATTATTCTCTACTACTTACCCACATATACAGTAAATCTCTCTGTTACGGTGAAGACGTTATTTCCCTTTAAACGCAAATTTTTTGACAATTCTTACTAGTGACAAACTATAACCCGGCGTCCGATCTGGGGCCCGTTTTACTAAACTACTTACGCAAAATTTTTGCGTAAGTCAAAATTTTAAATTTTAATTTATATTTTTTTATTATCACTTGCTACAAACAGCAAATAGCCAGATCAGAGGACGCGCTTTTAGCGCGTCCTCTGATCTTGCTATTTGCTGTTTGCAAACGTTTATGATCGAAAAATAAGAGTTAAAACGATTTTGACTTACGCAAAATTTTTGCGTAAGTTGTTTAGTAAAACGGGCCCCTGGCCCCAAACTTTTGCAATGGAAATAATTGTTTAAGTGTTTATTGGGAAAGAATGAAGTCTTCTCCACCGGTCTATTATAACCACCTTGCTACATGGTTTACATCCATTATAGATGTGTTTATTATCAAGTGTTCAATGAAGGTCACTGCTTAATGCAAGACGAACGTAAAACTGAAAAGGTCCTTTAGGACCTTTCTGTTTTACGCCCCCTTGCTTTAAGCTGTCATATGTTTTTATGCAGTCAAATAGCCTTCATTGAGTGGTATTAGTATAGAGGTGGTTTCACTATACACCTAATGCAGTCAAATCGTAATTTGTTTTTATGCATTTCTCTCTAACGACGAGTATGTCGTCTGCATCAATATTGGTATCTGCACTATCGTTTTTTAAAGTTAGATTTAAGGCAGTATAAATGACGCTATTTCAAAACAAGTGGCAAACAGTTTTGAACCTGATCAGGCATCGCGGTATGCGGCGTCTGATCAGGATCGAAACTGTTAGCAAATGCGCTTTAAGACGTGATTGAGAGTAAAGGATTAAGTGAATCGTTTAGAAATAGTTTTCAATTTAGATACATTTTTCTATAGTGGACCTATGTGCTTCTCTAGTTCTATGGACCTATTTACCCTTCTAATTATATATTGAACTTTTTACTCATCTAACTATAGGAGCCCTTGTTTTCATCTAATATATGTGTCTTTTCTACTCATCTAATTATATTGGCCTATGTATTCGTCTAGTTGTTTACAGAAATATGTACACACCTGCTTATTTAAGGTTTTTGTACTCATCAAACTATTCAGGCCTACGTACTCTCATAATTCTCTAAGCTTATGTAATCATCTAATTTTGTGGACCTTTTTAATCATCTTAGTATTCTATGTGCTTATGTACTCATCTATCTCCAGGGACTTATTCAGTCATCTAAATCTATTTGCCTTTCTACATGAACTTTTCTATCTCAATGGGGTGTTGAAATTGGTCGTTTTATTTTGACATACAGTCAAATTCACACCATTCCCGGCCTATGTAGATTTTTCACACAAGTTTTATCCAAATAAGATGTCGTGTTCCATGGCGTCTGATCAGGACCAAAACAATTTGAAACTCGTATCAATATATCCATAGTCAAAACTTTTTGAAACAAGTTTTAACCCATTCAATGTAAATGTGTTATTAATTGGCAGATTTAAACAGTTCTGATCAATATCAGCCGCCTAGTTAAATGATCTCTTATCTTATTCCAAAAAGCTAGATAAGATAAATCGTTCTCAGAGAGGTGTAGTCTCCCTCTAAACAGCATACCTATCACATGTGAACCCTTGGATGATTGAAGAAGAATCAAAACATACATTGTTTTGTCTCTCTCTATATATATAGACACGGTCGAAGCTTTAATAGATTAGCTACCATCCTACGCCATTTGACCAAAACGTTCGTTACAAAACACGAAAAGGATCAGGTATACTGAATGCCGTATTTAGTATTTCCCATGTCAACGAATGACAGAGTTAGTTCGTCACGTGCCAATGTATGCTTGAGTAAATGTGTCACTTACAAATGAATGCTGTAATTAGTATATCACATGACAACGAGTTAGTTTGTCGCACAATGCTTGTGTAAGTAGTTCACGTAAAACTGAATGCCGGATTTAGTGTGTCACGTAATAATGAATACAACAGCTAGCATGTTAAATGAAAATGAATGTCAGACTTAGTTTGTAACAGTACAATGATTACTAAAGTAGCAATGTCACATGCCACTGAATGTAAATATTAGAATGTCACATAACAATAAATTCCAATGTGAGAATGTCGCATGACACTGACTGCCAATTTTAGCTACACTAGATCTATGTCAATGTTAGAATGTCATAGAACACAGAATGTCAATAGTAGAATGCCACGTGAAACTGAGTGTCGATGTTAGCTACAGTCTGTCATATATCACAGAATGTCAATGTCATAATACCACATGAAAATAATACCAAGATTAGAATGTCACGTACAACTGAATGTCAATGTTAGAGTTTCAGAGTCTGGTAATATTGATAGAATGTTAAATGATACCGAATGCCAATGTTAGAAAGACACATGATAATGAATGTGAGAATTAACATGTCTCGTTACACCGAATGTAAGTGTACGAATGCTCCATGGCAGTGACTGTTATTAAAGGTCAATATGTGTGTGTCATTTGATAATAACTTCTAAGTATGTATATTACAATGCATGTGATTTTGAGAATGTCGGTTGAGACTGATTGCAAATCTTAGAATTCCACGTTGTAATGATGTTATGTACTTGATAATGAATGCCAGAGTTCTAATAAGTGTCATCTGACAATATTTACATTGACCCTGTAAAGTCTTTATGTAATCCTATTAAAAAATATGCAGTCATCTGCCGATGAACCGTCACTTTGAATCTGGATTTAGCCAGTTCGGATTTCGCCCGTGCTATTCGTGGACTTCTTCAAATAGACTACATCGGGCACTTAACACTAAGCTCCCATTGGTCGACGGTCATATGACACTAGCGGAGTGATACAGACCCATAGGTCGTTGTCATCGCGTTGCTATGTGTGTAAATGGGTTAAGAAAACAACCGCGACCTGTAATTTTAGAATGTGCTTTGGCAATAGATATTCAAGTTGCACTGTTATTTGTTTGCCTTGTAAGTCTTTTCCATTCACAGAGAGAAAGTTTACTGGAAAAAATCCTGAATTTTTAATACAGTTAGAGTACATGTAGTTGGGACTACTTTCTCACCATATTTAGAAACTGGAATGGCTATTACATCGACATTACATCTATCAAACCTCTTTGACCGGTATATGATAAATTCTTATACAGAAAAACAAATCTGGCCAATAAACACATTAAATTGACAAGACAGAAAATATAAATATAAATATAAGGAATAAACAACATATTTTTGACGTTCATGACGGTATGACTACATTAGCTTCGCAGGGGGTAAATTGCGTAAACGCCCGAAGGGCGTTTTCGTTAAATTTACTCCCCGAAGCTAATGTAGTCATACCGTCATGAGCGGCAAAGAGATATGTTGTTTATTCCTATATTGATGCCAGAGTTAATAGTTACAGTGAATGCCTTCACCTAGATTCTCAATATATGTAGATTCTGAACAACTTTTGCTTATCTGCATCTCTAGTAATCTACAAGCTGTTTGTCACTCATAATTATATTTATTCTATCCAAATGTCACTTTATAAGTAATTTTAAGAAAAACAGCTGACGATAATCTTAAGCAGACGACATTGCAGCATTTAAATTGTTAGACATAATTGTCCGGTTTAGGGAACTGAGACAAGGGTCGTTGTAAGGCGGGAGTGGTTGTTGTGAGGGCCGTTGTAGAGAGGGAATGCTGCATTGTCTTGATAATGAATATGTCATCCCTCTCACCGCTACAGGCGAGTTTGAAAACAGGTTTGATCTCGATCAGAATACGCATACGTTGGATTAGGAACAGAACAGAACAAATTTTATTTCTGAATCGTCACACAAAACATAATATACACATTTTCAGTCGCGCTACAATAATCATGTTACCATATGTAACAAAGAAACTCAGTACATGTATATTAATACTCCTAGCCATATTTTATACAATACATGGTTATCATCATTGTCCTAAAATGAGACCACAGACCAGCAGCCAACCAGTTTCAAAGAGATCAGGTACAAACCCTACCACCAAGATCCACCAGCCTGGCACCGGGTCAATGGTTTCATTCAGGATCCACATTTAGTTTAAATAGCATTGTATAAATAATGGCTTATGAAAGAGGATGTACTTGATAATTTTCAAACTATAATTATGTATATATGTATATATAATAATAAGGATGCAAACTGTTTGGAGTTCGTATCAATACTTTTTCAGTTAAAGCTTCAAATTGAATTTTGAATCACATTGCAATCGGCACACTGAAGACACTATTAAATTTCCCGAACGGTCAAACTCTTATATATACATTGGCAATTGGTATTTATGTTCTCATTTACCTGTGCGTATGGGCCATGGCCCCCTTTCATAAAATTCGTACGACAAAAGCGATCGTAAGTCAAAACTTACAAATACATTTAATTTCTGATTCCTCTATCTAATCCTGTCTTATGACGAAGTCAAAGAGGTGTCACAAGACACGATTAGATAGAGAAATAAATCATAATTAAGACTTTTATAATCTGACTTAAGACCACATTTGTCGTACGAAGTTTTATGAAACGGGCCCCTGGTTGGTGGTGCCTAAACTAAGTCACTGACAAACGTACTGCGTTTGCTGTCAAGACCGACACCATTGACAAATTTCTTATTTCTCCATCTAATATTGTCTTGTGGCATCTCTTTGGAATCGACTTTTCAAAACAAACAATTCCAAAGAGATGTCACACGACAAAAATAGATAGAGAAATAAATGAAAAAATAGATTTTTAGAATCTGACTTACGACAATATTTGTCGTACGACGATCAATAAGACGGGCCCCAGAACTGTTTGCACAGTCATCTGAGTTTGGAACAATGGCTTTTAAATAATTGTTTTTAATCATGTCATTAATATTTGAATTATTTCACTCATTGTGAAATGGATTTTATAAATTTAAAATAACAATTATTATATTCTTAGTAATAGTATTGATAGAATTTCAATTAGGATGTCTCTGCTTTATTGTAAATGTACATGTTTGATTTTGTGGTTATTTTGTCGTTGTTTAAGCTACATTAACCCCTTCACTGCCATGACGTCATCAAATTTAAATAATTGTCGTCTGCTTCTATTACACATTTTTGTTTTAGGCATTTTGACTTAAGAAATATTGAAACGAGTGTCAAACAGTTTGGATCTTGATCAGACGCCGCGTTACGCGGCGTCTGATCACGATCCAAACTGTTTGCAAATAACTACTGTACTCGGGGTAAGGCAGTGAAGGGGTTAATATAGATTCACGTCAATCGCTTTTGAACAACAGACTTTATTATACATGTATAGGTATTACATGTAGTACAGACATGTTTGAGTAGATAAACTATTCGCCCCCTGTCTAACAAATAAATTGTTCGTGCTTGCTTTATTACAGTTGACAGCTTTTATCAATAGCAAGGACGATCTTGGCTCTGGCCAAAGAGCGTTTGCCCAAGCGCTTGAGAAGACACAGAGCAACATCAACTGGATGGAAACAAACGTTCCAGTAATTGAGAGTTGGCTGAGAGAGCAGGGCTATTAGAAGGTATAAACACTATATAATTATGTCGCAAATGTCAATGGATAAGGAACTATAACACATCATAAAATAAAATTATTTAACCCTTTGTCCTAAAGAAACATTTAATTTCTTTCTGCAATAAAGAAATTAGTTTTTATACTCATAAACAAGTACCAACAGATATATTTTCTAATTCCTAGCATGTGGAAGCTTTAAAGAAGGCTGAAAGTGAAATAGACTGCTTTATTTTTAATTTACTTCAGTGCTTAAATGTCTTCAAAACTAGAAACTGTATCTCAGTCTAAAGGTAAAAGATGACTGAAAACATATTTACTTTGAAAGACGGACATGTTCATTTCAATAGCGATTGTGAATAAGTTAAATTAAACTGTATGAATAAGGTTTAATTTGACTGACGCAAATACGAGATAAAGGGCCCGTTTTACTAAACAACTTGCGCAAATTTTTGCGTAAGTCAAAATCGTTAAACTCTTATTTTTCGATCATAAACGTTTGCAAACAGCAAATAGCCAGATCAGAGGACGCGCCAAAAGCTATTTGCTGTTTGTAGCAAGTGATAATAAAAAATATAAATTAAAATTAAAAATTTTGACTTACGCAAATAATTTGCGTAAGTTGTTTAGTAAAACGGGCCCATGGAAGATTGGCTGTACACAGAAAATGCAAACTAAAGTACGTAACTAGAGGGACTCGCTCACTAATCTGGCTCAAACCTTTTTGACATTTTGCCATTGTTAACAAGTTACCTCATTCGCCCCTTAAATATTAAATGGATTACTCAGACGGATTTTCAATTTCAGACCCTTTTGACTACAAGTCTGCAATATATTACAAAATGAAAAAAAAATAGTGCAGACCCTGACTAGGGGCCCGTTTTATTAAACAACTTACGCAAACTATTTGCGTAAGTCGAAATTTTAATTTATATTTTTTATTATCACTTGCTACAAACAGCAAATAGCCAGATCAGAGGATTTAGTGTATTTTATTGAAAGGGCAAGACAGTTTGGCTTATGAGACACCTATCCTTTTTGCGCGCACAGTACCTCCCGAATCCCTTCTCTAATTGCCGGGCGCCTGGCAGAGACGGGCATACGGTAACCATTCGTTTAACTAGCTGGCGGCTCACCAACCGGCCACATCAGTCCCAACCACGTATCCGGCTCCGGGATTTGAACCTTCGACCTCCCGCTTCCAAGGAGGACGCCCTTACCACTGGGCCACGGTTTCGGTCTATATAACAGCGCGATTTCCAGCAGTTACACCGAAAATCTAAGAACGAAAATGAATATAATGTTTCTGGCTCGGCTCCTGAATATATCAGGTGAGCATTCGACTCACCTGATATATTCATCAATCTTGCCAATCGACATTTCTCATTCAAAGCTAGGAACCAAGTACAGCATTCCCTCTCTACATCGACACCCACTGGGAGACCAAAATTGTGTGCGTTGTTCGGAGGGAGTCGTTCTAGGGAGGGAAATTGACTTACATTTGCAAACAGCTTGCACTCGTCATTAAGTATTTTCTGTCAAAATGTCCATTATGTAACTTTGAGAAAAAACAGCAGACAACAAGTTTAAGCAGACAACAATGCAGCCACAAAAAGGTTGGACATAATTGGGTCGTTGTGAGGGGGTCGTTGTTGGGAGGGCCGTTGTAGAGAGGGAACACTGTATTCTCTTTATAGCAATAATTATGGGTGTTTACACTCTTTTCAGTGATATAAAAAGACACAGAAGGAGGGCGAGGGAGGACAAGTGTGCTGTTTGGTGTAGATTTACTGACACATTTAAACCATTAACCATCGACACTTCAAATAGACATTTCCAGCTAGACGATTAAGGGTTGCATAAACAGTATTATCCCCTAAATTCTGGTGAAAGTTAAGCTGTGTTGTTCTATCTATTTCCGAATTATCTAAAAGATTTAAACACAAACACAATTTATTGGAAGCTTACCTGGGGCTCGTTTTACTTAACTACTTACGCAAACATTTTGCGTAAGTCAACATTTTAAATTTTAATTTATATTTTATTATTATCATTTGCTACAAACAGCAAATAGCCAGATCAGAGGACGCGCTTTTAAATCGCGTCCTCTGATCTGGCTATTTGCTGTTTGCAAACGTTTATGATCGAAAAATAAGAGATAAACGATTTTGACTTACGCAAAAAATGTGCGTAAGTTGTTTAGTAAAACGGGCCCCAGGAGCTTTCGTGCGATGTTGAGCAGGAAGAATATGTGGACTACAGCTCCAGGTACGCTTTCAATAAATGGTGTTTGTGTTTAAAAAAAGTTTCAATAATTCGGAAGTAGTAACCCCTGAATGATAACTGGATAACAGGTGCCCGTTTACATTATTAAAATGAGGAGAATACTCGTCTCAAGGGTTGATTGAGGTAAAAAGAAATTCTAAGTTTCATTTATTTGCGTTTACATTTTCGATTCGTTTAATCTGTGACTAAAGTCGAGATTGCAGACGATGGAATCAAAATTAGATACTGGTTCTGATTAGTATTCAAACTGTTTTGCATTTGTAAGAATATTTCTACAGCTAAAATGGTTCAACATAGGCGGTATCTTATTTGATCTGCACAATTTTCAAACAGATCATTAAATAAAATACAGGAATAAGCTTAATTTGAGTTTTGTATTGAATTGTCCTGAATTGTCTAGAGAACCGTTTTTTATATTTTGATGCGTTCGAACCTGATTATGTATGTTCTCTTTTTAACTATTGAGGGGTTTATGTTGTAATAAAAGATTCTATTTTTCATACAGTGGAGAAAACGTTATTCTTTCCCAATAAACGCGTTTGCGCTAAAACTATTATTTCTATTGCAAACAGTTTGGAGCCAGATCAGACGCCGGGTAACCCGGCGTCTGACCAGGCTCCAAATTGTTTGCCACCAAGATAAACATGAATTATCAGAAATTGTCCAAAAGTTGCACTTTTCTACGTTTTAGTATTTTGCGTTTGCGTTTCGTTTCGTTTAAACGGGAAAGAAAAACGTATTCTCCACTGTACTTAATTGCACAATGGAACAATCTGCAGATCTTGATCAGAGGGTACAGTTCGGATACAGTTGTTATTGTTACAAGTTGTACGGCAGGATTCATATTAGGATTCAGAGTTATAAAGCGTTTGAGTTGAGTCTGAGTTCATTCTCAAGCCTTTGAATGGTCAAGATTGAGCCTAGGCTCAAATCTGATCAATTCAAATGCTTGAAAAGAACTTCAGATTTAACACAAAAGCTTTCTAATGTTGGTGTCAGTTCTATGCCTTCATGTGATACATATATTTCCGTATTTATATTCTCCTGGTATCGTAAAGTTTTTATGTTATATCCGACCCCATTTTTTGATAAGCCGCGCGTGTATGTCGGAGGCATATAATGAACACATTCTTTGGTTCGCTACATGACGTTGTACTCAGCTCTAGGCGTTCTTGACGGAATTAGCCGAAAGTATTCGTAAAATGTACTGCTTCCTTCAATAACCGTCTGTAGTTGATTGAGTTGAATACAACGATATAGGGCCCGTTTTACTAAACTACTTACGCAATTTTTTTGCGTAAGTCAAAGTCGTTTAACTCTTATTTTTCGATCATAAATGTTTGCAAACAGCAAATAGCCAGACCAGAGGACGCGCTAAAAGCGCGTCCTCTGATCTGGCTATTTGCTGTTTGTAGCAAGACTTAGTGATAATAAAATATATAAATTAAAATTTAAAATTTTGACTTACGCAAATAATGTGCGTAAGTTGTTTAGTAAAACGGGCCCTCAGTATCCCATCGCGAACTGATAATGTAACAATAGTACTTTCAGTCATCACAACTGTCAAAAACTTCGTGGGCTTAATACAACGACCTGTATCGCACCGCAAACTGATTATGTTTATGTAACAATAGTACTTTCAGTCATCACAACTATCATTATTTCATATATGTATTTAAGCAGATATTGTGTCCCTATACAGCTACAATATGTAATAAAATGTATTTAATCGATATCGTATTCTTGTCTATTGATCATTATGAAAACTTGTCGATTTCGTAACTTTCCTAAAAATGTATCTTGAATATCAGGTTTTTACGCATTTCCTCCGGACATTTTGAAATAATTTCTATTTCAAATTAATAAATAAATTGTAAAAGAACCCCTAGTCAAAACAGGACTAGCGTTGATAGGAAACTGGTTGTTAAACGTTTCAGGAGTAAATTAATTAAACATACTTTTTCCGACCAAACGCGTTCAAGTTATAACGCTTTCAAATTTGATTAACCCTTTCGGCGCAAAATTAATCATGAGGTTTTTACCTCTTTACCGTTTTTAAGCGTCTGCTTCAATACTATAATCTGCAAGTTAAATTTAATGTTGTACAGTGGAGAATCTGTTATTCTTACCCAATAAACGCGTTTACGCTAAAACTATTATTTACAATACAAACAGTTTTGAGCCAGATCAGACGCCGGGTAACCCGGCGTCTGATCAGGCTCCAAACTGTTTGCCACCAAGATAAACATGAATAATCAGAATTGTCTAAAAGTTGCTCTTTTCTACGTTTTAGTGCTTTGCGTTTGCGTACGTTTGCGTTTAAACGGGAAAGAATAACATATTCTCCACTGTAGGTCTTAAGAAATATCAATACGGGTGTCAAAAAATTTGGATCCTGATCAGACGTCACATTACGGGCGTCTAATCAGGATCCAGACTGTTTGCAAAGATGACTTTATGTGACCCCGGCAGTGAAATGGTGAAGACACCTATCCAGGGGCTCGTTTCATAAAACTTCTTACGACAAATGTTGTCGTAAGTCAGATTATAAAAGTATCAATTATTATTTATTTCGAAATCAGAAATAAAATGTATTCTAATGTTTTGACTTACGACCGTTTTTGTCGTACGAAGTTTTAAGAAACGGACCCCAGGTAAAATGCAGTTAACTAAACAATTCCAGTATGGTCTATCTTGCACTAACTCCTACGGTGTGACGAGTGACGACCCATTATAATCGTCTTTTTGAGACGATTCTAATGTGTAGTAAAAAACATAGGGTTTAATGCAAATAGAAATAGTTTTTTAAAGTACTCCCCTTTATCTGGAGTATTGCCTATCTATACATTTCAGTGAATATGTGACGTAGATGCTGTTTGAAATTAGTCGTGTGAGATTTCAAGGTATGCTCGCTGGTTTATATTCTCGTGAGATCCTGCTTAATGACCGTGATTAAATATTACATTATGTCTTTATCACATAACCTGCGGTCTGGGAGTTGCATAAAGCCATTATGTAAATATCGTAATCCCCTAGTGGAATATCGTTTCTTGAGCTCCGGTCCAGCCTGTTCGTCCATAAGCGCTGCATGTAGCAGGACACCAAATGACGTCATTTGCAATGACGTTAACGTAAACAACGTCACGTTTTGGCGAAATACATATATAGCAGAGGGTCTACAAAATACGGATTCAATAATGTTATAGGTGCTTAAAATTGTTATATGATAAATAGAATCTCATATTCGTGCTCATTATTTATCATTTTTAATAAACTCGTTGACTAAAATGAATATGATGCTCTCCAAGGCTCGCGTCATATTATTTTAGTCAACTCGTTTATTAAGAATTATAATTAATGAGCACTCATGCAAGATCCTTTTTATATAAACTATTGACTTGTTTTATTGCAATGCAATAAACGAAGTTAGCTAGTTCTGTCGTTTTAATCGAGTATCAATCTTGTAAAGGATACCTTTAAACTACAATGCTCTCTCCCTACAACAACACCAAATGGTAAACACAGCTTGAGTGTGTTGTTCGGAAGGTGTTGTTATTGGAAGGGGAAAATAACACCATCGAGTGCTTTGCATGACATGGCTTACATTTGCAAACAGTTTCAGCGGACAGGGACCAACCCAGTATTGTGAATCTTTTAAGCAGGTTTTCTGATCCGGATATAATTTGTTATTACAGCGCTCCCTCTCTTCAACGACAACCAAATGGGAGACAAAAAATATGTTCGTTGTGGGGAAGGAATCGTTATAGAGAGGGAAGTTGACTTACAACTTACAACGCGGCGTCTGATCTGGATTCAAGCTGTTTGTCACTCATCCTTAAGTTTTTTCTGTCATAATGTCGATTATGTAATTTTGAGAAAATTAGAAAACGACAACTTTAAGCAGACGATATTGCAGCAGTTAAGGCGTTAGACATAATTATCATGTTTAGGGAACTGCGGCAAGGGTCGTTGTAAGGAGGGAGTCGTTGTTGGGAGGGCCGTTGTAGGGAGGGAGTGTTGTAGTTACTTGGTAACATAAGGATCATTGCATTGAGCCCTAGCAACAAGTATCTTCGCCACATTTGTCCTGTGAAAACAGTGTAGAGGCAAATAAGAAGGTCCCTTAAAGACCCCCCGATCAGGGTCTAAACATGTAAACTGTTTGTCATATTTGTTTAAGGGTCAGGGCTGGACAAATAGTTTTCAGGGCAACTTGCCCTGGACAAGCTACTCAAAGTTTTGGACTTGATTCATACTTTCATCGCAGAATATTGGTCACGGTTGGGGGCAGGGGCACTGATTAATTTATATTATTGTTTAATTGTTAATCAGGTGCAACTATAGACAATAAGTTGCTTAAATTATAATTTTTTCCAAGAATTTGAGCTTGCCCAGATCAGAAAATTGACTTTGCCCTGGGCAAGTTGATGTCTGAATTGGACTTGCCCAAACAGAATTTGAGCTTGCCCATGGGACGGGCTAGTGGATTTGTCCAGCCCTGAGGGTTAATCTATTTTACGGTTAGAATTGAACCGATATCTACATGGCCAAACAAACAACAATAGAAACCTTCGAATGGAGCTTTCTTTGTAATACAACATGATTTATGCCACTTTTCATTGCATCGAAATTAGACTCAATTAAAAAACTTTAATTTTACATTTACAATTATAGGGACCAAATAGTTTATACAATGATCGAAAGTATTTTGTTTTACGGTTTTTATTTGAAAATAACAGTTTGCCAAAACTCCGATATCAACATGGAAAAATAGACAACAAAAGATAAACAAGATTTGATCTGCATTTGTAATGCAGCATGTATTATACCACATAGTCAAAAATCATGTACTATGTGTATAACAAAATACAATTACATTCATGTTCAATGTGTTTTAAGTCATTTCACCTTTGAACATTGTAATGTCCAAATAACAGTTACGTCTAGTCTAATTTTGACTATTGAGGGTTGTTTTATGAAAAATAAAAAACAGTACAGAACCTTCCCAGGAAGCTCCTGCAGGGAAAGTGTACCCTCTATGTGTACAGTAAAACCTCTCTAAACCGGAACCTGTAAATACCAGATTTCTCTCTTATCCGGACAAAAACTCTGGTCCCGATTCCAGCCCTTTTTTATTTTAACCCATTACATCATAAGTACGCATATTTACGTCTTTGGTGAAGAAAAAAAGTTTGTACATTCTAGCAGATACATGTGATAGCTTTAAGCAGGTTGAAAGGAAAGCAGAATGCGCCTTAAGGCGCATTCTGCTTTACTTTCAACCTGCTGTAGATGGTCAGCTATCTTTCATACTAGAAACAAGTCAAAACCCCTCTAAACCGGAAACCCCTCTTAACCGGACATTTTTTGTTGTCTCCACACATGTCCGGTTCAGAGGGGTTTCACTGTATATTGTTTGTAGATAATGAGTACTTACGTCGTAAGGTTTGACTATGTAACAACACCTCACCATAGTTACGGGTATATGTGTCAAGTGTAGTCATTGTACCTGTTGAGTACACTTGTTTTATGTTAACAGTGTTTACTAAGATTAACTCTTTCCTCCCTAAAATTTAGAATAGACAATTCCAGTGCCCAATTTAGTCTAATCCATTTTAACTACCCAGGGTTGTTTTAGACAATACATTGTAACATGACAAATAGTGAAGACCAAGATCAGAGGGTTCTGGATCTTCACTGTTTACATAGGACATGTGTACTCTTCTCAGGTACAGTATTTACAAATGACGTTTATACGCATCACTAGGGTTCAAAGGGTTTCATATATCGTATAGAAGCCCCTTTTGCCAATGATTTTGCTGAAAATATATTTGCAATACACTGTACAATAATAGTAGAAAATGTACTAGACTAAATTTAAAACATGATTTATTACATCTAATTTTAAATTGGTACTAACTATGTAACATAAACTATTAACTACTGTGTAAAACATGAATATCATACTTGACCATTAAAGCATGTTTTAAAAGTATACAGTAACACCTCTCTATTACGACTACTAAACAGAAGGCTTATCGATCGTATAACAGTCAGGTGACAGCTTAAAGCATGGCGACAGTAAAACAGAAAGCTCCTCCAGGAGCTTTCTGTTTTGCTGTCACCTTGCTTTAAGCTGTCACCTATCTTAATCGCCTAATAATTCATACATTTTAGTGGTCGTAATAGAGAGGTTTTATTGTATATCAATATATCAACTCATAACTCACCCAAAACTAATGTTTTAACCATAATAAAAAATAATTTTATGCATGAAAATATGTACGGCATCCGTATGTAAGGTGTCTCATCTAAATGTGGCAGCCCCATGACCTTTTTACCAATGGATTTTAACCTTTACAACCCTACATCCCTCCATAGATATTACTGATTACAGATGCAAACAGTGTAGACCCTGATCAGAGGGCTCCTATTGGAACCCTCTGATCAGGGTCTGCACTGTTTGATATTCTCATTTGTTTTTTGTTGTCATATAAAATTTACAACAGTAGACTGGTTCAAAATACCCGTACTAGAAGAGTCCAAAAGGATTATAAATACCCACAAGATAAATTTAGGGTTGAAAGTGTTAAAAGAGTCTATTTGAATGTATAGTTCTAGATATACAAGATAGTGGAATTGTGGAGTTCCTATCCTTTTCTGTTTTCTAATACAAACGAAAATAAATGGTGATGACGTGGAAATAGACCTTTCTTTAACACATTATCCCATAAATACGTCTTTTTACCCTTAAATTTAATCTTCCACTAAAGACCAAATTTTCGGTGCAGACAATTATGAATATTTATTATCAGAAATTATGTTCTATATTCTAGCAGATGGTAGCTAAAAGCAGGCTTAAAGTAAACCAGAAAAGAATTCGACTCCAGGCGCAATCTTCTTTACTTTCACACTGGTTAAATGGCCTCATGTCTTTAAAAGTTTAAACAACCTACGTGGTAACGTGTTAACTCATTTAATGCCAAAAACGTGAAATAAAACATCCCAATCTGATTCGTGGACGACTTCAGATATGCTAGGGTGATCAGAAAACACTAAATTTGTTTTTATCCAGCAGAATATGTTATACGATATAGCAACAGCACAGACCCTGATAAGATACCGCGTATATCCAGTCCTCACCAGGGACTGGGGTGTTCGATATATCTACTTAATTAGACACCAGGGGCCCGTTTTTTAAACTTCGTACGACAAATGTTGTCGTAAGTCAGATTATAAAAGTCTCAGTAAATATTTATTTCTCCACCTAATCCTGTCTTGTGACATCTTTTTGGAATCGTCTTGATAAGACAGGAGTAGAAGGAGAAATCAGAGATTAAATGTATTTTAAAGTTTTGACTTACGACAACAGTTGTCGTAAGAAGTTTTATGAAACGGGCCCCAGCTTTATATTGGTTAAATCGTACATTCGTTTTAACAGAATAAGGTATTTATACCACTGACCCGACCCGTCCGGCAGAACTCTAGATAGTCTAATATTCTAAAAGACACATTCATTTAAGAAAGGTGCATGGGTCTGTAAACGTCATGTACACATTTAATCAAACCAGAATTGCCTAGAAATATACCGGTATTTCTCAGAAAAACAGGATAGAAACAGTGAGCTTAAGATATTTCAATAACAAAAAGGATAAAGAGAAACTTAACTCTTTTACTACTAAGTTACAGTGGAAAAAATGTTATTCTTTCCCATTTAAACGCAAACGAAACGCAAACGCAAAGCACTAAAACGTAGAAAAGTACAATTTTTGGACAATTATGATAATTCATGTTTATCTTGGTGGCAAACAGTTTGGAGCCTGATCAGACGCCGGGTTACCCGGCGTCTGATCAAGCTCCAAACTGTTTGCATCGGAACTAATAGTATTAGCATAAACGCGTTTGTTGGGAAAGTATAACGTGTTCTTTACTGTACTCTTTCGTTGGGTATGAGGTTACCCCATGAGGATCTTTAATTGCCAAAATATGAACCAGTCTACTTGGAATTAAGGGCAGTTTAATGAATACTTGTCTCAATTAGAAATATGTGTAGACTCTGATCAGAGGGCTCCTATAGGAACCCTCTAATCAGGGTATACACTTTTTTAAACGTATTTGGTGTTTAAAGAGTTTAACAACGAAACTTAATATATATGGTAGGAGCACCCGCGCCTCAGGACAATCCGATACCATAATCTCACTTTAACTTTTAATATTAAATAAATGCTAAATGGTGCTCCTTTCTTTCAAGGGGCCTCCGAACAACGATTCCCCCTTTCAACAATGATTGCCACTGTTCACCTAACAATATAATTATGTCTAACGCTGTCACTGCAGCAATATCGGCGGCCTTAAAAAAATGTTTGCTCATGAAAAATGAAGAAAAAAAACCCAGCTTGAACCGAAATCAGATGCCGCGTGACGCGGGTTTGGATATGGGTCAAACTGTTTTAAAATGTAAGCGGAGTCATGTTCGGCGCTCTAAGGATACGAATTTCCCCTCCCTATAACAACTGACTCCGACAAACACACATTATCTGTGTCTCCGATTTGGGAGTTGTTGTAGAGAGGCAACACTGCAGCTGAACGTATAAACATAAATGAAACAATAAAAATTCATTTGGGCATTTACTACTCATGTAACCAAAATTCATTACTAAAAATGATATAATAATGTGTTTATCCTAATGAATGAGTTAACCCTTTCAGCCCTAAATTTATCTTGTGTGTATTTATTATCCTTTTGGACTCTTCTTGTACAGGCATTTTGAACCAGTCTACTGTTGCATTTTTGATATGACAACAAAAACGAATGAAAATATCAAACAGTGCAGACCCTGATCAGAGGGCTCCTATAGGAGCCCTCTGATCAGGGTCTACACTGTTTGCATAATTATGTAATCAGTAATCTCTATATAGGGCTGTATGGTTGAAAGGGTTAAAGGAATTTCGTTAAAAAGCAAAATTAGAACAATCATCATTCAATAACATCAACAAGAATTACATAAACTTTGATACAACAAATAGTAATCATTCACTAAACAAAAGTCTCCTTTCCGCCCTGCGCAAAATGACTCGGGACTTTCGCAAAATTCATCTCACACAAAAACATTGGTAAACTATCTTAAAGAAAAAAACGCTTGTTCAGTTACCGTATCGATGACCATCGGTAGCCTCAAAACGTAACAAAAACGACCTGTTTGCACGATATCGATGGCCAACGGCATGAACGACCTCAGAGAAAGTGTACCAACGCAAACAAGAAATTCAAAATGGCGACTAAATGAGTATACACGCAGAGAGCGAACAGTCCCGAGTGAATTTCTCTTCAATAAACCAACATTTTCCGATGCTTAATATATGAAACAAAGCAGCTTACGTCTAAGCAGATATTTCGTATTTTTATATGCGGTCAAATTGATGCATTTCAGTTGATTAGTACACTTTTGCGTGTGTTATTCTGAGTCGTAAATGATTCGTCGTACCCTTGAAAAGTAAATAAACATGGGGGCGCAATAAATTATAATTGGAGAGTATTGGAGAACGTTAGATGTCGTACAATAAAAGTTGTTTACATCAGTTAACGCTGTTGGACTCCGATACGGTACTTGAACACGCTACGGGTACATGTATATGGGAAGCTCCTGTCCGCCAGTGCAATCTGATAGGGGAGAACCTTTCCAACTGAGTAAAAGAGGCGGGAAGCTCTCATGCGCCGCCCAAACTAGATTCGAGGAGTTTATTACTACTTAAATGAATGCTTCCAAATAATATCCAATCAACATAGCAACGGATCCTAGTTTACAGTGTATTCGTACATAATACATTAAACACACTGTGTAGATCTACTATTATCAGATTTTTCTGACTTGTCCGAGTTATTTTTAGAACAGAATAATTAACAATGCTCAATAGGTAAGCAAGGTAACATCGAATATATAATCGTACACTTTCCTACTTGAGATAAGTATGACCTTCTTGCAGCATGAGACCGCTGCGTTAACTTTACTGATATTTTATTATTTCCCAATAAACGCATGTGTATACTAAAACTATTATTTCCATTGCAAACAGGCTGGAGCCAGATCAGACGACACCGGCGTCTGATCAGGCTCCAACCTGTTTGCTACTCGGATTAAACTATAGTTAACATTTCTAAAAGTAAATTTCCATAGTTTAGTGTATTGCGTTTGCGTTTAAACGGGAAATAATAATGTCTTCTCTACTGTACATTACGCCCAATAAATACGGTTATCCGTATCTCTTGCTGGCTGTAGGGAAATCATCGAGTACGATACTCTGTCCTTTTAAAGTTTTAGAATGTTCCAATCCAAACATAACTCGGACAAGTCAGAAGGAAACACTAATAACACTCAACTCTTTAGTGACAAGCATAATGAAGACTACAAAGCAAGCAAACTATGTTGATAAAGGAAGATGTTGCAATCACATATACGAGGGGTGGTTGAAAAGTAATGGCACAGGATCAATACTTCAATAAAATAAGTGCAAACTGCATGTGTAATATATCATTTATAGAGCAATTATGTTATGTGCCTACACGATAGTATAACGCACGATAAGATCAAATAACTCGGTAAGTCATAACATAAACCTAAATGACCCCTACTCCAGGACACTGGACCTGTTTGTGTATAGTTGAGGTAATAATCTTAATAAAGTTTGATACAGTGCTCCCTCTCTACAACGACACCCAATGGGAGACAAAAAAGGTGTGTGTTGTTCGGAGGGAGTCGTTAAAGGTAGGGATATAAGTTTACATTTGCAAACAGCTTGAACCCAGCGGTGTCTGATCTGGATTCAAACTGTTTGTCACTCGTCATAAAGAATTTTTGCTGTCAAAATGTTCAATATGTAACTTTGAGAAAAACAGCTAGCGACAACTTTAAGCAATCAATATTACAGCAGTAAAGGCGTTAGACATAATTATCCTGTTAAGGGAACTGCGGTAAGTGTCGTTGTGAGGAGGGAGTCGTTGTTAGGAGGGCCGTTGTAGAGAGGGAACACTGTACTATCATTGTGGCTATGTTATTTTGCATAAGTTTATAAAACTTTTTGTCAAATAGTATTAGACTATTATGCACAGACTATATATTTTAAATAAAAAATTGAAATCTATGAGATTTAACGCTTTCGTTGGTAATGGAATTTTATTTACATTAAACTACAGACATAAACTGCTTTTTTAAAGTCCCAACATTACTGTCAAATTGCCAAAATCTCGCACTTTTAATGAAAATGTAGGCACATTCGTCATCTAAACCTATAAAAAGAAGTAATCCGCGATGGTTATCGTGGCAATATTGCTTACAAACCCGTGAACTTGGTGGAAACAAGTCGACTTTTAAATCTGTTTTGTTGACATTCGATCGAAGACGAATTATTACGGAAATGCTCCGGCTTCGCTCGGCTTTGCACATAGTGTATATGAATTATCGCCTCCCTTCGTATCAATCACGTGACCTTTATCGGAACAACCGTTAGTATTATTTGTAAACAAACCCGCTTAAAATGTAAACCAAAACTATAATAATTCGACACATTTAGGGAGGATTCTTTACGAAGTGGGGGCATATGGCAGGCTTCTTACACGCGGTTTCACTTAGTTTTAATACATAGAAATGCACATAAGAAATTGCGCGTTTTAAACACCAATCTCGGTAGGATTGTGCCTTTAAGGAAATCAGAATTTTATTGAAGATATTACGTCAACAATATTTTCTGACAAGTACTATGCTCCAGTGTCCTGGAGTAGAAGTCATTAAAGTTCATGTTGTGACGACTTATCGACTTACGTGATCTTATCTTGCGTTATACCATCGTGTAGGTAAATAATTGTTCTTAAAAATGATATATTACACATGCATTCCGAACTTTTTATTTTGAAGTTATTAATCAGTTGACATTGTACTTCAAACGATGTAACAACATTCAATGTTATAACATAAACACACTTTATACATACACATTACCAGTTGAAAGTGCGATACAGAGTGATGTATTTAGCTCGAGACGTTTTTTGGCGGAAATAGCCAATCTGACGAGCGCCTTGGCGCGAGTCTGATCGGTTGTTTCTGCCAAAAACGTGGAGAAATAAATGCAACACTCTGTTGCGCACTGCCAACTGGTGATGTGTTTATTATATGCCTTGAATACAAACCAGAAACAACTAAATAGTTGTTTAAATAATTTTATATCCAAAATTTATTAGTTATTTGAAGCAGAAAAAGATGTTTTGCATGTCACAAAGAATAACGTACATATACGTAAATGACGTCACGTCAAATGGAAAGCGAGCTCAGAGTAAAATACAAATTGGCTGATACAAGGTGGCTGATACAGACTCTTGTATTTTACTCTGCAAATACACGCGGAAACGCTCGATATCACTCGAAGGCATATACTTAAATATGATATGCCTTATGAGAAACAGTGTAGACCAACACAAGTCGTTACCGAGTTACAAGGTGAAATATGTTTTTGCAGTCAAACGGTAAAAAACAAACTGGCGGTTGTTGAGAGTTTGAGTGGCAATGACGAATTTTCCAGGCTTTACTGGCTGCTTGTGTGGAACTTTATACTCCATGTATTATTTCTTATCCATTTATATTCACTGCCATGATTCTCACACTTTGTCAACTCCAAACCGGGACAGTTCTGGTGGAAACCCTCCAAGTCTTCATGTTCCTCTCTCGTCTCTGTCAATGTTACCGAGTCTAGTTCTACAGTCACTTTACGTTTTGTCTGGGAAAGGCCGCAAGCAAAGTCTCGCAGTGTCATCTATGGTAAAGTAACACACTGCAGTAAAGCCTTCTCCACAAAATGTGGCAAAGAAGGCAGATTAACTACATACAAGTAGAAGCCACGCAGAGTAAGTTTCTGAAGCTGAGTCATAGCAGAACAATCTATCTTAGGTCTACACTTGTCGTCATGGTCTGTACAGTCTAACCCTTTGGGTTCTAACTGTCTAATGACGGGAGACTGGGATAAACTGTCTAATATTTTTTCTAAATGTTTATGTCTCAGTTTAACATACTCTAGCCTAAGTGCCATTAAAGACTTGCTAATGCTGCTGCATATGGCAGTACCTAACTTATCTGGGGCTGTGATCTGAGTGTCCAAGTACAGGGCTGTAAGTGAGCACCAGTTGTTATCTACTAGAGCTGCCACTGTGCTGTCGGGTATAAGGGAGGGACAGAGGTCATCCAGGCGCAGTCTTTGTAGTGAACGACATTGTAGAAACTGACCAGTTATAGCTGTCAACTTTGCAGCATCAATGCCAGGAGTCTTTATGTACACATACTTGACTTTGGACATGTCAGAGCAGAACAACAAACGTTCTACAGCACGGACAGTGTACCTATTAATATAGAAGTCCTGCAAACAGACATTCTCACAATGGTGGCCATTATTGATGCCTTCTGATACACAGTCAATCACACATCTCTGTATGACGCCATTCAAACTGCCATAGTCATTGTATACAGTCTGTCTGTATATGTTAACCCGCTCGACAGCACTAACAATATGAACCAAATGTTTTAACAACTGTCTTGTCATGTTACAGTCCATTCCAGCTACAGACAGCCACACCTGATTCATTTCTAAAATGGTCTCTACTGAATTACACAATTGTTTTACTTCTTTCATAGTGTCTTCAACCTTGTCGTTAGTTACTAAATACAAAGCTGCCAGACATTCTTGGACATTTTTATGTAAGAATGAAAACTTTTGAGTGTTTGGATGAGTGGTTACCGAGTTAGAAGGTGAAATATGTTTTTACAGTCAGTTTGAGTGGCAATGACGAGTTTACCAGGCTTTACTGGCTGCTTGTGTGGAAGTTTATATTCCATGTATTTCTCTTCCAACTATATTCACTGTCTTTAATATACTCGCACTCTATCAACTCCAACCCGGGACAGTTCCGGAGGAAACCCTCCAAGTCTCCACACTCCTCTCTCGTCTCTGTCAATGTTACCATACATAGTCTTACAGTCACTTTACGTTTTGTCTGGGAAAGTCCGCGAGCAAAGTCACGCAGTGACGTCACTAGTAATGTAACATCCTTCAGTGTAACCTTCTTCACACAATGTGGCAAAGAAGTCAGATTAACTACATATAAGGAGAAGCCCCACAGAGTAAGTTTCTGAAGCTGAGTCATAGCAGAACAATCTATCTTAGCTCTACACTCTCTGCCATGGTCTGTACAGTGTAACTCACTCAGTCCTAACTGTCTAATGACGGGAGACTGGGATAAACTGTCCAATATTTGTTCTAAATGTTTATGCGTCATATCAAACCACACCAGCTTTAGTGCCATTAAAGACTTGCTAATGCTGCTACATATGGCAGAAACTAACTTATCTGTGGCTGTGATCCTAGTGGTCAAAGACAGGGCTGTAAGTGAACCCCAGTTGTTATCTACTAGAGCTGCCATTATATGTAAGTACCACCCAATTACCCTGCCTATAGGGTATATATCGGTGTGGCGATGTTTAAACAGGTGCAGTTTTTGTATAGAGCGACATTGTAGAAACTGACGAGTTATAGCTGTCACCTCAAAAATATCAATGTCATCAATATATATGTATACAGACTTGACTTTGGTCATGTCAGAGCAGAACCACAAACGTCTTACATCACGGACATTGTAGTAGTCAATATAGAAGTCCTCCAAACAGACATTTTCATAATAGTGACCATTATTGCTACCTTCTAATATACAGTCAGACACACATCTCTGTATGTCCAATATCAAACTGTCAGTGTCTACAGTCTGTCTGTATGTGTTAACCTGCTCGTCAGCACTAACAATATGACCCAAATGTTCTAAAAACTGTCTCGTCATGTTATAGTCCATTCCAGCTACAAACAACAACACCTGATTCATCTCTAACATGGTCTCTACTGAATTACATAATTCTTTCACTTCTTCTAGAATGTCTTCAGCCCTATCGTTAATTACTAAATACAAAGCTGCAAGAAATTCTTGAACCTTTTCATGTACGAAGGAATACTTTTTATAGTTCCCGTTGTAATTGCCATAATCCTTACACTCATACAAAATGCCACAGTGTAAACAGATTTCCATATTTGAGGAAGAAATGCCAAACATTTCCAACCTTGAGTTCTTGAAGACTAAAACTTTTTCTTTTCGTTTGTTAAACAAAGCTTGATAAGCCAGCTTTGCTAAAAAGAGGAGTAATTCTGCATATTTGTGGCAATTACCCTTGTTCTTGAAACATTCTGGCAACTTTTTTTGTGTTGCTACAGTTGTACTTGAATATATTGAGGTTTCCTCATACAACATTTTCCCTGAACGTTCAAAGCAATACTCTAGCATATTAGAATACAATTGCAACTGAGAGTTACCAAAGTCTTTACCAGCATGCCACAATGTGATCAACTGTATAAGAAGAACGGGCACAGTTAACAACTCAGATAGCCCTTTTTCGTTTACCTCAGCATAAAAGGCAGATATGGGTTTTATCGTTTTTGATTTTTGTTCTAGATTATCGAACAGTTTCTGTGCCAGTGCCTGTGACGAATCATCACCGAAACCAATCAATTCTACATGTTGATCTACATCTATGTCCAGACAAATTACATCGTATTTCCATTTGCGGGTAGTAGTTAGGAAGACACAGTTTTTATTTAAGGTATTTCTGTCTGGAATATGTTTACTTATACCGGGACGTTTACTTACATTATCTGGACATACCCACTCATCCAAACCGTCCAGAATGATCAAACATTTCTCTGTTTTAAGTATGTCAGATATGTTGCCAGACACTGGGGCATTACATAGTAACTGTTCCTGGATCATGTCTTCAACGTCGTAAATTGTCTCAGAGTCTCTTAAATTAATGTGAAAGAGGAACTTGAAATGTTCTAATACTTGAAGGGAATCAGCGGAAACAGTCTCGTTTGGAATATTCTGTACTGCATCACACCAGTGGAGGACAAGCTGGTTGCAAAAAGTCGTTTTACCCATGCCAGCATCCCCCGTAATGTAAATGTTTTCACACAACCCAGTTTTAGATGAGAAAATCCCTTCATAGGTTAATTTATCAGATGCATGCTCGTCCACCTCTGTCAACATTTTTCGATAAGCGTTCACTCTGAAATACTTTGTCGATGGTTGAACATACATTTTAGAGAGAGGTACTTCTTCTGAGGACAATGGGTTCTCCCAAAACTTCCTTTTCTCGTAAATGTTTAACAGGTGCTGCTGGAGATCTGAAAAATCATAGATCTGTTGCTTGGTATACAATGGACATATTCATGAGTGTTTGATTAATGTGTATTAAAGCCTATGCGAACATAATTATTGAATAACAGGTATTCTGAGGAAAAATCAGCAGGACATGGCTGCATTAGGAGCGTGAGATGCAACAGCAGTGTAAACATTTGATTAACCTGTAAATTAAGTTTATTCTGTCTGATGCAATTGCATGCATATTAGTAGTATAGGGGTCGGTTTGCATGTAAAGAAAGATGACGTAATCGGCGGCCATCTTGATTGACTTACTTTTCTAGAAATAGGATAAACACGTAGGTCTATATTCAGCTCAGGGGTGAAGGTCCTGTTAGGGTCACGGATGAATTTATGTAAATTGGGGGTGTACTGTATGTATTGGATTTACACAGTCAAGGTCTACACGGTATACCGAGCTGACATTAGAACATGTTCCGACAAAGCCTTTCAAAGTTAATCCCTACACAGTAGACAGATTGTCTCGGATCTATTGACATGGACATCTTTCTTTATTGGCAAACCGACTCCTATACTACTCATATTAAGTACTTAATAGAGCATTGGTCAAGTAAGAATTAAAGAGCCCTACAAAAGCTGTCAGGAGGAGTATGACACAATGAGAAAACAGCACAAGTTAGCACATAACATTAATGTGGCAAACAATTGAAATGAGTTTAATAGCAATCCATCGTAGGTAAAGTAAATATAGAAGGGTTAATTTTGACATAAATTCCAACAAAGCTCTAACAAGAACTAACAAAAGCAGTCTTTGTCAGAATTTTATTTTATGAATTATAGAGCGGACAGAGCTGAGTTACTCAAGGGGCTTAAATCTGGCATGCCAATGTAATATAGCTAATGATCAAATGTAGCAAAAACTTTATACATAGTATTAGTCTCAGAAATATGATAGGATTAAAATCGTTTGAGTACGGGAACGCTTAAAATGTAATACATATAATTTTGAAACACCGTAGAGGAATAATTATGAGTAGTACCTCTATGCTCTATATCAATTGTTATTCGTTAATTTTGCCTGTTTTGCTGTTTTTTTCTGACATTTCCTAATCCGGGGAAAACAGTTTTAACTGTAACTCCCTAGGACGAACTGTTTCCCCTGCGTAAAAAACAATGCGTATACGTTTAAAAACAGGGTCATTGAAAAGTTATCCGGTACCCAGGTTTGCTGTATTGTAATGAAACAGTATTGAAAATTGTCGTTGATTGTGTCAGGTGAAGGTTAAATACTTTTGTTCATGCTTTATTATCATTTATAACAATACTGTTATGAATGAAACAAGTTCGTAATACATGTACATATCAACCAGCTACCTTTAAATACCAAACAACAAAACGGACCCGAACATTATTATTACAGGCGAAGCCGAGTCCCATATTAATTTTTAATGGAACTATATATTTCATGTCAGGTACAATAAGCTTGGCATAACTAATTTATCTTACCGGCGACCTTTGATTTGAAACATTTTAATATTATTATATACCTTTTATAGATCTTAACTATATTAATTTACCCATTTTACTCAAAAACATATTCAATTGTTTTGTATTTTGCATAATATTAACTATTCTTATTATTTTAATTCTATGTATTTTGGTTATAATTAATGTGCGTATCCTGCTGCTGTTGAAAATAAAATTAAAACATGTAGAATTCGATCCAAACTAAGATTAAATAAAAAACAATATTTTTTTTAAAAATTATGTCTCAGAATAAACAATGAAGAGTTGACACAACTTAAGCACCTAGAAGTGGCGTTAAACCTTAGCATAAACAATAAGAAAACCAATAGTGTACATCTCTAAACAATACTTTATCACTATAATCTCACCAAGGCAACTACTTTTAATTTTAAGCATAAATTTACACCATAATAGTATGGCTTTGAGGGGATGTAACTCGTTCTTAGAAATGTCTCACAACATATCTTTACAGTATTTTAAAGCTATACTCCACTACACGTATCATTTTGTATAATGTTCTGTCATAGATCTATATTTTAAACGTTTACTCTATATATATACTCTTTTTAAACACGGTGTTAGAACAAGAATCTTAAAAATACATAGGGATTACCTCCCTTTGATAGAAAAGAAATCAGAATCCACTAAATTTATTACTCCAAAGCGTTTCGATATTTTTTCTTTTGATTTTTATCATTATAAAACTTAAGTGCTTACAAGAAGCCACTGATCATTCATCAAACGTCTGTCAAAAACTCATAGTGACTAATAAACTATATTTAATTTGTATTTTGGTTCAGATTAATTCTCGTAGAAAATCAAGTTATATAGAATATGATTAGGTATTAAAACAATAATTTGATGTGTGTTAGAGAAACGGTCATATCTATAAGTGTCTCTTATAATCAAGGAAGACATTTAGAACTGTTATCACGGCCTATCGGCCTCGGCCAACAGTTCAAAAGTTTTCATTGATAAATCGGGTCAAACGTTTGACTGTTCCCTAAACACACATGCTATAACTGTATATTGATATGCCTTAGCCAATCTATGCCTTACACTTATCGACATAATGTGAACTTGTACATCTATAAACCTTTCAACACGTTTGTACAAGGTCGATTCAAAACTATTAAATCTAGGTATCGGGCAACGGAAAAGGTTACAAATGACACTTTAGGTAATTCAGTTGCCATAATCCCGACATGAATGGTGCAATTTAGCTGGTTGTCTAATTTGCCAAAGATTATAAATTCACACATATTTGCAGGGTATTTGATAAAGATTGCATGAACACGATTGCAGTTCTTTTCTGGTCAAACCTACCAAACTGATAGTTCATTGATTTACATTATATACATGTACAGCAATCATAGAAGCATAACAAAAATGACAGCATATCACGTACGTATAAACAAATTCAACGTGCATACATATATACTGAAATAGACTAAATCAAAACTCTCAATGATTTGTAGACATTTTGCATTATTGGATTTCTCAACCTCTTCTCAAAATAGTATTTGTCTAATGTTAATAGATGATAGTATATAGAGAAATTTCAACTCCTTTGAGATGATATGAAAAATATATCACTATAATGTGTTGTTATCCTGTTAAAAAACAAGGCTGCATAACGAGTGTTTAAACAGGATAACAACAATTCGAGTGATATTTGTTCATAGAAATCAAAAGTCATTGATTGTTTTACAGTGCTCCCTCTCTACAACGATACCCAATGGGAGACCAAACATGTGTGCGTAGTTCGGAGGGAGTCGTTATAGGGAGGGAAATTGGCTTGCATTTGCAAACGGCTTGAATCCATATTTGACGCCGCGTAATTCAAGCTGTTTGTCACTCGTCATTAAATTATTTTTCTGTCAAAATGTTCAATATGTATCTCTGAGAAAAAAAAGCAGACGACAACTTTAAGCAGACGATAGTACATCAGTATAAGCGTTAGAATTAATTATCCTATTTCGGGAACTGCGACAAGGGTCGTTGTAAGGAGAAAGTCGTTATTGGGAGCGCCGTTGTAGAGAGGGAGCACTGTATTAATTATTTACTTTTCAAAGACGTTTACTGAGTAAATGCACAATACAAATTGACAGAAAAAGAAATACAAAAGGAAGCAGAATAAAGGAGAAAATGATTAACGATCCTTTGTGATATTTGACCTTGCGCAGATACATCTATATCGCGTAAATTCAAAATTGACATATTGAAAAAATTTTACAAGTTTAATGCATCTGTCGGTTTGTAATTGAATTTTTGGAGGATACATTGTGGATTACGTTTTTCAGATATTTTTCGGGGATGTTGTGAATCTGTGTGAATTCATAAATTTGCATGTCAATAACATTCACTCATCGGTACTTAGATAGTAGTTAAACGAATGTACGGATGAGAGCGGAAAGGAGTTTCCGAAAAGCATTGTTCATGGAAACGATTACGAGCCGTGGGGAGATTTTGAAGGCAGAATGTGATATATTTTAGGTCTTAGAGGCTTGTGTACAATATCTTGCATCTTTGAACTGGAAACAGTGGTTGTCTGCATAGCTGCATTATTCCTCGGAATACAGGAAAGCAAATACGTCATAGGGGAAAGCAGACGGGATGCTCAAATTGGAATCACTTAAGGAGGGAGAGAATGTCGCTTACGCCGGGAAACTGGTAAGTATAGTCAGATTTTTTTACTTCCGTTGCACACTGTTCAAAAATGTTCTTAGTTAGTAAAATAGAAGAAAGAAATTTACGCGTGACGTCACAAGAGATTCCTGCAAAAAAGATCACTTCACTGCAGTCATCTTTAGTGATGATATCAACTGTGACGCATATTAAACGGATGAATCATAGTTAAGTATACTCAACAAACTTTCTAATCGTTCACCTTATATTTCATTCAGAAAAAGAAATATGAAGAAATGTTAAACCATGTAATCAATTTTGAAACAGACTATCACAATTTTTCGGCTATCACCTTTCCCCCTAATCTTTAACAACTACTTCTGTGGAGGCACCCCATATTTTGAAAGTCACAGGAGTGTTTTTCTATTCTAAGGTCTAAATTTCGTCGGTCACGTTCGAAAATGACGTATATGCAATTCTGCAAAAAATGGATTTTTCCTATTTTCGATTAAGTATATTTTCCCTCTTCGAATGCGATAATATATATATTGATAACCAATAAAACATATGAGATATAGTCACGTAAGCATATCTCGTATTTCGATTGGTTGCAATATTTTACCGGTCTAAAAGGTCGTATTTGGAGTGAAAATTCGCTGGATACTGATGTTAAACAAGTCTTGTCATCGACATAATAACAAACCCTTCGGGTCTCTCTTCGACTGTAAGTAGCAATTATCTCAACTATTTTGATGCAATATGCAACCATTTGAAAAATGCGACAAAGATGATACATAATTACATTTTTTAATAACTGCAATTTAGCTGTTATTCAATATTTGACCGGTCAAAAATGTCATATATGCAATGTAACAAGTGATATGAAAAAAAAAGTTTTTTGTGTCTCCTGAAATGTTGGAATTTGGCAGATTCGTCCGATTCGAACGACACCGACGCAATGTTAGTAATGCGTAATGCCCCCGTCAGCTGCAATTACAGTTTCGTATCGACTTCTCATAGACGAGAAGAGTTCAGTAAAAGTATGAATGACCTAACTTTCCAACATAGTGACGAAGTCACACTCCAATGCGTAAAACTTTGGAGGCTAGGGTTAGGAACGAACACGTTTCTTTGGAATGCCGCAAACGTGCTCTGTAGTGTTAAACGCATCTGTATCGTCGGGCCAAAGCTGTCTGGTGATAACTTTATCTTGAAGTGGCCGTCAGCAGCGACTTCCCACCTTTCGCAGGCGATTACGTACCGTATTGGGTGTGACGTTACGGCCCGGTTAACCATTAAGCTGTCTCGTCGTCTTTGCAACGGGAAAAAATCTCTCCTTCCGGTGCGACACTACCACGTGTCGGTCCTAGGAGAGTTGTTACTCATTGTGTTTGTTTCCTAGGGCGGTCTGCTCTACTTCCGGTGACGTCAAATGTCCACGTTATAGCCAGATGGTCGAAAGTGTCCGGTTAAAAGTTTTAGCCACAAGCAAATGGACAGACACATTTCCTAATATGGATTACACGGAAATTTAGTCTTGTTAACTTTTTCATTTCCGGTATTCCTCAGTGGTTGAATCTTTTTTGTCGTCAGAATACACCGGCGTGCAACATTCCGACGACTCTGCCGGTCTCCTCGTGTGTTTTTCTCGCCATTATAGGTGTTTTTTTGGGCTAGGTAGTCATTGGAGATTACACTCGTGTAATAATGCGGGCAAATACTTTCTTCCATACTTTACACGTGCAAATTAGGCCAAACAAGCCACGTGGTTGTTTGAACGTTCACGACGTAGAGTAACATGTATAAATCCAAAATTAGGAGCGCTAAGAACCGATCATATTGTGTGTAAACTATCATAAATGTTATCTTAGTATTTACTTAAGGAATAATTCGAATATTTGTTGTTTTCATGGAGGTATGAAAGAAAAACCTGGTCACACTGTATGAAACCGCGAATTCCGAATTATTCCTTATAATTTAATGTCACTACTGAATTAAAGAAAGTAGTTAAATAGAGAATCTGACGCGAATGTTCATTTTAACGCTTTTAAAATATAGGTTGTAGTCCCTCCGCCATATATATTTTCCGCCCAAAAGCGTCGTTGTTTTGTAGTAACGTCAACGTCAATGACGTCATTGGGCGTCCTGCTTCATGCAGCGCTTGAGGAGAGCAGCTGGACTAACCGAAGTAGTCCTGACAAGGCGTGGCCTAAATTTTATTTTTTTAATGGAGTTATGAAACAAAAATTACAGCCAATCACAGCTAACCAAATGTAATGAAATCAAACAATATTAAATTATAGACATATGTAGCTTTAAAAAGTGACCGATTAGAAAATTTGGTTTAAGTATATACAAAAAATATGTTAATTATATTCAATATATATGTCATTCTATCACTTTTCAGGTAACGTTTGTAAATAGAATACTATTAATTACGCGTATCACTGCATGGTGTACTGGCTTGTATGACCGTTTTTGATCCGTATTTATTAAGCGCGAAGCGCAGAAAAAGACTTGAATCTAAAACCATCACACAAGCCCGTATACCCTGCCGAAATGCCTTGTATTTCCAGTCTTCATCTGAAACAAGGAAGAAGACAGGCAGAATCTGATATATTTTACTGACTTGACCCTAAATTGACACCTGACATTGACTTCAATTCACTTAAAACTCACGCGCTATTCGCGAGTGTGGAGAGCACAAACGGTAAAACGATATCTGGAACTCGCATATTAATTAGAATTTGCTTGCATTCCTACAGTTTAATGCCATGATTTCTTATACCGCTATTGTCGAACATACGTATATGTATTTCAAGCTTAAAATGAAACATTTTACCTTTGAAATGCGGATATATGCCACTAAAATGAATCGAAAAATGGCTCTATTGAAATTGGCCAGTATCTAACATGGTTACGTCATGACATTTGTATGTGACCACCTTTTAAATGTTCATTAACAAGATATTTCGAATAGATAGGTCTTGGTGAACATTTACATTTTTATGAAAAGCAGTAATGAATAATTATAAAATGAAGGGACAATTCTGGAGCGAACAAATGAACAACAACGTCAGTGACTAGGCATATCGATTTATAGCTATTTCGTTAAATATATATTTATTTAGTGTCATTTTCATAATAGACAAGTGCCATTGTATTTTGCATCATTTCCTTCAATTTCATTATTTTGTTTAGCTTATTGGCGACGCGGGTGGGGTAATCAGGAACAACAAAGCAAGAAACTAGCATATATTCGATATCTAAGTTACAGGTACGCATGATGACACTATTCCGGGCAGTTTTCAATGAAGATTTCTTGCATTTTTAGGTGTTTTTTTAAGTATTTCTTCGGTACTACGCGTATAGATCAACGTGTAAGGTTTCATACACCTTGGCCACATGTGCAGTTTCATATAATCAGCTTCCAAATTTTATAATGGCTGGAAATAAATAATGTTCCCTAAGGTGATATTTTCTTCTTGAAAGGCTTTGTATTGTATGTTGTAAGCGACTAAGAGTTCACACATGCTAATCCTTCATTAAGCCTATTTTTTAAAGTAAATTGGGTCCTAAATCCTAATATTGTCCTATACTAAAAGGTACTCTAGAATTAAAATAAAAAATTTAATATAACAGTTTCATTGCATCGCTTGCCGAATGTCGTTTTTATAAGTTAAAACGTCAAGTTAGTCAAGAAATAGCCCATTCAAAATATTCTAATTCCAATATACATCAAGGTCAATGTCAAAATCAAGGTTGGGTGATATTGGTGGATAGGGAATGGTCCAAGGCAACAACTGTATAAGTATACACTCATTCAAGTAAGCGGTGTTGATGCTAGACGAAACGGTCAAATCTACTTAACCTTGTTAAGCACGGATGTACGGACGGGCGGACAGGGCGATAACTATATGCCTCCGCATCTACAGAAGCCGGTGACATAAAAAGAAGTAGGAACTACACTCCGTGCAAAAGGAAACGCACATTTTTTATCACAATATGTTTTGTATGTAGAAGGAACGTATTTGTCAATCAATCTTTTCATTAAAGTCAGTAGTTCTGCCAGGGGTTATTAATTTTGAAAAAGGAGTTAATTATTGAATTGGTAGCATCACAACATGCACTAATCGGTGTGATGTTTAAACAGGCTGATGATAACTCTTTCCTGGCCAATTAATCATGAGACGTTCACCCCTTCACCATTTCATTGTCGTCTGCTAGTTGGCAGTCTTTTTGGTTGTAAGGATGTGGATCAGGGTTTATATTTTATGTACATTGTTTGTCTTTATAGGTGAATATAGGAGATAAGAGTGAGGTTGGGTGCCCCTAAACCCAGGTTTAACCCCAGTGATTATTGATGGTTAAGTTATAATTAATTATTAATTGATACTGAACGTACCAAGGCGGGCTCCTATATTCACTTTGCTTTATGTTTGTCTTGCGTGTTGTTTTCTATTTAGTGTGTAGATGAAGGAATGGTATTGCGTGTGTGTGTGCACGCACGTGTGTGTGTATGTGTGTGTGTTTGTTATGGTATGAATGTGTGTGTGTTCTGCTTGAGAGGTAGGTATATTGTTTGTGTCGCGTTTCCTGCTTGAGTCTTTCGTATTTATTAAGGCGCATTCTGGTTTATTTTCAGCCTCCTGCTTTAAGATACCATCTGCGAGGATTTATAAAATATTTCTTATGGTACATGTTCATGACTGTACATACTGGAACTATTTTCTTCAGCGGAGGAATAAATTAAATGCGCTAAAAGTCGCTTCGATTGGGGAAAGGGTTAAGAGTGAAATGATTAAAATGCAGCAACGTTTTTTTTGAGTATTTATTTGTCTGAACTTGTTGCAGAATTAAATGAATCTTGAGATATGGTCCTAGTATTCTAATTTTCTTTAATAAAATTCTCTTAATCTTCGCCTGAGTACGATATGTGTGGGTTTTTTTTGCATTGACTGTAGAAGGAGCCAAACAAACACATTAGATAAATATAGCGAAAGGTAGGAATACCTGAAAAGTTAAACATTCTTTATTGCAAATGTTGTACATAGTATTGATGTTTTGACCCATTCATTGTTAAACAGAGTGTATAGTTTACTCAAGCATGACTTACCTGTACGTAAAGTGTTGTTCCTATTCTGCTCATCTAAAATAGAGATACAGATTTTACTAGACATTATACTTTAGAACCCGAGCAATGGGCAAGTTAGAGTAAGCTGGGTTTTACGACACGTCGACTCTCGAAACGTCATATCACTAGGAATTGGTGTAGTATATATGTTCTATGTAAAAGGTGAAATATTGAGAGACATGTGATATTTCTGGGTACGTCATACAACTTCTTGAATCTTGAATCGTCAACTTATCAACTGTTTGTTCAGTCGTTTACCCCAAAAACCAATAACATTTAAAAATGGTTTACAATAGGTACCATACAGTTTGTGTCCTTTGCTTACTTGTAAGAACCCATTCTGTGAAAGTGGATAACCGCCATTTTGTTTAGAAATAATCGAATACAGACTTGGGACTTTTTAAATCGGAATTAACTTCATTTAATGTAACACCAATTGCTCTGTTAACTTTCAATATAAAGTTACTGATTCGACAACCTTGTATTTTTCTCAACGAACTTTGGTCTCTTACAAACTGTAACATTTTCAAATCGCAGTAGCGGAAGTGGTTTATCTTCGCTTCATTACCAAATAAACATTTATCAATAAAACTACGGTTGAATGTTCTATTACCTACCTATCCATTCAGAAATAATATCAATTGAACGTTCTGGGAGAAATAGCTGTACACCAATGCGCTCCTGGTATATTTCACTCAGTGCAGTTTCAATTTCAAGAAGGTTTTTGTTTTCCTCATTCATATACAATTGTAGAAACGCATGCAAGTTTTGCATACTGTCACATCGTAACATTATCAAAATGGATCCTTCTTCAATTGAGACAAGCTGGACACCCTGTTTTTCTATGTCACGTCGTAGCTTTCGAACAGCTTTAGAAATATCGTTCTCTTCAGCGGTAGTAGCGTTAGAATTGCTCAAAACCGCTTCAAATTCTTTTCGAAGGAACTCTGTGGACATATGACAAAGCTCTTCGTTGTCGCTGCTTATCTTTAATTCATATGGTAGATCTGCAAAAAGAAAACGATAAATTACTGATTTAAAGAATTGGCGTCAAACTAGAAACGTGATTGTAAAATTTTCTGTGACTCTCAAAATTAGTTACTGCCAGGAAAATGATGAGAAAGACGTATATAATGAAAACTCAGTATGGCTTTCTGTTGCATACTAGTACCCCTCTTGCTTTTTTAGCATGAACGTCGCTGATGTACATATACTTTATTTTAAAACCGATTGAATTCCAAGCGCTTGTAAGATAAAACAAACAATTTTATAAGGATATTACTTCCTTAAATGACAATGCAACAAAGCTTTGTTTATAAGATATGCGTTATTAAGTGATTTAATTTTTATTACAACCTTTCTCTTATTGAATATTTGAATAAATGAAGTCGATCCAGTATAATTAAAACATAATAAGTTTACTTAAATTTATTATCGTGCAATAGAACACGGGCTGGATGTGAAATGTATAGTAATTAAAACACGAGGATGTAGGCCGAGTTAATTTACTACCAGCATCTCAACAACTCTAACATTTTAATCTAAATACAATTTGCACAGACGCAATGACGCTAATAAATTCTTAATGCACCATCGGGGATCGGATCAACGTAAAAGCATCCTTATTTCGTTTATTACCATGCTCTGGTGATCTAATGCCAGTTCAAACAGAACCTGTTTAGGCCCTTGTTAAAACGGGTTATGTCCCAATGGCGGCTGCCTCAAACAGAAATCGCATGATCACGCTATACGATCCTCCTCTAAAAGTCTAGTCGAAGTTCCTTGTTTTTAAAAATACCTTTCATAAATTTTCGAAATACAACCAAGATTAATAATAGATGATTATTCTTATGAGCCATACTGGTCTTTGAAATGTTGAAAACAGACAAACATTACTCAAACGGGTGATTTTAAACCAAAATAAACCGAAAGTATAAATAGTACAACATGGCTTTAGTTTTACACATTTTGATGATATTTGAAGAAAATAGATTGACTCAGATATTTGTCTTTTTCTTTCGTATTTTAATAACATAACATTATCTGACAGAGGGAAACATTTTTTTCGCGAGAAAGGCATTCAAACGTGTTCAAACTTCAATGGGTAATAGCTAATTTCAATTAAGAAATGAACTAATTTTTTTCGGCGTTCAAGCGAAATGAACGACAGAAAAATATCGGCAAATACCATGAATCACACTATCGATTCATGGTAAATTTGCCGATAATTTTCTGTCGTTCATTGCACTTGAACAAACAAATCAGTTCATTTCTTATATTTACAATATATTTGCTGTAATTTTTAATATTAAATTAACACTTTGTTAGTACGCATGAATGTTTAATCCATATAAGAGGCTGATAACACGAATAATGGTAAAGGTAAAAGGTAAAGGCGTTGTTTATTATAGCGTCACCCCTATTGAAAGGGCCAGCCAGTTTCGCTTATGAGACACCTATCCTTTTTGCGCACACAGTACCTCCCGAATCCCTTCTCTTATTGCCCGTCGCCTGGCAGAGACGGACCTACGGTAACCATTCATTTAACTAGCTGGCGGCTCACCAACCGGCCACATCAGTCCAAATCCCGTATCCGGCTGCGGGATTCGAACCTTCGACCTCCCGCTTCCGAGGCGGACGCCCTATCCACTAGGCCACGGTTGCGGTAATAATGTGTACCCTATAAGGAACAGCCATGACCCAATTACTGAAGCTGTGTACACATAAGTTCCAATGTTTACATTCTTAGGTCTACAACTTTGACAGTTTGGCGCGGGATGCCGATTTGACGTCATTTGGAAGTATCGTCGTTTTTAAAATAGGATAGACATATTAGGGATTTTGTTATAAAGAAACGCAGATAGCTGCTGTTTATAAGGTATGTCACGTTTCTTGCAATTTATCTCATCAATAAAGAAGAAATTTAGTCGGGAATTATCGTTTTCACTTAAAGAAAGGCATATATCGGTTGAGGCAGTCTACCCGGAATGCGCCATTTTGTAATTTATCCGACGTCGGAATATTTTTGGGCGATGTCGTAACCATTTGGCCATGTCCGTATCCTATTCGGCCATGTTCGTAGCATTATCTTTTTATCTATTTTTATTTTCTTCGTTAACAATATTGTATCAGATACACTCGCAATATGTTTATAAAAGTTGAAAGCTAATGTTAAATCCCTTTAATAGATTATATTTAAATTATTTGCTTCCAGTCTTTGATTATAATGGAGTTTTGCGACATGAATTGAGTTTTTCTCGAAATGATAGGCATAAATCGGCGAAACCAACAATCAATGTAGGTCGTTAAAAGAGCACGGCTATACAGTACCAAATGCAAAATCCTTCAAAAAGCATAGTACTACAACCAAAATGCGAAAATCGGTAAGAGAATTGCAGAACTCTAGATTTTAGATCTACTTTCGGTTTGAGCTGCTGCTAATCGTGTTTCATAGTTCATTACGTGACCCGTATCTTCATCCGAGCAAACATCATGTAACTCCAGAAGGGTTTGGTGGTCATTTGTACGTAAGATATGAGGACCCTGATTGTGGATATGTGAATGTAGTGGTCTGAGGGAAAACGGTAAGGGGTCAAATCGACCCAAACCCAAGTCGGACCCCGAGTCAAATTGGCCGAAAACCAAATCGGACAGGGCTCAAGATAAGAGGGAGTAAAATGAACAAATCCAATATTGTATCACTCGTTTCAGCCCCAAATCCCATGGTGTTACTACTCGCGATTGTAATAAGTAGTAACACCAATGAGTGATATACAGAAATAAAGATGCAATTGCCACCATTGAAATATTTTAGTTTTTGAGATAATACCATTATCTGGAGCCCTGCTTATAATGAATTGTAGTAGAGAGTAATAAGTGTGTTAAGTTTGAATTCTACATAAGTTATGTGTGGTTGGATGTTATTTAGAAACCAATATACATGTATAGTATTTGGACACATCAAATTAATATTTGAAATGCACTTATACGGACTACAATATACACCACTAATTAACTGAAACTTTTATAAAAAAAAATTGTTTTTTTTAAATCTTATGATATGTCTTATTGCAAAGAATTGGGAATAATATCCTAAAAAAAAGTGTTGGAATTGTATATTGTGAGAATCCTGATGCAGTAATTATTCTGTTTCCATTGCATAAATTTCGTAGAGGTAATTTTCAAAGAGCAAATTGGACATATTTTTTATGGGAAACCTTTCTGATTTTATTTGTCAAATTGTTACTATGATGTCAAATATAATTAATTTACACCCCAAATATATGTCCCGGATATAGAACCCCTGTAATCTTACAAGAACAAAAAGACCTTAAGAAAATAATACATGAGTTGATGAGGTTTGAATGTTTGACCATTATGGGTAGACTATCTTAAGATCAAATTTTGAAAACGCCACCAAATATTTGCTGTCCAAGTTCCAAAGATTAATTCGCGAATGAAAACTGCATATGCCCCGCCTTCGCTTCGAAAGTTACCCAAAAGTCCCGCCCTCTCGGGAAATGGTGTTTATACGAAATGAACGGCATTTGTTTCAATGGAATTGAATGGGGTGAATGTAAATATAGAGCCATAACCTTGGTAAAATAACATTTGTCAAAATGATTGCAGTCCACAGTCGAGATCGCGTAATTGAGTATTCAATATGTGAAAGTTTGGAAAAGGTCCCTCCAGCGGTTAAGGCAAATTCAGCTTCCGATATTTTAACAGAGAGAGCATAACATCAATATGTTACCTAAGATTCCACTTCCAGACGTTTGTGATTTTCAGTGATAGTACATAAATGCGTCTATTGGCTGTCACTATTTTAAATTCTATACAAATATAATCATTATTTAATTAAATAAATACCTGATTTATGGCACTAAAAATAGAATATCATTTTCAAACCTAGTAGAGTTGCCAATCGTTTTCCTTGGAAATGCACTGCTCAACAAAAATTGGCGTGACTTAAGTAATTTAAATTCATTGTCAAGAAAGCAACGGAGCGATTTTATTATTTCCACTTCAATTTGATATGAAATATTTTTCTAAAAAACTAAAATTAAGAGACAGTGATTATCCCTTTCTAAAATGGTTCTTGCTTAACTAGCTGGCAATTCTATATTAAATTCCAATCTTAAATTTAGGCTTAAGGACCAGTCTTAGGGTCGTAATCTAGACTAAATCAGACTACAAAATGTGTCTGCTTAATATTGTCGTCTCTTTAGTGTTTAAAGCATGTTATCTGAGGAGATAAAAGAAGGATTGTAGGTGAACAAAACAACTGAATTATGTGGTCATCAAATGTGTATACTTATCATCAATTAATCATGCAGTCGATATGTATCATATAAAAGTGAAATAATTTTATGTTTGAAAATAGCACCATCTTATTTAGAAATGTTTTGTACAAAAAAGCATAATTGATTTTAATTTTCTTTATTTGTTTCGCCTTTTAATAAACTTACGTGGAATCTGTATTTTCCGTTGAAACTGTTGCCGATTTATCAATTTTTCCAGTTTGTCTACCTTTTCTACCAAATCTGAAATTAAACATAAATATCAGTCGAACCGATAACATATAACACTGGTACTTTTGTTTTTTAACAGACAAAATTTTTTTAATAAGTAGTGAGATGCTCATCGGAGACGATGACGCCGTTATTGCCCGTCTACGCATTAAAACATTATTATTTTGTCGTAGTTTGCTCCTAGTTCAACTTAACTAGCATTCTGGAAAAGACTTCCTCCGCCTCCAACTCACCGTCGGCGATCATATCCTGGAACTTGTTGAACCTTCACTTAACTCCTTCAAAACATATCCCTGTCGCCGTGCTAAATTAAAGGAGAGGCATCGCCACTACAGCACTTTGGAACAACACCATACTGACAACAGTTACTAACATTAATATAGGTTCTGAGTTTTAGGTACCCTATCTACGGTAGAAAAGCACGGACACCATACTCCTCTAGATATTACCAGGAAGATCACATTACCAACGATGATGTTCTGTGTTAGACAGTGTGAATTATTTTCTATTCTCACACAAAGACCGGACAAGATCATGTCTGTACCAAGGAGAATGGACTCTTTTCATTTGAACACGACTAACAGGCTAGCTTCCCCCCTTCACCAATACAAAGATGTTTGCAAAAGTTAACTGGAATTGTGCAGCCTCGGCAAAGTTGATTTTATAACGATGACGGTAGTTCGTACAAGTTTAGGATCTACCTTCAATATTGACATTCGGCAAACTGTGTAACAAACGATACCAACTAGTGAGGTTTTCGACCATATATTTATGTCAATTAGTCCTTCAACATTCCAGTAATATTTTCCAAAGCCATTTGTTACGGTTGGTACTTTTAGTATTTAAGTGTGTTCTCACTCTCCAAGTTGCAATCCGTTGAATAATTTCAGGACATGTAAGAATTTTCAGAAGGTTTAGTTTGATCGATATTAGAGTCGTTTGAAATAGTTTTGTATCCTGCTTTAGGAATTCAAGCTTGCGGCAAGCAATTTACTAAGTTATGCAAACTAAACACTTCTTAATGATTAAAACCAAACAGAACTGAACAGACCAGACTTTTATATCAACTTGTACATAAGCGTACCTCGTTGATACATATATTCTATATAATAGAACAACGGTCACCTAACATTCAAACTTTCACATTTATCTGAACAGAGTAAATATCACACAATGAAAATATAATTAAGTAGCTTAAATATGTAATATAATAACTATATGTTTAAAAAATAATGTTGATCATTATTCCTTTAACACATACGTGTACATAATACAAATTTTGTTTAATTTACTACCAAATAATTAGGAGGTTTGAAATGAATTTAGTCTGAATTTCTCACTAACGAAGTGCGTCTATTAACAGCAAGTTTGATAAACTTGGTAAGGTTGTTAAATATAATTTGTTAGTAGACTGCATAAACTGACAAAAATCTACGAAACTTGGTCTAATGTAAAAAAAACTTTTTTTATATATTGTTTCCCTTAATCAGTGAAACTTGAACAAACCATAATGAAGTGATATTCATCTTCAATATATATCTTCTCACACACATCGCAATATCTTTCATTCCTCGGTATACTATTTCTACCATAATTATCTGTCAGTTTCTATTTTGAGAGGATGAGAAGAAAGCCTTAATTTGGTAAAATAGAATCGTAGAATTTTAGGTTATATATACAAATATGGTTCAATTTCAAAATTCGATTTAAAATGTTAACATTAAATCTTTAAAAAAACATAGAAAACATGATCGGCGAAATTATCTCCCCTTGTATACGTCCAACAAAGTTATCAAAAAAGTCAGAGTACGAGTTACCTTTCTATACACAGGTCTTAATTTTAGTATACATGTCTTTTAAAATACGTTATATCTTACCGTCAACTCAAGGTTACAAGCCAGGTTACAAAAAACTAAAACAATCGTTATAAGACAAGATTGTGACCATAAAAGTATTTACTTTTAAAAGATATATATGTAGCAATATAAATGAAAGTTTCTCTCATACTCATGTGTCATGCACATCAAAAAGTAGTAGGAAGAGTAAAGTAAAACTTGAAAAAAATATATATCCGAAGTATTCATAAATTGACACGATGAAGTACAATTAAAATATGAATTGTATTATTACTCAGCTGTGTCACTTAAGTCATTGATTGCCAATGATGAAGACTTACTGATTTTGATTTTAATCTTAAATCATTACCTGGTATTTTCTTTAAACCGATGCTTATCTGATCATCTGCAAAGAGAAAATGAAAAGAAAATGTGGATACATATTAGCACAATGTTCAGCGTCCTTCAATTACAGGTCATATCGTCAGTAAAACATATTTGATTATGACATGATTGTATTATACAAAATAGATAAGGTATCGCCTAGAAAAATATTCTATATACATACAGACGGTCCATCACCCTCCAAATGAAATATTGTAATATTCTTAGTCTGAGGCAGAACGCATTAGAGATAAAATACTTTTCGAAATATCAAGTTTTCAAGTCGATATGGCAGAAACATTTCCTGATGGCATTTGCCTAAGTAATACGAATATCATAATGATTTTATATAGTTGCTCGAATATAGCACCTTCACTAGTATACCCTGTATCAAACATTAGTATCGACCTGCTGACGTGGTCCAGTAGTAACGCGCTCGACTACAATACCTGGGGTCATGAGTTTAATCCTCCAACGGATCAAATCCTTTGGATTATACTTTATGAATCCAGATTCAGAGTAACAGCGCTTTATCCGGGTAATCCGAAAGAACAAGATATCTTTGTCGATAATAATAGTAGGTCATTGCGCCCAGGTTTTCTGTATTTCTGTATTAACTATTAACTCTCCTGAGCTTATCTATAGTGATCATATATGGTTGTGGACCTGTATGTCTGTCCGTCTTTCCTCGATTAGTACGTTACCGCTCTAGTAGCTAAAGCTTAATCTAATTGATGTCGGATACACTGATATAATAAGATAATGACCACATAACTAGGAAGAGATCGCATATGATAGATTTATCTAAAATGAGTTAATATTTATCAGTGTTACCAATATGCCATCTACAGTATTTGATTGACTTTTGTTCGAATTTTAAGCAATATTTATGACAAGAAGTTGATTGAAAACGATATTTCTGAAATTAGACAATATTAAGAAAGATATGTCACTGGTGCACTCTGCTGTACTAGAAATATTATTTCAGCTTTGTTTTCTTCAAAGGTGAAAATATTAAGATAAAACTTAGATCAACTCTATAAAGATGGACTTTTTCAGACGAATGTGATGATGGCTGAGTTGAAGAAGTAAGTAAAGAGTCCTCTGACCTGGTATAGTGTTAAAATCCTATCTAACAATGTTCACACTCAAGCGGATTTATGAGAAAACTTGTTGTGGGACACATGCTTCAATATGCACATAATCCTTTTACTGTTATATTGTACAAATTAAATGTATCTGGAGTTAAATGTTAATGTCAAGCTGTGACCATCTGTGATGTATTAAAATATGTGTGCACTCTTGTGTCTACATATCAGACTTGACTCTGATCAAACTATGACAACTATATATAGATAACAGGTTCAACACTCTCGGGTGAACAAAATCAGGGCTATCATAGCCGCTCTTTTATTCTTTTTAATTTTTTGCTTATGAATTAATTGTACCTCTGATGATTAATTGGAAACGGCTTCTAGCAAACGGTAAAATATTAACAGAAAAAATAGCCAAATGTCAAATTTTTCACGTTATAACATTCTAAATAAAGCACGAAACATGATCTAAGGGACTACTGGATGGAACAGCATAATTATCATCGAGATAACGTATTTTCAATTTATGTAACGTTTGTCTTGAAGTACATGTATGCACCCTGACATTCTGGTTTGAAAGAACATGTCCAATAATAGTCTCCATTTAAATTTCTTCAGATGAAAGAATGATCATTTAACATGTCTGTCTTGTAGGTTTGTTCCTTGTTATATACTCAAAGTACTATAGACACCAATTGTAAAATACTTTATTAAAACAGGAACATCTTAATAACAGTCATGTAAATAATACGTACCATGAACATAATTTAGTGCTGAATTATGTATTGTTTATGCCCTAATCCGGAGGATGACTATAGCGGAAGCATATTATTATATTGTACATTAGACACGATGCTAACGCATTAACACTTTCCAAAATTGTTCAAATACAACAGTAACTGTTGCTCTTGGATTATAAATAGGCAACTACTGGCATGTCGGTGAACAAAAACTCACCTTGTTTTCTATACCTACCTCTACACTGTTCCATAACATTATATACTCTCTCAAAGTTGGTGAAAGGATTCAACTGTAATCAAATGTTTAATTGATTTAAGAAAAAATAACTTCTCTGGAGTATTTAACATCGAATACAATAATACATAGAGTACTTCCACCGTAAGCAGTAATTTAATGCTTTCCATATAATATAAGTAGGCTTTATGATGAAAGTATTTAGTAAACTGTAACCAAAGTTGAATGCTATATGTAAAACAATGATGTATAAATACGAGGGGATGTTTTTTAATTAATGCAACTTGATCAATAACTTGATTTATAATAAATGCAAAATACGTGGTATTATATCTCATTTGAGAGAACAAATATTCACATTTATGATGGTATAATGCACGATACGACCACATTACGTTGTAAGTCTAAACATAAACCTAAATAACACCTACTCCAGGGAACTGGGCCGTTTGTATGTATTGTTGAGGTATTTTTCTAACAAATCTGATTTTAAAATAGTTTTAGAGGCTTTATTGCTTTCAATAAGTTTATGAAACTTTCGGTCTAAAATGGCGGACAATAGCTCACATATTACACAGTTTTAAGTGTTATTATTTTTTGAAAAAAGTACACATTAGCATATACTAAACTCGTACTGAAATGATTATCATATATTAAATTACTATTTTGCTCAAGAGTATTTGTTGAAAGCTAAAACGCATATATATATTCTATTTAACTAAAGCGATTAAAGCGGATTTTTATGTTTAGATTTAAAAAGTTGATATACAGATCTAGATATTTTGATAGCGCTCGAAAGCACTTGTTTCAATTCTGGTATGACTGCAAAAATAAAATAATACTAGCAAATGTAAAAATGGAAAATACATCTTCTGAGTTGTTTAATATCCAGCATTGCCTTCATTTGTAAACTCACTACTGTATTCTTCATGATACTCCAAAAATGTTTCAATTATACAGCTGTCTCTTAATTTAAACTAAATGTTAGGTTGTTGTAAATCCAGACGTCGTACTCACAAAAACATAATCATTTAAAATATCGCACTCTCCTTAAAACTTATCGAAAAATCAAACCCTTGTTTAACTCTTATAGCATGTTTGAGGGTAAAACATGTTCAAATTCCTGCCTGCTGTTCTCAATTGAAATGTGTGTCTTGAAAGTATAATAAATATAACAACTTATTGCAGCAATTTATAGTAAGAATGTATGTTCTTATGTACAAATATCTTAAATTGTTCACCGAAATTGAACAACGCAAGCAGCTAAATTGACATGTTAATATATGTTAACCTTGTATAATTATTATATCGACGATTGTTAAAAACAGTTTGTATGGATTCCTTCCCCTAGATAGAGATACTATTTGAGATTGTATGAACGTCACACATCTATCAGTGAGCACGAAACTTGTGTCTATATCAAAAACATATTCAATAGAACTACTGAAAACCAAGCCCTACCGGATCGCTACAACTATTCGGTAAGAGGATATTCCTGAATAGATTTGCACTCATTTGAAATGAAGTCAGTGGCAATGCATTTTATGAATTGCTTTAGTTATCTGTTTAGTAGGAGACCTTGTACATCAAACAGATATCAAATTAAGTTGTTCAATATTTCGAACAGTTAGGGTAAATCATGTAAGCAGGAGTTCACTTAAATATAATGGCTTTACTACTCAAATAACTGCAAGAGAAAATCATGACGTAGAAAATGCTGTAGTACACTGTTAAATCATTTTATTGCTCTACGGGCCTTAATATTGTCTCTGGATACGTCGTTCTATGTTATTGAAACTTATTATCAGATCTGGTTATCTTTTTTATTACGACCCAAACACTACATTCAATAAACACATCATTTTCAATTTATGAACATATTGTTAATGTTCCTATTAGATCAAGAACAAGGACATATCGAGGTATATGTAACTTTGGTGGATTAATGGTCCAAGGCAACAACTTTATACCAAGGATCCAATCATTTAAGTCAGCAGGGTGATGCAAGAAAAAACGGTATAACATAGTTTACCTAGACATAGCGAATTTCAATATGGTCCAAATAATTAAAGGTAAAATCGAGGTTGGATGATATGGGTAACTATTGAATGATCAAAGGTAACAACTATATAAGTATATGATCGTTCTAATGAACCGTGTTCTTGACAGACACATCGCTAAGTCGGAAACCTAAGGAACAGTTTTATCAACACAATTAGATATGAACAATGAAATACCTAAGAAAAGATCATTCCTACCTGCAGGACAATGAAACCAAACGTTATCAGCATGAACGCCAAGTAATGGAAGAACTTTATGTCGATTATCATCAACTCTAAATAGCTGGCCACAAGCAGTCCTATTCCAACTAAAAGTACGACTGTCCCCGTTAGCTGAAAATATTTGTTAAATCATACAAATACAATGACAATGACAAATTTTATTATATTTAATATAATATAACAGGTACAACTACAAAAGACGAAATTATAGTCTAAAATACTTATTTATGCATACAAAATTATTTCAACTCCATGCAGGACAAATGAAGTGTTAAAGGTATTACTTTCACCCTGAATTAAACATAATAAATCTTAATGTCTTAATTATTCTTTGTGGACTTTTTCGCAATACACTTCATCTTCATGCGTTATATGATCTGTTCAGAAACCAAACCACTATCTCATTTCAATTCTACTAGTAAAGAAATGGAGTAGATATACGGTGTTTCAGGAGAACAAAGGAGAACTGACATGTACACGACTCTAAAAAGGAGGGTGCCAGCTAAACGTGTGTTACTTTTTCTGCTTTATACCTTATGATGTAGGACAGAAATGTCTATTAGAGAGATAAGAAATATCTCTATTGAGTTTTAAGCAGACATAACATAAGTTACATCGGCCGTTGAAAGAGTAAACGGTTGGGTAAGACCGTTGTAGATACTGCATTACCCGTATATGCCCCCAAACACCGGGATAACGAATATATCCCAAAACAAGAGCTTCTCACCAATCCCTCATGTAGTCCTTACTTACTTGCGGTTAGGTTGGTAGTATTTTCTCCAAGTGAGTTACCGGTATTCTAACCATGTAAATGTAAATATTGTATTGTAATAGTAACGGTTATTATTATTTAGACTTGATCTGGTAAAGTATTTTAATAATCACTTTTAAAAGAATTAAGTAATTAATTTATATTTTGATTAATCATTTTGCAAAGTAATTGAGCCAATGTTTGCCTGATACGAGACATCCTGTGTTAATGTCACTAACATGACTTGTTGCAGAATGCAGTTATAAATCCAAATGTTTGCGTCACCAAGCTGCAAATCGATACCATGTTTATATCCAGAGCGGTTTGTAAACATAATTATACTAAATGTATGATATACATAGTATGCTACATGTAATACTAGTCCATTTGTGGATTAGTAGAGAGTCCCTTGGAATAGTACAGTATTTTGTCATTTATCACTTCATAACTTAATGGAAACAATGTTTACCTTAAATGGTTTACCCCAAAAGTACTTTGCCACAGCATAGGGCTTAATTACCCTAGCTACTATTTCTGTTTATTAGACAGAGATTATCCTCTCTGTCAAGAACTAAAAAAAAGGCAGATCGGTGGTTGTGATCCAATGCGCTTTTATGCAACGAATGAGATTAGCCAAAATCATCTTCTTGAAATCAATTCAAATCATCCCATCTAATCTCAACATCCCTCATCATTCATCGGCGCTATATTATCTATTTTGTGCCGTAGTGCCGTAAAAACCCAACTGATCCATCAAACAATTGAATGGTTGACTGTTAATGCATATCATTGCCCTTGATTTCCTCTATTACTGTTATACCACAAAGAAGCCTCATCGGGTTAAACTTACAATGAATGCATTTGTTCCAGCACTATAGCAATTTGATTAACCCTTTACCTGATAGCCTAGTTATAATATTGAAGATAGGTGACTACTTAAAGCTGGTTGAAAGTAAAGCAGAATGCGCCCTAAGGCGCATTCTGCTTTACTTTCAGCCTGCTTTAAGCTATCATGTGCTATAATATAGAAAATATTCCCCATAATACATATTCATAACTGATTAAATTGGAACTATTTCTTCAGCGGATGAATAAATCATATCCGCTAAAAGTCGCTTCTATGGGGGAAAGGGTTAAGCTTGGTCGTCACATGGCTCTGTCATGGAAACTGGTCCAACACAATTATATTTAATCAAATGTACTTTGTTCAAATGCTTAATCAATTTAATGTATTTACCTTTCTATTCCGGTCGTCTATTCCCATTCGTTCTGAATAGTCAGCCACTTTCTGGTCAATATTTGCCAATTTGACTGCATGCTGAGCAACTGTCTTATCAGTGGTTGTCATTCTGTCTGTATGTTGAAGATCAATCTGCTCAATTCTTTCCTTTTGTTTATCCACTGTCTGAGCAATATCTTCTATTCGTGTTGAATGTTTGGCTAAATCATCAACAAGGTCATTTTCTACTAAGAATTTGTCAAACTCGTCTTTGACTGCCTTTATCTGATAAAAAAGAACAACATAAAACACAATACTTGTTGCATCAAAGCCGTACATTGCGTTGGTTTTAAATGTCAATGAAACAATATCTCAAATTGAAGAAGGCTCTTTATTATATAGGCTAGCGTGATAAAGTGTGCTTAAAACACATATAGGTGCAATTTATACCATTTACAAGCGTTTTGCTGAAATGTCCCTAACCAGCGAGTTTGCAGCTTAAAGTAACCGACATACTTATCGACAAAACGCTTAGAAGTATACAAAATCTAGAGTAGCAGATGGAAACAAGTAATACAAGTTCGTCTTCATTTTTGAGACAACACACTACGTAGAGTTAGCAATCTGACTGGATGGAAAATAAAAATCATGAGACTGAGCCTTTTCATATAAACACTTTTATAGGCTATACGAGGGATGTTCCAAAATTAATGTCACTTGCATCGGTGCTCATATAGCGGGAGTGCTTTTGTTCATTTTAATTTGCTTTGCCCTTCAAAATACTCTCCGCCAGTTACAACACACCTTTTTAGCCGGTCAATCCATTTTTGGAAGCATTTTTCATACTCTTCAATGGGGACACCCATCAGACAGTGATAAACAGCAGATCCAATGGCATTTCTCGAATTGTATCTCCTTCCAGATAAATGATATTTAAGTTTTGGAAAGAGAAAATAGGCGCAGGTGGCCAAGTCTGGCGAATACGGAGGGTGCGAAAGGACGTTAACCTTCTCTGACTCCAAAAAGTCAGTCACAATACGTGCCTTGTGAGCGGGTGCATTATCATGCAAAAGTCGGACATACTTAAGTTCTGTTTTGGGGCGGCGACTTTTGTAGTAGTTCTTCAATTTTCTCAGAACAACGTTTTTATAGTATTTGCCTGTGAACTTTCTGTTTTTGGCACCGGGATTTGAATAGCTGGACCCTTATTAGTGAAAAAATAGCATACAAAACCTTCTTTACCGTTCGTATTCGTTTGGCAATACTTGGGCGCCTGGCATTTTAGTGGCCCATATTCGGTTGGTAACCTTCCGCTTTGGTTCAAAATAATACACCCAGGTCTCATCACCAGTGACTATATTATCAAAAGCCTTTTTACTATATTTTGGGTACATTTTGAGAAGTATTTTGCCATTGTTACATGCGTCTTCTTTTGCTCATCCGTTAACAAATAAGCTTTCCATCTTGCATTTATCCTTCTAACTTTTAGGTGTTTCTTCAAAATTGCATGAACTTTTGCTAAAGACAAGTTTGTCATTCTGGCAAATTGTCTTACGGTGAATCGAGCATCAGTTTTGAGGATATTTCGGATTTTTTTCTATGTTACCTTTGTTCGTAGTTGTTGCAAGACGACCTGGGCGAGCAGCATTTTTCAGTTGCTGCTGCCCAGCACTAAATTTAGCTACACACCCACAAACAGTCCTGTGAGACATTTGCCCCCCCCCCCCCCCCATAAATGTCACACACCTCGCGGTGAATATCTACAGCCTTTATGCCGAGTAATGACCTACCTTTTATATAGGCCCTAATTTCAAGAACATTTTCAGCTCGTTTTCCTGTCATTTTGTGTATAGTCTAACGAATAGGCTATGAAACGATGTACACTGTACCGAGGCCAGTGAACGTGTGGACCAGATATTTACCTGTGTCACGAGCCAGTGATCACTCAATCGACAGGAGGTGGTTTTGTGCATAAATTTTAAGATTTCCGCGAAATAAAGCACAGGTGACATTATTTATGGAACACCCCTCGTACATCGCTAAATTATCGGGAGATCAATTGTTAAAGGCTTCTAAACCAACCTGAACTAATTTCAAATTTCAAATATCGCTTTCCGCTATTATATTTCACATGTTAAGACTTGAGTAACTCAATATGTGTGTGAAAGATACTGATTAACTTTTTTATGTTTCAATTGTATATACCATAATATATAACTTACGGCAGTGGAATCGTGGATATCACTTGCATTCGTTCTTTTTGTATGTGTCATTTTTTTGGAAACCGTATCTGCTTGTTAAAATTTAGTTTTACGCTTGTGTCCCATGTATTGCATTTCACAGAAACCGTTTTTCTATGTTTTTGGACATTCGTATGAATTATACGGATGCCATTTCATTTAGTCAATATATCATTATAGTTAAAAAATATTAGCCCTAGTCCAAACAAATTTATTAAAGAGGACACTTTCATTTTAAAGTCCCATTGTGTTTTCAGACCTTTTCTTAATGCCTGAAATACAATATCGGTTAATAATAATGTTTGAACATTCTTATGGGCCAAACTGATCTATGAAATGATGAAGACGGACCTAAATCTCCAAAAAGAGCGATTTAAAACCATAACAAACCGAAAATAGAACGTCTGACATAAACATTACCACACGGCTAAGTATCACGTGATACAGCCGAAATCATTTCACAGGGTGCAACCGTATCTACCTCCGCCCGTCCATCCATCAGTCAGTTAGACTATCACACTTTTTTGTTCGCTCTCTAACTCAACTATTGTTTATCCGATATTCCACAAACTTGCTGAAAATGTTCAAGGTTTAGTTTGATTACTACTAAAATCGCATAAGGTATTTTTGAGTTGTTGCCTGTTAATTAATAAAAAAATGACTGTTTCAGTCATTTTTGCACTGTAAAACAAACAGCTTTTATCGGATATTCACCAAACATGCTGAAAATATTTATTCATATAAAATTTAGGTCTAGTTTGATTATTACTAAAATCGCATGTGGCATATCTGAGATTTTGCCCTTTATGTATTAAAAATGACTGTTTTCAGCAAGTTTTGCTCTCTAACACAAATACTTTTTTTTTAATCTTCACCAAACTTGCTGAAAGTTTTCATTTATATAAAATCAAGGTTAAGTTTGAATCCTACTAAAATCGCAAAAGGTATGTTGGAGTAATAGCCCTTTTATTATTAAAAAAATGGCTGTTTCATCCTTTTTTGCTCTCCTTCACAAAGAGTTTTCATCGGATCTTCACCTTACTTGCTGAAATTCTTTATTTATATAAAATCTAGGGCCAGTGTGATTATTACTAAAATCCTATTAGGATTATTTTAGTTATTGCCCTTTATGTATTAAAAAGGACTGTTTCACCATTTTCTGCTCTCTGACACAAATATTTTTTTTATTGATTTTTTCACCAAACTTGATGAAAATGTTTATTTATATAACATCAAGGTTTGGTTTGAATACTACTAAAATCGCAAAAGGCATGTCTGAGTTTTTGCCCTTTAAGTATTAAAAATGAATTTTCAGCATTGTTTGCTTCTAACACAAACAGTTTTTATCATATATTCCCTAAACTTGTTGGAAATGTTTATTAATAAAAAATCTAGGTCAATCATCTTAACTACCAAAATCGCACAAGGCATGTTGGAATTTATTGCCCTTGAATGACTAAAAATTGACTAATTCAGGCTTGTCAGCTTTCTGACTCAAAAAGTTTTAATTGGATCTTCACCAAATTTGCTGAAAATAATATTTGTATAAAATCTTGGTCCAGTTCTATAAATACCCAAATCGCCGAATGCATGTTGGAGTTATGGTTCTTCAATTTTTAATTTTTGTGCTATTTCATCCTTATTTTTGCCCTGTCCACTCTGTGAAAGGACCAGTTTTTATTCTATTTTAGCCCAATATTTGGTCAATGGTTGCATGTGCTTTATCTTAGCCGTGTTGGTAATAAGTTAAGTAATAAATGACCACTCCGTTTCTCCTTAACCTCTTAAAGGATTTTCATTCAACTGTATTCGAATTTTTTCTTGACCTAGATTTAATACTAATACACATTGTCAGCAAGTTTTGTGAAGATCCAATAAAAAGTGTTTGTGTTAGAGAGCAGAAAATGCAGAAACAGTCATTTTTAATTATTCAAGGGCAATAACTCAAACATGCCTCATGCGATTCAGCGAGTTATTGAACCTGACCTAGATTCTATATTAATAAACATTTGTAGCAAGTTTGGTGAAAATCCAAAAAGAAGTGTTTGAATTAGAGAGCGGACAAGGCTGAAACTGTCATTCTCCGTATTATTTTTACACGCTCACCCCCAGTGAATAATATTTACACATTTTGTCTGGATCTCAGAGTTTAACCTTGTGCCTACTGGTCGTAACGTTACGAAGTTTACAACCTGCTTGAATCTAGAAATCTGGATCCAAACTGTTTAACACTCGTTTTAAGGTTTGTTTAATTAAAACAATGCATAAATCTAAACTGAACAAATTTTGCAGACGACAACGTCAAAGCAGACGTCTGTGCAGAAGAATAATGGTTAACCGCTTCATTTTCAATGCTCCAGATACACATATAAGCGGGAGTAATCTGAACTAATCCAACAGTTTCTCACTCATTTCGGCACCGAATGCTATTGTGTTACTACTGATTAAACCGTCTCTTCGAGACAATTTTAATGAGTTTGACACCATTGGGTTTAAAATCAGAAATAAATATTTTAGTTTTCGAAATACTTCCGTTATCTGGAGCCCTGTATTTACAGAGTTGTTTCTTTCCATTCACAAGAGAGGCTTTTTTAAATTGTGCCGCACCAAAAAATTGTAAATAAAAATTAAAAAGCGAATTTCTTAGATAAAGCCGGTTTTTGTGAAAGAATCACGTCCCTCGTATTTCAAATGGGACCCCAAACAACCGTTTTATGCAGGTTTCTCCAAAACACAATGCGGCTTTAAGTCAAAATTGTTTAACTCTTATTTTTCGATCATAAACGTTTGCAAACAGCAAACAACCAGATCAGAAAAGCGCGTCCTCTGATCTGGCTATTTGCTGTTTGTAGCAAGTGATAATAAAAAAATTAAATTAAAATTTAAAATTTCGACTTACGCAAAATTTTTGAGTAAGTAGTTTAGTAAAACGGTCCCCCGATACGTAAGTTAATTAATGTGTGCATTTTATATTTTATACAAAAACGATGTTGTCTATGAGACCATGTTAACTTCAAACTTACCTCTCAAATATGCTGCAACTCAGATTGCTATAAAACATTTGACACATAAAGACAAACTATTTGACTCAGAACATTTAACAAATGCTCGGAATACATTGTTACTGACACATGTACACACGTGTGCAGACTGTCCTACGAGGAACTCGCGTAACGCAGCATTGCAGAAAAATCCACATTTGATACTATGAGAATCCCTGGGCTGTGATCGAGCCGGACCGCTGGATTTACTATCCAATATCATAACCTCTGAGCTAACGAGTCTACTCTTAGGCGCAGGAGCTAGGCAATGCATTATGTCATTCACCGCGACTATGCTATTTATAGTGCACACAGAGAAGTCCATGAGTCGGATGTAAAACAACCCCTTAACAAGGACATTATTTATGATGACGTACAATTGACTACTTCGGCATATAAGAGGTCAGTTCGGCCTTATATAAATCGTACATGATTAGCATCATACATAGTATCACTAACTGTATGCTGTTAGCTAGATTTCATATAAGCTTATTTGATTCTGTTAATAAATATTTAACCCTAACTTATTAATTATAGTGTTGGTTTATTTGATATCCCCTTACTTAGATTATATATAGTCAATTATCTAATTAGATATGATCCACGCCTAGCATGAGATTGCTTGATTATAAAAGATGTCTTATACTTAATTATGTGCGGTGCAGGCAATCAGATTACACGTCACTAACTGAATCTGTAATACATAGCTTAGCATATAATTGGTAAAATTCTTTATAAATGTTATTATTATTGCGCCTGACAAGCAGTTTCGGCGAAACGATGATTAACTGTCTGCAATTGATTGTTGTATCATATTGCAAATAATAAATAATTTCATGGTATATGCACTTTTATCCCAACATACCTTTTGTAGAGTCTCTGCATGCTGTGTGTCTTGCTCTTTCCGATTTACATCAACACGTGCAGTAAGATCTTTCACATCTCTGTCTATATCAACCTGTATGCTGTGTAATGCCCGTAATTCAAGCTCTTTGTTCAGTGATATCTCAACCTTATTTGCCTCCAGCTAAAAATTAGACATATGATACCATTGTTAGTAAAGTTTAATATTCTACACTGCCATATGCTGAGTCATGTGAACAACACCTATGTGCTGCGACAAAGTATGGATCTAAAGGAGCACTCTGATTAGGGAAGGCGCTGCTTGTTAGCAACATATTTCTTAATTGTGTATATTTTGTAAGAAAATAGGACTGTGATTTATTGAAAACTGGCACAGTTTAGTTGATGTTTTAGGCGTGAAGGTGTTAATAAACCTTTCTAAAGTGTACATTATTGTTCCTATATCTCACATGTGAATTATACTACTGATTGTCCTTGTCATGTGAACTCTCAACAATATATTAAATACTAGTTATACGACAGCATTGCTTAATATTTGAAAGAAGGGCATAATTAATAATTATCAACATGGGTCATGATATGACAGAACCATTTTCCCTTTGTGTCTAATTGCAGCCGTGTCATTGAAATGGATCAAGCATGTGCTATTAAACATGTTCAATACACTGTCATTGTAAACAATAGATCACAATGGTTGATATTATTGATGTAAGGATATTGATTATTGAACCTGAAAACCTTCTTGGCCTCGCTTAAACCAAAATTAGCAGGATTTTCCATGATCGAACTTTATATAAATTTTGTCAAGATCAACATACGCAGCAAATTCAATCATGATTTAAATAAACACTGTGTCCTCTAATTGATCACACGAAAATGACGCTTGACAGCATGCAATTCTAACCGGTCATCCTGAGTTGTGCCTAGGTGGTCGTACACGAGCAACTGCTTTGTTCAGTTTGCATCTATATAATGCTCTTAAGGTAGGTTGATTAAGAATCTTAAGGGATTATATTAGTAAAATAAAACAAACCCTCATCGCTACTTTAAATGTTTTCTATCTTACTTGCATTCTTCAATTGGATGAATAAAATGTCATTTACCTGTTGTATTTTTTCAATTGCTGCATCTAAGGTATCCTTTTCACTTCCCGCTAACCCAGTCATTCCTTGCATGAAGGATAACACTGTCTGAAAGTGCTTTGTGACATCTTTTACGCTCATTTTTAAATTTGATGAATGGAAAAGGCTATTTCTGAGGTTAAGCAACTGAAATTAAAATACAAATATCCTCAGTAACAGTGTTCATGTACAAGCTTGCGTATGTAGCCATATGTACCACAACGTACGTCAAATTAAGGCTTGATGTTTTACTCCTATCTTAGAATATAGTCCATAAGCGATATAGAGTGTCAAGTTGCAACAATAATCATTCATATCGGAGATGAATAAAAACCTAACTCCGTTAATCACAGGCCAACTATAATAATTGTTATTGATATTATTCGCATAAATGTTATTTAAACTATTTTAGCACATGGCTTGGAGCTCTCGGCCAATCAGATGCCTAAAAAACCTGTGAATATATCGTTTATTTCAACAAACTATGGAATAACTAACAAACTGTTGACTTATTCCTCGCTTCCGTCATCTCAAGGCAATTTGACGTCACAATTCTAAAAACAGCTGAGGTCAGAGGTGAACTGCACACGCTTCATGACGTTTTATTATGTACAGTGAGACCTAGACTTTAAAGACAATTACTAATGAATTGTGCTTACATATAGAGCTTCAATAAGCGTTATTTATGTTGGTGTTAAAGCATGCTTAATGTCTCAAACTTATCATTTGAAATAACCTTTCAATTTTAGTAAAATATTACAAACAAAATGACTTTTTCGTCTAAAACAGAAATCAGAAACGAATGGTTTTCTTGTTTTCCTCGAGCCCAAGCCAGTGCTAAATAGGTTAGACCATGGTTGCGCGCGAATAAACGACATAGTTCTCGGGGGCTACGCCCCCTCGAACTATATCGTTTATTCGCTTGCAACCATGGTCTAACCTATACATATCCCCTGTTAATTCCTCAAAATATCCAGCAATAATGTTACGTGCCCGAACTATCATTCGTAGTGACAAGCAACGAAATATTTTCTGTCCGTCGAAGCTTGTTGAAACACATAAATGCAATTCAAATAAGTAAGAACTTTCTGAAAGATACCGTTGTTCTTAATTGGTGTTATTGATGTGGTAAAATGTTGTCAGCTTTATCTCTCTCTCTAGATTGTGTGTTTTACAATTTCACACGTTTTCTTTCCTTCATAACTAGAAACATGTTATTGGTTTATCGACTTCAGACACAGACAAACCTTAACTAATTATCACTTCAAAGCTAATGGGTGTTTTATAGATAAACTTGACCTAGTGATCTATGTTTTGATCCTACATAACCTTTATTCGCACTAATCTGAAACGTAGTTAGTAGTTACGTGCAACATGTGGATAATCTTTTTTGAGCATTAAACCAAAACTGTAGCTTCTATGCTGTTCTCAAGGTTTGTCAATAATTTGACCTAATGACCAATGTTTAATCGGACATATCCCATATTCAAAGTTGTTCTAAACTTTGTGTAAACAAATGTTGTTTGAGTCTAACGAATATTTGTCCTATCTCTAAAGTGTCGAAAGGTACCTTTTTATAATTTGAGAAGATGAAAAATGTTTAAACCCGACATCACCCTTATTTAAGCTTGATTTAGATTTGGCTAAGAACGGTATTTTAAGTAAGTTTGTTGAAAACTGTCCCAAAAGTATGACCTCTTGAGTGTCACGCGGCTTAGCGACCTTCATTTTTGAACACATATAACAAATATTCTAACGTAAACTAGACTTTGTCAAAGCAATATTTAAAGCAAGTTTCAGGACTGTGGCCTGTTCAGTGTTTACAATATTTTGCTATGAACTGACTAAGTGACCTACTTTTTGACATAGCATGCCACATATTACCATTTAACATAGACTTTTACAATATTTAAATCTGAAACAAATGTGTTGATGACTAATGATGACCTCTGATATATTCACATGGTTTTTTATTCAACTTAGTAACAAAGTATTTTATTCTAAACTTAGCCTAAAACATTAAGTTCCGTGCCGATTGACCCCAAATATTGGCATGTAGAGTGTTCTCAATGTGTGTCCATGATTTATCATAGAAACCTACTTTTTGAACCCACATTACCAATATTATAACAAACACCCAGATTCATCGGTAGCTCAGTTGGTAGAGTGATTGACTAACGACCCAAGGGTTAAATGTTCGAGTCCCAGACGATTCAAAAACTGTTTTTAAATGCAGTGTCCGATTTCATTGACTTGTCAGTCCATAACGCAGTGATGAAGAGACATGTTATAATTGGTCATCGTCGGTTAGTATCAGTGTCTACCATATTTTGTCCAATTATTTTTATCTATTTTCGTTTTCGTTTAATGGATTACAAGTCAATAAAATCCGAATATTAGATTTGATCGTACTATCAAGCCACACATTGAAGTTTATCAATCCGTTTGTGTCTATTTTTCTACATTTTCAAGATCAATACTGCCCATTATAATGTGTAAACAAAATTGATAACCTTGTATGCAAGTCTATGAATAACTTATAATGTATTTAAATGACAGAATTTCATTTTTATGGGAGTTAACTGTATCTAGTCTTCAAAAGAAAAACAGTAATTACAAAAAATCCTTACTGTAATCTTTCCTAAAAAAATTCTGACAAACTATTACACCAACAATATGTTTTAATATATTGGAAAAAAAAGCCATTGAGTGAGTAATTGTTTGGTTATTGAAGTTTTAATGAAAAATTAGCATTTTACCAGATCTAAATAGCCGATTAAATCTTCCTGATCACCTTTATTCAAAACGTGTTTTGATTTTCTTGTAAGGAATGTTATGAACAACTTATTACATGAGACTTAGAGTCATTAGCTTTATTCAATTTTGAAAAATACCTTTTCATCGAAATTCAAGGGTGTTGCTAACAAAAACGAGATCTTAAAGATAAACCTAACGATAAATTGTGCCTTTATTCTCACAGATTGTTTCTTAGACTAGTATTATTCTTCAAGCAAAGTTTCATAACACCTCTGATGAAAAGTAAGCTCACTAGCGAGCTACCTTAATAGTGTTCAAGATACTTTCTTTGATTTGTACTAATGACCTTCAATGTGTGCCTACATTGTGCCAAGAGCAACAATTTTGTTAAATTTGATGCAATCGACTCACATGACATTAGTTAGTCTAGGTTAGCTAAATATAGAACTGTTACTTTTTGGCATTTCAACAAAAGACATGGTGTATAACTCGAAATTTCCAATATGCATATATTAGAAACCAGATAATGTTTAGGTTGTCATTCTGAGAATGTTTCGTTAGTTAGGCTTTAAATATGACCCACACATCTACTATTTACCTACAGTTTGATTTGATATAGCTCATAATATACATTAGCAATATTTTCTCTAGGTCATATTTCTGTGCAAATTTCCTGAATTTGGGGCTAAGGAATTATTCATGGTTAAGAAGTATTTTCTACCAATTGATGATAACTATCTGTTTATTTCAATATAGCCTATTTTCATATTATTTAGATTTTGTCAAAGTAACTATTGTGATCTAGTTCGATGAAGTTTGAGCCATTCAACAGGGCCCGGCAATACTCTAAAATATTTTTCCTATGAGTTTACCTACTGACCCACTTAATGATCCTAGGCAATCATTATTACCGCCTTGCCTTGACCTATTAATGAAATAATTCTAAGCAAGTTTGGTTAATTAGGGACTACAATATGTTTCCTTACAAGCTTTGTCTATGTTTCAACATTCTGACTTTCTTTTGAACCTACTCAAACTATATCCATACATTGCCTAGCTTTTGTCAAGAGATCATTTGAACAAGTCTCAAGAAGATTGAGATAAAATGTGCTATCTGGAACAGCCAACATGTTTTACTGCGATTTGACCTACTGACATACTTAATGACCCGACATTACTGTTATTCACTCAATACCTAAAGTGTAACAAGGATGTAACACTAGCAACACCTTATAAAGATACATCCAAAAATGCAATTTAAACAAGGCTCTTAACAGTTAATGCAATGTCGGATACGGAATATATCACAAGCTATGGCAGTCATATTTTTAGACGTATCACATTCTTTAAACAACTTTTTAAGAACATGTAGCATGTTGCCGAAAACAAGTTATAATCTGACCATTTGTTTTGGAGAAGATTATTTTTCTAGATATTTCAACAGTTGATTAAGCAACAAAACCAATGGTTCAACCATCTATAATATATTTGTATGTTTTTCTATAATCCACCCGCTCAGTATGTAACGTTTATTGGTTTGGGTGCAATGGGGCATTTGTGTCAGTGTAGAAGTCGTTTGCAATTGTTGACGCTATAAGGTCAAACGAACAGACAAACAGGCGAACGACGAACAGATGGGTATCACAACAGCTCACCGTGCGCAATATGTGCTCAAATGAGCTAAACGTCTTGTTAGGTTATTATATTGTAGCTTGAAAACTGTAAATAGAGCTAGACGGACAAAGTTTGTAGTAAATATATTACCGGACCGATTGAAGGACAACAGAACAGACGAACAATTGTACAACAGTATGCCGGACTAATAACCGCAGAAACATTTTAACCGTTACTTCATCACTGAAGGAATATCAATTACAAGCATACATGTAGTTCAACCAATCCAATTCTAAGTGTCTTAAGTACTCTATGATGTAAAATATCAAGAATCCCTTAATATGAAACTGTAGAAAGAATATAATTCAAAACTCAATGACCTAGAAAACCAACGACCTACCTCAGTCAGCAAATCCTGTCTACTAACGTGACTTCCAGTTAAAAAGTGCCTACAGTTGATAAACAAGGACAAAATGCCTTGAATATCTGCATCCTTTGACGACGTGTGTGCTTCACAGCCATGTGAAATAAATATTTTCATTGCTTCCCAAGGAACTTTCTTCCATAAGTTGGGATGTGTGTTTGCTGTATACATAATAGGAAATGGGGCGTTCTTGTGGAATGATATAATATACTGCAACCAGGAATCACATTCTGGACAAGACATATGCCATTTTTGATCCCGGGAATCCTTTTTGATATCTTTAGAACTGCAAGTTCCTTTACATGCATATGTAGCTTTTCCCAAAAACTTCGTTAGTAGCTGTTTATGGAAGAGGACAGATTGGTTGTCAGTGAATTCCTCCAGCCCCTCTTTCATGTGAATTAACGACAGTGTAGCCCGCAGCCAATTAATATACTCATGATCACTGAATCGATCTTCACCCGGAGCCATCCTGTAGAAAAATAAAAATAATCCTTACCGGTACTCAATATGATATCGTTTCGCATTTAATTTACTCATTAACTAAAGACATGAGTTCCTATTTATAAAGTTATGACTGTTCTACATAATAATTAGTTAATTACGTTCTATATTTAAGCAGATGGTAGATCATTACAGCTGGAGTTTGATCAGAATGTCATGCTTATAGCTTGACTCTATTGGTCAACTCTCCTAACCCATTACTTCATAATTACGACTTTTGACGCCTCCAATTTATTGCTCCACTGAAGAAAATAGTTCCAATTAATACAGTAATATATATGTATCAGAAGAAATATGTTCTATAATCTAGCAGATGGTAGCTAAAAGTAGGCTGAAAGTAAAGTAGAATGCGCCATAATGGCGCATTCTGCTTTACTTTCAACCTGCTTTAAGTAGTAACCTATCATAAATACTAGAAATAGGCTATGAGGTAATGGGTTAAGACGCAGAAGAAAAGGGTTTTGAATTTATGGGTTGAAATCATAAGAAATAGTTTCAATTATACACAAGTACACGGTAGAACAAATCTTAGATCTATTGATAGGTTTCTCGTCATACTCCAAACTAATTGGTTCTGAGTACAATTAATTAGAAATCTGATAAGAGGGCAATCACTGTATCAATGATAATATGAAACACAAACGCCATCGTTTAAAACAAAAATTTGATGTGCCTTTAGAGTTACCTGAGTATGGTGAAACAACAGAACTGTCATAGACCAACACTTTTGTGTAATTCAAGGGGTATACTCATGGTTTGCTTTTCACAATTTACCTTGTTAATGAACTTGACCAAGATTGTACCATTATAGAATCAGCAACTTTGTACAAGGTCAAATATTAACAATCGCCCCATTCAATTCCGTTGAAAGTTTTGACGTTTATATTGTATAAACGCAACTTTTCGAGAGGAAAACTTGTTAAAATCCTCGCAGAGGAGGTGGGGCTTATGGTTCTGCTATTCGCAAATCATTTTGTTGCTATGCTTCTGTATTTCCGGTTATGGCTATTCAATTTACAAATTATTCGTGTTAACAACCTCTAATATGGATTAAACAAACATGCCTACTAATAAAAATAATATTAGAAATTACAGCAAATATAATGTGAATATAAGAAATGAAAGGAATATTTTCGGCGTTTAAGCGAAATAAACGACAGACATACAATGGATCTCTAGCGACAGAAATATTTGGCAAATTTACCATGAATCGTTCGGGCGGTTCATGGAATTTTTGCGATAGTTTTCTGTTATTTATTTCGCTTAAACGCCGAAAGTATTCAGTTCATTTCTTAATTGAAAACATAGTGACACTTTATGCTTATGCCAAAATAAACGGTATACAGGTGAATATACTCGTCACTAAGGTTCAATGAGTAAAGACTTTCAAGAAACTCGGAACACACGGGTCACCTGTCAGCAAGCATCTGGTTTTGTCATGCGTGTCTATTTTGAGCACTTTTCATAAATGGGACTAAAATATGGCCTGTTAAGTGCTCACAATTCTTCTAAATTGATTGATTTGACGTACCTTTCAGTCCGATATAATCGATATTCATAAATGATCTAGATTTTTCTAAGGTGATAATTCTGATTTTGTTTCCTGAAATGTGGATAAAAAATATGAACCCTAGAGTACTCGATACCGTTTTGTATTGTTGCACGTACTGACCCACTTTAGTCCTCATGTAATCTCAATTACTATACTGTCTACATGTTGTCAATGTAATGATTCTGAGCAAGTTTTATGAATTTTCGACTAAATGCTGGCCCCTAGAGTGTTAAGGAGCGTTTTTCTATCTTTCGACCCATTGCCCATTTTAACTATATCATTTTCCAATTTGTCTTAGCTTTTATCCAGATGATTAATCTAAGCAAGTTTCGAGAAGATTTGGCTAAAAGTACCCCGACACACTTTTGGTGGCAGACTTTTCTACGATTTCCGACATGCCAAGGATATAACACTGACAAAATCTTACACAGATAAAGACAACACACCAGTTTTATAAGGTTCAAAACTTTAAATTCTATTTAACAAAAACGGGAAACCACACCGTTTAAAACTATAAACGGTAATGTCAAGGCCTTTGATATGGCAGAGTTATTCTTTTCCCTGCAATAGGCGATTCGACTGTGTAAACAGTTTTGATCTTTGTCAGACGCCGATCCAAAATGTATGGCACTCCTTAGTCATATATACCAATTATGATTTTTTTTTCTAAAACATTGCAGACGACAACTTAAAGCAGACGATATTTCATCTGCGAAATGCTTCAAATAAATGGAAAAAAATAGCGATAATTGAGTTGATTCAAATTAACTCGTCCATAGATATGTGCTATTCAAGAAAGGCCTAGCTATTGTATGCTCAACTCTACTTGATTACTCGAAGGGCGTTTACCCGTCAAACGTCATTATAGCATCTGCTGTAAAAACCGTCGTCGGCTTTGTTGTCAGTATAAGATGTCGCATACTTTGAAAGAAGAAAAGTAAAAGCGAGTTGTAAACAGTATGGATAACGATGATAATCAAAACAACGTCGTACAATCAAGATGAAACTTGTTTGCTATCGCAGTAGACAAGAAATGGGTTAAACCATAGGCCATGTAATGTGAATAGAACATTGGCACACGTACAAATGAATTGCATGGTATCGCTTCACACGGTTGTATCCCCTCATAGAAGAATGTATGACAATAATTAAGTAATCAATCGATTTAGTTCTAATTTGAAAGCGTCTCAAGGGAAGTTACTCTAAAAGGTATTGATAGAATATTTTTGCAAAACCATCATCTTTTTCGTTAACCATTTTTTATGCACAGTGGACTCTACCTTGGTCATTTATTTGATTAATCAAATTTCTTTAAAGGCGTGTCTGGGCTTTTAATATCTCATTTCATTTATTATATAAATTACTGTTGGCGAACAGTGTAGACTCAGATCAGACTCCGCATACTGATTGCATATGCTCTTTTAACCCTTTCTCTCTCAGTGACGCTTAAAAGCGCGTTTACAAACTGTTTGGATCCTGATCAGACGCCGCGTGACGCGGCGTCTAATAATGATCCAAACTATTTGACACTCGTTTTGAAATTTCTTCAGTCAAACTACCTTATGTTTAACGTTGAAACTACATTGCAGACTACAAAATGAAAGCAGAGGACAATAAAGCTGTGAAGGGGTAAACATCTCCCGGATAGTTTGATCATGAAAGGGTTAATGGGACGCTAATCACAATGGGTTAACATTCCACATATTAGAATTTCTTGCAATGAACAGATCCAGTGGGAAAAAAATATTTATTTCCCAATTGTCCAGTCCCAATTGTTTAGAGCCTAATCAAATGCTTGATTACGCTACTCAGTCTCAAAAGTGTTTGCCAAACGGAAACAAGTATAACTTAAATAATTGAAGTAATTGTCTACATGTTTTATTAATTTTTAATGAATAAGGATTGTTTTACACTCAGTACAAAAAGAAACGCACATTTTGTATCACAATCTTATTCTTATGTAGAAGGAACGTATTTGTTAATAATTATTAAATCATTATTGAATTTGTAGAATCACAACCTGCACTAATCGGTGCGGTATTTTAAACAAGCTGTAGTTAATTCTTTCGCTGCCAAATTAATCGTGAGGTTTATACCCCTTCACCGTCTTATGTCGTCTGCTTCAATTTTGTTGTTTGCAAGATCGTTTCAAAGTAAAATTCAATCTAGATTGACTTAAATGAAATCGATAAGAGTGTCAAACAGTTTGGATCCTGATCAGACGCCGCGTTACGCGGCGTCTGATCAGGATCCAAACTGTTTGCAAACGCTTTTTGGCGTCATTAGGAGGGAAATGGTTAAAAGGCAGCACAATGTTTTTTGAGCATTTTTTTTCTGAACTTGTTGCAGAATTAAATAAATCTTGAGATATGGTCTTTCTTTTCTAATTTTCCTCAAAAACATGTATCCTGGTCTGCGCCTGAGCACGATGTGCGTTTCTTTTTGCACTGAGTGTATATTATCAGTTCAATGCCATCAAGGTATTCCATATGTATACATGAAAGTAGTGCCGGGGATAACAATTTTGAGAAATAGATTTCCGTTATACTAATGAACAGATACAAAACTACAATCATGTTTATATAGACTATAGCACTCTAACTTGAATATATATTTAATCATATATCAATTAGCATCTACTTCAACCAACCGCTATTTAAATTTGATCCTATTTCAATAAAACTTTCCATCACCAAGGCAATCAAGTCTGTTTTAACCAAACTATGTGGATCCAAGTGGATTCGTTCATACTTTATATACATGATTTATCGTTTCAATGTAATTATTGTTGTCAAGAGTGTGCATAAATGCACTACCACGAACTTTCTCTATCTGTACCAAAATGAACGGATGCTACGCCTGATCCGATGATGCGTGCCTACATCCCGTGTATGGGTTGTTATGCTGTCCATATGGTATACTTCAATTTAATTAAGGTTTCAATGAGGTTTGACAGGTAATAACAAGGCATGCGAAGTACGTTAATACTGTTGCATTTTATTTAACCCTCTATACGCTGAGGTTTTCAAATGAACACTTCCATGAATCTAGTTAATGTAAATTTAACAGGAAATTTTGTTAAAAAAAATATTTCAGAGAAGTAAAGGGGCAATAAACACTGCAGACCCTGAACTCGGCTTATCATGGATCCTAACGATCAGTGTCGGAAATGTTTGTAAAGTATTATAAAATACCTGTGATGACTTCCTACTTCAAACTTCAGAGTTCAAACTTCAGACTGCATACTTCAAACTTCAGACTTCTGAATTCATACTTCATACTTCTGCCTTCCGACTTCAACATAGTTTCTTTATGTCATGTGTTGACGTCATCGGCTTGCAATATGCAGTAGGTAGCATATGGCTGACATATCGTAACAAAGGAATATCCCTTGTGGAGACTTCATTAACCCATAGCCCTCTGTGATATCGTCTGCTTTGAACTTGTCGCCTGTAAAATTTGTAAAATTAAGGTTTATACAATGTTTAAGTAGAAACCTAAGGACGAATATGAAACAGTTTGGGTTCAGACTGTTTGCAAAAAGGGAAGTCGTGGTCAGCATATCTAAAACGCCAATGCGGTGTACATCCGTATTAGGAAACCGTCTGTTTTGGTCAAAATCAGATGATCTTTTATTGCTCTATATATAACTCACGCCTGCGTTAACCCTTTCACCCTCAATGGCGCTTCCAAGCGCGTTTGCAAACAGTTTGGATCTTGATCAGACGCCGCGCAACGCCCCGTCTGATTAGGATACAAACTGTTTGACACTCGTTTTGAAATTTCTTAAGTCATAATTATTCCCTTATTTTTATAACTTTGAACCGATATTGCAGACAACAAAATTGAAGCAGACGACAGTAAAACGATGAAAGGGAAAAATTCGCCGAGAAGTTTGGGAGTAAAAAGGGTTAATGCTGTTGTTTTGATTAAAGATATTTTGTTTTTAAACATGTATATGCATTACAGAAACATACAATAAAGTTAAGGTTTGAAACAATTATCGTTTGACGGTTCATCTACTATCTATCTATCTATCTATCTATCCATCTATCTATCTATCTATATATATATATCTAAAAAAAGTTGAAGACATTCACTGGATTTTTTAAACTTTTATTTCCCAACGCGTTTCGTTTAATACTCATCAGGGGAATAAATACAATATGATCATGGTAACAACGTGATGACGTTAACATACTGTCTATGACGTCACGTCGTCATGACGTCATGAGGCATTGTTTAATTTAAGAATGTAGTTTTTTACGAATTGGTTTAACTCATGTCGTCATGACTTCATAAGGTTTTGTTTAATTTTGGATTGAACATTTTTACGAAATATTTTTCTTTTATTAATCTAGCTGAAACATCGCTGTTATGAAATTTGTAAAAAGGAAAAATAGAATATTTTGGATTAGTTAAACAACAATTGTCTAAATGTTCAGAAACGGGCAGTTGTCTTGTTGATGGGTCTCTGATTTGTTGGTCGTGAACTGTCCGTCTATTTCTTAGTTTGTCACCCGTCTGTCCTATATAAAACTCGTGGCAGCCGTTGCAGGTTAAAACATATAATACATTTTCAACTCTGCAATTCATTGATTCTTTTACATGAAATGTTTTGTTTTGGAGAGTTAAGATTGACCCTTCTATTAAGTGCTTACAGAGTCCACATCTGGGCTCGTTGCACTTGGTGACCGACGAGGATGTTTTAGTTTCATTAAATTCGGATTTAATCAGTAGACGTTTCAAATTAGGTAGTTGTCGTTTGCATTTTACGACTTTCGTTTCATTCAAAATTCTTTTCATTTTCTCATCCGATTTTAAAACATCCATGTTATTTCTAATGATACCGAATACCTCCTTGTGTTTGGGATTGTGCGTGGATATAAAGGGTGTTATGTTTGTGATGTTTTTGTCCTTGACTTTTAGCAACTGTGACCTGGGAATAGATAAGGCTTTCTTAATCCCTGTATGTATAACCTGTATTGGGTACTTTCTTTCTTTTAGAGTATGAGATAATTCTCCCAAACGTTCAGATAGTAAAGTTTCATTCGAGATAATTGTGCATAACCTTCGAGCCAGAGAAAAGGGTATATTTGTTTAGTATGCTTAGTAAGTCAAGGACAAAAACATCACAAACATAACACCCTTTATATCCACGCACAATCCCAAACACAAGGAGGTATTCGGTATCATTAGAAATAACATGGATGTTTTAAAATCGGATGAGAAAATGAAAAGAATTTTGAATGAAACGAAAGTCGTAAAATGCAAACGACAACTACCTAATTTGAAACGTCTACTGATTAAATCCGAATTTAATGAAACTAAAACATCCCCGTCGGTCACCAAGTGCAACGAGCCCAGATGTGGACTCTGTAAGCACTTAATAGAAGGGTCAATCTTAACTCTCCAAAACAAAACATTTCATGTAAAAGAATCAATGAATTGCAGAGTTGAAAATGTATTATATGTTTTAACCTGCAACGGCTGCCACGAGTTTTATATAGGACAGACGGGTGACAAACTAAGAAATAGACGGACAGTTCACGACCAACAAATCAGAGACCCATCAACAAGACAACTGCCCGTTTCTGAACATTTAGACAATTGTTGTTTAACTAATCCAAAATATTCTATTTTTCCTTTTTACAAATTTCATAACAGCGATGTTTCAGCTAGATTAATAAAAGAAAAATATTTCGTAAAAATGTTCAATCCAAAATTAAACAAAACCTTATGAAGTCATGACGACATGAGTTAAACCAATTCGTAAAAAACTACATTCTTAAATTAAACAATGCCTCATGACGTCATGACGACGTGACGTCATAGACAGTATGTTAACGTCATCACGTTGTTACCATGATCATATTGTATTTATTCCCCTGATGAGTATTAAACGAAACGCGTTGGGAAATAAAAGTTTAAAAAATCCAGTGAATGTCTTCAACTTTTTTTACTTAATTTACTCGTTCTGAGTTTCTTTCTTTTAAATATATATATCTATATATATATCTATATTTAAAAGAAAGAAACTCAGAACGAGTAAATTAAGTAAAAAAGGTTGAAGACATTCACTGGATATCTATATATCTATCTATCTATCTGTCTGTCTGTCTGTCTGTATGTCTGTATGCCTGTCTGTCTGTCTGTATGTCTGTATACCTACCTACCTACCTACCTACCTATCTACCTACCTATCTATATATATATATCTATCTATCTATCTATATATCTATCTATCTATCTATCTATCTATCTATCTATCTATCTATATGTATTATTGTATCTATCTTTTTCCTTTTTTACAATATTCGTTCTTGTTTTATTTGCTTTCGTTCCTCGTTTCTTTCTTTCTTTATCTCCCCAGAGACCTTCCTACCTTGTCTTGGTTCTTAAGCTTAATTGCGATAGGAAATGATTCCTGTTTATAAGACCGATATTATTCCCTCTGTTAAGAACTGAAAAGACGTCAGGTCGGTTGTTTTGATCATACGCTGCTTCTCAACATGTTAGATTAGCCAAAATCATATTTCTGAAAACGTTTTGTCATTTAATCACCCCACATCATTCATTGGCGCTATCAGTACTATTTTGTGTCGCAGTGCCGTATCCAACAAGTTTCTTTCTCACACACCACTCTTCATTATTCTGACTCATTTTTGATGGTTTCAAATCTTTGATTTGAATCCGTCTATGGTCAGCGTCGAATTTCATAAACTTTGATTCAGTACTCATCCGCCCAAGAAAACAACACTCAGTAATACCACTTAAAACAAAAAAATATGATTCATTTTGAAATCTGTATTTGAAAAAACACTAAAATGATTTTGAATAATAAACAGCTAGCGAATAAAAATAACACTCTGAGGTAAATATGATGACCATGAAGTTAGTAGAATCTACTTTAACTGTTTTGTGTACAAATGTTATCGTGGTTTCGACATAGGACGTTTCGGCCTATTTTTAGGGGTGGGTCATTTCGGTCCATTTGGTGGGTCCTGTTCGGTCTAACATTTCTCTAACCTGAATTAATATCTTACACATAAACTCGGTCCTGCATTAACATGCTGCACAAATAGTGTAAACCCTGATCTGATATTTTGAAACTAAAATATTCCAATTAATGATAAAATTAATGTAATAAATATTCATGTTAGTATTAAAATTCCGAGTTTTAATCCAGATCAAAACTGCAGAAATACAGTGAAACCACTAAAAATCGGACATGGGTGGGGAGGGCATAAATGTCCGGTTTAGTGGGGTTTCCGGTTAAGAGGGGTTTTAAACCATAGCTTGTTTCTAGTATGGAATATAACTGATGACTTCAGACGCATTCTGCATTGCTTTCAACCTGCTTTAAGCTATCATTTAAAAGAATATAGGAAATATATATGATGCTAAATATTCAGGAATGTTGTATAATAAGCCTATTTATGGTGTAATTTAGAATAAAGAAGGTTTTGAAACGGGACTAAATTTTTGGTCCGGTTTAGAGAGGATCCGGTAATTAGAGGTTCCGCTTAGGAGGGCTCCACTGCATTTACTAGAATATAGTTGTACCCAGATCAGATGGTGAATCGTTTACTCAAGTTGTTCAGCATCTGCTATGAGTTCAGTGAGGAAATCGATAGCCGTCGTTGGCCATCGATTACGAGTTTGCTACGGGTCTGCAATACAGATGAGAAAACGTTATTCTTCCGTTCAAACGCAAACGATTGCAATGAAATATAGAAAATTACAATTTATTTGACAATTCTGACTACAAGGCGTCTGATCTTGCTCCAAACTGTTTACAATAAAAAATAATGCTTTAAGCGTAAACGCGTTTATTTGGAAAGAACACGTTTTCTCTACGGTACTCTGCACGCTGCACACGGGGCACAAACTGCTAACCTTAACAGCAAACAGTAGCAACTGAACACGCTACTGGTCTGCTTCTGATCTAAATGGAAATTGATTGACTCTTGGAAGAAAGTGATCCTACTTATGAATGTTTACCGATAATCATGCTTGAAAATGTATACGTGTTTCATGAAGTCATTTCCAAATAGGGTATAGGACAAATCCGGTTTTCAGACTCTTTACAATATAGTTCAATATTTCAAGAAATATTGTTAACTATTAGTAAACTTCTGGTTTTCTCCCCAAACTCATACATCTGTAATTTTGTTGTTTGATCTATATTGCTATCTTTTTTTTCGTGGTAGAGAATTCATAATAAATTGGAGATAACTTACGTATTCAGCAATTGGCTTGTCAATCCTAATCTGCGCAAAACAGTTGAAAAATCGCTTCATTCTAATATTTCACAAATAAAACACTATAAATTAGACAAGGTTGAGCTTTTCAAACGAAACATTCACTGTGTTTGGTGTCCAGCGCCTTCGTACCAAGTTGTGCCATTTGTAAACACTGGCATTATAAGTAGAGAATAATTGTTAAATTAGCCATGCAAAGGTATATAAATTCAATCAATTCAATCACATTTCCTGCATTATACTCTACTTTGCTAACAGTTCCACCCGTACCAGATGCCGGGTAGGCGAAATATATAGACACTCATTTCGCTGTTCGTTCAATCAAATATCCAGACTTATATTTGAGAAACTTAGCTAACGACACCTTCAGCACACGCTATATTTGTAGAAAAGGGGTTCAAACGTATGTCGTTATCGGAAATCCATTATACATAACCAATCTTGCGAAAAATGATCTTTGGTAGTAGAAGATTTTCACAAATTAATGACGGTGTCTGCACTCCGTAACAATAGTATCTTTACAAACCGTAAAACCTTGATATATGATATTCCGGTGTCATATCAAAATTGGACCCCCGTAAAATATGGACCCGGGTCCAATTTTGATAGCGAAATATGGACCCGCGGGTCCATATTTCGCTATCAAATGTGGACCCCCCCTGTAAAAAATGGACCCCCATGCAAAAATTTAGATAGATAAAAAAACATAATAAAAAGTTAATTGCAAGAAACCAATGAATATTTTAACCCATTACCCAATAAATATGCCTGTTAACATCTTAAATGTATTCCTACATTGAAGAAAATAATTCCAATTTATTCAGTCACAAACATTTACTGTATAGGAAATATTTTATGTATCCTAGAAGATGGTAGCTTAACCCATTACCCAATAAACATGCCTTTTTATGCCCTTAATTTATTCTTCCACTGAAGAAAGTAGTTCCATTTTGTACAATGTATTCCTACATTGAAGAAAATAATTTCATTTTATACAGTCACAAACATTTACTGTATAGGAAATATTTCATGTATCCTAGAAGATGGTAGCTTAACCCATTACCCCATAAATATGCCTTTTTATGTCCTTAATTTATTCTTCCACTGAAGAAAGTTACATATAGTTTCATTTTGAACAATCATGCATATGCACATTAAGAAATATATTATATATCCTATCAGATTGCAGTTTAACCCATAACCCAATAGCCTGTTTCTAGTTTTAAAGACAGGTGACCACATAAAGCAGTTTGAAAGTAAGGCAAAATGTTTGTTTAAGTAACTTCAGGAAAGGAGTAAAACATTACTTAAACAAAACAACCAATGGTAAAGAATTAAAATTGATGTGAATATCAAATGACTTATGGTTGGGTGTTGACAAGGGAGGGGGGTCCAATTTTAACGCCATCAAATTTGGACCCCCCTCTCCAACTGAAATAATTTGCAGCGCATAGTAACCTCAGGATAGGAGAAAAACATCACTAAAACTTAACAAGTAATGGAAAAGAATTAAAGTTGATGTGTAAATCAAATGACTTATAGTTCGGTGTTGAAAAGGGAGGGGGTCCAATTTTTACGCCATCAAATTTGGACCCCCCCCCTCCCTTCTCCAACCAAAATAATTTGCAGGGCATAGTAACTTCAGGAAAGGGGTAAAACATTACTTAAACAAAACAAATAATGGAAAAGAATTAAAATTGATGTGAATATCAAATGACTTATGGTTGGGTGTTGACAAGGGAGGGGGGTCCAATTTTAACGCCATCAAATTTGGACCCCCCTCTCCAACTGAAATAATTTGCAGCGCATAGTAACCTCAGGATAGTAGAAAAACATCACTAAAACTTAACAAGTAATGGAAAAGAATTAAAGTTGATGTGTAAATCAAATGACTTATGGTTGGGTGTTGAAAAGGGAGGGGGTCCAATTTTTACGCCATCAAATTTGGACCCCCCCCCCCCCCCTCTTCTCCAACCAAAATAATTTGCAGTGCATAGTAACTACAGGAAAGGAGTAAAACATTACTTAAACAAAACAAATAACGGAAATGAATTAAAATTGATGTGAATATCAAATGACTTATGGTTGGGTGTTGACAAGGGAGGGGGGTTTCCAATTTTGATGCCATCAAATTTGGACCCCCCTCTCCAACTGAAATAATTTGCAGAGCATAGTAACCTCAGGATAGGAGAAAAACATCACTAAAACTTAACAAGTTGGAAAAGAATTACAGTTGATGAGTAAATCAAATGACTTATAGTTCGGTGTTGAAAAAGGAAGGGGGGTCCAATTTTCACGCCATCAAATTTGGACCCCCCCCCCCCCACCCCCCCTTCTCCAACCAAAATAATTTGCAGGGCATAGTAACTTCAGGTTAGGAGTAAAACATTACTTAAACAAAACAACTAATGGAAAAGAATTAAATTGATGTGAATATCAAATGACTTATGGTTGGGTGTTGAAAAGGGAGGGGGTCCAATTTTGATGCCATCAAATTTGGACCCCCCTCTCCAAGCGAAATAATTTTTATTTTTTTTATATTTAATTTTTTTTATGGGCATAACAACCTCAGGATAGGAGTAATCAATATTTTGCGGCGTCTGATCAGGATCAAATTTGTTTGCCACTTGTTTTGAAATTACGTCAGTTAAACTGTCTTAAAATCTTTCTTTGCAGAGTCTGAATCATCCTCAAGCATTCAATTGGTCAGATTCGAGTTTTTGCTGAACAATAGTGAATATTACCGTGAGAGAACACATAGAAAAAGCCATCTGCTTATCTATACCAGCAGTTTATAGATGAAGGGGCCTATAGTTTCAAAAGAAGCATTATAGCATATGCATTTTTTACCATTTTCTGATTATTCACACTTAAAGCATTTATTGTGTGAAGTTTGATCAATTTTTTTACGGGCAGATTTTGATTGAGTGAGTGTTTTCATTGAATTTGAGTTAAAAATACAAAACTCTCACAGTAAATACTACTTAGAGTTGTTTTCCTAATTTACTATACATGTATATAGTCTATCTTCAAAAATATTGAAGAGAGACCACATATCCACTCCATCTTCACCTCTGGACAGACTGATAACTTGGTACTTCTTTCTTCTGAAGATTTCTTTTAATACTGATTCTGGAAGAAAAACAGTTCCCCTCGTACCTTGATTTTCTAAATCTCTTTCCTCTCTTTTCTTCCTTTCTTGTTTGTTTTTTTTCTCTTTCTTCTCTCCCTATTTTGTAAAGCTTTTTAATGTTTTTAATTTTCCTCTCATACCTGTAAGTTTTAGAAATCAAAATTGGAAAACTGTATATGTATACTACCCTTATGTGACTTGCAATGCTGGTTTACCTGATATATGCTGTATGATACAATACTTAATAACTGCACATGTAAGCTTTGTTTGGTCCTTCTCCTGCTTCTGATTTATATGAATCTAGATAATAGTGTAGACCCAGATCAATCGTCTCCTACAGGAGCTGCCTGGTCGGGAACTGCACTGTTTTGTCTCATAAATCTGGACCTGACAGGAGTCTGCACGTTTCTCCCTAATCTTATATAGCATTAGCCAGTGTAATAGATGCAGATGATGAATATTCAGCAGAAGACGAACCAAACAGTTTTATACCTTGAAATATAATTATAGTTTGTTTCTGTTGAATGAAACGGTATGCAGTTGTGTGGTATCTATGTCTTTTATTGCAAGAATGGAGTTCTTTTGGTTGCCTGAAATCCAGTGGTTTCACTAATCACTAGAATCGTCTCCTCGAGACGATTCTGATTGGTGGTGTCACTATGGGGTTTTGGTGTTGAAATGATAGAGAAATTGTTTATTTGTTCAGTTTATTCACTCTTATACGAAGTCCTACGGTTTAACATTGGAAAAAGTTTTAATCAATCTCGGTAACTTATAAGCTTTACACCAGCTTCTTCTATACTTCTGTTTCAAGATGAACATATACCTTGTTTATCTGGGTATGCACCTATGTCTTGGAAGACTGAACATCACACGTTTTGCGTTTTTAATGGAAAAGTCGAAAAATGTACCAAAAATAGAAACTTTTTGAGTCGTAAAGGAGTATGTTTGGGTCATGATAGAAAAGGTCAATGTTATTATGTAAGATTGGCTAATTTCAGTGCTGGCCAAAACTTTTAAACTATTATGCTTTGAAGACCAAATGACTTTATATTTGTACCTAACCTCAGAACACATTAAACTTAGGAAATAAACATATTTCCCTATATGTATTAGGTATAGGTGCCACACACTGTAACTATTTTATACGAACTGGTAAATCTTTATGTAGATTATTTTGTCCTAGATAGTATTGGTAATGTACAAGCCACATATGGAATGAAGATCTATGTAAATGTCTCTAGTTCTATGCAGGATATAACCTACATTGGGTTTGGTTTACCAAAACCTACGGTAGAGTGCTTACTTTGCCCACCCAATATAACTATTAATTAGTTGCAGCAACCACTATCATTACTCCTTGGAAATATTTAAGATTGTATGGGCTGACAGTGGCGATCAAGATTGGCGGACACTACTGAAGCTCCCCAATCGTGGTCACCACTGTCTGAAAAATAGGTATGTCTATAATAAAGTGGTGAGTTAAAATAAAAATAAAAAATGGCCACACGCAACCTTTGAAAAGAACTGTTTTGGTCACTTACAATGGAGACATATACAGTTTATAAGATAACTTTGGGGAAAAAACAAAACAAAATTAACACCACCAAAAACCCCCTTATATAGATCTATACTCGAACAGAACCTGTTTTACTTGAATATATGGCGATATCTCTCTTTTACGAATACTATATACACGCCTAACTGATCATACGAAATACAGATGACGATATGAATCCTAATAACCCTTTACCTCAAAGCCGGTTTCTAGATTTGAAGACAGGGACACCTTTAAATCGGGTTAAAACTAAAGCAGAGTGCGCCTTAAGGCGCATTCTGCTTTATTTTCACCCTGGTGTTTTTTGGTTTTTGTTTTTTTAAGCCACAATTTGCTAGTATATAAGTAATATTTCTTACTGCACATGTTCATGCCTGTATAAATTTGAACTATTTCTTCTGGCGGAGAAATGAATAAAAAAGCTCAAAAAAAGGCACTAATATCAGGTAAAGGGATAATCAACTTAAATCTAGTGTTTATGTCAGAGAGTTTTTCGCCATATATCACAGATCTTGTATGTTTAAACTGTCAAACTGAAAAACAGATTTGTAAGGTGAGATTGGGATGGTTCCCCGACCCAATCCTCACCAATGACGGGGATAATAAAAACATTTAACTACGCAAGTAGTTTAAATTTAAAAAAAATATATATTTTTTCAGATAAAAAAGTGACGCTTGCAAACATGTTCAATTATTTCAATGAAAACAAGCCGCCTTATCTTAAACTGAAGCGTGTCCTTTAAAAGCATTACTTGATCTAGCTTGGGTGGTTACACATAGTCCGGTAAAAAAATGAAAATGAATTATGCAGAGCATGAAAAGCCAGCAGAATGTTTTGGCAAAGTATCATTTGAAATATCTCATGTGAAGCCCGTACCTTATACATGATATAATAGTTAGTTTGTTTAGTAAAACCCATTGAAAACAAACCATTGACTGTGCGTGTCAGGGCCCCTCTAGACAACTTTAGATGACTAAAAAACATTTTTCATCATTTTTTCATGTTTTACAGTTACTTCTATGCCTTGTGAGAACAATGGACGAATCTTTTAATGGACGGGGGTAATGTCTCCAAGTGCCTTCGCGAACACTGTTGGGAACCTGTTCGCGAACACTGTTGTCATGTTCGAAAACCTGTAGCGTGTTCAGTAATGAAACCATTGCAAATTGTTTGTTTTCACGAGACAGATGGGATACTGGGAAGACGTGTTATTATTATACCAGATTTATATAGCGCTCTTTTCACACAGGGATTGTGCGTTCAAAATTATGAGCGACCTCAGCATTAATCAGAGTATAATATACGGAATGTTTGCTGTTAGCCCACCTGGATTTTTTGATTGATTACATAAAGGATATCAGCTGGCTAAGTAAAGTTTTCGTCCCCCTCACCCCAAAAGGTAGAAAATTTCCAAATATGCCATGATTTAGCATGCATATAGGCGACCCAATTTAGGGTGGATGACAAGCCTGAAAGTGGTGCAGATTTTTTTATTCGGCGTTTCCATGGCAACTTATAACAAATAGTTATTTGCAAACAGTTTGTAACGCGGCGTCTGATCAGGATCCAAATTGTTTGTCACTCGTTTCAATATTTCTTAAGTCAAAATACCTAAAAATTGGTTTTTAGACATAGAAGCAGACGACAATTGTTTAAATTTGATGATGTCATGGCAGTGAAGGGGAACTGCGGCTTGGGCGAGTGTGTACCCATGAGCTATTTGGTCATACTTATTCAGTTCATAAAATATAATCAATACAGTGGAGAAAACGTTATTCTTTCCCGTTTAAACGCAAACGAAACGCAAACGCATTGCAGCAAAATAAAGAAAATTACAACTTCTTTACCATTCTGAATTTTGATTTTAACCTGGACGGCAAACATTTTTTAGCCTGATCAGACAATTGTTCGCATTTGAAATAATATTTTAACGTAAACGCGTTTATTGGAAAAGAATAACGTTTTCTCCACTGTAAGTAAGGGTTACATTGAATTTATCAAAACCGAAACAAAACCATTTTCGACAACCCTTTTATATCATATAAACAGCTAAATGGTGTTTATGCATCACGTAGGAAATAGATAATATTTTACAATGCCCTTAGCGGGTTAATGTTAATTACTCACTCTTTTTTGTGAGTATCGACAACATTAGTATTTGATTTTCATACGGTTTTGATCAAGATAACACAAAAACTGCTTTTAAATTATTCATCAAATTTAAGGTTTGGTAAATATCTCATAATCATTCCACAGTACATTGCTTGCTTTTGAGTTTGGGTTGATTTATTACCAACTGAAACTAAAACTGGGAAATTCCCTTTCCGAAATCAATAATCTTTAGTCAATTAGTCGGACAAATATTTCTATGCAAAGTTCAAAATTGTAAATTCTATCTGTTACGACCACTAAATTAATAGCGGAGCAGATAACTATAACAATATTTCACTTCCGGAAACAAGCACCAAAATTCGCACACATAATCATTTAGGGTTGTCCTTTTGAAAATAAAATCCGCTGGCCACTTAAACCTTTCGAAATGGCCGCCATTTTTCAAGATGGCCGCCATGGAATATACAGTAATGGCGGCCATTTTGAAATTTTTAAGTGGCCAGCGATTTTTTCAAAAAGAGCAATCCCCAAGGAGTATGTGTGTCAATTTTGGTGCTTGTTTCAGGACGTGAAAGATTCTTCTCAAATTTGCACTTATCTGCCCCAATATATTGTCCTATTGATTGTATGAAAAACAAGTACAGGCTTACAACAATGTCAAAGAATAACAGAAATCTCCTAAAGGAGGTTTAGTTTTACTTTACTTTCCTCTGTATGTAAGCAGCCACATACCTGCAACAATTAATTAAGTGATCAATATAGAGATACAGTACCTAACAAACTGAAAGTGAGTTCAAACTCTTGCCAAAGCCTTCTTAACCGCATTAATACAGTACTGAACCTTATTAAATTAACAATTTTTGCGATTCGCTTGCAACTCGGCAATTCGCTTGCGATTCAAAATACTAACGTTACCGTTGGGTAAGTTTTCTTCAAAGATGTATCTCACAAATGTTCGCAAATATGTCTTCGTTATTTTTTTTAGATTCAATTTTTGCCACAACCGCTTCGGAAAATTCACGCAAAAATATTCAAACGTAGGATTTGGTTTTTGAAGCGCCCAATTCGATGGCAATTCGATGGCAATTCGCTTGCGATTATCAATTTAATTTAATAAGGTTCAGTACTGTATACAGTCAATTCTCTCCATAACGACCACTAAACTGTGTTAACCTTTTCGCTCTCAATGACGCTTAAAAGCGCGTTTGCAAACAATCACGCGGCGTTTGATCAAGATCCAACCTGTTTGACACTCCTTTTGAAATTTCTACAGTCATATTGCCTTATTTTTTAACTTTAAAACGACATTGCAGACAACAAAATTGAAGCAGACGACAATGAAACGGCGAAGGGGTAAAAATATCACAAAAAGCTGGCAGTGAAGGGTTACTTATCAGATATTTACGACAGTCTACTGCTTAAAGCAAGGTGACAGTAAAACAGAAAGCTCCTTCAGGAGCTTTCTGTTTTACTGTCACTTTGCGTTCAGCTGTCACGGGTGTTTTAAAACAAGTAGAGGCTTACAACAATGTCAAATAATAACAGAAATCTCCTATGCGAAGTAAATGAGGTGTTGATCTGGCGATTTGTCTCCTAGAGTCGCGGTACAGTACTGAACCTTATTAAATTAACAATTTTTGCGATTCGCTTGCAATTCGATGGCAATTCGCTTGCAATTCGATAGCAATTCGCTTGTGAATATTTTCCAACGCAATTAACGCGTTAAGTTTGCCTGAATTGTATATCTCACCAATATTCGCCAATATGCCTTCGTTTATGCTTTTCGATTCCATTTTTGTCAAAACGGCTTCGGAAAAATCGCGTGAAACGACTCAAGCACACGATTTGCTTTTTGAAGCGCCGGATTCGATGGCGATTCGATGGCAATTCGATGGCAATTCGCTTGCGATTATCAATTTAATTTAATAAGGTTCAGTACTGTATGACATAAATACAGCGCTCCTTCTCTACAAAGACACCCAATGACAGACAAAGATTGTGTGCGTTGATCGGAGGGAGTCGTTGTATAGAGGGAACTGACTTACATTTGCAAACAGCTTAAATCTAGATCAGACGCCGCGTAACGCGGCGTTTGATCTGGATTCAAGCTGTTTGCCACTCGTCAGTATTTTTCGCTCTGTCAAAATGTCAAATGTGTGACCATGAGAAAAACAGCAGATTACAATTTTACGCAGATGAAATTGCAGCCGTGAATAGGTTGGACATAATGGTCGTGTTTAGGGAAAAGCGACAATGGTCGTTGTAAGGAGGGAGTCGTTGTTGGGAGGGCCGTTGTAGAGAGGGAACGCTGTACTGTTAAAAACGACGAAAACCCCTAATTTCAACAGCAACAACTGTCGTGTAATTGTTCGTCAATACTTAACTGAGTCACCCCTGAACCTTTAAATGGACAATTCCAATTTACTATTAAATCTAGTCTATTTTTGAATAACTACGGTATATTTTAACAATATATTTCAAGGTCACGAAATATTGAATATATTTCAACATGACAAACAGTGTAGACCCTGATCAGAGGGCTCCTTAAGGAGCCCTCTGATCAGGGTATACACTGATTGCATAGGACAAATGTACGCTTGATAGGTACACTATGTGTTAATAACAAAGTTGTACTCAACAATCTTACCAAGTTTATCAAACTTGCTCTTAATAGACGAAATTTGTTAGCTGGAAATACAGCTTAAACTCATTTCAAACTTACTTTGTAAATAAATAAATAAAAAGTATCTTATAAACTTATTTTGTAAAGAAATTATGATCAAAATTATCATAAGAATAGTAGATAATGGAATTTCATGTTAATGAACTAAATGATATTTTCACTTTCTGATATTATGCTCTGTTCAGATTATATATTATCATGTATGCATATTATGTGACCGTTATACATAATGTACAATGATTGTATCAACGAGGTTCGCTTATGTACAAGCTGAAATAAAGATTCTGTTCTGTTCTGTTCTGTTAATGAGTCGCTAGGGTTGAATGTGTTTATCAATACTTCCCTAACGCCTATTGAATTTAAATCTTTTTGTCATTCAAACATATCGTTTACCTTTACCCCACATAATAAACATAAAACCTGTAAAAGATCGTCTCCATTTATAAATTGATCCAATCGATAGATATTGTCCTTCAAGAAAAACAACAACTATATGTCAAACAGTTTGAATTCAGATCAAAACGCCGGATTAAAATAGTATTCGTCATGAGTCGATCGATGTTTGCATACAAATGTAGACGCTTACAGCAAGGTAAAAGTATATAACAGAAAGTTCCTTGATATGTTTTCCGGTTTACATTAACCTTGCTTGCAGTAAGCAGTCACCTACATTTAAAAAGGTGTAAGTTAACATTATTAGTGGTCGTAATATAGAGGTTGTGGTAATATAAAGTGTGCGTTTAACGCACCAGGTACAGTGGAGAATGTGTTATTCTTTCCCAATAAACGCGTTTACGCTAAAACTATTATTTGCAGTGCAAACAGTTTGGAGCCAGATCAGACGCCGGGTAACCCAGCGTCTGATCAGGCTCCAGACTGTTTGCCAGCAAGATAAACATGAACTATCAGAATTGTCCAAAAGTTGCACTTTTCTCTGTTTTAGTGCTTCGCGTTTGCGTTTCGTTTGCGTTTCGTTTGCGTTTAAACGGGAAAGAATAACGTATTCTCCACTGTAGCAGTGAACAGGCTAACATTATATTTGAGTCGTGTCATGACAAAACCTACTGTATTGCATTGCAACATCGTACATATCATGTACCGTTGTCGCCACAGGTTCTGTATCTGAGTGTGGTCTACACTGCTAAATACCGTATACAATACTGCTAAATACAATGATTTATATGCATATGGGTGTCAAACAGTGTAGATAAAGACCAGCGGTGGCTGGTTTTGATCTACACTGTTTGCAATCCGATAAGTCAGGTTGTCTCATGACACTGCTCATTTGTTTGATAAATCGAAATGTAAATGAATACAATGGAAACTTATGGTGATTATTTGCCTTTACATAATGAAAATTAAACACAAACGCAATAAAATAAAACCTGAAGAATTTCAATTGTTTTTAAAGTTGTTGAGGACTCTCTTCATGTGAGTAGCAAAAACAGTATAACCTGTCTTATCCGACACCCTTGGGAACCAACTAATTATGTCGGATAAAGCAGTGTGCCGGTTAAAGCAGGTTTTAGATACTCAGTTGAACTTTGATATTTCAAACTCGCTTAAGCGGAACATGTCCGTATTTCAAAGTTAAAACGTGGCTTAGCTTTAGAGAGCTTGAGATATATAGGATCTGTCATGAGTCGATGTTTAAGACAAGCTGATCTCAAACGAGTCTAGAATTGAAATGTTATTAAGCGAGCCTTGGCGAGCTTTAAAACTTTTCTATTCTAGACGAGTTTGAAATCAACTTGTCTTAAACATCGACGAGTGACAGATTCTTTTTCTCACATTACCAACGATTTTAAGCTATTTGCTTCAAGCAATATGCATTTTTTGGAACCCCGGTGACGTCAAAACGCCTTTATAAATAGTGACGTTATAGTGACGTCATCAAATTGATCTCACACATGTTGGAGATAAGGATATTCGTCATCGTTGGTCGCTTCAGAAAACAAGGTAGTTATGTGAGAAATACAAATTCATCACAAAAAATACGGATTAACCAGACTTAAACGAAGTTCGACTGTTTGTCATTCGACATTTTGGTCAGAGAATTATTGTCCGATAAAGCAGGGGCCTGATTCATAAAACTTCGTACGACAAATGTTGTCGTAAGTCAGATTATAAAAGTCTCAATTATTATTTATTTCTTCATCTAATCCTGTTTTGTGACTTCTCTTTGGAATCGTCTTGAAAATACGATTCCAAAGAGATGTCACAAGACAGGATAAGATAGAAACATCAGAAATTAAATATATTTTAAAGTTTTGACTTTCGATCGTTTTTGTCGTAAGAATTTTTTTGAAACGGGCACCAGGTTTCTGGATTAACTAGGTGTCGGATAAGTCAGGTTATACTGTTGTTTGAAGTCTGATCTGATGTCGAGTTGCTCATCTGGTCTGACTACAAACTGTTTGAAAGCGGCATACGATTTAGCATAAAAAACATTCAAGTGAACCAAATAAGAACGTGATCAAATCGGTCCACCAGACAAATACTAAATTCAAAATAAAAATCAATTATACCAAACAAACAAAAAATAGATAAGTTATTATGATCCTTTTTAGCGAAATTAAACGTAAATGTTATGATAACAAACGAAAATGAATGATTTATGACATGAAAAATGACTTGTTAAAGTCAAAATAACAGTGTCTACATTATTGTACCCTTAGTCTTATCTGTACCATGAAAACATAAAAACGTATATCTACTTCGATAGGATTGGTTAATAGTAATTGAATATAGTTCTTTGAAATTCGACTATATTTAGAAATTTCAAGAATTCTGAAAGGAAGTAAGTTGCATAATAGATTTCTAAAGCGTTACAATATGCGCAGTAAGTAAAACGAAGTTACTACAGGAAGGATAGGTAAGCTGGTCTTATTAAAGTTTTATTGATCTTCTGACTAGGTAGTGACTGAGAGCACAGTGGATGAGATAAAGCATCTTGAGAAGAAAACTGAACTCAACAGTAAGGCATTGCTTTTCAAGTTCAATTTAACTTTTAAGTTTAACAAATTTATTTTCATTTTTGTGTACCTGTATAAACGTTGAATTGATTTTTAGATGACAAACTCCGTGCTTCCGGCGTAATCAAATTGCTATTTTCATGGACCGGTTAATAATTAAAACATACTTTTTTAATTACAAATTTAAGACAGTGATGGGTCAGAATTGCGGAGGACAACTACTGTGCGTTTCGTGGTTTCAAAAGTTCATCGTATGTTGATATTAAGATTATTTTCGACTGGTTAACAAATTTTCGGCGACAAAACTGAGACAACCTAGATCAACAGGCTAATTGGACCACCTTCGATATAGATGAAACGCTGCTCTTAATATGTCACTTATTGTTTGATAAATCGGAAGAACTTGGCAAAATTTTGAGCCAATACAGAGATAGAATGCAAATGACTCTCTGCTCTAATCGCAATGCACTGCTCTAATTCCCTTCAAATATCCCGAAGTATAACAGCGCTACCTCTCTCTACAACGAAAACCAATTGGGACAACAATTATGTGCGTTGTTGAGAGGTAGTCGTTGTAGGGAGGTAAATTGGACTACATTTGCAAGCAGCTTGAATCCAGATCAGAGGCCACGTAACGCGGGGTCTGGTCTGGATTCAAGCTGTTTGTCATTCGTCAGTAAACGTTTTTTTCTGTCAAAATGTCTATTATGTTACTTTGAGAAAAACAGCAGACAACACTTTTAAGCATACGATATTGTAGCAGTAAAAGCGATAGACACAATTGTCCTGTTTAGGAAACTGTGGCAAAGGTTGTTGTAAGGAGGGGATCGTTTTGGGGAGGACCGTTGTAGGGAGGGAGTATTTAGTTTGATTGATTGAGTTGGGTTTTACAGCACCGCGACACATGAAATGAGAATCTGGCGCCGAACTGTATTTGGTCGCGAGGTTATCCGCAAACAGAACATACAATCACTTAATTTAAACTTTTGATTTCAGGAATATCGGATGCTTAGGGAATTCAATAAGCAAAACAACTCTCGTAAGTTATTACTTTTATTTAACAGTATATTTAATTTTCACCAAGTTTGCTGTGCGTATATAAATTAAGATAAACAAAATCTAAGCATCCAAGATCGTATATAAAGACTGCATTCAAGGCAATGCTAACAAATCAACTTCATTACATACTGCAAATGATGCAGAAGATAATCCTTTAAACTTTCATGCTATCGCTATTAGATCGGTTGTAAATCATTTTGAACGATTGATCTGATCATGTTGCATGCTGCTGGAACAAAATTTTGTTCAACATTCCATTGCATTGGCTTTAGCTAAGCTGATACAGAACCTATACATCTAGCACACAGTTTGAACTCAGGTGAGACGATGAGTCTATATTATGTATGCTTTTCGGTGGATTACTAGGAAATACATGTAGCAGTGGGTTATCACTTGATAATTTCACTGTTTCTAGCAGCGACTTGGACCCTGAGAGAACCGTTGGTACAGCACCTCCGATGCGGCAGTTGTCTTAATACATCCGCTACCACAATTTACAACAACCACTGCCAATGCAAAGCTTAAGTTCACACCGGGAGATGTTTGTTGCACTATATAATGGACTCACCTCCCAACATACAACGTTTTGGGAAGGCTTATTTGCATATACCAACGTTCCAATAATGTTACATTCCAAATTTCCATGAACCTTATATATCAACGTTCCATGAACGTTACATAACTGTCCTCTACGAGAAGTGTCGTCCCGAGATATGGACCATTGGAAAACCGTTGCAACTCCGGTCTTTATACCATCGCTGACATAATTTGTAACGTGCAAACCGAGTGATCAAGCAACAACAACCATATCGATGCAAAGTTTACGCTCACACCAATAGATGTCTCTTGCGCTATATATACACACACGCACACTTTCAAAAATACAATGATTTTGGAAGCCTTATTTGCATATACAAACGTTGAACGAACGTTTCATACCAACGTTCCATGAACGTTACTTATACATAACTCTCTCGACCCTGGGAGAACAGTGGCTAAGGCAACTCCGGTCTGATTGTTGTTTTTATCCCAAGGATGCCACCAAATGTAAACGGGCAAACCGAGATACCCAGCAACAACAAACCTTGTCAATGCAAAGATGTATGTTTGACTCACTCCCCAACATACAATGATTTAGGAAGCATCATTTGCATATACAAACGTTCCACGAACGTTACATGCCAACGTTTCATGAACGTTTTATAAGTCTCCCCTTTAACCCATTTAATGAGGTATACACTTTTAGGTGCATCTCTAGGCAAACAGTTTTGATCTCAGATCAGGCCCCACATTCTGGGACCTGATCTGAGATCAAAACTGTTTGTAGCTAAGTCAATATTCTAATGGAAACTGCTAAAATATTTTGCAAATATTTGAGTTATACCCGCTGCAGACGACATTTCAAAATGGCCGCCAAATATTACCCAGCATAAATGAGTTAATACGTCTCGTAACTAGACTTGGACCCTGTTATATCCTTGGGAAGGCAACTTTAGTTCAGCAGGTGTCTTTACCCCACCGCAGCCACCGTTTATAACTTGCAAACCGATAGATACAGCAACAACAAACCCTTCCGATGCAAAGCTTAATCTCAGACCAGTAGGTGTTTGCTGCGCTATATAATTGACTCACTTCCCAACATACAATGATTTGGAACGTTAAATGTAATAGCCGAAATTATATTGCAAAAAAACGTTACAGACATGTTTGTTCTTAATCAACTGCTATTACTCACTATCTCTTCTGTAACAAATGTGAAAACAATTCAGAGAACGGATAAGTGTATGTCATTAAGAATGAAACTCAACCGAAAGTTCAAGAAACCGCCATTTACCTTTGATTTAATTTCAGCTTTCAATGTATAACGTTTGGCCAAGTTCCCACTTTGCAAGATTGTAAACCCTAACATTTTGGATTTTTAAGTTAAAGAGCCTTTCAGGATAAGCACTTTTGATTTCCTATTTTTGCGAAATCTTTTACAAAAGCAGCTCTTAAGATCAACATAATGGCCAAGTTCCCACTTTGCAAGATTGTAAACCCTAACATTTTGGATTTTTAAGTTAAAGAGCCTTTCAGGATAAGCACTTTTGATTTCCTATTTTTGCGAAATCTTTTACAAAAGCAGCTCTTAAGATCAACATAATGGTCATTTTTAAAAATCATTTAAATCATTAACAATAAAAAGACAAAATATTGACAAACTTCAACATTATATATGAATGCACCCACAATCGAGTTAGCTTACTTAACCCTTTCCCATAGAAGCGACTTTTAGTGTATTTAATTTATTCCTCCGCTGAAGAAAATAGTTCCAGTGTATACCCTCATGAACAATTACCATTACAAATATTTAATATAGCCTAGCAGATTTTATGTTAAAGCAGGCTGCAATTAAAGCAGAATGTGCCTTAAGGCACATTCTGCTTTGCTTTCAAACTGCTTTAAGAAGTCACATGTCTTCAAAACTAGAAACAGGCTATGGGGTAAAGGGTTAATGTGCATATTTACTTTTCATTTTTAGGTAACATCATGAGCCATGCAACTACTCCACGAGCTAACAGTGCTTCTGTTATCAACCATAAGCAGACCATTCTCAAAGTGGAAGGCATGAAGTATTTAGAGAGGTGAATCACGACCCTACAGTAAAGCATCTCTATAAAGACCAATACAGTCAAACCCCTCTAAACCGGACATGTGTGGGGACACCATAACTTTCAGGTTTAGAGGGGCTTTAACCCATTACCAAATAGCTTATTTCTAGTATGGAAGATAGCTGACAACTTAAAGCAGGTTAAAAGTAAAGCAGAATGCGCCTTAAGGTGCATTCTGCTTGACTTTCAACCTGCTTTTACCTATCGTCTGCTAAAATGTATAAACTATTTTCTTCAGTGTAGGAATAAACCAAAGACGTAAAAAGACGTTTTATGGTGTAATTGGTTAAAATAAAGAAGGGTTGGAAACGGGACCAAAGCTTTTGTCCGGTTTAGAGGGAATTCCGGTATTTAGAGGTTCCGGTTTAGAGGGGTTCTACTGTATATTATTTATTCTAAGATTTTTACGACAGGCGACTGATTAAAAACCAACGTGACAGTAAAACAGAAAGCTCCTTCAGGGGCTTTCTGTTTTACTGTCACCTTTTATACAATCAATCAGCCGTCTCTTAAGTGGTCGTAACAGAGGGGTTTTACTGGTTTGTTTTGTTCAGAGAAGTGTACCTCTATTGAATCTGTGCAGACAGTTTGGATCTCGATCACATGCAGGTTATTTCCAAGTCTGATAAAGTTTCCATACTATTGCGACACATTAAAGTCATCAGTTGAAGTCCAAGGACGTGTCTTATTCTACATTTTACTGCTTTTTCGTTTGATGAACTTTGTTTCAACGTGTAACGTGCAAACCGAGTGACCCAGTAACAACAAACCCTGTCAATGCAAAGATTAAAATCAAAGTGTTTGCTATACTAGGCCAAACTTCCAACACAACACCTCCGAGCTCCCTTCTACTTTTATATCAGAGCGGGTGTTTTAAATCGATGGAAAAGTTGACACAAAATTATTAAATGTTTTTATTTGTGTTTTTAAATTGATATACTGTCCTCAAAATTGTTAATATTGGCAACGAATTTTCATTGACACTTCTGACGAATAATAACCATGTATCCAAACGTATCGCTAATTTCTGGTTAACATTCCCCATTGAAAATGCATTGGAATGAGATTTCTGAAAACTTGTCATCACAAAATTCCATATTTTTGGACCAAATGCCAATTCATTTTGTTTTTGTTTACCAAGAATTTTGTCCATTTATCACTCTATGAATTGCAGAATAAATATATTCAGGATAAACACACATTACAGAATTGACCAGACTAATTTAAGACATGTTTAACGTTGGAAGTAATGGGAATATCCGGGGTGTTGCGTTGGAAGTTTGGCATAGTATATATATGATCAGTTGAAAAGCGTGGCCAAGCACTGCTTCTGCCTTGCTGTTTATCCCCGATTCTGATTTTCTCTGAAGTTGTTCATCTGGACTTATACAGTAAAATATTTATATTACGAACACTTAAACGAATGATTCTTAAGGAGCTTCCTTTTTTACCTGTCGTAAACACCTAATAATTAACACAGCTTTGTGTGGTCATAATAGAGAGGTTTTGCTGTGCGTGAAATTTTAATATATTATCTGGATATGAGCCTTGCCATGACAAAGCCTGCATTATCACATTGCAAACAGTGTAGATCAAGGCTAACCGCCGCGTCTGGTCTTGGTCTACACTGTTTGACACCCACAAGCATCTAAAGCATGTTATGTACAGTGGAGAATCTGTTATTCTTTCCCGATAAACGCGTTTACGCTAAATCTATTTTTTCTTTTACAAACAGTTTGGAGCCAGATCAGACGCCGGGTAACCCGGCGTCTGATCTGGCTCCAAACTGTTTGCCACCAAGATAAACATGAAATATCAGAATTGTCCAAAAGTTGTACTTTTCTACGTTTTAGTGCTTTGCGTTTGCGTACGTTTGCGTTTAAACGGGAAAGAATAACAGATTCTCCACTGTAGCTATTTTATATACGGTATTAGGCAATGTAGACCAAACTCAGATACAGAGCCTATGATAACAACGGTGCTTGGTATTTACGATTTTACAATGCAATAAGGCAGGGGCCGGTCTTACGAAACTTCGTACGACAAATAGTGTCGTAAGTCAGATTCAAACATTCTCAATTATTATTTATTTCTCAGTCTAATCCTTTCTTGTGATATCTCTTTGGAATCGTCTTGAAAAGACGATTCCAAAGAGATGTCACAAGAAAGGATTAGGTGGAGGAATAAGAAATTATATGTGTTTTTAAGTTTTGACTTACGATCGTTTTTGTCGTACGACGTTTAGTAAGACCGGCCCCAGGTTTTGTCATGCATGGCGCATAAAAATACTCCTTCATACGAGTAAAAGAACTAATTGCTCGTTAGAAACTGAATTATGTTTAAAAAAAAGACACTTTACAAAGATAACAAGGTTGGCAAAAGGTAATACTTTTTCGCCTGTAGCTTCTGGAAGATTGAACATAAGTAAATGACGTTTTACAATCGAAGTCTGTAAATATTGTAAAACGGGAAACTGTATATTTAACCTTGTTGTCGTGTATATAAAATGCAACAGCGAGTTCTATTATAAGATGAATTATAGTCTAACTACATTGTATTTACAGTAACAACGGAAAAGCAGTTACCCTTGTGGCAACCACTACCCACAAGGAGAGGTAAATAAAATGCATCGTATGTATGTTTGTATCTGTGCACGTCTGCGTGCCACTCGTCTTCGTACGTCCTTTAGTATTCGTGTATGTGTACATGCATTCTGTATATGCAATATGTCAAACAGGGGTTGGAATATGCATTGCTGTAAAAACCTGCGTCTTTTATTTGTTTGTTAGTGTACAAGGTTAGACGTAACTTTATCCTTTATAATGCTTCAGTGCAAATTAAGGTTAAATTATGTGTTAGAATCGAAATAGTAAATTAATACCAGTGTTTTATCTTGCAATCGAACACGGATAGTCGTTGAGATGCTTGTAATTAAACCACTCGTTAAAAACGCCTACCAGTGTTCGATTGCACGATAAAACACTGGTCTGAATTTAGTTTGTCTTATTCTCGCGCACGCCCCAATATAAACAAAGAAGGAACGTTATCTGTAAATGAATTCTCAATAAAACACTCACGCGCTAAAACGTTCAAACGACGTCATATGGCTTCGAAAATGCGTACGCCAAGCAATGTAGCGCCGTTGCTTCGGTGTAAATTAAGGTTAAATTATTTGTTAGAATCGAAATAATAAATTAATACCAGTGTTTTATCTTGCAATTGAACACGGGTTGAGATGCTTGTAATTAAACCACTCGGCCTAAAGGCCTCGTGATTAAATTACTATGCATCACAACTCCTATACCAGTGTTGGATTGCACGATAAATTTATTATTTCTTAAATAATACTGAAACGTTCACGATCTTTAGGAATTCTACTCTCGTTCAGCATAAGACATATTTTACAGTTTACCTCTAAAAACTCACACCCCATACATGCTACGTACCTATCGCGTTTTTTTTCTTCATATTTTGCTAGCATTGAAATCTGTGAACACCTATGAAGTACAATACTGAACCTTATTAAATCAACAATTTTTGCGATTCGCTTGCAATTCAATGGCGATTCACTTGCTATTCGATGGAAATACGCTTGCGATTCAAAATACTAACAATACCCTCGGGTAAGTTTTTTTGAATGGTGTGTCTCACAAATATTCGCAAATAATAACACAGAGAGGTCATGATTGAGCATTCTGTTTCACTTTTATTCTGCTCCACTAACTATCTGTCTTTAAAACTGAAAGAACAGCTATGAAGATAGAGGTCAAGAACGTTATATACATGTATTTAAAAGAAAAAAACAAGCATGTTTATTTATTTACCGCCACATATATTAATTACCTATAAGGGTTATACACATATAAAGGTATAGAAGTAGATATAACAAGAAAAGGTCAAATTTCAAACAGCCGTTTGTACTTTGACCATCTCTTGTTGAAAGCATCCCACTCACAATTGCTAAATGCAACTTTTTTTCTATATTGAAGTCGGCTTAAGAATTTTTTTAAAACCCTGTATTTCTGGTATTGTGTTTTTGTATTTGTTATTATATATGTATTTCTTGGCCAAAAGTACTATCCAGTTGTTTTTTTTATAAAGTTTGTTTCTTTGGAGTGTATTATGCCTAAAAAGATGTCTGTTTTTGAAAAGTAAAATTTGAAATCAACCAACCTTTTATATTTGTCCAAAAGCTTTTTATTATTTCACAATCTGAGAAGAGATGTATAAATGTTTCAGTTTGCTGACCACAGAAACTGCAACTTTCATCATATTTTATTCCTACTGTCTTCAGATATTTATTTGTTGCCAGAATCCTGTGTAAAATTTTGTATTGGAACCATCTTAGGTTCGAGTCTCTGTTTTTTTGTGTAAATTGCTGTATATATTTTTAAAGTTAAAGTTGTTATTTAAGTTAAGTTCAATTCTCCATTTTGCTTCCGCTTTCGGAGGAGCACTGCAATTTAATATGGTTTGATTAATATTTTGCGAGCCTTTTTTATCTGAAGTGATCAATTTTATTGCTTTTGGCCAAACTGGTCTAATCAGGTTTAATTCTTGTGTTTCTATGTGTAGATCATTTTTAGTCTATTTAAAGTACCTAATACATTTGTGTAAATCGTTATATTGAATGAAGTTTGTGTCTATTTCTAATCTGTTACGGATTTCTTCCAGGTTGTTAAAACTGCCGTTAGCGTTTATATGATCTGCTATGAAAAGAATATTCTTATTGATAAAAGATCTATAAATAATCGTTTTGCCTCCGACCTTCACTAGGAGGTTATGCCATAATGGCTGAGATAAAAAGTCTTCCAGGTTAATGCATAAACAGTTTTGTTAAAATGAATCCAAGAATTAAAAACATCTTTCCAGAATGCATTATTTATATTCTTGAGTTTGTTTTGTAAAAAGTAAATACCATAATTAAAAATTTCGTTTACTTCTGGGAAGGTTTTTTCTAAAATGTTTATCCACTTACTGTTATCTTTTAAGATCCTACATATCCATGTTACTTTTGTTGAGTCAATAAATGTTAATAAATGGATCATCTTTAAACCCCCGTCAGAAAATTGTTGTGTTATGATGTTTCTTTTGATTTTATCTGGTTTGTTGTTCCATAGAAATTTGATAAATATTGAGTCTAATTATTTTAGTATATTGTTTGTGGGGTTTTGTAGAGATTGAAACAGGTGATTTAATTTTGAAACTGCGAGGCTTTTAAGAACCGTAATTTTTCCGAATGGTGTCAATATCCTTTTAGACCAATTAATTAAAAGTGATTTAATTTCTCTAATATTTTCGGGATATTTAAAATTGTTGATTTGTTCTAAATTAACATGGAAATTAATTCTTAAAACACGGAATTTACCTTTTTCCCAACGTAGATTCTTATCTTCTAGCGTCATGACTTTGAAAAAGAAATAAGAGACTCGTGTGTATACCTGGCTAGTAATTCTATGCGCATTATTGAAAGTGGCTTAATATAAGACTGGTTTAATATGTTTAAGACTGTAATGTATGGGTAGATATTGTGGCGGCATAAGTAGGAAAAAGTATATGAATAACAGAAAACACACAACAGTTACAAGTAAAAAGAAATAGGTACAAAATATACTACAAATAACTACAAACATGTTTAAATAACAAACGTTATTCTTTCCCAATACACGCGTTTACGCTAAATGTATTTCCTCTGCAAAGAGTTTGGAGCCAGATCAGACGCCGGGTAACCCGTCGTCTGATCAGGCTCCAAACTATTTCCCACTGAGATTAAACTTGATAATTATCTACATAATCTTACACTTTAAATAGCGATTTACGTTTCGTTTGCGTTTAAACGGGAAAGAATAACGTTTTCTCCACTGTAGAAATCTTCACACGACCCCTTTACCCATAAAAACATCAAAGCTGCGACAATAAGCAATACAAATACCAAAAACAAATATGATGAATTATGCATTTGAAAAATCAGTATGGGTTTTAACCCATAAGCTACACTCTAGATAGCATTTATATCATAGCAAACACGCTGGATTAAAAACATGTTAGATGTTCCAGGCCTGTAGCGTGTATTACACCTGTCTTAGAATACGGCCAGCGTTTAAGTAGGTTCAACAATACAGCACTTAACCTTATCAAATTAAATTGATAATCGCAAGCGAATTGCCATCGAATTGCAATCGAATCGGGAGCTTCAAAAAAACAAATTCTACGTTTGAATATTTTTACGCGAATTTTCCGAAGCGGTTGTGACAAAAATGGAATAGAAAAAATTAATGAAGGCATATTTGCGAACATTTGTGAGATACACCATTAAAAAAAACTTACCCGACGTTTTCTCCACTGTACTAATACCTGTCATGCCGCCAATATCATACTTCTAATTATTCTTTCTGTGAAATGGAAGCATCATGGAATACAGGAAATATTCTGTCTGACCCAGTGCCAATCCTTTTACAATCGAAACCATCGCATAGCACAAATTGTATTTATGTTGTAAGGATGTCGTGTTATGTTGTATTTATATAATATATAAAAGCATTTCATTATCAATGTTCTTAGGAAGTCCGAGAAAGCTCGAAGCCATTCCGGGAAACACATGTGTGCTCTGCATGAAGAACACGCAACAGAGGAAGAAGTGAAGCAATGCAATGAATATAACAACGCAAGGTAAGATATCGGGGATAATCAATATCTTTGGATTGATATGAAAAATATATTTCGAGAATTGGACGGTATCTGGTAAAAGCAAGAGTCCGTAGGACGAGTTTTTAACCGGATAACAACCCGTATGAGTAATATATTTTCCATATCTATCCAAAGGAATTATTATTCTATTCACTGTATACCTTTTAATCCATTATCCAATAAAAACGTTTTAACGTCTTTAATTTATTACTCCATTTAAGAAATAAGCTCCGTTTCATTGGCATAAATGTGTATTTTAGGAAAGTTGCTCTATATTCTAGCTGATGGTAGCTTGAAGGAGATTGTAAATAAACCAGAATGTGGGTTTATGACATTTAACAAAGAGTTTTCTTTTTATTTAATACATTCAACCCAAGCGACGAAGAGTCTCGTCATTAACAATATATATACATGTACCTGACGGACACTTGTCCTATGCAAACTGTGTAGACACTGATCAGAGGGCTCCTTACGGAGCCCTCTGATCAAGATCTACACTGTTTGTTGTTTTATGAAATATTGTTAAAATCCTCCCGGATATTTAAAATAAACTAGATTTAATTGTCAATTAGAAGTGTCCATTTAAAGTTTCAAGAGTGAATGATCCATTCGGCAAAATTGATATCGTCACTGCATATATACGTGATATCATCAACGTATATGCAATTCTTCTAACAAAGAAATCTCTAGAAATCATAGATATATATATATATAATAAATTCAACTTTTAGTCCTAGATCAGTAAAATCGGGATACTTTGTATTGTATTCGATACTGTCAGTCTGTGTCCTTCCGTCCGTCTTCTACCCCTTTGGTGGAAGTATATTGATTTATCACAAATAAGAATATTGGTGCTTTGTAGATATGCGCCATGTTTTGTTATTTTTAGTACAGTAGAATCTATCGTATCTATTTTGTATTTTTGTTAGTACATATATCTTAAGCTTCAATATTTGTATTACAAACTGAGCGCTTTGAAGATTAGATTTTTCGTTGTTTAATACCACTCCACTTCTTTAATTATGATATAAAAATTGATGTGTAGCACAAAAAAGTTGTTGCTGTTATAGAAAGTTCACCAAATAAATACGAAAGACTCAAGCAGGAAACGCAACACAAACAACACACCCACCTCCAAAGCAGTACATTTTTTTCGCATAATATTTGAAGTTAATTATTTGTTTAAAAAATCCAAATTGCTTCCACATAATTTTATAGAGTTGGCGATCAGGACTTAAAAATAACTTAGTGACTAAACTAGACAAGACTCCGCTGGTGAAATGTGGAAGATTTGCACGTATCAATCTGCCAGTTTGTCAATCAGTCCGTATAACAGCCAGTATGTCTACAGACATTTACATTACATTTGTAACTGTTTACCAATCTACAGACATCACATTACATATATAATGCTTTACCAATCTACAGACATTACATTACATTTATAATGCTTTACCAATCTACAGACATTACATTACATTTATAATGCTTTACCAATCTACAGACATTACATTACATTTATAATGCTTTACCAATCTACAGACATTACATTACATTTATAATGCTTTACCAATCTACAGACATTACATTACATTTATAATGCTTTACCAATCTACAGTCATTACATTACATTTGTAATTGTTTACCATTCCCAGACCTCACATTTCATTTATAGTGCTTTACCAATCTACAGACAATACATAACATTTATAATTGTGTACCAATCTACAGACATTACGTTACATTTGTAATTGTTTACCAATCTACAGAACTCACATTACATATAATGCTTTACCAATTAAAAGACATTACATTACATTTATAATGCTTTACCAATCTACAGACATTACATTACATTTGTAATTGTTTACCAATCTACAGACATTACAATTCATTTATAATTGTGTACCAATCTACAGACATTACATTACATTTGTAATGCTTTACCAATCTACAGACATTACATTTATAATGCTTTAACAATATACAGACATTACATTTGTAATTGTTTACTAAACTACATACATTACATTACATTTATAATGCTTTACCAATCTACAGTCATTACATTACATTTATAATGCTTTACCAATCTACAGATATTACATTACATTTGTAATTGTTTACCAATCCCAGACCTCACATTTCATTTATAATGCTTTACCAATCTACAGACATTACATTACATTTATAATGCTTTACCAATCACCGGTTGATTACATAGTATGATAATATATAGAGGATATTGAATGAGTGTGTTGTCAGTCGTGAATTTATTGAACGAGTTTGATAAAATAATAATTTTATCATTTTATCCAACGAGTTCAGTAAATTCACGATTCACAACACACGAATTTGATATCCTATTTATCACATAAACACCAAATGACACGAAAATCCGAACGCTCTTACTTTCACTTTTGCCCTCGGCTCTTAGGAAAACGATTCGTCATAGGAGTTATTCGGTTTTATTCATCCGTAGATAAAAACACCTATCACACTGAAATAAAGAAAATCAACATCAATGTGTTGTGTAAAGACTTTTCCGATAACATATTCAAATTTTAAATTAATATTTAATTTAAAACTGTTCTAACTGACTAAAAATAATCATTTGAAGTTAGAATCAAGTTTTGTTTTCAAAATAACGTCGTTATAGCAACACGACGTCATTATCACTGTAACGTCTAAATTTGAAAAACAGTATGAGTCACTGTTCTACTAGAGCTCTACGTAGCCTAATTTGCAGCCTTAATTTGCGGGATTGCCTGGGATAATGTTTTTAGGACACTTGGAAATGTTTTAAATCCCTAGTGGTGATCTTATTTTGTCTAGATTTTCTTAACTGATTTAAAGTCGGCGTAGTAATACAGTATTTTGGTGATTCGAAAATTAGTATAAAATATATGCCAAGTGGCCCGTACGATTTTTACGGCCCTCTATATTTTGCACGATTATGTGATAAAATATATTATACGGATAGCAATTGTTAGTAGAATGTACATGTATGTGTGTTGCATGTAAATGGATATCCGGACTGCCATTTATCCGGAATTTTCCAAAATCTTCGGATTGTTTCCCCAACAGATGGTAGTTTAAAGCAGGCAAAAAGTACAGCAGAATGCGCATTCTGTTTTACTTTCAACGTGCTATAAGTAATCACGCTTCAAAAATAGACAACATGTAAATCTTAGGATATTTCATGATAAACTTTATGGCAGCCTTGCATATAATCAAATGTTTGTTTTTGATAAAAACTGTTTTACCTAAAGACTAGTATTATGTGATATGTTTTATTCAGCAAAGACATACATGTCTATCAGCATTGCATATATGTTTTGTCTTTGATATTCATTTTTAATACAATAATTTTCTTATGACGTTGCAGGGCGCTCGAGAACTACCATTTACATTTGACAGACCAAGTCGTGAAGGCTGGAACCATCCCATAATTAGTATGAAGTACCAGCTGGCTCGCTAAAAACATGTACCTTTATATAAAACGATTTAACCCATTTGTGCCCACGATCCCATATATGGGACATATGCAAACAGTGTAGACTCTGACCAGACGCCGCATGCGTCTGATCAGAGTCTACACTGTTTGCTGATAGGAATTTCAACATAAAACAAAATGAAAATGAAAATTAGACCAGGCATCCCTTTGATAAAACATGGACTAATCCAATACATAAACATGGAATAATCCACTGGGTATAAATGGGTTAACTTCGTTATTAATTCTATATAACCTTTATCATTCTAAGCATGACTTGGCTAACATTTGCAAATAGTTTAAGTATAGATTTTACTCCGTGTAACGTGGTGTCTGATCTTGATCCAAACTGTCTGTCAATCAAGTTCAACTTTTATTCAGATAAAAAACCATTAAAACTAAATCTAAACATTTTTCGCAGACGATAAAAATTATATTTATAGCAGACGACAATTCAGAATGATAAGGGTTACAGTACTGAAACTTATTAAATAAGCAATTTTTGCGATTTGCTTGCAATTCGCTTGTGGTTCAAAATAGTAACTTTACCCTCCGGTAAGTTTGTCTGAATGGTGTATCTCACAAATATTCGCAAATATGCCTTCGTTAATTTTTTCGATTGCATTTTTGTCACAACCGCTACGGAAAAATCGCGTAAAAATATTCAAGCGTAAATTCGCCTTTTGAAGTACACAATTTGATGGCAATTCGCTTGCGATTATCAATTAAATTTAATAAGGTTCAGTACTGTGACATATTCTCAATGAAATGGCGTACTAAACAGGTGATGGGTTCTTGAAAATGCCGTAAAATAATAGATACATTGTACATGTAGCCTGCTCAGACACTGCATTAACTAATTCAACCCTAGCGACGAGGTTATTCGTCATGTACAAACAGTGTATCTGTGAGGATTACACATGTCCCATGCAAACAGCGTAGACCCTGATCAGAGAGCTCCTTAAGGAGCTCTCAGATCAGGTCTACACTGTTTGTCAATTTGAAATATTTTGTTAAAATCAACCCTAAATAGTCACAAATGGACTAGACTTATTTTCAAATTAAATTGTCCATTTAAAGTTTTAGGGGTGCATGAGTTAAGTAGTGTATCATCATATCCAAATTGTTTTTGGCATAACTGTTTTACACAAATATGTGAATTGAAATAGTATTACTAACAATTCACTGTTTTCATATGAGCTTGAACATTGACCTCTTATTGAACATTCTTAATACACTCAGTGCAAAAAGAAACGCACATTTTTTATCACAATACTATTTTTATGTGGCAGGAAACGTATTTGTGAATTAATATATTCATTAACCCTTTCAACCCTACATCCCACTGTAGAGATTACTGATGCAAACAGTGTAGACTCTGATCAGGGTCTGCGCTGTTTGATTTTGATTTGTATTGTTGTCATACCAAAAATGTTAACAGTAGACTGGTTCAAAATATGTGTCTAAAAGGGTTATAAATACCCACACGAGAAGTTTAGGGTTGAAAGGGTTAAAGTCAGTAGTTCTGTCTGGAGTTATCAATGTTGAAAAATTGAGATTTATTATTGAATTGGTAGCATCACAACATGCACAAATCGGTGTGGTTTTTTTGTAGTTAACGCTTGTTGCCAAAAATTCGTGTGGTGTTTGTCCTTCACCATTTCATTGTCGTCTGCTTCAATTTTACATATTGCAAGATCGTTTCAAAGTAAAATTCAGTGTAGTATGACTTAAAGCATATCGATACGAGTGCCAAGCAGTTTGGATCCTGATCAGATGCCGCGTTTCAAACGCGCTTTTTGGTGTCATTGAGAGTGAAAGTTTTAAAAGGCAGCACAGTGGTTTTAGTTTTTTAACTGAACTTGTTGCAGAATTAAATTAATCTTGAGATATGATCTTAGCATTCTCATTTTCTTCAATAAAAGTGTCATAATCTGCACCTGAGTACGGTGTGCATTTCTTTTTGCATTCAGTATCAGGGCTGCCATTTCTCCGGATTTTTCCTAAATATTCGGATTTTTTTTCTTGTACAAGGTAGCTTAAAGCAGACTGAAAGTAAAGCAGAACGTGCCATTAGGCGCATTCTGCTTTACTTCCAGCCTGCTTTACGCAGCCACGTGTCAACACAAGTAGAAACAGACGATAGGGTAAAGGTACGATTCGAAAAGTCGCACTTGAAAAATGCAAATTTCGAAGTCTTAGGATTTTTCATGTCAACTTATGGCAGCCCTGCAGTATATATCTCAAAATGCTCTAGGAGAATTAAAGTAAGCAGACATCTGATCCTCGAAATCATTTAATTGGGAAAAACAAAATAAATGAACGTGATTCTTCGTGTTGTCATTTATCCCCCTTTAACTTCAATTAAACTATGCAGTTCACACTAGTGCTGAAACGATTACCCGGGTAACCGTTAACGGTTATGAACTGCCGATTAACCGGTTACAAAGTCGGTAACCGGTTACTCGGAAGCCATTTTGTTTAACAATAATGAAGCCCCATATGACGGGAGCTACAACCTTCAGATATGTTTACCGTTCACTTGAAGTTGAAATATGTTACTCTATGATATACATGATATTTAAGTTTTAAAATACAGTAGCATGTTGATTGATAAGGGTAGGGCGTTTCCTGAGTTTTGTTAACATGTACACGGAGCTCAATACACAAAACGCTTACTAACCTTCTGACCTCGAAATATTCGGTTTGCTTTGGACTTCTACCCTAGTAGCTATATATGACGTTTCGCGTAGGGAAAACGTAAACAAGGGTTTCCAGGAATATCCGCATGTCAATTTCAAATATATTTTTAGACCACCCAATCAAAAACGATAAAATAATAAAACCCGGTTAGCTGAATCTACACTTCAACCGGTTTGGAAAGGTTTAAAATAAGACAAGAATGGGACCAATTAATATCTATAACACAATGCGGGATTAGTCTTCATATTCGGCCGCGCATAATTATTCCGTGTGTTGGAGTTATTATTATTTTACAAATGCAACTTATTTAGAGAAGACATCAAATGGCCGCTTTTTAAACGATTTATTGATCAACATAATCATGCAGTATACATGTAAGTTCATTTTATAAGATCAATAGATCTACTTCTCTTCTCTTTGCAATTTATGAAGGACCTACGTCGGCATGCATGGTAAAATAGTTCGAAAAAAGTATAACATTCATAAACAGTTCTTTGGTACCAATATTATTATTTTATTATCGTTTGCACACGCATGCAAACGGTCTTCAAATTTGTAAATGTGTATAGGTAAAACAGTTGAACGGTCTTCCGTGTACATGTGTAACGTCCAACTCTTACTGACTAATGATGTGTCAGTCGGCATATTTAAGTTACGATTAACCGGTTAATCCCGGTTACGAGCAACGATTAACCGGTTACAAAATTCTGGTAACCGTTTCAGCACTAGTTCACACACAAGTTTAATCAGTGTTTTTAACTGTTTTATATTATACATGTATTATAAAATTACAAACAGTTTAAATCCGACCAGGGTGCTGCTGTTTTGAGTCCTCTGACCTTGGTATACACTGTGTGCATAAAGCAAGTTTACTTTTTCACAGATACATGTACATTATTGTAAATAATCCTACACGTATATACAATTCACTAAGTTTGACTTGATTTAAAACCATAATGTATTATTGTTCTTAAACTATTTCATTTTCTTTCTTCTCGGTTGTTCGTTCGACAGAGTTTATATAAGATAAATGGAAGACATATTTCACCATTTTACCTCCTGGCGAATCTTTTCTTGAATTTAAGAACCCAAATCTATTGATACATAAAATAGACAGTATACAAGTTTCATTATTTATCGGGGTTGTATGACATATTTTGAGTCGCAGTGCCGTTAAACCAAACTAATCCATATTTTTAATCAAAGGGAGTCGTATACAGTTTTCAGATATTACAATTTTACAATTATAATTGTGCAATACATAGGCTGTTGATATCCGATTCTAACTTAAAACAAAGAAGGAACACGTGTCACGTATATGTTTAAATTAGTATGCTTAAAACGCGCACGCGCTGTAAAAAGTTTTCGTAATATGGCTTCAATAATTATAGCGCTTACAGATAAAACACTTGGGTTTAACTAAACTTTGAACTGCCGCAACGGCAGTTCAAAGTTTAGTTAAACCCAAGTGTTAGAATAAAAAAACAAGAACGGTGTCACAGTAAGTGACAAATATCCCGAGGTGTATTGTCAATGAAATGTATTCATTTGGCTGTGAAATAAAATCATGCAGCAGGTCTGTCCTTCAAATTTTGTTTTTGTTCAATTGAAAAGGTTTAAACTATTTAAAATAATCAGTCTGGCAAATCTAGAAACCTCTTATTCAAATGCATAATCACTATAGCATCATGACGTCATCCTGATGGCTTGATGACGTCGTCATCATAACAACGATTGTCATATTGGAAAATATTTTCTAAATTTAGAAAAGATCACATGATCACAGAGTTATGGAAAATATTTAATTAAACGTAGTTGACCTCTAAACGACTATGATCTTTGTTGGACATGAACCAATCTGTACCAAGTTCCTTAAGTATACATTTCAAATATAAAGTTTTTCACATGAAGTTCCAAAAGTATGGTCAATGTTAAATTCACACAATTTTATCTGTAAATGACATTGACCTTTGACCGACATGACCAACGTTGAACTGAGCTCAAGAGCTTTTTGAGATGAGTGCACATACCAAATATAATGTTTTCTGTCCTATATAGTTGCAAAGTTATGGCAAAGGTTAAAGTTGTGTACAGACAGACAAACCACAAACAAAACGCCCCCCGTCTCAGTCGTGCGGGGCATAAAAATTCATTTAAGTGTATGATTGTGTAACAGAACACATATAGTCGTTGAGATGCTGGTTATTAAATCTGAGTTTGGTCTACACTGCCAAAAACTGTATATAATACAGATACATAAAATGCTTTAGATGCATGTGGGTGTCAAACAGTGAAGTTCAAAACCAGCCATCGCGACTTTGACACGTTGGCTGGCCTTGATCCACAATGTTAAATATGCAATAAGGCAGGTTTTGTCATAGCGCGGCTATTATGTTTGTGCAAAGGACACAAATTTGATTAATGACACATAAGTTAGCAAAGGAAACATAACTGGATTCATTAACTGATTGTTTGATTTCGGTAAACGGAAAAACAGTATACAGTTCACATACAGTATGTGTGTATAGTGGGTGTATGCACATTTCTATGGTTTACAAAACGTGTTGAAGTAATAATCATAGTACAGCGCTCCCTCTCTACAACGGCCCTCCCAACAACGATTCCCTCCTCACAACGACGCTTGCCGCTGATCCCGAAACAAGAAATGATATCCAACCTTTTTACGTCTGCAATATATTCTGCTTAAAGTTGTCGTCTGCTGTTTTTCTCAAAATTACATATTGGGCATTTTGACATAACAAACTTTAGTGACGAGTGACAAACAGCTTGAATCCAGATCAGACGCCGCGTTACGCGGCGTCTGATCTTGATTCAAGCTGTTTGCAAATGTAAGCCTATTTCCCTCTCTATAACGACTCCCTCCGAACAACGAACACAATTGTTGTCTTCCATTGGATGTCGTTGTAGAGAGGGAGCGCTGTACAGTAAAATCTCTCATTCACTACCACTGAATTGTGTTACTCATTAAGTGTTTACAACAGGTGACAGCTTAAAGAAAGGTGATAACAACACACAAAGCTCCTTTAAGAGCTTTTTATTTTATTTTTAACCTTGTTTTAAGCTGACACCAGTCATTTTTTAATCAATTTGATTTAGTTTTAGCGATCGCAGCAGAGAGGTTTTACTGTATTTAAAAACTGAATCATTTCTGTAACTCTTTGCATTTTATATTGTGCCAATCACCATTTACAAATCAATTGATAAGTTATGCTACTTTGATAAGATTTTCAAATCCAATATACTATACACTAGTTATACACAGTGTGAGATTGAAGAATTAATACATTCAATTTCTTACAATTGGCCTCTTAATTGTTTGCAAAGGCACCTTTTGCGTCATTGACATCGAAAAGAGGATATCACGTTGATGACGTCACGCGCAGGATGATGTCACACATACAATCTTATCTATAAAGGCCTAATTAGGTCACTTGGATTCCAAGAAAGGCATATTGCTTAAAATACTAGTTTTACCAGGAAACTTGAATTTTCAAACTGATGTTGCAGGGAGTTAACTCTATTATCGAAATATATAATGCAATTTACAAGCAATGTAACTATGAAGAGTAGGTTGGATATAGAATACAGAGCTTAAACTACTATTCAACATTTTATTTCAAATAAATATTTGAATTTTATCTTTATCTTTATCATTATATGCATGTTACCTCTGATACTATTTTTCATTTTCTATTAAAAGATAAAAACATGGACTTTAATATTTTTTTCTAAACTGTACATATAAATATTTCCTTCATTTTTACATTATTGCTAAATAGTAAGTCCTCGAACAAAAAAAAAAAATGAAAATAGTTTACTCTCAATAAAATAATAAAAGTTGGCTGATAATATTCAGTTTTGAAATTTTTGTAAATTTAGATCATTGTCAAACATGGCGATAATTAATAAAATTAACAACAATGTTAACTCCAGCTTCTTTGGTCAAACAGTTCCGAGACAGTATCTAGTGTTGTCGTCAGCATACTATATATCTGAAACAAACAAGAATGGTGTCACAAAAGTGACAAATGCCCCCAGGGGCCTGTCTTACTACAAAAACGGTCGCAAATCTTATTTCTCATTTCTCCTTCTAATCCTACCTTGTGACATTTCTTTGGAATCGTCTTTTCAAGACGATTCCAAAGAGATATCACAAGACAGGACTAGATGGAGAGATATATGATTACTGAGAATCTTAGAATCTGACTTAAGACAATGTTTGTAGTACAACGTTTCATAAGACTGGTCCCAGGTGTTTTGTCACTGCAATGTATTCATTTGGCTTTCGAGTAAAATCATACAGCAGGTTATAATTGTACTCCTTGATTTGTTGTGATGAAAATGTGCAAAGAAACAAGTTTTTTCTAGCTTATTCAAATGCATCATCACCATAGAATCATGACGTCATATTGATGTCATGATGACGACGTCGTCATAACAAGGTTTGTCAAGAGTCATATTGAGGACTAATTTCTAAATTTAGAAATGATCACATGATCAAAGAGTTATGGCCAGTTAATATGAGTTATCTCCCTTCCTATTCACTTGAAATAATATAGGATGAGCTATTTCCTTTTTCACCTGATTTTACCTCTAAATGACCTCAAAATGACCTTGATCTTTATCAGACATGACCATAGTTGTACTCAGCTCAAGAGCTTATTGAGTTGAGTACACATACCAAATATAAAGTCTCTATCCCATGTTGTTTAAAAGTTATGGCCAAGGTTAAAGTTGTGTACAGACAAACAGACAGACAGACCAAAAACAATATGCCCCGAACTAAATCGTGTGGGGGCATAAAAATGAAACACTTTGAGCTTGTTATAGTAGAGAAATAACCAAAACTAAGTTAATATTAGTCTCTAGGATCAAACAATCCACAGACAATATCTAGTGTCTATCCCAACACACTGTATATCTGAAACAGGGCTGCCATTTCTCCGGATTTTTCCTAAATCTTCAGACTTTTTCGAGTACACGGAAGCTTAAAGCAGACTGAAAGTAAAGCAGAATGCGCCTTAAGGCGCATTCTGCTTTACTTCCAGCCTGCGTTAAGCAGCCACAAATGCCACATGTCAACAAATCTAGAAACAGGCGATGGGGTAAAGGTTCAATTCTTGAAAAACGCAAATTTGGAAACCTTAGGATTTTTCATGTCAACTTATGGTAGCCCTGAATACAAGGATTCTCACCATAATGTAACAAGACTGGAGCATGTCTACCAGCATTTGTCTACTGATACTGTAAGCTGTGCACAGAGAAACCTATTAACCCATAAGTATGCCTTTTACGCCTATACTGTGTTCCTCCCCTGAAGAAAATAGATCCAAAATATATAGTAATGAATATGTACTGTAAATTTGTTTTTGATATCCTAGAGGAGACCGTTGCTTAAAAACAGGATGAAATTTAAGCAGAATGTGACGTAAAGCGCATTCTGCTTATATTTCAACCAGCTTTAAGTGGTTACCTGCCTTTAAAATAAAGCTAGAAATCTCGGAGCCAAATGATCATTTAATGTGTCATGTACCGTAAAACCAACTCAATCACTCAATTAAATGTAAAACAAAGCTATAGAGTAATTTAATTTGGTGAACTCACCTTTAGATAAACCTTCTCGTCGTACTGTGACAAGGCTTGTTTAGGTGTTCCTGGATGTGTTGAGCGATATTTGTAAACATTTGAGAATGCTGTTGGTTCAGGACTGCCCGAGGTTGGCTGAACGGTCGTGGAACTTTCAGTCGGTGATGCAGTCTTAGGTGGTTTTATTTTACTGGAAACCTGTGTGTAAAACAGAATGGCTGGTACAGTAAAAACTATCTATCACTATCACTGACTCCTGGGTCCATGCTTAAAAAGCGTTTAAGTTGAGTCTGAGTTCATTCTCAAGCATTTAGTTGGTCAGATGAGCCTAGGCTCAAATCTGACCAATCAAATGCTTGAGAACGAACTCAGACTCATTTTAAACGCTTTATAAGCGCTTGGTCAGTTGTATCGGTTATAAAGAAACCACCTATACAATATGTATTGTTTTTTCTTGTTGGTAAGAAAGATTTACGTGATCTCAAAGCCATGTTATAATGCAGTATCTAGTCTATTGCAGCTCTGGTCAACTTCAGCCTGTGTTATGAGAATGTCGACCCTATTCAGTTTTTGACCTCGATCCATAGTTGTAAAGCGTTTGAGTTGAATACGAGATTTTTCTCAAATTTTTATTGGTCAGATTTGATCAAAACCTAAAATCTGACCAATAAAAAACTTCAGAACGATCTCAGACTCGGCTGAAACGTTTTATTATCGTGGGCCCTGCTGTTATCTTTCATATGCTTGAATTTGTCTCTAATACTATGAATGTAACAACCCTGTTCTTAATAGCTGTTTTTAGTACTGAAGACAGATGGTTGCTTAAAGCGGTCTGAAAGAAAAGCAGAGTTCTCATAAAGGAGCACTCTGCTTAAATATTCTAAGTCACTTTCTAGTTACTACCTGCTAGAATATTGTGCAGAAGATATAGTGGATAATTGTTTGTTTCAGTGTAAGATGGGACTTTCATAGAATGAAAAGCAAGGTTATATTTTCACGAGTGGCAAAGCCACCAGTGAAAATATAACCCTTGGTTTTCACGAGATGAAAGAAAACCCCATCCTACACTGAAACAAACGATTATTCTATTTCTTTTATGCTTTTAACAGAGAAATATTAATATAAAGCCGTCGATTAATCACTTTGGTCATGTCAAATATCCCATATGGAGCCTCTCAAAATCAAAGCACTCCAGACTAAGTATCATTTTGAAGGCGTAGTAAACTGCACTTGCGGCACAAAAGTAATCGTGTATGGCATATTCAAATTATTAAGACGTCAAAGCAACAACAAAAAATCCCGGAAAAAAAATTATTCCGAAAAGTTATAATTCACTGTAGATTATAACATTATAAGGATAAATCTACTGAGAAAACTCTATAATTCACTGCTTAGCATAAAATAAATTGTTTTTATGTTGCTGATTTATGAACAGATAAAATAGAACGATCTTCTTTAGGAAGAACTTAAAGATAAACGTAATGGTAAAAGTAATATATTTGGTAATGGATTAAGTAACATTCTGCTTTACTTAAAATCTACTTTATGCTAACATCTGCTAGGATGAAGGAAACGTTTCTTGTGGTGCATGTCCATTACTTTATATGTTAAAAGCTTTCAAAGGAGAAGTGGCTTATTCTAGACTGTTTAGGGCTTCAAATAAGGCATGTATTCCAAAACCGCATTGCCTTATGTCTCAACAAAACCCTTTGTTTAGACTACTCACAGACGAAATGGTTCTAATAAGTTGTCATAACATGGGTTTCAGTGATCGTGCTAACCATGACTTGGCTAACGATTGCAAACAATTTGAATCCAGATCAGACGCCGCGTAACGCATCTTTTTATCTAGATTCAAACCGTTTGTCAATCAACTTCAACTTTTCCTCAGTTTAAACAAGAATGGTGTCACAGAAAGTGACAAATGCCCCTGAGGTGTTTTGTCACTGCAATGTATTCATTTGGCTTTCAAGTAAAATCATACAGCATGTCATGACTGTATTCCTTGCTGTTGTTGTGACAAAATTGTGCAAAGAAACAAGCTTTTTCTAGCTTATTCAAATGCATCATCACCATAGCATCATGACGTCATATTGATGTCACGATGACGTCATGAATACGTCGTCGTCATAACAAAGTTTGTCAAGAGTCATATTGAGGAGTTATTTCTAAATTTAGAAATGATCACATGATCAAAGAGTTATGGCCAGTTAGGATGAGTTATCTCCCTTCCTATTCTCTTCTTAGTCACTTGACATAATATAGGATGAGTTACCTCCCTTTCCATCCCATTTACTCCTAAATGACCTCTAAATGACCTTGACCTTTGTCAGACATGACCCAAAGTTTACTGAGCTCAAGAGCTTTTTAAGGTGAGTACACATACCATATATAAAGTCTCTATCCTATGTGGTTCAAAAGTTATGGCCAAGGTTAAAGTTGTATACAGACAAACAAACAGACAGACCAAAAACAATATGCCCCCGACTAAGTCGTGCAGGGGCATAAAAAGCATAAAAAGTAATTTTGATTTTTTTTCTCAGACAACATACTTGAAGCAGACAGCAATTCAGCATAATATTTAGTAAAATAAGTTGATCATGCTCATTTTGTTCATTCTCATCTGAAGCTCTACAAGAGTTCATATCAAAAGAAACCTTTGTATATACAACAGACGCAATTTCCTTTCTTTTTAGCAGTTTTATTCGTTATTTAATACTAAAGTTTACATTTTCTTTAATATTGGCAGCATTTTTGCCCTTTTTTCTACACTAAAAATTACATTTTTCTATTTATATTTTTCTTTGGTCGTGGCAGTACTTTTCCACTAAATGGATATTTACCTTTCCTTTAGTCTTTGCAGTGTTTTTCCGTTTTTTACCCGATTTTATGTCTCTGTTGTCATGGTTGTCTTCATCTTCGTCGTCTCTGAATGTCAAACCTAATTTCTTCGCCAGATACTGGGCGTGGCAAACAACAGAATCCACACCAAATACCAATAGGTCGTAGCTATAAAATACAGTAAAGTGTGATTCAGCAACAAAATTCTCCTAAAAAACCATATAGTGTAAGTCAGCTATAAAATCTACAGCAAACACCAGGGTTCCAGTTACGGGGGAGTAAACTGAACAAACCCAGCATTTTCTCACTTATTTCAGCACCAAATCCTATGGTGTTACTACTCATTAGAATCGTCTCTTCGAGACGATTCTAATGAGTAGTGACACCATAGGGTTTAAAGCAGAAATAAAGATTTTAATTTTTGAAATACTCCCCCTATCTGGAACCCTGAAACACAAACAGGTCATAACTACAAAACATTTTACAGTAGTAAATGAAGTGGTTGAAATTGAGAGGTTTAACTTTAGTAAACCCTCTCTAGTACGTTCACTTCCTTGCAATATGTATTAGGTGTATGTTTCAGGCATATTTCTGCTTATAACCGGTTGAAAGTAAATTAGTAAGCGCTTTTATAAGATTTCTGTTTCTCTTTCACTTTGCTTTATGTTTTTCATAAATCAAGTAGCAATTATTTTACCGTATTTATAAACAACAGAATCCAAAACACCAATAATTCTTACTAATTAAATACAATAAAATGTAAGTAAACAACAGAATCCACAGCAAACACCAGTATATACCATACTTATTAAAGACAATAAAGTATAAGTCAACAAAAGAATCCACAACAAACACCAATATATATCATACTTACTAATATTCCCGTGTTACTAATAATCTTGTCATATAATTTTTGTTAGATGTTTTACATGTATTTACTTACTGTGTTGGTGGTCTTTTTGATTGTAAGGTTGTGGAACAGGGTTTATATTTTATGTACACTGTTCGTCTTTATAGGTGAATATAGGAGATACGAGTGAGGTTGGGCACCCTAAACCCAGGTTTAACCCCCCAGTGGTTGTTAATAATTAATTTATAATTAATTATTGATTGCTACTGATCGTACCAAGGCGAGCTCCTATGTTCACTTTGCTTTATGTTTGTCTTGCGTGTGTTTTCTATTTAGTGTGTGGATGAAAAAATGGTATTGCGTGCGTGCGTGTGTGTGTGTGTTATGGTATGTGTGTGTGTGTGTGTGTTCTGTTTGAGAGGTGGGTGTATTGTTTGTGTTACGTTTCCTGCTTGAGTCTTTTTCGTATGTATTTATTAAAGACAATAAAGCATAAGTCAACAAAAGAATCCACAACAAACACCAATATATATAATACTTATTAAAGGCAATAAAGTATAATTCAACAACAATATCAACATCAAATACCAATATATTTCATACTATGTCATACTTATTAAAGACAATTAAGTATAAGTCAACAAGAGAATCCACAACAAACATCAATATATATCATTCATACTTATTAAAGACAATAAAGTATAAGTAAAGCAGTTACAATACATGAGGAGTTACCTCCAAATACGCAGATGTTAAAAGCACAGTCGATATATCTCTCTGTTCTGTGAAGTTCTGATACTTATGTCATTATGCAATATGAGTGATAAATTGTACCGCGCAGACGTGGTTTGTATCCTTAATGTATGACTAAATTTATTTTTTTCGCTCAGTATATGTATACTTGTTAGAGATATAAAGTATAAGTCAACAAGAGAATCCACAACAAACGCCAATATATATCTTACTTATTAAAGACATTTAAGTATAAGCCAAAAAGAGAATCTACAACAAACAGCAATATATATCATACTTATTAAAGACAATAAAGTATAAGTCAACAACAGAATCCACACCAAACAACTTGTGTGTCAGTTTGAATATATAGTGATATAAATCCTAAAAGAACTTTATTGGAAATTGAATATTTACAATTTGAGATTCTGGTATCAATGAGTCTAGTCGACTGAATGTTTTCCTAAATGTAACACTGCACGTTTAAAATCATATCATCATAATCTACACGGTCAATTACTTGTTGAACCGCAGTAATGAATCAACGTGTACCTGTTCTTTAAAATTGTTTACTTCTGAATAGTACACTTGTCTATGTGTATAATCTGATCAGAGATCTCCTACAGGAGCCCTATGAACAGGGTCTGGTCATTTTGTAAGTACAGTAGACACTCGATAATTCGAACTCGCATCATTTCGAACATACCCATATTTCAAAGTTAAAACGTGGCTAAACGTGGCTCAGCCACGTTTTAACTTTGAAATACGGGTATGTTTGACTTAAGAAATATCAAGGTATCAACAAAAAAAATTTATCAAATACTCATAAGGTCAATTTAAACGAATTTCATTCTCAGTGTTGTTATACTTTCTGGTCCTTTGGAATCATTGATTTCAACGCATTTACAGTTGAAAGTTGAATTCCGCCAGAGACAGTGTAAAGCTTTATACTGTCTCTCATTCCGCTTAAGCTGGTGCTAGGGGGCGTGAGCACTGTTGCATATTTCAGTATTGCTCATGAACAGACTCAATTAAACCGAGTCTGCAATTTTCAGTATTTGCTTTGTTTTCTGTGCTTTCAAAGGATCTCCCCTTATTCAGATTTAAACGATTTCAAAGTATCGAATTTCGACTTCATATCTAATTGTATTACAAAACCTTTTTATAATTGTCAAAAAATCGAATACTGGATTTGTTCATATGAAGTTGAAGTTGATAATGCCTATAATACCATGATGGGGCTCGTAACAAATAACTTACGTTACAATAAAGCACTGATGCTTCTTATCACAGAATGGAAATAGTTGAGGAAAGGAGAGAGAGTTGACTTCCCGGTTCAGTTGTATCAGCATCCTCTCCCTCAATGCAAACTGTGTACATACATAGTCTTCTTCCTCACATTTAATATCTAAAATCACCTGTAAAATATATATTTTATTCAGGAAAAAAAGGCAAATTTTGCCCAACATTACCAGAGAAACTTAACAGTGTTATTGTTTTCATGATCAATGGCGGCAATATATACATTATGGTGTCGGCCTGGTCTAATTTCGCCCTATATAATCTATAGTATAATGAGTAACTTTCAGAGCCAACAGCTCCCCCCAAAACAGAATCTAGGCTATAAAAGACATACACTTCGATTTTATAGACATTTCCCTGTTGATTGAGGCCAGTAAACCCGTAACATTAGCAATTTCTTTTTTGGTATCAGTGATTTCCTATACAGTAACACATTAGCATATCAATACAGTGAGTGATTCCGTAAGAAGGTCAACACTGTTGGAAGGGTTACTACTAAAACAACCAGGGTTCGAAGTTATAAAAAGTTTGAGTTGAGACAGAGGTCAGAGACTGTTCTCAAGCATTTGATTGGTCAGATTTGAGCTCTTGCTGAGCAATCAAATACTTGAGAACGATCTTAGACTCATTTAAAAAGGTTGAATATACCCTCAGAGGAGTCAGGATCATCCTACCTTTCGTAACTTGGCTACTGTCAAAATGTGGTCGTTGCTGTAAATGGTTTTCGTATCTTTCTTGTCTAAACCAGTCTCCATGGCAACAGTCTCATACATCTTCTCTAAGGTATGTAGAACGTTGGCATGGTAATACAGCTGAAAAGGTGACATATTAAATAAAACAAGAATGGTGTCACAGAAAGTGACAAATGCCCCCGAGGTGTTTTGTCACTGCAATGTATTCATTTGGCTTTCAAGTAAAATCATACAGCAGATTATGATTGTACTCCTTGCTGTTGTTGTGATGAAAATGTACAAAGAAACAAGCATTTTCTAGCGTATTCAAATGCATCATCACCATAGCATCATGACGTCATATTGATGTCATGATGACGTCATCGTCATAACAAGGTTTGTCAAGAGTCATATTGAGGACTAATTTTCTAAATTTAGAAATGATCACATGATCAAAGAGTCATAGCCAGTTAGGATGAGTTATCTTCCTTCCTATTCACTTGAAAAAATATCGGATGAGTTATCTCGCTTTCCACCCCCTAAACGACCTCTAAATGACATTGACCTTTGTCAGACATGACCCAAATTTTATTGAGCTCAAGAGCTTCTTGAGGTGAGTACACATACCAAATATAAAGTCTCTATCCTATGTATTTCAAAAGTTATGGCCAAGGTTAAAGTTTTATACAGACAAACAGACCAAAAACAATATGCCCCTGACTAGTTCGTGCGGGGGCATAAAAACACTGGACAAAATTGATTACTGTGACATAATCAGAATTTGACTTCCATTAAATATATTGGGCCCAAAAAAACATAAGACAAACGGGACATGCGGCCATAAATCGCTCACTTGGAAATATTCAAGCCATGGCAACAACCCTGGGGTTGTGTAATTTTTTAACCCCAGGGGAATTACTTCAACAATATTGCTAGAGAACCTGCAAATGATGTGTCATGTCAAATTTCTAAGCTCCGGACTTTTTTTGACTTTTCATGATTTAATAAAAAATACTTGAAGCTCATGTGACCCATACCAGAGACCTAGATAACAGTGTATATGTCTCTGCCCATACATAAACCAAACCAGAACCATTTCAATAATATTGTTAAAGCATGCTTACTATAGAAACGCTGACCAAATTAGTTTCAGAGAAGAAGATATTTGAAGATTTAAACTATTATCTGTGTAAATTTGTAACCCCTGGAAAGTGGTAATTTTTTGCCCAAGGGAAATAATATACAGTTATTAAACGGCCGAGGGCGGGCCGTCGTTGCTTATTGGCACAAGTTAGCCATAATGGCACGAGGGCCTTGGCCCGAGTGCCAATGTGGCTAACGAGTGCCAATAAGCAACGACGGCCCGCCCTCGGCCGTTTAATGACTTGTTTATTGTATACCTGGTTCAAAATCAACGAATACATAGATTGTTTGAATGTTTACATAAGCGCGGCCGTTATAGAAATCAAATGACGTCATCTTCAATGAACGTTGGCCATTTTGAACGTTACGTTGCTAACGTTTTCACGTTCATAAATTCTGTTGCCCCCGGGCCAATAACCGGATGCAGTCCAAATAACCTGTAATTGGACTGCATCCGGTTATTGGCCCGCTCAGCAAGGGCGTATTGCATTGTCATCATAGCAAAATCTGTTACTATTTATAGTAAGGTATACAATAATTTGAATATTCTAACTAGAGGACCTGTAGAAGATATTTAGAGCAACATATCTTCGATTTAGAGCTCTGTGGTTTCCCCAAAAAAACTTCATTGAATAAATGTTTTCAGCTCATGTGACCTACAAATGCACTCAACTTCACACACATGATTAAAGAACCTCTAGGAGTGTCACCAGTCTAATCACACTAAATATTAAAGTTCTGGTCATATTAATTTTCCGAAATGAAGTTTTGTAAATAGTGTACTATATAATTCTATGTAAAATTGTGACTACACGGGGTGGTGCCATTTTCCCTTCTGTGGCATAATTTGAATGATTTGATAGAGAACCTGTAGATGACGCTTTGGGCCAAATATCTTAGTTCAGGATACTGCTGCTCCTCTCTCCTAGAAATACAGTGTTCTGGAACTATTTGAGCAACTTTGAAAGATCGTGTGAGAATCATTCCTGTCGGGTTTGGTAAAAACCACTTTAACAAAGAAAAAAGTTTTGGAGGAGATGTCCTTTGAAGAAACTGTTGACGACGAGCGGCGACAGATGGGCACAGGGTGATCAAAATTGCTCGCCTTTACACTACATGCCTGTGGCCCGTTCCATTAAACTTTGTACGAGAAAAACGGCAATAAGTCAAAACTTTAAAATTAGATTGAGAAATAAACAATAATTGAGACTTTTATAACCTGACTTGCTACAGCATTTGTCTTACGAAGTTTTATGAAACGGGGCCCCAGTGAGTTAAATACAATATGCATGGAAGTAGCAGAACTTAACCCTTTGAACCCTAGTCCCGCATATAGGCGTCCTTTTCAAACAGTATACATGAGAAAAGTGCACTTGTCCTATGCAAACAGTGAATACCCAGATCAGAGGGCTCCTTACAGAGCCCTCTAATCTGGGTATTCACTGTTTGTCATAATGCAAAACATTGACAAAAACAACCCTTAAAAGTCAGAAATGGACTAGACTAAAATGGAAACTGGGATTGTCCATTTGAAGTTTCAGGGAGGAAAGGGTTAAAACATACCCCTGGGTTTTCCTGTTCAAAGAGTGTAGGAAGGTCGAAATACAGGGGCTCATCATTCAGACGACTTTGATTTAGGGAAGCTTTCAGGATAGATAACTCTATAATTCTCAAAGCCTCATTGTAGCATATTGATCTCCCCTGATTCTTCAATAGATAATTCTGTGGAGACAAAAAAAGTATATGTAAATATCTAAATTTCATAACAAATGGGAGCTAAAATCAGCTAAAACAGTAAACTAAATATTATTTTATTTTCAAATGGACATGCCAACTCTTGAAAACTGAAGTTTATATTGATTCTTTAGATTAAACAAAGGTTAAAACAAAAAGTGTGCACTGCACTGCGAAGTATCCATACCCCCATTAAAAATTGATACATATATACATGTACAAGTATACATGTACAAACATAATGATTTTAAGGTCATACAGCACTCCCTCCCTACAACGGCCCTCCAAACAACGACTCCCTCCTTACAACGACTCTTATCCCAGTTCCCTAAACAAGACAATTATGTCTAACGCTTTTACTGTTTTAATATTGTCTGCTTAAAGTTGTCGTCTGCTGTTTTTTTTAAAGTTATATATTTGACATTTTGACAGAAAAAAACCATAATGACGAGTGACAAACAGCCTGAATCCAGATCAGACGCCGCATGAGGCGGCGTCTGATCTGGATTCAAGCTGTTTGCAAATGTTTGCCGATTTCCCGCCCTCTAACGACTCCCTCTGAACAACGCACACAATTGTTGTCTCCCATTGGATGTCGTTGTAGAGAGGGAGCACTGTATTTGTGAGAGAAAAACTTTGCTAGATATTATTTTTTTCTGTATTCTAAGTTTTCAAACACTGTGCATCGAAAGTTCAATGCTATTATATTAAGCCTCTGTTCAATATATGATGAGAGTAATGTATTGTTCGATTTTTCTGACCTGTCTGAGTTACTTTTAGAACAGAATAGTTAATAATGGTAAATAGGTAAGCAAGGTAACATCGAATATATAATCGTACACTTTCCTACGCTGCGCTAACTTTACTGATATTTTATTCTTTCCCAATAAACGCATTTATATACTAAAACTATTATTTCTATTGCAAACAGGTTGGAGCCAGATCAGAAGCCGGATATCCCGGCATCTAATCAGGCTCCAATGTGTTTGCTACTCAGATAAAATTTCTAAAGTAATTTTCCACAGTTTAGTGCATTGCGTTTGCGTTTAAACGGGAAATAATAATGTATCCTCTACTGTACATTACGCACAAAAATTACAGCTATCCGTATCTCTAACTGGGTGTAGAGAAAACTCATCCATTTTAAAGTTTTAGAATGTTCCAATCTAAAAATAACTCTGACAGGTCAGAAGAAAACACTAATAGAAAGTTTTGTTGTTAAAATATAACACTTCTTAAGAATACAGGCTAAAGGTAAAGACAGGAGCCACAATAAAGATGAATTGAACAAAAAATATTACATGAGTTTTCTGCTCAATGTTCGTCCTTCATTATGCTTCTCTCTGTGTGAACTCAATTACTTAAGAGTGTTTTTTTTCTTCTTTAGTCTTTTAATGGCAAGTTGCTTAACTCTTTCCTCCCTGAAACTTTAAATAAACAATTCCAGTTTCCATTTAGTCTAGTCCATTTCTGACTTTTAAGGGTTGTTTTTGTCAATGTTTGGCATTGTGACAAACAGTGAAGACCCTGATCAGAGGGCTCCTTTTGGAGCCCTCTGATCTGGGTCTTCACTGTTTGCATAAGACATGTGTACTATTCACATGTACACTGTTTTAAAAGGACGCCTATATGCGGGATTAGGGTTCAAAGGGTTAAACAGTTAAACCCAGCATTATTTCACTACGTTATACATTCAAACTAAAAAAAATAAAATAAGTTTGATCGTCTACATTTTCAATAACATGTCATTTCTACATTGCATTTACACTCAGCACAAAAAGAAACGCACATTTTTTATCAAAATTTATTTTTATGTAGAAGAAACGTATTTGTGAATTGTTGATAAATCATTATTGAATTAGTAGCATCACAACCTGTACTAATCGGTGCGATGTTTTAAACAAGCTGTAGTTAATTCTTTCGCTGCAAAATTAATCGTGAGGTTTTACCCCTTCACCGTTTCATTGTCGTCTGCTTCAATTATGTTGTTTGCAAGATCGTTTCAAAGTAAAATTAAGTGTAGAAAAACTTAAAGCAAATCGATACGAGTGTCAAACAGTTTTGATCCTGATCAGACGCCGCGTTACGCGGCGTCTGATGAGGATCAAAACTGTTTGCAAACGCTTTTTGGCGTCATTAAGAGGGAAATGGTTTTAAGGCAGCACAATGTTTTTTGAGGTTTTTTTATCTGAACTTGTTGCAGAATTAAATAAATCTTGAGATATGGTCTTTCTATTCTAATATTCTTCAAAAAAAAGGTTTCTTAAGCTGCGCCTGAGCACGATGTGCGTTTCTTTTTGCACTCAGTGTAGGTTTAATTCATCTGGGGCCTGTTTCATAAAACTTCTTACGACAAATGTTGTTGTAAGTCAAAACTTCAAAATACATTTAATTCTGATTTCTCTATCTAGTCCTGTCTTGTGACATCTCTTTGGAATCGTCTTTTCAAGACGATTCCAAAAAGATGTTACAAGACAGGATTAGAAGGAGTAATAGATAATTGAGACTTTTACAATCTGACTTACAACAACATATGTCCTACGAAGTTTTATGAGACGGGGCCCCTGAAGATGAAGTAATTATATATTCCCCAACCATGTTCATTACTGTACCTCAATTTCCAAGCACCTTTCACTGTAATCTGCTCTTTCCCTCGCCACTCCTTTAAATGAAAACTTAATGGTCGACCCTCCCTCAAGCAGTGGTACAGTATTAAGCACCCACGACTGACTGAAATACCCTGGAATTTTGCTCCGAAACAGAACAGGAACATGGATTGTCTGATAAGGTAGAATTACTCCTGGAACAGAGAAAGCAAGTCAGGGCTGCAATAAGTTGACATGAAAAATCCTAAGATTTCCAAATTTGCATTTTTCAAGTGCGATTTTACGTATCCTACCATTACCCCATAGCCTTTTTCTTGTTTTGTTGACATGCAATTACTTAAAACAGGCTGTAAGTAAAGCAGAATGCGCCTTAAGGCGCATTCTGCTTTACTTTCAGCCTGCTTTAAGCTACCATGAACTTGGAAAAAATCGGGAGATTTAGGAAAAAATCTGGAGAAATGGCAGCCCTGGCAAGTATGTAATCTCACTGAAACAGAGTATGAAATTTGATAGAATCTCCATCCAACTTCACCCAATTACTTTATAAATACACCTTTTAATGTCTGTAATTCATTCATTGACTTTAGAAAATAGTCCAAATTTATCAGTCATGAATATGCACCATAAGCAATATTCAACAGCATATTCTTTTAAACAGCCTCTTTAAAACACACAAGACTGTAAAATTAAATCTACATATATGTATACATTTTATTCAAATTTGGACACGTTTAAATTACAAACCTTCGTCTGCTAAAAAATAAAATGGCCGCCGTTCTTGCCGAATAACAGGCAGAGGTCTAAGAGATGGAAGCTTCTACAACAGAGGAGAAACAGAAAAAAGGTGTGATTGTAAAGATTAAGGCAGTTATTAGAGATACAGAGAAAGGTGTGATAGTAAAGATTAAGACAGTAATCAGAGATACAGAGAAAGGTGTTATAGTAAAGATTAAGACAGTAATTAGAGAAACAGAGAAAGGTGTGATAGTAAAGATTAAGCCAGTTATTAGAGATACAGAGAAAGGTGTTATAGTAAAGATTAAGCCAGTTATTAGAGAAACAGAGAAAGGTGTGATAGTAAAGATTAAGCCAGTTATTAAAGATACAGAGAAAGGTGTTATAGTAAAGATTACTACAGTAATCAGAGAAACAGAGAAAGGTGTGATAGTAAAGATTAAGCCAGTTATTAGAGAAACAGAGAGAGGTGTGATAGTAAAGATTAAGACAGTAATTAGAGATACAGAGAAAGTTGTGATAGTAAAGATTAAGAAGGTAATTACAGAAACAGAGAAAGGTGTGATAGTAAAGATTAAGACAGTAATTAGAGAAACCGAGAGAGGTGTGGTAGTAAAGAATAAGACAGTAATTAGAGAAACAGAGAGGTATGGTAGTAAAGATTAAGGCAGTAATTTGAGATACAGAGAAAGTTGTGATAGTAAAGATTAAGGCAGTAATTAGAGAAACAGAGTGAGGTGTGATAGTAAAGATTAAGGCAGTAATTAGAGATACAGAGAAAGTTGTGATAGTAAAGATTAAGACAGTAATATTTTATGTACACTGTTCGTCTTTATAGGTGAATATAGGAGATAAGTGTGAGGTTGGGCGCCCCTAAACCCAGGTTTAACCCCCCAGTGGTTGTTAATGGTTAATTTATAATTAATTATTGATTGCTGCTGACCGTACCAAGGCGGGCTCCTATGTTCACTTTGCTTTATGTTTGTTTTGCGTATTGTTTTTTGTTTGGATTGTGGGATTGTGTGTGTGTGTGTGTGTGTGTGTGTGTGTTATGGTATGGCTGTGTGTGTGTTCTGCTTTAGAGATTGGTGTATTGTTTGTGTTGCGTTTCCTGCTTGAGTCTTCTTTCGTATTTATTAGAGAAACAGAGAAAATGTGTGGTAGTTAAGAATAAGACAGTAATTAGAGAAACAGAGAGGTATGGTAGTAAAGATTAAGGCAGTAATTAGAGATACAGAGAAAGTTGTGATAGTAAAAATTAAGAAGGTAATTAGAGAAACAGAGAAAGGTGTGATAGTAAAGATTAAGGCAGTAATTAGAGAAACAGAGTGAGGTGTGATAGTTAGGATTAAGGCAGTAATTAGAGATACAGAGAAAGTTGTGATAGTAAAGATGGAGAAGGTAATTACAGAAACAGAGAAAGGTGTGATAGTAAAGATTAAGACAGTAATTAGAGAAACAGAGAGAGGTGTGGTAGTAAAGAATAAGACAGGAATTAGAGAAACAGAGAGGTATGGTAGTTAAGATTAAGCAAGTGATGAAGACAGTAATTAGAGAAACAGAGAAAAGATATTTTGAGTTTTACCTCTGGTTCTATAAGAAATGCCTGTCCCAGCCCCATCAGCATTCAAATTTTGCGAAATGAGCCAGTGGTTTAAGACAGGGATTTATTTTTCGTTTTAGCTATGTATGAACATGCTCCACCCAATAGCGGCACATTAAATATACTAGGATTAACATTTTACGAAATCTGATCTTATCTGATTCATGAATAGTTTATGTAAAATAGTTTTCACTTGTGGTCAAGATTTTCACGATATAGCTTAGAAGCAACACCGCACCATCCACTGGTGATCGTTAATTTTTAAGCTACGTAAATTATTTTGAGAAATCTAGTAGTAGGATAGCCAAGGAGTATTTGAGTACGACTATTTTCAGTTTGGATAAATAGTGTTTGATAATGTGCGTGTTTCAAGGCTAAAACGTGGCTAACCATGTTTTGGCTTTGGAACACGGACATGCTAGATTTAAATGTGATATTGAAACAAAAGTAATTAAACAGCAGATATAAAGCAAGGTCGACTTATGCGAGTTCGAGATTCCGAAGCTCGACTTATATACTTATTAAACAACACTATTGTATGTAATATGATTAGTAATCAATATTGATAACAACAGGGCTCCAGATTTAATCACTTTTCTCTATATGTTCATGTGTTGCATATCAATGGAATCGTCTTCACGAGGCGAAAGGGCTCTTCAAGAGACGATTCTAGTGATAAGTAACAACCCAAACAAAAATAAAATGAATCAAATAACTAATTATGAACCAATAATGAACCAATAATGCAGTGTTGTGCCTAGGTCCAAAATTTTGGGGGACACGGTGGCGCGCTGTCAAAATTTTTGGGGGACATTTGAAATTTTTGGGGGTCACACTAAAATAGCCTTTAAAAATATGATAGGCTTTCCTTTAAAATAGAATTAGTGTTTACGATATTGAACATGTTTACTGCGTCTAGTAGATTTTCGGTAATCCGGTAAGGCTTTTACACGACGGGAAAACTGATGTTCGTCTATTTTTAAATAACTTGTAATGATTGTTTTGGTACATACAAAGTTGGAAGAGTTTGATCAGCACGTTGTTTAGATGGGGGTTTTATTCATCAGGTGTCACGCTTCGCGTTTCGTCTGCTCTTTCCTCTCCAATCCGATGAGAAGTGAAGTCAAGTCATGCGTAAATTTGACTGGTTATCGGGTTTTACCATAGCAATTTAACTGCATTGGCATATAAACCGCGCACAGTCTACCTTTTATTAATAAAGGATAGTAAATCGGCGGAAAGGATAGTTGTAATTTTAAGACTGGTTATCGGGTTTTACGTAGCCATTTAACTGCATTGGTATACACACGCGCGCACAGTCTACCTTTATTAATGAAGGATAGTAAATCGGCGGAAAGGATAGTAAATAGAGCAAAGGTACGGAAGACGAAAATTGCGCCCGTACGCCCGCACCGTTACGAATTTTAAGGGTCCAAGTAAAAAATATTGCGGGAATCCCGCAATGCCGCGCTCTAGGTGCAACACTGATAATGTACTGTTTAATACATAGTTGTGGTTCAGTATTAGTACATCATTGAAAAGTACACGATTAGACCCCTAACAATGTACTATATTTCAGATTCACCAGAGTACTTTGATAGTTCAGCATTAAGCAGACAGTTCATTATTAATTCAGCATTGAACATTAACTTTCTTCAACTGTACATCATTGGTTCTTTATTAAAGTTAAAAATCTGGATAGTACATTAATAGTTCATCATTTAACATAGTTCTTCTATAACTGTTCATCATTGGTTCATAATTAAACTTGAACAATCTGGATAGTACATTAATAGTTCATCATTGTTTACGTGCGGTTATTCCCCTTTTTGAATCTACTCTCCACTTCAGGAGAATTCGGCAGAAATTCAAATCTGGAAATTTGTAACCAACAGCGAGCCATCGAAGTTTGTCCAATTAAGATATCTTGCATAAAGTGTGAAGTTGAACCGTTAATTAATACACGCAGTCGACGATGCTTGGGTTTTCAACTGTGTTTTGTTAGCGAAGCCGATGAAGGTTAATTCATGAGAATTTTCCGTGATTGCATGTTTACAAAATTTAGAAGATCCCGGGTCAATTCGGTCCCTCGTCAATTCGACCCCGAATTGACTCGACCTCTAAACTATAGAATAATACATGTACTGTTTATCTAGATAGAAGTTTAACGTTTTGTTATAGGCTGCCGCATATTCTTTTTACAAATCAAAAGTTTCATTGAAGGAAAATTGCTTGTTTTAAATTGACAAAGGGGTCAATGAAATCTGCATGCCTATGTAGTATGTAGCTCAGAAATGGTTCATCATCAGTACATTGTTAACAGTTCATCATTAGTACATTGTTATGAGTACATGATTAGTACATTGTTATAAGTACATAATTAGTACATTGTTAACAGTGCATGGTTGTGATCGACAGTACACAATTGGTTCATTGTTAGTTCTTTATTAGTTCATTGTTAGAAGTTCATTATTAGTACATTGTTACTAGTACATTGTTAACCTCATTTGCATGTGATTTGACAACCAATTATGTATTAAAAATGTACTGTACAGAATTAGTTCATTGTTATAGTTATTTGTTACCCTGTTTTTTTTGTTTGGGAACACAGAGAGGCTACTTCCAATCACAAAACAATTTTTCAAATGACAGACGTGCAGACACTGATCGGGGCTCCTATAGGAATCACCCAAATCTGGGTCTGCATTGTTGCATACCATGTTACCACTGTGCCTTTAGTCATATGTTTACCGTTGGTAAATGAAGAGTATACTCATCGCTAAATACGTTGTGGTTAATACTTAGCCTTGAAATACACATTTTATCTGGGACCCTGAACTGCGAAGATCATACATTTTTTTGCATACGAATGTTCACGCAACACATGTTTACATGTTTATTATTATGTCATTTATAATTATCAGCCATTTGTATTCTGGGCCGGAGGCCTTATATTACAATAAACGTATGTTATGTTATGTTATGTTATAATAACTGGTTTTACGGTTTTTGTTTTCAAATGGTTGCCATGGCAACCACAATTTTAGCTGTATGACCTTTATACGTATCTGAAGACATATGAAAGAGTTAAGCCTCCAAGGACTATGACGTTTAAATGAACTTGGCAAAGTATTTTCTCCAAGAAGCTCTTTAAATAAATAAAATTGCTTTACAATAGCTCCAGTTTTGACGCCGTTGGCTAAAAATAAACTACACTTAAACGGAGAGAGAAGTATCAGAAACACTTACCATCCAGTTAAATTGTATAACAGTTGTTCCACAGTTATCAATCTTTACATGACCTCTGACCACTTCCCCTACAGCGCCCTCTATCAGTATAAACGTTTCCTTGACAACATGATATGTTTTCTCTGTTGTATTTTCTGTGCTTTTTCGCCAACGTAAAACTTTACCATCAATGCAAAGAGCTGGGCCTGTAAATGTGTCTGACCTGAAAAAAAATTACCCATAAAAATAAATTACCCATGAAAATAAATTACCCATTAAAATCAGTGCTAGTCTGGGTGAAAATGTTATAATAAATACGAAAGACTGAAACAGGAAACGCATCACAAACAATACACCCACCTCTCAAGCAGAACACACACACAGTCATACCATAACAAACACACACACATACGCCCAATCCCATTCCTTCATCTACACACTAAATAGAAAACAACATGCAAGACAAACATAAAGCAAAGTGAACATAGGAGCCCGCCTTGGTACGGTCAGCAGCAATCGATAATTAATTATAAACTAATCATTAACTACCACTGGGGGGTTAAACCTGGGTTTAGGGGCGCCCAACCTCACACTTATCTCCCATATTCACCTATAAAGACGAACAGTGTACATAAAATATAAACCCTGTTCCACAACCTCACAATCAAAAAGACCGCCAGCACAGTAAGTAAATACATGTAAAACATTTAACAAACAAGAGCGTGTCCCAGTTACACGAATGCCCCCGATGATACAGGGAGGGGAATCCAGACTATCAAACGTAAAAGTTAGAGAGCTGAAACTGTAGTGGAGCGCCATTTTGAGGACTTCAAGGGCCATTACTCCAAAGGGCCTAGCATAAATTGGTGCCGCTGGTTATCCAAATTGGTCTCCATTTTATGTCAACAAACATTTTCAGAAAGTTTGGTGAAGATCAGATGAAAAGCAATGTGTTTGTGAAACACAAATGCCCCCAGGCAGCGTCATGTTCTGTAATGTAATGCTTATTTGCAAAAGTAGGTCAAAAGTCATGGTCGCATGGTAAATGAAACATTGGCATGGTTGAACAAGTCTTAACACAAGAAACATACAATGTACATGCACATACAAAGTATGGAAGCTCTAGGCTTACTGGCTCAAATGTTATAGGCATATAAAGATTTATACAAAAGCCGGTCAAAGGTCAAGGTCACAAAGGCAAAAGCGTAGGTATGGTTGGAAAGGTCTTGACACAAGAAATATATAAACAAAATATGAAAGCCGTAGGCCTACTGGGGCAAATGTTATAGCCATTTAAAGATTTTAACAAAAGTAGGTCAAATGTCAAGGTCACAATGTCAAAAAGTTTTGTATGGTTGGAAAGGTCTCGCCACAGGGAAGACACCTGCCAAGTATAAAAGGCCCAGGTGCAAAAATGCAAAAGTTATAGCCAAGGTTAAGGTTTTTGGTTAAAGTTTGATTAAATAGGTCAAAGGTCGAGGTCAAGGTCACATGGTCATAGACTTTGGTATAGTTGGAAAGGTATTAACACAAGAAATATGCATACAAAATATGAAAGCCCTGGGCCAACTGGTGCAAATGTTATAGCCATTTAAAGATTTTTACAAAAGTAGGTCAAATGTTAAGGTCAAGGTCAAAAAGTTTTATATGGTTGGAAAGGTCTTGCCATGAGGAATACACATGCCAAGTATAAAAGGCCCAGGTTTAAAAATGCAAAAGTTATAGCCAAGGTTAAGGTTTTGGTTAAAGTTTGATTAAATAGGTCAAAGGTCAAGGTCAAGGTCACATGGTCAAAGATGTTGGTATGGTTGGAAAGGTCTTGACAAAATAAATATGCATACAAAATATGAAAGCCCTGGCCCTACTGGTGCAAATGTTATAGCCATTTAAAGATTTTTACAAAAGTAGGTCAAATGTCAAGGTCAAGGTTACATGGTCAAAAAGTTTTATATGGTTGGAAAGGTCTTGCCATGAGGAATACACATGCCAAGTATAAAAGGCCCAGGTTTAAAAATGCAAAAGTTATAGCCAAGGTTAAAGGAAAACGGACAGCTGATGACAATATGGTCTTAGATCCTAGATTTTATCCTAAAAGCAACATTCATGAAGGTCCTGCAATTATTACTCATCGATAAGGTACGAAAAAGATCGATTTACTGCATACAGGTAAGCTATCGCTAATTGGAACGGGCGCCGCCATATTGGCAAATCTATCATTCGGAACCCTCGATTTTTATCCATTTTGTGACGACACAAAGGCCTAAACGCTGATTGGCTCTTTCACTCAACCACTGTAACTTGGACGGACATTTCACACATCGTCAGTAAGGGTAACGGCAAGCTTAATTCAAGGTCGCATACAGTTAAAAAAAAGATAATAGATAGATGGTATATTCATATTGATTATGATGTACTTGAAAGGTCGTGTAGATCCAGAAACAATCAGAAGCTATCGTTAATCGGCTTAGAAAAATGTCCGTTCCAATTCCCAGCTATAGAATCTGGGAAAACAATGCTGCGAAATGGCTAACAGTAGAGTATGGCGACATCCATAATACCTTGATTGATGATTATAATAATAGATCTAGATCTACAATAAAAAAAAATCTGATAATCAGTGCGATATTGTGCTGATCTAGACCTAAATGTTGAACTGGCTTAGATCTACCAACTCGTTTACAAATCAGCATTTTCTAGCTGGTTCGTCTCGGTTTAGGAATTCAACGCTACAGAAATTCTTAATGAAAAAAGTCTCATTACTAGATCTACATATTGTACGGGTAGATCTAGATCGGTTTTTTCTTTCTTAATTTAATCATCGCGATCCTTTAGATCCCGATCTGATAGAGCGATCTTACTTGAGTCCAAATCCGATTTTGATTGGATCTAGTTTTATCGTTCTTATTTCTGGGTGTAGTTTTACACTTGTCATTTCTGTAGAAAAAAATTCAAACAACTTTTAGATAGACCTAAATGAACTTTAATTTAAGATTTAAATTCGAGTTTTATGGTAGACTCTAGCCTTTTTAAAAAAGCAGCATACACATCTAGATCAATACAAAACCACAAGAGCTAGAAGTGTCCAATATTCTTTTTTTTTTCTTTTTTTTTTTAAAGATCTTGGCTTTTTTGTTTTGATGTTACCCTTTCCCCCATAAATACGCCTTTTAACGCCTTTAATTAATTCCTTCATATACTGAAGAAAATAGTTTCAATATCATACTGTCACAAATAAAAATCATAAGAAATATTTTCTATATTTTAACAGATAAAAGCTTAAAGCAGGCTGAAAGTATTTTCAACCTGTTTTAAGTGGTCACATATTTTCAGAAGTAGAAACAGGGTAAAAGGCTCGTGGCGTGTAATCGCATATTTAAGTAGCCAAATTGCTAGCCTGTGTTTAAAATCACAACCCTGTTTGGCAAGTGTGGCTAATTAGATTACGTAATATGGCTTCTTACTTCTTCACAGAGGGGGTCTTAGGCAGAAAGGGGTTGTGTATAATTATTTCCGGTCCATATCGTACAATTTGCAAGGCAGCTTAATTGATTAGTGGTTGATGATGAATGTCAGCATAAAATGCGATCTAGATCAAAGCCGCCTGCTGAAATATGTCCTGAATCTGTTTCGATTATGATTTTCATAGATCTTTATATAAGCTCAAGATATATAACGATAAGTAAAAAACGACATTAATACAATAAATGAGCACTCGGGTCACGTTATCTAGAGCGTTCAGTTTTGACCCAGATCAGATTATCAAATACTTTGTTCAGCAGACAATTAATCAGTTTAGAACTTAATCAGACATTGCCAGTCTCAATTGCTAGATGATAAATTGATATTCCACATTTGTCATGTCAATGACTGTGCAAAAAGTTCAGCAACAGTTTGGATCCAACTGAGATATTGAGAAACTCTGTGATTGAAAATCCAAACTAAGGTTTGAATGTATTGAAAAGCTCATTGAAGAAACTTTTATCCGTACGAGAGACTGACAAACAGTTAGGACCCAGATCGGAATCAAAACTGACTGTACTTAAAGGTCAGCAACAGTTTGGATCCAAATGAGATATTGAAAAACTCTGTGATTGAGACCTGGATGTACGAAAGTTCCCGGATGTTGCGATACCTAGAATAAATGGTCTATTTTCTAAAAATGTATGTCCGATTGAGGACCAGAACCGATGTTAAACGTCACGGAAAATTCATAACAGACCAGAATTTTTTTTTGATCCCCCTTTTGTTATTAAATAAAAACGTAATACCTCATCCGTTTTGTACTGGATGCAGAGACAGTGTATAGCCATATGGCTATACACTGTCTCTGACTGGATGTTATAAAAATCGGCACATGTATTATCGTCTTTATCTGCTCGTGTTTTAGTCGTAGCCCCGTAAAAAAACGAAGATATCCTGGAGCCGATGTTTATGATTAATATTTACGGAAATATTAACAGATAAGACTAAATATATTGGAGAAACTTTTTTCGAAAGTCACAGGGCTTCGATGCCTTTATTCACAACCAGTATGAAAATATTATCAAGAGTATCCGTGCCCGATTCCGGTGTCCTATGATATTTGCCTGATATACGCTACCTCAAGTATGGCTGGATTAAGCACTAATAGCTCGAAATTTTGATGGTTCTGCTATGCACTCATTGTCACCAAGACACCCAATCGTCATTTCATTTGTTCTTCAGCAAGTATTAACCTCCTTTGTAGGCATTTATACACAAGTATTGCAGTCGCAAATTCGTCCGGCGAATGCGCTTTCTCTTCGCCCGACCCGTCGTAGTCTCTGTCTTCTAATATTACATTCTCTGATAATTTAGGATCGAAATCGTAACACTGAAGTTCTAAAGTGTTTTTACCTTCCTCCACATGCCCAATTTTTCTCAGTATTTCAGTTTATTAATGTTATCGATGTAAATTCCGCGCACTCTACAGCATTCCCGGTTAGACTCGCTTTAACCGGAAGGTCGCGGAAGGCCTTAGTTACGTCACACAGGTAAACAAAATGGCGGCCCCCATGGTCGCTTGCACAGTCATATATCACAAAGTTTAAACGGCTCTAACTACTTCATTTTTTATTATTTTTCAAAATTTCAAAGGCAGAAGGCGATTTTTTTTCAATATCTTTCATTTAAAAGATATTTATTACCAGCTGTCCATTTCCCTTTAAGGTTTTTGGTTAAAGTTTGATTAAATAGGTCAAAGGTCAAGGTCAAGGTCACATGGTCAAAGATGGTGGTATGGTTGGAAAGGTCTTGACAAAAGAAATATACATACAAAATATGAAAGCCCTGGGCCTACTGGTGCAAATGTTATAGCCATTTAAAGATTTTTACAAAAGTAGGTCATATGTTAAGGTCAAGGTCACAAGGTCAAAAAGTTTTATATGGTTGGAAAGGTCTTGCCATGAGGAATACACATGCCAAGTATAAAAGGCCCAGGTTTAAAAATGGAAAAGTTATAGCCAAGGTTAAGGTTTTTGGTTAAAGTTTGATTAAATAGGTCAAAGGTCAAGGTCAAGGTCACATGGTCAAAGATGTTGGTATGGTTGGAAAGGTCTTGACAAAAGAAATATACATACAAAATATGAAAGCCCTGGGCCTACTGGTGCAAATGTTATAGCCATTTAAAGATTTTTACAAAAGTAGGTCAAATGTCAAGGTCAAGGTCACAAGGTCAAAAAGGTTTGTATGGATGGAAAGGTCTTGCCATGAGGAATACACATGCCAAGTATAAAAGGCCCAGGTTTAAAAATGCAAAAGTTATAGCCAAGGTTAAGGTTTTTGGCACAGACAGACGGACGGACGGACAGACGGACGGACAGACCAACAGACCAACAGACATGACAAAAACTATATGCCCCCGAATCGTAGATTCTGGGGGCATAAAAATCTATGACAAGATCATTAGTTACATGGGAAAGAATTAAACATTCAAGCCCGTGTTAAAAAATAACCCACTATGGCAACGGTCAAATTGTACTCAAGCGACTAGTCTGTAGTTACGAGTAACTGTAAGACATGGAAGGGTCCAGGGTACGACAGAGAGGGAGAGAAAAAACAAAGCACGAAAATCACAAATGTCTGACCTGAAAATAAATTACCCATGAAAATAAATTACCCATTAAAATTAGTGCTAGTCTGGGTGAAAATGTTAAAATGTCTGATCTGAAAATAAATTACCCATGAAAATAAATTTCACATTAAAATCAGTGCTAGCCTTGATCACACAAGTTATAATGTCTGAGCAAAAAATAAATGGCTATTTTGTCTTGAAAGGAAATATCCGACTTGAAAAAAAAAAAACCATGAAAATGGCAGCTAGTCTGAAAAGGTTATATATTTGACCAAAAAATAAATTGCCCATAATAATTGCTGCTAATCTTTTAAGGCACATTCTGCTTTACTTTCAACCTGCTTTAAGTGGTCACCTGTTTTCAAAACTAGAAACAGGCTATATTGTAAAGTTAATATTGTCTCTTAAAGCTATGGAGGAAAGTGTTAACCAATTTTGGTATGTTACATTGATAAAAGATAAAGAAACATATACCTTTGGTCTGGATATGAATCTGAGGATGTTTTAACTGACTGAGTTGTGTCCCCTAACAGCATGTCGTTAGAGTTATCTCCCTTTGCATTTGGCATTGGTCCTTCTTGAGAACTATTTCCAAGATGTGTTCTGGCACCTGAGTTGATACCACCAGAGTTATCTTCCTTGTATGCATGAGACAGACTGGTGTAAGAGTTAGGCTGTTCAGGGGGATAGATTGCTTCTCCAGTTATTTCCAGCTTGTTAAACAACTGCAATAATGTTACACACAGAGCTCCATATAAGGGAAGTATTTCAAAAACTAAAATCTTTATATCTGCATTAAACCCCATGGTGTCACTATATTCATTAGAATCGTCTCTTTGAGACAATTCTAGTGAGTAGTAACACCATAGAATTTGGGTGCTGAAATGAGTAAGAAAATGTTGTATTTGTTCAGTTTACCCCCCTCTTTTCTGGAGCCCTGGTTACAGTGTTGAAGGTTAGTAAATTTTGCAGCCAAACATGAATTGTGCCGCTTGTACAGATACCATCTAAAAGAATAACAAGAATGGTGTGACAGTAACTGACAAATACCCTAAAGACAATGTAAATCATACAGCAGGTATTCAGGGCTCCAGATAAGGGGTAGTTTTCTGAACAAATTCAACATTTTTTCACTCATTTCAGCACCAAACCTTATGGTGTCACTACTCATTAGAATCGTCTCGAAGAGACGATTCTAATGAGTAGTGACACCATAAGGTTTAATGCAGAAATAAAGGTTTTAGATTTTGAAAAACTACTCTTATCTGGAGCCCTGGGTATTGTACTCTTTCAAATTTTGGTTTCTGTTCAATTTAAAAGGTTTAAACCATGTTAAACTAGAACTATCACTAAAGGTGATTGATAACCCCACAGGAAACCTCCCTGTCACAAGGCGCCAATATAACGTAATATAACGTTTTGTTTGTTTAATTGATATTACTAATATATCGTTAATTCCAAGACAACCCACGTGAAAAAATACGCGAATTCATACAACGTAAGAAAATGACATACCAAATCGCGCCCGATTCCAAGACAATGCTCGTGGAAAAATTCGCGACTTCATATAATGTAAGAAAGTGACATACCAGATCGTGGAAAAGAACACTGAACTAATCCAGAGAAAAGCAAATAATCACATTTTATAATCGAGACAATACTACTCTCAACGGAAAAACATTCACAACAGAAAAGGGAAATCACTCTACAAAACTAAACCGGAAGTTATTTATTCGTCCCATTACCTGAACGTAACTACCACCCGGTTACATAGGATGAGTTATCTCCCTTCCTACTCACTTCTTACTCACTGGAAATAATATAGGATGAGTTATCTCCCTTTCCACCAGAGTAACCGTTAAATGACCACTAAATGACCTTTACCTTTGTCGGACATGACTAAAATTTTACTGAACTCAAGAGCTTCTTGAGACGAATGCACATACCAAATATAAAGTCTCTATCTTAAGTAATCAAAAAGTTATGGCCAAGGTGTCACAAAAAGTGACAAATGCCCCCTAGGTGTTTTGTCACTGCAATGTATTCATTTGGCTTTCAAGTAAAATCATACAGCAGGTTATAATTGTACTCCTTGTTGTTGTTGTGATGGAAATGTACAAAGAAACAAGCTTTTTCTAGATTTTTCAAATGCATCATCACCATAGCATCATGATGTCATCATGACGTCATGATGACGTCGTTGTCATAACAAGGTTTGTCATATGTCATATTGAGGAATTATTTCTAAATTTAGAAATGATCACATGATCAGAGTGTTATGGCCAGTTGGGATGAGTTATCTCCCTTCCTATTCACTTCTTAGTCACTTGACATAATATAGGATGAGTTATCTCCCTTTCCACCAGATGTGCATATTAAGGAACAAAATGTAAAGTTATAAAGGGGCATAATTTTGTCAAATTTTGTGCAAGAGTTATGAAAACTGTCACTGAGTGTCCCCATATAACACTGATAATATATACCAAGTTTGAAAATGGTATTGTATATAGTTTTCAAGAAAAAGGCAAATGTCCCGAAAAAATGCGACGGACCGACGGATGGACCGATGGACGGACCGACAAGGCATTTCCTATATAGCCCCCACCACACAGTGTTGGGGGTATAACAAACAGTCTGGCACATCTATAAACATCTTACTCAAATGCATTATCACCATAGCATCATAGCATCATCTTGATGTCATGCTAATATCGTCATTATTACAATGTTTGTCATATTGAGGACAATCTTCTTAATTTAGAAATGATCACAGAGTTACTAATGGGCAATGTTTAATTTACCTAATTTGACCTCTTAATGACATTGACTTTTGTTGGACATTACCCATATTGTAACAATTTCAAAAGCTTCCTGAGTTTAGTACACTTTTCAAATATGAAATTCTCTATCACATGCAGTTCCACAGTTATGGCCAACGTTAAATTCACCCAAGTTTACCTCTAAATGACCTTGACCTTAGTAGGACATGACCAAAGTTGTACTGAGCTCAAGAGGTTCATAAGACGGGTATACATACCAAATATAAAGTCTCTTTGCTATGTAGCTCCAAAGTTATGGCAAAAGTTTAAGTTGTGCACAGACAGACAGACATACCAAAAACAATATATCCCCGACTAATTCGTGCAGGGGCATAATAATGAATTAACGTCTATCATTTCGGAGAAAGCAATTTAAGTAGTTTGATGTTTCCATCACCTTGACCTTTGGCCATATGAACATGACATATACATATACATAAATTCCCTATTGCACAATTGCTTATGATAGTAGAGATTATTTGAATATAAAATATCAATACTTTTTTAGATAAGTGGTCATTTCCATTATTCTATAAACTGATTTCAATAGTTGTGCCCTTGACCTTTGACCAAGAGTGTAAAAAAATGTTTTGTCTGAATAATGCACTTATCTTTTCTACCATGCTTAAATAAAATAAGGTTTTTAAAATGGCTACAAAGGCAGCCACATTTGATTTTAGGTCAATATAATATTAACAATTTGTTTGGTACTGCAAGTGCATTAATCATTTTTACAAAGTTTCATCAAATTTATCATGCAGAATTTGAGCTTATGTACAAATACATTGGAGACGTGCAATGAGAAAACCTGTCTTATTGCATTCCAAACTGTGTAAATCAAGGCCAGCCTCCATGTCAAGAGACAAGGCAGCTGATCTTGATCTACCCTGTTTAATTGACACCCATATGCATCTAACACATTTTATATAGCTGTATCATATACCACATTTGGAAGTCTACACCAAAATCAGATATAGAGTCTGGGATGACAACGGTGCTATGCAATAACAAGGCTGGTTTTGTTAGGGCACAGCTCATTTAAAGATGGCTGCTTTGATAGCAATATTGGATTTAGTATCAAACTGAAAGTAACAATGCTTGATTAGGACCCAGGGCTCCAGATAAGGGTCGTTTTTCAAAAACTAAAATCTTTATTTCTGCTTTAAACCCTATGGTGTCACTACTCATTAGAATCGTCTCTTCGAGACGATTCTAATGAGTAGTAACACCATAGAATTTTGTGCTGTATGAGTGAGAAAATGTTTGATTTGTTCAGATTACTCCCCCTTATCTGGAGCCCTGAGACCATACATCGATCATTTCTATAAAAAAATTACAGAAAATTCGAGTAAAAGTTGAGTTTAATTTGAAATGTAAAAGACGGATGGCAATATCTCATATGATATAATAATATGCTTTTTAGAAAATATGTCTTGTGTGTGAAAATTAATGACTGTTTGCCAGATTGAAATAATTTCTTAATTTCTTAACCTTTTTACTCTCAATGATGCCATAAAGCATGTTTGCAAAACAGTTTGGATCTTGATCAGACACCGCATTATGCGGTGTCTGATCAAGACCAAAACTGTTTGACACTTGTTTCAAACTTTCGTCAGTCATATTGCCGTGAATCTAACTTTGAAACAACATTACAGACAATAATATTGAAGCAGACGACAATAAAGCGGTGAAGGGGTAAAAATCTCTGGAATAATTTGGTCATGAAAGATTTAATTGTCTTCTCCTCTGTAACACTTACGACCTGGTTATCCACATGTATCATACCGCCTTGACCTTTGTCCGCGCTCTGAAGGTCGTCTGAATGTTGCCAGTTGTGTACTACAATTCTTCCAATTTGACCTGCAAAATTAGAATTATACAGTTAAACCTCCCTATTACGACCACTAAACTATGTTAATTACTAAGTGCTTAAGACAGGTGCCTGCTTCTGCTTTACTGTCACCTATTTTTTAAACAATCAATTAGCATACGTTTATGTGGCCGTAAAAGAGGGGTTCTATTGTATTTATAATAATATTTATTATCAAAATTATTATTTTAATTAATATCAATACTATTTCTATTAAAACTACAACTGTCAACATATACGTCTTACAATAATAAAGACCAAAACAAAAATCAAAATTAGCATTTTTTTTATTTTTATTATCATTCATATTTATCACTAATAGTTGTAGAATTCTTGTTTTATTGTTGTCATTGAAATGTTCCTTTTATGATCCCTGGGACATAATTTGAACGATCTTTGATACGGTCCTATAGATGATGCTTTGTGAAAAATATCTGAGCTCAGTGTACTGTGATATCAGACAACATTTTTTTTTTATTTTCATTGAAACTATCTGTTTTAGCTCCTGTTATCTAGGTATGCAACTGACCAATCGAGCTACTCTAAAACAATTTGCCTAAGGTTTTAAAACTTATTTCATAATCGATGTAAATTGAAAAACAAACAGAAAAAAACATTTCACCCACTACTCACTAAAGTGTTTTTTAGTTTTAGTTTTGAAAATTGGTGAACACTTATAGCAGGTCGAAAGTAAAAACAAGGATTTTTTCAAGTGGATGAATAAATTAAAAGCGTAAAAAGGTGTATTTATGGGGTAATATGTTAAAGTTGTATACAGACAAACAGACAGACAGACCAAAAACAATATGCCCCCGACTAAGTGCGGGGGTAAAAAAAGGACTTTTTTTCAGTGGATGGATGAATTAAAAGCGTACAAAGGCTTATATATTGGGTAATATGTGAAACTGTATCAAGTTCAGTGATAGGTTGATACCTTTCATCTTTAGGATGGAATCAGCATCCCCGCTTATAACTGGTGAAGCTGGATGTCCCTGCTCTGTTTTAGTTAGTGTATTCCTGAAAATAAAGAAGTCATTGAAACTAGAGTCAGGCCTATGTAGATACAGTCGAAAAACGATATCTCGAACTCGTTTAACTCGAACTATCCTATAGTTCGACATATGAACTGCATTTTGTCATGCTCGTTAAGTCGAACATACCCATCTTTCAAAGTTAAAACGTGGCTTAGCAAGAATGGTGTCAAAGAAAGTGACAAATGCCCCCGATGTGTTTTGTCACTGCAATATATTCATTTGGCTTTCAAGAAAAATCATACAGCAGGTTATAATTGTACTCCTTGTTGTTGTTGTGATGTAAATGTACTTTCCTAGCTTATTCAAATGCATCATCACCATAGCATCATGATGTCATATTGATGTCATCATGACATCATGATCACGTCGTCTTCATATCAAGGTTTGTCAAATGTCATATTGAGGACTTATTTCTAATTTAGATCACATGATCATTATATCCAGTTAGGATGAGTTTTCTCCCTTTCTAATCACTTGAAATACTATAGGATGAGTAATCTCCCTTTTCACCCAATTTTACTTCTAAATGACCTCTTAAATAACATTGACCTTTGTCAGACATGACCTAAGTTGTAATTACCTCAAGAGCTTTTTGAGGTGAGTACACATACCAAATATAAAGTCTCTATCCCATGTTGTTTAAAAGTTATGGCAAAGGTTAAAGTTGTGTACAGACAAACAGACAGACAGACCAAAAACAATATGCCCCTGACTAAGTCGTGGGGGAGCATAATAATATCATATAGAGCGACGTCACAAAAAGAACATCATATAGAGTGACAGTATATTTTTTTTGATAGATGTAAAAGACATGCAAAATGTTAATTTTAGGTCTATGGGAAATTAGCATTGTAACTTAAAGAGAGGTGTAATAATCTCTTATGACATATTTTTACTTACTGTATCTGACCGCCGGCCATTCTGTCTCCTAGTCTCCAGAAGCTAATATCAGGGGGATACTGACGCTGGTTATAGTGTAAAGACTTCTGCAAACCATCCTGCCCCAACATGTCAGTTTTGCACATCAACAAGTCGTTCATTGGCCTGTCCAGCAAACCTGTCAATTAGTACAGTAAAACCTCGCTATTACGACCACTAAAACGAAGGCTAATTGATTGTATAATAGAGAAGTGAAAGCTTAACCCTTTGAACCCTAATCCCGCATATAGGCGTCCTTTTCATACAGTATACATGTTAAAAGCTCACTTGTCCTATGCAAACAGTGAAGACCCAGATCAGAGGGCTCCTTAAGGAGCCCTCTGATCTGGGTCTTCACTGTTTGTCAAAATGCAAAACATTGGCAAAAACAACCCTTGAAAGTCAGAAATGGACTAGACTAAAAGGGAAACTGGGATTGTCCATTCGAAGCTTCAGGGAGGAAAGAGTTAAAGCAAGGTGACAGTGAAACAGAAAGCTCCTAAAGGAGCTTTCTGTTTCACTGCCACCCTGCTTTAATCGGTCACCTATCGTAAACACCCAAATAATTAACATAATTTAGTGGTCGTAATAGAGAGGTTTTACTGTATTTTAATAATTAGTATTATAATCTAAGCAGGCTTACAGATAAGAGTAAACTGAACAAAGCCAACATTTTATCACATTGCAGCACAAATTCCTGTTTAGCAAACCTGGCAATAGGTAATTTAATCTAAGCAGGCTCACAGATAAGAGGGGGTAAACTGAACAAAGCCAACATTTTATCACATTGCAGCACAAATTTCTGTTTAGCAAACCTGTCAATAGTAAGTTTAATTTAACCCTTTACCACATAGCCTATTTCTAGTATTGAAGATAAACAACAACTTAAAGCAGGTTAAAAGTAAAGCAGAATGCGCCTGAAGGCGCATTCTGCTTTACTTTCAACCTACTTTAAGCTACCATCTGCTAGAATATAGAAAACATTTCTTATAATACATATTCATGACCGTATAACTTGGGACTATTTTCTTCAGTGGAGGAATAAATCAAATGCGCTAAAAGGCGCTTTTATGTGGGAAAGGGTTAAGTAGGGATACATATAAGAGGGGGTAAACTGAACAAAGCTAACATTTTCTAACTCATTACAGACCCAAATCCTATAGTGCTATTACTCATTAAAATTGTCTCGAAGAGAGAATTCTAATGAGTTCAAGATACAAGGGGGTAAACTGAACAAAGCTAACATTTTCTAACTCATTACAGAACCAAATCCTATAGTGCCACTACTCATTAGAATTGTCTCGAAGAGAGAATTTTAATGAATAGTGACACAATTATAGGGTTCAATGAAGACAGGTGATTGTTTAATGCAGGGCAACGAGAATGCAGAGGGGGTCCTGTAGGAGCGTTCTGCATTCGTTTATCCTTCATTTAATCATCACCTAATTACTTTCTGTATGCAAGCTTCCACAATGAAAGGCAACTTAACTTTTATTTTCCAGAAACTACAAATGGACAATTCCAGTTTCTAATTATGACAAAATCCATTCTGGACTACTCAGGGTTGATTGTACAATGTAGTGTAGATCCTGATTAGAGGAAACTAAACTGATTGACAATGTACAGCAAAACTCATTTACAGCTAAGTCCTCAGCATGTCTAAAAAAAATTCCCGTTATATCCAAATTTAATTTCATCAGGACCTTTAATCATATATAGAAATGGGCAAATAAATTTTGTTTTGCTATATCCAAAATATTTTATATTTAAGAAATAATCTATGTTCTACCGTTGTGAAACGGTATTTTACAACGGTTGGGAGTTGTGGTGCGCAGGAATGGACCACGAAGGCCGAAGGCCTGAGTGATCTATTCCTGCGCACCACAACGACCGACCGTTGTAAAATACAGTTTCACAACGGTAGAACATAGATTATTTCGATTCTAACATGATCAGATTTAAAGAAATTCATTGGAAAGGAAATCAAATGTTCCATACTTATTTCCTCAGCGGATGAAGTTTTTCGACCGAATAACTTTTTCCGCGGCATTACAAGAATCTAACACCCATAAGCAAATTTACAATTACCGATCCACAATCTGGCATAGAACAAACATTACATCAAACAAGACAGAAGAATGAGAAATTTACTGTAACGTTACTGGTTAAAAGTATATGGTCTTTACGGGCTATATGAATAACGAAAGAAATTTAAAAAACATAACGTATGAACGCACGAGGTCACGTCATGTCATATAGCCGCGGGAGAAGCGGGGTAGGGAAGAGCGTGGTATAACGTCTCAGGTATACCACGATAGACCTGTTCTTTGTTTATAGAGATGAATTCACGTGTCATGTTAGAATCAATTTCTTATTAAGTTAGCTTTCACAGTAGGGCATTAACAGGTATACTTTTAATATGTGAACTTTACTGTATGGTTCAGAGGTACACTGTTTGTAACAGACACTTATACTCATCAATGAACCAATACAAATTTGGCTGTTGAATTCAACAGGGCTCCAAATTAGGGGAGTATTTCAAAAACTAAATTCTTTATTTCTGCATTAAAACCTATGGTGTCACTACTCATTAGAATCATCTCGAAGAGACGCTTCGTATGAGTAGTAACACCATAGGGTTTGGTGCTTAAATGAGAGAGATAATGTGGATTTGTTCAGTGTAGCACTCCCTCTAATCTGTAGTCTGTAGAAGAGACAATTCTAATGAGTAGTAACACCATAGGATTTGATGGCATCACTACTCATTAGAATCATCTTTTCGAGACAATTCTAATGAGTAGGAAGTTAGTAACAACATAGAATTTGGTGCTTTTAATTAATGAGTGAGAACATCTTAGATTTGTTAAGTTTAACACTCCCTCTAATCTAGAGCCCTGAGTTTACATACTGGCTAATCGCTGTTGCTCGTAGTGTCGTTCCAGCATCTCTTGGTCCCAGTGTTTCAATGCATTGGCCTTGTTCAGGAGTGGATCCCATTTTGCTCTGTCAGCATGTTTCACTGGCATGTTGCATGTATCCAACGTCTGGCTTTTTTCTACCATACCCTACAATAACAAGAGTGACAGTATATGCTTGTTGGCCATATTGAGGAAAGGGGCATAACTCTACATAAAGGGGCATAAAGCAACCATACCCTACAATAAGAAGAGTGAAACAAGCATGTGATGAATTGCCTGTCTGTAATATATGATAAAAGGGGCATAACTCTTACCGTAAAAAGGGGCACAATTCTAGCTTATCCCAGGGCTCAATTACACCATTTTCTCAATTACTTAAGCCCAAATCCTATGGTGTTACTACTCATTAGAATCGTCTCGAAGAGACGATTCTAATGAGTAGTAACACCATAGGGTTTAATTCAGAAATAAAGATTTTAGTTTTGGAAATACTCCACTTATCTGGAGCTCTGGTATTCTACAATTACATGGTTAAAATGAGTATGTGATAAGCATGTTTGTAATATTGATAAAAGGGGTGTACTTCTACCAGGGCTCTAGATAAGGGGGGTATTTCACAAACTAAAATCTTTATTTCTGATTTAAACTCTATGGTGTCACTACTCATTAGAATCGTCTCTTTGAGACGATTCTAATGAGTAGTAACACCATAGGATTTGATGCTGAAATAAGTGAGAAAATGTTGAAATTGTTAGATTTACTCCCTCTTATCTGGAGCCCTGTCTACATACAGGGGCAAAACTTTACCATATAAAGGGGAATAACACTACCATACACTAGTTTTTTAACACAGGCTTTGAAAATGAGTTATTTGTAATATCTCTCCCGCCTATATTGGTGTGAACACCGATGAAAAAGTGCCCTCACGGTCACGAAAACATACAAGGTTTGTTTGTTTGTTTAGTGTTTACGTATGTTTCTCAAATTCTGTCAGCTATGAACTGATTGGACAACCCAGACAGACAGGAGCGGATGGATAAAACTTCGACTCGATGCCCTACCCTTATTATTGACAGTTATCTGGTTCTTTTGTATGCAAAGTGTAATGCAGTCGGATACAGACCTGGGTTTATAAAACTCGAAGGAAATACAGTAGAACTTCGATGTGTCGAGTTTGAAGGGACCATCAGAAAAAACTCGACACATCGAAGCCTCGACTCATGTTTTACCTTATGCTCCCTCGATTTTTTTTCTCAAAAATACTCGATCTCCATATAGCCGACATGTCCGTATGTTACTTGTTGATATCGATGATTTCAAATTAAAAACATTAAAATGCAATTATGTAACGCTCGTATCGCATCCAAACTTGTTGCATATTTACTCATTTTACAAAAACTTCAACTTGAAACGAATCGTCAGGCGAAAATACGTTTGCCGTAACTCGATTTTCAGAAAATAACAACACAGCGGTATGAACGGAAGTCGCTTTTTATCTGCGCACCGGCTCTTTTACCCAGTCCAGCATATACATTTTCTCGAAACGCTGGAACCAAATTCAGGGGAAACCCTTTTCTTAAAATAGTAACAATATCTCCTTAGAGGGATAATTGCATAACTATTGATGCTACACATTTCGGGATGGGTTCCGCGTGAGTTGTTCTTTGTCTTTTACACACACATTTCTCTTCCGGCATAAAAAACATCGACCGATCTACGAATATGCGGTTGATATTTGACTTTACACGAAACTGAATAAGGGCGCTACGATAACGTCCGTGAGGAATAAAATATGGAAAAGAGTAGATGAATCAAGAAATACACAGGGCCGATGACACCATGAGAAGGTGTTGGACTGTTTGTCCTGGATAATTGGGCAGTCAGGTAATTTTCATTCACGACAATCAATCGAGTAAAGATGGTCACGGAGGTGTGAAAAACTCGACACGCAAAATTCCGGTCCATCGTACAGTCGAACATCGACACATTAGTAGTGAATTTTGAGTGAAACAGTACGTACGGACCGAGAAAAAAAGTCGATATAGCGAAAAACTCGACTTATAAAAACTCGAGTCAAACGCAGATTTTAAATAAGGTTATATAGGGAGAAAAGTTGGGACTTTAAAAAAAGATCGACACATCGAGAAACTCGACTCTTCGAAGTTCGACACATCGAAGTTCTACTGTAAGTACATGAAAGGCTAGACTCGCGGCAATGAATAACTTGCCCAACACACGTCAGTATTATAGATCTACATGGATGTCAGTGTTTCAGTTTAACCAAAGCTGAGCATTATCAGAGGCCCTTGAATCACGTTATCCTAATGCTTCAATCACATATATTCAAAGAAAGCAGTAAAAACAATAAACAAGAGCCGCATGCAGCCCTAAATCGCTCACCTGGTACTCATGTTTATGGTCATGGTAATGGATCAGTAATGATAAAATTCCACTATAAGCCATCACCGGTAAATTAACCCCCACCCACAGGCAGCCATGTTGTTTGAACTAGGAAGATTCTTTGAAGAAAACTGGCAAAGGGTCACCCATCATTACTTTTTTTTTTAAAAATCTTAAATCAGACCAATATTTTCAGAGAAAAAGATTATTGAAAAATTTCTTTACAGAAATATAAGGAAAACTTGCCCCACCCACTGGCTGCCATGATTTTTAAGATATCAAAATCATTTTAAGAAATCTGGTAGAGGGTCACACATGGATCATTTGTGTAAAATTACTTTCAATTTGGACAAGCAGTTTCACAGAAGAGGATTTTAAAGTTTTAACCCTTAGCCTGCCACGCACGACTATAGCTCCATATGCAAACAGCTTGGATCCGGATGAGACGCCGAGTAACTCGGCGTCTCATCCGGATCCAAGCTGTTTGACACTCGGACAACATTTTCAGCAATTTTGAGCAACTTTGGACACTTTGAAACTTGACGCAGACGAGAAATGTAGCAGACGACAATTAATTTGGCGGGCTAAGGGTTAATTATACAGTATCATAAGGAAAACGTGCCCCACCCACTGGCGGCCATGTTTTTGAAGATATCAAAATCAATTTAAGAAATTTGGTAGAGGGTCACCCATGGATCATTTGTGTCAAATTATTTTCAATTTGGACCAGTTGTTTCCCAGAAGAAGGTTTTTCAAGTTTTTACTATACAGTATCATAGGGAAAACTTGCCCCACTCACTGGCGGCCATGTTTTTTAAGATATCAAAATTATTTTAAGAATCTGGTAGAGAGTCACCAATGGACCATTTGTGTACATTTATTTTCGATTTGGACCAGCAGATTCAGACAAGAAATTTTTTAAAGTTTTTACTATACAGTATCATAAGGAAAACATGTCCCAACCACTGGCGGCCAAATTTTTGAAGATATCAAAATCAATTTAAGAAATTTGGTAGAGGGTCACCCATGGATCATTTGTGTCAAATTATTTTCAATTTGGACCAGTTGTTTCCCAGAAGAAGGTTTTTCAAGTTTTTACTATACAGTATCATAGGGAAAACTTGCCCCACTCACTGGCGGCCATGTTTTTTAAGATATCAAAATTATTTTAAGAATCTGGTAGAGAGTCACCAATGGACCATTTGTGTACATTTATTTTCGATTTGGACCAGCAGATTCAGACAAGAAATTTTTTAAAGTTTTTACTATACAGTATCATAAGGAAAACATGTCCCAACCACTGGCGGCCAAATTTTTGAAGATATCAAAATCAATTTAAGAAATTTGGTAGAGGGTCACCCATGGATCATTTGTGTCAAATTATTTTCAATTTGGACCAGTTGTTTCCCAGAAGAAGGTTTTTAAAGTTTTTACTATACAGTATCATAGGGAAAACTTGCCCCACCCACTGGCGGCCATGTTTTTTAAGATATCAAAATTATTTTAAGAATCTGGTAGAGAGTCACCAATGGATCATTTGTGTACATTTATTTTCGATTTGGACCAGCAGTTTCAGACAAGAAATTTTTTAAAGTTTTTACTATACAGTATCATAAGGAAAACGTGCCCCACCCACTGGTGGCCATGTTTTTTAAGATATCAAAATTATTTTAAGAATCTGGTAGAGAGTCACCAATGGATCATTTGTGTACATTTATTTTCGATTTGGACCAGCAGTTTCAGACAAGAAATTTTTTAAAGTTTTTACTATACAGTATCATAAGGAAAACGTGCCCCACCCACTGGTGGCCATGTTTTTTAAGATATCAAAATTATTTTAAGAAATCTGGTAGAGGGTCACCTATGAATCATTTGTGTGAAGTTTTCACTATATATAGCTATATAAGGAAAATCTGCCCCATCCACTAGCAGCCATGTTTTTTAAGAAAGGAACATTATTTTAAGAAATCTGATACAGGGTCACCAATGGCACATTTGGGTAAACTTATTTTCAATTCAGACCAAAAGTTTTTGACAAGATGATTAAAAAAAAGTTATGTTCCTTGTATGTAGTAATGGTTAAAGGGTGTAAGAGTTATGTTCCTTGCATGGAGTAATGGTTAAAGGGTGTAAGAGTTATGTACCTTATATTCTCCTCGTCTCTCAGCCTCAGACAGAAAAGATTGAACATCTCCCAGCAATGAATGGGGAATTATCTCCCCTTTCTCTGTGCACAGTGGACCTCTGTGTTCTGAAAATAACAACAAAACAAAACAACAATTAATTACCATATATCTCCCCTGGCTGGGTGCTCTGGTGATCTCTGCAAGTACTGTCAAACCGGTTTTATTCGCAAAAATATAATTTACGTGTTAATTCGCAAATGTCTCTAGTTGTGATAATAGGTGACTTCTAAAAGCAGGTTGAAGCTAAAGCAGAATGTGCCTTAAGGCACATTCTGCTTTACTTTCAACCTGCTTTAAGCTACAACCTGCTAGAAATATTGCATGGTGTCTCCAATGAATACAAAATCGAATTACGCGAAATATTCATGACGCGAAAAATACCTGTTTTACAGTAGTCTCATCTTTATCAAACACCGTATTACCTGGCCGTTCTATTTTTAGTGGTTACATCATATATATTTGGAAATACAGTCAAAACTCGATACTACAAACTCGCTTAAATCGATATTTCCAGTATTTCGTAATTTTAATTTTGATAAGTCGATCTCATATAAGTCGAACATACCCGTATTTCAAAGTTAAAACGTGGCAAAGCCACGTTTTAACTTTGAAATATGGGTATGTTTGAAGTTATGCGAGTTCGTAGAATTGAGTTTTTACTGTAGTACTGTATGTTGGGGCAAAGGCAGTGACTAAGACCAGTAGACAACTATTTCTAAAATGACCATTTGTGTACTTGAGATAAGTATGCATGATCCTCTTTCAGCAAATAATGCAAAACTTATTTGTTTTCTGCCTACGTACAGATACAGAAAATATTGAGCCTTTTAATAATAATGCACCTTTAGGCACATTCTGAATAACTTTTGACCTGCTTTAGCTCATTAGCCCCTAGCTTATTTCTAATTTTGAAAACATGTGTCACTAAATCTAGCAGTTTGAAAGTAAAGCAAAATGTGCCTTAAGACGCATTCTGATTATTACCACCCTGATTAATTTTAAACTACAGTCTGAGATGGCATGGACACGTCGCTCGTGCCATTCATGCACCAACTCAACCATGAGTATGACAGTTACTAGCTCCAGAGGTAGAGGGAGACCAAGAAAGTCCTGGTCAGACTGCGTCAAGGCTGATATGAACATCTGTAGCCTTGCAGGCATAGATCCACAGAACAGAGAAGCGTGGAGACTGGGTGTTAGACACTCTAGCCACCTGCTGCCTACCCCAGTCCCTGGGACACTCGCAGCAGTTGAAAAATAAACTCAGGATCAAATCAAGTCAAGTCAAGTCAATCTACTATAGTATAGAAACATTTTCTTATGGTACATATTCATAACTGTTTAAACTATTTTTTTGAGTGGAGGAATAAATTAAATGCGGTAAAATGCATATCTATGTAGAAATGGGTTAAGTGGTTACATTTCTTCATAACTAGAAACAGGCGATGCGGTAATGGGTAAAAAACAGGTTGAAAGTAAAGCAGAATGTGCTTTAAGGTGCATTCTGCTTTACATTTAGCCTACTTTAAGCTACCATCTGTGACATAGGATATAGAAGATAGTTGTTACACTGTACATATTAATGCCTGTATAAATTTGAAGTATCTTTATCATTAGAGGAATAATTTAACCCATTACCCCTTAAATATGCCTTTTTACACCTCTAATATATTCCTCCACTTTAAGAAAATAGATCCAATTAATAGTGTCCTGAAGATATGCAGCATTAGAAATATTTTCTATATTTCATCTGATGGCAGCTTAAAGCATGCTGAAAATAAAATAGAATGTGCCTTAAGGGTGTATCAATGTCATGAATTTGGGAACTTTTCAAAGTACATGAAAACACTCTATGATGGTTTTGTATTGAAGAGCTATTTAAGATGAATGAAAAAATAGAAAAAAGTGTACATTTTGGTGAACAACAGTTGGCTCTACGGCCATGTAAAATTTACCCCACCCACTTCCTCTTATTTTGTCCTTTTCAAACAGCCCGTTTCAATAAAACCCATTTTAAATGAAAACAAATATGATAATTTGGTTTTGTGTTATTTATTTCCTATCTATGGTAGTATTTCTTCATACAAAAACTAATTTAAGAAAAAAAAGGCACCAAATGTGAAATTTATAAAGCTCTAAATATCATCGGTATGGTACTTTTTTGTAAATTTTGTAAGGGGCGATAACTCGTTTTACTTTAATAACTCAAAATTTTCAACACTGACCTTTCAATTTCTTTTCATATTTTTAACTGCCTTAGTATGGGCTTTCATCTGGTAGAATATAAGAAAAAGTTAAATACTAGAACTATTTCATTTTCAAACTTTTTTACTTTTTTTCATAAAATAAAAAATCTAATAAAATCATGCCCTATATAAAGCATATTTTTGATATTCAAGGATCCATACTGTTCAAACCTGGTGCCTGCTTTGTCTAAATTTGGTTTATATATGTGAACATACCACCATAGACATGAAATAAATAAAGAAAACCCAAATTAACATTTTTGTTTTGTTTTGAAATAGATTTTACTGAAGCTTGTACTCTGAATGGGTAAAATTTGAGAAAAAAAATCCAAATTTGACATACCTTTTTCAAATCGCTGTAGCTCAAAAAAAAGGACACCACCATATATATTTTTTTTCATTTTTTCATTCATCATAAATAGCTCTTCCAAAAAAACAATGATAGAAAAAAAGTTTAATACTTTGAAAAAATGGCTCATGACATTGATACACCCTTAAGCACATTCTGCTTTACTTTCAACCTGCTTTAAGCTATCATCTTCTAGAATATAGAAATTATTTCTTTGGATAGATATTGATCACTGTTTAAATTGGTACTATTTTCTTCAATGGAGGAATAATTTAGTAACGTAAAAAGGCCTATTTATGGGTAAATGGGTTAATATGATAATGGGCTAAGTTGTATGAAGTAAACATACCCTTCATCATATTCAGGGGCTTCACGGGGAGATTGGAACGCAGTGTTCGAAGGACGCCAACATTCACTCTGAAAAGACAAATAACATCTTGAGCTGGTATTCAGATTATGACCAGGGGACATTGCATGGTCCAGTGGTAACATGCACACTCAACTAAGATACCACTTGTGGCATGAGCGATCCCCCACATTCTGCTATACTTTGAACCTGCTTTAAGTGGTCATCTGTCTTCAAAACTATAAACAAACTAATATTGGGCAAATGGTTAAGTCATTATAAATTTTAACACTGAAAACAAGCTATGTGTAAAAGTGGAAAAAATATGTAAAAATAATCAAACATAACACGTAATTTTCAACTTATCTAACCTTATAAAAAAACAAAAACGTTTCGGCTTATCAGGATAAAATCAATTTTTATTATTTTTTTTATTTTTAAAAAGTGGAAAACAAATTCTAATATATATATGAACCCCTGAGAAATAAACCAATCATTTCTTTAACCTGTTACCCCATAAATATGCCTCTTTACTCCTTTAATTTATTCCTCCACTGAAGAAAATAGTTGCAATTTTATTTTATACAGTCATAAATATGTATGATAAAAAATAATCTATATTTTAGCAGATGTTAGCTTAAAGCAGGCTGAAAGTAAAGCAGAATGCGGTTTTAACGCATTCTGCTTTACTTTCAGCCTGCTTTAAGTTGTCACATATTTTCTAAACTAGAAACAGGCTATTGGGGTAATGGGTTAAATAAAAGAAAGCTGGATTGTATAATTTTAACATTTTCATAACAATCACTCACGTGTTGCTTGGTTTGTTCTTGCGTTTTCGTGCGACAAAAACATTCCTTACTTCTGGGGTTGGCGTTACGATCCGAACATGCTTGATACCTATCTCTCTGCAAATCTTGAAAACACAAAAAATACAAAAAACAATTCTTAACCCTTTGTCCCCATAGAAGTACATGTATAGTATTTACTTCAATGGAGGAATATGATTTAAATGTGTTGAAATGTGTATTTATGGAGTAATGGGTAAAAGCAGATGACATGTTGGTAGTGAAGGGCTTAACCCTTTACCCCATAGAAGCGCCTTTTAGCGCATTCAGTTTATTCTTGCCCTGAAGAAAATAGTTCCAATTTTTACATTCATAAATATGTATAATACAAAATAGTTTCTATATTCTAGCAGATGATAGCTTAAAGCAGGCTGAAAGTAAAGCAGAATGCGCTTAAAGCGCATTCTGCTTTACTTTCAACCTGCTTTAAGTGGACACCTATATTCAATACTAGAGATATGCTATGGGAAAGGGTTGGTAGTGAAGGGCTTAACAAGGTAAGAGTGAGATAGTCCAAGACATGTGACCACTAAAGCAGGTTAAAAGTAAAGCAAAATATCGTCGGTGTCGTTCGAATCGGACGGATATGCCAAATTCCAACTTTTCAGGAGACACAAAAAACTGTTTTCCATGTCCCTTGTTACATTGCATATACGACCCTTTTGACCGGTCAAATGTTGAATAAGAGCTAAATTGCAATTATTAAAATATATAATTATGTATCATGTTTGTCTCATTTTTCACATGGTTGCATATTGCATCAAACCAGTTGAGATAATTGCTACTTACAGTCGAAGAGAGACCTTAAGGGTTTGTTATGATGTCGATGACACGACGTGATATGCTGTATTAGTAACCCTAAGAATTAGAACTAATTGCTTAAAGACATTACCCCCAGTCCATTCAATGACACCCCCACCCCCATTGATCTCTTTAGGCGTGGAAGTAACTGTAAAAGCATGTAACCTGTTGGATAGCCATCTCATTCTACCTATCTTAGAGGCCTGGGGCCCGTTTTACTAAACTACTTACGCAAAATTTTTGCGTAAGTCAAAATCGTTTAACTCTTATATTTCGATCATAAACGTTTGCAAACAGCAAATAGCCAGATCAGAGGACGCGCTAAAAGCGCGTCCTCTGATCTGGCTATTTGCTGTTTGTAGCAAGTGATAATAATAAATATAAGTTAAAATTTTAAATTTTGACTTACGCAAAAGTTTTGCGTAAGTAGTTTAGTAAAACGGGCCCCTGAACCAAGATAACAGTACATATTCTTGTTAGGCAGCTCCTACAAGAAAACATTTCAAAGCTCAAACCTGGCTTAGCCACTTTTTAACCGGTGCTTCTAACTTAACCCTTTCCCCCATAGAAGCGACTTTTAGCGTATATGATTTATTCCTCCGCTGAAGAAAATAGTTCCAGTTTATACCCTCATGAACAATTACCATTACAAATATTTTATATAGCCTAGCAGATTTTAGCTTAAAGCAGGCTGAAAGTAAAGCAGAATGTGCCTTAAGGCACATTCTGCTTTACTTTCAACCTGCTTTAAGTGGTCACCTGTCTTCAAAACTAGAAACAGGCTATGAGGTAAAGGGTTAAAGCGACTCGCAACCAGATGGTGTATTGGCAAAAATGAAAGAAAATACTCAAATAAAACCAAATGTGTAGCATTATCGTGCATCTGGCATAAGAAAAATATGATCAGTCTAAAAACATCCTTAAGAAAGGTCTTCAAATATTAATGTTTTAGATATTTTCCATTGCTTTATCCATCGGGTCGAAAGACGCTATAGAAATTGATCACGGGCTCAGACATAAACCCGAGCCGAATTATGCAATATTATCCATCACTACAAGGTGAAGTACGTTAAATTGATCAGAAAGATATTAATAGGCTTAGGTCGAGCGGTCTAAGGTGTTGCCTTATTTTTACTATTCTGTCCCCCCATGCCGGTGTCATATCAAAATTGGACCCCCGTAAAAAATGGACCCGGGTCCAATTTTGATAGCGAAATATGGACCCCGGGTCCAATTTTCGCTATCAAATTTGGACACCCCCTGTAAAAAATGGACCCCCCCCATGTAAAAATTTAGAATGGTAAAAAAACGTAATAAAAAGTTAATTGCAAGAATCCAATGAATATTTTAACCCATTACCCAATAAATATGCCTGTTAACATCTTAAATGTATTCCTACATTGAAGAAAATAAATCCATTTTATGTGAATATCAAACGACTTATGGTTGGGTGTTGACAAGGGGGGGGGGGGTCCAATTTTGATGCCCGTTTATTACGTACATATAATATTGAACAAGTGTTAGAGCAATATATAGAGCACGGACAATTTCCATCTAAATACTCATGGAAACAGACTATTTACAACCATGTAGAACGTCCGTGGAAAGCGCGGACAGTATGTGAATTGCTTCAGCCACTGGGTAGCCTGGCTAACTGTGAAATAGTAAAAGACAAAGGCATTTCAGGTATATGGGAACTGGCTAGGGACTCACCATATACAATTAACATATGTCAGTGTTACTGCAGCACTGAAATTTTAGAGGGTCATTCTTGACCCCCTTGGTGAAAAAGTGGGGGTCATTTGGAAATTTTGGGGGTCACAGGATTGTTTGAACTTTTTTGACATTTATATAGATAGATATTGAATAAAATACTTATTGTGTTGTTCAGTGTCTTTATTTCACAATTAATATAATTGAGAGACAAACGATCTAACTATATAGAAGAATTTCTATTTCTATAACACCTCATCAGTCATTCAGTGAAGTACGTTCAGTGCATTTCACTATTACTTCAGACAAGCAAACAGTTTTCATTTTTTCAGGTCAAGGTATTTATGCAGGCAACTTGTTAGTGAAAAACAGTTTTCAACTTTGTTAAATATAGAAGACTTCGATACCCTAAGTGTCACTTACTAATATCACGAATGAAGAACTTTTTTTTTTTATCGTTAATTGATTGTTCGACAGAAAGAAGTTGAAATGAACTGACAGACTGTGAGACATGTAGATCTGGTCAGACAGACGAAGATAAATGGATCCCTTAAAGTAGATGACATAACCCATGTGCATTTTATTCTCTTGTTTGGGCGATGAAGAGATAAAGAATGAAGTAAAATAGTCTGCATTTTAGCAGATGATGCGAGCCTGTACGTTCATTACCCCAATCAAAACACTTTGGCAAAGCGAGTTCATTTAACAAACAACAATGGCGACCGGTTCTGGCGATTAGAGGAACTACGGAAGTTTAAATCATTTTCAAAGGAAACAATTTAAAAGCATATGCAAACCAATAAGTCTAAATATGAGGATTTAAATAAATACTAAACACGGAATCTGTGTAGTTTTAATCATGGAGGAAGTATACCCTGGAGAAGTATCCGGCCGGCTCGCGATTTATCTTGTCGTCCAAAATCGGTCAATCAGCGGCGCTCGCTGGCCGCTAGAAAACAACGTTTTTCCGAAAGTTAGGTGTTAATAGAAATGCTTTTAATGTCATCTTTTCGTTATAAATTTTAATACAGATGTTTAATTAGACAATAATCTTACGCGTAGTACAAAATTTGAGGCGATAGCTTATAAATTTTTAGTTTAGTGAGGTTTTGAAAATGAGAGAAAAACGTATTTTTTCGTTTACCTACGAAGTTTGGTGTTTAATAGAAATGCTTTTAATGTCATATTTTCTTTATAAATTTTAATACAGATGTTTTATTAGACAATGATCTTACGCGTAGTACAAACTTTGAGGCGATAGCTTATAAATTGTTAGTATAGTGAGGTTTTGAAAATGAGAGAAAAACGTATTTTTTCGTTTACCTACGAAGTTTGGTGTTTAATAGAAATACTTTTAATGTCATATTTTCATTATAAATTTTAATACAGATGTTTTATTAGACAATGATCTTACGCGTAGTACAAAATTTGAGGCGATAGCTTATAAATTGTTAGTATAGTGAGGTTTTGAAAATGAGAGAAAAACGTATTTTTTCGTTTACCTACGAAGTTTGGTGTTTAATAGAAATACTTTTAATGTCATATTTTCATTATAAATTTTAATACAGATGTTTTATTAGACAATGATCTTACGCGTAGTACAAAATTTGAGGCGATAGCTTATAAATTGTTAGTATAGTGAGGTTTTGAAAATGAGAGAAAAACGTATTTTTTCGTTTACCTACGAAGCTTGTGTGTGTCTATATTTCTCTGCCACTGTCTGTTTGCCTCTTGTCTGTCTGTCTGTTTTTCTCTTATCTCTGTCTGTCAGTCTCTCGCTTCTTCTTTTCTGTCTCCATCTTTCTGTATGAATGTCTGTCTGTCTGTCTGTCTCTCTCTCTGATGATCCTCATGCGGAGAAAAGATAAAATGTGTCATAAAGAGCTTAATTTGAAAAAGGGGTAAACTATATTTCAAGAGACATATACTCTATGAATCCGACATTTTTGCAGCCTGGTCTGGATTACAACTGTTTGCAATTGCAATAGTCATCATGTTACTGGTATTCAGTAATGAGAGGGTTAATCCAGTCATCAACCAAACCAGGTGCATTGATGTTGGTCTTTTTTTCTTTCTTTTTTTTCAATTCAATTCTATTATCTTTATTTTTTGTGATTTGTATAATATATAAAAATCATGCGGTTACAGATGTGTCACATTCCTTTGTGATGTGTAATATGGTAGACATGTAGTTTACAGATGAATAGCCCTAGTTCATTATTTAACCACAATTTCTTGATGATTTTATTCTTAAATAAACGTCTATTACCTTTGTAGGTCATCATTACTTTTTTCGCTTCAAGAAAACCCCTGGTATTTTTACAACCGAAAGATAAGTGTCACGGCTTTATATCAAGACCTTTTTTATATATATATATCGGAAGAAAATTATGGATTAAATTCAAGTTTTTGAAACGGGACGTTGTATTTATTTCGCGATCGCCTGCTGTCGTTTATCGACTATTTCATTTGGCAATCGCTCTTTAACTCGCCATAAAATTTGTTGATTTCAAAAATAAACACTGGCATTTTCTACAACTGAAAGAAAAATATCTTAGCTGTCCTTTAAGACCATTTTTATGGAAATCGGCTTAAAATTGAGGATTTTATGAAAGGTTTTGTAACAGGGCGTGATATATTTTTGCGCGAGCGCTTGCTCCCTTTTATCGGCAAATTCATTTGGTAACCGCTCTTTAACTCGCCATAAAAATGATCAATGTAAAAATTAGATTATGTTATTTTCACAAGTGAAAGATATAGAGGATAACTGTTTTTTTCAGTGTAAGATCGAAATTTAATCCATTGAGTGAACATCAGACGTTATATTTTCACGAGTGGCGAAGCCACGAGTGAAAATATAACAGTCTGATGTTCACGAAATGGATTAAATTCGATCTTACACTGAAAAAACACAGTTATTCTATTTATTTATGCTTTTAAGCCACTTTTTAAACGAAATTGTTTAAAAATTGAAAGCGAACGGACATTATTTATCCCGTGTTGAGCCCCACGTTTTATGTCGAACACATGCGCGTGACAGTTGGCGGTATAATGACGTCACTCGTTGCTCCCGAGTTTGGATTCGTGCTCTTCCGGTGAGTAGTTCGCGACAAATCGGACTGCCGGAATTTAACGATACGACACGATTGACTACGATTCTTGGGGAGCCCTACGGGGAAAATTCATAATAAAAAGCGATTGGTGATAATCCACTGCAGTGGATTACCAAGTGATCATCCACTGCTATTTCGTGGTAATCCACCGAAAAGCATAAATAAAAATATCTTAGCCTTCTTTTAAGATCATTATAATGAAAATCAGGTAAAAATTAAGGATTTTATGTAACTTAAACTAACAGTAGGTAACCATTCAACACGATAAAAAGCGCGATAGCCCGCTATCGGCGTACCGGTGCAGTTGAATTATCGATCGATTAAGCGTTATCGCGCATACAGGTATTGGACGACAACATTTTCGGGAAAATGCAGATTTGTGTATATGATTCTTCTCCAGGGTATACTTCCTCCATGTTTTAATATATTTCGCCCTTTTCAACTGTCGATTTTTAATTACTCGAGTGACTTTATATTCCAATCGAACTGAACTCTTATACCCACAATGCACCTGTCAAAACAACCAAAATGGCCGTTAGCGGACTCTGTCAATTTCGTAACCGACATGCATACAACACGGAATTCATAATTATGAATTTACTTCGGCGTCGGCGGCGTGCTTTCAATGAATATGCCGATTTTAACATTTTCAGTTTCAGTTAGTCGGCAGAATTGACTTGCGTCACATAAAACGCACTTGCTGAATTTAGTTGCGCCAAAAGTGATTTTGTTGCGTCAAAAACGCAAGAAACGCGCTCTCGCGGTAACACTGCATATGTAGGCAGATAATATCTGGAATAGCCTTATTTATATCTGGTCAGCAATTATGGACATGTAGGAAATGCAACGGCCTGTGCAGTAATATCATAGTGCATCTACTGTGCTTCTGTGAGAAGAATTTTAGTACGGTTCAAGCGCTGTGGAACGCTGTGATTGGGTTTAACGGTGTAAAAGTGTTTACCTATTTGATGCGCTTCTCTGCCCGTGAGCAATGTGCCTATATCAGAGCACCAGATAAGCTTAGTTTTTCAAAACCTAAAATCTTTATTTCTGAATTAAACCCTATGGTGTCACTACTCATTAGAATCGTCTCTTCGAGACGATTCTAATGAGTAGTAACACCATAGGATTTGGTGCTAAAAAGAGTGAGAAAATGTTGGATTTGTTGAAAAAACTACCTCTTATCTGGAGCCCTGCTATATTCTGAAAACAGTAGTCATGATACTTTATAACGGAAAGTACAGTAACTGTTATGGATTGCAGGCAATCCTTAAGTGTATGCTCAGTGATTGAACGCCAGCATGTTAGTATTTCAGTTATTCTCATTAACCCTTAGCTAGCCCGCCAAATAAATTGTCGTCTGCTATATTTCTCGTCTGCTTCAAGTTTCAAAGTGCTTCAAAGTTGCTCAAAATTGCTGAAAATGTTGTCCGAGTGTCAAACAGCTTGGATCCGGATGAGACGCCAAGTTACTCGGCGTCTCATCCGGATCCAAGCTGTTTGCATATGGAGCTATAGTCGTGAGTGGCAGGCTAAGGGTTAAGCTGGAAATTGAGCCATGGTCTTTTTTCAAAAGCCTGTGCGAGTCGGAGCGCGTCTGTATTTGCGTTCTGTCTCGTTTTGACCTTTTCATAATAATTATTCTTAACGTACTCAAACGTCGTATGTCAACTTCCGGCTTTATGAGGTGTTACTGTACTTATTGTAGCACAAAATAACAGTGTCTCGTTTGTTATGTCGCTGTAAGACACAGATCCGAGTAGCTCGGCGTTCCAACGGTTAAGCTATTATCTTAACCCTTTATCCAATGGCCTAGGTCTAGATTTAAAGACAGGGTAGCGCTTAAAATGATTGGGGTCAAACAGAATGCCCATTAAAGGGCACTCTGCTTTACTCTCAGCCTGCTTTAAGCTATTATCTGCTAGCTAGGTTATAGAAACATTTTTCTGTTGGTATGTGTTTATGGCTGTATATAAATTGGAACTATTTTCTACAGTGTACGAATAAATTTAACTGCGCTTAAAGGCGTTTAGAGTTATAGGGGACAAGTTAACATTGTGGCGCCTGGTCTGGATCAAAGCTGTTAAATAAAGTTTTTGAATGACTTAGTACCATATCCTTAAATCTTTCAGGCGTACCTGTATTACATTTCGATTTTCGTTTCGCTGGAGAGTATACATTGGTGCATATTGTTTCATTCCTTATGGCAGATCTACAGATAAAGGTGAATATCATAAAGTACTAACGTTCTTATGCCGTGACGGCTCATTAGAATTATTTTTGTGAAGGTTCTGATAGGTCGTCACCCCATTGGATTAGCTACAGACATCCAAGTACATGTTTGCAAACTTTTGTTAACTCCCTTTGTCTGAAGCTCTGTCATAGATGAATGTATGCTTTGTGGTTGTTGTTGTGAAATCATGGATACCCGTATTACTTCCCCTTCGCTCGCTTTGAAGGAGGGTATACACGGGCGTCTGTTATTTTGCTAATGATGCGCACGTTATATATCTGGTATTTATAAATGCATGCAATATAAGAATAGATTATAGATGTACGCAGTTATCAATTGATATGATCAGTGGTGATATATATAGTGTATTATTTGTATAGTCATACATTGGAGAAGACGGTATTCTTTCCAATAAGCGCTTGAACGTTAAATTTTAATTGCAAAAAGTTTGTAGCCTGCTCAGACGCCTGGTAACCCGGTTTCTAATCAGACTTTCAACTGGTTGTCCCTCATGTAAAATGAATATTCGGGATTATTAAAGTGTTAATTTTCTACATTGTAGGCTCATCCGTTTATGCTTCGTTTTCGTTAAAACGGGACTGAATGGCGTCTTCCCCATTGTATATCTACGTTGTAAATGTGCTAATATTACAGGCAGTGATACTATTTGAATATCAAAGTCTATGTCAGAACAGAGTAGAACTGTTCCTGTGTAGCTGCATTAATTGTAGAGAAATACCATTATATGCACATCTAATTTGAATATTGATTCAAATGTAATACTGCTTGAATAGCAAAGGTTTTATCACATACATGTATATGTTTAAATTTTTCTCATTGTTACCTGTATATATGTTATAGATCTCCATGTATGGAGGAAGAAATAAACTACTACAACAGTTAGTGAAATATTTTTATTTTTATTTTTTTTTTATTTTTTTTTTTTTATATGGGTATAACAACCTCAGGATAGGAGTAATCAATATTTTGCATTAGGGAGAAGCATTACCAACTTTTGAGGGAGGGGGTCCAAAGTTTACAGGGGGGGCCATATTTCGCTATCAAATTTTTTTACGGGGGTCCAAATTTGATCTGATTTTTATTGAAATGCATTTTTTAAACTGAATTTCTCATCCTGAACTAATTCTTACCCACTCATATAAGCGTTTGACATATACTTAAGAATTACTATTTTTAATGCTAAATCTGGTTGCGAGCCTCTTTAACCCCTAACCCCATAAATACGCCGTTTTACGCCTTTTAAGTTTTGTCCTCCACAGAAGAAAATAGTTCAAATTTATACAGTCGTGGAAATGTACGAAAAGAAATATTTTCTATATTCTAGCAGATAGTAGCTTAAAGCAGGCTGAAAGTAAAGCAGAATGTGCCATCAGGCACATTCTGCTTTACTTTCAACCTGCTTTAAGTGGTCACCTATCTTCAATACTAGAAAAAAGCTATGGGGTAATGGGTTAAGAAAGATGGGACTTATAGATATTCAACTATTCGACTTAACCCAGAACCCCATAAATACACCTTTTTTGTGACGCTTCTAATTTATTCCTCCCCTGAAAAAAAAACAGATTCCATTTTATACATTCATGGATATGCACCATAATAAATATGTTTTATATTCTAACAGAAGGTAGCTTAATTACAGCAAGCTGAAAGTAAAGCAAAAATGTGAAAATTCTGCTTTCAATAACTTTCAACCTGCCTTACATGTAAGTCTGTCACCTGTTTTCAAAACAAGGGCCACCATGGCCCTATATCGCTCACCTGGTACACCATGTAAAACTTCACCTATAGTGACCTAAATTTTGACCCGACATGACCCATATTCAACAGTAGCCGTGATTTTAATAAGGCAAACATTTTGACCAAGTTTCATCAATATCAAATGAGAAATGTAGCTTCTAGAGTGTCAACAATGTGTTTTCATGATTTGACCTAGTGACCTAGTTTTTGACCAGACATGACCCACATTCAAACTTGACCAAGATAATAATAAGTCAAACAATGTGACAGTTTCATGAAGATCTAATGAGATTTGTAGCCTCTAGAGTGTTAACAATGTTTTTCTATGATTTTACCTAGTAACCTAGTTTTTGACCAGACATGACCCACATTCAAACATGACCTAGATATAAATGAGGCCAACATTTTGACCAAGTTTCATTAAGATCAAATGAGATTTGTAGCCTCTAGAGTGTTAACAAGGTTTTTCTATGATTTGACCGAGTGACCTAGTTTTTGACCAGACATGACCCACATTTAAACTTGACCTAGATATCAATGAGGCCAACATTTTGACCAAGTTTCATTAAGATCAAATGAGATTTGTAGCCTCTAGAGTGTTAACAAGATTTTCTATGATTTGACCTAGTGACCTAGTTTTTGACCGGACATGATCCACATTCATACTTGACCTAGATTTCATCAAGACAACCATTGTCATCAAGTTTCATGAAGATCTAATGAAATTTGTAGTCTCTAGAGTGTTAACAAGGTTTTTCTATGATTTGACCTAGTGACCTAGTTTTTGACCAGACATGACCCACATTTAAACTTGACCTAGATATCAATGAGGCCAACATTTTGACTAAGTTTCATTAAGATCAAATGAGATTTGTAGCCTCTAGAGTGTTAACAAGATTGTTCTATGATTTGACCTAGTGACCTAGTTTTTGACCGGACATGATCCACATTCATACTTGACCTAGATTTCATCAAGACAACCATTGTCATCAAGTTTCATGAAGATCTAATGAAATTTGTAGTCTCTAGAGTGTTAACAAGGTTTTTCTATGATTTGACCTAGTGACCTAGTTTTTGACCTGACATGACCCACATTCAAACTTGACCTAGATTTATCAAGACAAACATTGTCATCAAGTTTCATGAAGATCTAATGAAATTTGTAGCCTCTAGAGTGTTAACGAACAATTGTGGACAGACAGACAGACGACAGACATCCAGCAATCCTAATAGCTCACCTTGGCACTTCGTGCCAGGTGAGCTTATTAGAAACAAGCTACGGGTAAATGGGGTAAGCATGTTTGCAGAGCTCCATATAAGGGGAGTACTTCAAAATCTAAAATCTTATTTATGCATTAAACCCTATGGTGTCACTAATCATTAGAATCGTCTCGAAGAGACGATTCTAATGAGTAGTAACACCATAGGATTTGGTGCTGAAATGAGTGAGAAAAATTTGAATTTTTTCAGTTTACGCCGTCTTATCTGGAGCCCTCGTTTGTAGTATTGAGTATTGACTGTATACCTCAGATGATCTTTTCTGGCTCAGTACTAGGTTTGCAAACGTGTCGTCCCAGCATTTTCCCTTCTGGTGATCCGGAGTTATCTCCCTTTCCTCAGTGTATGTGTCCTTAGCCTTGATAAACTTCTTCACTGCAGAGATTTTTGTAGTTTGTACTGAAATGAAAAGGAAGAAGCTTGAGGTGTATAATATATGAATATTAGATGGCAGTTTGTGTGACATTCAAATTGTCAACCCGAGAAACAGAATGTCATCCCGAGGCGTAGCCGAGGGTGACATTCTTGTTTTTCGAGGGTTGACAATTTTAATGTCACACAAACTGACATCTAATATTTATTTTATTACAAATAATCAACCCTAGCTTTGGAATCGTTTTATTCGTATTTTATAAAATGTGTTGTGAATACCAATTTAGCGCAGACAGGTAGGTAACGCGGGAAATGACGTCGCCGTCTTACGACGTCACATTGTTTATGATTATATTACAAGAAAGAAAGAAGAACGATATGACAAGTAAATTGAAGAAACAGCATCTTTACATTGTCTAGGTGGCAAATATCCTCTTCCGAAATGATGGAAAATCGTTAAGGAATGAACAAAGGGAAGCAACTTGTACAGAAAATGCCAAAAGTTGATTAGAGGTTACCACTCTTTAAAACGTTCTATTATCGCCCATAGCGAAAATCATGTCATAGCTGACAGTATATTTAAGAGCGGAGAAAAAAACTAATGCAGTTTAGAGTGATGTCACAAAAAGAATATCCTAAAGAGTGACAGTATATTTTTGGATAGATGTAAAAGACATGAAAATGTTAACTGTAGGCTATGGGAAATTAACATTGTAACTCAAAGCGAGGTGTAATAAATAGAGGATATTGAATGAGTGAGTGGTCAGTCGTGAATTTATTGAACGAGTTTGATAAAATAATATGTTGCGAGCCTTGGCGAGCGACATATCATTTTATCCAAAGAGTTCAATAAATTCACGACTGACCACACACGAATTTGATATCCTATTTATCACATAAACACCAAATGACACGAAAATCCGAACACTCTTACTTTCACTTTTGCCCTCGGCTCTTAGGAAAACGATTCGTCATAGGAGTTATTCGGTTTTATTCATCCGTAGATAAAAAACCAATCAAACTAAAATAAAGAAAATCAACATCAATGTGTTGTGTAAAGACTTTTCCGATACCATATACAAATTTTAAATTAATATTTAATTCAAAACTGTTCTGGCTAAAAATGATCATTTGACAGTTAGAATCAAGTTTTGTTTTAAAAATAACGTCGTTATAGAACAGAACATAGCAACACGACGTCATTATTATTGTAACGTCTAAATTTGAAAAACAGTCTGAGTCACTGTTCTACTAGAGCTCTACGTAGCCTAATTTGCAGCCTGAATTTGTGGGATTGCCTGGGATAATGCTTTTAGGACACTTGGAAATGTTTTAAATCCCTAGTGGTGATCTTATTTTGTCTAGATATTCTTAACTGATTTAAAGTCGGTGTAGTAAGACTGTATTTTGGTGATTCGAAAATTAGTATAAAATATATGCCCAGTGGGCCGTACGATTTTTACGGCCCTCTATATTTTGCATGTTTATGTGATAAAAAAACTTATTCAAACCCTTAGTATAATAACCCTTTGGTGGGTTTCTGGTTTTGAAAACAGGTGACCACTTAAATATTTGATGGACTACCAACCCCCACACCCCCCCCCCCCCCTCAATTTGTGTAGAAAATACTGGTATCTGAATGAATTGTCTGACACATAGATATCTTAAGAGACTAGATCGGCCACCTAGCACTGAGCTCCCATTGGTTGACGGTCAGAAAGACGCCGTTTTGGTACGTGTATCATACACTTTCCCTCCGGCGACAAAATGTGATTTACTTTCATTTAACCCTTTACCTGATAGCAAGTAGGCCATATCCGTATATGCCAGGGATGTATAGATAAGCCTTATACGGCCATCTATAGCAGTATCAGTCTGATAAGAGTACACACTCTCACCAATACACCTAATTGGAAATATTGGAAAATTAGTGTGACTTTGACACCTGTCATTGTTAAGCCCTACTAACTGCCTTTCTGCTTCACAATAGCATAATAGTGTAAATGTAAATGTTGTAGACAATTAAATTCTCTTTCTAACGGTATTATTCTTATACAATTTGAACTATGAATAAGTAGAATGTCACTGGGTTAAAACGATACAAGTCAATATATTTCCAATCCTTTTTATTACTGACACTTAGATGTATGGTACCTGTTATTTTCAAGCCCTTATAACTGCTTTTTTGCTTCACCAAATTATAACAGTGTAAATGTAAAGTTTGTAGACAATTAAATGTCCTTTCTAACTGTGTAATTTTCATACAATTTTAAGTTTGAATAAGTTGCATGCAATTGGGTGAAAACGATACAAGTCAATATATTTCCAATATATTTTTACTTAAGATTTATGTTACTATGGTAAGTATATATACCGCATGGAGTAACAATTTACCTGCTGTCTACAACAGAATACCATAGAATAGCATTTCAAAACAACTATAATCCAGATAATACGCCGAGTAACTCGGAGTCCGATATTGATCTAAGCATTAACAGCTAAGATTCTCAGTAACTCGGAGTCTGATCTGGATCTAAAAGCTATGATATAGCTCAGATACTTAGTAACTCGGAGTCTGATTTGCATTTTATGAATTAAATATTCCTTTGGTATAAATTCAGACAGTTTGGATCCCGATCACAATGTTGAGTGACTCGGCGTCACAACTGTTTGATATCGATTCAAATTTTTTTTTTCACGTAAATTCCTACGCAATCAGTTTGAATTTTGATCAGACGCCATGTAGATCGGTACTGCATCAGGATCCAAACTGTTAGAGAACATTCAATTATTTTACATTATAGTTTTACAAAAGCGATTTGGATGAAGATGAGACGCCGAGTAGCTCGCAATCTGATCAAGATCTAAACAGATTTACATTTTATGAAGAAATATTCCTTTGAAAAAAAAAACCCGGTAAATTCAGACAGTTTGGATCCCGATCACAATGTTGAGTGACTCGGCGTCGTAACTGTTTGATATCTATTAGAAATTTTTTTCACGTAAATTCCTACGCAATCAGTTTGAATTTTGATCAGACGCCGTGTAGATCGGCACTGCATCAAGATCCAAACTGTTTGACATATTAGAACACATTCAATTATTTTTATTATAGTTTTACAAAAGCGATTTAGATGAAGATGAGACGCCGAGTAGCTCGCCATCTGATCAAGATCTAAACAGATTTACATTTTATGAAGAAATATTCCTTTGATATAAATTCAGACAGTTTGGATCCCGATCACAATTTTGAGTGACTCTGCGTCGTAACTGTTTGATATCTATTAGAATTTTTTTCTCACGTGAATTCCTACGCAATCAGTTTGAATCTTGATCAGACACCGTGTAGATCGGCTCTGCATCAGGATCCAAACTGTTTGACACCTTTGCATTATTCAATTTTTACTTTATTTTTATTTTTACACACATTTCATGTAGATGAGACGCCGAGTAGCTTGGTTCTAATCAGGATCAAAAATGATTCACAGCTCAGTTTTTCGTTTCATTTTTACAGTTTGGATCAAGATGAGAATCCGAGTTGTGAGATGGGACAGTAAAAATTTGTCACAGACCTGCAGATGTGATTTGCTTGATTGGTTAATTAGTTGATTGATATTTCCGTCTACCGCCTAGGATTATATTTATCCCCAAGCCGAAACTTTATTACCCCGCTTCCGGTGTGTCACGCAACGGTCAAGCGGCATCCCCCTGTGATATTTTTGTAGATAGCATGCATGTGGAGCGTGCTCTATGGAATTCCGCGATTCCATTGGTTAACTATATTTAGATGTTGACCTCAGGAACAGTTAGAAACTTTCTGCATATTTCATAAGTTGACATAGATCGTACTTTCCGAAAAATGACGAGTATTGCGTGCAGTATCATATGCACGTCTTACGGAGATCACCGATCAAACAATAGGTCACACCTAATGACCTAAGCCTCGTTTTATGAAATTATTTGTGTAGCAACCCTATAATTAGATTTGGGATTTCGGAAGATATTTGAACACACTTTAAATGTGTAGACACTCGGACAGTAAAATTCCAGTAGAAGAATGAGATTTTAGCCGTTAAATAGAGGACTCGCTCTAACCCGCTCTCATCAGGTAATTGATAACCCGCGGTTATCAGGGAATAGATAAAGTCGCGCTTTTACGGGCTCATAAGGTAATAATGAAACTAATAATGAAACACGCTCTGACACGCGCGCATAAGGGAAAGGGTTAAGAATGAATTCGTACTACATACATCTTGTAACATATATATGCAACGTAAAACGACAATCAAACGATAATAAGCACAAAATGATGGTAATTCCTATTTAACTAACTAAAATCATCGGTTAATCATAGCAACTATGGAACGCTTCTTAGCAACTTCTGTAGTCAATGACGCACCGTCAACGTAGACGGGATTACTGCGCACAGCATGTAACGTCATAAATCTACCGCAATACGACGTGCACTAGACCTTGGAACATGAATAGCATACACTAACCAAGATGGCTTCTCGATGACCGTCGCTGATTGGCCTGTGGCCGATCTAGGTTATTTTAAGATATCTATGGTCTGACATATTAGTTCCAGGGCTCCAGATAAGGGGAGTATTTCAAAAACTAAAATCTATACTTCTGCTTTAAACCCTATGAGTAGTAACACCATAGGATTTGGTGCTAAAATGTCAGTGAGAAAATGTTGGTTTAAATTTGTTCAGTTTACTCCCTCTTATCTGGATCCGGCCCTGATTTCCCTGCAGATTAATCACAAAGATATCTCATTCGACATTCATCCATTCCAAGTTTACAGTGGAGAAAAAGTTATTCTTTCCCGTTTAAACGCAAATGGAACGCTAATGCAGCACAATCAAACGTAGAAAATTACAACTTTTCAACAATTCTGACTTTATGTTAATCTCAGTGGCAAACAGTTTGGAGCCTGATCAGACGCCGGGTTACCCGGCGTCTGATCTGGCTCCAAACTGTTTTCAAAGGAAATAAACGTTTTAGCGTAAACGTGTTTGTTTAGAAAGATGCAAGTTTTCTCCATTTTATGACAATGTGTCGCAGTGCTGTAAAACCCAATTAAATCAATCAATAATTCAAAGAACAGGGAGTTACTAACTCTTTCCTCCCTGAAACTTTAAATGGAAAATTCCAGTTTCCAATTTAGTCTAGTCCTTTTCGGAGCCCTCTGATCAGGGTCTTCACTGTTTGCATAGGACAAGTGTACTATTCACATGTACACTGTTTGAAAAGCACGCCTATATGCGGGACTAGGGTTCAAAGAGTTAACACATTCACCCATAGAAGTGCCTTTTTAGCTCATCTAATTTATTCCTCCACTGAAAAAAAAATCCAATTTATTCAGTCATGAACAGATACCACAAGCAATTTGTTCTAAATCTTTAAGCAGATAGTGGCTTAAAGCAGGCTGAAAGTGAAACAAAATGAACCTTAGGGTGCATTCTGCTTTACTTTCAACCTGCTGTAAATGGTTACTTGTCTTAAATACAAAAACAGGCTAAGAAGTAAAGGGTTAGATAAGTGCCTGTCCATTGTCGGATACCAACCCTTTCTCACATAACTACCCTTGTTTTCTGTAGCGAACAACGATCACGAACATCCTTGTCTCCAACATGTGCGAGATCAATATGATGACATCGCTATATAACGTCACTATTTATAACGGCGTTTTGACTTCACCGGTGTTAAAAAAAAATGCCTATTGCTTTAAAAAATAGCTTAAAATCGTTGGTTATGTGAGAAAAAGAATCTGTCACTCGTCGATGTTTAAGACAAGTTGATCTCAAACTCTTCTTGAATAGAAAGGTTATTAAGCTCACCAAGGCTCGCTTAATAACATTTCAATTCTAGACTCGTTTGAGATCAGCTTATCTTAAACATTGACTCATGACAGATCCTATATGTTTGTCAAACTAAAAACAGTGTATGGAATAAAGGGTTAATTTGTATATTAGAAATAGCCTATGGAGTAAGGGGTTAATTAACCCTTAGCCCGCCAAATAAATTGTCGTCTGCTATATTTCTCGTCTGCTTCAAGTTTCAAAGTGCTTCAAAGTTGCTCAAAATTGCTGAAAATGTTGTCCGAGTATCAAACAGCTTGGATCTGGATGAGACGCCGAGTTACTCAGCGTCTCATCCGGATCCAAGCTGTTTGCATATGGAGCTATAGTCGTGAGTGGCAGGCTAAGGGTTAAGAAATGAACTCAATTTTGGGGGCGTTTAAGTGATATAAACAACAGAAAATGATAGGTTAATTTGTCAATCATTTTCTGTGATGTTTATTTCGCTTAAACGTCAATAAAATTCAGTTGATTTCTTATATTCACATTATATCTGCTGTAATTTCTGATATTAAATGAACATTTTATTAGTATGCATGTTACAATGTTTAATTCATATTAGAGGTTGTTAACAGGTATATTATGTGTACCCAGTGAAAGGAACAGCCATTATACTGCCATTACTCAGGGAATTAACACCACATGATTCGCGTAGAGCAGACCCATAAGCCTGCCGCCTATACGAGGATATTCACAAGTCCCTCCCCCTAGAATAATTGCATTTATACGATGTAAACATCACTTTATATTGTTCAATAGAATTGAATGGAGTGAATGTTGAGATCAGCTTGTCCCAAACATCGACTATGCATATGGCACATTCTGCTTTTTTTTCAACCTGCTTTAACTCTTTCCTCCCTGAAACTTTAAATGGAAAATTCCAGTTTCCATTTTAGTCTAGTCCATTTTTGATTTTTAAGGGTTGTTTTTGTCAATGTTTGGCATTGTGACAAACAGTGAAGACCCTGATCAGAGGGCTCCTTTCGGAGCCCTCTGGTCAGGGTCTTCACTGTTTGCATAGGACAAGTGTACTGTTCACATGTACACTGTTTGAAAAGCACGCCTATATGCGGGACTAGGGTTCAAAGAGTTAAGTAGTCACCTGTCTTCATAACTTAGAAACATACTATGGGCTAATGGGTTAAAAACATTTCAATTCTAGACTCAGTTGAGATCAGCTTGTCTCAAACATCGACTCATGAAAGAGTATGTACCATATGGCACATTTTGCTTTTCTTTCAACCTGCTTTACCCCATTCTCCCATAAATACGCCTTTTTATGCCTATAATTTATTCCACCACCGAAGAAAATAGTTCCATTTTATAGTCGATATAAATATATGTAACATAAGAAATATTGTCTATATTCTAGCAGATAACAGCTTAAAGCAGGCTGAAAGTAAAGCAGAATGCACCAGCCAATAGGCGCATTCTGCTTTACTTTCAACCTGCTTTAAGTGGTCATCTTTCTTTAAAACTAGAAACAGGCTTTGGGGTAATGGGTTAAGTAGACAACTGTCTTCAAAACTAGAAACTGGTTATGCAGTTATCAGAGCTCACGATTATTATAAAGGGGAATATTTCAAAAACTAAAATCAGCTTGTCTCAAACATTGATGGAAAGTACAGCGCTCAATCTCTACAACTACACCCAATGGGAGACACAAAATGTGTGCGTTGTTCGGAGGGAGTCGTTACAGGGATGGAAAATTGGCTTACATAATGCAAACAACTTGAATCTAGATCAGACACCGCATGACGCGGCGTCTGATCTGGATTCAAGCTGTTGTCACTCGTCATTAACTTTTTTCTGTCAAAATGTCTATTATGAAACTTTGGGTAAAAACAGCAGACGACAATAATTTTAAGCAAACAATATAGCAGACGTGAAAAGATTGGACATATTTTTGTTGGGAAATAACGGCAAGGGTCATTCAGGGCTCCAGATAAGGGGAGTATTTCAAAATCTAAAATCTTTATTTCTCATTTAAACCCTATGGTGTTACTACTTATTAGAATCGTCTCAAAGAGACGATTCTAATGAGTAGTAACACCATAGGATTTTGTGCTGAATTTAGTGAAAAGTGCTGGATTTGTTCAGTTTACTCCCTCTTATCTGGAGCCCTGGTCGTTGTAAGGAGGGGGCCGTTGTTGGGAGGGCCGATGTAGGGAGGGAATACTGTATTACCTATTCTTTTGAATCTTTCAATGGATTTCTCCGGTTTCCCGGCATCAATGTTGGTTTCCTGTATTGTCTGAGGATCTGACAGCCTGGACATATTATCTTCTGTCCTGGATCCTTGACGGGAACCAGCTTGTCCCTTCTTGTCTATTGTCATCTTACTGAAAAGATTTTCTAATAAAATCAGGGCTCCAGATAAGGGGAGTAATTCAAAAACTAAAATCTTTATTTCTGCTTTAAACCCTATTGTGTCATTACTCATTAGAATCATCTCAAAGAGATGATTCAAATAAGTAGTCACACCATAGGATTTGGTGCTGAAATGAGTGAGAAAATGTTGGATTTGTTCAGTTTACTCCTTCTTATCTGGAGCCCTGGAAATTAATATTTTGTTTCATCACCAATACACTTAAGAACAGAATGAAACATTATTTTGAATGATTGTCGTTTCCCTATACTTTAAAGTTCACACCTGTAGCATATTCAGTTACCACTGTTTGCGGTTTAGGTTAGCAGTTTGTGCCCCGTGTGCAGCGTGCAGAGTACAGTAGAGATAATGTTTTCCTTCCAAATAACCACGGTTACTCTTAAACTATTATTTTCATTACAAACAATTTGGAGTCAGATCAGACGCCAAGTAACCCGGCGTCTGGTCAGGCTCCAAACTGTTTGCCACTCAGATTAAAACTGGTAGTCTGAATTGTCAAAATGTTGTCATTTTCTATATTTCATTGCGATGCTTTTGCGTTTGAACGAAATAATTACGTTTTCTAAACTGTATTTCAGACCGGTAGCCAACTCGCAATCGAAGGCCAACGATGGCCATCAATTTCTTCACTGAACTCACAGTCTTCCCGAAACCTGCCAGTCCGTCAGTCCTGACTGGCAAAAATTTTGTCGGACTGGCAAATATTAAAACTTGCCCGTCCAAATGACTCGCGCTTTTTTTTTTATTTTTTGCAAAGAATGGCATTGTCAGTCCTTTTCGGACCGCGGTAAGGTTTGTGTCTGACTGGCATAGTTAAATGTATTCATTGAGGGTGTTTTTGTTTTTTTCACTAGTGAGTTAACCCTTAGCCCGCCAAATAAATTGTCGTCGGCTATATTTCTCGTCTGCTTCAAGTTTCAAAGTGCTTCAAAGTTGCTCAAAATTGCTGAAAATGTTGTCCGAGTGTCAAACAGCTTGGATCCGGATGAGACGCCGAGTTACTCGGCGTCTCATCCGGATCCAAGCTGTTTGCATATGGAGCTATAGTCGTGAGTGGCAGGCTAAGGGTTAACCCATAACCCCATAAATACGCCTTTTATTTATTCTTCCTTTGAAGATAATAGTTTCAATTTATACAGTTATGAATATTTATCACAAGATCAAAGAAATACAGTCAAACTTGTATTAAGCGACCACCCAAGGGACGGCTCTAAAGTGGTCGCTGAATAAAATGGCCGCTGAATACAACATGATTGATTTGGGTTGTTATCTTTTTCGTCCTTAATCTGAATTGAATAACTTGACATAGTCCATACAGTTGAACTTACCCTTTTTACGTTTTAATATCAATCGATTTTTTTATCCGTAATTGCATATAAAAACGCCGATATATGTAAGAATTTATCAATAGCACCATAAAAACGCTATTTCAATGTCAAATTAACATATAGCATGTGCGTTAATTCGCCGAGAAATTGACATGATTCTTGAGGAATATGATCTTTGTTACTATTTAAAGATTTCGGTTCCTACTATGTTAACAGAGACGGAGCATGCGCGAAAGAACACAAAACTTGGGCTAATTTCTATTTGTGTTCAGTTGTTGTTTTCAAACTGCTAAGGTTTATTGTCCCGCATAAGCTTTATCAGATGCGTCATCCCGTTGTCTCAGGATTGGGACAATTGTCAGCATCATGCCTATTGTTGAATGGACTTTTCTTTTAAGTTTAAGTCTACGGTACCCGGTATTCCCAGGCGGTCACCCATCGAAGAACTAACCGGGCTCGACGTTGCTTAACTTCAGTGATCGGACGAGAACCGGTGTGGCTCGTTATTATTCGATAAAGCCCGGACGTAAAAGGCGGGAATACGGTTTCTTTGTTTACAAGAGACCAACCAATAAAACACGGAATTTCCGACACACCCTCTCGAGAACTTCACATGTTTTGTACACGTGACGTATGGGTGATTCTTCCAAAAAATAACGAGAGCACCGCAAACGGGTGCTGGACGCTCGACTTTCATATACTTGAGACGGCTATATTTTTCAAACTTAAAGAATGTGTATGGGTGTTTAATGCCCTATTGATCATAGAAGTTTGTAAGCAACAACAACTTAAACATACTTGGACAGTCTACATTCCACTTAAAGTAAACTATAAGTCAAAAGAAGGACAATATCTTTGCCTGCTTTATCTGCCTTGTTGTAATGCGTTGCCCTTTTGAAACTAAACAAGTATTCAAATATATTGGAAGTTTGAAATTAATAACTTTCTACGGTTACTGAATAATTTCATATACAAATTCTTAGTCAAACAAGGGCAATAACTCTGCAATGACAAATCCCATGGTTATCTGCTGTGTTGAAAGGTGATGCCCTTTTGAAACTGAACAAGCATTAAATGTTTCAAGTTAATACCTATGGTAATTATTGAGAAATTTCAATTTACAAGTTTTATGTAAATAAAAACAAGGGCAATAACTCTGGAATGGCAAATCCCCGGTCACCTTTCTTGTTTGAATGAGTTGCCCTTATGTTATAACACAAGTATTTAAAGTTTCAAGTTAAAACCTTTGACAGTTATTAAGATATTTCAATTTACAAGTTTTAAGTAAATAAATCAAGGGCAATTACTCTGGAATCACAAATCACAGTGTAACCTACCTTGTTGTAATGAGTTGTCCTTTTGATACTTAACAGGTATTTAAAGTTTCAAGTTAATATCTTTCATAGTTTTTAGATATGTTAATTTACAAATTTTAAGTAAATAAAACATCGGCAATAACTCTGAAATGACAAATCCCTAGATTACCTGCCTTGTTGTAATGAGTTGCCCTTTTGATACTAACCAAGTATTCAAAGTTTCAAATGGATACCTTTGATAGTTATTGAGATATGTTAATTTATATTTTTTAAGTAAATAAAACAGGGGCAATAACTCTGGAATGGCAAATCCTAGGGTTACCTGCCTTGTTGTAATGAGTTGCTCTTTTGATACTTAATAACTATTCAAAGTTTCAAATGGATACCCCTGATAGTTATTGAGATATGTTAATTTATAATATTTAAGTAAATAAAACAAGGGCAATAACTCTGAAATGACAAATTACAGGGTTACCTGCCTTGTTGTAATGAGTTGCCCTTTTGATACTTAAAAAGTATTCCAAGTTTCAAATGGATACCTTTGATAGTTATTGAGATATGTTAATTTATAATGTTTAAGTAAATAAAATAGGGGCAATAACTCTGAAATGACAAATCCCAGGGTTACCTGCCTTGTTGTAATGAGTTGCTCTTTTGATACTGAACAACTATTCCAAGTTTCAAATGGATACCTTTGATAGTTTTTGAGATATGTTAATTTATAATTTTTAAGTAAATAAAACAAGGGCAATAACTCTGAAATGACAAATCCCAGGGTTACCTGTCTTGTTGTAATGAGTTGCCCTTTTAATACTGAACAACTATTCCAAGTTTCAAATGGATACCTTTGATAGTTATTGAGAAATGGACTCTTACAAAAACCTTAAGCAAAAAACTTAACCGACGCAGACGCTGACGCAGACGCAGACGCTGACGCAGACGCAGACGACAGGGTGACGACAATAGCTCGACTTTTTGAAAAAGTCGAGCTAAAAATGGCTGTCGAACCGGCGTTGAAAGGAAGTCGCCATAAAAACAGCAGAGGGTCTACGGAATCAAATTAATAGATGTCAAACCTTTAGATTCCTATTAGAATATTCATAGCCGCAATCGATTTCGAAACAATTTACTTAAGTTCCGTGCTTGACGGAGTTTGTCGAAGTTTCCCGTAAAAAAGAACTTTCGATTTTGCGTACGTTTTCACACCTTTCATGAAATTGAGAAACACCGATCTTAATTGCGAATAAGTGTGAAAAGATGTGAAATGTTTGGACATAATTGATCAATTATGACCTTTTAATCCCGAGGCGGTCGTTTAATAAAACGAAAAGTGTTGTTTGGGACGGAAAAACACCGGTCGCTGGACGCGTTAGGCAAAAGTCGTTGAATACACTCAATTTATATAGTAAAAATGATCCGGCGGGATTCAAACCGGCCGCTTAACACAAAGGTCGCTAAATACACGTGGTCGCATCAGCAAGTTTGACTGTATTTTCTGTTTTCCATCATATGGTAATAAAGCAGGCTTAAAGTCAAGCAGTATGCACCTTAACCCTTTGAAGTCTAGTCCCGCATATAGGCGTCCTTTTCAAACAGTGTACATGTGAGTCGTACACTTGTTCTGTGCAAACAGTGAAGACCCAGATCAGAGGGCTCCGAACGGAGCCCTCTGATCAGGGTCTTCACTGTTTGTCATAATGCCAAACATTAACAAAAACAACCTTTAAAAGTCAGAAATGGACTACACTTAAATGGAAACTGGAATTGTCCATTTAAAGTTTCAGGGAGGAAAGAGTTAAGGGGCATTCTGCTTTACTTTCAACCTCAGCTTTAAATCATGTGGGTCACCTGTTTTTCAAAACAGTTTTTCGTCTGCAGAAATTGTTGTCTACTCATTACCCAGCCAGCACACCTATATCGGGCCGATGTCAGCTTAAGGTCGGAATATCGGAAGAGCCTGCAGACATCATGCCGATATAGGCACGCTGTAGGGCCGATATCGCATATTTTCTTTAAATGTTTCATTAAGGTTATAATGAAGCCATTTCAGCATCATGATGTAAGTTTATCAATAAACAAATAGCAGATAATGATCTACTTTGTTATTTTCTATATATCGTTTTGGAAATATCGGGTCGACATCGGACCGACATAATAATAAAATACACATTATTAGCAATATCGGCCCGACATAGGATCGATATTGGTGTGTTGTTGTAAATTTGTGTTAAACAATAAGACAGTTCAGTTGGCCTGCAAAAACAATTTTGTATGTGTGAGCAAACATTATTTTCATAATTGCATCCCATTTATATGTATCTCGGTTTTATTATATCGGCCCAACGTCGGCTAGATATAACTAGAACTATCACTAAAGGTGATTGATACCCCCACAGGAAACCTCCCTGTCACAAGGCGCCAATATAACGTAATATAACGTTTTGTTTGTTTAATTGATATTACTAATATATCGTTAATCCCAATATAACGCACGTGGAAAAAAGACGCAAATTCATACAACGTTAGAAAATGACATACCAAATAGCGCCCGATTCCAAGACAATGCTCGTGGAAAAATACGCGACTTCATATAATGTAAGAAAGTGACATACCAGATCGTGGAAAAGGAACACTGAACTAATCCAGAGAAAATCAAATAATCACATTTTATAATCGAGACAAAACTACTCTCAAAGGAAAAAAATTCACAACAGAAAAGGGAAATCACTCTACAAAACTAAACCGGAAGTTATTTATTCGTCCCATTACCTGAACGTAACTACCACCCGGTTACGTAGGATGAGTTATCTCCCTTCCTACTCACTTCTTAGTCAATGGAAATAATACAGGATTAGTTATCTCCCTTTCCACCAGAGTAACCGCTAAATGACCACTACATGACCTTTACCTTTGTCGGACATGACTCAAATTTTACATAACTCAAGAGCTTCTTGAGGTGAATGCACATACCAAATATAAAGTATCTATCTTAAGTAATCAAAAAGTTATGGCCAAGTTGAAACAGAAAGTGACAAATGCCCCCGAGGTGTTTTGTCACTGCAGTGTATTCATTTGGCTTTCAAGTAAAATCATATGCATACAGCAGGTTATAATTGTACTCCTTGTTGTTGTTGTGATTGAAATGTACAAAGAAACAAGCTTTTTCTAGATTTTTCAAATGCAATATCACCATAGCATCATGATGTCATCATGACGTCATGATGACATCACCATAGCATCATGATGTCATCATGACGTCATGATGACGTCGTCATAACAAGGTTTGTCATATGTCATATTGAGGAATTATTTCTAAATTTAGAAATGATCACATGATCAGAGTGTTATGGCCAGTTGGGATGAGTTATCTCCCTTCCTATTCACTTGACATAATATAGGATGAGTTATCTCCCTTTCCACCAGATGTGCATATTAAGGAACAAAATGTAAAGTTATAAATGGGCATAATTCTGTCAAATTTTGTGCAAGAGTTATGAAACCTGTCACTGAGTGTCCCCATATAACACTGATAATATATACCAAGTTTGAAAATGGTATTGTATATAGTTTTCAAGAAAAAGGCAAATGTCCCGAAAAAATGCGACGGACGGACGGACCGACGGACGGACAAGGCATTTCCTATATAGCCCCCACCACAAAGTGTTGGGGGTATAACCAGTCAGTGTTTTACCCTATTTCCAAGGGAGATAACTGCTAAAATCAAGAAAGGTCACTCTAGTTAACATTGCCGCCATTTTCTCCAAGTTCAAATGAAGATGCTTTGTGTAAACAAAGGAAATGAAATTTGCAACCAGTCTTCACCAATGCTAAGGTAATAGAATCTGTTTTAATTAGAAAATATATTTCAAGTGTTTAGAAAGTATCTAAAGGTATTTATCTGTGTCAGTTCTGTCAAAAAAGTTATTAAACAGATTTGTCACATATTTTCGCGACATGATCGATTTGAATTTTGAGATAGAAATTTCAGAGGTGCTGTTATTTTACTTTTGCACTAATATTGTAATCAGGTTAAGAATATGAATAGTTGAGTAAACTGATTTATATAATAAAATACAACTTTTTACCTTATAATTATGGATTGATTTTGGGGTTTAGGTAAAACGCTGACGCTTCGCTGACACTAGTTAAACTATGAACAGAAACGCTGACGGATGCGAGAAACGCTGACGCCGGTTAGATTATATAGTGATCAACGGGCCGTGACTTACCTGGATAAGGAGATAAGTATGGGTTGAGCTGTTATGTTAGCAAACAATTTTCATTCCGTATTCAATAGTATATAGATCTATGCAGAATGTAGTCAATAAAGTTTAATTATTTTTTTTATTTTTTTGCAGTTTCCTACGAAATATCAAGTTATAAGGTAATCTATAGTAAAATTTATTTACTTTTTAAATTAAAATTAAATTTTAAACAAAAATTTTAATTAAGCCATATCTATATATTTGAATCCTAGATGTTAAATTTGCCGAAATTGTATGCATTTTGCTCAATTTTTAAAAAAGTTTAATAAAAGGAATACGATTTAGAGAAAAACGGAGCTGACACTAGTTAAACTATGAACAGAAACGCTGACGGATGCGAGAAACGCTGACGCGGGTTAGATTATATAGTGGTCAACGGGCCGTGACTTACCTGGCAGAATACAAAAACGCTGGTACACTAGTTAAACTATGAACAGAAACGCTGACGGTTGCGAGAAACGCTGACGCCGGTTAGATTATATAGTGATCACCAGGCCGTAACGCTTGCGCTGGTTAGATTATTTAGCGAGGAAGACTTGCGAGCATTAAACTATGAACAAAAACGCTGACACTGGTTAGATTATATAGTGGTCAGCGGGCCGTGACTACCTGGTCAGCGCTCCGCTTCATTATTGATCAATTAATTATTTCTGAAAGCATTCGCTACACACATTTTTATTTTTTTAAAAAAACGTGTGTACCCAGGGCTTGGGAACGTGGACCCTGCTTTCATGAGCCCCATTTTTTGAAAACAAAAATTTAAGCCAAAAACATTACCTAAATGAAGCAGTGAAAAATCAGTAATAAAAAGTAACAGCAATTGAAGTAATTGAAGCGAGTAATTAAAGCCATTGTCCAAAAATTCGAAATGGTTAATAATGGCAAAGAATACAAAAAGTAGATCTATATAGGTAAAAGTACAAATTGGAAGTGTAAAAATCTCATAAGTATCAATTAATTCAAAATGATTATTCGTAACTGGCATAGAAATTAAAGTTATTTTAATTAATAAATGGCGAATAGGTTTATTTAAACGCGTGTCATTATGCAGCGGAATAGCAATTAAAGAAGTACTTATTTTTTTTTTATTTCTTGGCCGCGCCTTTGATGCGATTTTTGTCAAATTTAAAATTCTCTTTTTGCTTTGAGTTTCCATGCCTATTGATAATTTTGCCGCTACAATGTGATAGCATTCTGCAGTTGCTGGACAAGAGCAATTTTCTGTAGGAAAGAGAGTAACTGAATATTTTCTATCTTTTGACCCCTTAACCATAAAAGCACTCATCCCTGGTACAAGCACAACACCGCTATCACAAATAGTGTTAACGGCAAGAGACCTTTGTACCCTTATTTCATTTTCATTTTCTTTGGAATTTTCATCATGTATATTATTGTCTACAATTTCATTATTAATTGCTTCTGCATTGCGCTGACCTAAATTTGGCATTTCCTTTGCAAAAGCTTTAAGATTACCCCTTAACAGATCAATGATTTTATCTGGATGATATATGTTCTTAGGAAAATATACAGTCTCTGGGTCGCGTGCCGCATCCTTAAACTCAGGTTTTAAAGTCCGCTCGCTCTCGCCACAAAAACCAACATTTTGGGAAATGTCACATACTGATTCGTTGACATTAATATAGGGATTCTAAAATGATTTATAAATTTCGCTTTAAATTTGATTTTTTTTAATTGAAAAAAACATTAACGGGGTAATTTAAAATTAATAAATCATATCGCAAGTCTTCCTATAATGCCTGTTTACCTGGGTAAATCACGGCACGAAGACATCTATTTAATCTAATCCAGCTCTGTAAGAGATTTAAAACGATATAAATATCTATTGATATATTTAATTTTCTTTAATTTGACTGAATTATTAACTGAGTAATTCAATTTAAATGATTCAGTTCCCAGAAGGATAATAATTTATTAATAATTCATGTAATTCTAGGTCACGGCCCGCTGACCGCTATATACTCTAACCAGTGCCAGCGTTTTTGTTCATATTTTAATGCTCGCAAGCCTTCCTCGCTAAAAAGCGCCAGCGTTACGGCCTGGTGATCGCTATATAATCTAACCAGTGTCAGCGTTTTTGTTCATAGTTTAATGCTTGCAAGTCTTCCTCGCTAAATAATCTAACCAGCGCAAGCGTTACGGCCTGGTGATCACTATATAATCTAACCGGCGTCAGCGTTTCTCGCAACCGTCAGCGTTTCTGTTCATAGTTTAAGTAGTGTACCAGCGTTTTTGCATTCTGCCAGGTAAGTCACGGCCCGTTGACCAATATATAATCTAACCCGCGTCAGCGTTTCTCGCATCCGTCAGCGTTTCTGTCCATAGTTTAACTAGTGTCAGCTCCGTTTTTCTCTAAATCGTATTCCTTTTATTAAACTTTTTTAAAAATTGAGCAAAATGCATACAATTTCGGCAAATTTAACATCTAGGATTCAAATATATAGATATGGCTTAATTAAAATTTTTGTTTGAAATTTAATTTTAATTTAAAAAGTAAATAAATTTTACTATAGATTACCTTATAACTTGATATTTCGTAGGAAACTGCAAAAAAATAAAAAAATAATTAAACTTCATTGACTACATTCTGCATATATACTATTGAATACGGAATGAAAATTGCTTGCTAACATAACAGCTCAACCCATACTTATCTCCTTATCCAGGTAAGTCACGGCCCGTTGACCACTATATAATCTAACCGGCGTCAGCGTTTCTCGCATCCGTCAGCGTTTCTGTTCATAGTTTTACTAGTGTCAGCTCCGTTTTTCTCTAAATCGTATTCCTTTTATTAAACTTTTTTAAAAATTGAGCAAAATGCATACAATTTCGGCAAATTTAACATCTAGGATTCAAATATATAGATATGGCTTAATTAAAATTTTTGTTTAAAATTTAATTTTAATTTAAAAAGTAAATAAATTTTACTATAGATTACCTTATAAATTGATATTTCGTAGGAAACTGCAAAAAAATAAAAAAATAATTAAACTTTATTGACTACATTCTGCATAGATCTATATACTATTGAATACGGAATGAAAATTGTTTGCTAACATAACAGCTCAACCCATACTTATCTCCTTATCCAGGTAAGTCACGGCCCGTTGATCACTATATAATCTAACCGGCGTCAGCGTTTCTCGCATCCGTCAGCGTTTCTGTTCATAGTTTAACTAGTGTCAGCGAAGCGTCAGCGTTTTACCTAGACCCTTGATTTTTATGTGTTACTATTTTGAACAAAACATTGGAAACAATATTATACAAATTATAGAGGAAGTTCATTCTAGAGCCTGCTATAAGGCAGCATATAGCGATCATTTTGACCAGTTACACTGTTCTAAGTTAACACTTTGTAGGTAAATTTATAGTGATATACATGTAAGCCGAAATCGTATACTTTTATAGAATGCTGATATGAATTTAGGTGATGTATGATTATTAAATGCTTTCAATTATTTTTCTTACAGATCAATCTGTCACTAGTCGTTGGAAAGAGCACATTTGGCCGATACGGTAATGCGTCTCTGCTCACAGTTGCTGGGGAGCACATGTGTGAAGTAGTTTGACTGTTATGGCACGATAATCCAGAAACCATTTGGAATATTGAAAGCTGCTGTTAGAAGTAAGTGCAAAAGTCAGAAAGATCTCGAAGCAGTAATTAACTGCTCCTAGCTATGATATTTCTTGTCAGAACTCTTATTATTGTAGCCGGGTTGAGTCCATTGTAAATGGTGAGAGATTTGTGTAAGCGGTCCAGATAGCTTATATGGGAGAGTACGCTTGCCCGGTATTAAGCAACTTGGTCCCCGGGTTCGAGTCCCAGTCTGGATGCATATTTTTCCGACCATGTTACACATGTACCGTGATGTACGTAGTACTCGAGTTGAGATTATGGTTAAATGGTCAGAGCGGTCGGATGGCTCTGTCAGTACTGACAGTAGAGCAATTTAATGCCCAGTAAGCGAGGGGTTTGCATATTTCTCTTACCAATTAATACATTGATTTTGGCCCCAACTTAAATAACCCGCATAATTGATATGTAAGATGTAATTCGCAAAGTGTACAAAGATAATAAAAAGAAACTCGAGTAGTGTTCTTGATGTAGTTAAAGAATTCGGGACAAATTCTTGTATATAGCTAGAGGATTGATGTGTAGCAGATCTGTCTGCGTTTAATATATGGTCAGGTGAGAGATTTGAGCAAGCGGTCAGAAGGCTCAGTCGGTAGAAAACTCACCCTGTAAGTGAGGGGTCTGTGTTTGAGTCAAGGCCTTGTTGCATAGTTTTCTCATCATGTTACACACATTCGGTAACAATCTTATGTTTTGAGGATAGAGTTTCTAGAATAACTTTAGTGATCAGTGTATTTTTTTTATTAAATCTACAAACAAAACCTGACAGTTATGTCATTTTGTAAATACAGTAAAACCTCTCTATAACGGCCACTAAAACGAAGGCTAATTTATTGAATAAAAGACAGGTGACAGCTTAAAGCAAGATGACAGTGAAACAGAAAGCTCCTATAGGAGCTTTCTGTTTTACTGTCACCTTGCTTTAAGCAGTCACCTGTCGTAAACATCTAATATTTAACACAATTTGGTGGCCGTAATAGAGAGGTTCTACTGTACTAGGAAAATATATCAACCCCTGCGAAACCAAGTTCTTGATTTTAAGAACTGTTCTTGAACAGTTCAAGAACATCAAGAACTGTTCTTGAACTGTTCTTAACTAAAAATGTACTGTGTTCTTGAACTGCAGTTCTTGAACTGTTGAAACTGTTCTTGAACTATTTAAGAACAGGTCAAGAACTGCTTAAGTTCTAAAACTGTTCTTGAAAAGTTCAAGAACAGTTTCAAGAGCAGTTCAAGAACAAAAGTGTTCTTAACATGTTCTTAATGTGTTCTTGACAAGATTTAAGAACGTTTTAAGGACAGATCAAGAACAGATGTGTTCTTAAAATGCTCTTAATGTGTTCTTGACAAGAATTAAGAACATTTTAAGAACAGCTCAAGAACAGATGTGTTCTTAAAATGCTCTTAATGTGTTTTTGATTATATTAAAGAACATTTTAAGAACAGATCAAGAACAGACAAAGGGGAATAACTCAAAACATGTTGATGCCAATCAATAATAAACCCTTTTAAATGGCACTTTCTCTCATCAAACTCTGTTCATATATGAAATTTCATTCCATTAGCATCAGTAGAACTTGAGTTATCTGCAGGCTAAGAACAAATGACAAAGGGAAATAACTCCCTAAATATTGATACAAGAGTTATAACCCTTGCAAATGGCACTTCCTCTGATCAAGTTCTTTCCAAACATGAAATTTCATTTCCCTAGCATCAGCTAAGAATTGGAGATATCTTCTGGACAAAAAGTGTGACAGACAGACTATCTGTAATATGTGCTATAATTGTAAGTTTCACAAAACAGTGAATATTATGACACCTGATATATCCACAGTCATCAAGGGCACAGATCAAAGTTTTCTGTCTATCTATACTTTAAAATGTAAATATGGCAAAAATTAAAGACTCCAAACCAGTTCAAACTCCTGAAAACAGGTTTATGGTAAGTTACATAGCTTACATTTATACATTTTTATCATGAGCATAATATATTTTTGATATTTACATGCTAGGTTAGCGTTACCGGTCGCCAAAATCGCCATTGGCGATTACTTTTTACCGTCGGCGACTAAAAATTCATTTCATCAATTTTGGCGATTGAAAATTTTGGACAGTCAAAAAAATGAAAATCGGTAAATTTAGTCGCCACTCGCCAGTCATTGCGATTATCCAAGACGCTAGCAGTTAGTAACACTATTCTTATCAGTTTGCTAATTAATCCGTGGGGTAATTGGGTGCCTCTCAGCAGGGGACAGTGATCTGCGTACCTCTGATTACGCTGTGCCCCTGAGGCAGGGATTACAATACCGTCACATGTCAACTGACAGCCATTTTACAACGGTGTCAATACAATCGGAACACCTTGCCTATTATCCTTATGAATAAGCCAAGCAATTACGATAACCTATCATAGCCTCTCGCAGCTTTACGTAATTCATAATTTATACTCGGAGGTTGTCGGCATTTGCCGGTAAGTGACGATTATTATCAAACAAAGCTTCCACTATATCGTGAATTTCCATACTCAACGTGCGAGTTGACGTTTATTGTTTGTAGCAATGAAAATGCCACGCCCACAATTAATAATGGGTTCTGTGCCTTATGAAATCAAATGAAATCAAATTCGATCAAACCTATTTCACGTACAATTATCACGTAGATCTATTTGTTTGAAATACGAGTGTTATATATTTTCCCGAAATATCGCTGTGTTGGTAACTTCAAAGTTAGCGTGAATGTTTTTGTTACCTTTTCATCCGTTTCCTTCAATCGTGTACGTACATTTTGTCATCAGTTTTCGCGAATTAACGATAGCAGCATTTTTCAATAGAAATAATATTCTACTTAAAGTTTAAATGTATCCCGGGACCCGACCAATATGAAAGAAAGTATAGCAGAAGAAATAATAATGATAATCCGATTTTATGGTTTATTTAAACATTTTAGTCACGTTGTACATCCGTGATTGGGCAAAACATAGTTTTCTCTAAATTATTATAGATCTTCATCTAGCAGACAGAAATAAAAGATATAGATCTAATCAAAAGATTTAAGAGGAAATACAAATGACATTCAGCATTTCTGTACAAAAAGTATCTACATAAATTTTCTTTTTCAAATTCTGATAAAATGATAATTTAATGCTATATGCAGAGCTATATAAGAGGAGTTGTTGGAAATGTGTATTATGTACTGTAGGTTAAATAATTTTCTTTATTTCTGTCACACCCTGTAATGTATTATATCTATTTCAGTGTTTGAGATATAAGATCTATACATATCAGTACTTCTTTTATCTACAGCTTAAAAATGGCAAGGATTTCTTTTTTGTCATATTCGCCAAATTTTCATGTAGCCCCCTCTCCCTCTTTATGTATATAATGTTAGCGATGCAAAAAATTTGGCTACTAAAATTTTTTGGCTGGCTGAGCTATAGATAAAAGGAGTTGTTGGAAATGTTGGTAAAGTAATTTTCTTTATTTCTCTGTCATTGTTGTAACTGTGTTTTGTTTAACTTAATTTGCTTTCAAATGACAACATAGATCTAGTTTATGAATTTTATAGGGACAAGTTACAAAAAAAGTCTGGTAAATTCAAATTGAGGCTAATTTAGATAAAAAATATTCAGAAAAAATTACCTAAATATAATCCAAGAAATGCCTCAGAAGCCACCTCCTGCAATGTAGATTTTAAATTTTTCCGTACCCCCACCAATGAGAGGGGGATACCCCCTCTCATACTCTCCCCCCTCATGCCTTCGGCACTCGGCGCTCAATATTTTCCCCAACAAATTTTGGCTACTAAAATTTTTTGGCTGGCGCCAACCTAGACATGACACAACTAAAAGCATGTGGTACCCCACCCACTAGTAGTTTACTATGACACAAGTATTATTACACATGATTTGTATGCCTTTGCAAGCAAAGCACTAATGCCAGTTTAGTTAAAAGTATTTCTGTTATTGGAGCTTATTAGTTTTTAACTTGACTTAGTATTAATTTGGAAATATGATGTTAAGGAAAGTTGAAGGATAATATGTTCTTGAACATTTCAAGAAAATGTTCTTGAACAGTCATGTTCTTGAACATTTCAAGAACTATGTTCTTGAACATTTCAAGAACTGTGCTTAAACAGTTCTTGAACTTTAAATGAGACAATGTTCTTGAATTCCTCATGTTCAAGAACAGTTCTTGAACCAAATGAATCAAGAACTGTTCATGAACAAACAGTTCTTGAATTGTTCATGAACAAATAGTTCTTGAACTGTTCTTAAACGAATTGTTCTTGAACTGTTCTTGAACAAAAGTTCTTAAAAATTTGTCTCATTTAACGTTCAAGAACAGTTCCTGAACAGTTCTTGAACAGAATGACAGGAACTGTTCTTGAACTGTTCATGAACAAATAGTTCTTGAACTGTTCTTAAACGAATGGTTCTTGAACTGTTCTTGAACAAAAAGTTCTTAAAAATTTGTCTCATTTAACGTTCAAGAAAAGTTCCTGAACAGTTCTTGAACCGTTTAAGCACAGTTCAAGAACAATTCTTGAACATTATTCCAGAACAGTTCAGGAACATTTCTTGAACTGTTCTTGAAATTCTCGCAGGGGATACCGGTACATAAACAATCAATCGCAGCAATAAACAGTGCCTCTGCCCCCAATCGTGACAGGGCTCCAGATTAGTCGAGGGAGTAAACTGAACAAATCCAACATTTTCTTACTCATTACAGCACCAAATCTTATGGTGTTGCTACTCTTTAGAACTATTTCATCGAGACGATTCTAATTAACTATAACACCATATATGCTTTAATGCAGAAATAAGATTTAGGTTTAGAAATACTTCCTTTATCTGAAGCTCTGTTTGCATTTGCTCCTAAACATAATACAGTCGAACTTCGATATCTCGAACACGTTTAACTAGAACTATCCGATAGTTTGATATATGAACTGCATTATTTCATGCTCAGTTAAGTCGAAGATACCCATATTTCAAAGTTAAAACGTGGCTTAGCCACATTTTAACTTTGAAATACGGGTATGCTCGACAAAACCGACTTCGAGATATATCGAAGTTCGACTGTACATGTAATATAACTCAAATTGTTTTTAAAAAATCATGAATTCTGGTAATACTTTATATAATGCTTTCATATTTTCAGTAGCTGTCCAGAAACAATTCAACGGAAGGAATAATTCCAGAGTAGAGTTTGTTGTTAGGTAGTAGCCGAGGACCGCAAGTGATCCAGAAATAATTAAAGGGAATGACTAATGCCGGAGTAGAGTTCGTTTTTAGGAAGTGACTGAGGACTGCAAGTGATCCAGAAATAATTCAACGGAATGAATGACTAATGCCGGAGTAGAGTTTGTTATTAGGAAGTGACTGAGGACTGCAAGTGATCCAGAAGTAATTCAACCGAATGACTAATGCTGGAGTAGAATTTGTTTTTATGTAGTGGCTGAGGACCGCAATTGATCCAGATCGAAATAATTCAACGGAACGACTAATGCCAAATAGTGTTTATTTCTGTTAGGTAGTGCCTGAGGACCGCAAGTGATCCAGAAATAATTCAACGGAATGACTAATGACGGAGTAGAGTTTGTTGTTGTTAGGTAGTGACTGAGGACCGCAAGTGATCCAGATAGTTCAACGGAACGACTAATGCAGGTGGTCTATCCTGAAAAAAGACTTTCAAACAATTTGGAATTCAGATGAGACGCCAAGTTACTTAGCATTACATCTGGATCCCAACTGTTTGCATATGTACTTTTCATACCTATCCGTTCAAAGCTAGATATGTACATGTATATACATGTATACAGAAGTTTCTAATCTGGGTTTACATTGTTTTACTTTGAAAACAAACTCAATGTGCTGCACAAGCCACAAAGTATTTCAACATACACTGTAATTTTTTGTTAATCGTGGAAACATTCACCTAATGTGTATATTTAAAGCATTTGTAGTAATGAAAAAATACAGTTTGTGAAAGATTAACACCCAAACTCTTTCATAATACATGTATGTTAAATTTATGTTTTGAAAAAGAAATCTATTTAAGGTTGAGGACTCCTAATGAGTTTGGACTGGTATCAGTACGCTACCGAGATGGATTGGCCATTCTCGTCACCTGTCGGCCCGTACCGAACTGTGCTATTTAAGCATAGTTTGGAATGTACCGTAATGTGGCGAACAGGGCGAACAGGATCGATCGCTACATACATAGCATGTCGATTTCTGTCTGATCTCGTTAGGTGTGATCAACCGTAACCCTTTAACTGCTTCAAAACTCTGTGCATGCACAAGTTCTCTAGTCATTTGACTTTAAAACCTTTTTGCTCCAAGTTAGGTATAGATATTGGGTGAGTGTCAAACGGCTTGGATCTTGATTAGGCGCTGAGTAAATTGGCATCTCATCAGGAGTGAGGTTCCAAGCTGATTGAATATGATACTAATATATGTAATGACATGATGCTGGTAAAGGGTCAAGCTACATACATGTATCTTAAGGTACTTCGCATATGCGCGTAGTTTCCATACGATTGTTATGAAAATTGTCATGAAGAATGATAATAGCCTAAGAAACAATGTGTGTAAATATAGGCAAAATTTATCGTGTGGTTTGTCTTTAAGGTCTTTTTTCTGACAAAAACCTAGAATTTTGATGATTTTATTTTTCTTAAAAATGAATAAAGCTAATGACTATAATTCTCGCCCAATAAGTAGTCCACACCATTCATTACAAGAAAAGCTAAAAACATTTTGAATAAAGGTGTTCAGAAAGATGTTATCAGCTATTTAAATTTTGCAAAATGCTAAAAAATTGAATTACAAAAAACTGACTCATTAAATGTATATTTGTTTTCATTTTATTCAAATATATGGTTGATGAACTAGTCAGTCTGAAAAAATTAGAAAATTTTACAGTCAGGATTTGTTGTAATAACATATTTTCTTATTAAAATGTGGGATATTTGTTGTTTAGATACAGTTACCTACCTTAGAATTAAAACTTTGTCATTAAAATGCATTATTATTTATTCATGGACTTGCATACAAGGTTTATTATATTGTTTGAACATAATTATAATGGGCAAAATATCGATCTTGAAAAGGTTAGCGTATTGATAAGCTTCAAGGTGTGGCTTTATAGTTCGATCAATTCGTTTACATGTATACCGATTTAATTGACTTGTAAGTCATTAAACTAAAACGTACAGGTAAGTGGACATATACTTGGACCGTAAACATCACTAGTACTAATCAACGAAGACTAAACATAACATTCTCTTGATTACTGCGTTATGGATTGACAAGTCAATAAATCGGACACTAAAAAAAAATATTTGGATCGGATGGGTCTCGAACCTATGACCTTTGGATTGCTAGTCAACCACTATATAGTCAACCACTATACTAACTGCGCTATGAAGGATTATACTAATTTATATCAACATTTCCTTTATATAAATTTTCTAGTATAAACACGTACGAAAAAAGTCTGTGTCGTCCAGACGCATATCCGCTCGCCCGCAAGACCGACTTCCGGTAGCGAAAGGCCTTAAGTTGTATGTATGTAAGTTTTTTAAGATGTGAAAAGTAAATAAAAGTAGTTATATAACATTGTGTTGGTTATAGAAAGTAAACCTTGCATGGATGTACATCTAGCATCATGATGAAAAGGACTTTGGGGCTTTTTTATCATTATATGCTAAGAAATTAATTTGGATGGAAATAAATAAAAAAATATATTGCCCTAAAAATGGATTTCTAAATTTCTTTGCAAAACAAGGTCAGAGTGTCAAACAGTTTGGATCCTGATGAGTGATGAGACCCCCATAACGCTGCAACTGATCAGGATCCAAACAGTTTGCAAAGGTACGTAGTCACTATGGCACATATATTCACCGATAGATCTAGCAGGCAAAGCGTAAAGTGTTGAAATGCAAATTTAAGGTTGCCTGTATAAATATGTGAACGGCTAAAATAATAAAAAAATAAAGAAAACAAATGATTTTTTTGCTCTTTGGACGTTAAGTGATGTCGTACATAAAAAGTCAAGCAACCAGACAATAACCAGGTTTGTAAAAGGTCTAGCTATAATTATTTTGTGTTCAATTACATTAAGTCATTAAAGAAATTTCCTCAGTCCTTGGATTGACTCCCCCCACCCCATTGTTCTTGACTGGTGTGAAAGTAGCTGTAAAACTAAAAGCATGCAGCATAAGCTTTACCAATCTTAGTAATACCTGGTGAGGCCAACTAGAGGTTTTTCAATGGTTATTTCTAACCAATAGGGGTGTAACAATTCGCCGAAACCCGCATCGCAGTTTATCGCAATACGGAGAAATCGAATCGCAATACATTGCAATATACCGTGTAAGTATGGAACAAGCATCTGCCATCGTGTTTACTGTATTACTCTTGTTCAACCAGGCCCTTGATTCGCTGCTTGTTTCTTAATAAGAGCGTCTCGTTGAGCGAGATTAAACGGAAACGAAATAGTACTGTTACACCGGCTAGGGATATGGATAAAACACCGGACTGCGTATACTACGCGTTGTTTCGAAAACAATTCCGCGAAGCAAAAGTAAGTTTGTCCATTCTTTTACCGTTTTTAAATAAGGCAAAGAAAATCGGTTTTTCTGAATCTGAACCGCGGGGCAATATTATTCAGCTCACACCGCAATATATCGGTACACCGCCGAATCGTTACACCCCTACTAACCAAACTATAAATTATAAAAGTCTGGCCTCACATGAGACACCTCAATGGTTCTTTGCTATAGGTATGTACACAAGACGCATGCTTTTTGCAAGGAATCTGCCTGACTAGGCGTTATCACCGAAAGTAGGTCAGGAAAAGACCACCCGTAACTGGGTCAAGAGGTCCTGAGGTACAAGTACATCTACATCAAAATAGATACGCTGAACTGAACACAGACATAAAATACATAAGAAAGGGACAGAAAAAAGGACAGGGACAAGAAAACTGAAGAAATTCATGAATGTAGACAAACTTACAAAATGAGAAAAGGATAAAGTTATTTACTTACACAATCGCCTTTGACTTGGCCTTAAACATCTCTGTGTTGTTGTGATCAGCTTTCAGTCAAGTCTATAGTTAACTTCTTTACGCCAGTTTCCAATTTATTGTTGTTATTTTATTTATTTTTCTGTCAATAATTGATGCTGAGTGATGCCATTTTCACGCTGTAACCAAGGACATCTGAGATGAGGACTGTCTCACGAAATATTATGAAACCAGTTCTTGTTTTAACTAAATATATCGGTTACCAGTCTTGAGTAAGATACATATCGTCCAAACGCTTAACACTCTATTCACATTATAAATGAAAGAACGTTCAAGCGTCTCTGTGCATAGAAGACATGTATAAACCGCGGACATTTGAATTCACCGGTAGTATTTTTAAACCCTTTGCCTGCTGAATCAGTGCTGATCGCGACTTTACTCATTTTGCAAACATTTTAGATCCAGATTAGACGCAGAGTAACGCGGCACCTGATCTGGATCCAATTTGACTGTTTGACACTCGTCTTTAGGTTTCTTAACGTAACAACAGAGACTTTTAAAGTCTCTGGTAACAATCTAAATTTAACAAATTTTGCAGATGACAATTTCGAAGCAGACGATATCTGTTCAAGCGCCAAAACTGGTCAAGGCTACCGTATTTGAAATAGAAACAGTCAACCCCCTTTATAACGACATTTATAATGTCATACATTCGACATACATGTAATATGTAATAAGCACAGCCTACAAGCGAGCGATGGAAGCTGTCGAAAGTAAAGAACAAATACCCCATTACCCCATAGCCTGAAAGGCTGAAATGTGATGGTAACGGGTCAAATCGGCCCAAAACCAAATCGGACCCCGAGTCAAATCGGCCAAAAACCAAATCGGACTGGGTCAAATCGGACCGGGTAAAATCGGCCCATTTTTAGCTCACCTGAGCCAAAGACTCAATGTGAGCTATTGGGAAGACCCTGTGTCCGTCGTCGTTAACAATTGCTTCTTGAAAATGACATCTCCTCCTACACCGCTTGACAGAATTCAACCAAACTTTACAGAAATGTTCCTTGGATGTTTCCTAAGGAAATCTTTAAAAATCTTCTTTTCAAAAACTACACGGGCCAGAATTTAGATATTTAGCACATAGCATCATCTACAGGTCCTCTATCAAGTATGTTCAAATTATGTCCCCGGTGTCAAAATTGGCCCCGCCCCGGGGTTCAACGTTTTACATAGAGTTAGATAGTGAAATTTTCAAACGTCTTCTCCTCTGAAACTAATATGCCCAGAGCTTTGATATTTGGCATGGTCACACGTCTAGATGTCCTATACCAATATTGTTCAAGTGGTTCTGGTCGGTTGCATATCTAGGTCACAGGAGCTAAAAATAGAATTTTTTCAATTAAAACTTAAAAAATCTTCTTGTCTAAAAAAACAAGGAACAGAGCCAGGGACGTTAGAGATTTAATCTATGTCTCTGCCAGAGCTTAGATATTTGCAGGGCTGCCATATATTGATAAAAAATCCTAAGATTTCAAAATTTTCAATTTTTCAAGCGCGATTTTCCGAATTATACCTTTTACCCATAGTCTGTTTTTAGTTGTTAAGACACGTGATGCTTAAAGCAGGTTATAAGTAAAACAGAATGCGCCTTAAGGCTCATTCTGCTTTACTTTCAGCCTGCTTTAAGCTAACATGTACTGGAAAAAAAATCCGAAGAAATTTAGGAAAAATCCGGAGAAATGGCAGCCCTGTATTTGGCAAATAGCATTGCCTACAGGTCCTCTATCAAGTTTATTCAAATTATGCCCCTGGGGTCAAAATTGGTCCAACCCCGGGGTCACAATTTTACAAAGAGTTATATAGTGAAAATTTCAAACGTCTTCTTCTCTGACACTAATATGGGCAGAGCTTTGATATTTGGTATGCTTCCACTTCTAAATATGCTTTACGTATTTTGTTCAAATGGTTCCGGTCTGTTACATATCTAGGTCACAGGAGCTAAAAGTAGATTTTTTCTATAAAAACTTAATAAAAAAAAATCTCCTAAAAAAACTAGAGAATCTACAAGCACAAAATATAACAGAAATAAAAAAAGACTCCAAAATAAAAAGTCACAAAATCGTAACAAAAAATAAAAAGGACATGAAACAGGGCTGCCATTTCTCCGGATTTTTCCTAAATCTTCGGATTTGTTTTCTAGAACTGTTCAACATGGTAGTTTAAAGCAGGCTGAAAGTAAAGCAGAATGCGCCATAAGGCGCATTCTGCTTTACTACCAGCCTGCTTTAAGTAGTCACGTGTCAACAAAACTAGAAACAGCCTATGGGGTAAAGGTACGATTCGTAAATTCGCAATTGAAAAATGCAAATTTCGAAATCTTATCATTTTTCATGTCAAATTATGGCAGCCCTGATGAAAGGATAATTTTATTCACAGCACTTATCACAAACAAGAGTTGTCAGAGAGACAACAAAGCTCGCCATCGGCACCTTTAGAAACTTAAAAGCACACTCAAGGTCACAGAGGTCAACCTTTTTGCCTGCATGGAAAGGTCTTGTCCATATACACTGGCAAATCAAATATGAAAATAACTGCTCAAGGGACATAGGAATTATAAGCATTTTAGAAACCTAAACGAAGATTTCGAAACCTAAAACCTTTCGCGACCTTAGTTCAAGGTCAAGGACACTGGGCTAATTTTTTTGCATGCATGAAATGATCGTGTCCATATACACATGCATGCCAAATATGAAAGAAATATCTCAATGGATATATGAGTTAAAAGAAATTTTGAGAAACCTAAACGCAGACTTTGAAACCTAAACGCGGGTCCTTAGTTCAAGGTCAAGGTCAGAGGGCTCAAACAGTTTGCATGCAAGGAAAGATGTTGTCCATATACACATGCAAACTGAATATGAAAGGAATATTTCAATGGACATAGGAGAAATAAAAATTTTGAAAAACCAAAACACAGATTTCGAAAACTAAACATTGGCCCTAAGTTCAAAGTCAAGGTCACAGGGGTCTAAATTTTGCAGTGCCTGGAAAGGTCTTGTCCATATACACACATAAACCAACTATGAAAGCAATACCTCAAGGGACATAGAAGTAAAAGGCATTTTTCAAAACCTAAACACAGGCCCTAAGTTCAAGGTCACAAGGGTCCAAATTTATCTGTGCATGGAAAGGTCTTGTCCATATACACACACATACCAACTATGAAAGCATTACCTCAAAGGATATTGAAGTTAAATGGATTTTCGAAACTTAAACGCAGATTTCGAAACCTAAACACAGGCTCTTTGTTCAAGGTTAAGGTCACAGGGGTCTAACTTTTTCTGTGCATCGAAAGGTCATGTCCATATACACATACATACCAACTATGAAAGCAATACCTCAAAGGACATAGAAGTTAAAGGCATTTTTCTAAACCTAAACACATGCCCTAAGTTCAAGGTCAAGGTCACAGGGGTCTAAATTGTTCTGTGCATGTAAAGGTCTTGTCCATATACACATACATACCAACTATGAAAGCAATACCTCAAGGGACATAGAAGTTAAAGGCATTTTTCGAAACCTAAATGCAGATTTCGAAACCTAAACACAGGCCCTTAGTTCAAGGTCAAGGTCACAGGAGTCTAAATTTTTCTGTGCATGGAAGGTCTTGTCCATACACACACACATACCAACTATGGAAGCAATACCTCAAGGGACATAGAAGTTAAAGTCATTTTTCGAAACTTAAACGCAGATTTCGAAACCTAAACACAGGCCCTAAGTTCAAGGTCAAGGTCACAGGGGTCTAAATTTTTCTGAGCATGGAAAGGTCTTGTATACATACAAACACATAAAGACTATGGAAGCAATACCTTAAGGCATATAGAAGTTAAAGGCATTTTTCAAAACCTAAACGCAGATTTCGAAACCTAAACACAGGCCATAAGTTCAAGGTCAAGGTCACAGGGGTAAAAAAAATTCTGTGCATGGAAAGGTCATGTCCATATACACACACATACCAACTATAAAAGCAATTCCTCACAGGACATAGAAGTTAAAGGCATTTTTCTAAACCTAAACACAGATTTCGAAACCTAAACACAGGCCCTAAGTTCAAGGTCAAGGTCACGCGGGTAAAAAAAAAATTTTCTGTGCATGGAAAGGTCTTGTCCATATACACACACATACCAACTATTGAAGCAATACCTCAAGGGACATAGAAATTAAAGGCATTTTTCAAAACCTAAACGCAGATTTTGAAACCTAAACGCAGGCCCTAAGTTCTAGGTCAATGTCACAGGGGTCAAAAATTTTCTGTGCATGGAAAGGTCTTGTCCATATACACACACATACCAACTATTGAAGCAATACCTCAAGGGACATAGAAATTAAAGGCATTTTTCAAAACCTAAACGCAGATTTTGAAACCTAAACGCAGGCCCTAAGTTCAAGGTCAAGGTCACAGGGGTCAAACATTTTCTGTGCATGGAAAGGTCTTGTCCATATACACACACATACCAACTCTTGAAGCAATACCTCAAAGGATATAGAAGTTAAAGGCATTTTTCTAAACTTAAACACAGATTTCGAAACCTAAACGCAGGCCTTAGTTCAAGGTCAAGGTCACAGGGGTAAAAAATGTTCTGTTCATGGAAAGGTCTTGTCCATATACACACACATACCAACTATTGAAGCAATACCTCAAAGGATATAGGAGTTAAAGGCATTTTTCAAAACCTAAACGCAGATTTCGAAACTTAAAGGCAGGCCCTAAGTTCAAGGTCAAGGTCACAGGGGTCTGAATTTTTCTGTGCATGGAAAGGTCTTGTCTATATACACACACATACCAACTATGGAAGCAATACCTCAAGGGACATAGAAGTTTAAAGGTATTTTTCGAAACCTAAACGCAGATTTCGAAACCTAAACGCAGGCCCTAAGTTCAAGGTCAAGGGGTCTAAATTTTTCTGTGCATGGAAAGGTCTTGTCCATATACACACACATACCAACTATGGAAGCAATACCTCAAGGGACATAGAAGTTTAAAGGTATTTTTCGAAACCTAAACGCAGATTTCGAAACCTAAACACAGGCCCTAAGTTCAAGGTCAAGGTCACAGGGGTCTAAATTTTTCTGTGCATGGAAAGGTCTTGTCCATATACACACACATACCAACTATGGAAGCAATACCTCAAGGGACATAGAAGTTTAAAGGTATTTTTCGAAACCTAAACGCAGATTTCGAAACCTAAACGCAGGCCCTAAGTTCAAGGTCAATGTCACAGGGGTCTAAATGTTTCTGTGCATGGAAAGGTCTTGTCCATATACACACACATACCATTTATGGAAGCAATACCTCAAGGGACATAGAAGTTTAAAGGCATTTTTCGAAACCTAAACGCAGATTTCGAAACCTAAACGCAGGCCCTAAGTTCAAGGTCAAGGTCACAGGGGTCAACATCTTTCTGTGCATGGAAAGGTCTTGTCCATATACACACACATACCAACTATGAAAGCAATACCTCAAGGGACATAGAAGTTATAGACATTTTCTTAAAATTGTTTACGCCGTTCACGACGACGCCGACGACAACGATGACGACGACGATGACTACACCGGGGGTATTGCAATAGCTCGTCATGTACTACGTACAGGCGAGCTAAAAAGTTTCAAATAAAACAGTTTATATCCAATATGTTCTCTCTGGATACAAATGGTCTTCATACACCTTTGTCTTATCATATGCCGAAGTTATGACACTTCTATGATACTGCAGCGGTCCGCGTTGAACTCGTTTGTACTTCCACACAAAAGCCTATGACCGACAAAAACCGCCCAAGACTGGAGTCACCTAAAAATTAACAGACAATGCTGATTTTATTTTTCGTTATTTAAAATGAAACAAAAAAGTGTCATGTTGAAATGACTAGAATTATTACGACGTAAATCTTCCATTAAAGCTAGAATGTCGCCCAAATGCATGTTTGAATCGCGCAATTTCTTATATAAGAACATTTTCTATGTATCAAAACTAAGCGAAATCCGTTGTCAGGTGCCTGAAACATGCCGCCCTTTCTTTAAGAACCATACATGAATGTGCCGATTTCTTATCGAGATGGTTGAAAAAATAAGCTTTTTGTTTACATAACAAATCTTCGTGTCGGCTTCCGATAATTTCCGCATGGTCGAATAAGAGTCACGTGATCGATTTGATTTTTCTGACTTGTCTGTGTTACTTTAGAACAGAATAGTTAATAATGGTAAATAGGTAACAGTGGAGAAAACGTTATTCTTTCCCGTTTAAAACGCAAACGAAACGCAAACGCATCACAATAAAACGCATAAAAACACAACCTTTAGACAATTATGACCATTCATGTTAGTCTGAGTTGCAAACAGTTTGGTGCCTGATCAGACGCCGGGTTACCAAACTGTTTGCAATTGAAATCATGGTTTTAGCGCAAGCGCGTTTATTGGGAAAGAATAATATATTCTCCACTGTAAGGAAGGTAACATCGAATACATAGTCGTACACATTCCTACTTGAGATAAGTGTGATCATCGTGCAGCACGAGAACGCTGCGCTAACTTTACTGATATTTTATTCTTTCAAATTAAACGCATTTATAAAAACAAATATTGTTACCATTGCAAACAGGTTGGAGCCAGATCTGACACCAGGCTCCAACATGTTTGCTTCTCAGATTAAAAAAATAGTTAAAATTTCTAAAAGTAAATTTCCACAGTGTAGTGAATTGCGTTTGCGTTTAAACCGGAAAGACAAATGTATTCTCTACTGTATATTGCGCACAATAAATACAGCTACATGTATCAATGTCTCTTGCTGAATGTACGGAATACTCATCCCTTTTAAAGTTTTAGAATGTTCCAATCTAAAAATAACTGTGCCAAGTCAGAAGAAAACACTATGAAAACATCTTTACCGGGCGCAAGCCGAACGAACTCGGAAAATCTCCGCCGTTGATCGGATGTCAACAAACCGATTTAAAAATCGACTTCTTTCCACCAAATTCATGGGTTTGTAAGCAATGTTGCCTCCATATACATAGCGGATTACTTCTTTTTAAATATGTTTAGATTACGTATGTGCCTGAATGTTCAGGTTTGAAAAATGCGCTATGTTAGCTTACATACTGCCTTTAAGCAATATCAACAGTACAATGAGTGCATGTCAATCAAAATAAACCCCGCCTTCATTTGTTCAGACGCTTGAAAAGCAGACAGAAGGTTCTACAAAAGAATATCCCAATGGTATAACCTAATTACGCAGTTTTCTAGACTGCACATAAAAATGTACACGCATTTACTATAAACATATTACTGATTTATTTACTTCTTTCTGTTTTGAAAATGTCTAATTAACCTTTAAGTTAGTGAAATATAATTCTTGATGTTCTTATTAAAGAGGTGTTATGTAAACTTTGATACTTGTCCGAAACAATGCAGCCCATGCTACCCTGTTGATCCAGGCAAACTGTGACAGCCGTTATCAAAACAAAGACCTTTAATCGGCGACAAAATACACCACATCAATTACACGCATGTTGTTTTAACTGGTGTCATAGGCACTCCACCCACGCATTTATCGCTGTGTTACGATGGGGACCATGGGTATTAACGGTAATTATGTAACAGTTTGACCGCTACCTGTATCTTCATGCAGATGATGAAATAATCGTTTAGGTTCTGCGCTAGTATTGAAATTTGAGTGACTTTGGTATATTTATTTAAGTCAAATAATGCGAAATACCAAACTCACAAGTTCGTTTAGAGATATTCGGATACTAAATTAATATTGTCGATAAGGTTTGACCTGACGGTTCATGCATATTCCGTCTTTTTCCGTAAGTTATTCGTTAGCTTCCGAAAACAACTACAGTGTATTGAGATTAGACAATTCAACGGTGACTCGAACTGGAATAGTGTTATCGGTTATAGATAAATACAGTCGGTGATGGCTCAGTGGTAAGGTCGCCGCGTTACCAAGGTAAGGGTATTGGGTTCGATCCCCGGTAGAGTTTTGTATTATTTATTGAATATGTACATGTATTTTTTTTAAAAATGCGGATAGACGAATGCAAACCATGACATTCATGCAATTGCATGTACATGTATATGAAATAGAGTACAGTGCTACTTGCCTAGGAAAACTTGGCTAGAAAACTGGTCCAAAGAACACCACGTTATGCAAAACACTCCCAGAAAGCACTATGCGTTACTTTTGTATTTCGTCAAGCATCAAAAGGCATCAGGCAGCAGGCCGTTTTTCAAAAAAATTGCTGAATGACTTATTTTAGTATCGTTTAAGGCATACTAAACTTTTAATTTTTTACTATTTAAAAAATATTTACAGCCGAAGTTTACAAAACAGTACCGAGAATCGAACCCATGACCCTTCCACAACGAGTCATTAACGCTATCCATTCAGCTATTGCAACACAGTGACTTTTGGTATCGGCTAAGGTATATATCAATAAAGTATCCGGAAACTCCCGATTGTACCACCGATTGTACCAACGAAAGCTGACGGAAAGTGATGACCGTCAGGTCAAACCTTATTGATAATATCCGGATATTCGGTGCTATACGGATATCCGGATATCCGGATATTCGTTGACATCCCTAATTTAAATAGTAACATCTTATTCAGAAAGAACGCAAACTTACGTGACTTTAACCATGTCAATGGCGCGTAGGCGATATTGGAGTTCCATGCATTCCATACAAAGCATTTGATGTTTTACAGCATGGCTAACGGTGTACTATATTAATACAGAATTTAAATCGATAAATTTTGCCCAAATCACTTTTCTCGTGCAGAAATTTAAATTCTTACCATCTCCACGTGCGGCATTGACCATCCGTCATGGTTGAATGATTTTATTGAAAGTATGTGCAGAAAGTAGTCACACCAGTTCTGGTGAAATTTAAGTAAGATAACTTGAACCGTATTTGTGTAAAACTATTTTGAAAAGTGTTGCGTTAGAAGTGTCTTTGACGCATGACCGGAAATATTGTCTGTAAACTGTCAGCAGTATTTTCCTATAGCTCTCTGCATGACATTTCATAGTAGATGCAAGTTCTAATGTATAGACAGAAAACATGTCTGGTAAGTGTCTGTTTTGCTTTCCTATAACTTCATCTTACAGTGGAGAAAACGTTATTCTTTCCCAATAAACGCGTTTACGCTAAAACAATTATTTCTATTGCAAACAGTTTGGAGCCAGATCAGACGCCATGTAGCCCGGCGTCTGATCAGGCTCCAAACTGTTTGTCACCAAGATAAACATGAATTATCAGAATTGTACAAAAGTTGCACTTTTCTACGTTTTAGTGTTTTGCGTTTGCGTTTCGTTTCGTTTAAACGGGAAAGAATAACGTACTCTCCACTGTATGACGTCACGAATGACGTCAGAATAACAAGTTACGAAACTGTCTGCATTACTTTCCTACAGTTCTCTGGGTGGCATGATTCAAGGTTTAAAGTATCATAGAAAGGTTGTCTGAAAACTGTCTGCATTACTTTCCTACAGTTCTCTCCATTACATATTTAATGGTATTTTACTCCAGTTTTACTGTAGTACAGAAAGCATCCTTGATTTTCTTCTGCATTACTTTCTTGTAACTTCATTTCAAGTGTTTGATTGTTCAGAGAAAGCATGTCTGGAAACTGTCTGTATTAATTTCCTATTGCTCTCTGCATTACATATTCAATGGTATCTTACTCAAAATTTACGATAGTACAAAAAGTCTCCCTGCAATATTTCTGCATTACTTTCATGTATCACAAAAGCATGGTCTGGAAACACTCCACATTATTTTCCTGTAGGAGCTTTTCTACACTATGTTTCATGGCAGATTTTAGTTTTAATGTATATTATCTGGAAACTGTCTGCTTTACTTTCCTATAGCAGTTCTCTGCTTTGAAAATTCATGTTAATATTTATATTAATGTACAACAGAAAATATTGTCTGCAAACTGTCTGCATTACTTTTTATGGTTCTCTGCATTACATGTACATATTAAATGATAGCTTAACTCAAGATTTGCTGTAGGACTGATAGCCTCCCTGGAATTTTTCTGCATTAGTTTCTTTTATTTATGCTTTTAGGTGGATTACTATGAAATAGCAGTGGATTATCACTTGATAATTTCACTGTTTCAAGCAGTGGGATTATCGTCGCGCGTGCTTCTTTTGTGAATTTTTCCCGTAGGGCTCCCCAAGAATCGTAGTCAATCGTGTCTTATCGTTCAATTCCGGCAGTCCGTTTTGTCGCGAACCACTCAACGGAAAAACACGAATCCAAGATCGGAAGTAACGACGTAATTCCGTTGACGTCAAATCAATAAATAAGTGACGTCATTGTACCGCCAACTGTCACGCACATGTGTTCGACATAAAACTTGGGGCTCAACACGGGATAAATAATGTACTTTCACTATCAATTGTCAAACAATTTCGTTTAAAAAGTGGCTTAAAAGCATAAATAAATAGAATAACTGTGTTTTTTCAGTGTAAGATTGAATTTAATCCATTTCGTGAACATCAGACTGTAACATTTTCACGAGTGGCTTCGCCACTCGTGAAAATATAACGTCTGATGTTCACTCAATGGATTAAATTTCGATCTTACACTGAAAAAAACAGTTATCCTCTATTTAACTTCCATTTGATTTTTTCATGTATCACAAAAGCATTGTCTTGAAACACTCCACATTATTATCCTGTAGGAGCTTTTCTACATTATGTTTCATGGTAGATTTTAGTTTTAATGTATATTATCTGGAAACTGTCTGCTTTACTTTCCTACAGCAGTTTTCTGCTTTGAAAATTCATGTTAATATTTATATTAATGTACAACAGAAAATATTGTCTGCAAACTGTCTGCATTACTTTTTATGGTTCTCTGCATTACATGTACATATTAAATGATAGCTTAACTCAAGATTTGCTGTAGGACTGATAGCCTCCCTGGATTTTTTCTGCATTAGTTTCTTTTATTTATGCTTTTAGGTGGATTACTATGAAATAGCAGTGGATTATCACTTGATAATTTCACTGTTTCAAGCAGTGGGATTATCGTCGCGCGTGCTTCTTTTGTGAATTTTTCCCGTAGGGCTCCCCAATAATCGTAGTAAATCGTGTCCTATCGTTTAATTCCGGCAGCCCGATTTGTCGCGAACCACTCAACGGAAGAACATGAATGCATGATTGGAATTAACGACGTAATTCTGATGACGTTATATGAATAAATCAGTGACGTCATTGTACGGTAACTGTCACGCACATGTGTTCGATATAAACTTGGGGCTCAGCACGGGGTAAATAATGTACTTTCGCTTTCATTATTGTCGATCAATTTCGTTTAAAACGTGGCTTAAAAGCATAAATAAATAGAATAACTGTATTTTTTCAGTGTAAGATCGAATTTAATCCATTTCGTGAACATCAGACTGTTATATTTTCACTCAATGGATTAAATTTGGATCTTACACTGAAAAAAACCCCAGTTATCCTCTATGTAACTTGATTTCAAGTTTCAATGTATCACAGAAGGCATGAATGGAAACTGTATTAATTTGCTGTAGGAACTCTCTGCATTACATTTTGTGTAGTTTTACTGTACTACATAAAATCCGTATGAAACGTGTCTTCAATCGTTTCCTTCAGGAGCGTTCAGCATTACATTTGACCTGTACTAAATAGTGACCTGTCCTTCACAATGACCATGCTGCTTCATTTAATCGGAGCTGACAATATGCTTTTCAGTAAGAAAGCCTCTCTTGAAACAGTCTGTTTTACCCTATTTAAGATTATAGAAGAGCTTTTTGCATTATACGAGTTATACGTCTTGCATGAAACAGTTATCCGTCTTGAAAAGTTGCAGCGTCTATTCTATTAGTGGTCCTGCCATGCGTTCAGTAAAGAAATCGATGGCCATCGATTGCGAGTTCGCTACCGGTCTGAAATGAAATATAGAAAATGACAACATTTTGACAATTCAGACTACCAGTTTTAATCTGAGTGGCAAACAGTTTGGAGCCTGATCAGACGCCGGGTTACCCGGCGTCTGATCTGGCTCGAAACTGTTTGCAATGAAAATAATAGTTTAAGCGTAACCGGGGTTATTTGGAAAGAAAATATTTACTCTACTGTACTCTGCACGCTGCACACGGGGCACAAATTGCTAACCAAAACAGCAAACAATGGTAATTGAACGCGCTACTGATCAGACCGAGTAGACGAGTTATGCCGAGTAGACGCCAAGTAGACGGCATTTCAAGACAAAAGAACTGATGGATGTACAGCGCTCCTTCTCTACAACGGCCCTCCCAACAACGATTCCCTCCTTACAACGACTCTTGCCAGAGTTCCCTTAACAGAAAAAAACTTGCCGAACGCTTATATTGCTGCAATATCGTCTGCTTAAAATTGTCGTCTACTGTTTTTTCTCAAAATTACATAATGGACATTTTAACAGAAAAAACGTAAAGACGAGTGACAATCAGCTTGAATCCAGATCAGACACCGCGTTACGCGGCGTCTGATCTGGATTCAAGCTGTTTGCAAATGTAAGCCAACATTCCTCCCTATAACGTCTCCCTCCGAACAACGCACACAATACCTGTCTCCCATTGGTAGTCGTTGTAGAGAGGGGGCACTGTAACAGTTCTTTTGTCTTGAAATGCCATCTACTACCGGTTTGTACATTTTCCTGGTTCCCATGGAGAAATATTCAAAATACGAATAAACACACAGTTTATACAAAGTTTATTACTATGCACTTGATGTATATACATGCTTAGCACAATGTATGCATATTTGAACAGGGAACTTAAGTATAGAAAATACAGTATAAAATACATTATATCAGTTAAATGATATTTTAGAAATGGCGATTAAACATCTTGCTTAACTCATTGTCCCCTAGTGCCACATATTCCTGTCTTTGACAAACAGTGTACATGTGAGAAGTACACTTGCACTTGTTCTGTGCAAATAGTTCTGACTTTAATCAGAGGGCTCTGGACAGTAAGACCCCTCTGACTAGGGTCTGCACTGTTTGTCATATAGCTACAAATAGACTCTACTTGATTAGAAATTGGAATTGTCAATTTGAAGATTCAGGGGTGAATGAGTTAAATACACATCAAACACTGGAACCATTTCAATGTCATAAACAAATACTATTGAAAACAAATAATGAACTCAACCTTTGACATAATGGAATGTTCACCATCCAACATGACTTGGAACAAAACGACCATCATAATTATTATTCAAAATCAAGTACATCTGGAAGAGACGATTCTAATGAGTAGTGACACCATAGGCTTTAATCTAAAAATAAAAATTATAGTTTTTTTTAAATACTCCCCTTATCTGGAGCTCTCGAATGCTTCTTCCAGGTTGGTGCAAGAAGTAATGTACGCTGACAGCTACAGAATAATTAATAGAGTATATAAATATATAAAAATATAAAAGCCTTTTGCACCTTCACCTAGTCCTAATAGATATGCCGTTCCAAGTTTTCACCTTGACTTGATAAATGATATCTATTAGAAACAGAAAGTTTTCTTGCATCCGTACAGGTGGCTGTTTTAACCCATTACCCCATAAATAGACCTTTTTACACCTCTGATTTATTCCTCCACTGAATAAAATAGTTCCACTTTATAGTCATGACCATGTACCATAAGAGACAATTTCCATATCCTAGTAGAAGGTAGCTTAAAGCAGGCTGAAAGTAAAGCAGAATGTGCCTTAATTATTGAAAATTATAATAATATAATCTGATATAAAATGAAAAATTAGTGTCTCATTAATGTTTTAATGGTTAGTGCTGCAAATGACTAAACAATACCTTATTTGGTGATACAAGCATTAGATGTAGCAAATATATACATGACATGTTTTTTGAAAAGGAACGAGATCCAATTGAAAAAAAATTTGGCCGTCTTTTTCAAAATGGCCGCCGTTTAAAGTTACTTTACATTGTATTTGAACTAGATTTTGACTGAATAATCCTATATGGGTATCATGGTTTATTCGATATTCTACTAAACGGCTAACTTCCTGTTCGGATGAATTCATTCGTCTCTGATGTGTCCTCGGTAACTCGACCTAAATGACTATTACGTTTGACAATTAGATTGGTTTGCTAGTGAGCTTGGTCGATTGCTATGCCTCAGAGCTACAACTTTTCTCAGCTGTAACTCATTGAACACTTGTGAGTTGGTGTTAGTTCCAAGGAAATCATTCTCTGGGGCTCACTGGAAGTCATCTAACATAGTTGACAATTTATATTTGCAAAAACGTAAGAGCAGATGTTTGACAAAACAAAATAAAGTTAGCCTCTCTGAAAGATCTGACTTAAGAGAACACAACTAGTTGATCACACAAGTTCTCCATATCAAAACTTATGACAACGCTTAGTGTTTGTAAAAATGTAGAGCTTTTTCACTCTTCTCTGCACAATGATACTCATGTGCCTCCTTCGGAGCAAGTAGAAACTTTGTGTATGCATGTTGCGTGTTCTTATGAAACCTCAGACAAAACGAAAGGTCTCTGCTGCAACAGACAAAGTCACCTTATCTCTTAATTAGCTTGTTCAACCAAACTGTAATATGGTACCAAGTGATGAGAAAAAGGTCATCTTTACGTGGAGACCAACACCTATGACAGCACATTCATATGCATCATATGAATCAGGCCAGTGTCACTTGAGTTGTTTGTAAAAGCATCCGTGTCTACATCACTGCAACGAAATTTTAATCCATCTAAACAATCTCTACTCATTTCTCGTCAAGCAAAAACACTAAATTATCCCGGATTAAAATGCAACAGACAGCAATCATTCTGGAATCTTATTCCCACCACTATGTTGATTCCAATTTAGCAATTGTTATGGTATATATTTCCATTTGATTGACAACATTAGATTTAAAAGACTCCATTATATACAGTGGAGAAAATGTTAGTCTTTTCCGTTTAAACGCAAACGAAACGCAAAAGCATTGCAATAAAATGAGAAAAAAACAACAATGTTTTGACAATTCTGACTGTTTGGTTTTATCTGAGTGGCAAACAGTAAGGCGCTAGATCAGACACGGGGTTATCCGGCGTCTGTTCTGGCTCCTAACTGTTTATAATGGAGATAATGGATTTAGCATAAGCGCGTTTATTGGGAAATAATTATTATTATTATTATTATTATACCAGATTTATATAGCGCTCTTTTCACACAGGGGTAGTGCGTTCAAAGCGCTTCAAATAACGTTTTCTCCACTGTAGTAAGTAGAGATTCTTTTCAATTAATGCTAGTTTAAATTAATAATATCATATATAAGTTTATAAGTGATATAATTTGTATTTTGTGTTGTATTTGTTAGCTGTATTTTCCCTTCATGTCCTAAAATGCTAAATAGTTGTTCGTGTTGGCATTGATTTAATGCTCCTATGTAAAATATTCAAATCTGGGCGTTTTAAATCTGTACTGAGTGTAAACCTGGTTTTAACAAATTTGTGGGTAAGATTGGCATGTTTCTCATCCTTTTTCTATGTTGTCAATTACAATTCCTAAAATGAAGCCTCTTTACACGTTTTAGAATACGGAAGTTATATACTAGCTATAGTCAGTTTATATCATAAAGGCGCTTCAGAGTATATATTTTTTATTCTTCTTTTTTTAAATACCGAAACGCTAACATTTAGTCGTTTTATAGCCATCATCTTGATATTCTGACACTATTAAGATCTTCCCGTCAAACGTCATTCGGTTCGGTGTTTGCATTATTAACGTAGTTTTATTCATAGATGTTCTACTCTAAAAAAATGTGTTTTCAAATTTATATGTGACGAGACGATACTCTTGAACACAATGTGGTCATCTTAAATGTTTCAGGAGGATAACGTTTTATAATTTAGAATTAAGATTCTGGCCATCATATGTACAAATTTGGTTCCTGTAACTTCAAACGAACGGTTCATATAGATATTGTAAGATTACATAATAAAGTAATTTTATACAATTAAAAGCTAAGCTTATTCAAAGACCGCCATCTTGAAAATGTCAGTCTTATTGAATTTCAGTTGACAATGTTAAATTATGTGAGTCGAAATCTACTCAATTCGATATTTAGATCATTAGCATACTTCTATTGATTTACATTCTACTCTGAAGGCATTTGTTTTCACATTTACATATAACGAGGCGGCCATCTTGAAAAACGTCGGCCATCTTGGATTTTTCACGTGGATAACCCTTTTTCTTAAAGTGTAGATGCGGGATATGATTTGTTCCTATTTTGCTGCTTGAATTTCCAAATAATCAGTACTTATTGGCATATTAAGATTTTATAATATAGTATATTTATACAAAAAACGCTCAATTTGAGTATATAATGGCCGCCATCTTAAAATTATTAGTCCTTTTGGATTTAATTTATTTTATCAAGTTATCCAAACCAAAAATAATTCATTTCGATGTATGAATTATTAACATAATTCTAATTAGTGACCTACTACACGAAAATGTATTTTGCACCTTTGACAAGCGGCCATCTTGAAAAATGGCGACCATCGTAGATTTTTAGGGTGGATCTCGTAATTTTTTAAAAACGTATATCCTGGGCATCATTTGTGCCAATTTTTCTGCTTTTATCTCCAAATGAACGGTTCTTATAGGCATTGTAAGGTAAAAGGATAAAGTATATTTGTTCAAAAAGTGCTAATGTTGAGTCATTAAATTCTTATTAATAGCCGCAATCTTGAAACTATCAGTCGTTTTTTATTTAAACGGACAGTATTGAGGTATCCTCGTTAAAATACATTCATTTTGATGTTCTTATCAATAACATACTTCTTTTTATTAAGGTTCTACATTAAATACAATTTTTGCTTATTTTACGAGGCGGCCATCTTGAAAAATGGCAGCCATCTTAGATTGTTTAAGTGGATCTCGTGATTTTTAAAAAATGTAGAACCTGGGCATTATTTTTGCCAAATTTGGTGCTTGCATCACTAAGCGAAGTATTCTTTTCATAAAAGTGACCTAAGCAGCCGGACTAGTGGGGGAAAGATCTATTAACTGATAAGAGTGTCATTTTGACTATCTGACTGAACTGCGATCAGCCCTAGCGTTCAACCTTTGTCCATTTTAAAAGACATATCTCTTAAGCGATTTTCGTTATCATTTTGCACTTACTGTATTGAATTTATCGATCAAGTTACATTAATCATGAAACACCCCTCGTATTTGAAGTCTTTACAAACTCAGCAGGCATCGCTTGTTTTTACGCGAGAGATTGTATACAGTAATTCAAACAACATCAGCCTGCATCCGGAATGTTGAACTTAAGGAAAAAATAAAACTAATTACTGGACGAATTAAACTATTATATTTAGTCGATTTCTCACGTATGCAAATGGTATTTGTTTCTAAAATATTTTCGAAACGTGTAAAACAGTGTGTTCCAAATTGCAGAAATATACCAGTTTGCTACTAGTGCATCCGATTTTTCTCAGGAACCAAATATTTTGACTGATCTTATAAGCAGATGAAATCCTTGCATGTTTAATATAAAGATAACTGCAGCATTAGTGACTGTTTATCTATGACATAGTTTACCTTACTTGCTCAGTCAACATCAAACATAATCAATAAGTTAGGGTCATATTGAATCAATAAAAACCAAAAGAGCCACGTTAGACAACCCGATTTTATTATAAAGGCAGGGAAAGGGTTTTTACATACGAAAGAGCCAATGTTTAACATGGCTACGAGGACCTCATATCAGCGTGTTAACGTTAATGATTTATCTTTTCTTTGTCTGTGAGTATTAATAATTTGCAAACTATTTTGACTAGGACGACAACTGCTTTTAAAAAATTCGTCACAATAAAGTTTAGTACAGTGGAGAATCTGTTATTCTTTCCCAATAAACGCGTTTACGCTAAAACTATTATTTGCAGTGCAAACAGTTTGGAGCCAGATCAGACGCCGGGTAACCCGGCGTCTGATCAGGCTCCAAACTGTTTGCCACCAAGATAAACAAGAATTATCAGAATTGTCCAAAAGTTGTTTTTTTCTACGTTTTAGTGCTTTGCGTTTGCGTACGTTTGCGTTTAAACGGGAAAGAATAACAGATTCTCCACTGTATGACGTCACGAATGACGTCAGATTAACATTTTATTGCATTGCGTTTATGTTTGAGTTTGATTAGTTATTACCTAATGGACAATTCCTTCCCGTTGATACTTTTTTGTGACTAAGGTTGTTTAAGTAATAATGTAAAACTTCTCTATTACGACCACTAAATATATGGCCAATTAATTGCATGAAAAACAGGTGGCAGTATATAGCTAGGCCAATGTTCAACAGAAAGCTCTTAAAAAGAGTTTTCTGTTTTACTTCCATATCACATTAAGCAGTCATATGCTTTAAAAGCAAAATAGTTAACTGAATTTAGTGATTGTTATTTAGATGTTTTATTGTACATTACAAATTACAAACCTTGGCAGACTCTTGTCAAAGCCCCTCTTACCATCAGAAAAGAAAACTAGTCAGTTACAGCTGTTTGTAAATGAAGAGTAATACATCCTTATAATCTGTTGATCCATGGGAGCTTACTGTCGCTTTGCGTTGGTCTGGTAACCTTTAGCTGGTCTGCAATACTTGTAGTTTGTAACAATATTTACAATCAATTTCTGAATTTTTTTCGAATGAGTGGCAAACTGTGTAAATCCGCAAATTGTTTCAATAAAGACCATGCACCTAGTAAACCGGTTCCAGGTCATGTGTTTGATGCTGAAAAATAAAAAACGGGGTACCAGACCGATATTTTCAAAGTGCCCGATTGGCATGTAGAATGAAAATAGAGATCTATAACGAAATGTCATTCTTGTCAAGTATCTAAAGATAAATTGGAAAAAAAGATTAAAATTCAATATGTGTTAAGGAAGTATTGATTAGCGTTGTGGTTGGTAGCAGCAAATAAACTAAACAAAGCAACGACAGATTTTTATAAATTACTTTGACCCAAAATACAGGCGAATAAACTCGACAAGTGTAAACAGTTTAGAAGCATATAGGTTTTTGAGTATATCGTCGCTCAATCAGGCATGCATATTTGTTTATAGAAGAACAAACGAAGCAACGGCAATAGATGTACTGTAGATGTAACAACAATAGCAGTGTCAGTAGAGATTGTAGTAGTAGTGACTGTATGAGTAGGTGTTGAAGTAGTAGAAGTACCAGTAGTAGTGGTAGTAGTAGGAGAAATAAAGGAAATAGCAGTGTACTAGTAGAATTATTATGTGTATTGGTTGTTTAAACAGCAGTATAAGAAGTTGGCAAAAGTATTAGTATCAGTAGCAGCGGTAGTTGAAATATTAGAAAACAAACTTGCAGTGATAGTGAAACAAATAGTATCTGTATAAACGTAGCAGCGCATTAAGAGTATAAGGGTATAAATATTTTAGTTTTTGTCATATTTTATTTCGATATATATTATACAGAAATGAGGTCGGGCTACAAGTGCTCACAATATACATGTACTTACATCCCTCAAACGTATTAAAAGTAGCAGTAGTGCATGAAGTAGTAATAGTAGAAGTTGTAGGAGTAGTTGTAGTAGGAGTAGTAATAGTAGTAGTAGTTAAAGTGGTGGTAATAGTAGTAATAGCAGGAGTACTGATAGTAGTAGTAGTAGCAGTAGTAGTACAAGTAAGGGTAGTAGAAGTAGTAGTAGTAGTAGTAGTGGTAATAGTAATATCAGTTGTAGTAGTATTAGTAGCAGTTGTATAATTATTTGTAGTAATTGTAGACGTAACAGTAGGAATTAGAAGTAGTAGGAGTAGAAGTAGTTATGGTAGTAGTTGCTGTATTAGTAGTAGTGATAGTAGAAGTACAATGTAGTCGTAAAAGTAGAAACAGTAGTTGAAGTTGTAGCAGTAGTAGTAGTAGTAGTAGTAGTAGATGAAGCGTTAGTAGCGATATAAGTAGAATAAGTAATATAAGTACATGTAGTATTTATATTAGGAGAAATGGATGTAGTAGTAGAAGTAGCTATAGAAGAAGAAATAGTAGTTTTAGTAGCAGCAGATGCAGTGATAGTAGCAGTATTAGTCGCAGTAGTTATAGTAGTAGTTGTAGTAGTAGTAGAAGTAGCAGTTGTATTAGTAGTGGTAGTAGTTGTTGTAGCAGTAATAGTCATAGTAGTAGTAGCGGAATTAGAGATAGAAGAAGAAGTAGTAGTAATAGTAGTAACAGTTGCAGCTGTAGCAGTAGTAGTAGTACTAGTAGTAGTAGTAGTAGTAGCAGTAGTAGTTGAGTTTAAACATATTTTATTCTCAAATTATTTTACAGTATCACAAATAATGTCGTAGCTGTAGTAGTCATAGAAGTAGTAGTAAAAGAAGTTGTAATAATAGTAGTAGTAGTTAGTTTAGTTTAAACATATTTTATTTCCAAATTGTTGTATAGGAAAAGGGGTTGGGCCACAAGTTCTACCAACTTAGAATCGGCCCTTCCCCTACAGTTTTACAAATAATACAATCACTATTGGAGAGGGGGAGAGAGAGAGAGAGGAGAGGGAAAGAGAAAGATAGAAAGAGATAGAGAAAGAGAGAGTTTGCTTGTTTACAGGTGTCACCACATTATCTTGATAAGAATAATCAACTTAGATAGATAAAAAACACAAAGCTAAATTATCTATCTGTGCATATTAAACTGTCTCTCAAAAGAATCCCAGAAATGGTCTATTAGTTAATGATTACAATCATATCAATGTAGGGTAAAAGTAATGCAGATAGCTTCTAGAGGGGCTTTATGCATTACTTCTATCCCACGTCATTTTCCAAATAAGTAAGGTTCTATGCTTCTGCATTTAGGCTAAACTTTATTTAACATACACATATATAGATGAGCAACTAGTAAAAGGTCTAAGGGGGCAACTTTGCACATTTTGGGATAACAACTTTTGAGATACGCCCCACTTAGACATTGGCATCGCTTCATAAGGTTTCACACTGCATTAGTGCTCCAGATAAGAGGGAGTAAATTGGACAAATCTAGCCTTCTTTTTTCGCTCATTTCAGCACGGATTCATATGCTGCCATCACCCACTAGAATCGTTTCTTCGAGACGATTCTAATGAGTAGTGGTACCATCGCGTCTAGTGCAGAAATAAAAATGTAGTTTTTCAAAATACTCTCCCCATCTGGATCCCCGCTGCATATATGAATTGGACAATATAGCTAGTCAAACTAGGACATATTAATTATATATGTATCAAAGCTCAGTTACAGAAACGAACCAAGATAGAGGGGAAAGAACTGATCAAGTGTTAAAACGTTTGGTTTCTTTTTATAAACGCTTGAACAGCTCCAAAAATCAAGCAGTTTTGCTCAAAAGTTAGGTTATCACTTCCATTGAGAAGTATATTGCTATTAATCGGATTAAACGGGCTTGTGCTCTGGAGTAGGGTATGTCGTACGTTGATATAATTGGGGCATTTAAAAAAGTAATGGTCAACATTTTCAATTTCATTTTTACAAGAGCAGAACCTGTCTTGTTTTAAGTGATTTAGAAAAAGGTGATCATTCAAATTACTACACCTGTTTCTTAATCGTGCATGCAATACTGATAAATGTCTATTACCGACCAGATAGTACCCCGGAACTCTCCCTGGCTTTGATCTAGACACTATATTGCTTTTAAATGAAGAAAATGTAGGGACTTGCCTGAGATCAGAGCCAAGAGAGTTCCAGAGCACTACGGAAGAAGGAATACAAGATTTCTGAAAAATGGAAGTTCTAACTGGTAACATTTCATAATTTTCACGGTTTCTTAAGGGATAATTTGACATTTCACCCACAAGTGGAGGAATTATATCACTTATATACTGTGGGACAGTGTCATGTGAGACTTTGTACATAAAAAACAGTTTTGGGTTTTCTCGCCTCTTGAACAAAGACTCCCAGCCACATTCAGCGTAGAGATTTTCAAGGGAAACTGATCTTGTCAGCCCTGTGACGATACGTGCAGCTTCATTCTGCAATTTTTCTAAAGTGTTAGTATGTATTTCAGGGCAGCCATCCCATACAATTGAAGAATATTCAAAAATTGGTCGTACATATGACAAGTATATTTGATTTAGAGCAGATCTTGATAAAACAAATTGTACCTTACGCATTATATTGATCACTTTAGAAGCTGACTCTATGATATTATCTATGTGGTTAGCCCACTGGCCATTTTTACTGAGTGTCACCCCTAAGTGTTTATGGTGGTCGACAAAGTTTATTTCAGTGTTATCAAAGAGTAGTCTAGGTAAAGCAGATTGTCTTTTAAGAGTAAATAGAATAGCTTCTGTTTTATTTGGGTTAAAATTAACTAGCCATTGGTTTGCCCATTCTGAGATGTTATTTAAGTCATGATTAATAATACCTTCACTATCGTCTAGGGTACTTGCAGAGTAATAAAGAGAACTGTCATCAGCATATAATCTTGTTAAACTAAGTAATGAATCAGTTATGTCATTTACATAGATGAGAAAAAGTAATGGTCCTAAAACTTAACCTTGAGGGACACCGGCATTAACTGGCATTAGTTTTGATTCAGCAGATTGTATTGTAACTTTTTGATGTCTATTATTTAAGTAACTTGTAATCCATGTCATTAAGTTAAGATTTATACCATTTTCACTTAATTTAAAAAGTAAACCCTTATGCCATACTCTGTCAAAGGCCTTTGAAATATCACAAAAAACCATACAAGAATATTGATTATGCTCAAAGCTTTGACAGATATGGTGATATATATCAACAAGTTGATATGTAGTAGAGTGATTTGGTAAAAACCCTGACTGGTATTTATAAAGCAAATTATTGTCTAAGAGAAAATTGTACATATGTTTAAAAACAATTCTTTCAAGGATTTTTCCACAACAGCTTAATAATGATACAGGTCTAAACTTTGAGGGTGTTGATTTGTCTCCTTTTTTAAAAATGGGAGTTACTTGGGCAATTTTCCAAGCATCTGGAAAGATTCCTTCCTGTATAGATCTATTAAATAATATAGTTAAAGGAATTGAAATAGATTTAGCACAGTTTTTCAACATTTTATGACTTATGCTTTCAGGTCAACTTGCTTGTTCACATTTAAGTTTAAAATAATGTCTTCTATTTCATGTTGATTAATGTTAAATACTGAAAGTCTATTAAGAGTTTTTTCATGAAATAAGGGAAGATTTACATTATTATCCTCAACATTTGAGATTGACGTAAAATACTTATTTAAGCATTCTGCCTTTTCTTCATTTGTTGTAAACCAAAGTTCTTGACCATTAGGTAATGTTTCACAAATAGGGGGGAAGCAAGTTGAGGAAGAGTTATTTTTTACGAAATGTCTTATTATTTTCCAAAAGCCCCGCTTGTCATTGCATTGTAATTCTGCCAAATTTGTTTCTAAAGTATTATAAAATTTCTCCTTTGCGTGTTTCTTTAAATTATTAACTTTGTTTCTTAATTGTTTATATTTTATCCAATCTGTTTGTTTTTTAGAAGAATTTGCTGTTCTTTTTATTCGATCTCTCTTTCTAGACATTTTTCTTATTTCCGAATCATACCATGGTTGATCGTCAGGCCGTACACACACTTGTTTAGAAGGAATACACTGTTTAATAAAAGACATAAATAATTCAGTAAACACATTACAAGCCTCATGAATTGATCCATGAAACAAAACATCCCAGTTATTATCACGTATTTTCTGATTTAATAATTCAAAATTTGCCCTATCATAAAGCCACACAGTTCTTTCAAAACAAGGTTGAACATGATAAGAGAATGGTAAGATTATGTATGTAGCACTGTGGTCACTGATTTCACTTGGTACCTGAATAATTCCTGCATCTGAATAAGCTGTGTCTGTAGGTGTAATTATAGGATCAAGAATAGCTTTTTGTCTGGTAGGAACATTAATAACATTGTGTAGTGAATTAAGTAACATAACATCTTTTAAATTATGAAAAGATGGACTTAACAAATCCTCATTTAGATCTCCAAGCAAAATTATATTTTTTGATTTTTCAAAAGCTGCTTCCAGGTTTAAATTTAAATTATTAAAAAATACACTATCAGTAGTTTTGGGGCTGTAAAAGACACCAAATAAATAACACTCATTTTTTATAATAACCTCTACCCAAATTGATTCGGCACAGAATATCTCAAGATCAGAAACCCTTGAGTGCACTAGATCTTTGTTCAAGTATACAAGAATTCCACCTCCATGGTTCAGTCTGTCTTTCCTGTATGGTTCATCAAAAGAATTGGATACAAACAATGATTCATTTGACATTAAATTATCTAAATGAGTTTCTGTGAAGCATAGTATGTTAAAATCGAGAAAATGATCTTTAATAAAGTCCAGTTTGTTTCGTATGCTCCTTATATTACAATGCATAACAGATAAATTAGATATGACAGGACCAGGGTTTTTTTCAACGTCGCCTGCTTCAAAAAGTAGTAGCAGGACAACCATACTGAAACTGATATTGTAAATTATTTCTTTTAAAAGACATATTCCTTTATGTAGAAAAGCTCGCAAATTTCCAAACAGCCATATACAATATCTAAAGAAAACAAAAGTATCATGATGCACACAAAATCGTTTAAATGCACTAGAACATCTGCCATGAAACAGTCCAATGGATATCCTCCACGCATTTAAGTCGTTACCTATGTGGTAATAGCACCACCATTAATTGAAAGATATCCATCTGGACCATTTCATGACCAATGTCTGTCATTGGGGCACCTGTATACCAAATTACAAACTTATTGTAAACATAACATTGAAAGAGAGAAGAAGAAAGAAAGAAGTAAAGAAGTAGAAGTAGAATAATACATGTTGGAAAATATAAAGTTCTAGTCATACTGAAATCAAATCAGTGGAGAGGAGAATTCGAGAATTTTGGTGTTACAAAAGATCGATATGGTTGATCAAAAACAAAGAAACCAAGATTTGTATTTACTAGTAAATAGAGAAAATTATGGAGACGAAAAAAAAACATTCCTTCATTTATAGTTTCGAATTCTTTTCGTCTCTCATTTATGTTTAATCTTCAGAAGAAACACTTATAAGTTTAAGTGATCAAAAACAAAAACACACACAAAAAAACTCTTTATATTCACACCGGCAACGAAAGCTAAACCAAACAACTACACACACAGACAGCCACACGCCATACAATCATACATATACTAACATGCACACACCCTCACGCACGAGCTTACACACGCTCGCTTGCACTACAAACTTACACACTACAAGCCACTTATGTCATGTATATGTACATAATCTCAAAACCCAATACACACACGCACGTGCACACTCACACACGACATAACGTATCCAAAGCCATTCATACACACACCTATTCGTAAGAAGAAGTATCTACTAGATTCATATAACCAAAATCAATGTAAGAGAAAGCCCAATTCACGGTGTGGTGTCGGCACACGTTTTGACGCATACAGATACAACCGTGCACTAAGCCGTCGGCGTCTAAACTGCAAGTCTACCTGATGTTAGGTAGCTGTTTTGAACCCTTTCCTCCACATCTATACCCATGTGTCTTTATGACAGGGTGTTGCAACAGGTGAGACGAAAACAAAGCAAAAAGCCTTTTTAGATTTCGACTTTGCTTTCATCCCACTTCGAGCCGCCGTTTGAATGAACAGAATCAAATAAAATTCGTACAAGGCGCCTATAGTGTGGAGGTAGGGCTAAAGACAGTCAATGAACATTGTGTGGAGGAAAGGATCAAAGATCTATGAGTACAATGTTTCAGCTTTTTTTTTTTTTTTTTTTTTACAGCTTTTTGGATTATAAGAAAGAAAAATAATAAAGCTCAGATCGGGACACGGTCAAGTATATTAAATGGACCAGTCCACTATATAAAATAACCCCTTTGGTTGCTCTTAGCAATGATCGAAAGCGAAATTATTGCCAAGACCAACCACAGGTTATATTTTGAATATGTTTACTTAAAATTTAACTTTACTTTAATCCCTTCCATCGACAGAAAGCGTCGTCTGCTTAAAAAAACAACCAGACTTGTAACAGTTAGAGTCAAACATGTACGAAGTCATTTCAATATGCGTTAAATTCGCTAAAGCGAATCCCGGCGATCCATAATAGATGCGACAGTGACAAGCAGTGCAGACTCCGACCAGACGCGGCACATTGAGGAATCTGATTCGAGTCTACATCGCACGTTTAAAAAAAAAGTAATCTAAAGAGCAAATACATATACAATGTATAATAATAATACAATGAAGGCTGAAGAATAGGACCACAACACCCCCAGTATAGGACAAAGACTCATCATGGACTCAATTAGGCTCTAATAAATTCAAAGTAAAATCCATTGACGAATATTTGGAACATCAACCTGTCTCAATTGGAAGGACAATGCTGTGCTATGATAATAACATAATGCATGACAAGCATGTTACTATAGATAACATACAGTAAAGCCCTGTGACGGAGATTTATCATATAGGATAATGTAGGCTCTTTAATTGGACGTAGATGCCTAATTCAGGACAAAAGTAATGCAGAATAAAAGTAATACAGAGAGCCCCAACAGGAGCTCTCCACCTCACTTCCATCTGCAGGACAGTGTCAGGTGTCTAACATGAGGCATACGCGCAGTGTCCCTCATTATGGATAGACCTGTGGCATATACAACAGGGTAACATAATGTGTATGTAACGACCTGAAACTCTCTTTTTAACCAGAACTGCAATATAAATTTTATACAGATTTTATACAGTGCTGCCCCTCAACAGGGACCAATCTTCAAATACGAGCTAGGTTCTTTAAAAAATCAAGTGGATGCTCAATGTCGGGCAAAAGTAATACAGAAATTCACACAGGAGCCCTCTGCATTACCTTTGCTCCACGAACAGCCTTATAAAAGTCTCAAATGAAGCATGAATCCATTGTCGCTCAAGTGGGACAACACTGTAACACACAATAAAATAGTTCACGAACGTTAATACTATTACGCAACAACTGCAAAGTAGCTGTTACACAGTGCTACCCCCCATCAGCGACCTATCAATATATGCGTGTATGATGAATAAGGATCTTTAAAAAGGCACAGAGGCCCAATGCAGGACAAGATCATCACGGAGACATTCCTATTAAAATCGTCGTACAGTGTGTTACCGGTTCAGTGTCGCTAAATAGGGATACCACAATGTTAGGGTAACATTACTATGAAACGCCCCGCCCTTAACACATTGCCCCATGAGTACATTTTTTGCGCCTTTCATTTTCTCATTCACTAAAATAAATACAGTAAAATAATTACAGTAAAATAATTACAGTAAAACCTCGCTATCACGACCACTAAAACGAAGGCTAATTGATTATATAATAGAGAGGTGGCAGCCTAAAGCAAGATGACAGTGAAACAGAAAGCTCCTAAAGGAGCTTTCTGCTTCACTGTCATCCCACTTCAGGCGGTCACCTATCATAAACAGCCTAATAATTAACAAAATTTAGTGGTCGTAATAGAGAGGTTTTACTGTAATTCAATCTTATATTGTTCATAATTATGTTTCATAAGAACTTATTTCTATATTTTAGCAGATGACAGCTTAAAGCATGTTAAACTAGTAGTAGTTGTAGTAGTATCAGTAGTAGTATCAGTAGTAGTAGTTGTAGTAGTAGAAGTAGTAGTAGTAGTGGTAGTTGTAGAAGTAGTAATCATAGAAGAAGAATTAATACTCGAAGTAGTTGTAGTTATAGCAGTACTCGTAGTAGTAGTTGTAGTAGTCGTAGTAGTAGTTGTAGTAGAGGAAGTAGTAGTAGTAGTAAAAGAAGTTGTTCTAATAGTAGTAGTAGTTGAAGTAGTAGCAGTAGTTGAATCAATAGTAGTAGTTGTACTAATAGTAGTAAAAGTTGTAGTAGTAGCAGTAGTAGAAGTAGTAAAAGAAGTTGTACTAATAGTAGTAGTAGTTGTAGTAGTAGCAGTAGTAGTATCAGTAGTAGTAGTTGTAGTAGTAGAAGTAGTAGTAGTAGTAGTGGTAGTTGTAGAAGTAGTAATCATAGAAGAAGAATTAATACTCGAAGTAGTTGTAGTTAGAGCAGTACTCGTAGTAGTAGTTGTAGTAGTCGTAGTAGTAGTTGTAGTGTATGTCTAATATGGAAATACAAGTTGACTCACCAAATCATTCACCTTAAGACTGTTAATGGACAATTCCAGTTTCCATTTAAATCGATTCCATTTTTTGCTATTCAGGGTTGTTATTTACAATATATAACAAAAATACAAACAGTGTAGACCCTTATCAGAGGGTTCCTGTTTAGGGTCTTTGATCTGGGTGTACTCTGTTTTAGGATTTCGCTGATCTAGGTGTAATCTGTTTTAAGAGTTCGCTGATCTGAGTGTACTCTGTTTGAAGAGTTGGCTGATCTGGGTGTACTCTGTTTTCGGAGTTCGCTGATCTGGGTGTACAGTGAAATCGCTCTAAACCGAACATGTGTGGGGAAAACATATATGTCCGGTTTAGAGGGGTTTCCGGTTAAAGGGGTTTTAACCCATAGCTTGTTTCTAGTATGTAATATCGCTGATCACTTAAAGCAGGTTGATAGTAAAGCAGAATACGTTTTAAGACGCATTCTGCTTTACTTTCAATCTGCTTTAAGCTATCATCTGCTAGAATATAGAATTTTTTTCTCATAAAACATATTCATGAATGTATTTTATTAATTGAAGGAAAACATCAAAGGCGTAAAATGGCATATTATTGGTAAAATGGGTTAAAATACAGAAGGTTTGGAAACGGGACCAACATTTTTGTCCGGTTTAAAGAGAACTCCGGTATTTAGAGGTTCCGGTTTAGAGCGGTTTCACTGTACTCTGTTTTAGGAGTTCGCTGATCTGGGTGTACTTTGTTTTGCATCGAACAAGTGTATACTCTTTGGACACTCTGTATTGGATGAGCTTGTTTAGTTTAAACAAGTTATCACTACATTAGATGCGATCCTACCCATGGATGAGTTTAATTATCACAAGAGCTCCCGATAAGGGGAGTATTTAAGATATTAATGTCTTTATTTCTGAATTTAACTAATAATATGGTGTTACTACTCATTAGACTAGTCTCTTCAATACGATTCTAATGAGTAGTTACACCATAGGAGTTGGGGTTGAAATAAAGGAGACAACGTTTTCCTTTTCATGTGTTAATGAATTCCTGATATGATATTTCAATATATACTGACGAGATAAAGAAAGGCCTCATCGAAATTTGGCGTTAATTTCGTTCCATAGTGGAAATTTGGACTGAAAGTTGGAGATGTACATGTACTCTGACCGACATATTGAACAAACTAAAACTTGAACAATTTTATTCAGCGCATTGCTAAATTCATGTAACTGCGCACCATTTACACGTGCAGCTCGTGCGTGTCAACCATGTGGTTTTATCTGGTGATGATTGCACTGGTACATGTGTTAGTCGACACACAACCATAATTTAAGAGATTTTCTGACAATCAACGAGTTTTTAATAATGCCGAAGTTAAATTCTGAAGAGAGGGCCAGAGTTTTGGCCATGCTTGTATGTATGTGAACACAAGAACAAGTCGCGAGACGTTTTAACGTCTCTCGTTCAACAAAATGCGTCTCGTTCGACGTGTTCGAGTCACAGGAACGTTTAATGATAGACCACGTTCCGGTAGACCGCGTGTCACGTCAATACTGACGAATAATTATACCCGTCAACGATATCTACGTGACTGATTTGTAACGGCTGAATCCACATCACGTCTAGTGGTAGGTAATTGTGGTCGCCCTGTTAGTCGATTTAGAGTAAGAAATCGACTAAGAGAGCAAGGTACTGTCTGCCGCAGGCCCTATCGTGGCATTGTTCTTACGCGACGTCACCGTCAACAACGTCTTATTTGGGCCCGTAACCATCTCGGTCAGCGCTGGCATAACATTGTGTTTATTGACGAGTCACGTTTTAACATATGGAACGCCGACGGGCGTATCCGTGTCTACAGACGACGCCATGAACGTTACGCTGATAACGCCGTTGTAGAGCACAACCGTTACGGTGGGGGCGGCGTAATGGTCTGGGCAGCCATCAACTATAGATTTAAGTCCCAACTCATCGTGTGCCAAAGTAACCTCAATGCAAGGCGTTACATTGACAATATATTGCGTCCTGTGGTTGTCCCTATGTTCCGCCGACGTCAAGGCCTGGTCTTCCAGCATGACAACGCGCGACCCCATGTTGCACGAGTCACCATGAACTTTTTACAGATCATTAACATTAACGTTTTGCCTTGGCGTGCGTGTCCATCGGACTGCAATCCCATTGAACACGTCTGGGATTACCTTGGACGCTGATTACGTCAACGTCAACCATAGCCTGCCAACGTCCGAGAATTTACGCTAGCGCTCCATCAGGAGTGGGCCAGGATCCCAATGTATCTGTTACGAAACTTGTGTGGTTCCATGGCACGACGCCTTGCTGCGGTGGTTGAAAGTAGAGGTGGCCACACGCGTTACTGATTATTTCAGTCAAATTGTTCTGACCCTACAATCAAAATTCAAAATTTAAAGCATAATTTTACCATTAAATACTGTCCAATACGTCCATCGGTTCACTTAAATGATCAGTTATGCAAATGGAATAATTCTTTTCTATGATTTGATTTCGGTTAACAACATAATGTACCTTGAATTAGAATGAGGCGTTTCTTTATCTCGTCAGTGTATATCAAATTAGAAATAAAGGCGATAATTCAATGGCAAACCTACTTTTCAGATGCTCCGCAAAATAGTTTTTTCCATCTGAAAAAACTGGATCCAGAACATAATGCTTTTTGTATCAGGATAGTAATAAACTAAATATTTGCAGTTTTTGAGACTTATCTAAATTATTAATCAGGATAGTATTACACCTAATATTGGCAGTTTTAGAGACTTGTCTAAATTATTATTCAGGATAGTACTACTCTTAATATTCGTAGTCTTAGAGACTTATCTAAATCATTCATGAGGACAGTAATACACTAAATATTGGCAGTTTTAGAGACGTATCTAAATCAATCACCAGGATAGCACTACTCTTAATATTGGCAGTTTTAGAGACTTATCTAAATTATTCCTCAGGCTAGTACTACTCTTAATATTCGCAGTTTTAGAGACTTATCTAAATTATTTCTCATGATAGTAATACACGTAATATTTTCAGTTTTAGAGACTTATCTAAATCATTCATGAGGACAGTAATACACTAAATATTTGCATTTTTAGAGACGTATCTAAATTATTTATCAGGATAGTAATACACCTTATATTTGCAGTTTTAGAGACTTATCTCAAATATTAATCAGGATAGTAATACACTTTATATTAGCAGTTTTAGAAACTTATCTAAAATATTCCCAGATTATTGGGTTTTTCCAGGATTTAATTATATAAATAGAAACAAATATTCACAATTTTAGAGACTTATCTAAATTATCTTTACCTTGATGACAGTTTTGGTTCTTTTTGAAGAGTATGTGACTTCCGTGGGAACGTGATATGACAAGTTTACTCCTTACATGTCGTTGTTTGTAAATTAAGTGTACACTCGTCACTAGGGCTCATTATGTAAAATGATTCTGGTTGGCTTGAAAATGTACCTTAAACGATTTTTTTTATTATTTTAGAAAATAACAATATAATTATGTCTTCTTAACATTCTCCTGATAATAGCGTTAACTGACAGGGAAGTCTCTTTCATGCTTCCAGTTCATACATACACAGGGTTTTCCCGGAATATTGGGGTTTCCTAGTATATATAAATAGTATTCATACTTGTCAGTGTATGCTTATAGTAGGATAATTATTGAGAACTCGAAACCTTCTCCTGATTATAGCGTTAACTGACAGGGAATAGTCTTTCATGCTTTCACATCATACATACACTGGGTTTTACCAGAATATTGGGGTTTCCCAGAATATTGGGATTTCCCAGAATATTGGGGTTTCCCAGGATATATAAATAGTAACCATATATGTCAATGTATGCTAATAGCACGAGAATGAAACAATTTACTACTTATTCAGATTTGGTGCCATTAGAGTAGACAATGTTCAAATTAAGTGTTGTGTTGTAAAAAAACCATTCATATATAAATATTCATGTACTTGCTTTTAAAATATTCATGTATTTTGTATCTTATGAATATTCATAATGTGTTTTTAAAATCGTGTTGCCGTGTTCAATGCAATTTGTAAGAAAATGGTATTTCTGACTTGACGTATTTGTTTGCCATTTTCATTTCGTTTTACATCATCACATCAATGTCCTGACCGGAAACAACTCTTTTTGTTCTGCTTTTTAGCAATGCCAAGGTGAGCTATTAGGATCGTTGGATATCCGTCGTCCGTCCGTCCACAATTGTTCTAGCGGTTACAAATTTCCTTTGATCTTCATGAAACTTGATGACAATGTTTATCTTCATGAAGAATAGGTCAAGTTCAAATGTTGGTTATGTGCTGTCAAAAACTAGATACTATGTCAAATAATAGAAAAATCGTGTTAACACTCTAAATGTTGATTGTGGGTCATGTTGATCCAGTTGTAAACTAGGTCACTATAGGTGAAGTTTTACATGGTGTACCAGGTGAGCGATTAAGGGCCATCGTGACCCTTGTTTTTGTAACAAACAAGGTCGTACACTGTATGTATACATATAAAAACAAAAAATGTATATATGTTATCAAATTCTCTAGACTTACCAAAAATGCTATAAATATGCGATAAAAAGATCCACAATTGCTATAAATAGAACCATTACAAGTGCTACAAATAGAACAGCAACCAAACCTCAATGGCAAATTAAGTTCCGACAGTCCTCATCTAAGACGAAATTATTCCGCATTACTTGCTAGATTAGGGGTCCAGGTAAGACTGAGTGGTGAATTTACTTGTTGATAGGGCTATCACTATCAGAGTAAAGAGGTGATTTAATCCGCGTATTTAATAACGGACCCTGCAAATCTAACTCGTAGCAACCATTGAGAAATAGCAGGTCATGTGACAACTCGTTACTGCATGCACTGCGAATTAAATCAACAAGAACTTATCTTTACCTCTGATATCGCAGGGCTGCCATTTCTCCGGATTTTTCCTAAATCTTCGGATTTTTTTTCTAGAACATAGTAGCTTAAAGCAGGCTGAAAGTAAAGCAGAATGCGCCATAAGGCGCATTCTGCTTTACTTCCAGCCTGCTTTAAGTAGTCACGTGTCAACAAAACAAGAAACAGGCTATGGGGTAAAGGTACGAGTCGTAAATTCGCAATTGAAAAATGTAAATTTGGAAATCTTAGGATTTTTCATTTCAACTTATGGCAGCCCTGATATCGACGGAGAAAGAGAAAATGATAAATAACTATTAATTTTGACTATTTATTTCACACGCCACCACTTCTGCAATTACAGAACACCAGTTGCAATGCTATTTTCGCGTCTTTTTGTATGGACGGGTTTAACTACGTCGCTTAACCCTTTACCTTATAGACGCGCCTTTTAGCGGATATGATTTATTCCTCCGCTGAAGAAAATAGTTCCAATTTAATCAGTAATGAATATGTATTATGGGGAATATTTTCTAGATTATAGCACATGATAGCTTAAAGCAGGCTGAAAGTAAAACAGAATGCGCCCTAAGGCGCATTCTGCTTTACTTTCAACCTGCTTTAAGAAGTCACCTATCTTAAGTATTAGAAATAGGCTATCAGGTAAAGGGTTAAATTGCGGGTGTATTTTGATGATTAGAGATATTTTAAGTGATTAAACGTACTGAAGTTATAAACCGTTGGAAAGATAAATCATTTCTGAGCCAGTAGCCGATGATATAATTTTTAGCTCACCTGGCACGAAGTGCCAAGGTGAGCTTTTAGGATCGCTGAATGTCCGTCGTCCGTCCGTTCACATTTGTTCGTTAACACTCTAACGCCTACAATTTTCATCCGATCTTCATGAAACTTCATGACAATGTTTGTCTTGATAAAATCTAGGTCAAGTTTGAATGTGGGGCATGTCCGACTAAAAACTAGGTCACTAGGTTAAATCATAGAAAAACCTTGTTAACACTCTAGAGGCTACAAATCTCAATAGATCTCAATGAAACTTGGTCAGAATGTTTGCCTCATTGATACCTAGGTCAAGTTTGAATGTGAGTTATGTCCGGTCAAAAACTAGGTCACTAGGTCAATCCTAGAAAAACATGATTAACACTCTAGAGGCTACAAATCTCAATGAATCTTTATGAAACTTGATCAAAATGTTTGTCTTGATGACATCCAGGTCAAGTACGAATGCGGGTCTAGTCCAGTTAAAAACTAGGTCACTAGGTCAAATCTTCGAAAAACTTTGTTAACACTCTAGAGTATACAAATCTTATTGGATTTTATTGTATCTTAGTTAGAATGTTTGCCCAATTGATATATAGGTCAAATTCGAATATGGGTCATGTCGGGTCAAAAACTAGGTCACTTGGCCAACTCAAAGAAAAACAGTGTGAACCCTCTAGAGGCTACAAATCTCGTTAGATCTAAATGAAATATTTTCAGAATGTTTGCCTACATCAAAGCTAGGTCAAAATCAAATGCAGTATGTGTCTTGTCAAAAACTAGATCACTGGGTCAAATTATAGAAAAATCTTGTTGACACTCTAAAGGTTGATTGTGGGTCATGTCCAGTCATAATCTAGGTCACTTTAGTTTAATTTTACATGGTGAACCAGGTGAGCGATTTAGGGCCATGGTGGCCCTTGTTGTATGAGGTGTCTCATTGGCAGTACAGGGGGGGTTTGTATGACGATGTATAATCGGCCGTTGCATACCTTCTTCTTATTATACATCTACAGAGGTACCATAGTCTACCAAAACTCCATTGTCTCTTTCTAGTTTTTCTATTCAGTGAAACATTTTTTGATCGTTTTGATAAAGTTTTCATTTCAATGTTTACTGTTTTGCAAACAATTTTTACAGCTTTACCAGAGTGTACCGTTTCGTCTAACATTTACATCGCTTACTCAAATACTTGGATACTTATACAGTAAAACCTCTCTATAACGGCCACTAAAACGAAGACTAATTGGTTGTTTAAATGACAGGTGACAGCTTAAAGCAAGGTGACAGTAAAACAGAAAGCTCCTACAGGAGCTTTCTGTTTTACTGTCACCATGCTTTAAGCAGTCACCTGTCAAAAACAACTAATAAATTAGCACACTTTAGTGGCCGTTGTAGAGAGGTTTTACTGTACAGTTGTTGCCTTGGACCATTCCCAATCCATCACTATCGCCCAACCTTGATTTGACCTTGACCTAATTCTACTTTGAAAATTGTAAATGGGCTATTTCTTGGTTAACTAGATTTTACCGTTCTTTAACACAACTTGATACAATGCTTTAATACACTTATACAGTTATTGCCATAGACCATTACCAATTCACATTTATTACTCAACACCTCAATTTGACCTTGACATAGACCTAATTTAGACTTAGAAAAGATTCAGATTATATTGACAAGGATGTAATCAGGGGCATAAGTGTTTATTGAACGCGCTGTCTTGGTTATCTTTATCTGTAAGTTTGAATGTTTTGAAGCTATACATTACATGAATATCTCAAGTCTGTCTTTATCGGCGTAAAAGTCCTAAAAATATCGACAACCTGTAAAACTGCTGTTACAGTAGAACCTCTCTATTACGACCACTAAAACGAGCACTAATTGATTGTAGAAATAACAGGTGACAGCTGAAAGCAAGGTGACAGTAAAAAAGAAAGCTCCTAAAGGAGATTTCTGTTTAACTGTCACCTTGCTCTAAGCAGTCACCTGTTGTAAACATCTAATAATTAAATCAATTCAGTGGTCTTAATAGAGTGGTTCTACTGTATTGTCCAAATATTTTAGCTAATTGCTTTTAACACAGTAATTTGTGTAAAATGAATGGCAAACAGTGAAGATCTTGATTAGTAGCAGTCTTACGAGGGTTTACACTGTTTACACATGCTTTTCTTTCCTAATACGTACGGTCTGTATAAATGTTTTTGTTCTGTGTTTATGTAGGTCAATGATACATTTACTGTGCAATATTTTAGGCATGCTTGCATTGATTTTACTTTTCTCTGAAATCACCCTTAGAAATCAACAAAATCTGATAATTTTGTCAAAATAGATACAGTCTGTTTGGAAAAGGTCAGCTATATATAGATCCATAGAAAGATCCTTTACAAATGCTATAAATACTAATTAAATAGATCCTTCATAAGTGCTATAAATAGATCCTTCATAGATGCTATAAATATACCCATCAATAGTGTTATAAATAGATCCTTCAAAATGCTATAAATAGTCCATCGGAACAATTCAGTATTTGCAAAGATTTATGGAGAACAATGTTGGCAAGAGGGACAGGAAGTGTTTGGATTTGTGTGTAATTAAACATGTATGTATTGTGTATTTACAGTTTTACACGTTTGTGTAAAATCCTTGATATGTACAGCCATTCTTCCATTTGTCATTTAGAAAAATATCTCTGTTAAGCGGCCACTCAATTGGGAAAACTTAAGAGAAAATCTCTCCTATGACATCTGTGTAGATCTCGATCTAAAGGCTCTTTAAAGAAGCTCTCTGATCAGGGTCTGCACTGGTTTATGTTTTTTAACCCATTTGTGCCCACGATCCCATATATGGGGCATAGGCATCAGTGTAGACTCTGAACAGACGCCGCAATATGCGGCGTCTGATCAGAGTCTACACTGTTTGCTGATAGGAATTTCAAATGAAATGAAAATGTTGACCAGGCATCCCTTTCATAACAAATGGACGAAACCAATAAATAAACATGGAAGATTCCACTGGATATAAATGGGTTAAACCAATTTTAAAATCAACCATATGTGGCAGCCTCGACAAGAGAGACTATACTTTATTTGAAACAGGGGCCCGTTTCATAAAACTTCGTACGACAAATGTTGTCGTAAGTCAGATTATAAAAGTCTCAATATTTTTTTTATTTCTCCATCTAATCCTGTCTTGTGACATTCTTTTGGAATCGTCTTGAAAAGACGATTCCAAAAATATGTCACAAGACCGGATTAAATAGAGAAATAAGAAATTAAATGCATTTTAAAGTTTTGACTTGCGATCAATTTTTTCGTACGAAGTTTTATGAAACGGGCCCCAGTTATATATAAAGATAAACTTGGTTGTCATGACAATTTCTGCGAGTAGCCGTTTAACACAGATTTAACTGTTATTTATACGTATAGTGCATATATAACTGAGGACAAATTGTTCAGAACATGTGACAGAAATAAACTAACAAATATGAAAGTATTTTAGTTGTTTGTTTAATTTCAAACATTCATAGTATTAGACAATTCTATAAGTAGTGAAACCATAGGGTTCAATGCAGAAATATACATTGTATTAGCTCACCTGAGCCAAAGGCTCAAGGTGAGCTATTGGGATGGCCCTGTGTCTGTCGTCGTGCGGTGTGAGTCGTCCGTCGTCGTTAACAAATACGATATCACCTCCTATACCGCTGGACAGAATTCAACCAAACTTTACAGAAATGTTTTTTGGGTCAGGCTCTTTCAAATTTGTTCAAAGAATAAAAAAACAATGCATAACTCTGGTTGCCATGGCAACCATAGTAAAAAAATAAGGAAATCTTAAAAAATCTTCTTATCAAAAACTGTAAGGGCCAGAGCTTAGATATTTGGCACATATCATCATCTCCAGGTCCTCTATCAAGTTTGTTCAAATATCTTTTACCTATTTTGTTCAAATCGTTCCGGTCTGTTGCATATCTAGGTCACAGGAGTTAAAATATATTTTTTTCTATAATAACTTTAAAAAATCTTCTTGTCAAAAACTACTAGGGCCAGAGCTTAATTATTTTGCACAAAGCATCATCTACAGGTCCTCTATCAAGATTGATCAAATTATGCCTCTTGGGTTGAATTTGGCCCCGCCCCGGAGGTCAAAGTTTTACATAAAGTTATATAAAGAAATTTCAAACGTCTTCTTTTCTGAAACTAATATGGCCAGAGCTTTGATATTGGGCATGGTGACACTTCTAGATGTCCTTTACCTATTTCAAATGGTTTCAGTCTGTTGCATATGTAGGCCACCGGAGCTAAAAAAAAGATTTTTTCAATGGAAACTTAAGAAACTCTTCTTGTCTTAAACCCTACTACCCTGATCTTAAATATTTAGCACATAGCATTATGTACAGGTCCTCTATTAAGATTGTTTAAGTTATGCCATTTGGTTAAAAAATGACCCTGTCCTGGACACAAATCATTTTGCAATCCTTGAATGTCCGGCGTTAATCGTTCGTCGTCAAAAAATTTATTGTTTACACTCTAGAGGCCACAATAATCATTCAATCTTTCTCAAACTTGCTCAGATTGTATATTGCTATAAGAGTTCGGATGAGTTCGATTATGCTTGAAATTGAACTAATAGATCAAGAGAAATCTACCTTTGAATTGCTGAAAATGTCATATTTAACAGTGTTTACACTCTAGAGGCCACAATGTTTAGCTCACCAGAGCATAAAGTGCTCAAGGTGAGCTATTGTGATACCACTCTGTCCGGCGTCTGTCGTCCGTCCGTCAACAATTGCAAAGGGCTCCTCTGAAACCAATAGCCCCAGTGTAACCAAACTTCACCGGAAGCATCAGTAGGGCGGGGAATGAAAAGTTGTTAAGTTTGTGGTTGGGGTAATTTGTTTGGTTGCCATAGCAACCGCACACAAATTTAGAATTTTTTCTCCAAAATTACTGGTCCGATTTCAATTTGGATATTACCAAAATGTTTCTCAACGGATGGACCTTAGAAGTTCAAAAAAGTTTAGATCCGTCAAAAACATGGCCGCCAGAGGGCGTTGTCATTTCCGGTGTTCGGAAATATTGAGTTAAAGGTTAAAAACCTGCTAGAAGTCATATAATTGGTTGTGTCTTTATGAGATTTTGTCAGTGTCATGACCTTTATAGAATATAGGTCGTACATGAGTGTAGGTCATGTCGGGTCATAAAGTAGGTCAGTATGTCAAATCACAGAAAAAGCTTTTTGCCTCTCAAGCTGTCATATTTTTAGCCCAATCTTCTTGAAACTTGCTTAGAATGGTTATCTTTACAAAAGCTAGGCATTGTATGAATATGGGTTGCATAAGATTAAAAAGTAGGTCAGAAGGTCAAAACATGGAAATAGCTTCTGAACACTGAAGGGGGCCTTATTTAACCATAATTTCACACAACTTGCATAGAATTTATACCTTTATAAAATCTAGGCCATGTATGAATATGAGTTGTGTCGGGTCAAAAAGTAGGTCATTAGGTCAAAGCCTAGAAAATGCTTCTGAACCCTCTAGTTCATATGGAGAACACACATCAACATTATCCTGGTACATTTGGTTCTTGTGACAAGGCCCTAGTGGGGGTATTAGTCACCTTTAGCGACAAGTCTGCAGTTAAATCTGGGGACTGTGTACTTTGGTGAGCGCCTTAGAGCCTATTGGGCTCTTGTCATTCAATCTTTCTCAAACTTGCCCAGATTGTATATTACCGTAAGAGTTCAGATGCGTTCGATTATGGTTGAAATCGGACTAATAGATCAAGAGTTATCTACCTTTGAATAGCTGAAAATGCCATATTTGATAGTGTTTACACTCTAGAGGCCACAATTTTTACCCAATCTATCTCAAACTTGCTCAGATTGTATATAACTATAAGATTTCAGATGAGTACGATTATGGTTGAAATCAGACAAATAGGTCGAGAGTTTTGTACCTTTGAATTGCTGAAAGAGCCATATTTAACGTTGTTTACACTCTAGAGGCCACACTTGTCGTCCAATCTTTTTCAAACTTGCCCATATTGTATATGATCATAAGAGTTCGATTAAATGAGATAATGGTTGAAATCGGACCATAGGTCAAGAGTTTTCTACCCTTGAATTGATGAAAATGCCATATTTAACAGCGTTTACACTATTGCAACTACAGCTTTGGATGGATTTTGATTATACTTGCACACAAAGTTTATAGCTATAAGTTCTCGAAGGAGTGCAATTATTGTTGAATCTAATCATTGTGGCAATAGTTATCTGCCCTTGATATACTTTGAAATGCTAGAAAAGTCTTCATTTCAGTATTGTTTAAGTTCTTGTTTTCTTCCCTTGATGTACTCTGCTATACTAGAATTATGTTTACATGCTATACTAAAAATTTGAATGGATTTAGATTGAAAGGGGTGTAAGAAATTGTAAAGCTATCAGGCTTCAGTACAACAGGTGAGCCATATCATGGCCTTCATGCCCTTTTGTTAAAATACCCCCCTTATCTGGAGCCCTGTTATTTGCAAAAAGACCCGTGTTAACTACCTGTGTTATGTAACAAATGCAAAGACAAATCCAACATTTTCTCACTTATTTTAGCATCAAATCATATGGTGTTACTACTCGGCACCATAGGGTTAAATGCAGAAATAAAGATTTTAGTTCTTGTAACACCCACCTTATCTGGAGCCCTGTTATTTGCAAAAAGACCCGTGTTAACTACCTGTGTTATGTTACAAATGCAAAGACAAATCCAACATTTTCTCACTTATTTTAGCATCAAATCATATGGTGTTACTACTCGGCACCATAGGGTTAAATGCAGAAATAAAGATTTTAGTTTTTGAAATACCCACCTTATCTGGAGCCCTGTTATTTGCAAAAAGACCTGTGTTAAGCGACTACCTGTGCTATGTGACAATTAAAAACAGACGAGACATTTCATTTTTTACGACAGATGGCAGCTTAATGCATGGTAAAGGTTATAGTAACCTTTTTGATGGATTTTGTCCTGCATTAAGCACAAACCTATGCAAACAGTGTAGACCCTGATCAGGTTGGTCTTCGGTGTTGGGACAGAGAACCCTGTGCAAACCGTGTAGACCCTGATCAGTTTGCTCCAACAGGAGAATCCTCTACACGGTCCTCACAGTTTGACAGTCAATTTGCACCTTTTGGACATACCGGATTAACTGTGATGAAAACAGTTACACAGCTTGTCTTAATTTCATTTTAAAAGTTTCAATATAACAGAAGCAGTTATCTGTGGGAACAATAGGTATCACAATAGGTCACCGTGAGCACTTTGTGCTGTGATAAGGTAACAACTGTGGCCTCTAGAGTGTAAACACTTTGACAAAGCGCGATGGACATCTAGGTATAACAATAGCCCTTCTTGAGCACTTTGTGCTGTGATGAGGTAACAACTTGGGTCTCTAGAGTGTAAACACTTTGACAAAGCGCGACAGACATCTTTGTATCACAATAGCCCACATTGAGCACTTTGTACGGTGATGAGGTTTCAACTGTGGCCTGTAGAGTGTAAACACTTTGACAAAGCACGACGGACATCTAGGTATCACAGAAGCTCATCCTCAGCTTTGCTCAAGTGAGCTTAAAAGTTTGTGGCAAGAATTTACTCATTTTTACGCCATTAATTTATTCATCCCCTGAACAAAGTAGTTCCACTTTATACAGGCATGAATATGTTCCATAAGAAATATTTTCTTTATCCTAGTTTTTAGCTCACCTGGCACGAAGTGCGAAGGTGAGCTATTGTGATCGCCCTGTGTCCGTCGTCCGTCCATCGTCAAACTTTTTCTTTAAAGGTCTGCTTCTTGGAAATCACTGGACAAATTTCTTCAAAACTTCATAGGATTGTTCCTTGTAGGGTACTCTCTCAAATTTCTTCAAATATAGGTCATCTAATTGAAATTGTGGTTGCCATGGCAACCAATTGAAAAAACTTAAAAAATCTTCTTGTTGCAAACTAATGGTCCGAATTGAGAATAATTTTACCCAAATGTGCCATAAGTGTGACTCTCTATCAGATTTCTTAAAATAATTTTCTTATCTTAAAAAACATGGCCGCTAGGCGGGGCAGATTTTCCTTATATGGCTTGTAGTGAAAATCTTCTTGTCTGAAACCGCTTGTCTGATTTGAAAGTAATTTCACACAAATGATCCATTGGTGACCCTCTACCAGATTTTTTAAAATAATTTTGATATCTAAAAAAAACATGGCCACCTGTGGATGGGGTACATTTTACTATGTTACTGTATAGTAAAAACTTAAAAAATCTTCTTCTGTCAAAACTACTGGTTAAAGTGAAAATAATTTTACACAAATGATCCATTAATGACACTCTACCAGATTTCTTTAAATTATTGTGTTATCTTAAAAAAACAGGGCCGCCAGTGGATGGGGAAAGTTTTCCTTATATTTCTGTATAGAAAATCTTTAAAACTCTTCTCTGAAACTATTGGTCTCATTTAAGACTATTTTTACACAAATAATGATTCATGGGTGACCCTTTGCCAGTTTTCTTCAAATAATCTTCCTAGCTCAAACATGGCTTCCAGTGGGTGGGAATGAATTTACTGATGATGGCTTATAGTGAAAACTTAATAATCATATCTGGTCCATTACCATGACAATAACCATGGGTACCAGGTGAGCGATTTAGGGCCGCATCCGGCTCTTGTTAGCTTAAAGCAGGCTGAAAGTAAAGCAGAATGCACCTTAATGCGCATTCTGATTTACTTTCAAGCTGCTTTAAGTAATGATCTGTCTTCAAAACTAGAAATAGGATATGGGGTAACGGGTTAATTAATATTGCTGTGCTGCTTAACCCATTACCCCATAACCTGTTTCTAGTATTGAAAATAGTTGACTGCTTATGGCAGGTTGAAAGTTAAATTGTGGCAGCACAGAGAGATGGTCTCGAAACTATGTACATTACTTTTCTGTAGACGCTGTCTGCATTACATTCAGTGGTGGCTAAACTCAAGTTTTAATGTAGCAGAGAAACCCTATCTGCATTACTTTTTAGCTCACCTAGCACGAAGTGCCAAGGTGAGCTTTTAGGATCGCTGAATGTCTGCGTCCGTCCGTTCACATTTGTTCGTTAACACTCTAGCGCCTACAAATTTCATCTGATCTTCATGAAACTTCATGACAATGTTTGTCTTGATAAAATCTAGGTCAAGTTTGAATGTGGGTCATGTCCGGTCAAAAACTAGGTCACTAGGTAAAATCATAGAAAAACCTCGTTAACACTCTAGAGGCTACAAATCTCAATGGATGTTAATGAAACTTGGTCAGAATGTTTGCCTCATTGATATCTGGGTCAAGTTAGAATGTGGGTTATGTCCGATCAAAAGCTAGGTCAGTAGGTCAAATCATAGAAAAACCTCGTTAACACTCTAGAGGCTACAAATCTCAATGGATCTTAATGAAACTTGGTCAAAATGTTTGCCTCATTGATATCTAGGTCAAGTTTGAATGTGGGCCATGTCTGATCCAAAACTAGGTCAGTAGGTCAAATCATAGAAAAACCTCGTTAACACTCTAGAGGCTACAAATCTCAATGGATCTTAATGAAACTTGGTCAGAATGTTTGCCTTATTAATAGTTAGGTCAACTTTGAATGTGGGTCATGTCCAGTCAAAAACTAGGTCACTAGGTCAAATCATAGAAAAACCTCGTTAACACTCTAGAGGCTACAAATCTCAATGGATCTTAATGAAACTTGGTCAGAATGTTTGCCTCATTGATATCTAGGTCAGTAGGTCAAATCATAGAAAAACATGGTTAACACTCTAGAGGCTACAAATCTCAATGGATCTTTATGAAACTTAATCAAAATGTTTGTTTTGATAAAATCTAGGTCGAGTGCGAATGTGGGTCATGTCCAGTTAAAAACTAGGTCACTAGGTCAAATCTTCGAAAAACTTTGTTAACACTCCAGAGTCAAATCTTATTTGATTTTAATGTAACATAGTTAGAATGTTTGCCCAATTGATATCTAGGTTAAATTCGAATATGGATCATGTCGGGTCAAAAACTAGGTCACTAGGCCAAACCAAAGAAAAACAGTGTTAACCCTCTAGAGGCTACAAATCTCGTTAGATCTGAATGAAATATTTTCAGAATGTTTGACTACATCAAATCTAGGTCAAAATCAAATGTGTATTGTGTATGGTCAAAAACTAGATCACTAGGTCAAATTATAGAAAAATCTTGTTAAAACTCTAAAGGTTGATTGTGGGTCATGTCCAGTCATAATCTAGGTCACTATAGGGTAATTTTACATGGTGAACCCGGTGAGCGATTTAGGGCCATAGTGGCCCTTGTCTATAATACTTTCTGCATTACATTCAGTGGTGGCTTAACTCAAGTTTAATATAGCACGGAAACCCTGTCTGGAAACTATCTGCATTACTTTTCTGTAGGTCATTTCTGCATTAAATTCAGTTGTAGCTTAACTTATTCAACCCTAGCGACGCGCATTGTCGTCATTAACAAACAGTGTACATGTAAAGACTATGCGTGTTCTATGCAAACAGTGTAGACCCTGATCAGAGATCCTAGATGAGCCCTCTGAACAGGATCTGCACTGTTTGCCATTGTGCAATATATTGTTAAAATCAACCATAAATAGTCAAAATGGACTAGACTTGATTGGATATTGAAATTGTCCATTAAAAGTTCCAGGGGGTAAATGAGTTAACTTAAGTTTTACTGTAGCACAGGAAGCCTGTCTGGAAACTGTTTGTATTCCTTTCTTGTAAGAGCTCTCTGCATTACATGGTAGATTCAAGTTTTGATGTATCACAGAAACATCTGTGCATTATCACAGAAATATCCCTGCCTTACATTTCATGTTATCATTTATTTTAATGTGTCTGAGAAATATTGTCTGAAAACTGGCTGCATTACTTTCCTGTAGGAGCACTCTGCATTACAATTCATGTTAATATGTATTTAATGTATCACATAATGATTGTCTGAAAAGTGTCGGCATTACTTTCATATGGCTCGCTGCATTACACATTTAATGGTATCTTACTCAAGTTTTACTGTATCACAGAAAGCCTCCCTGGAATATCTCTGAATTACTTTCTTGTAGCTTCATGTCCAGTTTTAATGTATTACAGAAAGCCTCCCTGGAATCTTTCTGAATTACTTTCCTGTAACTTTAAGTGTTAATGTATCACAGAAAGTATGTATGGAAACTGTCTGCATTACTTTCCTGTCACTTCAAGTTTTAATGAATCACAGAAAGTATGTATGGAAACTGTCTGCATTACTTTCCTGTTATTTCAGTTTAAATGTATCACAGAAAGCATGTTTGAAAACTGTCTGCATTACTTTCATGTAACTTTAAGTTTTAATGTTTCACAGAAAGCATGTTTTGAAACTGTCTGCATTACTTTCCTGTAACTTTAAGTTTTAATGTTTCACAGAAAGCATGTTTTGAAACTGTCTGCATTACTTTCCTGTAACTTCAAATTTTAATGTATCACAGAAAGCATGTATGGAAACTGTATGCATTACTTTCCTGTAACTTCAAGTTTGAATGTATCACAGAAAGCATTATGGAAACTATCTGCGTCACCTTCCTGTAACTCCAAATTTTGATTTACAGCGCTCCCCGTCTACAACGACACCCAATGGGAGATAACCAATGTGTGAATTGTTCAGAGAGAGTCGTTATAGGGAGGGAAATTGGCTTACATTTGCAAACAGCCTGAATCCAGATCAGATGCCGCGTAACGCGGCGTCTGATCTGGGTTCAAGCTGTTTGTCACTCTTCATAAAGTTTTTTTCCGTCAAAATGTCCATTATGTAATTTTCGGAAATACAGCAGACGACATTAAGCAGACGATATTGCAGTTGTAAAAGCGTTGTCCTGTTTAGGGGACTGCGGCAATGGTCGTTGTAAGGAGGGAGTTGTTGTTGGGAGGGCCATTGTAGGGAGGGAACGCTGTATCACAGAAAGCATGTTTTGAAAGCCCGTCTGATGTTTTTAAATTCTATTCTTCAGGAGCTTTCAGCATTACATTTGACCTGCACTAAATAGTGACATGTCTTTCAAAATGAGTATGCTGCTTGATTTAGCGGGAGCCTAACGCACACTTTTCATGCGGAAAGCCTCTCATTGAACTGTCTGCATTGATTTACTTACAGAAGGAACTTTCTGCATTATAAATACCTTGCATTAAACAGTTACCCGTCTCGAAAAATTGCAATATCTATTTTACTGGGAACATGTTTTTTTGTAGAAATTAAAAACTCTTCAGAAGCTTTTAGCATTACTTTAACTCTTTCATTAACAGTCATGCAGGGCTGCCAAAAGTTAATCTTGAAAAATTCTAAGATTTCCAAATTTTCTGTTTTTCAAGCGCGGATAGTGAAAGCAAGTTGAAAGTAAAGCAGAATGCGATTTTAGGTGCATTCTGTTTTTCTTCCAACATGCTTTAAGCTACCGTCTGCTAGGATGAAAATCAGAAGATTTCAGAAAAATCCGGAGAAATGGAAGCCCTGATCATGACAGAAATACCCGTCTAACACAACCACTGCCACATTATCGTCTGCCTTTAGTTTCCGTCTGCTTTAACTTCTAAACTTTGATTTATATGCGTCTTTGACCTTATGAAACATTGATATGAGTGTCAAATAGTTTGGATCCTGATCAGACGCCGAGTAACGCGGAATCTGATCTGGATCCAAACTGTTTGCATATGTCAGTGTTATAGAGCCTGGCAGCAAATGGGTTAATCTTCTATTTAACAACCATCAGCCTTCAAAGTTCTTTTATCTCGAAATGCCGTCTACTACCGGTTTGTACCTTTTCCTGGTTCCCATGGAGAAATACTCAAAACGCAAATAAACAGTTTATACAAAGTTTATTATTATGTTCTTGATGTATATACATGCTTAACATAATGTATACCTGTTTGAGCAGGAAACTTAAGTATAGAAATTACAATATAAAACTAAATGATATCACATCAATGTTCTCCGAAATGACATTTTAAAAATTGTGATTAAACATCTTGAATAACTCATTGACCCCTAATGCCACATATGAGAAGTACACTTGCACGTGTTCTATTCCAATAGTTCTGACCTTAATCAGAGGGGTCTGGACAGTAGGACCCCTCTGATCAAGGTCTGCATTGTTTGTCATTTGGCTACAATTGTACAAAACAACCCACAAATGGACTGTACTTGATTAGAAGCTGGAATTGTCCATTTGAAGTTTCAGGGGAGAATGAGTTAAATACGTATCAATCATTAGAACCATTTAACTGTCCTAAACACATCCTATTGGAAACACATATTTAAACCAACCTTTTGTGAACAATTAAAGCCGATCACAATCTTGTTCACATGCACATCTATGGTATATGTACAAACACTATACATAATTATAAGGTTAAAGGTTGTAGCTTGAAATCTGTTGGAAGACTTAGCTGGACAAAGTATGTACAGTACGTATGTGGGACGGACGAAAGAACGAATGTCGCGAGGGCTGCATGATAAAACACTGCATAAACTGATTAGGAGTCCACTGATCAGGGTCTACACTGTTTGCATTGGACAAGTCTACCCTTCATATGTACTCTGTAAATGACGAGTATACTCGTCGATAGGGCTAAATGTGTTAATTCATTTATATCTTATTTCTCATTATTTATTTGCTGTGCTAAAATATCACATTGTTGTAGTTAAATACCTACTTGTGACCATTTGTTTTCTTAGTTAGACCATTTGCCATCCATTGAAATCAATTAAAACTCAAAATTCGAGCAAAAGTTGTTTTACATCATTTACCATTTTAGACAGTGTCAACAAAGTTCTATTCTAGAATAACAAAAACATGGTAAATATTTCTTATTATTTGGTTTAATATCCACGTGTGACCATTTGTTCTCTTAGTTGGCGCATTTTCTATCAAATGAAATCAATAAAAACAAAAAATTCCGATAAAAGTTGTTTTTCATCAATTGGCATTTTAAGCTAAATTAGCAGTGGGTGGGGTAAGAAATTGCCCCCAATAAAAATGTCATTGTTCTTTAATTAATTATTAATCAAGTGTTTTATCTCGAGATTCAGACAACTAATTTGCTTTCAAGTCATCAGAGAAAATGAAAATAATTGAGATAATGAAGGACCTAAAGTTTATGTTTAACAAAATGTCGAATCTGAAAATGACTAAAATTCCGTCTGCTGCTAAATAAACTGCTGAGAGATGAAAAACAACTTTTTTTTATAGAAGTTTGAGATAAAACTTGAATAATAAGAAAGAGAACGAGCTAACTAAGAGAATAAATAGCGACAGTTGAGTGTTTGGATGAGTGGTTACCTAGTTAGAAGGTGAAATATGTTTTTACAGTCAAACGGTTAGAGACAAAATGGCGGCTGTTGAGAGTTTGAGTGGCAATGACGAGTTTTCCAGGCTTTACTGGCTGCTTGTGTGGAACTTTATCCACCATGTATTGAACCTGTCATCATACTTGCACTCTGTCAACTCCAACCCGGGACAGTTCTGGAGGAAACCCTCCAAGTCTCCACACTCCTCTCTCGTTAACTTTCTCTCTTCTGTTAACTGTTTCACCTTTCGCCTAAAGAAACCTCTAATACATTTCGCCTTTCTCTCTGCCAATGTTACCCTGTCTAGTTCTACAGTCACTTTACGTTTTGTCTGGGAAAGTCCGCGAGCAAAGTCACGCAGTGACGTCACGGGTAGTGTAACCAACCGCAGTTCAACCTTCTCCACACAGTGTGGCAAAGACGGCAGATTAACTACATACAAGGAGGAGGCCAACCTGCAGTCCAGAGTAAGTTCCTGAAGCTGAGTCATAGCAGAACAATCTATCTTAGCTCTACACTCGTCGCCATGGTCTGTACAGTGTAACCCCACCAGTACTAACTGTCTAATGACGCGAGACTGGGATAAACTGTCCAATATTTGTTCTAAATGTTTATGTCTCAGTTTGACCCCAAACAGCACAAGTGCCATTAAAGACTTGCTAATGCTGCTACATATGGCAGTAACTAACTTATCTGTGGCTGTGATCTCAGTCTCCAAGGTCAGGGCTGTAAGTGAGGCCCAGTTGTTATCTACTAGAGCTGTCACTGTACTGTCGGGTATAAGGGAGGGGTCGTCGTCAGACAGGTGCAGTCTTTGTATTGAGCGACATTGTAGAAACTGACCAGTTATAGCTGACAACTTAGCAGCATCAATGTTATAAGTATATATGTTCACAGACTTGACTTTGGACATGTCAGAGCGGAACAACAAACGTTCTACAGCACGGACATCAGTGAACCTACCAATACGGAAGTCCTGCAAACAGACATTCTCATAACGGTGGCCATTATTGATGCCTTCTGATACACAGTCAGACACACATCTCTGTATGTCCTCTATCAAACGGTCATAGTCACTATTGCCTACAGTCTGTCTGTATGTCTTAATCCGCTCGTCACGACTAACAACAAGACCCAAATGTTCTAACAACAGTCTTGTCATGTCACGGTCCATTCCAGCTACAAACAGCCACACCTGGTTCATTTCTAACATGGTCTCTACTGAATTACACAATTGTTTTACTTCTTTCGGAATGTCTTCAGCTTTGTCGTTAGTTACTAAATACAAAGCTGCAAGACATTCTTGTACCTTTTTATGTAAGAATGAAAACTTTTTATATTTTCCTAAACGATTGCCATAATCCTTACATTGAGATAAAATGCCACAATGTAAGCAGAGTTTAATATTTGATGGAGAAATGCCAAATATTTCCAATTTTGAGCTTTTGAAGACTAAAGCTTCTTCCTTTTGTTTGTTAAACAAAGCTTTATAAGCCAGCTCTGATAAACAGTGGAGTAATTCTGCATATTTTTGGCAATTATCTTTGGTACTGAAACATTCTGGCAGATTTTTTGATGTTGCTTCAGCTGTGCTTGAACTGTCTGTGATTTCCTCAGGAAGATTTTTCTCAGAACGTTCAAACATCAGCTCCAGCATACTACAGTACAATTGTAACTGAGAATTGCCAAAGTCTTTGCCAAAAAACCACAAAGTTACCAACTGTACGAGAAGAACGGGCACAGATAAATATTCCTTAAGATTTTTCCTCTTTATCTCAGCATTAAAATTATAGATTAATTTGTGTGTTTCTGACTCTCCCTTGAGATTGTCTAACACTTTCTGTGCCAGTTCCTCAGCCGAGTCTTTATCAAGCCCACATAACTCTACATGTTTATCAACGTCTTTATTTTTTAAAGCAATAACGTCATATTTCCAATTACGAGTGGTGGTAATAAAGACACAGTTTTTATTTGCAGTATTTCTTCTAGGAATGTTTTCATTTATATTTGTGCATTTCTCTGCATCAAGTGGACATGACCACTCATCTAAACCATCAATAAGAACTAAACACCTCTCATTCTTAAGTATGTCTGATATCTTCAACGACTCTGGGACATTCGACAAAAACTGTTTTTTAATCATGTCCTCAACATGGTAGGTTGTTTCATTATCTCTTAAATTAATGTGAAACAAAAATCTGAAAGCTGACAACAGTTCTTGATCTTCAGCAGCAAGTGTATCATCAGCTTTCAGGTTTTTGTCATTCTGCACTGCAGTGCACCAGTTGAGGACCAAGTGGTTACAAAATGTTGACTTTCCAGTCCCAGCATCGCCGGTGATATAAACATTTTTACAAAATTCTCCAGATTTAGATTTGAATATGTCTTTATATATTAGTTTAGAGGGCTGTGACTTCAGGTCTTTCACTTCTTTCATTTGTCCATGGTCGTTGATCTCTCTTATACGCTTTACAGAAGGTTGAACATACATTTCTGTAAGGTAGGCCTCCTCCTCATCCACAGGATTAACCCAGTACTTGTTCTCCTCTCCGTACTTATCTAGAAGATGATTCTGGAGATCTGAAAATGAAGACATATGAGAATTACATGTAACAGCAATATCAAGTGGCAGGGCATGGATCAAGAATTTGTTGCTTTAGGTTTTAAGTAATTATTCTCCCAGTTTTGAAAGATGTGGGAGCATATAGTGAGTGTTCAGACCGCCCGTCGATCAATCAGTCCATCCATGCGTAGGAGGTTAACCAGATTTAGCGTCTCATCCAGCATCAAAACCGCTGACTAGAATGCTTTGATACGTACATGTATACAGTTGTTGCAATAGACCATTCCAAATCCTCCTTTATCACCCTACCTTAATTTGACATTGCCATTGACCAACTTCGGACCAAGCATATTTTAATGGGCTATTTCTTTATTAACTAAACTTTACCGTTTAGCATGACATCAACACTGCTTACTACTAGCATTCTTCGATGCTTACACAGTTGTTGCGCTTGACCTTCACAGTATATCCACATCACCCAACGTTTATTTGACTATGACCAACTTTAGACGGAGAAATGATGCTGAATATATTTGCAATAACGTCACCGGAACCATAACCGTTTATTTAAATCAGTATTGTTTGTTATCGTTTTTCACTTGTTGGACAAGAAGGCTATTGAGGCCCAATTTGCCGCCGAAATGTCACTAATCCAATGTTATAAAGCATTTGATAAGTCAGATTTGAGTTTCTACCACACAAAAGCTCAAATTTGACCAATTAAATGCTTGAGAACAATCTTAGACTCTTTCAAGAGTTGTTAAAACTAGAGGGATGGCTTTGTAAGACAATTATGATGCCCCCGCCGGCAACAAATTGAGATAGAGAGCGGATATGAAAAAGTTTACGGACGGACGGACAGACAGCGCCATAACATAATACGTCCCGTCTGAAGACGGGCTTATAATAATGTCTCTTGATCTCTCTCACTGTATGACATTGCTCTCTGAGTTTTGCGACAGTCTTTTCTATGTGATATTTTTGGAAATGGCAATAAGAGGAAAATAACTTTAATGTTTCTTGATTTTCTTTCTGTATTAATAACAGCACTTTGCTTCTTATTTTATAAAACATGAATGAGACGATTCTAAGACCAGGGTTGAAACGTTTGGTGGAACAAAAATAGATATCAGATTGCAGTTTGCGTGATATTCAAATTTTCAACCTTTGCCTCGGAGTGGCATTCTGTTTCTCCGGTTGACAATTTGAATAAACGACCATCTAATACTTATATAGTGCCCAAAAAAAGAAAAACTGTTAAAGCGAGGTAGAAATATAACAAATCAAAATCAATAATCAGTGTCCAAGACTTTATTGAGGCAAATATTTTGACCAAGTGTGAAAGACTTTATTGAGGCAAATATTTCGACCAAGTGTCCAAGACTTTATGGATGCCAACATTTTAACCAAGATTCCAAGACTTTATTGAGGCAAAAAGTTGGCTCGAATTTTCAAAACTAAATTGTGGCAGACATTTTGACCAAGTTTCAGATTTCTTGTGTATCCTCTAGAATGTTAACATAGTGGCCTAGTTTGTGACTGCGGTAAACATAACTCACATTCAATATTGTGTGATCTGTTTAACCCATTTGTGTATTCGTCAATGCTTATTTATTGGATCAGTCCATTTTTTATGTAAGAGATACCTGGTCTTTTCATTTTTTATTTGTTTGATATTGAATTCCTTTTTTATTTGTTTGATATTGAAATTCCTATCAGCAAACAGGGAAGACTAAGATCAGAAAATGCATATTGCGGCGTCTGATCAGAATGTACAATATTTGCCCATGCCCCCATTATAATAGGCCACTAGGTACAAATGGGTAAAGGCAAACATTCTGACCAGACCTTATAATACTGGTAGCCTCTAGATTGTTAACTATAAACACTGACAAAGTCAGAAAAGGGTTCCGCATAATACGGTCAGAAGAAAAAGGGAAACAATCGATGAACCTTTTCCCAAACAGAAGCGCCTTTAAACGCATTCAATTAATTCTTCCAGTGAACAAAACTAGAATGTGTTTTTGAGAAAAAAGCATGTCTGTCCCGTGTTATTGTCCGAAAACCAAAGCGAAGTCAAACATCTATTTTTACTAACAGATCATGTGACCTTTGACCTACCGTTTTGAAATGCAATCCTTAGCTTTCTCTCCTAATAAGCAACCAGTTCACCGAAACTGGATGTGATCTGGCTATTAGTACAAACATTTATTGTATACGGAAACCAAAGCGTGACAAACAGACAGACAGACATAACAAAAACAGTATGTCTCCCCGGTAAGGGGGAGATCTAATAACTTCAATTATACAGTCATGTACATGTATCATAAGAACTTATTGCAATATCCAAGCGGATGGTAGCTTAAAGCAGGCTGAATGTAAAACAGAATGTGCCTCTAGGCCCATTCTGCTTTACTTTCAATCTTCTGTAAGTTGCCACTTGTATTCAAAACTAGAAATATGCTCTGGGGTTAAGGATTAAATAACGCTTTTTGTTATGCAAACATGTTTATTATTTGAGTTTTGTTGTTTACTTAACTAACCCCAACACTAAATGCCTTCAAATGCATGCTTAAATATGTAATGTGTTCCGTCCCAAATGTCGAATGGCATACATGTACAGTCAAACGTTGCTATCTCGATCACGTTTAAGTGGTACAAACCTATATTTCAAGGTTTAAACGTAGCCTTGATATGGTTGAACTTTAAAATACGGATATGTTCCATTTAAGGGAAATATCAAAGTTCTGCTGTATATCTAAAACCTGCTTTAACCGACACACTGCTTTATCAGACAGCATCTGTTGGTACCGAAGGATGTCGGATAAGGCAGCTTATACTGTTTATCTATATTGGCATTTACCCTGAATAGGTTTGCTTGTCGGCGTCGTCCCTTTGCTCGTCTGATGTTTTAACTGTTGAGGCAAAGCACAGTGACCTTGTCCTGAAAAGCAACAGAGATACATTCCGATATTTATGTTAACAGTTAAATATAAAGTACATGCGGCAATAAGTTAACATTATAAGCCAGACTAAGATTTCATAGTGTCCAACTGAGCATTGTAACTATTTCAGTCTTTATGACGTCATATCCTGTCTAACCCTAAGACTAACTAATGAATAGGTTAGACAGGTTATGACGTCATATTACCATCTGCTGACTCATAGTCCGTTTTATTTCTAAAGTTTAAAATGTACGACTGTTTGACTATAGGCATAAATTGTATGAATGTCAGTTTGGATTCTGATTTTGCATAGGTTATGTTTGTTTTGTTATAGAACCTGTCAGATAAAATGTTCAATTATCTTCTCCACAGACGAATTTTAGATCTGTAATACCGGTGTTTTAAGAAGTCCCTATCACTAGAGTGTATCTTGGCCAATATATTCTGAATATTTTTTAAGTCAAAATTAGGTCACGGTACAGGCCAAATTACGGTTGGGTAGTAAGAGTGAATTGGCAACAACTGTTTTAGTATGCAAGCATGGTATACGAAATAAATAGATATAATATGTTTGGTCTGAATTAGGTCAATGTCAAATGTAGTCAAATGTAGTTAGATGATATTGGTGTATTTGGAATGGTACAATGCAATAACTGCGTAAGTATCTAACAATTTGAGTGAGTGGTGTTGATGCTAGACAAAACCGTACAATCTAGACAGGAAAATCACTATAAGCCTCCGCATTTATAGATGCCAGGAGCATAAAATGTTCTCTAATCAGGGGCTCAGCACTGTTTGAATAGGACAAGTGTTCACTGGTACATTGTTTGTAAATAACGAGTAACTGTAAACTGGTCGCTAAGGTTGAATGTGTTAACCTTTATCATGCCGATCACGACTAGAGTTGCATTTGCAAATAATATAGATCTAGATCAGACGCATTGTAAGTAACATCTTATCTTGATCAAACTGTTGGATACTCATCTTTAAGTTTTTAATCAAATATGTAACAAGAGGTTCTTGAAGGCCCTGATATCGCTCATCTGTTGTACTGAAGCCTGATAGCTTTACTTTTGAGTTTCACCCGTTTGAACCTAAATCCATTCAAATTTGTTGTATAGCGTGTAAACAATTTTGGAATACAACCTCATATTTCTAGTATAATAGAGTACATCAAGGGCAGATGACTAGAGCCTAAACAATACTAAAATGAAGCCTGTTCTAACATTTTAAAGTATATCAAAGTCAGATAACTATCGTCATAATGATAAGATTTCAACAATAATTGCACTCTGTCGAGAACTTATGGCTATATACTTTGTGTGCAAGTATAATCAAAATCCATTGAAAACTGTAGTTGCAAGAGTGTAAACGCTGTTAGATATGGCAGTGTCAGCAATTCAAGGGCAGATAACCCTTTGACCTATCAGTCCAATTTCAACCATAATCGCACTTATTCAAACTCTTATGGTCCTATACAATCTGAAAACGTTTGAAAAACTAGATAACAAGAGGCCCAGCGGGTCACATCTCGCTCACCTGAGGACACTGTACCATAGAAGCTGACTGGACAAGACAATATTTTGATATAGCTATGGCCCAGGTGTCATAAGTTGATCTCGGTAGAGGACCACAATGCGAAGATACATGTCAGATATTAATGATCTGGGCCTTATGGTTTAAAAAAAGGTTTTCCTATAAAAACTGATAAGCCCCTGGATGGGACCAATCTTGGCCTGGGGTGATAATTTGAACACACTTGGTAGAGAACCACAAGGCAAAGCTATATGTCAAATTTTAAGGATCTGGGCCTTAAAATTTCAGAGAAGATTTTTAAAGGTTTTCCTATATAAGTATATGTTAAACTGATAACCCCCTGGGTGGGGCCATTTCTGGGCATGGAGTCACAATTTGAACAATCTCGAGAGAGAACCATAAGGCAAAGGTAAATATCAAATAGAAAAGATCTGGGCCTTACAGTTTCAGAGAGGAAGATTTTTAAAGGTTTTCCCATATAAGTCTATGTATAACTGATTAGCCTCGGGGCGGGGCCAAATTTAATCCAGGGGTCATAATTTGAACAATACTGATAGAGGAAAATAAGGCAAAGCTACATGTCAAATAGAAATGATCTGGGACTTACGGTTTCAGAGAAGAACATTTTAAGGGTTTTCCTATGAACAACTAATAAGCCCGAGGGTGGGGCCATTTTTGGCCCGGGGTCATAATTTTAACAATCTTAGTAGAGGACCACAAGGCAAAGCAATAATATGTCAAATATTAATGATCTCGGCCTTATAGTTTCAGAGAATATTTTTAAAGGTTTTCCTATATAAGTTTATGTAAAACTGATTATCCCAAGGGCGGGGACATTTTTGACCCGGGGGTCATAATTTGAACAATCTTGGTAGAGGTCCATAAGGCAAAGCTACAGTACATGTCAAATATTGATGATCTAGGCTATACAAGTTCTCAGAGAAAAATATTTTTAAAGGTTTTCCTCAGAAAAACTGATAAGCCCCAGGGCGGGGCCATTTTTGGCCTCAGGGTCAAAATTTGAACAATCTTGGTAGAATATCATTAGGTAATGATACATACAAAATATCAACGGTCTGGGCATTTTGGTTTCTGAGAAGAAGAGTTTTAAAGATTTTGTTATGCATTAAAAGTTGTCGATACGGTCATGTTAGACAATCTGGTCCCACATCAAGGAGAATAACTCTAGCCACAAACTTTGAACAAGATTTCGTTCCTCCTCGTCACTGATGCTTCTAACAAAGTTTGGTTGAAATTGGGTCAGTGGTTTCAGAGGAGATGTTTGAAAATATAGACGGACACTTGACGCCGGACGGAATGGTATCACAATAGCACCTCGGCTGAGGTGAGCTAAAATAGTGACCTCTAGTGTGTAAACACTGTTAAATATAGCATTTCAGCATATCAAAAGTCAATAACTTTTGATCTATTAGTCCGATTTCAACCATAATCAAACACATCCGAACTCTTATAGTAATATACAATGACGCTTAAAAGTGTGTTTTAAAACAGTTTTGATCCTGATCAGACGCCGCGTAACGCGACGTCTGATCAGGACCTAAACTGTTTGACACTTGTTTTGAAATTTCTTCTGTCATACTGACTTATTTTTTAACTTTGAAACGACATTGCAGACAACAAAATTGAAGCAGACGACAATGAAACGGTGAAGGGGTAAACATTTCACAAACATTTTGGTAGTGAAAGGGTTAAAACGCATTTGATAAGTGAGCCCAATTTCTGTGGTCAAAGTTTGAAAATAAATTCTTGGAGAAAAGAGTCATAAATCTGAATAAGGGGAGATCCTTTGAAAGCACAGAAAACAAAGCAAATACTGAAAATTGCAGACTCGGTTTAATTGAGTCTGTTCATGAGTCTAGCATTCTCTTAGAATTCCGTTCATAAGCCTTTTTCCTGAACTACACATTATTGGAATACCTTTATATGTGCAGATCAATCAAGGGTTGACACTTTGTAATTATATATAAAGGAGTATGCATACCAAATTGTCTTTTAAAATGACACTTACTACCTATATAAATAATTAAAGAGGAAAATAATACTTTTTGTAATGCATGCATTTTTATTGGTGCTTTATATCAAAAGGGGTATTGTAACATGCCATTAGACGTTATTGGCATTAGTTAAGGAACTCAATTTTGCGAAAAACAAATTGCCATCACCTTTTTTGACGAAAAATCACCATGTTATACACTACCTATATAAATAATAATTATGGAATTTTACCAACAGTTGTACCCTTCAGACATACTAGTAGTAAAATCATGTTTTATATATCTAAATTGCGTGTTACCCTCAAGTGGTGTGTTTTCTGGTATCAACACTTTAATTTGCTGATGTTTTAATTGTTGAAACACGAGGCAGGCTGCTACTGTATCACAGTGATGGTGCCCTGAAAAACACAACAGATGCAATATATAAAATAATGATATACTTACATGAAACCAGTTAAAATAATGAGGGTTGAAATCTTTGAATGCAGACATAATATATCAATAAGTATAGGTTAGACCATGGTTGCGCGCGAATAAACGATAGTCGTTTATTCGCGCGCAACCATGGTCTAACCTATTTAGCACTGGCTTGGGCTCGAGGAAAACAAGAAAACCCTTCGATTCCCCATTATGTTTTAGACGAAACAGTCATTTTAAATGTAATATTTTACTTAAATTGAGAGGTTTTTCATTGTGTAGTTTGAGACATTAAGCATGCTTTAACACCAACATAAATAACGCTTATCGAAGCTCAATATGTAAGCACATTATTAAGCACATTCATTATTAATTGCCTTTGAAGTTTAGGTTTCGCTGTACAACCTATGACGTCATCAAGTGTGTGCAGTTCCCCTCTGATCTCAGCTGTTTAGTAAAGACAATCTAGACATGCATATCCCGCTTTTACATCTACAGCTGAAACAATGCATATATCTAGGTCCAGAGGGATTGGGTAAATCTATTATTGATACTGCGGAATTACCGTATTGCTTTAGTTTAAATCCTTGATCTTGTGTTTATTCCGATTATTTATCGTTATAAAGCCTACAGTGCAGGCAAAAGGTTTTCGCGGTGGCTCGCTCGGGGATTGTTAGGGTTGTGACGTCAAATTGCCTTGAGATGACGGACTCATGGAATAAGCGAACAGTGTGTTAGTTATTTCATAGTTTTGTTCAATTAAACGATATATTCACACATTTTCGAGGCATTTGATTGGCCGAGAGCTCCAAGCCATGTGCTAAAGCAATGTATTACTGTTTTAATGAATATATAACACTGTATTGCCAACAATCTGATAAATATCGATATAGCAAACAGTAAATATTAGTTGTGTTTTACAGCACTGCGATGCTGAAAAGGTCATATACCACGGATTAACAGTTGTCCAGTTTGCAACACATCAAATTATATTCAGAGGGATAGAGAGAAGAAAGAAAGAGAGTACAGTCCAACTTCTATATCTCGAACTCGTTTAACTCGACTATCCGATAGTTCGACATATGAACTGCATTATTTCATGATCGGTTAAGTCGAACATACCCATATTACAAAGCCACGTTTAAATTTGAAATACGGGGATGTTCGACAAAACCGACTTCGAGATATCGAGGTTCGGCTGTAGTTAGAAACATACACTAGGCAAATACAGATTAGCAACACTTTGAATCCAATAAATGCGTATACCTCAGGTGAAATGCCAGACTTTATTACCTAATTAGTCAAGGTCAAAATGAAATCAATGTTAGGAGATATGTTTTGATTGAGAAAATACCTACCCTTAGCAAAATGAAACGGTAAAAAAACAACATTTAAAGAGCCTTGATTTAGTATTGAAAGACAATTTTCCATGCAAATAAACATTGAAACAGCCTTTAAACGAACTGAGTTTTAGTCTAGGGGATGTGCAAACAAGATCATTTACAGACATACCCGCTTATTACAGGCGACTCCTATCGCAGAATCTTATCGTAGCAACAAGAAAGATAACCCCTGATCGAACTTTCCCAATAAAAAACTAAGCCCAGTTACTTCCTTTAGCAACTTTCGATTGTAATCACAACGGATGAAATATTCTTCGTTTACTGAAAGTAAATATGAACAAGACGGCCAGAGACCAACAGTTCGCTCACCTGAGGACGTTGTACCATAGAAGCTCACTGTGCAAGACAACATTTTGATATAGCTGTGATCAAGGTGTCCTAATTTGAACAATCTTTGTAGAGGACCTCAATACTAAGCTATGTATCTATTTCAAAGAAGAATTTTAAAGGTTTTCCTATAGAAGTCTATGTAAAATTAATAAGCCCAGGGGCATCGCCAATTTTGACCCGGGTGTCATAATTTGAACAATGATGGTAGAGGACCATAAGGTAAAGTTACGTGTCAAATACTAATGATCTATGCCTTACATTTTCAGAGCAGAACATTTTAAAGGTTTTCCTATGAAAAACTGATAAGCCCGAGGGCGGGGCCATTTTTGTTCCGGGGTCATAATTTGAACAATCTTAGTAGAGGACCATAAGGCAAAACTATATGTCAAATATTAAAGAGCTGGGCCTTACAGTTTCAGAGAAGAAGATTTTTAAAGGTGTTCCTATATAAGTACATGTATATGTAAAACTGATAAGCCCTGGGGTTTGTGTTGTTTTCTATTTAGTGTATAGATGAAGGAATGGTATTGCGCGTGTGTGCGTGCGTGTGTATGTGTGTGTGTTTGTTATGGTATGACTGTGCGTGTGTTCTGCTTGAGAGGTGGGTGTATTGTTTGTGTTGCGTTTCCTGCCGGAGTCTTTCGTATTTATTTCCTATATAAGTCTATGTACATGTAAAACTGATAAGCCCTGGGGCGGGCCATTTTTGACTTGGGATCATTATTTGAACAATCTTGATAGGGAAGCATAAGGCAAAGCTACCATGTCAAATATTAATGATCTGCGCCTTACGGTTTTAGAGTAGAAGATTTTTAAAGGTTTTCCTAAGTAAAACTGATAAGCCCCAGATCGGGGCCATTTTTGGCCATGTTCATAATTCAAACAATCTTGGTAGAAGACCATAAGGTTATGATATATACCAAATATCAAAGGTCTAAGCTTTTCAGTTTCTGAGAAGAAGATATTTACAGATATTCTTATGCATTAACAAGAGGACCAGAATGGGTTGGGTAAAGTTGGGGTCAAGTGATTTTAGACAAGAAGATTTGTAAATTTTCACTGCTGAGGAAAACTAGGGGCGGGGTCATATTTAATACGCAGGGGTAAGTCTAGAGCAATATTGATAGAGGACCTACAGATGATACTATGTGCCAAATATCTAAGCTTTGTCCCTTTGTAGTTTTTGAGAAGATGTTTGAAGATTTCACTATATACCTCTATGTAAAACTGTGATCCCTGGGCGTGCACTTATTGACCAAAGAGGCAAAACTTTAACAACTTTTATAGAGGACCCTGAGGCAGTGCTATGTGTCAAATAGCTAAGCTCAGTGTACTATGGTTTCAGACAAGATGATCTTTCAAGTTTTCATTAAAAAAAAGTCTATTTTTAGCTCTGGTGACCCAGCTATTCAACATACCGGAACCAATTGAACAACATGTAAGAAGGATGTGGTTCCAATAAGGCAATCAGAAGTCGAGTTATCATTTAGAAACCAGCTCGAGCTTGTAAAATTCTAAGTATGTAAAATGGAAAAACTGCTATAAAAATCACCATACCAAAACCAAAATAAGTAGATGTTTTACCTGTATAATGAGAAAGCTTACTATTTAATTTGGTAATAATATGTCATAAAGAACGTAAGTTATTGTCCGGAAACAAGTTCTTTTAAAAACAAATTCTATATATATAAAGGGGCATTACTCCGATAAAAATCACCAAAATAAAAAGGTGTAATTCCTGCAGGATAAGAAAACTTAGTATGAAATTAGGTTCCGATAAGGCAAACAGAAGTAAAGCTATCATGTAAAGAACTGTTTGAGCCGTAAAATCGCAAACGTCTGAAACACGAACTGTTTGTGGTGAGTTAAATTACAAGAACACTGCAAGCCGGGCAAATCGATCTTAGAATGTAGTCATACTAAAACCCTATCAAGGTAAAGTTAACAAAAGGGGAAGAACCCTTAAAGTTAGGGGTCATATGCTTACCAAGTTTCAAAAGGATTGGGATAAATTTGTTTGAGTAAGAGAGCGGACAAACTAAAAAATGCCTGTTTTTGACAAAAAAGGGGCATAACTCTTGAATTGCTAAGGCAATCTTGCGAGTTATGAAGCATAACCGAGATATTATGGTAATACACATGCTGACTAAGTTTAAAAAGGATTGGAATAAATTAGAGTAAGAGACTGGACAAACTAAAAAATGCCCGTTTTTGTTGAAAAAAGTGGCATAACTCTTGAATGTCAATGGTAATCTTGCTGGTTATTGAACTTGACCAATACATTAGGGTCATACACATGCTGTCCAAGTTCCAAAAGGATGGGAATAAATTTGTTTGATTTAGAGAGCGGCCAAACTAAAAAATGCCTGTTTTTACGAAAAAAAGGGGCATAACTCTTGAATGTCTATGGCAATCTTACTGGTTATTAAAATGACCCAGACATAACGGTCATACACATGCTGACCAAGTTTCAAAAGGATTGGAAAAAAATTGTTTGATTTAGAGAGCGGACAAACTAAATTATGCCCGTTTTTGACGAAAAAAGGGGCATAACTCTTGAATGTCAAGGGCAATCTTGCTGGTTATTAAAAATAACCCAGACATAATGGTCATACATATTCTGACCAAGTTTCAAAAGGACTGGAAAAAAATTGTTTGAGTTAGAGAGCGGACAATCTAAAATATTCCCGTTTTTTACGAAAATAGGGGCATAGCTCTTGAATGTCTGGGGCAATCCTGCTGGTTATCAAACTTAACCGAGATATTATAGTCATACACTTGCTGACCAAGTTTCAAAAGGATTGGAATAAATTTGTTTGAGTTAGAGAGCGGACAAACAAAAATGCACGTTTTTGATGAAAAAGGGGCATAACTCTTCAATGTCAGGGGCAATCCTGCTGGTTATCGAACTCTACTGAGATATTATGGTCATACACGATCTGACTTAGTTAAAAATGGATTGGACTAAATTTGTTTGAGTTAGAGAGCGGACGTGAAAAAGTTAACGGATGGACAGACGGACGGACGTTCTCACAGTTGGACATTTGTTGGGTACTTTTTTTGTTTAAAAGTACCCAACAGTACACAAAAATACCCAACAATAACAATAGGGCAATCACGGAATGAATGGAATCTATTGTTCTCCCTACCCAACAAAGGACCTTTCGTGTGCTCGTCCGGACTGAGCCACGACATTATACGTCCCGTCTGAAGACGGGCGTATAAAAATTGGTCAATAAATGAAGGCTAGAGAGAGCTAACAAGGAAACAGTTAACAGAAATACGGACGAACTATGAGGCGGACGTACATACAGCGCAAGGTATTACATATTACGACCCGTTTTAACGGACGTATACAAAATCTTCAATCATGTATCGTCAACCCTATTTATAACATTTGATAATACGGGACAATAATACAGAAAGCCTCTAGCTTTGTTGGTTGGCTCTGTCCTTTGAGCCACCACATACAATTTCAGTCCTCAGTTTGTCCTGAAAGATAGGTCACTGTAATTATAACTTTATATTCGAAATCCAACATTAAATGATTACCTTTGATACAACAGCAGTTCACTTCCTTACGCAAACACTCTTGTGTAAACTTCACAAAAGCATTCTGTTCTGAAAGGAAACGAGGCATCGCAGAATATATTGATTCCTTCGCCGATTTATATTGATACTAACGATGACCTAGTTGTCGAAAGCAGGAAGTGGGATGATTTTTGTAAACATGTCTGTGAAGTCTCGAGGTAAAGAAAATATACTCAGGACAAACATTTGTTTTACAATTTAGTTCCAAGGTCAATGTCCAGGTCACAGTACCCTAACAGTAGTATGTTACACTTGGCCATCCCAAGATGTACTCACACACCAAATTACCTATCTCTAGCTGATACTGTACAGAAGGTATGCTCCGGACAAGCTTTTTTAACAATTGAGGTCAAAGGTCATGGTCAAAGTCACAGTGACCTTAGAGAGGTACTCGACACTCCACCTTCCCAAAATGTACGCACACGTCAAATTTGTTATCCCTAGCTGATAGAAAACATGCTCAGGACAAGGTTTTTTCTAGAACTGAGATCTAAGGTGAAGGTCAAGATCACAGTGACCTAAAAGCAATATGCAAAACACCATCATCCCGATAAGTACTTACACATCGAATTTGCCATCCCTAGCTGATAAACAAAGTATGCTCGGGATAATCTATTTTTACAAATTAGGTCAAGGTCATAGGTACATAAAAGTAGTACCCGACACTCCGCCATCACTCTCTGACAGTGTAGTATGTGACCCTCCACCATCCCAAGATGTACTGACATATCAAATTTGCTAACCTTAGCTGATCAGCTACAGAATATTGATGTGCAGGAGACAACCTGTTTTACAATTGAGGTCAAAAGTCAATGTCATAGTGACCTTAAAGTAGTTCGCAACACCCCGCCATCCCATTACCGGACATAAAGCAGTATGCTCTCGACGACTCCAAGGGCTTAATTCCAAAAATCATGATAGAGGACCTATAGCTGATGCTATGCGTCATATATCTTAGCTACCTTTAAGTTTTTGACACAAGAATTGTTTCTAGTTCGTTAAAACTTCAAAAGAGCTTGACCCAAGGAACATTCCTGTGAAATTTGTCTGTAATCATGCAAGTGTTTTTGAAGAAGATGTTTAAAGAAATTAATGACACACAACGCACGACTCATACCGCATGATGCAAGATTACGGACCCCGGTGTCATATGATTTTTTCTTAAATTAGTTTCCGCCCGCGGGTGAAAATACCTCCATGGTATGTTCAACCCCCACCCCCGGTAGCATTTTCACCCACCTTCTTAGAAATTAAAAATGGCTCAAATTAATTAACATTAAAAAAATAATAATTGCAGGGCTTGAACATTAACATTTTTGTTAGGGGTGGGTGGGGGTAGGTCAATATACTATGGCCATAGTATTTTCACCCCCCCCCCCCCAACCCAGCCCCACTTACTCCACTCATTCAATCTTTTTTCTCATCAAATATACTTGTGATAATTATTAATTATTAGCGAAAAAACACATAAGTTAGAGAACATAAGAGATTGGCATGATTTTAGTTATCTTTTGATCAATTGTGAGAAGGGGGGGGGAGTTTTTTTAAGGTCAAGCCATGCAAAATTGCCATTCTACTGCATACTCATTGAAGGAAGGATGTTTTTAAGGCTTGACCATAAAAAACCCCAGTTTCTGGTAGGGTTGGATTTTCACCCCCACCCCAAAAATATTTTTAAAGATCAGACTGTGCAAAACTAATATTCTACTGCATAATCATTGGAGAAAATATGATTTTAAGGTATTACAGGGCTTGACCATTAAAAACACCTTATGGGGAGAGTGAGGGTAGAAATACCATAACCATAGTATTTTCACCCCAGCCTCTATTACTTCGTTCACACACAAACTTCTTTCTCATTAAATGTACATTAGTCCGGCAGAGAAATGAGGATTTGGAGGTCAACATAGAAATGGCGTCCTAAGTTTTTTTCTTGATTGATATTGATAGTTCAAAGCATTGTCATTCAGAATTGACCGGGTGCCACCTTGGCACCCTTGAGCATTTTGATATATTTCCGGTTTACCCCACCCACCATTTTTTACTCATTTCCACGAAATTGGGCCTGTTATACTATACCACGGCATCGAATACCGGGTAAATTCCTTGAAAGTTTAAGTATTATATCAATGAAACTTAAACCATAGATACGCCTTAATGTGAGTAGCATGTTGCATTTCAGTTTGATAACCTTGACCTTTGCCCTTGACCTCTGTGACATTTGTAAATTGTTTTGCGTTTTATAGGTCAATTTTGGACTAAGTACTTCAATTACGTTCACATAACTTCACATGTATGTGCACGTCAACGAGTAAAACTAGTTACAATAGTAAATTACTAGCATTGACCTTTAACCTTGACCTCTGTGGCCTAGATATGTTTTTCTTTTTGGTCAGTGTTGGACTAAGTACCAGCAGCTAGGGTCATGTAACTGTACATGCTTTTGTACGTCAAAATATTTCATTCTTACCATATAGTTTTGGTGGTACGGTATACTCTTACTCAACAGCTTAGTTGCTGATGATGGTAGTTTGATGGCAGACAGTGGCTTAGCCTTTATATTTGCTGATGCCTTGAAAGAGTGTAGTATATAGTGAAATGCTGCCTTAAAGTTCTGATTCAGGTCATGTTAACTAACAATGGCAGATGTGGAATGGCTTACCTGAAAGAAAGGGAGGCTCTCCGAAGAGCGGTGCTCAGAATATTTTTGAAAATTAAGATTTGATGAGGCATGGACGAGGTATATAAAAGTGAATATGTCATATGTTCATTGAAATCCCCTTTATGTGCCATAGGCATGTGGCCACTGGCCAACTGCATAATTAAGATTATGATTAAGCAGAAATACTCATAGGCTTTAGAATTCACATGTACAATCAGTTGCAAGCAAACTTTGATATCATGGTGGCTCACATGCTGACTTTGAGGGGCACAAAGGAGACGGAAATTAGAAAACAATCAAAAGGACACGGAAGGCACGGTAAGACAAGAGGACCATGATGGCCATAAAATCTCTCACCTGAATTGAATCGGGTATATTTATCTTTAAGGTTCATCAATAAAAAATATCTTCCTAAAACTTAAAGACTTACTTTACTTCTGAACGTTTGGAAAAATATATATTCAAATTTGTAGACACTAGAGCGCAAACGTTGTTAAAGTCTTGCCTTTTCGAGCCTATCTGAGCGCATCAAGGATGAATAACTCTTGACAAAGGGGTTCTATTGCACCCAAACTTTAACTTATTGAAGAACTTACAGTAATATGCACTGTGAGCAAGTCAGTTTAAAGTGCATTTAATAAATTGTAGTTGCTAGATTGATAAAGAAATTGATACAGATAGCGTTTTCAACAGTGTTACTGAAGAAATGGAATCAGATGATGTGCATAACAGCTAGAAACCAGGCTAGTGACTGCTAATAGAATTGGACAAACAAGATATCAGAGAAGAAATCACCATGACCAAAAGAATGTGATGGTAGGTCAAATCATGTGAAATCTACTCAATAATCTTCGAAAGTCTTCAAGCTAGCAGCCATGAGGTTGATATCGGAGATGTTCTGTCCCATTAATTGACACCTTTTCCAACAGCACTGTTTGGTGATCATAATGATATGACAGTTACAAAATTTGATAAAGCAATTCAAAAAAAATCCAGATAGGAGTTTTTGACACACAAATGGGACCAGTAGACAGTCACCATAGACGGATCGATATTATTAAGGTTTTATGACATACCTCACAAAAGGCTCTGTGCAGAACATTTAAGTTGGAGGAAAACATTGTTGACCTATATATACAGCACTTACATTTCTATAAGTGTACGAGAGCAACAGGTAAAAATCGATTACTATCAGTTGCATGCTAACAGCATATTACCAAAAACAGTTTATCTTACAGTCACTGAAAAAACAGTTTATGAAGCTGATAATCTCTTACATTCTAGATGCTGAGACTTTTCAAATTGAGCACACACAAATTAACAAGCAAGTGATAATAGGTAAAAATGAAACACAAGCTTAAACAAGCCGATGTATTATGTCAGAAAGAAAACATTTGAAAGCAACATATGAAGAGATAGACAATATGATTGTGTAGTAGGTATTCTCATGCATAAGAAAGTATTCGAATTCTAAGCTGTTAATTAGTCATATTATAAAACAAGAAGGGCGAATAAAATGTTAATCAAATATATTATTGATATTGCATGTGGCAAACATATGGACATTGCTGAGGACATTCTTCCTGCACATACCCTCTCGGAATGTAACACAGTTGCAGACAGTTTTGGAATAGGAACGTGAACTGCTGCAAGGAAATAATTGTGGTCCAACTGTGTGTTTTAACTTATCGGTTGACTTGAGGTTTCTATTGAAATTTACATTTCACAAGCAATAGTATTTTCCCGAGTTCATATCTGAAACACGGGTTCAAGTATAGACCACACAGCTTAGCGATGAAACATCAGCAAAACTCTGCTACCTTGATTTAGGCATTTATTTGAGGAAACAATCTACCTGAAATTGACCCAACAGGGTTTGGCTGGAGGAAGGATAAACATATATCATCTTCACAGCCAGCGACTTGGACCGGAAACTTTGTCATAACGCTATTGTTAATTTGTAGACAGAGCAATATGTGGCTGTCAATGTACGCTCGTGGCATGCCCTGTAGAACGTAAATATTGATATGTAAAAGCATGCATGGACGAGTTGGGTTTTAGGGTACTGCAACACAGAATAGATCATATAGCACCGATAAAAGATGAGAGGTGATGAGATGAGATGATGATGATTTCAGAAAGATGATTTCGACTAGTCTCATTCGTTGCGAATCAGCGCATGGGCCTGCATTCCTTTTAGTTATTGATAGCGGGCATTATCTCGGTCAAATACACAGAAATAGTCCTATGACAATTAAACCCCAGAACCCCGATCAGGTAGGAAGTATCTTGTGTTAAATGTAAAAGCGCTCTTGTGAACAAATACCAGGTGCTTAAAAAGAACCTGTCAAGAAACAGCTGTTTATTTTGACTTTTGAACATTTTAAATATTTTAAGCATTTCTATCGCAATGTTGGCCGCTTTCTTGATTACGAAAATGCTCGAAGGTGAAAAGATGTCCCCCAAAGTATTTCAATAATGAGTATCATTATGTCAATAATAAGTATCATTCTGGTAAGGTCAAGCCATTTAAAAATAAGAAATAATGATTTTTGTTGTTTTGACTTATTTTGATTTAAAGCATTTCGGTCAACGCTTTGGTCGCCATCTCGAATATATGGAAATGCTCAAGGGTGACAAGATGTCACCCACGTACAGTTCCATAAGAAGTATCATGTTTTCATTAATAAGCATCACCATCTTAAATATACGGAAATACTCAAGGATGAAAAGATGTACCCATTACATTTCATCAAAAAGTATCATAAATCTAATAGTAAGTATAATTACGTTGATATCGAGTCAGTTATGAATATAAGATGTATGATTGTTGATTTTTCGACATTATTTGCTAAACAGAATTTTCATCACTATTTTGGACGCCATCTTAAATATCCGGAAACGCTCAATGATAAAAAGATGTCACCCGTAACATTTCAATAATTAGTTTGATTATTTCAATAACGAATATCATAATGGTGAGATCAAATCAATTAATAATGCTTATTTGTTGACCATTTTGTTTTAAAGCATTTAGGTAGCAATTTTAGCCTCTAGTTTGAATATACAGATCGATGTGCTCAAAGGTGACAATATGTCATCCGTAACAGTTCAATAATATGTATCATTATTTTAGTAAAAACTTTCATGATGGTGGAGTCAAATAAAATTAGAAAACCAAACTATGAATGCTGAAGTTTAGAGTAACGCATTTGGATAGCCATGGAAGCCGCCATTTGAATAAACGGAAATGCTGAAGGGTGACAAGATGTCACACGTAACATTTTTAAAACATAAATTGTCCATGTAAATAATAACTCTCATTATGGTGAGGTCAAATCAGTTTAAAAAGAGAAACAATGAATGCTGCTTTTTGGACTATTTTTTCGGTAGCCATTTTGGCCGCCATCTTGAATATACAGAAATGCTCAAGGGTGACAGGATGTCATCCGTAACAGTTCAATAATATGTATCATCAGTTCAGTAATATCTATCATTTTAGTGGGGTCAAATCAGTTAAGAAAACCAAACCATGAATGCTGAAGTTTTAGAGTAGTTTGTTTCAACACATATAGGTAGCCATTTTAGCCGCCATATACTGAAATGCCAAAGAGTGACAAGATGTCACACGTAATATTTTGAAAACATTAAACGTCTTTTGAATAATAACTATCATTACGGTGAGGTCAAATCAATTAAAAAAAGGAAAAATGAATGCTGATTTGTATGCTATTTTGTTTAAAAGCCTTTCGGCAGCCATTTTGGCCGCCATCTTGAATATACGAAAATGCTCAAGGGTGACAAAGTGGCACCCGGTGGTTTTTCAATAAGTAACATATGCTGAAGTAGAATCAGTCGAGAAAAAAACTTAGGACGGCATTTCCAGGTCAAGTCAACCCTCTGCCGGACTACATGTAATAACTGTCAATTGTTACCAAAACATATTTAGGACCTAAATCAAAAGAGATTGGCATGATTTTTATTAATTGTATTTGATCGACATTGGGAGGGGGTGAAAATAATAATGGCCATGGCCATTCATTTTCACCCCCACCCCGCCCCTCTTTAAAGAAGATGAAATTCTCCTTGAATCAACTTTAAAAACACAAATGATACGACTTATTTTGTTAATGAATGGAAGAACAATACTTTCAAGTCATTTTCCATGTTTTATGGAGGGGTTGGAGGTGATAATACCGCAAGGGGGGTGAAAATACCATAACGATAAAAAGTCTTGAGTGAATAATTTTGCCAAAGACAATTTTAAGAAAGCGATATTACGACAATACAAGGGTAAAGAGTAAATCAAAGCATCTTGTTTTTTGTAAAAAAACAGGTTTACCTTGAAGTGGGTCATATTTTTCCCTTTCAAGATTTTCTAGGTCACAAAGTAATCCCTGCTGCCCGGTGGCTCCTAACGCCTCTTTTAGTATGACATATATGTCTGGATTACGATGGCAAATGTCTCTGATTTGTCTATTTCTGTCGGATGTCTTTGGTTCTTCCTGTAAGAAAGCAATTGGTACCTGACTGTAATATTGTAATAATAATCAATAAATAATAGGCATTTAAACGATTTTACAAAAGTAGGTCAATGTTAAAGGTCAATGTCACAATGGCAAAATGTTGCCATGGTTAGGAGGGTATTGACACATGTAAGGCACAGCCAACTATGAAAGCCATATGTCCAGTAGTGCAAGAGTTATAGGCAAGGTTAAGGTTTTTTTTACAAACACAAACGGACAAACAAACAGAGTAAAAAGTATACACAGATTCTGGGAGCATAAAATGAAAAGCATTATCAACATGTCTATTATTAGTTCGATTCTAAATTTTGATTTTTGAATAAAGCCTAATGCCTAAACATTAAATTGAAAGCGCTATCTGAGGTCAAACAGGGAACATGATTTTACATGAAATACATAATTTAAGTTAGCTATATTCGCCAGACATCAAAGACAACTCCTATTAATATGTCTCAAATTCGGCCAAATTACTCCCCTTGGGTATAAAGGACAGAAATAATATTTTTTCGTCTTTGTAAATATCAATTCGAATTTTTACCAAGAAACAGATAATTTTCCTTTAAAGTATATTATGTCATTTCCTAGCCTTTTATACACAGTTGTCTTGTTAAACAAGTAAAGTTTTGAAACCAAGAGTAAACAATATACACTGCGTCCGTTTCTATATCGAATTGCCAATAAGAAATGCTACACTCTTATCAATATAGCAGATTTATTATCAATTTAAACGATTTAAAAAGAAAGAATCAAGATATATAAGTATAGTGTGGGAATAATTTTTAAACGACTGTGTAGTGGCCATATTGAAATAAATGAGATGTGGGAAAGCGCATGCGCTCGCACTGACTTCCGCTGTGTTGAAACTATGCATACGCGTTAACCCTTTCATTCTCAAAGACGCCATAAAGTGCATTTGCAAACAGTTTGGATCCTGATCAGAGGCGGCGTAGCGCGGCGACTGGTATGAATTTAAACTGATGACGCATATCGAAATTGTGTCTGTCATACAAAACGAACTTTGGAGCGATATTGCAGAAAACAAAATTAAAGACGACGATGAATATTTGAATGGGGAAAAATTGCATGAAAAATTTGCGCTGAAAGGGATAAGCGAACGTCTGTAAGTGCATGCTGTACTCGTACATATTTTCTTATAATGATACATTTACCCTAATGTCTCGTATTGTAAATGTTGTAGCATCCGCCAACACGTTCCGAGCTTCAAACATATCAAGTATTCCTTCAGGTTTCATCATGTCTCTAATTTTCTCAGTTGCAGTATCCAGCACATATTTTACAATCTTCTCAAAATCTGAAATATGACACATATGAAATAATATATCAAACAAACATTTGACAAGAGAACACATATATAAGCTGTATATCATTAGTTATAATATATTTCTCACTGAGTATTCAAAAATACGTATATGTACACAACATGGAACTAAACTGCCTTACATATACAGAACATGAAACGAAACTGTCCTGTAAAGACAGAACATGAAACTAAATTGTCTGGCATAGACAGAACATGAAATGAAACTGTCCTGCAGTGACAGAGCATTAAAGTGAATTGTCTTGCATGAACATAATATGAAACTGAATTGTCCTGCATAGACATAACCTGTAACTGAACTGCTCGGCTTAGATATACAATGGATAGAATTGATCTGAGAGACATAACAGGGAACTGAATTATCCTGCATAGACAGGAACGTGAACTGGACTGTCTTGCTTGGTCATAATATAGAAGGGAATTGATCTGAGAGACATAACAGGGAACTGAATTTTCCTGCATAGACAGAACCGGCAACCGAACTGCCCTGTTTAGACATAACAAGAAATGGAATAAATCTGAGAGAATGAAGATTAATTGTCGTGCATAGACATAACAGGGAACTGAATTGTCCTGCTTAGACATAACATGAAACAACAAGGACACCGCAAGCGGAAGCATAATACGCCTAATGACATCAGACCAGAACCGAAATCAATAGAATGTATTTCCTGTATAATATGAAAGTTAAGTATGAAATTTGGTTTCAATAAAGCAATCAGAAATACAGCTATAATCCAGAAACCAGTTCGAGCTGTAGAATTCTAAGTACGTAAAGAGGTATAACTGCAATAAAAATCATCAGACCATATACAAAATCAGTAGTTGTCTTACTTATATGATGAGAAAGCTTACTATGAAATTTGATAGTAATACCAGATAGAGAACTAAAGTTATTGTCCGGAAACAATTTTTCTTTACAAAATTCTATATATATAAAGGGGCATAACTCAAATAAAAATAGTCAGACCAGAACCAAAATAAATAGGTGTCTTTCCTGCATAATAAAAAAGTTTAGTACGAAATTTGGTTTCAATACGGCAAACAGAAGTAAAGCTATCATCTGAAAAACAGTTTGAGCCGTAAAATACTAAGTATGCAAATGGGCATAACTTCCGAAAAGTTTTTTGAACCGTAACCGAAATCATTAGGCATCTTTCCTGCATAAAAGGTAAGCTACATATGAAATTTGGCTACAATCGGTAAAATATAACTGAAGTTATAGTCTTGAAATGAGAATTCTTTAAAAAAAAACCAATTAAGTATTAAAGGGGCATAACTCAAGATAAAATCATCCAAGCAAAACCAAAATTGGAAATTATTTCCCATGTATACTTAGAAAGCTCAATATGGATTTTTGATTACAATAGGCCAAATGCAACTAAAATTATTCACAGAAAACATTTTTTTAAAACAAAAATGTGTAAAGGGGGATAACTCTGAAACTACTGAGACACACACAAAACCCGTAATATTTGTAAAGTAACGTTACTCCCTGTATCACTATATCAAATTTGAAAGGAAGTTAACATAGAACAAAAAAGTTCTGATATTTTTTTAAAATAACTCTGTCGAAAATATTCGCAAACGTCTGAAACGTAAACTTGTCCGAGCTTTTGTAATAAGGAATATTTGTAGTGAGTTATATTAAAATTGGTCAAGAAATGAAGGCTAGAGAGCGGTAACAAGGAAAAAGTTAACAGACAGACGGACGTACATACGGACGTTCTAACAATTCAGGTTTATGTGACTTCGCCTTCGTTAAAAAGTGTGAAAAGACACATACAGTAGCCATATAAACCAAACAAGAGGGCCATGACCCTAAATTTGTTCACCTGAGAACATTGTAGATTGTACCTAAGTCGACTGGGCAAGAACACATTTTAATATAACTATAAATGGGGTTATCTTCCGGACAAGAAAACATGACAAAAGGGAATTTTGTTGCCAAGCTTATGACCCTTATCCATGACACATCCTCTTATCAAGCTATTTCCATTAGCGGTAAATGATAATTATTTCACTAGCGTCAGCAGAACTGGAGTTATTTTCCTGACAATAAAATATGACAAAGAAGAAAACCAAAATATTGCTGCCCTTGTGCATGGCATTTTCTCTCATCAGTTTCTTTCCATGCATAAAATTTGATTACAATAGCATCAGTAGAACTGAACTTGTTTTCTGGAAAAGAAAATATCACAAACGGATTCCGAAATAACTCCCCAAACAATGATGTCAGAGTTATGGCCTTTGCAAATGGCACTTTCTCTCATTAGGCTCTTTCCAAATAGGCAATTTCATTTTACCCATCACCCCATAGCCTGTTTCTAGTTTTGAAAATAGGTGGCCACCTAAAGCAGGTTGAAGTAAAGCAGAATGCGTCTTAATGCACACTATGTTTACTTTTAAACTGCTTTAAGCTACCATCTACTAGGATATAGAAACTATTTCTTATCTTATATTTTCATGACTGTATAAAGTGGAATTCTTTTCTTAAGTAGAGGAATAAATTAAAGGCCTAAAAATGCACATGTATGGGGAAATGGGTTAACAAACATCAGTATTTATGGGGGAGTGGGTTGAACTGGAATTATCTCCTGGACAAGAAAGATGACAAGACATACAGATAACTCTGACAAAACCAGTATTAAACATATGTATAAATATGGCATAAGACATAATTACATAACTGTCAGTGGATCACTTCCAGATCCTGTTTCTCTAAGTATGAAGCAGACTGATTCATTTCTAAACTTTAGCAGACATGTTCAGCAGAACCACCAGTTCTGTTTGTCAGTCACTGAGGTCAAATATTATGCAATAGTTGGGGAGTAGCATCTAGGAACTGCTGTAGCTTACCCTTATCATACTGAAATGATGTCTGCTTATACCCTACTGTATGTGAAAAATGTACAAAAATCCAATTAAGAAAATGTAAAATAGGTAAATGAGTGGCAAATAGTTTGGATCCAGATTAGATGCAGCATTAATATGTTGCATCTGATCTGGATCCAAACTGTTTGCAAATATTGGCTATTTGCCCTAAGTTAAAGTATATTAAGGGCCTCAGGTATATACAGTTCTGCATAAATAGAAATACCATGAGACCTACAAATACCACTAAAACGGCTAAGGCTAAGTTTGACCCTTGAACAAACTTTAGAGGGATCCACCAGGAACTACTACTGTAAAAATATCAAAGCCTAGTAGTTTTTGACAAGAACATGTTTTAAAGTTTTTGCTTTTTTGCTTTTTTTAAGCAGAGTTTGTGCTTAATTCATTTCATTTGAACAATTTCTGTAGAGAAGCATCCACGGAACATCAAGAGCAGGTTAAACTCTCCCTACAATCCTCGGGTTCAGAGGAGATGTCGTTTGAAGTAAATGTGTACGGACAGATGGACAGACGGACAGATGGACAGACGTACGACGGACGGTGAGCAGTCACAATAGCTCACCTTGAGCCTTCGGCTCCGGTGAACTAAAAAGCCACATAAACCCAACATGGACCATTGGAATGAACAGCTCTATTGTTTTCTTTTGATCTAGATGTGACGTCACCTAGTCCCATATACCCAACATGTTAGCGCGTATTTACAGACGGACGGACGGACGTACATACGGACGGACAGTGCATACCATATTATGACCCGTATTCACGGGCGTATAAAAACTGAATTGCTCTGCACACAAAACAGGAATATGGCTAGTCTAGCATAATAAACAGAACATAGACCTATTTCTGTTTGGCAAAGACAGAGCATAAAACTAAATTGCCCTGCATGCAGAAAATAAAACTGACATGTCATGCATAAACAGAACATCATAACTTCTTGTCATGCATAGACATTACATGAACGTGACATGTCCTTCATAGACAGAACATGACAGTGAAGTGTCCTGTACTGACCAAATAAACTGGAAACTGAACAGAAGGAACAAACAAGAGGGCCTTGAGGTTTGAAGCTCTCACCAGAGAAATGAGAAAATAGAACTATACATATGATTGTCTCCAGAAGCTATATCTACCATTCGACCAACTGACCTACTTTATGACCTGATGTGACCAAGATAATGTAAAGGTGATAAGGCTAAGAAAGCGTATTAATTTTTATACTAAAAATGTGATCTCTGTGATTTGATCTAATGACCTACTTTTTAACCTAGCAAAACTAATATTCATACATTACTTAGATTTTGTCTCGGTAATAATTTGGAACAAGTTTAATGAATTTAGGGCAAAATTGATGGCCCCTAAAGTGTTCAGAAGCCTACTGACCTACTTTTTATTCAGACATAACCCATAATCATAATTTACCTAGATTTTGTAAAAGTGATCAATTTGAGATAGTTTCATGAAATTAGGGCGAAATAGAGTACTTTAACGTTTTTTCTATGATTTGACCTACTGCACTACCGATCATTGAGATCTGTATGTATCTATGAAGTGTAAAGTTAATATGTCTTATATTTTGAAAGTTATGTTCCGGACAAGCCTTACTTGAATATAAATAAAGGGCAATAAGTCCAAAACAATGATGACAGTGCATATAGATCTATCACGATGAGCTTCTACCGGTCTGCTTATCTACTATTATAAGACCATGGTATGTAACCAATTCTACACCGTGTCACTTCAACCACAAGAATAACTATCTAAAACTCATTCAATCCAAACCAAATCTTTTGCAATCCATAGATAAGATATTTTTCTATCCAAAATACACTTCTTCAACGGTTGATTTGAATACGTAACTACAAGAATCAAGATTGAAGCCGGTATTTTACCAAACAGGGATTTCCTCCACCCCCTAGCTTCCGGTTTAGACGAAATGAAAGTAAAGTTTGCGACGAGCGATTTGATTGGCTGATTGAAAAAAGAATGTATATACCGGAAAGATGTGTAAATATATATCGTTCTCATGATTTTTGGTTGAAATTGTTAATCATGCAGTTATTAAAGTCTTGCATTAATATAAGTTCAGCACAACTGTGCACAATGTGACGCTGTAATCAGTAGTTTATTCAGTTTGACAGAAGCGCGGGAAGACGCTCGCGCGAATGACGTCAAGTACAGAAAACGTTATTCTTTCCAAATAAACACGTTTATACTAATACTATTATTTCATTTGCAAACCATTTGGAGGCTGATCAGACACCAGGTAACCAGGCGTCTGACTAGGCTCCAAATTGTTTGCCATTGAGATTAAAATTAATACTAAAAAATAGTAAAAAGCTGTCATTCAATACATTTTAGTGACATGCGTTTGCGTTTTGTTTGCGTTTAAGCGGGAAAGAATAACGTATTGTCTACTGTACGGGAATACTCTCGCGTGAATTATTCAGCCAATGAAATTTGCGCTTACAAACGCTTTAACTTGACCCGAGGTCAACCGGAAGCTAGGGGGTGGAGGAAAACCCTGTTTGGTAAAATATCGGCTTCAATCTTGATTCTTGTAGTTACGTATTCAAATCAACAGTCGAAGAAGTGTATTTTGGATAGAAAAATATCTTATCTATGGATTGCAAAAGATTTGGTTTGGATTGAATGCGTTTTAGATAGTTATTCTTGTGGTTGAAGTGACACGGTGTAGAATTGGTTACATACCATGGTCTTATAATAATAGATAGCAGACAGGTAGATGCCAATAGTCAACCCATATAGATTTTTTTTTTTGATTTTTTTTTTTTTTTTAAATTTCAATGCAATAACATAGACATTGCTAATCGGTGGGGAAAAATATTTTAGATATAGATCACTGGCACCAGAGTCATGGACTTTTTATGTGTATGTGTATGTGTTTACTTTATCTATACCTCTACCGATATATATTATAAGTCCACGACTCTGGTGCCAGTGTGAGAGTGTAACGGTTCTTGCGCACAAAACTCCTGATCAATAATAATTATCTCTATCCGTATATGAAGTTTGAAGTCAATAGCTTTTATACTCTGGAAGTTATGTGCCGGACAAGCCTTACTTTGTAAAAAATATGGCAATTACTCCTAAAGGAATTATGACATCGTAAACGTTATTGTGAACTACAGTTTTGGTCAATGGTATCTATTTGCATATGTAGTTTAAAGTCAATAGCTCTAATACTTTGCAAGTATGTTCCGTATTTATTTGGATGAAAATAACAAAAGGCAAGAAGTCCAAAAATAGTATTGACAGAGTAACGATTCTTGTGTACTGCACTCCTGCTCAATGGCATCATCTATATGTATATGAAGTTTCAAGTCAACAGCTAGTATACTTTGGAAGTTATGTTCTGACAAGCCTAACATGGATGAAAATAAGAAAGGGCAATAACTCCAAAATGTGATGATGACGGAATAACAGAGTGATGTGCACGAGCCAATGTGATTCATCTGTATATGAAGTTTGAAGTCAACAACTCTTATAATTTGATAGTTATGTGTGGGACAAACATAACTTTGATAACATAACAAAGGGCTATACATCCGAAAAGAATGATTACAGAGTAATGGACCTATTGGTTTTTGTGCGCTACACTCCTGGTTAAAAAGATCTATCTGCATATGACATTTTAAGTGAATAGCTCATACTTTGGAAGTTATGTTTCAGACAAATCCACCTTGGATAAAAAATGATTGGCTATAACTCCAAACATTGTGACGACAGAGTAACGGTTCTTGTGTACCGCGCTCTTGGTCAATGACATCTATTTGTATATGATGTTTGAAGTAAACATCTGTATACTTTGGACGTTTTACTCCGGACAAACCGGACGGATGGACGGAGATACGGACGGACAATCGGAAGGCCGGAGTCGGAAGGACATAGTGACTCAAGTAAACCCCCAAACTTCGTTTGAGGAGGTATAACATTTTTAGTTTATAAAATAATCCATTCATATTGAGCCTTGCTTATTTCTTTTATATTATTTACAGATGTGAATAACTTTTAAATCCAGAAATATAGAAGACAGTTGGGAGGCAACTATAGCCCCAGTGTATAATATTGACAAATCTTAGTTTTAGGTACTTTACAACGAATGCAAACGCTTTGGGTTTCGGGTTATTTGACGAACCATTTTTACAACTTTTCTTATATACAGTAAAAACTCAATTTTACGAAATCGCGTTTGGTCGAAATTAGCCATATTTCAAAGTTAAAACGTGGCTTAGCCACGTTTTTACTTTGAAATATGGGTATATTCGGCTTAAGCGAGATCGACATATCAAATTTAAACTTACAAAATACTGATAAGATTGATTTAAGCGAGTTCGAAGTATCGAGTTTCGACTGTATGTTACAGTCAATCTGTGTAATCAGTCATTTCATGAAATGACTAAATATTTCAGTCATTAGGTGAAATGACTGGCTCACTTTGTCATTTCATGAAATGCCTATTTTTTTCAGTCATTTCGTAAAATGACAAAAACACATTCAGTCATTTCACGAAATGACTAAATTGACTTTAGCTTTATTTATTCAATCGTAATGATTGGTTTATCTTAATAATTACAAAGTTGAAACTATATATTATTGAAACATAACATGCATATAAAATTTAATACAATCAATTCTTTTAAATAACGGACTTGCTAAAGGTCAACTTGGTGATGCTATAATGCTATGTATACCAACTTTCTAATATTTAGCTTGCCTAGCTATTGACAAGCATAGTTGTTCTATGTTGAGCTAAAATAGTTGACTATAACAATAACTTATACTTTTTTTACAGGAATAACTAAAAGGGGTTACTCACAATCAACTTCTTCAACCTCTGAACTAGTCTGAAAATATACAAATACAATTGTCAGTTAAATGCCTATAACCTTTAAAGGGCCATTGGTCCTATATCGCTCACCTGAGTAATGGTGATACATGTACATATTTGAGGATAATTAGGTATATCAAGACATAGAGGATATTGAATGAGTGTGCTATCAGTACTGTGGTGCAATTAGTGAACGAGTTGGATTAATAATATGCAGCGAGCCTTGGAGAACAACTTATCACTTTATCCAACGAGTTTCTATCAATTCAATGCGGAAAGTATTAAATCGAATTTAATATTCTATTTAGCAATTGACACAAAAATCCGAACGGACTTACTTTCACTTTTCCACCGGCTGTTAGGAAAACGATTCGTCATAGTTTTAGTCTAAGCGTTATTGATACTTCGTTTTTTCAGGGTTTGACCGATTTACCACTCCGTTTGCACCTTTTTGACAAGTTACTGTCTATTAAAAGCAATTAGTTCAATTTTAGGCGAATAACAGCAGTTCAGTTATACGGGGTATCCAAATTCTAGGATGTTTACGGTACTATGATCTTCACCAGGGGACCGTTTAACTAAACTACTTACGCAAAATTTTTGCATAAGTCAAAATGTTACATTTTAATTGATATGTTTTATTAACACTTGCTACAAACAGCAAATAGCCAAATCAGAGGACAGGTTTTTAGCGCGTCCTCTGATCTGATTTTTTGCTGTTTGCAAACGTTTATGATCGAAAAATAAGAGTTAAACGATTTTGACTTACGCAACAATTTTTGTTTAAAAAAGTTGTTTAGTTAAACGGGCCCCAGCAGACTGACTCAGTACAGTTTAAAAAGCTTTATGCTGGCTTCCTGAAAAAGCTAAATAAGAGTTTTAAGAAAGCATTCCTGACCTACATGCGTCTGCGATACAATTTTGTAACTAAACAAGAGCCCCATGGGGCATATGTCGCTCACCTGAGAATAGCTGTACATAAAAATGGAGATAATGATTTATGTCCAGGACGGGGTCAATTTTTACCCGAGGGGCATAATTTGAACAATCTTGATAGAGGACCTGTAGATGATGCTATGTTCCAAATATCTAAGATCATGGTACTAGGGTTCTAAACAAGAAGACTTTTTTTAAGTTTCCATTGAAAAAATCTATTTTTAGCTCCTGTGACCTACATATGCAACACACTGGAACCATTTGAACAAAATAGATAAAGGACATCTAGAAGTAACACCATGCCGAATATCAAAGCTATGGCTATATTAGCTTCAGAAAAGAAGACGTTTGAAAACTGTGACCCCCGGGGTGGGGCTTATTTTGACCCCAGGGGCATAATTTGTACAAACTTGATAGAGGACCTGTAGATGATATGCAATCGACCAGAACCATTTGAACCTTATTGGTATAGGACATCTAAAAGTGTCACCATGCCAGATATCAAAGCTCTGGCCATATTAGTTTCAGAGGAGAAGACGTTTGAAAATTTCACTATATAACTCTATGTAAAACTGTGAAATTAAAGACATAAAAAGGAATATGTATGGGTTAATAGGTTAATTAATATCATTATTTACATTTTCTAAATATAAGAAACTATATGTAAATGAGTGGCAAATAGTTTGGATCCAGATTAGATGCAGCATTATGTGGCATCTGACCTGGATCCATACTGTTTATGGCCAAGAATTAATCGTGGACTGATAGACAGAAAGATAAACAAACAAACAAAATACAAACAAACAAACAGACAGACCAAAAGCAATATGCCTCGAACTAAGTTGTACTTGAGCATAAAATAGCAGACATCATAATTTCTGTTATGTATCTCAGTGACCTGAGTTCAGAGCTAGCTATGGGTCAATTATGCAATAACAGACGGTCTCTCAGAGAAATTGCTATTATCATGCTGAACTGTTGTCTGCTCCAAATGTTTGTATGTGAAATATGTAAAAAATAATAACTTATATTTTCTAAATATAAGAAAATATGTAAATGAGTGGCAAATAGTTTAGATCCAGATTAGATGCAGCATTATGTGGCATCTGACCTGGATCCAAACTGTTTGCAAAAATGTTGCATTTAGTATAAGGGTAGTTTCTTAGCCTGGAAGATACAATGGGTCTGTGTAAAAACGGATCATTAGAGAGTTTTTACTGTCAGACCTGCATCAAATTGCACTGATATGACAAGGGTTGAGTCAAATTTGACCCTAGGGTTTTGATTTTTTACAATTTTGAAAGTGATTTAGTAGAAGATACTATTCATGCAATGTGGGAACAGTGTTGTTTTACAAAAGACTTGTTTAAAGTTTTTCACTTTTTTTAAATAAATTTCAATTAGTAGTCCACATTTGAGTTTTATTTTAACAATTTCTGTAGATAAGCATCCAAGGAATGTTAGTTTTTCCCTCAAACTCGCGGTTTCAGAGGAGATGTCGCTTGAAGTAAATTTGAACGGACGGACAGACGGACAGATGGACAGACGGACGGCGATCACAACAGCTCACCTTGAGCCTTCGGCTCAGGTGAGCTAAAAATGGCAATAACACGAAAACCAGATTGTTCGTACAATATGTATTCATTGTAAAAGAATAGAGCGGCATAACTGCATAGAATAAACTCACAGACTCTTAGAAACTATAAGCCACTTTCAACAATCCTTAGACATATCTTAAGGTGAAACTTGGTGTTCCTAGGTGATATAGTATAGGGGATATGTCCAAGACATAAGCTTTTTTCCAATTATGAAGGGTCAGACGTCAATGTTAATATTACAGATTACTGAGGACTGTATGACCCACTCCGCAACGTTATGATGTCAGAGGTCAAGGTCAAGGTCACTAACTCCGGAAAATAGTATTTCATACTCAACCATCATAAGATGTATCACTATACAAGGATGAACGTTGGTGTTCCTAGGTGATAGTATAAGATATGGCCTAAATAAGGTGTTCAAATAATCAAGGTCATATTCAAGGTCACTGACTTCTTCAAACTGTATGCCGCAGTCAACAGTCCTAAGGCCAAAAGAAATATATGTGTTTCCTATTACATGCCCCCCATAGGGATGGACGATTGGATTTTTTAACACATTCTGTGATACATTTAACTTTCTGATGGAGTATTTCTATAATTATATGCATATATGAAAATATATGAATGTATATCATTGTGCAGAGCCCTGGGCCATACATAACAACCCCTTATATTATCCATTCAAATTGATGATTTTATTGGTAGGTCCTATTACCAATATTACCGTAAAATCTAAACCAGTATGATTGTTGATCAATACTGGTGTACCAAAACGGCAAGGTAGCTACCTATAATTATATAAAAGATGGAAGTAATGTTTTTTTAAATATGTTGTTTGCATGGCAAATGTGTCAATGAAATGTGATGACTGCATGTTTAATGTATCAGTTGTTGATTAACTAGTAAATCATTTCTGAAGGGAAAGTACCATATGACAGAATTTGAGTAAATTTCATTTAGATATTTGCTAAAGCTTATTAAATGAGAGCACCGCAAACATTAAATTACAAGCCCACTGGCAGCCTTTTACAGCACATCTGAGTACATCAATGGCAGATAACTCAGTAACGACACATTGAATAAACCTAAAACTTGACTTAGCTCCAGGTCTTGATGTATATAACATTTTGTGAAGTTTCATGAATATCATTTAACAGTTTTCCGGAAAAACTCCGGATATGCCAAATGTTGACGGACGAACGAACGGACTGACGGACGAACTGACGGACGCCTGGAAGGGCTGTGCCAATATATGACCACCTTAAGAGGTTGGTGCATAAAAATCACTTTTTTAAAACACTTAAACGCCTATAAATTAGCTTTTTAAACAATAAATGTGTGAAAAGCTTCTATTACACGCTCCTAAAAAAGGACTGCCACATGTGCCGCAAAAATGACCGACATTCGCCGATACACTTTTCGAAAAATGAACTAGACCTATCAAAAATGGTGATTCATACCCCCGGTAGGGTCTTGTCACAAGAGGTAAATGTTTCTGGATAAGGTTGATGTGTGCACTTAAGTGCTCCATAACTTGGAAAAAAGTAACAAAGGGCAACAGCTCCAAAAATGGATAGAAATATAACAACAAAGGGCAACAACTCAAAAAAATGAATGACAGAGTGAAGGTTCTTGCCCACTGCACTCCTGGTAAATGAGATCTATCTGTATATGAAGTTTAAAGTCAATAGCTCTTATACTTTGAAAGTTATGCTCCGGACAAGTCTAACTTGGATAAAAATATAACAACAAAGGGCAATAACTAAAAACACTGATGATAGAGTAAAGGATATTGCGCGCTGCACTCCTGGTCAATGAGATCTATCTGTATATGAGGTTTGAAGTCAATAGCTCTTATACTTTGAAAGAAATGCTCCGAACAAGCCTAAATTTGATAAAAGTAACAAAGGGCAATAACTCCAAAATTACTGATGACAGAGTAACGATTCTTGCGCACTGCACTCCTGGTCAATGAGATCTATCTGTATATGGAGTTTAAAGTCAATAGCTCTTATACTTTAGAAGTTATGCTCCGGACAAGCTGGACGGACGGACATTGTGACTCCAGTATACCCCCCCGCACTTCGTTTGAGGGGGTATAAAAAGAAATTACTATACTGCAAAGTAAATTCCTTACTTTTCATTGGTCAACGAGCCCTAGACAAAATCCGATGTACCCTGTGAGCTGACAGGGTACTTAGGAATGCAGCATTTTCATTGGCTGACAGGTCCCTGAGTCTTGCTTTGCAGAAAATAAGATGGCCGATAGTTCGACAGGATTGAGTGCATTCAATCCTGTATCCTCCGTTTTAAGTCCATTTCGGCTAAGAACCAATCGGTGTTTGGATCTTTCAACAGTCGCATTATTTATGGGAAAGTTTGAAGTCGAAGTCTCCTAGTATTTGTCCATTTTTCTTTTGAATAATAACGTCATAAACATATGACGTCACTTACGTTCAATGTCATATGTTTTGACGCGCTCTTGTTACTGTTTACTTTGAGCGCTGTGCACGACAAATTCCGAAATATTTCATTTGAACAATAAAAACTTTGAAGTATAATAAATTCGTTATACAGTTTCTTCACAGGGTACATGAGAATTTCTTCCCGGCTGGTAAAATCATGTAACCCTCGCCTAACGGCTCTGGCAACATTGATTTTCCTCAGTCGGGAAGAAATTCTAATGTACCCTGTGAAGAAACTGTATAACTAACAGTGTAGGTTCGGAGGGAAAATCTAGAGTCGGTCGGTTTGCCAGACACACCAGGTATGTTTTGTTTGCCTAAGCTGTATTAACAGATGGAAGTTTGTGTTCCAAGGTGATATAGTTTTAGAGATAAGGCCAATATAAGGTTTTCAAATACTCAAGGTCAGAGGTTAGGTAAATTATCGTCCGGAAACTAAAGTTTGATGCCACCCGCAGACATCGACATTCTAATAACCAAGATTTTTTCAGAATATAATCTGGTTAAAAAAGGAAACAACTTTGATAAATCTTTAATACAATATTTACTTAATTACCTAGATTTACCCATGAGACAAACGCCACTATAAACCTGATATCGCTCACCTTTACATATTGAATATTATACTTTTTTCGAGTATTGCAATGTTAAGCTTTCTGGTATCAACATGCGATATATATGTTAGTTCATGAATTGTCATTTTCAGACTCACTCCAAACATTCAACCCTAGTGATGAGTATACAGATTTCTTCCAAACAGGGTACATGTGAAGAGTACACTTGTCTTATACAAATAGTGAGGATTCCTGACCAGAAGGCTTTTAAAGGAATCCCCTGATATGGTTATGCACTGTTAGCTTAAAGCAGGCTAAAAGTATATTCTACTTTACTGTAAACCAGCTTTAAACAACCACCTGTCTTCAATTATAAACTAGACCTATCACAAATGGTAATTCATACCCCCAGTAGGGTCTTGTCACAAGAGCTAAATGTTTCTGGATAAAGTTGATGTGTGCACTTAAGTGCTCCCTAACTTGCAAAAAAATAACAAAGGGAAACAACTCCAAAAATATGGATGACAGAGTAAAGGTTCTTATGCACTGCACTCCTGGTAAAAGAGATCTATCTGTATATACATTCTGACTTTTGTTTTTCTCAAACATTAATCGTGTCACCTCCCTGTGTAGTTAATGAGATCTATCTATATATGAAGTTTAAAGTCAATAGCTCTTATATTTTTGAAGTTATGCTCTGGACAAGCCTAAATTGGGTAAAAATATAACAACAAAGGGCCATTACTCCAAACATACTAATGATAGCGTAATGGTTCTTATGCACTGCACTCTTCGTCAATGAGATCTATCTGTATCTGAAGTTTGAAGTCAATAGCTCTTTTACTTTGGAAGTTATGCTCCGGACAAGCCTAACTTTGATAAACAAGAAGGCCAGAATGGCCCTTGATCGCTCACCTGACCATGGTGACACTAGGATGGATCACGTGATTTCAGAAAAGAAGATTTGTAAAAGGTGACCCCCATGGCGGGGCCAATTTTGACCCCAGGGGCAAAATTTGAACAACTAAGATAGAGGACCTGTAAACGATGATATGTGAAAAATATCTTAACTCAGTGTACTATGGTTTCAGACAAGAAGAGTTTTGAAGTTTTCATTGAAAAAATCTATTTTTACCACCGGTGACCCAGATATGAAACAGACCAGAACCAATTCATCCATATATGTGAAGGACCTCTAAAAGTTACATCATGCCAAATATCAAAGCTCTGGCCATATTGGTTTCTGAGTAAAAGATGTTTGAACATTTTCCTATGTAACTCTATGTAAAACGGTGACCTCCGGGGCGGGGCCAATTTTGACCCCAGGGACAAAATTTGAACAACTTTGATAGAGGGCCTGTAGACGATGCTATGTACAAAATATCTAAACTCAGTGTTCCATGGGTTCAGAAAAGAAGATTTTTGAAGTTTTCATTGAAAAAATCTATTTTTAGCTCCTGTGACCCAGATATGCAACAGACCATAACCAATTCAACAATATGTGTGAAGGACTTCTAGAAGTTATACCATGCCAAATATCAAAGCTCTGGTCATATTGGTTCGAGAGAAAAAGATGTTTGAACATTTCACTATATAACTCTATGTAAAACTGTGATCCCCGGGGCGGGCCAATTTTGACCCCAGGAACAAAATTTGAACAACTTTGATAGAGGATCTGTAGACGATGCTATGTGCAAAATATCTAAGCTCAGTGTACTATGGTTTCAGACAAGAAGATTTTTTAAGTTCTCATGGAAAAAAATCTATTTTTAGCTCCGGTGACCCAGATATGCAACGGACCGGAACCAATTCAACAATATAAGTCAAATACCTCTAGAAGTAAAACCATGCTAAATATCAAAGCTCTGGACATATTGGTTTCAGAGAAAAAGATGTTTGAACATTTCACAATATAACTCTATGTAAAACGTTGACCCCCGGGGCGGGGCCAATTTTGACCCCAGGGGCAAAATTTGAAAAACTTTGATAAAGGACCTATAGGTAATGACATGTGCCAAATATCTAAGCTCTGGCTCTTGTGGTTTGTGACAAGAAGATTTTTTAAGATTTCCTTATTTTTTCACTTTGGTTGCCATAGCAACCAGAGTTCTGCATGGTTTCAAATTCTTTGAACAGCTTTGAAAGAGCTTGACCCAAGGAACATTCCTGTGAAGTTTGGTTGCAATCAGGCAAGTGGTTTTGGAGAAGAAGATGTTTGAAGAAATTGTTCACGCACAACGCACAACGCACGACGCACAACGCACGACGACGGACGCCGGACATTGACTGACCACAAAAGCTCACCTTGAGCACTTTGTGATCAGGTGAGCTAAAAACAAACAAGTTTGATGGGGAATAAATACTGCAATCATTCTCTACGGGACAAAGGGTTGATTAACTTTCCAATTATCCTTCCAGTATATCATATGCTGCAAAATTAATGACTGATTATTTCCAAGAATTTAACTTGATACTATCAAAAAACAGCTGGGTTCCTGATTCGAGGCCTAGTTCCTCGGCTTCTGAAGAGGATCCAAGCTGTATGCAAATGGCAATCTTAGTATGTTAGTATTCAATTGGTAACTAAACAAAGATTAGCATACTGTTTAAAGCCACTATATTACTCCCACATAATCAGAATCAAACATTTTTCTTACATGAAATTTATGTCACTATCGTAAGCGTTCCATAATATAAAAAGAAGTAATACGTGGTGATATTTGAAGCAATATTGCTAACGAACAGTGAACTTTCTGGAAACAAGTAATCAAGTTTGTTTATTTTTGAATAGCGACGAAAATTTACGGACATACTCGGTAAAGCTCATTTGCATAATTCTATACAACAAGTCGAGTGCTTTACAACCAAAGAGAGACAACTCCTTTAAGTTTGGCCGTTAAACTGATGTAATGTATACACATTGTCGCGGCCGAATCAATCACGTGACCTTTATGCGATCGATCGAAAGTTCTCGGAACCAGCCCGTAATCTTATTTGTAAACAAACCCGCTTATAATGTAAACCACCACGATAAGAATTCGACACATTTAGGTAGGATTCTTTACGAAGTGGGTGCATATGTCAGGCTTCTTACACTCGATTTCACTTAGTTTTAATACATAGAAAATGCACACATATAAGAAATTGCGCGTTTTAAACACCAATTTGAGCGGGATTGTGCCTTTAAGTGAAGGCTATCACTATCAGTGTCTGCTTGTTATGCTAGCCCCAAGTCTCGGGTATAATAAACATACAACTAACCCTTAGTCTGCGGCAGTTTTTGATTTGATGGACTCATCTGTCGTCTGATAAATTATTAATTGCTCTGGAAGAACGTTTTTCACTTTACATGTATTTAAGCATATGACAGTGTACACTCTGATCAAAAGGTGATTTTTAGAAGAGCCCTCTTATCTAGTCTATCATGTTTGCAAATGATGGATATATTTGGTTTCCGCACTATAAGCATTTACTGACAAAACATTTTATCAATTTAAAAAAATGACAGCTACACGAAAATAAACATATCGTTTTCGGCTTATTGTAGCTCTCTCTCTCTCTCTCTGTCATTTTATTAAACAGAGCGAAACAGGCACATGAGCATGTTTATGAAATTAATTTGAATCTTAATCATTTAACTGGGGAAGAAGTGTCATGTATAGCTTTCTTCTATTTTAAGCTCTGGTGGCCATTTTGTTCAGCAGAGTGGAACAGGTCATTAACATTAGAACTGCATCATAAGACAATCATGTCTGTAAAGTTACTTTGAATTTGAACGGTTAACTTAGGAGGAAATGTTTAAAGTTGCTTTTTCTAATTCAGCTCTGGTGGCCATTTTGTTCAGCTTAACAGAAACGCCAGCTTTCGAAGAGTACCGTACTACCATTAGACAAACATTTCTGTGAACTTATTTTTAATTGTAACTAGAATACTGGCCAGTCACAAAGGATGAATGAAAACTCATAAAGAGGATAAGTAGATATGGAGTTGTTCTTAACTTATTATTAACATGGCCAATATGAAGCACATGCATGCAAACATAGGCTGAAATAGGATAAAAACTGATCCTGTTACAGAGTGGACAGTGCTAAAATAAGGGTGAAGCAGCCCCCTTTTTTAATAATTGAAGGACCATAACTCCATCACGCCTTCAGCGATTTGGGTATTTATTAAACTGGACCCAGATTATTCACAAATAAATATTTTCAACAAATTGTTGAAGATCCGATTAAACTATTTGAGTAAGGGAGCGGACAAGGCTGAAACAGGCGATTTTTAATAATTCAATGGCAATAACTCTAACATGCCTTGTGAAAAAATGACCTAGATGTTTTACCAATAAACATTTTCATAAAGTTTGATGAAGAGCATACAAAAAGGGTTTGTATTAGAGAGCGGACAAGGTCAAAACAGTCATTTTTTAATAATTCAAGGGCAATAACTCCGACATGCGTTTTGCGATTTGAGAATTTATCAAACTTTGCTTAGATTTGATACCAATATACATGTTCAGCAAGTTTGATTAATAAACTGTTTGTGTTAGAGAGCCAACAAGGCTGAAACAGCATAATAATAATTGAAAGGCAATAACTCATATCAATAAACAGTAATTTTGGTAAAGATCTAATACAAAATGTTTGTGTTAGAGAGCAGACAAGGCTTAAACATTCTTTTTTTAATAATTCAAGTGCAATATTTCTGACATGCCTTGTGCGATTAGGGCTGTTATCGAAATTTGCCTAGATTTTATACCAATAAACATTTTCAGCAAGTTTGGTGAAAAGCTGATAAAATCTGTATATGTTAGAGAGCGGACAAGGCTGAAACAGCAATTTTTAATAATTCAAGGGCAACAAGCACCTTAGAGCTGATATCCCCTGCCGCAGCGATTGTCCAGAAGAAAGTGGCAAACTTTAATGTGGGAGGAAGGGGCAAATGGTGATCACCTGTCTTAAGTGTCTTTAAAGATCAACATTCAAAAGCTTTTTACAAAGCTTTATAAAATCCATTCAATTTTGTACATGTTAAAGCCTAAACAATACAAAAAATAAAGCCGTTTGTAGCATTATAAATCTAAGTATGACAGGGGCAGGTAACTCTTGATTCAAATTCAACAGTAATTAAACACTTTCAAGAACTTATAATTGTGTGCAAGTATTATTAAAAAAAATTCAGAACTGTAGAATTTACTAGAGTGTAAACACATTTTCAACTCTTCAAGGGTAGAGTATTCTTGACTAATTTGCACATCTTCGACAATAATTGAACTCATTCTATAAATAATAGCAATATATGATTTAATTTTTTTTTCTCAAAATCCATTCACATTTGTACACAATAGCATGTAAACAATAAAGCCATGTTGAGCATTACTAAGTACATAAAGGGCAGATAACTCTTGCCACAAAGTATCCTTTTTTGACAATAATTGCAACCCTTATATTTATATACATCGTGTGTAAGTTAAATCAAAATCCATTAAGGTGGTTCGCGGGTCAGCTTATTCTGTGTCAGAATTCTTTGAAACCTTGATTAAATTGAAATATACCATATGGAGAGTGAAAAATCGTTAAAATAAAAAAAAGTTACAGTGCCGTTTTTTTCTGACAGGACCTTTTGTCGAAAAAAGCTCCTTTTTTGATAAACAGGAATATTTTCTTTATAAAATGATATAACTCAATAATTTCTGTACATTCAAGTAAACTGTACATAGACTATAAGATATTGGGCAAACAAAAGTATTTTATGACATATTTGTTGGAAATATCAATATTTAAAAAAAAGTCAAATTCTGAAAATCTCAAATTACAAAAAATCTAGCTGTTTAACGTACACTTATTTTACTCTTATTAGATAGATATAACTTAATTCTACTAGTCACAAAAATTTAATGAAAATCTACAGTGGAATTTACATTTTATACATGATTTCCTGAAATTCTGACAAAATGTAAACACAAAACGAGTAACCTTCCTTGAGTTCAACTTTAAAATGCTGTCAGCTCTAAATAATACCATAAGTCAAACCTGTAATAAGGGACCATTGAAAACGGTAGCCTGTAGATCTTTAAAGGCAAGTGACTGCTTAATGCATAACAAAAGTAATGCATAAAAGCTCCTTTAGTATCTATCTTTTAGCATTATTTTTGTCCTGTGTTAAGCTGCCATCTGTCATATAGGCTATAAATACTCACAAATTTAGCTGTCACTTGACTATACTTGCATCTGATATTATTCATTATTACTTGACTAAACATAGCCTGTCCTTTGATCACTGCGTTATGAAATGACTAGTCACTAAAATCAGACAATTTGTTAAAAAAAAGGTTTGAACCGAGTGGGAATCGAACCTAGAACCTTTGGATTGCAAGTCTATCACCGTATCCACTGCGCTAACAGAGCAGACACTGAGTAAGATCAAACTTTTCTTTATCTAAATTTTCTACTATAAGCACGTGCCGCAAAGATCAGGTGAAAGTCATCAGCATTTCCGGAACTCGAGATGCGGGCCGCCCGCTGTCGAACCACCTTAAAGACTGTAGTTTCTAGATGGTAAAAACTGTTACATATGGTTTTTCGACTCATCAAGGGCAGATAACTGTTGACTAGTTTCTCCGTTTTCAAAAATGATAACAATTATTTGAAAACTAATAGCCATACATAGTTTAAGATTTTTTTTATCAAAATCCATGCATATTTATAGATACTAGGATGTAGACAATATTAAAATAAAGCATTTTCTAGCATTTTTAAGTACATCAAGGGCAGATAACTCTTGCCACAAGTATCCTTTTTTGACAATAATAGCACACTTACAAGAACTTTTACTTATAGACATTGTGTGCAAGTATCATTTAAATCCATTCATAATTGTAGTTGCCAGAGAGTAAAAACAGTTAAATATGGCATTTTTTACTTATCAAGGGCAGATAACTCATGACTCATTTCTCCGTTTTCAACAATAATCAAATTCATTTGAAAACTAATAGCCATACATAATTCAAGAAAGTTTTTTCAAAATCCATGCATATTTATAGGCTCTAGTATGTAAATAATATCAAAATAAAGCATTTTTAAGTACTTCAAGGGCAGATAACTCTTGTCACAAGTATCCTTTATTTTACAATAATTGCACACCTGCAAGAACTTGTACTTATAGACATTGTGTGCAAGTATAAACAAAATATGTTGAATACTGTAGTTGCTAGAGTGTAAAAACTGTTAAATATGGCATTTTTAACACAAAAAGGGCAGATAACTCATAAATTCCTATAATTTTCTGAAAAAAAATAATTTCCCACGGTGCTCCTATGATGACAAATAAGTATACCAAGTTTCATCCAAATCTGTTTATCGGTTTCGGAGATACAGTTGCGGACGGAAAACGTGACGGACGCACGGACGGACATTTTTAACACAAAAAGGGCAGATAACTCATAAATTCCTAAAATTTTCTGAAAAAAAATTGATTTCCCACGGTGCTCCTATGATGACAAATAAGTATACCAAGTTTCATCCAAATCTGTTTATCGGTTTCGGAGATACAGTTGCGGACGGAAAACGTGACGCACGCACGCATGCACGCACGCACGGACAGCCGGACGGACAGACCTAAAACAGTATCCCTCTGCCTTTCGGCAGGGGATAATAACTCAAACATGCCTTATGCGATTTGGGTAGTTATTAAAGTTGGCCTAGGTTTTATACCAATACACATTTTTAACAAACTTGGTGAAGATTGGATAAAAATTACTCGAGTTAGAGAGCGGATAATAAAAAAGTGTGACTGACTGATTGACGGACTGACGAACAGGTCGATTACTATAGGGCACCCACCTCTCGGTGGCGCCCTAATTATTGCCTAAGAAGGAAATGTTGTTTAAAGTTGTTTGTTTCTATTTTAGCTCTTGTTGCAATCTTGTTCAATGAATCGGGACGACTCTACTGATTTTTGAAGAAACAAAACTTATTTCTTGTAAAACAGTCTAAACCTTTTGAAAAGACAACTACTGTATATTATGAGAGGTCAAAAACAGTCGCTTAAGACCTTCATCAAGAAAGACTACACAGCCATGGATAAATCACAGACGGAGGAGTATCCGGCCCGCTCACGATTTATCGTGTCGTTGAAAATCGGCCTATCAGCGGCGCTCGCATCGATACAGCCGCCATTTATGAACAATTGATGCTGGTCACGATCGGGCCATTATAAGATCACAAAAAATCGTGTAAAGTGTGGCCAAAACAATATAAATTTGACACAAACATATTATGTAAGTATGGTTTTTACTATGATTGATTGAGTTGGGTTTTACGGCACCGCGACACATGAAATGGTCATATGGCGCCTACTTACTCATATTTTCGTTATAAATTTTAATACAGATGTTTTATTAGACCATGATCTCACGCGTAGTACAAACTTTGAGGCGATAGCTTATAAATTGTTAGTTTAGTGAGGTTGTGAAAATGAGTGAGAAAAAACATATTTTTTCGTTTACCTACGAAGTTTGGTGTTAATAGAAATGCTTTTAATGTCATATTTTCGTTATCAATTTTAATACAGAAGTTTTATTAGACCATGACCTTTCTCCTAGTACGAAATTTGAGGCGATAGCTTATAAATTGTGAGTTAAGTGAGATTTTGAAAGTGAGAGAAAAACGTATTTGTTCGTTTCCCTGCGAAGTTTGGTGTTAATAGAAATGCTTTTAATGTCATTTTGTCGTTATAAATTTTAATACAGATGTTTTATTAGACAATGATCTCCCTCCTAGTACAAAATTGGAGGCGATAGATCATAAATTGTGAGTTTAGTGAGGTTTTGAAAATGAGAGAAAAACGTATTTTTTCGTTTACCTACGAAGTTATATATACTTTAGTATAGATTATCCCTGCAAGAGTTCATGAGGAAAATACATCAGAAAACAAGCAAATGACTGACAGTGTATGATAGGTCAAGTTATAAATTACATACATGTAGCGAAATACACACTCAAATTGTTGCGTGTTGGTTTTTATTTTATTTTTTCAGACTGTGCTTTACATTTTACATAGCAGAGTTATTCATGCGGGGGACATATGCTCCAGGAAATAGTACAGATTTAGATCCTATAGATCTGTTCAAGAGCAAATTAACCACACTCTGTCGATATTTGATGTTTTCATAAATTATGTCCAAATGTCATGAAAACTTAGAAAGTGGATGTAGAATGAAAATAAAATATATTTCTAAAAAGCCCTCTGTTCACGGTCTCTATTACCCCTGTCTCTTTGTGTGTGTCTATATTTCTCTGCCACTGTCTGTTTGCCCCTTTTTGTATTTATGTCTCTCTTTCTCATTGTGTCTGTCTCTCTGTCTGTCTGTTTTTGTCTTATCTCTGTCTGTCAGTCTCTCGCTTCTTCTTTTCTGTCTCCATCTTTCCGTATGAATGTCTGTCTGTCTGTCTGAATCTCTCTCTCTTTCTGATGATCTTCATGCGGAGAAAAGATAAAATGTGTCATAAAGAGCTTAATTTGAAAAAGGGGTAAATTATATTTCAAGAGACATACTCTATGAATCCGACATTTTTGCAGCCTGGTCTGGGTTACAACTGTTTGCAATTGCAATAGTCATCATGTTACTGGTATTCAGTAATGAGAGGGTTAATCCAGTCATCAACCAAACCAGGTGCATTGATGTTGGTTTTTTTGTTATTTTTTTTTTCAATTCAATTCTATTATCTTAATGTTTGTGATTTGTATAATATATAAACATCATGCGGTTACAGAAGTCAAAAACACATTTTCAAGTTACACGCACGGGTAGCATTGATTTTTTTTTATTAAAGTGGCAACCCCCTGGTGTCCAGTTCCCTAACAAGCACTTCATAGATAGTCGGCATGTTCAAGAAGCATGGACTTCATGCTGGGAGAGTTTTATTACGCTTATAAATGTCTTGCTAATTGGTGCGGGTTCTGTGTACGGTTACGTAATGTGTCACATTCCTTTGTGATGTGTAATATGGTAGACAAAAAACTAGACATGTAGTTTACAGATGAATAGACCTAGTTTATTATTTAACCACATTTACTTATAAACGTCTATTATCTTAATTTGATTTATTGATGTGTATTAAGTAAAGTAACACGTTTTTTCACACTTTTGATTTTAATCGCTCGAAATTGCCGGCTGCATTTTTTTAAAATTTAGATTTGAACATTTTGTAAGTATATTAAGCTAAAGACGAGTTTCAAACAGTCTGGATCCAGATCAGACGCCGTGTTACGCGGCATCTGATCTTGATCCAAGTTGTTTACAAAAAAAAAGCAATAAACACTTATGCCCCCGGTGGCATCCTTGACAATATATTCTGAATCTTTTCTAAGTCGAAATTAGGTCAAGGTCAATGTCAAAATGAGCTTGGGTATTATTGATGAGTGATAATGGTCCTAGGCAACAACTGTATAAGTATCGAAGCATTGTAGTAAACAGTGTTGATGCTAGAGGAAACGGTAAACTCTAGTTAACCGAGAAAGAGCCCATTTAAAATATTCTAAGTTCAAATTAGGTCAAGGTCAAGGTCAAAATCGAAGTTTGGTGATATTGGTGGACAGGGAATGGTCCAAGGCAACAACTGTATAAGTATCAAAGCATTGTAGTGAGTTGTGTTGATGCTAGACGAAACGGTAAAATCTAGTTAACCAAGAAATCGCCTATTTAAAATATTCTAAGTCCAAATTAGGTCAAGGTCAAAACAAAGTTTAGTGATATTGGTGGATAGGGAATGGTCCAAGGCAACAACTGTATAAGTATCAAAGCATTGTACGATTGTAGTGAGTTGTGTTGATGCTAGACGAAACGGTAAAATCTAGTTAACCAAGAAAAAGCCTATTTAAAATATTCTAAGTCCAAATTAGGTCAAGGTCAAGGTCAGAATCAAAGCGTGGTGATATTGGTGGATAGGTAATGGTCCAAGGCAACAACTGTATAAGTATCAAAGCATTGTAGTGAGTTGTGTTGATGCTAGACGAAACGGTAAAATCTAGTTAACCGAGAAAGAGCCCATTTAAAATATTCTAAGTTCAAATTAGGTCAAGGTCAAGGTCAAAATCAAAGTTTGGTGATATTGGTGGACAGGGAATGGTCCAAGGCAACAACTGTATAAGTATCAAAGCATTGTAGTGAGTTGTGTTGATGCTAGAGGAAACGGTAAACTCTAGTTAACCGAGAAAGAGCCCATTTAAAATATTCTAAGTTCAAATTAGGTCAAGGTCAAGGTCAAAATCAAAGTTTGGTGATATTGGTGGACAGGGAATGGTCCAAGGCAACAACTGTATAAGTATCAAAGCATTGTAGTGAGTTGTGTTGATGCTAGACGAAACGGTAAAATCTAGTTAACCAAGAAATCGCCTATTTAAAATATTCTAAGTCCAAATTAGGTCAAGGTCCATCTCAAAATCAAAGCTTGGTGATATTGGTGGATAGGTAATGGTCCAAGGCAACAACTGTATAAGTATCAAAGCATTGTACGATTGTAGTGAGTTGTGTTGATGCTAGACGAAACGGTAAAATCTAGTTAACCAAGAAAAAGCCTATTTAAAATATTCTTAGTCCAAATTAGGTCAAGGTCAAGGTCAAAATCAAAGCGTGGTGATATTGGTGGATAGGTAATGGTCCAAGGCAACAGCTGTATAAGTATCAAAGCATTGTAGTGAGTTGTGTTGATGCTAGACGAAACGGTAAAATCTAGTTAACCAAGAGAATCGCCTATTTAAAATATTCTAAGTCCAAATTAGGTCAAGGTCAAGGTCAAAACAAAGTTTAGTGATATTGGTGGATAGGGAATGGTCCAAGGCAACAACTGTATAAGTATCCAATCATTTGGGTATGGGGTGTTAATGCTATACGAAACGGTAAAATCTACTTAACCTTGTTACGGATGCACGGACGGACGGACTGACGGACGGACAGGACGATTACTATATGCCTCCGCATCTATCGATGCCGGGGGCATAAAAAGTGAAGTCGCGACCAGCAGGCAAAGAGTTAAGCAGTCAGTAAAATAGATTGCTTAAGGCATTGGCTGCTTTATGATTTACTCCGTGATATCATTGGTGATATAGGACATAAGTAAAGCAGAAAGAAACGTAGATCTCATGTTATCATGTTTGCAATTAATTTCTGACGATAATGCAAACTGTTACCTCTTTCATAGAAATGGGACGGATAATATGTATATTTTAGTCTTGATGTAAAACTTAAATTATTTTTTTTTCAAGTAATATGTTAATAATTCTAATTTTCCTTTCAATAATAATAATGATCACATACGATACGATATAATAATACAGTTACAACTTTGGCCGTTTTGGATTTTGACCGTTTGACGCGCACTCCTTTCAAATGTATCTTTACATACAGAATGGATCTCTTTTTTTTGCCTCCAAGCACATATTTCCTCCATGTAGAATATTGTTACAATGCATGAACACATTTTTAGAAGTTTAGAAGTTTGCTTAAGTTTTTATACGGAAGGAATTCTTTTCTTACGCGAGTTGGTCTAGTCATTTCATTAGCCAGCAACCTTTGTAGGTCATCATTACTTTTTTCGCTTCAAGAAAAACCCTGGTATCTTTACAACCGAAAGATAAGTGTCATGGCTTTATATCAAGACCTTTTTAAAATATATATATATATATCGGACGAAAATTATGGATTAATTTCAAGTTTTTGAAACGGGACGTAGTATATATTTCGCGTTCGCCTGCTCTCGTTTATCGACTATTTCATTTGGCAATCGCTTTTTAACTCGCCATAAAATTTGTCGATTTCAAAAATAAACACTTGCATTTCCACAACTGAAAGAAAAATATTTAAGCTTTCCTTTAAGACCACTGTTTTGAAAATCGGTCAAAAATTAAGATTTAATGAAAGGTTTTGTAACGGGGCGTTATATATTTATGCGCCAGCGCTTGCTCCCTTTTATCGGCAAATTCATTTGGTAACCACTCTTTAACTCGCCATAAAACTTATCAATTTTAAAAATAAAATCTGTTATTTTTACAAGTGAAAGATAAATATCTAAGCCTACTTTAAGACCATTATAATGAAAATTGGGTGAAAATTAAGGATTTTATGTAACTTAAACTAACAGTAGGTAACCATTCAACACGATAAAAAACGCGATAGCCCGCTTTCGGCGTATCGGTGTAGTTGAATTATCGATCGATTAAGCGTTATCGCGCATACACGTAATCAACGACAGCATTTTCGGGACAATGCAGATTTGAGTATAAGTTTCTTCTCCATCTGTGATTTCTCCATGACAGAGCTGACAGGAAAAGATCATTCACTGAAGCCACACGCAGTTTCTAAACAGATGTATCCGCACATCACCACATTAAGGCCACCAACAAAACTAATGTATTTCATTATGAAAGGGGATCCTAAGAGCTCACTTGAGCCTCCGTCTTTGGTTAGCTAAAATAAACACAATCAATCTCTCAATACTGTCGAAACTTAAAAATTCAAACTCGTTTAAATCGAACTACAGTGTTCCCTCTCTACAACGGCCCTCTCAACAACGACTCCCTCCTTACAACGTCATTTGCCGCTGTTCCCTTAACAAGAAAATTATGTCTAACGCTTTTCATGGCTGCAATACCGTCTGCTCAAATTTGTCGTCTGCTGTTTTTCGCAAAGTTACATAATGGACATTTTGACAGAACAAAATTAATAACGAGTGACAAACAGCTTGAATCCAGATCAGACGCCGCGTTACGCGGTGTCTGATCTGGATTCAAACTGTTTTCAAATGTAAGCCACTTTCCCTCCCTATAACGACTCCCTCCGAACAACGCACATATTTTTCGTCTCCTATTGGATGTCGCTGTAGAGAGGGAATGCTGTAACATGTATGTCAAAGTTAAAACGTGGTTTAGCCATTCATCAGAAATAACGCTCAGCGGCGTTTTAACTTTGCAGTACTGGAATATTCAACTTGAACGGGGTCATTTGAAACTGAGCTACAGCGCTCCCTCTCTACAACGACACCCAATGGGAGACAGAAAAAATATGTGCGTTGTTCGGAGGGGGTCATTGTGGGGAGGGAAATTAGCTTACATTTGCAAACCGTTTGAAACCAGATCAGACGCAGCGTAATGCGGCGTCTGATCTGGATTCAAGTTTTTTGTCATTCGTCATTAAGTTCTTTTCTGTCATAATGTCCAATATGTAACTTTGAGAAAAACAGCAGACGACAACTTTAAACAGACGATATAACAGCGGCAAAAGCGTTAGACATAAATGTATTGTTTGGGGAACTGTGGCAAGGGTCGTTGTAAGGAGGGAGTCGTTGTTGGGAGGACCGTTGTAGGGAGGGAACTCTGCTATAGCCTATAAGATATGGGTAATATTGACTATAAACCTTTCCCCCATAGTCTTATCTTAGTTTAAAAGACAGGTGAGTAAGTACTTAAAGCAGATAAATAGTAAAGCAGATTGTCCTGGCCTTAAGATGGAGTCTGCTATATTTCCAGCCTGCTTTAAGCCACCATCTTCTATATTATAGAGTACATTTCGTTTAGTACATGTTAATAACTATAAATTTCAACTATTTTCTTCCGTGGAGGAATGAATCAATTGGGCTAAAAAGTGAGTCTATGTTGGAAAGGGTTAAGCGAGATCGAAGTGTCGGGTTTCAACTTACATTACTCTGTTCCCTTAAACTAGCCTCTGTTGATGTCGCCATTTTGGATATTTTTGTAGTGCCACACACTTCTTCAGTAAATAGTAGTCCTCCTGCCTGTCAATAAAATAAGTATTGTTAGATTGCTAGGCAGAGTGATCATTTTTGTGGGTGTGTCACAGCTGAAAAGTCTGAATGAAGTTCCACAAAAAACATTGGAGCAGAACGCACAAACCGAAGCACACACATTTAGATTTAGAGCGCATTTTGTAAGCTTTGGCGGCTTAAAATATAGGGCGATTTAAACTAGACCTATCACAAATGGTGATTCATACCCCCAGTAGGGTCTTGTCAGAAGAAGTAAATGTTTCTGGATAAAGTTTATGTGTGCACTTAAGTGCTCCCTCACTTGGAAAAAAAGTAATAAAGGGCAACAACTCCAAAAATTGATAAAAAAAAATAAAAATATAACAACAAAGGGAAATAACTCCCAAAATATGGATGACAGAGTAAAGTTTCTTATGCACTGCACTCCTGGTAAATGAGATCTATCTGTATATGAAGTTTGATTTGTTTTTATTTTACGTCGCTTTCAACAGTATTTCAGTCTTATCGCGACGTCCAGCTGATTACAGATGGAGAAAAACCCCAGAAGTCCTTTATGCACTGTTGCAGGCACTAATTGGCAACTGGGCAGAACCACCGACCTTCCGCAAGCCAGCTGGATTTGATTTGTTTGATTTTACGTCGCTTTCAACAGTATTTCAGTCATATCGCGACGTCTAGCTAATTATAGGTGGAGGAAGACCCCAGAAGTCCTTTATGCACTGTTTCAGGCACAAATCGGCAACTGGGTAGAACCACCGACCTTCTGCAAGCCAGCTGGAAGGCTTCCTCACATGAAAAATCCGAACGACCCTACTGGGATTCGAACTCACAGCGGTGAGGAGCTTAGTGATGTAAGTCACAGTGACTATACCACTAGGCCACGGAGGCCACTCAAAGCCCGCTGGAAGGCTTCCCCACATGAAAAATCCGGACGACACAACTGGGATTCGAACTCACAGCGGTGAGGAGCTTAGTGATGAAAGTCACAGTGACTTTACCACTAGGCCACGGAGGCCCCCGTTTATGAAGTTTAAAGTCAATGGCTCTTATACTTTGGAAGTTATGCTCAGGACGAGCCTAAATTGGATAAAAATATAACAACAAAGGGCAATAACTCACACATACTGATGATATAGTTATGGTTCTTGTGCACTGCACTCCTAATCTATGAGATCTATCTGTATATGAAGTTTGAAGTCAATAGCTCTTATATTTTGGAAGTTATGCTCCGGACAAGCCTAAATTTGATAAAAATATAACAAACAAAGGGCAATAACTCCAAAAATACTGATGATAGAGTAATGGTGTTATGCGCACTGCACTCCTAGTCAATTAGATCTATCTATATATGAAGTTTGAAATCAATAGCTCTTATATTTTTGAAGTAATACTCCGGGCCAGCCTAAATTTGATAAAAATAACAAAGGGCAATAACTCCAAAAATACTGATGAAAGAGTTCAGGTTATTGTGCACTGCACTCCTACTAGTCAATGAGATCTATCTGTATATGATTTTGAAGTCAATAGCTCTTATACTTTCAATACTTTGGAAGTGTTGCTCCGGACAAGCCTAAATTTGATAAAAATATAACAACAAAGGGAAATAACTCAAAAAATACTGATGATAGAGTTATGGTTCTTGCGCACTACACTCCTTATTTATTAGATCTATATATATGAGAAGTTTGAAATCAATACCTCTTATATTTTTTAATTTATGCTCCGGACAAGCCTAAATTGGGTAAAAATATAACAACAAAGGGTAATAACTCCAAAAAAACTGATAATAATATTATAGTTCTTGTGCACTGCACTCCTACTAGTCAATGAGATCTATCTGTATTATGATGTTTGAAGTCAATAGCTCTTATACTTTGGAAGTGATGCTCCGGACAAACCTAACTTTGATAAAAATATAACAACAAAGGGAAATAGATAAAAAAAATACTGATGATAGAGTTATGGTTTTAGCGCACAGAACTCCTAGTCAAAAAGATCTATCTGTATATGAAGTTTAAAGTCAACAGCTCTTATACTTTGGAAGTTATGGTCCGGACAAGCCTAGATTGGGTAAAAATATAACAACAAAGGGCAATAACTCCAAAAAACTGATGATAGAGTTATGGTTTTAAAGCAATGCACTCCAAATCAAGGAGATCTATCTGTATATGAAGTTTGAAGTCAATAGCTCATATACTTTTGAAGTTATGCTCCAGACAAGCCTAAATTTGATAAAATTAACAAAGGGCAATTACTCCAAAAATACTGATGAAAGAGTAACGGTTCTTGCCCACTGCACTCCTGGTCAATGAGATCAAAGAGATATTTAATATGAATGAAAAAATTGAAAAAGTGTACATATTGGTGTACAACCTTTAGCTCTATGGCCATTTTAAAAAGTGTTAAATTTACCCCACCCACCTTTTCTTATTTTGTCCTTTTCAAACAGCCCGTTTCAATAAACTCCATTTCAAATGAAAACAAACATGATAATTTGGTTTTGTGTTATTTATTTCATGTCTATGGTAGTATTTCTTCATACAAAAACTAATTTAAGACAAAACAGGCACCAAAAGCGAAATTTATAAAGCTCTAAATAGCACCAATATAGTACTTTTTTGTAAATTTGTAAAGGGAGATGACTCCTTTTTCTTCAGTAACTCAAAATTTTCAACACTGACCTTTCAATTTCTTTTTATATTTTGAACTGCCTTAGCATGGGCTGTCATCTGGTAGAATATAAGAAAAAGTTTAATACAATTTCATGTTCAAACTTTTTTACTTTTTTTCATAAAATAAAAAATCTAATAAATTCATGCTGTATAAAAAGCATGTTTTGGATATTCAAGGATCCATATTGTTCAAACTTGGTGCCTGTTTTGTCTAAATTTGGTTTCTATATGTTTCTATAATATCACCATAGACATGAAATAAATAATGAAACCCCAAATTACAATGTTTGTTTTGTTTGAAATAGATTTTACTGAAGCTTGTACTCTGAATGGGTAAACTTTGAAAAAAAAAGTCCAAATTTGACATACCTTTTTCAAATCGCTGTAGCTAAAAAAAAACACCACCATATATTGTTTTTCATTTTTGCATTCATCATAAACATCTCTTCCAAAAAATCATTGATAGAAAAAAAGTTAAAATAAATACTTTGAAAATTTCGCTTATGGGTTTTATACACTCTTAAGTAGAGTGATGTTGGGTTCCCGACAGTCGTCCAATCCCGTCACCCTTTTAAAGACTCTTAAATTCATAATGTTACCACTCCATATTCAAGGATTACCTGATTTTAATAATGACGTCATATATAAATGTAACGTCATAAAATTGATCGGCGCATTCAATACGCTTTCTTTCTGAGTATCAATCTCTTTGAATCAGCGACCTCATTTTTGACCCCGCAAAAATGCCACGTTACGTAATTCCATAAGCTAGTCGCCGAAATAAGGTATGCAAAGTTATTGTTTTTCTCAATCTAGTGGTGTGTATTGGAGTAACAATACCAAAGGTATCTATTTAGCTTCTTTGTAAAAGTCACGAAATGAAGCTTCATAAACTCTGTAAACAGATTTTGGGGGTGTCGGAATTACCCGACAATAAATATGTGTGGAGGCTAATTCCGTCACCTTTATGATCTGACCTACATAATTAATTTTAATTCCGTTTTCCTACTTCCTCAACGCCATAAACACCTAGATATATCAACTCCATTCATTAGATACTATTTAAAGAAGTATCATCTGAAAATATGGTATCTAGAGCTAGCCACATATATTATAATTATAGATGCGTGATATAAACGCCAATTAAGACCTGACTGAATTTTAGTCTAATAAAAAAATATTCTATATCTAAAGCTCTTCGAGTTGGTCTTTATCTGTACATCTACGTCTTTAAAAAGGAAAAGAAAATCAATGCTCAAATTCATAGAAAGTAATGCACTTATTCATATCTAGCTAAAACATTTAATATAGACGCTTCAGGACAAAGGAATTTAGTACCCTCTTTCAAAAGGTAGATACTGCTGACAATTATCGTGGAATTGGCAGTCATAAGATTGTTAAAAGTCCATGCCAGGACTGGAAAACTATTGCCTGGTACTGTACTGGAATATCAAAACATCACAGTGTTTTTACACCTCTCATAGCATTTTGAATTCAGTAACAGCTAATTGGCAGAACATCCTCTTCTGTTGTGTCATGTGACTTTTCACAAAAAGAAGAAACCCAAACTGCATGCCTATTTATAGAATGTTACGAGGGAGAGATTCAAACGAGTGAGTGAATAGTTTTACCAACGGCGTTGTCACTGAAACGTCAGTGAATACCACAATAAATGATGTCTGCTAAATACGGCATGAACTAAAATTGAAAAAAAAAAGTGTTTTAAGTGAATTCCTTATCCGAATTACAAACAGTTAGGAAAGTTGAGACTATAATATGTTGGCCCCTTATCTGGATTGAAAATGTTGCAAAAGTTATCACAATTTCACCATTATATATTGAATGGTAAGCGTAGAATCTACGTGTAATTTCTCCCTTGTACGAACATTCGCAGATTCAAATAGATATAGAGATTAAGACGCCCAGTGCGTAAGATGCAGATCATGTCCACAGAAATGACATATTTACTGTGTTGCAGACAATTAGCCTGTATGTCTGACATATCCACAGAGAATATAGAACCCTTTTGGCTGCGAAGAGTGCACACATACCTTTGTATATCCTACTTGTTTGATTCAGCTAGAAAATAAAGGGTTTATGTCATTGTTTTTAAAAACTCTGATTGGGTGTCGGGATTACCCGAATGGTGTCGGGGTTACCCGCCAGTAAGTTATACATGAAACCGAAAGTAACACACATATTTAATATAGTTCGGCACAAATCGTATGCATGCATTTCAGGGTAAATGGTGTGTTCGTGTAATCTACGGTATTTTAGGAACGTTCTACAAATCTATAAATATTTTTCTCTTAAGGTGTCGGAATTACCCTAAATTACTCTAGTTAATAATTAATGATACACATTTTATACAAGTATCATTAAGTTTTAAAGTGCATAAAAAGACATATCAATTTTATATTGACGCGTATATTTGTGAAGATATGAATATAATATCATTATTTCTATTATAATTATTATCTTATTACATGTATTATAATAGTATCAAAACATAAAGAAACTGCCTTAGCTTTTATTCTATTGACTATTATTTTTGATAGACGTGTACTTTTAAATTTGCCTGATTTTTCCTCGACTTTTGCTAAAATTCCCTGACAAATTTCAAAATTCCCTGAAAATTCCCTGACCTTGAAAAAAAAAAATCCCTGACATTTTCCCTGACCGTTGACACCCTGGGTTTGCTCTATGAACTTTCTTCGAACTGGATCCCTTTAACCTGTCACGCATACATATAAACAGTAATTCACAAATGGTGTATTTGCAAAACAAATACTAAAAAGCAAATTTATAATATCATTACAGTGCATCTTGCAATAAACAAATATGATCACTGATCAGTATAATACAGCCTCAAGAAAAATCACCAAATCTTATTGATGTTTTTAAATATTTTTCATCGCTTTCTCAATTGACTAGACTCAATTGAATGCGTTCATATCGCATATTTTGCCCAAGCGCATAAACCAGAAATAATACCATATTCTCCCTCGTTGTATAGATACTATAGGTAGGTTTAGTATATCACACTTAATTGAATAGCCCGCTTAGCTCAGTTTATAAGACGCGTGGCTCTAGATTTTCTGTCCCCGCATGCCAGTCCCGTGTTTGTGCAATCCACATGGATTTTGACCTAGATATTTTGATATTTATCAAGATCCGACCATCTTCGTACAATTCGCATGCCGAAAATTTTGTATAAAGATGCCTCATATGGTAATTACCCGTATACAAATTCAGTTTTTATATGTCAACAGCCAAGCACGCCTACTTTATATCAGTTGCACAAGTGTGTAGATGTATTTGTGTCTGTCTTTCTACTTTATGTTACCAATGCTTGTACTATATAGCTCCCCATCATTGGAGATAATAAAGATCTACTACGACTTTTACTCAGCTTTCACCGGGATTCTTTATGTTAGTACTTTATTAGCTGGTACAAAGATTAACCTCAAACAACAACAGAGTACCGCCAGTAAACAAATATTTACAACGCCAATTATTAATTATTAATAAGACACGTCAATTAATTACGTAATTCTCTGAAAATGTATGTTTTTACTTGACAAGTGATTTTGATATTTATTGACTCCCAGGATTTATCTAAGAAACAATAATAGTTGTACAGCAAAATATCTCCCATAAAATATAAGGTTTATTGGAATCTTTTGACAGTTAAAGTAAAATAGATAGCTTCTAAAGGAGCATTCTGTTTTATGAAAGTGAATGTTAAATAGAAAGCTTCTAAAGGAGCATTCTGTTTTCTGACACTAAAAGTGAAATCGAAAGCTTCTAAATGAGCAGTCTGTTTTACTATCACCTTGGTTTAAACTTTAAACAGCCACCTGCCTAAACGTAAACAATTGATTTTATTCAGTGGTCGTTATAGAGATGTATTATTGTATATTTGTATTAATATATAAACTTCACTTTTGTAACATTTCATAATATTAGAAAATAGCAGTTTATATACTGAGCAAAAATAGAAACGTCCCACCCTATTACAGGGACATTTTCTTGAAAGTTATAAGGTTGATGGTAGTAAAACCTATACAGAAAATGAAGTTCATTCATTTTTAAATCCATATCAGTTGACCTCATATTGCTGAGAAAAAAACTTTTCGAGTGACGTAGTGAAGACGTTGGTAGGGGTCAAAATAAAAAATCTGAATAAATGTTTGTTTTTTTAAAAATATTTAGTTGATTACTGAATTCTCATAAAAAGTCCCAAATTTTATTCAGTAAGATTAATATCGTGTACGGCCACCGTTTGCACCAATATACGCTTCATTTCTACAGCGTAACGTAACGTTTAATGAGAACGTCAGACATTCACTCTTGCTGTGAGGTCTGTGTCAAATATTGAATATTGCTGAATCTTAAATGTAATCAATTTGCGTAGTCTACCATCTGAATTGTTAAGTATGAATCAAGATAAAAAGAACTTGGTACCAGCCAGTTTGCTTCAATTTCAAATGACGTCGTGACGACAGATAATTTAGCCCACGGTGACGTGTCGTCCAAATTTGACCGGATTATGGGCGTCATGCTCTGATTGGTTTAGCGTTGGATTGCAAGCGATTACAAAGGTGTGTGATGACTCACCGTGTTCACCAGCCGTTCCGGTGGCTGGAAAATGACGTAGACGTTAGTGCGTTAACGTGCCATAGTGATCCGTTCTGACGGAGGAAAAACGGGATGACCAAGGCAAAAACGATTGTGAACAGTCCCAGCCTGATGGTACCGGGTCGCAAACCATTGTTTGGTTTCTCTATAGCAGCCGAACCAGCGGGCGACGTCAATGGCCGTCATTGCCTGATTTCTTTCAACTTCAGACGAGCGTGGCATGATGCAATAATTGAATTCATATGGTTTTTTTTTCAATTCTTTTATTACCATGTGTCGTGTGTATTTTACGACGGTGACATAATTACTTTATTGAAACGCGTGTACCGTGTACCGTGCACGTGCAAAACGTGCAAATCATCATTCCGTTACGTTAGCGGTTTTTAGCTCACCTGAGCTAGCTCAGGGTGAGCTTTTGCAATACTTGAATGTCCGTCGTCCGTCGTGCGTCGTTCGTCGTCAACAATTTTAGTGTTTACACTCTAGAGGCCACAATATTTATCCAATCTCTCTCAAACTTGCTCAGATTGTATATTACCATAAGAGTTCGGATGAGTGCGATTATGGTTGAAATTAGACTAACAGGTCACCACTGACACCAGTAATCTAACTTTGAATTGCTGAAAATGCCATATTTAAGGGTGTTTACACTCTGGAGGCCACAATTTTTATGAAATCTATCTCAAACTTGCTCAGATTGTATATGACCATAAAAGTTCGGATGAGTTCAATTATGGTTGAAATCTGATCAATAGGTTGAGAGTTATCTACCTTTGAATTGCTGAAAATGCCATATTTAACAGTGTTTACACTCTAGAGGCCACAATTTTTATCCAATCTATCTCAAACATGCTCAGATTGTATATAACTAAAAGAGTTCAGTTGAGTTCGATTTTGGTTGAAATCAGACTAATAGGTTGAGAGTTATCTACCTTTGAAATGCTGAAATTGTCATATTTAAGGGTGTTTAGTTACTCTCCAGGGGTCACATTTTTTATCCAATCTATCTCAAACTTGCTCAGTTTGTATATGACCATAAGAGATTGATTGAGTTCGATTATGATTGAAATCTGACCAATAGGTTGAGAGTTATCTATCTTTGAATTGCTGAAAATGTCATATTGAAGGGTGTTTACACTCTAGAGGCCACAATTTTTATCCGGTCTTTTTCAAACTTCCTCAGATCATATATGACCATAAGAGTTCAAACAAGTGTGATTATCGTTGAAATCGGACCTATAGGTCAAGAGTTGTCTGCCCTTGAATTGCTGAAAATGCCATATCGAACAGCGTTTACATTTTTGCAACTACAGTTTTGAACGGATTTTGATTTTACTGGCACACAAAGTATATTACTATAAGTTCTCAAAGGAGTGCAATTATTGTTGAAATCTAATCATTGTAGCAATAGTTATCTGCCCTTGATATACTTTGAAATGCTAGAAAAGGCTTCATTTCAGTATTGTTTAGGCTCTAGTTATCTGCCCTTGATGTACTCTACCATACTAGACTTATGAGGTTGTATTCCAAAATTGTTTACATGCTATACTACAAATTTGAATGGATTTAAATTAAAACTGATGAAACAGTAAGATAAAGCTATCAAGCTTCAGTACAACAGGTGAGCGATATCAGGGCCTTCAGGCCCTCTTGTTATATGTGCTATTTTGTGAAAACTTTACACATGTGTAACTCCAACTGACCAGTATCCCATAAGTACATTAACTTGATGTATAACTTAAATAACGTCATAGATATGTCCGTTCAAAATGTGGGACGTTTCTATTTTTGTTGAGTATATATTAATACTTTTCAGTCCCTATATGCAATATTAATTGTTATATTTATTGTATACCTTGTTCAAAGTGTAAATTAGCTTACTTTTAACGTACACCTGAAGAGTACACGTGTTCTGTGCAAAAAAGGAGTCTTCCGATTTGGGTTTCCAGTCACTTTGCAAACAATAAACTTGTTTAACCCATTTACACGCAGCCTTGCTAATTCTAGTTTTGAATATAGGACTGCTTAAAGCAGGTTGAAGGTATAGCAGAATGCACCTGGACTCTTTGAACCCTTGCCACGCATATTGGCGTCATTTGCAAATAACGTACCTGTGAGGTGTATACTTGTTCTATGCAAACAGTGTAGACCCTGATCAAATGGTTCCTTAAGGAGCCCTCTGATAAGGGTATACACTGTTTGTCATTTTGACATTCAATTATTGTAAAAATCAACTGTAAAAGTTACAAATGGACTAAATTGAAAACTCGAATTTCAGGGAGAAAGGGTTAAGGACTTAAGGTGCATACTGCTTTACTTTCAGCTTGCTGTAAGCTACCATATGTTAGAAAATACCACAATAGGAAATAGTTATTGTCAAACATTTTCATAGTTGTATACAAATCCCTGTTTTATCGGCCTGTTATGTTTGCCAGTCTATATGGCCATGGCAGGTCAAAACGCTATAAAGTAAAAATGCCCCTGGTCAGTCAAAACGCCTAAACCCCTGGTCAAAACGCCCCCATGTTTTATAAATATTACATTATAATTTTACGGGGGTCGGGTGTAAATAATGTCGGGTCCTTATATCTTCCACTGGATCAACGACTCAGTTTTAATGCTATTAGTCACTAGCAAACTTAATAGTCATATACAATGCATCCAGTTGATTTCTGAGACTGTAGTTATGGTAATGCGCGTTATCGTGAACAGTTGTCAATTTTTCACAGATCTACAGTTTTCTACAGATAGAATATACTGAAAGCATTACCTTGATTACCTTGAACTTCGGGCCATAGTATTGGATGTTATTCCATCTTAGGCCCCACTAGTGAAGTTCTTCGTTAATGTTCAGAATACATTTCTGATCAAAATTATCGAACACTTCGATCCGCGCAGACTTATCGATGACGTCACACATAGCAACGAACATGTTTAAATTCGCAAGATAATGAGAAAATTGGCAATTTATCGCCAAAACGTCCTTAATTCAAGTAGTTTACCTTTTGAACCCAAGAAGAATTAAAGGGAGGTAAGTTTGTAACAAATGTAATATTTTTATTAGGAGATCAACCTGTAAAAGGATCTGAATCCGGAAATATATGCGTTTCTGGACCTCTGTTTTCAATGTTTATGAAATTAGCAAAATGGCTGCAACAGTTAGCAAGGGGAATAACTTACATTCAGTAGCATATCCTTTAATATATCTATCTATCGTAGCATTAATCAGTATTGTATCATTTGAAAACCAAACCTAATTCGATCTAGGCCTATACATGTTTAATTTGAAATGAATAGATCTAATCTGACTTGCTGATCCAACACAATAATACAAGCAACGATTTCTTTTATAATGCCGCAGTGGCTTGGATGACAGTGGTTGAGTCATTTTAACAACACTCTATAGAATTCAACAACAATCACCCAATGCCTTATATTATCTCCATTGTCTACAAACAGCAACTGTCCTGTCCATTCCAATCTACTGGCAGTTTAGGTCTGCTTGTTTTTCCCGACTGGCCTTGATCTCATCCAGTCGGACATTTACAAATGTAGCCTCAACAGAATACCATACACAATCCTTGATGATTAATCCCTATGCTGTGAGTTAAGTATGCATCATTATTCACTATGCAGAATTTAGGTAGAAATCTACAATACACAGTGAAGTTTATAATTATTGTCGTACACAGAATCAGGGCAAGTTTGTTGTTCTAGAAATTACGTCACGACAAGCATTGTGACGTTATAATTTATACCAAAGATAAATTCAAAGTTAGTAATAATGCCCCCTACACCGGGCTTTTATTTAAACAATTACTGGAATAAAAAATATCGGAAAGACTCATTTTGATAGTAAGCTAAATGCGTGTGACTGTCTTTTTGCGTTTAAGCCGGAATTACGACAAATATCTGATAGTACAGCGCTCCCTCTCTACAACGACACACAATGGGTGACAAAAATTATTGTAATTATTATTTTACCCGAATATAGCGCTCTGTTCACACAGGAGTTATGCGTTCAAAAGCGCTTCACATGAAATTATATAAATGTATCTACAAAGAGAAAAACAAATAACTACATTAAAAATAAAAATTATATAATATTGAGATGCATGGAAATATTGAAATTCTTTCAATATTATTACCAAGATTATAAAAATGTTTTAGTAAGTTTGTAAAATCATTTTTAAAATGAGTCAAATAATTAAAAGATCAATGGCATGATTAGAAACAGAGTGTTTTTGTTTGTTTGTTTGTTTGTTTCCGTGTAGAGCCGGAGAGTAGTTCACAAATCGTAAAACGAATGTTTAAACGATACTCTCCATGTTGTTTGGTTGAATTTGTTTGTTTGTTTGTTTGTTTCAGTGTAGAGCCGGAGAGCAGTTCACTAGTCGTAAAACGAATGTTTAAAACAATACTATCCGTGTTGTTTGGTTGAGTATTGTATATAATCCATGACCGTGGTACACCCTTACTTCATAAACATAAAGCTGTCCAAGAATTACATCATAGACCCCTAGCCAAATGGCTTCCAATCGATTGGGCAATCCCTACCAGCAATATCTACCAGACAGGCACAATGTCAATGGTACAACTGCAGAACTGCCATTTAGACCAACAACATCCACAGCAAGAACACAGTCCAGAGGTAGCAGTCATTGATTACCTACTTTCTTCTAATAACAGATATTAAAGAAGTGAGTACTAAAGTGTGTGCGTTCTTCGGAGGGAGTCGTTATAGAGAGGGGAATTTGCTTACATTTGCAAACAGCTTGAATCCAGATCAGACGCCGCGTAACGCGGCATCTGATATGGATTCAAACTGTTTGTCACTCATAATAAAGTTTTTCTCTGCGAAAATATCATGTAACTCGGGATCCTATTATTGTAAAAAGCTAGATATTATGTTTAAATACAAGAATATCGTTCCCAACGATGGATGCTCCCCACAAAGAAAATGCCCAAGGTTTAGTAAGTGAACATAGTAACAAGTTTCATCAACTTACGATGTAACATTCAGCAGATATGCTTCGGACAAAAATGAAATTATTATGAAAAAGGGAGGCAATTCAATATTTGGAGATGACAGAATTATAAATTCTTGTGTACTACACTTCTTTTTGCACCGCTAACACAGTATCAAGGTTCAAGTTACAGTGCGGCAGAAAATTTGATTTTAATAAAAAATTATGTAGAAAAAGGGAGATAATTCAATATTGGGAGATGGTTCTTAAGTGCAGCACTCTTTCTGTCATCTCGTATCACTGCATCAAGTGTCATCAACTTACAATGCAATGCTCAGGAGATATGCTCCAGTAAAAATATTGATTTTTTCTATAAAAGAAAATGAGAGATAACTAAATATTGGGAGATGACAGAGTCATGGTTTTTGTGTACTGCACCTCCTTATGTCATCACCTATCACTGTATCAAGTTCCATTAACTTACGGTGTTGCAGTCAAGAGATATACTCCGGACAAAATTGTTTTGTATTTTTAGAACAAGTGAGATAATTCAAAATTGGGAGATGACAGAGTTACCGTTCTTGTGTACTAGACTTCCTTTAGTCATCCTCTATCAATGTTACAAGTTTCATTAACTTTCAGTGTCACGGTCCAGAGATATGCTCCGGACAAAATTGATTTTTTATGAGAAAGGGAGAGAATTCAAAATTGGGAGATGAGAGAGTTACGGTTCTTGTGTACTGCGCCTCCTCCTGTCATTCTCTATCATGGTATCAAGTTTCATCAACCTACGGTGTACCGTTCAAGAGATATGCTCCGGACAAAAAAGCGTGACGGACGGACGGACAGACGGACGTTATCACAGTTGGATATTTGTTGGGTATTTTTTTTGTTTAAAAGTACCATACAGTACACAAAAATACCCAACAATAACAATAGGGCAATCACGGAATGAATGGAATCTATTGTTCTCCCTACCCAACAAAGGACCTTTCGTGCGCTCGGACAGACAGACGGACGGAAACATGGACGGACGGACAAAGCGGCGACTATATGCTCCCCCCTAAAGGGGAGCATAAAAAGCAAAAAAATGAGGAGTGTAGAGTTCCTGGGTGGGATCCAGCCTGTTGGGTCCCCTCGTCCTGCTTTCTTAAATTGGTATTCAATGCCATAGTTATTATTATTATTATTATACCAGATTTATATAGCGCTCTTTTCACACAGGGGTAGTGCGTTCAAAAGCGCTTCACATGAAGTTACACAAAAATTTAATGTACCTACAAACAAGAAAAGACAAAATAACTACAATATGATCTAAAATAAACATGAATAAACATATAAAAGACAGCCCCCAAAATGGCGATCACATTACTCCATCAATCAGCAATGAAGCAACCGGCTTCTGATTGTCGACCGATAGAAACAATAGTAGAGCGCCCAAATACAGGCCGCCAGGAAAAGACAAATAACTACAATTAGATATAAAATAAACATAATAAACGTACAAAAGACAGCCCCCAAAATGGCGATCACGTTACCCCATCAATCAAGAGCAACGAAGCAAATGGCTTCTTTATGCGGACTGATAGAAATAACAGTAGAGCGCCCAATGAAGGCCACTAAACATACAGAAGACAGCCCCCAAAACGGCGATTGCACTACCTCAACAATCGAGAGCAACGAAGCAAATGACTTCTTTATGCCGACTGATAGAAATAATAGCAGAACACCCAATGCAGGCCGCCCAATGTAACATAACTAGGAAAAATAGCATGCGACAATAACTAAAATTTCTATAAGAGACCGAAACCAGATAATACTCCAGAAACTCCCATTCGGACCCACAACATCTACAGCAAGAACATATCGCATAGGTAGCAGTGTTCTAATAACAAATATTATAGTAATGTGTTTTCAGATGCTTTTTGAAAACTGCAACTGAGCTTGTTGAGAATATACTCGTCACTAGGGCTCAACACAATTCTATGACAGTTTGAAGTAGCCAACAGTGACCTGGAAAGGGTGTGAGCCCTATAGTGACGAGTAGAGTCATCATAACTCTCTGTTTAGAAATAGCGGCATTCATTTGTGATAAACAAACAACAACAACGTAGATCACCTGTTTAACCTCGTTACCTGTGTATAGCCAGTCGAATTTTTGTTACACACTTTAATTTGAATAATTATGCGGACTTTTATCTTTAGCCCCGTTCTCACTGTCCCGGTTTTGGCCCCCGGTAGGTCCCGGTTGAGAGTACCAGCAGTCACCGGGACTTAAACCTTAACGGCACCGGGGATGACCGGGACTATTCGGAATGAACGGCGTTCACCCGGCTTGCATCAGCAAACAGCCCCGGATGCTTTAAAATGTTTAATACAACCGGGGATCACCGGGAGTCACTATGACAGATAACCGGAACCGGCTTAATCCGGGGGAATACCTGTGCAATGCCGGGGAATGACCGAGTAACATCGGAGCTTTACCGGCACGTCCGGGACAGGTCCGGGTCGCTACGGTAAACAATCTACATAAAAACGAACTTATATTGTCTAAATAAATAGCTTCATGCTTAAGTCCACTACAAACAGGATGGTAGATTACTCTTGACCTATTAGTCCGATTTCAAGCATAATCGAACTCATCCCAACTCTTATGGTAATATACAACCTGAGCAAGTTTGAGAAAGATTGGATAAATATTGTGGCCTCTAGAGTGTAAACACTAAAATTGTTGACGACGAACGACGGACATTCAAGTAATGCAAAAGCTCACCCTGAGCTAGCTCTGGGGCCGTATTCTGAAACATTCTAAGTATTTTAATTAGAAATTTCTAAACTCTAACATTTTCAAGATTATTTTTCGCTAACTTTCACTCTAAGAAAATACTAAATTATTTTCTTAGCGAAAAAAAAACTAAGAGTAAATTATGGCCGTTGTCAGGGACTTTCCCGACTAAAATGACGTCACTCTTCTCGCATACTAACATGTGTGACTGTTTATTTGCGCTGTAGTTTTCGGGTTTGTTTTCTTCTCCCGTTTATAAAGCAGCAATCATTGTCCCAGAATAAGTAGAATAGATAATTAATTGAATAAAAAGTGTTTATACATATTTATACATAAGCGTAATACATAATTAGGTTCACAGTTATAATTAACTAACAAGCCAAATTTCAGCGAAGTCGCCGTAGCTCAATCGATAGCGACTCTGCCTGGCATGACGGGGGTAGCCGGTTCGAGCCACACAGGGTACGATCTTTTTTTTCTTAACAACCCCCTTCTTTTTTTTTTTGATTATCATCACTAGTTCCATAGATTCATTTCTTTAAATACAAATAACTGCTTTATCCTTCCACTGCCAAACTTTTGTGATAGTTTACTCCTTTAAATTTTCTTGTCGTCTGCTTCAATTTTGTTGCCTGCAATATCGTTTCAAAGCCTTAAATGTAAGGAAGTATAACTGAAAAGAATTCAATACGAGTGTCAAACAGTTTGGATCCTGATCAGACGCCGCGTTCCGCGAAACGCGGCGTCTGATCAAGGTGCAAAATGTTTGCAAACGTTCCTTTAGGCGAGAGTGAGTCTAATTCTCACAGTTTCATTGTCGTCTGCTTCAATTCTGTTGTCTGCAGTATCTTTTTAAAGTTAATTGTATGACTGAAAAGAATTCAATACGAGTGCCAAATAGTTTGGATCCTGATAATAGATCCAATCTGTTTGCAAACGCGCATTTAGGCGCCAGAGTGAAAGGGTTAAAGCATGCTAGAATTGATGTAAAAATCTCCAATTAAAGGTTTCCTTCTTATTTGCAGCCTGCTTTAAAAGAAACCCTCTTATTATGCTAAGCGCGACTTGGATAAAATTTGTTAACAGTTTCTATACAGTAAAGATCCAGATCAGATCAGACGCCGCGTAATGCGGAGTCTGATATGATCCAGACTTGTTTGCCAGTTAGTCATATTTTACTGTTTTTAAGTTTTGAAAGTATCAAATTGATTATGTTGTTTTCTGCAGATGATGTGTTTGACAATTCTGCATAACAATGGTTAAACATCAATCTGCAGGACACTTTTCCTTATGCTTTTCAAATATCAAGAAATAGTAGAAACATGAAAGTCATAACTAGAACTAGCAGGCTGACAATAAGAAGGAAAATTTCTAATTGGAGACTTTTACTTCAATTTTAGCATGCTTTAACCCTTTCACTCTCAATGGCGCCTAAAAGCACGTTTGCAATCAGTTTGGACCTTGATCAGACGCCGCATAACGCGGCGTCTGATGAGGATCCAAACTATTTGGCACTCGTATTGAATTCTTTTCAGTCATACTGTCTTACAATTTACTTTGAAACGATATTGCAGACAACAAAATTGAAGCAGACGACAATGAAACGGTGAAGAAGTAAACTATTACGAAAGTTTGGCATTGAAAGAATTAAGCAGTTATTTGTATCTAAAGAAACGAATCTATAGAAATAATGATGATTTTTAAAAAAAAAAAAGTAAAAAAAAAGAAGGGGGTTGTTAAGAAAAAAAAAGATCGTACCCTGTGTGGCTCGAACCGGCGACCCCGACATGCAAGTAAGACTCGCTATCGATTGAGCTACGCCGACTTCGTTGAAATTTGGCTTGTTAGTTAATTATAATTGTGAATCTAATTATGTATTTACACTAGTTTTGGTACATACAGTGGTCATTTATTACTAAAAATATAGACTTTGAATAGATATCGATCTTTTCCACGTTTTCGCGATGAAGACCGTATGTAATAAATATCTTAAACAGTAATCCCAGTCCTTTGTAATGACGTTACCCCACCCAGACTTTGACCCAATTTCACGAAGCCACTCAAACACAAACGTCGGCTCAAAAACATCCGCTAAACGTATCTATAGGTCTATAAACGATTTGTATTCAATAAATTATCTATTCTACCTGTTATTACTGCTTAATAACGTTCGTGTTCTAATCCTAGAAAATTCTAACAAGGGCCACTATGGCCCTAAATCGCTCACCTGGTAACCATGTAACAATGTACACTGTGCGACCTAGTTTTTGACCGGGCATGACCCTCATTCTAACTTGACCTCGATTTCAATGAGACAAACATTTTGTTCAAGTTTCATGAAGATTCAATGAATTTTGTAGTCTCTATAGAGTGTTAACGAGGTTTTTCTTTGATTTCACCTAGTGACCTAGTTTTTAACCGGACATGACCCACATTCGAACTTGGCCTAGATTTAATTGGGGCAATCATATTGATGAAGTTTCATGAAGATCCAATGAAATGTGTAGCCTCTAGAGTGTTAACAAGGTTTTTCGATAATTTGACCTAGTGACCTAGTTTTTAACCGGACATGACCCACATTCAAACTTGACCTAGATTTTATTGAGGCAAACATTGTGACCAAGTTTCATGAAGATCCAATGAGATTTGAACCTGGTAGAGTGTTAACGAACAATTGTGGACGGACGGACGACGGACATCCAGCGATCCTAAAAGCTCACCTTGGCACTACGTGCCAGGTGAGCTAAAAAGTTAAGAGAGGGTCAGAGTTTTGAGAAAATTCTATAGTAAATTTGGCGAGTTGAGAATTGTCTTAGTTTTTTTCATTTTTCTAAGAGGGAATCCCCAAATACTTAGTTGAAATGGCCGAAAACTAAGACTATATTGATTTTCTAAGAGTATATCGTTATACTTATTGAAATCTGTCGAGTTTAGAATTATCTTAGTTTTTTTCACTTTCTAAGAGTATATCATCAAATACTTAGACTAAATTGCCGAAAACTAAGGGAATATTGATTTACTTAGAGTAAACGTTATCTAAGAGTGTTTCAGAATACGGACCCAGGTGAGCTAAAAATAACAAAGGGCAATAACTCCAAAAATGGATAAAAATATAACAACTAAGGGCAATAACTCCAAAATTACTAATGACAGAGTAACTGTCCTAAGTCACTGCACTCCTAGTCAATAGCGCTTATAATTTAGAAGTTATGCTCAGGACAAGCCTAAACTGGGTAGAAATATCACAACAAAGGGCAATAACTAAAAAAACACTGATTACAGAGTTATGGTTCTTGCACACTGCACTCCTAGTCAATGAGATCTATCTATATATGAAGTTTGAAGTCAATAGCTCTTACATTTTTTAAGTTATGTTCCGGACAAGCCTAAATTTGGGTAAAAGTAGTACAACAAAGGGCAATAACTCAAAAAACACTTATGACAGAGTAACGGTTCTTGCGCACTGCACTCCTAGTTAATGAGATCTATCTGTATATGAAGTTTGAAGTCAATAGCTCCAATACTTTTGAAGTTATGCTCCGGACAAGCCTAAATTTGATAAAAATAAGAGAGGGCAATAACTCCAAAACGGTTCTTGTGCACTGCACTCCTGGTCCATAAGATATATCTGTATATGAAGTTTTAAGTCAATAGCTCTTATACTTTAGAAGTTATGCTCCGGAAAAGACGGACGGACGGACGGACATGATGACTCCAGTATACCCCCCCCCCCCCCAACTTCGTTTGAGGGGTATAATGAAGTTTCAACAGTCAACAACATTATATTTTACCCTGAGAGTCGAAAAGGAATTGGTGCTAATCCACGTTCGTCCTGGTTTATGTCCTTTCCGGCGAAAACCGGGTAACGTCGGCATGTCTCCGGTGGACAACCGTGGTAGAACGGGACGACACCGGGATACCTAAGGCGACGACCGGTGTTAAACCCCGTGCTGGTCCCGGTGGAGATAGCCGCTGAACTGGGGTAGACCGGGATGAGTCGGGATTTTTTTTATGAAAAAATAAATTGCGTTCTCATATTGAATTATGGACGATGTGAACCACCGCCGATGTGAACCAGGACGATGTGAACCGGTTTTTTGGGACGATGTGAACCGATTTTCAGGACGATGTGAACCTCCCTATTGGACGATGTGAACCTCCCTATTGGACGATGTGAACCTCCCTATTGGACGATGTGAACCTATACCTATATGTGAACTTTTCAAATAGTTTAAATACATTGCAATTTGCAAATAGGTCAATGAACATTAAAAAGTATACACAAAATTTCAAATTGTTATAAATAAATCTGATAATTCATTTATAAAACTAAAAAAAAAAATAGGTTCACATCGTCTTATTGGGTGGTTCACATCGTCTGCTAAATCGGTTCACATCGGCGGTGGTTCACATCGGCGGTGGTTCACATCGTCCATATACCCATGTGATATACACTGTCTGAATTTGACGCTACGTACAATTTACACGATTGTAATTTTTACGCAGCGTGAAATTTACACATAATAAATTTCACACTGTAAACATTAAATACGATTTAAGAAACAAAAAATTCATACCAGTGTTCTATCGTGCAATCGAACACTGGTAGGAGTTGATATGCGTAGTAATTAAATCACGAGGACTTTAGGCCGAGTGATTTAATTACAAGCATCTCATTGTTTTCAATGGATTCCAGTTTATCAAGACGTCTGCTCATTTGTTCAAGTTTATCCATAATTGTTTGTTGAAAGTTTGGTTGTATCATGGAGGGTAATGGTTGATTAGGTGACTGGATGAATTGATTTGGAGAACCGTAGAATTGAGGATAAGATGGCGGATTAGGGGAAATAGGTGGCTGTGTACTATGTTGTTGCGACTGATTTGGCATAATTGGTGTCTGCTGGAAGGACTGAGCCATATCTGGATACTGTTCTGGACAATTCAGCCGTTTACCTGGAACGTCACTAAGTGAACTAGGAGAAGACTGAGATTTCTTCCGCTTATTCCTTCCGATTTACAGACGTTTCGGTAAATGACCAGTTCGGTAAATTGATTTTATATAGTGAAAGTCTGGACGTTTCGGTAAAAAGGTAAATTATAGTAATTATAGGATTAAGTATATCGCACATCGCACCTCTCTCGGTAACAATGAGATTGTGGCACAGTGTTTGTGCCAAGTTTGCAGGGTTGTTTTAGTATGTGTTGATCCTGATCTACCAACAGATCGCAATTTTTCGGCCTGTTTACAAAACGAAATAAAGGGCATGTGAAGGGTCAATTGCTGATCTGGGTCTACATTGTTTACATATCTAACCATGCAAAAATAAGAAACACTGTCGTAAATGACTAGTAAACTAAAGATTGACATAGGAGATAAACATTTATATACATATACGCCCACAATGCAATCTGCTTTACTTTCAAAGTGCTGTAAGTGGTTACCGGCTATGGGGTTAAGTTTGAGGAAACATATTACAAATACTTGATATTTACACTGACTAAAACGAAATGTGAAGAAAAGCTATGTGATAAAGTGTAGACCAGTGTCATGTCTTATTGCCAAATACCGTTTATAATATTGCTAAATACTATGACGTGATGGCTCGGTCTACACTATTTGCATTACCAATTCCAGAACTAGATAGTATAGTTTAGACCCAACCCATTTGCAAGAAGTTACAAGGTACAAGAGAATAGAGATCAAGCGCCATCAGTTATTGATCTAGCGAAAGGTGTGATATACAGACCTGTACATAAACCTATAATTACTATAATTTACCTTTTTACCGAAACGTCCAGACTTTCACTATATAAAATCAATTTACCGAACTGGTCATTTACCGAAACGTCCGTCACCCTTCCTTCCCCCACCCATTCAAGCCAATATTCTACTCATGTAGCTTCACGTAAAAACCACTTCCAAAATCTCCAAAAATAGTCCAAAATTCCATTAGACTTTGTCCAACACATATCAAACTCCAACGTTATTCTTTTTGGCAATTTAGATTTTTGGTGAAAATATTGGAGAAGTAATTTATTTTTTAAACCGCCATGTTCCACGCATGCGCATGAAATAACCAAATCGTGAAAACAGCCTGGATATGCAACAGTCACAAATTTAACAAAAATAACATAGTAATTTTTCTTACCTATAAAAAGATCAAGAGCGTGTCCTTTCCGTATTCTTTATTTCATACAACTTTGGTCAGATCACAAATGTGACCTTACCACGGAAAGCCACGCTTTTAAACCGAATTTGCGGATCAAGCAATAACCAATCAAATCACACGAAAAATTGACATGCATCGACGTAATTGTCTCAACTCTAGGTGTCAGACTTCCGAAACCCTTTGGCTTTGAGCGGTAACAAAGGTGTAAACAGATTGTTGTTTGAGGGTGACCAATTCCGGCGTAATTCAGCGGAAATAATCAACAAGTCTTTTGATCATTGTTACGTGGCGTGAAAACTTATTGAGACGAACTCGGACTTAATTACTGTGGCATCTGTTATGAAAACTTTCGCGTGATATAGTTATTTTCTAATCAGGTTCTACTAAATCTCGCATTATTAAAAATGGATGTTTTTAAATTCCGAAAAGGTTTTCAGTAAAAAGTCCGAATTAATCCCCATCACATAAAATATGGAGACAAAATGTAATACAACTGATCTGGAGCCATCTATTGAAAAAAAACTTTATACAATAATGGCGTATAATAAACGCATCCAATGTAGTTATTTAACCGCATAAAACTATCTAAACTACGTGTTGCATGCACGCGTACCTCCTTGTGTACGTTTAACATGATTGTAAATGTTACCTTTATACATATATTAAATCATTTGTTTAATATACATTGTCTGAATTTTACACTGTGTAAAATTTATACGATTGTAACTTTTACACTGAGTTGGATACATACAACAGTTTAATTTCACACTGATTATCTTTTAATGCTATCATCTAAGATATTTAAACAGCGATCGTGTATACCGATAGTAAATATAAATCATTGATTTAAAGAATCTAAATTATGTGTGATATTCACGCATACCAGCCTGCATACGCTTAACATGATTGTAAATATTACACTTTGTATTGCACCATGCACCTGCGTGCATTCAACATGGTTGTAAATAAAACACTTTATACATTATTTGGCTTGTAAATCACGTTTCATTAAAATATATGACCATGTAATATATATTATCTGAATTTTACGCCGAGTGAAATTTATAATTTTGTAAACTTTACACTGCGTGGCATTCACACACTTATAATTTCACACTGTTATATTATTATACTGTTATTTGAAGGACGCTGGAAAGAACCTAAAATACGTGTGACATGCACGGATATCGAATCGTGTGTGTTTAACGATATTGTAAAATATTTCACAATAAAGATCTACATTCTAGTCTGCACGACTTGAACTTAATTATTTGAAATGGAATTGAGTGAATGTAACTAGCGTGTTATGAGCTTGCCATTATCAAATACAGTACATATCAACACTGAAATGCATCGTAAACTATTCGAGGTAAAAGTATATACAGCAAACACGCATTTCAATTAACCACACTTCAATGTGCGTTAATGTGGAAATGCGTGAACTTTACACGTTTATTAACTTTGCACTTTTGCAAGTCTGTAACGGGTCAACTCGGCCAAAAACCAACTCGGCCACGGTCCAACTCGGCCAAAAACCAACTCGGCCTGGTCCAACTCGGCCAATTTTTATGAATTATTATTGCTGAATATAAATTAATATGGGTGAATAATATATGTTAAACTTAGGCTTACACACTTCGAATAAAGAGTATATAATTGATATACATGTAAAAAAAAAAAGTATTTAATGTACTGAAATGCTTCCTAATGTTAAAGTTTTTGCATCGAAGAAAGGAACGTGGAACCCGCTATTGTGAGCACAATTAGGATAAGAGAAACTACGATAAGATGAATTTAATGTCGGCAAGATAATTTGCATATTCTATATTATAATAAATAGTCATGGAATATCACAATAATTAGTATTAACCAATGATTTATATTAACTATCACATGTTCTCTGGTGTTAACCGTAATTTATCCTAAGAAACACAAGAAACCTAAATATTATGACACACAAGCATAAGCAAACATTGTAGACCCTGATCAGACTGCTGGTGAGGAGAAGTCTGATCCCTCAAGCTTTAATACACGTGCTGTACGTGCACCACGCGATTAAATTTGATAGTTTCTGTAATAATTTCACTGACATCTAATTAAAAAAATTCTTCGCCGATATTTATGTCTTAATAATAAGATATTATATATATATATGATTTAAAAAAATAGATGATGTATTAGGCTTTTAAAAAACAATTTTATTTCTTCAAATGTTTCCGGCATCACGCCGACATTATTCATTATATCAAATCAAATCAAATTGCTTTATATATACATATACTATTCATATAACATTTAAGTACAGTGAGAAGAATCAAGGATTGTCAAATATGTTGTTGCAAATAACAGGTTTGGTTTTTCTTATTTATATAATCCGTAATTAATCTGCAAAGTTCAAAGAAACTCGCCAAACAATATGCAAGCAACGCAAATTAACACCTGTTTGATGGTACCGTGGACATTCTTTATTGCCCTCGAACGTTCGCTAATTGCTTTGACACTTACGTTTGAGATGGGTACAAACTGTCATCACATTAACACATTCAAGTATTGTATTTCAATTATGTGTGAATATGGCAATCATGGAATGTTTAAACAGTTTAATCAAACAACTACATATTAATAATGATCAAGTTGTAGAGATATTGCTCATTTATATTATTATTTATAACAATTATAAAATTACACTTATCAACAATAAGATCTAGTTCTACTACTGCAATACATTAGCTACAACTACTAATACAGTACTATGACTCAAGGCCGACCTTAATTTGTATAGTAGACCTATAGTCACAAGGCCGACTTTATCTTTATATAGCAATTATGGTTTCACACCTATTTTACAGGTATGTTCGGCTAGTGGTGACAATTATCGATAGACGCATAATTATTGTTCATACCCAGATCATAATCGCTTTATATTTGATGCAAATGAGTATCATTGCAGAATTTCATTACCGTATTTAGGGGTAATTAACTTACTTTATTAATACCTCAGACCCAGACCATGGTCAGTTGTTGCTATATATATATAGATAGTTCCGACCCAGACCATCATCGAATAATCTCATCGTAATGTTTTGTATCTATTACAGAGTGTACATTGTCTTAATTCAATGTGTTAACCGTCATTAGATTTTCTATAGGGAAAGAAAATACTACTACTACTACTACTACTACTACTACTTATAATAATAATAAGGAAATATTACTAACATCACTACTAACTAGATATTTGAAAAAGGGTACCTATTAAACATACACTGGTCCTATGTAAGCAGTGAAGATCCAAATCACATGACTCCTAATTGGGTCCCCTCATCAGGGTCTGCACCGTTTGTCATTTTACAATGTTTAAGAAAATTAAAACATTTCTTTTACGACATATTAACCTATTACCTGCTTCAAATGTCGGGAAATTAACAAACTATATTGATCGTAATAGGGAGATTTTACCCAGGTATAGATATAACATATATTTTATATATTACAACTTTAATTATGGAACAATCCTTCTCACTTTCTAGGCAATCGCAAATATAACCAAGATCACCTAATCGTTCGACAACTACACATAATCGTGACATTATATTGATGCAATATACATTGCAGATAAAACATACAAATATTAACGACGTTTAAGAAACCATTAGCCATAGGAACTAAAAATGTCAACCAGTGACCAACAGTGCAGACCATGACCACATTCAGGATTCAAAGTGTCTTTATTCAGTAATGTAAAAACACAGTGTTGTTTCATCAACATAATCATAATTATTATACAATCACAGACATATGCCAAGAGCTTCATTACAATCTCTATGTATAATAAAAAAAATGTACAAATATTGCTGAATGCATTCTATAAGAAAATAATTTAAATTAAAATTGTTAATTTTATTCTACATCGATTTCTAATATTTTCCTCTTATTTTTATGACCTTCAACATAAAATCATAAAATATCGGTAACAGGTGGTTAAATTGTACACGTATTTGTTAATGAAATAATGATTAAGATTATCTTAAAATATTGCATTACATGTAAAAGCTACGTAATTTTATTGTCATTGTGTGATATTTGCTCTGTTCGGATAAATGTGAAATTTTGCATGTTAGGTGACCGCTATTCTATGATTCGGTACGATTTAACATTTAATACTTATGTGTTGCAATAATTGTGTAATTGTGGCCTGCCATTTTTTACATCAATTCACCATGGATTCCGTATCAATTTGGAACAACATCCGCTGTACGATGTATACCAGATGTAAAGCAGACAACTAACATCCAGATAGCAGTAACTATCTTACCTTATATCCCACCAATTTCCCCGAAATCCGGTGAAGGGGTCTTTTGGAATAAGCCTAAATTGTACACTGGCTCCCACCTAGGTTTAATGGGGAATGTCTGACCGTGATCATTCAAAATTGTACACTGGCCCCCACCTAGGTTTGATGGGGAATATCTGATAATGATCATGCAGGTGCTTTATTTTTACGGAATTTGCCGAGAGCTTATTCCGTTACATAATAACTTGCCTGCAGCAAAGACAAACACAATACCGCGTCTAAACCCTATTCCACTTATTTCACATTCCTTTGTATTCACGGTTGATTGAACAATTCATACATGTATATACATGTAGTAGCCGCGAATTCACACATCCATCGATACTTATACCAAACCCCTTATACAATGGTTAACTCTACGATTACAAAACTTAGTGCTTATTTGGCTGTTATCCGATTTTTCTGACCGGGCCGAGTACGTTATACATATAACAGAAAAGTTAAAGACATTTCCTGACGACCTTTCGGTCACGCCTTGCCAGACAATTTCCTTGCAGAAAGCATGGGTATTGTGCACATGCCGGTAGCAAAGAACCATTGAAGCGTCTCATGTGAGACCCGATCTTTATATTTGATAGTTTGGTTAGAAATAACCATTGAAAAAGTCTCTACAGCATGAGTTTATCCTTGCTTTTCCACGCCTATCGAGAACAATGGGGGGACTCCATCAATGGATTGAGGAAATATCTTGAAGAACATTATTGTTCGATTTTTCTGACCTGTCGGGGTTATTTTTAGAACAGAATAGTTCATAATAGTATACCTTACCTACGTACGCTCCTTCTTTATCTTTGTACAAGCTACCGGTCACTATTATACGATAGTGCCCGCTAATAGTGACCGCTAAGAAATGTTGACGTCATATGACGCTGCTGTTGAGGAACCGCTCGTATTTGCTTGTTTACTTTTAGCGTCACAACCGAATTAATCTATAAAGACTTGCGCCATGTTGGAGAAGCTACGTCCTCTCTAAATTTATTATAATTTTTTAAAAATTTACAACGGAATAAACTTAATTTTTTGCAATTTTGTAAAATATAGTATTTTCGGGTTTTAACAGACAGCGTACATGTTTTTACTTCAAATAATAAGAACAGAATAAAAAAAATACAATGTTTGATTAAAATAGATAAATAATGCTAAATTTGAGTTAAAGGGAGGTAAAAAAACACAGCATATTTTCTTGTCTGAGATTGTATGAGAAGAGGCTTCCCAGAAGTTTGTAGTTTCAGATAACGAGTTTAATTTCAAAATTTATTAACCACTATCTAGATCTAATGTTAGATAGTTTTTACCTCACTATACCCACATACAAATGTTTTTCAATAGATCTATTGAACAGCCGCTTCTGGTTCAGTACTGGTAGCTATAAAAAAAAAACCAGCACTGATAGTTAAAGCAGTACTGGTAGTTAAAGCAGTAGATCTACTGGTAGCTAAAAGCAGTGCGTAATTAGCCTAAGAAGATAAAAAAAAAAGTCAAGCCATGCTGTGATCATTATGAGCAACTGTTTTGTTTTCTGTTAGAATTAAATCTAGATCTACATTTGATTGTTTTAACTGTAATGATTTGTTCTATGAACATGTTGAATAAAATTGCAGTAGTTAAATTATCCCGATTTGTTGATGTTGACGATACAATATTTCGTATACATGTATGATGCGCCGATCCCTTTCATAAACAATATCTACTTGCCTTTATCAATTTTCAAACAAAACTTAACTGAAAACTCGTTAAATATTTTTAGAAAAATTAACTATTATTTACTTTTGATACAATTGTTCTATTAGAAGTTGTTTTGTCATTTTGTTTTTATAGCATTATCTCCAAAATTCATTAAGAAAAGTGAAACAATCAAGTAAGAGTAAATTAAAGGGAGGTAATAGCGGAACGTCATTAGATACTGCTGAAAACAGTTTTGATCCAAATCAGATGTGCGGTATACTATAAGAAATAGTACAGCCCACTTCGGGCCTCCTTGCATTATAGTGACCTCCCAGTCAGCCCCAAAATAGTTTACGGCCCTCAGCCTTCGGCTTCGGGCCGTAAACTATTTTGGGGCTGACTGGGAGGTCACTATAATGCAAGGAGGCCCGAAGTGGGCTGTACTATTTCTTATATGGTAAATAGCAGGGTCTACAATCTCGTGACGTCATTGGGGCTGAAGGGGAGCTGAAAGTGCTCGATTCAAGTAAGTATTTTGCCGATTTCGTTGTTAATACTGGGCCGATCTTGACCAAATATAGATGGTACCACCCGCCTTACTGAGATATATCTCCGAAAAATACTCTCATGCGGCGAAATCCTTTATTTCAAACGCAATGTTGTACCAACCTCCGCGGATTACCGGCGTTGAGATGGGGCGTTGGGGAGAAAAACCTGCGAGTTGTATTGAAATGCACTTTAGGGGCACTTTTTCACCAATAAGATAACACTTTCTAAATGAAAAAATGTATACTTTACTGTTGCAAGCGTATTTTGACTGAAAATGGTGTTTTCGTTTGTGCAATCGAACATTTATGAATTGCGGTCGTTGGGGAGAAGGGGTCGTTGGGGAGGAAAACGCAACAACACTGGACTTCGTCTTGAGTTTGTGTTATCGGATATACATTATATAGCCCCAATATAGTTTATTATACGCTTATGATTGATAAGATACTAGTTGAGTGATTAAATAAAATTTAAATCAATATCGTAGCTTTATTTTATCCCCCTTCCTGAGTCTAAAATTGTGTAATAGTTTGGAGTCCCTGCTGTTCCCTCATATCGTTTTAATGGTATCTTAATCATGTAATGTTCGAAACAAATGTTAAACAAATGTGCGATTGAGTTGTATTTTTTCAGATGTCACCCACACCATATCTAACGTTGTGTTGGTCTTCTCTTGATAATACATGCAGTTGTATTTGCAAAACTGTGTGCTAACTTCGACATTTCTATATAAACATAATATCCATTTCCCTGAAAAGTGTCAAAATGCTTAGCCTAAGACCAGCCGACGCGTCAATGACGCGACGGCTGGTCTTGGGCTAAGCATTTTGAAAATGTTCGAGTGTCCCTTTTCATCTGACGCCGGTCATATGGTGATACTTGTGAGATGCGAAATATAATACAGTGACACGCAAACAGTGCGATGTGTACCACTATTTGAGATGTCAATATGAATTATATTATTTAGTGACTTGTACTACATGTACAACACTGATGCTAGGTAAAACAATTATAATTTTGTTTTACCCATATGTACACTACTGCAACTTATTAATTGACAACCGGACCGGACCGGATCCAACCGGATCCAATCGCTTCAAACTTATTTAAGTGATCATATCACGCTTGAAACTAGTCTGGAGCCGGGTGAGACGCCGAGTTACTCGGCGTCTCATCCGGCTCCAGACTATTTGCCTCTATAGTTTTGTTAAATGTCACAGTTTGTTGTACGATCAATATTTAAATCACTTCGGATCGGAGCGGATCGAACGGAAAAAATGAAAATTAATAAGTTGCAGTAATAAATGTACGCATGTGCTGTGTACTCCAAACAGAAAACAGTGCCTATAATACTAGAAAGTTATTAAAAGTAGTACATAAATGACGCATCCGTAAGTTATTGTATTTGGTACTGACTTGTGTCTTACCAAGTTCATCATAGAAATAGGCATTGCTTTAACAAGGATGTTGATTTGTCACCTCTACCACTCATGGTCAAAATCATTTCACATGAACTTGTCCAAAAAGTTTATATGGAACATATTAATGCTGCATAAATAGGGGTTTTCTCATTCACAATTCCCCTAAATGACTAACGTAAGATATATAGGTTAATACGCATCGTTTAGCTAACATTGTAGATCGTAGCCAGATGACTCCACCAGGAACCCTTTTATTAGGATTTACACTCTTTGCATGTATATATCGCTCGACTCAAATGAACTATGTCTAATGTTGATGATTGGCGGAGGTACAAACTTCAACATTTCGCACATGCACATGAGATAATGCGTTGCATACTTTGATAAATATTTCCATATCAATTTTGATAAGGATCGATAACATGTGGACCACTTATGACGTACACATATACTTTAAATGGAACCAATGATAACTATAACAATGCTGGTAAATAACATGTGTTTAATTACTGTAGAAAAATCACATACATGTATTTGACTAGTGAAATACCAGCACTATTAAGTATTGATGAGATCAAACAAAATCACAATTATCAAAACGTGTAAAAGGAGTACTTCTCCTATCAAAAACAAAACAAAAATATCATTTATTATGTAAGAACATATCCTATCCAATAGGAAATCACAAAATCACAAGAACATAATTATGATGGCACTTGCTAGAAGTAAAAAATGAATGTGGAATCACATCTACGTCTATACACAAAACATGGTAATTGTGATCATTGGACGATGATATCCGATATGATAAATGTTTGACCTCTCGAAATCCATCTATGAATAAATTGTGTAAATCTATAGGATTGGCGACTCGCGATACATGCCTCCTGTTGGTTGAACATTACTGGATTCTTGATCGACCACAGGTATTTTGCTGATGGACTTCAAGAAAGCAAACGTTATTAATAATATCAAGTATCAAGTCAATAGGTTCCCTCAGTACAGATGCAATCCGTTCCAGCGGTAACAGTGTGTGGTGTTTTTTCCCAGATTTAAATTTCACATTGTTTAGAAAATATTTACAATGTACTTAACTCTAAAGTATGTACTTGATATGATATTTTGAAAATGAGTACTATCGCTTAAGCGGATTGCACTGTATGATTGTTTGAACCCAACCAAACGAAGTACATCACCTCACTACAGTACTGCAACTTGTGTGTTGGGTGTAACATGGGGGAAGGGGGTAGATCTAGGTTTTCTGATTTGTTAAGGTAACAAAACAAAGACAAAAACGTTGTTAATGTAAATTTGATTCATGCACTTTAAAAACATAAAATTTAATCATTTTGGGTGCAGCAGACCTTTTGTGTTTGGGTTGGGGATCCTGTGAAACACTCTGGATCACGAGCTTTTTTTGTTTTTGTATTTTGTCCTCATGATTTTAGGCAGGAGACGAGACGCAGATACTGTGCGACACTAAATACGCCGTTTCTCTAACAAGTACTCCAGTGTTGTTGTGTTTTCCTCCCCAACGACCGCAATTCATAAATGTTCGATTGCACAAACGAAAACACCATTTTCAGTCAAAATACGCTTGCAACAGTAAAGTATACATTTTTTCATTTAGAAAGTGTTATCTTATTGGTGAAAAAGTGCCCCTAAAGTGCATTTCAATACAACTCGCAGGTTTTTCTCCCCAACGCCCCATCTCAACGCCGGTAATCCGCGGAGGTTGGTACAAAATTGCGTTTGAAATAAAGGATTTCGCCGCATGAGAGTATTTTTCGGAGATATATCTCAGTAAGGCGGGTGGTACCATCTATATTTGGTCAAGATCGGCCCAGTATTAACAAAGAAATCGGCAAAATACTTACTTGAATCGAGCACTTTCAGCTCCCCTTCAGCCCCAATGACGTCACGAGATTGTAGACCCTGAAATAGGTAAGCAAGGTTACATCGGATCTATAACTTGGGATAAGCATGGTCCTCGTGCAGCACGAGACAGCTGTGCTAATTTTACTGAAATGTTATTCATTCTCAATAAACGTGTTTATGCTCAAAAGTAATATGTCCATTGCAAACAGGTTGGAGCCAGATCAGACGCCGGGTAACCCGGCGTCTGATCAGGCTCCAACATGTTTGCCACCTGGATTAAAAAAAAATAAAAAAATTCTACAGTTCAGTGCATTGTGTTTGCGTTTATTCGGGAAATAATAATATCTTCTATGCTGTAAATTACACGCAATAAATACAGCTTTCCGTATCACTGGCTGACCGTGCGGAAATCAACGAGTACGGTGACCATCCCCTTTAAAGTTTTAGAATGTTCCAATCTAAAAATAACTCTGACAGGTCAGAAGAAAACACTAATACCCATGTCCATTCCACACAGATATGTTCTGTTCTGCTCTATGATGTAATTATATATATTGTCAACTTGATTACACAATATTGACAAAACAGGGTAATCGTTGTCTATTAGCGAATCAAAATGTCGGTAATACTTTGATGATGCCTGGAATTAATTGTTTAATTGACATTTGCTAACCGAAGAAACACCGCCAGGGAAACGTGGAAGTTTGATAGATTGATTGAATCCATTGTCCTTATAATCCACGCCCTCCAATCAGTTGCTACTTCTCCGAAAAGAGTAGCAAAGCAACTGAGCGTTTGGTACTTCCGATAAGTAGCGTGCGTACATAAATATTGACAACAATTGGAAAACGGTGAGTGATGTTTACTTATTTTCACTATTAAACTAACTTTAACCCCAAAACTCAAAAAAGTAAGAATGTCATGCTTCGGGGAATTCTTTTTACTATTCATCGAGCATGGTATTTCCACGTGCCGCTAATTGCACACAGTATACAGCAGGGCTGCCATTTCTCCGGGTTTTTCCTAAATCTCCGGATTTTTTCCCAGTTCACGGTAGCTTAAAGCAGGCTGAAAGTAAAGCAGAATACGCCTTAAGGCGCATTCTGATTTACTTACAGTCTGCTTTAAGTAGTCAAAAGTCAACAAAACAAGTATATGCGTATGGGGTTATGGTACGATTCGTAAAATGCAAATATGGAAATCTTCGGATTTTTCATATCAATTTATGGCAGCCCTGATACAGTTTTTGAAAGAAAACATCCGTTACATCAAATCTTATGTATACCGTTTGAATGTATATTAGTGTTTTCTTCTGACCTGTCGGAGTTATTTTTAGATTGGAACATTCTAAAACTTTCAAAGGGATGAGTTTTCTCTACATACCGTTAATGATGCGGATAGCTGTAATTTTTGTGCGCAATGTACAGTAGAGGATACCTTATTTTTTCCCGTTTACACGCAAACGCAATGCACTAAACTGTGGAAATTTACTTTAAGAAATTTTAATTATATTTTTAATCTGAGTAGCAAACAGGTTGGAGCCTGATCAGACGCCGGGTAACCTGGCGTCTGATCTGGCTCCAACGTGTTTGCAATGGATATAATAGTTTTAGTATATAAATGCGTTTGTTGGGAAAGAATAAAATATCAGTAAAGTTAGCGCAAGGGTCTCGTGTTGCACGAGGATCATGTTATCTCAAGTTGGAAAGTGTACGACTATATAGATCCGATGTTACCCTGTTTTCTATTTAACTATTCTGTTCTAAAAATAACTCCGACCGGTCAGAAACATCGAACAATCAGGGATAATAATTATAGTCTATTTATTATCCCTGGAACAATACAGTTTTTGAAAGAAAACATCCGTTACTTTTGAATCTGTACTGGCTATAATTATGCCATTTAAGAAATGAATTGCGTACTTCCGGCATTCATGAGCTGATGGCACTTTCATGCTTTTACTAGCAAATTGCGTGAAGCCCGAAGGGCCTCTCGCTCAAATTTGCTCAACTTTCTCGTGCTGCACGATGATCATACTTATCTCAAGTAGGAATGTGTACGACTATGTATTCGATGTTACCTTCCTTACAGTGGAGGATATATTATTCTTTCCCAATAAACGCGCTTATGCTAAAACCATGATTTCAATTGCAAACAGCTTGGAGCAGATCAGACGCCGGGTAACCCGGCGTCTAATCAGGCACCAAACTGTTTGCAACTCAGGCTAACATGAACGGTCATAATTGTCTAAAGGTTGTGCTTTTATGCGTTTTATTGTGATGAGTTTGTGTTTCGTTCGCGTTTTAAACGGGAAAGAATAACGTTTTCTCCACTGTTACCTATTTACCATTATTAACTGTTCTGTTAACACAGATCACGTGACTCTTTTTCGGCCGTGCGGAAATTCTCGGAAGCCGACACGAAGATTTGTTATGTAAACAAAAAGCTTATTTTCCAACCATCTCGATAAGAAATCGGCACATTTATGTATGGTTCTTTAAGAAAGGGGGGCATGTTTCAGGCACCTGACAACGGATTTCGCTTAGTTTTAATACATAGAAAATGTTCTTATAGAAGAAATTGCTTTAACCCGGTCACTATAAATTGTCGTCTAGTTTAATCATAAAATTCATTTCCAATTTCCAAGTATTTTGAACATTTGTCTGGTCATTATCCAAACTGTTTGCACGTTATCAATGAACTTTTTGTAAGATAATTAATTGGTTATGTAAACAACATGGTAAGAACAAATGCAATCAATGTCTTTATGAGCAAAGTGAAAGTTACTGGCTACAACAACTTACTGTATTCAAAACAACAAAATGCTATTAAATTTAACGCCTTCGGTTCCATTCCCGTTAGTGTTACCACGAATGAAGAACGACGTCGTTCTCCATTGGTGGTGTTACACTTGCGAAAAAAAATAGATTAAAATTTAACAATTGTGGGACTGTTCTTCTTTTTAATAAAGAAAGCAGACGACGTAACTTGTGTACGAAATTTGCGACTGAATTTAATAACCGTTATGACATGCTTTAGCGAAACGATCTGGGTAGCACATTGTTATCTAAGATTGTGAGAGGTCGATAAACCCAAGTTTTTATATGTGTTTTAAAATGCGACTGATTATTAAATGAAGAATGAATCTGAACTGAAATAGAACAAATGCCGGTTTACCTTGCTTTAAGCATTCACCTGTTTTTACGTCAATATTTTGGTGGCTGTTATAGAGAGGTTTTACTGTATATGACGTTTTGACGTTAAAATACCAAAGCGTATACAGCATAAATGTTTATCTCAAACTCTGAATAAGCCATGCTAGGTCACATTGTTTATGTTCTTCTTGTTTATATACTATACCTCATGCTGTTATTTTGTCTATTACCCATCGCAGTATTAATTAATCATGAAATGTAATACAGGGCTGCCATAAGTTGACATGAAATCCTAAGATTTCCAAATTTGCATTTTCAAGTGCGATTTTACGAATCGTACCTTTTACCCCATAGCCTTTTTCTTATTTTGTTGACATGCTACTACTCAAAGCAGGCGCATTCTGCTTTACTTTCAGCCTGCTTTAAGCTACCATGTACTGAAGAATAATCCGGAGATTTAGGAAAAATCCGGAGAAATGGCAGCCCTGTTAATATAGCCATATAAAGACCGTTCTGTATTAACGACTATCCATGGGCAAATTTGGTTATTAAAAATGCTTTTCTTAAGAATCTTTTAAATAAAGATTCAATATACTATGAATGCTAGCATAAGTTTTAACTCGTTTGTTGACAAACAATACATGTAAAAGGTAACAGTTAATGTCGGCACATTAAAGCGACTATCACCCATCAACATAATTTGAAAACGGACTGGACGGGAAACAGTAACAAATCTAACAAAAATGACATAGTAAATTGTCTTACCTATGAAAAAGATAAAGAGCGTGTCATTTCCGAATCCTTTATTGACCACAACTTTGGTCAGATCACAAATGTGACCTCACCACGGAAAGACACGTATTTAAACCGAATTTGTGGTAACCAATCAAATCACACAAATATGTGACATGCATGGGCGTAAATAACTCAACTCTTAGTCTCTTGGTGTCAGACTTCTGAAACCCTTTGGCTTTGAGCGGTAAAAAGGTGTTAACAGATTGTTGTTTTGAGGGAGACCAATGCTTGCGTAATTCGGCGGAAATAATTAACAAGATGTTTGATCATTGTTACGTGGTGTGAAAAACTTATTGAGATGAACTCGGACTTAATTACTGGGTCATCGACTATGAAATATTTCTGTGATATAGTTTGTTTTCTAATCAGGTTCTTCTAAATCTCACTGCATTTAACAAGTTTAATTTCAACTGAAAGTTGTAATATTCAAATAAGTCAGAAGAAAAAACGTTTGGTTCATGATTTGCAGATTAAAAGGTGTTGAATATTTCTAAATTTAATAAGAAGATTGACTATTTATCCTTTAAGTTCAGATTATCAATTACTATTATTTCTTATCCGAAATAAGACATATCCGAACTACTGTACAACCGTACATACAAATCGATCAAGAGAGAAAATTAAATTTATCACGAATGAATAAGTTCTTAATTCGTGAATTTATCAAACACGTGTTTTGTTTTGGAATGCAATATACTTATTTACATTCATAATAATATCATATAATCGTACTGCAGATAATATTGAGAGGAGATAACTTAAATGGTTAAGTAAAAATATCTGGTTTTGAAATGGGAATCTCGCAACGCAGAATCATGGAATTATACACTCTTGTATACTTCCGTGGCAGAATCGATGAACTTTCCGTGATTACGCATCTACGATTTCGACCGGGTGACGAGACGTTTCCAAATTCTCAAGAGTGATTTTTAGAATCGTGCCTCCAACCCTTTCGCTACCTTGTTCTATAGGACTCTTAAAACAATCCTATATGCTAGTAGCCAAGATCAAATTTCAAATTTCCTTTATTACTCTCAGTTCATGATTTACATGAACACATGAGGAGCCAAAACATAGACAAGACTTTACCCTTTCACTCTCAATGACGTCATAAAGCTCATTTGCAAATAGTTTTGATCCTGATCAGACGCTGCGTAACGCTTAAAGCAGACTGAAAGTAAAGCAGAATGCACCTTAAGGCGCATTCTGCTTTACGTTCAACCTGCTTCAAGAGTTCACCTGTTTTAAAAGTTATCAATAGGCTATTGAGTAATGGGTTAATTAATCTGATGACTGTTGGGTTTATCTGACTGGTTGCACGAATTACCTGAACAGAACAGAACATATCCTTTATTCACCCAGGTATTTGTACAGTGGAGAATCTGTTATTCTTTCCCGTTTAAACGCAAACGTACGCAAACGCAAAACGCTAAAACGTAGAAAAGAACAACTTTTGGACAATTCTGATAATTCTTGTTTATCTTGGTGGCAAACAGTTTGGAGCCTGATCAGACGCCGGGTTACCCGGCGTCGTAACCCGGCGTCTGATCTGGCTCCAAACTGTTTGCACTGCAGATAATAGTTTTAGCTTAAACGCGTTTATTGGGAAAGAATAACAGATTCTCCACTGTATGACGTCACTTATGACGTCAGAATAACAGATTCTCCACTGTAGTACAACATGTAGAACTACCGTGTTCAGTTACCACTGTTTGCTTTTTAGGTTTACAGTTTGTTCACGGAGTCATACAAAACGGAATAGCAACTTAGCGAAGTTGAATAGGCGAGCATCTGAGCTCTCGCGGCGGTTGAATTTTGCGAGATTATGTGTCACGTGACAACAATTTCACTTTTTTGCCTCGTTGTCCGCAATTTCTGGGGTGAAAATTTACCGACTCGAGTGTTTTTATTGCCATTTTATAGGATTTAAACGACTTGGTGGACATTCCTATCAATTATCGGGAATATAAACCCGTGAACAATGATTCGAATAAGACATTTATCATATTGACTACCGATATACATTCTCTTATCAAGTCTTGCGAGTCTCGCATGCGCCGCACGAGATTTGCTATATAGCGCGAGGTTTCAATTCCGTCAGTGTATAATTCTGTGGTTTGTGCCCCGTGTGCAGCATGCAGAATACAGTAGAGAAAACATGTTTTTTTCCAAATAACCGCGTTTAGTCTTAAAATATTATTTTCATTGCAAACAGTTTGGAACCAGATCAGACGCCGGGTAACTCGGCGTCTGATCAGGCTCCAAACTGATAGTCACTCAGATTAAAACTGGAAGTCAGATTTTTCAAAAAGGTGCAATTTTCTATATTTCATTGCAATGCGTTTTTTGTGTTTGAACAGAAGAATAACCTTTTCTCCACTGTATTTCAGACCGGTACCCAATTCGCAATCTATGGCCAACGAAGGTCATCGATCTCTTAACTGCACACATCACTAGGAACGTATCTCTATAAACGTTCCTGTCTATATCTCTTGAACAAAGTGAGTCCCACTGACCCAGATATAACAGGTAATTTTAACCATTTCATGATCAAATTATTCCGGAGAATTTTACCCCTTCACCCATTTATTGTCGTCTGCTTCAGTATTCACGTTGTATTATCTATTCAAACAAGCAGACAACTTAAATCTAGATACAGGCTGATTTCATGGACCTGACAGGGAGGAGTTTCGGTGAGGACCATTGCATTTCAACTTTTGGGGCCGCAGTATGTTCGTTTATTAGCAGACTTTACTGTTGTATTCTGCCTTTTTACTAAACGTTACATGTTAGTAGACATTGTGACTGAAGGAATATAATGACGAGTGACAAACAGCTTGAATCCGGATTATACGCCGCGTCAGGGGGCGTCTGATCTGGATTCAAGCTGTTTGCAAATGTAAACCAATCTTTATTTTCCTCCCTACAACAACTCCCTCCGAACAACACTCGCAATGTTTGTCTCCCATTGGGTGTTGTTGTAGAGAGAGGGTACTGTAGTAACAGTATATTACCATTTTCACCTGGATATAGATGCACGCATAAATTGTGTGATCATGTTGAAACAATGAAAGTATCGGACAATAACGATATAATACGGAACTATACCTATATGATGTAACCCAGCACCCCTAAACTCAAAAGAAAAGAAAAATGGTGGACCCGGCCTTGAAAGGTTAGCTCCGCCCTGCCAGGTGAAAAACGGTCTATAAAGCAGACAACTAACATCTATATATAGATAACAGTAACTATCTTACCTTATATCCCACCATTTCCCCCCGAATCCGGTGAAGGGGCCTTGGAAATAGGCCTTAATTGTACACCGGCTCCCGCCTAGGTTTAACCCTTTACCTCATAGTCTGTTTATAGTTTTGAATACAGGTGACCACTTAAAGCAGGTTGAAAGTGAAGCAGAATGTGCCTTAAGGCACATTCCGCTTTACTTTCAGCCTGCTTTAAGCTAAAATCTGCTAGGCTATATAAAATATTTGTAATGGTAATTGTTCATGAGGATATAAACACAGAATTATACACTGATGTATAATTCCATGATATAAACTGGAACTATTTTCTTCAACGGAGGAATAAATTAAATACGCTAAAAGTCGCTTCTATGGGGGAAAGGAAGGGTTAATGGGGATTGTCTGATCGTGATCATTCAAAATTGTACACCGGCTCTCACCTAGGTTTAATGGGGAATGTCTGATCGTGATCATGCAGGTGCTTTATTTTTAAAGACATTACATGACCAAGCATGGGTGGTAACACCTATCACCGACATTCACCGTAGAAAGTTTGAGTCAAAGCATGGAGCCCATGCACTTACTCGGCTAGCGTGTAGGCAAGGAATCATTCAGGCGTCTCATATGAGGCCCGCACCTAGTATTTGATAGCTTGGTTAGTAAAGCCCATTTAAAAACCTATTGAGATCTATTATGTAAGGGCCTCTATTCAAAGCTTCAGATAGCTGACCCGTTACCTCCACAATTTTGTCATGATCTGCCTGTATTTTGACACCTAGTGAATACAATGGGGGGGGGGGGGTTGAATCAGTGAAAGGACTGGCTTAATGTCTTTAAGGAATTTGCCGAGAGCTTATTCCGTTATATAATAACTTGCCTGCAGCAAAGACAAACACAATACCGTGACTTAACCCTATACACACTTATTTCACAGGCCATTGTATTCACGGTTGATTGAACAATTCAATTTTAGCACATGTGATAGGTAAAACGTTAATCTATAAAGAATAAAACTAATATGCATTACTTACATACAAGTTGGGATCTTCATTTTAAAATATTAAAACAGGTTTTGGCACATATACGTATTAGACTGGGATGGGTAAATAAAACCTTTAGCTGATCAAGTTTATTAAAGTTCATAAAGTCAACACATGCATTAGAAGCTTTAAGAAGTAAATCTGTTCTAAAATCCTTATACAGTGGAGGAAACGTTATTCTTTCCCAATAAACGCGTTTACGCTAAAACTATTATTTCTATTGCAAACAGTTTGGAGCCAGATCAAACGCCGGGTAACCCGGCGTTTGATCAGGCTACAAACTGTTTGCCACCCAGATAAAAATGAATTGTAAAAAATATCTAAAATTGATCATATCATAAGCTTTCCGAAAATCAATAAAAGCACAAAAAGTAGGTTTCTTCTGCTTTTTCCGAGTTTCGATAATATTAGTCAAAGATAAAATTTGATCCACCGTACTTCTTTCTTTTCGCAATCCATTTTGTCCTCAACAATATTGCCGTTTCTCTCAGCCCAAGTATTCAATCTTAAATTCTAAATACTGGTATAAATTTTTGTAAATGGCAGAAGCCAGAGAAATTCCACGATAAGGAAGAGGGTCTCGAGGGTCAGCACTGGAAGACTTAGTAATAGGATTAATAATTGTTACATAGGAACTCGATTTCTAACGACAATTATTTGGTACAGCGGGGCTCGATTCAGCGACCCTCGTGTTACTAGTTAAGCACGTTACCATTAGACCGTGAATCCGCCACTGGTTTATTACGTCATAACGGCAGTAAACTGGTAAATAGAGGATCTTACATGAGTGCTCATTATTTATCATTTTTAATGAACGAGTTGACTAAAATAATATGACGCGAGCCTTGGCGATAAATAATGAGCACGGATGTGAGATTCTATTTACCACATACCAAGTTTAAGCATCTATTAAATTGATTGAAACCGTAGTTTGTAGACCTTCCGCTATATAGTAGATTTTCCGCCAAAACGTTACGTTGTTTACGTTTTAACGTCATCGCAAATGAAGTCATTTGGCGTCCTGCTACACGCAGCGCTTGTGGACGAACAGTTTGGGCCGGAGACCAAAAAACGATATTCCACTATACTAGTGGATTACGATATTTACATAATGGCTTTATGTCACTCCTAGACTGCAAGTTATGTGATAAAACATTGATCAATTGAGGACTATGGAAAACTTCAGCCATGATATACTTGTACGGTCGTAAATCAATATAGAGTTATCAACCTTTGAAATATTAAGTGACAGTTTAAACCACCAAATTGCAATTAACTCTGTGCATGCTGGGTCATTGTTTCCCCTGCTTCAATTTGCGTTTGCTATTGTTCTAAAGATACAATGTTGAACAAAGTGTTTTCAAAACAGCGTCAGAGTTTCAAACAGTATGGATCCTGACGAAAAACCGTGTGACGCAGCGTCTCATCAGGATCTATACTGTTTGCAAAGGTTATCATGGTTGTATCGCTAGCATGCTAAGGGTTAATAATTAAATCCTTCAATGACACAGTAAGGTACGCTTGTCATGACGTCATCATGTCGTCTGCTTTTTTTCTTTCAAATATACAGTCGAACTTTGATAGTTCGAACTCGTTTAACTCGAACTATCCGATAGTTCGACATAATTATGAACTGCATTATGTCATGCTCAGTTAAGTCGAACATACCCATATTTCGATTAGGAACCAAACTGTTTGCAAACGAGCTTTTTTGCGTCATTGAGAATGAAAGTGTTAAACTCACTTTTTTCATTTTAAGAAATAAATGACAAAGTGAAGCAATCAAATTCAGTGTCAAAAGTTAACATAATTTAATTCATAATTAGTAGACTTTGACCTATAATCTCTAGTGAACTGTTTAAATTAGTAGCCTTTGACCTATTAATTCTAGTGAACTATTTAAATTAGTGGACTTTGATCTACCAATTATAATGAACTGTTTAAACCGCCCCTTTCAAACCGTAGTTTTACTGGTATTTGAAATAAGGGTTTAGAACTAGATCCGAACTCAGCTCTTGATCAGGATGGAAACTTTTAATCATTCATTTTAATATTTGTACATATAGACATTTATTTGGAAGAAATTAACAGACGATATTTTCAAACCAGAAGGCACGTTTTACAGAATGAGTGTGAAATGATTAGGCAATGTCTGATACAGTGGAGAAAACGTTATTCTTTCCCAATAAACGCGTTTACCCTAAAACTATTATTTTCTCTGCAAACAGTTTGGAGCCAGATCAGACGCCGGGTAACCCGGCGTCTGATCAGGCTCCAAACTGTTTGCCACCAAGATAAATATGAATTGTCAAAAAGTTGTATTTCTCTACGTTTTAGTGTTTTGCGTTTGCGTACGTTTGCGTTTAAACGGGAAAGAATAACAGATTCTCCACTGTATGTTAGACCTAACCCTTGCACTCTCAATGGCACTTGAAAGCGCGTTTGCAAACAGTTTCGATCGCAGCGTCTGATCAGGATCCAAACTGTTTGACACTCGTTTAGATAATTTCTTCAGCCATACAGCCTTTTTAACTTTGAAACGGCGTTGCAAACATCAAAATTGAAGCAGACGACAGTGAACGGTGAAGGGGTAAAAATCTCACGACACTATTGGCAGTGAAAGGGTTAAGCCAGTGATTCATACAATTACAGTGCTCCCTCCCTACAACGACCCTCCCAAAAACGACCCCTCCTTACAACGACCCTTGTCGCAGTTCCATACACAGAACAATTATGTCCAACATTTTCACGGCTGAAATGTCGTCTGCTTAAAATTGTCGTCTGCTGTTTTTCTAAAAGTTACATAATTGACATTTTGACAGAAAAAAACTTAATAACGAGTGACAAACGTCTTGAATCCAGATCAGACGCCGCGTTACTCGGCGTCTGATCTGAACTTAAGCTGTTTTCAAATATAAGCCAATTTCTCTCCCTATAACGACTCCCTCCGAAAAACACACTTTTTGTCTCCCGTTGGGTGTCGTTGTAGAGAGGGAGCGCTGTATGATACACCATCTCGCCGCCGTGGATGGCTGTACTGACCGAAACGTCTATTGTATGTTAATATTCCTCATGTGGTTATAGGTACATTCATGTGAATTGAGTGTAATAGGAATTGTTATGTTTTGTTTTCTGTTATGGCAATTGAAGTCTTCATTGCAAAGAGTCTGGATCCAGATCAGACGCCGCGTAACGCGGTTTCTGGTCAGGATCCAAATTGCCTGACACATGTGTCAAATGTTCGTTGTTCATACAACATCTCATCTAACTTTGCAACAATATCTTAGACAATAATATTGAAGCAGAATACAATTTAGTGGTCATGGGGTAAATTAAACATTGGACGACAAAAGGGTTAATTAGTGCCCGAATGAGATAGCAATTCTACTACAGTGGAGAATCTGTTATTCTTTCCCAATAAACGCGTTTACGCTAAAGCTATTATTTGCAGTGCAAACAGTTTGGAGCCAGATCAGACGCCGGGTAACCCGGCGTCTGATCAGGCTCCAAACTGTTTGCCACCAAGATAAACAAGAATTATCAGAATTGTCCAAAAGTTGTTCTTTTCTACGTTTTAGTGCTTTGCGTTTGCGTACGTTTGCGTTTTTTAAAAACGGGAAAGAATAACAGATTCTCCACTGTATAATGTTTATCTCCAAAGTTCGTTTCGATGGTAAGGCTGGCGTGTTAGAAACTCATATCGAATTTCTTCAATCAAACCACCGTAGATCTACAGCGCTCCCTCTCTACAACGGCCCTCCCAACAACGACTCCCTCCTTACAATGACTCGCCGTAATTCCCTAAACGGGATAATTAAGTCTAACTCTTTTACTGCTGCAATATCGTCTGCTTAAGATTGGCGTCTGCTGTTTTCTCTCACAGTTACATATAAGTGGAGATTTTGATAGAATACATATATTGATCAGTGACAAACAGCTTGAATCCTGATCAGACGCCGCGTTACGCGGCGTCTGGTCTGGATTCAAGCTGTTTGCAAATGTAAGCCAAGTCTTAATTGTCCCTCTCTATAACGACTCCCTCCGAACAACACACACAATATGTGTCTCCCATTGGGTGTCATTGTAGAGAGGGAGCGCTGTATAAATTAACCCTTATCCCGTTTTGGCATAGCCTGATTTAAAATTGTCGGCTGCAAAACCTGTTACATATATATAGAGTTTAAACATTTTTAAAGTAAGGAAATTTAAAGACAAGTTTGAAACATTTTGGACCCAGATCAGACGCTGCGTAACGCGGATTCAAACGTTTTGCAAAAAAACACTACCCTAAGTAAAGTCGCGATTTGCAGACCAAAGGTAATACGAAATTGAAGACAACATGTCCAAAGGTTATAAAACAGTTGAGTTGAGTTTGATATCGTACTCAATCATTTGATTGGTCAGATTTGAGCAAATGCTCAAATCTGACCAATTAATTGCTTGTGAACCATCTCAGACTCAAACCACGTCGACGAAATCCCAACCAAAATGAGTCAATGATAAAATCGAAATGTGTTCAATCTACTTTTTGTTATTTTTAAGCATACATTTAAAGTCCCATTGTGTTTTCAGACCTTTTTTTAATGTCCGAAATACAATAACGGTTAATAATAATGTTTCAACCTTCTTATGGGCCAAACTGATCTATGAAATGTTAAAGACAGACCTAATTCATCAAAAGTGGCAGTTTAAAACTATAACAAACCGAAAGTATAGTCAAACAACTAGGTCTGACGTGTCACGGGGTCGCCGAGTCCATTTTTAGGGGAGATCAGCATTTCGGATATCCTCGTCTCATTCTTTTAAAAAACAAGGTTGAGTTATAGGTATAAACAATGAGTGGATTAGTTATCAGAAACATAGCGTAATGGATAGGTCGTAGGCCCATAATCGAGTATATGATCGGGGAAATTTTATTTGGCGTGGGTTCGAAGCTCGCATCAACCTAAAAAAATTTTTTTGCTAAAATGTATTAAGGATTCTATAATTACTTTATTTCCAATTTCATTTCAACCATCATATACTTTCATTGTAATGTAGATCTATGTAGATGTTTATACGGTGAAACATCTCTATACATAAGTCATTGTTGGCCTTTAAGGCAGGTGACAGCATAATGGGGGAATAATGCATAAGGCAGTCTCCATTACTTTTGTTCTACATTAAGCAGCAGCCTGTCTAAAAAGACCACTTTAATAGTCCTTAATGAGTGGACGATTCCTATGTGTTTCACCGTAATTAAGGCTCCAGACAAGGAGAGTATTTCAAAAAGTAAAATCTTCATGTCTCCTTCAAACCCCATAGTGTGACTACTAATCAAAAGCTTCTCGAAGAGACCATTCTAATTAGTACATGCAATCAAACCATAAGGTTTAGTGCAGACATGCGGAAAATGTTGGAAAACTTGTGTCTATTCCCCCTTATCTGGAGCCCAGTAAACAGATCATGCTTGTAACTCATTACATTTCAATATTATAGAAGCCTATACATGTATGTATATACATGTACATGTATGTATTTTATCATCGATTAATTGTTTAAAATATGACTAATATCGGACTCGAACTGAAACAAAGCAACCCTTCACCAATACTGGCGAACGTGTTCATAAATGGTCAGCTTCTATTATACAGTATGGAACACAGGGCCCTGACACGATTGCGTTTTGAGAAAAAAATCGTCAGAAGGTATATATAGAGACAAGGGGTACAACTGATTGTTAGTACATTCTCACCCTATCTCGACAAAACCAGGCATATCATAAATAATAATTGATGAAACGACACCCTTTTTGCACTTCTGTCTAGCTAATATAATACCCTTCCATAAAAACATAACATAGAACCAACCGTTAGCATGCACTTTCAAAAGTAATTGCATTTACTAACAGAAATCAACAACTTTTGGAAAACGGGACAGGTGTTCGTTCACAGCTGACACCGCATTGACCACTACTGTGTGCTTGTTTAGGCGGTAATATCGAACATGACAATCATACAGTTCCATGGATATCCATTTTTTACACCGATCAAAGCTGATTTATACTCATACCATTGCAATACCAACAACAAATTCGCATGTTTTCTTCGACAGTAAAGCTATTCTTGTACATGTAGGCTTTTTGGGTACGGCAATGGTTTGAGAAAAAATCAGCTTTGATCGGTGTCAGAGATGTATTCTTATGGAACTGTATGACTGTCAAGCTCGATATTACCGCCTAAACAAGCGTACAGTAGCTGTCAATGACTGTAGCACTCGATTACCGCCAAAACAAGCGTACAGTAGTGGTCAATGCTGTGTTAGCTGTGAACGAACACCTGTCCCGTTTTCCAAAAGTTGTTGATTTCTGTTAGTGAATGCAATTACTGTTGAAAGTGCATCCTTACAGTTGGTTTTATGTTATGTTTTTATGGAAGGGTATTATATTAGCTAGACAGAAATGCAAAAAGGGTGTCGTTTCATCAATTATTATTCGTGATATGACCGCTTTTTTCGAGATAGGGTGAGAATATACTAACAATCAGTTGTACCCCTTGTCTCTATATATATACCTTCTGACGATTTGTTTCTCAAAACGCAATCGTGTCAGGGCCCTGTGGTATGGAATAGAATATAAAGCTTTACTATTCATGCAAGCTTTAAATAAAAAAAAGTGTAAGGTCGACGTGGGATTCGAACCCACGCTTACTAAAAATACTGCTATTTGCATTTGCTTACCTAACCTTTGCCTACTGCGCTAAACTGCTCACAATAATTCCGCCTTCATTATTTCACCTCATATACGAAACTCGGCTGTTTAAAATATGGTTCGAGAACATGCGGAATGCTGTGTTACCTAAAAATTGGACTCGGCTGACCTTTGACACGTCAGACCTAGTTGTTTGACTGTTTGAATCTCGAACAGACGCCGCGTAACTCGGCGTCTTATCTGGATCCAAACTGTTTGACAATCGTCTTAAGGTTCTTTTAATCAAAACTATGAATAAATCTAAACTAAACAAATTTTGCACATGACAATTTCAAAGCAGACGTCTGTGCAGCAGAATAAGGGTTAACCACTTCATTCCTGTGCTCCAGCTAATCCGAAGTAAACTGAACAAATCCAACAGTTTATCACTCATTTCAGCACCGAATGATATGATGTTACTACTCATTAGAATTGTCTCTTGGAGAAGATTCTAATGAGTAGTGACACCATTGGTTTTAAAGCAGAAATAAAGGTTTTAGTTTTCGAAATACTCCCCTTTTCTGGAGCCCTGTATTTACAGAGTTGTCCTTCTTTCCGTTGACAAGGTCAAATTAATGGGTGTTAACACCCATAAATGAAAAACATAAATAAAAGGCGAATTTCTTAGGTAAAGCCGCTTTTTGTGAAAGAATCACGTCCCATGTAGTTCTAATGGGATCCCAAGCAACCGTTTTATGCAGGTTTCCCAAAAGCACAATGCGGCTTTAAAGTTATAATAGTTTTAATAATATGGTTTGATTTACTAGTGAAAACAATATACAAATATGCTAAATTGTTAATTGATTATATCAACTTGTAATCACGGTAAGTGATTTTTTTCGATTTCATATAAAATAGGACATAGTTTTGCAACAAACATACTAATTTCTTAGCGCAATAATTAAGTTGTTAATTTAACAACTATAAACTGTATGTATGAATCTCTTATTTATCGACAAATTACAATAAATTTAATTACCTTGTTTTGAAACATCCAAATATCACAAGACAAACATTCTTGTTTACACGTTAAGTCATAAAACTATATTTGTCCAAACTCTATATAAATATGCATGGCTTCAGTGCCATTTATGTGTGATGTTATACCCATTAATTAAACCGTTTAATATATCCCGGTACCACCATTAGTCGAACACCTAAGCATCTTCGAGTCAATTACAAATTTCTATGTGAATGAAAATTATTTTTTAGATAGATACTAGATAAACTGGTCATTTTCAACTTATAATACGATAGGTAAGTTATTGCAACTCAAATCGGTTCTCTAACAATGTAAACAAAGCATAGTTACCCGCTTACCTTATTCTCAGTGGGATGCCAACCTAAATTCGAACAGCAGGCTTGACACCACGAAATGTTTACTATATGTAGTCCAGGGTACAGTGGACAATCTGTTATTCTTTCCCAATAAACGCGTTTACGCTAAAACTATTATTTGCATTACAAACAGTTTGTAGCCAGATCAGACGCCGGGTAACCCGGCGTCTGATCAGGCTCCAAACTGTTTGCCACCATGATAAACATGAAATATCAGAATTGTCCAAAAGTTGTTCTTTTCTACGTTTTAGTGCTTTGCGTTTGCGTACGTTTGCGTTTAAACGGGAAAGAATAACAGATTCTCCACTGTAAGTGTTTGTTCATGAAATGTCAGACAAAACATGAAACAGGAGTCTGTAACCTCATAAACAGTAAAAGTCAACTTGTTTTACAGGTAATTTACAGTAGTTTAGACATAAAGTATCAATTGTTAACCCTTTCCCCAATAGAAGCGCCTTTTAGCGGATATAATTTATTCATCCGCTGAATAAAGTAGTTCCAATTTAATCAGTAATGAATATGTATTATGGGGAATATTTTCTATATTATAGCACATGATAGCTTAAAGCAGGCTGAAAGTAAAGCAGAATGCGCCCTAAGGCGCATTCTGCTTTACTTTCAACCTGCTTTAAGTAGTCACCTATCTTAAGTACTAGAAATAGGTTATCAGGTAAAGGGTTAATGGCTATAGACAGGGCATTCGAATGGGTCTCCTTCTTGCTGTGAAATGCATCTAAATCATAGAAGAAATGTCTTAAAGTCGTTGAACATATTTTTCTAAAAGAATACTAGTGTACTGGAACCTGTAAGATAAACAGATAGTTTGTTTATTCCCTGTTACTTCTAATCTTATATGAAACACAATTAGGAATAAAACAGTGAAAAAAGTGATAAGGACCCCTAGTTTGAGATTTGATCAAATTTAGTGGTCTGAACCCTCAATATAATTTATCCGGACCATTAGGAATGAGGTAAATGTAAAAGTTTTGCGGCCGATACACCACTGGTCATTTTTGTTGACAAAAAGGTAGTTTGTGGCATAATTATACATTGGGAAATTTGGGATTAGATGTAATTGCATTATTTATACTCAGAGAAGTTCAACAAATGCCCTTTTACCTGTTTACTGATATTTTTTGCCGATTTTGTGTTCTTGACGTTTCTACCGGTGTTACTGTCAAAAAGTCACGTACGGTTATGCAAATTTGTTTGTAACCATAGATGTCACGCGAAATGATTCAGGTGTTCGATACATGTATTGGTTGTGTTCGAATAACTGTTGTAAAGGGATATTAATATTGAGTGTCGTAATACATCTTCAAATCCATAGAAAATAGACATTTTAAAGACATCTCCTGACGACCTTTCGATCCTAACGCCTTGCCAGACAATTTCCTTGCAAAAAGCGTGGATCTTATGGACATGTGGGAAGCAAATAACCATTGAAGCTTCTCGTGTGAGACCCAACCTTTATATTTGATAGTTTGGTTAGAAATAACCATTGAAAATCACTAGAGCATGAGTATAATATGGGCCTCAGCAGTAAATTGAGATTGGTATAGCATGTGATGCATGCTTTGACAGTTAAAATTCACACCTATACAGACAATGGGGGAAGAGGTGTAGTCCATGAATGGACTGAGGTAAAGTCTTTAAATGATGTAGCATACATGACAATCGAACATGTAGATTCAAAGACAATGCCCTTGTAACAGCACTTTTAAAGGACCCTCGTATTTAGGGTTGAATTTAGCAATACTTTACAGAATGACAAAGTTTTAGTTTTCTAAATTTTAATGCACTGCGCTTTACATGTGCGTTTCGTTGAACCTTTTCGTGGTCAAATGTATCGTGGGGTTTTTATTGTTGTCTGCAATAGCCTTTCAAAATTAGATTAAGGCAGTATATCTGACGCAATTTCAAAACAAGTGGCAAACAGTTAAGATCTTTAACAGACGCCATATTACACGGTATCTGGTCAGGATCAAAACTGTTAGCAAATGCGTTTTATGACGTCATTTAGAGTAAAAGGGTCAGTTACTGGTCACGCACATTTAGAGCACAGTTTTTCTACCTCGTACGACAGTGTTCGTTTAGAAATGGGTAATTTTTACACATAGACCAAATAGTACTAGCTCTGAACACAGGATGTATACACCTGAATTGATAAAAGCTATCATCGCTAGTACGAGTATACCACAGATACTCCTCCATATTATTTACAGCCATCTTACAGATTCTTTTCCACTCATATTTACTTGGAAATACTCTATTACGCACAAAGTTATGCACGTAATTATCAACATTATACAATGATGCAACATTAAAAACATCATTAAAATATCCTGTTTGGCAGCCTTGTGTATTAATGTAGGATGACAAACGCATCAAGAAGACATCCTTAATACGTGAAGCTGAGCTAAGATTGCACAGTTGACCAAAAAGTGTCAACTGTTTTATATCAATTTCTGCCTTGACTGATCTCACCCCTAGAAGTCCAAGGGCTATATCCGTCCTTGTCCTGGTACCCAAGCATTGCATTAATTTACAACAAAATCTATGACTTCTTTCAAATTTGAGAATGTCAGAATCTTTCATATTATATAACATCTCACACCCGTATAAACCTTTCGTCAAAACTTTTGTATTGTATTTTTTTTTTGGAGTAAAAGGGTGCATACCTTGGTAACCAAAACACCCTATACTTAAAAGGGTACTTCTAAGTTTACTATTCATTTCCTTTATAATACAATTAATAGCTAAGTATTTGTCAAAAAGTATTCCAAGGTGAGTATACGAGTCTTGTTCACTCATGCGTTCATCACCGATAAACCACTGCCTGTTGGACTTCATATGTCGTCTTTTAGACTCATTGCATACAACAACAGCACACTTTTTGGCATTGTACTGGTAACGCCATTTACAAGAATATTTGTAACACATATTTATCATTCTTGTTAAACCAAAATTTGTAAGAGACAGTAAGGTCATATCATCAGCTGACACAATAGCTGGCACAAAAAGACCATTAAATGTAAATCCCATGTTAAAATCAATAAATTGCTGGATGAGTCAATTAATAAAGCAGAGATACAGGAAAGGCGAACTTACACCGCCTTGTTTCGTACCTACCTTTATCGAGAAAAACTCAGATTTAAAACCCTTAAAGAGCAAACAACTCTCAAGTTCCTCATGTAAATTTACAATTGCTTTCCAGGTGTACCCCTGAATACCCATTTCGTTTAATTTGTAAAACAAGCCACTGTGCCATACTTTATCAAAAGCAGTCTTTACATCTAAAAAACAAACAAAAGGTTTGGTGTTACCATTCATTTGGATCGTCACGAAGAGACAATTCAAATGAGTAGGGTTTAATGCAGAAATAAAGATTTAAAATTTTGAAATACTCCCCTTATCTGGAGCCCTGGCTACTATCCAATCAGACAAATCAGTTTTCAACAGGGGCTCTTAATTCTAAATTTCTGATCAAATATGAGTGGTTGAAAATGTTGGTCTTAATAGATACCATGCAGCTCCGCTGAAAAAATGAAATAAAAAAAATTATACTACATGTAATAATAAAAATAAAACACAACCAAAACGACAACAAACAAACAAGGCAATCAAGACAAAGCAACAAGACACCCCACCCCACCCACCCACACTCACACAACAGGCAAAGAGAGTACCAATGTATCACAGTTGTCACCAGAGTACTATGTCACCTGGTTGTATTATGAATGTAACAAATTATGCTTTCAACTATTCAACTACCTTGACCCGATTACAATACTAATCTACAAACAGTTTGGATCCTAATCAGACGCCGCGTTACGCGGCGTCTGATTAGGATCCAGACTGTTTGGCACTCATTTTAATATATCTTAAACAAATATCTAAAAATCGCAATTTGAGAAATAAAAGCAGACGACAATTGTTTAAAAATGATGACCTCATGACAGTGAACGGGTTATTAAGTGGACATCATTTCAGTACATGCACTGAACTACAGTGGAGAATCTGTTATTCTTTCCCAATAAACGCGTTTACGCTAAAACTATTATTGCAGTGCAAACAGTTTGGAGCCAGATCAGACGCCGGGTAACCCGGCGTCTGATCAGGTTCCAAACTGTTTGCCACCAAGATAAACAAGAATTATCAGAATTGTCCAAAAGTTGTTCTTTTCTACGTTTTAGTGCTTTGCGTTTGCGTACGTTTGCGTTTAAACGGGAAAGAATAACAGATTCTCCACTGTAATCGTATTACAAATAATACACTGTGTGGCCTCCGGAAACAGGAATCCTGGAAGCCGGGAAATCGGAAGCTGGAAAAGCGGGCTTTAGGAAAAAATATCCGGAAAACCGAAAACAGAAACCCGGAATTCCCTTAAAACCCAACGATTTCTCAGTTCACAATAATCATAAGACATACGCTCGTAAATATGTCAAATATGATTTTTATTCAAATATTATACATAAATCTTATGACTAGTTCGTGTATTTTAAAAGTATTGAAAAGTTATTTAAGATGAATGAAAAAATACAAAAAGTGTACATTTAGGTGAACAACTTTTGAACCTACGGCCATGTAAAATTTACCCCACCCACTCTTTCTAATTTTGTCCTTTTCAAACAGCCTGCTTCAATAAAATCCATTTCAAATGAATACAAATATGATAAATTGGTTTTGTGTTATTTATTTTCTGTCTATGGTAGTATTTCTTCATACAAAAACTAATTTAAGAGAAAACAGGCACCAACTGTGAAATTTATAAAGCTCTAAATATCATCGATATGGTACTTTTTGCAAATTTTGTAGAGGGAGATTACTCTTTTTACTTTAATTACTAAAAATTTTCAACACTGACCTTTCAGTTTATTTTCATATTTTGAACTGCCTTAGCATGGGCTTTCATCCGGTAGAATATAAGAAAAAGTTTAATATTAAAACTATTTCATATTCAAACTTTTTCACTTTTTTCATAAAATAAAAAATCTAATCAAATTATGCCCTATAAAAAGCATATTTTTGATATTCAAGGATCAATATTGTTAAAACCTGAAGCCTGCTTTATCTAAATTTGGTTTCTATATGTGAAAATACCACCACTGACATGAAATTAATAAAGGAAACCACAATTACCATGTTTGTTTTGTTTTGAAATAGATTTTACTGAAAAAAAAAAGGACACCATCATATTTTTTTTTTCATTTTTTCATTCATCATACATAGTTCATACATAGTTCTTCCGAAACAACAATGATAGAAAAAAGTTTAATACTTTGAAAAAATCGCTGATGGGTTTGATACACCCTTAACAAACATAAACCATCACCAATATCACAAATGTCCCATTTTAGGGGAGGGCCTTTATGCCCCTATTCCACATCGCCTACAAATCCCACGAATCGCTACGAATTTGAAAATTCTTACCTGATTCGAAGTCAATTCTTGCAATTCGTGAGCGGTCGGGGATTCGTGGGAAAAGTTTTGAGCTGTTCAAAGTTTTGGCCAAGACCCCCACGAATGGAACAATGAGTAGTTAATTCGTAACAAATTCGTAGTGCATTCGTAGGATTCGTAGCTGCTTCGTAGGATTCGTAACTGATTCGTAAACGGCTTTTTGGCGTTCGTGGCATTCGTGAGTACCAGTTTGATACCTTTCTCAGGTAGCCAGGAGTCTGAGAGTCAATGCCATCTTCACTCCGGTATAAAGATGTGTTCTCACGTGAGTTTCCCTCCTCTGCATGGATGACTGGCCTATAATCCAAGCACTCTTACATAGTTAGTAAATGCAGTATCATCTTCCAAACCTAAGCTTATGTTCTACCCTTCTAGCTGGAGTCAGCCACTGTATAACCCACCACCTTGTGGACATTCTCCTTCTTCTTCGGGGTATCTGTCTTGCTATTAGCATTCAAATAGCGTTGATACGCCAGTTCCAAATCCAGTGCTACCGCTGCTCTTATTAACCCTTTCCCTTATAGAAGCGACTTTTAGCACATTCATTTTATTCATCCGCTGAAGAAAATAGTTCCAAATTATACCATAATGAATACGTGTCATATTTAATACTTTCCTTATTCTAGCAGTTAATAGCTTAAAGCAGGCTGAAAGAAAAGCAGAATGCGCCTTAGGGCGCATTCTGCTTTACTTTCAACCTGCTTTAAGTAGTCACATATCTTCAATACTAGAAACAATGCTATCAGGTAAAGGGTTAAAAGCCCATTTCTGGACTGATGCCCGAGTTGAAACGGGACCTACAGCGCTCCCTCTCGCCAACGACATCCACTGGGAGAAAAAATGTGTGCGTTGTTCGGAGGGAGTCATTATAGGATGGGAAATTAGCTTACACTTGCAAACAGTTTGAATCCAGATCCGACGCCGCTTAAAGCTGCGTCTGATCTGGATTCAAGCTGTATATCACTCGTCATTAAGTTTTTTTCTGTCAAAATGTCTACAGCGTTCCATCTCTTCAACGACACCCCATGGAAGTAAAAAATTGTTTGCGTTGTTCGCAGGGAGTCGTTATACAGAGGGAAATTGGCTTACTATGCAAACAGCTTGAATCCAGATCAGACGCCGCGTAACGTGGCGTCTCATCAGGATTCAAGCTGTTTGTCACTCGCCATTAAGTTTTTTTCCATTAAAATCTCCATAATGTAACTTTCAGAAAAACAGCAGACGTAAGTTTAAAGCAGACGACATTGCAGCCGTGACCAGGTTGGACATTGTTTCGGGGAATAGCGGCAAGCGTTCTTGTAAGGAGAGAACCGTTGTAGGGAGGGGACACTGTAGTATGTAACTTTTTGAAAAACAGCAGACAACAATTTTAAGCAAACAATATAGCAGGCGTGATAAGGTTGGACATCTTTGTTTTTGGTTGGAAACAACGACAAGTGTTGTTGTAATGAGTGAATCGTTGCTGGGGGCGTTGTAGGGAGGGAACACTGTATACCATCAAGAATACCACGAACCTTCAAGAATCAAACTTCATTCGTAGCTGATTCGTAGATGAATTCGGCATATTTGTAACTGATTCTTATCGTTCGTGGAGTATTCGAAGTGGATTCTTGTAACTCGTTCTGAATTCTTGACAGTATTCGTAAGATTCGAGCCGAATCCCACGATTATTCTTAACTCGTTCGTAGCCGATTCGTAAAGTGTCACGAATTACACGTTTTATAAATATGTACAACTGTACTACATTTACATGAGTGATAATAAATGTTTAAACTTTAGATAAACGTGTCAAACAGTTTTGATCCTGATCAGACGCCGCGTTACGCAAACCGTTTGCAAATGCGCTTTATGGTGTTATTGAGAGTGAAAGGGTAAAACATATAGCAAATCTACTCATCACATAGAAACATACAACAGAAAAAAGGTATTGCAACAAAAGACATTAAAGTCTGATAGGATTTATCTTCCTGAACATGTCACACTGTACATATAGATGTTATTGCGAAATATAGGGTCATTGACTTAATTATACAAACGATTCTAAAAGTTTTTGAGAATATAAATCAATAAACAGTTTATTTTGATGATACTTAATTTATGAAAGAATCATAAAGAAAAATAATTATAATCGATCATGTACATAAATGTATTGTTGGAACTATTTCTTGTAAAAGCCGCCGGCAGAAACTGACTCGCCATAATTCTTAAGAGTATTACGTCAAAAGTAGTTCCTACCCTACGACACTGCCGGAAGTGAAAAATAGTGCAAAATTAACATTTAACCCTTTCGACGCCGTAGATGACTAAATATAGACACTGTAAACAGTTTGGATCCAGATCAGACGCCGCGTAACGCGGCGTCTGATCTGGATCCAAACTGTTTGACACTTGTTTTGAAATTACGTCAGTTATTTTGCCCTATATTTACATTTGAAACGATATTGCCGACAACAACATGAAGCACACGACAATATTGTGGTGAAGGGGTAAAAAACTCACGATTTATTTTTGCGGTGAAAGGGTCGTGTGAATCTTTTCATAAGTCACGTGATACAGACTGTCACGTCACGGTTGGTTGGTTTTTATAACAAAAATGCTGTTGAGCTTGAAGCTTCAGTGTCAGAGTGTAGCTTAGTAGGGTTGTTAACAGGTGAACAGGCGGCCCAACTCTAATTCGTACTGGTGAACAAGCGGCCAAGCTTTTATTCGTACCTGTTCATTATGGACACCAAACTGGTGGGACTCGTTTTTGGACTTTTCCTATGTGAGTTTATTTATCTAGTTTTCATATCTGCGTTTACATGTATGTATCTATTTTTGCAATTGTGTTTTATCTATTTATACATCTCTCAGTTTTCAAAATATCTTCTTTTTTCATTTTTTTTCATTTGTAAATCACGTTTTTATTGCTTTCCTTTCAGCCGCTTTATTTTTAAATAGTTATTTTTTCAATGTAATCGATGTTGGATAAATCTCCCGCAAACTCGTCTTATTTCAAGGTTTCTGCATGGTTCCAGATATTTCAAAAAGTATAATCTTAATTTCTACATTTAACCCTATGGCGTCACTACTCATTGGAATCGTATCTTCAAGACCGTAGGATTTGGTACTGAATAGAGTGAGAAAATGTTCGATGTGTTCAGTTTATTCCCTATTACAGTGGAGAAAACGTTATTCTTTCCCGTTTAACTCTTTGAACCCTAGTCACGCATATATGCGTCATTTGCAAACAGCGTACCTTTGAGGAGTACAATTGTCCTATGCAAACAGTGTTGACCCTGATCAGAGGGCTCCTGAAGGAGCCCTCTGATCAGGGTCTACACTGTTTGTTATTTTGACATATATTGTAAAAATCAACCCTAAAATGTCAAAAATGGACTAGACTAAAATGGAAACTGGAATTGCCCATTTAAAGTTTCAGGGAGGAAAGAGTTAAACGCAAACGAAACACAAACGCGTTGCAATAAAATGAAGAAAATTACAACTTCTTGACCATTCTGAATGTATATTTTAACCTGGAAGGCAAACCGTTAAGAGCCAGATCAGACGCCGGGTTACCCAGCGTCTGATTTGGCTCCAAACTGTTTGCATTTGAAATAATATATTTAGCGTAAACGCGTTTATTTGGAAAGAATAACGATTTCTCCACTGTATATAGAGCCCTATTTCTGGAGCACACAAATGGTACAGTGGAGAATGTGTTATTCTTTCCCAATAAACGCGTTTACGCTAAAACTATTATTTGCAGTGCAAACAGTTTGGAGCCAGATCAGATGCCGGGTAACCCGGCGTCTGATCAGGCTCCAAACTGTTTGCCACCAAAAAACCCATGAAATATCAGAATTGTCCAAAAGTTGTCCTTTTCTACGTTTTAGTGCTTTGCGTTTGCGTACGTTTGCGTTTAAATGGGAAAGAATAACAGATTATCCACTGTACGGATGGGAAGACTTTTATTTTTTCACGCTTAAACGCAAAATGAATTACAAGAAAATGTGGAAAATTACAATATAAATTATCTATTTTGATCTGAATGGCAAACAGTTTGGAGCCTGATCATACGCCGGGATACCCGGCGTCTGATCTGGCTACAAAATGTTTGCAATGGAAATAATAGTTTAACGTAAACACTTTTATTTCGAAATAGTAACGTCTTTTCCAATATAATTTAGTTTTAATCAGTAATACTGAAATTTATTTTAAGTGTATTACGCAACTTTTTGAAATTAAATCAAACGCTAGTACAGTACTGAACCTTATTAAATTAAATTGATAATCGCAAGCGAATCGCAAGCGAATTGCCATCGAATTTCCATCGAATTGCAAGCGAGTAGCCATCGAATTGCAAGCGAATCGCAAAAATTGTTAATTTAATAAGGTTCAGTACTGTATTTCTGTTATATTTCTTATAGCATCGAGTTTGTTTTAAGTTTCGATTTAACGTGAAATAATGACTATAATGGGCAATACATTATTCCTACCCGCTTAAAGACATTCAGCCAGTCCTTTCATTGATTCACCCCCCATTCTTTAGTTGGTGTCAAAATACAGGTATATACCGGTATACAGCATGAGAAAAGTCTTCAGGCAATGGCTCAGCTTTGAATAGAGGCCCTTACATAATAGATATCAATAGGTTTTTCTATGGGTTTTACTAACCAAGCTATCAAACATTAGGTGCGGGCCTCACTTGAGACGCCTGAATGATTCTTTGCCTAGACGCTACCACTGTTAGTGCATGCTCTGCATGCTTTAACTCAAACTATATACGGGGGTAGGTGTTACCACCCAAGCTTGGTCATGTCATATCTTTAAAAGAAACTAAACTCAAACGAAATGCAACTTAATATTGAAAAAAACATTTAAAGAAAGTCAGCGATTATTTTGCCAGTTGAGCAAACAGTTTGGTACCTGATCAAACACCGGGTTACAATTTCAATATTTAGTTGCCAAAACGGTTATATTCATACGCGAACGTGTAATGTTCACTATTATTAACCGTGATTTATCAACCTGTTTACCCATGGGTTTCTTCAAGAGACTCGCAACCAGATTTAGCATAAAAGTAGTAATTTGTAAATGTATATCAAACGTTTATATAAACAAGTAAATATTGGTTTAGGATAAAAAATTCTGTTTAAACAATGCATTTCAATGAAAAACAATATTTGACTCTGTGGGATTTGAACCCGGGGCCCATCATGCGAGAGTGGAAAAAGACATACGCTTAACCGATTGAGCAAAGCGGGCTATTCAATATACGGCGATCGATTTAAACTACTTCACCGCGTCATGCGCGAACGGTTTCAATTGAGTCGAACTAGATTAACTCTGTCTTTCGACCGAGTTGATAAAGCAATGGGAAATATCTAAAAAACTAAGAATTGATGACTTTCCTTGAGGATCTTTTTAGACTGATCATATTTGTTTAATGCCAGATGCACGATAATGCTACACATTTGCTTTTATTTGAGTATTTTCTTTTAATTTTGCAAATACACCATCTGGTTGCGAGCCCCTTTAACCCCTTTACTGGCATGACGTCATCAGTTTTCAACATTTGTCATCTGCTTTTGTTTTCTCAAATCAAAAATATAGTTAAAGACAGCCCCCCTCCCGGCTATATTTGTAGTGTTTTTTAACCCATGTAAAACACAGGTAACTATGTTGTCCCAATTAACGTGTTTATAAACTACTCAAACATTTATTGTCCAATGCAAACTGTTTGACACTGTAACCCGGCGTCTGATTAGGATACGAACTGTTTGCAAAGTCGATTGAGGCGACACCTGGCGGTTGAATGGGTCAAACGGGACACAATAACGTCTTCTCCCCTGTAACTGTAACTGACATGTTGAAATAGATTACATGTCAAATATATGCAAATTGCCTCAGAAAGCTATACATGTACACAGAAAAAACACATGGTCTAACATGCATCACAGTTAACGCATTTGTGTGCTCAAACAATTACTTTCAATAGAGTCAGATCAGACGCCGGGTAACCAAGGCTCCAATCTGTTTAACGTTCAGATTTCAATAAATCGTTAAAATACTAATTTGTTGTCTTTAAACAAAAAACAAAATTGTCTATTCCAACAATTGATCTCATTGCCTTTGCGTTGCTTTTCGTTTCACCCTTTCATGATCAAATTATTCGGGAGATTTTTACCCCTTCACCGTTTCATTATCGTCTGCTTCAATTTTGTTGTCTGCAATCTCGTTTAAAAGTTAAAAAATAAGGCAGTATGCAAAACGAGTGTCAAACAGTTTGGATCCTGATCAGACGCCGCGTTACGCGGCGTCTGATCAGGATCCAAACTGTTTGCAAACGCGCTTTTAAGCGCGATTGAGAGTGAAATGGTTAACAGGTATTTAACGACGTCATCAAAATTTACCTTATTAGAACAATAACAAAGAGATTTGTTTTTTCCCGTCGAAGACCGGAATGTTTTTTGTTTTAACCTCCAGGACCCGGGTGCATGACACGTAGTTAGTGCCTACCTGTATGCTAAGTCCCTCTCTGTTAGTTTATATATACTGAGTATAGTAGTGAAAATCAATATTTAACTCTCAGCGAGGGATTTAACATATAGCAGGTAGGCACTTACTACGTGTCATGCACCCGGGCCCTGGTTGAAACGATTTAACCAATCAGTAATGATCAGAAATCTTGGTCAATGACCGCTTGCTTGAACTGCAGTCCTCTCATTGGCCAATAGGCCGAAAAGGCCTGGAGATCAGAGACCAACAAAACATTTTCCATAGACCTCCATTATAACGTTCAAGGCTGTACTGACCAAATTTGAACAGACATTTTAAGCACGAAATTATACACTGGGCCAACTTGTGTATAATTCCTGTATTAAGTTTATATAATGAATACTGTTCACTCCCAAATTGACTTTAACTTTCCACGGAATATCTTTTTTGAAGATATTTCTTGTTATAATCTTAAGGACTCAATAGTTTGTCCCAGGGACTCATTGTTTACAGAATGTGCATCCCAACACTATAGGAGATCATCATTTTTATGTAAATAATGTCATTTTAAATATTATGAACGATTTTCTTTTTCAAGTGAAAGTTGCTAATCGATACTTTTTTTATCTGATCAAAGAGGTTAAATGTTTTCTTTAATTGTTTTCCCAATGCGTTTTTTGCGCTTTTATTATCTGTCCAATTTTAATAGCTCATTTTAATACATTTTATGCATTATTGGCAACGATTAGCAGCTATTACTTAGTCTTATCGTGTATAAGCATTAATACTTTTTGTGCAATACGTTTGTGGTACTTATTGTGATAACATGTATCATAGTCTCTTATAATTCTATTCAGAAAGGTTGTATGCATTGCTTTTGTTATTTAAATGTATAATTTGACATGTATGTATACACATGAGACTAGAATAAAAAATAAAAAATTACCCACTATTCTGATTTCTAAATTAGTCAATGTTTTGACAGTTATACAGTTTTAGAGCACCGTATAAATGTCTAGAATAGTTTCTTAACACTTATGCTGAATTGTCGTGTTTTATTCTTTATTATAGTCTCATCATGGTTACAGCATAATAGACATGTATACACAAACAAACAAATCTTACTACAGTGGAGAAAACGTTATTCTTTCCAAATAAAACGCGTTTACGCTAAATATATTATTTCAAATGCAAACAGTTTGGAGCCAGATCAGACGCCGAGTAAAGCGGCGTCTGATCAGGCTCTAAACTGTTTGCCGTCCAGGTTAAAATCAACTTTCAGAATGGTCAGGAAGTTGTAATTGTGTTCATTTTACTGCAATGCATTTGCGTTTGGATTGCGTTTAAACGGGAAAGAATAACGTTTTCTCCACTGTAACAGTATTTTACACCATGCCATTCTTTAAAGAATTATAAGAGACCTATCACAATTCAAATATCACAACTACTTATTTTTATCTCTGTAAAAATTAATGTAATTAAGGCTAGTTAAGAAATACAAATACAGTATTATATACATACTACTTAAAATGAAAGAAATTTACGACCTCTATTAATATAGCGTCCTAAAATTTCTACAAAATGAGGAGAAGAAAATTGTTAAGGCAAAACAGACTTTAAAGTATATGAGTATTAAAAGCTAACGATTACAAATCGGTAAGACAAACTTTTCTAAAAATAAAACTATAACTCCTGCAAACGTATTAATTGAAGTTGTATAAAACCAATAAGAGCACAAATGATAGTATCAACAATAAAACATATAATTATATAAAATACTACATGTATAAGAATCAAAACTATCTACTAAGAAATGACATACGAGCCTTAAATATATTAAAACAGGTTTTGGCAACTATTCTTATAATATTTTGGTTTGAAATAGTAAATGATAACTTCTCAATATCTGACATGAAGCTAAATTGTGCATTCAAAGCAGTGCTTCATTATAGCGTCAACAGCAATAAATCAAAATTAGTTTTTAAACTTTTAAATGTGACGAAAGGTTGAAGATGTGGGGCAGTGCCGTAAAACCTGGCTCACCCATCCATCATTGGCATTAAAAACACTTTATTTGAATATAGCCACGCTTTTAACAGCTAAGAGATCTTAAAAGTTTATCGTGAAACAATCAAATATTAGACAGTGGGTACAGTGGAGAAAACGTTATTCTTTCCCGTTTAAACGCAAACCAAACGCAAACGCTTTGCAATAAAATGAAGAAAATGACAAATGTTTGACAATTCTAAAAGTTTATTTTAACCTGGACGGCAAACCGTTTGGAGCCTGATCAGACGCCGGGTTACCCGGCGTCTGATCTGGCTTCAAACTGTTTGCACTGAAGATGATATTTTTAGCGTAAACGCGTTTATTTGGAAAGAATAACGTTTTCTCCACTGTAGTATAGTATGCGTACATTTACATAATTATATGATATTAAAAAACTGAAAGTCGGTCGTTAATTGTTACTAAAACATTAGCAATATATTCCAAAATGACAAACAGTGTAGACCCTGATCAAAGGGTTCCATAAGGAGCCCTCTGATCAGGGTATACACTGTTTGCATGGGACAAGTGTAATCTTTATGGGTACACTGTTTGTAAATGAAGAGTATACATGTCGCTAGAGTTGATTGTGTTACACTGAACCTTATTACATTTAAATGATAATCGCAAGCGAATTGCCATCAAATTGCCATCGAATCGGTTGCTTCAAAAGGCGAATCTTACGCTTGAATATTTTTACGCGATTTTTCCGAAGCGATTGTTACAAAAATGGAATCGAAAAAATTAACGAAGGCACATTTGCGAATTTTTGTGAGATACACCATTCAGGCAAACTAACCCGAGGGTAAAGTTACTAATTTTAATCGCAATCGCATTGCCATCGAATTGCAAGCGAATTGCCATAGAATTGCAAAACTTGTTAATTTAATAAGGTTCAGTACTGTATCACCTGCTAGGATAAAGAAATATTTTCTTATGATACATATTCATGACTGTTTAAATTGGAACTATTTTCTTCAGCTGAGGAATAAACTGAATGCGCCAAAATGCGCTTCTATGGGAAGAGAGTTACATTTGTCGTCTGTTTTTCCCGTCGAAGACGGGAATGTTATCTCTTTTAACCTACTCTGGCTGAAACGATTGAACCAATCAGTAATGATCAGAAATCTTGGTCAATGACCGCTTGCTTGAACTGCAGCACGGTCATTGGCCAATAGGCAGAAATGACCTAGAGGTCAGATACCACCAAAACGTTTTCTACTGACCTCCATTATAACGTTCAAGTCTGTGCTGACCAAATTTGAACAGACATTTTATGCACGGAATTACACATTGGGCCAACTTGTGTATATTTCCTGTATTAAGTTTATATAATGAATACTGTCACAAATGAAGAACAACGTTGTTCTTCATTCGCGATACTGTTCAATCCCAAAATAAACTTTAACTTTCGACGGAATATCTTTTTTGAAGATATTTCTTGTTATTTATGGAATTTGAGAGTTTTGAGAGTTTTAAACCTAAGAAGCATTGATACAGTGGAGAATCTGTTATTCTTTCCCGTTTAAACGCAAACGTACGCAAACGCAAAACAGTAAAACGTAGAAAACTGCAACTCTTAGACAATTCTGATATTTCATGTTTATCTTGGTGGCAAACAGTTTGGAGCCTGAACCTACGCCGGGTTACCCGGCGTCTGATCTGACTCCAAACTGTTTGTATTGTAAATAATAGTTTGAGCGTAAACGGGTTTATTGGGAAAGAATAACAGATTCTCCACTGTATGAGAGTAAAACAGTTTGCATCTTTGTCATGCTGTTTGCCTATGTACATGTAAGTGTTACATACAACCCTTTCACTCTCAATGACGTCATAAAGCGCATTTGCGGCGTCTGATCAGGATCAACACCGTTTGCTACTTGTTTTGAAATTACCTCAGTCATACTGCCCTCAATTTTACTTTGAAACGATATTGCAGACAAACAATATTGAAGCAGACGACAACATAGCGGTGGAGGGGTAAAAACATCACGATAAATTTGATCAAGAAAGGGTTAATTGAGACCGGGACTAAACAGTACGCCCCTAAATGGGGTTTCTGCTTTACTGTTTTAATTATCCTATGGTTGAATTGTTAATATTGTCTTTCATCCTGGCAGGTGGTTGCTTTAAAAACTGAAAGTAAAGCAGAAAGCTCATATTCGAGCTTTTCTTGCATCCTACTTCAAGCAACCATGAGCCTAGACGCTGACTGACATAAGCTAGTGAAAAGCGTTAAGAAGGAAATTAAATGATGATAATTGAAAGTGAACAGATTTGAAAAAAAGATTAATTAATCTTTAGAAAGGGTTGACATTTTAATGTCAAACGAATAGTGCAAAATGTCATGAATAATTTAAATGTCATGAATATTCATAAAGAAGAAATAAAGTGAGACCCGCTCATACGGCCTCAAGTGATCTCAATAGCCAAGGTTTTCACTACACGATGTGTATCAATATACAGTACTCCCTCTCCACAACGACACCCAATGGGAGACACAGATTGTGTGTGTTGTTCGGAGCGAGCCGTTATAGAGAGGGAAAGTTAAGATTTGGCTAACATTTGCAAACAGCTTGAATCCAGATCAGACGCCGCGTAACGCGGCGTCTGATCTGGATTCAAGCTGTTTGTCACTCGTCATTAAATGTATTCTATTGAAATCTCCACTTACATGTATATGTAACTTTGAGAAAAAACAGCAGACTACAATTTTAAGCAGACGATATTGCAGCAATAAAAGCGTTATACATAATCGTCCTGTTAGGGAACTGTGGCAAGGGTCGTTGTAAGGAGGGAGTCGTTGTTGGGAGCCGTTGTAGAGAGGGAAGACTGTACAATGTAATACGGAAATGCATGGGTCATAGGGTATTCATGACTTCCTTGTAATGTACAGCAGAACCCCTCCAAACCGGAACCACTAAATACCGGAATTCTCTTTAAACCGGACAAACATTTTGGTCCCGTTTCCAATCCTTTTTTATTTTTACCAATTACACCATAAATACGCCTTTGGTTTATTCCTACACTGAAGAAGATAATTTATACATTCTAGCAGATGATAGCTTAAAGCAGATTGAAAGTAAAGCAGAATGCGCCTTAAGGCGCGTTCTGCTTTATTTTCAACCTGCTTTAAGTGGTCAACCACCTTCCGCACTAGAAACAAGGAAACCCCTCTAAACCGGAACTTTTTGTTGTCCCCATACATGTCCGGTTTAGAGGGGTTTCACTGTAACAGTTTTAGCTAGTGTGGGAGAAAGCATCGAATTTTTCCGTTTTAAATACATGTACATTTAAAACGAAAAATAAACTTAAGATCTAGTAAGACCGTTTGTTTTTTGTTTTTTTTAAAATGGACGACTTTTAAATCTGAGTGGCAAACAGTTTGGAGCCTATTGAAAACAGTTAGTAGCCAGATCAGACTACACCCGGCGTCTTATCAGCATTCAAGTTATTTAAAAAGTAATATAATATACCAAGTTAAAGTCTACTTTCAGTCCGAATGACCGCTCAGCCGACTGTACATATACTCCCCTGATCATTGAGCCATCTTGCCTACAATATTGAGCACTGCTACATGTAACATATGGCGCAGTCAAATGCAGCCGCAGTACCGACTCAGACCCTTCACAGGTACCCATTTTAACCCCTGGGTGGAGAGGAGCAATTCGCGGCACATGTCTTGCTCAAGGACATTCCTGTACATCATCGGGGATTTAGAAAAAAATCCCTAGTCAGACCGCTGGTCCGGTGGGGGATCGAACTCACGACCCCTGGTACCGTAGTCCAATGGTATAACCATTGGGCCACTACCGCCGGTTTACCACAACAGTGCTCCCTCTCTACAACAACATCTAATGGGAGACAAAGAGTGTGTGTGTTGTTCGGAGGGTGTTGTCATAGGGAGGCGAAAGTAATATCCTTATAGTACTGAACATGACTTGGCTTATATTTGCAAACAGTTCGAATCCAGATCAGACGCCGCGTTATGCGGCGCCTGGTCTGGCTTCAAACTGTTTTTCACTCATTTGTATGTTTCGTCTGTCAAAATGTCCAATACGTAATAAGAGAGCAAAATACACCAAATGACTATTTTAAGCAGACGACATTGCATCTTTGAAAGCGATAGACATAAGTGTCTTGTTTGAGGAACGGGGGTACAGTGGAGAATCTGTTATTCTTTCCCAATAAACGCGTTTACGCTAAAACTATTATTTGCTGTGCCAGCAGTTTGGAGCCAGATCAGACGCCGGGTAACCCGGCGTCTGATCAGGCTCCAAACTGTTTGCCACCAAGATAAACAAGAATTATCAGAATTGTCCAAAAGTTGTACTTTTCTACGTTTTAGTGTTTTGCGTTTGCGTACGTTTGCGTTTAAACGGGAAAGAATAACAGATTCTCCACTGTAAGCATTGTTGTAGGGAGGGAATCGTGGTTCAGAGGGTCGTTGTAGGGAGGGAGCATCAACATTTTCAAGATATTGTGTAATTTACTACATCTTAGTTCTTTTCGTTTGTGAATAGATTCATTTAAACGGGAAAGAATAACACATTACTCTTCTTGACCATTCTGAATGTTGATTTTAACCTGGACGGTAAACAGTTTGGAGCCTGATCAGACGCCGGGTTGCCCGGCGTCTGATCTGGCTCCAATTTGTTTGCATTTGAAATGATGTATTTAGCGTAAATGCATTTATTGGGAAAGAGTATCGTTTTCTCCACTGTATGTCATGAAATACATGTATTGTAGTTTTAACACACAATAGGACGTCAACTAAGTATACGGATCTTTTTTATTGCGATCCAAAATTGAATAGGCGAATAATAACTCCGCGGAAATATTCACGGTTAAAGCGGGCTTAGAAATTTACGCATTCGTGCTAATTCCTGCGGTTAAAGTTCAGCATATAAACTATATATAAACAGTGGAGAAAACGTTATTCTTTCCCAATAAACGCGTTTACGTTAAAAAAAACTATTATTTCTATCACAAACAGTTGGGAGCCGGCGTCTGATCAGGCTCCAAACTGTTTGCCACTCAAACTAACATGAATAGTCAGAATTTATCTTTGCCAAAGGTTAACTCTGCCCTGCCAGGTGAAACAAATCGGCCTATAAAGGGCTTAGTCATCTTCACGTAGAGTACAGTGGAGAATCTGTTATTCTTTCCCGTTTAAACGCAAACGTACGCAAACGCAAACACTAAAACGTAGAAAAGAACATTTTTTGGACAATTCTGATATTTCATGTTTATCTTGGTGGCAAACAGTTTGGAGCCTGATCAGACGCCGGGTTACCCGGCGTCTGATCTGGCTCCAAACTGTTTGCACTGCAAATAATAGTTTTAGCGTAAACGCGTTTATTGGGAAAGAATAACAGATTCTCCACTGTAATATGCTTAATCACTGCCTTCGTAGCTTTTTTCTGCACACAGCAACACGCTGTCATAAATGAACTTCATGATTCGTAATTAAAGACTGTACAACTGGTTTTATTCGCGAGAATATAATTTACGCGTTGATTCGCGAATGTGTTGCCTCGCGTCTCTAGTTTTGAAAATAGGTGACTTCTTTTAGCAGGTTGAAAGTAAAGCAGAATGTGCCTTAAGGCACATTCTGCTTTACTGTCAGCCTGCTTTAAGCTACCACCTGCTAGAAACATTGCATGGTGTTGCGAATTAATACAAAATCGCATTACGCGAAATATTCATGACGCGAAAAATACCTGTTTTACAGTAGCTACGGAGCACATTCTTGACCCTCATAGTATACATCGTAATACTTAACCCTTTCACTGCCATGACGTCATCAATTTTAAACAATTGTAGTCTGCTTTTATTCCTCAAATTTAATGTTTAGGTATTTTGACGTTGGAAACATTTAAATAAGGCGTTAAACAGTTTAGATCCTGATGAGACGCCGCGTGACGCGGCCTCAGATCAGGGTCCAAACTGTTTACCAATAATCATTGTACTCGAGTAAGGTAGCGATGGGATTGATCCTTTCACCGTAGAATCAATCTTAAATGTATTACCCACTAACCGCCATATTGTCGTCTGTTTCAATATTGTTATCTGCATTATTGTTTCAAAGCTAGTTTTTAAGACAGTATGACTTACTCAATTTAGAAACGAGTGCAACATAGTTTGGATTCTAATCAGACGCTGCGTTTTTGAGTCGTCTATTCTGGATCAAGATTGATTTCAAGGTCGACGTTTATACGACGATTAAGAGGTTAATAATAGCATTGGCCTTTTGAAATAATCATTCATGAATATTCATGCATTATGATTCAAGGAACATGTACAGTGTTTCCTCCCTACAGCGGCCCTCCCAACAACGACTCCCTCCTTACAACGACCCTTGCCGCAGTTCCCTGAACAGGGCAATTATGGCCAATCTATTCACGGCTGCAATGTCGTCTGCTTTAAGTTGTCGTCTGCTGTTTTTCTCAAAGTTACATATCGGACATTTTAACCGAAAAAACTTAATAACGAGTGACAAACATCTGGATTCAAGCTATTTGCAAATTTCCCTCCCTATAACAACTCCCTCTGAACACCGTACATATTTTTTGTCTCCCGTTGGGTGTCGTTGTAGAGAGGGAGCGCTGTACTTCGCGGATATATGCAAATAGTGTACCGTGTGTCATGTACAAGACGAACTGTTTGTCAGCTTTAAATATGTTAATTATTTCACTGCCAACGGCGCCAAAAGGACAACTTTGCAAACAGTTTGGATCCTGATCAGACATCGCGTCACGCAACGTCTGATAAGGATCCAAACTGTTTGACACTCATATCGATATTTTTTAGTCGAAAATGTTCCGAATCTGACTTGTCAAAATATTGCACCTCACACTATATGAAAACAGACGATAAGTTCAGGGCTGCCATTTCTCCGGATTTTCCTAAATCTTCGGATTTTTTTCTGGTACATGGTAGCTTAAAGCAGACTGAAAGTAAAGCAGAATGCGCCTTAAGGCGCATTCTGCTTTATTTCCAGCCTGCTTTAAGTAGTCACCTGTCAACAAAACTAGAAACATTAAAAAGAAAGGTAGGATGCGAATAACTACAGGCACCGATCTAGTACTGTAGACAAAACATTTATTAACTAGAAACAGTTTATGTGGTAAAGGTACGATCCGTAAAATCGCACTTGAAAAATGCAAATTTGGAAATCTTAGGATTTTTCATGCCAACTTATGGCAGCCCTGTAAGTTGGCAGTGAAAGAGTTAACTTTTTTATGTCATATTGATGACGCGTAATTCGACTCACCATGACATAGATTAAAATTTCACACGAATAAAAATATATCCTGCAATCATCGGCGGCTAATTAAGCAGTGTTTTAGCCCCGACCTGACATTAACAAATCGTCAATTTTGACAGCTGTCAATCACCGGTTCAATATTTTGACACGTGATGTGTAAATTAGATTCGCACGTGGGATGTATTCCTCTTGTAGAACTGTGTGCCAAAGTGATATCAAGAAATGATAAATTAGCTAGAGTACTCACTCAAACATGATAATACTTTAATTAACATATCTGTCCCATTCATTTTCTAACCTTTAGGGTAACCGATGATATCGGTTCAACCTTTACCCTCTCACACTAAAATTAGGATGAGGCACCTGAGGGTGCATTCTGCTTTACTCTCGGCCTGCTTTAAGCTTCTAGCCGCTAGGAAATACTAAAATATATAATGGTGCATATTCATGACTGCATTGAGTGGATCTATTTTCTTCAGTTTAAGTGTAAAATGTGTATTTATGGGGTAAAATGTTAACCATTTCCTCCCTGAAACCTCAAATGGACAATTCTAGTTTGTAATTTAGTCTAGTCCATTTATGATTTTTACAATATAAATTATGTCAAAATGACAAACAGTGTAGATCCTGATCAGATGGCTCTCTGATAAGGGTCTACACTGTTTGCATAGGACAAGTGTACTCCTCACAGGTACACTGTTTGCAAATGACGCATATATGCGTGACTAGGGTTCAAAGTGTTAACCCTTTACCCGTTAGCCTGTTTCTAGCTTTGCAAATAGGTGAGTACTTAAAGCAGGTTGAAAGTAAAGCAGAATGCGCCTTATGGCGCATTCTGCTTTACTTTCAGGCTGCTTTAAGACACCACCTGTTAGAATAAAGAAAACAATATTTTTGTAAACATATTCAGGACTGTATAAATTGGAACTATTTTCTTCAGCGGAGGAATAAACTGAATGCGCTAAAAGGCGCTTCTATTTGGGAAAGGGTTAAGGTAGTTCGCCCTAATGAGATCGGATCAATGACGGTCAATATCGGTACTCTACGTCCACCATTTAAACCAGATCAACCAAAATGTTGACGCTGAAAAGCCTGATCACAAACTGTTTATAAACATGGGCTACGGATGTAAAAACATTTAATTTCATATTCTAATGCACGTGAATTCTTCTCTATACACTGACATGAACAACTTGAATTTACAGTGGTATATTCTGCAATAAATCATGCTGTGAAGATAGATATATGACGTCACATTTATGACGTCTACTGTAACATAAAACGTCATAAATGCATGTCCACAATGACGTGGAGCATTTAAATCCTCTTGTTATATCTAATTTAAACAATTTTGTAGTACATTTTACAATAAATCATGCTGTAAAAATAGACATTCTATATAGGCTGTACATGTACTATTAGAATCGAAACATCTCTGATATTTCTTATATAATAGCAAAGATGGACATACAAATAACATACATACATCAATAAATAAGAAAAACATAATCTACCATAAAAGAAAATATTTAAAAATTTTTACAAAACTAACTTTATCGGGGATCGAACCCACAACCCTTATATTGGTAGCGCTGTCACATAACCACTGAGCCATTACCGACTGTAGTAATAATACGTTTTATTTCCTCTTATACAGAGATTCACATATATGCAAACTAACACAACAGATAATACAGTTTTCAATACAATGAACAGAAGATAACACATTTACACAAACCTCTTACTTACGAACTAAGAAGAGAACTATGAATATTAAAGGAAGAATCTAATAGTTACAGTCATGAACACTTGCCAAAAGTATGTCTATAAACTGTTTAAGTCAAAGCTTGCTATTAATGCTCGATTGACTGAAACAGTTTAAGATGACTTTGTTACTTATTTTTAATTTTCAATTTTGTCGCAATATGATTGTTCGTTAAAACGCATCTCTAACTGAAACGAAACTAGAGAGATGAGAAAACGAATATCAATAAGCATATACTGTTAAACATTGCTGCTAAACGTTGCTGTTATACACGAGTATGTATAATTGTCATCGTTGACATGCATTGATTTAGTTATCGTAAAGAACAAATAAGTAGCTACGTGCTACTTTTGTATGAATCTATATAGCTAACTGATAAATCGCTAAATTTTCATCTCTGATCAAAACGAAACGAGAGAGAAGAAAACACGAATACCAGTAGGCACAATAAGTGACTTTAACATTTCAGTTATAAAGTGCATCTATACATACATTTCATAGCCACCGTGTATTAGTTTATTGACACGTACTTCATTACATACTTTCTTATAATTTTAATAATAAATGGCATGTATATGTTGACTGCATTAAACCAGCACGTTTCGTGGGAGCTTCCTAGCTAATGCTCAGGGCTGCCATAAGTTGACATAAAAAATCCTAACATTTCCAAATTTGCATTTTTCAAGTGCAATGTTACGGATCGTACCTATACCCCATCGCCTGTTTCTAGTTTTGTTGACACGTGAATGCTTAAATCAGGCTGACAGTAAAGCATAAAGCGCATTAAGGCGCACATCTGCTTTACTTTCAGCCTGCTTTTAAGCTACCATGTACTAGAAAAAATCCGAAGATTTAGGAATAATCAGGAGAAATGGCAGCCCTGGTTGCTTCCTAGCTAATGGGATTATCCATTTCAAAACCACCGACCGATCTTCATTTTTAAATAGTTCTTAGCAATGGGTATAATCTGCGTTTATTTTGTCTTCATCGGAGTTGATACATGTTGCTGTATTTAGATTAATGTGGATTTAGATTCATGAGGATGACTTATATTTGTTATAATGTTAATTGTCCATGCATGTGTGTGTCCATGCCGAAACAAACCAATAAATCAGTGGTTACCAAAATACAGCGTTCCCTCTCTTCAACGGCCCTCTCAGCAACGACTCCCTCCTTACAACGACGACCCTTGCCACAGTTCCCGAAACATGACCATTATATCTAACACTGTTACTACTGCAATATAGTCTGCTTAAAATTGTCGTCTGCTGTTTTTCTCAAAGAAACATCATGGACATTTTCACAGAAACAACTTTCTGACGAGTGACAAACAGCTTGAATCCAGATCAGACGCCGCGTTACGCGGGGTCTGATCTGGATTCAAGCTGTTTGCAAATGTAAACCAAGTTCCCTCCCTATAACGACTCCCTCCGAATAACGCACACATTTTTTTGTCTCCCATTGGGTGTCGTTGTAGAGAGGGAGCGCTGTACTACAGTACTGAACCTTATTAAATTAAATTGATAATCGCAAGCGAATTGCCATCGAATTTCCATCGAATCGCGATCGAATCGGGGGCTTCAAAAAACAAACCCTACGTTTGAATATTTTTAAGCGAATTTTCCGAAGCGGTTGTGACACAAATGGAATCGAACACATTAATAAATGCATATTTGCGAACATTTGTGAGATACATCATTCAAGAAAACTTACCCGAGGGTAAAGTTAGTATTTTGAATCGCAAGCGAATTGCCATCGAATTGCAAGCGAATTGCCATCGAATTGCAAGCGAATCGCAAAAATTGTTAATTTGATAAGGGACAGTACTGTAGTATTTTTAACGGTGAACTTATTTTTACAAGTGTCGATGTGAAACCCCGCTGTCAGTCTGTGTAACCCTTTCATGATCAAATTAGTCGGGAGAGTTTAACCCTTTCACTGTTTCATTGTCGTCTGCTTCTGTTTTGCTGTTTGCAATCTCGTTTCTAAGTTAAAAAAAACAAGTCAGTATGACTTAAGAAATTTCGATACGTGTGTCAAACAGTTTGGATCCTGATCAGACGCCGCTTGACGCGGCGTCTGATCAGGATCCAAATTAATTGCAAACGCGCTTTAAAGCTCGATTAAGAGTGAAAGGGTTAAGTACAATACTATAAAATATTCTATATCAGTTTGATATATACATGTACGTGAGATGCACAAATGGGTATGGAAGAAAAGAATAAAATTTATGTATACGGAAGCACTTTGATGTCACATGATAAACAGTGGGGAAGACGTCATGCAGTCGAGAAAGCGTTATTCTTCCCAATAAACGAGTTTACGCTTTTAAAGCTATAATTTCCATTGCAAACAGTTCAAACGCGGCGTCTGACCTGGCTTAAAGCTGTTTGCGATTCAAATTAAAATGAAAGGTCAGAATTGTCAAAATGTTGTCACTTTTTTTTCAAAATTGTATTGTAATACGTTTGCGATTCGTGTTCGCTTAAACGGAAAAGATTAACGTTTTCTCCACTGTATCTAATTAAACAATTATTTCCTGGGACATCCGATGATCAATTCCAGTTTCCATCAAGTTAAATCATTATTTTCACTTTTAAGGGTTGTTTCTAACAAATATATTACAAAATAACTGATCTGAGGGCCCTTTAGAGTATACGTTGTTCGCATAGGACAAGTGTACTCTTCGCATGTAAACTGTTCGTGAAGAACCAGTACATGTATATCCGTCGCCGCGGTTGAATTTGTTAATTAAGGTGATACGCACTGGTGGCGATTTAAGTGGAGGTTAACCACAGTCTTACTATATATACAGCCAGTTCAATTAAACTTTTTCGGCGCCAAATTATTCGGGAGATTTTACTTCTTCGCCGCTTCATTGTCGTCGGCTTCTATATTGCTGGCTGCTTGTAGGTTTCAAAGTTATATTTCAGGTAGTATGACAAAAGAAATGTTCATAAGAGTGTCAAAAAGTTTGGATCCTTATCAGACGCCACATTACGCGGCAACTGATATTGATCCAAACTGTTTGCAAAGTCGAATTTAAGCGACCTCAGCGCCGAAAGGGTTTAATTAAACCGCACTGATTTTTATGGAGGAAATTGTTAACCACAGAAAAACTAAATATGGCACAGAGATCTCATTATGTAAAATAGGATTATAATATGGCCCCTGTCGAACTCTAACACACACATATTTTTAAATACAAGTGATTTATCTGTTATAGCGTACAATGTATTCAATGAAGAAGACATTATTATGTCCCGTGTAACACTTTACTCCATAGCCTGGTTTAGTATTGAAAATTGGTGACCATTTAAAGCAGGTTGAAAGTAAAGCTTGCATTACTTTCAGCTTGCTTAAAGCTAACATCTGCTTGAATATAAAAACACATTATTATGATATATATTCATGACTGTATAAAATGGAACACTAATTTTTTTAGTGGTGGGAATAAATTGAATGCGCTAAAATGCCCTTCTATGGAGGAAAGGGTTAACCCTTTACCTGATAGCCTGTTTCTAGTATTGAAGATATGTGACTACTTAAAGCAGGTTGAAAGTAAAGCAGAATGCGCCCTAAGGCGCATTCTGCTTTACTTTCAGCCTGCTTTAAGCTATTAACTGCTAGAATAAGAAAAGTATTAACTATGACACATATTCATTACGGTATAATTTGGAACTATTTTCTTCAGCGGATGAATAAATGAATGTGCTAAAAGTCGCTTCTATGGAGGAAAGGGTTTAACCTGCAAAGCCTTTTTCCTAGTTGTTTCCTCTTTGAACCCTTTAATACATAGCATGTTTTCTAGGTTACCAGGCGTCTGGTCAGGTTTTAAACTGTTTGCGACGGATATAAATACATTTTTACACTCGCACCATTTAATTTCATTGAAAAATGACGTTTAATTCGTATTGACGTGATTTATCGAGAGGGCGGGGCTTGTGGATATCATGTGGAGAGCAGGCGGTGCTTATTGATCTGCTCTCCGCGAATCATTTGGTTGCGTTGCTTCCGTAATGCGGGTTATGGCTGTTCCTTTCAGGGTACACATTATTCGTGTTAACAACCTCTAATATGGATAAAACATACATGCATACTAATAAAATGTTCATTTAATATTAGAAATTACAGCAAATGTAATGTAAATATTAGAAATGAACTTAAATATGTCGTCGTTTAAGAAAAATGAATGACAGAAGATGATCTGCAAATTTACCATGAATCGTGGATTGTTCTTACAAGTATAACAAAATTCCTTCAAACCAAATGTTCAGTTTCTTTATCGTGTTTGTATACTTGGCACAGTCGCGTTTACTGGGAAACATATAGGATCTAGCATGAGTCGATGTATGAGACAAGCTGATCCCAACCGAGTCTAGACTTGAAATGTTATTTAGCGGGCCTTGGCGAGCTTAATAGCTTCTCTATTCTAGAAGAGGTTGAGATCAGCTTGTCTCATACATCGACGAGTGACAGATTCTGTTTCTCACATAACCAGGCAGAGATTGGATGTATTTTTACAGCAATATGCCTTTTTTAGAATCCCAGTGACGTATTAACGCAATTATAAATAGTGACGTTAGAGTGACGTCATCAGAGTGATCTCACACATGTTGGAGACAAGGATATTCGCGATCGTTGACCGCTATTGAAAACAAGAGTAGTTACAGTGGAGAATCTGTTATTCTTTCCCAATAAACGCGTTTACTCTAAAACTATTATTTGCAGTGTAAACAGTTTGGAGCCAGATCAGACGCCGGGTAACCCGGCGTCTGATCAGGCTCCAAACTGTTTGCCACCAAGATAAACAAGAATTATCAGAATTGTCCAAAAGTTGTTCTTTTCTACGTTTTAGTGTTTTACGTTTGCGTACGTTTGCGTTTAAACGGGAAAGAATAACAGATTCTCCACTGTATGTGAGAAAATAACATCTTCTCCACTACTGTAGCGCGTTCAGTTACCATTGTTTGCTGTTTAGGTTAGCAGTTTGTGCCCCGTGTGCAGTGTACAGAGTACAGTAGAGAAAACATTTTCTTTCCAAATAACCCCGGTTACGCTTAAACTATTATTTCCATAGCAAACAGTTTAGAGTCAGATCAGACACCGGGTAACCCGGCGTCTGATCAGGCTCCAGACTGTTTGCCACTCAAATTGAAACTGGTAGTCGGAATTGTCAAATGGTTGTCATTTTCTATATTTCTATATCGATAACTTGTTGTTGCTATTAAAAAGGATTTATACATCCACCCACTCGAAGTCATATTATGATGCATCCTCCCATGCCGTGCGGCTCTGGGACCCGTTTCAAAAAACTTCGTACGACAAATGTTGTCGTAAGTCAGATTATAAAAGTCTCAATTATTATTTATTTCTCCCTCTAATCCTGTCTTGTGACATCTTTTTGGAATCGTCTTGAAAAGAGATGTTAAAAAACAGGATTAGATAGAGAAATCAGAAATTAAATGTGTTTTAAAGTTTTGACTAACAACAACATTTGTCGTAAGAAGTTTTATGAAACGGGCCCCTGGTCAGCATTGGTTCACTTTCGGTGATACAGTGGAGAATCTGTTATTCTTTCCCAATAAACGCGTTTACGCTAAAACTATTATTTGCAGTGCAAACAGTTTGGAGCCAGATCAAACGCCGGGTAACCCGGCGTCTGATCAGGCTCCAAACTGTTTGCCACCAAGATAAATATGAAATATCAGAATTGTCCAAAAGTTGTTCTTTTCTACGTTTTAGCGCTTTGCGTTTGCGTACGTTTGCGTTTAAACGGGAAAGAATAACAGATTCTCCACTGTACAATCACTCAAAAAGCAATAAGTTTTTAATTATTTCAATGCCTTTCAAAGACAACTTTGCAAACAGTTTTGATCCTGAACAGACGCCGCGTAACGCGGTGTCTGATCAGGATCTAAACTGTTTGACACTGATATTCAAGTACTCTTTATTTTCTCAATTTGCATTAATTTACAAAAAAACATGAGAACATTCTCTCACGCACATTCAACAATTTAGGTCAGGCACATTTTTTATACTATTACATCAGTTTGTTTTATTTTCTTAACTATTAACTCGATTGAGTCTAATACTTTCGATAGGAGGAGATCAGCTTAAAGACATCTCCTGACCACCTTTTGATCATAACACCTTGCTAGACAATTTCCTTGCAAAAAGCATGGGTCTTGTGGACATGTAGGTAGCAAAGAACCATTGGAGCTTCCCATGTGAGACACGACCTTTATATTTGATAGTTTTGTTAGAAATAACCATTGAAAATCACATGAGTATAATCTGGACCTCACCAGGTAAACTGAGATTGTGTTTCACGTGATTTGGCAGTTACATTGACACCTCCAGAACAATGGGCTGGTGGTCCCTCAATGGACTGAGGAAAAGTCTTTAAAGGTACTATTTCGAAAACCCGAGGATATTGCGTAAGCTTCTTTGTTTGATACATTAAGTATCGGAAGAGGTTGGTTTATTGAAGAGAAATTAACTCGTGACTGTTCGCTGTTGCTTGTGAACTCATGTGGACGCCATATTGGAATTCCCGTTCGCATAGGCACACTACCTCTGAGGACGTTCGTGTCGTTGGTCATCGATATCGTGCAAACAGGTCGTTTTCGTTTAAATTGTTACGTTTGGAGGCCATCGATGGCCATCGATACGGTAACTGAACGCGCTGCAGTACACGTGGAATGGACTGGAGAAGTTGTTTTGAATGGAATTGACACTGTGTTTTCGAGAATGTCATTCATAGAAAATGGAATTATTTTGGTACTTTCTAAATAGCATCTGGATAATGTATAGGCCGGTTTTATTGACTTGGCAGGGCGGAGTTTCGATGCGGGCCATTGCATTTCAACTTTGGGGGCGGAAGCACGATCTTTTATTATCGGAATTTACCGTTGTCGTCTGCCGGTCTTTTCTCTCAAAATTACATACCAGTATTACTGGGCATTTTGACAAAAGGGATACAGTGCAGAAAACGTTATTCTTTCCGGTTTAAACGCAAACTTACGCAAACGCAAAGCACTAAAACGTTGAAAAGAACAACTTTTTAACAATTCTGATAATTCATGTTTATCTTGGTGGCAAACATTTTAGAGCCTGATCAGACGCCGGGTTACCCGGCGTCTGATCTGGCTCCAAACTGTTTGCACTGCAAATAATAGTTTTAGCGTAAACGCGTTTATTGGGAAAGAATAACGTTTTCTCCACTGTATAATGAAGAATGACAAACAGCTTGAATCCAGATCAGACGCCGCGTTACGCGGCGTCTGATCTGGATTCAAGCTATTTGCAAATGTAAACAAAGTCTAAATTTTCTCTCCTTTAACAACTCCCTCCGAACAACACACGCATTTTTGTCTCCCACATGATGTTATAGAGAGGGGGCACTGTAATACCTTTTCACGTGGATATGGATGCGCGTATAAATTGTGTTTCTCCATATTGAAAGTATCGGGCAATAATGATATAATTCGGAACTTTACCTATCATCCCTATAATCAAAAGTAAATTAGTTTATATTTGCCAAAGGTTAGCTCCGCCCTGCCAAGTCAATAAACCCGGTCTATACCGTTGACAGCCAGGTCAATATTTACAGTTGTCATTGTTTGTGCACGCTTTTCTCCTCTAGCGTACCAAGATTGTCTGGACGAGATACGTTCCGTCATTTTCACGGCCAAGATATGTCAATTACTGCATGGTCCGACCCTAGCTGCCTCACTTGTAAAGTCTAAAAGATTTATACCCAACAATGTAATATAGGCACGAACTAATGTGTTATGTAAGTAAATCATACAGTGACCTTGACAGGACTTTTGACTCTTGACAAAACGCACCGGCTTGTACCCATTGCCCCATAAATATGCCTTTTCATGCCTTTTGATAATTCCATCGCTAGACGTATGGAAAATAGTATCACGCTTTTAATTTGCTCTCACTTGACGTATGCACATGTTTTTATCCAATACCACATAACTATGCCCTTTTACACCTTTTATCATTCCTCAGTTAGAGAAAATAGTACCACGCATTTGATCTGCTCCCATTTGATAATTTGACACACGCACCAATTTTTACCCCTTGCCCAATAAATATGCCTTTTCACGCCTTTGATTATTCCTCCGCTAGAGAAAATACAAATGTAGTACCACGCTTTTGATCTGCTCCCACTAGACAAATGCACAGGTTTTACCCATTACCCAATAAATATGCCTTTTCACGCCTTTGATTTATTCCGCCACTAGGGAAAAGGTACCACTTTATTCAGGAATGAATGCGAGCAGTAAGAAATAGTTTCTACATCCTAGAAGGTGGATTCATTACGCAATCACGCAATCACATCCCTGAAACATTTAAAGGCCAAGATCACTTCCAAATTTAGACTAGTCTCTTAATGACTGTTTAGGGTTCCGTTTTGCAATATATTACAAAATAACAAACAGTGGTGATTCTGGTCATAATATACACCTTATGATCAGATTCTACACCGTTTTCATAGGACAAATGTACTCCTCATTGATACACTGTTTGTAAATGACGAGTTTATTGGGAAGGAATAACAATCATATTCTCCTTTGTTTTTGTCACAAACACGGTACATATATCTTGTAAACATAGCATGGCCCAACTGCCTAGTACATGAAGCTGTCTCAAAACTTCATAAACCGTGTCTCCACGAAAACAAATGAGATAATAAAACTGTAATTGGTTGTCATGACAATCTTCTCATCTTCCGTTGCCATGGTAACCGGTCCTTGACAACTGACCATGTCCGTATGTCAAGGGATTAGAGTGAACAGATTCGTCAACGTCTGGTTAGGTACAGGTTTAAGTGATATTATCGTTATTATACATGTTTTAAGCAGTCAAATATTAACCCCGGGACTGCAATTATGACGTAAATATGACGTAATAACATGCATCACAAAAAAAGCCCAATAAATCCCACAGCCATACCATCACCTTGTTATTTCTTCTTCTGCTTTTATTAAATTAATAAGATTTGGATTTTTGTAAGTTTTTGTTTTTACATGGACATAATTGCCAAACAGTTAGGGCCTGATCAGACGCCGCGTTACGCGGCGTCTGATGAGGCTCCAAACTGTTTGCAAATGATAAATATCTGCAGGGCTGGACAATGAAGCGGTCAACTAATTTTGACTTAGTGGACCTGTCCGTTTAAATGAAAGGCGCAATTTGTTCGGGTATATTGCGTACAAAAGAGAGAACGTCCCAATCACTATATATGATGTTTGACGGCCCATTTGACAGTTTATTTACAGTGGAGATGTTTTGCTTTCCCAGAGCTCCAGATAAGTGGGGGTCATTTCACAGGACTCCAGATAAGAGGGAGTAAACTGAACAAAACCAACATTTTCTCACTTATTTCAGCACCAAATCCTATGGTGTTACTTCTCATTAGAATCGTCTCGAAGAGACAATTCTAATGAGTTATAACACCATAGGGTTTAATTCAGAAATAAAGATTTAAGTTTTTGAAAAAAATCCCCTTATCTGGAGCACTGATTTCAGCATCAAATTCTATGTTGTAGCTACATATACGAATCGACCACAAGAGACGATTCCAATGAGTATTGACACCATAAGATTTATGCAAAAAGAAAGATTTAATTAATATATATATATATACTGCTCTTTTCTAATATTTCGACCTCTAAGGGCCTTTTTCAAAGAAAATCACGTCAAAACACACGTCATATTTTTGTTACATGCATTCAGCCATTGATTTTATGGCTGAATGCATGTAACAAAAATCTGAAGTGTGTTTTGACGTGATGTTCTTTGAAAAACGCCCTTAGAGGTCGAAATATTAGAAAAGAGCAGTATATTTAATTTAATTCCCTATCTGGAATATTGAAAAAATTATTGAAAGATTTTAGTTTTGTATATACATGTACTCTCCTTATCTGAAGCTCTTGGACCCCCCCCTTAAATGGATGACTAGTAAATTTAAAGGGGAAGTATAAAGTATAAACCTTTTCCCCACTCTAAATAAATTGTCCACTAGACAAGCAAATGGAACGAAACACAAGCGCAATACAGTGAAACCCCTCTAAACCGGACATGTGTGGGGACAACATAAAGGCCCGGTTTAGAAGGGTTTCCGGTTTAGAGGGGTTTTAACTCAAAGCTTGTTTCTAGTATGGAATATAGCTGATCACTTAAAGACGGTTGAAAGTTAAGCAGAATGCGCCTTCAGGCGCATTCTGATTTACTTTCAACTTGCTTTAAGCTATCATCTGCTAGAATATAGAAAATATTTCTGATGATACATATTCATGAATGTATTTTCTTCAGTGTATGAATATATCAAAGGCGTAAAAATGCATATATTGTCCAATTGGTTAGAATAAAGAAGGGTTGGAAACGGGACCAACGTTTTTTTCCGGTTTAGAGAGAATTCCGGTATTTAGAGGTTCCGTTTTAGGGGGGTTCACTGTACAATAAAATGTAGCAAGTGGATTGGTCTTGAAATTTTTCTCGACTCTTGAACTTAAACCGATGTCAGTCTAAGTAGTTTGGGGTCACGCCAGACGCTGAGAGTAAATTAAACAAATCCAACATACTTTCGCTCGTTTCAGCAGCAATTCATATAGTGCCACTAATCATTTGAATCTTCTCGGAGAGAAGAGTCTAATGAGTAGTGACGCCATTTGTTTAATGCAATAATAAAGATTTGAGGTTTTAAATTTTCTCCTTATCTGGAGCTCTGCGTTATTCTTTCTCGTAAAATGAAAACCTTAAGGCATTTTGCGAAAAAAACAAATGTAAACACAAATTATGTGGGGGTTTAAATTAAGGATTTATTCAAATCAAGGTGGCAAACAGTTTGAATCCTGATCAGATGCCGAGTTACGTAAATACACATAACTGTGTAACGTGTTTAGTTAGAATAAAATGCAATTTGGCCTAGTGCATAATTATGTATGTGTATAATACAGTGGAGAATGTGTTATTATTTCCCGTTTAAACGCAAACGTACGCAAACGCAAAACACTAAAATGTAGAAAATAACAACTTCTTGACAATTCTTCTGACTATTGATATTTAGCTGAGTGGCAAACAGTTTAAACCTGATCAGACGCCGGGTTACCCGGCGTCTGATCTGGCTCCAAACTGTTTGTATTGGAAATAATAGTTTGAGCGTAAACGCGTTTATTGGGAAAGAATAACGTTTTCTCCACTGTACTAAATCTTCCTTAAACAGTGGAGAAAACGTTATTCTTTCCTAATAAACCCGTTCATGATAAAACTACTATTTCAATTGCAAACAGATTTGGTACCAGATCAGACGCCGGGTAATCCGGCGTCTGATCCGGCTCCAAACTGTTTGCCACTCATGTTAAAGTATATGTATACAGCGGATAAGACGTTATTCATTCGCGTTTAAACGCACACGAAACGCAAACGCATTGCACTAAAACGTAGAAAAAACAACATTTAGACAATTCTGAATTTTGATTTAAATCTGAACCTGGACGGCAAACAGTTTAGAGCCTGCTATGTTTAGAGTCTGATCTGGCTCCAAACAGTTAATGCATTTGAAATAATATATTTAGCGTTAACGCGTTTATTGGGAAAGAATAACGTTTTCTCCACTGTATATAGTAGGTCAAATTGGACTCTTTCTTACTTAAGTATAATATATGAAAGTAAACGCGTATTGGGAGAGACTAACGTCTTCTAGTTTAAACATATTTATTTGCATAATAACATGTGCAAAGGGATTGGGCTACAAGTTATTACAACATTATCATTGGCCCTTTCCCTAGATATATACAAAACAGTGGCATAACATAATAAAGTAGAAAATACAATACATGTATAGTTACTTTGCTAGCATATCAATCGATGGCACATCCGGAGTGTTGTTTATACTCATTTACTTTAATACAAATTGTTTTTTTAACGATTTTCAAAACAAAAAAAAGTTGTAATCGGCTATATAGTCCTGGTACAGTACTGAACCTTATCAAATTAACAATTTTTGCGATTCGCTTGCAATTCGATGGCAATTCGCTTGCGATTCAAAATACTAACTTTACCCTCGGGTAAGTTTTCTTGAATGGTGTATCTCGCAAATGTTCGCAAATATGCATTTGTTAATGTGTTCGATTCCATTTGTGTCACAACCGCTTCGGAAAATTCGCTTAAAATATTCAAACGTAGGATTTGTTTTTTGAAGCGCCCAATTCGATCGCGATTCGATGGCAATTCGATGTCAATTCGCTTGCGATTATCAATTTAATTTAATAAGATTCAGTACTGTATCGATATAGTGTTTAGTAGGATAAGTATGATAAGTTTCAAATACTCTTTGGAGTACAAATTAATGGCAAAATAATGGTTTTAGAGTGTCATCGGTTAAACTAAAGCAAAGCAACATAAAATATATAAAAATAGCATAAACTTATTGTTGCGTCTTTTCCACTGTATGTATTAATTAATTAACATGTTCATAACGCACAGCCTCCATCAAGCATACAGTGGAGAAAACGTTATTCTTTCCCAATAAACGTGTTTACGCTAAAACTTTTTTTCCACTGCAAACAGTTTGGAACCTGATCAGACGCCGGGTAACCCGGCGTCTGATCAGGCTCCAAACTGTTTACCACTCAGATAAAAATGAAAAGTCAGAATTTGTCAAAAAAATGTCATTTTCTACACTTTATTGCAATGTTTTTGCGTTTTGTTTGCGTTTAAACTGGAAAGAATAACGTTTTTTTTCCCACTGTACGCAATATATATACTGTACAGTAGGTCAAATTGCACTTGTAATATATTTAGAGTAAACGCGTGTATTAGGAGAGACTAACGTCTTCTTCACTGTATGTACAGTAAAACCCCTCTAAACCGGACATGTGCGCGGACAACATACGTAAATGTCCGGTTTAGAAGGGTTTCCGGTTTAGATGGTTTTAATTCAAAGCTTGTTTCTAGTATGGAAGATAGCTGATCACTTAAAGCCGGTTGAAAGTAAAGCAGAATGCGCCTTACATTGTAAGGCGCATTCTGTTTTACTTTCAACCTGCTTTAAGCTATCTACTGCTAGAATATAGAAACTATTTCTGATGATACATAATCATGAATGTATTTTCTTCACTGTAGGAATAAATCAAAGGCGTAAAAAAGGCATATATTGTCAAAATGGTTAGAATAAAGAAGGGTTGGAAACGGGACCAACGTTTTTGTCTGGTTTAGAGAAAATTCCGGTATTTAGAGGTTCCGGTTTAGAGGGGTTTCACTGTATTAATTAATATGTTCATAACACACAGCCTCCATCATGCATAGTCTTTATATTAACCATTTTCGTGCTTAATTCTTATCATGCTATATTGTCGCTATATTCAAATATAGTCTGCTAAAAAACTAAAATAAATCATACTTTTAACACAAAAGAAAAGTTGAATGCGAGTGACAAACAGTTTGGATTGAGATCAGACGCCGCGTAACACGGCGTCTGATCTCAATCCAAACTGTTTGCAAATGTTAGACAAGTCGCGCTTAGCGTGACAAGTGTTAATTATCGTCTATTTTCAAACGTCTACAATATTTATAATTCTCAATTTAATCGTATTTCTGACGTATAACACATTTAGACGGTTGGCACACAGCGTGGTACCCGACCAGACGCCGAGCTATTGGCAGTCTGATCCGGATCCGGTCTGTTTAAAAGAAAATGCACTTAGCCAGAGTTAAGCGTGATATTGGTTAAAGTGCTGCATGAGCGCACGAGACAAGCGTGACAGCATCATCCATCTACGTGACAGGTTTGATAAATCTAACTCACGGAAAATCACCTTCTCGCCCCTACAACAATTCGATCCTAGTATATGGTTGCTTAAAGCAGGCTGAAAGTATCGCACACTGAGCTTAACCCTTTACCTAGAACTGAAGATATGTGACTACTTAAAGCAGGTTGAAAGTCAAGCAGAATGCGCCTTAAGGCGCATTCTGCTTTACTTTCAGCTTGCTTTAAGCTATCATGTGTTAGAATATAGAAAATATTCAATATAATATAATTATATTTATGACTGATTAAATTGGAACTAGTTTCTTCAGCGGCAGAATAAATCATTTTCGCTAAACGGCGCTTCAATGGGGAAAGGGTTATCCCTTTCCCCCATAGAAGCGACTTTTAGCGTATTTAATTTATTCCTCCGCTGAAGAAAATAGTTCCAGTTTATACCCTCATGAACAATTACCATAACAAATATTTTATATAGCCTAACAGATGGTAGTTTAAAGCAGGCTGAAAGTAAAGCAGACTGTGCCTTAAGGCACATTCTGCTTTACTTTCAACCTGCTTTAAGTGATCACCTGTCTTTAATATTATAAATAGGTTATTGGTTAAAGGGTAAGGGAAAGGTAACTGAGACTAAAACACAGAAGTAGAACAAAAATCAAACACGCCATCACACTATGTTGGTACAACTTACTTGAACGTGTAGAGAGCTTTATTTGTAAACAATATGTACATTTACTACTTTTTTCTTAAAAATGATTGAGGTCCAACTTATGGTAGTAGCTCAAACTATCGATGCTGTTATCGAGAATTTGTTTTTGTAATCGATAGTCGATTATTGTGACTTCAGCTATCGCGATACATCGATATTATCGGTTATCGTGCCACACCTACTTATAGGAGGTTTACTATTCATAGATGTGTAAATGTGTATATGCATGTTTTCGGTTTGTTACGGTATTACACATCCATTTTAGTAATATTATTGTCTTATTTTCATCATTGTTAAGATCGGTATTGCCATAATAATGTTTAAACAATATTTCAAACCCTGCTTGTATTTAAGATATCTTAAAAATACATGTAGCGTTATTGCAAAATTGGGCGTTAAACTATTCTATAAGTTGTAACCATTGACTGTATAGCAGATAACCCCTCTTAGCAACTGACATCCGAAAAAATGACCCAACTAGCGACATGTTATAAAAAAAATAATTGTGATATTATTTACATACACAGAAAAGTTCTTTGAAGTCGCCGCTTTTACGATATTAGGCCTAGCATGAAACACATACCTGTCCCCACTGACTGGTCGATTGTTTATTAATTGTTTACCCGGAGTATTTAGTTGTATCCACAGTTCGTTGTATCAGGTCAATTTTTAATAAAACTTAGTAAGAGATGGGGAATAAACTTGATTTTGTTATAGCCAATATTTCGTTATATCCAGTGTTCGAGGTATCAGGACAATATTGCCAAACGACAGCTATATATTGGGAAGGGAAATTTGTTTCGTTATACCCAAACATTCGTAATATCCGATTTCGTTATAAGCGAACGTCTCTGAATTTACCAATGTTTCCGCTGTTATAACCGGGCCAGTCCCTACTTTCTGACTACACTTTAAAGACATTTCCTGACCTACTTTCCATTCAATACTTTTGGGTCTTGTGCACACTGTGCCAATAACATAGAGCCCTTGAAGCGTCTCACGTGAGGTCCGACTTTTATATTTGATAGTTTAGCTAGAAATAACCATTGATCAACCTCTAGAGTATGAGTGTGTATGGGCCTCACCAGGTAAACTGAGATTGGTAAAGATTATGCTGCATGATTTTGCAGTTACTTTCATGCCTATCGAGAACAATGGTAGGGGTGGTAGTCCATCAAAGGACTGAGGAAATGGCTTTAAAATAACCACTTCAATGCCATTTTTCGTGTGTCTTCACTCCTATCCAATCATCTTGTCGTCATCTTCAATATTATTTTCTGCACTAGCATGATCAGGTTTAACCCTTTCCCTTATAGAAGCGACTTTTAGCGCATTCATTTTATTCATCCGCTGCAGAAAATAGTTCCAAATTATACCGTAATGAATATATGTCATATTTAATACTTTCCTTATTCTAGCAGTATATAGCTTAAAGCAGGCTAAAAGTAAAGCAGAATGCGCCTTAGGGCGCATTCTGCTTTACTTTTAGCCTGCTTTAAGTAGTCACATATCTTCAATACTAGAAATAATGCTATCAGGTAAAGGGTTAAACAATTATCGTCTTCTTTTATTTCGCAGATTAAAATTTATGTTTTTGGCTCACGAAACATTAAAACGAGTGCTCCCACACCCACAAAACCATTTCAAGGTTCAAGAGTTTAGAGTGTAAAGGGAGATCATCCCTCCTTCATAACGAGGATCTGCGCTTGTACATGTAGTTAACCTATTTTCCTTGTTTTCTTCAGTTATTGCACAGACGCACGCCGCTGTCCCAGTTTCGTTTCAAGGTGTGGATAAAAATGAGCCATCACCTGTACAGGGAACCAAACTAACCGCGGCGCCAATAGATGTTCCGGCTGGTGGCGCCCCGACAAATAAAGGCGGGGTTCAAGCCAGTTCTACGGAAGTGGGTGGAGTTCCCGTCGGTCAGTTCGCCACATTGGCACCAAAGGTACTGTTTTTATTTTTTATAAATTTTATATAATAAGGTACACAATTGCCACAGGGTTACTATGTCAAAGGTACAGATTTTAAACCATTTAGTGTAGAAAATTGCCCCTGGATTTTCCCGGATTTTCTCGAAATCTTTGAATTTTCCTCAATTTCTCAGGATCTACGGATTTTTTTCGAAATATTCGGATTCTATTGAAATCAGATATATTCTGTTATTTTGTGTACATCTATTGTTTTTATAAAGGTCACGACTGTGAAAAACGTTATACATTGTTTTGAAAAGTTGGTTTGAACACAAACACACACGAATAGCATGTTTGAACCCATTTTAATTCATAATACCATAAGAAATATTTTTCTCCCAGCAGATAGCAGCTTAATACAGGCTGAAGGTAAAGCAAAATGCTCCTTAGGCGCATTGTGCTTTACCTTCAACCTGCCTTAAGTGTTTAAGTGGTCACATGTCCTCAAAACATCCTATGGGGTAAAGGGATTAAGGTGCGATTCATAAAACCGCGCATGAAAATAGAGAAAAATGGAAATCATCTTAGGTTTTTTCTATGATCAACTTATGGCAGCCATGTTTTTCTATTCCAATTTTTCGACCTCTATGGGTATATATCAAGGAAAAGCATGTCAAAATACAAGTCACATATTTGTTTCATGCATTCAGCCATAATGCATAGAGGATAAATTTTATTGTGAACTGTTTGATCTTTTATCGAGATTTATACTGTAAAATTGCGAAATCTTCTAATTTGATATATAAAAGTTTAAAGCAAACGACGTCATTGTACTAAAGGAGTTAAAATGTCACTATTTTTAGACACCATATACAAATGTGGGCGGAGCTAAGCCATCAGAGGCGGGACAAACGTCACAGACCGCATCCGGCGAGACGTCCTTCACGCCTATTGGTCTGACCGGATCCGGAGGAACATGGGCTTCTGCCCTCGGATATGGTGAGGGAAATGTTTTTAACTTAACCCATATGCGGTGACGTCATCAATTTTAAACAATCGTCGTCTGCTTTTTTTCCTTAAATTTTGATTTTTGCTATTTTGACTGAAAAAATATTGAAATGAGTGTCAAACAGTTTGGATCCCGATCAGATGCCGCGTTACGCGGCGTCTGATCAGGATCCAAAGTGTTTGCAAAACACTGATGTGCTCGGGGTAAGGCAGTGAAGGGGTTAACAACCCATATTATGTGAACAAGTTTTATGATTTCCCGTTTAAAACTAAACGCAGTGCACTTAATTGAAGAAAATGACTATCTCTTGGAGGTCAGACTATTTATTTACCCAGCGTCTGATCTGGTTTCAAAATATTTGCTATGGAAATACACTGTAATAGTAATAGTGTAAACGCGTTCATTGGGGGAAGATAAACATATTCTCCACTGTACGCCTAATTACTGCAATAAACACTCCCTTTGACCTTGCTGTAAAACATGCATTTTAGATATACAACGCTCCTGCTCTACAACGACACCCAATAGGAGACAACCAATTGTGTGCGTTGTTCGGAGGGAGTCGTTCTTTGAGGGGAAATTGGCTTTTATTTGCAAACAGCTTGAATCCAAATCAGACGCCGCGTAACGCGGCGTCTGATTTGGATTCAAGCTGTTTGTCACTCGTCATTCAGTTTTTTCTGGCAAAATGTCAAATATGAATCTTTTAGATAAACAACAGACGACAATTTTAAGCAAACGATTGCAGCAGTGAAAATAGTGGACAAATATATCTCGTTTGGAGAACAGCGGCAAGCGTTGTTGTAAAGAGGGGGTGATTGTTCGGAGGGCCGTTGAATGGAGGGAACACTGTAGCAGAGGGATCTAAAGAGACTATAATTGTTTATCCATACAGTACACAGTCTTAAGAATTTTTCAAATAGCAAAATTGCAGACCCTAATCAGTGTCTATAATATAACCTCGTGTCAATTTTTCTGGACAATGTGCATTCTTGGGTTGACCCATCTCCTCATTAAATGCCTTTTTACGCCTTTGATTTATTCTCCCACAGAAGAAATAAGTTCAAATTTATACAGTCATAAATATGTAGCAATTTGGTCCATATTCTAGCAGATTATATCTAAAAGCAGGTTGAAATTAAAACAGAATGCGCATTAAGGTGCATTCTGTTTTACTTTCAACCTGCTTTTAGTGATAACCTGCCATCAATTTTAGAAACCTGCCATGGGGTAATGGGTTAAATATGAGCTGCGTATATCGATTCATTTCATCCATTACGTTATAGATAAAACAATAGTGATCATCATCATTATCATTTTTATGGTAGTCTAAATTATCACTATCATTGTGAACGTTTTGATTTAAATATTTTAGCTCCGAAGGGGTGGCAGTCAGGTCAATCTCAGGAACCAAATACCCAGAGTGCAATAGGCTGGAATAGCCAAGCCCCGCCCACAAGCAATCCACAAACTCCTCCCATTGCAACCTCACCACTAGCAGGTAAACTTTTCATTGGTTTTTAAAAAAATGCATATTGCGTAATAATCTTGTATACCATTAGGGCCACTGAAAACGTTATTCTTTCAAAAGGAAATCAGTTTTGGCCTACAATGTGTCCATTTGCAAACCGTTTGGAGCCGGATCAGACGCCGGGTAACCGGCGTCTGATCTGACTCCAAACTGTCTGCCACTCAGATAAGAGACTATACATATTTTCCGGACGTAAAATGGTTTGATGCTTGATTGAAATATATCGCTGTAAATGTGTTCAAACTATAATTTGTCCACATGTACACAGTATTGCCGTGCTTTTTCAGTTTGTTTTGTTAGGATACAATAACGTTTTCGCCACAGTGGCTCTATTAAAACCTTAATACACTTACCAATTATACACTCTGTGGCTCATTCCATAAAACTTTGTACGACAGTTGTTGTCGTAAGTCAGATTATAAAAGACTCAATTGTTATTGATGTCTTAATCTAATCCTGTCTTATGACATCACCTTAGAATTGTCTTGAAAAGACGATTCAAAGGAGATGCCACAAGACCGAATTAGATAGAGAAATCAGAAATGTATTTAAAAGTTACGACCGTTTTGTCGTACGACGTATTATGTCACGGACCCCTGTTGAATTGACGCATGTACAAAATGTATTAATGTATCATTAACTTAACATTTCATCATTTATCCCATTGCCTATTTCTAGTTTTGAACACAGGTGACCGTTTAAAGCGGGTTGAAAGTAAAGTAGAATGCGCCTTAATGCACATTCTGCTTTTATATCAGCATGCTTTAAGTCATCACCTGCTAGGATATAGAAAATATTTCTTTTGGTTCAAGATTATTACTATAAATTGGAACTATTTTCTTCAGAGGAATAAATCAAATGTTTTAAAACCGTATATTTATGGAGTAATGTAGGTGCCGTGTGCCAAACTATCAGATGCCATGGCCAATGGTAGAACGTGTTTTGACCGAAAATGACCAACAAAGGGCTCGAGAATTAACATAGCCTTCAGTACATCCCAAAATAGCATCAATTAACTAACCCTCCCAAAATATTGGCATACTCCGATGTAAATTTCGCATTCTAAGGGATCAAATAACCTCTTCATTGCCCTATTACGCCGAGTGTAATAGTTATTTGCAAACAGTTTAGATGCTGATCAGACGCCGCGTAACGCGGCGTCCGATCAGCATCCCAACTGTTTGACACTCTTTTTAATATTTCATAAGTCAAATAGATCTACCTTAAATTTTGATTAAAAAATAAAAGCAGACGATGATTATTTGAAATTGATTACGTCATGGTATTGAATGATGACGTCATTGCAGTGAAGGGGTTGATGCATGCTTGTTTTCAGCATTGCATGAGATTTACCATCATATATGTGTATATTCTTGATATAAGAGTCTATTAATGTATAAGCAATGAAGCGCTAAACATGTATCTCTGCATGATTCGTAATGTATTCATTTGAGTGAGCCAGAGTAAGAGTAAGTGAGAGAGGTAGCGGTAGTGGTATACAGATAGAGAGAGAGTAAGAGTGAGAGAGCGAGAGCGAGAGAGAGAGAGAGAGACGGAGAGAGAAAGAGAGAGAGAAAGAGAGAGAGGACATACTGATACAGACAGAGAAAAAAATATACAGACAGAGATATAGAGATAACATGATAGAGACAGAGACATGTGGACAGAGAGAGAGAAAGAAAGAAAGATAGAGTGCAATGGGTTAGTGCTATGCATATAATGTTATATTGCTTTTTCTATTATCAAAAATCAATTCTTCTTTTACGAGGTTGACACATTCGTTCCTGTTGCTTGAAATGGACAACTCTAATTTCCAATTAAGTGTAGTCCATTTTTCGAATAAGGGTTGCTATTTTTATAATAAAATTGAAAAATATCGACCAGTACACACCCTGACCAAAAGGCTGCCTCCGTAGCTCTCTGGACCGGGTTTACGCTGTTTGCAAAGGACAAATATACAGCGGAGAAAACGTTCTTCTTTCTCGTTTAAACGAAAACGCATTGCAGTAAAACCGAGACAATGATACTTTTTTGATAATTCTGACTATTCATTTTAATCTGAGTGGCAAACAGTTTGGAGCCTGATCAGACGCCGGGTAAGCCGGCGTCTGATCAGGTTCCAAACTGTTTGCAATGGAAATAATAGTTTTAGCGTAAACACTTTTACTGGGAAAGAATAACGTTTTTATATGTACACTGTTTATAAAGAATTAGTGCACGAAAGAGAAGACCAAATCCACTGCTAGCTTATCTTTTATAGTAAAACATGTGTTAACTTTAAATTCGAAGAATAACGAGGAACATTTTGAGAAACACAAGGATACATACAGTGGAGAATCTGTTATTCTGACGTCATTAGTGACGTCATACAGTGGATAATCTGTTATTCTTTCCCGTTTAAAAGCAAACGTACGCAAACGCAAAGCACTAAAACGTAGAAAAGAACAACTTTTAGACAATTCTGATAATTCATGTTTAATTTGGTGGCAAACAGTTTGGAGCCTGATCAGACGCCGGGTTACCCGGCGTCTGATCTGGCTTCAAACTGCTTGTACAGTATTGGAAATAATAGTTTTAGCGTAAACGCGTTTATTGGGAAAGAATAACACATTCTCCACTGTATGTATATAGAAATGTATGAGGCCACATGTCCTTGTGGTTCTCAACATTTGCTATCGGACAAATGCTCTGGTTTCGTCAAAAATGCATGCCGATCTATAGATGAACATTAATATGAATCGTTATATATATGCTCTGGCTGAAATAAAAATGCATGCCGACCTGCAGATGAATATTTACACCTTGTTATGATGGAAATTGACATACTTATGCTCTGGTTGCGACAAATTGCATGCCGATTTATAGACGACAACTTACAACTAATTTTGAGGGAGCCTGATGGAATGTTGCACGGTAAGTGGTTATTTATACATATTATTTCGTTTAATTCATACTTTCTTGTTTTTGTATTTCGTTTTACTAACAAGTTTATATCACTCGAAACTTAGTTAATTTCTTTAATCAACACAAACCATAACTACATGTACAATAACAAGTAGTAATGTCGACAAACAAAAGTCACCATAACAGCAGCAGAAATAGATGTTTCGTAAGGCAACAGCCGCCGTAGCAACAACCACAAATGCAAATGTCGTAGAACAACCACCATAACAATAACTACTGTCTACATGTACTAGTATTTTCCTAAAAAAATAGTCACTATAACAACAACCTCCGTAACAACAACCGCCATAACAACAACCACTAATAGTAGTTTCCTAAACCAATAGTCACTATAACAACAATCACCATAACAACCACAACCGCCACAACAACAACCGCCATAACAACAACCACTAATAGTAATTTCCTAAACCAATAGTCAACAACCACCATAACAATAACTACATGTAACAACAGCCGCCGTAACAGCAGCCACAAAAAGTTATTTCGTAAACCAACAACCAACAGTAATATCCGAAGACAGATCAAAATAATAGTTGAAAAAAAAAACCACCAAAAATAGTATACAGAGTTGATGGCATATTGTGTATAAAAGGAAGGTAATTAGATTACCCATATGTATACAGTAAACCACTCTTATACAGTCCGCAACCCCAATCAGTCAGATACGACAACAGCGCCTAGCTAAGACATACAGTGCATAGCAACAGACTGGTACATGTAGCTAAACAAATCAATAAAATTGCTTCACCACCAACTATTTTATATACACTGGATGTCCTAACTCTGCGTACTGACCAGTGGGCATTTTTATCCAACCAATTATAGCTATTATGACAAGTTTGACAAGTTTATTTCCATTTCTTCTAATAGGTCATAGACTCATGAGGAATGATCAAACATGTATACATTATATATTATGTAGGCTGCCTGTTATGGGGTTTCACGCATATGCTACATGCATTATGCACCGTGTGTCTTAGCTAGGCGCTGCTGTCGTATCTGCCTGATTGGGGTAGTGGGCTGTATAAGAGTGGTTTACTGCATACATAGGAGTTATCTAATTACCTTCAAAACATAGTAAACAACAATAAAACCACCACCATTCAAAACTTTTACATATAACTAGCGTCTAAAATATAAAGCATTTAGATCTACAACAAGAAAAGAAAAGCCCTATAGCCATACCACCACCAAGATCAGCATCCAAAACTATTGTCGTAAAACTAACAACAAGTAATAAAGACAAAAACTAGTGTCGTAAAACAACAACAAATAATAAATACAAAAACTAGTGTCACATTGTACAGTGGCTCTCTCTCTACAACGACACCCAATGAGATACAAACATTGTGTGTTTTGTTCGGATGGAGTCGTTATAGGGAGAGATACTTAAGACTTACCTTACATTTGCAAACAGCTTGAATCCAAATCAGACGCCGCGTAACGCGGCGTCTGATCTGGATTCAAACTGTTTGTCAGTCGTCATGATATTTATTCTATCAAAATGTCTAGTTATATGTACATTTGAGAAAAACAGCAGACGACAAATTTAAGCAGACAGTTTGCCAGCCATGATAAATATTGGACATAAATGTGTTGGTTTGGGAACAGCGGCATATCTCGTTGTAAAGAGGGAGTCGTTATTGAGAGGACCGTTGTAGGGCGGAAGCACTGTTTACTATAAAACTCCCGCGCACAAGTCTCACGGTCGTATTTGACAAGTTTCGTACGGTCTATGACAGTTACTGTTTTGTTATAATTATTACAATTAGACTTAGTAGTAATCTCCACTTAAAGCAGACACATATGTCATTACACTGGCAGGCTGATGTTTTAACCAGGTCAAAAGTAATGCAGAAAGCTCCTACAGGAGCTTTCTGCATTGTATTTAGCCCTGCAAAACGCAATAAAACGTCTCTAAAGGCCATCATGGTTCAATGTTATGTGGTTGATTTTTACAAGTCTACTTAACATTATTACTAGGATAAATATGTGTAAACAGACTGAAAAAACAACCATGGCAACGCATGATATATTTCATGAATAAATAAGCATGTAGGATAAACAAAATGTCCGTTTTTATATTCAAAGTACTTATACAGTGATACCTTCGAAAACCGGAATATTCAGGACAGCTTTGCTTCTGATGAGATATCGAGCAAAGCCTACTAATTATGATCAAATCTTTGTGCAAATCACCAGCAAATCACCAGAGTATTAAATTAAACAACCCCTTTTTAGAAACGTTACTATACACGTACGTCAATGTTGAAGTTTTGGTCAAACTCATTAAAAACGATACAAAAAGGCCCGCACCCCAACACACACTGCATTTCACATCTAACCCTAAATGTCACATGCGAGAGCAGAAAAGGTCAATAACTTTGTTTTATTTTGACACTTATTCAACCACATTTTAAAGAACAAACATTTTTTCAAAGCTTCAAATTCAGTATACGTTTTGCCATACCTTAATTCACCGGCGGACATGGTCCAGTGGTAGCACTCTGGACTACTACGATGCAAGGGATCGTGAGTTCGATCCCCCGCCGGACCAAGTCCTTCGCATGAGACTTTATAAAAACCGAGGTCCGATGTATCAGTGCTTTACGCTGGGCAACCATAGAACTCTGTGTGCACGCCCCACTCTCTCTGGGATCTCTAATTAGCCCAAATTTGACAGAAACGGACGAATACAATTTGACATATTTTAACATGTACATGTCTCTGTAATATGTATGGTTGAACTGCTATCATATATTACACGTATGTATATCAAATGCATGAGGTAACATTAATAATACTATATACATGTATGCATGTGCATTATTTCAGTGTATCTACTTTATTGGAATAGCTAAAATTATTAACTCACGAGTTTATGAAATGATGAGATGAAACTGTTTAACGAATACATGCTTAGATATCAGAATGAACCCCGTTTGTTTCATTATAAATCTACAAGGGTGATCTCATTCCATTCATTACATGATATTGAAATGAACTCTCCCATTATACTTACAGGAATATTTCATTATAAATATGCAAGGACTATCTTAACCCTTTCACTGCCATCTTTTTCGTGATTTTTTTTACCCCTCCACCGTTTCATTGTCGTCTGCTTCAATTCTGTTGTTTGCAAGATCGTTTTAAAGTAAGATTCAATGAAATAAGACTTCAGAAATATCGATACGATTGTCAAACTGTTTGGATACTGATCAGACGCCGCGTTAGGCGTCATTGAGAGTGAAAGGCTTAATATTTATGTCTAGTTATTGCAACTAACTATCCGTATAATTGTGCAGTGGAGAATACGTTATTTTCCCCCAATAAACGCGTGCACGCTATATTTTAGCAAACAGTCGGGTAACGATCAGATTCCAAAATGTTTGCCACTCAGAAAATTAAAAAGAAATAGCTAGAGTTGTCAAAATTTGATATTTTCTACGTTTTATTGCAATTGCGTTTGCGTTTCGTTTGCATTTAAACAGGACATAATAACGTTCTCCACTGTATCTAAAACGACAAACGAAACTATTTGATACCAGTTCTAGTTTAGAAGTACAATGCTCACTCTCTACAACAACACTCAACGGGAGAAAAAGAGTGTGTGTGTGTTGTTCTGAGGGAGATGATATAGGGAAGGAAAGTTCATATCCTTGGAGTGCTTAGCATGGCTTAGTTTACATTTGCATACAAATTGAACACAGACCAGACGCCGCGTATTGCGGCGTCTGGTCTGAGTTCGAACTGTATGTCACTCGTTTTAATATTTCTTCAGTCAAAATGTCCAATTCGAAATTCTGTGGAGAAAGTCAAACAACAATTGAAGCCTACGCTATTGCAATAGTGACATTGTTAGACATAAATATCTCGTTTAGGGATCAGCGGCAATCATTTGGGTATAGAGGGAACCTTTGTTCGGAGGGCCGTTATAGGGAGGGAGCACTGTATTTACCTAATCCCAGCTGACTGTGTTCAGTTTTGCTTAAAACAGGTTGAAGATAAATCAGAATGCTCCTTTAGTATCAGTCTGCTTTATGTTCAGCCTTCTGTAAGGTACCATCTTCTAAGATATATAAAATATTTCCTATGGTGAATATTCAATGCTGTATATGTAGGTGGACATATTATCTTTAGTTGAGGAATATTTTAGGCATTTAACCCTTTACCTGATAGCATTGTTTTAGTATTGAAGATATGTGACTACTTAAAGCAGGTTGAAAGTAAAGCAGAATGCGCCCTAAGGCGCATTCTGCTTTACTTTCAGCCTGCTTTAAGCTATTAACTGCTAGAATAAGGAAAGTATTAAATATGACACATATTCATTACGGTATAATTTGGAACTATTTTCTTCAGCGGATGAATAAAATGAATGTGCTAAAAGTCGCTTCTATAAGGGAAAGGGTTAAATACGTATCTATGGAGTACATATGGGAATGGGTTAACCCCTTCACTGCCTTACCCCGAGTACACTAGTAATTTGAAAACAGTTTGGACCCTGATCAGACACCGCGTAACGCGGCGTCTGATCCGGATACAAACTGTTTTACACTCATTTCAATATTTCATAAGTCAAAACAACTAAATATTTAATTTTAGAAATAAAAGCAGACGACAATTGTTTAAAATTGATGACGTCATGGCAGCGAATGGGTTAATTCAGTTAATTAGTATCCGGTCAGTATCAAACATCTTTGCCACTACTATCGATACAGTAGAACCTCTCTATTACGACCACTAAAATGTGTCAAATATTAGTTTTTTAAGACAGGTGACTGCTTAAAGCAATGTGAAAGTGAAACAGAAAGCTCCTACAGGAGCTTTCTGTTTCACTTTCACATTGCTTTAAGCTGTCACCTGTCTTTCACACAGACACTTAGCCTTCTTTTTAGTGGTCGTAATAGAGAGGGTCTACTGTAATATGTTTAGGCCAATATTAAAACATGAAACCCCCGTCACTGCCTTTACAAGAGTACAATGGATCTTTTCAAACATTTTACATTTTGATCAGACGCCGCGTAACGCCGTGTCTCATCATGTTCCAAACTGTTTGACACTCTATTCAATATTTTTAGTTAATCTACATGAACCTCAACTTTAAATTTTTAAAGAGACGTTAATCTTTCATTTCAACCCTTTTCCTAAGTATTGTTAGTTTACGTTAGCATATATGATTGTAATCATTTGTACTTCTGGAAAAAAATATTTTTAAACTAAATTTTAGAAGAAAGAAAAACAGACGATGATTGCTTAATTATGTCACGGCAGTAAAGGGGTTGAATTCTTTAACAACATTTGAATTACCAAAATTATTATATCGTTTTTCTAGGCGGTCTTGGAGGCGGAGCTGGACTACTAGGCGGTCTTATGGGTGGAGATATGGGCGGGTTATTCGGGGGAATGGGCGGAGCCGGCGAAGCGGGGATGCTTGGAGGTTTAGGAATAGGAGGAGCAGCAGGTTTATTCGGAGGAGGCGGAGAGGGCCTTTTGGGCGGAATGGGGATGGGCATGGGAGGAATGGAAGGAATGGGAGGAATGGGCGGACTGGCAGGCTTGCTTGGAGGAGCTGGAGGACTTTTAGGCGGTTCAGAGGGACTTTTGGGAGGGATGGGCGGTGGCCTATTAGGGGGAAGACCGAGATCAGCAAGTGGCGGTATGGGCAGCCGTAGCGGTAGACAAGGCGACATGTTAAGAAATATGTTATTGATGCAAATGATGGCAGGAGGAGACGCCCCGGACCCGCCAGCTAATGCGGCTGGACGGCGGGGCGTACCGAGAAGGAGGTCTGCAATGGATCAGTTAATGCGACTAGAACAAATCAATGCATTAAGACAGCAGCAGATTGACAGGGCAATGAGAAATAGAATGAGACCGGAAAACCAGAGAGGAGGTCCAGATGCCTATCAACCAAGGTCTGAACAATTTGGATCACCGAGATCATTCGGCGGTGGGTGGAGTCAGCAGTATCCCGGTAGACAAGATCGTCGCCAAAATGGTCCTTCTGGAGAAATGCCTCCTATAAATAGACAGAGACAATCACCGATGAATCGTGGACCAATGTCTAGCCAAGACCCTTCGCAGATCCCCGCCTTTGGTCTGAATCGCGGTCCTTTGTCTAGCCAAGAGCCATCGCAGATCCCCGCCTTTGGGCATAATCGTGGACCTTTATCTAGCCAAGATCCATCGCAGATCCCCGCCTTTGGGCATAATCGTGAACCTTTGTCTAGCCAAGAGCAATCGCACATCCCCGCTTTTGGGCATAACCGTGGACCTTTATCTAGCCAAGAGCCATCGCAGATCCCCGCATTTGGCCAAAGCTTGAACACTAGGCATCAGATTAGAAGAGCTATACTGGCTTCCGATCCTGCTCCAGCAGATCTTCCTCCTACTGAGCTACCGCCAATTCAGTCTACACCTTCTCGACCGAACACAATGGCACCAAGGGCGTTAGTTCCAGGAAGACCTGTACGACCAACAAGACCACAACGACCAGCAAGACCGGCAGTACAAGGTCAACGAGGAGCGAACCATGTACCTCGAAACATGAGAGAACTCATGGCCGATCCCAGATTCCAAAGACAGATACGCCTGCGATCTCAGCCAACACCCATCGCTAATTCTGCCGATGTCCGAGCCGACAGGGCCGACAGGATGGCGGATTACATGGATAATCTTCAGGCAATGAATCCTATGATGAGAATGATGATGGGTGGTGGCAGAGGAATGCCCGGGTTAGGAGGTATGCCGGGAATGCCGGGAATGGCTGGACTTCCGGGAATGGCTGGACTTCCGGGAATGACTGGACTTCCGGGAATGGCTGGACTTCCGGGAATGACTGGACTTCCGGGAATGACAGGTATTCCTGGAATGCCCGGACTTCCGGCAATGTCAGGACTTCCAGGTTTATCTGGTTTAGGTGAGGGCATGATGGGGTTAAGTGGTCTTCTAGGTCAAGGAACACAAGGATTAGGTGGTCAATCTCTAGGAGCTAGAAGCGGAGTTGGAAGTGGGGTCGGAAGCGGAACTGGAGGCGGAGTTGGAGGCGGATCTAGAGGCGGAGTTCGAGGCGGAGTTACAAATGGGGCAACAATCATGACTACAGGCGCGTCACGTGCAGCTGCTGCTGCTTCTTCGAGAGGATCGAGGGGCGCCTAAACACGTGTCTAATACGAAGGTTTGAAGAAAATACCCCCAAAAAGGCAAACAGGCGATAATGACAAATATACATTATTTTATGACGTCATGGAACCTATGAAATTAGCATACACAAACTGTTTGTTTGATTAGTTTGAAAGATGCTGGTATATAAGAGAATACGTTTGATTGGAGTATCGTATGACAGAGTACTGAGAACTGTTCAAAACACAGCACAAGCAAAACTCCACAAACAACCCCGAAAAATTGTACCGATCCTCCTCTGACCGACAGTTGTCGAGAATGGCCGATTGCTCTCCGTAGAGTACCGATATTGATCATCATTGTCCGATTTTATTAGTGGTCAACAACCTTAAGCCTAGTAAACATTCGACTATTTGAGGTTGTTTACTGGAAACTTACAAACAGTTTAGCTTCTGTTTGTATACTGACAGTGTTCTTTTCACAATTACACCCGGACTCAACGAACTCGTCCATAAGATCAACGGGTTGAATGCTGAATACTGTAAAACCGATTTTATTCGCGAGAATATAATTTTCGCGTTAATTCGCGAATGTCTCTAGTTTTGAAAAAGGTGACATTTTAAAGCAGGTTGAAAGTAAAGCAGAATGTGCCTTAAGGCACATTCTGCTTTACTTTCAACCTGCTTTACGCTACCACCTGCTAGAAATATTGCATGCATTCGCGAATTAATACAAAATCGCATTACGCGAAATATTCATAAAGCGAAAAATACATGTTTTACAGTATGCAATTGGAATGTTCACTTGTTTCCCCGGTCCTTCTAAAGACCCCAAAACCTCCCCAAACCACTTTTAAAAATAGATTTTCGATATTCTAGCAGATGGTAGCTTAAGGCATGCTGAAAGTTAAGCAGAATGCGCATTAAGGCGCATTTTGCTATACTTTCAACCTGCTTTTAGTGGATACATGTCTTCAAAACAAGACACAGGCTATTGGGAAATGGGTTAATATTAGTAGTAACTGAATATAGCTGTCTAAAGTGTTGTACGAGTTGCTCCCCTCGAAATGAAAAACATCGTAATTTAATTTTAAAGTATCATTCTTGTCATTGTTTTCGCCTTTATTTGACATTTTAAAGCTTTGTATGATTAGATTTTAAGGAATTGAAGTAGTTTAGGTTGTTTTGCGACTTGGAAAAGTTTGGAGTTGTTTGGTGAGGTTTGGGGTCTTTAAACGGACCCCTTGTTTCTGTAAAGGGCAACATTTTGTTAACTACAGTACTGAACTTTATTAAATTAAATTGATAATCGCAAGCGAATTGCCATCGAATCGGGTGCTTCAAAAGGCAAATCTTACGCTTGAATATTTTAACGCGATTTTTCCGAAGCGGTTGTGACAAAAATGGAATCGAAAAAATTAACGAAGGCATATTTGCCAATATTTGTGAGATACACCATTCAGGCAAATTTACCCAAGGGTAAAGTTACTATTTTGAATCGCAAGCGAATTGCCATCGAATTGCAAGCGAATTGCAAAAATTGTTAATTTAATAAGGTTCAGTACCAGTAAGGATTGGGAAACACTCATTTGATATACAATACGTCACTGTCATGACGTCATCAATTTTAAACAATTTTCGTCTGCTTTTATTTCTCAAAATAAATATCTAGTTACAGTAAAACCTCGCTATTACGACCACTAAAACGAAGGCTAATTGATTGTTTAATAGACAGGTGACAGCTTAAAGCAAGATGACCGTGAAGCAGAAAGCTCCTAAAGGAGCTTTCTGTTTCACTGTCACCTTGCTTTAAGCGGTCACCTATCGTAAACACCCTAATAATTAATATAATTTAGTGGTCGTAATAGAGAGGTTTTACTGTATTTTGACTCATTTGATATACAATACGATGAAGGAGACTTCATTATATCCCGGTTTCATTATCTACTTAACCCCTTCACTGTCATGACGTCATCAATTTTGAACAATTTTCGTCTGCTTTTAGTTGACTTATGAAATATTATAATGAGTGTAAAACAGTTTGTATTCTGATCCGACGCCGCGTTACGCGGCGTCTGATCAGGATCCAAACTGTTTACAAAAATTTGTTTTGCTCGGGGTAAGGCAGTGAAGGGGTTAAGGCATTAAACGTTAGAATCAATGACTGAAATAAATTGCAAACGAGTATCAAACAGTTTCGATCCAGAGCATACGCCACTTTACGCGGCGCCTGATCAGGATCCAGAATGGTTTAAAAGCTACTTTTGACGTCACGGGTTAAAGTTACAAAAATAAAAGAATAATGTTTTAGACTATTTCCATTTCATTCGTTATTAATACAGTGGTTATACGTTATTCGTTTTCTTAAACGGTTACATTCTGACAATGTTCATGTAATCACTAATGTGCAGTGCAAACCCTTTGGATCCAGATCCGACGCCGAGTTACCCTGCGCTCGATCTAGCTACAAAACGGTTTGCCGGAAAGATGCAAGTCGACTTGTCTGTCGAAATATTTCAGTTTCTACACTGTTTTACTTTGCGTTTACTTTATGCTTTGTTTAACGGGAAAACACAATTGTATTTAACACATTTGTTACGTCATTAATGACGTCATATATAAAGATGAATAACGTGTTCGCCTCTGTATGTTTGTATATAACTAATTGTGTTTGTATCCAAATACTATTCACTGTTACATGTAAAAATAAAGTATTAAAGAAAACAAAATGAAAAAAACCCTGTTTCTAGTTCTTTTATCACTGATTCGCCATATCGTTATTTCGCTATATCATTATTAAGCTATATTATAATTCGCTATATTTATTATTTCGCTATGCCATTATTTTGCCCAATCATTGATTCACTATACAGTGAAACCCCTCTAAATCGGAAATGCGTGGGGACAACAACCATGTCCGGTTTAGAGGGGTTTCCAGTTTAGAGGGCTTTAACCTATTACCAAATAGCTTGTTTCTAGTATGGAAGATAGCTGACCTATATCTGTTTACTGTATCGATTATTCGTTATATGAAGGGTTCATTATATCCTTGATTTGCTATATCATTGATTCGTTAAACCAATCATTTGTTATATAACCGGTTAATTGTGTTAATGGTTCGTTATATGAAATGTTCATTAGATCATTGATTTGCTTTATTATTGATTCGTTACATCATTAATTTGTTATATCATTTGTTTCACAATATCAATAGTTTGTTATGCGGTTTGGTCAATTATATCATTGGTTCGCAATATCAATGGTACGCTTATCGCTATATTATTGGATCATTAAACCATTCGTTTGTTATATTAAAGTTGTGTTGTATCATTCGTTCATTTTAAGAAAGGAACTGATTTTTTCGGCGTTCAAGCGAAATGAACCACAGAAAATTATCGGCAAATTACCATGAATCGCGCTTGTTCATTTCTTATATTTACAATATATTTGCTGTAATTTCTAACATTAAATAAACATTTTGTTAGTACGCATGTATATTTAATCCACATTAGAGGTAGATAACACGAATAATGTGTACCCTGTAAGGAACAGACATGACTGATTTACTGAAGCTGTGTACATTCGAAAGCAGAAAAATAAGTTCCATTGTTTACATTCTAAGTCAACAACTTGACCGTTTGGCGCGAAAATGCCGAATTTTCACGTCATTGGAAGTGACGTCATTTAAAGTAGGATAAATATGTCGGTTTTTTCTTTGTCATAAAGAAACGCAGATAGCCGCTGTTTATAAGGTATATTCTTATGTCAATATTCTTGCAATTTGTCTCATTAATAAAGAAGAATATTAGTCGGGAATCATGGTTTCCACTAGTAGGAAGGCATAGATCGGTTAAGAAATATTTTTTAAAAATCCGCCAAATGTTTGCTGTCCAAAGATCCAAAGATTAATTCGCAAATGAAAACTGCATATGCTCCGCCTCCTCTTCGAAACCTTTCCACAATTCCCGCCCTCTCAAAAAAAGGTGTTTATACGAAATGAACAGCATTTTTGTCAATGGCATTGAATGAGGCGATTGTAAATATCATAAGTTGACTATGTACGGCAAAAGGAGGAACGACTAAACCAGCATATCCATCAGTGTTTTTCTTCTGATCTGGTCGATTAACCAATTCCCCTATTAATACGCCTTTTTTACGCCATTAATTTATTCTTCTACTGAAGAAAATAGTTCCAATTTATAAAGTCATGAATTATTACCATAAGAATAAATTTCTATTTTCTCTCAGATAGTAGCTTAAAGCAAGTTGAAAGAAATGCAGAAAGCGTCTGAAGGCGCATTCTGCTTTTCTTTCAACCTGCTTTAAGTGGTCAACTATTTTCAGTTCTAGAAACATGCAACCCTTTCCCTAATAGGAGCGCCTTTTAGCACATTTAGTTTGTTCTCCCGCTGAAGAAAATAGTTCCAATTTTTAGTCTTGAATATATATTATTAGAAATATTTGCTTTATTTTAGCAAATAGTGGCTTCAAGCGAGGCTGTAAGTAAAGCAGAAGGCGCCGAAAGGTGCATTCTGCTTTACTTTCAACCTGCTTTATGTAGTTGGCTATTTTCAAAACTAGAAACAGGATATGAGGTAAAGGATTATGGTCGAGTTATGTTTAGATTGGAATACTTAAAATAATTAAATGGGGTGATCATCGTACTCAATGATTTCCGTACGGCCAGATAGGGATACAAAAAGCTGTATTTACTGTGATTATCTCAAGTAAGACAGTTTAAGAATATATATCCGATGTTACCCTGTTACCGATTTACCATTATAAACTATTCTGTTCTAAAAATAACTCGGTGAGGTCAGAAAAATCGGGTAATACTTTTACCACTACACGCAAGTGAATACATGCCTAAATTAAACATCTTACTTTGATGGAAGGATGGATGAGTTTGGATATAGTGAATCTAACACCACCGTGAGTGTCAGATACGAATATCCCACCCGAGTTTTGAAGATATTTTTGAAAAACGAGGCTTTGCTGAGTGTTCCAAAAATATCTTCAAACGAGGGTGGGATATTCATCTGACACTCAACTGTGGTGTTAGATTTATTTTCTCACCTCGTCAACCCAAAAAACGCGTTTAACTTGTTATACAGTGTCGAGTTGTATTTTAATGCGCTAATGCATGCATGACGACGTCATGACGACGTCATAACAACGGCAATAACAACCAATCATAAGATAGTTCGGCTTGTCTGTCCGGACAGATAAGGTTTTCTCCCATTTTCGCCTATGTGGGATAGAGATTTTCCCCATGTGGAATCACTCTATCCTCCATACCACGTGACGTCTTTTATTGTTTACACAGCTTAACCACAAGCGCTGCATGACGCGGGTAGCTAAATGACGTCATTTCTTATGACGTTACTATAAACGTCAACGTTTTGGCGGAAAAAGTGCACACAAACTGCTTTTTCGTTATTTGTATCATGTTTTTATGATTTAAATGGGAGAAAAAAATCCACCATTTGTTTTGTTGATGTAGGATAGGAATTTTCTCCCCATCGGGTCAGAAAATTCACGCAGGGACTCAGAAAGCCTCGTTCCGGCATGAATTTTCTGACCCTCGGGGGGAGAAAATTCCTATCCTACATCAACACTCATGGTGGATTCTTATAATCTCACACACCCCCTAGATTTCGGGATACCTCTGTCCGAGAGGTGAGAAATACAGCATCCCGGCACAAAATAGGTCATATAAGACCGATAAATATTAGGGATGATGAGATGAGATTAGGATGATTTCAGGAACATGGTATCGGATAATCTTATTCGTTGCAAACATTGATCTACCTTTCTTTTAGTTCTTCGCAAAAGGGATACTCTCGGTCAATTAAATAGAACATTTTCCTCTGACGATAAAGCGACAATGTAGGAAGGTCTCTGTGGCTTACTTTGATAGTTAAGAATAAATTTTGAAAAAATCCACCTCCTGTTCGAAACGTTTCCACAAGTCCCGCCCTCTCGAGAAATGGTGTTTATACGAAATGAACACCGTTTTTGTCAATGGAATTTAATGGGGCGAATGTAAATATACTGATGTAAAGGACGCATATACTCGTCACTACGATTGAATGAGATAGGGTACCGGTTTGATTAAGAAATGATAAATTAATACCAGTGTGTTATCATGCAATCGAACACGGGTTAGTGTTGAGATGCGTAGTTAGGCCGAGTGGTTTCATTACAAACATCTCAACGACTACCCATGTTCGATTGTTAGATAAAACACTAATATTTATTTATTACTTCGATTCTAACACATACATGTAATTAAACCTTAATTTGCACCGAAGCAACGGCGCTACATTTCTTGGCGTACGCATTTTCGAAGCCATATGACGTCACGTTAGAACGTTTTAGCACGTGAGTGGTCTATTGAAAATTCAAACACTGAAACGTTCGTCCTTTGTTTATAAAGGGGGTGCGCGGAGTGTGTTAGAATTACGATTATACTTACCTTTGAAAATATTAAATTCAATTTGTCTAACGTCTTCTATATATTGGCGACAAATGTAGGTACGAAGGACGAATACCCTATTTACATTCATAGTTTGGCAACCAATGTATAGTAAACCTCTCTATTACGACCTTTTAATTGTGATAAATATCATGTATTTAATGCAGGTGACAGCTTAAAGCAGAATGACAGTAAAACAGAAAGCTCCTAAAGGAGCTTTCTGTTTCACGGTTACCTTGCTTTAGGCAGTCACCTGTCTTTAGAGAATCAATCAGCCTTCCTTTTAGCGGTCGTAATAGAGAGGTACTACTGGTGTTACGAACTAGTCTAAGCCAGTTTACTTTCACATTTTCGAGACAAGTGTAGTTACGACTGAATAAACCCAGTTTGTTTTATTTAGCTACAGCTGAAGTAACAAACTGATAGACAGGCGACCTTCACACTTTGGAGACAAATATAGTAAAGGCTAAATACTTGTTTTGCAACAACGTTAGTGATAACTGAAATCCTTTTTTCGCAACAAAATAGAAATGTAATAATAAGTTAATAACCTTTTGTTGCGACAATGTTACTATTAATGACTGAATACCTTTTTATTTCGACAAATTTACCAGTAATTATTGAACACCATTTTGTTGCGACAAAGGTACCAGTAATGATTGAACAGCTTTTTTTGCGGCAAAGTTACAAATAATGACTGAATACCTTTTTGTTGCCACAATGTTACTATTAATGACCGAACGCCTTTTTTATTGCTACAAAGTTACTAGCAATGATTGAACACCTTTTTATTGCCACAATGTTACTTTTAATGACTGACTGCCTTTTTTGTTGCCACAGTGTTACTATTAATGATTGAACACTATTCTGTTGCGGCAAAGTTACCAGTAATGACTGAATACCTGTTTGTTGCGACAAAGTTACTAGTACTAACTGAATATCTTTTAGTTAAGACACAGTTACCAGTAATGACTGAATACTTTCTTTTGGTGAAATGTGCCAAAGCTTCAGAAATCCATCTTTTAACTAATGTCGTTTACGCCAGGGCCCCGTTTCGTGAAACTTTGTACGACAGAAACGGTCGTAAGTCAAAACTTACAAATACATTGAATTTCTGATTCCTGTCTTGTGACATCTTTTTGGAATCGTTTTTTCAAGACGATTCCAAAGAGATGTCACAAGACAGGATTAGATGAATAAATAATCATTGCGACTTTTATAATCTGACTTACGACTACATTTGTCGTACGAAGTTTTATAAAACGGGCTCCGGGGGCCCATTTTACTAAACAACTTACGCAAATTATTTGCGTAAGTCAAAATTTTAAATTTAAATTTATATTCTTTATTATCACTTGCTACAAAAAGCAAATAGCCAGATCAGAGGACGCGCTTTTAGCGCGTCCTCTGATCTGGCTATTTTCTGTTTGCACACGTGTATGATCGAAAATTAAGAGTAAAACGATTTTGACTTACGCAAAAATTTTGCGTAAGTAGTTTACTAAAACGGGCTTCAGGTTCCTAAGTGATAAATTTTTTGAGTTCAGTTTGATGCCGTTTTCAAGCATTTTATGGTTCTGATTTGAGCTTGTGCTTAATTCTGAGCAACCAAATGCCTAAGAACAACTTCAGACTCAACTGAAACTGTAAGTAACTTTAGGGCACACTAGTTAGCCGATAAATGAAGTGACGTCATTATGTATTCACTATAACCTTTTGAAGGCACATACAGATCGGTCAGTATCGTCAACTGACTGCCCTACAGGTTTCGTCTTCGATTTTCTTTGTTAATTTTGATGAGTTTTGGTCAATATGGTATAATCCAGGGGGCCGTCTTACAAAACGTCTTACGACAAATAAAACGCTCGTAAGTCAAAACTTTAAAATACATCGAAGGTATGATTTCCCCAGGTAATTCTGTCATGTGACATATCGTTGGAATTGTCCTTTCAAAGTACTGTATTTAAAATAAGCTAGTCCTACCCATTGACGCGCTAATATATGCGTAAGAAACGCATAGTGAACGGTTAACGAACGGTTAACGCCTAACGATTTTAACGCGTTTAAACGCGTTAATAAACGATTATGCCAATGGATTCTCGGCTAAGGGGTCCGTCGGCTACAGTACTGAACCTTATTAAATTAACATTTTTTGCGATTCGCTTGCGATTCGATGGCAATTCGCTTGCAACTCGATGGCAATTCGCTTGCGATTCAAAATAGTAACTTTACCCTCGGGTAAGTTTTCTTGAATGGTGTATCTCACAAATGTTCGCAAATATGCCTCCGTTAATTGTTTCGATGCCATTTATGTCACAACCGCTTCGGAAAATTCGCATAAAAATATTCAAGCGTTGGATTTGGTTTTTTTCCAGCGCCCGATTCGATGGCAATTCGATGGCAATTCGATGGCAATTCGCTTGCGATTATCAATTTAATTTAATAAGGTTCAGTACTGTAAGTGATGACCCTTTCATCCTGGCTCTTTTAAAAGCGCAAAGAAACGCGTAAAGAAACGGCTAGGAAACGCGTTTAACGAAACGGATAACAAACGCGTAAGAAACGCGTAAAGTGGGTAGGAATAGCGTATTTACCACTGTATCTGTATGTATATTATATATATATGCAGAACACTTAAAACATTGAATAATACTGTAATGATTTCATGAAAACGTGAATGTAACTTTTCAAGCATATTTGGAGATTATCTATTAAAATAACCTTTAAATGTCATTAAGCAATCTCAAAGAAACTTTTTTCAACAGCCGCGGAATCGACCGCGGCGACACCAGTACCTCCGCCTTTCAAAGCAGCACAGTACGTTCTTGGTCGCGAAACTATTCGTGCACAAAAGCAAAAGTATATTCTACTATCATATTGACTTCAGAATATAAATTGTTTATGTAATAGAAGTTTATTATTCTAAATCGTTGCACTGTTTCTTCTAATACAGTTCTCAAAATTAATAACAGCGCTCCCTCTCTACAACGGTCCTCCCAACAACGATTCCCTCTTTACAACGACCCTTGTCACAGTTCCCTAAACAGGACGATTATGTATAAAGCTTTTACTGCTGCAATATCGTCTGCTAAATATTGTCGTCTGCTGTTTTTCTCAAAGTTTCATATTAGACAGTTTGACAGAAAAACCTTAGTAACGAGTGACAAGCAGTTTGGATCCAAATCAGACGCCGCGTCACGCGTCGTCTGTTCCGGGTTCAAGCTGTTTGCAAATGTACACTAAAGTTCCCTTCCTATAACGACTCCCTCCGAACAACGAACACAATAGTTGTCTCCCAATTGGTGTCGTTGGAGAGAGGGGCGCTGTATTTCTTTAGGGAACTGCTACAGTGGAGAATACGTTATTCTTTCCCGTTTAAACGCAAAGGAAACGCAAACGCATTGCAGTAAAATATATTAAATTACATTTTTTTTGATAATTTTTACAATTTATTTTTACCTGAGTGGCAAAGAGCTTGGAGCCTGATCAGACGCCGGGTTACTGATCTGGCTCCAAACTGTTTGCATTGGAAATAATAGTTTTAGCGTAAACGCGTTTATAGGGAAAGAATAGCTGCACTGTAATAGCCTACGACATTATATAAATATTAGATGGCAGTTTGCGTGACATTCAAATTGTCAACCCGAGAAACAGCATGTCACCCCGAGGCGTAGCCGAGGGTGACATTCTTGTTTTCGAGGGTTGACAATTTGAATGTCACGCAAACTGACATCTAATATTTATTTTATTACACCGAGCTTATCAATTCTAGCTTTAGAATCGTCTCATTTGTATTTTATAAAATGTGTTGTGAATACTAATTTAGCGCAGACATGTACGTAACGCGGGAAACGACGTCGCCGTCTATGACGTCACATTGTTTATATTTATGTTACCACTCTTTATAACGTTCCAATGTATACAATAGCGAACTCAATGTCAATGCTGACAGTACATTTACGGACGGAGTAAAAAAGTAATGTCTTTTAGAGTGACGTCACAAAAAGAATATCATAAAGAGTGACAGTATATTTTGAATAGATGTAAAATACATGCAAAATGTTAACTGTAGGTCTATGGGAATTTAACATTGTAACTCAAAGCGAGGTGTAATAATATCGATTATTACACCTCGCTTTGAGTTACAATGTTAATTTCCCATACACCTAAAGTTAATAGTTTGCATGTCTTTTACATCTATCCAAAATGTATACTGTCATTCTTTATGATATTCGTTTTGTGACGTCACTCTAAGTGATAGTAATTTTTTTTCTCCACTCTTTAAGGTACTGTCAACTATGATATGATTTTCGCTATGGTAACATAAAAGAATGTGACGTCGTACCCGGCGACGTCATTTCCCGAGTTAAGTATATGTCCGCGCAAAATAGGTATTCACAACACATTTTATAAAATACGAATGAGACGATTCCAAAGCCAGGGTTGATAAGCTCGTTGTAATTAAATAAATATATGATGTGAGTTTGCGTGACATTCAAATTGTCAACCCTCGAAAACAAGAATGTCACCCTCGGCTACGCCTCGGGGTGACATTCTGTTTCTCGGGTTGACAATTTGAATGTCACGCAAACTGTCATCTAATATTTATATAGTGTTGCTTTCTTGAGCGGATGAAGACTTGAGTCAAAGTTTTGGAAACTCGACGCTGACTATAGATGGCTCCAAAGATTGAAACCATCAAAAATGGCATAGTTTTTTAGGTTTTTAATAATATATCTATTTTAGGTTATGAGATATTAAACTTTGACAATACCAACGACATAAGGAATGAAATAGAAGTGATCTCTGACCATGTACTTCGCCGTATTCGACGTCAAGCTATAGGGCAGCATCCCACGCTCCGCCCTCCAAAACCACCTGCAACGATTACACCACCCGCTAGCGGTAACTATAATAAAGGTGAGATTCGATTTTTTGGTATTTTTGGTATTATTTATTTTGGTACACATGTATTTTTTGGTAATAGTTTTTCATTTTTTGATGTACTTTTTTGGTTTGTAGAGGGGGGGGGGGGTATTTATGCGAAGCCAAGCCCGACAGTTTTAACAATTTCAAACAGTTTGACACTCACATTAATGATTATCAAGTTACCCGACGTCTTCTGTTGTCCTTTACCATTTATAAAACGAGTCGTTTAGAAAACGATAAAAATGAGAAATGAGGCTTTGCTGAGTTTTTTATCGTTTTCTAATACGACGAGTTTGATAAATCCAATAAATTATTAACACGAATGTTATATTCTTTTTCTAACATAACTTAGAAAAGTTATTTATCGCAGCCTTTGAGGTCAAGTGAATGCTAAGCGCGAAATAAGTAGATCTATACAGGAAAAAAGTTGCTCCAAATTAACCCAGTTCACTAGCATAGATGTTTATGTTATTATATGTATTAATAAACACTTTCATGTAGATCTAGATCTAATATTGATTAATTACACCAAAAATCTATAAATTGAATCTACATGAAGGAATGAAGACGTTGGAAATCGAACGCACATAACGCATCTTAATGACGTCACAAGTAAACGACGTCGTGGCGTACCTCATTTGCATAGTTATTGAACTAGTTATATATGACAAATAAACAACGAGTGTTATTCAACGCTCACGCCGTCTGTTATGTTATAAATTTGATCATGAAAGCGTTAACCTGTGTGAAATGGTTATTTGTTAATAGTTTGGACCAGTCTCAGACTCAATTCACACGCTTTATAAGCTTAGACTTCTCACACATCCATAGAGATAAACAAACGTTAAAAAAACTGTTGCAAAAGACCGTTAATCAAAATCCTGAATGTTTATCACTGAATTATCATTTTCCTGCATAAAATTTCCAAAACCCAACTTCAGTTTCCATGCATGACTAGTTAGTGTTTTTTTTATCAGTGTACAGTGAAACCCCTCCAAACCGGACCCCTAAATACCGGAATTCTCTCTAAACCGGATAAAAACTTTGGTCCCGTTTCCAACCCTTCTTTATTTTAACCCATTACACAATAAAAACGCCTTTTTACGTCTTTGGTTTATTCCTTCACTGAGGAAAATAGTTCCACTTTATACATTCTACGCTGATGATAGCTTAAACAGGTTGAAAATAAAGCAGAGTGTGCCTTAAGTCGAATTCTGCTTTACTTTCAACCTGCTTCAAGTGGACAGCTATCTTCCATATTAGAAACAAACTATGGATAAAAAACCTCTAAACCGGAAACCCCTCTAAATCGGAAATTTATCTTGTCCTCACACATGTCCGGTTTAGAGTGGTTTCACTGTATCGCAATATGACAAGTAGTGCTGACACTACCCAGAGAGCTCCTTTAGATACATGTACAGTGGAGAATCTGTTATTCTTTCCCGTTTAAACGCAAACGTTCGCAAACGCAAAGCACTAAAACGTAGAAAAGAACAACTTTTAGACAATTCTGATAATTCATGTTTATCTTGGTGGCAAACAGTTTGGAGCCTGATCAGACGCCGGGTTACCCGGCGTCTGATCTGGCTCCAAACTGTTTGTATTGGAAATAATAGTTTTAGCGTAAAAGCGTTTATTGGGAAAGAATAACAGATTCTCCACTGTACCCTCTGATCTAACCCATCACTGTTAGAATTTTTAAAAAGATAAGAAAATAGACGACAAAATGAAGCGGACGATTTGTGTTTTCAACATTTTATTAGACGGGTACTTTACGTCAAAATGGCAGCGAAATGGTTAATGGAGATGACGTCATGGCAGTGAACGATGAATGACGTAATGGCAATGAATTGGTTAACCCTTTCTCTCTCAATGACGTCATCAAAGGCATTTGCAAACAGTTTTGATCCTGATCAGATACCACGTAACGGATCAGGATCAAAACTGTTTGCCACTTGTTTTGAAATTACGTGTTATACATTGTTCTGTCTTAAATATAACTTTGATACGATATTGCAGACAACAACATGAAGCAGACGACAATATGGCGGTGAAGGGGTAAAAGCCTCACGATAAATTTGATCACGGAAGGGTTAATACAGTGGAGAAAACGTTATTTTTTCCCGTTTAAACGCAAACGAAACGCAAACGCATTGCAGTAAAATGAAGAAAATTACAACTTCTTGACCATTCTGAATTTTTATTTTAACCTGGACGGCAAACAGTTTAGAGCCTGATCAGACTCCGGGTTGCCCGGCGTCTGATCTGTCTCCAAACTGTTTGCATTTGAAATAATATTTAGCGTTAATGCGTTTATTTGGAAAGAATAACGTTTTCTCCACTGTAATTATATCATTTCAGCTCCACAAGGAATCAAGTCTCCTACGGCAGTTTATGTAAACAACTTGATGACTGATCTGTTCTCCTTGACAACGAGACGACAACCGCTAAAGCCAGACAATGTAATCAGGAGAAACAGGGGTTTCAGGAAAAACAGGGTCACCGTCACAAAGAGCTCTCTCAAAGGTAGGCTTACATGTAGGTCTAAGGTTATAAAGCTTCTCAGTTGAGTCTAAAGTCGTTCTCAATCATTTGATTGGTCAGATCTGAGCCGAGGCTCAAATCTGACCAATCAAATGTTTGAGAACACATTCAGACTCAGCTAAAACGCTTTATTACCTTGAACCCTGCAGTTAGGGCTGGTTTTTGCGCCCAAAATCGCTAATGCGATAGAATTTTTCTCGATAGATAAAGACAGTATTACGATAGTCTGTCGATAGTTGGATTCACTATTGCATTACTATCACGATCGTTTAGTGGTCGTAAAAGAGAGGTTCCACTGTAATTTGGACTTATTATGATTTTACGTCCTTTAAGAGATGTACATGCATCACTGTATATGACACATTGGAAAAAAAACACATTTTAAACTAGAGATAACTAAAGTGCGGATGATTTTAACATTATTTCATGACGTCATATGTGACATCATGCAACTGCCAATTTGTTCTTTCGGTCGCTTTACGTAGAGTGCCGATATTGACCGCCATTGGAACATGTCTAGGGTGTACTACCTTAAATTAACACTTTCCCTCGTAGAAGCGCCTTTTAGCTCATTCAGTTTATTCCTCCGCTGTAGAAAATAGTTCCAATTTATTCAGTCATGAATATGTATCGTAAGAAATATTTCATATATTCTTGCAGATGGAAGCTTAAACCAGGCTAAAAGTAAAGCAGAATGCGCCTAAGGCACATTGTGCTTTACTTTCAACCTGCTTTTAGTAGTCACATATTTTCAAAACTAGAAACATAAAGGGTTAAAGCACCTTTAAACTATCAATATAGCGAATAGTGTCGACAATAATATTAACCGAGATGGTAAAAACTGTGGTAAAATTTGAATACGTTTTAGATTCGTTTCCCTTGTTTCGTTTCCCTAAAAACAAAAGCCTTCTCCACTGTATGACGTTACTAATGACATCCAAGTTACGTCATATCCTATGCATGACGTCACTAATGACGTCAGGATATCGACATCTCCGCTTTATAACGACACTAATGACGTCAGGATAACGTTATATCACTTGTATTATCTGTATTTCAGCTGTACTGATGGGCATATTTGAAGTTTGGTACAGGGGGAAGTTTGGAAGCAACACTCAGGCCGCCTCCAGGAGACATCGTAAGATTTAGTATTGTTAACCCCTTTACCAGGGCTGCCATTTCTCCGGATTTTTCCTAAATCTCCGGGTTTTTTCCCAGCACATAGTAGCTTAAAGCAGGCTGAAAGTTAAGCAGAATGCGCCCTAAGGCGCATTCTGCTTTACTTACAGCCTATTTTGAGTAGTCGCATGGCAACATAACAAGAAAAAGGCTAATGGGTAAAGGTACGATTCGTTAAATCGCACTTGAAAAATGCAAGTTTTGAAATCTTAGGATTTTTCATGTCAACTTATGGCAGCCCTGCTTTACCCAATAGATCTAGCCTGTAACTAGCTTTTAAGACTGATGACCATTTAAAGCAGGTTGAAAATAAAACAGAATGCACCTTACGTGCATATTTTTAGTTATTTTCAGTTAACTTTTATCTGCTAGGAAACTATTTCCGAAGGTGCATATTCAGAATGAATTAAAATTTAATAATTCCAGCTCGCTTTAGTCGAACATACCCATATTTCAAAGCGTACCCTTTCACGTTCATGACGTCATCAATTTTTAAACAAGTATCGTCTGCTTTTATTTCCCAAATTTAATTATTATTTTGTTACTTGAGAAATATTGAAATGAGTGTCAAACAGGTTGAATCCTGGTCAGATGCTGCGTCCCGCGGCGTCTGGTTAGGATTAAAACTGTTTGCAAAACAATACTGTACTCGCGGTAAAGCAGTGACGAGATTTTCCCTTTCATGATCACATTTGTCGAGAGATGTTTTACCCCTTCACCGCCATAGTGTCGTCAACTTCAATATTGTTGTCTACAAAATCGTTTCAAAGTTAGATTTAAGGCAATATGACTGACGAAATTTAAAAACGATTTTCAAAAAGTTTGGGTCCTGATCAGACGCCGCGTTACGCGGCGTCTGTTCGGGACCTCATATGTTTGTAAACGCGCTTTATGGCGTCATTGCGAGTGAAAGGGTTAAAATATGCATGCTTAAGTTTAAATACAGGTATGATAGACTCAAACGCGTTCAAAGTATCGGGTTTTGAAATACAGTGCTCCCTCGCTACAACGGCCCTCCGAACAACGGTTCCCTCCTTACAACGACCATTGCCGCTGTTCCCAAACCAATATAATTATGCCAACATTATCACGGCTGCAATATAGTCTACTTAAAATTGTCGTCTGCTGGTTTTCTCAAATTAACATATAAGACATTTTGACAGAAAAAACATAATGACGAGTGGCAAACAGCTTGAATCCAGATCAGACGCCGCGTAACGCGGCGTCTGATCTGGCTTCAAGCTGTTTGCAAATGTAAGCCAAAATTCTCTTTCTACAACGATTCCCTCCGAACAACGCACATATTGTTTGTCTCCCATCGGGTGTCGTTGTAGAGAGGGAGAGCTGTATTTTCCAGTGGAAGGATGCAACAAAAGGCGTTATGACGTTATTGTTTCAGCAGTTGAACTGTGAAGAACCGCTTCTGATATAACGAATAATAAACAGTTAAACTGCGCTAAATTTGGAAAAGAACGGGAGATCACAAAAGTTTAAACATATTTTATTTCCATATACAAGTTCTCTCAACATTAGATTCGACCCTTCCCCTCACAAAAAAAGGGATGTGGCAGAAATACATAAGATAGAAAACTGACTTTTTTTCGTCGTTTTAACGAAAGAAAACGACAGAAAATGATCGGCAAATTCCATGACTTGTAAGTTTGCCGATCATTCCCTGTCGTTAATTTCGCTTAAACACCGAAGAAAATCAGTTCATTTCTTATAATTGTTTTTTACATTATATTTGGTGTAATTTCTAATATTAAATGAACATTTTATTAGTATGCATATATATTTGATTCATATTTGAAGTTGTTAACACGAAATACTTGTACATTGAAAAGGAACAGCCATAACTGCAATACTCAGGCGACACATCAAAAGTATTCGAGGAGAGCAGATCTATAAGTCCCGTCTGCTCTGCGCTACATATCCACAAGTCCCGCCCCCAGATAAACTGCTTCTACAGTGAAACCCCTCTAAACCGGACATGTTAGGGGACAAAATAAATGTCCGGTTTAGATGGGTTTCCGGTTTAGAGGGGTTTTAACCCATAGCTTGTTTCTAGTATAGACTATAGAAGATAGCTGATTACTTAAAGCAGGTTGAAAGTAAAGCTGAATGCGCCTAAAGGCGCATTCTACTTTACTTTTAACCTGCTTTGAGCTATAATCTGCTAGAATATAGGAACTATTTCTGATGATACATATTCATGAATGAATTTTCTTCAGTGAAGGAATAAATCAAAGGGCTTAAAAAGGCATACTTATGGTGCAATGTGTTATAATGAAGAAGGGTTGGAAACGGGACCAACATTTTCGTCCGGTTTAGAGATAATTCCGGTATTTAGGGGTTCCGGTTTAGAGGGGTTTTACTGTATACGAATTAAACGTCATTTTGTTCAATGGAATTGGATGGATCCTGCTTTACCATACCACTTGTTACCAACCGCAACACGTTGAGGGACTCATAGAAGATAGGTCTTTACAAAATGAGCTCTCTCGTTAAATAAACTCTTTATAATATTATTTTTATTATTATTATTGTTATTATTATTATTATTATTATACGTTGAGGAATTCATAGAAGATTGGTCTTTACCAAATGAGCTCTCTCGTTAAATAAACAATTTATAATATTATTATTATTATTATTATTATTATTGTTATTATTATTGTTATTATTATTATTAAACAATCGTTTATGAATGTCCAAGTTAGAGAGGTTTTGCTGGTAAAATCTCTAAACCTTCCAGGCTCCGAGGTTATAAAGCTTTTGACTTGAGTCTAAACTCGTTCCCAAGCGATTGATTGGTCAGATTTGAGCATAAGCTCAACTCTGACAAACAAAATCCTTGGGAACACACTAAAACTCAACTAAAACGCTTTATAACCTCGGAGCCAGTCTTTGAAACAGAAGGTACAATCCCAAAAGACAAGTGACTGCTCAACCCTTCCCCTATAGAAGCGCCTTTTAGCGCATTTAGTATATTCATCTGCTAAAGACAATTTATGAAGCCATGAATATGTATCATTAGCAATATATTTTATATTCTAGCAGATGGAAGCTTAAAGCAGGCTTACTTAAAGTGAAGCAGAATGCCCATTAAGGCGCATTCTGCTATACTTTCAACCTGCATTAAGTAGTCACATATTTTCAAAACTAGAAACAGGCTATGGAGTAAAGGGTTAAAGCTAAAGATAAAAGATGGATTAAAGATGATAGAAAGCTTACGTTGATCTGCTGTACTTGATCCATGCTTATAAATTGTTTAGTCTGATATTGGTCTCCAGCATTTGATTGGTCAGATTTGAGCCTCGGCTCAATCAGACCAAATAAATGCTTGAGAACAAATTAAGACTCAACGCAAACGCTTTATAAGCGCTGGGCCAGATGGTAGGTTTCAGGGGCCCGTTTCACTAAACTACTTACGCAAAATTTTTGCGTAAGTCAAAATCGTTTTACTCTTATTTTTCGATCATAAACGTTTGCAAACAGCAAATAGCCAGATCAGAGGACGCGCTAAATGCGCGTCCTCTGATCTGGCTATTTGCTGTTTGTAGCAAGTGATTCTAAAAAACATAAATTAAAATTTAAAATTTTGACTTACGCAAATTTTTTTGTAAGTAGTTTATGAAAACTGGCCCCGGTTCATTTACATTTCAGGAGTAACATCACCGAATAAACAATCCTATAAAGGGGCGAACAAGGCTGCTTTGTTCAACGGTGAGTACTTCATTTTATAATAATAGTGAATTTCCTGAATACGTTCATTCAACAGGTACAGTGGAGAATCTGTTATTCTTTCCCGTTTAAACGCAAACGTACGCAAACGCAAAGCACTAAAACGTAGAAAAGTACAACTTTTTGACAACTCTGATAATTCTTGTTTATCTTGGTGGCAAACAGTTTGGAGCCTGATCAGACGCCGGGTTACCCGGCGTCTGATCTGGCTCCAAACTGTTTGCACTGCAAATAATAGTTTTAGCGTAAACGCGTTTATTGGGAAAGAATAACAGATTCTCCACTGTACGTTCTTATAGCACTGCTCCCCTAGCCTTTAACCTAATAGAGGGGCCTCCGTGGCCTAGTGGTATAGTCAGTCACAGTGACTTACATCACTAAGCTCCTCACCGCTGTGAGTTCGAATCCCAGTAGGGTCGTTCGGATTTTTCATGTTGGGAAGCCTTCCAGCTGGCTTGCGGAAGGTCGTAGGTTCTACCCAGTTGCCGATTTGTGCCTGAAACAGTGCATAAAGGACTTCTGGGGTCTTCCTCCTCCTATAATTAGCTGGACGTCGCGATATGACTGAAATATTGTTGAAAGCGACGTAAAATCAAAACAAATCAAATCAAATTAACCTAATAGAGGATTCTTCCATGCTTATTTATATATTGGATTAGTCCATTTTTTTTGTCTAAGTAGAGCCTTGTCTTAATTGTTATCCCCCCGTCATGTAATGGCCGGGACATGTAGTGTTCACCCTTTCCGTATCTCCGGCATTCTGTCATTTCCGTCCTCGCTTGATTCGAACTATTCAATTTGTCGACACATAAATTGCATTATTTCATTGGTCTGTTAAGTCGAACATACCGGGATTTCAAAGTTAAAACGTGGCTTACCCACGTTTTAAATTGAAATAACCGTATGTTCGATCTAACCGCGTTCTAGATATTCCCCCCCCCCCCCCCCCACTGGTCGGACATATAATAAACTAATATTTTGTTAATATTTTTAGCAAACAATGAAGTTTTTCTTAGGCTGTAAATATTGCCTTGCTTGCTAGTTATAATTTGCTATTTTTTAATTGTTTCATTTTAATCATGATACCTCGGAGGAAAGAGATAATGATAAAAATGTAATCATTTATATTGTCAACTTGATTACACAATAGTGAAAAAACAGGATAACCGTTGCCTATTAGCGAATCAAACTGTCGGTAATACATTGATGATACCTGGAATAAATTGTTTAAGTGACTCTTGTTTAGTGAAGAAACACCGCCAGTGAAACTTGTAAGTTTAATAGATTAATTGAATCCATTGACCTTATAATCGTATTCTTTTCGTAAGTTAAAGGTGTTGTTAGTGTCTCAAAATTCTCAAACATAGCAAAGTTCTCAAACATTTGGGGTTAAAAGCATATACTATCGAAGTGAATTAATGACAAAAGGACACTTAAGAACACATTTGAAGTTTAACATCTACAATGGTAGCTTAAAGTAGGCTAAAAGTAAAGCATTAAGGCGCATTCTGCTTTACTGCCAGCCTGCTTTAAGCAGCCACGTGTCAACAAATCTAGAAACAAGCGATGGGATATAGGTACGATTCGTAAAATCACACTTGAAAAATGCAAATTTGGAAATCTTATGATTTTTATGTCAACTTATGGCAGCCCTGTTTTTAACGGAAAAAAGACGTATGTTTCACTTCTTTTGCAGATTTCATCAGATCAATTGATAAGATGCGACAACAAGCTCGAGCAAAACCACAGAAACCGAAGCCCAAAGTGTATCCGCCACCGCCCCGACCACCGCCACCACCAATAAAATTGCCCAAATCCAACCTCCGGGCTTTTAACGTAAAACATAAGACACCTAGTAAAACAATTACCCCTAGAAAACCTTCATCTCCAAGTAAAACAGTCGCCCCTAAAATGGCACCGTCTCTAAGAAATACAGTTGCTCCAAAAAGGGCACCGTTTTCATTAAAAACAAAAAACCCGATTAAGGCACCTTCTTTAATAAAAATAGTGACCCCGATAAAGGCAAACACTTTAAGAAAAACAGTGGCCCCGAAAAACGTAAAATCTTTAAGGAAAAAAGTGACCCCGAAAAAGACAAAAAAATTAAGAAAAATAGTTGCCTCGAAAAAGGCACAATCTTCAAGACAAACAGTGGCCCCTAAGACAGCAAAATCTCTAGGAAAAACAGTGACATCGAAAAAGACAAAAACTTCAAGTAAAACAGTGGCCCCGAAAAAGGCACAATCTTCAAAAAAAACAGTTGTCCCGAAAAAGGCACCGTCTTTAAGAAAAAAAGTGGTCCCAAAAAAAGCGCCGTTCTCATTAAAAACAAAATCCCTGATAAAGGCTCCCTCTTCAAGAAAACCTGTGACTCCTAAAAAAGCACCATCTTTGAAAACAACTGCGTTACCGAAAAAAAATCCGTCTTTAGTTAAAACAGTTGCTCCAAAATTGACCCCGTCTCCAAGCAAAAAGGCAACAAAAATGGCGACAAAAAAGGCGAAAAAAGTATCACTCTTGTCGGGGTCTGTAAACAAGTCAGGTTCTACCGGGGGTGCCAAAACCAAAGTCAAATCCAAAAAGAAATCTGCAAAGGGAAAGAGTAAAACAACAGCAGCAGCAACAATAGCAGGATCAACAACAGCAGCAGCAGCAGCAGCAGCAACAGCAGCAGCAACAACAACGACAACAGCTCCAGCAACAACAGCTCCAGCAACAACAGTAGTAGCTACTACTACAGGTACTATCACATAATACAGTAAAACCTCTCTATTTCGACCAATAAATTATACTGACACGAGAAAGAAACTGTGCACTTTTATATTGAGTGTAACTGTTTCGTTACTAAGTTTAGAGTTATAATTGGAGTATTATAAGTGATAAAATAATTATACACATATTTCACTAATTTACCCAATATTAAAACACCTGGATGTCATTCAAACGCACCAAAGGCTAAGAAGCAATATTATGCATGTGCTGCCTGTGCAACATGTTTACAAGTACAGATTTTCACTGACCGATTTTTTTTTACTGATTATGCAATAATAAAATCACAGTATATTTGAATTAAACTCGTTAACAAGCTTCCACTGTCTCAAAAAAACGAACGAATTCAGACACTTCAGCAACTATAATCCGAAGTCAGCGTCTCTGACGTCACTGGGCTGTTTGATTGCCATCGAAATACCATCACGACCCTTCGAATCATAACGGTCAAAATGGAAACGTTAGAGATCAGTCAGGATTCAGCAAGCCTGCACGCCAGGGTAGATACTTGACAGTGACGGATTAACTTCACAAGAAGATACGTCAGGTCAATGCGTTCGAGAATTATTGCATTGGTCAGTACAAGATGAAGATATTACACACATCGATTTAAATTTATTTTCTTTTTTTTCCAAATTTTAGGATTTGCAGCTTTTACTTTTAACCTCTACTTCATTCAAGCATTAACAGTGCATTTATAATTACACGAATTTGATTAACAAATAAAGCATCGTGTAAAATAAATATTTAAGAATATTTTGATACCTCATTTGCCTATACATGTACTTCTTTTACAAAGATGGAAATGTTCATGGGTAAACAAGTGCACAGTTTTTTTGTTCGTGTCAGTATATAATAGTTGTTATGGTGTTTACGAAAGATGACTGCTTAAAGCAAGGTGACAGGGAAACAGAAAGCTCCTTTAGGAGCTTTCTTGTTTGCTGTCATCTTGCTTTCAGCTGTCACCTGTCCATTATACAATCAATAAGCATTCGTTTTAATGGTCATAATAGCGAGGTGTTACTGTACATCAGTCAATCGATCAAGCAATTATCATTATATAATACACACGTACCATATATAATAAGAAATATGTTAACCCATTAGAAATCCGTACAAACGAATGAACTATTCTTTAAAGACATCTCCTGACGACCTTTGGATCACAACGCCTTGCCAGACAATTTCCTTGCAAAAAGCATGGATCTTATGAGAATGGGGTAGCAAATGTGGGTAGCAAATCTGGTGTGAGACTCTACCTAGTTTGGTTAGAAATAACCATTGAAAATCACTAGAGCATGAGTATAATCTGGATCTCACCAAGTAAACTGAGATTGTGCTGTACGTGATTTGACAGTTACATTGACATCTCCAGAACCATGGGCTGGTGGTCCCTCAATGGACTGAGGAAACGTCTTTAACTACTTCCCCTTTAGCCTGTTTCTAGAATTGAATATTGGTTATCTCTTAGAAGAGGTTAAAATTAAAGCAAAATGCGCCTTTGGGCGCATTCTGCTTTACTTTTAGCCTGCTTTAGGCTACCCTCTTCAAGAAGACAGACCATATTTTGTATGATACATATTCATGATCGGATAAATAAGAACTATGTTCTTTAGTGGAGAAACAGTTATAGTTGTAAAAAGGCGTATTTATCGGGAAAGGGGTTAGCTTATATCACATGACCCTTCCATAGCAAAACAATGAAATAATTTAATATGCAATTTGTTGTTTAGCCCATTAGCCCATAGCCTGTTTATAGTTTTGAAATGGTGGTCACTTAAAGAAACTTGGAAGTATAGCAGGATGCGCCTGAAGACGCATTGGGTCTACTGTCAGTCTGCTTTAAGTCAAAACCAGCTAGGACACAGGACACATTTATTATGATGTATAAATATAACTGTATAGAGTGGAACTATTTATAGTGTATTGGGTTGAAGGAACTTGGCACAGAAGTTAATGAAAAAATCGAAAATATTACACATATAGAACTACACCTGTACACAGATATGTGCAGAACTGCTACACCTCTGTCAAACATATATGCAACTAATAAAACCCTACGCATATATGTTCAAAACTACTACAACTCTACACATATATGTGCAAAACTACTACAATTCTACACTTTCATGTATAGGACTATTACGACTTTACACATACATGTATAGAACTATTATAACTTTACATATACACGTATAGAACTACTACAGCCATACACATACATGTGTATACCTACTCTAAATCTACACATACATATATAGATATATCATTACAACTCTACACGTACATATATATAGAATAATAACAACTAAAGATATACATGTATATAACATTTACAACCCTACACATATATGTATAGAACTACTACATCACTAAACGTACATTTATAGACTTATTATAAATCTACACATACATGCACAGAACTATGAGAACCCTACACACACATGTATAGAACTATTACAACTCTACATTTACTTGTATAGAACTACACATACATGTATAAAGCTACTCTAACTATACACATACATTTATAGAAACATAATTACAACTTTACATACTTTTATAGAACTACTACAACTCTACACATACATGTGGTGATCTATTGTAACTCTACGTGTACATGCACAAATGTATAACAATTATAAATCTACACGTACATATAGAGAACTACAACACCTCTACACATACATGTATAGAACTATTACAACTCTGCATATCCCTGTATACCTATTTACATAAGTAGAACAACTCTACACGTACTTCTATATACTAATTACAACTTTACATATACATGTAAAGTACTACATGTACTATAACTTTACATAAACAGGTATCGAACTTTAACAACTCTACACATACATGTATAGAACTGTTACAACTCTACACATATATTTATAGAACTACAGTACTGAACCTTATTACATTAAATTGATAGCGAATTGCCATCGAATTGCCATCGAATCGGGCGCTTCAAAAAAAGTTAACCGTGTGCTTGAGTCGTTTCACTCATTTTTTCCGAAGCGGTTGTGACAATAATAGAATCGAAAAACATTAACGACGGCATATTTGCGAATATTGGTGAGATACACACTTCATGCAAACTTAAAGCGTTAAAAGCATGGGCGAATCGCCATCAAAATTGCAAGCGAATCGCCATCGAATTGCAAGCGAATCGCAAGAAATGTTAATTGAATAAGGATCAGTACTGTACATGTACTATAACTCTACACATACATAGAACTATTCCAAATCTGCATGAACATGTATAGAACTATTACATTTCTGCACATACATTTATACAGTGGAGAATCTGTTATTTCTTTCCCGTTTAAACGCAAACGTACACAAACGCAAAGCACTAAAAGGTAGAAAAGAACAACTTTTGGACAATTCTGATAATTCTTGTTTATCTTGGTGGCAAACAGTTTGGAGCCTGATCAGACCCCGGGTTACCCGGTGTCTGACCTGGCTCCAAACTGTTTGCACTGCAAATAATAGTTTTAGCGTAAACGCGTTTATTGGGAAAGAATAACAGATTCTCCACTGTAGAACTATGTCAACGCTACATGTACAAGTTTATAACTACTACAACTCTACATATACATGTATTTAATCTGTGTCTCCCATTGGATGTCGTCGTAGAGAGGGAACACTGTACAACACGTGCGAAAGACACACATAAACAAATGTCTTATTATTGTATAAGATATACAGTGGAGAAAACGTTATTCTTTCCGAATAAACGCGTTTACGCTAAAACTATTATTTCTAGTGCAAACAGTTTGGAGGCAGATCAGACGCCGGGTAACCCGGCGTCTGATCAGGCTCCAAACTGTTTGCCACCAAGATAAATATGAATTAGCAGAATTATTCAAAAGTTGTATTTTTCTACGTTTTAGTGCGTTGCGTTTGCGTTTCGTTTCGTTAAACGGGAAAGAATAACGTTTTCTCCACTGTAGTAGAGAATAACGATGTAACTCAGTGTTTTAAGTTTTTTATTTCAATCAGAGTTGTCTTTCTTTCTCGTGAACTATTGTAATTCTATATGTTGTATTTGACAGTGGCGCCAACGACAGCTCCGCCAACGACACAAGGGCCCACAACTCCAACCCCTAAACCCGTGATAGATCTTGATGTGCTCTCGGATATTAACGACGCAAGAAGTACGTGTTTAGATGAATGAGCTGTGCCATGACAAAACTTGCCTTATTGCATTGCAACATATGTAGATAAAGGCCAGCCGCCGCGATTTTGATATACATGTGTACACTATTTGACACCACAATCATCTAAAGCATTGTATTTAGAAGATTTTTCTACGGTATTTAGCAGTGTAAACCAAACATGGGTGCAGATCCTGTGATGACAACGTTGCTTTTTCTGTAAAATGTTGCAATGCAAAAACACAGGTTTTGTTATGGCACGGTTCATTGAATATACACTCAGTGCAAAAAGAAACGCACACCGTGCTCAGCCGCAGATTAAGAAACTTTTTTTTTGAAGAAAATTAGAATAGAAAAAACATATCTCAAGATTTATTTAATTCTGCAACAAGTTCAGATAAAAACACTAAAAAAACATTGTGCTGCCTTAAAACCATTTCCTCTTAATGACGCCAAAAAGCGTTTGCAAACAGTTTTGATCCTGATCAGACGCCGCGTAACGCGGCGTCTGATCAGGATCCAAACTGTTTGACACTCGTATCGATTTGCTTTGAGTCATTCTACAGTGAATTTCACTTTGAAACGATCTTGCAAACAACAAAATTGAAGCAGACGACAATGAAACGTTGAAGGGGTAAAAACCTCACGATTAATTTGGCAGCGAAAGAATTAACTACAGCTTGTTTAAAACATCGCACCGATTAGTACAGATTGTGATGCTACTTATTCAATATTGATTTATCAACAATTCACAAATACGTTTCTTCTACATAAAAAATATGTGCGTTTCTTTTTGTGCCGAGTGTAGAGATAGCGTTGTTCTTTGTATGTGGCTGACGTCAATCAGAGTTTCCCTCTCGTGATAGTAATTCTATATTTAACCCCTTCACTGCCGTGACGTCATCAATTTTACACGTCTGCTTTTATTTCTTACATTTTATTTTTTGCTGTTTTGACTGAAGATATATTGAAATGAGTGTCAAACAGTTTGGATCCTGATCAAATGCAGCGTTACGCGGCGTCTAATCAGGTTTAAAACTGTTTGCAAAAAAGTGTTGTGTATGGCAGTGAAGGGGTTAACAATAATAAATTAATAGCAGTTTTTTTATCGTGCAATCGAACACGAGCAGGAGTTTAGATTGTGTAGTATTTTAATAACAAGGCCGTAGGGCGAGTGATTTAATTTCAAGCATCTCAACGATTTGTTGGCAATTAGATCAAGTGGGGGGTTAAAAATTAAAACTTAAAGCAAATACTTGTGTATCCTTTTCTAAAAGACTCGTTTAATAAATCCTATATTATTTTAAACACTCAGGTTCTATACTATATTTATTGAATGCACCAACATCTCTGTATTACGGCCACTTAATTGTGTCTATCATTGGGAGTTTACGCCAGGTGACTGCTTAAAACATATAGACCTTTTAGGAGCTTTATGTTTTAATGTCACATTGCTTTAAGCTGTTACCGGTATTTTATACAATTATTTAGCACTCGTTTAGATGCTCTAAAAAGAAAGTTTTTTACTGTACAATTGTTTTTCTTTATTCTGTTCAAAGTGGGATTCTACCCTTTCACTCTCTATGACGCTTAAAAGCGCGTTTGCAAACAGTTTTGATCCTGATCAGACGCCGCGAAACGCGACGTCTGATCAGGATCCAAGCTGTTTGACACTCGTTTTGAAATTTCCTCAGTCATACTGCCTTATTTCTAATTTGAAACGACATTGCAGACAACAACATTGAAGCAGACGACAATAAAACGGTGAAGGGGTAAAAATCTCAAGAAAATATTGTTTTGTTTATTTTCTCATTTTAGTCTCAAAGGGCTTGTCGATGTTGAGAGCTGATCAAGTGGACGTATACGGAAATATATTGCCCCCTAAAATCCCTTCATGGCGGCGGCGGGGTCGGGGCCGAGGTCACGGGCATTCTCACGGCCATGGGTTTGATCACGGGCACTCACATAGTCACAGTCATGGTGGAGGTCAAGGTCAGTTTTATTAAGACTGATAACAACATATAAGATCGAACAAAAATCGGTACTCTACGTACAGCCATTGTCCATTTTCGTCAAATTTCGGTATATTCCGTATTATGCAAAAGTTCGGAACAGTCGACGAGAATGACCGATCGCTTCTCGTAAACATTGACCCGATCATAATAGGAGAACTGAACCTTGGAATATGATACAGTCCTGATGTATGCTTTATGCTTCTGGTGTCATTACTCATATTAATATACAGTGTTCACTCTCTTAGACCATTCCAAATCCAGGGTTGATAAGCTCGGTGTAATAAAATAAATATTAGATGTCAGTTTGCGTGACATTCAAATTGTCAACCCTCGAAAACAAGAATGTCACCCTCGGCTACGCCTCGGGGTGACATGCTGTTTCTCGGGTTGACAATTTGAATGTCACGCAAACTGCCATCTAATATTTATATATTATTACACCTCGCTTTGAGTTACAATGTTAATATCCCATATACCTAAAGTTTACATTTTTGCATGTCTTTTACATCTATCCAAAATATACTGTCACTCTTTATGATACTCTTTTCGTGACGTCACTAAATGATATTATTTTTTCCCACTCTTAAAAGTACTGTCAGCTATATGATATGATTTCGCTATGGGAACGAAACAGAAAGTTTTAAAGAGTGGTAACTCCAAATCACTTTTTGGCATTTTCTTTACAAGTTGCTTCCCTTTGTCCATTCCTTACAATAATCCAAGCGCCTAGCCCACTTGATAAACGATTTGCCACCATTTCGGAAGAGGATATTATATAATATTATATAAATATTAGATGTCAGTTTGCGTGACATTCGAATTGTCAACCCGAGAAACAGAAGGTCACCCCGAGGCGTAGCCGATGGTGATATTCTTGTTTTCGAGGGTTGACAATTTGAATGTCACGCAAACTGACATCTAATATTTTTTTAAACACCGAGCTTATCAACCCTGGCTTTAGAATCGTCTTATTCGTATTTTATAAAATATGATGTGCATACCAATTTAGCGCGGACATGTACTTAACGCGGGAAATGACGTCGCCGGGTACGACGTCACATTGTTTATAATTATATTACAAGAAAGTAAGAAGAAAGTTATGACAAGAAGATTGAAAACACAGCGTATTTTCATTGTCTAGTTGGCAAATATCCTCTGCCGAAATGATGGTTATCGTTTATCAAGTTGGATTCTTGTAAGAAATTCGACAAAGGGAAGCAACTTGTACAGAAAATGCTAAAAGTTGATTAGGAGTTACCACTCTTTAAAACGTTATTTTATGTTACCATAGCGAAAATCATATCATAGCTGACAGTACCTAAAAGAGTGGAGAAAAAATACTATTGCTTAGAGTGACGTAACAAAAAGAATATCATAAAGAGTGACCGTATATTTTGGATAGATGTAAAAGACATGCAAAATGTTAACTTTCGGTCTATGGGAAATTATCATTGTAACTCAAAGCGAGTTGTAATAATGTGTCATATTGTGTTTACGTTAGTGCGACTATAGGCGACTTCAACAAAATCAAATGTTAAATACTCTTTATTTTCTCAGTTTGCATAATTCTACAAATACATGAGAATTTCCCCTAACACACATTTAACACATTAGGTCAGGTACGACTTTTATAATACAAACATCAGTTATAGTTTCTAAGGTGTTCCTTTGCCGAACTTAACCCTTTACCTCATATCCTGTTTCTAGTTTTAAAGACAGGTGACCACTTAAAGCAGGTTGAAAGTAAAGCAGAATGTGCCTTAAGGCACATTCTGCTTTACTTTCAGCCTGCTTTAAGCTAAAATCTGCTAGGCTGTATAAAATATTTGTAACGGTAATTGTTCATGAGGGTATAAACTGGAACTATTTTCTTCAGCGGAGCAATAAATTTAATACGCTAAAAGTCGCTTCTATGGGGGAAAGGGTTAATGCACATGCGCGGGAAGTTTCTTTTGACTAAAGGTTCGAACAATAGATCAAAGTGAAGTAGGTCAAATAAATAAAATCGATTAATTGACACACCAGTAGATGTATGCTTTTCCCAATTTTTTCAGGATTTTATGATAAACTACACAACACTCACATTGACGCTCATATTATGGCGGGACCCATGACGGCTAATCAACACAGGGAGCTTCACAGAATGTTAAAATCATGGCAAGTATTGCAGGCATTTTTCCAGCAGGGCTACCATTTCTCCGGATTTTTCCTAAATCTTCAGATTTTTTTTCTAGAACATGGTAGCTAAAAGCAGACTGAAAGTAAAGCAGAATGCGCCATAAGGCGCATTCTTCTTTAGTTCCAGTCTGCTTTAAGTAGTCACGTGTCAACAAACTAGAAACAGGCTATGGGATAAAGGTACGATTCGTAAATTCGCAATTGAAAAATGCAAATTTCTAGATCTTAGGATTTTTCATGTCAACTTATGGCAGCCCTGTTCGAGTGTATACACGGCTCCGGTAAACGGACCCATTCCCAATAAGAAAATATACAAATTAATATCCAATTTGTAAAACAAATTTCCAATTCTGAAAAAAGTAGTTTGGTTTTGTTTGTTTTGTTCAAATTGTCCCTTATAAAAATCACACAAAAATATTAAAACAAATGTGGCAAACTAGCTAACAGGTCTTTTTCTGATAATTTAGCATAATTAGGTGAAATCAAGTCCAAAAATTCTTCCGAAGCTATTTGATTTTTAGCGCAAAAAATCCAAAATCAGACATTGCATTTTTACCGAATTGGTTAGAAAAATGCATGTATTGTCACCATCGGATTGTATGCAGAAATAAAGACGTTCGTTATTTGAAACACAGTAAAAAGTCTCTTTTACCACCACTTAAAACTAAGTCTAATCGATTGTATAAAATACAGTTGACATCTTAAAGCAAGGTGAACGTATAACAGAAGTATACCTAGGAGCTTTCTGTTTCACTTTAATCTTGTTTAACCCTTTGAACCCTAGTCCCGCATATATGCGTCCTTTTCAAACAGTGTACATGTGAATAGTACACTTGTCCTGTGCAAACAGTGAAGACCCAGATCAGAGGGCTCCGAAAGGAGCCCTCTTATCAGGGTCTTCACTGTTTGTCATAATGCAAAACATTGACAAAAACAATCCTTAAAGGTCAGAAATGGACTAGACTTAAATGGAAACTGGAATTGTCCATTTAAAGTTTCAGGGAGGAAAGAGTTAAAGCAGTCACTTGTTGTAAACACCTATTAATTAACACAATGTACTGGTCGTTATAGAGATGTCTTATTGTACTTCTCTTATCTGGAGCCCAGGGGCCCGTTTTACTAAACTACTTACGCAAAATTTTTGCGTAAGTCAAAATTTTAAATTTTTATTTATATTTTTTATTATCACTTGCTACAAACAGCAAATAGCCAGATCAGAGGACGCGCTTTAAGCGCGTCCTCTGATCTGGCTATTTGCTGTTTGCAAACGTTTATGATCGAAAAAGAAAGAGTAAAACGATTTTGACTTACGCAAAAATTTTGCGTAAATAGTTTAGTAAAACGGGCCCCAGGGGGGCGTTTCATAATATGTCGTACGGCAAAATGTTGTCGTAAGTCAGATTATAAAAGTCTCAATTATTATTCATTTCTCCATCTAATCCTGTCTTGTGACATCGCTTTGGAATTGTCTTTGTCGTACAAAGTTTTATGAAACCTTCCCAAACCACACCAACCCCCTCCAAACCTCTCCAGACCTAAACTCACCCCTAACAAGAACAATCCAAACTACTTCAATCCTTTATATCTAATAAAGATAGCTTAAAAGTGGCAAATTTAAGCTAACAAATGAAAGAAAATGTCAAATTAAAATTAAATCTATGTTTCTTGTTCATTTAAGGGGAGTAACTCGTACAAAGCGTAAGAACATAGCTATATACAGTTATTACCCTTTGGTGCTAGTGTTAACACAAGCACTAAAGGGAAGTACCCTGTAAATTAAAATAGCTATGAATTGTACGAATAAATGTTGCTCTTCATTTTCATTATACATTATTTAAGAAATAATAAATTTATACCAGTGTTTTATCGTGGCAATAAAACACGGGTAGGAGTTAAGAGGCGTAGTAATTTAATCACGAGGCCGAAGTTATTATTTCATTATTTCGATTCTAACACTTCAATTTAACCAGGTTAACCATATTTTGCACAGACGCAATGGTGCTACATTTCGTGACATACGAAGTTTCGAAGCCATATAACGTCACGTCAAGACGTTACAGCGCCTCTGTGTGTTATTAGGAATTTAAACACAAATAAGTTCCTTCTTTGTTTATATAGAGATATGCGCGAAGTATGTTAGAATTAAGTTTAAATACACCATTTAAAAGCTTTGTTTAATTAGATATTAAGGACGTGTAGTAGTGTTGGATTTTAAGTGGTTTGGGGAGGTTTGGGGTCTTTAGTCGGACCGTTTTTTTTAACATAATGTGAATTTAAGAAATCAAATAATTGTGTTCGCTGTTAATGCCAAACGAACGAAGAAGGATAACCTCCAATGTTTCAATTATTCGAAGGCAAGGTTCACGTACATGTATTTGCCGATCATTTTCTGTCGTTCATTTTGCAGGAACACTCTGCGTAAATATTTTCCTTTCTTGACCTATTAGGACAAAGCGACGAGTAACCTCGCAGGGCTTCCATAAGTTGGCATGAAAAATCCTAAGATTTCTAAATTTGCATTTTTCAAGTTCGATTTTACGAACCGTACCTTTACCCCATCGCCTGTTTCTAGTTTTTTAGACACGTGGCTGCTTAAATCAGACACTGGAAGTAAAGCGGAATGCGCCTTAAGGCGCATTCGGCTTTACTTTCAGCCTGCTTTAAACTACCACATACTTGAAAAAAATCCGAAGATTTAGGAAAAATCCGGAGAAATGGAGGCCCTGACCTCGCTATTAGCAAATAGCGTGACCGTGATAATTCACTTGTCATTTGAATGTGAACACATGTGTTTGTGTTTTCCTTTAGAATAAGCGGGAAAGAATAGTGTTTTCCCTTCTGTACACACGAACTTCACTATTTCTTTTTTAAAAAGCAACCATAAAATAGTAAAATTATTGAATACCCTTTAACCATTTACCTCATAGTCTGTTTATAGTTTTGAATACAGGAGACCACTTAAAGCAGGTTGAAAGTGAAGCAGAATGTGCCTTAAGGCACATTCTGCTTTACTTTCAGCCTGCTTTAAGCTAAAATCTGCTAGGCTATATAAAATATTTGTAATGTTAATTGTTCATGAGAGTATAAACTGAAACTATTTTCTTCAGCGGAGGAATAAATTAAATACGCTAAAAGTCGCTTCTATGGGGGAAAGGGTTAATATAGACTGGAAGCCTTCATTTGAAGATAAGAGGGTACTGAACCGAGATGATATGTTAATGAAATTACCTGTGGTTTTGTAGAGACCTGAATCGAGATCATATGTTAATGAAATTACCTGTGTTTTGAAGGGAACTTAACAGAGCGCATATATAATGAAATGACCTGTATTTTTTAGGGAACTGAACAAAGCTCATATATTGATGAAATGGCCTGGGTTTGTTCAGGGAACTGAACTGAGCTCATATGTTGATGAAATGACCTGTGTTTTTTTCAGGGAACTGAACTGAGCTCAAATGTTGATGAAATGACCCGTGTTTTCTTTCAGGGAACTGAATTGAGCTCATATGTTAGTGAAATTGCCTGTGTTGTTATAGGGAATCAAACCAATTATTATGTTAATGAAATGACTTGTGTTGTTATAGGGAATCAAACCGAGCTTATATGTTAATGAAATGACCTGTGTTTTAGTAGGGAACTGAACCGAACTCAAATGTTAATGAAATGACATGTGTTTTATAGGGAATCAAACCGAGTTCACATGCTAATGAAATGACATGTGCTTTATAGGGAACTGAACCGAGCTCATATGCTAATGAAATTGCCTGTGTTTTATAGGGAATCAAACCGAGCTTATATGTTAATGACATTGCCTGCGTTTTTATAGGGAATCAAACCGAGCCTATATGTTAATGAAATGATGTGTGTTTTATAGGGAATCAAACTCCGAACTCATTTGTTAATGACATTGCCTGTGTTTTATAGGGAATCAAACCGAGCTCATATGCTAATGCTAATGAAATGACATGTGTTTTATAGGGAATCAAACTGAGCTCATAATGATAATGAAATGACATGTGTTGTAATAAGGAATCAAATCCAGCTCATATGCTAATGAAATTGCCTGTGTTGTATAGGGAATCAAACCGAGCTTATATGTTAATAAACTTGCCTGTTTTTATAGGGAATCGAAACGAGTTTATATGTTAATGCCATTGTCTGCGTTTTTATAGGGAATCAAACCGAGCTCATAATTATGATAATGAAATGGTTTGTGTTTTTGTAGGGAACTGAACCGATCTCATATGGACGGCTTTCACACCACTGCCTCTCCGTATGCCCATTTAAAACATTCGGATCCTGATGCATATGCTGATTTAATGGAACAGAGAGGGGGAGGTAAGCAAAACAGGCCGAGTCTGACTTCGTTCCAAAGCATTTGATTGGTCAGATTTGAGCCTAGGCTCAAATCTGACCAATCAAATGCTTGGGAACGTTTGCAGAGTCAACTCAAACGCGTTATAAGCATGGCCCATGATCTGAGATGATTTTCAAGCTTTTGATTAGTCGGATTTGAACATAGTTCTCAAATCTGACGAATCAAAAGCTTGAGAATCCTTCAAATCAGAATAAATACTTTTCAGCAGAAGTCAAAATTTGCTTTGAGTTGTTAAAGTTTTTATGGCTTCGTTCTTTAGTTTTTCGCTAATATTTAATTTGTTCTGTTTGTTTGTTTTGTAATGTTTGTGTTGAAATGTTTGTTTTGTTTCTGTTTCTTCTATTGGTTTGTTTGTATTCATTGATATTTTTGAGCAAATTTCATTGTGCCGTTTCCGTCGTCCGTTGTCGTTCGCTCGTTCACCCGTTCGTCCGTCCTCAACAATTTTTAAATGATATCTCCTCCTACAATACTGCATGGATCTTTACCAAACCTGGCAGGAGTAATATCTATATCTAGTTCTATTACACAGTTGTACAAATTGTTACGGTCTGTTGCGTATCTAGGTCACAGGAGATAAAATGTGTCGTTCCAAAGAAACCTTGCAAATTCTTCTTGTCATTGAGCAGTGTAGACCAAACTAAGAAGTATATCGGCCTGGGGTCCGTTTCATTATAGGAATAAACAACATCTTTTTGCCGTTCACGACGGTACATGTATGAACACATTAGCTTCGTAGAGGGTAAGTTTCGTAAACGCCCGAATGGCGTTTACGATAAACTTACCCTGCAAAGCTAATGTGTTCATACCGCGTGAACGGCAAAAATATGTTGTTTATTCCTTATATTTATATTTTTATTGTCTGTCTTGTCAATTTAATGTGTATTTTGACCAGATTTGTTTTCATGTATATGAATATATCATATACCGGAAAAATAGATTTGATAGATGTATTCCTGAGTGTAACAGCCATTCGATCTTTATGATATACGGTATGAAAGGTAGTCCAAAACAGATGTTTCGTAGTTGACTACAAAGTCAAGCTTTTACCCAATAAACTTTCGATGTGTGCTTAACGCACACTTACATGTATAAGACATTAAAATAAACAATGCAACTTAAATATCTATTATTAAAGCATATTTTAAAAGTTAGGTCGCGCATGTTTATTTAAGCCTAATTACACGGCATAGCAACCATTGGCTGGTCGCTAGGTCAGTATCTTTCCGGCGGAGACTCCGCCCTCTTTCTAACTGGCTGGAACCAATTTCGATGTATTGCTTCATTGAGAAATGGCCTGCATATTTTTAATACGATTACATAAAGACTTTACAGGGTGAATGTAAATATAATGCTTTGTACGATAAAAACGATCGTAAGTCAAACCTGATTTCTCTATCGTTTTATGCCTTGTTACATCTCATTGGAATCGTCTTTGCAAGACGGCTCTAAAGAGATATCGTGCAAGTCAGGTTTAACCCTTTTCCCCATAGAAGCGACTTTTAGCGTATTTATTTGGTTCCTCCGCTGAAGAAATTAGTTTATACCCTCATGCAAATCACCATAACAAATATTTTATAAGCCTAGTAAATGGTAGTTTAAAGCGGGCTGAAAGTAAAGCAGAATGTGCCTTAGGGCACATTCTGCTTTACTGTCAACCTGCTTTAAATGAAAACCTGTATTTAATGTTATAAACGGGTTATTGGGTAAAGCGTCAAAGGGAGAAATAATTTATAATGAAGGTTTTTATAATTTGACTAACGTCAACAATCGTTTTTGTTGTACAAAGTTTTTATAAAACATGCCCCAGATATGACAGTGGTGCTTGGTCTGTACAGTGGTGCAGTTCTGTCATGGTACGGCTCTAATATTTATCTTTTATTCTGTTTCAGCTGCGGCTTAGAGACGAGGGTGATCAGACTGCATGTTTTGTTTGCTGTTATTTATTGAAAATATGGTTGTAACAACTGAATAAACTTGTTGTGTTGTTTATTAGCAAATCAGTTACAGTGCTCCCTCCCTACACCGGGGCCCTTCCAACAACGACTCCCTCCTTGCCCCAATTCCCTAAACAAGACGATTATGCCTAACGCTTTTATTGCTACAATAATGCCTGCTTTTAAAATTGTCTTCTGGTGTTTTTCTCAAAGTGACATAACGGCCATTTGGATAGAAAATATATAAATGACGAGAGATAAACAGCTTGAATCTAGATCAGACGCCGCGTTACGTGGTGTCTGATCAGGATTCAAGCTGTTTGCAAATGTTTGAAAATGTAAGTCAATATCCCTCCCTATAACGACTCCCTCCGAATAACACACACAATCGTTGTCTCGCAATGGGGGAAACGCTGTACAAGTATCTGTATTTATCTCTTTCTCCTTCTCCTTCTCTTTCTCTCTCTCTTTGTTTCTTGTGCTCCCTTCTCTCCCAATATCTCTTTCATTATCTCACACTCTCTCTCTTATCTCACTCACTCTATCCATATGTTTCTCTATCTCTTTCTTTTTCTCTTTGTTCTCTCTCTCTATGTAACTGTTTCTCTCTGTTCTATTTCTCGTTCTCTCTCTCATTCTACCTCTGTCTCTGCCTCTGTCTTTATCTCTGTCTCTCTTTTTCTCTGTGTTACTTTCAATATGCCTAACGCAACTATATCTCAATGCGCAGGAACATCTATCATGTTACTTTATTAGATCTAATACATGTAATAAGATGTTATTCTTTCCAAATAAAGACGTTTACGTTACACTATTTTTTCAAATTTCAAATAGTTTTGAGCCGGATAAGACGTCAGATAACCCGGCGTTTTATAAGGCTCGAACTGTTACAGTGAAGAATGTGTTATTCTTTCCCAATAAACGCGTTTACGCTAAAACTATTATTTACAGTGCAAACAGATTGGAGCCAGATCAGACGCCGGGTAACCCGGCGTCTGATCAGGCTCCAAACTGTTTGCCACCAAGATAAACATGAATTATCAGAATTGTCCAAAAGTTGTACTTTTCTACGTTTTAGTACTTTGCGTTTGCGTACGTTTGCGTTTAAACGGGAAAGAATAACAGATTATCCACTGTGCAGTGAAGAAAACGTTATTATTTCCAGTTTAAACGAAACGCAAACGCAACCCACTAACGCGTAGTTTTCTTAGTGGCAAACAGTTTGGTGCTTTATCAGACGCCAGTTCACCCGGCGTCTGATCTGGCTCCAAACGTTTTGCAATGGAAATAATAGTTTGAGCGTAAACGGGCTTATGCGGAAAGAATAACGTCTTCCCCGCTGTAGCCAATTAAATAGAGGATAACTGTTTTTTTCAGTGTAAGGTCGAAATTTAATCCATTGAGTGAACATCAGACGTTATATTTTCACGAGTGGCGAAGCCACGAGTGAAAATATAACAGTCTGATGTTCACGAAATGGATTAAATTCGATCTTACACTGAAAAAACACAGTTATTCTATTTATTTATGCTTTTAAGCCACTTTTTAAACGAAATTGTTTAAAAATTGAAAGCGAACGTACATTATTTATCCCGTGTTGAGCCCCACGTTTTATGTCGAACACACGCGCGTGACAGTTGGCGGTATAATGACGTCACTCGTTGCTCCCGAGTTTGGATTCGTGCTCTTCCGGTGAGTAGTTCGCGACAAATCGGACTGCCGGAATTTAACGATAAGACACGATTGACTACGATTCTTGGGGAGCCCTACGGGGAAAATTCATAATAAAAAGCGATTGGTGATAATCCACTGCAGTGGATTACCAAGTGATCATCCACTGCTATTTCGTGGTAATCCACCGAAAAGCATAAATAAATTACAATAAACTATGAGACGTTTCATTACATAAGGTATACTTTCCATCAAGTTAGTGCTTTGTGTGAGAGTTTCTTTTGCGTGTAAACGGGAAAGAATTGCGTCTTTTCCACTGTAGCTACATGTATGCTTAAAAACCTTTCTATAAATTGCAAACAGTTTGGAGTCAGATCAGACGCCGAGTAACTCGGTTATGAAGAGTTTTCAATTCAGATACGAGAATGTATTTTTAAGAGGTGGCCTTTGGTGCATTTTATTGTATCACGTTTAGATTTGTTAACAATTTCACTGCCAAGTTTTATAGTCTGCTTGAACCCTTTCCCCAATAGAAGCGCCTTTTAGCGGCTATGATTTATTCATCCGCTGAAGAAAGTAGTTCCAATTTAATCAGTAATGAATATGTATTTTAGGGAATATTTTCTATATTATAGTACATGATAGCTTAAAGCAGGCTGAAAGTAAAGCAGAATGCGCCCTAAGGCGCATTCTGCTTTACTTTCAACCTGCTTTAAGTAGTCACATATCCTAAGTACTGGAAATAGGTTACCAGGTAAAGGGTTAACACTCCTTCTGCCAAAATATCGTATACATTGGTACATGAATTGTCGTCTGCAATATTCTTAAAGTCAGACTTAGGCCTGTTTTGATTAAAGAAATGTCAAAACGAGTGTCAAACAGTTTGGATCCTGATCAGACGCCGCGTTACGCGGTGTCATATTAAGATCAAAACTGTTTGCAAAGTCGCCGTGTTATCAACTATCATCAACTGTAATATGTCAAAACGAACGTCATCAAATATAAACTACATAAAGTGTATAGAAAGAAATGATATCAAATATATTTAACTATAGTATATCGAAACAAAATGTTATCAACTATTTTCGACTATATATAGTATATCGAAAAAAATGTTATCACATATCTTCAACTATATAAAGTATATCGCAACAAATGTTATCAAATATTTTCAACTATAGTATATCAAAACCAATGTTATCAATTATTATCGATTATATACAGTATATCGAAACAAACTGTTATCAAATATCATCAACTAGATCTATATAAAATATATACAAAAATGTTATCAAATATTATCATTTATATAAAATATATCGAAACATTATATAAACAAATGTTATCAAATATTTTCTACTTTAGTATATCGAAACAAACTGTTATCAAATAGCATCGGCTACAGTACTGAACCTTATTAAATTAACAATTTGTGCGATTCACTTGCAATTCGATGGCAATTCGCTTGCAATTCTATGGCAACTCGCTTGCGATTCAAAATAGTAACTATACCTTCGGATAATTTTCCTTGAATGGTGTATCTCACAAATGTTCGCAAATATGACTTCGTTAATTTTTTCGATTCCATTTTTGTCACAACCGCTTCGGAAACTTCGCGTAAAAATATTCAAAAGTAGAATTTGTTTTTTTAAGCGCGCGATTCGATGGCAATTCGATGGCTATTAGGTTGCGATTATCAATTTAATTTAACAAGGTTCAGTACTGTATATAACATATATACAAAAATATGTTATTAAATATTATCAACTAAAGTATATCGAAACAAATTTTATCATTTATTATCGACTATATATAGTATAACGAAACAAAATGTTATCAAATATTTTCAACTGTTTAGTGTTTATAGTATATCCAAACAAAGGTCATCACATTTTATCAAAAGATGTATATCGAAACAAATGTAATCAAATATTTTCAAATATCTACATGTATAGCATATCGAAACAAATGTTATTAAATGTTGTCATCTTTATGTGGTATACCGATACAAACAGTATCAATCATGAGCAACTATATCCTATATAGTAGAACGAAACAAATAGTATCACATTTTTACTTCCTTTCTGCAACCCTGTTAGTCTACACAATGCTCAACAACTGCGGGTAACAAGTATTTCGAACCAAATGTTATCAAATAGTATTACACCTCGCTTTGAATTACAAGGTTAATTTCCCTAGTTGCTTCCCTCTGTCCACTCCTTACAAAAACTACACAAGTCTACACAATTTCATCATGTTCTTCCTGACCCAGATTACTGTCATCCTAACGATTTGCCACCATTCGGAAGAGGCTATTTGCCAACTAGACAAAGAAAAAGACGACGTGTCTTCAATCTACTTGTCATAACGTTCTTCTGTCTTTCTTGTAATGATACATATAAACAATTTGACGTCATAAACGTCGACATCGTTTCCCGCGTTACGTGCATGACGGTGTTAAATTGGTATTCACAGCACATTTTATAATATACGAATGTGACGATTCCAAAGCCAGGGTTGATAAGCTCGGTGTAATAAAATAAATATTAGATGGCAGTTTGTGTGACATTCAAATTGTCAACCCTCGAAAACACGATTGTCACTCTCTGCTTCGCCCCGGGTGACAATTTAAAATTCACGCAAACTGCCAACGAATATTTATATACTATTAACTACATGTAAATATATAATACCGAACCAAAGGTTATCAACTATTATCAACTATAGTATGTCAAAACAAACGTTATCAAATATTATTACAATTTCAATTTCTTTCTGCAATCCTTTTTGTCTAGACTCAATCACAGGTACATCGGTTTTAAAATCACATTGCACAGTTTTAAATAATGTCGTACCTGATAAATCTTCATATTGATCAGTTTTCTAAAATTAAACCAAGGAGAAATCGATGACGTGGTAGTATAGGTCTCTTTTTTTGCAAAGCCAATTTCGAAGCCATCCCCGTACTAGATCTGAAGTTGATCGGTGATTCTCGTCTATTTCGATAGTACTCGGAATTACCCCAATGGTTCCCGATTTTACATCGTAAATGTCGTCAAACCGAAAATGACGTCAAATCAACATTAACGTGCCAAATCTTCATTTTAGATAACGTTAAAGTTCTGATCTTAAATTTGAAGCAGTTTGACGTTAAGTTGACAAATTGATGCAAATAAACAACCGGAATCAAAAAGGGAAATATATGCATGTAGGGGAGATACAACAAATAGTTTGTATAGTTACTTCAAATTCCATTACATGTATTTTTATAAACAGAGAATCACATTATGAAACGCATGTTTATATAGTTACATTCATGATTACAGCCAGCTTTTGGAAATATCTAGATGTCTTAGTTTAAACATACGAATTTCGATAAAATGTAATAAAACAGTTATTGCACTTTCATTGGATCGATGTGAGAATTTATGGAGTGCAAGAAAAAAATATCAACCTAGTCCCACGGCCTTGGGTCGAAATTGATTTTCTTTATTCCATAAATTCTCATATCGAACCAATAAAGTGAAATAATTGCATATTACCAACTTTATTAAGTATACCGAAACAAATGTTGTCAAATATTTTCAACAATATACCGATATAGTATATCTAAGCAAAGGTTATCACATTATATCAACTATATTTGGTATATCGAAACAAGTGTTATCAACTATTTTTAACTATCTACATGTATAGCATATCGAATAGAAGGTTATCAAACATTGTCAACTATATGTGGTATATCGATACAAACAGTATCAACTATGGTCAACTATATCCTATATAACGAAACAAATAGTATCAAATAGTATTACATTTTCAATTTCTCTCTGTGATCCTATTGGTCTAAACAATGATCAATAACTGTGGGTAAAAGTATATCGAAACAAATATTATCAACTAGTTTCGACTATATACAGTATATCAAAACAATTTTATCAAATATTATCAACTATATAAAATATATTGAAACAAATATTAAGAGGTTATTTAACAGTGTTGAGTACAATACTGAAATCTATTGGACGAGTACACAGCAGCCATAATTCATATTGGACGAGGCGATAGCCGAGTCCAATATGGATTATGACTGCTGTGTACGAGTCCAATAGAATTCAGTATTGTACTCAACACTGTTAAATTACCTCTTTATTTCACACCATAAAATTATAAAATGACAAAAGAAACCACATGCATTTTTTCCTATTCCTTCTAGCCTAGCCTTTGACTTCGCAATTTCCAAAAACAAAATACAGTGTTCCCTCCCTACACCGGCTCTTGTCGTAGTTCCCTAAACAGGACAATACTATATATGTCTAACGCTTTTCATGGCTGCAATACCATCTGCTTAAATGTGTCGACTGCCGCTATTCGAAAAGTTACCTTTGATTTGAAGCATTTAAGTTTAATCCTTAGGCCTACTTTATATAACCTATATGAATTACCCCCACTTTCCGCTCCAAAGGCATTCGCCATTTTTCTAACTTGCAATGAAAAATAAACAATAGTGTAGATGACTTAACAGTACATTATAACTACAATCTAACCGAGGCGACTACTTTTAAATTCAAACATTTACACGCATGACTTTGAGTGGACGTAACTCTTTTAGAAACAGCTCCAAAATGCTACACTCACACCAATAGATCTATTTCAAATCTATAATCGTCTACACGTATCATTTTGCATAATTTTCTGTTCTAGATCTAATTTTTAATCATTTATCCCATCAATATACTCTTTTTAAACATATTAAAGGTGTAAGAAGTCTAACAAAAGGTCCTTTTTTCAAATTATGATATAACGAACTTTATGAATTACCTCCCTTTAATAGTGAAGAAACACCTATTTTTATTCCTCAAAAGCATTTTTATATTTTTTCTTTTGTTTGTTATCATTATAAAACTAACTAATGTTTAGAATTTCATTCCGATAAGGCATAAATTATCTTATGCATTTTTAAAATGTATATTCGGATAAACAAAAATTATATTCATAATATAGAAAAAAAACTTATTACAACGTCAACACGTTATTTACTGTATTTTACGTTTGAACGTTAACGCGCCAAAACGTCTACAGCATATTGTTTATCGTTACGTCATTAAATTAAATAAATATTGCAAATGTAAGCCAAGTCTTATTTTTCCCTCCCTATAAAGACTCGTTCCGAGCAACACACACAATATGTGTCTCCAATTGGGTGTCGTTGCAGAGATGGAACAGGTGAAATGCCAAGGGAAGTTACTCTTAACAGAGTGTCGGAAGAGTTGTCCAGTCCAATATGAAAAAAATATAGATTTTTTGGATCCGAGTCCAATATGAGAAAAATATGGCCTTCTGTGATAGCTTTTTTAAATTCCGGTACAATATAGGGTTCTCTTGTACCGTCACGTGGTAGAAAGATGGGTTGTCGATTGGTTTAATCGATGTAGGTGTGAAATAAAATCAAATGTTTTTAACTATAGTATATCGAAACAAATGTTATTATTTATTATCGACTATATATCGTATATCGACACAAAACTGTTATCAAATATTATCAACTATCGACATGTACATGTATAGCATATCAGACCGAAGGTTAGCAAATTTTGTCAACTATAATGTTGTATATCGATACAAACAGTATCAACCATTATCAAATATATCGGTTATAGTAGATAGAAACAAATAGTATCAAATATCAGAATTTCTATCAGTCGGCAATCTTTAGCCGGTCGGTTCATTGTTGATTGATGGAGGTAATGTGATCGTCGTTTTGCGGGCTATCTTTTGTATGCTTATTCATGCTTATTTTAGATCTAATTGTAGTTGTTTTGCCTTTTCTCTCTTTGTAGGTACATTTTTGTAATTTCATGTGAAGCGCTTTTGAACGCACAACCCCTGTGTGACAAGAGCGCTACATAAATCTGGTATAATGATAATAAATAATAATAAATCAACTATATATAGAATATCGAAACAAGTATAATCAAATATTAGCTACTGTACTATAGTTTATCGAAAAAACTGTTATCAACTCTTTTCAACTACATATAGTATTTCGAAACAAATGTTTTCAACCTATATCAACTAAATAAAAGTATAGTATATCGAAACGAAATTTAATGTTAGCAACTATTATCAACTATATACGGTATATCGAAACAAATTTTATCAACTATTATTACAGTTTGAAATTCTTTCTTCAGTCCTATTGATCTACAGTGCACCACAGGTAAATCAGTGTTGAATCATATTGCACAGTTTTTAATACAATCGAATCTGATATATCATCTTATTATAAACATATTCTAAATACAAGAAAATACAGGCCCAACAGTTTTTTCCGTATCAGATGGTACGTATCAGATGGTGTATATGCTACACAGTGTTGACGTCACTGTTTTATGCAACACAAGCGTGACACGATCTATTCATATAAAGAAACCGTGCGCGTGAAGTTTCGGAATACCCAGGTTTCGATGCTATTTTTTTAAAAAAATTGAAACCAAGCGTTGATGAGCTTTGAACAGTTTATTTCCATTTTAAGCGTGAATAACCCGCAACACTTATTTATACTTATGTTTTCCTCCAAAGGATAAGCAAAAAATAGTTCTAAAACGCCTAAATGACCGTTATTTGCAAAACGCCACTTCTAAATCGCCCGGATCAAAATAACGGATTATATCGAGATAATAGTATTACGTCATCAAAATGAATAACGACATGTTGCATGGCGTAATTGTTGGTGGTCACATGACTTCAAAAATAGTTTAAGATTACATATGTACGCAAGAGTTTTAACATATAGGGGCCTACATGTATGCATACATTTGATTATTCGGTTGAACAACATATAGATCTTGTCCCAAACAGTCTAGGTATATAATAAAAGGAATATCACCAGTGTGTGATCCGCGGTCTATAGCCAGAGTCGTTTCCAAAACTTTGACTCAGTATTCATCCGCTTAACAAAGCAACACGGAGTTATATTGCTTAAAAAACAACAAATCGATTTATTTTGAAAACTGTTTTTGAATGCAAGGGACGCCACTCTTGGTGGCGTATAAATAAATATACAGCAAAGTGTTTGGTGTAAGTATTCACACTGTATAGACGTAACGGGGGTGCTGCCGTCATTACGTTAATGCTCGAGTCAAGTCAACGTTGATGCTGGTAAACAAAGATGGCGCCGCCCATGGAGTTGGATGAGTTGCAGACACATCTACAGTGGAGAAAACGTTATTCATCCCCGTTTAAACGCAGACGAAACGCAACCGCAGTGCAAAAGGACGTAGAAAATGACAACTTGTTGACAATTCTGACCATTTATTTTTATCTAAGTGGAAAACAGTTTGGAGCCTGATCAGACGCCGGGTTACCCGGCGTCTGATCTGGCTCCAAACTGTTTGCAATTGAAATAATAGTTTTAGCATAAACGCGTTTATTGGGAAAGAATAATGTGGTCTTCACTATATTTAGAGATAACAATTGGGTTTTGATGGTTTCAAATCTTTGATTTGAATCCTTTATAGTCGCCGTCGTTCCCAAGACTTTGACTCAGTTACTCATCCGCTCAAGAAAGCAACACTCAGTAATATCGCTTAAAACCGTAAAATCGAATAAATTTGAAAACTATATTATGATCTGATTTGAACTTGGAAACTGAGTGACGCTTGACTGAAAGAGATCTTACTTATGAATTTTTAATTATGCTTGAAAAATAGTCTCTTGTTTAGTAAACTCTTTTACAATACAGTGAAATCCCTATAAACCGGACATGTGTGGGGACAACATAAATTTCCGGTTTACAGGGGGTTTCCGGTTTAGAGGGTTTTTATCCCATACATGTACCTTGTTTCTAGTATGAACTATAGCTGATCACTTAAAGCCGGTTAAAGGTAAAGCAGAATGCGCCTTAATGCGCATTCTGATTTACTTTCAACCTGCTTTAAGCTATTATCTGTTAGAATATAGAAAACATTTCTGATGATACATATTCATGAATGTTTTTTCGTCAGTGAAGTAATAAATCAATGCGTAAAAAGGCACATTTATGGTTTAATGGGTTCAAATAAAGAAGGGTTGGAAACGGGACCAACGTTTTTGTCCGGTTTAGAGAGAATTCCGGTATTTAGAGGTTCCGGTTTAGAGGGATTTCACTGTATATAGTTAAAGCCAAATCCGGGTTTCCGTTTCTCTATTACAGTATTGTTCAATGTTTCAAGAAATATTGTTCTCTCCGAATTTTGACTTTTAATAGATCTAACGGATTTTAACAAACTCCAGGCTCCGAGGTTATAAAGCTTTTGACTTGATCCTAAACTCATTCCCAAGCATTTGATTGGTCAGAATTGAGCCTAGGCTTTAATCTGACCAATCAAATGCTTGGGAAGACACTCAGATTCAACTAAAACTCTTTATAACCTCGAACCTGGTTTTATCTCCTCAACCCGTACCTCTGTAATTCAGTTTGAAACCAGCACCAGTGCTCTCAAGAAATTTGATTTTTAATAATAATAATAATAATAATAATAATAATAATAATAACGACTTTATTTCATGTGGATTACATATTTGGTATCAACAAACAAACCAATTTTCAATATGGTCCACAAACAAAATTAACATATATACAACACGAAGGAACACAATTACAAATCAATATTATTTTAAACCTTTGCAAACAGAGTGGACCCTGAAAAGACAGTTCCTGTAGGAGCTCTCCACAGGGACTACTCTGTTTACTTAAAGACTTTTAAAGATTAAGCTGAAAATGTTAATGTATAAGTATCATTCTGAGAATTCAAGATTTGTTATCTATACATGAAGATTGAATAGGTAGAGGCAATATAAAGCCCAAACGAAACGACGATTTAACAAATAGCAAAGATCTAGATCAATGAAATTTCATAACAAACGAGAAGGAATATACCAAAGATACTTCAAACCCTTTACTCCATGGTATAGTTCTACTATTGAAGAAAGGTGACCACTTAAACCAGGTTGAAAGTAAACCAAAATGAGCCTAAATGTGCACTCTGTTTTACTTTAAACCCGCTTTAAGCTACCATCTACTAGAGAACATAAAACACTTTTCATGAAACATATCTATGTAGTAAAGGGTTAAAGCAACATGTAGGTTTTGATCAATATCCATATTTCTATCATAACTTATATACATAGAAGCCCTTACAAGTAGCTAAGGCCTTGATCAGTCATTAACCCTTAGCGCATACCATAATTCATTTGATGGATACTATTCAAACCATTTATTTAAAAGTAGAATACAATGTATTTGAAAACTTAGAATGTTATCTAATACAGAATCATTTCTTCTCCTAGCAAACAATGTATACTCTGATCAGAGAGCTTCATAAGGAAGTATCTCATCTGGGTCTACACTTTCAGCAAAAACTACTATCGACATAATTAGCGGGCTAAAGGTTAATATTGAAACAGCCGATCAGGGGCTCAGCAGCCAAAACAAAGCCTACATGAAACCATCGCAACAATAACCCCTTACCGCACATGGCATAGTTCTAGTTTTGAAGACAGGTGATCACTTAAAGCAGGTTGAAAGTAAAGCAGAATGCGCCTTAAGATGCATTAAGCTTTTTCAGCCAGCCTTAAGTTGCTAAGATATAGATCTAGCAAACATTCTAATTAAATTTTTTGTAAATAATTATGACTGCACAAATTGAATGCACTTAAAGGCGCTTCGATATGCGGTAATGGGTCAAGGAATGCGATGGTTAGACTGGCACCTTAGGAATAGTGATATAAAGCCATATTAACGTTAAGAACAACTTACATCAGCTGCAAACTACAATATGCGGCGTATAGAGACCTTGACGCCTTGTAATAATTTCCTGAACAGTAATCTAACTTGTTTATATAAATTTAAACTATAGTGGGAAATGACACTTCACCCCTGAGCAGCAAATTTTCATCACTGTATTGCATTTTGAAGCATTATGAAGCATTATAAGTGACTATACTATCTGTTTAATTTAACCCATTTAAGGTATGAAGTTTTAAATGAGGCAAGTGATTGAGCATTTCTTATGTTCAAAGGTAAGTTATTCCAAACCATAGCTCCAGAATAGGCAAACGACCTCCTGAAAAATTCAGACTTTGGTCTTGGAGAATATAACTGAGAATTTGATGAAGACCTTAAATTTCTATCATGCACATTTGACTTTAGTGTGAACAAATCATATAAATATACAGGTGTCAAACCTTTGAAGACTTTGAACATTAGAGTAGCTTTGTGAAATGTAACTCTTTCCGGAAAAGTCATCCAATTAAGTTCTTTGAAGAGATCAGCTGAATGGGCAGTTTTATCTTTATTAAGGATAAGCCTTGCTGCACGTTTTTGAAAACGAATGATTTTCTGTTCTTGCGATATAGAACAGTTTCCCCAAATAACGCAACAATAGTCGAGATGAGGTAAGATGTAGGAGTTAAAAAACATTTTTCTCAATGGTATAGTTAGAAACACTTTGATTCTGGAGAGGAGGTATAATAAGGAGTTACACTTTTTAAGAACATTGTTAATATGGCTATCAAAAGATAAAAATACATCAAAGGTGACACCGAGTAACTTTTCCTCACGACTGCAATGGATTTCATCATTACCAAATGGGATTGGAAGAGCAATATTCTGAATGCCTGCGGATTTTGATCTTGAGGTAATGTACATGGATTTAGTTTTTGCAACGTTTATTGACATTTTGTTCTTTTCACACCAATCATTAACGTTAAAAAGATCTTTACTCAACGAGTTTGCTACAAAGTTGAGAGAAGCATTGTGTACTGACAGCGTTGTGTCGTCTGCAAAAATGTCAGCAACAGAATGTGTACATACAGATGGAAGGTCATTTATGAATATCAAAAATAAAAGAGGACCTAAGACTGAGCCTTGGGGTACACCAGATAAAACAGAAGTAAGCTGCGAGGTTACTCCAGATACATGCGTTTGTTGAGATCTATCATGCAGGTATGAAGAAAACCATGCACATGTCTTTTGGTCAATATTGAAATATTTTAATTTTTCAAGGAGGATCATGTGATCAACCAGGTCAAAAGCCTTAGACAGATCTAAGAAGATTGAACCTACAATTTCATTACTATCAATGGCTGCAATCCAGTCATCTATTAATTTTACTAAGGCAGTCTGACAGGAATGATTGGACCTAAAACCTGATTGCCTAGAGTAGAACAAGTTGTTGTTTTCTATGAATTGCTTTAAACAGGAACTAACATGTCTTTCAAAAATCAAGGAAATGATTGGTAAAACTGAAATTGGTCTGTAATTCGACTTTTCTTCTTTAGGACCTTTCTTGTAAATAGGAGTTACTTTAGCTTTCTTAAAAACTTTTGGATACAAACTACATAGTATACTTCGGTTGAATAATTGTGTGAGTGTTGGAGCTATTATGGATGCTGATATTTTTAAAAATCTAGCGCTTATTCCATCCGATCCTGTTGATTTTTTACAATCTAACGAAGTGAGTTGTTGCTCAACAAATTTAAGTGATACAGTTGGAATTGAGAAACTAGGACAGTTGACATGATCAGCTGAAGCATTGACCATACAGTGACTATTACTAGAGGAGTTACCCTGAAAACTCTTAAACACAGAAGCAAAATAGTCATTGAAGACATTTGCAGTAGTGCTCGGACATGTTATCGGTTCACCATCTGCATCATTTATAAAACTAGTTTGAATTTTTGTCTTCATACCCGTTAGTGTGTTCAGACTATTCCAAAGAAGTTTCGGGTTGTGGGTATTAGAATTAATAGTATCATGATAAAATTGTGTTTTAGAATCTAGAATAAGGCGTTTAACTGTTTGTCTCCATATTTTATAATTATCAATATCGGATCTTTTATGGTAGAATTCACGCATTTTTATTGCCTGGAGAATTTCGTTGTTAAACCAGCCAGGTTGGTTATTCCTTTTCACGCGTTTATTCCGGAGAGGCGTATGTGAGTCTATGACCGACTTAAACATATCAATAAATTTTTCGACCGCATCATCAATGTCTTCAATTAAATTAATATTTGACCAGGGTTGATTACACATGTCATCAAGGAACTGAGATACATTAAAGTGTTTCATAGACCTATATGAGATCGTTTTGTGAACAGGACCTTGTTGGTAGTTTGAAGACACTTTTCTAGTTATGCATACCGGAAAGTGATCACTAATGGAGAATAACGGGACAGACACATGAACTATATGATCAGGAACATTAGAAAAGACATGATCGATCAATGTTGAAGATACCTGAGTTACACGTGTTGGACATTTAACTAGCTGAGTAAAATTAACCGCCTGCATCTGGTCAAGCCATGTTTTAGACTGAGGACATTCACTTAATGAGAGGCTAACAGTGTCACACAACACATGACCTTAGATATCAATTTATTTTGATCATCAATGAGTGTTAGAAATCAAGCAGATCGCACTTTGAACTGAGAAGAAAAATGTTATGCGATCGCGGTTCAATCTAGCACGCAGCAATCCATTATTACGGAAAAATCCGATGAGTCACGGACTGACACGAGCGCAAATGGCGGAATGTATAAGACTTGTACGTGATAAAAATGTCGCCGTGTGTCGTCGTAAACGTACATTTTATTATGCATTACAATGATTCACATGTCACCAATACTGTTCAGTCGGAAAGGACATGAGCCATATTCACTGACCAGTAGGTCATTTACGTCCTAGGCAATGTCGTACACATACAGATTCGTCCCATTTTTTTTAAAAAACAAACTATTTTCCGGCATAACGAAATAAACCAATGTATAATGTAACACTGACGGGGCACTGTTTGTCGTATTGCAACACATTGATACAGGGCTGCCATTTCTCCGGATTTTTCCTAAATCTTCGGATTTTTTTCTCCAGTACATGATAGCTTAAAGCAGACTGAAAGTAAGCAGAATGCGCCTAAAGGCGCATTCTGCTTTACTTACAGTCTGTTTTAAGCAGTCGCATGTCAACAAAACAAGAAACAGCCTATGGGGCAAAGGTACGATTCGTAAAATCGCACTTGAAAAATGCAAATTTGGAAATCTTAGGATTTTTTATTTCAACTTATGGCAGCCCTGTTGATAACAACAACCATAAACATTGAAAAATGGCTAGACTAATACATGTAATAATTAATAAAATTAATAAGATAATTATTATAAAAAAAAAAATTATGATTATAATTATAATAAAAATGATAAAAATAATTTAAAAATAATAATAATAATAATATTAATTATTATTATTATTATATATTTATAATTATCATTATAATATAGTTTGGACCATGAAGTTTCAGGGTGGAAAGGTTTAAACGAAATAACCGCTAGCATAATTCAGAATATAGAGGATAATCAATTCCTGCGGATTTATATGAATAATATATCACGAGAATGGGTTGTTATATGGTTAAAAAAACGAGTCCGCAGGACGAGTTTTTAACCAGATAACAACCCATCCGAGCGATATATTTGTTCATATCCATTCAAAGGAATTGATTATTCTATTTATTATATTGACGTTTTTACAGAAAAAAAATTAATTGCTTATGAGCGACGTCACTAAAGATATTGTAACGTGACGTCACAAAAAAAATGATATCATCACTAGTGATGAGATCAACTGTGAGGTACAGTGGAGAATCTGTTATTCTTTCCCGTTTAAACGCAAACGTACGCAAACGCAAAGCACTAAAATGTAGAAAAGTACAACTTTTGGACAATTCTGATAATTCATGTTTATCTTGGTGGCAAACAGTTTAGAGCCTGATCAGACGCCGGGTTACCCGGCGTCTGATCTGGCTCCAAACTGTTTGCACTGCAAATAATAGTTTTAGCGTAAACGCGTTTATTGGGAAAGAATAACAGATTCTCCACTGTATGATATTAACGTGAAATTCATCTAACTGAGAAATATCTATAAATCATCGAAAGGTATAAACCCTTTAAACCCTACAGCCCTCTGCAGAGATTACTTATTAAATATGCAAACAGTGCAGACCCTGATCAGAGTGTTCCTACATGTATAGGATCCCTCTGATCAGGGTCTACATTGTTTGTTGTTTTCATTGTTTTTTGTTGTCCAAAGAATTAAAAGTAGACTTGTTCAAAATGCCTGTACTAAAAGAGTCTAAAAGGGGTACAAATATCCACAAGAGATATTTAGGGTTGATAAGGATAAATTTACACAAATTTATATTATCATCACACAGCGGATGTGTTTGAAATAAAAACAATGATTGGTCGTTATTCTGTCCCAATAAACGCGTCTGTTCTGTTAAAATTATGCAAATTAAAAATATCTATATCTACAGTGGAGAAAACGTGATTCTTTCCCAATAAACGCGTTTACGCTAAAACTATTATTTTCACTGCAAACAGTTTGGAGCCAGATCAGACGCCGGGTAACCCGGCGTCTGACCAGGCTCCAAATTGTTTGCCACCAAGATAAAGGTGAATTATCAGAATTGTCAAAATGTTGTACTTTTCTACGTTTTAGTGTTTTGCGTTTGCGTACGTTTGCGTTTAAACGGGAAAGAATAACAGATATTTTGTATTTATGTAATGAAATGGCCATGCTGAAAATGTTGAGAAACTATACTTGTTTGTCATTGTGAATATAGCCCAGTAAATCGGCTGAATAAAACAACACTTAAGGTAAACACAGAATTCGAAACTATCATGCAAAAATTTGGGTAAACAGTTTTTTACTCAGATAAACAATGCATTACGAGATATTTTAAGACCCTGACATATTTTTGACATTTTCGTACGTTTGCGTTTGAACTCGTTTAACCAATGTGTGCCTGGCGTCCCACAGAAGGGACATATGCAAACAATGTAGACTCTGATCAGCCGTCGCATAATGCGGCGTCTGATCAGAGTCTACACTGTTTGCTGATAGGAATTGCAATGTTAAACAAAATGAAAAGGAATATTTAGACCAGACACCCATTATATCCTATATAAGGGACATTAGCAAAGTGTTGACTCTGATCAGACGCTGCATAATGCGGCATCTGATCAGAGTCTACACTGTTTGCTGATAGGAATTTCAATGTTAAAGAAAACGAAAAGGAATATTTAGACCAGGAACCCATTATATCCTATATAAGGGACATTAGCAAAGTGTTGACTCTGATCAGACGCCGCATAATGCGGCGTCTGATCAGAGTCTACACTGTTTGCTGATAGGAATTTCAATGTTAAACAAAATGAAATGGAATATTTAGACCAGGCACCCCTTATATAAATAAATGGACTAATTCAATATATCAACATGGAATAATCCATTGGGCGCAAATGGGTTAAGTGGTACAGAATGACGTCATTTCCTCCTGTGAAATCATAAAATGCCTTATTCCTGGTTTGAATTGGTTGTCTTGTAACTATGACACAACTACGATACTACTCATTCTAATTTACATATTTATATAGGTTACCATGGTGACGTTTCGTTCTTCTCTCCTGTGTAATGACAGATTTATGTTTGCTGACCAGGTATGGTCGCCATTTTATCTAGTATAGTTTGATTGACAGCTGAGACCAGCGAAATATCTGTAACACGATTGTATGAAATGGACAATATGATCATTGGGACAACGAAAGAGGCCCGTGCGTAGGGTTGCCTTATCGGAACTGATCGGCCAATTCCGACATGCTCCGATGTATTCCGATTGGAAACAAATGGCGTAGATCCGACAAAATTTAATGTTAAACTATTTGGTCGCAAAACGTTTGGAGACTGGTCTGACGCCGGCGCCGGATCCGGCTCCAAAGTGTTTGCACTTGAAATAATATTTTTTTTATCATAAATCGCGTTTATTGGAAAATAAGTAGCGTCTTCTCCAAAGCAAATTGAGTGGTTAAAGTGTTAAATTTAGTGGTTAAAGTGTTAAATTTAGTGTTAAATTTTGTGGTTAAAGTGTTAAATTTTGTGGTGAAAGAACCGACGTACAGTACAAACGCTATATCGTTCAGCGTAATTCAACCAATTGAACCCAAGCGACGATTATAATCGTCCTTTCCAAACAGTGAACCTGTAAAGAGTCCACTTGTCCTATGCACACAGTAAAGACCAATATATCAGTGGAGAAAACGTTATTCTTTCCCGTTTAAACGCAAACGAAACGCAAACGCAAAAGACTAAACTGTAGAAAATAACAATGTTTTGACAATTCTGACTATTGATATGAAGATGAGTGGCAAATAGTTTTGAGCCGGATCAGACGCCGGGTTACCCGGCGTCTAATCTGGCTCCAAACTGTTTGCAATTGAAATAATAATAATTGAAATAATAGTGTAAGCGTAAAGGCGTTTATTGGGAAAGAATAACGTTTTCTCCACTGTAGGAGCCGTTTACACTGTTTTTTTTTCTAATTTTCAAATATTAACAAAAACTCAATGTACATGTAGTAGAAATGGACTTGTCTTAAATGGGACTATTTTCGTAGAAAATGACAACTTGTTGACAATTCTGACCATTTATTTTTATCTAAGTGGCAAACAGTTTGGAGCCTGATCAGACGCCGGGTTACCCGGCGTCTGATCTGGCTCCAAACTGTATGCAATTGAAATAATAGTTTTAGCTTGAACGCGTTTATTGGGAAAGAATAACGTGTTCTCCACTGTACATGTAATACAACAACAAATTGACATGAACCCTGTCATGATCAAATTTGTCGAGAGTTTTTTACCCCTTCACCGCCATAGTGTCGTCTGCTTCACTATTGTTTTCTGCAAGATATTTAGATAAAATTAGATTAGGCGATATGACTGACGAAATTTCGAGATGAGTGTCAAACAGTTTGGGTCCTGATCAATCGCCGCGTTACACGGAGTCTGATCAGGACCCAAATTGTTTGCAAACACACTTTATGACGTCATTAAGAGTAAAATGGTTAACAAAGCTTTCTGATTTGCTTCAATTCTTTTTTTTAACCCAATACCCTATCTCGTTTCTAGTTTTAAAGATAGACAAACACTTAAAAACTATTGAAGTGGATAGTTTTTCGCCACATTCGATTTTACTTAAAGCGTTTTCTGCTTTACTGCCAGTTTTTATTATGCGACCAATTGCTACAGTGGAGAAAACGTTATTCTTTCCCAATAAACGCGTTTACGCTAAAACTATTATTTCTATTGCAAACAGTTTGGAGCCAGACCAGGCTCCAAACTGTTTGCCACCAATATAAATATGAATTAGCATAATTGTCAAAAATGTGTATTTTTCTTCGTTTTAGTGCGTTGCGTTTGCGTTTCGCTTCGTTTAAACAGGAATGAATAACGTTTTTCTCCACTGTAGAACATTAAAACTCTTTGTTATGGTGCATATTCATGCCTGTTTAAAGTGGAACTAGTCAGTGGTGAATTAAAGGCCTAAAATTACATATTTGTTGAATAATGAGATAAGCTACCATTTGAAATACAAACGCTTAAATGATTTTTTCCATTACAAACAGTTTGAGCCAGATCAAACGCCAGTTGACACGGTGTTTGATCTGGATCTAATCTGTTTACTTTTCAGATTAAAATGTATACACTATATTCATAATTGTCAAAACGTTGTCATTTTAAACACTCTATTGAATTGTGTTTGCTTTTTGTTTGCGTTGAAACGGGAAATAATATGGAAAAAAGGCTTGCCTTTTTTCCGTTCTTAAGTAATGCATGATAAAATCAAAGGTATTCCAATTTTATTCAATCACTGACAGACTTTGAAAAGTGTTTGATTTGCGCGTGAATAATTTCCTCAAAACTAGGCAACTACCAAACATGGGGGCTGACATCTTGGATGATGACGTCACGGCTTTTACGAAGAGTTGTGCGTGACGTTTCGGAATTCCCGATTTCGGTGCTATTTTTAAACCATTTTAAGCATAAAGAACCCCAAAGACTCACTTGAAATGATTTTCTCCAAAGGACAAAGCTTCAAACAGTTCAATCCATACCCTTAAACGCTTAAATGTACGTTATTTACAAAAATCTACTTCTTAATCGAACCGATAAAAATAACGGATTACCAATACGCCATCAATATAAATAATGACGTCATTATTGGTGGTCATATGACTTCCAAAAATAGTTTCAGATTGCATTATAGGTGTACGGAGGTGTTTTAACTTTTAACATTGTATACACGGGTGCTTATAGATATATTTGATTATTTGGTTTGACAACATATAAATCTTGTCCCAAACAATTTAGGTATATAATTTTTCTATAAAAGTTCGTGTCGGTTGTGTAATCCAGATCCAGTCACGAGAGGCGTAGCCTCGAGTGTGATACACTACGCACTGATACAAGAGCGCTGATCACACACTGGTGATATATCTATTCCGTTATCATTAGTATAATTTTGCTTTTTTCCGTCCATAGGCAAAGCCTAAATACATATTAACGTCTTTTCCACTTTATGACGTCACTTATGACGTCAGAATAACGTATTCCCCTCTGTATGGTTATACAGTATGAAGCAAGGAAAGTTGTTCTTTTCCGTTTATACGAAGCTTTAACGTGAACACAACGCGATAAAATTAACTTTTAAAAAGTCACAGGTTTATATATCTCTTGAACTTTCATGATAACTCTAATCTGAATAAGCGTTAGTGTTTATTGGGAAATAAGAACGTCGTATCCACTGTTATCGTTAGTCTGAATCACTGCGACGCTTTATCACAGTGACGTCATCCCACGTGCGGGCCTCGCGCCATGATCTCCCGGCGTTAATCACTTTTGTCGGTAACATATTTTATTGACATTGTATCACGGAATAATGACCAGCGCAACTACAACGTTGGCCTGGCGCAATTGACTTGACCTATGAATAACCCTTGTCTTACCCCCTGCCATGACGTCATCTGGATAAAAATAACTATCGTCTGCTTTTAATTTATCAAATTCAAATTTTAGGTATTTTGACTTGAGAATATTTTGAAATGAGTGTCAAACAGTTTGGATTCTGATTGGACGCCGCGTGACGCGGCGTCTGATCAGGATCCAAACTGATTGCAACATTAAGTCAATTTGTGATATGCAGGCTAAGTGTTATTGTGACAACAAAACCATAGTTTGGTAACTATCCCAAAACAAGCTTCAGCGAAGGTTTTAAATACAGGTAATAGCTTAAAGCATGATAAAAGTAAAGCAGAAAGCTCCTGAATGAGCTTTCTGCTTTACTTTCAGGCTGCTTTAAGCAGTCATAGTATATTTACCCCCACACGAGCCATATATTGAGCTAATTTTATGGCGGGGTTGGTGGGGGATACTGTTCTATCCTAACAAATATATGTCAATGTAGCGACACCTAGTGGCGAAACATTATCCACTCTTAAAAAGTAAGCACCGAACAGTGTGAATATGTATTCTCTAAAATGGTGGATTTCGCTTTAAGCTTTCGGTTGTCAGTGTTCTATTTCATGATTCAAATATCAGCTAGGTGACATCAAAAAACGAACTTGCTTTTTCGGACTTAATGGAATTTACATTGAACAGGTGGGTAGATATTACAGTGGAGAATGTGTTATTCTTTCCCAATAAACGCGTTTACGCTCAAACTATTATTTACAATACAAACAGTTTGGAGCCGGATCAGACGCCGGGTAACCCGGCGTCTGATCAGGCTCCAAACTGTTTGCCACCAAGATAAACAAGAATTATCAGAATTGTCTAAGAGTTGTTCTTTTCTACGTTTTAGTGCTTTGCGTTTGCGTACGTTTGCGTTTAAACGGGAAAGAATAACAGAGTCTCCACTGTATATAGTCAAAAAAATATGTGATGTACAATTATAGTAAGCATAATTATTGCTGTTGCAAATATTTTAGAGCCCCGATCAGACGCCGGTTAACCCGGTGTTTGACCAGACGCCAGGCAGTTTGCCGCTTAATTTTTTTTTAAAAATATCCAATTACAGCAAACGTTATATATTTATGTACAGTGGAGAAAACGTTATTCTTTCCCAATAAACGCGTTTACGCTTAATATATTATTTCAAATGCAAACAGTTTGGAGCTAGATCAGACGCCGGGTAACCCGGCATCTGATCAGGCTCAAAACCGTTTATCACTGTTATAAAAATGAATAGTCAGAGTTATCAAAAAGTTCTTATTTTGTTCATTTTCGTGCAATGCGTTTACGTTTGGTTTGCGCTTAAACGGGAAATGATATAGAGGATAATTGTTTTTTTCAGTATAAGATAGAAATTTAATCCATTGAGTGAACATCAGACGTTATATTTTCACGAGTGGCGAAGCTACGAGTGAAAATATAACAGTATGATGTTCACGAAATGGATTAAATTCGATCTAATTCTTATACTGAAAAAATACAATTACTCTATTTATTTATGCTTTTAAGCCATTCTTTAAACGAAATTGTTCGACTATTGTGAAAGCGAAAGTACATGATTTACCCCGTGTTGAGCCCCAAGTTTACATCGAACACATTAACGAAACAGTTTCCCGTACGATGACGTCACTTATTTATTGATTTGACGTCATCCGAATTACGTCGTTGCTCCCGATTTTGGATCCGTGTTCTTCCGTTGAGTGGTTCGCGACAAATCGGACTGCCGGAATTTAACGATAAGACACGATTGACTACGATTTTTGGGGAGCCCTACGGGGAAAACGGCGATTGGTGATAATCCACTGCAGTGGATTACCAAGTGGCATGATCCACTGCTATTTTCCGGTAATCCACCGAAAAGCATAAATAAAACGTTTTCTCTACTGTATTAATGTATTTATTAACCCTTTACCTGATGGCCTGTTTCTAGTTTTGAAGACAGATGACTACTTAAAGCAGGTTGAAAGTAAAGCAGAATGTGCCTTAAGGCACATTCTGCTTTTCTTTCAGCCTGCTTTAAGCTAAAATCTGCTAGGCTATATAACATATTTGTAATTGTTATTGTTCTTGAGGGTATAAACTGGAACTATTTTCTTCAGCAGAGGAATAAATTAAATACGCTAAAAGTCGCTTCTATGGGGGAAAGGGTTAATGTCAGTAAAGTTTCGTTTTAACGGAACGAGTTAAATCCTCTCTACTAACCATTACAATATTGCAAAGGGATATTTAGTTTGATGTTAACCCTATCACTCTCAATGACGCTTCCAAGCGCGTTTTCAAAGTGTTGTGATCCTGATCAGACGTCGCGTAACGCTGCATCTGATCAATATATAAACTGTTTGACACTCGTTTTGGAATTTCTTCAGTCACACTAGCTTGTTTTCTAACTTTGAAACGGTATTGCAGACAACAAAATTGAAGCAGACGACAATGAAACGGTGAAGGGGTAAAATCTCACGAAAGATTCGGTGGTGAAAGGGTTAAAAAGAGGTCTGAACAGTGTTTGCGTTAACACTTTACCTGATAGCATTTTTCTAGTATTGAAGATAGGAGACCACTTAAAGTAGACTGAAAGTAAAGCAGAATGCGCCCTAAGGCGCATTCTGCTTTACTTTTAGCCTGCTTTAAGCTATCATCTACCAGGATTAAGAAAATATTTGTTATGGGCCATATTCATGACTATTTGAACTATTTTTTTTAGTGTGAGAATAAATCAAAGGCGTAAAAAGGCGCTTATATTTGGGAAAGGGTTAAGGCGGGAAAGAATAAAGTATTTTCCATTGTATCATTTAACCTTTTCACTCGGAAATTTGCGAGCAGTTTTTTACCCCTTCACCGTTTTATTGTCGTCTGCGTCAATTATGTTGTCTGAAAGATCGTCTCAAAGTACGATTCAATGTAACATGACTTAACACATACCGGTACAAGTGTCAAACAATTTTGATCCTGAACAGACGCCGTGTTACACGCGGCGTCTGATCAGGATCTTAACTGTTTGCAAACGTGCTTTTAACACTTTCACTCGCAATCGCTCTTCAAAGCGCGTTTGCAAACAGTTTGGATCCTGATCAGACGCCGCGTAACGCGGCGTCTGATCAGGATCCAAACTGTTTGCTGTTTGACACTTGTTTGGAAATTTCTTCAGTCATACTGCCTTATTTCTTGACTTAGAAACGAGATAGAAAACAATACAATAGAAGCAAACGACAATGAAACGGTGATGGGGTAAAAGTCTCACGAAAAAGGTGGCAGTGAAATGGTTAGTGTTTAACGGTGTATGACTTAGTACAGTTTCTTTGAATGTTTTGTTGTGAGGACCTGTTGCCCAACCCCATTTCTTTTTTACATTTTAAAATAAAATAACGTTTAAACTGATTTCATGACTGTTTTAAATGAAACTGTTTCCTTCAGTGCAGAAATATTTTTAATTAGTTTAAACATATTTTATTGCCCAATATTTGTACAAAGGTTGATATAACAATTAAAATTAACAAATAATGGTATCTTACATACAAATATATGTGCAAAAGGGTCGGGCTACAAGTTCTTACACCGTTAGTAACAGCCCTCCTCTCTATATTTTTAATTAGTACAAAATTAATGCGTGTTTATAAAGTAATGGGTCAAGCATGCCGACACTGTTAATAAGAAATTAACACTTTCGCTCTCAATGACACCAAAGCCTCATTGCATACAGTTTGGATTCAGATCAGACGCCGCGTAAAGCGGTCAGGATCAGGGGCCCGTTTTACTAAACAACTTACGCAAAATTTTGCGTAAGTCAAAATCGTTTAACTCTTATTTTTCCATCATAAACGTTTGCAAACAGCAAATAGCCAGATCAGAGGACGCGCTAAAAGCGCGTCCTCTGATCTGGCTATTTGCTGTTTGTAGCAAGTGATAATAAAAAATAGAAATTAAAAATTAAAATTTTGACTTACGCAAATAATTTGCGTAAGTAGTTTAGTAAAACGGGCCCCTGGAACGCTGTATTTACATTCGCCCCATTCAAATCCATCGAAAACATGACGTTCAATTCGTGTAAACGCTATTTCGCGGATCCGAACTGTTTTGAAACTTTATCGGTCATACTGCCTAAAAATAAACTTTGAAACGGATATTGCAGACAATATTGACGCAGACGAAGGGGTAAAAAACTCACCGACACTTTGACAGTGAAAAAGGTTATGCGTTTACGTTTGGTTACGTTTAAACGGGGAAGAATAAGGTCCTATCAACAAATAAATACGAAAGACTCAAGCAGGAAACGCAACACAAACAATACACCCACCTCTCAAGCAGAACACACGCACAGTCATACCATAACAAACACATACACATACACACACACACACACACACACGCACGCGCAATATCATTCAAACATCTACACACTAAATAGAAAACAACACGCAAGACAAACATAAAGTTAAGTGAATATAGGAGCCCGCTTTGGTACGGTCAGTGGCAATTAATTATAAATTAATCATCAATAACCACTGGGGGTTAAACCTGGGTTTAGGGGCGCCCGACCTCACTTTTATCTCCTATATTCACCTATAAAGACGAACAGTGTACATAAAATATAAACCTTGTTCCACAACCTTACAACCACAAAGACCGCCAACACAGTAAGTAAATACATGTAAAACATCTAACAAAAATTCTATGACAAGAAGATTACTAGTACAACCATATAGAATCTGTCATGAGTCGATGTTTAAGACAAACTGATCTCAAACGAGTCTAGAATTGAATTGTTATTAAGCGAGCCTTGGCGAGCTTAATACATTTTCTATTCTAGACGAGATTGAGATCAACTTGTCATAAACATCGACGAGTGACAGATTCTTTTGTCACATAAACAACGATTTAAAAAAATAATTTAAAAGCAATATGCTTCTGATAGAATCCCGATGACGTACTAACGCCTTTATAAATAATGATGTTAGAGTGACGTCATCAGTATGATCTCACACATGTTGTAGATATGAATATTCGTGATCGTTGTTCGCTATAGAACCAGAGGTATTTATGTGGGAAAATGCTATAATGGAAAGGGATGCTTGGTCTCAAACACATGCATATGTCTAGTCTACTGTTAAATGTTTGGTATAACAGCTTATTTTATGTGACCCTGGGGACTTTATCATGAGTTAAAGATCAAACGCAAAAGAGCTTTCTGCATTGATATACCCTGCATTAATTTTTTTACCTGCCTTTGCTACCGTCGTGTAGCTCATTAAGCATAAATGACGCGTAGAACGCATCCTTTACAAACAGTGTACCTGTGAAGAGTACATTTGTCTTATGCAAGCAGCGTATACAGTGGAGAATCTGTTATTCTTTCCCGTTTAAACGCAAACGTACGCAAACGCAAAGCACTAAAACGTAGAAAAGAACAACTTTTGGACAATTCTGATAATTCATGTTTATATTGGTGGCAAACAGTTACCCGGCGTCTGATCTGGCTCCAAACTGTTTGTATTGGAAATAATAGTTTTAGCGTAAACGTGTTTCTTGGGAAAGAATAACACATTATCCACTGTACCCATAACAGATGGATCCTTCTTGAGTCCTCTAATTAGGATGTGCGTTGTTACATGTACCTGTACAGCAATCCCTCTCTACGACACCCATTTGGGAGACACAGACTGTGTTAGTTGTTCAGAGGGAGTCGTTATAGAGAGGGAAAATTAAGATTAGGCTTATATTTGCAAACAGCTTGAATCCAGATCAGACGCCGCGTAACGCGGCGTCTGATCTGGATTCAAGCTGTTTGTCATTCGTTATTATATTCATTCTATAAACATTTCCACCTGTATGTCACTTTGAGAAATACAGCAGACGGTAATTCATAGCAGACGATATTGCAGTATTAAAAACGTTACACAGAATTGTCCTGTTTAGGAAACTGTGACAAAGGTCGTTCTAGGGAGGGAGTCGTTACTAGGAGAGCCGTTGTAGGGAGGGAACACTGTATTCAGTTTTGCATTAAACTATCGAAACAATCCTTAAGATTCAAACATTGAATTAAGGTTGAGGATCCCTAAAGATACCGGGCCGTTGGTCAATATCAGTAATCTGCTCACTCGTACGGAGCGCATTCGGCCATTCCCGTTAACCGTCGACCCGTTCCGGACCATGCTAAAACATGGTTTGGAACGAGTCGACAGTTGACGATAATGACCGATCACTGTATGTAGGGTACCGATTTCGGAAGGACCCCATTATGGGTCATCAATTTTAACTCGAATGGATATTGGGGTTGTCAATGTTTAGATGTACAGTGAAATCCCTCTAAACCAGACACGTGTGGGGACAACATAAATGTCCGGTTTATAGGGGTTTCCGGTTTAGAGGGGTTTTAACCCATAGCTTGTTTCTAGTATGGAAGATAATTGATCATTTAAAGCAGGTTGAAAGTAAAACAGAATGCGCCTTCAGGCGCATTCTGCTTTACTTTCAACCTGATGTATGCTATCATCTGCTAGAATATAGAAAATATTTCTGATGATACATATTCATGAATGTTTTTTATTCATTGAAGGAAAATATCAAAGGCGTAAAGGGCATATTATTTGTGAAATGGGTTAAAATAAAGAAGATTTGGAAACGGGACTAACATTTTTGTCCGGTTTAGAGAGAATTCCGGTATTTAGGGGTTCCGGTTTAGAGGGGTTTCACTGTATACGGGTGGGGCGGGTGACACTGGTTAAGTCATTCACCCCTGAAACTTTTATTAAATAGACACTTCCAATTGCCTTTTAACTTTTGAGAGAATGTAATGTATGACATTTTAGTATGGTTTTTAAAATAACGTGTTCACTCCGTACAACGGCCCTAAACAACGACTCCCTCCTTACAACGAACCTAGTCGCAGTTCCATAAACAGAACTGTTATGTCTAACGCGTTTATTATTATTATTATTATTATTATTATTATACCAGATTTATATAGCGCTCTTTTCACACAGGGGTAGTGCGTTCAAAAGCGCTTCACATGAAATTACACAAATGTACCTACACAGCAAGAAAAGACAAAATAACTACAATAAGATCTAAAATAAACATGAATAAACATATAAAAGACAGCCCCCAAAATGGCAATCACATTACTCCCATCACGTTTACTGCTGCAATAGTGTCTGCTTACAGTTGTCATCTGCTGCTTTTCTCAAAGTTACATATAAGTGGACATTTTGATAGAATAAATATAATGAGTGACAAACAGCTTGAGTCCAGATCAGACGCCGCGTCTGGTCTGGATTCAAGCTGTTTGCAAATGTAAGTCAATTCTTAATTTCCCTCCCTATAACGACTCCCTCCGAACAACACAAACAGCTTGTGTCTTGCAGTGGGTGTCGTTTTAGAGATGAAGAACCGTATATATTGCAAAATGAGAAATAAATCCTGGTCAAAGTCTATGATCTGAGTATACCCTGTTGCACAAGACAAGTATACTTTTCAAATATACACTGTTTATAACAGACATAAAGAACGTACTGGTAGGTGGACATGGTCCATTGTTAACGCGCTCGGTTACGATACAAGGTTTCGTGAGTTCGGCCCCCACCCCACTCCTCCCCACGAGGCCAAGTCCTTCAGATGAGACTTTATAAACAGAGGAGCGGTGTATCAATACTCTTTACTGGACATACGAAAGAATCAGATTGAATAGGGTATAGACCGCGCCCTGGTTTTCTGTATCCGCTCCCCTCTCTCCGGGGCGACCAATTAGCCCGCATATGGCAGAAACGGACGTAAACACACAAACCAAACCGCAAACAACGTGTCACTAGGGAGGACGCGTTAAACCAATTATCCCCTGAAACATCCAATGGACAATTCCTGTTCGCAATAAAGGCTGGTCCAATTTAGACTATTATGGTTGTTATTTTTAATAATATATTGAACAATGACAAACAGTGAAGTCCCTTAACAGATGTAGCCTGATCAGGGACTTCACTGTTTGCATAGGACAAGTGTACTATTCACAGGTAAATTGTTGGTAAAGGACGCATATGTGCGCCACTAGGGCTCAATGAGTTTAAGGGACATTACTCTGCTGTGTTGTACAGTGGAGAATCTGTTATTCTTTCCCGTTTAAACGCAAACGTACGCAAACGCAAAGCACTAAAACGTAGAAAAGAACAATTTTTGGACAATTCTGATATTTCATGTTTATCTTGGTGGCAAACAGTTTGGAGCCTGATCAGACGCCGGGTTACCCGGCGTCTGATCTGGCTCGAAACTGTTTGCACTGCGAATAATAGTTTTAGAGTAAACGCGTTTATTGGGAAAGAATAACAGATTCTCCACTGTACAGACGTGGAGCAGTGAAGCACACAGGTCAATAAACAACTTATGACTAGACTGACGGAGTATATTATTTACAGTGCTCCCTCTCTACAACGGCCCTCCCAAAAACGACTCCCTCCTTACAACGACACTTGCCGCAGTTCCCTTAATAGAAAATTTATGTCTAACGCTTTTCTGCTGCAATGCCGTCTGCTTGAAGTTGTCGTCTGCTGTTTAACAAAATGGACATTTTGTCGGAAAAAGTTAATGAGGGGTGACAAACAGCTTGAATCCAGATTGAAGCTGTTTGCAAAATGTACGCCAATGACCCTCCCCATAACGACTCCCTCCGAACAACGCACATAATTGCTGTCTCCCATTGCATGTCGTTGTAGGGAGGGAATGCCGTAAAACATCTACAGTGGAGAAAACGTTATTCTTTCCCGTTTAAACGCAAACGAAACGCAAACGCAAAACACTTAAACGTATAAAATGAAAATGTTTTGATGATTCTGACTATTCATTTTAATCTGAGTGGCAAACAGTTTGGAGCCTGATCAGACGCCGGGTGACCCGTCGTCTGATCTGGCTCCAAACTATTTGCAAGGGAAATAGAAGCTTTAGCGTAAACGTGTTTTTGTATGTACATTGAGGGTAATGACGTTATTATTGCCCAAAAAGTGCGTTTGTGCTAAAACTATTTTTTCACTTTCAAATCTTATGGAGCGTCTGGTCAGGCTCCAAACTGGTTACCACTCATATTCGAATAACCAATCAGCAGTTTTCAGAAACCTGTTATCCTATGCACTTGATTTAATCTGTCATTGTGTTTCGTTTTGACCCATTTGCGCCCAGTGGATTCTTCCCTGCCTACATGTATATATTGGGTTAGTTCATTTTTTAATGTATGGGTTGCCTAATTCTAAGTTTTTATTTTCATTTGTTTTATATTGAAATTACAATCTGTAAACAGTGTAGACTCTGATCAGTCGCCGCATACATGTACTGCAGTGTCTGATCAAAATCTAAACTGTTTGCGTATGTCCCTTTTATGCGACGATAGACTTAAATGAGTCTTACTCAGCGCCATAATGTTCCAGTGGAACCCCTCTAAACCGGAACCTCTTAATACCGGAATTCTCTCTAAATCGGAAAAAAACTTGTGTCCCGTTTCCAACCCTTTTTGTTTTACATCGGGACACCATTAATACGCATTTTTACGCCTTTGAATTATTCCTGAACTTAAGAAATATATCATGAATAAATTTCTACATTCTAGTAGATGATGGCTAAAGCAGGTTGAAAGTAAAGCTGAAATCGCATTAAGGCGCATTCTGCTTTACTTTCAACCTGCTTTAAATGTCCGTTATCTTCCATACTAGACACAAGCTGTTGGGTAATGGGTTAAAACCCTTCTAAACCGGAAACTCCTCTAAACCGGAAATGAATGTTGCCCCCAAACATGTTCGATTTATAGAGGTTTCACTGTATGATTAATGAGTTGCGGTGCCGTAAAACCTTACTCAATTAATCGTTTAAACATGAAAGAATGACGTCATCTTGCAGGTACAGGTCGTTGGCCATTAAAGATATACGTCAAATACACGAGACAAAATACTTAGTGGTATTAGCTAAAAGTTCATAGGCCTTATACATGTGTACATTGTAAAAGATAGTATGTGACGTTTGAAATACACATTGCCTTGAGTTTAGATATGTAAATATATAAGCTTTGAAACATTGATACAGTGGCGAAAAACCGTTATTCTTTTCCGTTTTTAAAACGCTTTACAAAACGCAAACGCATTACATTGAAACGTAAAAAAAAACCTTTTTGACAATTCTGACTATTCATGTAAATCTGAGTGGCAAAAAGTATGGAGCCTGTTCAGACGCGGCGTCTGATCTGGCTCCAAACTGTTTGCACTGGAAATAATAGATTAAGCGTAAACGCGTTAATTGGAAAAGCATAACGTTTTCACCACTGTATCTTAGGACCAAACTGTATCTAATGACCATCGTTTCAAAGTTACGCGGCGTCTGTTCAGGATCTAAACTGTTTGCAAAGACGCTTTTTGAAGCCATTGAGGGTGAAAGTTGATCGTTTTATTAATATTAATATAGGATATTACATGATTGTTCATAATTTATTGGATTTATTCAACGAGTCGTTTAGAAAACGATAAAAACGAGGCTTTGTCGAGTTTTTACCGTTTTCTAAAACGACGAGTTTGATAAATCCAATAAATTATTAACACGGAAGTTATATTCTTTTTATAACATAATCTAGAAAAGTTATTTATCACAGCATTTGAGGTCAAGTGAATGCTTAGCGCGATATAAGTAAAAAAATTGTTCCAAATTGACCCCGTTCATCAGCATAATGTTTATGTTATTATATGTATTAGTAAACACTTTCATGTAGATCTAGTATTGATTAATTACACCAAAAATCTATCAATTTAATCTACATGATTGAATGAAGACGTTGGAAATTGAACGCATAGAACGCATTTTAATGACGTCACAAGTAAACGACGTCGTGGCGTACCTCATTTGCATAGTTATATAACTAGTTATATATGACATTTAAACAACGGGTGTTATTCAACGCTCACGCCGTCTGTTATGTTATAAACACTCTTGTTCTTTTCTTACAGAAATTTACATGGATTATATGCACCTCTGCCGGACTAGGATCTTCTCTCATTGTGCAATGTGTTTTAATTCAACCATATTTCCCAATTTTCTCTACAATGATATTCAAAACTGAGAATGTTTGCCGGACAAGGGAAGTAACTCCAATAACATCAGAACAAAATCGTAACAAAAAGTGTGAAGTGACGTCAGTTATTGTGAGTTTCCGAACATCTACGGACATTACCGGAGATTTACGACATCTGTGATATTTAACTAGTCGTGTAGAACGATTGTTTAGTAAATCCAAGTTAATCCAAGACACAAGAAATGGGGAGAACAAAGGGAAACTGTAAACAGTTCTTACTTTTAATGGCCATGTTTGCTTCAGGTAAGTACATCTAGAACTCTTTGCATGCTGGGTAATTTTTTTCGTCTGCAGTTTTGTCGTCTGCTTCTGTGCTAAAATTAGAATTTTTCAAAACTTCTTTAAAATTCAGTGTCAGAATGGCAAACAGTTATGATCCTGATGTGACGCCGCGTTATGCGGCGTCTCATCTGGATCCAAACTGTTTGCAAAGTTTATGCCTGTGGCAGCTTTATCCGCCGCTAGCGTGCAACGAGTTAACTCTTTGCATGCTGGGTAATTTTTTCGTCTGCAACACTTATCGTCTGAAACTGTTCTTAAAATGGAAGTTTCTAAATTTATTTACAAAAACAGGATCAGAGTGTCAAATAGTTTGGATCCTGAGTTAACGCTGTGTCACGCGGCGTCTCATAGGTATTCAAACTGTTTGCAAAGGTTGTCATGGTTATCACACAGATACTTGACACATACCTGTACATCAAGATCTATTACCAATTTACTATACTTTTATTATAGACACAAGGTAAACAACGCAATTCGACAGGTAGTCTTAACTATCGACTTAAACTGGTGCTAGAGTGGAGAATAACAGATTCTCCACTGTAAAACAGACTATATTTGTTCCTATATTATTCACCTGGCTGTCAGTCTGTAGCGCTGTACCACTTTGATATGCCTTTCGTGTTCGTTTCTCCTCTCTCTCTTTCTCTCTGTCTCTCTCTCTCTGTCTCTCTGTCTCTATATATTTATTTGTCCTGCTGTATTCCTTTCTCTCTCTCTATTCCCTTCTATCTGTGTTTTACTTTCTCTCTCTATTTGCTTTCAATTTGTATTTCTTTCCTATCTCATTACTTTTTCTTTCTGCTTGTCTGTCTGCCTGTTTGTTTGTCTGTCTGTACATGTATGTACATGTATGTCGTTATGTCTGTTGGTATGTTTGTCTGTCTCTCTTTATGGCTGTTGGTACATGTATGTTTGTATGTCTGACTGTCTTGCGCTTCGTGTGTCTGTGTGTGTCTCTCTGTCTGTCTGCCTGTCTGCTAGTGTGTATGTCTTACTGTATTTTTCTATGTCCCCCTATTTCTATCTATTCAAAATGATTAATCGATATAAACGGAGATACAATTACATGTATAGTAGAACTGCTTTTATTGCATGTACAGTGGAGAAAACGTTGTTATTTCCCAATAAATGCGTTTACGCTAAAACTTATATTTCCAATGCAAACAGTTTGGAGCCAGATCAGACGCCGGGTAACCCGGCGTCTGATCAGGTTCTAAACTGTTTGAAACTCAAATTAAAATAAATAGTTAGAATTATCAAATTGTTGTAGTTTTCTCCATTTTAGTTTTTTGCGTTTGCGTTTCGTTTACGTTTAAACGGGAAATGATTATGTTTTCTCCACTGTAAGTGGCCATGTGTCTTAAAAGGCCACAATGCATCTCCATTCAGTGTTCGCTGAATACATTTTGATTGTAGCCACAGTGTTACAGTGGAGAATTTGTTATTCTTTCCCGTTTAAACGCAAACGTACGCAAAAGCAAAGCACTAAAACGTAGAAAAGAACAACTTTTAGACAATTCTGATAATTCATGTTTATCTTGGTGGTAAACGGTTTGGAGCCTGATCAGACGCCGGATTACCCGGCGTCTGATCTGGCTCCAAATTGTTTGTATTGGAAATAATAGTTTTAGCGTAAACGCGTTTATTGGGAAAGAATAACACATTCTCCACTGTACATTGAAGAAGGTATTATTCTTGCTAAATACACGTGTTATCGCTAAAATTATTATTTTCATGGCGAACAGTTTGAAGCCATCTGGCCACCCGGCGTTTGAATAGGCTCCAAACTGTTTGCCACTGAAATTAATATGAACTTTCAGAATGATCAAAAAGCTGTAGTTTTTATTTTGATTTGATTTCAAAACGTTTGCGTTTCGTATGCTATCACACGGGAATAATAACGTATTATGTGTATGACACCACGAATGACGTCATGATAACGTATTCTCTACTATTTGTCTGTTTCAGCTGTTTCGGGGACATACGGACCATACTACCACCACATGTTTGCCCCTCCACACAAAAAATGTCCTACCGGAAGTTGGACAAAATCTCGATGTCGACTTGATTTTGGCGACTGTGATCCCGGTTTTGCATGCGTTACAACAGTTCCCCCGTTTCCGGCCCCTGGCCTACCTCAAGGCATATGCTGTCCTAAATACCGAAAATGTCCTTTATGGGGTGACCCGGGTCCAATGTGTGGGCATTTCCCGCCAAAACCTCTTTGCCCGTTTGGGCATAAGTGCAAACACAAAATGCCCGTATGTCCGTACGGCAGTCTGGAGGGTGGTGTCTGCCATAAGATGTTACCGTGTAGACCAGGATTTCAATGTTTTAGTGGATTTTGCTGTTCTTTGCCAGGTAATTCTTTTTAACCCATTCACTGCCAAATCTTTCGTGAATTTTTTACCCTTTTACCGTTTCATTGTCGTCTGCATCATTTTGGCTGTCTGCAGTATCGTTTCTTATATCTTATTATCTTTCTGATAAGTTTATTTTAAAGCAGTATTACTGACACAATTTCGATGAGAGTGTCAAACAGTTTGGATCCTGATCCGACGCCGAGTTACGCGGCGTCGGATCAGGATCCAAACTGTTTGCAAACGCGATTTAAGCGTCATTAAGAGTGAAAGGGGTTAGGTCAAAGGAAATTGAGTCTCGATCATGGCAAACTCAGCCAAAGCTGAAAACACTGCATACTCAGATCAATCCATATTTCAAATCAAGTTATTCGAGTTTATGTTAATTCAGATACCCGTTTCATAACACTTCGTAGTTCGTACGACAAAGACGATCGTAAGTCAAAACTTTAAACTATATCTATTTTTCTGATGTCTCTGTCTAATCCTGTCTGTGGCATCTCTTTTTGAATCGTTTTCCAGACGAGTCCAAAGAGATGTCACAAGACATGATTAGATGGAGATATATATCAATTTAGACTTTTAATCTGAGTTTAATCTGAAGTTATATGAAACGGGCCCAAATGCGGAAGTTTATGTTTGAGCGTGTCCCGACATGTTGAGCAGTCTGGTCGCAGGATACTATTCACTATCCTTCCAGGAAAATGAGCAATCAGTTTTGACCCTGATCAGACGCTGCGTGACGCGGCGTCTGATCATGATCCAAAACAGTTTGCAGATGTAAGTGTTGTTGAGCTTGCCAAAGAAGGGTAAAGGTCGGACCAAATTCGGCTCTCTACGTGCAGCGCTCGGACATTCTTGTCAACTGCAGAATAGTTCCGATCCATGCTTAGTATGGTCAATAATTCGTGATATGGTTCGGAAAGGTTCGTCAGTTGACGAGAATGGCCGATCGCTCTCCGTAGTGTTTCCGACATTGGCCGATATTGGCCCGATCGCATTAAGGGCCCTCAACATTAAGATCTTAACACATTAACCCTTTCCTCTATAGAAGCGCCTTTTAGCGCATTTGATTTATTCCTCCGCTGAAGAAAATAGTTCCAATTCAATCAGTCATGAATATATATTATATGGAATAGTTTCGATGTTCTGGCACATAATGACCTAAAGCAGGCTGAAAGTAAAGCAGAATGCGCCTAAGGGCGCATTCTTCTTTACTTTCAACCTGCTTTAATTGGTCACCTATCTTCAGTACTAGAAATAGGATATCAGGTAAATGGTTAAATGTGCTTTGCCTCACAGTCTAGGTACATACGGTTTTTTCAATAACTTCCAAACCACACACACACCTAATTAACTATGTTAGACTACTAGTATATTGTTTTGTTTTATTGCAGAGCCAAAGTTAGCCTGTCCACCAGACTTTTTTGTTCTAGACGGGTTTAAGTGCGGGTTGCACGTGCACTGTCCCGGAAAAGCTGTTTGTCTTGACTTCCGGTGCTGTCATCCTAGGAAAATAATTTCGAAATTCCATGTGAAACCAATGCCTGTTCCGGGAAAGCCACGCCCACGGACACACCCAAAGTCACGGAAACCACACCCAACATCGTTTTCAAAGCCAAAGAAAAAGCCGTACATGCCTGAGAAATATCCACCTACGACAGTAAAGACCTTCATACCACCAAAGAAATTGCCAATGTTGCCAACGGAACCGCCCATTGTTAAATTAGAATTTCCAGACACGCCCATTTCCTTGCCATCAGTTCCGCCTCCATTCCCACCTATTATGACAAAAAACCCAGTGGTTCCTTGTAAGTAGTTGCAAAACAGTTGAATTTGCTTTTAAAATACACGAAATACGTCTTAAATTTGTCTGTAATATGGTATTTTTAATTTCGACTGAAAACTATAATATTTGACATACTTTACATAATGAGATACAAAGTACTTCTGTTTTTAATTTGAATGTTTTATTGCTAATAAATTGTAAGAACAATGTTATGTCAAAAATACTTGGAGACGAGGCCTGTGACAGAAGTGTATATCGAGGAATACTCTCTATGAGGCAGATTGACAGGGCTGCCATTTCTCCGGATTTTTCAAAATTTCCGGATTTTTCTTAATTTCTCCAGATCTACGGATTGTTTCAGTAATCTTTCCTAAGTTTTAAAATTTGTCATTTTATGCGTTTTTAATTTAGAAAACATTGATATGGGTGTCAAACAGTTTAGATCCAGATCAGACGCCGCGTTACGCGGCGTCTGATCTGGATCAAAACTGTTTGCATAAATATGTAAGTGCTATACAGCCTGACAGCAAATGGGTTAAAGGTACGATTCCTAAAGTCGCGCTTGAATAATTAAAAATCTTAGAATTTTTATGAGCAACTTATGGTAGACCTGGATGGAGGTTGAGGACTCCTTATGAGATCGTTCCAAAACTGGTACCCTACGTGCGGCGGTCAGCCATTTTCGTCAATTGACGATCGTTCCGAACAATTCGTTAGCATTGTTCGGCACGGACCAACAGTTGACAAGAATCTTTTCCCGATGAGTATCGATATTGACTAATATTAGCCCGATCTAATTAGGGGTCCTCAGCCGTAAGTAATCAGTGAGTTACATGACTGTATAATCATTTTCTAGTGCCCTCCACGTGCCCAAATGGATTACAACGACTGGAAGGTTTGAATTGTGGCCACATATTATCCTGTCCCGGAAATAGTCTGTGTATATCAGGTGTTTGCTGTGCAACTTCCGGTAAGTATGAAGAAAAACAATCCTCATAGGAATTGCAATAAAATACACGAGGAAAAGAATATTCAGACCAGGCTACCCTTAGATAAAAAATGGACTAATAAAATATATTAGTATGGTTAAATATATTGGTTAATTGAAAGTATCAGAGGTGCAGTAAGGCAATCTCATTTGCGCATCTCATTATGATCTTAAATTTATCTCAACCCAATCTCTTCCGGTAATCTTCTTTACTTGTATTTCCTAATATTTCTATTTCAAGCATTACGATTACTTAAAAAATGCCAAACAGTTTGGATCCTAATCTGATACCGAGTTACAGTGGAGAATCTGTTATTCTTTCCCGTTTAAACGCAAACGTACGCAAACGCAAAACACTAAAACGTAGAAAAAAACAACTTTTGGACAATTCTGATAATTCTTGTTTATCTTGGTGGCAAACAGTTTGGAGCCTGATCAGACGCCGGGTTACCCGGCGTCTGATCTGGCTCCAAACTGTTTGCACTGCAAATAATAGTTTTAGCGTAAACGCGTTTTTTGGGAAAGAATAACAGATTCTCCACTGTACTCAGCGACTGGGAATGATTCAAAATTCCTGTTTGTGATTCAAGGACCCAATTTGTTTACAAACATCATTGCATTTCGGACAATTACATCAAACAAACAATGTTATCCCTCAAGCTATTGCCTAGCAACGCACAATAGTATGATCACGGCCAATTTTTAAAAAATATGACGTCATTGTTGTTCTATTTTTAGACATTGGAAGGTGTCCAGTCAACCATGACCAAATTCGTGACATTAACTGCAGTTTACGTCAGCGATGTCCAAGCGGAAGTATTTGTATTTCCGGTGTATGCTGTATCCCGCCTCCGTCATCTTCCTGCCCAGTAACTCTAGTTCACGTGGCTCATCTCTCGTGTGATTTTGGCACGTGTACCGGAAGTAACATTTGTGTTACGGGAATTTGCTGCACCTCTTTACCGATTAAAGGTATTGTTTTTTGCCTTACAATGTATACTCGATATGACTCCCTCTCCAATAAACCCTTATTATAACAGTGAAAAAGACGTCATAATTATATGTACAGTATATGTATAGTGTTCCCTCTGTAAAAAAACCCCAGTGGAATACAAAGACGGTGTGTGTTGTTCGGAGGGAGTGCATGGAATGAGGAAAATAGCTTACATTTGCACACAACTTTCAAGAATCTAGATTTGAATCTAATGTGTTTGTCTCTCGTCTTTATGGTTTTTATGTCCAAATGTAAATAATGTGACTTTGAGAAAAATAGCAATGGACAATTTTAAGCAGATGTTATTTCGACCGTGAAAGGGCTTGGACAACGGGAAGCTTTGTTGTAAGGAGGGAATTAGGCTGCGACATATTCGGCGTCTGTTTAAGCTTCAAACAGTTTGCACTTGAGAGAACTTAAGGTCAATGACCTCTAATGAGATCGGGCCAATGTCGGTCGACATCGGTATTCTACGGAAAACGATTGGTCATTCTCGTCAATTGAAGGCCGCTCCGAACCACCCGATCGCTGTACGTAGAGTGTAAATTTTAGTCCTTGGGGTTCCTCAACATTAGTACAAATGCATTTATTTAGAAATGATGAATGTGTGACAACTGCTACGGCGTCAATCGGCGTCTCATCTAGATCCAATTTGTTTGAAGCTGTAAAACTATTTTAAAGAAAACAATGCAGATAAAACAACTTTTAAAATATAGGAGAACCTGCCTATTACATTTCGAAAATGTTTTCGAAAAGGGTCTGTCTAAATAGGCTGTGTTATTACCCAGAATAATTGCTTTATTTGTAGGTTTTTCAAAGCAATATATTAGTTCATATGATTGATGTTCGTAGTTGGCGGGCTTTAGGCTATTAATATTAAATTGGAGGACTGTTAAATACTGTTATGATATATATCTTTCAGATATTCCAGTACCCGTCGTGGCCACATTGCGCACAGTAAACCATCCACCTTCTACACTTCCGCCACTTTCTCGGTTCGACCAACGGCCTGACACACTTCCAGTGATACCAGCTGTCATAAACCACGCCCCTACTTCACGAGCCCCGCCTTCTCATTTTGAACCACTCCCATTCACACAACCTACGATACGCCCACCTCAGTTTCAACCCAAAGCACCAATAATTCCTCCTGTAGCTCAAAATATCTTCGTTCCAACATATAATCCAATCTTACCTCCAATACCTCCCTCAACGCCGACATCATTGGTACCCCAAATACCTCAAATGCTTCCTATTGGTCCCTTGCCTATCTTTCCATATCCAAACACGCCTATTACTCAAACACAAGTTCCTTTGAGACCAGTAAAGGACCCAGCTCCTTCAGCAATACGAATTACAAAAACCCCTTCCAGTACTCCTTCATTTAGACATATTACCAAGCGACCGTCAGCAATTCCACATGCACGTGGTCCTTTACCAACACCATTTAGCCCTGTTGTACATATTCACAATCCAACCTTTCCCCCGTCCAATAAAATCGTTCCTCTAGTTCCAACAGCATCCAAGTCACCACCAGCCATGCCTATAACACCTGCTCCACCACCGAAAACCCCAAGTCCACTGATCTATGTGTATGAACCAACATTCCCGCCTTCCGGTATAACCTATCTACCAATGACAATACCGCCCTACGTTCCTACCGCGCCACAAACATTCTCACCACCAGCATCACAAAAGATCTTTAAAACTTCAAATCCAATTTTACATTCATCAAACTCTAAACCCCAGACATCCACAGCTGTTGGTGTCGCGCTTCCTCCACAACCTACTCTTCCATCCATAACATTACCTCCAATGTATCCGACTGGTTCGCCTTTAATTCCTACAAAATTACCACCTACATATCCAACATTATTACTACCAACTGCTCCGCCTACTCAACGACCCACTTTCCCGCCAATTCCTACTGTTCAACCCACACAGCCACCTAAATTGCCACTAATGCCTACTCACCCGCCTACATTGCCACCTAATTTCCCTCCAGTCCCTACTTATCCACCTACAATGCCACCTAAATTACCACCAACTTTTACTAATCCACCCACATTGCCACCTAAATTACCACCAGTCCCTACTGCATTACCCACATTGCCACCTAAATTACCACCAGTCCCTACTGCTTCACCAAAATTGCCACCTAAAGTACCATCAGGTCTTACTGCTTCACCCACATTACCACCTAAATTACCACCAGTCCCTACTGTTCCACCCACATTACCACCTACATTTCCACCAATACATACGGTTCCACCTACATTACCACCTAAAGTGCCAACAGTTCCTACTGACCCACCCACATGGTTGCCTAAATTGCCATCAATCCCTACTGTTCCACCTACATTACCACCTAAACTACCACCAGTCCCTACTTATCCACCCACATTACCACCTAAATTGCCACCAATCCCTACGGTTTCACTAACATTACCACCTACTTTTCCATCAATCCCTACTTTTCCACCAACACAGCCACCTAACTTTCCACCAATCCCTACTTTTCCACAAACCCAACCGACTACATTTCCACCAATCCCTGCAGTTCGGCCGACTCAACCAACTAAATATCCAACAATATGGATACCAACTACCCCATCGACCCAGCCACCTAAATACCCACCAACAATGATACCGACCCCTCCTCCTACACAGCCACCTACAGTTCCTGCGTACCTACCTCCAATAATACCAAGAACATTTCCACCGTTAACAGTCGATAAGTCGCCTGTACAATTCCCTTCTAAACCACCAAACATACCAGTAACTTTTCCACCGTCAGCCACCATCCCTGCGTTACCTCCTGTGAAAAAACATGTTTCAACAAATTCTACTGTTACAACTTACTTTACAAAACCTTCTACTCAAACTTCTAATTTACATATGATTTCCACAGTCCCACCTCAAACCTCTACATTGCCTACAACTCCACGTTTTCAAAACATAAAGATCACATACCCACCCCTCCTGCCGCCTATCGACATGACGTTTCCACCGGACCCGCCCACCATTGCCAATATCAGAATCAACACTACAACTGTTCCAACCAGATTCATCACAACTCCACCAGCAACAAATAGATTTCATAAAACAATATCCACCACGCCCCCTTCGCCGTTTGTACCAGACACCACGCCCACTCAGAGAAAACAGCCAATCGCCTTGACGTGTCCCCCTGGAAACATTTCAATACCTGGTTTGTCATGTGATAACGTATACAAGTGTCCTGCAGGAAGTGTCTGCTACTCTGGAATCTGCTGTTTGTCAGTAAAAAGGGTTCAAGTCCGTAAGTACAACGGATCAAACGTTATTCTGACGTCATTAGTGACATCATACTGCGCAGAAGACGCTATTCCTTCCCAAACAACGCTTTTACGTTAAAACCGTTATTTCCGTTGCAAACAGTTCGGCACCAGATCAGACGCCTGATCAGACTCCAAACTGTTTGCCATTCAGATTTAAAAAAACATTTAGTCTTGTAAAATAGTTATCATTTTATACATTGTAATCCATTGCGGTGGCCTTTCGTTTGCGATTAAACTTGAACGAATAACACCTACTCCGCTGTATCGTAAACTCCTAAAATTAAGAACACCCTGTATAAATGCTGTTATTATAAAACCTGTATGAATTGTTCTCTTCACAGGGTAATTTTTTCAAACTGAATTGCAAACAGTGTAGATCCTGCTACTATCGGCTATAGTTTGAGCTTCTTTAAATAGTTGGACCTCTGTCACTTTCTACAAAGAAACGTTGTGAGTTAATATTTTCCATAAGCTGTACCAGTAGTTGGACATGTCATGTTTGATTTTGTTTCCAGTATTTAAGTCTCATTTAATTAGTTTAATTTTTTTCCCCGAGTGCTTGTATTCAATATTTGAAGACAGTTTGTCGCTTAACCCTTTGAACCCTAGTCCCGCATATAGGCGTCCTTTTCAAACAGTGTACATGTGATTAGTACGCTTGTCCTGTGCAAACAGTGAAGACCCAGATCAGAGGGCTCCAAAAGGAGCCCTCTGATCAGGGTCTTCACTGTTTGTCATAATGCCAAACCTTGACAAAAACAACCCTTAAAAGTCAGAAATGGACTGGACTAAAATGGAAACTGGAATTGTCCATTTAAAGTTTCAGGGAGGAAAGAGTTAATGCAAGATGAAGGTACAACATGAGGCGCATTCTGCTTTACTTTCAGACTGCTACATGTATGGTATACAACACATTCCACCTGGATCATAATCATAATAGTGTTATTTGTGATAAACAATCGTGAAACTATTTCAGTAATGAGTCCAATTATCAATAATACAGTTCTCCCTCCCTACAACGACACCCAAAGGAAGACAAAAAAAGTGTGTTCGTTGTTCGGAGGAAGTCGTTATAGGGAGGAAATTGTCTTGTCATTTGCAAACAGCTTAAATCCAGATCAGACGCCGCGTAACTGGGCGTCTAATCTGGATTCAATGTGCTTGTTATTCTTCATTAAGTTTCTTCTGTCAAAATTGCCATTATGTAACTTTGAGAAAAACAACAGACGACAATTTTAAGCAGACGTCATTACTACCGTAATTGGGTTAGAAATAAGTGTCAGGTTCCATGTTTTGTCATGTTTAACTCATTCATCCCTGAAACTTTTAATGGACAATTTCAATATTGAATTAAGTCTAGTCAATTTTGACTTTTTTATGGTTGATTTTAACAATATATTTCAAAATGACAAACAGTAAGGCGCCCTCTGATCAGGGTATACACTGTTTGCAAGGGGCAAGAGTAATCCTCTCAGGTACACTGTTTGTAAATAACATGTGTACTCGTCGCTAGGGTTGAATGGGTTAATACTGTTTATATCACGCGTAAAATTATTTAATTTACGTTTCAGCTGCCTGTCCAGTAGATTTCCTCAGTTCCAATCCTTGTCCGTTTCCACCGGAAGCCGATTTGTGTACACTTGATCAAGATTGTGGACCATATATGGTGTGCTGTTTGACGTCCTGTGATCAAAGAGTGTGCCGACCAATGGTAGCTCCCCAACATATCATTCCTCGGTAGCAACCGCCCAGTTTGTTTACAGCTAATGTATGATTGGAAGGTTGTAACGTCCACTTTGTATACAACCAAACATATGATTGGAAGGTAGTACCGCCTACTTTATACGCACACAGCATATCACCAGAAGATTGCACCGCCCAACTCATATACAGCCAACATAGGATTGGAAGGTTGTAACGCCCACTTTGTATACAACCAAACATGTCATTGGACCGCCCATTTCGTAACCAGTCGACATATAATTGGAAGGCAGTACCGCCCATTTCGTAAACAGTCGACATATCATTGGAAGGCAGTGCCGCCCATTTCGTAAACAGTCGACATATCATTGGAAGGCCGTGCCGCCCATTTCATAAACAGTCGACATATCACTGGAAGGCAGTACCGTCCATTTCGTAAACAGTCGACATATCATTGGAAGGCCGTGCCGCCCATTTCATAAACAGTCGACATATCATTGGAAGGCCGTGCCGCCCATTTCATAAACAGTCGACATATCATTGGAAGGCAGTGCCGCCCATTTCGTAAACAGTCGACATATCATTGGAAGGCCGTGCCGCCCATTTCATAAACAGTCGACATATCATTGGAAGGCAGTGCCGCCCATTTCGTAAACAGTCGACATATCATTGGAAGGCCGTGCCGCCCATTTAATAAACAGTCGACATATCATTGGAAGGCAGTGCCGCCCATTTCATAAACAGTCGACATAACATTGGAAGACAGTACCGCCCATTTCATAAACAGTCGACATATCATTGGAAGGCAGTACCGTCCATTTCATAAACAGTCGACATATCATTGGAAGGCAGTACCGTCCATTTCGTAAACCGTCGACATAACATTGGAAGACAGTACCGCCCATTTTGTAAACAGTCGACATATAATGGAGTTTTGTTTATGGCCAGTATATCTGTCTACGGAAGCGTTGCCTCCTTTTTACCACAGACCTTTGGTCACGTGTGTAAATAGACTAAATCCCCGCCATACCAAAATGGGACACACGACATTTTAAGATAGGAGTATGCATGTAGACATATACACTATTTGTGTTCAAGTGAATTGGTTTACGTCATAGACAATGATGTTATAATAGTGGCACCAAAGTAACTCACATATGTGTAACTATTTCAAATCCATATTGGTGGCGATACGTGTGTTTTAACCCTTTACCCAATAATCCGTTTATAACATTAAATACAGGTGATCACTTAAAGCAGGTTGAAAGTAAAGCAGAATGTCCCTTAAGGGTGTATCAATGTCATGAATTTGGGAACTTTTCAAAGTATATGAAAACACTCTATGATGGTTTTGTATTGAAGAGCTATTTAAGATGAATGAAAAAATAGAAAAAGTGTACATTTTGGTGAACAACAGTTTGCTCTACTGCCATGTAAAATTTACCCCACCCACTTCCTCTTATTTTGTCCTTTTCAAACAGCCCGCTTCAATAAAACCCATTTTAAATGAAAGCAAATATGATAATTTGGTTTTGTGTTATTTATTTCCTATCTATGGTAGTATTTCGTCATACAAAAACTAATTTAAGAAAAAAAAGGCACCAAATGTGAAATTTATAAAGCTCTAAATATCATTGGTATGGTACTTTTTTGTAAATTTTGTAAGGGGCGATAACTCTTTTTACTTTAATAACTCAAAATTTTCAAAACTGACCTTTCAATTTCTTTTCATATTTTGAACTGCCTTAGCATGGGCTTTCATCTGGTAGAATATAAGAAAAAGTTTAATACTAGAACTATTTCATTTTCAAACTTTTTTACTTTTTTTCATAAAATAAAAAATCTAATAAAATCATGCCCTATATAAAGCATATTTTTGATATTCAAGGATCCATATTGTTCAAACCTGGTGCCTGCTTTGTCTAAATTTGGTTTATATATGTGAACATACCACCATAGGCTAACATGAAATAAATAAAGAAAACCCAAATTAACAGTTTTCTTTTGTTTTGAAAGAGATTTTACTGAAGCTTGTACTCTGAATGGGTAAAATTTGAAGAAAATATCCAAATTTGACATACCTTTTTCAAATCGCTGTAGCTCAAAAAAAAGGACACCACCATATATATTTTTTTCATTTTTTCATTCATCATAAATAGCTCTTCCAAAAAACAATGATAGAAAAAAAGTTAAATACTTTGAAAAAAATGGCTCATGACATTGATACACCCTTAAGGCACATTCTGCTTTACTTTCAGCCTGCTTGAAACTACCATCTACTAGGCTATATAAAATATTTGTTATGGTAAGTGTTCATAAGGGTATAAACTGGAACTATTTTCTTCAGCGGATGAATAAAATGCATGTGCTAAAAGTCGCTTCTATAAGGGAAAGGGTTAAGCTCCATGTTATGGTAGTATGCCACTACAGAACTCGGGCCAATATCGGTCAATACCGGAACTCTACGAAGAACCATCTTATTCTAGCAGTCCGAATCAAACTATGTTCGAGCTCGGATGGGTACGAATGTGAAATGACAGGAGAAGGCGGTTTCTGTATGTTGTGTATCAATATGGATTCGATCTCATAAGGGGTCGTTTTACCTTAAACGAAACGCTGGTTTTCCTATGTATATTTTTATTTATTGTTCAGTGTTCAGTTACCGAATAGACTCTCAGTATTCGAACTGACATCAATTTGTATGCGTCAAAATGTGTTTGGTGGGAAAATAACGTCATATTCTATAAAATGTAAGTCATGACTGCAATATTCTTGGCTTGCGGATAAATGTGAAAGTGTTTTCATAATGTATTGTGGTAATTGAAACATTATATTATACTTGTGGAATATTAACATATTTAAATATTCGGCAATGAACTATGACTATCAACAATTGAAGATACTTGTCGATGTTTATCGAAATTTGACGATTTTTGTCGATGTTTATCGACATCTAACGATGGTTCACGGTGAAATCGTATAAGCTCGTGGCTGTGGCATTTAAAAAAGCTAGTCTATTGATGAACTATGTACAGTGCTCTCTATCTACAACAACATACAATGGGGGGACAAAGCTTATCAATAAATTTAGCTCAGTTAAAACAGTTCTCCATGGAAATAATCACTAAACATGTAAACATATCGGACAGTTTGCATCCTGGTGCGAAACTCTGCGTCTGATCTGTATCTCAAATATTTGAAAATAATAAAAGTGCAAATCAAGTCGCGATTCTTGATATAAAAGTTAAACAAAATTTGCTTTTTGTCAAAACAATAAGCTAAAACAATCCCTGTAGACCCATATGAGCCACAGAAAGACGTTTATGCGTGTCTGTGTTGACATGATTAGTGTTTGATGACGTAATTATTGGTGACGTCAAAGTTGAAGATAAACATGAATCGTTATACTGATAGAACATACAACATAGTGCCCCGGTTATAACCATTTGTTTCATGATACAGTGGAGAATCTGTTATTCTTTCCCAATAAACGCGTTTACGCTAAAACTATTATTTGCAATGCAAACAGTTTGGAGCCAGATCAGACGCCGGATAACCCGGCGTCTGATCAGGCTCCAAACTGTTTGCCACCAAGATAAACATGAACTATCAGAAGTGTCCAAAAGTTGTTCTTTTCTACGTTTTAGCGCTTTGCGTTTGCGTACGTTTGCGTTTAAACGGGAAAGAATAACAGATTCTCCACTGTACATGCGCATGTATTCATTGTGTAAACCAGTGTATGAACTCTTAAATGATATTCGGTCTGGGTCGTTTCAGGACAGGTGCGGTGACACTGTCTCTTTTTAGCGACGTCATTTAATGACGTCAATATGGAATTTATTTTTATATTAGCTGTGTATTTATAAATATGTGTTTTTAAATGCACTTTAATTTGGTGTATTAAGTTACTACATGTACTATTAACCCATTTGTGCCCACGATCCAATATATGGGGCATAGGCAAACAGTGTAGATTCTGATCAGACGCCGCATTATGCGGCGTCTGATCAGAGTCTACACTGTTTGCTGATAGGAATTGTAATATAAAACGAAATGAAAATGAAACTTTTGACCTGGCATCCCTTTGATAAAAATGGACTAATTAAGAAATAATAAATTCGTACCAGTGTTTTATCGTGCAATCGAACACTGGTAGCAGTTGAGATGCGTAGTAATATAATCACGAGGCCTTCAGGTCGAGTTGTTTAATTACAAGCATCTCAACGACTGCCCGTGTTCGATTGTTAGATAAAACACTGGTATTAATTATTATTTCGATTCTAACACATAATTATACCTTAATTTGCACCGAAACAACGGCGCTACATTTCTTGGCGTAGGCATTTTCGAAGCCATATGACATAACGTTAGAACGTTTTAGCGCGTGAGAGGTCTATTGAAAATTAAAACACAGAATCGTTCGTTCTTTGTTTATATAGGGGCGTAAGCGAGATGTGTTAGAATCCAGTATAAAACATGGAAGAATCCACTGGACGCAAATGGGTTAATGTATCATTGAATAACTTTTTAGTGTCATTGAATAATATTTCCCTGTGAATAAAACGTTGTCCTTTCACTTTGTTCGATGCACATTTCGTTGCAAAATATCTATGAATTAGATAGAGGATAACTGTATTGTTCAGAGTAAGGTCAATTTTTAATTCATTGAGTGAACATCAGACATAATAATGTGAGGAATGGCGACGCCATAAGTGTAATAACAACATGCTTATGTTCATGAATGAATTACATTTCGATCTGGACGAGTTTGAGATCAGAATGTCTCATACATCAACGAGTGACAGAGTTTTTTCTCTCATAAACTATTTTAACCTAATTTTTTTTAAATCAATAGGCCTTTCCTAGTGACGTAATCACGCCTTTATAAACAATGACGTTATATAGTGACGTCATCAAAGTGATCTCACACACGTTGGAGACAAGGATGTTCGCAATCGCTGTTCGCTATTGAAATGAGGGATATTTTTTGTGAGAAAACGAAATCTCCGACTCAATTTCAAACTCTCAAAAATTAATTTAAAGCAAAAATCTTATATATAATTATAAAGGCTCGCTTAGTAACATTTCGATTCTAGACTCAGCTGAGATGAGCTTGTCTCATACATCGACTCATGATAGATCATATAGTTTAGAGTTAAAAACATCGCACATACGCTGATATTTATGACAAACTCCTTCCGCTTCTCGTGATTTCCTTAAACATTATTAGCTATTGCGACAATTGAAATCCAGGACTGACATTTCTCCGCATTTTTCCTAAATCTTCGGAATTTTCCCCTGTACATGATAGCTTAAAGCAGGCTAAAAGTAAAGTAGAATACGAATTAAGGTGCCCTCTGCTTTACTTACAATCTGATTTAAGTAGTCGCATGTCAATTAAACTAGAAAACAGGCTATGGGGTAAAGGTACGATTTCGTAAAATCGCACTTGAAAAATTCAAATTTGGAAATCATTCGATATTTCACGTCAACTTACGGCAGCCCTGAAAATCATTACCATAATTTGTTGCTTTGAACATTTCAAATTTCAAGGGTCAATATGTTAGAATGGACACAGCGGCAAAATACAATAGTCTGACGTCATTAATGACATGACGTCATTTAATGACGCCATTCAGTGGAAGAGACGTTACTGTGTCCCATTTAAACGTAAACGCAAACGCATTTCAATAACATGTAGAATCAGTTTTGACAATTTTGAATGTTTATTTGAATTGGAATGGCAAACAATTTGGAGCTCGATCAGACGCCGGGCGTCTGATCCAGCTTCAAATTGTTTGAGGTGGAACAATCAGTTTTAGCGTTTAACGAATTGATGGAAATAATAATGTCTTCTTCACTGTATATAGAGAATCAAGGTGAGCAAGCCTTTCCTATTTGTTATGATTTTACGTCGCTTTAATAGTAATTTAGACATTTCGCGACCTCCAGCTATTTACAGGCGGGGGAAACCCCCAGGTGCCCTTTATGCATTGTTTCAGGCACACATTGGCAACTGGGTAGAACCACCGACCATTTTTTTCCTGCGCAACCATTGGCAATACTATTTGAAGTGTTGAATGTGGCTAGTACAGTACTGAACCTTATTAAATTAACATTTTTTGCGATTCGCTTGCAATTCGATGGCAATTCGCTTGCAATTTGATGGCAATTCGCTGACAATTCGATGGCGATTCGCTTGTGAATATCTTCCAACGCAATTAACGCGTTAAGTTTGCCTGAATTGTGTATCTCACCAATATTCGCAAATATGCCTTCGTTAATGTTTTTCAATTCCATTTTTCGTCACAACCGCTTCGGAAAAATCGCTTGAAACGACTCAAGCACATGGTTTGCTTTTTGAAGCGCCCGATTCGATGGCCATTCGATGGCAATTCGATGGCAATTCGATGGCAATTCGCTTGCGATTACCAATTTAATTTAATAAGGGTCAGTACTGTACATGTACCTGGTATAGGTAGAAATTCAGCAAGCAAGCTGGAAGGATTCTCACAAGAACATTCCAAACCAGGATTCGAACCCACAGCGGTGAGGAGCTTATTGATTGTCAGTCACAGTGACTATAACCGCTAGGTCGAGGAGTCACCACCTCTCCTAGATGAATAAGAAATTAAGAACGAAAACCGAGGATGTAAGCTTCTTTACTTACAGTGGAGAATCTGTTATTCTTTCCCGTTTAAACGCAAACGAAACGCAAACGCAAAGTACTAAAACGTAGAAAAGTACAACTTTTGGACAATTCTGATAATTCATATTTATATTGGTGGCAAACAGTTTGGAGCCAGATCAGACGCCGGGTTACCCGGCGTCTGATCTGGCTCCAAACTGTTTGTAAAAGAAAAACTTGTTTTAGCGTAAACGCGTTTATCGGGAAAGAATAACAGATTCTCCACTGTATCTCTCACATAATGTCTACAGGAAAACCACTTTATTACTAAAGGTGCTCGTCAGATCGGCTGTTTCCGTCAAGAACATCTCGAGCTGAGTACATCGCCCTGTACCTCACCGCCAACTGGTAATGTATTCACGACCACTAATTTGTGTTAACCCTTTGCAAGCTTATCGCGACTTCAATGTTTATTGCAAACAGTTTGGATCAAGATCAGACGCCGCGTTACGCGGCGTCTGATCATGATCCAAACTGTTTGACACTCGTCTTTATGTTTATTGACTTGAAAATATATAAATCTAAATTAAACACATTTTGCAGACGATAGTAAAACTGTTTCAAAGCAGACGATATCACATCAGGTTAAGGGCTGATGAGTTGGCGTCTAAGACAGGTGACTTCTTAAAGCAAGGTGAAAGTAAAACAGAATTTAAATAGCATCTTCCTTTAAAACATTCATGCCTAGCGACGAGTATAATCGTCATTTACAAGCAATGTACAATGTACCTATGAATAGTTCTATGCAAACAGTGTAGGCCCGGATCAGAGGGCTCATGTAAGGAAACCCTCTGATTAAGGTCTGCTCGAAGTGTCAGTTTGCAATACATTGAACAAAATACATTAAATAGTCGTATATGAGCTAGAACTAGCTCTAAACTGTCCATTAAAATGTTCAGGGATGGATGAATTAAAGACATCTCCTGACGACCTTTCGGTCATAACGCCTTGCCAGACAATTTCCTTGCAAAAAGCATGGGTCTTGTGGACATGTCGGTAGCAAAGAACCATTGAAGTGTCTCATGTAAGACCCGATCTTTATATTTCTTAGTTTGGTTAGAATTAACCATTGAAAAGCACTAGAGCATGAGTATAATCTGAGTCTCACCAGGTAAACTGAGATTGGTATACCGGCTTGCAGTTTGTGCTGCATGCTTTGCAGTTACATTGACACCTATCGAGAACTATGGGGGACTCCATCAATGGACTGAGGAAAAGTCTTTGAAGTGACGCCTGTATTTCCAACAACAAATTAGCCGTCTTATAACCCATTACATGTTTCTCATAAAAATACGCCTTTTCGTGCATTTACGTTATTTTTCCACTACAGAAAAGAGATCAAATTTAAACAGTCATGAATAAGTAACAAAAAGTATCCTAGCAGATAGTAGCTTAAAGCAGGCTGAAAGTAAAGCAGAATGCGCCTTAAGGAGCATTCTGCTTTACTTTCAATCAGCTTTAAGTGGTCAACTGGCTTCAAAACTAGAAACAGGTTACGGTATAAAGGGTTAAAATAGTCGTAATATTGAGGTTTTCCAGTATAAACATTATTTTTGTTTTGGCTGGTTCCCACTTGTACTTCCGGTTTATGTGGCTATCTGGTCCCCTGTAACTTTAGCTGGTACCGTGGTGGAGTCTGTTGTGCAGATGGCACCTACTAGTAGTAGTATATCATCACCACAGCCTCCTAGGCCCCTCAGTGGCTTGGTTGAATTCCTGCGAGACTTTAATATTACCACAGACCGATGTAAAGGGTTGCCAATGCCAGTATCTTCATCATCACTTCCGTCAACCATATTGATCATGTCGGGAGGGATGAGGAAACTTTTGAGATTGTCAGTATTACTGTGTCTCATCTGAACCTGCATTTCGTTCCATTCAATTGAGTTGATATAATAGGCCTCGGCACCTGTAATACAGCACAGTGGAGAATGTGTTATTCTTTCCCAATAAACGCGTTTACGCTAAAACTATTATTTGCAGTGCAAACAGTTTGAGCCAGATCAGACGCCGGGTAACCCGGCGTCTGATCAGGCTCCAAACTGTTTGCCACCAAGATAAACAAGAATTATCAGAATTTTCCAAAAGTTGTTCTTTTCTACGTTTTAGTGTTTTGCGTTTGCGTATGTTTGTGTTTAAACGGAAAAGAATAACAGATTCTCCACTGTACATATACAACTGACATTCTTGGCGGAAAAAGCCGATCTGACCAACGTCGAGCTCTGTATACAACGCCCTGTAACGCACCGCAAACTGGTGATGTGTTTATTATGTCTTCAAATTACACCAGCAACAAACTACAGGGCATGGGTCACCAAAAAGGCTCTCCTATATAACTTATATAAAATGCGTCATTTCCAAGGTCAAAAAGTACAATTTTTATTCCAACCACATGTGCTACCCTATATTTCCCACAAAGATACACCCTTGCACAGGTGAAAAATGCAGAGAAAACAGGGGGTCATGTGGCATATAAGAAAAATCTCTTGGCTTCAGTGGCATGACTGGTGTTTTGCTACATTTTAACACAGGCACCGGCTAAAACAGGGACATGTCACTTCAGCTCATATAATTTCTCCCAAAACCCACCTATCATGACAGAAAGTCTTTGTATCTATTCTCTAGCATCCATGTATTACATAAAAGGCTCAAAACAGTAAATATTTCTTGACAAGAAGCTATTGTGAGACAAAAGGTTTGGCACTATTTCTTTGCCGGACTTCTTTCGACTACACCATGAAGCACTTTCGGTCTATCTGGTGACCCTATACCTACATGTAAATAGTTGTATAAATCATTTAATATCCAGAAACATTAGTTATTTGAAGCAAAATAATAATGATTGTAAGCCACAAAGAATAACGCGGAACTTGTACATGTACGTAAATGACGACACGCTAAATCGCAAAAATACAAGGTGGCTGGTACAAGGTGGCCGATACATACACATTACCAGTTGACAGTGCGATACAGAGTGGTGTATTTAGCTCGAGACGTTTTTGGCGGAATAGCCGATCTGACGAGCGCCTTGGCGCGAGTCTGATCGGTTGTTTCCGCCAAAAACGTCGAGAGCTAAATGCAACACTCTGTTGCGCACTACCAACTGGTAATGTGTTTATTATATGCTGTGAATACAAACCAGAAACAACTAAATAGTTGTTTAAATCATTTTACATCCAAAACTTATTAGTTATTTGAAGCAGAACGAGAAGTTTTGTATGCCACAAAGAATAACGCGGCACTCGTACATGTACGTAAATGACGTCACGTTAAATCGAAAGCGATGTCAGAGTAAAATACAAAGTGGCTGATACAAGGTGGCTGATACAGACTCTTGTGTTTTACTGTGCAGATACACGCGGAAACGCTCGATAAAAGCGCATAAAATAAAGTTACTTACAGTACATATTCAACTGACGTTCTTCGCGGAAATAGACGATCTGACCAACGTCTTGGCGCGAGTCTGATCGATTGTTTCCGCCAAGAACGTCGAGACCTGATTTCCACGCCCTCTAACGAACCGCCAACTGGTGATGTGCTTATTATATGCCTTCAAATAACACCAGTAATAACTATTTAGTTGTTAAAATAATTTAATATCCAGAAACATTTGATATTTGAAGCAGAACAATAATCTATTTATACCACAAAGAATAACACGGAACTTGTCGTCATTACTTTGATTCTATAATTGACGTCACGCTTACAGTGGAGAATCTGTTATTCTTTCCCGTTTAAACGCAAACGTACGCAAACGCAAATCACTAAAACGTAAAAAAGTACAACTTTTGGACAATTCTGATATTTCATGTTTATCTTAGTGGCAAACAGTTTGGAGCCTGATCAGACGCCGGGTTACCCGGCGTCTGATCTGGCTCCAAACTATTTGCACTGCAAATAATAGTTTTAGCGTAAACGCGTTAATTGGGAAAGAATAACAGATTCTCCACTGTAATCGAAAGTCGGAGTAGAATACAAACGCGTTGCAATAAAACTTAGAAAATGACAACTTGTTCATTTTATTCTGAGTAGTAAACAGTTTGGAGCCTGATCAGACGTCGGGTGACCCGGCGTCTGATCTGACTCCAAACGTTTTGCACTGGAAATAAGCGTTTTACGCAAACACGTTTAATGGGAAAGAATAACGTCTTATCCACTCTATCGGTGTTATCGTCCGTGGCAGTAGGATGGTTAAAACTTAAATCTAAGTTATCAGGCTCCAAACTGTTTGCCTCTTACACTAAATTTAATAGTCAGTGTTGTCTAAAAGTTGTCATTTCATACATGTTAGGTAACTTTGTGTTTCATAAGCGTTTAAAAGGGAAATAATAGCATCTTCTCGACTGTATGACGTCACTAATGAAGTCAAAATAACGTCTTCTCCACTGGGCCTGTTTTATGAAACGTCGTACGACAGAAACGGTCGTAAGTCAAAACTTTAAAATATATTTACTTTCTTATTACTTCACCTAATCCTGCCTTGTGACACCTCTTTGGAATCGTCTTGAAAATACAATTCCAAAGGGGTATCACAAAACAAGATTAAATTGAGAAATAAGCAGATTTGTTTAGATTTTTACAAACTGACTTACGACAATATTTGTCGTACGACATTTCGTAAGGCTCGAAAATATCTACCACTCTGTCTTAAATAAGTAGTCGGAGTTGTCTAAAAGTTTTGCGTTATTTTGTCAGCGTTTAAACGGAAGATACATGTAAGAACATTTTTCTACACTGTATGACGTCATTAATGACGTCAGAATAACGTACTCTTCACTGAAGCATACCGTCAGTAGTTCTGTGCGTGTTGATTACTTCCTCGAGTTCTTCTACTTCCACCCTCGACTCCAGATACATCACTTCCGCTTTGATATTACGACATTCCGTAAAGGCCTCGGCAAACGTGCTCACTGGTTTGGAGACAAATTGGATACACTTGTTTCCTAGTTCATACGACAATTCAGGGCATGCTGGATATAAAAGGAAATCAGATAAGATTGATTGGTTGATTGATTGATTGATTGATTCAAAGGCGCTTTGCGGAACCGCGATACTTAAAATGGTCATATGACACCTATATACGATTATATGTACACATACAACGTATACGTAACGTAAACAAATATATGTTCTAACGTTGTAAACGGTGGACTAATAGGACACAAATCGTTGATATTAACGGTTTTGATGTTTTCGTTTGTCCGCGACCGAAATGTAATCGTAGGGCGAAACGTGATAGTGGCGGTGTAAGCGTGTATTTTAAACACTGTTTATCCGATAAAGTAGAGCTCGTGCAGATAAATTACAATGGTATAATTTGGTTTAAACTAAAGAAACAGCATTTTAGTTATGATAAAGATATATATTTCTGTGTGACTTACATTCCACCGGAAGGATCTAGTGTTTATAAAAATGAAAGCTCTGAATTGTTCGAATATGATTTCTTCGATAAAATCTCAGATGATGTTTTAAATTTTAGCGATAGAGGGTATGTTTTTATTACAGGTGATATGAATAGTAGAGTTGGTTTAGAACCTGATTATATTGAAGATATTGGTTTAGATAGGTTTGTGGATTTACCTTTAACAGATGATATACAGTTACCTGGAAGGCGGTCAGACGACCAAATTGTTAATAACTTCGGAAGAAAACTATTATGTTTATGTAAACAGCATAATTTGCATATAGTAAATGGTAGGCTCGCACAGGGCGAGTGTACTTGTTACGTTACTTATAGAAATAATGTGGGTTCAAGTGTTGTGGACTACTTGATAACAAATGTTAATAATTTTAATATGTTAAAAAGCTTTGAAATTTTAGATTTGAATGAATACTCGGATCACTGTCCTATTACGTATAGTTTTGAATATTCCAATAATTCGAGAAGTGAAAATATAGAAGGAACGCCTCTTAAGGAGAAAATAGTTTGGGATAGGAGCAAGGCAGAATCCTTTAATCAATATTTAAATGATAAACGAGAGCAGTTTGTTGATATTGTTAACATGTTAGAAATTGAAGATTGTAATATAGATCAGATTATTCAAAAGTTATCGGATACAATTTATGATATAACGAAAGAAAACTTTGGTAAGAAAACATACGGGAAGAGAAATTGTAATAAAAAAGAACGGAAGGTTCCCTGGTTCAATGATGAATGCAGGCAAGCTAAATCGGAATTTTATAAGTGTAAAAGACTGTATAAGGGTAATAAATGTAACTTTAATTTACGTAAGTTTATGGAAAGTAGGAATAATTACGTTTATGTAAAAAGAAGAAATAAAAATAATTATTTTAGAAAAGAAAAAATAAAATTAAGTGACATGAGTATGAAAAATCCTAGTAAATTTTGGAAATTCATAAATAAGTATAAAAATAATAAAAACAAAGAAAATTTAATAGATTCTGAAACCTTTAAGAATCACTTTGCCAAATTATCTAATGGAGTTGATGCACAGTATATATATGATGAAACGTTACCATTACCTGATACAGATATAAACATTGAACAGCTTGATAAATTGTTTGATTGTGACGAAATTAACAAAACTATTGCATCCTTAAAGAGGAATAAAAGCCCTGGTATCGACAACATTGCTGCCGATTTCTTTATTGATGCAAGAGATTTTATATCACCATTTCTAGTACCTATTTTCAATAAAATATTTAATAGTGGAAAGTATCCTTCATCTTGGACGACCGGTATTATTATACCTTTGTTCAAGAAGGGTGATAAGGAAAATCCAAATAATTACAGAGGTATTACCTTGATAAGCTCTCTGGCAAAAAATTTCTCTTTGTGTCTTAGAAATAGATTGAATAAATGGTGTGAAAATGAGCAGTTACTGAACTGTTCGCAATTCGGTTTCAGAGATAATAGGGGTACTGTTGATTGTGTTTTTATATTACATTGTATTATCCAAAAAATACTGTCTAGTAACAGTAAATTGTATTGTGCTTTTATTGATTATGAAAAATGTTTTGATACAATCATAAGAGACGCTCTTTGGATTAAACTTGTGCAAACAGGTATTAGCTGTAAATTTTTAAGTATGCTTAAATCTATTTACAAAGATGTGTCAGCATGCGTGAAAGTGTCTGATTATGAAGATTTATCCGCTCTGTTCAATATAACGGTTGGGTTGAAACAAGGGGAGCCACTCTCACCGATCCTATTCATTCTTTTTGTGAACGATGTAAGCGATAATCTAGATCTTAATAAATTGACTGAAAAGGATCTCACACAGCTTTCTATATATTTACTTCTTTTTGCAGATGATATCGCAGTCTTCACGACAGATAAAAATAGCCTGCAGGCACAACTTGATAGTTTATATTTGTATTCGACTAAATGGGGTCTTAAAATAAATGTAGCGAAAACAAAGATTTGTGTTTTTGAAAAAAGACGATCAGCATTAAATTTTGAGTGGTTCATAAACAACGAGAAAATAGAAGTTGTTGATAATTTTTGTTATTTGGGTGTAAAATTTATGAAAACTGGAAATCTAGTCTATGCTTTTAAAGCATTAAAAGATCAGGCCACGAAAGCAATGTATAGTCTTTTATATTTATTTCGGAAAATAGAATTAGATGTACGTACCAAACTTCTACTTTTTGACAGGATGGTTGTTCCTATCGTCACGTATGCATCTGAGGTTTGGGGTATATACAATTTCAAGGAGATAGATAAACTTCATATAAAATTTTGTAAAATCATACTTGGTGTACGATCTCAGTCTGTAAATTATGCAGTTCTGGGAGAATTAGGTAGATTTCCGCTTTCTGTTATATGCATAGAAAGATCGTTAAAATACTGGTTGAAAATCAAGAAATATGGTGATAATATGAGTACTGTTTATAATATCTATAGAGAGCATTGTATAACTTTGATGGGAAACAATAAGAGTTGGGGTAGTCATATAAAAAGAAAATTGGATAGTTTGGGTTACACATTTATTTGGGATAACTTGGATACTACTGCCAATTACTTTCCTGCTATACAGAGGAGAATAAGGGACAATTTTATCCAGGAATGGCGAACATCAATAACAAACTCACCAAAACTAAAATACTATGTAATGTTCAAGGAATCATTTGAAATGGAATCTTACCTACAAAATATAACTAACAATTCTTTACGCATGCATCTTACAAGATTTCGTATTTCCTCGCATAACTTGGCTATAGAAGCTGGAAGATATACTAATATTGATCGTAGAAATAGAGTCTGTATCTTTTGTAATCAAAATGCTATTGAATCAGAATATCACTTTTTATTAATATGTCAAAAATATAAACAAGAAAGAGTTGAAATTTTAAAACATATTTCATGGTCCTCTCTAAATAAGTTCATAAAATTGCTTTCTTCAAAGAACAAAAAAGTTCAATTAAACGTAGCAAAATATATCAAGGTTGCAATGAATATACGAAATAATGTAGTTGCAGATTGATAATATCAATAATATACTATAATAGTGTATATACAAGTTATAATATTTTCAGTTGAATGTTTTGTACTTGTAAAATTGAGTTGTTAAGTTGAGTTGTGTTTATGTAAATGTCATGGTCATATTTCACGTTAATTGATCTATTGTACATGGCCAATGGCGCTTTTATGTTGCCGATTGCCAATAAAATTGAGTTGAGTTGAGTTGGTATTTTATAAGAGTATATATACATGTATTGTAACCTGGCTTATCCGACACCTGGTTAATCTAGAAACCTGCTTTATCCGACAATGATATTCGGACCCTAATGACAAAAGGCAATTTAAGGCATACAGTCAAATTTTGTTTAAGTTAATCTAACCCTTTTTTCTTTTGATAACTCGTAACACGGCGTCTGATCAGGATCCAAACTGTTTGACGCTCGATTCAGTATTCTTAGGTCAATACAGCATTCCATGCCTAAAATGACACTCCCAACAACGACTCCCTCATAATAACAACGCTTACCACTGTTCCCCGAACAAGACCATTATATCTTATACTTTCACTGCTGCAATACTGTCTGCTTTAACCCTTTCCCCAATAGAAGCGACTTTTAGCGGATATGATATATTCATCCGCTGAAGAAAATAGTTCCAATTTAATCAGTAATGAATATGTATTATAGGGAATATTTTCTATATTATAGCACATGATAGCTTAAAGCAGGCTGAAAGTAAAGCAGAATGCGCCCTCAGGCGCATTCTGCTTTACTTTCAACCTGCTTTAAGAAGTCACCTATCTTAAGTACTAGAAAAAGGCTATCAGGTAAAGGGTTAAAATGTCGTCCGCTGTTTTTCTCAAAGTTAATTATACGTGGAATGTATGCAGAAATATAATGACGAGTGACAAACAGTTTGAATCCAGATCAGAGGCCGCATTATGCGGCTTCTGATCTGGATTCAAGTTGTTTGCAAATGTAAGCCAAGTTTTGGTTTTCCCTCTGAACAACACGTACAATCATTGTCTGCCCTTAGGTGTCGTTGTAGAGAGGGAGCATTGTATACCTAAAACTTAAAGTTTTAGAATTAAAAGCAGACGATAATTTGTATAGAACTGATGACGCCATTGAAGTAAAGGATGACGTCTTGGCAGTAAAGGATGACGTCATGCCATTTAAGGATGACGTCACCGCAGTGAAGGCGTTAATTTGTCAATAGATAATGTTGCCATTGTACCTGCTTGCAAAGAGGCCTCGAGAAGAACAAGAAAAACGAGTATCCGCAACATGTTGCTTTGGAAACGCAATATCTGAAATAAACAATATAAAGCAAGCATTTTATTTATACTTGTAACTTCATGAAATGCAGTTCATGAATTCTATTGGCACAATTCAGTATGGCTTTGGAGAAACAAAAACAATATTGTAGACGATCATTTTAACACTTTACCTCATAGCCTGTTTCTAGTTTTGAAAACAGGTGACCACTTAAAGCAGGTTGAAAGTAAATCAGAATGTGCCTAAAGGCACATTCTGCTTTACTTTCAGCCTGCTTTAAGCTAAAATCTGCTAGGCTATATAAAATATTTGTAATGGTAATTGTTCATGAGGGTATAAACTCGAACTGTTTTCTTCAGCGCAGGAATAAATTAAATACGCTAAAAGTCGCTTCTATGGGGGAAAGGGTTAAAGCAGACGACGAGTTTGAACATAATGGTTTAACCTTGTCAGGATTAAATTATCCGGGAGATATTTACCCTTCGTCGCTGTATTATCGTCTGCTTCATTATACGTTTCAAAGCAATATTTAAGATTGTATGACTTAATAAATATCGAAAAGAGTGTCAAACAGATTGGGTCCTGATCAGACGCCGCGTGACGCGGCGTCTGATTAGAACCGAAACTGTTTGCAAACGCGTCTTTTAGAGTGAAAGAGTTAACAAGCGAAATATTAGATACCGTTTACGCTGGAACGACTATACAAGAAGTCAATGTTTTGAAAACGTGCATGCCCAAGTAGAATTAAAGATAGATGAATAAATAAAAATGATAGAATTCTCTTGAGCCATTCCATATATCATGTTCTGGGCATGCCAGACCGGTCACCTGGCGCTGAGCTGCCATTGGTCGACGGTCAGAAAGACGCCATTTTGGTACGTGTATCATACACTTTCCCTCCGCCGACAAATTATGATTTTATTTCATTTAAGAATGAATACGTACTACATACATCTTGTAACATAAATATGCACCGTAAAACGACAATCAAACTATAATAAGCACAACATGATGTTAATTTAACTGACTAAAACCATCGATTAATCAAAGCAACTATGGACGCTTCTTTGCAATTTCTGTAGTCAATGACGCATCGTCAACGTAGACGGGATTACCTGTGCATAGCATGTAACGTCATACATCTACCGCAATAGGACGTGTACCAGACCAAAGGAAGGAGAATAGCAGGGCTACCATAAGTTGACATGAAAAATCCTAAGATTTCCAAATTTGCATTTTTCAAGTGCGAATTTACGAAGCGTACCTTTACCCCATAGCCTGTTTCTAGTTTTGTTGACACGTGACTACTTAAAGCAGACTGGAAGTAAAGCAGAATGCGCCTTATGGCGCATTCTGCTTTACTTTCAGCCTGCTTTAAGCTACCATCTTCTAGAAAAAAATCCGAAGATTTAGGAAAATTCCGGAGAAATAGCAGCCCTGGAATAGCATACACGTCCCAAAATGGCTTCTCGGTGACCGTCGCTGATTGGTCTGTAGCTGATCTAGTTTTTTTTATATATCTATTGTTCTGGGGGCCATTACATTGTATCACGGAAAAGCATGCATCAGCTGCATATTGTTATCTGTGTCAAATATACCTGTGTACAGTGCTCCCTTTCTACAACAACACCCAGCGGGAGACAAACTATTATATGTCTGTTTAGAGGGAGTTGTTATAGGGAGGGAATATCAATATCCTTAGAGTGCATTTGCAAACTGTTTGAACCCAGATCAGATACCGCATTAATGTAAGGAGGGAAGCGTTGTTCGGAGCACTGTATAACTACAGAACGGATATTTTATTTGACTTATACACAAAATACATTGTCATACTTTTACATGTTACTTAAATAATCAGGCTTATTTAAAAGTTTACAAATCATTTACACAGGAGCGTGAAAAACTTTGGAACATACGATAAATGATGTGTTGCGTTTTACGGCACTGTGATTCAGATTACAGTGGAGAATGTGTTATTCTTTCCCAATAAACGCGTTTACGCTAAAACTATTATTTGCAGTGCAAACAGTTTGGAGCCAGATCAAACTGTCTGCCACCAAGATAAACATGAATTATCAGAATTGTCAAAAAGTTGTACTTTTCTACGTTTTAGTGTTTTGCGTTTGCGTACGTTTGCGTTTAAATGGGAAAAAATAACAGATTCTCCACTCATATAGCGCTAATGAATGATGAACGATGATGAAATAATAATGATTTCAGAAAGATGATTTAGGCTACAGTACTGAACCGTACTAAATTTAAAAAAAATGCGATTCGCTTGCAATTCGATGGTAATTCGCTTGCAATTCGATGGCTATTCGATGGCAATTTCCTTGCGATTCAAAACATTAACTTTACCCTCGGGTGAGTTTACCTGAATGGTGTATCTCACAAATATTCCCAAATATGCCTTCGTTAACTTTTCGATTCCATTTTTGTCACAACCGCTTCGGAAAAATCGCGCAAAAATATTCAAGCGACAGATTCGCCTTTTGTAGCACCCGATTCGATGGCAATTCGATGGCAATTCGATGGCGATTCGCTTGCGATTATCAATAATTTAATTTAATAAGGTTCGGTACTGTACATCATACATCGACTGTTATGAACACCAACTATATGTATACGACCTATATTCTGTGTCACGGTGCCGTAAACCCCAACCCAACAAAACCAAACCGCCCATCCATCCAAATTATTGTGTAACCAAAATAATGAATAAATACAACGTTTAAAGTGCGCTCACATTTGCATTCTTGCGGCGGCCTCAGAAATTCTACGGTGTTCACGCGGCTGCCATACAGCCCCCGCACGGCGTATACCAAGATTGTACAGGTCGTATAGCTCGCCGGAGAATAATAACGCGGAATTACAACATTTTTTCATTTTTATGGCGGCCGTAAAAAAGACAAGTCGCAGATCGATTTTATACAGTGGAGAATGTGTTATTCTTTCCCAATAAACGCGTTTACGCTCAAACTATTATTTGCAGTGCAAACAGTTTGGAGCCAGATCAGACGCCGGGTAACCCGGCGTCTGATAAGGCTCCAAACTATTTGCCACCAAGATAAACATGAATTATCATAATTGACCAAAAGTTGTACTTTTCTACGTTTTAGTGTTTTGCGTTTGCGTTTCGTTTCGTTTAAACGGGAAAGAATAACGTATTATCCACTGTACATTGTAGCTGTCGTACTGCCGCCGGGACTAAATGGTCACTTACTTTTGTGCATTTGCACTTTTGTTCATTTGTGTCAAACATGTATATTGATCTAAAAATGGATTTGGATGTTCTAAGAAGGCATAATGTTTTCCATACGTGCGATGTTGTTGGACTGATATAAGTAAGATGCACGTGTAGCAGTTGCAACCTTTCGGCTGCATACATGTATCATCCAGTGGGACATCTGTGGTTGACATGCGGTCGCCGTATGTTTTATAAGAGATTGAGGCCGCCGCAGAGGGGCTGTATGGCTGCCGTACGGCGTTCTCAGGTTTTTAACTCAAAAATAGCATAACTCGCCGCGCGGCGGCCGCAGCAAATATGAGCGCAACACACGGCGACCGTAGGAATTCTGCGGCGGCCGTGAAATTGCTACTCGCCGTAGAAATAATAAGCCGTGCAACTGCCGTACGGCCGCCACAGCAACTGTAATAGTGCGCTCACATTTGCTCTACGGCGGCCGTACGGCGGCCGCAGAAACGTGAAATAAAGAGAATCTTACGGCGGCCGTACGGCAGCCGCACGGCGTATCCCAATATTTTACAGGCCGTAGAGCTCGCCGTAGAATTATAACGCGGAGTTATAACATTTTTTCATTTCTACGGCGGCCGTAGAAACACACGCCGCAGAGTGGTTCTACGGCTGCCGTACGGCAGCCGTACGGTCGCAGTGCGGCCGCCGTAACTCAATGGTCAATTTTCCTATTGTTCATTTGTACTTTTGTTCATATATGTAAAACATGTATATTATCTAAAAATGGATTTAGATGTTCTCAAATGCTGTCAAAATGTGTCCTTTGAGTTCGTGGGGTTGTTGGATTGACATTAGTTGTGTGAACATGAAGCAAAACCAAGTTGTGTAGCAGGAGCAGCATTTTGGTTGCATGGTATCTGATGGGACTTCCACGGCTGCCGTACGGCGGCCGTACGGTCGCCGTGCGGTCACCGTACGGCTGCCGCACGGCGGCCGTACGATTGCCCCAGATTTTCTACCATACAAAAATGAAATCTCGCCGCGCGGCAGCCGCAGCAAATGTGAGCGCAACACACGGCGGTCGTAGGAATTCTGCGGCGGCCGGGGAATTGCTACTCGCCGTAGAAATGACTAGCCGTGCGGCCGCCGTGCGGCAGCCGCAGCAAATGTGAGCGAAGCATAAGCGAGGCATTTCAAAGAACTAAAATTATCCAAAGTTACTACCAAGTGCACCCAAAGGCGATTTTGAAAACAGTTTTGTTCCTGAGCAGACGCTGCGTAACGCGGCGTCTGACCAGGATCTAAATTGTTTGACACTCTCATCGATATATCTTCAGTTTTTATAACCCTAAATCTTACTAAATTTGAAAAAAATACACCAGACAACATTATTAATGCAGACGATATTTTGGCCGTAACATGGATAAGACTTTGCAAAAAAAGAGAGATGGTAATCATTCTGTTAACCCTTTCGGTGCCAAATTAATCATGAGGTTTTTATCCCTTCAACGCTATTTTTTCATCAGTTCTGTTTTAATTATTGTTGCCTGCAAACTCAAAGTTTCAAAGTTAGATTTAACGTAGTATGACTTAAGTGTCAAACAGTTTGGATCCTGATCAGACGCCGCGTTACGCGGCGTTTGATCTTGATCTAGACTGTTTGCAAAGTCGACTTTATGCGACTCCGATGGTGTAAGTGTTAACCGGATCAACACCATAGACGAGAACATCAACATCCGCAACAGCTTCGATCCAGATCAGACGCGGCGTAACTCGGCGTCTGATCAGAAAATAATGCAGTCATAAAATTACAGACGATACATAAACATAATATGTAAGCAGACGATATTTTGTTAAAAAAGAAAGGATCAAACATGCTTAAAGTGAAAATGTTTAATATGGTTAAAGTGAAAATTGTTAAATATGGTTAAAGTGAAAAATGTTTAATATGGTTAAACGAGGAAAATATCGTTTTACTAAAAATTAAGAAAATAATGCAGTCATAAAATTACAGACGATACATAAACATAATATGTGAGCAGACGATATTTTGTTAAAAAAGAAAGGGCCAAACATGCTTAAAGTGATTTTTTTTAATATGGTTAAAGTGAAATGTTAAATATGGTTAAGTGAAAAATGTTTAATATGGTTAAGTGAAAAATGTTTAATATGGTTAAATGAGGAAAAATATCGTTTTACTCAACATTTATTAGTACCAAAAAAAAAAAAAATAATAAACAAACAAAAGATGAAAAATTAAGATTTTTTTTAAAAATGAAATAAAATACAAACGCATATAGATCTACATGTACCTTTTTTGTTGAAATGGTTGTCGTACATGTAGACTGGAGATTGGTTAATTCAGCCGGACAGTCTATCTTATATATAGGTACGATCTTGAGCAGATGTTTTTACCGTAAACATCCTAAAACTTGGGATACCACGTGTAACTACTGTATTAGTAATTATCAAAAAACTGAACCAACCCCTTCAAATAGCAATTCGTCCAACGAGTGTAAACTAAATGGCAAACAGTGTAGACCCTGATGAGACTGCTCCATTCGGAGCTGTCTCATCAGGGTCTACACTGTTTGCTCACGCTTGCCTGTTCCAATACTTAGGATCATTACAGTATTGTTGTTGTTGTTTCATAACAGATAGTATTGCGGTCTCGCTGAATATATATATGCTCTGAATCGTTGTTTTGACGTCTCAATATCTCAAACTCTTAATATGTTGAAATTTTAATATATCGATCTCTCAATATCACGACCTATCTCAAACTCTCAATATCTCGATCTCCTAACTCTATATATCACATGCACAGTCTAAATATAGCGAACTTTTAATATCATAACTATCAATATCTCGAACTTGAAATATCTCAACCTCTAAAATATATCGTACATTCAATATAACGAACTCTCAATATCTCAAACTCCTGATACCAAGCACTCTATATATCACGAATACTCTATATCTCGAATTCTCAAAATCTCGGACACTCAATATCTCTAAATATCTTGAACTCTCAATGTCTCGAACTCTCAATTTCTCGAACTCTCAATATCTTGAACTCTCAATACATGTATCTTGAACTCTCAATATCTCGAGCTCTCAATATCTTGAACTCTCAATTTCTCGAACTCTCAATATCTTGAACTCTCAATATCTCGAACAAGCAATATATTGAACTCTAAATATCTTGAACTCTCAATATCTCGAACTCTCAATATCTCTAGCTGTCAACATCACGAACTCTCAATATATTGAACTCTCAATATCTCGGACACTCAATATATCTGAATATCTCGAACTCTCAATTTATCGAACTCTCAATATGTTGAACTCTCAATATCTCGAACTCTCAATATCTCATACTCTCAATATATCGAACTCTCAATATCTTATACTTTCAATATCTAGAAATATCTCAATATTACGAATTTCAATATTGCGAACACTCAATATCTCGAACTCTCAATATATCTAACTCTCAATATTACGAACTCTCAATATCACGAACTGTCACTATCTCTAACTCTCAAAATCTCGAACACTCAATATTACGACTCTTAATATCTCGAAATCTCAATATCACAAAATCTCAATTTATCGGTAACCCGGAGTCTGATGAGACTCCAAAATGTTTGCCACCCATAGATGTATAACATTCAATCGCTAATATTTTCAAGAATTTGTTATCTCTATTTTGTGCATTGCATTGCGTATTATTTTCGTTCCGTTTTGGGAAACACTAATGTATTCTCCGTTGTATTATAGAACCTTCCACCATAGTACATTATACAGTGAACCCCCTCTAAACCGGACATGTGTAGGGTAAACATATTTTTCCGGTTTAGAGGGGTTTCCAGTTCAGAAAGGTTGTAACCCATAACCCCGTAGCTTGTTTTTATTATGAAAGAAAACTGATCACTTAAAGCAGGTTGAATGTAAAGCAGAATGCGCCTTTAGGTGCATTCTGCTTTACTTTCAATCTGCTTTAAGCTATCATTTGCTAGAACAAAATAATTATTTATAATGATACATATTCATATATGTATAAAGTGGAACTATTTTCTTTAGAGTAGGACTAAATCAAAGGCGTAAAAAGGCGTGTTTAATTGTGTAATGTGTAAAAATAAAGAAGGGTTGGAAACGGGACCAAAGTTGTTGTCCGGTTTAGAGAGAATTCCGGTATATAGAGGTTCTGGTTTGGAGGTGTTCCACTGTATACCTTAATTACTAGTATTGTCGTTAAACTCCCACTAACAAATGTACTTTATTTCATGGGGAAAACATTTATTATATGCCTTCATATGATATCGAGCGTTTTCGCGTGTATCTGCACAGTAAAATACAAGAGTCTGTATCAGCCACCTTGTATCAGCCACTTTGTATTTTACTCTGACGTCGCTTTCGATTAAACGTGACGTCATTTACGTACATGTACGAGTGCCGCGTTATTCTTTGTGGCATACAAAAAATCCTGTTCTGATTCAAATAACTTATAAATTTACTACTCAGTTGTTTCTGGTTTGTATTCAAGGCATATAATAAACACATGACCAGTTGGCAGTGCGCAACAGAGTGTTGCGTTTAGCTCTCGATGTTTTTGGCGGAAACAACCGATCAGACTCGCGCCAAGGCGCTCGTCAGATCGGCTATTTCCGCCAAAAACGTCTCGAGCTAAATACATCACTCTGTATCGCACTGTCAACTGGTAATGTGTACTATATCAACTTAACCCCTTTACTGCCATGACGTCATTGGCCTTTAACAATTGACGTCTGCATTTATTTTACAAGTTTAATCTTTTAAGTATTTTGTAGATTTCGTTTCTGTACACGTCAGCTTCACAGTATATATACTACTCAAAGTTTGATTAGCACCAAGGGTAAAATCTCCATATGTACCAGTGCATTTACTTGACAGATTCTAAAATTTGGATAATTATTCAGGTCCTGTAGGCGAAACCCGAGAAAACTATCAAAATGTGGAATTTCTGAGAATTCACCCAAATTTTCAAATCCATTGAATTGTACATTGTAATATTCTAAGAGATGTTATTCTTTGGTAAAAATAATGTTTTACCTTTCCATGTTCAATTGTACCCATTATAACATCTCTTAGAACATTACAATGTATAATTCAATGGATTTGAAATTTTTTGTGAAATCGCAGAAATTTCACATTTTGATAATTTCCTCGGGTTTGGCCTATAGCAACCTGAATAAGTGGAAAAGTTATCAGAATCTGTAAAGTAAACCAATGGCTAAACCATCTCCTTATTTGGAATAAATCGAACAAAAATGTTGGAAGTTATGTGATGAGATGTGATAGGGTCAATGCATTGGTATCTATGTTAAGTTTACCCTTGGTGCTTAGCAAACTTTGAGTAGTATAGTATTGCAAAACGAAACAAAGCCCACAAACCCAGATCAGAAGGCTGTTAGAAGAGCTATTTACTCAGTGTTTGTGCAGGTCAAGTGTATTCCTTATAAGGTACACAATGTTTGTTAATGACGCATAAAACACGCGGGAGGCCAGGAGTTGGTTCCGTAAACGGAACTCGGTTCTAGTTCAACCCTAGCAGTTGCGAGTTGGGTTCTAGAAGAACTTCTGGGTCTGAGGATATAAAGCTTTTCAGTTGAGTCTGAAGTCGTTCTCAAGCATTCGATTGGTCAGATTTGAGCCCAGGCTCAAAACTGACCAATCAAATGCTTGAGAACACACTCACACTCAGCTCAAATGCTTTATAACCTTGGTCCCTATCTCCCCAAACACGCTACTATAGTCGGATTTTGACCCGTGAGCTGTGACCTGTAGGACGAGTCCAGCGGAGAAGTAAAACGCGTCACAAGCCATGAATTCGATCAATAGTTACCTACCTTTCATGGTTTACTAGGGGTATTGTGCCTTTTGTATTGAAATTAGATAAATAATCGAGTTAGAGTAGATCTAATAAGTAGCGTGTAAGGGTACTTGCAAAAGCTTAAAAAGCATTCCAATTTCGTTCGATTCTCAATAGGATTTCTTTCTTTTAAGATTAGAATTATTTTGATGTGTTATTGCCTTTGTTTCCAAACACTTACTTATTTGAATTGTTCAACGTCATATATGCAAAATGTGTCGTGGACAACCTAAACGTTAACTTTTTGAAGTACTGAAAGTTTTAAACGTATGTAAAATGTTACCAAGTGTGGCCAGTCTCTCACTTCTAGATAACAATTGCATTAACTCATTTAACACTGAAACTTTAACGGGAAATTACAGTTTCCAATTAAGTTTAGCTAATGCATGACAATTGAAAAATGACAAACAGTGTTGCCTTGATCAGAGTGCTCCTTAAGAAACCCTCTGATCTGGGTGTTCACTGCTTTCAGGGGACAATTGATGTACACTATTTCTAAATGACGAGTATACTTGTCGTTAGGCTTCAACATGTTAGGTAATTTAGGGATATCTTTAAGGTTACCCCATATAAGTTAAATGGGATTCGGATAAGATCCAATGGAATTTTAAATCGCTTCTTCTTCTCTTTCTTACAGACTCGTAGACGTTTTCTACAACTTTCCTTGCCATGGAATTTTAGACATTTGACGCGGTCGTTTTGTCTGTCGTAGCATCTTTAGTTTGAACAATTTGGTTATGCAGAAATGCAATAAGAACTAAACAATAACAATTATATATTATTCAAATACTGAACAATTACTATAGGTTCCTAGTAGTTATCGTCATGTGTAAACATCCATCCACTGGGTATCGAACTCATGACCTTACTCAGTAAAACATTACTCTACTATCTAGACCACGATGACATATAGGTTTCAAAATCTTATTTTAAATATCAAGTTAAGGTTTGAACCCTACCTTGCCCATAACATGGAATGGCTGCAACTTCTAATATGTATTTAGGCTTTGACTATGGACGGAAAAAAGCAAAATTATACTAATGAAAACGGAATAGTTCTATCACCAGTGTGTATCAGTTCGTTGTGTATTCCAGATCACACTCGAGGCTACGCCTCTCGTGACTGAGATCTGGATTACACAACCGACTCGAACTTTTATTTTATACCTAAATTGTTTGGGACAAGATCTATATGTTGTTAAACCAAATAATCAAATAGATCTATAAGCACCCGTGTATACAATGTTAAAAGTTTAAACTCCCCCGTACACCTATAATGCAATCTGAAACTATTTTTGGAAGTCATATGACCACCAATAATGACGTCATTATTTATATTGATGGCGTGTTGGTAATCCGTTATTTTTATCGGTTCGATTGAGAAGTAGATTTTTGTAAATAACGTTCGTTTAAGCGTTTAAGGGTATGAATTGAACTGTTTGAAGCTTTGTCCTTTGGAGAAAATCATTTCAAGTGAGTGTTGGGGGTTATTCATGCTTAAAATGGTTTAAAATAGCACCGAAATCGGGAATTCCGAAACGTCACGCACAACTCTTCGTAAAAGCCGTAACGTCATCATCCAAGATGTCAGCCCCCATGTTTTGTAGTTGCTTAGTTTTGAGGAAATTATTCACGCGCAAATCAAACTCTTTTCAAAGTCTGTCAGTGATTGAAAAAAATTGGAATACCTTTTATTTTATCATGCATTACTTAAGAACGGAAAAAAGGCAATAATAGAAAAGCTCAAACACAGTTCAGCGCCCAAAATCCATTTATAGTGTTTAATGGGCCAATATTCGTAATCAATTTTTGGGTGTACTAGTGCGGTGTTGCCACCTAGTACTGTTACAGTGGAGAAGATTTTATATTGACGTCATTAATGACGTCATAAAGTAGAGAAGACGTTATTCTTTCCCAATAATTGCGTTTTCCATCGCAAATATAGTTTTGAGTCCGATCAGAACCCAAACTGTTTGACACTCATATCGATATTTCATAACTCATACAACATTAAATAATTATATGACATTCAAACCTACCTGCAGACGACACTATTGAAGCAGACGACAAAATAACGATGAAGAGGTTAAAAATCTCTGGATCAATTTGGCGCCGAAAATGTTAGAGCAGATGGTGTCATTGCCGTGAAGGGTGTAAACAAGAGAGATCAATTCAATTCAATTCAATATATTTATTTGGCATAACATATACATGTCTGTTGTCATAACATTGGCGATATATACATAGGATAACGATAAGAATATAAACAAACAATACCACATATGCAACTTCTAAAGTTATCATTATTAATAAGCTCTTATCTATATTATTGAATATCTACGGTATGACATAGTATTATAAATAAATAAACAACCGTATTGTCGATAAGGTTTGACCTGACGGTTCATGCATATTCCGTCTTTTTCCGTAAGTTATTCGTTAGCTTCCGAAAACAACTACAGTGTATTGAGAATAGACAATTCAACGGTGACTCGAACTGGAATAGTGTTATCGGTTATAGATAAATACAGTCGGTGATGGCTCAGTGGTAAGGTCGCCGCGCTACCAAGGTAAGGGTATTGGGTTCGATCCCCGGTAGAGTTTTGTATTATTTATTGAATATGTACATGTATTTTTTTTTAAAAATGCGGATAGACGCATGCAAACCATGACATTCATGCAATTGCATGTACATGTATATGAAATAGAGTACAGTGCTACTTGCCTAGGAAAAACTTGGCTAGAAAACTGGTCCAAAGAACACCACGTTATGCAAAACACTCCCAGAAAGCACTATGCGTTACTTTTGTATTTCGTCAAGCATCAAAATACATCAGGCAGCAGGCCGTTTTTCAAAAAAATTGCTGACTGATTTATTTTAGTATCGTTTAAGGCATACTAAACTTTTAATTTTTAACTATTTAAAAAATATTTACAGCCGAAGTTTACAAAACAGTACCGAGAATCGAACCCATGACCCTTCCACAACGAGTCATTAACGCTATCCATTCAGCTATTGCAACACAGTGACTTTGGTATCGGCTAAGGTATATATCAATAAAGTATCCGGAAACTCCCGTTTGTACCACCGAGTGTACCAACGAAAGCTGACGGAAAGTGATGACCGTCAGGTCAAACCTTATTGATAATATTTATTTTTATTTACCTATATCCTAAAGCCACCTAACATTTGACAGCATATTCAAGAACACCTTCATACATACTTAAACTCATACCCGGCAAAAAGAGCATGCGGCCCCACGTGAAACTGGTGAATAACGCCACTAGTGCAGTGTCTACCCATTTCAGGAGCGGTCAGCACGCCTCTAGACCATTTCGCCCAGTTTCAAACACGGTGAAGGAATATATCAACGTCATTAGGTTTTATTATCAAGCTGTTTGACTTTGCCAATTAAGAACGTTTAGGAATGTTATCTTTCAACATTTCTTAAACCTGTTACTATAGTAACGACTGTTTGATAGCACCACTTCAAAACAGTTAATGCATTAACCGATTTATTCGCAATATAATATAAATGGTATCTTTACAATGTTCAATAAGAAGACCGCATTTGATGTTTTATGTTTTTATAATGAATGACAGAATCTCATAAATTTGTACATATAGTAGAGTAGCCGTCATTGTCTCAAAATCGACGCATTTACGCTTAACCCATTACCCCATAAATACGCCTTTTTACGGCTTTAATTAATTCATCTACTGAAGAAAATAGTTCCAATTTATACTGTCATAAATAAAAAACATAAGAAGTATTTTCTATATTCTAGCATATAATAGCTTAAAGCAGGCTGAAAGTAAAGCAGAATGTGCCTCAAGGCACATTCTGCTTTACTTTCAACCTGCTTTAAGTGGCCACCTATTTTGAAAACTAGAATCAGGCTATGGGGTAATGGGTTAATCTACTAGACATGTATTTTCATTGCAAATAGTTTGGATGCTGATCAAACGCCTGATAACCCGGCGTCTGATCAGGCTCCAAACTGTTTGCCATTTGGGTTAAAATGAACATTAAAATGTCAAAAAGTTTTCATTTTATATACATTGTAATTCTATTGCAGTGCGTTTGCCTTTCGTGTAAATAGGAAAGAATAGCATATTCTCCACTACATGACGTCACCAATGACGTCAGAATAATGTCTTCTACACTGTTCATACCGTGGTTACGCCGTTAATTCTCTCCCGATAAAAATGTTTGTACTAAATATATATAATATGTTTTATTTTAGAAACAATTCCGAGCATGATCACGCCCCGAGTTAAGGTTGAGGAGCCCTAATGAGACCCGGCTAATGTTGATCAATTGGTACTCTACGGAGAGCGGTCGGCTATTTACGTCAAATGTTGGCCGTACCGAACCCATGCTACAGCATTGATGAGTTCAGTAAAGATATCGACGGCCGTCGATGGCCACCGATTGCGAGTTGTCTACCGGTCTGAAATACAGTGGAGTAAACGTAATTCTTTCGTTCAAACGCAAACACATTGCAATGCAATATAGAAAATGCCAACCTTTTGACAATTCCGACTACCAGTTTTAATTTGAGTGGTAAACAGTTTGGAGCCTGATCAGACGCCGGGTTACCCGGCGTCTGATCAGGCTCCAAACTGTTTGCAATGAAAATAATAGTTTAAGGCGTAACCGGTGTTATTTGGGAAGAAAATGTTTTCTCTACTGTACTCTGCACGCTGCCCACGGGGTACAAACTGCTTATCTAAACAGCAAACAGTGGTAATTGAACACGCTACTGGATTCAGAATGAGCCGTCATTTGACGAAAATGACCGATCGCTCATACATGTACGTAAAGTATCGAGTTTGGTCCGATCTTTTTACGAGTCCTCAAAGTTATTCGACATCTGACCAGCTTATGAGTTGCTTGCAACTTAACCCATTACCCCATAAATACGCCTTTTTACGTCTTTAATTTATTTTTTCATCCAGGAAAATGGTTCCAATTTATACAGTTATGAATATGTATGATATGAACTAGTTTCTATATTCTAGCTAAGCAGATGGTAGCTTAAAGTATAAAGTATATTTTAGCTAAACAGATGGTAGCTTAAAGTAGACACACTCTGCTTTAATTTCAACCTGCTTTAAGTGGTCATCTATACTCAATACTTCAAACAGGCTATTGGATAAAAGGTTAAAATAAATTTATCACATAATTTGCGGTCTGGGAGTTGCATAAAGCGATTGTATAAATATCGTAATCCACTAGTGGAATATCGTTTTTTGGGCTCTGGCCTAACTTGTTCGTCCATAAGCGCTGCATGTAGCGGGGTGCCAAATGACGTCATCTACTATGACGTTAACGTAAACAACGTAACGTTTGGCGGAAAATCTATATAGCGTAGGGTCTACAAACTACGGCTTCAAATCAATTTAATAGGTGCTTGAACTTGTAATGTGATAAATAGAATATCACATTCGTGTTCATTATTTATCATTTTTAATAAACTCGTTGACTAAAATGAATATGAACTCGTTTATTAAAAATGATAAATAATGAACACTCATACAATATCCTCTATAAAATAAATATACAAAATGTTTCCAATACGCTGTAATTTTCTGCCTTGCCTGGCATTTCGTTTGTATTTTAGTTAGCACATTCAAATCAAGGACGAGTTTACACGTTATTTACTAACAGTGTCTCGAGAAAGGGTATTGTTTCCCTATGCAAACTGTGTAGACTGAAAAATGTGCAAATACCTCAGCCCCAACGGTTGTCACTGTAGACAGTACCAATGTCCTATACAAACGGTGTAGGCTAAAAACATAATTATGTATCTCAGCACTAGCTGGTGTGTTTTGGGTATATTCTTATAATTTAAGGTGGTTCGCGGGTCTGCTTATTCCCTGTCAGACTTCTTTGAAACCTTGATTAAATTGAAATATACCATATGGAGAGTGAAAAATCGTTAAAATAAAAGAAAATTACAGTGCCGTTTTTTTCTGACAGGACCTTTTGTCGAGAAAAATTCCTTTTTTAATAAACTGGAATATTTTCTTTATAAAAAAATATAACTCAATAATTTCTGTACATTCGAGTAAACTGTACAGAGACTATAAGATATTGTGCAAACAAACATATTTCATGACACATTTTCTGGAAATATCAATATTTTAAAAAAAGTAAAATTCTGAAAAAGTCACTAAATTTCAAATTACAAAGAATCTAGCTGTTTAACATACACCAATTTTAGGCTTATTACATAGATATTACTTAATTCTACCAGTCAGAAAAAATTAATGAAAATCTACAGTAGACTTAACATTTTATACATGATTTCCAGAAATTCTGACAAAATGTTAACACAAACCGAGTTACCTCCCTTGAGTTCAACTTTAAAATGCCGTCAGCTCTGAATAACACCACAAGCCAAACCTGTAATAATGGACCATTGACTACGGTAGTCTGTAGATCATGTAAGACAGGTGACTACTTAATGCATGACAAAAGTAATGCATAAAAACTCCTTTAGGATCTATCTTTTAGCATTAATTTTTTCATGTTTTACGCTGACATCTGTCATATAGGCTATATAACTCCTCACAAAGTTTAGTTGTCACTGACTATACTTGCATCTGATATTATTCATTATTACATTTGTGACTAACATAGCCAGTCCTTTGATCACTGCGTTATGGATTGACTAGTCAATAAAATCGGACAATTTATTTAAAAAAAAAAGTTTTGAAGCGAGAGGGACTCGAACCTAGAACCTTTGGATTGTTAGTCAATCACTCTACTAACTGCGCTAACAAAGAAGACACTGACGCCTATCAAACTTTTCTTTATGTAAATTTTCTTCTATAAGCACGTGCCGAAAATATCATGTGAAAGTCTTCAGCATTTCCAGAACTCGAGATGCGGGCCGCCCGCTGTCAAACTACCTTAAGCGTTTGAGATGAGTCTGAGATCGTTTTCAAGCGTTTGATTTGTCTTATAACCACCCAATTAAGTCTTATAGAGGAATATTTACATTAAATTAACTTAATCAACTCATATGAACTATTTCACTGCCAAAGACGTCAAAAGACGGCATGGCAAACAGTTTGGATCCTGATCAGACGCCGCGTAACGCGGCGTCTGATCTGGATCCAAACTGTTTGACACTCGTATCGACATTTTTTCAGTTAAAACATCCCTAAAGCTGACTTTAAAAACATTGCAGACGACACTACCAATGCAGACGATATTTTGGCGGTAAGAGAGTTAGAACAGACAATAACATTTGGCAGTGAAAGAGTTAAACAATTGCGTGTTCAGTAAAGAAATCGATGGCCATCGATTGCGAGTTGGCTACCGGTCTGAAATACAGTGGAGAAAACGGAATTCTTTCCTTCAAACGCAAACGCATTGCATTGAAATATAGAAAATGACAACGTTTTGACAAATCTGACTACCAGTTAAAATCTGAGTTGCAAACAGTTTGGAGCCAGATCAGACGCCGGGTTACCTGACGTCTGATCTGGCTCCAAACTGTTTGCATTGGAAGTAATATATTTAGCGTAAACGCGTTTATTGGGAAAGAATAACGTTTTCTCCACTGTAAACAATGGCGAAGTCAGTAAAACCTGTACTAAGTAACCACCATTTAGTGTAGCGACGAGATCACTAAACACAAATGACCGCTTAAGGGGGTAGGTGCACCTTTGGAAAGTAATTACCAAATTCTTCAAACTTTGCATACAGACAGTAAAATTAGTTTCTATGACAAAACTGGTGAAAAAAGTGGGGGTACCGGACCTTTCTTTTTCACAATTTGAGATTTTTCAGGGCTACCCCCCTAAAATTGAAACTTCACAAAAACTCCTACTTTTTTGTACTACGGTTTTTCAATCTTTATTTAAACAAACTATTTGTACAAAAAGTATCCTAATTTATATTACCATAGTAAGAATAAACTCTGAAAATAATGTTTTGTCAAGATTCAAAATAAAAATGTTTGATTTCACCGAAAAGGAGTAAAATTTACCCCACCCACTTTTTCATAATGCTCAAAAAGACAGGCCGCCATCCTTAACACAGAATCTTATTGCATTACCTTAATCCTGCATTAACCAATCACTAAACACAAATGACCGCTTACAGTGGAGAATCTGTTATTCTTTCCCAATAAACGCGTTTACGCTAAAACTATTATTTGCAGTGCAAACAGTTTGGAGCCAGATCAGACGCCGGGAAACCCGGCGTCTGATCAGGCTCCAAACTGTTTGCCACCAGGATAAACAAGAATTATCAAAATTGTCCAAAAGTTGTTCTTTTCTACGTTTTAGTGCTTTGCGTTTGCGTACGTTTGCGTTTAAACGGGAAAGAATAACAGATTCTCCACTGTATGACGTCACGAATGACGTCAGAATAACAGATTCTCCACTGTAACACAGAACCTTATTTCATTACCTTAATCCTGCATTAACCAAGTACCCCATGGCATGTGTCTCATTTTGAAGACAGGTGACCACCTAAAGCAGGTTGAAAGTAAAGCCGAAGGCGCTTTAATGTGCATTCGGCTTTACTTTCAGTCTGCTTTAAGCTATAAGCTACTAGGATATAAAAATAAACATACAGTAGTACATAATACTGTTGTAAAAAGGGGAGCTATTTTCGTAGGTAGAGGAATAAATGTTAAGCGTAAAAACGCGTATTTATTGGGTAATGGCTAAAGCAAGGGCCTGTGGTTAACACATTACCCCCTAGCCTATGTCTCAATTTGAAGACAGGTGACTACTTAAAGCAGGTTGAAAGTGAAGTAGAATGCGCCTTAATGCGCATTCTGCTTTACTTTCAGCCTGCTTTAAGCTGCAAGCTGCTAGGATATAGAAAATATTTCTTTGGTTGCATATTCATGGAAGTATAAATTGTAATTATTTCTTTGGTTGAGGAATAAATTAGAGGCATAAAGGTGTATTTATGGGATATTGGGTTAAGACAATTAACAGGTATTCTATGAAGTGGCCGTCTACTATAGTAATGAATGTACAGCGCTCCCTCTCTACAACGACACCCAATGGGAGACACATATTGTGTGTGTTGTTCGGAGGGAGTCGTTATAGGGAGGGAAATTGATTTACATTTGCAAACAGCTTGAATCCAGATCAGACGCCGCTGAACGTGGCGTCTAATCTGGATTCAAGCTGTTTGTTATACGTTATTATGTTTTTTCTATCAAAATGACCCATATGTAAATTTGAGAAAACCAGTAGATGATAACTTTAAGCAGACAATATTGCAGCCGTGAAAGCTTTAGATATAATTGTCTTGTTTGGGGAACAGCGGCAAAGGTCGTTGTAAGGAGGGAGTCGTTGTTGGGAGGGTCGTTGTACTATAATGAAGAAAATGCTTGTCAATTAGATATATTGTTTCTTATTTATATTTATGTATTTGTTTCATATTTGTAAAACCATATTGATGTAATATTCATAGGTTGTATTTGGTCCATATTTGTAAAAAACATTTATTCAGTATTTGTATTATCTATTTTTTCAATAGTTGTACAATATATGTGTCCCATATTTGTATGATATATTAATCCATATCTTTATGATTTATGTATTCGATATTTGTAGCATACGTTTTGAAATTCCAATTTAGCTATGATATATTTGTTCAAAATAGGTTGAATATTTAAATATTCCATATTTGAAGAATGTAGTTCCTTCAAATTTGCAAGAAATATTTGGTTTCTTATACTTGGGTGATATATTTGTTCAATACCATAACGCTATATATATAGAGGATAACTGTTTTTTTCAGTGTAAGATCGAAATTTAATCCATTGAGTGAACATCAGACGTTATATTTTCACGAGTGGCGAAGCCACGAGTGAAAATATAACAGTCTGATGTTCACGAAATGGATTAAATTCGATCTTACACTGAAAAAACACAGTTATTCTATTTATTTATGCTTTTAAGCCACTTTTTAAACGAAATTGTTTAAAAATTGAAAGCGAACGTACATTATTTATCCCGTGTTGAGCCCCACGTTTTATGTCGAACACATGCGCGTGACAGTTGGCGGTATAATGACGTCACTCGTTGCTCCCGAGTTTGGATTCGTGCTCTTCCGGTGAGTAGTTCGCGACAAATCGGACTGCCGGAATTTAACGATAAGACACGATTGACTATAATTCTTGGGGAGCCCTACGGGGAAAATTCATAATAAAAAGCGATTGGTGATAATCCACTTCAGTGGATTACCAAGTGATCATCCACTGCTATTTCGTGGTAATCCACCGAAAAGCATAAATAAAGAGAGGATCTTACATGAGTGCTCATTAATTATCATTTTCAATAAACGAAGTGACTAAAACCATATGACACGAGCCTTGGCGAGCGTTATATTTATATATTTTAGTCAACGAGTTTATTAAAAATCATAAATAATGAGCACGAATGTTTGATTCTATTTATCACATAAACATCTTAAAACCCTATTAAGTCGACTGAGCCAAAGTTGACGTTGTTTGTGGTAACGTCATGGCAAATAACGTCATTTGGCGCCCAACGTCATGCAACACTTGTGGACGAACAGGTAGGACCTGACTCCAAATATTGATATTTCACTATCATTTTTGAATGGCTTTATTACACTGCCAGAGGCGGTTTTATGTGATAAATACGTTATATTTAAAGGATGCAGTTATTCCATGTGTTTATCATATATCTATTCCATATTTGTAGGATTTGTGCTATATCTTAGGATATTTGTTCAATATTTGTATGATATATTAAAACATATGTGTATAATATATTAATTCAGATATTTATACATGTAATATATTTGTTCGATACTTATTGTATACATTTTGGGTTTCATTTTCTATGATATATTTGTTCAAAATAGGTAAATTCGATCTACATAAATATTCAATATGTATTTGCTTCAAATTTGCAAGAAATATTTGGCTTCTTATACTTGTATGATATATTTGTTCAATACCATAAAGATATATTTATGATATCGTTGTAGGATGCAGTTGTCCAATATGTTTATCATATATATTTTCCATATGTGTAGGATGTTTTTTGTGCTATATCTTAGGATATAATTGTTCAATACGTGTATGATATATTAAAACATATATGTGTAATATATTAATTCATATCTTTAAAATATATTTGTTCGATACTTATGGTATACATTTTAGGTTCCATTTTTCTATGATATATTTGTTTAAAATATGTTAAATATATAAATATTCAATATTTGAAGAATGTATTTGCTTCCAATTTACAGGACATATTTTGTTTCTTATGCTTTTTTGATATATATTTATTCAATTCCATAACGATATATTTAAGTTATCGCTGTAGGATGCAGTTGTTCCGTATATTTATCATATATCTTTTCCATATTTGTAGGATGTTTTTGTGTCATAATTTAGTTGTTTGATACTTGTATGATGCCTTTGTGCCATATTGGTCAATGAAGTACAGTGAAACCCCTCTAAACCGGAACCTCTAAATACCGGAATCCTCTCTAAACCGGACAAAAACATTGGTCCCGTTTCCAACTCTTCTTTATTCTAACCCATTACAACATAAATATGCTTTTTACGCCTTTGATTTATTCATTTACTGAAGAAAATAAAGTCATGAATATGTATCATCGGAAATATTTTCTTTATTCTAGCAGATGCTACATTAAAGCAGCTTGAAATAAAGTAGAATGCGCCTTAAGGCGCATTCTGCTTTTTTTTCAACCTGCTTTAAATGATCAGCTATCTTCCATACTAGAAACAAGCTATGGGTTAAACCCCTATAAACCGGAAACCAAATAAACCGGACATTTATGTTGTTCGCATGCATGTCCGGTTAAGAGGGATTTCACTGTATAGGAATGGCACCAGACGCATTGTCACATTGCATTCTGCTCTACGTTCACCCTGCTTTAAGTGGTTACAGTGGAGAATGTGTTATTCTTTCCCAATAAACGCGTTTACGCTTAAACTATTATTTCCAGTGCAAACAGTTTGGAGCCAGATCAGACGCCGGGTAACCCGGCGTCTGATCAGGCTCCAAACTGTTTGCCACCATGATAAACATGAAATATCAGAATTGTCCAAAAGTTGTTCTTTTCTACGTTTTAGTGCTTTGCGTTTGCGTACGTTTGCGTTTAAACGGGAAAGAATAACAGATTCTCCACTGTACCTGTCTTCAAAAGTTGAACCATGTTATAGGGTAATGGATTAAGCGGTCACCTGTCTTCGAAACTTATGAAACAGCCTATGGGGTAATTGGTTAACTGACAGAAAATGCAAGTACATTGAAACCCCTCTAAACCGGACATGCGTGGGGACAACATAGATGTCCGGTTTATAGGACATGGTTGGAAAGAAGAGTTGGAAATGGGACCAACGTTTTTGTCCGGTTTAGAGAGAATTCCGGTATTTAGAGGTCCCGGTTTAGAGGGGTTACACTATAAATTATCTGTGAGTGGTACATATAGTGTTTAAGGGAGAAATAAGGATTAGATTGAAGCCCCTAATGAGATCGGGCTAATGTTAGTCAATATCGGTACCTTACAGAGAGTGATCGGCCATTTCCGTCAACAGTCGGGCCGTCACGAACATAGTTCGGAACGAGCCAACAGTTGAGGAGAATGGCCGATTTCTGCACGTAGCGTAGGGGTCCTCAACAGTACCCTCAACCGTAAGTCAGATAAGTAATACTTCAAATAAAAAATCAACTCCGGTGTGTTTATGATATAGATCTATACCCTTTATTTATCCATTCAGTTATCATGTGTTTATCAACATTTCTTATAAATATATTTTTCAGGGTGTTCATGAAAATGTACTAACAGCCAAAATCGTCGTAAGGAACTTTAGTTCGTTCTTCTATCTGGATTGATGCGTCGAAAATGTCACAAATCACCATTCCGAACGTTATTACTCCTTCACTGTCATGACGTCATCCTCCACTGCCATGACGTCATCAAGTTTTAAATAAAATGTTATCTGCTTTTCTTTCTCAATTTTCAAATTAGATATTTTGACTTGAAACGAGTGTTTAACAGTTTGGATCATGATCAGACACGGCGTTACGCGGCGTCTGATCAGGATCCAAACTGTTTACAAATAACTATTGTACTCGGGGTAAGGCAGTAGATGGGGTTAAATACAGAAGGAAAAACTGATTTTTTCACCAGTCGAAAGTGTACCCTAAGAACAAACCAAAGTACAGTACTTTATATGTGGTTTTGAGCCAAATTAGACACCGGGTAACTTGGTGTCTTATCAGATTCCAAAACCAATAATGCTAGTATTTAGATACAAAAAGATGTCAATTTTTATTTCTATTATTTTGTTGGGGTTTTTTACAAAAAAAAATGAATAATATCATTTTCTATATTTCCTTTAATTTTTTCTGAGTTGAACCCCCTCACCGCCCCGTAAGCGACAAATGGGTCCAGGTAAGTCGCGGCTTGACGCAACGTCTGATCAGGGCCAAAACTGTTCGGCACTCTTATTGAAATTTCGTCAGCAATATTGCCTTAAATCCAACTTTGAAACTTGTGAACAGCTTGAGAATACAATATGGCGGTGAAGGGACAAATTGGGTGCGGAAATGGCTAGGCGGTGAATAATTAAGTTTTCACCCCTGTTTTCCAATAACCAACACACTTTTAACCCATTTGCGCCCGGTGGATTCTTTTATGTTTATAATTATATTGGATTAGTCAATTTTTACCTAAGCGGTTCCTTATTGAGATTTTCATTTTCGTTTTGTTTTTTAGTATACATCCTTTCAGCAAACAGTGTAGACTCTGATCAGACGCCGCATTATGCGGCGTCTGATCAAAGTCTATACTGTTTGACTATGTCCCATACATGGGATCGTGGGCACAAATTGGTTAGTATGGAATTAAAATGTCCATCTTCAAATAAACTTATACACTGTTTTTAATTTTTTATTTAGCAGGGCATAAGACAAATGTCAAAAAGTAAGGTTTCTGAGCTGATACCCAAACTATTTGCAGAACAGAATGTTTTTCCTGCCTAGCTGGGTCCAGGCCGTGATGACGTCATATTTACATTAAATAGTGTACATGTATTTTCATTTCTGTATTGACATTCCCTCTGTTTGTTACACATGACCTGAAAAATATAAAAATGCATTTAAGTTTGAGGACCCCTAACGAGTTCGGAACAAAATCGGTAATCTACGTAAAGAGAACGTCCGTTTACGTCAATTGTCGATTCGTTCCGAAGCATGCCTAGGCATAGTTCGGAGTGGACCGACAATTGACGAGAATAGCCGATCGCTTTTTTTAATTGTTTTTGATGTGTATTCAAGGCATATAATAAACACATCACCAGTTGGCAGTGCGCTACAGTGTGTTGAATTTAGCTTTTGGCATTGTTGGCGGAAACAACCGATCAGACTCACACCAAGGCGCTCGTCAGATCGGATATTTCCGCCAAACACGTCTCGAGCTAAATACATCACTCTGTATCGCACTGTCAACTGGTAATTAGTATGTATCGGAGTCAAACTACGTTAAGCGATGCAAACAATCCTTATACATGTAGTACGACATCTAACATTCTTCAATTCTCTCCATTAATAACTCATTGCGCATGTTTATTTACTTTTCGACGGTACGAAATACTTATTTACGAATTGAAATAACACACGCAAAAGTGTACTAATCAATTGAAATGCATCATTTTTACCACATATAAAAATAAGAGTTAGCTGCTTAGATGTAAGCTGCTTTGTTTGATACATTAAGAATCGGAAAAGGTTGGTTTATTGATGAGATATTAACTCGGGACTGTTCGCTGTTGTTCGTGTACTCATTAGGACGCCATTGTGGAATTCCTGTTCGTCTAGGCACATTACCGATGAGGTGGTTTGTGTAGATGGCCAACGATATCAAGCAAAACAGATAGTTTCTGTTAAAAGTGTTACGTTTGGAGGACATCGATGACCATCGATATGGTACCTGACCGCGCTACAGACAAATCTGTGCGTATCATACATCCACTTAAATGGCGCCTCAATGACCATAGCTGATAAGTCTACAACGGCCCTCCTAACAACGACTCTTGCAGCAGTTCCCATAACAGGATAACACGTTTACTGCTGAAATATCGTCTGCTGAAAATTGTCGTTTGTTGTTTTGTCTCAAAGTTACATAATGGACACTTTGACTGAAACAACTTCCTGACGAGTGACAAACAGTTTGAACCAAGATCAGACGACGCGTAAAGCGGCGTCTGATCTGTATTCAAGCTGTTTGCAAATGTCAGACGATTTATTCCCTATAACAGTTCCCTCCGAACAACGAATACATTTTTTTTCTCCGATTGGGTGTCGTTGTAGAGACTCTTACCTGTGCCGTGTCCAGGATTGTGACCACCCGCCGGCGGTCCATGAGAAGCACCATGACCTGCACCGTGACCGCCAGGACTTGGTCCGTGACCTTGACCCCCGGGCCCGAAACCGTGACCGTCATTGCCAAGACTTACAACACCAACTGAAAGGCAAAACTTTATGTTAACTCATTGAGCCCTAACTTCTAGTAGACTCGTCCTTTACAATATTGTACCTACATGTATGACGCGAACTCTCGTCCTATGCAAAGAGTGTAGACATAGCTCAGAAGGCTCCTAAATTACAATAATTATAAACACTGTTTTTATTTTATTTTTGTACATATCTTCTTTGTTTTGACACCTTTACTGTCAACAGCACGACATTTGATTTTATTTGCAAAAAGTTTAGATCCAGTTGATACATCGATTGACACAGCGTCTGATCAGGATCCAAACGGATTTACATTTGTTTCATTATTTCCTCAATCCAATTCTTTCGGCAGACGACAGTTTTAGCAGACGACAATTTGGAAGCGAAAGAGCTACAGTGGAGAATCTGTTATTCTGACGTCATTCGTGACGTCATACAGTGGAGAATCTGTTATTCTTTCCCGTTTAAACGCAAACGTACGCAAACGCAAAACACTAAACCGTAGAAAAGAACAACTTTTGGACAATTCTGAAAATTCTTGTTTATCTTAGTGGCAAACAGTTTGGAGCCTGATCAGACGCCGGGTTACCCGGCGTCTGATCTGGCTCCAAATTGTTTGCACGGCAAATAATAGTTTTAGCGTAAACGCGTTTATTGGGAAAGAATAACAGATTCTCCACTGTAAACTCACTGCATAAGATGTTTTCTGGGAGATAACTCTACGTCGTTACTAACCTGGATTACCCAACATTATTCCATTCTCGCCGCCATGTGTCGCTGCGGTAGCTATGGTGTCATGGCCTAGGTTAAGGCCTGAGAGAATTTGATCAAGACCACCAGCTCCTCCAGCACCTGCAGCCCCATGACCTGCACCTAAAATACGAAATATGCCTTAACGTAATGAGGGGAAATGTGTCTGAAAAAAATCGAGGAAGTATAGGATCTGTCACGAGTCGATGTTTAAGACAAGCTGACCTCAAAGAGTCTAGAATTGAAATCATATTAAGCAAGCCTTGGCGAGCTTAATAACTTTTCTTTTTGTAGACGAGTTTGAGATCAGCTTGTCTTAAACATCGACGAGTAAAGGGTTCTTTTTCTCACATAACCAACGAGTTTAAGCTATTTTTTAAAAGCAATATGTATTTTTTGAAACCAAGGTGACGTCAAAGCGCCTTTATAAATAGTGACGTTAGAGTGACGTCGTCAAATTGATCTCACACATGTTGGAGACAAGAATGAATATTCGTGATCTTTGTTCGCTATAGAAAACAGGGGTAGTTACATGTATGTGAGAAATATATTTCAACTTAATCAGAGGAAATATCCCTCAATTTGATAAACTTATTTAAGGAAAATATGTCTCAACTTAATCAGGAAATTGTGTATCCACTTAATTCGGGGAAATTACCCTCAGCTACATTAGAGGAAATATGCCTTAACTTAAAGGGGAATATAATTATTATGTCTCAAATAAATCAGGGAAATATGTATCAACTTAATCAGAGAAAATATCGCTCAACTTAATAAGAGGAAATATGCCTCAACTTATTTATGGAAAACATGTCTCAACTATATCAGGGAACTTTGTATCAACTAATTCAGGGGAAGTTACCCTCAACTAAATTAGGGAAAATATACATCAACTTAATTAGGGAATATAATTATTCTGTTTCAACTAAATCAGGGAAATATGTATCAACTAAATCAGGGAAATATGTATCAACTTAATTAAGGAAAATATTTTCATCTAAACCAGGGAAATATGTATCAACTTAATCAGGGAAATATCCCTCAACTTAATAACGGAAAACATGCATGAACTTAATTAAGAGAGTTATGTTTCTTTATTCCTCACACGAACACTGAGAGGTCGCGCTATTAGACAAAGGCAATCTGTGAATATCTTTTACTACAACGCTCCCTCTCTATATCGACATCCAATCGGAGTCACAGATTGTGTGTGTTGTTCGGAGGGAGTCGTTGTAAGGAGGGAACATTAAAACTTGGCTTACATTTGCAAACAGCTTGAATCCAGATCAGACGCCGCGTAACGCGGCGTCTGATCTGGATTCATGCTTTTTGTCACTATTCCATAAAAAAATCCATATATATCTAGCTTTGAAAACAACAGCTGACGACAATTTTAAGCAGACGATACTGCAGAAGTGAAAGTGTTAGACATATAATCGTCTTGTTTTGGGAAGAGCGGCAAGGGTCGTTGTAAGGAGGGAGTGGTTGTTCGGAGGGCCCTTGTAGGGAGGGAACACTGTACCTCCAACCGCAGGGTCTAATGGGAGACCCAAGTCTAGTGCGCCAGCTGCAGCAGATGCTCCAAGAAGTCCTTCGATGTTGAGCCCATCAAGCACTGTAAAAGTAAATAGAGGATCTTACATCATGGCTCATTCTTTATCATTTTTTAATAAACGAGTTGACAAATATAATATGACGCGATGCAGCGTTTGTTAACAAAGAGTTTGGGCCGGATCCCAAAAACGATATCTCACTAATGGATTACGATATTTATAGAATTGCTTGATGCAACCCCCAGACCGCAGATTATTTGATAAAACGAGCCCACAACACTGTATAAATATACAATGAGCCTCACGCATGGTAATAATGTAAACAAGAGCCGCATGGTGGCCCTAAACTGCTCACCTGGAAAGAACACCCTCTGATTTGGTCATTTTTCACCGAAGGAGAATAATCTATTTAGTAACTTGATGGTTTTTAAGCAAAACAAGATTTCATTAAAAAATATCAATTTGTAGCTCTTGTGACCTAGATATGTAACAGGCCATACTTTTTTCAGCAATACCGGTAAAGGATCACTGAAAGTATCCACGTCCCAATTATCAAAGCTCTGGCCATATTAGTGTCAGAGAAGACAATGTTTAAAGATTTAACTACATTGTATGTACGAAATTCTATGTAAAAAAGAGACCATCGGGGCAAGGTTACGTTTGATACATGGGACATTATTTGGGCAAGTTAATTTTTTACCCATTGGACATTTCTTGAATATTCGTCATAGAGGGCATGTTGATAATACTGTATGCCAAATATCTAAGCTCAGGGTACTGTGGTTTCAGGCAAGAAGCATTTTTAAGTTTTCATTGAAAAACTATTTTTAGCTCCTGGGATATCTAATGAACCAGAATCATTCCTACAATATTGGTCAAAGACCTCTAGAAGTATCATCATAACAAATATCAAAGCTCTGGCCATATTAGTTTCAGAGAATAATATGTTTGAATAGTTCACTATATATCTCTATGTTTTACCTCTTAAACATAATTTGAACACTCTAAGATAGAAGACCTATAGATGACGCTTTGTGCCAAATAATTAAGTTCAGGGTACTGCGGTTTCAGGCAAGAATCATTTTTAAGTTTTCATTTGACCGGAACCTTTCAACATGTTTTTAAAACATACCCTCTAGATGTGTCACCAGACCAAATGTCAAAGCTCTGGTCATATAAGTTTCAGAGAATCAGATGTTTGAACGTTTCACAATATAAGTCTATGTTAATTCCGGACCCCTTGTAGGGGTTAATTTTTAACCACAGGGACATAATTTGAGCAATCTTTATAGAGGACCTGTATATGATGTTTCTGCTAAATATCTAAGCGCAGGGTACTGTGATTTCAGACAAGAATTTCTTTTATTTTTCATTGAAGATATCTATTTTTAGTTCTTGTGACCTAAATATGCAACGAATATTTCAACAAATTTGTAAAAGAACGATATACAGTGCTCCCTCTCTACAACGACCCCCAATAGGAGACACATTTTTATGTGTGTTGTTCGGAGGGAGCCGTTACAGGGAGGGAAATTGTCTTAACCCTTAGCCTGCCAGTCACGACTAGCTCCATATGCAAACAGCTTGGATCCGGATGAGACGCCGAGTAACTCGGCGTCTCATCCGGATCCAAGCTGTTTGACACTCGGACAACATTTTCAGCAATTTTGAGCAACTTTGAAGCACTTTGAAACTTGAAGCAGACGAGAAATATAGCAGACGACAATTTATTTGGCGGGCTAAGGGTTAAATGTGCGTTACACGACGTCTGATCTGTGATTCAAGCTGTTTGTCACTCGTCATTAAGGTTTTTATGTCAAAAAAGTCCATTATGTAACTAGGAAAAACAGCAGAAGACAATTTTATCCCCTTTCCCTGATAGAAGCGCCTTTTAGCACATTCGATTTAATCCTACACAAAAGAAAATAGTTCCAATTTATACAGTCATAAACATTTTAAACAAAATATAGTTTCTATATCCTGACAGATGTTAGCTTAAAGTATTCTGCTTTACTTTCAACCTGCTTTAAGTGGTCACATATCTTCAAAACTAGAAACCTGCTATGGGGTAAAGGGTTAAGCAGACGACAATGCAGCCTCGAAAAAGTTGGATTAAATTGTCCTGTTTCGGGAACTGCGATAATGGTCGTTGTAAGGAGGGAGTCGTTGTCGGGATGGTCGTTGTAAGGAGGGAACACTGTTAATATTATCCCTGCTAAATTTGGCAAAATTCTATCTAGTAGTTTGGGAGATTATGTCGTTTACAGAAATTGTTGACGACGGACGAACGAACCAACGGGCGGACATTCTTACGGGAGGATACTTATGTGGCTATTTTCTATTGTTTTCTTTTGCGTGGCTAGCCACACAACCGACAATTTCTTTTTGCTCTAACTTGAAAAATAATGATCTGGAGGCTAACCCTACCCCTAACCCTATGTCCCACAACTGGCCAGGTTAATGTCACAAGATACGGCCAGGTTAATGTTTTCAATTATGGGGCTAAGAATTTTAGCCACGTAAGTACCCTCTCGTAAGCACGGACAGACGGACGACGACGAACGATCTATTTTAGCTCATGTGACCTAGATATGCAACCGACCGAAACTATTACAAACAATTTGTAAGTGAAGGATGTAAATAGCACACCTGCTAAATTCATCCCTGGCAAAATTCCATTTAGTTGTTTAGGAGGAGATGTCGTTTAAAGAAATTGTTGACGACGGACAAACGGACGAGCGAACGGACGGACAGACGGACGACGACGGACGATTTATTTTTAGCTAATGTGACCTAGATATGCAATGGACCGAAACTATTACAAACAATTTGTAAGTGAACGATTTAAATACCACAGCTGCTAAATTCATCCCTGGCAAAATTCCATTTAGTTGTTTAGGAGGAGAAGTCGTTTTAAGAAATTGTTGACGACGGACGAACGGACGAACGAACGGACGGACAGACGGACGACGACGGACGATTTGTTTTAGCTAAGGTGACCTAGATATGCAACGGACCGAAACTATTACAAACAATTTGTAAGTGAACGATTTAAATATCACACCTGCTAAATTCATCCCTGGCAAATCTATATTTAGTTGTTTAGGAGGAGATGTCGTTTAAAGAAATTGTTGACGACGCACGAACGGACGAACGAACGGACGTACAGACGGACGACGACGGACGATTTATGTTTAGCTCATGTGACCTAGATATGCAACCGACCGAATCTATTACAAACAATTTGTAAGTGAACGATTTAAATATCACACCTGCTAAATTCATCCCTGGCAAAATTCCATTTAGTGGTTTAGGAGGAGAAGTCGTTTAAAGAAATTGTTGACCACGGACGAACGAACGGACGGACAGACGGACGACGACGGACGATTTATTTTAGCTCATATGACCTAGATATGCAACGGACCGAAACTATTACAAACAATTTGTAAGTGAACGATTTAAATACCACACCTGCTAAATTCTTCCCTGGCAAAATTCCATTTATTGGTTTAGGAGGAGAAGTCGTTTTAAGACATTGTTGACGACGGACGGACGAACGGACGTTCTAACATTTCAGGTTTATGTGACTTTCCCATTGTTAAAAAGGTGTGAAAAGCCACATTAAGCCATATAAACAAAAAAAGGCCACATAAACACGGAATGAACAGCTTTATTGGTTTTTTTTGTTCTGTGCTATGTCACCTAGTCCCATAAACCCAAAATGTTAGCGCGGACAAACGAACGGACGGACGGACGACGACGGACGTAAAGACGACGACGGACACAGGACGATCAAACTAACTCACATTGGCACTTTGTGCCAGGTGAGCTTATTATAAAACTGAGAATAAAGCACTGTCTGTAAAGGAATGAACCTTAATTACGCAGTGGGTATATAAAAGATAAAAATTAGCATATAGCAGTGTTCATTGATATGTTACAGGGATATAGACGTATAATCAGGGAATACGTGTATTCAAACAGTTTGGATCCTAATCAGACGCCGCGTTATGCGGCGTCAGATCAGAATCCAAACTGTTTGACACTCGTTTCGAAAATTCTTTAATCATACTGCCTAATTTATTTTACTATGGAACGGTATTGCTGACAACAAAATTGAAGCAGACGACACCGAAACGGTGAATGGGTAAATATCTCATGAAAACGTTGGCAGTGAAAGGGCTAACAAATAATTTAAATGACAGTAAACCCCTCTATTAAAACCACTGACGTCATTAGTGACGTCATACAGTGGAGAAAACGTTAGTTCATAACATTTCTGTACTTACTGTTGCTGTTCATGTTGTTGTTGTTCATATTAGAACTTCCTACTCCAACTGCCTGACCTCCTCCCAAATGCACTAAAATAAGCAAACTCACAGTATCAAGTGAAAACCCTCTAAACCGGAACCTCTAAATACCGGAATTATCTCTAAACCGGAACCTCTAAATACCGGAATTATCTCTAAACCGGAACCTCTAAATACCGGAATTATCTGTAAACCGGACAAAAACGTTGGTCCTGTTTCCAACCTTTCTTTAGTGTAACCCATTACACCATAAATATGCCTTTTTACGCCTTTGATTTATTTCTTTACTGAAGAAAATAAAGTCATTTTCTATATTCTAGCAGATGCTACCTTAAAGCAGGTTGAAAGAAGAGCAGACTGCGCCTTAAGGCGCATTCTGCTTTACTTTCAACCTGCTTTAAGTGATCAGCTATATTCCATACTAGAAACAAGCTATGGGTTAAAACCCCTCTGAACCGGTTGTCGTTGAGATGTTTGTAATTAAATAACTCCGTCTACGGCCTCAATACTAAATTATTACGTATCGCACCTCCTACCCGTGTTCGATTGTACGATAAAACACTGGTATGAATTTATTATTTCTTAGACAAACACAGTGTCTGGATACCTAAAAGAGAGTTACGGAATAACGCCATCCTACAGTGGAGAATCTGTTATTCTTTCCCGTTTAAACGCAAACGTACGCAAACGCAAAGTGCTAAAACGTAGAAAAGAACAACTTTTGGTCAATTCTGATATTTCATGTTTATCTTGGTGGCAAACAGTTTGGAGCCTGATCAGACGCCGGGTTACCCGGTGTCTGATCTGGCTCCAAACTGTTTGCACTGCAAATAATAGTTTTAGCGTAAACGCGTTTATTGGGAAAGAATAACAGATTATCCACTGTAACACCAAAACAGACTGTTTACCTGTACAATATACCGGGTTCCAAATCGTCTAAGTTTTACTTAATAAATTTATAAAGACTACATACACATGAGAAAACAAAATTCACATGAAAGGGTGGGAGAATATAAGAATCAACCATGAGTGTTGATGTAGGATAGGAATTTTGTCCTCCGAGGCGGGGGGATTTCTATCCTACATCAACAAAACGAATGGTGGATTTTTGTTCTCCAATTAAAGCATTTAAACATGATACAAATAACCAAACAATTTGCAGTTTGTGAGCACTTTTTTTCGCCAAAACATGACGATATTTACAGTAGCGTAATCACAAATGACTTCATGTAGTTACCCACGACATGCAGTGCTTGTTGTTAAGCTGGGCAAAGATTTAACGTCACGTGGTATGGAGGATAAAGTGATTCCCCAAGGGGCAAATCCCTATCCCAAATAGGCGAAAATGGGAGAAAACGCTATCCCAATCTCTAACATAGAGCTACTTCACGTGCAACTATATTTGAACCCCTAGTCAAGCAAAAGTATGACCGACGCATGCGCATGAAGGTCGGCAAAAGAACACCGTTTATCGAACCAATGAAAACTTAGAATGGTCCGTCTGCGGTTCCAACCAACCGGTGATCTGTTGGATCTATAGTCACTATAGTCGACTACAGACCGGACTATAGTTCAACGTGAAGTCGCCGATAGAATATTTACCTGTATCAGCGTCTTGAATACGTTGATGTGTATTCATAGACAGTCCGGCAGTATGACTTTGATGCGCGGCAGAGTTGGCGTTACTATTGGTTATAACTGAAAATGAAACGAACATCCAAATTACAGAGTGTCAGTTATCAAGGATATGACGGTATCCTGACATCATAAGTGACGTCATACAGTACAGAACACGTTATTAATTTACAATGATTACTTTACGTTACACTATGTTTTCCATTGCAAGCAGTTTGGGGCAAGATCAGACGCCGGGTAAACCGGCGTCTGATCTTGCCACAAACTGTCTGCCATTTAGATAAAAGTTGTCGAAAAGCTGTTTTTTCTACAATTTATTGCAATGCGTTTGTGTTTCGTTCGCATTTAAACTGCAATGAATTACATACTTTCCACTGCCTTAGTAGTATTAGTCTAAGCTGTAGACCACTTTTATTTGCGGTAAAAGGACCATACAACCTTTTGGTACTATCTTATAGCTTATTTCCTCAGGAGTTCGGAAACAATCGTCTGACGCGTATTTAGGTAGTGATAAGGGGAGATAATTGAGGTTAAAGTTGTCGGCCCTTGGAATTTTAAGCAAAAAATGACATCCTTAATGGGCTTTTATTTCATGTGTTACAGATTTAAAAGTGGTATTTTGTTAGCATTTATCAATGTAGTTTACCTAAATACAAATTTTGAAAATGTTTCAGGAAAGTTTCAGACTCATTGAAATCCAAAATGGCCGCCAAAATGGCTAATTTTAGTAACAGTTCAGCTTTTCGAGCAATAACTTTACTTATATTGACTACAATTAATACTCATATGGAACAATTTTAGTTGATTCGTATTGTACATTAACTTAGATATCATACTAGCTTTTTATTTGATGAGTGTCCTGTCATCCAGTGCTGAGATAATCCAAAATGGCCACCGTATATACCTACCTTATTAATTTCTACTTACATAAATGTTCTTGATTGGGGCTTTCATTTCCTTTGTAAGATATTCAAAATGGTATTTCATAAGCAATTATTAAAGAAGTTTCCCCAAATACATATTTTGAAAATGTTTTAGGATAGTTTCAGAGCTATTGTAATCCAAAATGGCTACCGAATGGCTATTTATAGTAACAATTGAGCTTTTCGATCAACTCAACTACTTTTATTGACTGTATTTGATATTTTATAAACAATTTTAGTTGTTTCTTATTGAATATTAACTGAAAAAGTCCAGTAAGCTTTTAATTAGACTTGTCCGTGTCATCCAGTGCTGATATAATCCAAAATGGCTGCCGTTTATACCTTTTTGCTATATATTTCTACTAATATAAATTTTCTTGATTTTAAAGGTTATGCAAATATTTTATGTTTGTGTCTTTCCATGTCATTGTGCCAAACATAGTTCAATCTGATAAATGCTGAAGTTGGTAATGCTTTTACAGGATAATAATCAGGCCTTTATTGACCACCATACAATTAAAATGTTTATTAGATCAATATTGATTTTGTCTGATACAGATAACTATAAGGATAGATGTGCCAATAACGGGGATATTTCTTTCAAATGTTGAACCTATTTATTATTACTTAGTATCAAAATAAATGGATAAAATTTGTAGCGCTGTATAAAAGCCTATATTTTGTTCGCGGTTGTGTAATGTACATGTACACAAAACACATATTTGTCATTAGTTTTCGCGGGTGAAAATTGTTATTTTCAGTTGATTGTTATGTATATACATGGAGAATATTCGTCTTACATGGACGAATCATGGTTTATCAAGCAAGGCATTTAATAAGTGATTCAAAGCCTTGGTCATTTCGGTGTTGTTGTTTTTTAAATCTACGGAAACAAAATTTGAATATGGGACTTATGTTAACCTCTTAATGGTACAAAAAGCCCCATGAAGCTAAATACCCTTTTCACTTATTTAACGAATTCACTGAGGAGAAACTCTGGTCTTAACGAAGCTATTTTTCCTTTTTTTTACAAGTGCAATGTAGATAGATTGGAAGCTTGGTACTAATAAGTCGAGGAAGTTTGCCTTGCTCATTAACAAAACCCAGTCCTTACGTGAAGTTAAATCTTTGATGTTAAGACCTGGCACAAATGTGATTTAATCAGACGAGAGAGACGTTGTGTCTCCAAATATGTGTCCATTATTCTTCCAGTGTCATTTAATGAGTCAATAGGTAACCCTGTGAGTTTATACAGCAATGTCAATGCTGTTTTGGGCCCGATGCATTCCGTTTTTGACTTCAGAGACAGTATGGCAATGTTATGTTCCGCAACCGGTATGTATTATTATAACTTATCGAAATCAAGGGGTTGATCCAAGACAAAGTATCCAGGAAAATGCGAAACAATGGAAACAATAAAGACAATATGATTATGATGATGCTCTGAGATGTGACGATAAGCGTCATTAAAGCAAGGGAGGTCATGCACCATCACAGTTGTAACACGAACTTTAAATAAACTCTTAAAAGGAATCATAGTATTAAAGAGAAAGTAACTAAATCAGATCAAGATTCTTGGCAATCTGACCATTGAATGTTCTCAAGGATCACGTTTCTGAAACACTAATTGACTCCGAAGGCGTTGTGATTTAAACTTTCTTTCATATAATTATGCTACATTGATGTTCTCAATGAAGGTGGTAATCCTCATGTTGAAGTCTGGGTGACAGGACTAGCAGGGTTTTTCCGCAATTGAAGTTCGTTCAATGATCTAACAATAGTTGAACTTTTCTTTCCAAACAGACCTAATAAAAGGCAATGAAATCAAAAGGGCAAATTTTGACTACAATTCAACTGTACTGGCAATATCTTCTTTGCAATGCTGAATCAAAGACCTAGAAAAAGGCCTACGGTATTAATTACCTGAGCCCTTAACTGTCGAAACTCTAGTGAAGGGTCAAAGTTAGCTGCAAGGTGACTCGAAGTGATTCTTAAATGAATGTGCTATACACAGGTTCAACTTCAAGCGCTAGACTGATAGTCATTGCAGGCTAGTTACAGCAAATTGAAAATTATATTCTATGAGTGTATAAAGTGTTGGTTTCATATCATACCAACTAAGTGCATGTATATTTTTGCAACCAACCGTTAATAAAGTTGAATCTTAGCAACTCTGACTAGACGATTTGTCAATACATATATCTTGCTTTCTTTTACTTTAAAAATGTATAAGAGCATCTGATTGTGGGTTTTATTCTTCACCACATATTCTCGCGTAACTATAGTTCATGTATATATCTTATGTTGACTTATATTACATGTATTGTATAATTATACTCTTACATATACATGGACCATTGCTTCACTATCAGGTGCAGTGACAAGTGAAAGAACAGCCTGTTTGGTCAAGACTTTTCCAGTGACACAATGTTTGCTGCAAGTCATGGAAATATAAAAACAGGAAAGCACCTCACTATGGGTCTTGGAATCAAAAGTCTAACCTTTCTAGAAAGGTTATTAATATTCTCAACCATATGTGTCATAGCAGAAACTACATGGGAGTAGAAGAACTGGTATAATGCCCAACTCCAGACCAGTTGTCAAACCAGTTGTAACAATCTATTAAAATTTGACATTTTACACTCGCTTACGGTAATTCTGTAGCTTATTCAGTTTTCAGTTCTTCTACTGGCATGTGGTTTATGCGATGACTCATATGGTTCAGAATATTAATAACCTTTTTAGAACCTGTCAGGCTTTTAATACCAAGAATCATAGTTAGGAACTTTCCCTTTTTCCACACGACTTCCAAAATACTATCGCATTAAACAGTCTTGGCCAAATAGACTGTTATTTCACTTCTCACTGCGCCTAAAACTAAAACAGAGTTATTACATGTACATGTACCGGTATATGTAAGAGCAGTGTTTCTTGGACATGCTCCTTGGGAACATTCTACGCATAGCCAGCTTGCAAAGACTCTTGCTCTGATTTGGTAAATTTCTCTAGAATACTATTATCCCTATTTAGAGTTTATTTAAACTTCCTTTTACAACTGTGATGGCAAATAACCTCCCTTGCGATCATATGAGTATCACTTATTCATGCTGAAAGTCACTCATCTTCACTTCTCAGATCAACATCATAATCAATAGATTGTCTTGATTGCTTCCAATGTTTCGGCCCCTTTATTGTGATAAGTTATCACAGAGCTTGGGGAATAAAATTTTATACAGCTGTACATAATTGGGATCATAGCTCAACTGTCTATGATACACTACGAACGCAATGTTTACGCTTTTTTATCCTTTGTGTCTGTTTGTTCCTCGAACCCCGAACAGGAGTCACATTACTATAGCAGCTCACATTGAATCTCATGAAATGACACTGGAAGAATAATTGACACATATTTGGAGACAATACATCTCTCTTGTCTGATTAAGTCACATTTTATCTATTAGTGCCTAGGTATTTCCATCAAATGGTTTTACTTCATTTAAGTACTGGGATTTGTCAATGTGCAACACACACTTCCTCGACTTATTGGTGTATATCTTCTAGTCCAACTACATTGCACTTCATAATCAGTATCGTTCAAATCACAATTAAATTAGTAGAACGAGTATTTAGCTTCGGTGCGGCTTTTGAATCACCAATTAAGTTTTTAACTTATGTCCCGTATTTGTTTCCGAAGATTCAAACTATGAACTAATAAATGCTTTGTAACACTTATTAAACGTCCTGCTTAATTTATCATGCTATGGCCAGATTTACTTATATTCACCGTTGACATACATAATAATTTTCAACTGAAAATAGCAATTTCAACAAACCAGCGAAAACTAGTGACAAATATGTTTTATGTGTATTATAATACACCCGGGTACAAAAATAAGCTTTTGTATAGTGCTACACATTATATACATTTGTTTTGAACTAAAAAATAATTAATATGTCCTACCTTTGTAAAGAATTATCCCCTTTAAAATTATTGGCTAATATATCCTGATAGTTATCTGTATCAGAAAAACAACTTTATCAAATAAATACTTTGATTATATGGTGATCAATGTAGGCCATAAATTATTCCTGTAAAATCATTACAAACGTCAGGATTTATCAGCATGAACTATGTTTGCCACAATGACATGGAAAGACACGCATAAAAAAAGATTTGCAAAACCTGGCAAATCAAGAACATTTATATTGGTAGAAAATAGTAAAAAATGGTACCAACGGCAGCCATATTGGATAATATCAGCACTGGACCACAGGAACCAATCAAAATGAAAGCTTACCGGATTTCTTAGTTAATGTGTAATAAGAATGAACTAAATCGGTTAATATAATATCAATTACAGTCAATAAAAGTAGTTGAGTTGCTCCAAAAGATAAATTGTTACTAAATATAGCCATTTGGCAGCCATTTTGGATTTCAATGAGTCTGAAACTATCCTAAACCATTTTATTTGAGGAATCTTCTTCAATAATTGATTACAAAATACCATTTTGAATCTCTTAAAAATGAAATGAAGGCCCCAATCAAGAAAATTTATGTAAGTAGAAATTAATAAGGTAGGTATATACTGCGGCCATTTTGGATTATCTCAGCACTGGATGACAGGAAACTCATCAAATAAAAAGCTAGTATGATATCTAAGTTGATGTACAATACGAATCAACTAAAATTGTTCCATATAAGTATCAATTGTAGTCAATATAAGTAATGTTATTCCTCGAAAAGCTGAAATGTTACTAAAGTTAGCCACTTTGGCGGCCATTTTGGATTTCAATGAGTCTGAAACTTTCGTGAAACATTTTCAAAATGTGTATTTAGATAAACTACATTGATAATTGCTAACAAAATACCTTTTTTAAATCTGTAACACATGAAATAAAAGCCCAATAAGGATGTCATTTTTTGCTTAAAAATCCAAGGGCACACAACTTTAACCTCAATTATCTCCCATTATCACTACCTAAATACGCGTCAGACGATTGTTTCCGAACTCCTGAGGAAATATGCTATAAGATAGTACCAAAAGGTTGTATGGTCCTTTCACCGCAAATAAAAGTGGTCTACAGCTTAGACTATATCTCATTATCACCACACTAGAATTCGTTTAGGCAAAATAAAAAAGTAGATCTACCTGTGTTTCCGGTAGCCCGACCGAGCCTAGTTTTTTCCCTCGACCCTAAACTTTTTTTTCACATTTCGAAAAATGTGTTGGCAAATGTCGGTCATTTTTGCGACAATCGGTTTTTTAGGAGCGTGTAAATAGAAGATATTTGTCCGTTAAATTGTTTAAAAAGCTTATTTATAGACGTTTAAGTGTTTTAAAAATTGATTTTTAGATAAGATTTAGCAAATATCGAAGCGAAATTTGCTCTAAATCTGACATAAAGTAGCTTCCTTGAACATTAACAGATTCAACATGCAGACAGCACATATCAATGACACATTTAACATGCATACACCACATTTCAAAACATCACTCATTTCATCTGTCATATATAAGTCACTACTTTGTCGTCTTGGTATATCAATATTATAAACAATTATACCGGTTTAGATTTTTAAGATCCCTTTGGTAATGGAAACTATCAATAAAATCAACAATTTGAATGGATATTTATAAGGGTTTTTATGTATGGCCCAGGTCTTTGCACAATAGAATACATTAATACATTTTCATTTATAAAATACTCAATCATAAAGTTATATGTATTACACATATTGTATGGGTTTTTTTAAAAAAAAAAATCCGACCGTCCGTCCCTAATTTATTGGGGCATGTAATAGGAAACACAGGTATTTTTTTTATTTGGCCTTATGCATTGTATCAGACACAAACCGGAAACTGGGTAGTTAGTAGAACCATCGACCTTCAGCAAGCCGACTCGATGGCTTCCCACATGAAATATCCTAATTTACCCAATTATACCCAGTGGATTCTTCCATGTTTATTTATTGGATTAGTCCATTTTTTATCAAAGGGATGCCTGGTTAACATTTTCATTCTCATTTTTTTATATTGAAATTCCTATCAGCATACAGTTTAGACTCTGATCAGACGCCGCATAATGCGGCGTCTGATCAGAGTCTACACTGTTTGCATATGTCCCATATATGGGATCGTGGGCACAAATGGGTTAACAATAAAAATAATGATGGCAATTCGACTGGTAATGACGTAAACACCGTACAACCAACTAAAGATGAAGTCATCATAGATTTTGGTATGATATCATGCGAAAAGGAGCATCAACTTACCGTGGTCAGCATCGACTGGAAAATGGAAAAACAAGACATTATTAAATTATAGGCAGGTATATTTTACTTGGAATCGATCATGGTAATAATAGACGATGATCGTCAAATACCTTTAACAACCGATACTTGATAAATGATCGATAGTTTGTGTATAAAGAATTATGTAATGCAGCGCTCCCTCTCTACAACGACACCCACTGAGAAAAAAATTGTATGCGTTGTTCGGAGGGAGTCCTTATAGGGAGGGAAATTGGCTTACATTTGCAAACAGCTTGACACGGCGTCTGATCTGGATTCAAGCTGTTTGTCACTCGTCTTTATGTTATTTTCTGTCAAAATGTCCACTATGTAATTTTGAGAAAAATAGCAGACAATATTGCAGCAATATAAGCGTTAGACAACTTTTTCCTGTTTAGGGAACTGCAGCAGGGGTCGTTGTAAGGGGGGATTCGTTGTTGGGAGTTTTTTCAGACAGTTATAACCTTGTTTATTTATGAAGTTTTATATTTCTATATAACCAGGGGCCCGTTTGATAAGACTTCGTACTACAAATGTTGTACAAAAGTCAGATTAGAAAAGTCTAAATTATTATTTATTTCTCTATCTTGTGATATTTCTTTGGAATCGTCTTGAAAAATGACATCTGCTCTGGATCTAAACTGTTTGCAAGTGTAACAAGTTGTGCTAAGCATGATACGAGTTAAGGCAATGGTTAATTTAACGCTTTTTACAACAACAATTTCATACATGTAGATCTATATAAATAAAGAACATGTCTAAAAATGAACGGAATTCAGATGTCACGATAAAAAAGGCCAACCTATGTCTAGAAATAAACAGAATTACGATAGCATGATAAAAATAGGCCAAACTATGTCTAGCAATAAACAGAATTCCGATGACATGATAAAAATAGGCCAACCTATGTCTAGAAATAAACGGATTTCTCATTGCATGATAAAAATAGGCCAAACTATGTCTAAAAATGAACGGAATTTCGATGTCAGGATAAAGATAGGCCAACCTATGTCTGTAAATAAACGGATTTCCGATGTCAAGATACACAAAACGTCGACATATGTCTATAAATAAACGAAATTCCGATGTCAGGAATAAAATAGGTCAACCTATGTCTGTAAATAATCGGAAATCCGATGTCAGGATACATGTAACAAAAGTCTACATACCGACTTCAATTGTGTGTGTACTGGCTGAAAAAAACGAAACAAAACAAATTAAACTTTTATGACAGACACAAAGTAGCATAAAACAATGGAGAATACGTCATACTGACGTCATTTATGACGTCAAAACGTGGAAAAGAATTTAATCTGACGTCATTTATGACTTCATACAGAGAAGACAAACGTGTTTACGCCAAAACTATTATTTCCAGAGCAAATATTTTGGAGACTTATCAGACGCCGGGTAGCAGTATATGGTACTACAGTGATTCCTCTAAACAACATCCTTCCCTCCTAAAGCGGATCTTCCAACAAAGACTCCCTCCTTACAACAACGTATTCCGCAGTTCCCAAAACAAGACAATAATGTCTAATGTTTTTTACTGCTGCTATATCTTCTGCTTAACCCTTTACCCCATAGCCTGTTTCTAGTTTTTAAGATATGTGGCTACTTAAAGCAGGTTGAAAGTAAAGCAGAATGTGCCATAAGGCACATTCTGCTTTACTTTCAGCCTGCTTTAAGCTATAATACGCAAGGAAACTGAAAATAATTCTTAAGAATTCTATTCATGACTGTATAAATTGGCACTATTTTCTTCAGCGGAGGAATAAATTAAATGCGCTAAAAGTTGCTTCTATTGGGGAAAGGGTTAAATTGGCGTTAACTGTTTTGTCTCAAAGTTGCATTAAGATGAATTTTTGACAAAAGAATTATTGGTTATATAAGCGCATTTTAGCGTATTGAATTTATCACTACGCTGAACAAATAGTTCCAATGTATGCAGTCATACGTATGTATTATAAGATATATTTTCTATTTTTTTCTAGCAGATGGTGACTTTAAGCAGGCTGAAAGTAAAGAAGAATGCGCCTTAAGGCGCATTCTGCTTTACTTTCAACCTGATTTTTAAAAGAGCTCACCTGTCTTCAAAACTAGAAACATCTAATGAGGTAAAGGGTTAATGACGTGTGACAAACAGCTTGAATCCAGATCAAAAGCCGCGTTACGTGACGTCTGATCTGGATTCAAGTTATTTGCAAATGTAAAGCAAAAACCTGAATTTTCCCTCCCTATAACAACTCCCTGCGAACATACAATCTGTGTCTCCCAGTGGTTGTCGTTGAGAAGAAGAATCACTGTAACCAGTCAATGACGCGATACGAAAATTATCAGGTTTTCATGAAAAGATTCCACTTTCAAATGTCAGATATTAACTGGAAACTTTTCAGAAAAGTTAAGTAGTAAGAGGTGTCGGAAATATGCCACCGTAGAGAGATTTTACTGTAGATTGTTAGCATTAGGGCTGATTATTGCGTTGAGAATCGCTATCACGATAGTTATCGGCATTTTGATAGACTATCGATAGTTTGATTCACTATTGCAATACTATCACGATGATTTATTAGACATTATTCTATTACAATGTATTGACATTAACCATAAGGAGAGTTTTCTCTATTCTAGCAGATGGTAGCTTAAGGTAGGCTGAAAGTAAAGCAGAGTGCGCCTTTTGGCGTATTCTGCTTTACTTTCAACATGCTTTAAGCAACCAGCTGTCTGCAATATTGAACACAAACTATATGGAAAAAGATTAAAAGAGACTTGAATGCATATTGAAATCAAAATCAAACATACAGTTCCAAATTCGGTTACAACTTATGGAAAGTGTGAACAGGTTTACCCCGTCTCTTTGTTGAGATAGATAAAGGTCCAACTATCTTTAGTATCGATACAGTCAGTGAAACCCCTCTAAACCTGACACGTGTGGGGACAACATAAATGTCCGGTTTATAGGGGTTTCTGGTTTAGAGAGGTTTTAACCTATATCTTGTTTCTATTATGAAAGATAGTTGATCACTTGAAGCAGGTGCTTTAAGCTATCATCTGCTAGAATATAAAAGAAATATTTCTGATGATATATATTTATGAATGTATTTTCTTCAGTGGAGGAATTAATCAAAGGCGTAAAAGGCATATTTATGGTGTAATGGGTTAAAATAAAGAAGGGTTGGAAACGGGACCAAAGGTTTTGTTCGGTTTAGAGAGAATTCCGGTATTAAGAGGTTCCGGTTTAGAGGGGTTTCACTGTATTACAATCGATAGTTGACTAACGTGACGTCAGCTATCGTGATAAGTCGACACTAGGGTAAAACACCTCTAAACCGGAACCTCTAAATACCGGAATTCTCTCTAAACCGGACAAAACGTATGTCCGGTTTCGAGGGGTTTCACTGTATAGACTATCATGACTCGCCTAGTTATGACGTAAAAATCAGCGAAAGCATTATTATTTAGTTGAATTTTAAACATGTTTTATTTCCCGTCACACTATTAAATTAAATTCATGCATCGGACCACACGTGCTACAGTGGAGAATATGTTATTCTTTCCCAATATACGCGTTTACGCTAAACTATTATTTGCAGTGCAAACAGTTTGGAGCCAGATCAGACGCCGGGTAACCCGGTGTCTGATCAAGCTCCAAACTGTTTGCCACCAAGATAAACAAGAATTATAAGAATTGTCCAAAAGTTGTTCTTTTCTACGTTTTAGTGGTTTGCGTTTGCGTACGTTTGCGTTTAAACGGGAAAGAATAACAGATTCGCCACTGTACCAACATTAGAAAAGAGCTGAAAGAACATTCAACTTACTCATTTGCGGGACGGCAAGTCCAGGCGCACCCATCCCGAGATCCATACCGTTCATACCCAGATCCATACCGTTCATACCCATTCCTCCCATGCCTAAATCCATACCCATTCCCATTCCCATATCACCAGCCCCGTTCATTCCTAAATCCGACACACCAAGACCCATGTCCAAACCTCCTGAAATATAGTTAGTATATAATCTATAGGATATGTCATGAGTCGACATTTGAGAAAAGCTGATCTCAACTGAGTCAAGAATTGAAATGGTATTAAGAGAGCTTAATGGCAATTCTATATTAAAAAGGTTAAGATCAGCTTATCCCAAATACCGACACATTAAAGATTTTTCTCACATAACCAACGCTTTTAAAGTATGTTAAAGCAATATGCCTTTATTGGAATCCTAGCGACGTGAAAGAGCCTTTATAAATCCAGACGTTAGAGTGACGTCATCAAATTGATCTCACACGTGTTGGAAACAAGGATATTCGCGATCGTTCTTTAAGAAATGAACAGAGATTTCCGGTGTTTAAGCGAAATAAACGACAGAAAATGATGGACAATATCCATGAATCGCGCTAGCTTAACTCTTTGAACCCTGGTCCCGCATATAGGCGTGCTTTTCAAACAGTGTACATGTGAATAGTACACTTGTCCTATGCAAACAGTGAAGACCCTGATCAGAGGGCTCCTTTCGGAGCCCTCTGACCAGGGTCTTCACTGTTTGTCACAATGCCAAACATTCACAAAAACAACCCTTAAAAGTCAGAAATGGACTAGACTAAAATGAAAACTGGAATTGTCCATTTAAAGTTTCAGGGAGGAAAGAGTTAAACGCCGCCAACAAACACTTAATTTCTTATATTTACATTATATTTGCTGTAATTTCTAATGTTAAATGAACATTTTATTCCCCTCCACATTTCCTTTCCAATAGATTACCTATACATTAATGTAAACTTGAAATGAAATTTCATATGTTTAAGGGATATAAAAAGCGGTAGTTGCTAATACAGAATTCATAACCCTGGTACCAATACAGTAAGAGTTATTCCCCTTTTCTATGTCATGGTCCTGAATACTCAGGAAAGAGTGAAACTTTAAAACTTTAAAGGTGAAATGTCACTAATTAATGTAGAGAGATTGATGACAATATAAGATGACAATATTCATGTAATGATACATTACTTCTGCATCATTGGTATGAATATTTGATATTTGCCCCCCCCCCCCCTTTTTTTATTTTTTTTATGCCTACTGGCAGGTGACACATCAGTGGGGTAGGCTCATTGAAAATGATAATGGGTGAGGTGGTACTGAGGAGATTGCTCATGAAGTTGGGTGTTGGAAATATTCATGTGATAAGTTACTGATAACCATAGTCTCCTATAACTCTATATAGAGTGGCAATGTACTCTTTTATCATATATGTTTCTATTATTTGTTTGATGTACATTGATGAGACAAAAATAAACAATAAACTATTATTAATATTCATGTATGTTTAATCCAATTTAGAGGTTGTTCACACGATTAATGTGTCCCCGCAAAGGAAAGGCCATTACAGACATTACTCATGATGCCCCTATTCCACACCGACTACGAATCCCACGAATCGCTACGAATTGGAAAATTCTAGGATTCGTAGATGATTCGTAACAAATTCGTGGAGTTCTTACCGGATTCGGAGTCGATTCTTGCACTTCGTAGGCGTTCGGGGATTCGTGGCAAAAGCTTTGAGCTGTTCAAAGTTTTGGCCAAGAACCCCACGAATGGAACAATGGGTAGTTAATTCGTAACAAATTCGTAGTGCATTCGTAGGATTCGTAGCTGATTCGTAGGATTCTTAACTGATTCGTAAACGGCTGTTTGGGCGTTCGTGGTATTCTTAACGCATTCGTGGGATTCGTGAGTACCAGTTTGACACCGTTCTCCTGTAGCCAGGAGTCTGAGAGTCTATGTCAGCTTCACTCTGACATCTAGATTTGGTCTCACGTGAGTGTCCCTCCTCTGCATGGATGACTGGCCTATAATCCTGGCATTCTTACATGGTTGGTAAATGCATTCTCATTATCCACACTAAGCTCATGTTCTAGCCTTCTAGCTGGAGTCAGCCACTGTTTAACCAACCACCTTGTGGACCTTCTCATTCTTCTTCTGGGTATATTCTTGCTATTAGCATGCAGCTAGCGTTGGTATGCCAGTTCGAAATCCAGTGCTACTGCTGCTCTATCATAAAAGTCCATTTATGGACTAACGCCCGAGTTGAAACGGGAACTTCAGCGCTCCCTCTCTATAACGACACCCAATGGGAGACAAAAATTGGTTCGTTGTTCGGAGGGAGTCGTTATTGGGAGGGAAATTGGCTTACAATTACAAACAGTTTGAATCCAGATCCGACGCCGCATAACACTGCGTCTGATCTGGATTCAACCTGTTTGTCACTCGTCATTAAGGTTTTTCTGTCAAAATGTCTACAGCGTTCCCTCTCTTAAACGACAACCCATGGAAGTCAAAAACTTTGTGCGTTGTTCGGTGGGAGTCGTTACACAGAGTGACATTGACTATGCAAACAGCTTGAATCCAGATCAGACGCAGCGTAACGCGGCGTCGTCTGATCTGGATTGAAGCTGTTTGTCACTGGTCATTAAGTTTTTTTCCATCAAAATCTCCATTATGTAACTTTGAGAAAATTAGCAGACGAAAGTTTCAAGCAGACGACATTGCTGCCGTGAATAGGTTGGACATTGTTTTGGAGAATAGCGGTAAGCGTTGTTGTAAGGAGGGAACCGTTATTGGGAGTGTCGTTGTAGGGAGGAAGCACTGTAGTATGTAACTTTGTGAAAAACAGCAGGCAACAATTTTAAGCAAACAATATAGCAGGCGTGAAAAGGTTGAACATATTTGTTTTTGGTTGGAAAACAACGAAAAGTGTTGTTGTAAGGAAGGAATCGTTATTGGGAGGGCCGTTGTAGGGAGGGAACACTGCATACCTTTAAGAATCCAACGAACTGTCAAGAATCAAACTTCATTCCTAGCTGATTCGTATATGTATTCGGCATATTCGTAACTGATTCTTAGCGTTCGTGCAGTATTCGTAGTGGATTCTTGTAATTCGTACAGGATTCTTGACAGTATTCGTAAGATTCGAGCCGAATCTCAAGACTATTCTTAACTCGTTCGTAGCCGATTCGTAGAGCGCCACGAATTGGATAGAAAGATTGGCCGAATTCCACGAATCCCCACGAATCATAACATTTATCAATTCGTGGCGATTCGTGGGATTCGTAGTCGGTGTGGAATAGGGGCATGATGGAACGCCACATCATGATTCGCGATTAGCAAATCCATAAGCCCCGCCTCCACTACGAGGATATGTAAAAGTCACACACCCTAGAAAAAATGTAACGCGGCGTCTGATCAGGATACAAACTGTTTTACACTCATTTCAATATTTCATAAGTCAAAATAACTAAATATTTAATTTTAGAAATAAAACCAGACGACAATAATTGTTAAGAAAATATGACGTCGTGGCAGTGAAGGGACTAAAGGATGACACACACAGAACCGTAGTATTACGACCACTCAAATAAAGCTGCTTTATGCCTCGCTCACATTTGCTGCGGCTGTCGTACGGCGGCCGCACGGCTTGTTATTCCTACGGCGAGTAGCAATTCCCCGGCCGCCGCAGAATTCCCACGGCCGCCGTGTGTTGCGCTCACATTTGCTGCGGCTGCCGCACGCCGAGTTTTTATTTTGGGGGGTTAAAAAACCTGCGGCCGCCGTACGACAGCCTTTCGGTCGCCGTACGGCCACCGTACGGCAGCCGTGGAAGCTCGACCAGATAATCTGCAACCAAAATGTTGCTCCTGCTACACAACTTGGTTTTGCTACATGTTCACACAACTCATATCTGTCCAACTACACCGTGAACTCAAATGGCACATTTGGACAACATTTAAATACATCTAAATCCATTTTTAGATAATATACATGTTTTATATATATGAACAAAAGTTCAAATACACAATAGGAAAAGTGACCAATGAGTTGCTGCGGTCGTACGGCGGCCGTACGGTGGCCATACGGCAGCCGCAGAACCACTCTGCGGTGTGTGTTTTTCTACGGCCGCTGTAGAAATTTAAAAATGTTATAACTCCGCGTTATAATTCTACGGCGAGCTTTACGGCCTGTAAAATATTGGGATACGCCGTGAGGCCGCCGCAAGATTTTCCTGATTTCACGTTTCTGCGGCCGCCGTACGGCCGCCGTAGAGCAAATGTGAGCGAGGCATCAGTGTGTCAAAGACAGATCACTGGTGGCAGCTTAATGCAATGTGAAAACAATAATAAAACTCTTTTCAGAGCTTTCTGATTTACTATCACCTTGCTTTAAGCACCCACCTGACTTAACCACAATATAACTAACTTAATAAATTGTTCGTTATAGAGAACCTATACTGTATTTCCAAACTGAAGCTCCCATTTTGAAACCATGTGAATTCTTAAAGTAGGTTAAAAGCAAAAAGCAGAATGCGCCTGGAGGCGTATTCCGCTGTACTTTCAGCCTGCTTTAAGCTACCATTCGCTACGATTTAGAAACTATTTTTCACAGTATTAATCATTAATGCACATGTATCAATTAGAATTATTTTCATCAGCGCTAAATGACACTTCTATGGGCGGTGGGGGAAGGATAAAGTTCAATATATCTTAAGTCCAAAGTTAATAATTGGCTAAGACACGTTTTAACTTTGAAATACGGATATGTTCCACTAAAGCTAGTTTAACCCTTTAGCTCTCCATGACGCTTGAAAGCGCGTTTGCAAAAGGTTTGGATCCTGATCAGACGCCGCGTAACGCGGCGTCTGATAAGGATCCAAACTGTTTGACACTTGTTTTGAAATAGATTAGTCGTACTGCCTTATTTGCTAACTTTGAAACGACATTGCAGCCAAAACAAATTGAAGCAGACGACAAAGAAACGGCGAAGTGGTAAAAATCACACAAACAATTTGATCATGAAAGGGTTAAGATAACAAAGTTTTTCTGTATTTCGCTCACCTCCCCCATTAGCGTTAATATTAAGGTCAATATTTTGTCCGCCGCCAAATCCAAGGTCCATCCCGCCAATTCCAATATCCAATCCTGGGCCACCGCCCATTCCCATATCACCTGGTGCGCCAAGTCCCATATCTAGACCGCCGCCCACACCGCCGCCACGTCCGCCCATTCCAATATCCATACCGCCAAGACCGCCCGGCCCGCCCATCCCTGGTCCTATGTCTATGTTTGATACGATATCAAGACCCCCGGCGTTAGGTCCAGGTGAAATGCTTACTGCAAGAAAAATAACAGAAATAATCTTTACTTACAGTGGAGAAAACGTTATTCCTTCCCGTTTAAGTCAAAACTTTAAAATACGTTTAATTTCTAATTTCTCTATCTAAAATCATGTCTTGTGACATCTCTTTGGAATCGCCTTGAAAAGATGATTCCAAAAAGATGCCACAATACACAATTTGATAGAGATATCATAAATTAAATGCAGTTTAAAGTTTTGACGTACGACCGTTTTTGTCGTACGAAGTTTTATAAACGGGAACCAGGGGCACGTTTCATAAAACTTCGTGGTACAAAAACGGTCCTATGTCAAAACTTTAAAATACATTTAATTTCTCATTTCTCTATCTAATCATGTCTTGTGACATCTCTTTGGAATCGTCTTTTCAAGACGATTCCAAAAAGATGTCACAAGACAAGATTAGATGGTGAAAACGTTATTCCTTTCCGTTTAAACGCAAACGCATTGCAAAAAAATGAAAAACAACTTTTAGACAATTTTGAATACCTGGACGGCAAACAGTTTGGAGCCTGATCAGACACAGATGTTTCTGTTTTTTGGACAAAGATTATCACCTGTGCCAAAAACTAAAAGGAAGATAGGTCGATGGTGTTGATCCCATGCGCTGCTTTGCAACGATGATATGTTCTCACATACCTACCCCTGTTTTCTATAGTGAACAACAAAGTTACATAAACGAGACCCCACAACATAACGTTAATCCCTGATCCATCACGTCTCAGACCCACCTCAACATGAGCCAATGTTGACAACCGGTTCGTTTCATAAAACATCGTACGAGAAAATTTAATGTTGTCGTAAGTCAGATTGTAAAAGTCTCGATTATTATCTATTTCTCCATCTAATCCTGTCTTGTGACATCTCTTTGGAATCGTCTTGAAAAGATGATTCCAAAACAGTTTCACAATACACGATTTGATAGAGATACATGTATCAGGAATTAAATGCAGTTTAAAGTTTTGACGTACGACCGTTTTTGTCGTACGAAGTTTTATAAACGGGAACCAGAGACACGTTTCATAACATTTCGTGGTACAAAGCGGTCCTAAGTCAAAACTTTAAAATACATTTAATTTCTAATTTCTCTATCTAAAATCATGTCTTGTGACATCTCTTTGGAATCGTCTTGAAAAGATGATTCCAAAAAGATGTCACAATACACGATTTAATAGAGATATCAGGAATTAAATGCAGTTTAAAGTTTTGACGTACGACCGTTTTTGTCGTACGAAGTTTTATAAACGGGAACCAGGGGCACGTTTCATAACAAATCGTGGTACAAAGCGGTCCTAAGTCAAAACTTTAAAATACGTTTAATTTCTAATTTCTCTATCTAAAATCATGTCTTGTGACATCTCTTTGGAATCGCCTTGAAAAGATGATTCCAAAAAGATGCCACAATACACGATTTGATACAGATATCAGGAATTAAATGCAGTTTAAAGTTTTGACGTACGACCGTTTTTGTCGTACGAAGTTTTATAAACGGAAACCAGGGGCACGTTTCATAACATTTCGTGGTACAAAGCGGTCCTAAGTCAAAACTTTAAAATACGTTTAATTTCTAATTTCTCTATCTAAAATCATGTCTTGTGACATCTCTTTGGAATCGTCTTGAAAAGATGATTCCAAAAAGATGTCACAATACACGATTTGATAGAGATATCAGGAATTAAATGCAGTTTAAAGTTTTGACGTACGACCGTTTTTGTCGTACGAAGTTTTATAAACGGGAACCAGGGGCACGTTTCATAAAACTTCGTGGTACAAAAACGGTCCTATGTCAAAACTTTAAAATACATTTTATTTCTCATTTCTCTATCTAATCATGTCCTGTGACATCTCTTTGGAATCGTCTTTTCAAGACGATTCCAAAAAGATGTCACAATACAAGATTAGATGGAGAAATAAATAATAATTTGAGATTTTATAATCTGACTTACGACAACATTTGTCGTACGAAGTTTTTTAAAAAGGCCGGTTGTCAACATTTGCTCATGTTGAGGTGGGTCTGAGACGTGTAAGATCAGGGATTAACGTCATGTTTGTAAAACCCTTTCACTGTCAATCTTGACAACGCTTAGAAAGGACCAGTATTCAAATACATGTAGTTTGGTACGAAGTTTTATGACAGGGGACGAGAGCTGCAAGGTTGTTGACGTATAATTACATGTTCATGGCTTTGAGCGGACGTAAGTCCTTCTTAGACACAACAACAACAGCAACAACAACAAAATAAATGAATGAATGAATAAACGAAAGGTAATTTACGGCCAATCGGCACAATATGGCCAGTTAGAGCCGACACCAACAACAACAACAACAATAACAGCAAAAACTTACTCTCCGGTGCCTGAGCTTGCAGGGCGATAGGTCTTGGGAAGGAGCCTCCGCCATTAGGGTCTCGTATCCATGCCTCCTTGTTCATTCTAGGGCGCTGTTGTTTCTTGGGCATGGGCATAGGGCCTAAAACGATCATGGATAATCTTAACCACTTTATAACAATGACGTCATCATTAATTGCTTTGAGGTCATCAATTTTAAACAAGTGTCGTCTGCTCATAATTGTATTTACATTTTAGGTATTTTGACTTAAGAAATATTGAAATAAGTGGCAGGCAGTTTGGATCCTGATCAGACACCGCGTGACGCGGCGTCTGATTAGGATCCAAAACCTTTTGCAAAAAGCAGTTGTACTCGAGGAAAAGCAGTAAATAGGTACGATTTCTTTGGTCATTTACAACACAGATTTACCGCATATGACCAAGGCAGTCTCGTCAAAGTAGTTTCTTTACGTAACCCATGTATAATGTACAGTGGTAAATATGCTTTTCCTACCCATTTACGCGTTAATCTGTGCGTAAGAAACGCATACTGAACGGTTAACAAACGGTTAACGCCTAACGATTTTAACGCCTTTAAACGCGTTAATAAACGATTATACCAATGCAGTCTCGGCTAAGGGGTCCGTCAGCTAAGTGATGACCCTTTCATCCAGGCTCTTCTAAACGCGTAAAGAAACGCGTAAAGAAACGGCTAGGAAACGCGTTTAACGAAACGGATAATAAACGCGTAAAGTGGGTAGGAATATCACATTTACCACTGTATGTAGAACCTTTGCACACATTAAACCTTCACAAACGAAACATAACATGTACTTAAGGCTTTTCGCATACGGAAGTCGGTCTTACGGGCGAGCGGATATGCGTCTTGACGACTTGATCTTTTTCCATACGTGCTTATACTAGAAAAATTATATAAAGGAAATGTTGATACGATGTAGTATAATCCTTCATAGCGCAGTCAGTATAGTGGTTGACTACCAATGTAAAGGTCATAGGTTCGAGACCCATCCGATCCAAAGTATTTTTTTTAAGTGTCCGATTTATTGACTTGTCAATCTAAAACTCAGTGATCAAGGGACATGTTATGTTCTAGTCTTCGTTGATTAATATTAGTGATGTTATATACGGTCCAATTATATGTCTACTTACATGTACGTTTTAGTTTAGTGACTTACAAGTCAATTAAATCGGTATACATGTATACGATTTGATCGAACTATATAAAGCCACACATTGACGCTTATCTATACGTCAACCTTTTCAAGATCGACATTGCCCATTATTATTATGTTTAAAAAATATAATTAACCTTTTATGCAAGTCCATGAATAAATAATAATGCATTTTAATGACAGATTAGAATTTTAATTTTAAGGTAGGTAACTGTATCTCAACTTCAAATATCCCACATTTTAATAAGAAAATCTGTTATTACAACAAATCCTGACTGTAATATTTTCTAATTTTTTCAGACTAACTTTTTCATCAACCATATACTTGAATAAAACGAAAACAATTATACATTGAATGGGTCAGTTTTTTGTAATTCAATTTTGTAGCATTTTGCAAAATTTAAATAGCTGATAACATCTTTCTGAACACCTTTATTCAAAATGTTTTTAGCTTTTCTTGTAATGAATGTTGTGGACTACTTATTGGGCGAGATTTATAGTCATTAGCTTTATTTATTTTTGAGAAAAATAAAATCATCCAAATTCTAGGTTTTTGTCAGAAAAAGATACCATAAAGACAAACCAATCTATAAATGTTGCCTATATTTTCACACATGTTTCTTAGGCTATTATCATTCTTCATGAAAAGTTTCATAATACCTTGTATGGAAACTAAGCGCACCTGCGAAGTACATTAAAGAGGCTCGCAACCGGATTTAGCATTAAAAATAGTAATTTGTACTTATATAAATAGGTAAGATTTAGTTTAGGATAATAAATTTCTGTTAAAAAATGCGTTTCAAAAAAAAAAAGAAGAAGCTCTGGTGGGATTCGAACCCGTGGCCCTCCATGCGGAGACAACATGAAAAATGAGGAAGCGCCTTTATCCCCTCGGCTACCAATGCTCTCTATATATATGGTTTCGAATGAACGTACTTCACTGGTAGCGAATGATAGTACTTTATTCGGCTCGGGTTTATGTCTGAGCCCGTGTAGAGAAGCAACAACAACAACTATACCGTCAGCTGACGCTATAGAAAAACGATGGAAAATATCTAAAAAAAACTAAGATTCTGTGACGATTCTTGAGACTTTTTTTTGGACTGATCATATTTTTTTAATGTCAGAAGCCAAATAATGCCACAAATTTGCTTTTATTTGAGTATTTTATTTTATTTTGACAAGTACACCATCCGGTTGCGAGTCCCTTTAACATATCAACCACAATATAGTTACTGTTTCTTTCGCTACATGCAATTCAAATAAAATAGAATAGACCGTCAGGCGTTTCTTTTCCCTTCATCGCCAAGGTTCGAGTCCCGACAGATCTATTTTTCAGAAATATGACTCCTTTAACAAAAGTCCTTTTCTTAAACAAACATTTACGTGTTTATAAAGGCGCCTAGCCCCTTTTTTGCCAAAAGGAAGTTTTAATGCAAAATTGGTTTTCAGTCACATAAATAAACTTTTCATTAACAAATTTGTCGTGAGGTGTTTTTTTTTGCCCCTTAACCGCACTATTGTCGTCTGCTTCATTATTGCTGTTTGCAATATCGGTTCACAGTTATATTTAAGACAGTATGACTTAAGAAGTATCCATACGAGTGACAAATAGTTTGGATCCTGATCAGACGCCGCTTGATGCGGCGTCTGATCGGGATCTAAAATGTTTGCAAACATCGATTTTATGCGTCTCCAGACGGTGAACGGGTTAATGGAAAAGATTAACCCTTTCACTCTCAATGGCGCCTTGAATCGCGTTTGCAAACAGTTTGGGTCCTGCGTAACGCTGCGTCTGATCAAGACCCAAATTGTTTGACACTCTTATCGATATCATACAACATTAAATCTAACTTTGAAACGTGTCTTGCAGACAACAATACTGAAGCAGACGACAATAAAGCGGTGAAGGGGTAAAACTCTCCCGATTAATTTTATTATGAAAAGATTAATACTCTCTTTACTTACCTTTCCTGTACACGGGCTTATACACTGAAAAATAAGAAAGAGAGTCATGTATGCTCAAATAACTATGAATGAGAAATCGAGTGACATCATACTGTGGAGAATAAGTTACTGTGACGTCATTAGTGACGTCATAAAGAGAAGATGTTATTTTTTCGTGTTTAACGCAAACTAAACGCAAACGCATTGCAATAAAGCGTAGAAAAATGACAGCATTTTGACATTTCTGACTTAACATTTTAATCTGAATAGGAAACAGCTTTGAGCCAGATTAGACGCCGGTTTACCGGCTTCTGAACTTGCTGATAGCTGTTTGCAATGGAAATAAGAGTTTTTTGTTTTACTTTCACCTTGCTTTAAACTACCGTTCGTCTTATGTATAGTGGAGAATCTGTTATTCTTTCCCAATAAACGCGTTTACGCTAAAACTATTATTTGCAGTGCAAACAGTTTGGAGCCAGATCAGACGCCGGGTAACCCGGCGTCTGATCAGGCTCCAAACTGTTTGCCACCAAGATAAACAAGAATTATCAGAATTGTCCAAAAGTTGTACTTTTCTACGTTTTAGTGCTTTGCGTTTGCGTACGTTTGCGTTTAAACGGGAAAGAATAACAGATTCTCCACTGTACAAGCTAATTAACTTAATTTAGTTATTGTTATCGAGGGTTTTCACTGTACAGTACTCCCTCTCTACAACGACACCAAATGGGAGATACAGATTTCGTGTGTTGTTCGGGGGAGTCGTTATAGGGAGGGAAAATTAAGACTTGGCTTACATTTGCAAACAGCTGCGTATGATCTGAATTCAAGCTGTTTGTCACTCATAAATGAGTATTCTATCAAAATATGTAACTTTGAGAAAAACAGCAGACGAAAACTTTAAGCAGACGATATTGCAGCAGTAAAAGCGTTAGACATAATTGTCCTGTTTAGGGAACTGCGGAAGGGCCGTTGTAGGGAGGGAACACTGTATTTATTTACCTGGTTTGGTAATGAATATTTTCTCGTAAACTGGTACTGCAAAAGAAAACAAGTCAAATTAAAATAAGAATAGGAAGTAGATGCATTTTAACCCTTACAACACCATAGACCTGTTGAAAATATACTCAAAACATTTAAAAACAGTTAAGACCAAGATCAGACGGTACCTACATGTATATGAGCCCTCTAATCAGGGTCGACACTGTTTTCTGATTTAGTCGAGTATTTATTGAACTACCCATACTTTCGAAGTAGACTGGTAACTAAAAAGATTCACAAGGGAGCTAAATAACCCACAATAGTTACTTAGTGTTAAAAGAGTTAAACTTTGAGTCTTATCACATTGATACGCTGAACTTTAACCCTTCCCCCCATAAATACGCATTTTTACGCCTCTTAATTTATTCCTCCACTGAAGAAAATAGTTCCAATTTATACAGTAATATATATAACATCAGAAATATTTTCAATATTCTAGCAGATGGTACAATGTAGCTTAAATCAGGTTGACAGTAAAGCAGAATGTGCCTTAAGGCACATTCTGCTTTACTTTTTACCTGCTTTTAGTGGTCACCTATCTTCACAACTAGAAACAGGCTATGGGATAATGGCTTTAATGTACAATTCCAGTTTCAATTACTTCCTGTCCATTTTACGCCTTAGTGCTGTGTTGTTCAATATATACACATTACCAGTTGACAGCGCGATACAGAGTGATGTATTTAGCTCGAGACGTTTTTGGCGGAAATAGCCGATCTGACGAGCGCCTTGGCGCGAGTCTGATCGGTTGTTTCCGCCAAAAACGTCGAGAGCTAAATGCAACACTCTGTTGCGCACTGCCAACTGGTGATGTGTTTATTATATGCCTTGAATACAAACCAGAAACAACTAAATAGTTGTTTAAATTATTTTATATCCAAAATTTATTAGTTATTTGAAGCAGAACAAGATTTTTTGTATGTCACAAAGAATAACGCAGCACTCGTACATGTACGTAAATGACGTCACGTCAAATCGAAAGCGAGGTCAGAGTAAAATACAAAGTGGCTGATACAAGGTGGCTGATACAGACTCGGAAACGCTCGATATCACTCGAAGGCATATAATAAAGATATATTGCAAAGTGGCAAACTGTGCAGGGTCTGATCTGGGTCTTCGCGTTTGCACGGGACAAGTATAAGTAATTGCCAAATGTTTCGTGAGATTTTTATCTCTTCGCCGTTTCATTGTCGTCTGCTTCAATTTTGTTGTCTGCAATATCGTTTTAAAGATAATTGTAAAACAGTATGACTGACAAATTTTAATACGAGTGCCAAACAGTGTGGATCCTGATCAGAATCCAAACTGTTTGCAAACGTGCTTTTAGGCGTCATTGATGGCGAATGTGTTCAGAAACATTGAAACGAGTGTCAGATACAAATGCAAACTGATAGACGTTGAAGCAGACGGTCATATGGCGGTGAGAGAGTAAAAACCTCACGATAAACTTCGCAATTAAAGTGTTCAAACATGTTAACCCTTTCACTGCCAAATATTTCGTGATATTTTTACCTGTTCACCGTTTCATTGTCGTATCCACGCTAAATGTAGAAATGATGACAGTGTAATACAGTGGAGAATCTGTTATTCTTTCCCGTTTAAACGCAAACGTACGCAAAACGCAAAGCACTATATATAAAACGTAGAAAAGAACAACGTTTGGACAGTTCTGATAATTCTTGTTTATCTTGGTGGCAAACAGTTTGGAGCCTGATCAGACGCCGGGTTACCCCGCGTCTGATCTGGCTCCAAACTGTTTGCACTGCAAATAATAGTTTTAGCGTAAACGCGTTTATTGGGAAACAATAACAGATTCCCCACTGTAGCAATAATTTAGACTGTTTCTCATTGTTTTCAATGTTTTGAAAGGCTTAAACTCCAAGATAAATGTGCGGGAAAAAAAGAACACCAGTCTAGGCTATTTCGGCCTATTGACCATTGATACATTGTACATGTAGTACTGCATTTCAAGCAAGTGGTAATTAACATAGATTTCTGACCATTCCTGATTGGTTAAATAATTTATGGAGAGTTGAGGTCTAAAGAGAAAACAGACCCGTCTTCGACGGAAAAAAATCCCGGTCGTTCGTCTGTCCGTCCGTTCTCCCGTCCGAGATTGATTTCTATTACCCCTTTACTCCATAGCCTATTCTTTGTTGGGTACTTAAAGCACAGATGACAGATGGGTACTTAAAGCAGGTTGAAAGTAAAGCAGTAAACACCTGCTTTACTGTCAGACTGCTTTAAATCACAATCAGCTAGAATGTAGAATATATTTCTTATGATACTTATTCATGACTGTACACACAATGTATAAAGTGGACCTATTTTCTTTAGTGGAAGAATAAGGTGCATTGAAATGCACATGTACAGTGGAGAAAACGTTATTCTTTCCCAATAAACGCGTTTACGCTAAAACTATTATTTGCAGTGCAAATAGTTTGGAGCCAGATCAGACGCCGGGTAACCCGGCGTCTGATCAGGCTCCAAACTGTTTGCCACCAAGATAAACAAGAATTATCAGAGTTGTACAAAAGTTGTAGTTTTCTACGTTTTAGTGTTTTGCGTTTGCGTACGTTTGCGTTTAAACGGGAAAGAATAACAGATTATCCACTGTATGGAGTAATGGTTTACACGTTATGTTCTTACAATAGCACCGTATATACATGTACATTGTACATTTACCTGCAGCAGATATATTGACATACCTTTTTTGAACACCGGAACTGAAACGAGAATAATGATAGATTAAAAATAATGCTAAATGATTACACAGTGTTCCCTCCCTACAACGGCCCTCCCAACACCGACTCCCTCCTTGCAACGACCCTAAACAGGACACTTATGTCTAACGCTTTATCGTCTGCTTAAAGTTGTCGTCTGCTGTTTTTCTCAAAGTTACATATTGGACATTTTGATAGTCAAAAAGCTTAATGACGAGTGACAAATAGCTTACTCGGCGTCTGATCTGGATTCAAGCTGTTTGCAAATGTAAACCAACTTCCCTCCCTATAACGACTCCCTCCGGACAACGAACATAAGTGTTTTCTCCCATCGGGTGTCGTTGTAGAGATGGAGCGCTGTACATATATAAAATGACAGGTGACAGATTAAAGGAGCTTCCCTTTTCAGTTTTATTTTGCTGCCTTTAACACCAAATTATTTAAGTAGTATAGGGATTTTACTCTATTCATTTCAGATATATACTCACTTCAAGGAAACGCACTATGTGACGTCATACCCCCTTTATTTACACTTAGCGAGCACGCGCACTCGGGGACAACAAACCCGAAATCTACATAAGTTTGTGCAGCAGGGTGTTTAATCTCATTCTTTTTTACTCATTATTATCTGAATAGGTCCTATGAATACTACGAAGGTTTTACATAAGTTGCAAAAGCGTGATTTTACCGAAAATTAGAATTAATTTTTTCTCCAAATAAGACCGTCGCCATCCGAATGAAGGACCGAGAGTATGCGTATGACATTAAATACCCGGATGACGTGAAAAGGGAATATCAAATGTACAAATGACAGGTTATATTTCTGAATCTTCTGATTTCATTTGTATAAACTATGCTCAAAGTTTCGTCATATCCGTTCCATTTTACTATACGACCACTTAATTATGTAAATTAGTAGTAGGTGTTTACGGCAGGTGACTGCGTAAAGTAAGGAGACAGTAAAACAGAAAGCTCCTTCAGGAGCTTTCTGTTTTTTACTGCCACCTTCTTTAAGTTGTCACTTGTCTGTTGTACATTGTACTAACAATTAGTCTTCGTTTTAGTGGTCGTAATAGAGAGGTTATACATGTACTGTACGTTATCTAGAGATAGGGAACACAGTTTGATTTATTGTATCCAAGAGTTCGTTATATCTAATTTCGTCATAAGCGTGATGTCTAGAGGGGCCCTCACATGCTCACACTCAAGGTTTTTTTTCAATGGGTTTTACTAACGAAACTAACAAATCTAAGGTACGGGCCTCACATGAAACGCTTGGGTGAGTATATCCCTAGACAAGAAAGCAATACGGACAAAACTCGCACATGGCTGCATGATTTTATACCTGGTTTGGTGTTACCACCAAAAAAGATCAGGAAATGTCCTTAAGTTAATGTACATGTATTTATCATACCTTTCTTTATATATGGGATTTTCTTGAAAACCGGATATTTCTGGAAAACTGGATCTGTGGATAAAATGAAAAGTTTTATAAACTCATTTTAACCCTTTTATGTCAAGTAAATTTTTCCATGCTGATATATTGGATAAGTCCATTTTCCTTTCAAGGGTGTCTGATCTAAATTTTCAGTTTTGTTTTACATGTATATTGAAATTCGTATCAGCAAAGAGTGTATACTTCGATCCGACGCCACAATAAAATTAAAACCAAGTTGATACTCATGAGTGTGAAACAGTTGGGATCCTGATCAGACGCCGCGTTACGCGGCGTCTGCTCGGGATCTCAACTGTTTGCAAATCTCAGTGTTGTCGACATGACAGTTGAAGGGTAAATATATAATTTCAAAACTGTTTAGTTTAAGATTTTTTAACAAGAGTGTATATCCTGATCAGACGCCGAGTGCTTCGGAAAAAATCGCTACTACACATGTAGAAGGCAAATAGTTAAGACAGGTGACAACTTAATACAATTAGAATATAACCTATATTTTTAACCAATCAAGCTGCCGTTTGCGTCCCATTAAGTACGGCACTTAATCATTAAGTGTTTTGTTGTGTTTCGACGTGGCGTGGTGTCTTGCGCGCGGTATAGATAACTCCGCCTCGTAGCAACTAGTTGTAAAGAATGCCATATTTGGGCGATCTCACAACCAGAATAAGCCAGGTTTGTTTACAATACGTGGGAATTATGTAGTCCTCGGCCAATAAAAATATAGGTTATATTCTAAGTTAGTTAGAACATATTAAGTGAAATCTTAATGATTAAGAATGGGCGCAACTCTTGTTACGCCCCTACTTAATCATTAAGATTTCACTTAATATGTTCTAACTATAACTTAGATTGTCCTTTATCACATAACTACACTTGTTTTCTATATCGAACAACGATCACGAATAACCTTATCTCCAACATGTGTAAGATCAGTCTGATGACGTAACTATAACGTCACTTTTTTTTATAACGGCATTTTGACGTCACCGGGCTTCCAAAACTAGCCTATTGCTTTAAGAAATAGCATAAAATCGTTGGTTATGTGAGAAAAAGAATCTATCATTCGTCGCTTAATAACATTTCAATTCTAGACTCGGTTGAGATCAGCTTGTCTTAAACATCGACTCATGACATATCCTATATGTCTTCACCGTAATCATGCTAAGCGCCACTTGGCTAATATTTGAAAACAGCTTGGATCCAGATCAGACGCCGCAAAACGCGGCGTCTGATCAAGATCCATACTGTTTGCCACTCTTAAGTTTAAAAAAGTTCAAAATTAAATTAAACTTTTTTGCAGACGATATATTTTAAGCAGACATCATCACAGCATGCTTAGGGTTAAGCAGCCATCCATCGCATTGGATTGGCTTCACAGTTATACATGTAAAGCATTTGAGTTGAGTCTGAGTTCGTTCTCAAGCAAACACTCAAATCTGACCAATCAGATGTTTTAGAACGAACTCAGACTTAGTCAGTCGCTCTATTAAATTGGCCCAATTTCTGTTTGTAAAATGCTTAGTTAACCGTATGGATAAATTAATTAGTGATTTAAAATTGTGTCCGGGTCAAGAGACTTTCGATTTCAACTTTAGGATTTCCGGTTTTAACGATTTTCCGGTTTGTAAGACTCCTGGTTATCGACGATACTATTGTACAGTGGAGAATGTGTTATTCTTTCCCAATAAACGCGTTTACGCTAAAACGTTTATTTCCACGGCGTCTGATCAGGCTCCGAACTGTTTGCCACTCAGATAAAAATAAATTGTAAGAAATATCTAAAAATTGACATTTTCTACATTTTAGTGTTTTGCGTTTGCGTACGTTTGCGTTTAAACGGGAAAAAATAACAGATTCTCCACTGGATTATCCTACTTTACAGGTCAGAAGGATAATGTTCGTCTCTGCTTACATGTACTTCGTTGCAAACTGAAAGGAACCAGCTAAAGAGAATTATACTGAACTACAGTGTTCCCTCTCTACAACGACACCAAATGGGAGACAAAAATGTGTGCGGTGTTCGGAGGGAGTCGTTATAGGGAGGGGAATTGGTTAACATTTGCAAACAGCTTGATTCAAGATAACGCGGCGTCTGATCTGGATTCAAGCTGTTTGTCACACCTCATTAACTTTTTTTTCTGTCAAAGACAATTATGCAACTTTGAGAAAAACAGCAGACGACAGCTTAAGGCAGACGATATTACAGCAGTTAAAGCGTTAGGCATACTTGTTCCTGTTTAGGGAAATTTGGCAAGGGTCGTTGTTTGGAGGGCGTCGTTATTGGGAGGGAATGCTGTACAATATTTTGAACATGCATGCCTCAGCTAATCTGAGTTGCAATCTATAGACCTTTGCTATTTGTTACACGTATAAAGTCGGTTTTGGGGCTTTATTTTGCCTCTGTCTATTGAATGTGCATGTGCAAATAACCAATGTAATGCAAATATTGAATTACTAAAATTACATTTTGCCTTATTTATAGTTGTTTTGCCCTGTTATGTACCCTTTTTACCGAAACGAATCTATCTATCTAAAATGTTCATAATGACTTAAAACAATGTGTTTTAGCTTGATCTTTAAAATTCTATAAGTAAACAGAGTAGACCCTGTTGAGAACTTCTACCGGAACTGTATTTGCGGGGTCCACTCTGCTTGCACAGGGGTGCAAAATTTCTGATTGATGATATTGTCCCCTTCTAGCATAATTTATATTGTACAGCGCTCCCTCTCTACAGCGACACCCAATGGGAGACAAAAAGTGTGTGCGTTGTTCGGAGGGAATCGTTATAGAGAGGGAAATAGGTTTACATTTGCAAACAGCTTGAATCCAGATCAGATGCCGCGTCACGCGGCGTCTGATCTGGATTCAAGCTGTTTGTCACTCGTTATTAAGGTTTTTTTCTTTCAAATGTCAAATATGTAACTTTGAGAAAAGCAGCAGACGACAACTTGAAGCAGACGATATAACAGCAATAAAGCGTTGGACATACATGTAACTGTCCTGTTTAGGGTACTGCGACAAGGGCCTTTGTAAGGAGAATGTCGTTGTTGGGAGGGTCGTTGTAGGGAGGGAGCACTTTATATACGTTAATATTGTTGGTGGACCATATTGAAAATTGGTTCTTGATACCAAATATGTAATCCACATGAAACATGAATCGTAGATATTATTATTATTATTATAATAATTATTATTATTATTATCATAATTATTATTATTATTATTATTATAATTATTATTATTATTATTATCATCATAATTATAAATTTATTATTATTTTCATAATCATCATTACTAATCAATTCATTTTAATCTGATTTGCAAACAGTTTTGGACCTGGTAAAAATTCCCGGTTACTCGGCATCTGATCTTGATCTAAAATGTTTAATAATCGGTTAAGCACAAAAGTGGTAATTGGGAAAGAAAAATGTTATCTCTACTGTTTTAAAACATTTGAATTGACAGTGTAAAATGATAAGGATCTGTCCTACTTGCTACAGTGAAGAAAACGTTATTCTTTCCCGTTTAAACGCAAAAGAAACGCAAACGCAAAGCACTTAAACGTAGAAAAGTACAATTTTTAGACAATTCTGACAATTCATGTTAATCTGCGTGGCAAACAGTTTGGAGCCTGATCAGGCGCCGGGTTACCCGGCGTCTGATCTGGCTCCAAACTGTTTGCAATTGAAATAATAGTTTTAGCGTAAACGCGTTTACTGGGAATGAAAAACGATTTCTCCACTGTATTTCATATGAACGACTTTGCTGTATGTACAAACACTGTATTTTTTAGATCACCCCCGTACGTCTATTATGAAATATTCCAACAAACGTGTAGGAAGAGTCAATTACAACATTCTGGCATAGTCTATAGGTTAATTAATAACTACTAGTTTCTAACCCGGAACACGATTCGGCCGTTTTCGTGGCGATGACCTTTTTTTTACGGAAATTGCCGAGTGGTTTTCCGATTTCACGATGACTTCCTTGATCTGTCTTTATACTGCATATTTTATGATGTATGACCTTGTCACGATAAATCTGTCATTTCTAATTGACAATCGGAGGTTAATTAACACTTGCTATATCCATGCGCGGATATAGCTAACATTGAGGGGAGTGGCCTTTTAACGCCTTTTATATATTCCTTCACTAAAGAAAATACATTTGTAGCTTACATTCTTGAGGGGAGTGGCTTTTCACGCATTTGATATATTCCTTCACTTTATACAGACTTGAATATGGATCATAAGAAAGATTTCCTATATTCTTGGAGGAGGCGGGAAGTAAAGCAGAATGTTCCTTAAGGAGCACTCTGCTTGACATGTACGTCTAGTCTGTTTTAAACTAACATATGTCTTGAATACTGCTATTTGGAAAAAGATTATAATAAATGGTCTCATCTAGTTAGATATAATAAATTCATACCAGTATTTTATCGTGCAATCGAACACGGGTAGGAGTCGAGATTTAATTACAATCATCTCAACGACTACCCGTGTTCGATTGCAAGATAAAACACTGGTATTAATTTATTATTTCGATTCTAACACTTCAATTTAACCACAATTTGCATCCACGCAACGGCGCTTCATTTCTTGGCGTATGCATTGCATTTTAGAAGCCATATTATGTTAGTAGCGCGTGCATGTTTTATTGAGAATTCAAACACAGTTGCGTCCTTCTTTGATTATATAGGGGTGTGCGCGAGTTGTGTTAGAATAAATTATTGCACCTCACATTCACTTTCTTATTAAGCATAGTCAACTTTCAAAAATTCAACCTTTTCATGGTCAAATTTATAGTGAGTTTTTTACCCATTCACCGCCATAGTGTCGCCTTTGTCTATACTGTTGTTGCATTGTCGTTTCAAAGTTAGAATTAAGGCAGTTTCTCTGGGGAAATTTTGAAACGAGCATCAAATAGTTAAGACCGTGATCAAACGCCGCGTAACGCGGCGTTTGATCAGGATCGAAACTGTTTGAAAACGCACCTTTTGGCTTCATTGACGGTGAAAGGTTAAATTCCCTTCTGGTAGTGTAATATAACCATGCATTATTTTCTATAATAAACCAGTGTTTTATCAAATGTTTGGCTCCGGCGCAGCTGTGTTAATCCAAGAACAATGCCTGAAGCGGGGCATCAAATGACGTCATTTGCGATGATGACATCATAACCAATCGGGACTGGCGCCATTGACATTGAAATGGTTAATGTAGTTTTAACAATGTATTTCAAATTGACAAACAGTATAGAGCCATCTGATCTGGGTCTACAGTGTGTCCATTGGACAAGTGTACTCCTTATAGATACACTGCTTATAACGAAGAAAATAAAGCATCGCTAGAGCTCAATAAATTAACCTTGCCACAATTAATAGTTTAACAAATCGTAAAAACATGGCAACAAAATATGGAAAAGTGCCGGTTCTTTAAAACCTTGACAATATGTCAAAATCTAAGTGGTAAACTATTTTGAGCCTGATCAGACGCTTCATTATTCGGCGTCTGATCTGGCTCCAGATTGTTCAAAATTCAATTATTGTTATCAGCAAACATGCATGCGCAAATTTGGAAATATCAACATATCCCTAGCAATTTTATTTTAATATTATTATTATTATTATTATTATTATTATAGCATCAACTATATCAGACAACTATATTTTTGCAAAAACATTTAGTGAGAGGGGGTTACCTCTAAACCCGTGGTTTTCGCTTTGCATCCGCGCATGCGCACGACAGTTCAGAGCAAGTGCGTGCATGTGTCACGTGACTAATAAAAAAGTATTTACCAATCAAAAGGTGTATGATGCATAGTCATCGTTAACATGACAGAGCTATCGAGTATTATTGCAGCTTATTCTCTCTCCTTAAATAATTCACCCCCCCTTTGAATGGACAATTACAAACCCTCCACGGGGCCACCATAAGGTGCTCATCAGAATCCTAAGATTTCAAGCGCGGTTTTTGGAATCGTACCTTTATCCCTTTCGCTGTCAAGCCCTTACCAAATACATAATCATGCAAACAGTTTTGATTCTGATTAGAGGCCGTATAACGCGACGTCTGATCTAGATTTTAAATGTTTAAAACCCAACCGTTCCTAGGGAAGCATACATGTACAATTCCAAATCTTAAAGTAACTCGGAGCAGAAATCCAAAAACTTCGAAATATCCGTAGGTCGGCAGAAATTAAGAAATCTCCAAAGCTTCCGGAAATATCCGGAGACAGGAATTCCTGTTTTCAAAGGTACCATACTTTTTATACAAAATGCCTGAAAAAAGCCTTCGATTCGAATTTTATATTGAACATATGGGGGGGGGGGGGGGGTGTTGGATTTTGGGGCCTGAGATTAGATTTGACACAATGCTTGATATTACTGGCACAATGCTTGATATTACTGGCACAATGCTTGATATTACTGGCACAATGCTTGATATTACTGGCACAATGCTTGAGAAATGACAGCTCATTCACCCCTTATATTTTGAATGGACAGTCATGGACAGTCATTTTTACCATCTGTTGTTCGTGAGTGGAATTCTCTTCCGTTAGAAATAAGAAACTCGAGCTCTGTAGAATCTTTTAAAAAGGCAATAAATGGCCCGATTACCAGTATACCTTCCTATCATTGTATTGGAAATAGGAAAGCGCAAATTCTCCATACGAGGCTCAGGACCAATTGTAGCTCTTTAAATTTAAGCCTTTTTCAAAAAGGTATAGTCGAGTCGCCAGCCTGTCACTGCGGTGAAATCGAAAGCGCGCAACACTTCTTCTTTCACTGTCAAACATATCAAAACATTCGTACTAATCTTCTAAATGTAGTAAACCCAATTCGTCGCGTTTCAGTGAAGTTATTCCTCTATGGCGATCCAACACTTGATAATGATACGAATAAGCAGATTTTTGAAGCAGTGCAGACATATATAGTAAAGTCCAATCGTTTCAACTGAGAACTTTGTGTACATTTCTCTGAACTGGACTGCTGGTTTCTTCTCGAACTCGGGCATGTCGCTGGCCGGGGCGCCAGCCTTTGGATGACCAAACGCTTATATTTGTTTAAATTTTGTTCTTCTTTTTTTCTTTTTTGTATAACTTGTATATTTTTCTAAATGTCAAGTCACATGTCAATTATGATAAACATGCAATTGTGAACATCTACTGTCTATAGTGTATTTCAAATACTGCAAAGGAAAGGATCTCTATAAGCATAGCTTTCGATCCAATCCTTTTTCATTATATCCATGTATTATGTTCATGTACAATATCTGAAATAAAATATGTTTAAACCAATGGACAGTTCCAATTTACAGATGAGTTCTTTTTTAAGTAGTCCACCCCTGACACTTTAAATGGACAATATCAATGTCCAATTGAGTAACGTTATTAACTCATTCACCCCTGCATTGACATCATCAATTTTAAACAATTGCCGTCTGCTTTTATTTCTTAAATTTTAATTTTTGCTATTTTGACTTAAGAAATATTGAAATGAGTGTCAAACAGTTTTGACCCTGATCAGACGCCGCGTAACGCGGCGTCTGATCAGGGTCCAAACTATTTGCTAAAAAATGTTGTGCTCGGGGTAGGGCAGTGAGGGGTTAAGCAGAATTGAACGTAATCAGCGTTTCTGCAACTTTTGTAATACACGTGATATAGAAGACAAATACCATTTCGTTTTAATTTGCCCTGTATATAATGACCTAAGACAACGGTTTATACGTAAACATTACTTCGATAGACCTAGTGTTTTTAAATTTGTTTCATTAATGCAAACATGTAATAGTGGAGAATTACGAGCATTAAGTATGTATATTTACAATGCATTGATTTTACGTCAGTCGAAAGTAAATGCAAACGAAAATTAAAAAATGTACTTAACCCTTTTGAATGTGAGAAGTTCGACCTTTGAAATATTTACAAACAGTCTGAACCCAGATTAGGCCCCACGTACGTGGAGTCTGGTCAGAGTCTAAGCTCTTTGTCTCTGTTTCGGCGGACTGCGTTTTTCAATCTCGAAAGGATTAAAATAGTGTAATAGATAAATACAATGTTATTGATAAATGTGTTCATGAAAATTCTGATGAACTCAGTGCTCAAGACAAGGGGAATAGTTCAAGAACTGAAATCATGATATTTGCATTAAACTCTATGGTGTCACTACTCATTAGAATCGTTTCGAAGGTGTTATATTGTATCCATAATACATGGGTATGGTACACGCATACATGCAAAGAGCTCAACCTCTTACATATATCATACAAGTTCATATAGATTACATCGTTAAATTACAAATATGTTTAATGTGATTCGGTTACACTATTTATACTCTAACAATATCTTGTCATGTTGTAATATTTGTTTATATATTATGTATGTAACGATAAACATTATATGTTTAAGTTGCAATAAAACTTTTGAATCTTGAATCTTGAATCTTGTTAAGCGTCATTGAGAGTATAAGGGTTAAACAGACTATGCTTTATTGTCATATGCTTATAATTTCGTCTTTTTTACACTTGCAGAAGTTAGAATTGTATGCATTTATGACTTTAAAACCATTGAAACTGAGTGTAAAAATGTTTGGGTTTACACGGCGTCTGATCAGGCTCCAAACTGTTTGCCACTCAGACAAAAATGAATTGTAAAAAATAGCTAAAAATTGATACTTTCTACGTTGTAGTGTTTTGCGTTTGCGTTTCGTTTGCGTTTAAACGGGAAAGAATAACGTTTTCTCCACTGTATCAACGGTGGTTTTGCAGACAGTTTGTATACTGACCCTGTATCGGTATTTCCTCAGTCAAAGCAGCCCTAAAGCTGACTTTAAAAATAGTGCAGACGACACTACCTATGCATACGATATTTTGGCGGTAAGATGGTTAAAGCAGACGATAAAACAGGGGAGAGTTGAGCAAACTTTATAAACTATCTATACAGTGGAGAATCTGTTATTCTTTCCCGTTTAAACGCAAACGTACGCAAACGCAAAGCACTAAAACGTAGAAAAGAACAACTTTTGGACAATTCTGATAATTCTTGTTTATCTTGGTGGCAGACAGTTTGGAGCCTGATCAGACGCCGGGTTACCCGGCGTCTGATCTGGCTCCAAACTGTTTGCACTGCAAATAATAGTTTTAGCGTAAACGCGTTTATTGGGAAAGAATAACAGATTCTCCACTGTAGAACACATTCTGTGCTTTCGATGCAATATAAACACGCATAAAAATTACTTCCGGTTAACAGAAATTCGAATTTTAGAAAACTTAAATGGTTGAAATTAAAGACTTTTCCTCAGTCCTTTGATGGACTACCACCCACCCCCATTGTCTCGATAGGTGTGAATTTAATAGTCAAAGCATGCAGCACATGCTATACCAATCTCAATTTAGCTGGTGAGGCCCAGATTAAACTCAAGCTCTAGTGATTTGCAATAGTTATTTCTAACCAAACTATCGAATATAAAGGTCGGGTCTCACATGAGAAGCTTCAATGGTCCTTTGCAACCGACATGTCAATAAGACCCATGCGTTTTGCAAGGAAATTGTCTGGCAAGGCGTTATGATCGAAAGGTCTTCAGGAAATGTCTTTAAACAATATATGTATACATGTACGTACATTTTTGAACTTTGCCCTTGTAGTATCCTGGTGAAAATTTGGGAGGCATGTGCATTGGTCCCTTGAAAGGCTTGAATGGAGGTCTTGCTTGCACTGAAATTGAATAAACATCACATACAGTGGAGAATCTGTTATTCTTTCCCGTTTAAACGCAAACGTACGCAAACGCAAAGCACTAAAACGTAGAAAATAACAACTTTTGAACAATTCTGATAATTCTTGTTTATCTTGGTGGCAAACAGTTTGGAGCCTGATCAGACGCCGGGTTACCCGGCGTCTGATCTGGCTCCAAACTGTTTGTACTGCAAAGAATAGTTTAGCGTAAACGCGTTTATTGGGAAAGAATAACAGATTCTCCACTGTAAACCTTTGTCATTGGCAAATTTGTCGTGACGTTTTTTACAAACTCACGTCAAATTGTCGACTGTTTCAATACTGTTGTTGTGCAAATGCAAAATCGTTTCTAAGTTAAAGGCAGTATGACTTACGAAAACTCGAAACGAAAGTCAAAGTTTGGGTCCTGATCAGACGCCGCTTCACGCGGCGTCTGATCAGGATCCAAACTGTTTGCAAATGCGAATTTTAGAAAAGTTAAATTCCCCTCTGGTAGTGTCATGTAGCCATGCATTATTTCCTATATTCTAACATGACACGTGAATCGTCTAGTACGATATACCAGGCTTTGAAAATAGTCCGTTATGCAGGCTCTTCCTGTGCCCGCCCTACGTTAAAACACAGTTCCTTCAATGAAAGGCATGTGGCGTAGTATTTCCTAGCAGATGGTAGCCTAAAGCAGGCAGAAATAAGAGCAGAGTGCACCTTAGGTTACATTCTGTTTTACCTTCTAGTGGTCACCTTTGTTCAGAACAAAGCTAGAAACATGCTACTTTTGTAAGGTATGACGTTTATGGAATGGGTAGAATTGACAATCAATAGAAGGGCGTTCCTACTGCATGTAGATACTCGTCGTGAAAATAGTCCGTTGCAATCGTCAGAATCGTTGATGCGCAGGAATTTACCACTGAGGCCTTCGGGTTTCGTGATCAATTCCTGCGCGTCACAACTCCCAACCGTTGTTAATTATCCGATTTACAACGGTAGAACATAGATTATTTCTTAAATATACAAGTGTTATATAAATGTTTGGGCTCCGGCGTAGCTCTGGTATTCTAAGAACACCCTATCAAGTGGGACATCAAATGACGTTATATTTTATCACATTTTCTCACATAATAGCTACCCCTGTTTTCTATATGTGCGAACACAACGAGCACGAGTATCATTGTCCCTACCATGTGTGAGATAAATTTAATGACGTCACTCTATAACGTCACTATTTATAAATGCGTTATTACGTCACCGGGATTCCAAAAATGCCTGTTGCTTTAACGTTAACTTAAACCCTTGGTTATGTACATGTAAGAACAAGAGTCTGAATAGAAAGGGTATTAAAGCTCGGCAAGACTCGCTTAATAACATTTTTATTCTAGGCTCGTTTGAGATAAGATTGTCTTAAACATCGACGAGTGACATATCCAATATATCATAACCAATGTTTCGATTTGGAGGGAAATATAGATGGCGGAGGGACAACAGAACTGCGGCTTCATTAAGCAACATCCTGTATTTCGAGATATATACCCGTTTTCGTTTATCGGCGGCTTAACACAGATTGACTGTGGTAAAAATTTGTTATTATATGTACAACAAATTTAGTTGAATGTAACACATTTTTAGCAACGGAGAACATCGCTGTAAATTAGTTCAAATAGATCTACGCGTATATTTGGATATTATGTTGTTGTTCAGTAAACTTTGTTGTAATCCATTACCCCACAGTCTGTGTCTAGTTTGAAGACAAGTTACCACTTAAAGGAAGTAACAAGTAAAGCAGAATGCGCATTTGGCGTATTCTGCTTTACGTAAAGTTTGCTTTAAGTTAGCATCTACTAGAATATGGAAAGAATAAATAAAATGTGTCTTATATGGTATAGCTATGTTCATTACTGTTTAACCCATATTCGCCCAGTGGATTCTTCCATGTTTATACATGTATATTGGATTAGTCCATTTTTTTTATCAAATGAATGCTTGGTCAAACTTTTCATTTTCATTTTGTTTTATATTAAAATTCCTATCAGCAAACAGTGTAGACTCTGATCAGTGGCACAAATGGGTTAACTATTTTGCATTGAATGAATAATTTGAAAGCGATAAAAGACATTTCCTCAGTCCATTGATGGAGTCCACCCATTGTTCTCGATAAGCGTGAACAAGCATGTAGCAGAAGCTGCCAGAGGGTATACCAATCTTAGTAGGTGTGAAATTACAGGTTATTAATCACAAGTTGTCTAGAGAGGCCCCCACACACGCACACTCAATGGTTTTTTCAATGGGTCTTACTAACCAAACTAACAAATTTAAGGTACGGGCCTCTCATTAAACGCTTGGATGAGAATATCCCTAGACAAAATAGCAGTAAGGACAAAACTCGCACATGGCTGCATGACTTTATACATGGTTTGCTGTTACCACCGAACAAATTAGGAAATGTCTTTAAGTACTTACTCATGTGCCCCCTACCGAAATGTTTCGGAGGAAAAGGATGGCCTCCCTTCCTGGGAAATGCCTTTGGCGGAACTGAAACAAAAATATATACGAGGGAACTTTATAATATACAGTGAAACCCCTCTAAACTGGAACCTCTTAATACCGGAATTCTCTCTAAACCGGACAAAACATTTGGTCCCGTTTCCAACCCTTCTTTATTTTAACACATTACACCATAAATATACATATTTACGCCTTTGACTTATTCCTACACGATCAGAAATATTTTCTTATACTAGCAGAGTATAGCTTAAAGCAGGTTGAAAGTAAAGCAGAATGCGCCTAAGGCGCATTCTGTTTTACTTTCAACCTGCTTTAAGTGATCAGCTATCAACCATACTAGAAACAAGCTATGGGTTATAATCCCTCTAAACCGGAAATCCCTCTAAACCAGACATTTATGTTGTCCCCAAAGAATATGTTGTTACATGTATATGGTCAAAAACCGATTCCACAGGACAAGTTTTTTTTTACCAGATAACAACCTATTCAATTGATATATTTTCATATTCATCAAAAGGAATTGATTATTCTATTTATTATATACATTTTAAATGATGTTTTAACAGATAAAACACACACAATTCATTGTTTACTCGCAACGTCACAAAAAACATTGGGACGTGACGTCACAAAAATGATATCGTCACTGCAAAACTGATACAATCACTAGTGATGATATCAACTGTGACGCATATGAAATGTGCAAAATTGAGAAAACATTATAAATTACCAATAGGTATATAATAAAGGCATATGCAGTGAAATATATACATTGTACATGTAAAGTGAAGTATATACACGCACAGTGAAGCTCACATATACAGTGAAATACCTCTAAACCAGATATTTTTGGGGACAACATAAATGTCCTGTTTAAAGGGGATTCCGGTTTATAGGAGTTTTAACCCATAGTTGGTTTCTATTATTGAAGATAGCTGATCACTTAAAGCAGGTTGAAAGTAAAACAGAATGCGCATTAAAGCGCATTCTGCTTTACTTTCAACCTGCTTTAAGCTATACTCTGCTAGAATATAGAAGATATTTCTGATATTGTTGGAATAAGTCAAATGCGTAAATATGTATACCTATGGTGTAATGTATTAAAATATAGAATGGTTGGAGACGGGACCAAAGGTTTTGTCCGGTTTAGAGAGAATTCCGGTATTAAGAGGTTCTGGTTTAGAGGGGTTTCACTGCATATACAGTGGAGAATCTGTTATTCTTTCCCGTTTAAACGCAAACGTACGCAAACGCAAAAACACTAAAACGTAGAAAAGTACAATTTTTGGACAATTCTGATAATTCTTGTTTATCTTGGTGACAAACAGTTTGGAGCCTGATCAGACGCCGGGTTACCCGGCGTCTGATCTGGCTCCAAACTGTTTGCACTGCAAATAATAGTTTTAGCGTAAACGCGTTTATTGGGAAAGAATAACAGATTCTCCACTGTACGTGTATTAGAGAAGACGTTATTCTTTATCGATAAAATCTAACGGAACACAATACACTTAAAAATGATGAAAAATTGGAATGTTTAGACATTTGTAACTATTTATTTTAATCTGAATGACAGATGGTTTGGAGCTAGATCACCCGGTCTCTGATATGGTTCCAAAATGTTTGCAACGGAAATAATAGATTTAGCGATAATGCGTTTATTTATTTATTTTGTTGTTGTTGTTGTTGTTTGTTTGTTTTGTTGTTGGTTTTTTTTGGGGGGGGGGGATAACGTCTCCACTATACCGAAGTCCTCGGTTTATAGGGGTTTCCGGTTTAGAGGGGTTTCCGGTTTAGAGGGGTTTTAGCCCATAGCTTGTTTCTAGTATGGAAGATAGCTGATCACTTAAAGAAGGTAGAACGTAAAGACCGAAACACTGTTAAACCATTTCCTGCATAGCCTGTTTCTAGTTTTGAATATAGGTGTCCATGCGACTTATGACGCATTCTGCTTTACCTTCAGTCTGCTTTTTTATGGTGCATTCTGCTTTACTTTTATCCTGCTTTAAGCTATCATCTGCTTGGATATTGAAACTACAGTGAAACCCCTATTAATCGGAATCTCTTAATACCGGAATTATCTCTAAACCGGACAATACCTTTGGTCCCGTTTCCAACCCTTCTTTATTTTAACATATTACACCATACATGTATGTATACATGTTTACGCATTTTACTTATTCCTACACGATCCGAAATATTTTCTATATTCTAGCAGAGTATAGCTTAAAGTAGGTTGAAAGTAAAGCAGAATGCGCCTCAAGGCGCATTCTGTTTTACTTTCAATCTGCTTTAAGTGATCAGCTATCTTCAATACTAGAAACAAGCTATGGGTTAAAACTCTTCTAAAGCGGAAACCTTTATATAAACCGGACATTTATGTTGTCCCCAAAAATGTCCGGTTTAGAGGGGGTTCACTGTATTTCTTATAATACTTGTTCAAGACTGTGTAAATTGGAACGATTTTCATCAATGCAGAAATAAACTGCATATGCTAAAAGTAGCTTCTAGCGGGGAAAGGGTTAAATGACTGAAACCATTCAACAACAACAACAACAACAGCAACAAATCTCGATACGATTTGGATCCTGATCATAGGCAGAAATACTAGACAGTAAAAGTTTATCTTCACTTATTTTGCGGATACAGCGTTCCCTCCCTACAACGGCCCTCCCATCAACGATTCCCTCCTTACAACGACCATTGTCGCAGTTCCCATAACCAAACAATTATTCCCAACCTATTCACGACTGCAATGTCGTCTGCATAAAATTGTCGTTTGCTGTTTTTCTCAAAGTTACGTAATAGACATTTTGACTGAAAATACCATAATGACGAGTGACAAATAGCTTGAATCCAGATCAGGCGCCGCACACGTGGCGTCTAATCTGGATTAAAGCTGTTTGCAAATTGTAGCCAATGTCCCTCCCTATAACGACTCCCCCGAACAACGCCCAGTCTCCAGTTGGATGTCGTTGTAGAGAGGGAGCGCGGGTAATCGTTCTGAAGCACGAACTAATTTTAAATGTACGTGTAATAGGCTCGAAGGGAAATCTAGTGTAAAGTAATCGGATTACTCATATGTATGCAGTAAACCACTCTTATACAGTCCACTACCCCAATCAGTCGGATTGGGGGTAGTGTACTGTATAAGAGTGGTATACTGCATACATAAATATGAGTTATCCGATTACATCCCTTTAATACACAAACTGTTTGTAAAGTACTTACGGAAATATCCATGTGCATACACTGAAAAAGAAATAAAACAATATGTAATATGTATGTAAACTATTAACAACATATACTTAAAACTTGGGTCCAATGTTATACAATAAGGAGTTTTACTCTGAGCAAAAGCTCAAATCTGGGTAATCAAATGATTGAGTCAATTTAAAAGGTTTATAATTTAGGGTCTGGAACATTACAGTGGCGAATACGTTATTCTTTCCCGTTTAAATGCAAACGAAACGCAAACGCAAAACACTAAAATGTAGAAAAGGACAACTTTTGGGGAATTCTGACTTTTCATTTTTTTTCTGAGTGGCAAACAGTTTGGAACCTGATCAGACGCCGGGTTACCCGGCGTCTGATCGGGCTCCACACCTTTTGCACTGGAAAAAATAGTTTTAGCGTAAACGCGTTTATTGGGAAAGAAAAACGTTTTCTCCACTGTACATGCATTATGGGAAGGATATCACTGATTGCGACAAAAAGTAAAAACATTATTATAGTGCTACTGATTATGATGATTGTACAGTAAAACCTCTCTATTCCGGACACCAAAATATGTTAATTGTTAGGGTGTTTACTATAGGTGACTGCTAAGAGCAAGATGACAGAGAAACAGAAAGCTCCTTTAGGAGCTTTCTGTTTCACTGTCACCTTGCTTTAAGCTGTCATGTGTCAATCAATTAGCATTTTTTTAAGTGGTCGTTATAGCGAGGTTTTACTGTAATTATAAACAAGGGCCGTATACGGCCCCAAATCACTCAACTGGAACCACTGATGTAAATGAAAATCATTTTGGAATGGTGGGGGAATTATGGCAATATGAGTAACAATTGCTGAGTATATGCCCAGGGTAATAATTTGAACAATATTGATAGAGAAAGTTAAAAAAAAACAAAAAACATTTCATTAAAATATATGACCCAATTTGACGCAAGGGGCACACTTTGAAAAATCTTGGTGAATGTCTACTAGATGATGCTACAAACCAAACATCACAACTCCAAGACATTCAGTTTTGCGGAAGAAGATTTTGGAGATTTTACTAGTATATTCCTATGTAAAAGACCCCCGTCCAAGGCCAATCTTGATCATAGGGAAATAATTGAACAATCTCAGCTTTCAATATAAGCTTACAATGAAACTATAAATAAAACTTTCCCCACCAACTGACAGTCTTGTGATTTTAGGTTAGGAAAAATTCTGGTAGATGGATCACCGATTAATTACAGTGGAGAATCTGTTATTCTTTCCCGTTTAAACGCAAACGTACGCAAACGCAAAGCACTAAAACGTAGAAAAGATCAACTTTTGGACAATTCTGATCATTCTTGTTTATCTTGGTGGCAAACAGTTTAGAGCCTGATCAGACGCCGGGTTACCCGGCGTCTGATCTGGCTCCAAACTGTTTGCACTGCAAATAATAGTTTTAGCGTAAACGCGTTTATTGGAAAAGAATAACAGATTCTCCACTGTATATGTGTAAATTATTAGATCCATTTAATTGTTCGGGCTAGCTGATTGTTAAGACTTAAGTTCTTGTGATCTAAATTGCAATCGACCAGGGACCTGTTTTACAAAACGTCGTACGACAAATATTATCGTAAGTCAGATTATAAAATTCTCAATAATAATCTATTTCTCCTTTATTATTCCTCCATCTAATCCTGTCTTGTGGCATATCTTTGGAATTGTATTGAAAAGACGATTCCAAAGAGATGTCAAAATGCAGGATTAGATTGAGAAATAAGAAATATATGTATTTTAAAGTTTTGACTTAGGACCTTTTTTTTCGTACCACGTTTCGTATTTAACCATTTGAACAATATTGCTAAAGTACCTCTAGAAGTTACACCATGCCACATATCAAAACTCTGTTAATCTTAGTTTCAGAAAAAGGAAATGTTTGAAGTTTTCACTACATGTATATGTTACAGGGATAACGGGTAATTAGGGAACATGTGAAATCACTGAAAAATCAGGAATTTCACGAAATTCTCCCAGGGAAAAGGCGTAATTTTGAAGCTTTTCGTTGAAATTTTATAATTATTTGGCAGTTACTTTTGGTTTTAAGTAATACATCTTACCTTGTTTAGTTCATTATGTCCAAAGGCAAATAACACGCTATGAAATGTTTTGTTAACCTTATTAACAAGATGGCTGTCTTGATTTTTAATTGTACTGGCTTACATGCACACTTTTCACTTACATACTGGGCTTACAGACAAAAACATCTTAAAGCTTTGTTTTTAAAAATTCCAGTTTGTGATCCAAAAAACAGAATGAAATCACTCGAACTATATTGGTAAAGTATCTCTAGAAGTTACACCATGCCAATTATGAACGATCTGACCATATAAGTCCGAGAGAAGATGTTTGAAGTTTCACTATATACATGTAACTGTATGTAATTTTGTGATTCCATGGGCGGTTCACTTTGGACCTCAGGGATATTATTTGAATAATCTTGATAGAGGACTTGTAGATTATGCTTTGTTCCAAATATCTATGCTCAGGACACTGTGCTATTAGACAAGATATTTTCTTAAGTCTTACTTGATAAATATTTTTTTTAGCTCATGTGACCTAGATATGCAAGAATCGGAACCATTTGAACATTATTACCAAAGGGTCTCTAGAAATATCACCATGCCAAATATCAAAGATCAGGCCATATTTGGTTCAGAGAAGAATATGTTTGAAAAGTTCACTATATAACTCTATATAAATTTGTGGACCGCGGGGCGGGGTCATTTTTTTACCCCAGGGGCTTAATTTGAAAACTCTTGCTAGAGGACCTGTAGATAATGATGTGTGCCCAATGTCTAATTGCAGGATACAAGAAGTTTTTTTTAAGTTGTTTATTGAAATTATCTGTGTTTAGCTCCTGTGACCTAGATATGCAACAGACCGAAAGTATTTGAACATCTTTGAAAGAGGTAAATAATAATTTAAGATACAGCGCCTTCTCATAATTATCTTTCTTGATGGAGAGAAGTATCGAGAAGAAGAAGAAGAAGAAGAAGAAGAGGGCCATATAAGGATCATTCCTTAACTTGAATTTGTATGACGAACAGATTGGAACCTGAGCAGACACCGGGGCCCGTTTTACGAAACAACTTACGCAAAAATTTTGCGTAAGTCAAAATCGTTTAACTCTTATTTTTCGATCATAAACGTTTGCAAACAGCAAATAGCCAGATTAGAGGACGCGCTAAAAGCGCGTCCTCTGATCTGGCTATTTGCTGTTTGTAACAAGTGATAATAAAAAAATATAAATTAAAATTTAAAATTTTGACTTACGCAAAAAATTTGCGTAAGTACATTGTAGTTTAGTAAAACGGGCCCGGGTTTTCAGGGTCTAAACTGTTTGCAATAGAAATTACATATTTTAGCATGTCATTGGGAAACGTGTTCTCCACGGTGACATATAATGGTGTTATGTGCATCTGATCAGGATCTACACTGTTTGCCAATATTCTCTACTTTAGTATAGACACTAGGCTTAAATGGGTCTAATCAAGTGAAAATACACACGAGGCTAAACGCTTAACCTATTACCTCATAGCCTGTTTATAGTTTTGAAGACAGGTAAAGTACTGAATCGTCTTAAATTAAATTGATAATCGCAAGCGAATTGTCATCGAATTGCCATCGAATCGGGTGTTTCAAAAGGCGAATCTTACGCTTGAATATTTTTACGCGATTTTTCCGAAGCCGTTTTGACAAAAATGGAATCGAAAGAATTAACGAATGCATATTTGCGAATATTTGTGAGATACACCATTCAGGAAAACTTACCCTAGGGTGAAGTTACTATTTTGAATCGCAAGCGAATTGCCATCGAATTGCAAGCGAATTGCCATCGAATGGCAAGCGAATCGCAAAAAATGTTAATTTAATAAGGTTCAGTACTGTAACCACTTAAAGCAGGTTGAACGTAAAGCAAAATGCGCATTAAGGCGCATTCTGCTTTACTTCCAGCCTGCTTTAAGCTTCCATCTGCTGGAATATAGAAAATATTTCCTATACTATATATTCATGAATGATTAAATTGGAACTATATTCTTCAGCGTAGGAATAAATGATATCCGCTAAAAAGCGCGTCTATGGGGAAAAGGTTAATCCGATCTGAAGGAAGACAGACGTAAAGCCAAAAGGATTGTGAAAATTACAGACATATGAAAATGTTGATGACTTATTTAATCTGAGTGGCAAACATTGTCGAGTATGATTAGACGCATAACAAATAGCTTCAACTTGTTTGCAGTTGACATAACTGTTTTAACAGAACAGAACAGAACAGAACATAATTTTATTCAGATTTGTACAAAGTACATCATCTTAGTCTCATAGTAAATTCACAAACATATAACATCACGTGACAATAGTGAGGATGAATACATAAGTTAATTTTCATTGAAAGAATGTCTTAATTTAATAGCTTCTCTAATATACGTATATAACTAAATTATACAAAACATGCTTATTTGATGATTAGTTCAATAAATTTAAACATAGAAGGTCTTTGAAAAAAGTATTTATTTAGATATTTTACTCTCAAGTCAACAAAACGAGGGCAGACGCATATGAAATGGAATTCGTCTTCTATGTCCCGAGACTTGCAGAGTAAACAGATTCGTTCATTACGAATTAACCTATTCTGTGCAAATCTACCAGTTTGAATTCTAAGGGAATGCGAGGACAATCTAATTCTAGAAAAACTACATCTTAGCGAGTAAGGTAAAATATCCAAATAACCTTCATAATCAATACTACTTTTCAGAAACTTATAAGTTGAGTCTTCCATGTTTTATATTGGATTAGTCATTTTTATCAAAGGATGTCTGGTCAAAAGTTTCATTTTCATTTTGTTTTATTTTGAAATTCCGAACAGCAATCAGTGTAGACTCTGATCAGACGCCGCATTATGCGGCGTCTGATCAGAGTATACACTGTTTGCCTATATCCCATATATGGGATCGTTGGTACAAATGGTTTAACTTATATACTCAGCCAAAAAAGAAAATACCCACCTATGTATTCTAAATTTTCAACGACTCATACATAAACTGTATTTAATTTTTATTTTATAGAAAGTGGAAGACGACGTGAAATCATTGTGGCTAAATAGCTGGCACATTGTTGTTAAATTAAAGGTACATAACTCTTTTTCATTTTTGTTTAGAAATATTTACCATAGAAGAGAAACAATGGTGCTTATATCTAGCAGCTAGAACTTTATCTTAAAGAAAATAAAATCACATTAGACTTTAATTCATCATAATATTTACAGCCTTATCAATACTAGAAAATCTTAAACTATCAAATTATCTCCCTTTGATTTGAAATAAGAATGAACTTGAAGTGTTTCATATTCGTTACATGTGTACAATGTAAACTATAAAATTATCTCCCTTTGATTTGCAATAAGAATGAACTTGAAGTGTTTCATATTCGTTACATGTGTACAATGTAGAAAATCTTAGACTATCAAATTATCTCCCTTTGATTTGAAATAAGAATCGTAAGATGTTTTATGAAACGGGCCCCAGAATCTTATTAAATTAACAATTTTTGCGATTCGCTTGCAATTCGATGGCAATTCGCTTGCGATTACCCTCGGGTAAGTTTTCTTGAATGCTGTATCTAAAAAATGTTCGCAAATATGCCTCCGTTATTTTTTTCGATTCCATTTTTGTCACAACCGCTTCGGAAAATCCGCGTAAAAATATTCAAACGTAGGATTTGTTTTTTGAAGCGCGCGATTCGATGGAAATTCGATGGCAATTCGCTTGCGATTATCAATTTAATTTAATAAGGTTCAGTACTGTACTAGAATACATTGGGGAATGTATGAGCCTGTAAAATCTCAATCAAAACTGGAGATGATAAGGTACTTTTAAATATTTGGAGCTTTAAAATTTACTTAAGGTACTTCGTGGGTTAGCTTAGTTTCCATGAAAGGTATCATGAAACTTTGCTTCAAGAATGGTAATAGCCTAAGAAACAATGTGTGAACATATAGGCAAAATGTATCGTTTGGTTTGTCTTTTAGGTCTATTGTTCTGACAAAATGACTATAAGCCTCGCGCAATAAGTAGTCCATAACATTCATTACAAGAAAATCTAAAACAGTTTGAATAAAGGTACTCAGAAAGATGTTATCAGGTATTTAAATTTTGCAAAAAGCTAACTTTACATAAAAAATTAAATTAAAAAAAACCCTGACTCATTCGATGTATACTTTTTTCATTTTATTTAAATATATGGCTGGTAAAATAGTTGGTCGAAAAATTAGAAAATATAACAGTCAAGATTTGTTGTAATAACAGATTTTCTTATTAAAATGTTATAAATTTGAAGTTGAGATAGTTAGCTACCTTAAAATTGAAATTCTTACATTGAAATGCATTATTATTTATTCATGGACATGCATACAAGCTTAATTATACATTATAAAGGGCACTATCGGTCGTCTTCAGGGCTGCCATTTCTCCGGATTTTTCCTAAATATTCGGATTTTTTTCTAGTATGTAGCTTAAAGCAGGCTGAAAGTAAAGCAGAATGCACCTCAGGTGCATTCTTCTTTACTTTCAGTCTGCTTTAAGCAGCCACGTGTCAACAAAACTAGAAACAGGCGATGGGTAAAAGGTACGATTCGTAAAATCCCACTTGAAAAATGCAAATTTGGAAATCTTAGGATTTTTTTTTATGTCAACTTAAGGCAGCCCTGCGTCTTAACTGATACGGTTCAGTAACGCTTCTCAAAGTTGGTCAATACCCCATTATCCCCTGAAACTTTCAATGGACAAGTCCAGTTTGCAATAAAGGCTGGTCCATTTTCAACTATTTAGGGTTGTTTTGTATAATATTTTACAAAATGACAAACAGTGAAGACCCTGATCAGAGGGCTCCTGCAGGAGCCCTCTGATTAGGGACTTCACTGTTTGCATACGACAAGTGTACTCTTCACATGTACACTTTTGGTGATAGACGCATATATGCGTCACTAGGGCTCAATGAGATACCCGTACACTACGGAGACCGATCGGCCATTCTCGTCAACTGCCGACCTGTTCAGAAACGTGCTATTACATGGAGTACCGGTTTTGGTCCGATCTCATTAGCGGCCCTAAGCTTTGACGCCATTATACCGGTCGCTTTGAGCATTTATTATCTCGTTGTAAACTGCTTTAAAATGTTGTCAAACCTAATTTTTTTTCAAAGTAAGTTTTACCATTTAAAGCAGCTCGGTCGTAGACATTATCATTACGAGTGTCAAATAATTTGAATCCTAATCTGACACCGCGTACGACGGTCTCTGTTCCGGTCACACACTGATGGCAATGTCGAATTTAGTCACATATGGTGATAAAAAGGTTACAATGTACACGTGTGCTAGTATATATCTTTTTCATACTGTAAACAAAAATCATAAACAATAACAGAACAGAACAGAACAGAACATAATTTTATTTCAACTTGTACATAAACGTACCTCGTTGATACATACATTCTATATAATATAATAACGGTCACCTAACATGCACAATTTCACATTCATCCAAACAGAACAAATATCAAACAATGAAAATATAATTAAGTAGCTTAATCATGTAATGCGATGACTATATATTTTAAGATAATCTTTATCATTATTTCATTAACAAATACGTGTACAAAATACAAACTCTTGTTGCTTTTTTATTACCAATCAAGTAGAAAGTTTGAAATGAGTTTAATCTGTATTTCCGACTAACGAAGTGCGTCTACTAAGCGCAAACTTAATAAATTTGGTAAGGTTGTTAAGTATAATTTTGTTAGTAGACTCCATCAACTGACAAAACTTTACGAAACTTGGTCTTATGTAGTAGTATTTTTTTATATATTGTTTCCTTAAATCAGTGAAACTTGAACAAACCATTATGAAGTGATATTCATCTTCAATATCTCGCTTCCCACACACATCACAATATATTTCATTCCTCGGTAGACTATTTCTACCATATCTGCCAATTTCTATTTTAAGAGGATGAGAAGACAGCCTTAATTTGGTTAGATAAAATCGTAGATTTTTAGGTAATATATCCAAATATGGTTCAATTTCAAAATTTGATTTAAAATGTTTGTATGAAAATAAGACACCACTAGTAGCAATGTTTTCATTCCAAGATTGAATAAAACAATCTATAGCTCTTCTTTTAAAGACAAAATGAAAAGATTTTGGATTAACATTCCTTGGATTTTGCCAAACATATGCAAATCCATAATCCTCTAGCAACGATTTAACATTTGTAACCCAATTCTTTTTACCACTTTTGCAGTCTTCTAATAACATATTATATACAGTAGATAAAATAATATTTTCACTTGTAACAATTTGAAACCAATATTTTAATATTCTAGTATAGCGATTTATATACAGAGGATATCTACCTAGTTCTCCATATATACCAAAAGAAGAAGTACTTTTCTTAAGATGCAGTAAGTTCTTGTAAAATTTTAAGTGTATCCTTTCAATTTGCTTAGACTTTGTGTATCCCCATATTTCACAATTATAGTTTAAGATAGCACCAACAAAGGCATCAAATAACTGACATATTACACTTGTTTTTAAATCAATATCCTTAATGTTTACCATTAATGTGTTTAAAGCCCGCAACCCTTTCCCAGATAGAAATTCCTGGTTTAATGCAAAATTACCTGTATAATTATAGACGGTACCTAAATAATTAAAATCATTAACAACTTCAATACTGTCCTCCCCGTAAACCCATTTTTCATTTTCTTTTAAACCTCCCCTCTTCCGAAATACCATTACCTTTGTCTTTTGACAATTAACTTCCAATCCCCAACTATCACAATATTCTTTTAATCTGTCTAATTTACGTTGTAAGTCTAAAGGTGAATCGCCAAAGATAACCTGGTCATCCGCAAATAATAAAATAACTAACATAAGGTCACCAATTTCAATACCACCATGATCTGGATCTTGAAGAAATAACTCTAGGTCTTCTAAAAACATAGAAAACATGATCGGCGAAATTATCTCCCCTTGCATAAGTCCAACGAAGTTATCGAAAAAGTCAGAGTACGAGTTACCTTTCCTTACACAGGTCTTAACTTTAGTATACATGTCTTTTATAATACGTAATATCTTACCGTCAACTCCAAGTCGATACATTTTAAGCCATAAGCAATTTCTATTTATACTATCAAATGCACGCTTTAAATCAATAAAAGCACAATACAATCTATTATTAGCATTCAAAGTTTTCTGTATAATTGCTTGAAGTATAAAGCAAGCATCAACCGTAGACCGACCAGGTCTAAAGCCAAACTGAGTGTCAGAAATAATATTATTTTCATCACACCATTTAGACATTCTATTATTTAGGACACCAGTAAATATTTTTGCTAAACAACTTATCAGAGCAATACCACGGTAATTTGAAACGTTATCACGATCACCCTTTTTAAACAAAGGCACAACTATAGTCTCAGTCCAATAACAATTGCGTCTTTAGCCCTTTACTCCTCAAAATATTGCTGGTTTTGAAGAAAGGTGACCACTTAAAGCTGATTGAAAGTAAAGCAGAATGCGCACAAGGCGCGTTATGCTCTAATTTCAACCTCTTTTAAGCTATCATTTGAAAAAGAAACTTTTTTTTATAATATATATTCATTTCTATAATTATACCGTGGAACTATTTTCATCAATGGAATAATAAATTAAAGGCATATACAGTGGAGAATCTGTTATTCTTTCCCGTTTAAACGCAAACATACGCAAACGCAAAACACTTAAACGTAGAAAAAAAAACTTTTTGACAATTCTGATAATTCTTGTTTATCTTGGTGGCAAACAGTTTGGAGCCTGATCAGACGCCGGGTTACCCGGCGTCTGATCTGGCTCCAAACTGTTTGCACTGCAAATAATAGTTTTAGCGTAAACGCGTTTATTGGGAAAGAATAACAGATTCTCCACTGCATGACGTCACGAATGACGTCAGAATAACAGATTATCCACTGTATGGAGTAAGTTAGGCATCGGACACGGTCATTCACTGGGCGAGACTTTATCTTTACCGTTTGAAAACTAAATGTAACAGGGCTGCCATAACTTGACATGAAAAATCCTAAGATTTCCAAATTTGCATTTTTCAAGTGCGAATTTACGAATCGTACCTTTACCCCATAGCCTGTTTCTAGTTTAATTGACACGTGACTACTTAAGCAGACTGGAAGTAAAGCAGAATGCGCCTTCTGGCGCATTCTGCTTTACTTTCAGCCTGCTTTAAGATACAATGTTATAGAAAAAAATCCGAAGATTTAGGAAAAATCCGGAGAAATGGCAGCCCTGATGTAAATGCAATTCGTTTAAACGTAACAAAAACAATACTTTAATATGTAGACGAGGTATTGCAACCTGAGTGGCTAACAATGTGGCGCCAGATAAATCGCTGAATATATCAGTGTCTGATCTGCAGGGCGTCCATTTCTCCGGAATTTTCCCAAAACTTCGGATTTTTCTTAATTTCTCCGGATCTACGATTTTTTTTCTCCAAAATCTTCGGATTTCTGCTCTCACTTTTAAATTTTTTGAATTTTATGCGTATCTAACTTCGGAAACATTGATATGGCTGTCAAACAGAATAGATCCAGACCAGACCCCGCGTTACGCGGCGTCTGATCTGGATCGAAACTGTTTCCATAATAATGCTAGTGTTATAGAGCCTGGCAGAGAAAGGGTTAAAGGTTCGATTCCTAAAATCGTGCTTGAAAATTTGGAAATCTAAGATTTTTATGAGCAAGTTTTGGTAGCCCTGGATCTAGCGCCAACTAAGTTGGAATTGGCATACATTTTTAGCGTTTATTGGGAAATAATAACATATTCTCCACTCCCCAATGTAATAGAATTAGGAACAAACCCCGAAACCAGTCCACATACCGAATATTCCAAGAAACACTAAAACCAGTCCACCAAACTGCGCCATTTTTACAAGCTCCTTCTCGTCTCTCCCAGAATGAAAACCAACACTAAATCTTTCCACGGCCCCCGACAATGGTCAGTTAGTTGATGCTTTTAGTGTGACTTTCTTATGCATCACGTGACCTAACGGACCAATCGGAATCGCGGAATGCATTCACCGCATACTTGATAAAGATATGGAAATATTCGTATTTTATCTGGTCATTATTTGACATTTATGGGGTAGGAATGCTCTACATTGATCATCGAAATGCCTAAAAACCGGTGACTATCATGACATATAAATGATATCTGTAATAGTTGACACGTTGCCTGCCTACAGTGGAGGACACGTTATTATTTCCCCTTTAAAATCAAACGAAACGCAAACGCATCGCAAAAAATGTAGAAAAATTCAATATTTCGACAATTCTTGATATTTGCCTTCATCTGGGTGGTAAACAGTTTAGAGCCTGATCAGACGCCGGGTTACCCGGCGTCTGATCTGGCTCCAAACTGTTTGCAATGGAAATGATAGTTTAAGCGTAAACGCGTTTAGTGGGAAAGAATAACGTTTTCTCCACTGTGTGATTATATGCAGAACCGTCAAACCCGTGTCAGCGGATCATTTCATTGGACAATGGAAACTCTAATGACAATAGCTTAGTGGAGAAAACAAAGGAATGCAGAAAGCTGCTACGGAGCTTTCTGCATTACTTTCCATTCTCCACTAAGCTATTAGTCGTTTTAAAAGCCAGAAGTATGGATTATGTTTTAATATCCGTTTAACACGTGTTTTACTGTATATATGCATGCGTTAATTGACATTTCGTACATGTATATAGCCTGATACACGCACACGGCGGCAGAAAACAATTGATTTGTCATGATTTTGCGTTTTATGGCGTTTTATTTGCATATCACATGCGCCTTTTTTCTTACATCCGGGTTCCTTAATATAATTGTTTAATTTCAAGTCATAGCCCTAGTTTCGGATGTTTTCCCTCTAATTATTTGGTGCACGGGCACTTATGATAGTTAAGTTTACATTTTATTCAATCTTCTCATCACATACATATGTGGAATGAGGAATAAACATAGAATAAGTAATAAAAAATATCAAATTGTTTTGGTCAAGGCTGTTGGTGATTTGTATCACACAGATGAAGGCGAGTCAGACAAATTATAAACAAGATATAGTAATAAACAAATAAACAAATGATAAATAAATAGATAAATAAATATATAGGTAAATAAATAGGTAAACAATTTTGAATAAATCAACCAGTTAATCAATCAAGTATTTAACCAACCGATCAATCAACCAATTAGTCAACCACTTAACCAAGTAGTCAATCAATCAATCAATCAATCAATTAACAGATGAATCAATAAATCAATAAACAAATTAATTAACTATTCAATCAATCAACTCATCAATTCACCAATCAATCCATCAATCGACAATTCACAAAAGCAATCAATTAATTGAACACAGACAATCAGTTTTAATAAATGGAGTAAATAAGGAGAATGATTAATTAGCCAATAGGTTAACAAATAAACAAATCAATCAATTGGTCAATTCACCGATAAATCAATCCGTCAATATTTCTATCAACACTTCAACTAACCAATCAATTTATTTGAGGTACATGTAATGTTAACAAAGAAAACTGATAAGCCAAGAGCCCAATCAATCAGTATATCAACAAATAAATCAATAGACAAATTAATTTATCAGTCACTGGATCAATCAATGAACTAATCAATCGATCAATTAATCGACCGTTCAACCAATCAATCAATTGAATTAGGACAGACAGGCAAACTATCTATTTTTCTTGGTTGAGAACCTTATAACATGCATTTATCACAATCTACTGGTTACAGTGGAGAAAACGTTATTCTTTCCCAATAAACGCGTTTAGGCTAAAACTATTATTTACAGTGCAAACAGTTTGGAGCCAGATCAGACGCCGGGTAACCCGGCGTCTGATCAGGCTCCAAACTGTTTGCCACCAATATAAAGATGAATTATCAGAATTGTCAAAAAGTTGTACTTTTCTACGTTTTAGTGTTTTGCGTTTGCGTACGTTTGCGTTTAAACGGGAAAGAATAACAGATTCTCCACTGTATGACGTCACGAATGACGTCAGAATAACAGATTCTCCACTGTATCCCTTTCCCCATAGGGACGCATTCAGTATAGTCCTCTCCGGAAGAAAATAGTTCAACTGATACAGTCATGGCATAAGAACTATTCGCTATATCGTAGCAGATGGTAGCTTAAAGCGGACGGAGAGTAAAGCAGAACGCGCCTGTAGGCGCATTCTGCTTTATTCTCTGACAGTAATAAGTGGTCACCTTTCTTTAAAACTACAAGAAAGACTATGGGTTATTAGGTTAATAGGATATCCTAACTTCGAAAAGTAATCGAAAACTATTCAGTTACTTTTGCATTTACAGGTAAACTCAAATGCATAGGCATGCATATTGCAAAACGGAGGATAAGCAAAACAACAAACAAATGACAGACAAACATGACAAAACAAAGCACAGCATACATAAAACACACAGAGAAAAGTACACACACATGCGCACGCGCACCCACGCATGCACGCACGCACCCCCCCCCCCCCCCACACACACACGCACAAAACAACACAACACACTAGACATTCAAACAAGCAAGCAACACGTTCAAAATAATTCAGGAATGTATACATAGGTTATAGTTTTTCTTCTGTTTCTACTTCGATTATCAATGAGTGGCGTTATTTTTCCGGATGGGTTCTGAAAAATATTTCCAGATTTATTGCAATAAATTTGTTCAACTTAAAAAGAGTATCTTCATTTTTCTCATTCATGAGGGACCAAAAATATTAAACAGTTTGGATACCATAAGTATATTTCTGGGATAAGTTCTTTTCTTTCCATGTTGAACTTTTGGCATTTAAACATAAAATGGTACTCATCCCCTATTTCGGTAGAGTTACAAGCGTTACAAATGCGTTCTGGGCGGTCTATATTTGTCCATCGTAGTTTTTCAATAGGCAAATAGGTAAATAATTATTACACATTCGAAAATTTATCATTTTTTGTGCTGAAAATGGCGTTAAGATATCGAGATACTTTTCATAATTATGTTCTGTTTTATATATTCGGTAGTTTACACATTTGGACGATTCAAGTATTGCACTATGCAAATGTTGAGAATACTGATCTTTTAATGACGTTTCTATTTTGTTTAAAAGTAAGGTTCTAGATCCTGCAAATTTTTGATTTTCCCAGAATTAGCTCATATCACATTCGTCAAAAATAGATTTAACAAAACTTAGCCAATTGTAGGTTCTTTAATTTTGGACAAGATCAAAATATACAAATTTATACAGTATCGGCGAAAATGTACTTGAGTTTTCGAAAAGGTTATACCAGAATCCAATAATTATTTTCTTGATGTCTATTTGGATAGGGTATCTTCCAAGATCTCCGTAAAGCATGGTATGCGGCGTGCTTCGTTTAACATGAAGAATATGTTTCATGAAGTCAGTATGTACTTTTTTTAATTAGCCCTGGGTCAGTAAATCCCCAAATCTCACAACCATAAGTTAAAACTGGTAATACAGTAGCATCAAACAGTTTTAGTTGACAATCTATAGGTAAATCAAGATTTCGAAGTTTTCTATATAAGCTAAAAAGAAACTTTCTTGCTTGTTCTGAGATGTGTTTTTTTGCACGCGCAAACAATCTGTTTTTTGAGAATAATAGTCCTAGATATTTAAAACAATCTACTACTTCTATCTGAGTTTCATCTATGCTGATAAATCTGTTTCTTCGAAAACGTTCTCCAAAAACCAAAGTAGAGCAAAGGAACCGATCGCAGTGATACTTATGTAAACTGACTTAATGAGTTCGTATAACGCAAGAACTCAACACTCCCCTATCTTAATTTCGCGATCTCTCTCCCTGTATATCTTTCTCTGTACACCTTCCTATGTATCTCTGTTCCTCTGTCTGTCAGTCAGTCTGTATGTCTGTATGTCTGTCTGTCTGTCTGTCTGTCTGTCTGTCTGTCTGTCTGTCTCTCTCTCACTGACGTGTCTATCTCACTGTCTCTGTCTTTCTTAAAAAAATTGTATCTTTTTCCTCTCTGTCTCTGTCTATCTGTATGTCTCTCATTGCCTTTGTCTAATTCTCTCTGTCGTTCTCGCTCTCTCGTTCTGTCTGTATGTCTGTCAGTCTGTCTCTTTCTCATTGTCTCGTATTGACCATCTGTAATTATCTGTCTCTTTTTGCCTCTTTGTCTCTATCTTTCTCACTATTTTTCTCTGTCTATCTGTTTGTCTGTCTGTCTGTTCTGTTGTATCTCTGTCTCTCTCATTGCCTCCTGTCTGTACTGTCTGTCTGTCTGTCTTGTCTGTCTGTCTGTATGTATGTCTGCCTGTTTGTCTGTCTGTCTGTCTGTATGTATGTATGCATGTTTGTCTGCCTGTTTGTCTGTCTGTCTGTCTGTTTGTCTGTCTGATTAGCCTCTATGTGTCTGTATGTCTCTCATTGTCTTTGTCTGAGTCTCTCTATCGTTTTCACTGTCGCTCTCTATAATTGCCTCCGTCGTTCTCTGTCTCCTTTTGTATCTTTGTCTCTATCTGACTCACTGTTTTTGTCTGTCTCTCTGTTTGCCTCGTACTATGTCTGTCTGTCCCTCTCTCACACACACTATCCTTTTTGTCTCTATGTTTCTGTCTCTTTTTGCTTCTCTGTGTATTCCTATTTCTCTGTCCCAATGGCTCTCTCTTAACCGTGTCTGTCTCTATGTCTACCTCACTATGTTTCAGTCTATGTCCCAGTCTCTGTATGTATGCTTATGTTTGTGTGTGTGTGTGTGTGTGTGTGTGTATGTGTGTGTCTTTCGCTTTCCCTCTCTCTATGTTTCTGTCTCTGTCTCTCTGTCTATGTACCTATCTTTCTTTCTCTCTTTTTCTCTATCTCTTTACCTCACTGTCTCTATATGTCTGTCTGTCTCTCATTGTCTTTGTCTGATTCTCTCTGTTGTTCTCGCTATCTCTTTCTCTCTCTCTCTCGTTCTCTCTCTCTTTCTCTTTCTCTCTATATCCACCTCTCTCTCTCTCTCTTTCTCTCTCTCTCTCGTTCTCTCTTTCTCTTTCTGTCTGTTTGTCTTTGTGCATGTCTCATATTGAATAGCTAATAATAATCTTAAGCAATGTCATGACAAAACCTGCCATATTGCACTGCTACATTGAACACACTATTGTCATCCAAGGCTCTATATCTGCGTTTTTGTACACTGCCAAATACTCACTGATTCTCAATAAGTACAGTGGAGAATCTGTTATTCTTTCCCAATAAACGCGTTTACGCTAAAACTATTATTTGCAGTGCAAACAGTTTGGAGCCAGATCAGACGCCGGGTAACCCGGCGTCTGATCAGGCTCCAAACTGTTTGCCACCAAGATAAACAAGAATTATCAGAATTGTCCAAAAGTTGTACTTTTCTACGTTTCTGTGCTTTGCGTTTGCGTACGTTTGCGTTTAAACGGGAAAGAATAACAGATTCTCCACTGTAGGAACACTGCATGTTCCTGCACATGTAAGAATTGTTTTACCGTCCAGATTTCAATTTTAAGTATTTTATGGTAGCTTCACATTACTTAAGATATTTGAATAGAGTTTTGTCAATTTATAGCACAATGTAAGAAAAATACAGCTAAATACAATGCTTTAGATGATTATGGGTGTCAAACAGTGAAGTGCCAGGACATTCGACACGTCAAAGACGCGGCGGCTGGCCGTGGTCTACACCGTTTTCAATGCAATAAGGAAGTTTTGTCAAGGTACGGTTCATATGTATATCAAAAAAAATTATATTCTGTAGGGGAAGCCGAATCTTGCGTTGAACAATTTTGACTCGATTCAATTGCTGTAACTTTGAATAGTACTTTTAATCGGTCTGAACGTTTAAGTCGATTAGTTTTCTTTTTTTATATTGAAGGGTCCAAGGTTATAAAGCGTTTGGGCTGAGTCTATGTGTGTTCTCAAGCATTTGATTGGTCAGATTTGAGCCTAGGCTCAAATCTGACCAATCAAACGCTTGAGAACGACTTTGGACTCAACTGAACAGCTTTATAACCTTGGACCCCGGGTAATGTGATTACATGTACAGGTAGAAAATGGCTGTTTTTTTACAAATGTGTCGATGTTTTATTTTAATCAGCGTATCAAACAGCTTAGAGCCTGATCAGACGCTGGATTACTCGATGTCTGATCCGGGTCCAGACTGTTTGCAAACCGCTATTGGTACATGTATGCAGCCGTTGTATTTTGTGTTCAAGGTCTGCACTGTTTCTTTATTTGCAATACATTGTAAAACAGATCTGTTATTCTTTCCCGTTTAAACGCAAACGTACGCAAACGTACGCAAACGCAAAGCACTAAAACGTAGAAAAGAACAACTTTTGGACAATTCTGATAATTCTTGTTTATCTTGGTGGCAAACAGTTTGGAGCCTGATCAGACGCCGGGTTACCCGGCGTCTGATCTGGCTCCAAACTGTTTGCACTGCAAATAATAGTTTTAGCGTAAACGCGTTTATTGGGAAAGAATAACAGATTATCCACTGTAAAAAGTAAAATTTGGTCTTGAGTTTAAATTTTAGTTTGGAAGTCCATCGAGATCTGAGAAGTCATTGTGTAAATGCAGGGAAACAGTTATGCAAATAACTTCGAAATGACTTATTTGCATTACAAACGTTCTAACCGGCAGATGCTGTTTAGGGGTAACGCATTAGATTGCCAATCCAGTGATTGTGAGCTTGATTTCTCCGTCGGACAAAGTCCCTAATACATTGTACAATGTATCAGTGCTATTCACTGAGCATGAAAAAGAACCAGTGGGCTGTATCGGAAAAAAGGAATAGGGTATCTCCCGAGTTCTTCTGTATCCGCTTTCCTCTCCGGGCTCTGTGACGTCCAATTAGCCCAAACTTGGCAAAAACGTGTGTAAATAAAAACAGCCAATAAACAGGTGCCCCACCAGTAGATGTTCTTAACTCTTTCAAACCTGAAACTTTAAATGTATAATTCTTGTTTTGACTCAAGTACGAGGTTGCTTCGAAATAATACGTGCTAAATGCAAGTGTGATACATTATTTTTAACAGCAAGTATTTGCCTACAAGATGGTACATGTATATCACACATGCATTTTGGACGTATTCTATTGAAGTTATTCATCAAGTAACATTACTTTTTGAAGCACCCTAGTATAGTCCATTTTCGACTATTTCGGATGTTTATTGCAACATATTGCAATGACAAACGGTGCACAGACCCAGATCATAGGGCTACTGAAGGAGCCTTCGGATCTGGATTTACACTGCTTGCATAACACAAGTGTATTCATCACAGGTACAATGCTAAAACTGTTATTTCCATTGCAAACAGTTAAGAGCCAGATCAGACGGCGGGAAACAGCTATACATGTATAATAAAAAACAGCTGAAATAGCGGGACCTTTAAACAGATATTTGTTGCTAGTGAATGTGTGATACGGGAAAAAATTGGTCTTTACAATTCCTTTAATTTATTCGGGGAGTTTTAAGCGAGAAAAATAAACAAGCACGGCTTTTGGTAAAAACGAGGGATCCTATACCCTCGATTGACGGTCTGTTCCTGTCGGTAACCCGTCTAAAGCTCCTTTCCGACTGGGCACAGACCAACCTCGGCTATAGAATTCCCCGTATTTACCAAAAGCCGTGATTGATTCTATTAGCATTGCATGTCTTAATTTCGTGCAATTCATTCACCCGACATTCAACGAACACTTCTAGTTTCCAATAGAGTCTGGTCCAAGTTTTACACATTTAGGTGTGGTCTTACCAAGTTTTGCAAAGTTATAATCAGTACAGTCCCAGATCAAAGGGTTCCTGCATGATCCCTATGGTCTTTGTCTATACTGTTTGCATGCGAGACGGATGCATTCTTAATCCTTTACCCAATAGCCTGTTTCTAGTTTTGAAGACATGTAACCAATAAAAGCAGGTTGAAAGTAAAGCAGAATGCGCCTTAAGGCGCATTCTGCTTTACTTTCAACCTGTTTTAAGATATCATCTGCTAGAATGTAGAAAATATTTCTGATGATACATGTTCATGAATGTCTTTTCTTCAAAATCAAGGGCGTAAAAATGTATATTAATGGTGTAATGGGTTAAAATAAAGAAGGGTTGGAAACGGGACCAACATTTTTGTCCGGTTTAGAGAGAATTCCGGTATTTAGAGGTTCCGGTTTAGAGAGAATTCCGGTATTTAGAGGTTCCGGTTTAGAGAGAATTCCGGTATTTAGAGGTTCCGGTTTAGAGAGAATTCCGGTATTTAGAGGTTCCGGTTTAGAGGGCTTTCACTGTATACTGTTTGTAAATGGCTGGTGTATTTTACTCGTCAAAAGAGTTGATTTATTAACCCTTTACCTCATAGCCTGTTTATAGTTTTGAAGACAGCTGACCACTTAAAGCAGGTTGAAAGTAACATTCTGCTTTACTTTCAGCCTGCTTTAAGCGTAAATCTGCAAGGCTATATACATATTTGTAATGGTAATTGTTCATGAGGGTATAAACTGGAACTATTTTCTTCAGCGGAGGAATAAATTAAATACGCTAAAAGTCGCTTCTATGGGGGAAAGGGTTAAACCAAATCGACGAATATACCGAATCATTAACAAACGGTATACCTTTGAAGTGTACACTTGTCCTATGAAAACAGTGTAGATTCTGACCATAGGGCTCCTGCATGAGCTCTGTTATCAGGATATGCACTGCTTGTCATTTGGCAATATATTTCTTAACTCAATCTTTAATAGTCTGAACTATTTACCCTTTAGCCTGTTTCTAGTTTTGAAAATAGGTGAGTACTTAAAGCAGGTTGAAAGTAAAGCTGAATGCGCCCTAAGGCGCATTCTGCTTTACTTTCAGCCTGCTTTAAGTTACCACCTGCTAGAATTAAGAAAATATTCAGTCTGCTACATATTCATGACTGTATTGATTGGAATTATTTTCTTCCGCGGAGGATTAAACGGAATGCTCTAAAAGGCGCTTCTATAAGGTAAAGGGTTAAGGTTGATGACTCCTAATGTGATCGACGAAAATCGGGACTCTACTTGCAGCGATCGACCATTCTCGTCAATCTACGACCCGTTCCTAACTATGCTTAGCGTGTTTAGGAAACGGTTGACAGTTGACATGAATGACCGGTCGCTGAACGTAGATTAGCATGGCTCGCACAGGATGTGCATTTGACGAGGATGGCCGATCGCTGCTCGTGGAGTTTCCGATATTGACCGACATCAGCCGATCTCAATATGAGTCCTCAGCCTTAAATGTACTAGATGTAAATTAAACACAAACGAAACGCAAACGCATTGCAATAAAATGTATAAAATTACACTTTTTTAACATTTCTCCTGATATATTTTTATCTGGATGGCAAACAATTTGGAGCCTGATCTGACGCCGGGTTACCCGGCGTCTGATCCGGCTCCAAACTGCTTGTAATGGAAATAATAATTTTAGCGTAAACGCGTTTATTGGGAAAGAATAACGTTTTCTCCACTTTAAGAGAAACGACAACCTTTTGACAATATTGATTTTTTTTAATCTGAGTGGCAAACAGTTTGGCTTCACACTGTTTGCAATGGAAATACAGTGGTAAATACGCTATTCCTACCCATTTACGCGTTAATATATGCGTAAGAAACGCATAGTGAACGGTTAACGAACGGTTAACGAACTGTTAATGCCTAACGATCTTAACCCGTTTAAACGCGTTAATAAACGATTATACCAGAGATGCTGCGATTGGTGCTTCAGGTATCCGTTTCACGCGGAGATTTCGGATCTTATCGACAGGCACTGACCACCGCATGTAACCAATCTATTTATGTAACCCGCCTATATATGCCACTCAGATATCGGGGGATTAACAGTGTATTGCCAATTAAAGATAGCAATGTTATCGGCGATACCACCTAATGTTCTGTAATACACATGTCATAAAGTGGATGTATAAACCGCTGAAGCTAAGGGGTCCGTCGGCTAAGTGATGACCCTTTTATCCGGACTCTTTTAAACGCGTAAATAAACGCGTAAAGAAACGGCTAGGAAAGGCGTTTAACGAAACGGATAATAAACGCATAGTGAACGGTTAACGAACGCGTAGAGTGGGTAGGAATAGCGTATTTACCACTGAAACTGTTATAGCGAAAATGCGTTTACTGGGAAAGAAAAACGTCTGCTCCACTGTTAAACAGAAAAGAATTAATGATTTCTTTATGTATCCGATAACCTTCCAAAAAGCATTACAATCATTACATCATTTATCAGGGCTGCCATAAGATGACATGAAAAATCCTAAGATTTCCAAATTTGCATTTTTCAAGTGCGATTTTACGAATCGTACCTGTAAGCCATAGCCTTTTTCTTGTTATGTTGACATGTGACTACTTAAAGCATTAGGGCGCATTCTGCTTTACTTTCAGCCTGCTTTAAGCTTCCATGTACTGGGAAAAAATCCGGAGATTTAGGAAAAATCCGGAGAAATGGCAGCCCTGCAGTTATATAACTCTGACCTAGCACGACGTGGTGACATATTTATTACGTTACAACGAATTGCGGGAAGCATGTACGGACATCACCGATGATTACCGTGATTTGACGAGCTGTTACGAGGACATGACAGGCGTGTGTACAAGTACACTTTTCTCGCCTGTCTTTGACAATGATGAGCTGAAGGTGTCATAGTTGGGGCATTTTTATTTACATTAACTCTTTCACCCTCAATGACGCCAAAATACGCCTGCTCAAACAGTTTGGATTCTGATCAGACGCCGCGTAACGCGGGGTCTGATCAGGATCCAAACTGTTTGACTCTCGTATCGAAGGTTTATAGTCATACTGCCTTAAACTTAACTTTGAAACGATATTGCAGACAACAAAATTGAAGCAGACGACACTGAAACGGTGATAGGGTAAAAATCTCACGAACAATTTGGTAGTGAAAGAGTTGAGTAACGGTGTTATTGCATATAGGATCTGTCATGAGTCGATGTTTAAGACAAGCTGATCTCAAACGAGTCTAGAATTGATATGTTATTAAGCGAGCCTTGGCGAGCTTAATAACTTTTCTATTCTAGACGAGTTTGAGATCAACTTGTCTTAAACATCGACGAGTGACAGATTCTTTTTCTCACATGATTACCAACTATTTAAGCTATTTTTGTTTAGCAGTATGCATTTTTTTGGAAACCCCGTGATGTCCAAACGCCGTTATAAATAGTGACGTTATAGTGACGCCATCAAAGTGATCAGATTACACATGTTGGAGATAAGGATATTCGTCATCGTTGTTTGCTGTAGAAAACAGGGATAGTTATGTGAGAAAAGCCGGTATACCGTGGTCAAGTGGTAATGCTTAGGACCGCCAATCAAGGGGTGTGAGTTCGACTCTCCCCCTGGACCTTTTGCACCAGCATAAAAGCTTTTAGCATAAATGCGATCAGATCTAGCTATAACTTGAAGTTAAACGTGTTCTGTGCAAACTGTGTAAGTATTTTTCAGTGGGCTCCTAAAGGAGTCTTCTGACCAGGGTCTTCTTCTGTTTGTAACTTTGCAATATATAAATGAAAACAAACCTAAACCATACTTAACCCTTTCACTCTCAATGACGCTTAAATGCGCATTTGCAAACAGTTTGGATCCTGATCAGACGCCACGTAACGCGGCGTCTGATCAGTATTCAAACTATTTGACACTCGTACAAATGTATCGATAGTTATTAAGTCATACAACATTAAATCTAACTTTGAAACGTGTCTTGCAGACGACAATACTGAATAAGACGACAATGGAGCGGTGAAGGGGTACACATCTCCCGAATAATTTGATCATGAAAGGGTTTATGGGCTAAATTTAATAGGATACTGGAATTTCAAGTTAAAAGTGTCAGACCTAAATAGAGATAGCATTAATATTAAAAATTAAAATCCAGATGTTTTGAATATAATATAAAGTAGAACAGTTGCCCCTCCGAACCAAAAGCTCAATTTCTATTCAAATCTTTTCATAACTTAGAACAATTTTTCATACATTTTCGACCTGTCACCTGTTTTTCATACAATCATTACTCCGTCTTTTTGTGGTCGTAATACAGGGGTTTTACATGTACATGTGCAAAGACGAGTATGTTTCAAAGAAGACCTGAGCGGGAGTCACAGGCTTAGGCCTTTATCATCACGGTATCACGGTATCGGTAAAGAAGTAAACAAAAGTGGCGCAACTTTTTTCTTCTTCAGAATTTTATTGACTATAGTTGACATACATTAGGACAAACGGCAGAAAAAAACAGACACATAAAAAAACAGACATACAGACTTATATAACAAGTGATATACAGACACTTGAACAAACAGACATATTGACATACAAACAAACAAAAGAGAAACTGACATGTACAGTCGAAAACTCGATACTTCGAACACGCTTTAATTGAACTCACTCATATTTTATAAGTTGCATTTTGATAACTCGACCTCGCTTCAATCGAACAACCCTTAATTCAAAGTTATACGGTCATAACAGTTATAAGCCATGTTTTAACTTTGAAATAGGAGTTAGTTCGACTTCAGCGATTTCAAATTATCGATTTTCGACTTTACATATATAAACAGACACATACATGTACAGGCAGATATCTATGATAAAATAAAATCACGACCCAGCGCTTATAAAGCGTTTGTGATGAGTCTTAGTTCGTTATCAAGCATTTGATTGGTCAGATTTGAGCCTAGGCTCAAATCTGACCAGTCAAATGCTTTAGAACGATTTCAGACTCAACTCAAACGCTTTATAAGCATGGATCACGGCGTGCCATGGCGCTGTAAACTCTTATCGTGCTAGGCGCGATCTGGCAAACATGTGCAAACAGTTTGGATCTAGATCAGACGCCGCTGATCTGGATCCAAGCTGTTTGACAATCATTTTCAATTATTCTTCAGTTTAAAAAAGCATACACACTAGACGATATATTTGAAGCAGACGACAATTCAGAATGGTAAGGGTTAAAATGATATGTTTATGTATTGGTGTTTCTGCTGATCTTGGCAACTGACAAAATAACAGAGAAAAATAATGTGTTAGTTGTATGGGCGGTATTTTAACAGAAAACAAAGCACATGTAAACACTGATCAGACGGCTATAGGCCGATTTTATTGACCTGGCAGGGCGGAGTTTCAATGAGGACCATTGCATTTCAAATTTAGGGGCGGAACCCCGTTCGTTTTATTATCGGAATTTACCGTTGTCGCCTGCCGTTTTTTCTCAACGTTACATGTCGGTGGACATTTTGACCGAATGAATATAATGGCTAGTGAAAAGCAGCTTGAATCCAGATCAGACGCCGCGTTATTATTTATAACCACTCCCTCCGAAAAACAGACGCAATCTTTGTCTCCCATTTGGGTGTTGTTGTAGAGAGGGAGCACTGTATAAACCCTTTTCACGTTGATATGGCTGCGCGAATCTGCATTTGCCTTATCGGACAATAACGATATAATTCGGAATTATGCCTATCACCCCTAACATCAAAAGTAAATTAGTTTATCTTTGCTAAATGTTAGCTCCGCCCTGCCAGGTGAAAATAATCGTCATTTACTTCGGTATTTTGGGGGAAATAATAAACATCCGTTAACTAAAAGTATAATGCCCAAACATCCTAGTGAAGAAACAATGAAATATTGTTATGACGTCATTTGTGACGTCATACAGTAAATAGTTGAAATGAAACCAAACGCAGACATCGGTCACGTTTGACAGTTCTTCAGATTTCGTTCTGAGTGGCAACAGTTTGGAGTCTGGTCGGACGTCTCGTTGTCCGGTGCCTGATCTGGCTCTAAACTGTTTTCAATGAACATAAGGCTCGAAGCATAAACGCATTAACTAGATTGGAAATGAGTAACGGGTTCTTCACTGTAGGTAAAACACATTTGTAGAGTATAATTGTATATTACCATATACAGTTGAAACTCGATGCTTCAAAATCGTTTAAATCGATCGTACCAGTATTTCATAAGTTGAATGTCGATAATTCGATCTCACTGAAGTCAGACGTAACCGTATTTCAAAGTTTGAAAATATAACTTTGAAATACTGGTATGTTCGAACTAACGCGAGTTCGAAGTATCGAGTTCGACTGTACATTGTAAGTTTAGTAAAAGAGAAGGAATACATTAATATAAGTTAAACATTGTCAGTGTTCCATGAGCTTTCTTTTCAGTCAGTATCTCAAAGAATCGTCTTCGTCACTTTCCGTGGCTTTCTGGAGTTTTCGGAAGTTGTCGGAAAGGTCACGTGGTCTCACTTCGTCATTTTTCGGCATTAGGTCTACACGAATGCGGTTAGACTTGTTTGCTAATTGGAAATATCCACCCAGCTGTGACTTGGGGATGGAGAAACAGCCAAGATTCAAGTGAACTTTGAACGTATGTATCTGAAACAGTTTAGAAGACGTTTTTCTGACGTCATAAGTGACGTCATGCAGCAGAGAAGACGTTATTTCCCCGTTTACGCTCTAGCAAAACGCAACTAGATCTACATTGAAATCAATTTGTAGAGAATGATAACTTATTTACAATTCTCAGGAATGTTCGTTGTAATCTGAATAGCAAAAAATAGCTACCCGGCATCTGGTGCCCGTTTCATAAAACTTCTTACGACAAACGTTGTCGTAAGTCAAAACTTTAAAATACATTTAATCTCTGATTTCTCTATCGAATCCTGTCTTGTGACACCTTTTTGGAATCGTCTTTTCAAGACGATTCCAAAAAGATGTCACAAGACAGGATTAGATGGAGAAATAAATACTTATTGAAAGTTTTATAATCTGACTTACGACAACATTTGTCGTAAGATGTTTTATGAAACGGGCACCAGACCTGTCTCCCAAGTGTTTGCAATGGAAATGATAGATTTATCATAAACAACTAATTGGGAAAGAATAACGCCTAAGGTGCACCCTGCTTTACTTTTAACCCTTAGCCCGCCAAATAAATTGTCGTCTGCTATATTTCTCGTCTGCTTCAAGTTTCAAAGTGCTTCAAAGTTGCTCAAAATTGCTGAAAATGTTGTCCGAGTGTCAAACAGCTTGGATCCGGATGAGACGCCGAGTTACTCGGCGTCTCATCCGGATCCAAGCTGTTTGCATATGGAGCTATAGTCGTGCGTGGCAGGCTAAGGGTTAATCTGTTTTGTGTCGCCATCCGTCTTCAAAGCGAAGTAACTGGCTGTTGGATAAAGTAATAATAAAATATAAATATACCAAGTTTTAGTCTACTTTCAGTCCGTATGACCGCTCAGCCGGCTGTATATTTACTCCCCTGATCATTGAGCCTTCTTGCCTACAATATTGAGTACTGCTAACATATGGCGCGTAGGCAGCCGCAGTAGCGGCACAGACCCTTCACATGTACCCATTTTAACTCCTGGGTAGAGAGGTGCAATTTCCGGTACATAACTTGCTCAAGAACATTCCTGTACATCATCGGGGATTGGGAAAAATCCCCTAGTCAGGCCGCTGGTCCGGCGGGGGATCAAACTCACGAGTAGTCCAACGTGTTACCACTGGACTACTACCGTTAATACCATAGTGACTGTCTATGTGTGTGTCTGTTCGTGTTGACTTACCTTGATATCAATGCTTCCGGTAAGCTTTGCGCATGCGTGGAGTCTTGACAAGTCGATATCGTATATTTCCAGACAAATTTTGCCTAACTTTCCCAGGCCAGGAATCTCGAAGCATTTGTCGAACAAGTGTTTCACTAAAACAATAAACCAGTAAAATACAGTGTTACAAACAAATGTTTCACTGAAACAATAAACCAATCAAATACAGTGTTACAAGTTTCACTGAAACAATAAACCAATCAAATACAGTGTTACAAACGTGTTCAGTAAAAGAAAACGTCACAAAAGTTGCTTGTCAAATGAACAAATATTGTATATTGAGTCACACATTATCCAATTAAATGTTGTGTTACAAAAGTGTCCATTCTTACAAAACAGAACCGAACAGACAACACATGAATATATTTTATTGGATTGTTCTTAGTACATCATCATATAATACTATATATAATACAACTTATAGAATATTTATACCATATGAAACGATAATAATCAATGAAATATCAGGTTATATTCTGTATAGCCATGTAAACAGAGAATGACTTAAGTGTTATGAGTCAAGCTGAAACGAAAGATAATCCAGCCTTAAGATATACATGTATTCAGTATTTCGATTCATTGTTATATATAGGATCTGTCTAAAACGAGTCTAGAATTGAAATGTTATTAAGCGAGCCTTGGCGAGCTTAATAACTTTTCTATTCTAGAGGAGTTTGAGATCAACTTGTCTTAAACATCGACGAGTGACAGATTCTTTTTCTCACATTACCAACTATTTAAGCTATTTTTAAAGCAATATGCATTTTTTTGGGACCCCGGTGACGTCAAAACGCCGTTATAAATAGTGACGTTTTAGTGACGTCATCAAAGTGATCTTACACATGTTGGAGATAAGGATATTCGTCATTGTTATTCGCTATAGAAAACAGGGGTAGTTATGTGAGAAAACCATTTCTCTGGAACATTTCTAAAGATTTTAACAAACTGGGGTTTATATTGTAGTACAGTCGAACCCCTCTAAACCGGACATGTGTGGGGGACAACATAAATGTCGGGTTTATAGGGGTTTCCAGTTTAGAGGGGTTTTAACCAATTGCCGCCTAGCTTGTTTATAGTATGGGAGATTGCTGACCACTTAAAGCAGATTGAAAGTAAAGCAGAATGCGCCTTAGCGCATTCTGCTTTACTTTCAACATGCTTTAAGCTATCATCTATTAGAATATATTTTATTTAGTGTAGGAATAAATCAAAGGCGTAAACAGGCCTGGTGTATTTGGTCAGATTAAAGAAGGGTTGGAAACGGGACCAACAATTTTGTTCGGTTTAGAGAGAATTCCGGTATTTAGAGGTTCCGGTTTAGAGAGAACCCTGGTATTTAGAGGTTCCGGTTTAGAGATAATTCCGGTATTTAGAGGTTCCGGTTTAGAGAGAATGCCGGTATTTTGAAGTTCCTGTTTATAGAGAACTCCGGTATTTTAGAGGTTCCGGTATTCAGAGGTTCCGGTTTAGAGAGAATTCCGGTATTTAGAGGTTCCGGTTTAGAGGGGTTTCACTGTACTGGGTTTTATATGGTAGTAGTTCTTAACTCCGGCTGCCGGATGATATGACACTTATATGTGCAAATAGTTTGGATCCAGATCAGACGTCGCGTAACGCCACATCTGATCAGGATCCAAGCTGTTTTACACGCATATCAATGTTTCCCATGTAAAACACACTATATTACCAATTTTGAAAATAAAAACAGACAAAAAATACAATAATCGACAGTATACCATAACAGCGATTGTGTTAGACGTGTATTTCATTTAACGTAATAACAGCGATTTGTTAGACGGGTATTTCCGTCATAACGGCAGCGAAACGTTAAAATACATTTCTTTCTGAAGCCTTTAAACCACGGGCATCTAATTATAAAATGACATTCGTCTTCTACAGAATATATAACTAAGCAACAGTTATCCCAAAATTGTCCCATATAATATAATGTTCTAAAAATACGGTATTTTGTTTCCGTAACGTGAAATAAATGGCTTTACTTCACTTTATTACGTAACAAATAATATCAAATTAAAAGACAAACCATTTATTTGTTTTTGAAATTTTTCTTCTGAACTGGAATAAATACCTTTCCAAACTGTATGACATCATAACTGACGTAATATCAAAAATGACATTTTTCTCAAGTTAATAGAATCTGAAATAGTTCGAGTAAGACTCACGTTCCACTTCTTTCTTGTACAACACATGTTTGTTCAAAGTGAACTCGAGGGAAATATGATGACTTTCTGGATTGTACCTCAGCTCCATGCAGGCTGAAGCAGAAAAACTTTGTCATAACAAATACCCTTCTTCATGGTGCATTGGAAAACACGTTATCCCCCCCCCCCCACCCCCAGCAACAACAAGAGCACCGCAGTGCGGCAAAATACGCTGTCATGGCCGGCGGGTGTCAAAGTCGTCCGGACTCAGGCCGACTGGAAAAAGTCGCCCGGAGTGTTACAATTTGGTTACAATAGACAAAATGTAAGTAAAATTATTATCAGGAAACAATATATTGTTAAACAATTGTGTGAAGGGGCATAACTCTGAAAATACGGAGTCAAACCAAAAACCCGTAATATATTAAGTCACTCCATTCATTGTATCACCATATCAAATTTGAAATCAATTGAATAAAAAATAAAAAGTTCTGTTTTTTTTTTTTAATGCCCAGTTTTGACAATAAAGGGACACAACTCTGCTAAAAATAGCCACCAACGTCTGAAACGCAAACTCGGCCGAACTATTGTGGTATGGAATATGTGTAGGAAGTCTAATCAAAATCGGTCAATAAATGAAGGTGAGAGAGCGCTAAGAAGAAAAGTTAACGGACGAAGTGTGGCTTATTTTAAATTTTAAGTATGTAAAGGGGCATAACTCATAGAAAAATAAATTAACAGGAACAAAAATTCACAGGTGCTTTCCCTTCATGATGAGAAAGATAAATATGAAATTGGGTTACAATAGACAAAATGTAAGTAAAATTATAATCAGGAAACAATTTATTGTTAAAAAAAATTGTGTGAAGGGGCATACATGTAACTCAGAAAATACGGAGTCAAACCAAAAACCCGTAATATGTTATGGAACTTTATTCATTGTATCACCATATCAAATTTGAAATCAATTGAATAAAAAAAAAAGTTCTGCTTTTTTAAAAAATGCCCATTTTTGACAATAAAGGGACACAACTCTGCTAAAAATAGCCGCCAACGTCTGAAACGCGAACTCGTCCGAACTATTGTGGTATGGAATATTTGTAGGAAGTTTAATCAAAATCGGTAAATAAATTAAGGTGAGAGAGCGCTAACAAGAAAAGTTAACGGACGGACAGCGCTGGGTATACCATAATACGTCCGTCGATGACGGGCGTATAAAAACAACAAAAAATAAAAATAAACAAAACGAACAAAACAAAACAAAACAAAAACAAACAAAAATCCGACAAACCTGTTTGGACACTAAGTTTTTACCTTTTTGTGTGTGTTTTGTGTGTGTGTGTGTTTGTCGGATTTTTGTTTGTATTTGTTTTGTTTTGTTTGCCAAACACACATTGATGGTCTTTGTTGTTGTTGTTTTTAAATTATTTTGACTACCTTTGATTGTTTGCGATCCGTGATGTTTAAACAGTAACGACAAAGTTTTTCTTCACTGTATTTTAAATTCTTCGAATTTTGAATCTTTGAAAATTGAAGTTCTTTATTAGATCTATAAGCTCCCTTAACCCTTTCCCTTATAGAAGCGACTTTTAGCACATTCATTTTATTCATCCGCTGAAGAAAATAGTTCCAAATTATACCATAATGAATATGTGTCATATTTAATACTTTCCTTATTCTAGCAGTTAATAGCTTAAAGCAGGCTGAAAGTAAAGCAGAATGCGCCATATGGCGCATTCTGCTTTACTTTCAACCTGCTTTAAGTAGTCACTTATTTTCAAAACTAGAAACAGGTTATCTGGTAATGGGTTAAAATGTGCGACCAGCAGAGGATTTTTAAAAGATAAATTTTTAATGAATTTGTCACCTTTTTTTGTATGATTTCTCTTAAAACAGTAAATTATAAATAAAATTCAAAAATGTTTACAAACAAATTTATCAACCCTTACACTGCCTTAGCTATAGTATAATGGTTATTCTAACACAACTCGCACACGCCCCGATATAAACAAAGAAGGGCACAACTGTGTTTGAATTCACAATAAAACACGCACGCACTGTAACGCCTAAAATGTGACGTTACTAACGTAATATGTCTTCGAAAATGCGTACGCCAAGAAATGAAGCACCGTTGCGTCGGTACAAATTGTGGTAACACTGAAGAGTTATAATCAAAATAATAAATTAATACCGGTGTTTTATCGTGCAATAGAACACGGATAGTCGTTGAGATGCTTGTAATTAAACCACTCGGCCAAATTCCAATTTTCGTAAATAAGAACAGTCTAAAATTTGAAGCAGAAAATATCCGAAAAATGTCTGTGCTAAGCGGGTTATATAACGACACGTTTAGGTTTCTTCTAAATAACAAATACAAAAAATAATAATGTGAAAAACTATTGCACACGATGATAACAGAGCAGACAATATTACGTTAGGATAAGGGTAAATGTGATATGTCCAGTAAATCGGACGTTATTATGACGTCATTAGTTATGGCATGCAGAAAAAAGACATTGCCCCCAATAAACGCGTTTACGCAAAAACTACCTTTTCCATTGCAATAGTTTGGAGCCTGGCCAGACGCCGAGTGACCCGATGTCTGGTAGGGCTCTAAACTGTGTACAACTCAGATTAAAATAAATCGTAAGAAATGTCAACACGTTGTTATTTTCAATCTGCATTGCGTTAGCGTTTAGTGTGTTTGAAATAGGAAAGAATAACGCCTTCTCCCATGTATGACGTCACAAAAGACGTCAGAATAACGTTTTCTCCACTGTTCGTGCACATGTATACCTTCAAGCTTGAAAGTCCTGATGAACTTGAACTTGTGAGTGATGCAGCACTTGCAGTCATCCTTGGAACAGGTACAATGGATCTTAGGAACATGATGATGCTTCTTCTTATGCCAAAATCCTGAAACAATGACGTAAAATGTGGAAAATTTGTGTCAAGTACATGTACCCGAAAGCAGTTTATAATTGTTATACATTTGAGATATCTATAAATGACGTAATTTGGGACGGCTTGCACATATAATGGGGAAAAGCTGAAACTACACAACTGTTATACCGTGGGGATGACGTTATTTGCTCTTTAAATGACGTAATTTTGGGACGTCGTGTAATGGGAAAAGCTAAAAGAAGTATACTATCGTTATACAGTTGGGTGACATTATTTCCTGTAAAATGACGTAATTTTGGGGACGTCATGTAATGAGAAAAGCTAAAAGAAGTACACCATCATTATACAGTTGGGTTACATTATTTCCTGTAAAATGACGTAACTTGTGACGTCATATAATGGTAAACATGGAATCAAAAGCTGAAAGAAGTAGGCTAATGATGTTTATGCAGTGGTGTTTTTTTCTGTAAATGACGTCATTTGTGTGGTACATGTAGAATGTGAAACAGAATTTACAAAGAGGTGCCAAAACCTAACACATCTACCTTGTCCTTATGCAGTTTGCTTATATCTATAAATTACGTAACTTGTTGTGGCGTCATAAAATGGAGTGAATGTGCCAAAAAAACTAAAACAGTGTCTTCTCTATTGTACGACTTTCCTTAACCCTTTCCCTTATAGAAGCGACTTTTAGCACATGCATTTTATTCATCCGCTGAAGAAAATAGTTCCAAATTATACCATAATGAATATGTGTCATATTTAATACTTTCCTTATTCTAGCAGGTAAAAGCTTAAAGAAGGCTGAAAGTAAAACAGAATGCGCCATATGGCGCATTCTGCTTTACTTTCAACCTGCTTTAAGTAGTCACCTATTTTTTAAATAGAAACAGGCTATCTGGTAATGGGTTAAACCTTTACACGTTAATTCGTTTTATAACATAAAATACAGTGATCACTTAAAGCAGGTTGAAAGTAAGGCACATTCTGCTTTATTTTCAGCCTGCTTTAAACTACCATTTTCTAGGCTATGTAAAACATGTGTTACGGTAATTGTTCATGAGGGTATAAGCTGGAACTAATTTCGTCAGCGGATGAATAAAATACATGTGCTAAAAGTCGCTTCTATTAGGGAAATGGTTAACTCGTTTGTGGTTACGAGAATAGAGTGTTGGTAATAGGTGTACATGTGCATTGGACACCAAGGGCCTGTTTCATAAAACTTCGTACGACAAATGTTGTCATAAGTCAGATTATAAAAGTCTCAATTATTAATTATATCTCCATCTTATCCTATCTTGTGACATCTTTTTGGAATCGTCTTGAAAAGACGATTCCAAAGAGATGCCACAAGACAGGATTAGATAGAGAAATAATAATTAAATGTATTTCAAAGTTTTGACTTAGGACTGTTTTTGTCGTACGAAGTTTTATGAAACGGGCCCGTGTTCTATAAAAGCAGCGAATGGCGAGATCAGCGAACTCCTACGCCTTTCAAGTACATTATAAAACTAAAAAGTAACCCTACATAGTCTTAGATGGGCTACATTTAATGGGGTTGTCCACTTGAAGACCCGGGTTGAATGAGTTTAGAATACAACAAATTACGTGGATGGTTTTGAAAAGTCGGTATGCTTGTCCTGTGCAAACAACGTAAACTGATATCACGGGCTTACTATTGCGACTACTATCCCTATCGCGATGTTTATCGATACATCAAGGCTGCCATTTCTCCGGATTTTTCCTAAATCTTCGGATTTGTTTCTAGTACATGGTAGCTTAAAGCAGGCTGAAAGTGTAAATCTAATTAGTTTTAACCAATAACCCCGTAAATACGCCTTTTTGCGCCTTTAATTTATTCTGCTACTAAGGAAAACAGTTCCACTTTATACAGTCATACATGTGCATCAAAATACAGTGAAACCCCTCTAAACCGGAACCTCTAAATACCGGAATTGTCTCTAAACCGGACAAAAACTTTGGTCTCGTTTCCATCCCTTTTTAATTTTAACCAGTTACACCATAAATATACCTTTTTACGTCTTTGGTTTTATTCTTACACTGAAGAAAGCAGTTCGTACATTCTTGCAGATGATAGCTTAAAGCAGGTTGAAAGTAAAGCAGAATATGCCTTAAGGCACATTCTGCTTTACTTTCAACCTGCTTTAAGTGGACAGCTGTCTTCCATACTAGAAATAAGTCAGAAACCCTCTACACCGGAAACCCCTCTAAACCGGACATTTTTTTTGTCCCCACACATGTCCGGTTTAGAGGGGTTACACTGTATATACTAGTATTTCAATGACAGAATGCTCCCTAAAGCGCATTCTGCTTTGCTCTCAACCTGTTTTAAGTAGTTGCTTGTTTTCAAATTTAGGAAAGGGCTTTGGGGCAATGGGTTAAATGGGCTACACAGAATTGAAAATTGAGTTGTTCATTTAAAGAGTCTCAATGAGTTTAGAATAAAACAATCTGCGTCTATTGTCTTACAGTGGAGAAAACGTTATTCTTTCCCGTTTAAACGAAACGAAACGCAAACGCGTCGCAGTAAAATGTAGGAAATTGCAACTTTTGGACATTCTCACGATTTATTGTAAGCTGAGTGGGAAACAGTTTGGAGCCTGATCAGACGCCGGGTTACCCGGCGTCTGGTCTGGCTCCAAACTGTTTGCAATGGAAATAATAATTTTAGCGTAAACGCGTTTATTGCGAAAGAATAACGTTTTCTCCACTGTAATAAGTCGCCTACCATATTTCTTCTCCGGTTGCATGCCAATACGTTTTAACAGGTAAGTAACGTCGACGTCATCATCAAGGTCACCGGGTAGGTCTATGACGTCATCTTCTGTCGAATCGTCCACGGCCCAATCACTTGTTGTTTTGATTTCTGCAATTAAAAGTTTAAAAGTTCAAGGTGTCTTGAACAGTGTGGGTCCTGATCCTTAATCGTCATTGAGAATGAAGGGGTTAACTCTTTCGTCCCTGAAGCTTTAAATGGACAATTCCAGTTTCCATTTTAGTCTAGTCCATTTCTGACCTTTAAGGATTGTTTTTTGTCAATGTTTGGCCTTATGACAAACAGTGAATACCCTGATCAGAGGGCTCCTTTCGGAGCCCTCTGATCTGGGTCTTCATTGTTTGCACAGGACAAGTGTACTATTCACATGTACACTGTTTGAAAAGGACGCCTATATGCGGGACTAGGGTTCAAAGGGTTAAAGGGTTAACTCTTTCACTGCCATTGGGGCCAAAAGGCGACTTTGCAAAAAGTTTGGATCCACAGTTTGGATCCAGATCAGACGCCGCGTCAGGATCGAAACTTTTTATTACTCATTTAAATATTTCTTCAGTCTAAAAAGCCTAAAATGATTAGTAAAATCTGACTTGAAAACAAAATCCAGACGACACTATCAATGCAGACGATTTTTAAGCGATAAGAGGATAGAAGCAGGCGATACAACTTGGTACAGTAGAGAATCGGTTATTCTGACGTCATAAGTGACGTCATACAGTGGAGAATGTGTTATTCTTTCCCAATAAACGCGTTAACAGTGGAGAAAATACACATTACCAGTTGACAGTGCGATACAGAGTGATGTATTTAGCTCGAGACGTTTTTGGCGGAAATAGCCGATCTTACGAGCGCCTTGGCGCGAGTCTGATCGGTTGTTTCCGCCAAAAACGTCGAGAGCTAAATGCAACACTCTGTAGCACACTGCCAACTGGTGATGTGTTTATTATATGCATTGAATACAAACCAGAAACAATTAAATAGTTGTTTAAATCATTTTATAGCCAAAATGTATTAGCTATTTGAAGCAGAACACGATTTTTTTTGTTTGCCACAATGAATAACGCGGCACTTGTACACGTACGTAAATGACGTCACGTTAAATCGAAAGCGAGGTCAGAGTAAAATACAAAGTGGCTATACAAGGTGGCTGATACAGACTCTTGTATTTTACTGTGCAAATACACGCGGAAACGCTCGATATCATACAAAGGCATATAATAAACGTTATTCTCTCCCGTTTAAACGCAAACGAAACGCAAACGCAAAACACTAAAATGTAGAAAAGGACAACTTTTTGACCATTCTGACTATCTATTTTAATCTGAGTGGCAAACAGTTTGGAGCCTGATCAGACGCCGGGTTACCCGGCGTCTGATCTGGCTCCAAACTGTTTGCAATGGAAATAATAGTTTTCGCGTAAACGCGTTTATTGGGAAAGAATAACGTTTTCTCCACTGTAGTGAAAGAGCTAAACGGGGGAGAAATAATGTCTTCAAAACTACACAAATATACACAAAAGCTACAGTGAAGAAGACATTCTCTCCCGTTTAAACGCAAACGTAATGCATTAGCATTTAGAAAATAACAAATTGTTGACATTTCACATGATTTATTTTACTATGAGTGGCAAACAGTTTGTATAGTGACCAGACACAGGGATACATGTACCCATCGTCTGATCATGCTGCTTTCAATGGAAATAATATTTTTAGAGTAAACGCGTTTATTGGGAAAGAATATCGTCTTCTCCACTGTATGACGTCACTAATGACGTCATAATACCGTCTTCACTACTGTATACCTACCTTCGCCATATTCGGACATAAATTCATACAGTTCTCTGTTGGTCAAACACGTGACCTTGGACAAGCCAATGGTGAACACGCCGAGAAGAACTAAGCAAAATCCGAACTTCATAGTGCGAGCAGCTGCTTCAGAAATGATGCCCGGGTTTTAGCCCGGACCCTCTTTTATACGGCATCCGTATCGGTACGATCACGGATTTGAAACGTATCCGTCTGTGGCTATACAGGGCTGCCATTTCTCCGGATTTTTCAGAAATCTTCGGAATATTATCCTAGCAGATGTTAACTTAAAGCAGGCTGAAAGTAAAGCTGAATGCGCATTCTGCTTTACTTTCAACATGCTTTAAGTGGCCACGTGTCTAGACACTGACCATGGTAGGCCTACTATTCGTAAAATCGCATTTAAAAATAGAAAATATTGGAAATCATTATAATCTTGTGGGAGCCCTGTTGCTACAATGGAGAAGACGTTATTCTTTCCCGTCTAAACGCAAACACATTGCAATACAATGTAACAAATTACATTTTTGTTGTTTATCACGATATATTTATGTAAATGGCAAACAGTTTAACCCTTTACCCCATAGCCTGTTTCTAGTTTTGAAAATACATGTAGGTGAGTACTTAAAGCAGGTTGAAAGTAAAGCATTCTGCTTTACTTTCAGCCTGCTTTAAGTTACCACCTGCTAGAATTAAGAAAATATTAATTCTGCTACATATTCATGACTGTATTGGTTGGAATTATTTTCTTCCGCGGAGGATTAAACGGAATGCGCTAAAAGGCGCTTCTATAAGGTACAGGGTTAAAGTCTGATTAGACACTAGAAAATCCGGTGTCTCATCTGGCTCTAAACTGTTTGCATGAAAATAATAGTTTTAGCGTAAAGGCGTATTTCATTGTTATTTTTGTTTTTAAAGGTTAAGAAAACAACAAACAAAACAACATCGACTCTAATACATCGTGGTAAACAACAAAAATGTTGGGACCTTTCAGTTTTACTGTAATCTTGCTTTAAGCTCTCACATATCATTTATACAATTAATTAGCCTTCGTTTAAATGGTTGTTATAGAGAGATTTTACTGTATTAAATTTTACGATAGTAAGACAATGGCCTAATGACGTCATTTCCGGGCAGCTACGTATCCTCCTTCAATTGTTGTTGTTGTAAGGTTTGTTGTTGTTGTTGTCTCACTTGTAAACAGTTTTACTCCAGAGCTGATATCGAGATGGCTGACCACTTAAAACAGGTTGAAAATAAAGCAGAATGTGCCTTAAGGCATATTCTGCTTTACTTTCCACCTGCTTAAAGCTATCATCTGCTAGAATATATAAACTATTTTCTTCAGTGTAGGATTAAACCAAATACTTTAAAAAGCCGTATTTATGGTGCAATGGGTAAAAATAAAGAATGGTTGGAAACGGGACAAAATAGTGTTCCGGTTTAGAGAGAATTCCGGTATTTAGAGGTTCCGGTTTAGAGGGGTTACACTTTATCTATAAGAACCTTTGTCAGATGCGTCTCTACACGTAACAACACTTTCAACATAATACAAGAAATTGCAGAAGAAATTTACATTACACAGTGTAAAGGCATTCACTTGAGAGTACGTTATTCTTTCCCAATAAACGCGTTTACGCTAAAGCTATCAGTTTCATTGCAAACAGTTTGAAGCCAGACCAGACGCCGGGTAACCTGGCGTCTGATCAGGCTCCAAACTGTTTACCAATTAAATCAAAATGAATCGCCTGAGTTGCCAAGATGTAGTCATTTTCTCCATTTCATTTCTCTGCGTTTGCGTTTCGTTTACGTTAAGCGCGAACGAATAACTTCTTCTTCACTGTATAAGGCTCCTTCACTGTCTTACAGTGGAGAATCTGTTATTCTTTCCCGTTTAAACGCAAACGTACGCAAACGCAAAGCACTAAAACGTAGAAAAGAACAACTTTTGGACAATTCTGATAATTCTTGTTTATCTTGGTGGCAAACAGTTTGGAGCCTGATCAGACGTCGGGTTACCCGGCGTCTGATCTGGCTCCAAACTGTTTGCACTGCAAATAATAGTTTTAGCGTAAACGCGTTTACTGGGAAAGAATAACAGATTCTCCACTGTACAGCGCCAGTATGGCTGAGGCTAACCCTTTCATGATCAAATTATTCGGGAGATTTTTACCCCTTCACCGCTTTATTGTCGTCTACTTCATTATTCATGTCTGCAAGACACGTTTCAACGTAAGATTTGAGTTGTATGACTTAGTAACTATCGATAAGAGAAACAAACAGTTTGGATCCTGATCAGACGCCGCGTTATGCGGCGTCTCATTAGGACCCAAACTGTTTGCAAACGCGCTTTAAAGCGTCATTGAGAGTGAAAATGTTTATTCATGTACTGTCACGAGCGTCTTCAGTAACGCGGCATTTGATCTAAATCCAAACTATTTGGCGCTCATATTAACATGGCTACGGTTTATAAAGAATCAGGTCATAATTCATGTACTGTCACGAGCGTCTTCAGTCTTGATCTAAATCCAAACTATTTGGCGCTCATATTAACATGTCTACGGTTTATAAAGAATAAGGTCATAATTCATGTACTGTCACGAGCGTCTTCAGTCTTGATCTAAATCCAAACTATTTGGCGCTCATATTAACATGTCTACGGTTTATAAAGAATAAAGTCATAATTTGAGTTTTTTCGCAGACGATATATCTGAAGCCGACGATAACAGGGCTGCCATTTCTCCGGATTTTTCCGAAATATTCGGATTTTTATCCTAGCAGATTGTAGTTTAAAGCAGGCTGAAAGTAAAGCTGAATGCGCCTTCATCTTTACTTTCAACCTGCTATAAGTGGTCACGTTTCTAGACACTGACTATATGGATTGGTACTATTCGTAAAAATCGCATTTAAAAAATAGAAAAACAGGAAAGGCGCATGCTGCTATACTTTCAACATGCGTTAAGTATTCACGCGTCTTCAAAACTAAAAATAGACTATAGGGTAAAGCATTAAAGATACGATTCGTAAAATCGTCCTTGAAAAAATAGAAGCATTAGATATCTTGGTATTTTTTTTATGATCTACTTGTGGCAGCCCTGCGATAATACAATATGATAGAGGTCAGGATCCAAACTATTTCACACTCATTCGAACATTTCTAAGTCAAAATACCCCAAAAATTAAAATTGAGAAATACAAGCAGGCGACTTTTTTTTTTTAATTTGATGACGTCATACATGTAGCAGTGTAAGTGTTATAGTATCCGTGTTTGCTATATCCGTTTGAAACGTGTGTGCAACATTGTGATAATTGTTACAAACGGTTTAGATCCTGGTCAGAGGTCGAGTAACACTTCTACTGCAGCAACTCGGCGTAACATCGACCAAAACTAGTTGTAGCGTAAACGCGTTTATAGGGAAAGTATAACGTATCAGTAAAGTTAGCGCAGCAGTCTAGTGCTGCACGAGGATCGTACGAATATATATGCTCAAAAGTTTTGCGCGTGCTGACATGAGCCCCCCGACCCACCCTATGATAAGATACATGTTTTTATGTGTTAAATTGTAGAAAACATGTTCTTAAGTGTTCTTTTGTCTTTAATTCACTTTAATAGTATACACTCAGTACAAAAAGAAACGCACATTTTGTATCACAATCTTATTCTTATGTAGAAGGAACGTATTTGTTAATAATTATTAAATCATTATTGAATTTGTAGAATCACAACCTGCACTAATCGGTGCGGTATTTTAAACAAGCTGTAGTTAATTCTTTCGCTGCCAAATTAATCGTGAGGTTTATACCCCTTCACCGTCTTATGTCGTCTGCTTCAATTTTGTTGTTTGCAAGATCGTTTCAAAGTAAAATTCAATGTAGATTGACTTAAATGAAATCGATAAGAGTGTCAAACAGTTTGGATCCTGATCAGACGCCGCGTTACGCGGCGTCTGATCAGGATCCAAACTGTTTGCAAACGCTTTTTGGCGTCATTAGGAGGGAAATGGTTAAAAGGCAGCACAATGTTTTTTGAGCATTTTTTTTCTGAACTTGTTGCAGAATTAAATAAATCTTGAGATATGGTCTTTCTTTTCTAATTTTCCTCAAAAACATGTATCCTGGTCTGCGCCTGAGCACGATGTGCGTTTCTTTTTGCACTGAGTGTATGCTTTTAACCCCAAATGTTTGAGATCTTTGATATGATTGAGAATTATGAGACACAAACAACACCTTTGACTTACGATTATACGAACATGCGACTACTTAAAGCAGACTTAAGTAAAGCAGAATGCGCCTTAGCTACCATGAACTGGGAAAAAATCCGGAGATTTAGGAAAAATCCGGAGAAATGGCAGCCCTGCTGTATACTGTGTGCAATTAGCGGCACGTGGAAATACCATGCTCGGTGAATAGTAAAAAGAATTCCCCGAAGCATGACATTCTTACTTTTTTTAGTTTTGGGGTTAAAGTTAGTTTAATAGAGAAAATAAGTAATAGATACACGACGGGTTTCGCCTTAAAAGTGTAGGGTATGAATCGTAATCAGACTGTTTGCGAGGGCGACAACAAATTGTCCGAGGCGAAGCCGAGGACATATTTGTTGTTCGTCCGAGCGAAACAGTCTGATTACGATTCATACCCTACACTTTTAAGGCGAACAAGTCGCTGTATCTGACTTATACGTAGATTTTAATAAATATCTTACACCGAGTCAATAATGATTGCGGTCAATGTAATATTGCAAATTAATATATCTATTTATAAAATATTGAAATTCACGTAAACCAACTATTATTTTCATTGGTCCTTTTTATACTTTGCACGAGCATTCCGTGCAGCCTGTGTGCTGGGTCATGCCGTAAAATAACTACGTACATGTATTTATTTATCTGCGCTCAGAATGAGTATTCAGCTAGTATAAGGTAAGCGCTGTATTTATCAATTTAGATGACATCTTTTTTTAAGCATTTAGCTTTAAGGTCAATAAATATTTTATCATTTTAGCCCGATATAATTCCTTTTCCGCTCCTTATAACCAAACCAAGGGCCAGATATTTTTCTCCTGAACAGGCACACTATTAAATAGCGTCGTTTACTCTTGCACTGTCATATTGTCGTCTGCTTTGAAATTGCTGAATGCACTTATTTTCCAACGCAAAGTTTCGGGATTTGATTGCACGAATCAAGTGTCTATCAGTTTGGATCCTGTTCAAACGCTGAGTTACTGTGTGTTTGATATTGATCCAAACTATTTGCAAAAGTTCGTTATCCCTTATCGTGCTGAATTGCCGTCTGCATCAAACTTATCGTCTGCGGAGAATCTCAAAATCTTTCTTATGCTTTCCAAATTGAATCAAAAATGAAAATCAGTGCCAAACATTTGGATCCAGATCACATGCCGCGTTACATGGCGTCTTCTATGGATCTAAACTGTTTCCAAATGTTAGACAAGCGGTACTCACAGTGGAAAACGTTATTCTTCCCCAATAAACGCGTTTGACGCTTAAACTATATTGACCATTGCAAACATTTTGGAACCTGATCAGACGCCGGCGTCTGATCAGGATCCAAAATTGTGTGCCACTCAGATGAAAAAAGATGATGAAAAATGTATAAAAAAAAGTTATTATTTTCTAGAAATCTACATTTTGTGTTTTGCGTTTGCGTTTCGATTGCGTTTAAACGGGAACGAATTACGTTTTCTCCACTGTAGCATAACAAGGGTAACCTCGTCAATTCCCGGGCAGTGCAAGAGCTATACCGGTGACCGCATGCTCACCACGTGCATCACGCCCGTAAAAAGTATCCGGTAACAGAAAGTAAAACTGTCCGGTAACAGAAAAAAGTGTCCGGTATCAGACGTAAGAGGACACTTTTTGAATAGCTTTGCGGGGGGTATCTGCGTATAAGTAAACAGCACTCACCGTTTTCCATTTGTTGTCAATATTTATGTACGCGCGCTACTTATCGGAAGTACCAAGCGCTCAGTTGCTTTGCTACTCTTTTCGGAGAAGTAGCAACTGATTGGATGGCGTGGATTATAAGGACAATGGATTCAATCAATCTATCAGTTTCCCTGTCGGTGTTTCTTCGGTAACTAATAATGTCCATGTCTTAACCCTTTGAACCCTAGTCCCGCCTATAGGCGTCCTTGCAAACCGTGACCATGTCAATAGTACACTTGTCCTATGCAAACAGTGAAGACCCAGAGCAGCGGGCTCCGAAGATGCAGTTTTTATTTAATTCTACTCCTATTCATGGTTATTCTAGGGAACAGTCCTGAGGATTTACAACTGTCACTTACAGTGGAGAATCTGTTATTCTTTCCCGTTTAAACGCAAACGTACGCAAACGCAAAACACTAAAACGTAGAAAAAAACAACTTTTGGACAATTCTGATAATTCTTGTTTATCTTGGTGGCAAACAGTTTGGAGCCTGATCAGACACCGGGTTACCCGGCGTCTGATCTGGCTCCAAACTGTTTGCACTGCAAATAATAGTTTTAGCGTAAACGCGTTTATTGGGAAAGAATAACAGAGTATCCACTGTAATAGACTAAACGAATATTGTAACCATTGGGGGCTGGAGGTAAATGTCGCCAAAACAAAAAGTGTTGTTTTTCGCAAGAGAGGTAATCTTAAAAGGAATGAAAGCTGGACGTATGGACAGCAGCAAATTGATGTTGTGAACGATTTTAATTATTTGGGTGTTACTCTAAATTACACAGGAAATTTCAATTTAAATACTCAAACCTTATACGGAAAAGGTCTTAAGGCTATGAATACGTTAATTTCTAATTTAAAAAAATATGAAACCAAACCTAAGGTCGCACTCCAGTTATTTGATGAGTTCGTTTCACCTATCATAACGTATGCATGCGAGATATGGGGGTTTACTTATTTAATACAAAAACCACAAAAGAATTGATAAACCTTCGACATTTTCTAAAGATAATTACATCATCAGTTACCGGAGAAGTTTAGCCAATTACCAAACGGAAATCCTTAAAATACCCACATTTATAATGAATCGATAACAGAAACAAACAAATAAAGCGATAATTAAATGAAATAAAACGAAAATGATAATATAAATATTTATAATAATAATGATAATAAATTTAGATAATATACAAACAAATCTAAAATAAGAAAAAATAACAAACAATCAAACGGAACGGGGAAAATTCATCAACAAACAAAGAACAAAAAAAAATAAAAATAAATAAATAAACAACAAATCTATTTATTTAAAAAATAATTATTATAATGACAATATTACTAAATGAATTGTAAACAAAAACATTTAAGACAACGACAACAAAATAACAATCAAACAAAAGAACATAATTCAATTAAATAATGTAAAAATATAACATAAACAATTATGAAATAGATATCTAATGAATTAAAATATCAAGAAAGAACTAAAATAAATTTAAAAGAACAAAACAAAAAAACAAAACAAAAAACAAAACAAAAAAACAACAACATAAAAACAAACAAATCAATTGTTTATGAACCCGACATAACAACAATAACAAACAAAGAACATAAAAACAAACAAAATACCACAACAACAACAATAAACAACATAAAAACAAACAAATTAATTGTTTATAAACCCGACATAAACAAACAAACAAAATAAATAAACAGATGAAGTAGATAAATAAATATTAAACACAAACAGCTTGTGTTTTGTTTCGACATGTTGTTATTCCATATCGCATAGACTGGTTAAGTTAACCCACCATAGAAAATTACTGGGTTACCACTAATCAACAAAATAAAACATGTAAACAAACAAATAAGTACCTTGGACTTTCTTTTCGACAAGGTACAAAATTTAAGTATTTGTTTACAGCATATGTGTTAAAACCATTAGTCCCGGTGTCAGTGAGGAGGATATTACTGCTCGCCATTTGCAAACAGTGTACCGGTGATTAGTACACTTGTCTTGTGCAAACAGCATAGACCCGGACCAGAGGGAACCATGAGCCCGCTGATCCGAATCCACACTGTTTGCCAGTGTGTAGTACATGTATTTTCAAAATCAACTCTAAATAACTTGTAAATGTATATGTATTATGTATATATGTGTAAGTAGGTACAGATGTGTGAGTGCATAAGTGTATATATATATATGACCAAATACTGCATTGTATGCACGTGTATGTGGGTATATCTATGCATAGTTGCATATATATGAATAATGAGCCATAATCAAATTATCTGCATGAATAGAGAAGGACGGGTATGTGCATACGCAGGTATGTACCTGGGCATGAGTGTGCCTAAGCGCATATATGCATATGGACGTATGCGTATGATTGTACATGTGTGTACATGCATGTGCATTGAGTGTCCGTGTATGCCTCTGCGCTCATGTGTATGTGTGTGTTAATGCTTATGAGCATATGACGTGTATATGGAAATTTAATGTATGGGTATAATGTACATTATGTAAAAGGGAAAACTTTGTGTGATTCCTCACAGGGTGAGGCTTGTTTATATAGATTGTCATTGTCAAATTTACAACACTTTTGGATAGAATCCCATGGTAAGAAATAAGAGTAGCAAATTTAATGACATGTATTTAGTCCAACAATATCCAAATAACCCCTTTGTATAGAGGCCATCTAAACTAGATATTCTGAAATAAATTCAAAACTGATTGACCTGATCAAGACCAACAACATATTTTGGTATTGACCCGAGTCTAACTGTTATGAAAGTACTAATGTATTAAGTAAACAACAGAAATTGCAACAACAATATTTATAGTGGGCCTACATTACCAAAATGCTGGCAAACAATGAAAAAACCAACCACATTGTTAAGCAAAAACCCTGGGATGGGAATACCTTTGTTTGCAGTTACCAAGTATAAAACCATGAAAAGCATAAAAAGAAACTTTACTATTACAACATGACTGAAGGACTACTTTTATATAAGGTTACCTTTATATAATCCTTAGTCCTAGGAAGTATTATATATTCTTACGAAAGGATAAATCATAAATTTGTAAATAAATGATGTGTAAAAATGGTCAATCTGCCTAATGTAGACATTCTTCAACTAATTAAATTCAATAATAGCTGTATTTGTACTGAGCATAATTTTTAGGGAGAGAGACAGAGATGGAGAAACAAGAAGAGAGAGAGAGATAGAGAGAGAGAGAACTGCTATCTTCAAATTCTGTCACGATTTATGTACAAATATTCGAGGTCAAATTTACTACTTCCAATATCTGTTGAAAACCTGAAATATCAAACAAAAGAACGTGCAAATTGATTATTAAGCTAACTGTAAATGAGCCAAAGGACGAATTACCTTTGGACCGAATGGAGAAAAAAAGCCTGCATGCACCATCCTTTGTAAACAAAACAAGGAAACTGACCTTTAACGGTAAATTATCCAAATTCCGATAGAATATGTCACATTAGTCCCATTAAACATTTTTTTTTTTTTTCCCAATAATTTTATTCACATGTATTACATCCATACATATTTTTACATGTAGTATAAGTAGAAAATACCAATACATCGTAATTTTCATAAAGAATCGTCAAAAACTAAATAATATTTCTAACATACAATTTTTCTATCGAATGTAAATATGAAAACACATTTTTATTGAAAAAATTGAAAATGGAATAAAAAAAAAATACAGAAAGAAACATGCATTTTTGCTAGGTTATTTTTATTACAGTACGTTTTATGTCTAAATGTAGTTTAATATAAGATATTGTACAACTGCCCATGTAGAAGCTATATTTTCTGTATTACTACATTCTTGTTTTATATCCCATGCTAGTTTCAATGAGTTATTTAACCCGGTTATTGACGGAACGATTTTCTTTGTTTTACATAAAAATATATATCGTTTTATTTCTAAAAACAAAATGTCAAGTTTGAAGTCATTTTGATCGGTTCCCAAAAGTACATATAACCTATTTATTCTGAGGTGCGGGTTATATTTTACTAACCTATCTGAAATATGTGTTATTATTGGTTTCACTTTACAACATTCCCAAAACAAATGAACAATAGTTTCTTCATGATTATGACAGAAAGTGCATAAATTAGTATCTTTGATTTTCATTTTAAATAATAATGTATTAGTAGGTAATATTCTATGTATAATTCTAGTTTGTAACCATTGCACATAAGTATCTTTAGTACATTTAAATACATAGCTATACATATTCTTCCAATTTATAAGACTATTTTTGTATATTGACACCCATTTGGATTGACTAGTAGGGGTATCATCGTTATTAGCAAGTACATTATATACACATTTATTATCACATTTTCCGGTTAAAATGGGGTACATATAACAGTTAATGGTTGGGTATCGGAATTCTAAAAGTGAATCTTTTTTCGGAGTCAATCCTGATCTAGTCATAAAAGACTTAACTGAATTTATTAAGCCATAATAATGAAGGAAATTAATATTTTTTCCACTCACTTCTTCTAAGTATTTTAAATCTACAAAATTACCATCTTCATCTAGAATGTCGTTTACATATCGTATCCCTCTATCGTAAAGTGTTGGTATATATACAGCTTTTTTATTTATGAGAAAATTATCATTATAGAATAATGGCATATTATATATGTCTTGTATATCTCCAACACTACTCTTTTTAATATAAAGCATATATGCTTCTAAGACATCGACCCAAAATTTATTCTTTAACTTATTTAATATCAATTTGCAGAACATACTTCCGGAATTCAGTAGCTTTGTCATGTTTATCAGGTTTTGCAATAGAGTATAACATTTACTATCATTGTGAATTATGAAATTCTTAAACCATTTAATTTTTAAACTTCTTATGTAGCTTTCAATATCGATCATTTTTAACCCTCCTTCTGAATAATCTTTTATTAGAACGTTTCGTTTTATTTTTGCTTTACCGTTCCATATAAATTCATAAATTATATTAGTAAGATTTTTCACGAAGTTCATTGTTGGCGTTGGCAAGCCTATAAACAAATGTGTAAGTATAGGTAAAAGTAAAGCTTTAACAACAGTTATTTTGCCGATAGGAGTCAGTTTCCGCCTTTTCCAATATGAAATGCATTTTTGTATACTCTTTATCTTTTCTTCAAAATTTATCTCGCAGATCACATTTAAATTTACATCAAAATGAATCCCTAGAACTTTAAACTGACTATCACCCCAAGATAGTTTCCATTTCGTTTTTATTGACCTTGTACTGTACTTAAGAGAACCAATCCAAATGACCTTTGTTTTGTCAAAATTGACATATAAACCGGATATAGCTGAAAAATTATTGATAACTTCTAGAACATTATGCAAAGACTTGTCAGAGCCATCTAAAAATAAGGAGGTGTCATCTGCAAATTGAGATATAATATATTCTTCCCCCTTGATTTTTATTCCAGTGATATTTTTACAATTTTTTATTCTTATTGCTAGAATTTCAGCACACAGTATAAAAATGTAAGATGATATTGGGTCCCCTTGTCTGCAGCCTCGCTTAACTTGAAAAAAATTTGATAGAAACCCATTAAGTTGTACACAAACCTCAGTATTATACAGAAATAATCTAATCCACTTTTTGAACATATCGCCAAAGTTAAAGAATGACAAAGTTTTATCAATAAAGTCAAATGACACGGAGTCAAAAGCTTTCTCAAAATCTATTAGCATTAATAAACCTGGTATATTGTTATCTTCACAGTATTTCATAATATCATACAGTAATCTAGTATTTTCACCAATGTATCTACCTTTAACAAATCCAGTCTGATCATGAGACACTAGCGTATTTAAAACAGTTTTAATTCTATTTGCTATACTACCAGATGCTAATTTATACAATACATTTAACAATGTTATTGGTCTCCAATTTTTCAAAAATTGCTTTGGTTTATTGTCCTTGGGAATACATGTAATTGTTCCTAATTTTATATTTTTAGAAAAGGAATCAGCCAAAAACGCATGGTTTAGGGCTTTTACAACGAAATGTCTAAGTTTATTCCAAAAAACTTTAAAAGAAATTTGATGTAAAGCCATCACTTCCAGGGCTTTTATCATTCTTCATATTTTTTTAAAGTATTTGACATTTCTTCAAAGGTTAAGAGACCTTCCAAACAGTTACTCTGATCAGCATTCAACTTATTTACGTTACAGCCATCTAATTCCCTATCTAAGTCATAATTTTTGTTTGTATTTTGTTCGCTGTATAAAGTTTCATAAAAATTACTAGTTTCTTGTTAAATTTCTTCTTGGTCAAATATATTAACGAACCATTTTTGTCTATAAACGGAATACTTTTACATGAATTATGATATTTTTCTAAATTACAAAAATAATTTGTGACCTTTTCACCTTGCTCTATCCATTGAGATCTTGACCTAATAAAAGCACCTCTGAGGTTTTTATTTCTTATTTCTGTAAGTTCATTTTGTAACAGGAGTAATCTCTCTTTATTATCTTCATTTAAACTTTATTCAATATTCAGAATTTCGGAAAACAACTTTTCCTCAATATTTCTTCTTTGCTTAGCTTTATAGATGGCATAAGATATGTTTTTTCCACGTATTTCCATTAATAGAGTTTTAATAAACAATTGGTCATTTATAACAAATTGTATATCTGACTTATTCATTGACAATATTTGTTCTCTATCATATACAGGTACGCAATATTGTAAAATAATTTCATTTATTTTATCATTTATACAGTTAACATAATCAATATCATTTAATAAGTCATTATTAAACTTCCATAAACCTTTTCCATGACTTTTATCTGAAAAACACAATTCTAATAATATTATTGAGTGGTCTGATCTATAACTAATATCAACGTCACACGTTCTTAAATAGTCTATCATACTGGCTGTCATTAAATAGAAATCAAGTCTACCTTGTTGTAAAGGTGTAAATCTTTTCCAAGTATATTTTCTGCTATCTCCATGCAGTTCTCTGAACGGGTCAATGAAATTATTATCAGTAATAAGTGATAATAGTTTACCTCTGGCTTTTTTGTTATGGTCTGATCGTTTGTAATTTTTATAATCAATTAAAGGGTTAAGTACCAGGTCGTAATCTCCACAAATAATGTAGTTATCTTTTGTTTTAAAAGAGTCATTCATTTTAAATATATTTGTAAAAAATCTGAATCATCATTGTTTGGTGCATAGATATTGGTTAAGATAAAGGCAACATCATTGTATTGTATTTCGATCGCAATATAATTTCCAATATCATCTTGATTGATACTTACCATCTTTGCACCTAAGTTTTTTCTAAATAGAATGGCAACACCTCTTGCATTAGATTTACCATGACTGAAATAGCAATCACCATTCCATTCTGTGTATATATCTTTTTCATTTTCGCTCGTAAAATGAGTTTCTTGCAGACACAAGATATCAGTTTTTTTTTCTTTAAAAAGTTTAAAAATATCACTTCGCTTTTTACTATCTTTCAAACCTCGACAATTGTATGAATAAATTTTAAGATTACCTGACATTATAGGAAAACGTTGAATTGTAACATCTGATTAAATTATTAACACTACATCTAGACACATCAACAAGACTGTTTTTTGCCATGGTGGAAAATTCAATACGTAAAATATGCATGTAAAGAACAACAACAAAATCTAGGAAATAAAAAACTGAAGTGATAACAATATCTTCACGGTTGGTATGTATTTTATACTATCAATTTGTAAAGGATATATTCAAATTAAACAATTATATTAAATTATATTTAAGGAATATTAACAGTTGATTTAAGCATTTTTATGCGATGATCATTTGCACAGAAGAGTCCCAAAACGGACATCGGGGCTCCATTGTACATACGATCAGCACACAACACATTCCTCATGTATATTAGATCTCGATTTGTTACCATTCAAATTTCAATTCAAAATCTTTTGGCATTAAACATATACATGTACAAGGAATAACCATATGACTTTAATGTACATGGCTAACAGTAACTAACTATATAGCACCAGACCAGGAAATACAGTTACATAAGTAGGAGAAAAATATGAAAAGATGTCAGATGTCAAAGTTTTGGCATTCCTAATTATACCTTAGAATATATATTAAATATTTAATACTGACATTATATTATAAATACATTACGGTCATATACAATAATTTTCTACTCGCATATCCAACTATTTTTACTTACAATGACAGTTTCGGCACTCCATTGGAATGCCTTCTTCAGACTGTGATCTAAACCGTTGGTGACGTCGTGAGTTTTGTTTACTACTGGTCATTTTTCCCGTAGTAAACAGCGGCCGGTAGATGGGGCTCATTAGATATCCCCCCTCGTCCCTGTTCATGACTTTGTCCTCCTGTACAATGCATAACGATTCTCTTAACCTCCTCAGGGATGTATTATTCTCTTTGTCTATCACTTTTACACCCTCCCAGTCTATAACATGGTTGTGTCTGGCAATATGATTTGTCACAGCACTCGCATGTTCTGTAGACTGGGATGCCTTGTGCTCTGCCCTTGTGAACACTTGTGGACAATTATCCGAGTCTTTTATATGTTCTTTTATCCTGGTCTCGAGCTTTCTACCTGTCTCACCGATGTATGCCGCATTACAGTTTTTGCACGGTATGCGATAAACACATCCACATACTTCCTCGGTTTTTGTTTTGTCTTTTGGGTGCACCAGTGCTTTCCTAAGGGTGTTTATGGGCCTCATAGCCACACTTATATCATGTTTACGAAACACCCTCGCCAACGCCTCTGATACATTTTTAACATATGGGATAACCACATTCCCTTTATACTTTTTTCCCTCTCTCCTCCCATTACACTTCCTTTGTTTGTCTCTATTCCTGTTCTCTACCTGATTTTTCACCTTTTTAATGGTCCATTGTGGATAACCGCATGCTTTGAGTGCGTCACTTATGTGTTCAATCTCCTTCTTCTGGTCTACTTTTTCTGTTATAACCGAAAAACACCTGTCTATAAGCGTCCTAATAACACTGAGTTTATGCACTAATGGGTGATGCGAATTAAACTGCAGGTATTGGTCTGTATGTGTAGGTTTTCGATAAACTAGTAACTTCACCGTTCCATCTTCCTTCCGCACAATCAAAGTATCCAAGAAAGGAATCTGACCCCCACTCTCCTCTTCACTAGTTAATTTGATACTATTCGTTGTATCAACTGCTCGGTTAGGTTATTCACTTGTCCTTTTCCAATGATCTCCAATATATCATCTACATATCGCTTCCAGAGTTTAGGAGCACATGTAAGAGGTGATGTAGCTATTGCTTCTTGTTCTAACCATTCCATGAAAAGATTTGCCACCAACGGTGAAACAGGAGAACCCATCGCCGTGCCAAATTTTTGTTGAAATATCTGTCCACGAAACTGGAAATATATAGTGGTGAGAATGAACTCCAATAACTCCATAACATCTTTCACTTCTAATTTTGTACGATCCTTGAGAGTTTTATCCTGTTCTAGTCTTTGTTCTATGATATTAAGTGATTTATCTATGGGAGTATTAGTAAAAAGCGATACAACATCATGCGAATTGAAAATATCTTCTTCCTCTATCAACACCCCTGCCATACATTCACTGAAATCTTTTGAATTTATAACATGCTTATCAGTTTTTCCAACTAGGGGCCCGAGTATGTCTGCAAGGAAACGAGATGTACTATATCCGATCGAGCCAGTATAATCCACTATAGGACGAAAAGGTGTATTTGGTTTGTGAATTTTAGGTGTGCAATATATCTTAGGCACATTCTCAGCTGTTGGATATAACCTATCATATTTTTCATTAGACAATTTCTTTTCTGATTTCAACTTACGTAAGACAGATACCAATTTTCTCTTATATATACCAGTTGGATCACTGGGGAGCTTTTCATATGTTTTATCATCACTCAACATGTCTAACACTTTCTTTTCATAATCGTCCCTATCCAGTACTACCGTCGCCTTTCCTTTATCGGCTGGAAGAATAAGAAGATCCTTATCCTTGCTAAGATCTTTAAGAGCTTTCTTTTCGCCTTTCGTTAAATTTGAAGGGGGCAACTTTGCACTTCTTATAAGACCCGTTATAAGGAATGTTGTTATCCCATATGTTAAAAATGTATCAGAGGCGTTGGCGAGGGTGTTTCGTAAACATGATATAAGTGTGGCTATGAGGCCCATAAACACCATTAGGAAAGCACTGGTGCACCCAAAAGACAAAACAAAAACCGAGGAAGTATGTGGATGTGTTTATCGCATACCGTGCAAAAACTGTAATGCGACATACATCGGTGAGACAGGTAGAAAGCTCGAGGATAAAAGAACATATAAAAGACTCGGATAATTGTCCACAAGTGTTCACAAGGGCAGAGCACAAGGCATCCCAGTCTACAGAACATGCGAGTGCTGTGACAAATCATATTGCCAGACACAACCATGTTATAGACTGGGAGGGTGTAAAAGTGATAGACAAAGAGAATAATACATCCCTGAGGAGGTTAAGAGAATCGTTATGCATTGTACAGGAGGACAAAGTCATGAACAGGGACGAGGGGGGGATATCTAATGAGCCCCATCTACCGGCCGCTGTTTACTACGGGAAAAATGACCAGTAGTAAACAAAACTCATGACGTCACCAACGGTTTAGATCACAGTCTGAAGAAGGCATTCCAATGGAGTGCCGAAACTGTCATTGTAAGTAAAAATAGTTGGATATGCGAGTAGAAAATTATTGTATAAGTTAAAATAAGCTATCCTGATGAATTTCTTTCGTGACATTACGGTCCTTAAAATATCACGAAATGTAATTTGTATTTCTCTACTACTTCTGCTCTACATTTAAGGTTGGTGCTACATCGATTTATCTTACAGTTATATTTTATTGTATTTCTTTTTAGTTTGAGTGTAATTCAGTTTGGATCCTGATAAGACGGCACATTTGTTTCCGTCTTATCAGAATCCAAGCTCATTAGTATGTCATTTGGATCGAAACCGTCATTTCAAATGCGCCCGCAGCGTACAATGCAACATAAGTAACACAACAACAACAACAAATGAAAACAATATCGTTTTCGTGGTATCCAAAGCAGCCAAACCCCCCCCCCCCCAACATCACCCCCAATGAGTGACCATCTTCCACAAAGTTTTGAAGCGAGTGAGAATCGAACCTAGAACCTTTGGATTGCAAGTCAATCACCTAACCAATTGCGCTAACAGAGAAGACACTGAAGTAGATCAAACTTTTCTTTATCTAAATTTTCTACTATAAGCACGTGCCGAAAAGATCAGGTGAAAGTCATCAGCATTTCCGGAACTCGAGATGCGGGCCGCCCGCTGTCGATCCACCTTAATAAATAAATACGAAAGACTCAAGCAGGAAACGTAACACAAACAATACACCCACCTCTCAAGCAGAACACACACACACAGTCATACCACAACAAACACACACACACACACACACACACACGCAATACAATTCCTACACCTACACACTAAATAGAAAACAACACGCAAGACAAACATAAAGCAAAGTGAATATAGGAGCCCGCCTTGGTACGGTCAGTGGCAATCAATATTCAACTATAAATTAATCAACCATTAACAACCACTGGGGGTTAAGTCTGTATTCGACATATTCTTCGAACGAACAAGAAATAGTACATTTTACTATAGTTTGAGTCAAAACTCGTATTTATCGATCATTTAATAGTATATTCGTTTTACGAATTTAATAAATCTAGAAGACTTCACAACTCCGGACCGATGAAATGCATAGAGTTCCAACGAGATCCATGCATCGCACCTACTCCGCGCCAAGTAGACACCAAAATTAAACATGAATGACACCTCGCTAAAACACTGGTAAAATCCGTTATGGTGAACTCACTAGATACGTTTTCGCATGTATCGCACGCGGGGCCATGCAAAATCAGGGGGGTATTCCGTTAAACTGCGGGACTATTCTCCGGGTCTCCCATGTATCCACTTAAAATAAATTTTAAAACAAATGTATGCTGTTCTCTTCCATTCGAAAATTTAAGCTATAATTTAGTCATTAGTAAGAATTTATAACTGATGTTTTGTACAATATCAATAATAGATGTACCGGACCTTAATTTGTTGAATGTGTGTTATGGAAATTTCTCATGTATTTGTACACATGCAAACTGAGAAAATAAAGAGTACTTTGAATTGACTAAATCTCATATTCTGGAAAAATTGCACCTGCAATTTTGTAAAACTGTACTTGGTGTTAGACAGCAAACCTGTAACGCGGCTGTTTATGGAGAGCTTGGACGATATCCGCTCTATATAAACAGATACGTACGTGTTGTGAAATATTGGTTTAAAGTTTGCAACTCAAAAAATATTCTGACCAGAACTATTGTTGATAATTTAATGTTACATGTATACACCCAACAAAGTATAAAATCAATCTGGTTAAACAACGTTAAAAATTTGCTAGAGAAATATGGATTTTTATATGTACAAGTAGGTATATACCAGTGTAAGTGTATAGTACACAGTTTGCAGCACAAGACGTGTGAACTTTTTTTTTTGTATAATACGATTATAATATGTTATACAATTATGCTACATGCATGTGTAATATAGATGTTAATATGTGGGTATGTACATAATTACTATAAACATATGCAGTAATAAGAATAGTTTGAACTGTATCTATCAAACATAACGAATGTTTACTCCGCTTTCGAGCGATACTCTGGGCAGAAGGCCCAGGGTGTAGTAACGATAGCGGTTTAGCTTATTTTAGCTTGATAAGTCCATCCATCGGACACAAACCTAGCACTAGGATTTCTTGTCAAAAGTGTTATAGTTATATACATGTAGAGAGATTTGTAATCACTAGAAACTGTAAAGTTTATGTGAAATAAAATTCTGTTCTGTTCTGTTCATCATAGAACAGAACATATATATCTGTGTGGAATGGACATGGGTACTAGAGTTTTCTTCTGACCTGTCAGAGTTATTTTTAGATTGGAACATTCTAAAATTTTAAAAGCGATGAGTTTTCTCTACATCCAATTAGAGATACGGATCGCTGTAATTTTTGCGCTTAATGTACAGTAGAGGATACATTATTCTTTCCCGTTTAAACGCAAACGCAATGCACTAAACTGTGAAAAAATAGCTTTAGAAATTTTAACTATATTTTGAATCTATATTTTGAATCTGAGTAGCAAACAGGTTGGAGCCTGATCAGACGCCGGGTTACCCGGAGTCTGATCTGGCTCCAACCTGTTTACAGCGGACATAATAGTTTTAGCCTAAACACGTTTATTGAGAATGAATAACATATCAGTAAAATTAGCGCAGCTGTCTCGTGTTGCACAAGGCTCATGCTTATATCAAATTGGAAAAAGTACGACTATATAGATCCGATGTTACCCTATTACAGTACTGAACCTTATTAAATTAACAAATTTTGCGATTCGCTTGCAATTCGATGGCAATTCGCTTGCGATTAAAAATATTAACTTTACTCTCGGGTAAGGTTGCCTGAATGGTGTATCTCACAAATATTCCTAAATATGCCTCCGTTAATTTTTTCGATTCCATATTTGTCACAACCGCTTCGGAAAAATCGCGTAAAAATATTCAAGCGTAAGATTCGTCTTTTGAAGCACCCAATTCGATGGCAATTCGATGGCAATTCGATGGCAATTCGATGGCAATTCGCTTGCGATTCGCTTGAGATTATCAATTCAATTTAATAAGGTTCAGTACTGTATCTATTCACCATTATGAACTATTCTGTTCTCAAAATAACTCTGACAGTTCAGAAAAATCGCACAATAATGTTCTTCAAGATATTTTCTCAATCTTTTGATGGAGTCCCCCATTGTTCTCGATAGGCGTGAAAGAGCACGGATAAACTCATGCTGTAGAGACTTTTTCAATGGTTATTTCTAACCAAACTATCAAATATAAAGGTTTGGTCTCACATGAGACGCTTCAATGGTTCTTTGCTACCGGTATGTGCACAATACCCATGCTTTCTGCAAGGGAATTGTCTGGCAAGGCGTTATGACCGAAAGGTCGTCAGGAAATATCTTTAACTGTTCTGTTCTATGTACATGTATAACGTAATCGGCCCGGTTAGAAAAATCGGATAACAGCCAAATAAGCACGAAGTTGTTGTAATCGTAGAGTAAACCATTGTATAAAGGGTTTGGTATTTAATAAAGGCAGTATGTAAGCCAGAATAGCGCATTTTTTAAACCTGAATATTCAGGCAGATACGTAATCTAAACATATAACCAGAAATGGGTGTCAAAGCCACCTGATGCTCGCCTGTTTAAAGTTTATGTCTAAAAAACATCTTGTATCAAAAGAAAATCACCCGTCCAAACTATCACCTGGTGATTTGTAATCAAAACAATTAAGTCCAAAACGTGTCAAAAATTGACAAAAACTAATTTTCAATTTCAACTTCATAACATTAATGTTTGACCCGTCATGAACCTCCATACTAAATTTCAGCATCTTAGCACAAGTATTAAACTTTAAAACAACCCGTCCAAAAAACTTTAACCTGGTGTTTTGTAGTCGAAAAACCTAAGTCCAAAACATGTTTAAAATTGACATAAATTTAAAATTATTTTTATATTCCAATTTCATAACATCAATGTTTACCCTCCAATCAACATCCATACAAAATTTCAGCATCTTAGCACAAATATTAAGCTTTAAAACAACCCGTCCAAAAAACTTTAACCTGGTGATTTGTAGTCGAAAAACCTAAGTCCAAAACATGTTTAAAATTGACATAAATTAAAATTATTTTTAAATTCCAATTTCATAACATCAATGTTTACCCCCAAATGAACCTCCATACAAAATTGCAGCACCCAAGCACAAATATTAAGCTTTAAAACAACCCGTCCAAAAAACTTTAACCTTGGCCACGCTCACGCTCACGCCCACGCCCACGCCCACGCCCACGCCGGGGGTATGACATTAGCTCTGCTGTTCTACGAACAGGCGAGCTAAAAAGGAGTAATCCGCGATGATTATGGAGGCAATAAATCTGACAAACACATGAATTTGATGGAAAAAGGTCGACTTTTAAATCGGTTTGTTGACATCCGATCAACGACGGAGATTTTCCGAGTTCGTTCGGCTTGCGCCCGGTAAAGATGTTTTCTTATGACCTGTCGGAGTTATTTTTAGATTGGAACATTCTTAAACTTTAAAAGGGATGAGTATTCCCTACATCCAGCAAGAAACATTGATAGCTGTGTTTATTGTGCACAGTATACAGTAGAAAATACATTTTCTTTCCGGTTTAAACGCAAACGCAATGCATGTAACTGTGGAAATTTACTTTTAGAAGTTTTAACTATTATTTTTTAATATGAGTAGCAAATATGTTGGAGCCTGATCAAACGCCGGGTTACCCGGCGTCTGACCTGGCTCCAATCTGTTTGTAATGGAAGTAATAGTTTTGTAGATCTATACAAATGCGTTTATTGGGAGATAATAAAATATCAGTAAAGTTAGCGCAGTGGTCTCGTGCTGCACGGTAACCATACTTATCTCAAGTAGGAAAGTGTACGACGATGTAGTCGATATTACCTTGCTTACAGTGGAGAAAATGTTATTCTTTCCCAATTAACGCTAAAACCATGATTTCAATTGCAAACAGTTTGGAGCAGATAAGACGCCGGGTGACCCGGCGTCTGATCACGCACCAAACTGTTTGCCACTCAGACTAACATGAATGGTCAGACTTGTCTAAAAGTTGTCCATTTATGCGTATTATTGCGATGCGTTTGCGTTTCGTTTGCGTTTAAACGGGAAAGAATAACGTCTTCTCGACCGTTACCTAAATGGTTATGAACTATTCTGCTCCTACCTCTTATTCGAGGTAAACGGCCTTTTGCCCCTCCGGCCTTTTGCCCCTTCCTCAAAAACAGCAACACGGCACTTTGCCCCTTCCTGATTTTACGTACACGGACTTTTGCCCCTTCCCGTTATTTCATACACGGAATTTTGCCCCTTTCAACACGGACTTTTGCCCCTTCTGTATGGAAATGTCAAATATTACCCCTTCCATATTGAAATGTTGATTTATATAGTATTATTGTCATTTAAATTTCCAATTTCTTACATTTGAATTAAGATTTCGGGAATCCTTTCCCGATTTTGTGTTGAGGTGAACGTAAACATTATTGCTATCACGCTTTCAGTGAAAGTTATGCAAACATAATTTTGCATTCACGCTTTATTGGTATACCCGAGAGTCTCTATTGTATAAGATAAAAGGACAATTTCACCGACAGTCACACAACGTAAACATTTTAATCCTTATTATTGCAAACAGTTCACATTTTAAGGTAGTTATCACTCTTTAATTAGCAATCAACACCTATATATGTAGTTAACATCAAAGCAGCGACTACTGCAATGATTCGATTTCAGTTAAAGTTGATTGATAATAATGATTGGTAATAAAGTTGTTTGCTAATTACTTTGTCTGTTTGACCAAAATGACGAGATGAAAAGATAAAAATATTCTGTCCGTGCAAAAATGGGGAAGGGGCAAAGTTCCGTCCTTTCAAAAAACTGAAAGGGGCAAAAGTCCGTGTTGGAAGGGGCAAAAGTCCGTGTTGGAAGGGGCAAAGTTCCGTGTTGCGATTTTTGACGAAGGGGCAAAAGGCCGGAGGGGCAAAGTTCCGGTATTCTTATTCGACCTTGCGGAAACTCTCGGAAGCCGACACGAAGATTTGTTATGTAAACAAAAAGCTTATTTTTCGAACCATCTCGATAAGAAATCGGCACATTTATGTATGGTTCTTAAAGAAAGGAGGCATGTTTCAGGCACCTGACAACGGATTTCGCTTAGTTTTAATACATAGAAAATGTTCTTATATATATACATGTATAAGAAATTGCGCGATTTAAACATAAATTTGGGCGACATTCTGGCTTTAAGTATCGATGGATGTGTGAATTCGCGGCTACTATATACATGTTTGAATTGTTCAACCAACCGTGAATACAATGGACTGTGAAATAATTGTGTATAGGGTTTAGTCGCGGTATTGTGTTTGTCTTTGCTGCAGGCAAGTTATAATGTAACGGAATAAGCTTTCAGCAAATTCCGTAAAAATAAAGCACCTGCATGAACACGATCAGACATTCCCCATTAAACCTCGGTGGGGGCCAGTGTACAATTAAGGCTTATTCCAAAGACCCCTTCACCGGATTTCGGGGAAAGTGGTGGGATATAAGATAAGATAGTAACTGTTATCTATAGATGTGTAGTGAACACCGGGTCAGCTAGTACCCGATCGACTGTGCCGATAGCCAGTAAAGTCCCAAGGTCAAGGCCACGTGTCATTCGGGAGCTTTGAGCAGTCCAGAGTCACTTCTGACGATACCCTCTGGTTGTACGGACGTGCTCATGAACACCCAGCTCTACGCTGAACATCTAGGGTATGTTGACTTAGTATAGAATAGTACTAAACTTTGAAGAAATACAACATTGGTGGCAGCGTCAATTCTACACCCAATTTCGCCAATTCTGAAACACGCTACCTTAGAGAGAGTCGTGTTCGGACAAAAGTGCCAAATTCGATATCTCGTGTTTGTTTTATTGATGAACGTGTATTTGCAAGTTGCTGAAGAGTAATTTTGTGATACTGTTCATGTTATTGCACTGGTTTTTTGTGTTTATTTTGTCAAATTAACTTTGTCAAGAACTATTCGCACGTGACCGGTGCTGTTTGTTTATTTTCGTCATGGAGGAATTAATTCCTCCATGTTCTCGTATTTCAAATTACGCGCTCTGTTTTCTAATCGGAGCTTTATTCTGAAAGGCCTGCTTTTCTAATATAGCGGTTTATTAGTAATAAGGAGCGTGGTTTTTTGTTTTACTATTTCTGAGTCAATGAGTTCGCAAATTTCGGACACAGATGTTTTGAGAGTAGAGTTGGGATGCTGAGTTACGTCCGGTGCGTCCTCCGAAAGTGAGGCAGAGTATGAGGGTCATGCAGTCAGGGTCAAAAGTCACCTATACCTGACAGTAAAGAACAGCTAGATATTGGCTTCATCCGAACTTGGAAAACCCCAAAGTTCAGATCTCAGAGCCAAGGAAATCTCATAAAAGGGATATTATGCCTACGGTCCCAAAGTACCTTCATTTGAGGGAAATGGGAAATGAGAAGTTCATTTGGTGTGCAAAGCCATATGAATGGATTGAGGAGGAATGTTTGAATTGCCTGTGTTGGAGCCTCAAAGAGAGAGCGCAGGTCGCTATTCAACGGGTGCGAAAGCATCAGCAGGTACATTCAGCCATGTATGGTAAGGCATAGGCTGACAGGGAAACGAGATTATGAAAAAGGACTGGTGGTTACCAGGTAAGTCAGGTCGGATCAGATCAAAAGTCATCTGTAGATTCCATGCATGATTAGTGGAAAGACTTATAAAGTCTTTAGGAGCTAGATCAAAGTTAGGGGTGGACAGAGGTCTAGGGCTTATTTTGCGTATGGGGAAACTGGACATAATTCAGAGATGAATGTCCGAGGACTTTAGACGCAAATGGGTCGCGGAAGCCGGCCAATCCTCGACCTTAACTGCAATAGACCGGACTAGGGCTATAGTAGAAGAGGTTGTGGTTTGTCAGGTTAAGTCTGATTCTCAGTATTCTGTAACAGTCCAGATAGGTAATGTTCCAGTAAAGGCAGTGTAGATACAGTGGCTGGGGTAACATTTATATACAATTGGATATATGATTCATTAAAGAAGCCGCTTCGCAAACAGAAAGGCGTCAAACTTCTAACTGCTGGGAGAGATATGTGAATGTCTGGTTTTATTACCGAATCATTTAAACTCAAAATTGGGAATAACTGGTATGCTGAGAATATGTATGTAGCACCAATCGAGCAAGGCATGTTGCTTGGATCTGATATTCTGTAGGGCACAGGTAAATCCATATTAGATTTAGGTAAGAATCTAATTCGGATCCTATCATTTGGTTTATAAATCCTAGGCGCAGAGATCGGTCGAGCATTGCGCAGTGTCCGAGGTGTTACGTGAAGAGTCCGATACACCGATCGGATACGACTCTAAAAAGAGTCCACAACATGAATAAAAACACACAAAGGCGGTGTAATAATTCGGGAAAGGCTAAACGTTACAAAAGATCCCTGAGCATCTAGCAAAAATGTTTGAGGATCGATTGTTGTTACAATGGGTTAGACAAGAAGCAGTCAACTGGCATCTCTTTTAATTGAATTCTAAAATGTTTTTGCCACCAAACCTTTTGGCCAATTTGTAAATTTCTGATCATGACAGTGAAATAGTGAAAATTTGGCATGTACAAATGTACCATCTAAAGCAAAGGACGTAGAAAGATTTAGGTTTATCAAATTAACATAAATTCGTTTGTTAAAGATTTTTCTAAAATATCAGAACCCTTGTACGCTGTAACAGGTCATTAGTCTTTTGGGATGAAGCTCAGAAAAGAGCTTTGGGGGAAGCTCAGAAAAGAGCTTTTGAGAAACTTAAGGATGCCTTGATGACACCAAATCGCCAAATATGGAGGATAATTTCATTCTCTATCCAGACAAGAGCGACTAAGCAATCGGTGCCGAACTCCTTCAAATATAAAGTGGGGAGGAAAAGGTAATCGCTTATGGTAGGTATTGTACAACTCGAAAAGAATTGCTGGCAGTAGTAATTTAACATTTACAAGACCGTACTGTTATTATCTGTTAGGCAAACCATTTGTGATAAGAACTGACCATTCAAGCTTAAGGTGGCTTATGAGATTCCGGTACACACAGGGGCAGCCTGCGAGATGGCTCGAGCATCTGACGCAGTTGACATGGTGGTCAAGCATCGTGTAGGCGTATGCACAATAATGCTGATCCATTGTCCCGTATTGCAACCAATTCGGAGCAGTGCGATGCTTATTGTGCTGGAGAACGTCTGGGAAAATTGCCGTGTGGGGGATGTAGTTATTGTGGAAAAGCACATGAAAATTGGGCTGGTTTTACAGAATTAGTGGATGATGGGGTACCCTTGGCTAATATGAACGGGTCTAGAACTGTTTCTATGGTGTCTAAGGGTAGTCAGGTCATCCACGGGGAATACATCAAATCTGTAGGTCCAGTAGGCGACAATGGCAAGCCGGTTCTTGAGCAAATTGGGTCTGGTGGGAGTTGTACAGAACAACAAATATTCACTAAAATTGTAAACCCAAGTTTAGTGGATCTGCAAGATCACTATGATGAGCTGGAAGTTTTCCAGAATGTGGTAAATAATAATCCATGGGAAGCCGACGGGATCAATGGTAGCCCGGAAGTGGTAAGTGTCAATATGGTTTCCACAAGAGCTAGAGTAGAAATTCAGGGTAACGTGGAGACTGGATCTATTAATCCAATAGGTGGTGGCGGACAGTCAGAATCCACTGGTGCTGAAAGGCGTGTAAGTTGGGGTTTCTCTCTAGGTGAGCAAGAAAAAGCTCAAATAAATGATAGTGATCTGAAAGGAATAATAGACTGGATTAAGGATGATGGGTACCCTGATGTCCAGTCTTTATTCAGGACAAGTCAGGCAACTAAGTCACATTGGCTAAATAGGGAGTTGTTTCTCTTGATTGACAAGGTTTTGTATCGGTCAGACCCTGATACAGGTGATAAACTGTTAGTTCTTCCCCAGAGTCTTAGGGAAGCAGCTATGGCGGCTAATCACAATATGCCATCAGCTGGCCACCAAGGGATAGCTAGGTCTCTTGAGCGAACCAAGGAGAAATACTACTGGTATGGTATGCGACAGGACATAACTAGTTATGTGACCAGCTGTGAGGTGTGTAATCAGAATAAGAAATCTGATCGACGTGGTAAGTATTCGATGTCCGAGTATCGGGCTGGGGCACCGATGGAGCGCGTACACCTAGACTTTTTGGGGCCATTACCAAAACCGCCTAGGAGTCATGAGTATATTCTGATGATGGTGGACTAATTCACCAAATGGGTTGAATGTGTTCCAGTGTCAACACAAACGGCAGAACAGACAGCAAGAGCTGCTGTAGACCAGTTTAGTAAAGTAATATTCAAAGACCTGGATATTGCAAAAAGGACTGCCCCGTTTAGTAATATTCAAAGACCTGGATATTGCTACTCGAAAGTAAAGTCATATTTTGAATGCATAACCGAAAGCATGTCTGAAAGCATAACCGGATGACAAAGACCTTTGAATAAGGTGGGGAAGAGTGTAGTGAACACCGGGTCAGCTAGTACCCGATCGACTGTGCCGATAGCCAGTAAAGTCCCAAGGTCACGGCCACGTGTCATTCGGGAGCTTTGAGCAGTCCAGAGTCACTTCTGACGATACCCTCTGGTTGTACGGACGTGCTCATGAACACCCAGCTCTACGCTGAACATCTAGGGTATGTTGACTTAGTATAGAATAGTACTAAACTTTGAAGAAATACAACAGATGTTAGTTGTCTGCTTTATAGACCGATTTGTTTTCACCTGGCAGTGCAGAGCTAACCTTTCAGGGCCGGGTCCAAGATTTTTCTTTGCTTTGGCAAAGATAAACTTATTTATATTTGGGTTTAGGGGTGATAGGTTACATCATAGGTATAGTTCCGTATTACATCGTTATTGTCCGATACTTTCAACATGGAGAAACACGATTTATGCGTGCATCTATATATCCACGTTAAAGGGTATATGCAGTACCTTCTGTCTTCAACAACACCCAATGAGAGACAAATAATTAATATTACGTGTGTTGTCTGGATGGAGTTGTTATAGGGAGGGAAAATGAAGATTGGGCTTACAATTGCAAACAGCTTGAATCCAGATCAGACGCCGCGTCACGCGGTGTCTTATCTGGATTCAAGTTGTTTGTCACTCGTCGTTATATTCCTTCAGTCACAATGTCCAGTAACAAATAGGCAGAAGACAACGGTAAACGGAAATGCAATGGTCCTCATCGAAACTCCAGCCTGCCAGGTCAATAAAATCAGCATATATCTAGATTTAAGTTGTCTGCTTGTTTGAATAGATGATATTATAGATTCTAATAAGCATCCACGGTCAACACCGATATTTGCTTTAACCCTTTCACTCTCAGTGACGCCTCAAAGCGCGTTTGCAAACAGTTTGGTTCCTGATCAGACGCCGCGTAACACGGCGACTGATCAGGACCAAAACTGCTTGACACTCTTATCGATATTTATTAAGTCATACAACCTTAAATATAACTTTGAAACCTGTCTTGCACACAACAATACTAAAGCAGACGACAATAAATAAATTTCGGGTTAAATCCCTAAAAATTGTTTGTAAAATCTGGGAAAACGCTTTCAAAAGAGCCTAAGAAACGTATGTTTATATCGTGAATGCCATATTTGGCTTCGAAACAACATGAGCTACATAAATAAAGCGGTGAAGGGGTAAAATTCTCCGGAATAATTTGATCATGAAATGGTTAAAATTACCATGGAGAAATTACATGATTTCTCCATGAAATTACCTGTTATATCTGGGTCATTTTGTGTTCAAGAGAACGTTTATACTATACTATATAGAGATACGTTCCTAGTGATGAGTTCAGTTAAGAGATTGATGACCGTCGTTGGCCATCGATTGCGAGTTGGCTACCGGTCTGAAATACAGGGGAGACAAGTTATTCTTCCGTTCAAATGCAATGCAATGAAATATAGAAAATAGCAATTTTTTGAAAATTCTGAATTCCAGTTTCAATCTGAGAGGCAAACAGTTACCCGGCGTCTGATCTTGCCCCAAAGCGTTTGCAATGAAAAGAATAGTTTAAGCGTAAACGCGATTATTTGGAAAGAAAACGTCGTCTCTACTGTATTCTGCATGCTGCACACGGGGCAACCTAAAAAGCAAACAGTGGTAACTGAACACGCTACAGGTAACCATTCGTGCAACCTACAGTCATCAGATTAACCCATTATTCCATAGCCTTATTATAGCTTTAAAAGGAGATGAACTCTTAAAGCAGGTTGAAAGTAAAGCAAACTGCACCTTTCAGCCTGCTTTAAGCGTTACACAGCGTCTGATCAGGATAAAAACTGATGCAAATGAGCTTTATGGCGTCATTGAGAGTGAAAGGGTACAGTCTAGTCTATGTTTTGGCTACTAGTATATAGGATTGTTTTAAGAGTGCTATAGTCAAGTCAAATGAGCTTTATGACGTCATTGAGAGTGAAAGGGTACAGTCTTGTCTATGTTTTGGCTACTAGTATATAGGATTGTTTTAAGAGTGCTATAGTCAAGTCAAATGAGCTTTATGACGTCATTGAAAGTGAAAGGGTACAGTCTAGTCTATGTTTTGGCTACTAGTATATAGGATTGTTTTAAGAGTGCTATAGTCAAGTCAAATGAGCTTTATGACGTCATTGAGAGTGAAAGGGTACAGTCTTGTCTATGTTTTGGCTACTAGTATATAGGATTGTTTTAAGAGTGCTATAGTCAAGTCAAATGAGCTTTATGACGTCATTGAAAGTGAAAGGGTACAGTCTAGTCTATGTTTTGGCTACTAGTATATAGGATTTTTTAAAGAGTGCTATAGTCAAGTCAAGTGAGCTTTATGACGTCATTGGGAGTCTAGTCTATGTTTTGACTTTATAGGATAGTTTTTATAGTGCTATAGTCAAGTCAAGTGAGCTTTATGACGTCATTGAGAGAGAAAGGGTAAAGTCTAGTCTATGTTTTGGCTACTAGTATTTAGGATTGTTTTAAGAGTGCTATAGTCAAGCCAAGTGAGCTTTATGACGTCATTGAGAGTGAAAGGGTAGAGTCTAGTCTATGTTTTGGCTACTAGTATATAGGATTGTTTTAAGAGTGCTATAGTCAAGCCAAGTGAGCTTTATGACGTCATTGAGAGTGAAAGGGTAAAGTCTAGTCTATGTTTTGGCTACTAGTATATAGGATTTTTTTAAGAGTGCTATAGTCAAGTCAAATGAGCTTTATGACGTCATTGATATTGAAAGGGTTAAGTCTAGTCTATGTTTTGGCTACTAGTATATAGGATTGTTTTAAGAGTGCTATAGTCAAGTCAAATGAGCTTTATGGCGTCATTGATATTGAAAGGGTTATGTCTAGTCCATGTTTTGGCTACTAGTATATAGGATTGTTTTAAGATTGCTATAGTCAAGTCAAATGAGCTTTATGACGTCATTGATATTGAAAGGGTTAAGTCTAGTCTATGTTTTGGCTACTAGTATATAGGATTGTTTTAAGAGTGCTATAGTCAAGTCAAATGAGCTTTATGACGTCATTGAGAGTGAAAGGGTTAAGTCTAGTCCATGTTTTGGCTACTAGTATAGAGGATTGTTTTAAGAGTGCTATAGTCAAGTCAAGTGAGCTTTATGACGTCATTGAGAGTGAAAGGGTACAGTCTAGTCTATGTTTTGGCTACTAGTATATAGGGATTGTTTTAAGAGTGCTATAGTCAAGTCAAATGAGCTTTATGACGTCATTGAGAGTGAAAGGGTACAGTCTAGTCCATGTTTTGGCTACTAGTATATAGGATTGTTTTAAGAGTGCTATAGTCAAGTCAAGTGAGCTTTATGACGTCATTGAGAGTGAAAGGGTACAGTCTAGTCTATGTTTTGGCTACTAGTATATAGGCTTGTTTTAAGAGTGCTATAGTCAAGTCAAGTGAGCTTTATGACGTCATTGAGAGTGAAAGGGTAAAGTCTAGTCCATGTTTTGGCTACTAGTATATAGGATTTTTTTTAAGAGTGCTATAGTCAAGTCAAGTGAGCTTTATGACGTCATTGAGAGTGAAAGGGTACAGTCTAGTCTATGTTTTGGCTACTAGTATATAGGATTGTTCCATTATGTTAAATGTTGGATTAAATATCTGTTCCCAATAGAATGTGAAAATATGACATTAAAATGGTTCCAATGTTTGATGTGTATTTATCTATTTCACCCCTGAAACTTCACATGGATAATTCCAGTGTCTAATCATGTCAGTCCATGTGTAGATTGTTTTGTACAAACAATGCAGACCTTAATCAGAGGGGTCCTACTGTCCAGGGCCCTCTTATTAGGGTCATAACTATTTCACAGTGTATAAACGAACTGTATGATGACCGGGTAAAGTGACTAGCTGTAACAACGAATGTTGACATTTGTGCAGAGGTCGGAACATAAACCTGTTAATTTTGGATATCTTCTTCGAACCCATGCGAGCGAACGTAAGTAATAATTACAGTAATACATTTATTTTGTATCGTAGTACACTTGTAAGGGTGTAGGTAGAGAGGAAATTGTGATCTGATTGAAAATCAACACATAGTGTCGATTTCCCTCTCAAATTTGGCAACAGTTCTTTGAAAATGCCCTTTGTTTTAATCGCTTATATTACAATACGGTACTGTATGTTATCTAAATAGACCGCTAAACAAAGCAACCACTTTTTGTTTATCGTAAATCGCCATTTGATTATAAATTTAGGCAAACTCCTACATGTAGACTGTATCATTTATTGCAATCATCTGCTATCATTTAAAGCGACTACCCAACAATGTGACTGTATGACATATAGCGACAAGATTCCCCTGAAATTTGTATGACATATAGCAACTAGCTATACACGATTTCGAAAAGCCTGCTTGGTGTATTGTTATAGTTTCTTAAATAAAAGCTGTATCAGAGTGATACGTATATGTACGTGCAACATCTACTACGACTTATAGTGTGTTCATGCAAATTACCATTTTCGACCATATTTTCGGAAATGTGTATGACATATTGCGACTCGCTTTATATGATTTCACCAATTCTGCATACTGTATTGTTATTATTCGGATATACTGATTTTTCCCAAAATCTTCGGATTTCTGCTCTTACTTTTAAAATTTGGACCTTAAGCGTAGTTTGCGTTGAAAACATTGATATGAGTGTCAAACAGTTTAGATCTAGATCAGACGGCGCGTTATGTGTCTGATCTGGATATGAACTATTTGTAGAGTTTTGCAGCGAAAGGGTTAATGACTTAATGGTACGTTTCCTAAAACCGCGCTTCAAAATTTAGAAATCTTAGGATGTTTTAGCAACTTATGGTAGCCCTGATTTCAGCCTAACATTTATCAATTTATGTTTCAGGTTCAATGGATAATTTCCAGTGTATCTACTGCCACTGTGTATACCCGTACACAGGATATTGGTACCAGCGAGTCGAGAGAATTAGCCGGTCGCTCTGCAGTGCGTGTATGTTTTTCATGGTTTTATAGCATAAAATGTCTATGATCAACATATATATAATACAGTATTAAAGCGTGATGTTTCTGTGATATGCTGATGTCAAAACAGTTCTATTTTAATCACCGAAACTCTCGTTAAATATATAATTATGCTGCCTAGTACCGGTAAATAACAACGATTGCTGACGAAAAATTACGATATCAACTGTTTCAAACGCTCCTGACTACAATATTTTCATGAAACACTTAGTCTATTTCATAATAATTCATGTAACTCACTAAAACCACATTGTTGGGTCGTGATTTTAAGAATAGAATTAAAAGAAATTTGTGTCAAGTGTACGGCATCTTGGTTGTGAATGAAATATTACTGTACGGCATACTGATGTGTCACTGTACGGGGGTTTGCTACCAGATATTTGGCCCTTAAAACGTTTTGCTCTGACCCAGTTCGTCCTCATGGTGTTACGTTCAACCAAAGGTAGCCGTGTACCGAGAACAGTCTCCTATTTATAAATGTTATACTTTTCATTGTTAATTTACTTAAAATAGATAAACTTGATATAGAGCAGGAACACCTAATAAAATGAAATTGAAACGATGAATGTACGTTTAACATATTCTAATAGCTGTTCACGTAACAGAATACTTTTGAAGCGAACGAGTAACTGTATCGGACTATATCTTAATCGAAGATTTCTATTAAAAAACTTAACACACACAGAGTCAATAATGATTGCGGTTAATTTATGATATCAAACTAATCCACCCACTCATAAAATATTGAAATACACGTACACAACTATAATTTCCATCTGTGTTTTTCCATTTTGCACGAACATATCGTGCAGTATGTTTACTGGTTAATGCGGTATCATTTACCACAGTGCAATCAGAATAAGCTGCCCGCTTTAAAGTGTGCGGTATTCAATTTAAAGACATTTCCTGATCTTTTTCCGGTGGTGACACCAAACCAGGTATAAAAGCATGCAGTCATATGCGAGTTTTGTCCTTACTGCTATCTTGTCCAGGGATAATTATACTCATCCAAGCGTTTCATGTGAGGGCCGTACTTTAAGTTTGTTAGTTTGATTAGTAAAACCCATTGAAAAACCCCTTGAGGGGTATGTGAGGGGCTCTCTAGACAACTTGAGATTCTGACATTGACTTTGCACACTTTACTACTGTGTTACCTGTATTTTCACACAGAGTGAGAACAATGGGAGAGTCCATCAATGGACTGATGAAATGTCTTTAATCCAGAGTCCTTTTCTATAAAAACTGCCGCGGTCGTGTTACACTTGCTTGTTATTCCTTATCTTGCTAAATTGTCTGATTCAATAATGTCGTGTGCGAAGAGACACTAAACCCTTTTTTCATTGTGAGTGCCAAAACCAGTTTGAATATAGATCAGAAGTCGCGTTAAAGACATTTCCTGACAAACTTTCGGTGGTAACACCAAAACAGGTTTAAAAGCATGCAACCATGTGGAATTAGTGTTAACTGTTCTAGGGATAAAATCATTGAAGCGTTTCATGTGAGGTCCGTTCCTTCAATTTGTTAGTTTGGTTAAAAAACATTGGAATAACTCTTAGGTGTGAGTATGTCAGGGCCTCTCTAGACAACTTGAGATTAGTGACATCTGCTAAGCACACTGTACTCCTGCGTTACCTGTATTTTGACGCCTATTGAGAACAACAGGGTGCATCAAAGGACTTAAAGCGGCGTCTTGTCTTGTTCCAAACAGTTTGCAAATGTTATCCAATGAGCACTTAGGGTTACGTTTATTCGAATAACAGAGTTAAAATTGATAGTTGGCACACATGCTGCTCTGTGCGGACAGCACGCATGTGATAATGAACAATAACAGTAAGCGCCAAAACAGTTTAACTTCACCAGAGTATCTCATAAAGGATGTCGACTTTTCTAAGTCGAACCAGCGAACAACATCTGTGAAAAGCAAATATGTTATATTTTTAATGGGAAATTTGCCTTCAAATACCAGCCGATTGAATGCTATATAATCAAGTTTGCCAGTCTGTTTCATTTCGTCGATTACGCTTCGGATCAGGGATAGTAATTCTTTATACTCCCTTTATACTTCTTTATACTCCCGAAATTCCTCTACAACAGGCAATTCGGAGTCTTGCAACAAACATGCTAATGTTCTTCATTATATGCAAACTTGCACATTTTTTTTCAATGGAGAGTCTTTGGGTGTAAAGTATCGCTTAGATAGATTATTTTGTTGCGTTTCGTCTATTATAGACATAACCCTCCCCTCCTCTCTACATTGTCCAGGTATAATATTGAAGTTGCACACTTTTTCGGGAAAAAAAAACAACAAACAACGCTGGCGAAGGTATTTTAATTCCTGATAGCCATGCATCTCTGTCAAGTGGGAAATTACCTCCCGGAACGTGGGTAGTTGTTCCTTACAGTACGAACATTTGTACAGATCCATAATCTGTAAAAAATAAATGACAATTTACAGAATATATACTTTTCAAATCAAACAGCCGTCGATTTCGATGTAGATTTAAGAAAGTTGCCGTACACTGGATTAAAAGGCTTTAGCAATATGCCGTTCACTGGCGTAGCAAGTTGCCGTACACCTAACCAAATTTCATTTCGGGTTTTTAAAGCACATACGTCAAAAACAATAGTAAAAGTTTCATAATGTCAATCAAGATAGCATAAATTACTCGTATAACATGAATAGATCTCTTATACAATTATTAAAAACAAATTACAATGATATTATGTCAGCAACAGTTGTTATTTACCGGTACCAGGCAGCTTGTTTATACGTCTTACGAGAGGTTCTCTCGGTAAAACTGAAATATTATGACATCAGCATGTTCCAGAAACATCTCGCTTTAATATAGTATTATTCTACATATTGATCATAGACATATAGTTCTAGAAAATCATGAAAACATACCTGCACTGCAGAGCGATCTACTAAAATCTCTCGACTCGCTGGTACCAATATCCTGTGTACGGGTATACACAGTGACTGCACTTTCAGCACAGATGTATTCGACCAAGTCATACAACATTGTGTCGACATTCACGAAGACCACATTCTAAGATTAAAATTTTATCGATTTCGGACATTACCAACACAATAAAAACTCACTCAAAGGACTTTCGTCTTGACACAAAACCGGCAAAAATTATGACATATATTGTAAAAACAACCCTAAAAAGTAAAAATGGACCAGAATACAATGAAAACTAGAATTGTCCATTTCAGGTTCCAGGGAGGAAAAGCTAAACTTTATATTAACTTAATCAAGGACTTAATTATATATGTGCATACATAAACAAAATGTCAGCATCAGCTTGGGAGTTGGAAGGTAGCGGTTTTGATCGCCAGTTGCAAACCAGTGCCGTATTATTGCTAGGAGCAGCTCTCTTTGGGGTCTACATTTTGTGCAAATTGTCAAAAGGAGGCATTGTAAGGTAAAGGGTTGAAAAGAGATTTATTTAAACTTTGTTAAACTAACAAAAGGGCGTTATGGACGTAAAAGGATCCTAAAGTCGTCTGAAATCGTTACCGTAAGATCGCTATAATTGATACAGTATAGTCGCTATAATCATTCAGATCACCGTGTAGTCTGATTCAATAAACAATACAGTTTCAGTTTCATCAGTGCAGTACTTTGAACGTGGATATTTTATTAAATCTCACAGCTATTGTGGTTGTACTGCTATCTAAATAAGAATACATAATTTTCTCAAGTTTTAACGCCCGATTAGATGTCAGGATGTGTATAAACTGCATATATGACACGTTTGTAAACACGGCCTCGTGTAAACATTGCCAGGTATGTATTGATGTAATGGAAATATTTTGTTTGGAAAGCTTGATAACGGAACAATGACAGTCAGGTAAATATCTTAAATTAATGCACAATATAATGTACGTTTGCTTTTCTTAGTGATCTACTTAGAAAACAAGGAAAACAGATGAAAACATGTCCGCGTGTCGCACTGAATCGATTGACTCCTTACAGGTTAGTCGCAAAATCTAGTCATCATACAGTTCGTTTATACACTGTGTATTTGCACAGAACGAGTGTACTTTTCACATGTACACTGTTTGTAAAAGATAGAAATATGCAGCACTTGGGGTCAATGAGTTAAACAAGATGTTTAATCGCCATTTCTAAAATGTCATTTTAAACTACTCAAATATGATATCATTTATTTAGTTTTATATTGCAATTTTCTATATTCAAGTTCCTTGTTCAAACATGCACATTATACTAAGCATGTATATACATCAAGTACATAGTAATAAACTTTGAATAAACTGTTTATTTGTATGTTGAATATTTCTCAATGGGAACCATGAAAAGGTACAAACCGGTAGTAGACGGCATTCATGCAATATTTACCCGTTCCCTCCAAGGCTCAATAACACATGTATATGCAAGCATTTTTTTAAACAGATAAGATGATGAGTAACTCGGCGTCCGATCAGGATCCAAACTACATGTATTTGACACTCCTCATATCAATGTTTTATAAAGTCAAACACTGGTAAAATGTCCAATTCAAAAAATTTAAAGCAGCTAAAAAATATCAGGAGACACCAATATGGCAATGACTGTGTCATACGGGTATTTCCGTCATACTTGTTAACGAAAGGGTTCAAGTAATGCTATAATATCAGGAGACACCAATATGGCAATGACTGTGTTATACGGGTATTTCCGTCATACTTGTTAACGAAAGGGTTCAAGTAATGCTATAATATCAGGAGACACCAATATGGCAATGACTGTGTCATACGGGTATTTCCGTCATACTTGTTAACGAAAGGGTTCAAGTAATGCTATTATATTCAGATTATATTTTCGTTTCTACAAATGAAAAATACGTTGGGCTTCTGAAAAAAAAATTCATTGCTCTGAGACAGTTTTAAAAGAGGCTTTCTCACTGAAAAAGCGTGTTTTAAGCTCCGACTAATTGAAGCAACATGATCACTGTCAAAGACAGGTACCTATTTAATACATGTCAACTGTAAATGCTAAGCTCATGACGGAAAGTTGCATACGGGTTTTCTGTAAAACAGTCGATTTACACAAAATGTAATGCAGAGAGTTCCTGCAGGAAAGTAATGCAGACAGTTTCCATACATGCTTTCTGTGATACATTAAAACTTACTGACCAATGCAGAAAACATTCCAGGGGGACTTTCTTTCCTACAGTAATTCTTGAGTTAAGCTATCATTAAATATGTAATGCAGAGAGCCATATGAAAGTAATGCAGACAGTTTCCAGACAATAGTTTCTGTGGTACATTAATATAAATATTTAAGATATATTGCATTGCAGAGAGCCATATGAAAGTAATGCAGACAGTTTCCAGACAATAGTTTCTGTTATATATTAATATAAATATTAACATATATTACAATGCAGAGAGCCATATGAAAGTAATGCAGACAGTTTCCAGACAATAGTTTCTGTGATACATTAATATAAATATTAAGATATATTGTAATGCAGAGAGCCATATGAAAGTAATGCAGACAGTTTCCAGACAATAGTTTCTGTGATACATTAATATAAATATTAAGATATATTGTAATGCAGAGAGCCATATGAAAGTAATGCAGACAGTTTCCAGACAATAGTTTCTGTGATATATTAAAACTTGAAATTAAAGTACAGGAAACCAATGCAGAAAACATTCCAGGGGAACTTTCCTTCCTACAGTAATTCTTGAGTTAAGCTATCATTAAATATGTAATGCAGAGAGCCATATGAAAGTAATGCAGACAGTTTCCAGACAATAGTTTCTGTGATACATTAATATAAATATTAACATATATTGCAATGCAGAGAGCCATATGAAAGTAATGGAGACAGTTTCCAGACAATAGTTTCTGTGATACATTTATATAAATATTAAGATATATTACAATGCAGAGAGCCATATGAAAGTAATGCAGACAGTTTCCAGACAATAGTTTCTGTGATACATAAATATAAATATTAAGATATATTGCAATGCAGAGAACCTTACGAAAGTAATGCAGACAGTTTCCAGACAATAGTTTCTGTGATACATTAATATAAATATTAAGATATATTGCAATGCAGAGAGCCATATGAAAGTAATGCAGACAGTTTCCAGACAATAGTTTCTGTGATACATTTATATAAATATTAAGATATATTACAATGCAGAGAGCCATATGAAAATAATGCAGACAGTTTCCAGACAATAGTTTCTGTGATATATTAATATAAATATTAAGATTTATTATATGCCTTCGTATGATATCGAGCGTTTCCGCGTGTATTTGCACAGTAAAATACAATAGTCTGTATCGGCCACCTTGTATCAGCCACTTTGTATTTTACTCTGACGTCACTTTCGGTTTAACGCGACGTCATTTACGTACATGTGCAAGTGCCGCGTTATTCATTGTGGCAAACAAAAATGCTTGTTCTGCTTCAAATAACTAATGAATTTTGGATATAAAATGATTAAAACAACTATTTACTTGTTTCTGGTGTGTATTCAAGGCATATAATAAACACATCACCAGTTGACAGTGCGCTACAGAGTGTTGCATTTAGCTGTCGACATTTTTGGCGGAAACAACCGATCAGACTCGCGTCAAGGCGCTCGTCGGATCGGCTATTTCCGCCAAAAACGTCTCGAGCTAAATACATCACCCTGTATCGCACTGTCAACTGGTAATGTGTATATATTGCAATGCAGAGAGCCATATGAAGGTAATGCAGACAGTTTCCAGAAAATAGTTTTTATTACCCGACTCTCTATTTAAGTGAATATTAAGCATTTTTGACTGTTTTCCGAAATATTTACCAGACTGAGGCCAGCAGGCAATAGTTGACTGTTACATAGCACTGTTACATGCGCGAAAATGGTGCGCAAAACTTTTCTGCATCGCGGGACCAAATAAGGCGTCTTATGATACAGATTTTTGTTTAAGGATCTAGCCTTTTGCGGAGTTGATCGGGTCATTTTTTTCTCTCCCGAACAATCCCCTTAAAAGGCTATATAGTTCTAGACCTAAAATTAAGAGTAACTCCAAATTAAAGCGATAAACCGCTTACAGATCTAACGTCTTCCTTTTTTTAAACAAATTATGACGTTACAAAAAAATGACGTCATATCATACATGACGTAATTTCGACAAAGTGTCAATCAATTTCAGTCAATAAGAAACAATAATAATTCAATCGTAATTGAAAATATGAACATATTAGACATCTTTTTTACAAAACAGTGATGTTCACATTCAGTTGTTGTCTTGAAATATTTACAATCGCCCCATTCAATTCCATTGACAAAAAGTGTGTTCATTTCATATAAACACCAATTTTCGAGAGGGCGGGACTTGTGGAAAAGTTTCGAAGTGAGGCGGTGCATATGCAGTTTTTATTCGCGAATTAATCTTTAGAATTTGGGGCAGCAAACATTTGGCGGATTTTTTCAAAATTTGTTCTCAACCGATCTATGCCTTCCTACTAGTGGAAACCATGATTCCCGACTAATATTCTTCTTTATAAATGAGATAAATTGCAAGAAAATTGACGCAATAATCTACCTTATAAACAGCGGCCTATATCTGCGGTTCTTTATGACAATAAAACCCCGATATATTTATCCTACTTTAAAATTACGTCACTTCTAATGACGTCATAAATCGGCATTTTTCGCGCCAAACTGTCAAGTTGTTGACAATGGAACTTATTTTTTCTGCTTTCGAATGTACACAGATTCAGTAAATCGGTCATGACTGTTCCTGTTAGGGTACACATTATTCGTGTTATCGAACTCTAATGTGGATTAAACATACATGCGTACTGACAAAATGTTTATTTAATGTTAGAAATTACAGCAAATATATTGTAAATATAAGAAATGAACTGATTTTTTTCGGCGTTCAAGCAAATTTACCATGAATCGCTAGCGCGATTCATGGTATTTGCCGAAATTTTCTGTCGTTCATTTCGCTTGAACGCCGAAAAAAATCAAAACATTTTCCTATAAAAACTGATAAACCCCTGGGTGGGGCCAATTTTGGCCCGGGGTCATAATTTGAACACAATTGGTAGAGAACCACAAGGCAAAGCTATATGTCAAATATAGGCCTTACAGTTTCAGAGTAGACGATTTTTAAAGGTTTTCCTATATAAGTCTATGAAAAACTGATAAGCCTCGGGGCGGGGCCAAATTTGATCAAGGGGTCATAATTTGAACAATCTTGGTAGAGTACCATAGGGCAAAGCTACATGTCAAATATAAATGATCTTGGCCTTACGGTTTCAGAAAAGATGTTTAAAGGGTTTTCCTATGAAAAACTAATAGGCCCGAGGGCGTGACAATTTTTTGCCCGGGGTTATAATTTGAACAATCTTGGTAGAGGACCACAAGGCAAAGCTATATGTCAAATATTACAGATCTAGGCCATACAGTTTAAGAGAAGAAGATTTTTAAAGGTTTTCCTATATAAGTCTATGTAAAACTGATAATCCCCGGGGAGGGGCCAATTTGACCCAGGGGTTATAATTTGAACCACTTTGGTAGAGGACTTTAAGGCAAAGCTACATGTCAAATATAAATGATCTAGGCCTTACAGTTTCAGAGAAGAAGATTTTTAAAGGTTTTCCTATGAAAAACTGATAAGCCCGAGGGTGGGCCATTTTTGGCCCGAGGGTCATAATTTGAAAAATCTTGGTAGAGGACCACATATTAAAGATCTGGGCCTTACAGTTTCAGAGAAGAAGAGTTTTAAAGGTTTTCCTATATAAGTCTATATAAAACTGATAAGACCCGGGGCGGGGCCAATTTTGACCCGGGGGTCATAATTTGAACAATTTTGGTAGAGGACCATATGGCAAAGCTACATGTCAAATATTAATGATCTAGGCCATACAGTTTCTGAGGAGAAGATTTTTAAAGGTTTTCCTAAGAAAAACTGATAAGCCCCAGAACGGGGCCATTTTTGGCCCCAGGGTCAAACTTTGAACAATATTGGTAGAAGATTATTAGGTAATGATACATACCAAATATCAAAGGTCTTGGCTGTTGGGTTTCTGAGAAGAAGATTTTTTCAGATTTTCTTATGCATTAAAAGTTGTCTATATGGTCATGTTAGAAAATCAGGTCTTACAGCAAGGGGAATAATTCTAGCCAAAATCTTTGAACAAGATTTCGTTCCCCCTTGTCACTGACAAAGTTTGGTTGAAATCGGTTCAGTGGTTCCTGAGGAGATGTTGTTTGAAAATGTGAACGAACGACGTACGACGGACAACAGACACCGGACGACGGACGGAAAGGGGTCACAATAGCTCATCCTGAGCCTTCGGCCCAGTTGAGCTAAAAACATGACTGCCAGTGGGTGCATGATTAAGGTTTTCCTGATATGGCTAAAGTGAAAGCTAAATATAAATCTTCTTTTTCCGAAGTCACTTGCCCAATTTTAATGTCATCATGACCATAAACATGGGTACCAGGTGAGCGATTTAGGGCCGCATGCGGCTCTTGTTTAAGATAACAAAATCAGTTTAAGGAATCTGGTAGAGGCTCATCAATTGACCATTTGTGTAAAATTATTTTCAATTTGGACCAGTAGTTTCAGAGAAGAAGATTTTTAAAGATTTTACTATACAGTAACATCAGGAAAACGTGCCCCACCCACTGCCGGCCATGTTTTATAGATTTCAAAATAATTTTAAGAAATCTGGTAGAGGGTCACCCATGGATCATTTACATAAATTTACTTTCAGATCGGACCAGTAGTTTTTTAAAGTTTCATATAAAGTAGCCATATAAGGAAAATATGCCCCACCCACTAGCGGCCATGTTTTTTAAGATAGGAAAATTATTTTAGGAATCTGATAGAGGGTCACCAATGGCACAATTTGGTAAACTTATTTTCAATTCGCACCTGTAGTTTATGACCCTAGCAGATTGTAGTATTATTATGACAATTAAACCGGCTGACTGTAAGCAAGTAACGCGTTCCACAATTCCGGTATTTCTAAATAATGAGAGTATTTCAAATATTAAAATATTTATGTCTCCATCAAACGCATGTTGTGACTACTCATTAGAATCGCCTAAAAGAGATTATCTTAATGAGTAGTCACAACGTAGGATTTGATCCAGTCATAAATAAACAGATGGAAATGTTCAAATACGTCTTCCTATCCAAAGCCCAGAATTTCTCAATGGAGTCAGGGCTCCAGATAAGAGGTAGTTTTTTCAACAAATCCAACATTTTCTCACTTATTTCAGCACCAAATCCTATGGTGTTACTACTCATTTGAATCGTCTCGAAGAGACGATTCTAATGAGTAGTGACACCATAGGGTTTAATTCAGAAATAAAGATTTTAGTTTTTGAAAAACTACCCTTATCTGGTGCTCTGTGGAGTAAAACCTCTCTATTACGACAACTAAAGCGAAAGCTAATTGGTTGTATAAAAGACGGGTGACAGCTTAACCCATTACCCCATAGCCTGTTTCTATTTTTTTTTTAAATATGTTACCACATAAAGCAGGTTGAAAGTAAAGCAGAATGCGCCTTCAGGTGCATTCTGCTTTACTTTCAGCATGCTTTAAGCGACCATCTGCTAGAATTAAGCTTTAAGCTACCATCTGCTAGAATGCTGAAATAAGTTCTTATAATACATATGTATAACTTTATAAATTGGAACTATTTTCTTTAGTTGAGAAATAAAGGCGTATTTATGGGTTAATGGGTTAAAGCAAGCAAACGTGATACAGGAACTTTTCTGTTGTACTGTCACCTTTTTTAGCAGTCACCTGTCGTAACGTCCTAATAATTGACATAATTTAGCGGTACATGTATTAATAAAGGGGTTTTACAGTCTCCCTATCCAAAGCCAAGAATTTCTCATAACATACATACCACAAATATAACCACACTTATTCCTATCACCTGTTCAACAATATCCTAACCACGGGCTATCATTAATGAGACGCACATTGTACTCTCTGTCCGCCCATTCCTTCATCATCATCTTCGTACGCCTCACCACGATGACGATTTCTCATATCTTCTTCAGGGTCAAATTCCTCGAGAGTATGCTCTTCTGCTCCGTCTGGAATCATTTGCTGCTCACGCTGTGGTAAGCACTTCTCTAGTTCAGGAATTTCGTTCGCATTAATATATCCGTTTGTTGGGAAAATGACTTTGAATCTTATAATAAGACGTCCTTTTGTAAAAGGGTCACGATGTATCGGCATACCCTCACGCATCACACATTTGAAGTCATTGGTTTTAACTACTTCACCTGGAAAAACAGACGAACATTACTTATACAATCCTTCTAAAGACTCAGTATACTAGTGATTAAACTGAACAGATCCAACATTTGTGGGGTTTTTTTTAAAATTGGGAAACAGTTTTAGACGGGAATATTTCTTTTTTATTATAAGTTTTCACATAGAAAAATAGATACTCATCGTATATTTCTATCTTTCAATATTTGCACAAGACGAGTGTACTCTTAACATGTATACTATTTACATAGGATGGATACGGGCGTTACTAGGGTGCAAATGCTTAATTAAGCTTTCAGACCCTATAGACGAGTATACTCGTCCAAAACATAAGTCAACAAACTGTGTTTTTGTGAAGAGTACACTGGTCTATTGAAAACAGTGCCTACCCAGATTACACGGTTTCTATTGGAGCCATCTGATCAGAATCTACACTGTTTGTCATTTTGTAAACATATTGTTAAAAAACTACCCTAGGTTATCTAAAATTGACTTAACATGTCGAAAATCGAGTTGTTTATATTTTCAGTATGTTTTCAACCTGCCAATCTACATAGATCTGCGATATGGAAACACTAAAACAAAGACTTCCTGGGGCATTCTCTAACGCCACACGTTTCAGATACATGAACGATTAACGGCACCACAACACACGAAATGGTCGTATGGCGCAGATAAACAATTACATAAATTGTTATTATGTTAGTAGTTTTCAAAACATCCATCAACAATTGAGTAAATGTAGACCCGAAAAAAAGAATGCATAAATACAAAATGTATATGCTTAAGGATTTAAGCTTTTAAAAACTAAAACTTGTTGTATAGACAGGTATGCACCATGAACAGCGCCCTGAGGTCCACGATGGTTATAATTTCATTCCCTGGGACGTAGATGCCTTTAAAATTTGGAAATCACTTTAAACGAAGATAATGGTGAACTGCTGGACTTAGATAAGTCAATATACCCACTAATGTGGAGGACAAGATTAGACACATTGGAATACAGCTAAATATAAACTTTCTTAACAATTATTTTCCTTAGAGAAAGCATATACTGTTGCAGTTAAACAGTTAACGTGACGATGTTCAAGGAGTGTTTTGTCTGAGAAACGTTTAAACTTTGTGTTTGACAACACGTTACGTTATCCAATTATTCATTTCAACTAATTCTGGATGCAGTGCCAATGGTGTTTTCCCTACCCATGAATGGTCTTTCTGTACAGTTTTCCCAAACAATAAATACCGTATGCATCACTGAGGGAAAAGTAAACGTTGAGACTGTCCTCTCAGACAGATGGGGCCCGTTTTACTAAACAACTTACGCAAATTATTTGCGTAAGTCAAAATTTTAAATTTTAATTTAAATTTTATATTATCACTTGCTTCAAACAGCAAATAGCCAGATCAGAGGACGCGCTTTTAGCGCGTCCCCTGATCTGCCTATTTGCTGTTTGTAAACGTTTATCATCGAAAAATAACAGTTAAACGAGTTTGACTTACGCAAACATTTTGCGTAAGTAGTTTAGTAAAACGGTCCTCTCAGACAGCTGGTGTACTCGATGATGCTGTACTTACTCAGATACTTCCTCAAATAAGCTTTGTAGCAGTAAGATACTATTCAATGGAAATGTTTGAGCCATATATTATGTTCTTTTTTTTAAACAAATGACAGGGTTGACATTGTATTGTACAGTGGAGAATCTGTTATTCTTTCCCAATAAACGCGTTTACGCTAAAACTATTATTTGCAGTGCAAACAGTTTGGAGCCAGATCAGACGCCGGGTAACCCGGCGTCTGATCAGGCTCCAAACTGTTTGCCACCAAGATAAACAATAATTATCAGTATTGTCAAAACGTTGTTCTTTTCTACGTTTTAGTGCTTTGCGTTTGCGTACGTTTGCGTTTAAACGGGAAAGAATAACAGATTCTCCACTGTATGCTTTCTTGCAGATAAGTAGATAAGTAGGACGATCGATTAGAAAATAGAACCAGGAGGTAAGTACAGTTGTCAATCGGACGTCTTAGCAATTTGGTCGTCCTTCTTTGTGTAGACTTAAATCAGCTGTTTGGTGAACTCGCAAAAGAATGCATGTAAACTACATTTTGAAAAGGAAGACAACTCATGCTTTTGCATCTATCTCAAAGTTTGTAGCTCACATGCTGATGCTGATGTATGAGTCTCTTGAGGCCTTGTGTAAACAAAAAAGCTTATCGTATGATTGTTTTGCATGTTACTGCAATTGCATGTGCTTGTCATCGCCCAGTAGTTGTTAAAAAACAAGTAACATTGATGTTTTCGTACCAGTTATTTTTATACTTGAGGCGTTAGAACTGCATATTGACTAAAACTATGGTTAACATTTGAGATGTGGCACCGATACAACTACATCCAAGTACATGCTATTCAACACCAGTCAGGTAAAACCCTGAAAAATACTGGTCCACACTGGTGTTTGAAACATGCTTAACGTGTATGGTGCGGTATTGAGACATGACAATACTTTTTACAGGCCATGAAATATAAACGAAACTGATGAAAAAATTCATGCTTGTGATTGCTATGTATGACAAACAGGTGGCTCTACTGGAAGAGATTTACTGTCGTATATCCCTCCCACAATAAGCCAATCTTCAATCACATAAACGATTCGCATGTCGACTGCTTTCAATAAAAGTTCCGACCGTGGTAACTGCATTATCTGTCAAACAGCGATATCATTGATTTCAGTTTGTCTCCCCTTGTCATGCCTCGCTCAGGATGCAAATTTCGTGCCAGTTATCTTGTCATCTTCTAGGAATTAGCACCTGATCATTTAGCAGATATTCCATGCCAATTCGATCATGACTGGAAGGGTGATGATCCGGACATAGTGAATCTAACACCATCGTGAATGTCAGATAAGGATATCCCATCCAAAGTTTTGAAGATATTTTAGGAACACGAGACTTTGCCGAGTGTTCCTAAAATATCTTCAAGCCGAGGGTGGGATATCCATCTGACTCTAAACTGTTGTGTTTATTTTCTCACCTCGTCAATCCTAAAAAACGCGTTCAACTTGCTATACAGAGGCGAGCAGTAACTTCGCATTCACCTCATGAATGGCGGACGGGTCTTTTAATGTTAATTGACATACTTACATTTCAAATGAACATACTACATTCAGTAGTGATTTTACATTATAAGTAAAGTACAGAACAGTTTTTGTTTGCAAGAAGGTATGAAAAGCAAACATTCGTGGTTTCATACAGTGTTGCCAGGTTTGATAGTAAATACTTCCATGCAAATTCATGTATTATAAAAATATCTACATTTTGGAATGTTAACCGGTGCAGCAACCATGCACAGAATAGTATAAGGCGTTATCATCGGATACACTGTTAAAAAATCTTAATAAAATTAAGACTGCACTTCATTGGAAAAAATAGTTTGCCTTTAAAAGTTCCGATGAGTTAAGCGTTCACCTGACTTAACACAGTGTCATATGATCGCTGAGCATGGGTTGCACAAGATATTACCTACTAGGAGATAAGTGTGAGGTTGGGCGCCCCTAAAACCAGGTTTAACCCCCCAGTGGTTGTTAATAATTAATTAATTTATAGTTAATTATTGATTGCTACTGACCGTACCAAGGCGGGCTCCTATATTCACTTTACTTTATGTTTGTCTTGCGTGTTGTTTTCTATTTAGTGTGTAGATGTAGGAATTGTATTGCGTGTGTGTGTGTGTTTGTTGTGGTATGACTGTGTGTGTGTGTTCTGCTTGAGAGGTGGATGTATTGTTTGTGTTACGTTTCCTGCTTGAGTCTTTCGTATTTATTAACCACCTACGCTAAGTAAAGTAATGTATTTAACACAGTATCATAATTATTATTTGTATCATGTGTGAACAGACCTAACACTCGTCTGCTTTATAATTGTCGTCTGCGGACGTTTTCAATTTATTTTTGTTGGGTTTACATATGAAACATCAATACGAGTGTTTACAATTTGGGTCATGATCAGAGTAACTCGACGTCTGATCAGTATCGAATATTTTGTAAATGCAAAACCATAGTTACGCTATGGTTATAGGTTTAAAACAAGATTGGCTCCATATTACCGGTATTGAACTTTTAAGGGTTTATCTGAAGTAGTCTCTTCACCTATGACTCTATATTGTTAACTAGTATATGCCTAATACATATGTTGGGTCGCTCGACATTGTATGCGGATTGGTTTTTCAGTTTTGAGAAACACAATTTTTAACTCGTATCAATTATGTTACATAACTTCAGGTTTTAAAAGCTATGCATCTTTTAAGTTGAATTCACGTATTTTATTACAGTTGCATGTAGATTTATCCGAACGTGCTTAACTCGACCTTGACCAGTTCAATATCTACATGAAATAAGTAAACCGCTTGATCTCTTGTATATTGTATACGAGCCCCAAAAAGAGTAAAATAGCCAAGTCCAACATGTTTTGTTTGGCCTAGGTGTGAGCATATAACAATTACTATTATATGATGACGATTCTTTCCATTCAAGGCACACAACCATTCTACTGCAAATACATCTGCGTCAAGCTTGCTGCCATGTTTTGGTATTGTTTCTGTAATCGATATTTTTCATGAATGTCTGCTTTGGCTTTGAATGGATTATTAAAGCTGACATCGTTTTCGACAGAAAATTAACCGATATGAGATGTTGAAGAACTATGGGGTTTGAAGAGCCTTTGTCATGTTGCATTATGCTGGGGCTAAACTAAGCAAGAAACGGGATAGTGGTTTCCACGTACACACCCAAACGACTTTCTGATTCACAAAAGTAGGCGGAAATAAACGGATGTTATAGTAGTTGAAATTTTAAGGCCTCAGCATTATATCCTCAGGTCGTAATGACCCTTGTATTTACGGAATCCACACGCGTAATGATGTCTATAAAAACAACGAACAATTTTTAAAACTGAACTACAGAAAAACATTCATCAGAAATTTTAAGGACAATGGTGTCAATTGACGAGTAAGTGGGGCCTACCGCATTACAAAGTAGTTCCCCTTGGCGATTAAGTCCCTTGCACGTTGGGTAGTGTTACGCCAATTTGGTAGACTGACGTGACAACGTATAATGTATAAACTAATAAAGGTTATCTCTTTTCATCTCTCTTTCTTTTTGGCTCTCCCTGTCTGTCTTTCGACCTGCCTGTCTGTATGTCTGTCTGTATGTCTGTCTGTATGCCTGTCTCTCTCTCTGTGTTTCTCTCATTGTATTCCTTTCTGTGTGTCTCTATGACTCTCTGTCACTGCCTCTGCATTTGTCTCGTACTGTCTGTGTCTGTATGTCTGTCTGTCTGTCTCTCTCGCTATCTACACACTCTATATGTCCCTCTATATCTACCCAACTGTCTTTTCGTGTGTCTATCGTTTACTGTTCATATATTTCTATCTCTTTCTTTACATATATGTCTATCTGTTTCCTTAGTGTCTGTATGTCTCTCTCTCTGTCTGTCTGTCTGGCTCTCTCTATATATCTCTGTTTCTCTCTTATCTTTGTCTGTCGGCCTGTCACTGCTTCTTGTCTGTGCCTCTGGATCTCTCTCTCTCTCTTTCTCTTTGCCTGTCTTTCTCTCTTTGTATGTATGCTTCTCTGTGCCAGTCAGTCTGTCTCTCTGTCTGTCTCTCTCTGTCCCCTCCCCTCTTTCTATGCCGCTGTATATCTGTGTGGCTGTCTCTCATTTTATATATAAATTGTTTCAGTCTACATTACATACAAAACATTCCACTCTATAGGCATCTGATGAATGCAAATTTTAATAGTTTTTTTCCAAATAAAAATGCAACTGACTGCTAAAAGAAAGATAAAAGTAGAGCTAAACCTTGCTTTAGGTGCTAACAGCATGATTTTCACACTACTTTTTGTAGTCACATTAGCTTTGTCTGCATGTACATATGCATTCAGAATTCGTAAGACAGTGTAGAGGCATCCTTATTTCCTTATGTGGAGAAAAGGTAAAATGTGCTATATAGAGCTAAAAGCAGAAAACGGGGGTAAAATATATTTCTAGTGATAGACTATGAATCCAACATGTTTGCAGTCTGATCTGGGTTAAAACTATTTGCAATAGTCATCATAACTGGTGTTCAGTGTTGAAAGGGTTAATCAAAAGTCATCAACCAAATCAGGTGCTTTATTTATTCTTTTCATTATTTTTTCACGATTGATTAACAGTTATTCATTCATGTTATTTTTTTAAATTTAAATCAATGTATTTTTATTGTTTTGTCATCTGTATAAAACAAACATCATGCGAGTATAGACGTCACAAATGAATGTTCATGTTACACGGGTAGCTACGAGATTTTATCAATGCGGTATTCCTGTGGAGAACAGTACCAAAATATACACTTCATAGATAGTCGGCTTGTTCAAGTGTACATCATGCTGGGAGAGTTTTATGACGCTAGTGCGGCTTCTGTGTTCGATTACGTAATGTCACGTGCCTTTGTGATGTGTGATATGGAAGACCTGTAGTTTACTACAACCCCCCAGTGGTTGTTAATGGTTAATTTATAATTAATTATTGATTGCTGCTGACCGTACCAAGGCGGGCTCCTATGTTCACTTTGCTTTATGTTTGTCTTGCGTATTGTTTTCTGTTTGGTGTGTGGGATTGCGTGTGTGTGTGTGTGTATGTATGTAGGTGTGTGTTTGTTATGGTATGGCTGTGTGTGTGTTCTGCTTTAGAGATGGGTGTATTGTTTGTGTTGCGTTTCCTGCTTGAGTCTTCTTTCGTATTTGTTAACCTGGCAGTTACAAACGTTTTTGATCCAGAGTAATAGTTTATTATTTTACCATACTATTCATCTGATCATTTTATTAATAAGTTAACGTCAATTATCTTAATTTGATTAATCGATATATATTAAGTATAGTAGCACACTTCTTCACATCTTTGATAATATCGCCTTTCCTAATGAACAGTTGTGAACTATTGGGTTGTACTAGAATTGAAAGAAATCTAATATTATAATAAAACCCATAATAGTCCTTATCATGCGGTGATATCATCGTCTTTGAAATTGTCGTCCGCAATATTTTTTAATTTAGATATGTACATTTTGAGAAGTAAAAAAAAACTCAAAACGAGTATGAAACAGTCTGGATCCAGATCAGACGCCGTGTTATGCGGCTTCTGATCTAGATCCAAGTTGTTTGCAAAAAGGACTTGAAGTCGCGATCAGCAGGCAAAGCGTTAAACAGTCACTAAAATAGATCGCTTCAAGACATTGACTGCTATATATAGAACATAAGTGAAGCAGAAAGACAAGTAGAATGTGCATGTTATTTTATTCTTTCCCTTCTTTAACCCTTTCCCCAATAGAAGCGCCTTTTAGCGAATATGATTTATTCCTCCGCTGAAGAAAATAGTTCCAATTTAATCGGTCATGAATATATATTATAGGGAATATTTTCTAAATTCTAGCACATGATAGCTTAAAGCAGGCTGAAAGCTAAGCAGAATGCGCCTTCAGGCGCATTCTGCTTTACTTTCAGTCTGCTTTAATTGGTCAACTAATTTCAATACTAGAAATAGGCTATCAGGTAAAGGGTTAAAACTTTATCACGCCCACAATTCCTTTTGAAAGGGTAAACAAATAAATTCAGCGGAATCTGAAAGTACGTTTCAAAGATAAAGCATCGCATTGAGGTGTATATTAAACCAGTCTTTTTGAGGGTGGTTTTTTTTGGGGGGGGGGGGGTCGCCTGCTGTGGAAACTTTACCGTGCAGCAGTCCTAGGTTGGGGGTGTGGGGTCGCCTGCTGTGGAAACTTTACCGGGCAGCAGTCCTAGGTTGGGGGTGTGGGGTCGCCTGCTGTGGAAACTTTACCGGACAGCAGTCCTAGGTTGGGGGTGTGGGGTCGCCTGCTGTGGAAACTTTACCGGGCAGCAGTCCTAGATCCTTGTTATACCAGTAGTTTAACTGCAAAATAGCATTCTAAATCGAATTCGTTATTCATATGATTTCCAACGCATGTTACACAGTCAATATTGTGTGATCTTCAACCGGAAGCTACTCAACAGTTATCTGGGGAGTTCACTCTTGAGAGAAATTGGGATAACTCTGTAATGCGGTAGGCCCCCCATTGTGAAATGTTAACAAGTTAAATGGACCTTGTTACGTAGGAGTAGTACGGAAGCTAATATTTCCAGGTGGACTTCACCCGGTCTTGAATAATCCATACTGAGATCCTCTACGTACGCATTATATCATTACAGCTTCTGGTCTTTGACTCAAAAGATTAAGCTGCGTTAAACGCGTGTTTGTAGATTTTTAGTTAATTAATCAAACAACACTCATACCAACAGGGTTTGTCGCCTGCTAAATAAAATGTTGTTTATCGGTTGGTGAACAATTCCGGCGTCGGATAGGGCACCAATCTGTTAGCCAGATTTAATTACTTTAACTCTTAGAATGATTTAAAGAAATGCTACTTCCTACCTGCTATTTTATTATTTTGCTTTCCGTTTGCATTTAAACGGGAAATAGTAACACGTTCTCTAGTGTTGTGACAAAACTTCTCGACATTTTACAGGTGGCAAACATTTGGTAACAAAATGGGGTAGCTATCGTCTAACGATTAACACGCACTGCAGACCATAATCAGGTGCATTGTTTATTTCCCTACGACCTGTGGCTAGGTATTCATATGAAACTGTTTCTAGGAATACAAAGTAACACCGTCGACATTAGGCAATTTCTGTTCGAACATCTTATGTAGAACCCATCTCAGTTTACCGGCATTTAATATCAGCAAAGGGAGGGATTCTTAAAATACATTCAATGCAGGTAATGTTTAAGCTCCTTGCCAAGATACGGATATCTACGTGTTCCTTATTTAACCCTTTCCCTCATAGAAGCGACTTTTAGCGCATTCAGTTTATTCTTCCGCTGAAGAAAATAGTTCCAATTTATACAGTTATAAATATGTTTCAAAGGGAATATTTTCATTATTCTAGCGGGTGGTAGCTTAAAGTAGGCTGAAAGTATAGCAGAATGTGCCTTAAGGCACATTCTGCTTTACTTTCAACCTACTTTAAGTAGTCACCTGTATTCGAAACTAGAAACAGGCTATAGGGTAAAGGGTTAAAACGCATACATTTGAGAAAATTCTTTTTAGGCGGCATATTCTAAATGGATAACGACAAACTCGTTATTTTGTCAGAACTTGTTTTGTATGTTTAAACAGATAATATATATTATTGAACTGCTTATGGAGGTTTATTTTATTAACATCAATATAATCCTAAATGACAAAACCACATGGCAGTACAATCATAATTGACATCACACATTAATGACACTTTTGAAATGTTAGATTGATGTTAGAAATAACAAGATAACAAAGTCAATTTATATCTGGTTGGTTATTCCAATTATTTAGAAAGCTATTCCCAATGCACAGTTTTTAAATTCCGTGAGTATACATGCGTCAGGAATGCTGATATAAAAAAAACGCAACGATATATCATTTATGTGAAATAAACCTCCATTCAAACGATTTACTTATTTCGTGATTCCACTGTTACCGTAGATATTGCACTGGTCAAGTTCGAGTTAAGCAAGTTCGGATAAATCTACATGCAGCTGTAAAAATATGGGTGAATTCAACTTAAAAGATGCATAGCTTTTAAAACCCGAAGTTATTTAACATAACTGATACGAGTTAAAAATGTGTTTCTCAAAACTGAAAAACCAATCCGCATACAATTTCGAGCGACCCAACTGAAGCATTAGGCATATACTAGTTAACAATATAGAGTCATATGTGAAGAGATTACGTCAGATAAAGCCTTAAAAGTTCAATAAGATGGAGCCAATCTGGTTTTAAACCTATAACCATAGCGTAACTATGGTTTTGCATTTACAAAATATTCGATACTGATCAGACGTCGAGTTACTCTGATCATGATCCAAATTGTAAACACTCGTATTGATGGTTCATATATAAACCTATAAATAAAAAATGAATTGAAAATGTCCGCGGAGTACAATTTTAAAGCAGAAGAGTGTTAGGTCTGCTCACACCTGATACAACTAATAATTATGATACTGTGTTAAATACATTACTTTACTTAGCTTAGGTGGTTACACCTAGTAGGTAATATCTTGAGCAACCCATGCTCAGCGATCATATGACACTGTGTTAAGTCAGGTAAACGCTTAAAACTCATCGGAACTTTTAAAGGCAAACTTATTTTTTCAATGAAGGCCAGTCTTAATTATATTAAAGATTGTTCACCAGTGTATCCGATGATAAAGCCCTTTACTATTATGTGCATGGTTGTTGCACCGGTTAACATTCCAAAATGTAGATATTTATATAAAACATGAATTTGCATGGAAGTATTTTAAAACTATCAAACCTGGCCACATTGTATGAAACCACGAATGTTTGCTTTCATACCTTCTTGCAAACAAAAACTGTTCTGTACTTTACTTATAATATAATATCACTACTGAATGTAGTATGTTCATTTGAAATGTAAGTGGGTTAATTAACATAAAAAAACCGTCCGCCATTCATTCGGCGAATGCGAAATTACTACTCGCCTCTGTATACAGTGGAGAATCTGTTATTCTTTCCCGTTTAAACGCAAACGTACGCAAACGCAAAGCACTAAAACGTAGAAAAGAACAACTTTTAGACAATTCTGATAATTCATGTTTATCTTGGTGGCAAACAGTTTGGAGCCTGATCAGACGCCGGGTTACCCGGCGTCTGATCCGGCTCCAAACTGTTTGAATTGTCAATAATAGTTTTAGCGTAAACGCGTTTATTGGGAAAGAATAACAGATTCTCCACTGTAGCAAGTTGAACGCGTGTTTTAGGGTTGATGATGTGAGAAAATAAATCTAACACCACAGTTGAGTGTCAGATGGATATCCCACCCTCGGCTTGAAGATATTTTAGGAACACTCGGAAAGCCTCGTGTTCTTAAAATATCTTCAAAACTTTGGGTGGGATATCCTTATCTGACATTCACGGTGGTGTTAGATTCACTATGTCCGACTCATCACTCTTCCAGTTATGATCGAATTGACATGGAATATCTACTGAATGATCAGGTGCCAATTCCTAACTGGCACGAAATATGTGCATCCTGAGCGAGGCATGACAAGGGGAGACAAACTGAAATCAATGATATCGCTGTTTGACAGATAATACAGTTACCACGGTCGGAACTTTTATTGAAAGCAGTCGATATGCGATTTGTTTATGTGATTGAAGATTGGCTTATTTTGGGTGGAATATACGACATGGCTTCAATTATAGCCTGGTTTAATAATAACAGGAGCCCCATAAGGCATATTTCGCTCACCTGAGAGTAGCTGACAAAATAGAGATAATGATTTATGTCCAGCACGGGGTCATTTTTTACCCAAGGGACATAATTTGAACAATCTTGATAGAGGACTTGTAGGTGATGCTGTGTGCAAAAAGTCTAAGACCAGGGTTGTAGGGTTTTAGACCAGAAGATTTGTTTAAGTTCCCATTGACAAAATCTATTTTAGCTCCTGTGACCTACATATGCAATATACTGAAATCATTTGATCAAAATATGTAAAGGACATCTAGAAGTGTCACCATGCCGAATATCAAAGCTCTGGCCATATTAGTTTCAGAGAAAAAGACATTTAAAAATTTCACTATATAACTCTGTAAAACTGTGACCCCCGGGGCGGGGCCAATTTTTACCCTAGGGGCATAATTTGAACAAACTTGACAGAAGACCTGTAGATTATGCTATGTGCCAAATATCTAAGCTCTGGTCGTTGTAGTTTCAGACAAGACGATTTTTTTAAGATGTCCTTATCTTTTTACTTTGGTTGCCATGGCAACCAGAGTTCTATATTTTTTTTAATTCTTTGAATGAATTTGAAAATACTTGACCCAAGGAACATTCCTGTAAAGTTTGGTTGAAATCTGTCAAGCGGTGAGGTTGGGGTGAGGTACTGAGTATAAGAGTGTATAAGAGTGAGGTTGGGGGCCCCTAAACCCAGGTTTAACCTCCCCAGTGGTTGTTAATAATTAATTTATAATTAATTATTTATTGTTACTGACCGTATCAAGGCGGGCTCCTATGTTCACTTTGCTTTATGTTTGTCTTGCGTGTTGTTTTCTATTAGTTTAGATGAAGGAATGGTATTGCGTGTGTGTGTGTGTGTGTGTGTGTGTGTGTGTGTTATGGTTATGGTATGACTGTGTGTATGTGTTCTGCTTGAGATATGGGTGTATTGTTTGTGTTGCGTTTCCTGCTTGAGTCTTTCGTATTTATTTATAGGGAAGATTTTATTTGAAGAAATTGCTTACGACGACGGACGACTGACGACGGGCGACGACGGACGCCGGACACAGGGCCATCCCAATAGCTCACCTTGAGCCTTTGGCTCAGGTGAGCTAAAAATAGTTTGTAATTTCCCTAACCACTTTTATACATAACAGGAGATCAATATTTTATAATATTTTCAGTACGTGTTTAGAATTAGCTGTATTTTTGAAAGTTTATGTAAAAATAACATTTAAAGCTGTGTAGTGTTTGCATAAAAGTCTTATTGTATTTGACAGAAAATTTAATAAACTTATTGAAAATAATAAAGCCGTAATAATAATTATAGTATCAAATTGTGTTTAGAAAATTAACTCAAATAAACACAAAAATGGTCCAGTGTCCTCGAGGAGGGGTCATGAAGGTTCATGTTTGAGCTGAACGACTAATGCGATCTTATTGTGCATGATACCAGTGTGTCGGTATAGAATCGATCTTTAAAATGATATATCATACATGCATTTTGCACTTATAATAATGAAATTATTGATCCAGTTTCAACTTATGCTAGTCAAAATAGCCCTTGTTTATGTTCAAGACAGATCGCAGTTAAGACGAGGGGAATTAAAAACGGTGATCCCATTATTTCTTACTGCTGTATGACTACTTACTTTAAGTGTGTGTATTACACGCAGGAACCGGTTAAAACAATAGACGATGGGCGCCAACGAGTATCAAGTGGCCTGATCTCAATAAATTGGATTTCTCATTATGATATGGGTAAAATAATATTCCCTTTCTCTTACCAAATAATGACGCACGAGATGTGACACATAGACACCCTACCACCACCTGAACCTGATAAAGAACAGTGAATATTGGTCTAATATAATTTCTTTACAAGTCGGCTATCAGGTATCTCTAAATTTGGCAAACCTAATTGCAAAGCATGATCCAGCGTATTTATGTATTGTTTTATCTGATGAAGAGACGAACAGTGTGGGCTCTCTATGCATGGGGTGAAGATTAGTTGATTGTTGCCTCCTTAAACCCCTTCATGGAATGTAAAAATAACTGTCAGCTTTTATTATTCTTTTCAGACCTTAGGAACATTATAACTAGGGTCAAACAGTCAAGTTTCTTATCAGATGCCTAGCTAACAAAGAAGTATGCTAAATACACCCGGTTGTTAAAGGCACGAAATCCCGATATAAACCAAAGCAAACTTAACTAAGAAGACGTTAAACGGAATTAAACGCAATGTGTAAAAATGACATATTCTTGAAAGCATTGAATTTATGTGAGAATATGATGGGTAAACAGTTTAGTGCCTTATCAAACACCGGGTTACCCGGCGTCTGATCTGACCTCAAAAATGTTTGCAATTGAAATGGTTGTATGCAGTTTGCGATCGTCAGGCAAAAGGTTAATCGAACCGAAATATACGAACATGTAAACAGGATTACATATTTCAGTCAGTAATATTAATAAAGTCCAGGCATAATCGGTCAAAAGACTGATAGTGAGTCGTTTACAAACGGTATACATGTCAGGAGTACACATGTCATATGTTAACAGTGTAGATCAATCTTTTCTTTTATTATAGTGCATAAAACAACCCTAAAAGACGACAACTGAATACACTTAAAACACGTAATTGTTCATGCAAATTGCCAGTGATCAATGAGTTGACCTATTTTACCATAAATATGCTTTTGTGCCCCATGAAATTTATCCCTACGCGAAATTAAATAGCTTCTCAAACACAGACATGAACACGCGCGAATGAATGTTCTCTAAATGCTGGAAGCAGGTACCTTAAATTACGATGAAAGTACAGTTAAAACCTCTCTATTACACTAAAAATAAGGCTAATTGTTCGAATACAATACAGGTGACAGCTTAAAACAAGGTGACAGTAAAACAGAAAGCTCCTACATGAGCTTTCTGTTTTACTGTCACCTTGCTTTAAGCATTCACCTGTTATTAACGTTTAATAATTAACATATGTTAGTGCTCGTAAAAGAGAGGTTTTACTGTAATGCCAAATGCTCCTCAAGCAGCTATTATGCTGTACTTTTAGCCAGCTTTAGGCAACAATCTATTAAAATACTAAAAACAATCAATGAAGAAATTGACAGTAACTGTTGTTACAAGGTTTATACATCGGCAAACAGTGACGGCCCAGATAAGACAGCACACATGCACTACGTGTTAGGCATGTTAAATGGAGGAATAAATCAAAGCCGAAAAATTCGTATTTATTGAGTACAGTAATCTCCCTATGTACCAACGACGATACCCTCCTTACAATAAAAAATTGTCGCTGTTCCCCAAACCTTTTATTATTGCAATATCGTCTGATTAAAAGTGATGTTTGCTGTTTGATATTGAATCTTTTAAAATAAGAAACATTAAGACCGGTGACAAAAAGTTTGAACCCAGAGTAGACATCGCGTGACGTGGCGTCTGATCTAGGTTTAAACTATATTCAAATGTAAGTCAAGTCATGCTCGCCATTTTTAGTGTATTTTCCCACCTCTATAACAACTCCCTCCCACAAATAATATGTGTTCCCTACGAACGACTGGTGATGACTTCCGACTTCAAACTTCACACTTCAGAGGTCCCACTTCCGACTGCCGAGTTGCGATTTCGGACTTCAGGCTTTTGACTTCAGCCTTCAGACTTCTGACTTCAAACTTCACACTTCAGACTTGAACATATTTTCTTTAACACGTCATCGGCTTATGAATATGCAGCCGATAGCCTAAACTGACATCTTTTAACCCTTATCCTGCTTAGATAGCGTCGTCTTTAAAAGTATCGTCTGCAAAATGTGTTGTTTGTTTCAAGTAAATAAATACAAAGATGAGTGTCAAACATTTTGGATTACAATCCGACGCCGCGATAAGCGGAGTCCGATCTGGATTCAAGCCGTTTGCTAAAACCATTGAAGTCGCGATCAGCAGGCAAAGGGTCAACATTGTAACAAAGGAATGGCCATTATGAAAATAACTTTTAACATATTTAAAATACAAATAGGCATTAGCAAAACGTCTGTTTTGATCAAGATCAAATTGTCCTTTGTTGCCCTATATATAGTTATATTACCTCCTTCTAATTCTAGACATCCCATTGGTCAACCTAGGTCACGAGAAGACACCATGAATACCGAATTTGGTAAGTGAAATCCATATAAAGTTGCCTTGAATTAATGTTAGGTATTTACAAGAGTTCATTGCTTTGCTTAAGCAATATATTTTCCCCAAAGTTAAAAAAATAATGTATGTTAATCCAAACATAGTTTTCTAAAATGCATTCAGATAATGTATGCTTAATGGACCTTAAAAAGTAAATTCTATAATGATTAAAGAACAAAATAATATATGTGTTTACGCTTTTGAGTAATACAATTAGTTTATAAACTTTTCTGTAAAATAAAAGGGGGTTATTCATATAGTATTTTATTATACAATTATTGCTATTTGGGAACAATTGTTCCTTCTTTCTAACACCTTTAACTTGTTGTTTAAAACAGTATATGTATGGAGTAAATGGTTAAAATATAGATGTATGACAGAAAATTATACAAAACGTGAGGAAGATTATAGACTTGAAATACTATTTAGATATCTTATCAGACATCCATTATTCTCTAGTATTGTTTTTGTTGTTTTAAGAAAGAGTTACGTCCTGTGCAATTCTTGTCCAAATTTGAATATTATAGAACACGTGTCGGACGAACTAGGACGACATGTTCGAAAACAATTACGCATTCAACACGGTAAACGACTTGGCAGCAGCATTACAAGTTGAATGGAACAGCTTGCCTGCGCCGTAAATACAGGGTATGTATGCTGCGCCGCCTAATCACGACATGCATTGGACAAAATGGGGGACACATAAGATACCGTCTCAGAATTAAATACTAACAACACATTTTGGGTGATTATTGAACATTCAACATGAAATTAAACCTTTGTTGATGGTGAACCAAGTCTTATCAAAGAAAGTGTTATTTTTAAAATGACCCCTATGTTATTTCGCTCTATAATTTCCAATAAAAGAATATCGAGTCAACTTCAATTGTTCACAGAATGACACTAAGGAGTTATTCTTAAATGCAGATTAAATTATAGTCAGAATATAGCCCAGGTCCTAGTCGTGTATTGATAAAAATATACGATGAGTACTTTTTATGGCAGAGTATGGAATGAAACTCATGCAAAATACCAAAAGGTGAATGTTTCTTGGAGCATAAAGTAGGGTAATTCATATTGATTATTTGAAGTATAGATTAAACTGAAAATGCTTTAAATTATAGGTAGTCGTTAAGATATATTCCTTATGCAGTGCTTATTGTACCTAATATAGAATATACAGTGATAAAGTACTATACGTCTTTAACACCGGGCAAGGAATAATATAATTATGTAACACTTACATTGCCAATTAAGCCAAAGGCTTTGTCAACAGTTTAGATCCTGATCAGACGCCGCGTAACCTGTATCAGTAGTAATCAACTGTTCAAGCCGCAACTTGTTAAAGAAGAAACGAATAATTTACCCAATCCCTTATCAATAGCGCTAAAAGGCACATTTGCCAATAGTTTAACAATAGTTTGGATCCTGATCAGACGCCGATTAAAACCGTAGTAAAATGATATATTAAATCTAACCATGGAAGGATATTGCAACAATAATGTAGCAGACGACGTTATGACGATGTAAAGGTAAAAATAAAACAATAAACCTTGCGATGAAAGAGTTAAGAACAGATAGGAGTAATACAGAAAGGAAGCTAAAATCAGACGGCTGACGGTATACTTGGGAAGTGGAATAGTTTGACATTCGTTTACAGTACCGAACATATTTTTTTAGTTTAGAAGAAGTTTCTTTGGATGAAACCCGATAACTTCATATCTAACTGAAGACAAAGAGGTATACCAGGCGGCTCAAAGGTTCATGAATAACAAAATACAAACCATGTCCCACATTGATTGTTATCAAATAGTGCGGCATGTTTGTTCAGAGTACCTTGACGTATATGTGAGTTGTACTGATTGTATTTTTGGAGCTGCTCATTGTCAAGGTTTTGGGTAAATGTATAAAACAATGGCTTTCTTAAATGATGCATTGTAATGATGGTATTCGTAAGACAGGCGCAGGGTTATGATGATGTATCATTTATCTCTTCAAATTAAGGGACGTCAATAACAGTGGCACTCCTGTAAACCAATACATGTTTATTCTTAAGTGATCAAAATGTTAAGTTGAGAAAGATTTTGGCCAGACAATTCACCCCAGAAACTTTTAATTGAACATTCCTATCTCCAATTAAGTCTAATCAATGTTTGGCTATTTAGGGGTCTAATTAAAAACAGTACAGGTTATGATCAGAGGATTCCACGAGGAGGTCTCTGATCAGGGTCTACATTTTCAGCTTTTCTGTTAGCCGGTAATTAGGAGACGGGCAATGGTTTACATATTATTGTATGTGTCTTCTTTATATGATGAGTGGAACAGTTTAACATCTGTTTTTGGACAAACCAATAAGTTCAATATTTGATGGTATGAGTTTATCTGTCATTTTGTTCATTAACCGTCTAAAGCTAGCATTGTTCTCCCGCTATGCGCAATGCGCATGCTCAAAAGGTGCGTCGCCGTTGCTATGCTAGTATATACCCCTATCTCCATTTAGTCAAGTGGCAGTCGTCTTCAAACGTATAACTAGCAAGCATATTTCTAAAAGTGAGATTATTAAGCTTAAACAGTATAAACTTTGCTAAGGGATATTATTGTAGTGGAACCATTGCATGAAAGTCCAGCAGAATAATTTGGTCAGAAGAGAATCAATCGATAATCACTGAGACGTAAGTCTATTTTAATTTTCCAACGAATTTCTTTTTTTGTCGAGACGTCAATATGCTTTTAACAAATGTCGACTGCTTTTGTTTCTCAACTCTAGACTTCAGACAATTTTACTCCAGAAACATCGATTAGAATGACAATCAGTTTGAATCTTAGTCAGACACTGAGTTAGTCAGGATCCAAACTTTTTGTAAATATCATTGCAGACAAGGCCAGGCACTCGGGGATCAAACTTCAAGATATCGTAAAGCGTTCGTTGGTTAATATTTACAATAAAATCAGCCTAAATGACAACCGCTTTAATATATAATGATGTTAGATTGGTTGTTACTAGACTGGATTGCTGCTGAAAGCAAGATGGAAGTAAAACCAAAAGTACTTGGCTTTACTTTTTGTTTTGCTTTAAGTTGTCAATTGTCTTTAATGACAGGAGAAGGAAATAGAGATAGATAGATATATATAGAGAAAAACAGGGAGAAAAACAACAAGAGGGCATTGAAGGCCCTTATATCGCTCACCTGTTGTACATAATGAAGCCTAATGGCTTTACCTTTGAGTTTCACCCATTTTAATCTAAATCCATTCAAATTTGTAGTATAGCATGTAAACAATTTTGGATTACAACTTCATAATTCTAGTATAGTAGGGTACATCAATGGCAGATAACTAGACCCCAAACAATACTGAAAATGAAGCCTGTTCTAGCATTTCGAAGTATATCAAGGGCAGATAACTATTACCACAATGATAAGATTTCAACTTATAGCTACATTGTATATACTTTGTGTGCAAGTATAATCAAAATCCATTGAAAACAAACTGTAGTTGCAAGAGTGTAAACGCTGTTAGATATGACATTTTTAGCAATGCAAGGGCAGATATATTTTTACCTATTTGTCCGATTTCAACCATAATCGCACTTATTCGAACTCTTATGGTCATATACAATCTGAGTAAATTTGAAAAAGACTTTAATAAAAAGTGTGGCCTCTAGAGTGTAAACACCTTTAAATATGGCCGTTTTCAGCAATTCAAGGGCATATAACTCTTGACTTATTCGTCAGATTTAAAAAATAATCCATCTTATTCGAACTCTTATAGTCATATACAATCTATGCAAGTTTGAGAAAGATTGAATAAAAAGTGTGGTCTATAGAGTGGAAACACCCTTAAATATGGTATTTTCAGCAATTCAAAGGTAGATTACTCTCGAACTATAGGTCTGATTACAATCATAATCGTACTCACTTGAACTCTTATAGTCATATACAATTTGAGCAAGTTTGAGATAGAGTGGATGAAACGTGTGGCCTTTAGAGTATAAACACTGTTAAATATGGCATTTTCAGCAATTCAAAGGTAGATAACTTTTTATATATTTGTCGGATTTCAACCATAATCAAACTCATCCAAACTCTCAAAGGTAATAAACAATCTGAGCAAGTTTGAGAAAGATTGAATAAATAGTGTGCCCTCTAGAGTGTAAACACTGGTTAATACGGCATTTTCAGCAATTCAAAGGTAGATAACACTTGATCTATTTATTGGATTTCGACCATAATCGAACTAATCCGAACTCTTATAACAATAAATACTCTGAGCAAGTGTGAGAAAGATTGAATAAATATATTGTCCTCTAGAGTGTAAACACTAAAATTGTTGACGACGAATGACAAACGACGGACGATATATATATATATTCGATATAAAGAGACAAGAAGAGATACAGAGGAAGATGGAGGAAGCATGATAGATGGTTAGAGAGAGAGGCAGAGAGACAGAGAAGGAGAGACTGATGAAGAAAGAGAGAAATAGGGAGAGAGAGACGGAGATACTGATATAATGAAAAGGAGAAAGCGAAAGTACAGTTGTTTGAATTATTATTGGCAGTCGGTTTAGAAAGGTGATCGTCGTTTAATAAAATGCAACAATAATGAAAACAGTTCCTTTATTTGTTTTATTAGTATTGCCTCACATGCAGCATTTACCTGACCTCAAAGATCGCAATATGGGTCTTAATTCATTCCCTCCTAAAACGCCCAAGGAGTAAATCCGTTCCTGGTATTTCAAATTCAGGTTTTGAAAATATTTCTATGTTTGTCTTACATGTACCATGTATGCCAAAAGTAACAAAAAGTGCAGAGTGATCCTACAGTGAATAAACAAGTACTCTCTTTACAGTCACACTGCTTCATTTGCTGAAAAATGAGGTTTTTTATCTATAACTAGATGTTTAGGCATGATGAATTCATACTTATTGTTATGGGTGTCAAATTGCTTCAAGGGATTCAGACCAGACGCTGCGTCACAATCTAAACGGTTTGTACTTTAAAGTAACTGTAATTCTAAGTGCTGTTAAGTTTGACATTTAATACTTGACTCCATTCAAAAGTGGACTAATTGGAAGTGTTGAAATATGACAATAAATTCAATTGCGTGAGTTGTTTTATTTCATTTTTCATGTTTCTTGAAACAGCATGTGTCTTACACACCGGCATTAAACCTGCTTTAATAAAAAAAAAGGCATGGGCACAATAAGTAGTTCATCTCTTATTTACTTCTACCGCATGGTTTCGAAACTTTCGATCTCGATCGATCTAAAGACCGGTAAGAGTATATGAGCAGTGGAAAATGTCAAGTAGACGATATATCATACAAGACTAATAAGTCAACTTTGCAAATAGTTCGGATCCAGATCATACGAATAATTACTTGGTGAATACCAGGGAAAGAATGGAACAAGTGGTGGTTTAGAAAAACTAGTATGATTGTGTTTAGGTACCTTCTTGTTGGAAAACCAACAAGTCCTCGATATTGTATGGTTCTAACACACTGTCACGGAAGGCTAGATACCCTGGGTTCGAGTCCTGATAAGCGTGAATGCACAATTTATTTCTTTTAACGCGATAATTATTAAATGGAAGGGCTAATTCCTCACTCTTCCCACATTGATCTAGATATTTTTAGATCTGGAGTATGATTTACTTTTAAACTGTAACAACTAAAATTGGCGATTTTGTTTTATTCGAAGTTCAAATTTATGAGATACCACAATTGTTTCGAAGCTATTTAAAATTATGTTACATGAAATGGACTATCGTTTACTCTTTCATAGCGTCCAAAGTCGACTATGCAAATAATTTGAATCCAAATTAGACGCAGCAAAACGCTCGTCTGATCTGTATCGTTTTTTTCTTTGATCAAAAAGTGCTAAATTACTTTGAAACAATAGTTGATGCAATGTGTTCTTTGTCTATCGACACATGTGTTCGCGTGAAAACGTGTTCCTCTACGATACCAGGGGTAGTAAGATGGATGCCCAACCGGACTTGGTCCTTCAGAGGAGACTTTGTAAACCGAGGGCCTGTGTATCAGTCGCTTATGTACACTGAGCATCCGAAAGAACCAGAGAACTATTTCGATAAGAGTAGTGCATCGCGCTCAGGTTTTCAGTAATGACGATAAAAACTTTATAGAGGTGAACGAAAGATGAACATTGAATACAAAATGTTTAAACATCATCTGAAAAAGTGACATCAAGCAACGCAGTCTTTCGTTTCCAACTTGAGACTATATAGAAGTATGTAGGTCAGCATTATATACAAAATATATATAGATTCTATAGTGGAGCTAGATCTAGATAGAAACAGAAAATGTCATAGTAGTGTGAAAAATGCCCCCTAACTTCCTTCTTGTCCTTACCAATGTCCTTGACCCTGTGACATTGACCCATGGACACAGGAGTTGAACGTGACACATCGTCTTTGTTTGGTTAACATTTTTATCTAGATATACTGCTTCACACCCTCGCGGGTAATTTCGAGCAGGTTTGTCTATTTATTTTGAAATTCATTCACCGATTAAACAAGTAACAGACCGGAGACGAAATTCGGGGCGGATAGAAGGACAGATGGACGGACAGACAGACATATAGACAGACAGAAGGAAAATGCGATTACCAAATGCCCGCCTTTCAGGGACATAAGGTAGATATAGCTAGAAGCTAGAAGTACTGTACCCTGTTCAGTGGCATTAAATCATTGTGCTTATCAAAGCTATTAAACTAATGACATACGCGCAGTTAATTTCTATTGGAATATCGTTCGGCTATTTCCGGAAGACGGCGAGCGATAGAATGTTTAAATATTCAATGACGTCATGTATACAATTCATTGCGTCACAGCGTTCCTACTACCTTAGATTTTTGGTGCTGACTGCACAGTCGTACATGATCTTCACTCTGCAATGACTGCTTATTCTGAAAATTGTGATGGTTATAGCACCTTAGAGCTCGCTGGATATCACATTGATCTAGATCTACACGCAGTTTAATCGTTAGATGTCTCTATATCAAAGATGCGAAACAAATCGATAGAGATCTAGATCTAGATTCTTTTTCTGAGCAGGTAAGATTTATCTTTTAGATAGATCTATCTCTAGATCTTTATTAGATCAATGTCTTGATTTTATCCAGACGATTCAAGCGAAACAGAAAACGTCCAGCCTTGATCAAGCCAGGCTTAACCATTCCATCCATACATGTGTTTACAGGGACAATATGGGCATATGGTCCCTGGTGTTTACTAAAGTAAATGTTTGAAACCGAACTGTTCAAACGTCGTTTCAATGACTCTCTAATGGATATTTCTGCTGTACTTGCACTTTTATTCAGTAAGGGTCGCAAGACAATTGGCTCCTGTAATCAGATTAGAAAACCAACCCACTGTCTGGAAAACATTCGAACGTTTTGGCTCGTACGAACGTCGCAGTTTTAAGCAGCAAATTGTCTGAATGTAGTAAATACTGTACGAATGACTAGAAACGATTCGGGAGGGAGACACTTTTGGTGCTGGATTCTACATTCCGATAATTGCTCAATTATCGAACAACATATGCATAAGTGCTACACGTATATTTATTTTCCGTCAAAGTAACATAATTCTCACCACACTCAGGTCTAAGTGCTACCCTAGTTGGATAAAAACGTATAACTCCATTGAGATCTAATTATCACAAATGAAGACAGACGGACAGACATACACACACACATGCTATCAGTCTCTCATTCTCTCTTGCCCCCCCTCTCTCTCTCTCTCTCTCTCTCTCTCTCTTGCCCTCTCTCTCCCCTTTTTTGCTTTATTCTCTTCTCTCTCTCAATCTGTCTCTCTCCAATCCCGCTTTCTTTCATTCCCAAGACTCCGTATCTCTCTCACACTTTATCTTGCCCTCTCTGTCCCCCATCTCTCTCTCTCTCTTGCTATGTCTCCGTCTATATTTCCCTTTCTCTCTCTGCCATCTTTTTGTCATCGATATGCATGTTACTGTACATTTTATGTTGAAATGAATATATTTCTCTCTCCAATCCCACTTTCTTTCCTTCCAAACACTCCGTTTCTCTCTTTCTACCTCTCTCGTTCTCTCTCCGCTCCATCTCTTGTTTTTACTCGGTCTCCCTCTTCTTCCATTTCCCCCCTCTCTCTCTCTCTCTGTCTCTAATCCCATTTTATTTCATTCCCAAACACTCCGTCTCTCTCTTTTTTTCTCTCTCTCTTGTCACCTCTCTCTCAATCTCTATATCCAATGATAGTCACACTTCCTTTCATTCCCAGCACTCTGTTTATCTGCCCCTTTCGTTTGGCTATGTCGCGTTTAACAAACATACATGTAAGCAATAAAATCAACGGGATACAATCCTTTGTCGAAAAATAATCAGTCAAGGTAAATTAACAAGCAGTAGATCAGGCCCCGAGGTTATAAAACTGTTTTGAGTCATGACTCAGACTCACACTCAAACATGAGTCTGGACTCAAAAAGCGAGGTTATAAGAGTCCCGAGTCCAAACTCATATTCATTTCTTGAGTCTAGACTCAGAATTTTTAGTCATGCAATGACCAGACTCGCACTCATACTCAAGACTCATTTGATATACTTTCTGACTTTCTATAGCTTAATTCATCAATTCAACATATTTTAAATAAAAGTGAATGTATTATAGACTTATATTGAGTTTCTGAAACTACTGGTAGAAAACAAATCTATGAAAAATAAAAGAGTCCGGTCGGGTATCGAACCAACGACCCGTAATGTACTAACATAAGCACTAGACAACACTGTCCATGCCATTTGCGGTGTGAATTATCGCTATATAGATCTGCTTGCATACATGTAGTCCTACTTTTATACGCTTGACGTCACAAAATTTGTAAACAACTTCAGCTATAGCACACCCTATCGACTTATTAGGCAGCTCTTTTAGAGCTACTACGATTTAGATGAGAGGTCATTTCCGGGCGTTGATAGAGGCCACTAAAAACGTGGCAGAAAGGTGAATCAAGTTTCGATTTAGCTTCAAAACAGTATTTTTTTCTGCTTTTTTCTAGAAATCGGGGAATGCAGTTCCACGTAAAAATGTCCACTTGATGAATTAGTTATCATCGTATGCTCCATTATTGCGATGAGGCGCCCACATTTCATTCGGAGCAAACGTTACACGATCATTTTCAAACCGAAAGTGGTCAAAACATTAACATTTATGTACATTAAAGTGCAATGCACGAATTTATTCTGCATCTTGCGCAGATTTAAGATACACACGAACACTACAAGAGCTGCCTAATAAGTCGACAGGGTGTGTATAGACTTGACGTTTATAAAGATAGATCTAGTTATGACGTCTATTCAAGCAAAAAGTTACTTAGCACATGGCTTGGAACTCTCGGCCAATGAGATGACTCAAAACCCTGATAATATATCGTTTATTTTAACAAAACTAAGGGGCTAACTAACAACTACTCATTTATTCCGCGCTTACGTCATCTCAAGGCAATATGACGTCACAATACTAGCAATCCTCCGAGCGAGCCACCGCGAAATCCTTTTGCCTGCACTATGTAGGCTTCAGTACTACTCATGAACAGACTCAATTAAACCCAGTCCCGGATTTACCGGGGGGGGGGGGGGGGCACAGGGGGTACGTGCCCCCCCCCCCCCCCCCAGCTGGGTCGCTTTTTTTTTTTTTTTACTTCCTTTTATATTTGTTTTTACTTCTGATTAATCTAGCTGTTGGCGTGTGCCCCTTATATAGCCCCATTCGAATCACACGTCTGAAAACTACAGGGGTCCATTAATCAGTGTGCCAGGCGGCACACGTTTGGTAGTGTGTCCAATACAGTTGATCATGGTTGATAAGCGCTTGAGAGTCTCAGCTATATCTACCTAGCAAGCGTGTTGGCGAATTGGATCATTGTTTTAACAGGTCCCTATCTTGGCAGACGAAATGTGGTTACTATGGAAATGAAAGATCTTATATAAGGAAAATTATAGATCACGCACTGTTACCGTATATTATAAGTCTGCGACCATATCATCGTCAACACTGGCTACAGAAAGATGCGTAACCACAGTAACCTAACTGTTACCCCATAGCCTGCTTCTAGTTGAAAGGTGACCATAATTTCTTCAGTGGAGGAATAAATTAAAGGCATATTTATGGGGAAATTGATTTACCCATTACCCATTAATTACGCTTTTTAGTTATTACACCTTTAATTAATTATTTCACTTAAAGCAGACTGAAAGTAAAGCAAAATGCCCTATTTGGTTGCATTCTGCTTTACTGTCTAAGTATTAAATTTATCTACCAAACTAGAAACAGGGCATGGGGTACCAGGTAAACAACTTTAATATAGGTAAAAAAACACGAATGAATTATAATTCATTCGTGGTAAAAAAATTCTGAACTTACATTTAATTGGACTTGTTTCGTTACGCGTTTCAGGAGAGAAAGAGTTAAGTTTCAAAATGCTCAGAGTTTACTAGATCTCGTGACGATTACATTTTGTCCTTTGCAAACAGTGTAGACCCAGACCAAAGGGAATGTTTAGCCAGGCCCTTAGAAACAGGGAAGATGGGGGGGGGGGGGGGGCACGGGACCGCCCCAATATTTTTGCCAATTTTAGTAGTAAAATAAACTTGATCTTTATGTAAGTATTTTACCCATTTTGAATGCGTGAAACACCCTCAGAACGCACCAGAGACCATAAAGGGATAAACAGTTTTCCGAAGAAAGCATTCCCTCGGAATTTCCTGTTAAGAGTACATAAACAAATCCGAGTGGGTAAGTGTATAGACTTGGAAACATAAGTCGAACATTATTATCCTAGATTAAATAATTTATGTTATGTTGAGTCGAATACACGAGCCGCCCTTAGAACGTACGTAAGACCATCTAAGAATAAAATTTCCCAGGGGGAGCTTGGGTCTGCACTGTTTGTCATTTTGTAATGAAACCTCGTTTTATAATGTCAAAAAATGGACTTGACGTAATTTGATATTTGAAAGAGAATGGGTTAAATTTGCAAAACCTGTGATGAAGTGTACACAGTCCACATCAGATGGCTCATAAAAGAGCTCTCGATCAGCGTCTACACTGATTGTCGTTTTAAATAATATATTCTCAAAACAATAGGGAGACTGGTATGTTTGAATATATTGCAATTTAATTAGTGTGTTATATAGTGACAAGAACTCTTGTCCTGTACAAACTATGCAGACCAAGATCAGAGGATTCGTAAATGAGCCGTCTGGTCAGGCTTCGTATTTGTTTTGTCATGTTGTATCTGAATATGTTATCAGCGTAGTAGTGACTTGAAAACCTTGTTCTGTTCAAACTGTGTAGACCCAAAGGGCCAAACCAGGGGGCAAATAAAAGCTCAGAGTCTGCACTGTTTGACATTTTGTAAGAAATTGTAGAAAACAACCTTTACCAACGTAAACGAGAGCACCTCAAATGGTATATAATACGCCCACTAGCAAAGAAATATATATAACTTTATCAAAATCTATTCCAATTTGTAGACACTAGAGCATAAGCAATACATGTACTAAAATAAAACCTTTTCTAGCATATCTGAGTACACCGAGGGCAGAAAACTCTTGATACAATGATCCAATTTCAATAACAATCAAACACTCTAATAGACTTATACTTCTATGATTATACTGTGGGCAAATATAATCAAAATCCTTTCACAACAGTTACTGTAACAGTGTAGTTGCTTTAGCGGTAAAAACTGTTAAATAAGCCTTTAAGCAGATCTGAGTACATCAAGGGCAGATAACTATGTAACGACAAATCAAATGAACCTTTAATTTCACTCAGCTTTAGATAGATCCTTCCAACAGTTTTCCGAGAAAACTCTGGACAAGCTTTTTATAGCATATTTGAGTATATCAAGGGCATTTTACTCTGTAACGACAAATCTAATGGACCTCAAACTAGACTCAACTTCAGATCTTTTGCATAGAACATGTGTGTGCAGTTTCATTAATATCCTAAAGAATGCTTTCGGACAAAACAAATGTTGACGGACGAACGAACGAACGGAGAGGGTCATGCCAATATACTACCACCTTTAGAGATGGGCGTATAAAAATGGAATTGCTTAAATTGGAAAATGGACTTTGCCATTTGATGTTTTTAGGGAGAGTCATTGAAAGGTACACTGTCATTTTGTGGTATATAGTAAGAGCAGAACCTTCAATTTAATAGTAAAAATGGACACGACATATATTTAATCAAACATTGAAACTGCCCATTTGATGTTTCAAAGGAGAATGAGTTATGTTGGAAAATGTTAACAGTGTGCTAGTAGAAAACTTGTGATCTACAGAGTAGACCCATATCAGAGGGTTCTTAAATGATCCGTCTGTTCAGGGTCTGCACTGTTTGTCACTATACAGGCTGTCTGAATGGTATTGTGATATCCCTCGAGGTTTGTTCGCAGTACCTTTCTGATACATGCTTTAATGTACAGCTGAAATTTGGTTTACACAATGTTTTGATGAACTGCACATTGAGTGTCATTTTGTGCTCTAATACGCTCGTATTGTAAAAGGCAAAACTTTTAATCATAGTAATTTATGGACATGGCGTATAATTTTATTAACCATTGGCTTTGTCCATTTGGTGCTTCAAATGAGAACAATTTAAGTTTGAATGGGCCAACAGTTTACCACGGTCCAGTGACTGGAAACGTGCTCTGTACAAGCAGTGTAGATCCAGATTTACCGAGACCCAGACAGACTAACATCAGCACTTTTGTCATTATACGATCGTCTGACAGGTTTGATGGTGTACATCCAGGTTTTCCGCACCTTTCTCATACATGTTTTGACATATATGAAGCTGAATTTTGTTAGATGCACTGCACATTGGGTTTACGTGTTGTCACAAGTCATCAACTTCTGTCTTATAATACCACTTTTGGGGTGTTTGGATATTTACATCATTCTATTGATGTAAACTTTCTTCTTAGAATGCCCCCAGAATGTATCTTTTTGGTGTTAACTTAAAAAAAATGTCCGACCCTAAATTACAGTTTTCTGAGAATCGATTTTTCTTTTTCTCAAGTTTACGTGATATTAAATCTTCTTTCTGTCTTATTAAACCACTTTTTTGGGTGTTTCAGAGGGATGTTAACATCAGCATGCACCATTTTGATGTTAATTTTAAAAAATTTCCGGGGGACGCCCCCCGTACCCCCAATCCCCCTATGGAAGGGGTAGAACCCCTCCCATACCCTCCCCGAGTGTACCCCCCCCCGCTCAGAAATTTCTGGATCCGGGCATGAAACCGAGTCTGCAATTTTCAGTATTTGCTTTGTTTTCTGTGCTTTAAAGGATCTCCCCTTATTCAGATTAGCAAAACATAATTGGAATAAACACCAGATCAAGGATTTAAACTGAAGCAATACGGAAAATTCACAGTAAGAATAATAGATCTACCCCGTCCCTCTGGACATAGATAAAAAACCGGGATATGCAAGTCTAGATTGTCTTTAAACCCACGCTGAGGTCAGAAGTGAACTGCACACACTTGATGACGTTATATTATGTACAGTGAGACCTAGACTTTAAAGACAATTACTACTGAAGTGCGTATACAGTTGAGAAAATGTTATTCTCTCCAGTTTAAACGCAAACGAAACGCAAACACATAGCAATAAATCATTGCCGGGTTACCAGGCGTCAGGTCTGGCTCCTAACTGTTTGCTATGGAAATAATAGTTTTAGCGTAAACGCATTTATTGGAAAAGAAAAACGTTTTCTCCACTGTAGCAACATTACGTTATGCAAATCACTCTCTGGCAAAACGCACTCTTTGTTACTTCTGATTTCGTTAAGCAGCAAGTTTTTCTTACCCAAATGTGTACTGTTTTATTTTCGTAAAACATATAATTATCGAAAAAAATTTAGCTGAATCCGACGTTTTTGCAAAATAGTGCCTAGAATCGAACCAACGACCCTAGCAATACGAGTCAATGACACTATCCACTAAGCTATTGCGACAGTGGCGTTAGATCATCGACTGAAGTATACTACCTAAAGTTTTCATTGATCTATGTATATCGCTTTTGACCCATTTATCGTGGACGTCCTATTACCGGTGATTTCCGAGTATTCCGCATAGCGCAGCTACGCGCATGTGTCAGCTCTTAACTTCCGTCTATCTTTCGGCTGCTACTCAAAACTATTGTGTATAAAGCAAAAAATGTTTTTTCTGAGGGAAAATGTTCATTTTTAATGAATTCCACTAGAAAAAATCATTTTCCCCCCTATAAAACCATTTAACCTAATTTTATGGTGATAGTTTCAATATATCCAATGATTTAATTCACTACAAAAAAGTCTGTTGACTAAGGGGTGGGGCCGTGACGTCACGCGATGGATTTATAAAGGCTACTTACTGGCATAAACTTTTGACCATTATACTGATAAACAATAAAATAAGCTCGATCTTAGCTATGAGGAAAAAATGTTTTCCAAGCTTTTTGTTTGTTTTAGTCTCATTTTAATCTTGACAGATCTAATATCTCAGTAAAGGCCATTCATTGAAAAATGGTCTGATATTTTTCTTCAGATTTCCTCCAACATGATAAAACGTTCACAATAGGATATAGTAAATTGGGCCCATTGCGATGTATGTCAGCATTGGACACTATTAAAATAATGTTAAAAAATTCGAGTGCTTTGCAGAGGTAACATATTCCCCTATTGTGAAAAAATATGACGGAAAATGTTAAAATATTTCAGTTAAAAATTGTGTTTACAGATAGCCTTGAAGTTCTTAATAATATTCGCTAGAAGTTCAAGCCGATACCTGAAAAATATTCCGGGTGTCATTTTACCTTATCACCGATAATAGGACGAGTAGCCAAAACAAACATGGCGGCGCACTCGCTACAGTTGACCATGATTTTTTTATGTCAAATTACGGGTGTATTTATATATTGAAGCTGAACAACATAAAGAAATGTTTACTTTATATGTTTAATATCCTTTTGATTTAAAAACCATATTATTTAATAAGAGATAGTCAGACGAATCCTTAGATCACCGGTAATTGGGTGAACCAGGATAACTTAAGTATACGGAAACTTCCGATGGTACCAACGAAAGTTGACGGAAAGTAATGACTGAGAGGTCAAACCTTATGGATAATATATTAAAATCAGCCTGTGGGCCGGTCGTTGGTCGATCTGTCTGCAAAATATTGTACGACGAACGCTTGTTGCAATCTAACACAAACATTAAGCATGCGGAAGCATGCAGTGAAATTCTTCACCGTGCACTTAAGTTGCTTGCGCGCTTTTGCACACTTATTTTTGGGGATTGCTGTGGTAGGCGTGCGCATGCTTGTCGCGTTTTTAATGCGCTTCCAAACATGATGTCTGGTGGGGTCATTTGTGATTCGTTTATCATGCGGCTTTGACTGTTGAGTGTTGATCTACATTTGCAAATAAGCATTTCATTACCAAACATGATACCTGCTGGGGCCATTTGTGTTTTTTACACACTTTGCTCTTTAAATGATCTTCATCAAACTTTCTGAAATACAATGGAGACCAAGTTCGATAAACAACGGTGCCAAATCACACTAAGCCCTTTGAAGTTATGGCTTTTGAATTTTTTAAAATGGCGCTTTAACCCCCTCACTGCCGTGACGTCATCAATTTTAAACAATTGTCGTCTGCTTCTATTACTAATTTTTTTTTAGGTATTTTGACTTAAGAAATATTGAAAAGAGTGTCAAACAATTTGATTCCTGATCAGACACCGCGTTTCGCGGCGTCTGATCAGGATCTAAACTATTTGCAAATAACTACTGTACTCAGAGTAAGGCAGTGAAGGTGTTATTGGCGCTACACGACAGTTTCCGCTCTGTAACCCGAATAGCTTTCATAGGATAGTCTTGATTACACTCCTCTTGTCATCGAGGGCATTCGTGTATCTTTGAAACGCTTCTTGCTTATTCTTAGACGTACCCTGTAAATGATTTTTTTCTCATTTGTATCAAGTTTAATTTGGTAAAGTATCATCAGCTATATTAAGGTGGTTCGTCAGCGGGCGGCCCGCATCTCGAGTTCCGGAAATGCTGATGACTTTCACCTGATCTTTGCGGCACGTGCTTATAGTAGAACATTTGGATAAAGAAAAGTTTGATCTACTTCAGTGTCTTCTCTGTTATCGCAATTGGTACGGTGATTGACTTGCAATCCAAAGGTTCTAGGTTCGATTCCCACTCGCTTCAAAACTTTTTTTTCAACAAATTGTCCGATTTTAGTGAATAGTCAATTCATAACGCAGTGATCAAAGGACAGGCTATGTTTAGTCTCGTAATAATGAATGATATCAGATGCAAGTATAGTCAAGTGACAGCTAAATTTGTGATGATTTATAGCCTATATAACAGATGGCAGCTTAACACAGGACAAAAATAATGCTAAAAGATATATCCTAAAGGAGCTTTTATGCATTACTTTTGTTATGCATTAAGCAGTCACTTGCCCTTTAAAGATCTACAGGCTACCGTTTTCAATGGTCCCTTATTACAGGTTTGACTTATGATATTATTTAGAGCTGACGGCATTTTAAAGTTGAACTCAAGGGAGGTTACTCGTTTTGTGTTAACATTTTGTCAGAATTTCAGGAAATCATGTATAAAATGTAAATTCTACTGTAGATTTTCATTAAATTTTTGTGACTAGTAGAATTAAGTTATATCTATCTAATAAGAGTAAAATTAGTGTATGTTAAACAGCTAGATTTTTTGTAATTTGAGATTTTCAGAATTTGACTTTTTTAAAATATTGATATTTCCAGGAAATATGCCCTGAAATGCTTTTGTTTGCCCAATATATTACAGTCTATGTACAGTTTACTTGAATGTACAGAAATTATTGAGTTATATCATTCTATAAAAAAAAATATTCCTGTTTATTAAAAAAGGAGCTTTTCTCGACTAAAGGTTCTGTCAGAAAAAAAACGGCAGTGTAACTTTTTTTTATTTTAACGATTTTTCACTCTCCATATGGTATATTTCAATTTGATCAAGGTTTCAAAGAATTCTGACACAGAATAAGCTGACCTGCGAACCACCTTAATTATTCTTTATTTATTGTTAAAATCGATTTTCCGGGGTTTAACTACTACACATTCATTAAGTTTCCCCTATTTTAAATATCGGGTAGCGAAACGTCCGGGAATGTGAAACGACTTAAGGTTGGGTAGCGAAACTACTGTAGACTGAACGTCAAAAGTTGGGGGTCACGTAATAGTTAACGACCTGTCAACACTCTTTCGCATGTATTTCTTTTAATATTAGAATAAAGTTGAAGTATTAACTATTATCACAAGGTCATGGAATTTACCTTCTTTTCTATATATTTTTTTCATATAATTAATGAAGAAAAGTAATACGATTAAACAGTGAACTAAATCGACGACGTCAAACTGACGCTGTAAGGTGTAACACAAAATTTCAACACAAGATCGAAAAAATATACACAAAATGTACAATTTACGCGAAAAGTATTGGAAATGTTGTACACCGACGTAAATTATGTAATTGTAAACGTTACGTTAATCCCAGTTTAAAGAACGAGTAAACAAAACAATACATGCGGCCTTAATAAAAAGTAAATAGTGTAAGATTATAAAAAAGTGACCGTTTTTTTCGGCACGAATTTTTAAAATGCAATAAATAGAGACTAATCAATTTCTTTAGATTGATTAAAAAATATATCACGAGAATGGGTTGTTACCTGGTTAAAAAAACGAATCCGCAGGACGAGTTTTTTAACCAGATAACGATCCATTCGAGTGATATATTTTTCAAATTCATATCTATTCAAAGGAATTTATTGTTCTATTTATTATATATATATTAATGACGTTTTTACAGAAAACCACACCAAATTTATTACCGCGACGTCACTAAACTAATTAAGACGTGACGTCACAAAAAGTGATATCATCACTACATGTAGTGATGATATCAACAGTGACGATATCAAATGTATCTGAGAAATCTCTATAAATCATCGATAGGTATATAATAAAAGTATTTTCCTTTAATGAAATTATTAAATATTTAACACTTGACATACGTTTAGATTGTTATTTATAAATATAAAATTTCAAAACATTATATCATGTATAAAGTGGTTTAATTATGAACAGTGCAGGGTCTTAAAAACTGTTCCGCTTTTCAAAAAAAGTCCAAGTCTAGATCACGACCACTATAAATTTTTAAAGGTAAATTTATTTTATATGCTTTAAAATGTTTCATTTTTTAGTGTATTTTTGACATACGTCTAGAATGTATTTTGTAAAGTATAGCGGATTTTACGATTGAGCTTTTAATACTTTAATTATTCTACTGGGTTTAGAGTCTTAAATTGTGCCCCCCCCCCCCCCCCCGTGCGCATTTAAGACGCGACGCCATAAATGTAACGTTCATAATAGCATAATTACTTATTAAATGATATTGTTGGACTGCCATAGAAAGGTATATTTCAATATTAACAATGTCTCATCTGTCGTCTTCTTTTATTTGGGGTTCGGACGTGTTTCAATCGATATTCCATTTATACCTCAGAAACCCGGACACCTGTACATGTATAAGTTGAAAAAGGGATCCAACGATAAATGTTGGTGCTGTGTATTGCGGTGATATTGCAGAGAGCTCTTATATGAGCTTTCTGTGATATCACCGTGCTGCACTGGGCGACCGCCTGTCGGTGGACCAATTGTCTTTGTGTCCGGTTTTCGGAGGTGTTGCTGTATTTTTTATAAAAGACCGTGGGAAAATGCACATTCCAATTAGTGTCATCATCATGACGTCATACACTGTGATCATTGTGATGTCATGGTTGTGAGCTTATACCGCATGACTTTCTCAGTCTCAGTCCGGTTCCCATCGCGTTATAGTGAAAATGAAAAAAAGGGAACCGACAGTTTTACTTCTATAAGGGGGATGGGTGTTAGAAAAAACCGACTGACCTCTGCATTAAACCGTATGGTGTCGCAGCTTATTAGAGTCGTCACTTCGAAAGATTTCTGGAGTGTGGTAGTGTAATGTACGTGGTACGTTGGTATATGCAAATGAGGCTTCCCAACCCGTTGTATGTTGATTAGTGAGTCAATTATATAGCGCAACAAACATCTCTTGTTGTGAGCTTAAGCTTTGCACCGACGGGGTTTGTTGTTGCTGGGTCTCTCGGTTTGCACGTTACAAATGGTGGCAGCGGTTAGATAATGACAACTGCCAGACCGGAGTTGCCTTACTCACGGTTCTCCCAGGGTCCAAGTCTCGGGACGAGACTTCTCGGAGGGGAGAGTTGTGTAACGTACGTTGGTACATGTATATGTAAATGAGGCTTCCCAAATCGTTGTATGTTTGGAAGTGAGTAAATTATATAGCGCCACAAACATCTCTTGTTGTGAGCTTAAGCTTTGCAGTGACGGGGTTTGTTGCTGCTGGGTCTCTCGGTTTGCACGTTACAGTAGCACTGTGGGGTTGGTGCTGAAATGTGTGTGTGGTTGAGGGGATACTGGATGTGTTCGGTTTACTCATCTGGAGCCCTGTGTATAGATCTAGTGTGTAGATCTACTGTAATTTATTTAATCTTTATTTCCTTCTAGATCTAGATCCAGATGTATTTCAATATTACTATTTTAAAGGGGTTTCCAGCTTGCACTGGTATGTCTACTGGTTGTATGATTTCTCTCATGGCGCTTTACGGTGTTATCTTAAACTATTTTAAACTGCAAATACGCATATGTTGAAAATAGGGTGTTTAAAGTAGAGCGGAATTCGCCTCCAGGCGCTTTATGTCTTATTTTCCGTCCGTTTTAAGCTTTTAGCTACTATCATGCTAGAAGATAGAACTTTTAATGCTGTAGAAAGTTTACTTCTTGGTCGTAGCCTCATTTGCAAATAATATGCGGTAGTACATGTCAGGCCCGTAGGAAAACGCGCCCCCGCCCCCCCCCCCTCCCCCTCCCATAATTTTGCCAATATTGGTTGCTGATTTTTTACATAGATTTATGTTAGTTTTTTATCCTTTTTGAATGAGCAAAACGCCCCCAGAACGCGCCAAAGACCATCTAGAATTAAAAAACAGTTCCCGGGAAGCATGCCCCGGAACCTCCTATATTATTAATAATTTGTTATTTTAAGTTGAAAATTTACATGGAATATTATTAGTATTTTACCTGTTTTAAATGCGCAAAACGCCCCCAGAACGCCCCAGAGGCCATCTAGAAATAAAATTTCCCAGGGGCAGCATGCCCCCCGGACCCCCCCTAGTAAAAGTGAGTACAGTAATATGAGTGGGTAGGATAGGAGTTTAGAGTTTAATAGCTGGAAGGCAACCTGCCTGAAAATGTGATCTTTGATTAATAATTTGGGGTAAATTGGAGTCATTTTTTACATAGATTTATGTTCGCCTTATACCTGTTTGGAATGCTGGAAACACCTTCAGAATGCAGCACAGAGCCACAGACCACCTAGGAATAACATTTTGCCGGTGGGGGGGGGGGGGGGCAGGCCCCCGGACCCATAGATATCTTAAAATAACCTAGATCGGCTATAGGCCAATCAGCGACGGTCATCGAGAAGCCATCTTGGTTCGTGTATGCTATTCATGTTCCAATGGTCTGGTGCACGTCGTATTGCGGTAGATTAATGACGTTACATGCTGTGCGCAGTAATCCCGTCTACGTTGACGGTGCGTCATTGACTACAGAAGTTGCTAAGAACCGTTCCATAGTTGCTATGATTAATCGATGATTTTATTCAGTTAAATAAGAATTACCATCATTTTGTGCTTATTATCGTTTGATTGTCGTTTTACGGTGCATATTTATGTTACAAGATGTATGTAGTACGAATTCATTCTTAAATGAAAGTAAATCATATTTTGTTTCCGGAGGGAAACTGTATGATACACGATGACGTACCAAGATGGCGTCTCTCTGACCGTCGACCAATGGGAGCCCAGCGCTAGGTGGCCGATCTAGTCTCTTAAGATATCTATGCCCGGACCCCCTAGTAAGAGGGCGTTCAGAAATTTCCTTGTGCCCCCTCCCCCAATCAATTGCAATTTGCTTCCTACGGGCCTGCAAGTACACTATAACCTTGTTTATTTTTTGTATGAATAACCTCTTTCCTGTCGATGTTGAAATAATATGTATTTAGGCTTTGCCTATGGACGGTAAAAAGCAAAATTATACTAATTAAAACGGAATAGATCTATCACCAGTGTGTATCAGTTCGTTGTGTATGAAAAATCCAGATCACACTCGAGGCTACGCCTCTCGTGACTGAGATCTGGATTACACAACCGACTCGAACTTTTATTTTATATCTAAATTGTTTAGGACAAGATCTATATGTTGTTAAACCAAATAATCAAATAGATCTATAAGCACCCGTGTAGAAAAGTTAAAACTCCTCCGTACACCTATAATGCAATCTTAAACTATTTTTGGAAGTCATATGACCACCAATAATGACGTCATTATTTATATTGATGGCGTATTGGTTATCCGTTATTTTTATCGGTTCGATTGAGAAGTAGATTTTTATACGCCCGTCTTCAGACGGGACGTATTATGTCGTGGCGCTGTCCGTCTGTCTGTCCGTCCGTTAACTTTTTCATGTCCGCTCTTTAACTCAAACAAATTTAGTCCAATCCTTTTGAAACTTGGTCAAAACGTGTATGGCCATAATATCTAGGTCAAGTTCGATAACCAGCAATATCGACTTAGACATTCAAGAGTTATGTCCCTTTTTTCGTCAAAAAACGGGCATATTTTAGATTGTCCGCTCTCTAACTCAAACAAATTTATTTCAATCTATTTGAAACTTTGTCAGCATGTGTATGACCATAATATCTCGGTCAAGTTCGATAACCAGCAGGATTGCCCCAGACATTCAAGAGTTATGCCCCTTTTTTCGTAAAAAACGGGCATATTTTAGATTGTTTGCTCTCATACTCAGACAAATATACTTCAATCCTTTTGAAACTTTGTCAGCATGTGTATGACCATAATGTCTGGGTCAAGTTAAATAACCAGCAAGATTGTTTCAGACATTTCAGAGTTATGCCCCTTTTTCGTAAAAAACGGGCATATTTTAGTTTGTCCGCTCTCTAACTCAAACAAATTAATTCCAATCCTTTTGAAACTTAGTCAGCATGTGTATTACTATAATGTCTCGGTTATGTTCTATAACCAGCAAGATTGCCCCAGAAATTCAAGAGTTATGCCCCTTATTTTGTCAAAAATGGGCATTTCTTAGTTTGTCCGCTCTTTAACTCTAAGAAATTTATTCCAATCCTTTTGAAACTTGATTAGCATGTGTACGACCATAATGTCTCGGTCAAGTTTGATAACCAGCAAGATTGCCCTTGACATTCAAGAGTTATGCCCCTTTTATCGTAAACAACGGGCATTTTTTTGTTTGTCCGCTCTCTTTCTCAAACAAATTTATTCCAATCCTTTTGAAACTTGGACAGCATATGACCCCTAACTTTCAGGGTTCTTTCCCTTTTGTTCACTTTACTTGATAGGGTTTTAGTATGACTACATTCTAAGATCGATTTGACGGGCGTATAATGTGCCCGGCTTGCGGTGGTCTTGTTGTAAATAACGTTCATTTAAGCGTTTAAGGGTATGAATTGAACTGTTTGAAGCTTTGTCCTTTGGAGAAAATCATTTCAAAGTGAGTGTTGGGGGTTATTCATGCTTAAAATGGTTTAAAAATAGCACCGAAATCGGGAATTCCGAAAAGTCACGCACAACTCTTCGTAAAAGCCGTGACGTCATCATCCAAGAATATCAGCCCCCATGTTTTGTAGTTGCCTAGTTTTGAGGAAATTATTCACGCGCAAATCAAACACTTTTCAAAGTCTGTCAGAGATTGAATAAAATTGGAATACCTTTGATTTTATCATGCATTACTTAAGAACGGAAAACATGCAAGCCTTTTTTCCGTATTATATTTGTCATGTGTTCATGGGCCAGTATAGTGAGTATATTGGCCTAAACAATATATAGATAACAGTTCGTTCGTCCTTTCGTTCATCTGCATATAAAATAAACTGAGCGTTGCGCGATAAATGAAAATCATTTAAACGACGTTAAAACTCCGACGTCATATTTTTACGAACGTGAAACCGAACTTTTGACGTTCAATCTGTAGCGTAACGTCTGGGGTAGCGAAAAGTCTTGTAACGCGGTTTACGGACGTTACGCTACACGGTGTTTCGCTACCCGGGACGTTTCGCTATCCCAATACAGTCGTTTCACCACCTACCGTTAAGTCGTTTCGCTACCTAATTTTTCAAAATTATATTAACCTATATTGTTTGGTTAAATCAGGTACGGCAATATATTATTAGGCTCAAATGTGAATCACAAACTTTATTTTTAATGGATACTTGAAAAATATGATCGATTTATTGACAAAAATCGTGTAAGTTACTAAAAATAGATGCTTCTATATTTTATGTATAAATATAATACTCTGCTACCTTAGGCTCATAATTAAACAAATAGATTGGATCCAGACGAGATGCCTTGTTATGCGGCCTCTCGCCGGGATCTTAAAATGGCTTTTAGAAATTAATTATAGTTATTAGAAAGAAAAAAAAAACTTTACGGCGAAATATGTTGACAGTTGTTACGTATACAATTTATTCGATTTGGCCCTTAGAATGCATGGTATAGGGCGTGAAATGAATGTGGTTTGAATGATAGAATAAGTAGAAAACTGATTTAGTCAATGTTAGACGCCGAGTCCCTCAGTCGCCGGTCTGGATCTAATATGTCTGCATAAGCCTAACAGTCGCGAAGTAAGGCTGCATCAATTCTAGTAACAAGATATTTACATATGAATCAAGCAAGACTAAAATATGAGAATGTCTTTTTAATTTAATAATTATACGTGTGTTAACCCATTTAACCCTAGTGTCGTGTCTACTAAAGTGGACCATGTAAAACAGTGTAGACCCTGATGAGACGTGGCTTTGTAGGTGTCTTATCGTGGTCTGCACTGTTTGCTATATGTAATCTTGAATATTGTTCAATGAAGACAAACAATGCAGTCATGATAGCTCATCTCCTTTATTTGTGCCAGTGATTGACACGCGATGCATTAATGGTTTGATCGCATTAAAGGTGTGGTTTATCTTTGACTTGTTGCAATAGCCCCTTTGAAGCCTTACCGCCGATCACTCTTATTATATATTATCTGTTTTATACATGGCAAAAGTAATGCAAAAACTCTACGTTACATGTGTCAAGCATTAAGCATGTATTTAATCGGCACGTGTCTGTATATGGCACAGCAGGAGAGTCTGATCAGGATGCACAAAGCAGTGCCAAACAATTTGAAACCTGATCAGATGCCGAGTTACACAATTTTGACACATTTTATTCAAAGGGGTTAATTTATTTCTTTATTCCTCAGACATTTCATTCTAAAAGTAAGAAACATTTGGAATGCAATCAATTCTATTGCTGGGGCTGTATTAAGCCTTTGTTCGACGGTCATATAATTATACTGTACGGCGATCTTCAAAGACAATGTATATCTGCTTAATGAAGGGCAAAAGTATTGCAAACAATCTCCTATGAGTTTTCTACGTTACATGTGTCATGCGTCAAGCAGTACATTTCCATACACATGTCAATTTATTAAGCGGATGCTTTAAATAGCTGCTTATTTTAACACAATATTTTACTGTTTCGGCACGTGCCTGCATACAGTTTTTAACCTGATCAGATGCCGAGTTACACAATGATGACACATTTTATTCATGGGGGGGGGGGTTAATTTATTCCTTAAAATAAAATTTCATGTAAATTCTAAAGTTAAAATAATTAGGAATGTAATAATTCATTTTCATCGCGCGTACATTAGATAAACATACACAATTTTAACTCTGAAATTTAACTATTTTTCTCCTTTTATTCAAGTATATTTGGTTAATTATCATCAAATTATATAGTATTGTTTCTTTATTTTATGCTTTAAATTGATTCTCCGAGTTTAAATTACAGATTCATTAAATTTCCAGCGCGTGCGTTAAATAATATCAGTATGTCTCATCAGCGACATTTAGTAGTTACGTTGATATGCAATCTATTACATAAAACAAATACGACATGATCTTGAGACGATTTTCTTCCGGAACAAGACTTGCAATGATACCTAGATGTATTCAAGATTAAAACAACAATTTACAAATCTTTAGTAAAATGTGGAATTGTCTTAATTAGTTGATTGATCACCCATTGTCCTTTCATTCATTCCCGTGATGAATTGTCGAGCGATGATAACAACATGTTGTGTATTTAGAGTCTATATATGGTGTCACACCTGTACGGAAGTGCTTCCGGGTCGTAGGGTGCCTAAATAGTACCTAATTTATATAGTGAAAAGTTGATGTGTGTATGTTCATGGTCATATTTTTTATTGAAAGTGCTGATTAACAGCAGATGCATTTGTTTTTGAGCTGAGATAGTGATGTTGTTGATAAATAAAAGGTGTTTCTGGGTTCTATTTGGGAACTAATTTGTGAGAACATGTGGTCAGAGATGCGAGTGTGGTGCGGCGGGTCATCAACTTTCATTTTGTAAATATTGACGGTGACCTTAGAAATGTGAAATTTGTGGAAAAGTTGAACCTTAATGGTATCTTTTTCTTTGCTAATTCTGGTGCCATGTTTTTGCTTTCTATGGAAACAGGGTCGTTATATTGACCGGTAGGTCCTGTAATTGGACAGAGACAGGAGAATATTGCCAATTTACTATAGAGTTCTATGGAGGAAGAAGAAGGGCTTTTGTACACAGTGACACAATATTGTTTGGGTATGGATAATAAAATGACGCCCGGTGGGAGTTTGTGGGGAGCCGCATTTAAATAACGTGTTTGTTCATGATCGAGGCAGATTTCATCCAATTATTGCTTTTTTTTATTTATTTATTTTTGTTGGGGGGGGGGGGGGTCCTTATCACTTGCGGCCATGTTTAGAATTAGTGCGCAAGCTCAAAGTGGGATGTTCAGACTGAATACTTGCTAACGCTTAAACGTTTCATTTTTTCTAATAGTCTTACCTAGTTCTTCAGGTTTCGCTAAATGCTCATATTTGAGCATAAGCAATAACTGAAACAGTTTTCTTAGATGAGGGATGCTTTTTTATTTAAGACAAATATCTGTTTTAATAGGAAGCATGCTGAAAGTCTCTTATTTGATTGTTCTTTTCTCCTTACATTAAGCATGCTTTATCAGAAACCAGCAGGGATCTTTTGATTAACTTTAAGTTTAAGAAGTATATATTTTGATACATGTAAATTACATGGTTGACATATATGCATCTACCACCCTAGCCCTATAGCTATTACGAGAAATAGCAGTTGACCCTGAGCAATCCACAGCTGAAAATGTTTTGGAGTGTTTTGCTCAGTATACAACATTAATATCATCTTTACTTAGAAATATATTTAGGGATAAAATAATAATTCACAAATGATCAAATAATTACCGCTAACTACAACGCAAACTAACCAAATAATACGACAAATGTTTTGTTAGTGTGCGAGAATGTGAGGTAATTTAAGTTGGGAGGTACTTCTCAACGGCAGTTGTTAAGTTTAGTCTAAAAATGTTTCCTCTAAAATATCTAAAGAATATTCTTATCTTAAAATATTTTTCCTTTTCTTACTTGAAAAAGATATTGTTAGACAAATGTAAACCAAAATGTAAAGATTGTTTCGGAATACTGTTTATTGTTAACCTTTTGCATGCTTGGTAATTTTTGTCTTCTGCAACAACTGACGTCTGCTACTGTTCTAAAAATAGAATTTTCAAAATTTCTTTTCAAAACATGGTCAGAGTATCAAACAGTTTGGATTCTGACCCAAACTGATTGCAAAGGTTATCCGCTGCTAGAATGCAAAGAGTTAATATTTTTCGTTCTCGTTGTTTGATCATGGCCCTATCTTATATGGTACTGTGGTTGCTTCCTATATCAGTAGGGAAACAATCAGATGTTCTGTTACAATATTATATTTTATAGCTCTGCTTTGGTGTCCGGACAATAACCTTTGATATCACAGGAATACCATGCATATACTCGAAGTACTGCTTGCTTATGATAGGGATAGTATTTGAGGTTGGTTAGGTCAAAGGTCATATTAAAGCCGCATTGTGTTTTTGAGAAACCTGCATAAAACGGTTGTTTGGGGTCCAATTTGAACTACCTGGGACGTGATTCTTTTTACAAAAACCGGTTTTATCTTAGCAATTCGCTTTTTAAATTTTATTTATAATATTTTGGTGCTGCACAAATTAAAAAGCCTCCCTTTAGGCCGTGAGCCAGGCACCTGAAATTTGAGGTACGGGTACCATTCGGGTGAATAAGGTTCACTATGATTTTCAGGAAGCCCAAACCCTCTGCTTTTAGGAAATGTATGATAGCAGTAAATTCATGGCAGCTTTGTTGGCTTTTGAGGCATTTTGTTACCCCACCCACCGAGTTAACGTTGTAAAAGGATCATTGTTGTCACAATCGTACTTTTTGTACTGCATGCATTTTTATTGGTGCCTAATATCAAAACGGGTATTGAAACATGCCATTAAATGTTATTGACATTATAAAAGGTTTTAACTTCGGTAAAAACCAAATTTCCTTCACTTTTTTTGACGAAAAAATCACCTTTTTATGCCTTTAGACAAATGTCTTTTGATGAGGATGGCATAGTGTGATCCTACTGGCGGTGCGTACGAGTTAAACATATTTTACCGATTCTTGTAGCAATAACACCGTGTAATAAAATGCTTTGGTACTTAAACAGTTGTTGTTTAGGGTAATTCCCAATCCAAACATATCATCCTACCTCGGTTTGACATTGACCTTGACCGAATTTTGTCTACGAATATGTTATCAGGGTTGTTTATTGGTTAACTAGATTTTACTGTTTCGTCTAGCATCAATACCGCATATAAGAATGATTTGATACTTGCTGCTTTTGATCATTGCCAATTAACCCATATCACCTTACCTCAGTTTTGACCTTGACCTTCACCGAATTTGGAACTAAAATATGTTATAAGGGCTGTTTTATTGGTTAACTAGATTTTACCGCATCGTCTAGCATTATTACCGCTTAGTAGAATGCTATGAAACTTTCACAGTTATGGCTTAGAATCATTCTCAGTTCACCCATATCACCCAACTTCCATTTTGACATTGACCGTGACTGAATTCGGACTTAGAATATCTTAATAAGGGATGTTTATTGGTTAACTAGATTTTACCGTTTCATCTAGCATTAACAACTTTTATTAGAATGCTTTGAGACTTGAACAATTGTTACATTCGATAATTCCCAATCAGCGAGTATCAACAAAACTTAATTTGGCATTGACCTTGACCTTATTGTGGACTAAGAATATGTTTTATGTGCTATGTCAAGGTTAAATAGATTTTATCTTTTCGTCTAGCACCGCTTACTCAAATACTTGGATACATAATTATACAGTTGTCCATTCATAATCTATCCATATCACCCAACCTTGTGTTTACTTTGATAATACCACAGAGATCACTGTCAATGAGGACACACAAACTCGCATTGGGACCATACCCTTCCGCTTGAACACTTGTGCCACCAAGCGTTACTATATAACAGTGCATCTATCAGCCAATTTAGAGACATTCTTGAAGATACGAAACACGAGAACTCTCACACACAACTGAAAAGGTCACAAATGCAGAACTACGAGGAAAAAGTTACTAAAGTAACATATCTAATAAGAGGCTGGTTCAACCCATTTGAAATAAATCAAGATCTGATTAGCATATCCACCGTTAATGCAGTACCTTGAGACATCGCAAAATACCTTTTGAGTGCGCATGCGATTGGTCAATGATGAGATTGGTCAATGCTCGTATGCACAATTTAAAGGAGATCAACCATGATGGAATAAAGAGCAACACAGTTTAGACATCAAGCAGCATGAAAGTGAAATCCAGTTCTTATAGCTGATAATGCTTTTGTTCGGTCGCATCATAGTTATGGCACACACATGCAATCTCCAGATAAATTTCATTATTTTACTTATTGCTCTTTGGCAATAGTCTTTCTCAACATCAAATGGTTTGCTAAGAAATCCATCAATGCTGCATTAGCATTGAGCTAACAGAAAACGCTTGGCTTAGCTGAAGGTGTCCCGAAAAAGTCTGTCTCTGTGATTGACGGAATGAACCTTGTATAGAGAGTCAAAATATACCAATGCATTTTTGTGGCTGCGCAAGCACTATTCTATCGATGGTACTCGAGGCGGCAGTGACAGTGATAGAATAAATGTATACAGGGGAGACGCTTCTGTAGCAATAAGGTCAATAATAATATTCTTATAGCATTCCTGGTGCATCAATGGATGAAAACTGAGCACAGTCAAAGGTTACAGAGGATTTGATTTGATTATTTTTTTACGTCGCTTTCAACAGTATTTCAGTCATATCGCGACGTCCAGCTAATTATAGGTGGAGGAGGACCCCAGAAGTCCTTTATGCACTGTTTAAGGCACAAATCGACAACTGGGTAGAACCATCGACCTTCCGTAAGCCAACTGGAAGGCGTCCCCACATGAGAAATCCGAACGACCCTACTGGGATTCGAACTCACAGCGGTGAGGAGCTTAGTGATGTAAGTCACAGTGACTATACCACTAGGCCACGGAGGCCCCTAGGTTACAGAGGAAAATATCGCACCTTACGTTGAAATCAAATGCTTCAAAAAAAAATACAATGGATGCGAGGAGGTACAGGGTCTTTGAAGCAGCCAAGAAGAAGCAAATGAACGTATTTAAGAAATGCTGGACAATGACATGCACAAGTTATATATGATATCCTGAAAATTGAGGACGCGATTGACACTGATGTTTGCAAGTCACTGAATTGAATGTATGTTTTAACATGTTGTGACACGGTCAGCGCATTTGCTGGTAAGAATAAAACACGCGCACTGAAATTGATGAATGGTAATGCTGAAGCTCAATAATGTTCCCAGACTTTGAATAGGAAAGGGGTACCCCTCCTGCTTTGATATACAGACTTGAGATATAAACGTCAGCTCTATGCCCTGTAAGCGTCATCAGCAAAAGTGAATGATCAGCGGTACGGCTTATTATGTACCACATAGGGTAAGATAGAGCGCCACCAGGTACACCTAATGCCTGGATGGATGGATTAATTTATTTTGGTTTACGGCACTGTGCCACAAAATGGGTCATAAAGCGCCAGTGAATGATGGGGAAATGATGAGACGCGATGATGACGATGACTTCGTGCAGATGATTTTGACTAATTTCGTCCTTTGCAAAGCAGCAAATAAGATCAAAACCAACTACCTTTCTTCCTTAATTTTAGTTCTTAGAAGAGGGGGTAATTTCGTTCTAACAAAGAGAAACAATTCCGTATGACAATTAACCCACAGAAATACAACAAGATAGGAATGTCTGGACTCTTTAGTTAAGCACACTTTAAGAGCTAACCTCAAGGCTGCTATTTGGAGTCGATGATATTCCAAGTCCTGTAGGAAGAGGATGGAAAGTTGTGAAAGAGGGTGAGATTGATCAGCTATTAGACGACTTGCTGGATAGAAAACAGATCCGACGTAGATGCTTGACCTACTAGTCGGGAGATGTGCTAGTAAATGTACTTTGCCTAAATGTGTATGCATTTCTTATGGTTTGAATAGTACGAACATGTTCAAACTCCCTAACTGTGATAATCAGGCAACTAGTATAGAATCAGACGATGAAGAACATCCACTGTTAGAGGCTGAAAACATTGAGAGTGAAGGAAATGTGAGAATTGGTATTTTTACATAAATATTACAGCCTACACTTCAGTGGTTGTAATGCATTGATTATTCGTCAATGTCGACTAGATGTTTAGACATTTTCATAACACTGTTGTCAATGGTTTGTAAGTTAATGCCAATAGATTGCCTTTAAACTTAAATCCTTTGACCCGAAATATATGTTTTTCATCTGTTATGTGCTAGCAGGTGTATTTGAAAATTGCAGAGTCAAGGATTTGTACAATATTAGCCTTAGCATAAGAATAGAGTAACAATGTCTTAGAACATTACTGCTTTAAGAGAACCCCGGAGGCACTCTTAGCAGTACTGTTTATTCTGATTTTTTTTCAAGGTCCAAATTAGGTCAAGTCCAAGGCCAAACCGAGCTTTGGTGATATTCCTGGATTTCGAAAGGTTCAATGTATTCAGTATGCAATGATCAAATCATTCCAGAAAGAAGTAATAACTCTGGAGAAACGGTAAAATCTATTTTACCAAGAAATAGCTCAAAAATAGCTGGGAATGGTTCAAGGCAACAACTTTAGAAGTGTAAAATCATTCTAGTGAGCTGTTTTCATGCTAGATAAAATGTTAAGATATGGTTGACTTCGTACGAACGAACAGGGCGATTACTTTAATTATGCCACCTGCATCAATAGATTCCAGGAGCCAAAACAGGGATTTTTCGTTATGAAATGGATGACGTAATTTATTGTTTTCGCTTAAGTAAATTACTTAAACAATTCCAATAATGCCTAATGGCATGTTACAATACTTTTTTAATGTGATGCTTCAAAAACACGTATGCATGACCAAATGTATTATTGTGATAATGATGGTCCTTTTACAATGTTAAACTTGGTGGGTGGGGTAACAAAAATGCCTTTTTTGCTAGAGTAAATTACTTCAACAATTCCAATGATGTCTAATTGCATGTTACAATACATTTTTATAATGATACTTCAATAAAAATGCATGCGCTACCAAGAGTATGATTGTGATAATGATGGTCCTTTCACAATATTAAACTTGTTGGGTGGGGTAACACATATGCCTTTTTTGCTAGAGTAAATTACTTCAACAATTTCAATAATGTCTAATGACATGTTTCAAGACATTTTCAATATGATACTTCAATAAATTTGCATGCATTACCAAAAGTATGATTGTTATAATGATGGTCCTTTTACAATGGTAAACTTGGTGGGTGGGGTAACAAATATGCCTTTTTTGCCAAAGTAAATTACTTAAACAATTCCAATAATGTCAAGTGGCATTTTACAATACATTTTCAATATGATGTTTCAATAAAAATTCATACATTACCAAACGTATGATTGTGATAATGATGGTCCTTTTGCAATGTTAAACTTGGTGGGTGGGGTAACAAAAATGCCTAAAAAGTCAACAAAGCTGCCATGATTTTACTGCTATCATACATTTCTTAACTAGTCACACATTGATCTTTCCGAAAATCATAGTGAACCTTATTCACCCGATTGGTACCAACCAACCCCTCCGGCTCACGGCCTACTTGTGAATGGAAAGAAGGACAACTCTGTAAATACAGGGCTCCAGATAACGAAAGTATTTCGAAAACTTAAATCTTTATTTCTGCTTTTAAACCCAATTGTGTCATACTCATTAAAAGTGTCTCGAAGAGACGGTTTAATCAGTAGTAACACCATAGAATTCGGTGCTGAAATGAGTGAGAAAATGTTAGATAAGTTCAGATTACTTCCGATTACATGTTTAGCTGGAACACTGAAAATGACCCTGTTAACCCTTATCCTGCTGCACAGACGTCTGCTTCGACATTGTCGTCTGCAAAATGTGTTCAGTTTAGATTTATGCATTGTTTTAATTAAACAAACCTTAAGACGAGTGTCAAATACTTTGGATCCAGATGAGACGCCGCGTTACGCGGCGTCTTTTTAGATTCAAATAGTTTGTAAACTCCGTAAAGAAGGCACAGGGTTAAACACTATGAGATTCAATAACAACGTGTACATATCTTTCACTGGGGGTAAACGGTTAAAATAAACTACGGAGAATCTATACCCTGAGCTTGCTGAAAATGACTGTTTCAGCCTTGTCCGCTCTCTAACTCAAACACTTCTTTTTGGATCTTCACCAATCTTGCTACACATGTTTATTAGTATAGACTCTAGGTCAGGTTCAATAACTAGGAAAATCACATAAGGCATGTCTGAGTTATTGCTGAAAAATGCTGAAACAGTCATTTTTTAATACATAAAGGGCAAAAAATCAGATATGCCACATGCGATTTTTGTAATAATCAAACTAGACCTAAATTTTATATACTTAAACATTTTCAACAGGTTTAATGAATATCCGATAAAAACTGTATGTGTTAGAGTGCAAAAAGTGACTGAAACCGTCATTTTTCATTGATAAACAGGCAATAACTCAGATATACCTTATGCGCTTTTAGTAGTAATCAAACTAAACCTTGATTTTATATCAATAAACATTTTCAGCAAGTTTGGTGAAGATCCAATAAAACTTATTTGTGTTAGAGAGCAAAACTTGCTGAAAACAGTCATTTTTAAATCGCATAAGGCATGTCTGAGTTATTGCTGAAAAATGCTGAAACAGTCATATTTTAATATATAAAGGGCAAAAACTCAGATATGCCACATGCGATTTTTGTAATAATCAATCTAGACCTAAATTTTATATGAATAAATATTTTCAGCATGTTTGGTGAATATCCGATAAAAGCTGTTTGTTTTAGAGTGCAAAAATGACTGAAACAGTCATTTTTTATTAATTTACAGGCAATAACTCAAAAATACCTTATGCGATTTTAGTAGTAATCAAAATAAACCTTGAATCTTGATTTTATATCAATGAACATTTTCAGCAAGTTTGTGGAAGATCGGATAAAAATAGTTGAGTTAGAGAGCGGACAAAAAAGTGTGATAGTCTAACTGACTGATGGATGGACGGGCGGAGGTAGATACGGTTGTCCCCAGTGAAGTTGAATTCGGCTGTATCACGTGATACTAAGCCGTGTGGTAATGTTTATGACAGACGTTCTATTTTCGGTTTGTTATGATTTTAAATCGCCCTTTTTGGTGATTTAGGTCCGTCTTCATCATTTCATAGATCAGTTTGGCCAATCAAACATTATTATTAACCGTTATTGTATTTTAGGCATTAAGAAAAGGTCTGAAAACACAATGGGACTTTAACATGTTAATCGAGATTCAAGTTTTGTGGCTTGACAATAATTTCTGTTTCTAATAGATGTCCATCCTCCATATGAAGTGTACAAGCTGTTTATGCAGGAAAATAACCTTAGGGTTGTATTTTAGGTCATCAGATCAAAGGTCATGGGATCTATTCCCGAAAATAGAATTTTCGTTTCTTGACAACTTCTGTTTTTATGCCCCGCGTCGATCAGTCGAGGGGTGGGGGTTACACTGTTTTACCCTTGGTTTTCCGTCCGTCTGTACGTCCGTCCGTGCATTTGTCCGTCCCAAATACAGTACATACTTTGTCCGGCTTATTTCTCATACAGTTTTACAGCTACAACCTTATAACTTGGCAGAGTGTTTGCACATTCACCATAAATGTGCATGTGAAGGGCCAAATTTTTAGCCCCAATTTATTAAACTTGCTGAAAACTAATTATCTAGACAAATTGTAGGTAATGTATGATTATGATTTATGTGTCAGGTTAAACGGTAAGTAGGTCAAATCATAGAAGCATCAAAGCCACTTCCAATATACGCAGTTTTCCAGTTAAAGTTGTCACATTGAATACACTGATAACCATTATCCTGACATGTTCGCTTCTTGTGACAAGATGTTTCTGTACTAGTTGTGGTATTAATCATCTTAAGTGATAAGACTAGTTAAATATTGGAACTTTGTACTCTGGTGAGCGTCTAAGAGCCCTTGTTTCTGTTTAGCACATGTATTGAAAGTCTTAACCAGTCAGACATTGAATATAAATGTTTCAAGTCTTAAGAGTTTACCAATGTGAAGAGTGGTCACATGCAAGGCATTTAATAACTTCGACTTTTTGTAAGGGTGAAAAGTGTTATTGTTATGCAACCAAGTGGTATAAGACACACGGCATGTAGTGTTACCATATTTGTACGTCTTAAACGTGGTCACATGTTCAAGAGTTTAAACATATATTCAACTGTTTAATAGTTTACTGAAATACTGGAATGTGTCTGTACCTGTTACTCTCGTATCTTTATTTTCAGATGGACCTGAAAGTTGATGCCAAGCGTAAGTAACTAATTTTTGCAAACATTTATTTAAGAATCTTGCCCATCTGAAGAAGAATTAGTGACTAATGAAAGTAAAGTACCAGTTAAAGCCGTATTCCAAGCCCTATACAGCCCCCCCCCCCAATCACAGCTTGATACTTGGTGATTAGATCGCCCTTATCAGAAAATGTTTATTACAAACAAATTATCACAGCAGGGTACTAATTGATAGATGTAGACCAATATAGGGGCTAATGATAGCTGTGCATTTAACCCTTGAGCTGTGGATCGTGAGTTGACTGTTATTTTTTCAAACAGTTTGGATCCAGATCTGATGCTGCATAATGTCGCATCTGATCTGTATCCAAACTGTATACCAGTTATCACTGAGACTTTTTTAATTGAAATATGTACAAATCTAATTTGAATATTGTTTGCAGACGACAATTTAAAAGCAGAAGATATTACCGCAGGGTAAGGGTTAAGCACACAGTGATATTGTCTGTAGATTAAAAATTGATGAAATTGATTTTATTTTATTATTCTGTAATTTTGGGTCTTATAATAAATAACAAAACAGTGGGTTAGTAATCTAGCATCAAGTATAATACCAAGCAAGTTATGACATTACATTTTACAATCATCAACTATCAAACTACATTTAAAAAATGCAAACTGCATAGATCCAGATCAAATTCTCAGTTACAAAGCACATGAGCTGGAGCCATACTAATGACTTAAGGGCAAATAGATAAACCCTGATTACTGAAAACTAAGTTATTATCTGTACATGGGCCATAAGTGGAAATAAAACATTGGATAGGTGCTACATCGTGACAAAATTATGTGTAGTGTTTTAGTGCAGATGTGAACATTTAGTGATTATAATAAAGAAACAGTTGTGACAGTGGAAATCTCTTTTCCTCGTGAATTTAACTCAATATAAACACCCTTTTAAGCCTTTACTTAATTCCCACACTAATGATAAAACAGTACCATACAAAATGATTTATATTCTTTATCAATGCTTAAAGCAGGCTGAAAGTAAATCACAGTATGCACTTTTTTAAAAAGAGTGTTTAGCCTAGCAGATGGTAGCTTAAAGCAGGCTGAAAATAAAGCACATTCTATTCTACTTTCAACCTGCTTTAAGTGGTCACTTGTATTCAAACAAAGAATTAATCCTCTTCAAACATGGTCTAAATATATATATAACTCTGAATAAGTACTTTACGAAATATAGTATTTATCCGAGCAGACGGTTGCTTAAAGCAGGCTGAAAGTAAAGCACATTCTGCTCTACTTTCAAACTGCTTTAAGTGGGTACCTGTATCCAAAAAAAAACATTTAAAGGGTTATTCTTCTAGAAAAAACTGTATACATATAACTTAGACGACAGTTTTTAGTTGACAAAATACAGATGTTAAAAAGTGTTGAAAAAGGTTTCATAACTTGATAATTTGACAATTAAAGGAAATGATCTAGATGCAAACTTTTGTTTTTTTTGTGAAGGCCTATTCTTATCTTTATATGTATGCAACAATATCACATTGTTGAAATGGATCAGCTAGATCCCTTATCTACCTGTATTAATACCTAGTACCCTAGACCATGGTGCACTATGTGCCTCTGGGTAATATGATGTAACTGTTGTATATCAAGTCTGTCGTGTGACCCTGGCACAATATACAATCCAACAGACATCCTGCTGAGCCAGAAATAGGCTTTTAAAGTCTACTTTCAGTCCGAATGACCGCTCAGCCGACTGTACATTTACCCCCTGATCATTGAGCCATTTTGCCTACACTATTGAGCACTGCTAACATATGGCGCATATTGCAGCCGCAGTACCGGCTCGGTCCCTTTACAGGTACCCATTTTAACCCCTGGGTGGAGAGGAGCAACTCGCGGTACATGTTTTGCTGAAGAACATTCCTGTACTTCATCGGGGATTCGGAAAGAAATCCCATAGTCAGACCGCTGGTCCGGCGGGGGATCGAACTCACGACCCCTGGCACCGTAGGCCAACGTGTTACCACTGGACTACTTCCGCCGGTAGTAATGACGATTGGAATTATATATAAACTCCTATTCAATATATCGAAGTTAGAACTCTCCGCCAGTAAAAGTAGCTACTAAACACTTTAAACCTATTCAACACATTAGTGGGTTTATAATCTTCGCCAAGTTCAATTCATTCGCACAAGTAATGTCAGGATCATGCCCCTTTAATTGATATATATTGTCAATTGTTAGCATTGTCCCCTCTCTAATTACAATAATGTTATCCAATCTTCACCAAATGTTCTGAAACATTTGCGGGTTTATAATATTTGCCGCCTTTTATAGTCCGCTAAATCGCAAAAGGCATGTCTAAATTGTGGGCTTTTATTACTAGAAATGTTACTTTAGGCCTTACCCGTTACCTATATTTTAACAGATTTTCATGCGACCTTTTATGCGAGTGATTAGGATGTTTATAGGTGAAAGTTCTAGGCCCACAATTTGGTTTTAGTCTTTTCCATCTCACACTCAAACAGTTTTCATCCGACCTTGTACAAACTCAATGGGACAGGAATATTAATATATCAAACACTGTGTGATCAAAGGTCAAGGTCAACTATATGAAATGGCAACTTTGACCTTCAGATTAATATGTACTTTATATATTGAATACATGCTGCTCTTATTAAAAGGAAGTTGATGATTTAGTTGGTTGTTGAATGCTGTAAAATACTTTTTTATGTTTAGAACATTCAGAAGTTCTTAGAACATTTTAGGATGTCATACAATATCATAACATATTAAGTTATGTTATAGAATAATGTGGAAATATGTAGATTGTGCCAAAAAATATATATTTTCTGGTAAACAACAGCCACATGATATTTTTTTGTTAACACGAATTCCTCTGAAAGTCTATATTTAGTAATTGCATGGCATGTGATGTGTTATGATTTTGTGTCACTTTCAAGATATTACTAGTATGTTTATATCATGAAATTCAGCTAATTGCTAGTGGAGTAGGACTATCGTTATTTTACAGTCCGTTTCCGAATAAATCGACAACTGGGTAAAACCACCGGCTTCCTTACTTGAAAAATAAAAAACTCCCATTCTGGGATTTGAACACACAGCAAGCAACTAGAAACAAAGTAATTATTAGTCACAGTGACTATAAATATTATAACCACCTAGATGTAAAGGATGACCTAATGCAGAATAAAGGCAAAGTAGAAAACTGCTAGAGGAACTGCTTGCACTAACTTACATCCCATCTTTCTGAAAATGATCATTCTTGAGATCTACTAACTTCTTATCATTACACGTTAGGAATGATGACTTGGAAATCATGACTAATCCATGATATTTGCTGATATAGTTTCATCTGGTTTTTAATCCATTTCAGTTTTTCCAGACTTTGTGAAAGATGTGTTGGATGAAGCAATAGAGGCTATTGTTGGCAAACTGGAACCAGATAAACTACTAGATTTCTTTGTGAAGCGCAAGATTCATGGGGAAGCAACACACAGGAGGATACGAGATATACGAGAATTAAAGGTATGTGCACGCTTCCACAATCACCACATTACTAACCTGCTTTAAATTACATTATTCAGACTTACCAACCCTTGATAACTGGTGACAATCATTCATTGTAAGCAATTAATAAATACTACATGTTATATGGAATGTTTAACTCGAATGTTCATAGAGCGGCATATCTAATGTTATTCCCCTTGCATGAGCGTGGTCGTGAGTGTGGCCAAGCTTACAGTTTTTTGGACGGGATGTTTTCTAGCCTGATAATTGTGCTAGGGTGCTGAAATGTTGTATGAAGTTTTAGTTGGGGTCAGATATTGTTGTTATGAAGTTCAAATTTAAAATCGTATTTCATTTACTGAATGAGCTTGAAAAGTTGAACTGTCTTATTTAAGGGTGTATCAAACTCATAACCGAATTTTTCAAAGTATGAAACCTTTTTTCTATCATTAAATTTTTGTTTATGATTAATGAAAAAATAAAAAAAATATGGTGGTGTCCTTTTATTTTTTAGCTACAGTGATTTGAAAAAGGTATGTCAAATTTGGTAACAAAACAAAACAAACATGGTAATTTGGGTTTTCATTATTTATTTATGTCAATGGTGGTATTTTCACATATAGAAACCAAATTTAGACAAAGCAGGCACCAGGTTTGAACAATATGGATCATTGAATATCAAAAATATGCTTTTTATAGGGCATGATTTTATTGGATTTTTTATTTTATGAATAAAAGTAAAAAAAGTTTGAAAATGAAATAGTTCTAGTATTAAATATTTTCTTATTATCTACCAGATGAAATCCCGTGTTTATAAGGCAGTTCAAAATATGAAAAGAAATTGAAAGGTCAGTTTTCAAAATGTTTAGTTATTAAAGTAAAAAGAGTTGTCTCCCTTTACAAAATTTACAAAAAAGTACAATATCGATAATATTTAGATCTTTATAAATTTCATATTTGTTGCCTGTATTCTCTTAAAATTAGTTTTTGTATGAAGAAATACTACCATAGACAGGAAATTGAAGCGGGCTGTTTGAAAAGGTCAAAATAAGAAAAGGTTGGTGGGGTAAATTTCACATGACCGTAGAGCCAAATATTGTTCATCAAAATTGACACTTTCACTATTTTGTCATTCTCTTAAATAGCTCTTCAATACAAAACCATCATAGAGTGTTTACATTTACTTTGAACATTTCCCAAATTCATGAGTGTCGTACACCCTTAAGGTTCATAACTCTTGCATCAATAATGTCAGTTCTTCCACATAGTATTTTCCTGAAAATAACCTCTTTTATACTGAAGCTTTGAAATGAATATTCATCAAATGGAAAGTGAATGGTGAGTGAAAGTGCCTTGCACAAGGTTCACATTATACACATAAGCTGTAGAAATCATTTTTCATAACTCTTGCATTAATGCTGTGCATGCTATTCTCCTTTCCCACATTTTTATACGCCAGTCTTCAGACGGGACGAATTATGTTATGGCACTGTCCTTCCGTACATCCAGGAGGCACATTATTGGGTCATTAACCTGGCAGTTTGGGTCATTAACCTGGCCAGTTAGTGATTGTGGGGTTGAAAGAGAGTATTGTGGGGTTAAAAAGGCGTTTGTGGGGTTAGTTTTAGGGTTAGGGTTTATATAGCTTCTAACCAATCAACACGCTCTCCTAAGACCGTCCGTCCGTCTGTCCATCCGTTAACTTTTTCATATCCGCTCTCTAACTCAGACAAATTTATTCCAATCCTTTTGAAACTTGGTCAGAATGTGTATGGCCCTAATGCCTCGGTCATGTTCGATTACCAACAAGATTGCTTTAAATATTCAAGAGTTATGCCCCTTTTTTCGTCAGAAAACGGGAATATTTTCGTTTATGCTCTCTTACTCTAAAAAATTTATCCAATCCCTTTGAAACTTAAACAGCATGGGTATTACCATAATGTCTCGGTCAAGTTCGATAACCAGCAAGATTGCCTTAGACATTCAAGAAATATGCTCCTTTTTTCCTCAAAAAAAGGGCATATTTTCGTGTGTCTGCTCTCTAGCTCAAACAAATTTATTTCAATCCTTTTGAAACTTGGTCAGCATATTATGTATTACCATTATGTCTCGGTCATGTGTTATTACCAGCAAGATTGCCTTGGACTTTCAAGAGTTATGCAACTTTTTTCGTCAAAAACGGGCATATTTTCGTTTGTTTGCTCTCTAACTCAAACAAATTTATTTCAATCCATTTGAAACTTGTTCAGCATATGTATTACTATTATGTTTCGGTCAAGTTTTATTACCTGCAAAATTGCCTAAGACATTCAAGAGTTATGTCCCTTTTTTTCTTAAAAACGGGCATATTTTCGTTTGTCTGCTTTCTAACTCAAATAAATTTATCTAATCCTTTTGGAACTTGGACAGCATGTGAATTACGATAATGTCTCGGTAAAGTTCGATAACCAGCAAGATTGCCCCAGACATTCAAAAGCTATGCTCATTTTTTCCTCAAAAACGGGCATAATTTCGTTCGTCTGCTCTATAACTCAAACAAAATTATTTCAATCCTTTTGAAACTTGGTCAGCATGTTTATTATATGCCTTTGTATGATATCGAGCTTTTTCGCGTGTATCTGCAGAGTAAAATACAAGAGTCTGTATCAGCCACCTTGTATCAGCCACCTTGTATTTTACTCCAACCTCGTTTTCGATTTAGCGTGACGTCGTTTACGTTCAGGTACAAGTCCCGCGTTAATCTTTGCGGCCTACAATAATTCTTTGTTCTGCTTCAAATAACTAATGGTTCTGTATATAAAATTATTTAAACAACTTTTTAGTTGTTTTTGGAGTGTATTCAAGGCATATAATAAACACATTACCAGTTGACAGTCCGATACAGAGTGTTGCATTTAGCTCTCGGCGTTTTTTGCGGAAACAACCGATCAGACTCGCGCCAAGGCGCTCGTCAGATCGGCTATTTCCGCCAAAAACGTCTCGAGCTAAATACATCACTCTGTATCGGACTGTCAACTGGTAATGTGTATGTATTACTATAATGTCTGGGTCATGTGTTATTACCAGCAAGATTGCCTAAGATATTCAAGAGTTATGTCCCTTTTATCGTAAAAAACGGGCATATTTTAGTTTGGTCGCTCTCTTTCTCAAACACATTTATTCTAATCCTTTTGAAACTTAGTCAGCATGCGTATTACTATAATGTCTCGGCCATGTTCTATTACCAGCAAAATGCCTTAAACATTTAAGAGTTAAGCCCCTTTTTCATCAAAAACGGTCATTTTTTAGTTTGGCTGCTCTCTTGCTCAAACAAATGTATTCCAATCCTTTTGAAACTTGGTCAGCATGTGTATGACCATATGTTCTGGGTCATGTCTGATAATCAGCAAGATTGCCCTGGATATTTTTCGAGTTTTGCTAATTGTTTCGTCAAAAACGGGCATTTTTAGTTTGTCCGCTCTATAACTCAAACAAATTTATTCCAATCCTTTTGAAACTTGGTCAGCATATGACCCCTAACTTTTAGGGTTCTTCCCCTGTTTTCACTTTACCTTGATAGGGTGTTAGTATGCCTACATTCTATAATCGATTTGACGGGCGTATAATGTGCCCGGCTTGCAAAGCTCTTGTATGACCAAGCGACCTCCAGTCGGGGCGGATGTTGATCTGCTTTAATATTTCACAAAATTACAGTCAGTTGAACTTAGTCATTTTTTCCAAGCGGGGGCATCATATTCTTCTTACAGACGACTACTTCCCTCTAGTCTATTTTTCGGCCTATAACTCATTTTTTACTTGTGCTTTCTACATGATATGTCATTAATTGAAATAGTTTAATGAGTGGAAGTGTCTTGAACAGATCATAGCTCTTGCGGCAATTCCATGAAGATTGTTCCACTCTTCTTCAACTTCTTTTCTAGAAGACAACTACTGCTATACTGCGGGGTTTTATGCTCCCCTCAGGGGGAGCATATAGTCGCCGCTTTGTCCGTCCGTCCGTATTTCAGTCTGTCTTTCTGTCCGCGCTAACAACTTGGGTATATGGGACTAGGTGGCGTTACACAGAACAAAAGAAAACAATAGAGCTGTTTATTCCGTTAGTCCATGTTGGGTTTATGTTGCTTCTTTGGTTTAAGTGACTATTTTATATTTCTTTTCACACATTTTTAACAAAGGCGAAGTCACATAAACCTGAAATGTTAGAGCGTCTGTCCTTCTGTCTGTCGATCTGTCCGTCTGTCCGTCATGCCTTTTGGTCCGGAGCATATCTCTTGAACGTTACACCGTCAGTTGATGAATCTTAATACAATGACAGAGGATGATTAAAGGAGGTAAAGTACACAAGAACCGTAACACTGTCATCTCCAAATATTTAATTATCTCCCTTTTCTCATAAACAAATCGATTTTGTCTGGATATTTTGTCCGGAGCATATCTCTGTTTTGTTACACCGTAAATTGATCAAACGTGTTACAGTAATAGAGGATGACAAATGGAAGTTCAGTACACAAGGAACGTAACTCTGTCATCACCCAATATTAAATTATCTCCCATTTTCTTATAGAAAAAAAAATTGTGTCCGGAAGATATCTCTGGACTGTTACACCGTAATTGAAATGAAACTTTATGTATTAGTTATAGTTCATTTTTTGAAAATTATGCAATATAACCTGGAGCGACCGTAGGGAGCGAACAGGTTATCTTGCATAATTTTCAAACAAATGAACTATAACTGATTTACCGTTGCCTCGAATATGGCGCGTTGGACGGTGTATGGCAGTTATCGTTCACCCTAGTTTTCATACCGTTCAACAAAATTTACATATCGCGCCAGTTTGTCTGCCAATAAATGGGCTCTATTTCGGTGGGCGGCTCTTCCGATTTTTGGAAACTCGCGAATTTATTCTTACACCTGAGAAACAAAACTAGTCTACCAAATGGAATTTAAAACTAGAGCCTTGAATGGCGTTGTCTTTAAAACAAATATGATGCCCCCCACCCGCTTGCTGTAATTTTGTGAAAAATTAAAGCAAATCAAAATCCTGTGCACATGCACATCTATGGTAGTGCAAACACTACACTGCCACATTATAAGGTTGTAGCTTGAAAACTGTATAGGAAAAGTTAGCCGGTTTAAGATCACCTGTTAGATGACATTGATCTGGACTGCGCTGTTAATAAAAGTAATGCCTGTGCCCTGGGGCTCCGAATGCGTTAAAGACGAGTGGCTTTTTAACGCAAGCAGAAACGCATATGGACTCTTTCTGTATTGCTATTCTAATGCATTGACGAATAGCCACCTTAGTTTAAACCCACTCCCTTTCTGATGGCCGCTTTCGAAACGTTTTACAGTCAAACCTTTGTATAGAGCGATTACACAAAAGAAGATACAGGTGGCTGTTTAACCCTTTCAACTCCAACACTTATAATAAATAATTCCAATTTCTCATTCAGTCGAGTCCATTTGTTTGTAATATGATGTGGTTCTACAATGTTTACGCATGACAAGTTTACCATTATCTGGTACATTGTAAATGACGAGTGTACTCCTCGCCTATAGGGTTCAATGACTTAATGCAGGACAAAAGTAATACACAAAGGTCAGTTGTGAGCCTTCTGTATTAATTTGATTATGCATTAAATTAACTAGTCGTTCTTTAACATAGTCATACCTCTTCACTGAATCATGGTCGTTAAACATAGGTTATACTGTACTATGTAACTTCCATACATGTACGTAGTATGTCTATTTCCCAGCTGAGCGATGGCTGTCTAATGACGTAATAATGCGCTTAGCCCCTCCTTAGCGCGAGGCGTCCATAACCGTGTTCATAAACTGCTTTATTTCTTCCATACCCGGTACAAAGCTGAACGAATATGCGATATATTTTTTCATTTCTCCCTGAAATAGAGCCCTTTCATTGGCTGGCAAACTAGGGCGAACGGTAAGCATTGATAGAGAATGACAGAAGGAGCTGCAGTACATACAAACCATAACTCTCTCATCTCCAAATATTGAAATACCTCTCTTTTTATGCCAGCAGAATCTACGAGTTTTTTGCCCTGTCTGTTTGTCCGAGCGTACGAAATGTCATTTGTTTGATATGGAGAACAATAGAGAACAATAGAATTCCATTCATTCCGTTGTGTATTGTTGGGTATTTTTTGTAAATTTAGGTTCTTTTTCACAAAAGAAAAAAACCAACAAGTGTACAAATGGAACGACGTCCGTCAGTCTTTCTGGGTCAAATACCTTAACTTTGGCTATAAGTTTTGCATTATTGCACATGGGCTTTTTATCCTTGGCAATTGTCTTCTCTGTGTCAAGTCCTTTCCAACCATATAAACTATTTTGACCTTGACCTGTGACCTACTTTGTTAAAATCTTTAAATGTCTAAAAAATTTGAACCAGTAGGCCTAGGGTTTCCATATTTGATATGTATAATTTTTGTGTCAAGACCTTTCCAGCCATACCAATGTTTTGACCATATAACCTAGACCTTGAACTTTGACATATTTAATCAAACTTTAACCAAAACTTTAACCTTGTCTATAACTCTTGCATTATTACACCTGGGCCTTTTATACTTGTTTGTGTCTCTCCTGTGCCAAGATCTTTCCAACGATATAATCCCTTTTGACCTTGACCTTTTTCATACTTTTATAAAAGAAAAAAGGCAATTGAACGAGTAGGCCTAGTTCCTTAATTGTTATTTGTATTTCTTGTGTTAAGACCTTTCCAACAATACGAATATTTTTGACGCTGTAATAATTACCTTGACGTTGAACTTTTTAAATCAAACTTGAACCAAAAATATTAACCTTGGCTAAAACTCTTGCACAATGACCTTTGATACTTTGCATGTCAAGACATTTCCAACCTTACAATAGTTTTGTGACCTTGACATTTGACCAACTTTGTAAAAATCTTTAAATGTCTATGGTATTTTAACCAGCTGACCTAGGGATTTCATATTTTGTATTTAATGTATATTTTTGGTTTCAAGACCTTTCTATCTCTTCCAATGTTTTTCACCATGTGACTTTGACCTTTACCTTTGACCTATATAATCAAACTTTAATTACAAACATTAACCTTGTCTTCAACTATTGCATAATTTGCACAGTGTTCTGCCAAGAAATCCAAAACTATGGGCCCTAGGGCCCACTGGACATGAAAAAAGGGGGCCATTTTTTAAAAGTTGGGGCCCCACATTTTTTTCTCATAAAAATGATAGAAAACACAATAAAAATAACTCGTTTTCCAATTACGGCATTCGCCAGTTGTGTGCTCTTTTTCTTAAAGTGATTTAGTCTAGACACAGATTGCAAGTCATAGAATCTGACCCACCATTGTAAGCAAGCCACGTGTGATCTTTTCACCACCTATGCTGAAAAGTTCAACCCTTCTTTTTCTCGGCGGATACACCATTCGTGCGTTTCGAAGAGCGGTCAACTTTATCAAACTCGGTCGTCGGCTGTAGAGGGGTTTCTGTTTTTGAGAATCAATTGAACGTTTTTACTACTTACGGCTGTATTCTGATCCGCGACAGCGTCATGCACGTTTTCTCTGTGGAATACTTAATATTATTTTCGTCTATTTCCTTATTTTTACTCCGCGTATATCGAGAACTTTGAAAAAAGTCTATCAGTGTAACTGCCTTACGTTTTTGGTCAGCCATCTTTCAACAAAACAAACGAGAAGGCATGAGAGATTATCAGCGATTGGACTGTAGCGGATACTTCCGGTCGACGTATCCAATGAAAGTAGTCGTTTCAAATGCTCTAATAGTACGGAACGACTAAAACATTGACCGTCGTAGCGGGATATTTTTTTTTCGCGATTTTTTCAGCGCGCCCTCGGCCCATTTACGGGAATTTTTATGCGCCGTTTGTGATTTTTATGCGCCAATGGCGCAAGGGCGCGGCCTTGGCAGAACACTGTTTGCATATTGTCATTTTATACTTGGCATGTGTCTTCTCTGTGTCAAGACCTTTCCAACCATACAACAGTCTTGACCTTGTGACCTTGACCTTTGAACTTCTTTTGTTAAACTCTTAAAATGTCTATAACATTGAACCAGAAAGTGTACGGCTTTCATATTTTGTATGTATATTTCTTTTAATACCTATTTGACTATACCAATGTTTTTGACCTTATGACCTTCATCGTTGACCTATTTAATCAAACTTTAATCAAAATCGTTAACCTTGGCTTTAGATTTTACATAGCATGCTGCTGGTTGGGGGCATTTGTGTTTCACAAACACATTGCTTTTTATCTGATCTTCTCCAAATTTTCTGAAAATGTTTGTTGATATTAAATGGGAGTCCAAGTTTGATAACCAGTGTCGCAAATTCACACTAGGCCCTTTGGAGTTATTGCTCTCGAATCCTCAAAATTGTTCTTTAATGCCTCTCTCTATGACAGTTTTCGCTCTCTAACTCAAACAGTTTTCATAGGATAGTCTCGATCCCCCTTCGAGTGCAATCGGGGACATTCGTGTATCTAAAACACGCTCTTGTTTTCAAAAGAAAACATAGAAAAGCTGCGTGTCTGAAACAAATTTCCCAATTTAAAACTCATATTATACAAATTATCAAAAGGTGACACTCTGATAAATTTCTCATACATATTTCTTAGTTCAGAATCATGACTGCCTGTGGATGTGGTCGAATTTACACCACCTATTTCCTGAATTCAGTTGACTTTTTTATGTCACAAAGATCAGCTGAGCGACTAAGTGCCATTCTGGGTTTTTTTTGGTTTTAGTATAATTTGCGTGTTGATTTACATTCTAGCAACTACTGAATAGAACAGTGTCTGACTTAACCTGCAAACAATGTATGTGTATCTATATGAGTATAGAAATAATGACAATCTAGTGACTACAGATTTTTATAATGGGTGAAACTTTCAGGTTAACTTGCCAATTGCTCCACTTTTTTTCATGATTGCCGGTGGGCGTATCATGTACCGTCCGATGTACTCTTTTTGTTTTTCAGGATCAAGAAAACCCCTCAGACAAATCAGAAAAAAATGAAGCAATCAGACAAATGATACGTGGGAATCCAAGGAATTACGTTATCTTCAAGGAAGGAATAGCAGCCACTGGACAGCAAGAATTACTTCATGAACTGGAATCAACTGAACGAAGACTGCATGATTCACTTAAAGGTATAATTTAAGTTAACGGATTTTTGTTGTAAATGTCAATCTTTTCAGTTCAGGATAAAATTAACACATGGATAGTTTGCTGTATAAGAGCTTTTAGCTATATCTTTATCTTGCTTTATCGCATGCAATAGGCTTGATATTGAAACAGGTATTATTTTATACTGTTGTAATTATTATACGCCAGTCTTCATACGGGGCGTATTATGTTATGACGCTGTCCGTACGTCCGTCCGTCTGTCTATCCGCGCTAACATTTTTGATATATGGGACTAGATGACATAACACAGAACAAAATAAAACAATAGAGCTGTTCATTCCGTTAGTCCATGTTGGGTTTATGTGGTTTTTTCTTTTGTTTATACGGCTTCTTTATGTGTCTTTTCATACCTTTTTAACAATGGGAAATTCACATAAACCTGAAATGTTAGAACGTCCGTCTGTCCGTCCGTTAACTTGTTCATGTCCGCTCTCTAACTAAACAAAACTATTCCAATCCTTCTCAAACTTGGTCAGCTTGTGTATGACCATAATGTCTCGGTCATGTTCGATAACCAGCAATATTGCCCCAGACATGAAAGAGTTATGCCCATTTTATCGTCAAAAACGGGCATTCTTTTCGTGTCCGCTCCCTTATTCAAACAAATTCGTTCCAATCAATTTAAACCTTAGCATATGTTTGACCATAGTGTCTCGGTCAAGTTCGATAACCAGCAAGACTACCTTAGACTCTCAATGGTTATGCCCATTTTATTGTCCAAAACGGGCATATTGTAGTTTATCCACTATCTAACCCAAACAAATTCATTCCAAACCTTTTGAAACTTGACCAGCATGTGTATGACCATAATGTATCATCTAAGTTCGATAACCAGCAATACATCTCCAGACATTCAAGAGTTATTCCCCTTCCATCGTCCAAAACGGGCATTTCTTAGTTTGTCCGTTCTCTAACTCAAACAAATTTATTGAAATCATTTTGAAACTTGGTCAGCATGTGTATGACCATAATGTCTCGTTTAAGTTTGATAACCAGCAATATTTCCCAAGACATTCAAGAGTTATGCCCCTTTTATAGAGCAAAACGGCCATTGTTTAGTTTGTCCGCTCTCTTAACTCAAACAAATTTATTCTAATCCTTTTGAAACTTTCTGAGTTTTTCCCCTTCTGGTCACTTTACCTTGGGTTTGAGTATGACTACATTCTAAGATGAATTTGAAGGGCGCATAATGTGCCCGGTTAGCGGTATTGGTCACACTTTTTTCCGGATGATATATTTTCAATTCTACTGAAATTAGAGAAATGAAACTTCGCATATGGAAAGAGGTTGATGAGGGGGAAGTGCTATTGACAAGGGCAATAATTCTTGCATCAAAAGCTTTAAGTAATTCCCCTTTGTCATATTTGCTTGTCAGGCAGATAACTACAGTTCTACTGACGCTAGTGAATACAAAATTCATTTATGGAAAGAGGTTGATAAAAGGGATTATTACCTAATGCTCTATATAACTTGTAATTCGTTATTTTTGACTGTTTGACTGTGTTCTTCTGACGTTGCCTAATCCGGGGGCAATAGTTTTAACTATTGCCCTCTAGGACGAACTGTTTCCATGCGCGAAAAAGATGCGTAGAAGTCCATGCGCGAAAAAGATGCGTATAAGTTCTAAAATCAGTGCCATTGAGAAGTTACCCCGTACCCGGAATTGTCGTACTGTAATGAAACAGTATTGAATAATTATCACTGATCGGTGTCTGGAGGATTAATACTTTATTTCATGCTTTATCATTATCTATAGCAATGAGACGAGTTCATAATACACATCAAGTTTCGTCGCTATTCTTTATACAGAAAATAATACGGACCCGAACATTACAATAATGTGCTGATGTAAGCATGCAAGCGCTTACAGGACGACTCTGATCAGTCATCAGACGTCTGTCAAAAACTCACAATGTATATTATTAGTTACACGGTATTTCGACACCCTGCCGGAATGCCGTGTAACGAATTTATTTCCAGTCTAGATCCAACATAAGAAAGAAAAAATACATAATCAATTTTACTCAATTGACCCTAAAAGTTTACACTTGAAATTGACATCATGTCACTGAAAACTTTCGCTTGCGCTAGAGTACACATATTTATACAGTGAAACCTCGATGTCTGGAACTCGCATTTATAATAAGTGGAATTTACCTGCATTTCTATAGATAGGCCTAAATGCCATAAACCCGCTTCTTTATAAACCGCTTCTGTCGAAAATATCCGTATTTCAAGCTTAAAAGGTGGCATAGCCACTGTTCGACTGAAATTAATCCAAGAATTTATGATGACTGGAACTAATAAATCTTATTTCATTTGTACTTTGACTCAAATTAATTCTTTTTGAAAATCAAGTTAGCCCTATATAAAGTATTAGGTAATAAAACAGTTATTTCATGTGTGTTAGGGGAACAGTCAAAACTATTGTCACTCGTTATCAGGGAAGACATTTCGAACTCTTGCCCTCGGCCTTTCAGGCCTCGGGCAACAGTTCGAAAGTCTTCCCTGATACCTCGGGCCAATAGTTTTGACTGTTCCCCAAACACACATGAAATAACTGTATAATGTCACCTTCAAGGGTCATAACTCTGGCATTAGGACTCTTAGAGTTATTCGGATGTGACGTAGTTTCTTGTCCTGAAGATGACTCCAGTTCTACTAATGCTAATGAAATGAAAGTTCACATTGGATGCGATCTGAGAGACTACAATAATTGTCGAGTTATTCCGGTTATTTTTTTTTGGTTTAAAATAAAACTCCAATTCTACCGATGAAGTAAATGAATTTCACATATATAAAGCATTTGATAAGAGAAAGTGCCATACACAAATACCATAAATCTGGCTTAGTACTGTTTGAGTTATTTATTACCCTTTGTCATATTTACTTGTCTGCAAAATGACTCCAGTTTTGCAGTTATTTAACAGTTTCGGTGTGTATTTGTGTTGGTAACTGATCGTTAAGGGTGGATTGGGAGACCTTTTTTAGCTCACCTCAGTCAAAATCTCAATGTGAGCTATTGTAATGGCCTTATGTCTGTCGTCGATCGTCGTCGTTAACAATTGTTTCAAATGGCGTCTCCTCCTATACCGCTTGACAAATTTCAACCAAACCTTACAGGCAAATTTCATGATAAATTCATAGTGTTGTTCCTTGTAGGGTACTCTGTCATATTTTGTTTCTAATATAGGTCTATCAAGTGTCGTTGACATGGCAACTAATTAATAATACTTTTAGAAATTCATCTAGTAAAAAACGACAGATCCGAATAGAAAACAATATTACACAGTGATCCTTTTGTGACCCTCTATTAGATTCTTAAAATAATTGTCCTAGCTAAACAACATTAGGTGATGCAGATTTACATGTCCCCGTGATGATCAGTCGAGGGCATACTGTTTTGCCCATGTTGGCTGGCTGTCTGTCTGTTCGTTCATTCGTCCGTCCGTCCGTCCCACATATACAGTACATGCATTGTCCGGCTAACTTCTCCTACAGTTTTCAAGCTACAACCTTATCATTCGGCAAATTGTTTGCACATATACCATAGATGTGCATGTGAACCGAATTTTGATCTACTTGAATGCTTCAAAAATGTACAGCCAGTTGAACTTGGTCAATTTATACGCCCACCACTAAAGGTGGCCGTATATTGGCATGGCCCTGTCCGTACGTTCGTCCGTCAACATTTTCTGTGTCCGGAGTTTTTCCAAAATACTGTAAATAGGATATTTATTAAATTTCACACAAATGTTATATGCATAAATGAGTGAAGTTTAAGGTTCGTTTAATTTGTCGTTACAGAGTTATCTGTCCTTCATGTACTCAAATATGATATTAAAAGCTTGTCCGGAGTTTTATCGTATAACTGTTGGAGGGATATTATCAAAACTTCACACTAAAGTTGTATGCATCAAACTCTGAAGCTGAATGAAATTTTAGGATCAGTATACCCCCTCACACGAAGTATTTTTGGGGGGTATACTGGAGTCACCATGTCCGTCCGCCCGTCTGTCTGTCCGGCTTGTCCGAATCATAACTTGTAAAGTATAAGAGCTATTGACTTTAAACTTCATATACAGATAGATCTTATTGACCAGGAGTGCAGTGCACAAAAACCGTTACCCTGTCATCAGTATTTTTGGAGTTATTTTCCTTTGTTGTTATATTTTATCCAATTTAGGGTTGTCCGGAGCATAACTTCTAAAGTATAAAAGTTATTGACTTCAAACTTCATATACAGATAGATCTTATTGAGTAGGAATACAGTGCACAAGAAATATAACGATATTATCAGTATTTTTGGAGTAATTGCCTTTGTTGTTATATTTTTACCCATGTCTTTTACAGTAACATTTAATGTCTGGGCTTGATATTGTAATGTGAGTTGACATCAGATTTAGTCTTTAAATATAAACAAAGTTAAACACTGGTCAAACGCCAGTATCAGATCCCCTTAAGAAAACTAAAGCCATGCACATATCAATTTACATTCCCCCCGTTCTTGAGCAACAAACTATTCAATAAGAACCGGTAGGATCTTTAAAGACGGGTATCTGCTTTATGCGTGGCAAGGGTAATTCAGAAACTCATGAAGGAGTATTATGCGTAATTTTTGTCTTGCATGAAATTCCAATATCTAAAACAGCCATAATAAGGCCTACCCTTAGTGCCGTTGAAAGGAGATTTACTGTATAAATTAAATTTAAATTCCTGACCTTATCATCTTTGCGTTCGAGGAGCTATATTTTATTTACTCAGTAGCCTCCATGGACTAGCAGTATAGTCATTTTGACTTACACCACAAGCAGCTCATCGTGTGGGTGTGAGTCCCGGTCTGGCAATTCCGATTTTTATATGGGGAAGTTTTCCAGATGGCTTGCAGAAGGTCGATTGTTTTACCCAGTTGCCGATTTGTGCCAAAAACAGTGCATAAAGGGCTTCTGGGGCCGTCCTCCTCCTGGAGTTAGCTGGACATCGCGATACGACTGACATATTGTTAAACCGACATAATATCATAACAAATTTAAATCTAGCCTGCACACAACTAAAAACCCAAACCTGTAATACTTTCCGTACCTTGATTCCGAAACCAATTACCCAAATTTAATGTCACAATGTCCGTAACTATGGGATACCAGATGATCGAATTAGGACTATCATAGCCCTCTTGTTGATGCTCTCTAATGCAATATTTTATCCATATGTCATACATTTTGCAAGTGCATTATTACTTACTGTTCAAAAGCAACATTTGGTATGTGATTAACCAATTGATTTTATTTGATTCAAATTCATACAATGCTGCTGTTTAAATTGTGATATTAACAGGAACATGCTAACTTGCTTAAAATGCTATAATCTGAGGTATTTCATTGTAGGGAGCTTCCATCATTTCCAGTGATATTATTGTCTAAACATTGCGTATCCTATTTTCCAACAAACATCACTTCTTCTTCTTCTTATAGCGTTTTAAAAACATCACTCATTTACAGCTGGTTTTTACCCCCTCAAACGAAGTTATTATATTATATGGAAATATTATATTTTTACCCAATTTAGGTTTGTCCGGAGCATAATTTCAAAAATTTAAGAGATAATGACTTCAATCTTCATATATAGACAGATCTCATTGACTAGGATTGCAGTGCGCAAGAGCCGTTACTCTGTCATCAGTATTTTTGGAGTTATTTCCCTTTGTTGTTTCATTTTTGTCCAATATAGGCTTGTTCGGAGAATTATTTCCAAAGTATAAGAGCTATTGACTTCAAACTTCATATACAGATAGATCTCATTGACTAGGATTGCAGTGCGCAAGAACCGTTACTCTGTCATCAGTATTTTCGGAGTTATTGCCCTTTGTTGTTACATTATTGTCCAATATAGGCTGGTTCGGAGAATTATTTCCAAAGTATAAGAGCTATTAACTTCAAACTTCATATACAGATAGACCTCAATGACTAGGAGTGCAGTGCACAAGAATTATAACTCTATCTTCAGTATGTTTGGAGTAATTGGCTAATTGCCCCTTGTTGGTATATTTATACCCCCTCAAACGAAATGTTAGGGTATACTGGAGTCACCATGTCCGTCCGTCCGTCTGGCTTGTCCGGAGCATAACTTGTAAAATATAGGAGCTATCGACTTCAAACTTCATATACAGATATATCTCATTGACAAGGAGTGCAGTGCGCAAAAATTGTTTCTCTGTCATCAGTATTTTTGGAGTTATTGTCCTTTGTTATGTTTATCAAATTTAGGCTTGTACGGAGCATAACATCCAGAGTATAAGAGCTGGTGTCACTCCTGAACGAAACCCCTCCATAGACTTCTATAGTAAATTGGCAATATTCTCCTGTCTCTGTCTAGTTCTGTGACCTTCCTACCAATATAATGACCCTATTTCCATGGAAAACAATAACAAGGCACCAGAAACATAAAAAGAAAAAGAGACGATAAAGGTTCAACTTTTTCACAAATTTCACATTTCTAAGCCAATGTCACCGTCAATAATTACGAAACGAAAGTTGGCTCCCCGCCGCATCACACTCACATATCTGACCACATGTTCTCGCATAGTAGTTCCCAAATGGAACCCAGAAACACCTATGATTTATCAACAACATCACTATTTCAACTCAAAAACAAATACATCTGCAATTAATAAGCACTTTCAATAAAACATATGATTATGAATCACACACATCAAGGTTTCACCGTGCTATATTTAGGCACCCTACGACCCGGAAGTACTTCCAATATGGTGTGACACCAGCTATTGACTTCAAACTTCATATACAGATAGATCTCATTGCCTAGGAGTGCAGTGCGCAATAACCATAACTCTATCTCAGTTTTTTGGAGTTATTGCCCTTTGTTATTATATTTTCAACCAATTTAGGCTTGTCCGGAGCATAACTTCCAAAGTATCAGAGCTATTGATTTCAAACTTAATATACAGCTAGATCTCATTGACTAGGAGTGCAATGCACAAGAACCATAACTCTATCTCAGTTTTTTGGAGTTATTGCCCTTTGTTGTTATATTTTTACCCAATTTAGGCTTGTCCATAGCATAACTTCCAAAGTATAATAACTATTGACTTCAAACTTCATATACAGATATATCTCATTGACTAGGAGTGCAGTGCACAAGAACCATAACTCTATCTTACCTTTTTGGAGTTATTGCCCTTTGTTGTTATATTTTTACCCAATTTAGGCTTGTCCGGAGCATAACTTCCAAAGTATAATAGCTATTGACTTCAAACTTCATATACAGATATATCTCCTTAACTAGGAGTGCAGTGCACAAGAACCATAACTCTATCTTAGTTTTTTGGAATTATTGCCCTTTGTTGTTATAATTTTACCCAATTTAGGCTTGTCCGGAGCATAACTTCCAAAGTATAATAGCTATTGACTTCAAACTTCATATACAGATAGCTCTCATTGACTAGGAGTGCAGGGCACAAGAACCATAACTCTATCTCACCTTTTTGGAGTTATTACCCTTTGTTATATTTTTACCCAATTTAGGCTTGTCCGGAGCATAACGTGCAAAGTATAAGAGCTATTGACTTCAAACTTCATATACAGATAGATCTTATTGACTAGGAGTGCAGTGGGCAAAAACCTTCACATATAATAATAATAAAAAGTGCTATTTTTGGAGTTGTTGCCCTTTGGTGTTTTTTCTTCAAGTTAGGGAGCACTTTTAAAAGTGCACACATCAACTTTATACTGAAACTAGCAAAGGATCGAAAGCAACAATAGATCGTATAACATAAACATGAAACAGTTTTGGTAAAGATCAGACTCTGCGTAACATGGCGTCTGATCAGGATTTAACTGACACTAATGCATATTATTTTTTCTGTTAAACAATCATACATTCTAAAGTAAAAACAGACGGAAAGTCAGTAAGCAGACGATATTTTGGCAGCTGTCATAAAAACAGTGAACGGGATACATTACCCAGTTTGGCACTGTGATCTCGTAGTCTGGCTTATAATGTAAACTTACTTGTACATGAGCATTACATATGTCTATTCAGATAAATATAGATATATATATATAATACTGATAACACTGTAGAGCCGTGTTAGTAGATTATGACATTAGAACTTACATATCAAGGCATGTGAAGTCATTTATTTAATTTTTCCTATATATATATATGTATCTCCGTTGCTTTTCAGGACAAAGTCACTGTGATTCAACAACAGATTGCGCTTTGCTTCACCAGATAAAACATCTGAAGCTCAAAGTATCGACGCTGACAAGCAAACCGATTCAGGGTAACTACTGCTAAAGATGTACAGTATAACCTGTCATATTCGACATCCTTCGGTACCATTCTTACAGATGATGTCGCATATGTGTCGGTTAAGGCAGGGTTTAGAAAGACAGTTTAACCTTGATATTTTACATTTTAACTTTGAACTATTCGTATGTTCCACTTAAGAGTTTCGAGGATAATTATAAAGATTTAACAAAAGAAATATGATCTAGTTCGACTAAACCCACTTGTGCCCATTGACCCCATATATGAGACATAGACGGCACTGTTTGCTGATAGGAATTTCAATATAAAACAAAATGAAAAGTTTGACCAGGCATCCCTTTGATAAAAAATCGACTAATCCAATATAAAACATGGGAGAATCCACTGGGCGCGAATTGGTTAACGAGATGACGAATTTCGACTTTTGCCATTCGACGTAAATTTGGGTCAGAAAAGCATTGTCCGATAAAACAGGTTTCTGGTTCTAATCAGGTGTCGGATAAGCCAGGATATTCTGTACAACATGACTTTACTATGTCTTTCGGATTACCCTTAACTCCATAGAAAGGCACTTTATACGCCCGTGAAAACGGGTTGTATTATGATATACCCTGCGTTGTCCGTCCGTCCGTACTTACGTAGGTCTATCCGTCAGTCTGTCCGTTAACTTTTTCATTGTAAGCGCTCTCAATCCTTCATTTAATGACCAATTTTAATTAATCTCACCACAAACATTTCATAGTACAATAGCTCGGGCGAGTTCGTGTTCAGACGTTAGTGACAGAGTTATGCCCACTTTGTTGTCAAATATGGACATTTTAAAAAGAGAATCCAGATCGTTTTTGTTCTTTGTTTACTTCCTTCCAAATTTGATATAGTGATATAGGGAGTGAAGCTATTTTACATATTTTACGGATTGTTTCCCCTTAACACATACGTTTTCAAAGAAACTGTTTTCTGTAATAATTGTAGTTTTATTTGGCATATTGTTATCGTATTTCAGATTGAGCTTTCTCAGTATACATGGAAAATAGTTTCCAATGTGGTTTCGCTCTTTTGTACCGGTTGCAGCCAAATTTCATATGTAGCTCACCTATTATGCAGGAAAGATGTCTAGGGATTTTGGTCACGGTTTAATGAATTTTTCTGGAGTTATGCCTCTTTACATACTCAGTATTTTACGGCTCAAACTGTTTTTCAGAAGATAGCTTTACTTCTGTTTGTCGTATTGAAACCAAATATTTATACTTAGCTTTCTTATGCCGGAAAGACACCTACTGATTTTGGATTAGGTAGGATGATTTTTGTTGAGTTATGCCAGTGACCTGGAAAGAATTTTTTTCTATGTGACTATGGCCCATCATCTATAATTTTTTATGTGACATTTCAAAAATCTATGTGAAATTTTGAAATTTTATGGGCCAATTTTTAAAATGCTTAGATTTCAATAAAAATCAATGTTTTTTACATACCTTTATTCGTAAGTAAGAACTTAAACAGGTATACTATTTCCGAACTAAAGGTGTGTGGCATATCTGATTGAAAAATAGATAATCATATGATACAAAGTGCACAACCCTATGCATTTGTATTCGTTCTAGTTTGTTAAATTAAGTCTAGAGGCCAGAGGGCGTATCGCGGGTGTAGCCCATACTGTTGTAGCAGACAGAGTTGGGTCGATTGCTATTAATTATGACAAATACTTACATAACTTGTTGACTATTCATCCCCAAATGATCAAATTCTATAAAACATCCAATCAATCACCTGAAATATCCGTCGGTCTGGTGTTTTCAGCTATTTTATTTAGTAACAGGTTCGACGAAAAGTTCAAACTTTCCTTCAAATCCGTTGTATCTGATAGACAAGTGTCCAATTTAGAATCGTTTTCTCAGTCTATTAACTGCATAACTCATATTCAGAATCGCGTCTTATGAAGAAAGAATTCGATCCCGGCGTGTGCTGGTTTTTTTTTACTTTGTTGTATCTCTCAATCGTAAATCTTTCCAGAAATGTCCACGTTTAGTGTCCTCGATTTTGTCGAGGCGCCATTTTGTTTCGAGTCAATTTCAAAATATGACAGCGCTATTTTTAATGCCGTTTTATTTGTCAATATCTCCTATTGAAAACAGTCTTACAAAGATGAAAAAGACATAATACTTTGTAAAACCGACAAAAAAAAGACGCCTAAGAACCATCTTTTTTCGGCGGAGCTGTCTGTTATCTATTTAGTCACACATTTCTATTTAGACAAACATTTGAACCAATCATATTTGATCAGAAATTTAGAATTAAGAGCACCTGTTGAAACTGACTTGTCTGATTGGATAGTAGCCAGGGCTCCAGATAAGAGAATTATTTCAAAACTTAAATATGGTGTCCAACTCATATGAATTGTCTCTTCGAGACGATAAAAATGAGTGGTAACACCATAGGGTTTGGTGCTGAAATGAGTGAGAAAATGTTAGATTTGTTCAATTTACTCCCCTCTTATCTGGAGCCCTGAAACAGTAGCCTAGCTGTTTATGCACTGATGTGAGTGTAAAATTAGACACAGCCAGTGTGTAATACTGAGCTTCTATTTTAAGATATGCTAGCAGAATCTGATGTGTATTTATAGATAGACAGTGGCAGCTAGGTATTTTGTTTAATAATGGTTTCCAATTTATTTTAATTGTTAACTATTAATTTTGTACAAATTTACCATACATTGATAGCAATATAATAAATGGCCTCAAGTGAGTTAAACACAATTGTGTTGTTTCATCATTTATTTACAAGAGTGAGGTGTTATAGACCTTGTAAAGCAGGGCAGACTGTTCTGTATGGGCCTGCACAGTTTATCTAGTTATAGTTTGTTTCAAGAAACTCCCCATGAATGAAGTTTGATATACAGAACAATATAATTTAATCTGAGGATCTCCTACCTGTAGCTAGAATATGTTTTGCATTTCTGTACATTTATAGTTTTTTAGTCAGAGTTATGCTATATCGTTGAATGTGTATTTTTTGCTTTTCAATCCAAGATATTACAATTCTTTGAAAACCTCCAATTTCGTACAATTTTGCACACCCATCAACAGCATGAATTTCACCAACCATTCCGCCGAATATCTTTTTTAAAGATATTTCTTGTTACTTGTAACACACGTAACGGTAATACGCATATGCCAAAACACGGGTGTTCGCAACATATAGGGCCTATTGAAATGTGCATAGAAATTCTGCTTCGCAATTTCGGCATATCTCTTTATTTTCTAATGGGTTTTTTCATAATGTATCGTTGGAAAATCAATTCAAGAAATTAACTGTCGATCTACATTCATATAAAATGTTCATGAGTATCATTGCGTTATACGCGTCCAAGCTGTTGTGTTTGGGAATGAAATCGGAATACTTTGCTATTTTCGCACAAAAAAATGTCGGAATTGGCAAGAAGTTTCGATTTGTTTAAGGTAAATTTCGATGTTTAATTCCACAACGTGCAGCTAATTTCTATTGAAAAAAGACGATTAAATCCTCCAGAAAAACGAATTAGTTGTTAAACGATAGAATCAAGCCATCTAGCATACAGGACATTTTGCATTTGAAAATTATGGTAAGATAAAATCGGCGAGACGCTGGGCGCACCAGTTGGAAATTCTATGTGACATTTTTAATTTTTATGTGACTATGGCGCGTGGGTTTCCAGGTCACTGGTTATGCCCCTTCATAAACATATGTTGTTTCCGGAGAACTTTAGTTCTGTACAAGGTATTGTTTCGAAATTTCATAGTAAGCTTTCTCATCATACAGGTAAGACACCAACTGATTTAGGTTATGGTGTAATGTTTTTTATTGCAGTTATTCAACTTTATATACTTAGAATTTTACAGCTGAAACTGGTTTCTTGATGATAACTCTGATTGCCGTATTTAAACCAAATGTCATACTTGACTTTCATATTATACAGGGAAGACATTTATTGATTTTGGTTTCTCGTCTGATGTTCAGGGTGTCCAGTCAGATCAGGGAATTTTCAAGGGAATTTTGAAATGTCTTTGGGAATTCGGGTATTTAAGCAAAATGTCAGAGAATTTTGAAGGTACAAGTCCATGAAAAATTAAAGTACATATAGTGAAAGCTGAGGCAGTTTCTTCTTGGTTGAATAATGAAAATAATAATGCTGATAATGATATAATATTCATATCTTCACAGGCATATGCTTCAAAACGAAATAGATATGTCTTTAAAGGCGCTTTAAAATTTAATTAAGTAAAAAGATTTGTTTATATCATTGAATGTTAAAGTGCCTGAAATGACTGATCAATTTCATTTTGAAGCCCTTATTTATGAAGAGATATAAGTACCATTTGGTAATCTTACAGATGATTCTTAACACCTTTTTTATTATTCTAAATATATAATCATGCATTTGAAAGCATTTAGGGTTGGGGTTAGCTTAGTAAACAACATAATTCAAATAATAAACATGTTTGCATAACAACTAAATGTTATTTAATCTTTAACCTCAGAGCATGTTTCTAGTTTTGAAGACAAGGTTGAAAGTAAAACAGAATGGGCATAAAGGCACATTCTGCTTAAAATTTAGCCTGCTTTAAACTACCACCCGCTATGACATTGAAACAAGTTCTTATGATACAAGTTCATGCCTGTATAATTGAAGTTATTTTCTTCAATGGAAGAATTAAAAGGGTTCATTGTTTTGAGGAATATGCAATGATCCCTCTTCCTTCTGACTGCATTATGCAGGACCCCTTTGCTGACTCTGTCAGTGTTTAAATTAAACAACCTAGAGGTTGATACCAGTATCATAAGGTCTAGTCAGAATATTTGCCTTTACCTATTTGCACTTAGTGTCCTATTACAAAAACGACAATGGCAAATAGTGTAGAATCTGATCAGACGAAGCATTATGCGTTTTCATTGTTTGCTGATTGGAATTTTGATATCGAACAAAGAGAAAATAAACAGATCAGGTACCTCTTAAATAAAAAATGGACTAATCCAATAAATAAGCATTAAAGAATACACTGAGCTCAAATGGATTAAAAAATCATACACGATTGAATGCGAGTTATATTTACCGTATCAAAAACTAGGCTACTTTGTTGGCACTCTATAGGCTACACAATAAATCTGAAACTTGTTCAAAATGTTTGCATCAATAAACTCTTGGAAACTTGGTCAAAATGTTAGCCTTCATTAGATCTTGGAAACTTGGTTTAATGTTTGCCTCTAAAAAGTCTTTGACACTTGGTCAAAAGGTTTGCCTCAATAAATTCTTGGAAACTTGGTCAAAATGTTTGCCTCAATAAATAAATACGAAAGACTCAAGCAGGAAACGCAACAAAAACAATACACCCACCTCTAAAGCAGAACACACACAGTCATACCATAACAAACAAACACACACACACACACACACACACATGCGCGCGCGCAATCCCATACATTCATCAACACATTGAATAGAAAACAATACGCAAGACAAACATGAAGCAAAGTGAACATAGGAGCCCGCCTTGGTACGGTCAGCAGCACTCAATAATTAATTATAAATTAACCATTAACAACCACTGGGGGTTAAACCTGGGTTTAGGGGCGCCCAACCTCACACTTATCTCCCATATTCACCTAAAAAGTCTTGGACACTAATTGTCAGGGTGCCCACGGACTCTGGAAAACAGGGAAAATGGTTAAAAAAAATTCCCCGCAGGGAAAAATCAGGGAATTTGAAAATTTGCTAAAAATCAGGGAATTATCAGGGGATTTGGCAGAAATTGGAGAGAGAAAGTCTAGACTACAGATAGTCTCTCTTCCTGACTTTCTATAAAAGTGTATTCAACTATTCATACAGTTAGTAACATGTACATGTAGTAATTAAGCAATTTACAATGTCTATTTAGCTTAATGTTTATCCATATCTGATGGGTTAATTAATATTATTTATCAGTGCCTACTCTGTTAACTAGTTGAAATAATCAGCATCTTAACTGAAGAGAACGGATAATGGAGTTAAGTAATAAATACGAAAGAAGACTCAAGCAGGAAACGCAACACAAACAATACACCCATCTCTAAAGCAGAACACACACACAGCCATACCATAACAAACAAACACACACACGCAGTACCATTCCTTCATCTACACACTAAATAGAAAACAACACGCAAGACAAACATGCTAAGTGAACATAGGAGCCCGCCTTGGTACGGTCAGTAGCAATCAATAATCAATTATAAATTAATTAACTATTAACAACCACTGGGGGGTTAAACCTGGGTTTAGGGGCGCCCAACCTCACACTTATCTCCTATATTCACCTATAACGACGAACAGTGTACATAAAATATAAACCCTGTTCCACAACCTTACAATCAAAAAGACCGCCAGCACAGTAAGTAAATACATGTAAAACATCTAACAAAATTCTCTGACAGGATTATTAGTAACACGGGAAAGAATTAAACATTCAAGCCCGTGTTAAAAATAACCCACTATGGCAACGGTCAAAGTGTACTCAAGCGAATAGTCTGTAGTCACGAGTAACTGTAAGACATGGGAGGGTTTAGGGTACGACAGAGAGGGAGAGAAAAACCAAAGCACGAAAATCTGACATAACTCTCCCGGTTAAGGACGGCTTTAGAGATACATCATCATGTAGTGCTAAGCCCTGCCTGTCGTCGCACAACCAAAGAGGAAAGCATAGTTATCAATTGTAGATTGATCGATAACCAAACGTGAAGTGCGCAGCAATATAGTTGGATCATAATCTTTTTTGTCCTAGAACACAAGTGTCAAAGGAGTCAGAGATGAAAAGTAAAAGTGATTGAATGTAACCTTTTCGTCCACAAAACCAAATCAGAGAATGATCAATATCAGCATCAGTAGTATAAGCATATCTAAATGAAACTTTATATACTTGGGAAACATTTTGGCCATTTTTCTCGGGGTGGGGTGGGAGCGGAGCATGCCCCCAAATCGCCCTAGTAAGACTACGTTCACAAATTAACCTGTGTCCCCCAATCACAAAATGCTTCCTACGTGTCTGCAACACATGTAATAATTACAATTAAGGTGCTGGATTTTTTTTACACCTAGCTGTGAACATTGCTGATGCAGTACTTATGTAAATGTGACATCTTACATTAGAAAAAGATAAATTCATACAAGACATGACAAAACTCAAAAGGTATTAGTACAGAATAGTGTGACTTTATGATGTTGAAGGTATGGCTATAAGGGGGAGGTTGGAAGCCATTTTACTCAGTTGTATTTGAGCAGTGTAGGTCGCGAAAAAGATCAGGGAAAACTACCTTTCAGTCAGGGAAAATCAGGGAATTTCAATTTTAAATTTCTGTGGGCACCCTGATTGTGGATTTGGACTTTTAGTATTGCTCATGAACTGACTCAATTAAACCGAGTCTGCAATTTTCAGTACTTGCTTTGTTTTCTGTGCTTTCAAAGGATCTCCCCTTATTCAGATTTGTAATAAGTTTGCGTCGCTTTAACAGTTTGCACTATATAAATAATAGATGGCTGTTTCCGTGACATTGAAATTGTCAACTCCAGAATCAAAAGTAAGGAGTTTACTTTGTAGTATCATAATCTTGTTTTCGAGGGTTGAGAATTTGAATGTCACGCAAACTGCCATCTAATATTTAATTCATTGCACCGAGCGTATTATCCCCTGCCGAAGGCCAGAGGAATACTGTTTTAGGTATGTCCGTCCGTCCGTCCGCAATGGTATCTCTGAAACCAATTAACAGATTTGGATGAAACTTGGTATAATAATTTGTCATTATAGGCAAAAGATAGTGGGGAAAATCCATCAAAATATATTTAGAAATTTATGAGTTATCTGCCCTTTATGTTTTACAAATGCCAGATTTAACCGTATTACACTCTAGCAACTACAAAATTCAATAGATTTTAAGATTGCACACAATGTCCATAAGTACACAATTTTAAAGATGAGCAATTATTGTCAAAAAAGGATACTTGACTGAAACCGACTATAAATAAAGATTATCTAAGAGATATCTGTCCTTGATGTACTTAGAAATGCTAAAAAATGCTTTATTTTAATATTATTCAAGTTCTAGTGTCTATAAATATGCATGGATTTTGATAAAAAAAAAAAACTTTCTTAAACTATGTATGGCTATTAGTTTTCAAATTGGTTTTATTATTGTTGAAAACTGAGAAATAAGTCTGCCCTCGATGAGTCGAACATATCATATTTAACAGTTTTTACTATCTAGCAACAAATTTTGAATGGATTTTGCTTATACTTGCACACAATGACTATAAGTATAAGTTCTTGAAGGGGTGCAATTATTGCCAAATAAGATACTTGTGGCACGATTTATCTGCCCTTTATGTACTTAGAAATGCTAGACATTGAGGTTTTATTTTAGTATTGTTTACATGCTTGTGCATGGGGTTAAATTATATATGGCTATTTGTTTTGGAAAAAGTTCAGTTATTGTCAAAAATGTGCAAGTGTCCTTTGGAATCATTGATTTCAGCGCATTTACAGTTGAAAGTTGAATTCCGCTTAAGCTGGTGATAGGGGGCGTGAGCACTATTGCATATTTAAGTATTGCTCATGAACAGACTCAAATAAACCGAGTCTGCAATTTTCAGTATTTGCTTTGTTTTCTGTGCTTTCAAAGGATCTCCCCTTATTCAGATTATATAATTCACAACAGCAGATGTTAAGTGCTTGTGTGGCGGCTGTAAAAAGTCGCCCCGTACTTCATTCTCAGTGTTGTTATACTTTCTGGTCCTTTGGAATCATTGATTTCAGCGCATTTACAGTTGAAAGTTGACTTCCGCTTAAGCTGGTGCTAGGGGCGTGAGCACTGTTGCATATTTAAGTATTGCTCATGAACAGACTCAAATAAACAGAGTCTGCAATTTTCAGTATTTGCTTTGTTTTCTGTGCTTTCAAAGGATCTCCCCTTATTCTGATTAGCCGAGAGTATTCTGCCATTGATGAGTGAAAATGCAATATTTAAGTTTTTACACTCTTACAGTTTTTTTAACAGAGTTTAATTATACTTGCATACAATGTATATAAGTATTGTCAAAATAAGATACTTGTAGCAAGGGTCATTTGCCCTTAATGTACTTAAAAATGCTAGAAAAGGCTTTATGTTAGTACAGTTTACACGAAAGTGTGAAAAAATGTGAATATTTTTTATAAAAACCTTATGATACTATAAATACATAGCTATTAGTTTTCAAATGAGTTCAGTTATTTCTAAAACGGGCAAGGTATGCCCTTAATTAGTATATTTACCAGTGTTTGTATCTACAGTTCTGAAATAATTTTGATAATACTTGTACACAATGTTACATATAAGTTTTTGAAAGTATTTAATAAATACTGTTAAAATTGAATCATGAGTTATCTGCTCCTGTTATTCTCAGATATGCTAGAAACGGCTTTAGTATAGTACTTTTTAGGCGTTAGTTTGTACAAAATTGAAAGGAATTTTACAAAACTTTGTTAAAAGATTTTGAATGTTGATCTTTAAAAACAGGTGATCACCATTTCCCTCTTCCTCCCAAAATAAAGTTTGCCACCTTCTCGACAATCGCTGCGGCAGGGGATATCAGCTCTTATATGCATATTAACACTGACTTTAGAATCGTCTCAGTCGTGTTTTACAAAAAAGAAGCAAAGCGCTCTTAACGATATAGAGGAAAAAAAACCGAAAAAAACATTAGAGTAACTTTCCTCTATGAGACATTTCAAAGAATGTCACATAGCAAAAGAATGTCGCAAAGCTCAGACAGCAATGTTATATATTGACAGATATCAAGATACATTATAGTTACTTGCCCCTATGCGAAGTGCCAATAATATTGCATAGCAAAATATCGCATAGCTCAGAGATTCGCAGTGAAATGTTGGGATAGAGGTAAACAAATAATTATGCAAAATGTCACATTTTGTCTATTGGAAATTAACATTATAACTCAAAGCGAGGTGTACTAATGATAAATATAGGTTATATTTGTTAAAATGCTATGTCACTTTACACTTATTTGTTATATAAATTGGTTTTTTGAACATTATTCTAGACACAGTCCACCCATGTGTTTATTTTAAGGGCTGATCACGATCAGTCGGGGGCATACTGGTTTACTCCTGTCCGTCCGTCGTTCGATCGTTCGCTCGTCCGTCCGTCCCACATATGCTACGGTAATAACTTTGTCTGGGTAACTTCTCTTACAGTTTTCAAGCTTCAACCTTATAACTTGGCAGAATGTATGCCCATATACGATAGATGTGCATCTGAAAATGATTTGATCCGTTTAATTTTCCAAAAATTACAATCAGTTGAACTTAGTCTATTTTTTTGTGGCGGTGGAATCCTATTTGTCTTAAAAAGTCATCCCTCTAGTTTTGAACAGACTGTTCTCAAGCATTTAATTGGTCAAAATAATAGAGCTGTGGTGTGGTAAAAACTCAAATCTAACCAATCATATGTGTTATAACATTGATTTAGTGTTATTTAGGCGGCACATTTGGCCAAAATAGCCTTTTCGTCCCATAAGTGAAACGCGATAATAAACCATACTGATTTAAATAAACGCTTATGGTTACGGTGATAGTATTGCAAATTTATTCAGAATTATTTACCACTTCAAACTAGGTCATGGTCAAATCAACGTTGGGCGATGTGGATATACTGTAAATGGTCAAAATTCACAACTTTGTAAGCATCAAAGCATTCTAGTGAGTCTAGTTAATAACGAAATAGACTATCAAAAATAGTCTTGGTCCAAAAGTGATGAAGGGCAAGGTCAAATTGAGGTAGAGTGGTATAGAATGATTTTGAATGGTCTAATGCAACAACTATAAGGATGAAAGCATTCTAGTCAGCGGGTTTGAGGCTAGATGAGACGATACAATCAGGTTAACCTCCTTAGCACGGATGGACTGACTGATCGGCGGGCGGTCTGAACACTCACTATATGCCGCCCACATCTATATATTTCGATACTGGGAGAATAATGACTAAAATATTGAAATAACCAATTTTTTATCCATGCCCTGCCATTTGATATTGCTGTAAGTTAACATATATGGCTTACATTTCAGATCTCCAGCAGCATCTTCTAGATAAGTACGGAGAGGAGAACAAGTACTGGGAGAATCCTATGAATGGGGAGGAGGCCTACCTTTCAAAGATGTATGTTCAACCGTCTGTGAAGCGTATAAGGGAGATCAATGAGCATGGACAAATGAAAGAAGTAGACCTGAAGGCACAGCCTTCTAAACTAATATATAAAGACATATTCAAGTCTAAATCTCGGGAATTTTGTAAAAATGTTTATATCACCGGCGACGCCGGGACTGGAAAGTCAACATTTTGTAACCGCCTGGTCCTCAACTGGTGCACTGCAGTGAAGAATGACAAAATTCTAAAAGCTGATGATACTCTTGCTTCTGAAGATCAAGAACTTCTGTCAGCTTTCAGATTTTTGTTTCACATTAATTTAAGAGATAATGAAACAACCTACCATGTTGAGGACATGATTCAAAAGCAGTTTTTGTCGAATGTCCCAGAGTCGTTGAAGATATCAGACATACTTGAGAATGAAAGGTGTTTAGTTCTCATTGATGGTTTGGATGAGTGGTCATGTCCACTTGATGCAGAGAAATGCACAAATATTAATGAAAACATTCCTGGAAGAAATACTGCAAATAAAAACTGTGTCTTTATTACCACCACTCGTAATTGGAAATTTGACGTTATTGCTTTAAAAAATAATGACGTTGATAAACATGTAGAGTTATGTGGGATAGATAAAGACTCGGCTAAGGAACTGACACAGAAAGTGTTAGACAATCTCAAGGGAGAGTCAGAAACACACGAATTAATCTATAATTTTAATGCTGAGATAAAGAGGAAAAAACTTAAGGAATATTTATCTGTGCCCGTTCTTCTCGTACAGTTGGTAACTTTGTGGTTTTTTGGCAAAGACTTTGGCAATTCCCAGTTACAATTGTACTGTAGTATGCTGGAGCTGATGTTTGAACGTTCTGAGAAAAATCTTCCTGAGGAAATCCCAGAAAGTTCAAGCATAGCTGTAGCAACATCAAAACCGCTACCAGAATGTTTCAGCACCAAAGATAATTGCCAAAAATGTGCAAAATTACTCAACTGTTTAGCAAAACTGGCTTATAAAGCTTTGTTTAACAAACAAAAGGAAGATTCATTAGTCTTTAAAAGCTCAAAGTTGGAAATATTTGGCATTTCTCCATCAAATATTAAACTCTGCTTACATTGTGGTATTTTATCTCAATGTAAGGATTATGGCAATCGTACAGGGAAATATAAAAAGTTTTCATTCTTACATAAAAAGGTACAAGAATGTCTTGCCGCTTTGTATTTAGTAACTAACGGCAAAGCTGAAGACATTCCGAAAGAAGTAAAACAATTGTGTAATTCAGTAGAAACCATGTTAGAAATGAATCAGGTGTGGCTGTTTGTAGCTGGAATGGACCGTGACATGACAAGACAGTTGTTAGAACATTTGGGTCATGTTGTTAGTGGTGACGAGCGGGTTAACACATACAGACAGACTGTAGACAATGACAGAACTGTAGACACGGACTATGACAGGTTGATAGAGGACATACAGAGATGTGTGTCTGACTGTGTATCAGAAGGCATCAATAATGGCCACCAATATGAGAATGTCTGTTTGCAGGACTTCCGTATTGATGACGACACTGTCCGTGCTGTAGAACGTTTGTTGTTCTGCTCTGACATGTCCAAAGTCAAGTCTGTGTACATAGTGACTCGTGACATTGATGCTGCTGAGTTGTCAGCTATAACTGGTCAGTTTCTACAATGTCGCTCAATACAAAGTCTGTACCTGTATGACCTCCCCTCCCTTATACCCGACAGTACAGTGGCAGCTCTAGTAGATCACAACTGGGCCTCACTTACAGCCCTGTCCTTGGAGACTAAGATCACAGCCCCAGATAAGTTAGTTACTGCCATATGCAGCAGCATTAGCAAGTCTTTAATGGCACTTGGGCTGTTTGGGGTTAAACTGAGACATAAACATTTAGAACAAATATTGGACAGTTTATCCCAGTCTCGCGTCATTAGACAGTTAGTACTGAGCTGGTTAGACTGTACAGACCATGACATACAGTGTAGAGCTAAGATAGATTGTTCTGCTATGACTCAGCTTCAGGAACTTACTCTGTGGGACTCCTCCTTGTATGTAGTTAATCTGCCGTCTTTGCCACACTGTGTGGAGAAGGTTAAACTGTATTATGTTACATTACCCGTGACGTCACTGCGTGACTTTGCTCGCCGACTTTCCCAGACAAAACGTAAAGTGACTGTAGAACTAGACAGGGTAACATTGACAGAGACGAGAGAGGAGTGTGGAGACTTGGAGGGTTTCCTCCAGAACTGTCCCGGGTTGGAGTTGACAGAGTGCGAGTATAATGACAGGAACAATATATGGTGGGAGAGAAATAGATGGGTTATAGAGTTCCACACAAGCAGCCAGTAAAGCCTGGAAAACTCGTCATTGCCACTCAAACTCTCAACAGCCGCCATTTTGTCTCCAACCGTTTGACTGTAAAAACATATTTCACCTTCTAACTCGGTAACCACTCATCCAAACACTCGACTGTCGCCATTTATTCTCTTAGTTAGCTCGTTTTCTTTCTTATTATTCAAGTTTTATCTCAAAATTCTGAAAAAAGTTGTTTTTCATCTCTCAGCAGTTTATTTAGCAGCAGACGGAATTTTAGTCATTTTCAGACTCGACATTTTTTTAAATATGAACTTTGGGGTCCTTCATTATTTTAATTATTTTTATTTTCTCTGATGACTTGAAAGCAAATTAGTTGTCTGAATCTCGAGATAAAACACTTGATTAATAATTAATTAAAGAACAATGACATTTTTATTGGGGGCAATTTCTTACCCCACCCACTGCTAATTTAGCTTAAAATGCCAATTGATGAAAAACAACTTTTTTCGGAATTTTTTGTTTTTATTGATTTCATTTGATAGAAAATGAGCCAACTAAGAGAACAAATGGTCACACGTGGATATTAAACCAAATAAAAAGAAATATTTACCATGTTTTTGTTATTCTAGAATAGAACTTTGTTGACACTGTCTAAAATGGTAAATGATGTAAAACAACTTTTGCTCGAATTTTGAGTTTTAATTGATTTCAATGGATGGCAAATGGTCTAACTAAGAAAACAAATGGTCACAAGTAGGTATTTAACTACAACAATGTGATATTTTAGCACAGCAAATAAATAATGAGAAATAAGATATAAATGAATTAACACATTTAGCCCTATCGACGAGTATACTCGTCATTTACAGAGTACATATGAAGGGTAGACTTGTCCAATGCAAACAGTGTAGACCCTGATCAGTGGACTCCTAATCAGTTTATGCAGTGTTTTATCATGCAGCCCTCGCGACATTCGTTCTTTCGTCCGTCCCACATACGTACTGTACATACTTTGTCCAGCTAAGTCTTCCAACAGATTTCAAGCTACAACCTTTAACCTTATAATTATGTATAGTGTTTGCACATATACCATAGATGTGCATGTGAACAAGATTTTGATCGGCTTTAATTGTTCACAAAAGGTTGGTTTAAATATGTGTTTCCAATAGGATGTGTTTAGGACAGTTAAATGGTTCTAATGATTGATACGTATTTAACTCATTCTCCCCTGAAACTTCAAATGGACAATTCCAGCTTCTAATCAAGTACAGTCCATTTGTGGGTTGTTTTGTACAATTGTAGCCAAATGACAAACAATGCAGACCTTGATCAGAGGGATCCTACTGTCCAGACCCCTCTGATTAAGGTCAGAACTATTGGAATAGAACACGTGCAAGTGTACTTCTCACATGTGCACTGTTTGTAAAAGACACACATATGTGGCATTAGGGGTCAATGAGTTAATCAAGATGTTTAATCACAATTTTTAAAATGTCATTTCGGAGAACATTGATGTGATATCATTTAGTTTTATATTGTAATTTCTATACTTAAGTTTCCTGCTCAAACAGGTATACATTATGTTAAGCATGTATATACATCAAGAACATAATAATAAACTTTGTATAAACTGTTTATTTGCGTTTTGAGTATTTCTCCATGGGAACCAGGAAAAGGTACAAACCGGTAGTAGACGGCATTTCGAGATAAAAGAACTTTGAAGGCTGATGGTTGTTAAATAGAAGATTAACCCATTTGCTGCCAGGCTCTATAACACTGGCATATGCAAACAGTTACTCGGCGTCTGATCAGGATCCAAACTATTTGACACTCATATCAATGTTTCATATGGTCAAAGACGCATATAAATCAAAGTTTAGAAGTTAAAGCAGACGGAAACTAAAGGCAGACGATAATGTGGCAGTGATTGTGTTAGATGGGTATTTCTGTCATGATCAGGGCTTCCATTTCTCCGGATTTTTCCGAAATCTTCTGATTTTCATCCTAGCAGACGGTAGCTTAAAGCATGTTGGAAGTAAAGCCTAAAGTCGCATTCTGCTTTACTTTCAACCTGCTTTTAGTAACCGCACTTGAAAAATAGAAAATTTGGAAATCTTAGGATTTTTCAAGATCAAGTTATGGCAGCCCTGCATGATTGTTAATGAAAGAGTTAAAGTAATGCAAAAAGCTTCTGAAGAGTTTCTCATTTCTACAATAAAACATGTTAGGCTCCCAATAAAATAGATATTGCAATCTTTCGAGACGGGTAACTGTTTAATACAAGGTATATATAATGCAGAAAGCTCCTCTTGTAAATAAATCAATGCGGACAGTTGCAGGAGAGGCTTTCCGCATAAACAGTGTGCGTTAGGCTCCCACTAAATCAAGCAGCATTCTCATTTTGAAAGACATGTCACTATTTAGTGCAGGTCAAATGTAATGCTGAAAGCTCCTGAAAAATAGAACTTAAAAACATCTGACGGGTTTTCTAACATACAGTAAAATACACAAAATGTAGGACAGAGAGTTCCTACAAGAAAGTAAATGCAGACAGTTTCCAAACATGCTTTCTGTGATTCATTAAAACTTGAAGTTACAGAGAAAGTAATTATGCAGACAGTTCCAAAAATTCTTTCTGTGATACATTAAAACTTGAAGTTGCAGGAAAGTAATTATGCAGACAGTTTCAAAAATGCTTTCTGTGATACAGCGCTCCCTCTCTACAACGACACCCAATGGGAGACAACAAATGTGTGCGTTGTTTGGAGGGAGTCGTTATAGGGAGGGAAATTGGTTTACATTTGCAAACAGCTTGAATCCAGATCAGACGCCGCCTGACGCGGCGTCTGATCTGGATTCAAGCTGTTTGTCACTCGTCATTATGTTTTTTGTCTGTCAAAATGTCATTTATGTAAGAAAAACAACAGACAACAATTTTAAGCAGATTATAATGCATCAGTGCAAGCATTCGACATAATTTTCTTGGGAACAGCGGCAAATGTCGTTGTAAGGAGAGAGTCGTTGTTGGGAGGGCCTTTGTAGGGAGGGAGCGCTGTACATTAAAACTTGAAGTAACAGGAAAGTAATGCAGACAGTTTCTATACATGCTTTCTGTGATACATTAAAACTGGAAGTTACAGGAAAGTAATGCAGACAGTTTCTATACATGCTTTCTGTGATACATTAAAACTTTGAAGTTACAGGAATGTAATGCAGACAGTTTCCATATATGCTTTCTGTGATTGATTAAAACTTGAAGTTACAGGATAGTAATGCAGACAGTTTCCAAACATGCTTTCTGTGAAACATTAAAACTTGAAGTTACAGGAAAGTAATACAGACAGTTTCAAAACATGCTTTCTGTGATACATTAAAACTGGAAGTTACAGGAAAGTAATGCAGACAGTTTCCATACATGCTTTCTATTATACATTAAAAGTGGAAGTTACAGGAAAGTAATGAAGACAGTTTCCAAACATGCTTTCTGTGATACATTAAAACTTGAAGTAACAGGAAAGTAATGCAGACAGTTTCCATACATGCTTTCTGTGATACATTAAAACTTGAAGTTACAGGAAAGTAATGCAGACAGTTTCTTTACATGCTTTCTGTGATACATTAAAACTTGAAGTTACAGGAAAGTAATGCAGACAGTTTCCATACATACTTTCTGTGATATATATATTCAAACTTGAAGGTACAGGAAAGTATTGCAGAAAGTTCCAGGGAGTTTTTTCTGTGATACAGTAAATTTGAGTAAGATACCATTAAATATGTGATGCAGCGAGCCATAGAAAAGTAATGCTGAAAGTTTTCAGCCAATCTTTCTGTGATACATTAAATACATATTAACATCAGTTGTAATGCAGAGAGCTCCTACAGGAAAGTAATGCAGTCAGTTTCCGGACAATATTTCTCAGACACATTAAAATAAATGATAACATGAAATGTAATGCAGGCATATTTCTGTGATAATGCACAGATGTCTCTGTGATACATCAAAACTTGAATCTACCATGTAATGCAGAGAGCTCCTACAGGAAAGTAATGCAGCCAGTTTCCAGACAATCTCTCTCAGACACATTAAAATAAATGTAAACATGAAATGTAATGCAGGGATATTTCTGTGATAATACACAGATGTCTCTGTGATACATCAAAACTTGAATCTACTATGTAATGCAGAGAGCTCTTACAAGAAAATAATACAAACAGTTTCTAGACAGGCTTTCTGTGCTACAGTTAAACTTAAGTTTACTCATTCACCCCTGGAACGTTTAATGAACAATTCCAATATCAAATCAAGTCTAGTCCATTTTTACTATTTAGGGTTGATTTTAGCAATATATTGCACAACGGCAAACAGTGCAGACCCTGATCAGAGGGCTCATCTAGGATCAGGATCTACACTGTTTGCATAGGACAACCATGGGGCTCTTGTTACTATTTAGGATTGATTTTAGCAATATATTGCACAACGGCAAACAGTGCAGACCCTGATCAGAGGGCTCATCTAGGATCAGGATCTACACTGTTTGCATAGGACAAGCATAGTCTTTACAGGTACACTGTTTGTTAATGACGACAATGCGCGTCGCTAGGGTTGAATGAGTTAAGCTACCACTGAATGTAATGCAGAGAGCATTTATAGAAAAGTAATGCAGATAGTTTCCAGACGGGGTTTCCGTGCTATATTAAACATGAGTTAAGCCACCACTGAATGTAATGCATAGATCATTTATAGAAAAGTAATGCAGACAGGGTGTCCGTGCTATATTAAAACTTGAGTTAAGCTACCACTGAATGTAATGCAGAGAGCATTTATGGAAAAGTAATGCAGACAGGGTGTCCGTGCTATAGTAAAACGTGAGTTAATCTACCACTGAATGTAATGCAGAGAGCATTTATAGAAAAGTGGTGTACATAGTTTCAGAGACCATCTCTCTTTGCTACCACAATTTAATGAAGCGAGCCGCTACAGGAAAGTGTTGCAGAAACTTTCAAATTAGATTTACTGTACAACTTAAACTATGTAAAGCTATAACAAGAGGGCCAGAATGGCCCTTGATCGCTCACCTGACCATGGTGACACTAAGTTGGGTCAAGTGATTTCAGACAAGAAGATTTGTAAATTTTCACTGATGAGGAAAAATAGGGGCAGGGTCATATTTGATATGCAGGGGAAAATCTTGAACATGATTATCTTGATAGAGGACCTATTTACAGATGATATTATGTGCCAAATATCTTAGCTTTGTCCCTTTGTGGTTTTTGAGAAGATGTTTGAAGATTCCACTATATAACTCTATGTAAAACTGTGATCCCCGGGGCTTGCCATTTTTGACCCCAAGGACATAATTTGAACAACTTTGATAGAGTACCTGTAGACGATGCTAGGTGCCAAATATCTAAGCTCATGGTACTATGGTTTCAGAAAAAAACATTTTTCAAGTTTTCATTGAAAAAATCTATGTTTAGCTCCAGTGACTCAGATATGCAACAGACCGGAACCAATTCAATAACATATGTGAAGGACCTCTAGAAGTTACACCATGCCAAATATCAAAGCTCTGGCCGTATTGGTTTCAGAGAAAAAGATGTTTGAACATTTCACTATATAACTCTTTTTAAAACGGTGACCCCCGAGGCGGGGCCAATTTTGAACCCAGGGGCAAAAACTTGAATTATTTTTATAGAGTACCCTGAGGCAATGCTATGTGCCAAATATCTAAGCTCAGTGTACTATGGTTTTAGACGAGAAGATTGTTCAAGTGTTCCTTGAAAAAAATCTATTTTTCAGCTCCGGTGACCCAGATATGCAACGGACCGAACCCAATTCTAAAACATATAAGAAGAACCTCTAGAAGTAACACCATGCCAAATATCAAAGATCTGGCCGTATTGGTTTCGGAGAAAAAGATGTTTAAACATTTCACTATATAATTCTATGTAAAACGGTGACCCCTAGGGCGGGGCAATTTTGACCCAAGGGGCAACATTTGGACAGCTTTGATAGAGGACCTGTAGACAATGATAGGTGCAAAATATCTAAGCTCAGTGTAAATTGGTTTCAGACAAGAAGATTTTTTACGTTTTCATTGAAAAAATCTATTTTTAGCTCCGGTGATCCAGGTATTCATCAGACCGGAACAAATTCAGCAATACATGTGGGGGACCTCCAGATGTTACACCATGCTAAATATCAAAGCTCTTGCTGTATTGGTTTCAGAGAAAAAGATGTTTGGACATTTCACTATATAATTCTTTGTAAAACGGTGACCCCAAGGGCGTAGCCAATTTTGACCCCAGGGGCAAAATTTGAACAATCTTGATAGAGGACCTATAGATAATGCTATGTGCCAAATATCTAAGCTCTGGTCCTTTGTGGCTTTTTGACAAGAAGCTTTTTCAAGATTTCCTTATTTTTTCACTTCGGTTGCCATGGCAACCAGAGTTCTGCATGGGTTCAAATTCTTTGAACAACTTTGAAAGAGCTTGACCCAAGGAACATTCCTGTGAAGTTTGGAAGTGGTTTTTAAGAAGAAGATGTTTGAAGAAATTGTTGACACACGACGAACGACGCACGACGACGGACGCCGGACAAAGACCGACCACAAAAGCTCACCTTGAGTACTTTGTGCTCAGGTGAGCTAAAAACTAAAGAAGCAAAGGAAATTCAAACGGCATGTCACTGCTTAACTCTTTGCATGCTGGGTAATTTTTTCGTCTGCTGATGTTCTAAAATTAGATTTTTCTAATTTTCTTTTCAAAACACGGTCAGAATGGCAAACAGTTTGGATTCAGATGAGACGCCGTATAATCTGGATCCAAACTGTTTGCAAAGATAATCACTGTGGCAGATATATCCGCCGCTAGTGTGCAAAGAGTTAATGTAGGAAAAAAATAATACATGGCGTATAAAGTTCACAGACAATACATGGCGTATAAAGTTTCACACGAGCAGCCAGTAAAGCCTAGAAAACTCGTCATTGCTTGTTGACACTGTCTAAAATGGTAAATGATGTAAAACAACTTTTACTCGAATTTTGAGTTTTAATTGATTTCAATGGATGGCAAATGGTCTAACTTACAGGTACTTGACACATACTTTATTATCTATGAACCCCCTCCCCGCTTAAAAAAAAAAAAAATTTTTTTTTTTTACTATACTTCTATTATAGATACAAGGTAAACAGCGCAATTCGACACCTAGTCTTTACTATCGACTTAAACTGATGCTAAAATAGACTCGATCGCCGATATTCTCTTGTGGTACCCTCGGGAAAAGATTAATTTATCAATATCTACTTTTTATTTCATCAAATTCCGTCAAATAACGCCACAGTACGTGAATTATAACGAAAATAAGCATCAAAAAGTTTTTTGTCGTTTTCTTGGTACATAGCAACGAATGTACATGTAGGGGTGATCTGTTATTTGTCCACAATAAACGGCCTATGCCACTGGAACTTTCACCAAATATTATAAATCATCTTTAAATGAAATATTATCAGTTTTATATAATTTACATAGAATGCAAAATTAAAAGTAACTTTACCTGTTTAATTTTGACCAATGAGATCGCTCCGTTCATTCGATTCATTCCGGTATTCAAAATGGCATTGAAAATGAAATGAGTCTTTCACTTGTCAATTTCGTGCCAAATTACATGTATATTTCATATAGCTGACAGTGAAGAGGGTCATGTTCCGACACAAACGCATTTGCTCTAATGAAATAAGGTGAAAGTTCCAGCCGTAAAGGCCGTTAAATGTGCAAACCGACTAGATTACCCCTTATTTTGGGCAATAAATTCTGTACCAAGAGAACGACATAAAACTTTTTGAAGCTTATTTTCGTTATAATTCACGTACTGTGGCGTTATTTGACGGAATTTGATGAAATAAAAAGTAGATATTGATAAATTAATCATTTCCCGAGGGTACCACAAGAGAATATCGGCGATCGAGTCTATTTTAGCATCAGTTTAAGTCGATAGTAAAGACTAGGTGTCGAATTGCGCTGTTTACCTTGTATCTATAATAGAAGTATAGTAAAAAAAAAATTTTTTTTTTTTAAGCGGGGAGGGGGTTCATAGATAATAAAGTATGTGTCAAGTACCTGTGGTCTAACTAAGAAAACAAATGGTAACAAGTAGGTATTTAACTACAACAATTTGATATTTTACCACAGAAAATAATGGATATAAATGAGAAAATTAACGAAGCAGCAAGAATTCATGAATTAACACATTTAGTGCTATCGACGAGTATACTCATCATTTACAGAGTACATATGAAGGGTAGACTTGTCCAATGCAAACAGTGTCGACCCAGATCAGGGGGTCCTAATCATATTGATGTTTTTTCAATCATACTACCTTAAATTGAACTTTGAAACGATCTTGCAGACAGCAATATTGAAGCAGAGGACAATGTAATGTTGAAGAGGTAATTTCGCGCTAAAAGGGTTTATATTTGGAAGTAGTAACACACTTGAAAACATTTGGCATTACGAATGAGTGTTACGAAATATATTATATGATAGTTGACATGTTTCCTGTATATAATGTGACTGTGTGTGGTGTCATGTCATAAGTTTATGGCATGCTATAGTTTGCTGCAAGTAGATAAGGCCTCCATATACAGTCGAAACACAATAATTCGAACTTGCGTTAGTGTTTTAGCCATGGCATGTCTTGACTTTAAAATACGGATATGTTCGACTTAAGCGAGATTTAATTATAAATTCGATATATGAAATACTGGTACGATCGATTTAAGTTAGTTCGAAATATCAAGTTTCCACTATGTAAGTCAAAGACTATGTAAGACTCAGATCAATTGCCGTTTAGTGGCAGTTTTCTCCCAAACCTTTAGCCGAATTCTATCATATGACGTCATGGTTGTTCGTAAATGACGTCAAACTTCTTAACCCATTGCCCCATAGTTTATTTCTACGTTTAAAAGAATGTGATCACTTAAAGTACATGATGGAGGTAAAGTAGAATGTGCCTTAAGGTCTGCTTTAAGCAATCAACTACTAGATCTAGGATATGGAGAATATTTCTTATGAAACGTTTTTATGACTTTGTAAAAGGGAACTGTTTTCTTCAGTGGAGTAATTGGTTAAAGGCGTAAAAGGGCGTATTTGTTTGTGAATAGGTTACGGCTGAGCATTTTCCAGAGCCAAATTAGAAACGCATCTATAAGAACATCTGGCTGTTTAAAAAGTAGAAATAACTTATATTCTGCATTAAACAATCACCTGTGTTAAAACTCAATTTGCATTCTTTTGAATAACGATTATATAATGCTTAATTCCAAGTCGTGTCGGATGCTGAACATACCATTATGTTAAATGTTGGATTAAATATCTGTTCCCCATAGGATGTGTTTATGACATTAAAATGGTTCCAATGTTTGATGTGTATTTAACTCATTCACCCCTGAAACTTCACATGGATAATTCCAGTGTCTAATCAAACACAGTCCATGTGTATGTTGTTTTGTACAAACAGTTCAGACCTTGATCAGAGGGATCCTACTGTCCAAAGCCCTCTGATAAGGGGTCAGAACTATTTGCATAGAATAAGTGTACTCCTCATATGTACACTGTTTGTAAAAGACATATATGTGGCACTAGGGGTCAATGAGTTAATCAAGATGTTTAATCGCCATTTCTAAAATGTCATTTTGAACTACTCAAGTATGATATCATTTATTTAGTTTTATATTGCAATTTTCTATATTCAAGTTCTTTGTTCAAACATGCACATTATACTAAGCATGTATATACATCAAATACATAGTAATAAACTTTGAATAAACTGTTTATTTGTATGTTGAATATTTCTCCATGGGAACCAGGAAAAGGCACAAACCGGTATTAGACGGCATTCATGCAATATTTACCCGTTCCCTCCAAGGCTCAATAACACATGTATATGCAAACAGATAAGATGCTGAGTAACTCGGCGTCCGATCAGGATCCAAACTATTTTACACTCCTCATATCAATGTTTTATAAAGTCAAACACTGGTAAAATGTCCAATTAAAAAAATTCCTACAAATGAAAAATATGTTGGGCTTCTGAAGAAAAAAATTCATTACTCTGAGCAAATAATTTACTGAAATAATTTGCTCAGAGTAATGAAACAAATTATCAAATGTTGAATCCTGAGCTTGGAAACAACATATTAAGTTACATGTTAACCCTTTACCTGATAGCCTATTTCTAGTACTTAAGATAGGTGACTTCTTAAAGCAGGTGAAAGTAAAGCAGAATGCGCCTTAGGGCGCATTCTGCTTTACTTTCAGCCTGTTTTAAGCTATCATGTGTTATAATATAGAAAATATTCCCTATAATACATATTCATTGCTGATTAAATTGGAACTGTTTTCTTCAGCGGATGAATAAATCATATCCGCTAAAAGGCGCTTCTATTGGGGAAAGGGTTAAGTACTAATAACATACACTGCAAATTTTCAAGACGGATAACTGTTTAATGAAAGGCATGTACAGTCAGTGGACATAATTATTCGCCACCATGGGAAAAAGTTGCTTATTTTTATCAGTATTTCTCAACTGTTTATTAGAATTAAAACTCTAAACAACATGCATTGTACTTATGTTTGGTTTTAAAAGTTTGAGCAAAGAGTCGTAAAATGTTTTCTAGTCTCAAACAAAGCCTTTGGTTCTTGTTGCTAGGTGATTTTAGAATGCACGTGCAAAATTTGAACCATGTTCACATTATATGGTTTCCATGGTAACAATAGATGAAAATTATGTAAAACTACACCGGATTAACGAACACCTTACATAAACGATTAATAGCAAAATAAGAAATTGTCATTCTAAAGCTCTGTAACTTCATGGTCAGTCACACAGTGGTAAACTTGATTTTCCATAGACTCCCATGTTAGTTTTAGCATTTATCGCATGTCAGTAAACTTGAACATTAACAATTTCTTTAACTTTCTTTATTTTCCTTTTGAAAGCTCACTATTGTGCAGGAGAATATGTTTTTAAAGAAAATAGTTCTTCAGTTCTAGTTATTTGTCCCATTTGTTACCATGGCAACCAGTTTAGTGGAACGATCCGACTTTTTTCATTTATATTCTAAAGTTGCCTAGCAACAGATGTACTGGGCCGAACAGCAGAGAATAGATCTATATTTGAAAAGTCAACAACCTAACTTTTAAACTGCCCTACACTGTTGTGTAATATTTTGTTCGACAATTGTGTGGTATCACCAGTAATGTTAAACATGTGTGGAAAAAATGCCAAAGAATTCGTAGGGTGGCGAATAATTATGTCCTATGACTGTATAATGCAGAAAGCTCTTTCCGTCAATCAAGAAATGCAGACAGTTTCAAAAGAGGCTTTCTCACTGAAAAAGCGTGTTTTAAGCTCTCACTAAATGAAGCAACATGATCACTGTGAAAGACAGGTCACTATTTAATACAGGTCAAATGTAAATGGTGAAAGCTCATGACGGAAAGTTTCTCTGTAAAACAGTCAAATTACACAAAATGTAATGCAGAGAGTTCATGCAGGAAAGTAATGCAGACAGTTTCCATACATGCTTTCTGTGATACATTAAAACTTGAAATTAAAGTACAGGAAACCAATGCAGAAAACATTCCAGGGGGACTTTCTTTCCTACAGTAATTCTTGAGTTAAGTTATCATTAATTCTAACATGACACGTGAATTCGTCTCTATAAACAAAGAACAGGTCTATCGTGGTATACCTGAGACGGTATACCACACTCTTCCCTACCCCGCTCCTCCCACGGTTATATGACATGACGTGACCACGTGCGTTCATACGTTATGTTTTTTAAATTTCTTTCGTTATTCATATAGCCCGTAAAGACCATATACTTTTAACCAGTAACGTTACAGTAATTTTCTCATTCTTCTGTCTTGTTTGATGTAATGTTTGTTCTATGCCAGATTATGGATCGGTAATTGTAAATTTGCTTATGGGTGTTAGATTCTTGTAATGCCGCGGAAAAAGTTATTCGGTCGAAAAACTTCATCCGCTGAGGAAATAAGTATGGAACATTTGATTTCCTTTCTAATGAATTGCCTTACATCTGGTCATGTTCGGCCTTCGTGGTCAATTCCTGCGCACCACAACACCCAACCGTTGTAAAATACCGTTTCACAACGGTAGAACATAGATTATTTCTTAAATATATAATGCAGAGAGCCATATGACAGTAATGCAGACAGTTTCCATACATGCTGTCTGTGATACATTAAAACTTGAAATTAAAGTACAGGAAACCAATGCAGAAAACATTCCAGGGGGACTTTCTTTCCTACAGTAATTCTTGAGTTAAGCTATCATTAAATATATAATGCAGAGAGCCATATGAAAGTAATGCAGACAGTTTCCAGACAATAGTTTCTGTGATACATAAAAACTTAAATGTACCATGAAATGTAATGCTGAAAGCTCCTACGGGAAAGTGATGCAGACAGTTTCCAGATAATATCTCTGTGATACATTAAAACTTAAATCTACCATGAAAAGTAATGCTGAAAGCTCCTACGGGAAAGTGATGCAGACAGTTTCCAGATAATATCTCTGTGATACATTAAAACTTAAATCTACCATGAAAGGTAACGCTAAAAGCTCCAAAGGGAAACTGATGCAGTTTAAATCTACCATGAAAGGTAATCCTGAAAGCTTACGGGAAAGTGATGCAGACAGTTTCCAGATAATATCTCTGTGATACATTAAAACTTAAATGTACCATGAAATGTAATGCAGAGAACTATAGGAAAGTGATGCAGACCGTTTCCAGATAATATCTCTGTGATACATTAAAACTTAAATGTACCATGAAATGTAATGCAGAGAACTATAGGAAAGTGATGCAGACCGTTTCCAGATAATATCTCTGTGATACATTAAAACTTAAATCTGCCCTGAAATGTAATGCAGAGAACTATAGGAAAGTGATGCAGACCGTTTCCAGATAATATCTCTGTGATACATTAAAACTTAAATCTGCCCTGAAATGAAACGCAGAAAGCTCCTACGGGAGAGTAATGCAGTTCTTAGATTATATATCGGTGATACATTAAAACCTAAATATGCCATGAAATATAATGCAGAGAGCTTTAGGAAAGTAATGCAGACATTTTCAAGATAATATTTATTACAGAGAGGTCCTACAGTTTACTAATGTGGACAGTTACTAGATATATATGTGATACATTAAGAATTAAATCTGCAATGAAACATAATGCGGAGAGCTCCTTCATGAAAGTAATGCGGACAGTTTCTAGATATCTATTTGATATATTAAAATTTTAATCTGCAATGAAACATAATGTGGAGAGCTCCTTCATGAAAGTAATGCGGACAGTTTCTAGATATCTAGTTGATACATTAAAATTTTAATCTGCAATGAAACATTATGCAGAGAGCTCCTATAGGAAAGTAATACATACAGTTTCCTAATAATATCTCTGTCATACATTATTACTTAAATATGTCATGAAATGTAATGCAGAGAGCTCCTTTAGGAAAGTAATGCAAACAGTGTCCTGATTATTTTTTTTAATGCAGACAGTTTTCAGGAAATATCTCAGTGATACATTAAAACTTCAATCTACATAAAATGTAATGCAGAGAGCGCCAACAGTAAAGTAAAGCAGACAGTTTCAAGAAAATCTTTATGTGATACATCAAAACTTCAATCATGAAAAGTAATGCAGAAAGCTCCAACAAGAAAATCATGCAGCCATTTTCTAGACTGACTTTCTATTCCTAAAAAAATTGAGCTTATCAATCAATGAATGTAATGCTGAGCAGAGAGTTCCTACTAAAAAGTACAATTACTACAGATACTCATATAGAATCGATCGAATTGTAGCAGAATAAAACGATGAAATATCTTAAAACTATCTACATTTACTTGCCCTTCATTAAGCTGCCACATAAGCTGTCGTTATAATTAACACAATTTAGTGGTCGTAAAAATTAACACAATTTAGTGGTCGTAATAGTAGGGTTTTACTGTATCTACATGTACTTTCAGTGCAGTTTAACCCAATATTCCCTTATGATGTGTATGTGCCTCCTTTACAAATTGTGTATTGCTAATAAAACACGTGTTCTATGCTAACAGTGATGTGTATATGCCTCCTTTACAAATTGTGTATAGCGAATAGTACATGTGTTCTATGCAAACAGTATAAACCCGAATCTGAGGACTCCTACAGGAAACAGTGATGTGTATATGCCTCCTTTACAAATTGTGTATAGCTAATAGTACATGTGTTCTATGCAAACCGTGATGTGTATATGCCTCCTTTACAAACTGTGTATAGCAAATGGTACACGTGTTCTATGCAAACAGTGATGTGCATATGCCTCCTTTACAAATTGTGTATAGCTAATAGGACACGTGTTCTATGCTAACAGTGATGTGTATATGCCTCCTTTACAAATTGTGTATAGCGAATAGTACACGTGTTCTATGCTAACAGTGATGTGTATATGCCTCCTTTACAAATTGTGCATAGCTAATAGTTCACGTGTTCTATACTAACAGTGATGTGTATATGCCTCCTTTACAATTTGTGTATCGCTAATAGTACACGTGTTCTATGCTAACAGTGATGTATATATGCCTCCTTTACAATTTGTGTATTGGTAATAGTACACGTGTTCTATGCTAACAGTGATGTGTATATGCCATCTTTACAAATTGTGTATAGCGAATAGTACACGTGTTCTATGCTAACAGTGATGTGTATATGCCTCCTTTACAAATTGTGTATGGCGAATAGGCCACGTGTTCTATGCTAACAGTGATGTGTATATGCCTCCTTTACAAATTGTGTATAGCTAATAGTACACGTGTTCTATGCTAACAGGGGGGTGTATATGCCTCCTTTACAAATTGTGTATAGCTAATAGTACACGTGTTCTATGCTAACAGTGATGTGTATATGCCTCCTTTACAAATTGTGTATAGCTAATAGTACACGTGTTCTATGCTAACAGTGATGTGTATATGCCTCCTTTACAAATTGTGTATGGCGAATAGGCCACTTGTTCTATGCTAACAGTGATGTGTATATGCCTCCTTTACAAATTGTGTATAGCTAATAGTACACGTGTTCTATGCTAACAGTGGTGTGTATATGCCTCCTTTACAAATTGTGTATAGCTAATAGTACACGTGTTCTATGCTAACAGTGATGTGTATATGCCTCCTTTACAAATTGTGTATAGCTAATAGTACACGTGTTCTATGCTAACAGTGATGTGTATATGCCTCCTTTACAAATTGTGTATAGCTAATAGTACACGTGTTCTATGGTAACAGTGATGTGTATATGCCTCCTTTACAAAGTGTGTATAGTGGACAGTACACGTGTTCTATGCTAACAGTGATGTGTATATGCCTCCTTTATAAATTGTGTATAGCGAATAGTACACGTGTTCTATGCTAACAGTGATGTGTATATGCCTCCTTTACAAATTGTGTATAGTGGACAGTACACGTGTTCTATGCTAACAGTATAAACCCTAATCTGAGGACTCCTACAGGAACACTTTGATCAGGGTCTTCACTGTTTGTGAGTTTAACTTTTATAACAAGAGCCGCATGCGGCCCTTAATCGCTCACCTGGTACCCATGATTACCATCATTGTAATGGACCAGTAATGATGAAGTTTTCACTTATTCACCCCACTCACTGATGGCCATGTTGTTTGAGCTAGGAAGATTATTTGCTGAGAAAACTGGCAAAGAATCACCTTTGAAAAATTATTTGTTTAAAATCATTCTTAAATCAGACCAATAGTTTCAGAGAAAAAGATTTTTAAAGTTGTTCTATACAGAAATATAAGGAAAACTTGACCCACCCACTGGCGGCCATGTTTTTAAGATAACAAAATGATAACAAAATGATTTTAAGAAATCTGGTAGAGCGTCACCCATGGATCATTTACATAAAATAACTTTCAAATCGGACAAGTAGTTTTTGACAAGAAGATTTTTAAAGTTTTCACTAAGGAAAATCTGCCCCACCCACTAGCGGCTATGTTTTTTAAGATAGGAAAACTATTTTAGGAAATCTGATAGAGGGTCTGTCCCGGTCACCAATGGCACATTTTGGTAAAACTATTTTCAATTCGGACCTGTAGATTTTGACAAGAAGATTTTTAAAGTTCTTTCAATTGGTTGCCATGGCAACCACAATTTCAAGTGGATGACCTATATTTGAAGATATCTGAGAGAATACCCTACAAGGAACAATGCTATGAAGTTTCGATGAAATTGGCCCAGTGGTTTCCAAGAAGATCTTTGAAAAAAAAGTTTGACGACAGACGGACGACGACGGACACAGGGCGATCACGATAGCTTACCTTGGCACTTCCAGCCAGGTGAGCTAATAAAAACAACACTGAATACCTGTAGTCAAAATCGATACATGAATAACTGTCATTTACTAAATATCCTGCAGGAGCCCTCTGATCAGGGTCTGCACAGTTGTCCTTTTGCAATGTTTTACAAAAATGAATTTTAAATGGTCAAAAACTGAAAACCGGAGTTTTCCATTAAAAAGTTCAGGAGTGAATGAGTTAAAAGGCAGACAAGAATTCAGCATATTAACGGTTAATGCTTTCAAAGTCATAAGCGCATTTACAGGGAACCAAATTGTTTAGTCATTGTTTAGAGTTTAATCCTACAGAACCCAATAAAATCTGACAATTATTCAGTATGCTAACTGTAAATGTTTTCACTCCTGTAACTTTTAATGGACAGTTTCATTTTCTAATTAAGTCCAGTCTTTTTTCTACTATTTAACTCATCACCCCTCAAACTTTAAAGGAGAAATCCAATTCCCCAAGTAAGTCTAGTCAAGTTTTGTATATTTAGGGTAGATTTTAACCCTACCTATATTGCAAAATGACAAACAGTGCAGAACCTGATCAGATGATTTATGTAAGAGCACTCTTGTCAAGGTCTTCACCGTTTTCATTAACCAATTCTACTCTTTACAGATACACTATTTGTTAATGATGAGTACACTCGTCGCTAGGTTTGAATGTATTAACACTGTAATCATAAAAGTCCTTTTATCAGGGTCTGCACCGGGCAAGCATTGTCTTCACAGGTTCACTGTTTGTAAATGAAGAGTATACTTGTCGCTAGGGTTGAACATGTTAATGCTTTCAAAACCATAGGCAACTATGCAACTTTATGAATATCAGGATCCAAACTTGTTTTCAATTTCATATTAAAATGTCTTTAAAGAGGCTTTACCCATTACCCATAAATACACATTTTTACAACTTAAATGTTTGCCTTTACTTAAATACATTTCCTCGGTCCTTTGATTGAGTCCCCTCCCCCATTGTTCTCGATAGGCATGAAAGTTACTGTAAAGCAGGGGCAAAGTGTGCACAGCCAATGTCACCAATCTTAAAGTGTCTAGAGAGGCTCTTACATACTCACTCTCAATGTTTTTTTCAATGGTTTTTACTAACGAAACTATCCAATATATGGCGCAGGCCTCACATGAGACGCTTCAATGATTCAGAGCAATACAGGTATGCATAAAAATCATGAATTTTGCAGGGGAACTGCCTGTATAGGGATTATCACCGAAAGTAGGTCAGGAAATGTCTTTAAGAGAATAGTTCCAATTCATACACACATGCATATGCTTCATGAGAAATAATTGTATACCCTAGCAGATGGTAGCTTAAAGCAGGCTGTATCCTTTACTTTCAATCTGCTTTAAGGGGTCACCTGTTTTTAACACTGAAAACACGACATGAGGTAAAGGGTTAAATCTATATACAGTAAAACCTCTCTATTACGACCACTAAAAGGAAGGCTAATTGTCCGTATAAAATACAGGTGACAGCTTAAAGCAATGTGAAAGTGAAACAGAAAGCTCCTGTAGGAGCTTTCTGTTTCACTTTCACTTTGCTTTAAGCAGTCACCTGTCTTAAACGACTAATATTTGACACTTTTTAGTGGTCGTAATAGAGAGGTTCTACGGTATTTTTAATAAGTATCGCAGATATCCGGAGCAATGGAAATGGTTTTATGGCTGTTTAAACAGATGATAAAATTTGGCACTGAAAGAGTTACGAAACTACACTGATACTGGGAATTTCTGAGAAGTAGAAACAAATAAAATCTCTTTTTTTATCATTTGTTCAATTTATTCACAAAAAAGAAAAATATTTGACTACCACATTAAACATGTTACCAAGTTAAGAACAATTGTGAAATACATGTTTAAATAAATCAGCTGTAAACAACATAAACGTGTCCATGGCAACAGAAGTGCTCAAACCTTTATATCATTACTACCATCATTATCTTCATCATCATACACATAATAAGCAGAACAAGTATCACAATATCTATATAAATACGTCAACCAAGTATTAACTCATCGACCCCTGAAACTTCGAGTGGACAATTCCTGTTCCCAATTACATGTATAAACATAATCATTTAAGACTACATGTATTAAGGGTTGCTTCAGAGCTCAAGATAAGGGGGCCTGAAGAGGCCTGATTTAAACAAGAGGGCCTGAAGGCCCTGATACCGCTCACCTTTTATAATGAAGCCTGATAGCTTTACCTTTGAAATTCACCTGTTTTATTCTAAATCCATTCAAATTTGTAGTATAGCATGTACACAACATTGCAATATGACCCATTCTAGTATGTATAGTAGAGTACATCAAAGGCAGATAACTAGAGCCTAAATAATACTGAAATGAAGCCTTTTCTAGCAATTCAAAGTAAATCAAGGGCCGATAACTCTTGCCACAATGATCAGATTTCAACAATAATTGCACTCCCTTGAGAACTTATAGCTAAATACATTGTCTGCAATTATAATAAAAATCCATTGAAAAATGTGGCCTCTAGAGTGCAAACACTGTTAAATATGACATTTTCAGCAATTCAAAGGTAGATAACTCTTGACCTATAAATTCGATTCCAACCATAACCTAACTCATGCGAATACTTATGGTTATATACAATCTGAGCAAGTTTAAGAAAGATTGGATTAAAATTGTGGCCTCTAGAGTGTAAACACCCTTAAATATGGCATTTTCAGCAATTCAAAGGTAAATAACTCTTGACCTACAGGTTTGATTACAACCTTAATCAAACTCATCTGAACTCTTATAGTCATATACCATCTGATGAAGTTTGAGAAAGATTGGATTAAAATTGTGGCCTCTAGAGTGTAAACAACCTTAAATATGGCATTTTCAGCAATTTAAAGGTAGATAACTCTTGACCTATCAATCCAATTCCAACCATAATTAAACTTATCCGAACTCTTGTAGTTATATACAATCTGCGCAAGATTGGGAAAGATTGAATTAAAATTGTGGCCTTTAGAGTGTAAACACTGTTAAATATTGCATTTTCAGCAATTCAAAGGTAGATAACTCTTGACCTATATGTCCAATATCAACCATAATCAAACTCATCCGAACTCTTATGGTAATATACAATCTGGGTAAGTTACAGAAAGATTGGATAAAAATTGTGGCCTCTAGAGTGTAAACACCAAAATTGTTGACGACGGACGACGAACGACGGACGCCGGACATTCAAGGATTGCAAAAGCTCACCCTGAGATCGCTCAGGTGAGCTAAAAACTAAATCTTTATTTCTGCATTAAACCCTATGGTGTCACTACTCATTAGAATCGTCTCTTCGAGACGATTCTAATGAGTAGTAGCACCATAGGATTTGGTGCTGAAATGACACAGAAAATGCTAAATTCATTTGGTTTACTCCCTCTTATCTGAAGCCCTGCTACTTTTGGCAATATATTGCAGAATGACATACAGATATGTTGCAAAATGACAAACAAGTCAGATTTTGGTTAGAGGGCTCCTATAGGAGCTGTCTGATCAGGGTCTACACTGTTTATCATTGTTTGCCAATGATTGTAAACAAACGTGAGCTAGTCAAAAATGGTCTAACACTTAATGGGAAACTGTAATTGTCAATTTGAAGCTTCAGAGGTCAATAAGATAGTGAAGGTCAATAAAATACAGACAGTCCCTACAGAAATGTGTTGCATTTAACACAGCTTTTGGGTTGGTATAATAGCCGTAATTGGGTTATACTTGCATTTCCAATGCCAAAATGTAACTGTTTCTCTAATTGCTAGGCTGCTAGCATACAAGAAATCCATTTACAAAATTTCACAAAATAGGCAAAATATGTGCAACTTTCTGCTTTTTTTCGAAGCTGGTAAGATTTTCCCATGTGTCTATGCTTGTCAGCTTGTAAGCATATGCTAGCTTAAAGGAGACTGAACGTAAAGCAGAGTGTCTCCAGGGCTGCCATTTCTCAGGATTTTTCCTAAATCTCCGGATTTTTTCCCAGTTCATGGTACCTTAAAGCAGGCTGAAAGTAAAGCAGAATGCACCCTAAGGCGCATTCTGCTTTACTTACAACCTGCTTTAAGTGGTCGCATGTCAACAAAACAAGAAAAAGGCTATGGGGTAAAGGTACGATACCTTAAATCGCACTTGAAAAATGCAAATTTTGAAATCTTAGGATTTTTCATGTCAATTTATGGCAGCCCTGTGTCTCTAAAGGAACATTCTGCTAAATATTTTCAGTCTGATTTAGGCACCCTACTATATTCAGTACTGTAAACAAGCTATGGAGTAAAAGGGATTTTTGCATTCTAAAAAAATTGTGCACCGTTTATTTAACTTGTGACCGTGTTTAACTTCAAATGGACACTCCACTCTGTTTTTTATTTTGCATTTGGAAACCTCAATCCAGAGCTCTACATAATGTGAGTATTGCAAAAACTAAAATATTTCTTTCTGCATTAAAACCATTGGTGTTACTACTCGTTAGAATCGTCTCTTTGAGACAATTCTAACGAGTAGTGACATCATAGTATTTTGTGTTGAAATGAGTGAGAAACGGTTGGGTGTGTTCAGTTAACTCCCTCTTATCTGGAACCCTGCACTAGACGTATTTGGAGATTTAAATGTTCTATTAGAAGTTTCATGGTTCACTTTCTTAACTCTTTACACCTCAGCCCATTTCTAGTTTCTACAATATCCTAGGTGGGGACTACTTTACTTACTGTAGATATAAACATAAGCGTAAATAGGTGTATTTATGGTTGAAGGGGTTAAATCAGTCATCTGAAGGGATGAAGAACAAGCTTATAACTTTCAAACACTTGTCTAAGAAATTTGTTAAGGCCTCAATTAGATGTTTTCTTTGAAAGAATGAAGAACAAGCTTACAACTTTCAAACAATTGTCTAAGAAATTTGTTAAGGCCTCAATTAGATGTTTTCTTTGAAAGAATGAAGAACAAGCTTATAACTTTCAAACACTTGTCTAAGAAATTTGTTAAGGCCTCAATTAGATGTTTTCTTTGAAAGAATGAAGAACAAGCTTACAACTTTCAAACAATTGTCTAAGAAATTTGTTAAGGCCTCAATTAGATGTTTTCTTTGAAAGAATGAAGAACAAGCTTACAACTTTCAAACACTTGTCTAAGAAATTTGTTAAGGCCTCAATTAGATGTTTTCTTTGAAAGAATGAAGAACAAGCTTACAACTTTCAAACACTTGTCTAAGAAATTTGTTAAGGCCTCAATTAGATATTTTCTATGAAAGAAAGTGTTATATATTTGTATGAGCTAACGGTATAAAAAGTTTGAACAAACTATAACAATCTTAACCCATTACCCCGTAGATGCGCCTTTATACACCTTATTCCTTCAGTGACGAAAAATAGTCTCACTTTTTACAATATCATGAATACTATGCTTCATAAGATATGTATTCTATACCCTTCTATGCTAGCAGATTGTAGCATAAAACCGGCTGACTTTAAGCAAGTAACACGTCCCACAATTCCGATATCTCAAAATAATGAGAGTATTTCAAATATTAAAATATTTATGTCTCCATCAAACGCATGTTGCAACTACTCATTAGAATCGCCTCAAAGAGATTATTTTAATGAGTAGTCACAACGTAGGATTTGATCCAGTCATAAATAATCAGATGAAAATGTTCAAATACGTCTCCCAATCCAAAGCAAAGAATTTCTCAATGCAGTAAAACCTCTCTATTACCACCACTATAGCGAAAGCTAATTGGTTGTATAAAAGACGGGTGACAGCTTAACCCATTCCCCATAGCCTGTTTCTAATTTTTTAAAATATGTTACCACATAAAGCAGGTTGAAAGTAAAGCAGAATGCGCATTAAGGCACATTCTGCTTTATTTTCAGCCTGCTTTAAGCTACCATCTGCTAGAACTAAGCTTTAAGCTACCATCTGCTAGAATGGAGAAAATAGTTCTTATAATACATATGTATAACTGTATAAATTGGAACTATTTTCTTGAGTTGAGAAATAAAGGTGTATTTATGGTGTAATGGGTTAAAGCAAGGAAACAGTGATACAGAAAGCTCTTTAACTGTCACAGCAGTCACCTGTCGTAACGTCCTAATAATTGACACAATTTAGTGGTATTAATAAAGGGGTTTTACAGTCTCCCTATACTCAGCCAATATTTTCTCAATACGTACATACCACAAATATAACCACACTTATGCCTATCACCTGTTCAACAATATCCTAACCACGGGCTATCATTAATGAGACGCACATTGTACTCTCTGTCCGCCCATTCCTTCATCATCATCCTCGTACGCCTCTCCGCGATGACGATTTCTCATATCTTCTTCAGGATCAAATTCCTCGAGAGTATGCTCTTCTGCTCCATCTGGAATCATTTGCTGCTCACGCTGTGGTAAGCACTTCTCTAGTTCAGGAATTTTGTTCGCATTAATAAATCCGTTTGGTGGGAAAATGACTTTGACTCTTATAATAAGACGTCCTTTTGTAAAGGGGACACGATGTATCGGCATACCCTCACCCATCACACATTTGATGTCATTGGTTTTAACTACTTCACCTGGAAAATAAGAAGAGCATTACTTATACAACCCTTGTTAGCGCTCAATATACGAGGGATTAAACTGAACAGATCCAACATTTTCTCCATCATTTCATTACCAATTCCTTTAGTGTTATTGGTCATTAGAATCGATTCTTCGAGACAATTCTAATGAGTAGTATCACTATAAGATTTGGTTCTGAAACGAGTGTGAACATGTTGGATATGTTCAGTTTACTCCCTCTTATCTGGAGCCCTCAAGAAGATTATTGAAAACTTCTTTGATTTTTCAGGATGACAACTAGAGTGCTGCATTATTTCAAGTTCTTTAAACAACTTTGACAAGAGCTTGACCCAAGGAACATTCCATTTCAGTCTGATTGCAATCAGGCGTGTGGTTTAGATTAACCCATTACCCCCATAAATACGCCTTTTTATTCCTCCACTCAAGAAAGTAGTTCCAATTTATACAGTCATAAATATGTATCATAAAGAATATTTTCTATATTCGAGCATATGGAAGCTTAAAGCAGGCTAAAAGTAAAGCAGAATGTGCTTTAGGCATATTCTGATTTACTTCTAACCTGCTTTAAGTGGACACCTATCGTCAATACTAGAAACAAGCTATGGGGTAATGGGTTAAGGTGTATTAGAAATTAGACACAAGACGCACACAGCACGACAACAGACATTTACTGACCACCAGGCGTGTGGTTTAGATTAAGATGTATTAGATATTGTAGACACAAGACGCACAAAGAACTACAACAGACATTAACTGACCGTCAGGCGTGTGGTTTAGATTAAGGTGTATTAGAAATTGTAGACACAAGACGCACACAGCACGACAACAGACATTAACTGAGCATCAGACATGTGGTTTAGATTAAGGTTTATTAGAAATTGTAGACACAAGACGCACACAGCACGACAATAGATATTAACTGACCATCAGACGTGTGGTTTAGATTAAGGTGTATTAGAAATTGTAGACACAAGACACACACAGCACGACAACAGACATTAACTGAGCCTCAGACATGTGGTTTAGATTAAGGTTTATTAGAAATTGTAGACACAAGACACACACAGCACGACAACAGACATTATCTGACAATGAAAACCCATCATGACTTCCTTGAGCACTTTGTCCTCAGCTCAAGGTGTATTATACTATTTACGGAGTAATGGGTTAAATATGTTCCTTACCTGGTAAGGTAGAGACGATTAGGACCCGGCCATCCAAAGTATCAATTGTTTTCTGCATCCCACACAGGGCCTCAACTAACTGTAGATCAATTTCCATTATAAGGTCACTACCATTACGACGGAAAGTTTTGTGCTCTTTTTCGTCTAGAACAATAATGATGTCCCCGGGCTCAAGCCCTGGTTCTTGGTCCCCCTCGCCTGTAAATCGAATATTCTCACCATCTTTCATTCCTGAAAAGAAACAAAAAAACATTTGAACCTCAATATCTCAAACTCGCTCGAAATGATATATAAACCACATTTTAACTTTGAAATATGAGAAGTAAATTGCACATATTGAATAGCCTCAATAGATCTTCAGATAAGGAGAGTACATGTATTTCAAAATCTAAAATCTTTATTTCTGCATTAAGCACAGTGTTACTTAAGAAATAAAAAATAAATACCAGCGTTTTATCATGCAACAAGAGCGTGTCCCAGTTACACGAATGCCCCCGATGATACAGGGAGGGGAATCCAGACTATCAAACGTAAAAGTTAGAGAGCTGAAACTGTAGTGGAGCGCCATTTTGAGGACTTCAAGGGCCATTACTCCAAAGGGCCTAGCATATATTGGTGCCGCTGGTTATCCAAATTGGTCTCCATTTTATGTCAACAAACATTTTCAGAAAGTTTGGTGATGATCAGATGAAAAGCAATGTGTTTGTGAAACACAAATGCCCCCAGCCAGCATCATGTTCTGTAATGTAATGCTTATTTGCAAAAGTAGGTCAAAAGACATGGTCGTAGGGTAAATGAAACATTGGCATGGTTGGAGAAGTCCTGACACAAGAAAAATATAAAGTATGGAAGCTCTAGGCCTACTGGTTCAAATGTTATAGGCGTATAAAGATTTATACAAATAAAGGTCAAAGGTCAAGGTCACAAGGGCAAAAACGTAGGTATGGTTGGAAAGGTCTTGACACAAGAAATATATAAACAAAATATGAAAGCCGAAGGCCTACTGGTGCAAATGTTATAGCCATTTAAGATTTCAACAAAAGTAGGTCAAATGTCAAGGTCACAAGGTCAAAAAGTTTTGTATGGTTAGAAATGGAAAACACATGTCAAGTATAAAAGGCCAAGGTGCAAAAATGCAAAAGTTATATCCAAGGTTAAGGTTTTTGGTTAAAGTTTGATTAAATAGGTCAAAGATCAAGGTCAAGGTCACATGGTTAAAGATGTTGGTATGGTTGGAAAGGTCTTGACACAAGAAATATACATACAAAATATTAAAGCCCTGGGCCAACTGGTGCAAATGTGATAGCCATTTAAAGATTTTTACAAAAGTAGGTCAAATGTCAAGGTCACAAGGTCAAACAGTTTTGTATGGCTGGAAAGGTCTTGCCATGAAGAATACACATGCCAAGTATAAAAGGCCCAGGTTCAAAAATGCAAAAGTTATAGCCAATGTTAATGTTTTTGGTTAAAGTTTGATTAAATAGGTCAAAGGTGAAGGTCAAGGGCACATGGTCAAAGATATTGGTATGGTAGGAAAGGTCTTGACACAAAACATATACATACAAAATATTAAAGCCCTATGCTAACTGGTGCAAATGTTATAGCAATTTAAAGATTTTTACAAAAGAAGGTCAAATGTCAAGGTCAAGGTCAAAAAGTTTTGTATACTTGGAAAGGTCTTGCCATGAGGAATACACATGCCAAGTATAAAATGCCCAGGTGCAAAAATGCAAAAGTTATAGCCAAGGTTCAGGTTTTTGGTTAAAGTTTGATTAAATAGGTCAAAGGTCAAGGTCAAGGTCGCATGTTCAAAGATGTTGGTATGGTTGGAAAGGTCTTGACAAAAGAAATACACATACAAAATATGAAAGCCCTGGACCTACTGGTGCAAATTATATAGCCATTTAAAGATTTTTACAAAAGTAGGTCAAATTTTAAGGTCAAGGTCACAAGGTCAAAAAGTTTTATATGGTTGGAAAGGTCTTGCCATGAGAAATACACATACCAAGTATAAAGGCCCAGGTTTAAAAATGCAAAAGTTATAGACAAGGTTAAGGTTTTTGGTTAAAGTTTGATTAAATAGGTCAAAGGTCAAGGTCAAGGTCACATGGTCAAAGATGTTGGTATGGTTGGTAAGGTCTTGACAAAAGAAATATACATACAAAATATGAAAGCCCTGGGCATACTGGTGCAAATGTTATAGCCATTTAAAGATTTTTACAAAAGTAGGTCAAATGTCAAGGTCAAGGTCACAAGGTCAAAAAGGTTTGTATGGATGGAAAGGTCTTGATACAGGGAAGACACATGCCAAGTATAAAAGGTCCAGGTACAAAAATGCAAGAGTTATAGCCAAGGTTAAGGTCAGACGGACGTTCTCACAGTTGGACATTTGTTGGGTATATTTTTTGTTTAAAAGTACCCAACAGTACACTAATATACCCAACAATAACAATAGGGCAATCACGGAATGAATGGAATCTATTGTTCTCCCTACCCAACAAAGGACCTTTCGTGCGCTCGGACGGACAGACGGACGGACGGACAAAGCAACAGACATGACAAAAACTATATGCCCCCGAATCGTAGATTCTGGGGGCATAATAAAACACAGGTAGGAGTTGAGATGCATAGTAATTAAATCACGAGATCAAATGCCGAATGATTTAATTACCGGCACCTCAACGACTACCTGTGTTTTATTGCACAATAATAATTATTTTGATTCTAACACCTCAGGTTAACCACAATTTACACCAACACTTCGGTGCTAAATTCTTGGTGTTCCCATTTTCGAAGACATTACGTTACAACGCATTTGTGTTTTTTTGAGAATTTAAACACAGATACGTTCCTTCTTTGTTTATATAGGAGCGTGAGGGAGAACTTTTCCTCCCTCTTTTCTGGAGCCCTGGAGCCCGTTTTACTAAACAACTTGCAAAAAGTTTTTGCGTAATTCAAAATCATTTAACTCTTATTTTTCAATCATAAAGCGCGTCCTCTGATCTGGCTATTTGCTGTTTTAGACTAGTCGGACATCTCAGAAATATGCTCCAAAAAAAAGTCAGAGGCATTTTTGCGGAAAAGTTGACAGGCCACCTTTTTATCATAATTAAAGTGTGCTGAATCCATTTAGGGTGCCTGTCACCCTCTCCGGTGCCTTGAAAGCCCAAAAAATGGTAAAAAAAAAATGGCCGCCAAAACGCTATTTTTCGCTATTAAATCCCATCTTTTTGGGATTAAATATACCTAATACATCTGGTACTCCTAATCTATATGGTTTATCACAACAAATCTTCACATGAATGTTCCTGGGTTGATTCTCCATCAAAAAGTTTATAACATGAAGATGTCTGGTTGCCATGGCAACCAAAGTAAAAAATAGAGAAATCTTTAAAAAAATAAAATTCTTGTAAAATAAATCACATTGCCCAAAGCTTAGATACTTTATTTATATATCACAGACCCCCTTTTAACCATAATTAAAGTGATTTTAATTCAGTGTGTTGCCTCTCCCCCTCTCCAATAAAGTTTAAGGTCAAACATGAGTAAAAAAAACAACACAAAATGGCCACCAAAAAGCTCATTTTCGTTATTCTATGCAGTATTTCTGGGATCAAATACACAATACATTTTCCTCTCCTAAACCACATGGCTGATTACAACCAAAAAGCTCTGTACAATACTTTGTTTTGGGTCAATCTCTTTAAAAATGATTTCATGAAGACTTTTTGTTGCCATGGTAACCAAAGTTAAAATCAGGTTGGTTTAATTTTGTCTAAAATTTGCTAACTTTGGGCTAATTGGACATCACAGAGAGAGAGAGAGAGAAGCGGATATAGAGGTACCCGGGCGATACCCAACTTTTGTATGCCCAGTACATGTATAAATCACTTATACATTGTATATAGGATTATAGGTACAAAATAACCATAGCGAAATTGGCGGATAAGGAGCATTTTTGCATTTAAAGTAAGTTGAGTACAATTACGATTTACAATGCATCATGCTCTACTTAAATTACTATCTTATATGTTACAGTGGGAAACTGGTTTTTTTCCTGTTTAAAAGGAAGTAAATGCTTTCGCAGTTCAATAAATGTTGGAAATAACTCCTTTTGGAACCTTTTGACTTTGTATTAAAATCTTAGTGGCAAATATTTTGGAGATTGATAAAACTGGTGTCTAATCTGGTCTGAATTTGTTTACTATGGACATCATTGTTTTGGCACAAACATGGTTTTAAAGAATACAGTTGTAACTACTGTAGTTACTATTGGTTAGTTACAACTGATATACTGCATTCAAAATATCATATAGTTCCTATTCATAGTGGTAGTTGTCGTTATCCTTGGATTTGTATTGTGATGTGGACACTGGACAGTATACGGGATATTCCGCACAAGTTTACACTGTTAAATCATATTGTTAGTATAGTAATTACAGGAAGTCAGTTTCAAACACAACTTGGGTATTGGTGTAAATATCATTAAGATGGAAAGCCATTGATATTCACTCTACTCTAATGTCTGGAAATGTGAATGCTTCACATGTAATGATAGTGCATCACTTGTTGTGACCGACTATAATGAATGGGACTCGAGAAACAGTCGAGATTGACACTGTCTTGATAAACGAGTAAAAGTGTTCCATATTATACTTTTTATCAGATAAATCTTAAGCATTTGTTTATTGAAAATTTCTATTTACAAAGCTTTGCATCATTCCATGATTCTCTGCAAAAACATTTTATGCAGTCTATTTGCTTTGGCTAGGGAATAAGGATGTTAAAGCGTGTACGACTGGAATGGTTTCCATGACAGTTATGTCATACAATATAGTGTGAGCAGGAATAGTATACTCATTTCTGTGACCCCAACTCTCTCGGCCAGAGTTTGGTGTAATACATTGAATGGCAGTGAGACAGTAGAAGAATCAAAACATTAGTGTATCTGACCAAAACAACTATTTTGTCAACATCGCTTGTAAGAAAAGAGTAAAATAATATCCTCCTCTTGTCAAGCTTGGGTATTTACGTGTCTACATCAGGCTTGTTTGATTCGGCTTCTGACTGTTTGCTCATCAGGGAACCCACCAGCCACAACTATGATTTGGTCATGTTTATCAAGCTCTGTAGCCTGTTCACAGAGAGAGCTCCTGACAAGTCAGTCTTGTTACTTGGAATTGCCCAAATCAACAGACAGGGGTACTTTATATCAGCAAATAACACACCAACTGGGGCTGATACCCTTGGCACTTCTCTTACATGCTTTAGATTTGATTGACATCCTATAATACCTGCCATGTTTATTAAAACACCAATAAGATCTTCAAATGTAGAACCTTTCTGTGTCTTCATAATGGCAATCAGAAAGGTATGCCCGTCAATAATAATGAAGACAGTAGTTCAGCTGCTGCCTACATTTGTGAACACATTGTTTCTGCTGTTACAATCTGATATAGAATGGCTGAATGTCCTAGCAAGCGCTATCAGCAAAGACAATTGCTTGTGGTTCATCTAAGTCCACTGTATGATAGACCGGTCAGCATTTGATACGGTATGTTTGCTGTCTCTAGAACATAAGCCTTTCTATATCAAATAGAGATGAAAACATCAGTGGTTTGTTCTTCTACAACGGTATTGGAATCTGACATTCCGGTCCTTACATGACAATAGGCTTTCCTCAACAAATGCATTGCATTACCGTTGTCCTTTGCATTTAGGAATTCATTGTCATTTGATGTCTAAGTCCTTTGTTACAATGATTGGCTAATCTGCATACTCTTCAATGGCAAGCATATGGAATCATATACGACATAAGTTTTGACACCAATTCGTCTCCGATAGCTTGTGACTGTTTTCTGAAGAATCAACAAGTATTGGATGAGTAAATTGGGTTTATCATCTCACCAACAGTTTTTCAGCTATAAAGAGATAATGTCTTCTTGAGACAGATACATGTATAGTGCAGCAAAACCATGATATCAGTCCATAGATACATGTCATGATACCGTAATCCGTCACATTATAAACTTATATCGGGCAGACAAGTAGTGCTAGTTCAACATTTCACCTACATCGAGAGAATATTGGATATGATTTCAGAAACTTAACTGCAGCTGGAAAAACAACTCTCTTTTGATCATACAAGTGGTATGCAGTGGTCCCTTGAAGTCTTGTGAATAGGTTTTAAGAGCCGCTTGGGGCTCATTATCATGACATTACATATTGATTTGTTTGTCAAAATTCAAGCGGCACACTTCTCTTGTAATTTTCTATGTGGATCTAATATCATTAGATAAAACTCACTTTCTTAAGGCAGTTGTGGTCTTTGTGATACAAATAACTCCTTCTCACCAGTCTTCTTTCTGTTCAGCAAACCATGGCTTTTGTCTAGATCAACTTGATTAAATCAACACCTTTATCTAATTGCTACAAGTTTCCATTTCAGAAATTCATGAAACACATCTCTAGGAAGCTGGTGCATTTTATTATCCATCAAGCATTATTTGTGTGATCAAAATGCTTTAACGAGAGGACCCTACTGACTCTATATAGTTCAGCTGTGTCATTAGAATTTGACATAAGAGCCGCTGGGAGGGTACGGTTTTGATAACAGGCTATGATCTTATTGTCTACAACGTTATTCTTTACAAAACAAATATAGTATGTGTCACCTTATGTTTTTGACAATGTATTAAAAACAAATTCATTAACTAGTAATGTTTGACCTTATGGCAAAATGTTTACAAACTTTGAAGAATTCTACAGTGCTCCCTCTCTACAACAACATCCATCGGGAGTCAAAAAGTGTGTTTGTTGTTTAGAGGGGGTATATTGAAATAAATTAATGTTGTTTATGCAACTGTGACAAGCATTGTTGTAAAGAGGGTATAATTGTAATGAGAGTAGTTGTAGAGAGCACTCTACTTGGTGATGATTTACATTAGATATCAAAGCTTTGGGTCTAGTCAGGTTTTTGACACGAGGTTCTTACATGGACAAAAGTAACTTACAAGAACGATAGGGCAATGTTAATTTTTTATCACGGAGATATGCTTTTTAATAGATTGATAGATGTCTTCTAGGCCGTACTATACACAAAATGTCTAAGCTCTGCGTTGTACATGTTTTTATAAACACTGAACGGTTTGTGATGGCAGGGGCCTAGCGATGATTTAAACAAACAAGATAAAGGTCTACTGTGTTATGCTAATATACAAACTTGAGCATTGTGGTTTTTGACAATATTTCTTTTCCTATAGAGGATAAGTCTATGCACAACTGTTGACCCTAGCTAGTTCGGGCCAATTTATTAATTTTGTAACATATTGAAATATCGTTTTGAGTGTATTGTTACACCCCTAAAATTTAGATCCAGGTATAAACTTGATAGAGGTCAACTAGGTTAAAGTAAGTATCCATCAATTTTCTAAGCTTTGGGACTTGTGTGTACGTGTGGAGATGGGGGGGGGGTACAAGTTTGTAATTCTTGTTTTTTAGGTTTCTCTTTTTCATTACCTTAGTTGCCACGGCAACAAATGTTTTTAAGGAGATACACCCCATGAACATTCTTGTAATGTTTTGCTTTAATAAACCATGAGGTTAAGGAAAAGCATATGTATTAGGAGTATTAATTTTAATCCAAGTATAACTGGATATAATAACGAAAAACCTGATTTTTCACTTTTGTTCCCATGACAACAGAAAGTCTGCATGAAATCATTTTTTAAAGAGATTGAACCAAGACATAGTCGTGTACAGTTGGTTCTTATCAGCCATGTGGTTGAGAAGAAAGTGTATTAGGTGTATTTGATCCCAGAAAGACTGCATAGAATTACAAAAATTTAGAGTTTTGGTGGCTATTTTGTGTTGTTGATTTGTTTACCAATGTTTGGCCTTAAACTTCATTGGAGAGGGGGGCAGACAGCAAACTGGATTCACATCACTTTAATTATGGTTAACATGTGGTTTGCCAGTTATCAATAAAGTATCTAAGCTTTGGGCCATGTGATTTATTTTACAAGAATTTTGATTTTTTAAGAATTCTCTTTATTTTACTTTGGTTGCCATGGCAACCAGACATCTTCATGTTATCAATTTTTTTATGGAGAATCAACCCAGGAACATTCCTGTGAAGATTTGTTGTGATAAACCATATAGATTAGGAGAGGCAGATGTTTTAGGTATATTTAATCCCAAAAAGATTGGATTTAATAGCGAAAAATAGCGTTTTGGTGGCCATTTTGTTTTTTACCATTTTTGGGCTTCCAAGGCACCGGAGAGGGTGACAGGCACCCTAAATAGATTCAGCACACTTTAATTATGATAAAAAAGTGGCCTGTCAACTTTTCCGCAAAAATGCCTCCAGAAGTTTGATTTCCCCAAAATCCGACTAGTCTATTTGTAGCAAGTGATAATAAAAAATATAAAGTAAAATTTAAAATTTTGACTTAAGCAAATAATTTGCGTAAGTTGTTTATGGAAAATGGAGATAATGATTTATGTCCAGGAACTGACCTAGATATGCAACAGACCGGAACCATTTGAACAAAATATGTAAAGGATATTTAAAAGTGTCAGCATACCGAATATAAAAGCTCTGGCCATATTAGTGTCAGAGAAGAAGACGTTTGAAATTTTCTCTATATAACTCTATGTAAAACTGTGACCCCCGGGGCGAGGCTAATTTAGACCCTAGGGGCATAATTTGATCAAACTTGATAGAGGACCTGTAGGCAATGCTATGTGCTAAATATCTAAGCTCTGGCCCTTGTAGTTTCAGACAAGAAGATTTTTTAAGTTTTCATTGAAAAAAATCTATTTCTAGCTCCTGTGACCTAGTTATGCAACCGACCAAAACCATTTGAACAATTTTGGTAAAGGACATCTAGAAGTGTCATCATGCCAAATATCAAAGCTCTGGCCTATTAGTTTCAGAGAAAAAGACATTTGAAAATTTCACTACATAACTAGAATATGTAAAACTGTGACCCCCGGGGCGGGGCCAATTTTGACCCCAGGAACATAATTTGAACAAACTTAATAGAGGACCTGTAGATTTTGCAGATTTTGACGAGAAGATTTTTTAAGATTTCGTTATTTTTTCACTTTGGTTGCCATGTCAACCAGAGTTCTACATTGTTTTTAATTCTTTGAACAAATTTGAAAGAGCTTGACCCAAGGAACATTTCTGTAAAGTTTGGTTGAATTCTGCCAAGCGGTATAGGAGGAGATGTCATTTGAAGCAATTGTTAACGACGACGGACGACGCACAACGACGGACACAGGGCCATCCCAATAGCTCACCTTGAGCCTTTGGCTCAGGTGAGCTAAAAACGAGCCCGGGCCCAAATTTAATTGATACAATTGTAAAACATCAAAATGTGCGACTTAATGGTTAACAAGAGTTGTCAGAGAGACAACAAAGCTCGCCATTGGCACATTTAGAAACTTAAAAGCACACTCAAGGTCACCGAGGTCAAGCTTTTTGCCTGCATAGAAAGGTCTTGTCAATATACACATGAAAATTAAATATGAAGTTACACCTCAAGGGACATAGGAAATATAAGCGTTTTTCGAAACCTAAACACAGATTTCTAATCCTTAAACTCTGGATCTAAGTTCAAGGTCAAGGCCACAAGGGTCCAAATTTTTCTGTGCATGGAAAGGTCTTGTCCATATACACACACATACCAACTATGAAAGCAATACCTCAAGGGACATAGAAGTTATAGACATTTTTCAATACCTAAACACAGATTTCGAAACCTAAACGCGAGCCCTAAGTTCAAGGTCAAGGTCACAGGGGTCCAAATTTTTCTGTGCATGGAAAGGTCTTGTCCATATACACACACATACCAACTATGAAAGTAATACCTCAAGAGACAGAGAAGTTATAAGCATTTTTCAAAACCTAAACACAGATTTTCGAAACCTAAATGCGGACCCTAAGATCAAGGTCACAGGGGTCCAAATTTTTCTGTGCATGGAAAGGTCTTGTCCATACACACACACGCATACCAACAATGAATGTAATACCTCAAGAGACATTGAAGTAATAGGCATTTTTCGAAACCTAAACCCAGATTTCGAAACCTAAACGCGGGGCCTAAGTTCAAGGTCAACGTCACAGGGGTCCAACATTTTCTGTGCATGGAAAGGTCTTGTCCATATACACACACATACCAATTATGAATGCAATACCTCAAGAGACATAGAAGTTATAGGCATTTTTTCGAAACCTAAACACAGATTTCGAAATTTAAACGTGGGCCCTAAGTTCAAGGTCAAAGGGGTCCAAATTTGTCTGTGCATGGAAAGGTCTTGTCCATATACACACACATACCAACTATGAATGCAATACCTCAAGAGACATAGAAGTTATAGGCATTTTTTCGAAACCTAAACACAGATTTCGAAACCTAAACGTGGGCCCTAAGGTCAAGGTCAAGGTCACAAGGGTCCAAATTTTTCTGTGCATGGAAAGGTCTTGTCCAAATACACACACATACCAACTATGAATGCAATACCTCAAGAGACATAGAAGTTATAGGCATTTTTCGAAACCTAAACACAGATTTCGAAACCTAAACGCGGACCCTAAGTTCAAGGTCAATGCCACAGGGGTCCAAATTTTTCTGTGCGTGGAAAGGTCTTGTCCATATACACACACATACCAACTATGAAAGCAATACCTCAAGGGACATAGAAGACATTTTCTTAAAATTGTTTACGCCGTTCACGACAACGACGACGTCGACTACACCGGGGGTATTGCAATAGCTCGTCATGTACTTCGTACAGGCGAGCTAAAAACTAGACCTTTCACAAATGGTTAAAAAGAACGTTTTCCCCTAGAAAGAGTGCAGACTCCTGTCAAACAGATACAATAAGAAAACAGTGTAGACTCTTTCCGCCCCTAAACAGACCTGGGGCCCGTTTTACTAAACAACTTACGCAAATTATTTGCGTAAGTCAAAATTTTAAATTTTAATTTGTATTTTTTATTATCACTTGCTACAAACAGCAAACAGCCAGATCAGAGGACGCCTTTTTGCTGTTTGCAAACGTTTATGATTGAAAAATAAGAGTTAAAACGATTTTGACTTACGCAAACATTTTGCATAAGTTGTTTAGTAAAGCAGGCCCCAGACTACCAACCTTTGTCTACGTGGACTTCAAGTATTTTGTGATCGTCCACCACCTTTTTGCCAACACACGTCTTGCATCTTAATTTCGGGTTAATTCTCTCCCCTTTTCCGCTACATTCATGGCACACTGACTGGATTTGTTGAACCATGCCGGGTGCCAGCTGTTGAATCCTCACTTGCATACCGGTTCCCTTACAGTTTGGACAACTTTCAACGGCACCCTCTTTGCCACCTCGACCTAGAACGTACAGATTGGAATCAAACCATAGCATTAATATCAAAGCTCAAGTTAAGGGGAGTACAGTGCTCCCTCTCTACAATGACACCCAATTGCAGACAAAGATTGTCTACCTTAATCGGAGGGAGTTGTTATAGGGAGAGAAATTGACTTACATTTGCAAACAGCTTGAATCCAGATCAGACGCCGCGTAACGCGGCGTCTGATCTGGATTCAAGCTGTTTGTCATTCGTCATTATGTTCATTTTCTGTTAAAATGTCAATTATGCGACTTGAGAAAAACAGCAGAAGACAATTTTAAGCAGAAGTTATTTGAAGGAATGGATAAAAGTGTCATACATGCCACTTATGTGAAAGAAGGGGTAAAGCATTATAAACACATTCTATGGCACTTTTCTGGCCGAATGAAATAAGATGAGGCATGGCAGAAAAGGCTTAACACTTCTGCATACAGTCGAACTTCAATATCTCGAACGCGCTTAACTCAAACTATCCGATAGTTCCGACAAATGAACTGCATTGTTTCATACTCGGTTAGGTCGAACATACCCATATTTCAAAGTTAAAATGTGACTAAGCCACGTATTAACTTTGAAATACGGGTATGTTCGATTTAACAGAGTACGAGATATCGAAGTTCGACTGTACCTACCGTCACATTTACTGCATATGACTTTTTTCTTCACTGATAACTTTCTTGTGGTCCCGTTGTACAAATCTTCCAGCGATACTTTCATCTGGTGTATAACATCTTTGCCTTTCTTTGGTCCCCGCTGTCTACGCCCACCACCACCACCGAAAAACATTTCAAAAATATCCATGGGCGAGTGGAAATCAAAGCCACCTCCAGATCCGCCCCCATTGATCGGTTCTTCTCCGCCTCGGTCGTAAGTATCTCGCTTCGTTGGATCAGAGAGCACTTCATATGCCATACTGATGTTCTTGAACTAAACAAAACAGGAATCAAGGTCAGGGCAGTAAACTGAACAAATCCAGCATTTTCTCACTCATTTCAGCACCAAATCCTATGGTGTTACTACTCATTAGAATCGTCTCAGAGAGACAATTCTATTGAATAGTGACATCATAGGGTTTAAAGCAGAAATACAGATTTTAATAGCTTGAAATTCTCCCCTTACCTGGAGCCCTGAAGGTTAGTGGAAATTAACCCATTACTCTATTACACTATAAATGACAGGGCTCCAGATAAAAGTAGTATTTAAAAAACTAACATCTTTATTTCTACACTAAAACCTACAGTGTCACAACTCTTTAGAATCATCTCAAAGAGTCGATTCTAATGAGTAGTAACACCAAAGGATATGGTGCTGAAATGAGTAAGAAAATGTTGAGATTTTTGTCAATGTAAATTAACCCATTACACCATAAATGGCAAAGCTCCAGATAAGGTTAGTATTTCAACAAGAGGGCCTCCAGACCCTGATATCGCTCACCTGCATAATACAACCTGATAGCTTTACCTTTAGTTTCATTCATAATTATAACAAGTTTAATCAAAATCAATTCAAATTTGACACATTCTAGACTTCTAGTTCAGTCAAGCATATCAAGGGTAGATAACTCTTAACACAGTCACTTGATTTCGACAATAATTGCACTTCTTCAAGCACATATACATTGTGGGAAAGTACAATCAAATAACATTAACAAGAACTGTCCGTAGGACAGCAAGCTCGACTATTTGCTCCCTTGTACTAAAAGCAGTTATGGAATAAAAACTGTAGTTGTAGTAATGTATGCTTTAAGTGAAGGGCATTTTCTAGGTTGATCAAAAATCTCAATGTGGATGTCTAAGTTCCAAAGGGGAGATAATTCATACAAAATACCATCTAGAATTATGCACATCTAGTGTAAGACAAGTGAAGCGATTATTGAATAAAAATATTAGTTGTTGTGATATATGCCTTAAGTGAAGGGCATTTTCTAGGTTGATCAAAAATCTTAATGTGGATGTCTAAGTTCAAAAGGGGAGATAGTTCATACAGAATACCATCTAGAATTATGAACATCTAGTGTAAGACAAGTAATATGTTTGAGGTGAAGCGATTATTATAATAAAAATATTAGTTGTAGTGATATATGTCTTAAGTGAAGGGCATTTCCTAGGTTGATCAAAAATCTGAATGTGGATGTCAAAGTTCAAAAGAGTAGATAATTCATACAGAATACCATCTAGAATTATGCGCATCTAGTGTAGAAAAAGTAAAATGTTTGAGGTGAAGCGATTATTGAATAAAAATATTAAATAGTTGTAGTGATATATGCCTTAACATTTTCTAGGTTGATCAAAAATCTTAACGTAGATGTCTAAGTCAAAAAGGGGAGATAATTCACCCAAAATACCATATAGAATTATCTGCCTCTAGTCTGGGGCAAGTAAGATGTTTGAGGTAAAGCTATTATTGAATAAAAAATTAGTTGCAGTGATATATGCTTTAAGAGGATGGCATTTTCTAGGTTGATCAAATCTTAACGCGGATGTCTAAGCCCAAAAGGGGAGATAATTAATACAAAATAAATTCTAGAATTATCCGCCTGTAGTCTTGGGCAAGTAATATGTTTGAGGTAAAGTGATTATTGAATAAAAACATGAATTGCAGTGATATATGCTTTAAGAGGATGGCATTTTCTAGGTTGATCAACAAGGGCCACTATGGCCCTAAATCGCTCACCTGGTAACCATGTACACCGTGTGACCTAGTTTTTGACCGGGAATGACCCTCATTCTAACTTGACCTCGATTTCAATGAGACAAACATTTTGTTCAAGTTTCATGAAGATTCAATGAATTTTGTAGTCTCTAGAGTGTTAACGAGGTTTTTGGATTATTTGACCTAGTGACCTAGTTTTTGACAAGACATAAGCCACATTTGAACTTGACCTATATTTTATCGAGGCAAACCTTTTCATCAAGTTTTATGAAGATCAAATGAAATTTGTAGTCTCTAGAGTGTTAATAAGGTTTTTTGATGATTCCACCTAGTGACCTAGGTTTTGACCTGATATAACCCACATTTTAACTTGACCTAGATAACATTGAGGCAAACATTTTGATGAAGTTTCATGAAGATCTAATGAAATTTGTAGTCTCTAGAGTGTTAACAAAGTTTTTCAAAGATTTGACCTAGTGACCTAGTTTTTGACCAAACATGACCCACATTCAAACTTGGCCTAGATTTTATTAAAGCAATTATATTGATGAAGTTTCATGAAGATCCAATGAAATTTGTAGCCTCTAGAGTGTTAACAAGGTTTTTCGATAATTTGACGTAGTTACCTTGTTTTTAACCGGATATGACCCACATTTAAACTTGACCTAGATTTCATTAAGGCAAACATTATGACCAAGTTTCATCAAGATCCAATGAAATGTGTAGTCTCTAGAGTGTTAACAAGGTTTTTCAAAGATTTGACATAGTGACCTAGTTTTTGACCGGACATGACTCACTTTCGAACTTTTCCTTGATTTCATTGAGGCAATCATATTGATGAAGTTTCATGAAGATCCAATGAAATTTGTAGCCTCTAGAGTGTTAACAAGGTTTTTCGATAATTTGACCTAGTGACCTAGTTTTTGACCGGACATGACCCACATTCAAACTTGACCTAAATTTCATTTAGGCAAACATCATGACCAATGAGATTAGATCCAATGAGATTTGAACCTGCTGGAGTGTTAACGAACAATTGTGAACGGACGGACGGACGTTCTAACGAATGGTACATTGTGGGACTTTTTCCTTTGATCTTTTCTTCATTTTTTTTGTGGGACTAGTCCCACAAGCAAAACATATTTTTGGTTATAATTTGGAATCAAATGATCTGGAGGCTAACCCTACCCCTAACCCTATTTCCTACAACTGGCCAGGTTAATGTCAAAAGAAATGGCCAGGTTAATGTCACAAGAGATGGCCAGGTAAATGATTTTACATTGTGGGACTTCTCCCAAAAAAGTTACACAATGTATCATTCGTGAGCACGGACAGACAGACAGACAGACAGACGACGGACGACGGACATCCAGCGATCCTAAAAGCTCACCTTGGCACTACGTGCCAGGTGAGCTAAAAATCTTAACGTGGATGTCTTAGTCCAAAAGGGGAGATAATTCACCCAAAATACCATCTAGAATTGTCCTCCTTGATGATTGAGGGCAGGTTAGATGTGTATGGTAAAATTAAAATACAACATAAATTGTGTGATTTATGCTTTAAGAGGATGTCATTTTCTAGGTTGATAAAAACCTTAACATGCAATGCTGACGAATAGTTGAGCTAAAAACTGTGCTTATATACAATATGAGCAAGTTTGAGAATGACTGGATAAAAATTGTGGCATCTAGAATGTTAACATACGGCATTTTTAACACATCAAGGGCAGACAACTCATGACCTTAGAATGAAACTTGAATTCAGAAACCTGAATGCAGAAGCTAAGGTCAAGGGTCAAAATGTCCACCTGGACAGAAAGGTTGGTATGCTTGGTTCAGATAATTATGGAAGCTGTACGTCAATGTACATAGAAGTTATGAACCCTTGTGCGAACGGCAACGTCAACAACTGAGACATTCATCCGGCAAGTTTAACCCATTACCCCATAAATACACCTTTTTACGCATTTGATTTATTCCTCAACTGAAGAAAATAGTTCCAAATAATACCTTCATAAATATATACCAAAACAATATTTTCTATATCCTAGCAGATGTTAGCTTAAAGCAGGCTGAAAGTAAAGCAGAATGTGCATTAAGACACATTCTGATTTACTTTCAATCTGCTTTAAGTGGTCACCTTTTTTCAAAATTAGAAACAGGCTATGGGGTAATGGGTTAATTAATTTCTCAACTGACGAAATGAGCTCCTAATTAAATAGTCATAAACATAGACCAACTAATGTTTCTCTATATTCTAGCAGATGGTAGCTTAAAGTAGGCTGAAAGTAAAGCAGAATGAGCCTTAAGGCACATTCTGATTTCCTTTCAACCTGCTTCAAGTGTTCACCTGTCTGTAACCCATTACCCCATAGCCAGTTTCTTGCTTTGAAGACCACTGACCACTTAAAGCAGGTTGAAAGCAAAGCAGAATGCACCTTGAGGCGCATTCTGCTTTACTTTCAGCCTGCTTTGAGCTACCATTCACTAGGCTAATGAAAATAGTTGTACGGTTCATATTCCTGAAGGTATAAGCTGGAACTATTTTCTTCAATGAAGAAATAAATTAAAGACGTAAAAAGGTGTATTTATGCGGTAGTGGGTTTAAACTAGAAACAGGGTAAAGGGTTTCAACAATTATGCTAACACACCTCGCGCACCCTTATAATCAAAGAAGGAACATATCTGTGTTTAAATTCTCAATAAAACAAGCATAACGTAAAAGGTAACATGGCTTCGAAAATACGTACAAAACGAAATGTAGCGTCGTCACGTGGGTGCAAATTGTTGTTAAACCAAAGTGTTAGAATTGAAATAATAAATTAATACCAATGTTTTATCGTGCCATAAAACATGGGGTAATCGTTGAGATGATGGTAATTAAATCATTCGACCTTCGACCTCGTAATTTAATTACTACGCATTTAAACTCCTACCCATGTTTTATTGCACGATAAAACACTGGAATGAATTTATTATTTTTTAAAGAACCAACCTTATCTGGGTCATCAGGATTATTCTCTTTCTGTACGCTTTCTTGATTTCATCTGGAGTAGCCAAATATTTAACTCCTAAAAGGTCGTAGTAGGCCGTCTCCTTGACCATTTCCGATTTCTTTGTAGTTCGTTAAAATTTGAATATATTACCGTTTTGTCCCAGACCAGGGCTACAGATAAGAGGGAGTTACTTCAACAAATCAAACGTTTTCTCACTCATTTCAGCACCAAATCCTATCGAAGAGACGATTCTAATGAGTAGTGACACCAAAGGGTTTAATTCAGAAATAAAGAGTTTAGTTCTTGAGAAAGACTACCCTTGTCTAGTGCTCTGTTCCCAGATTTCCTAAAACTATTGTTTTTAAATAGTGCAATCCCTGGGACAAAGTGTACTCTTCAGAGGGACACTTTTTGTTAACTCTTTGAACCCTAGTCACACATATATGCATCATTTGCAAACAGTATACCTGTTAGGAGTACATTTGTTCTATGCAAACAGTGTTGACCATGATCAGAGGCTACACTATTTGTCAGTTTGACACATACTGTAAAAATCAGACCCTAGAAAGTCAAAAATGGACAAGACTGAACTGAAAACTAGAACTGTCCATTTGAGGTTTTAGGGAGGAAATGGTTAATGAACATTTTCAGTTGAATTCCTGTAACACTTGACAAGAAGTGAACTCCAGTTCAGAAAATACCGACGTTATCAATAATCACCACGTTATACTCATCCCATTCCCCCATGGAAGTGCCTTTTAGCGCATTTGATTTATTCCTCAACTGAAGAAAATAGTTCCGATTAACATAGTTATGAACACATACCAGAAGATATTTTTTTATATCCTTGTAGATGGTAGCTTAAAGCAGGCTGACAGTAAAGGCTTTCTGCCTGCTTTAAGTTACCTGTTTCTAGCTTTTTCTGCTTAACTTTCAACCTGCTTTAAGCTATTTTCTGCCAAAAGTAAGGTGCACTCTGTTTTACTTTCAACCTGCTTTAAGTGGTCATTTATCTTCAAAGCTAGAACTAGGCTATGTGGTAAAGGTTCAAACAAGAGGGCCCTGTTAGTGTTATTGCTCACCTGTTGTAATGAAGATTTTTAGCTTTAACTTTGAGTTTCAACCATATAAATCTAAATCCATTCAAATTTGTAGATTATAGAGTGTAAACAATATTGGAATACGACCTATTCTTGTATGGTAGAGTACATCAAGGACAGGTAACTAGAGCGTAAATACTGTTAGATATGGTATTTTCAGCAATTCAAAGGTACATAACTCTTGACCTAATGGTCTGATTTCAACCATAATCGAACTCATCTGAACTCTTATAATTATATACAATTTGAGCAAGTTCGAGAAAGATTGGATAACAAGTGTGGCTTCTAGAGTGTAAACACAACAATTGTTGGCACTGGACGCCGGACATTCAAGGATTGCAGAAAAAGCTCACCATGAGCTAGCTCAGGTGAGCTAAAAATACACATACTAAAAAATAATCAAGGTGAAAACTTGTTAGCGGAAAAGGCAAACCATCACGGCTTAAAGTCTCTCTGGCAGATCATAAACAAACAGTAAGAGTTTGAATCGTAGATAAACTAATTTCCTTCTCTTGAGAAAAATCACAAAGTGTTTCAGTTTCACAGTTTATATTCAGTTCTATCATGCATACAGAATACGAGGAACTCTCGTAACGAAGTATAACAGAAAAAATCCATATTAACAGGGCTCCAGATAAGAGGGAGTAAACTGAACAAATCCAACATTTTCTCACTTATTTTAGCACCAAAATCCTATGGTGTTACTACTGATTAGATTCGTCTCAATGACATGATTCTAATGAGTAGTGACACCATAGGGTTTAATTTAAACCCTATGGTGTCACTACTCATTAGAATCATCTCATTGAGAACTTTAATGCAAAATTACAAATTTTCGTTTTTGAAATACTCCCCTTATCTGGAGCTCTGATATTGGATATTATGAGAATCCCCGGGCAGGAATCAAATCCAGTGCGCTTACGTGACTGTCTATCTAGTACCATACCCCGTGAGCTAAAGAGTCTTAACTCCAGCGCAGGAGCTAAGTATTGCATATGTCATTCGCCACGGCTTTGCTATTTATAGTACACACAGAGAAGTCAGTGTGTTGGATGTAACACACCCCCTTTTAACAAAGTCACCATTTATGATGACGATCAAAGCCACATTGCCACTTAAGCCAATTCTGCATATTAAGAGCCATTTTGACATCGTATTGTCCATCCCTGCCGAGTCCCAAACTCTCGTAACGAAGCCAGATGTGTAGATAATGCGTGTAGCTGCATACTTACCCAATTGTTCAATGTTAGTGAAACACGCAATTATTTACTTACCCAATTGTTCAATGTTAGTGAAACACGCAATTATTTACTTACCCAATTGTTCAATGTTAGTGAAACACGCAATTATTTACTTACCCAATTGTTCAATGTTAGTGAAACACGCAGTTATTTACTTACCCAATTGTTCAATGTTAGTGAAACACGCAATTATTTACTTACCCAATTGTTCAATGTTAGTGAAACACGCAATTATTTACTTACCCAATTGTTCAATGTTAGTGAAACACGCAATTATTTACTTACCCAATTGTTCAATGTTAGTGAAACACGCACTTATTTACTTACCCAATTGTTCAATGTTAGTGAAACACGCAATTATTTCAAAACTAACGGATGACAGTACGCAACAAAAACAAAAGAAAACCCAATTATTTAAAAGTAAGTGAGTAACAAACAAACATATTCAAAACTCAATTGCTTTTTATTTTCATCCGGTATCAACTGAACTTTCACTTTATTTGAGAGTATTTTAACAAAACGTGCATACGGATATGTGTTCGATAAATACCGAACATTTTCGGAACTGAATTCGTGACGTAAGAGCAACTGTTACAGATCGCATCATCTCGATTCTAAATTTAACGGAAATCATAGAGGAAGTCCAAATATGTTGCCATGAAAACAATTTATAAAGCACTGACCATGTCCCTGGCTACATCGAAACGGCAAACTGTATAGATGACTCGCTTGATGACATTATTTAAAAATACAGCGCTCCCTCTCTACAACGACAACCAATGCGAGACAAAATTGAAATAGCATGTGCGTTGTTCGGAGGGACATTGGCTTACAATTGCATACAGCTTGAATCCAGATCATACGCCGCGTAACGCGACGTCTGATCTGGATTCAAGCTGTTTCTCCCTCATCATAACATTTTTTTCTGTCAAAATGTCCATTGTGTAATTTTGAGAAAAAAGCAAATGACAGACAATGCAGCCATGAATAGGTTGGACATAATTGTCTTGTTTGGGAGAAGAGCCGAAAGGGTTGTTGTAAGGAGGCCATCGTTGTTGAGAGGGTCGTTGTAGGGAGGGAACACTGAACTATTTACTGTGATACAATAACAATAGTTATAATAATAACATCGACTTTACTGCCAGAGCTTCAGATAAGAAGTAATCTGAACAAATCCAACATTTTCTCACTTATTTTAGCACCAAATCCTATGGTGTTACAGCTCATAAGAATTGTCTCGAAGAAACTATTCTAGTGAGTAGAAACACACTATGGTTTAATGCAGAAATAAAGATTTTACTGTTCGAAATAATCTCTTTATCTGGAGCTCTGCAGACCATATTTGCCTTTTTTTCAAATGGGTTAGCCATTATGACGATTTAAGTTTCGATAACGTTACGCAGTGTACCAACCATATGATGCGTTCGAGCATTACATTAAGTTAAGTGCGGTTAATATTCAAATGCTACAATGCGACGTTATCGGTACCATTATCATATAGATCAAAGCGTTAACATTATCAAAATTAACGTTGAATGTTTCCAGAAAGGCATGTTTAGATGATTAGTTTCTACTAGATCTATGTATGGGATGAGCAGGGCTCCAGATAAGGGGAGTATTTCAAAAGCTAAAATCTTTATTTCTGCATTACTTAATTTAAATCCTATCGTGTCACTACTCATTAGAATCGTCTAGTAAGTAGGGTCGAGGTGGGTACGTTCGGACACCTTGGTCTTTATTACAGTGTAGCTCTATCAGCGTAGCTACTGAATTTTTTTTGTATCTGTTCATTAATATAATTAAGTTTTAAAAACGTCTTTCTATATTGATTTAACACAAACTTCCTCATAGAAAATAGTTTTGAAGCCATTTCACATTGTTACTGCATGCCTGGTACAATCGGACACTTGTCGGGTACGATCGGACACGGGTATAAATATAATTAGGTACGGAGAAATTTGTTCATCTTCTTTACGACTGCGGTAGAATGCGGCTGGTAGAACGCGAAGCCAGGCGACCACTTTAAAAGCCATCTGCTGCTGCAAGATGAGTGAAAGATTTTAAAAAGCAACATGAAACTGAAGTAGAAAACTTATGACTAAAGGAGCTGTCTTAACACACCAAAATAATCAACCTGTTAGTGGTTGTATTAACTTTCTACACACTACATGTATATAGACTCATTGTCGTCTGCAAAAATGTGTCGTCTGCAACAATTATGAGTTGCACATGACGAATTTTCTTTCAGAAAATAGCATCAGAGTGTCTAACAGTTTGGATCCATATGAGACGCTGCGAGACGTGGCAGATTATCAGGATCCAAACTTTTGAGAATGGTAAGATTCACAAATTCGCCCGTATCATGCAGAAGGTTAAATTTTTGTTTCTTTGGTCTAGGAAAATCTAGACTTTAACACAGCAATCGATACGAATTATATGTGTTATGATCCTTGACATATCTAGCGAATTGAATGTGAAAGTGTTGCAAATATGCACATTTATTGTTTTTATCTGTTTGTTTAGTTGTTATGTTGGGTCTCTGATATTTAGGGCATTTAAAAAGATGCTAATTGGGTATAAGAGAAAACACAGCATATGACATACATGTATTTTATTAATGGTGTCGTCACATCCTGTTACACTTGTAACATTAAAAAAAAAGTACCTGGCACTGGCAGTAATTTTTGCTAACAGCTCAGGGGCCCTTTTTACTAAACTACTCACGCAATTTTTTGCGTAAGTCAAACCTTTTTACTCTTATTTTTCAATTATCATTATTTACAAACAGCAAATTTTGCCAGATCAGAGGACGCGTTTTCAAAGCGTCCCCAGATCTGTCTATTTGCTGTTTGTTACAAGTGTTCATAAAAATGCAAATTAAATTTTAAAATATTGAGTTAAGTTACGCAAATAATTTGCGTAAGTAGTTTAGTAAAACGGGCCCTTGATCTATATCGGACACCGAGCAACTAATCAGGATCCACGCTTTTTGAAACTGACCTAAGTAACATTCCTGTAAAAGAGCAGGACAAATATAACAACCTGTAAACAGAATATACACTCAGTACAAAAAGAAACGCACACTTTTATACAATATTATCTGTATGTAGAAGGAACGTATTTGTGAAATAATCTTTTCATTACAGTCAGTAGTTCCGTCTTGGGCTATCAATGTTGAAAATGAGAGGTTTATCATTGAATTGGTATCATCACAACCTGCACAAATCGGTGCGGTGATTTCAACAGGCACTAGTTAACTCTTTCGCTGCCAAATTAAGCGTGAGATTTTTATTTCACCACCGTTTAACACTATAGGATTTGGTGCTGGAATGAGTGAGAAAACATTATTCAGTTCACTCCCTCTTATCTGACTAAATATGGTTTTCAAAGATTGCAAACGTGTTGTTTGTTTGAACCGGCCCGGGATTGAACCCACAACCTCCCGCACTGCAAGCGGACGCTCTACCACTAAGCCATGCAGCCCGACAGCCAGTTTGTATAGTTCTTCAAATACCAAAGAGGTTTCGCTACCCAGATAACCAGACTTAAGGCAGGCGACACCTGAGAAACCACTGGCCCTGATTCGGTAAGTTCTCTATTGTTTGAGTACATTTACTTTAAAACTGAAATAGGACTGAGTGAAAAAATCGCGGCCCGACCGGGACTCGAACCCAGGGAATCTGGCTTACCGTGTCATCATTCTTAACCACTTGAGCTACCGACCCACCCGGTTTAGGCCTTATTGATTATCCGTCAGTTACCCAAGTAACTCCCGCTACATTACTCCCCCTTTTTCCGGAGATTCGCCCAATTTAACTCAAGGAATCATGGTATGCAATGCAACGGGCGGTCACGACACCAAACTGTAACAGGACTCCAGTGAGAAAATCGTGGCCCGACCGGGACTCGAACCCAGGGTCTCTGGCTTACTGTTCCAGCACTCTAACCACTTGAGCTACCTTGCCACCCGGTTTAGGACTTATTGATTATCCACCAGTTACCATTACAAAACCATAAATCAAAGCGCTGAAAGCGCCGCTGAAAGACTGTCGACGTACTAAGGGAAGGCATTTGCTTTCAGCTGTACAATTATATGTTGTGTACAGTGGTAAAACTATATGTATAAGTCTCTGACAAGTATGATTAGTTCAATGTTAAGATAAGTTTAAGCTGGGGGTTGCTAAAAAGACAACGTTGAAGACAAGTGGAAACTTAAAGTAAGACGAAAGTAAAACAGAGACATCCATGGGCTTTCTGTTTTGTTTTTATTTCACTTGATGCTTCAATTTGCCTACTACACCAAACACTTGTTTATGGCTCTTTATCAGGATCAATTGGAATCATGAAATTTCTATGAGGAATCATTTGAATGAAAGTGAACTTAGTAAAAGCATTTTAACTATTTCCGTCAATTTGTAATAAAGGGTGGTGTTTCGTTCGTAAGTACATGTACAAGTATCTAAAATCAAAATTAAATAATAGTTACAACAAAATTATAAAGATTGGATGAAAACTATTGGAGTTAGAGAGCAACCACTGATATTTTTCGGTATTTCAAGGTGTATAATCTTTACATTTTATGCAACATAGGTAACTTATTATTGAATTTGGCAAGGCTTGTACACATTACACAAATGGATAGCTATCTGATCCCCATGATCGCCAAGGTCGCCGTCGTTTTATACCCCCAATCCACTAGACGGCGCTCAATGGCGATCTCCGCGCTCCATGTTGAACGCCATTATATTTACACGCTTTTCGGTATTATCATTGTATAAGTGTATAACAGTTTGGATCCAGATGAGACGCCGAATTACATAATGCAAATTAGATATATTGATAGAAAAAAATATCGGGTATGTTAAAATTAGGAGATTCAGTATCAGATCACCACGGAGCGTGAAGTATCTACTGATTTGCTTTGCAGGTTCTGGTTTTGAAAACAAGTGACCACTAAACGAAGGTTGAAAGTAAAGCAGAATGCGCCTAGAGGCGCATTTTGTTTTACTTTTAGCCTGCTTTTAGCTACCATTCACTAGGATAAAGAAAATATTTCTAAAGTTACATATTCCTGAATGTATAAAGTAGAACTATTTTCTTCAATGAAGAAATAAATTCAAGGGTATTTATAAAGTAATGGGTTTAAACCAGAAACAGGGTAAAGGGTTAACACTAAAATTCTAACACACCTCGCGCACACCTCTATTTAAACAAAGAAAGAACGTATCTGTTTTTAAATTCTAAATAAAACATGCACGGCATAACGGGATGTAATATGGCTTCGAAATGGTTAAATTTAAGTGTTAGAATTAAAATAATAAATTAATACAAATGTTTTATCGTGCAATAAAATATAGGGTAGTCGCTGAGATGCTGGAAATTAAATAACTCGGCATTCGGCCGAGTTTCTGAATCCCTATCCGTGTTTTATTGCACGATAAAACACTGGAATGATTTTATCATTTCTTAAAAAACCAACCTTATCTGGGTCATCTGGGTTCTTGTCTGGATGGTATTTCAACGCTGGTTTTCTTTATGTTTTCTTAATTTCATCTGGTTAGTAGCTGAAGGTTAGCTCCAAAAAGGTCGTAGTAGGCCTTCTCCTTGACCATTTCTGATTGATTTGTTCTTTGTTAAATCTGAAAATATAATTATATGCATTATCGCTTTCTCCGGGCTGTTGGTCGGTATGTGATCTGGATCTATTAACTATGCTAAAGCTAATGTATTTTAAAGTGTACGTGATACTGCTTTGTTAGCTATAGCTGTAGGAAGTGGGTCCAGGTAAGATTTGATTAGCACAACATCGACTGGTCCGGACTGCTGGTCTATATATGATCTTGATCCACTAGCTATACTAAAAATGTTGTCTTTTAAAATGTATATGAAACTGCTTTGTAAGCTGGGTCCACGTCAGATTTGATTAGCGCAACATCGACTGGTCCGGGCTGCTGGTCTATATATGATATTGACCCACCAGCTATGCTAAAATTGGAAATTTGTCATTTAAAGATTTATGTCATCTAATGCTTTCTTATCTTAAGTATTGCATAATCTGCTAATGTTGCTTTGTAATAATTTTCTAGAAGGTGACACACTTTGTATTTAACTATTTACATGCCGGCTAATTGTTTTCGTCTGCAAAAATTGTCGTCTGCAACTGTTCTAAAAATATATTTTTCTAATTTCTTTTTTAACAATTGTCAGATGCGGCGTCTCATCAGGATCAAAACTGTTTGCAAAGATAATCACTGTGGCAAATTTATCATCCGCTAGCATGCAAGGAATTAGTTATCAACTGGCGTATACATGTAGACTTATAGCTCTGGATTTACCAGATTATCACTCTGGCATATATTTTAGCCGCTAGCATGCAAAAAGTTAATACCAACTGGCTTATAAATGTAACATGACTGTGATAACAATAGCTCTGGATTTGCCAGTGATTTGAATGCATGGCAACATATTTTTGTGGAATGGAATGCAATATGTAACTTGACTGTGATAACAATAGCTCTGGAGTTGCCAGTAGTTTGAATGCATGGCAACATCTTTTTGTGGAATATAATATTATAATTCTGACTTATACAGTCATGTAACATGACTGTGATAACAACAGCTCTGGATTTGCCAGTAATTTTATTTTTGTGGAATGTAATATGATAATTCAAATATGTGTGAAGAATACTTTACAACAGTATACCCCATATTTACAATGGGCAATTTTAAAATTATCTATGACTCATTTGATGGCCAATGCTGTTGTCATAGAAGAAAAAAGAAATTAGCATTACGAAAGCTAGACATCAAGACCCAAGCAGTAGGAGCTTTCTGCTTAAAACCGGGTTTCAGATAAGAGGAAATAAACTGAACAAATCCAATGTTTTTTTTAATTATTTCAGCACCGACTCCTTTACTTATTAGAATCGTATCGAAGAGGTTTTTCTAATGAGTAGTGAGTCACTAGTAACAGCATAGGGTGAACTAATAAATAAAGCATTTTATCTAACACAATAGAAATTTGTTCTATATTGAGTGAGAAAATTATGGATTTTTTCTGTTACTCCATCTTATCGGAGACCTGACTTGTGTACATTTTTAGATGTTTTTTGTATTTCTTATATTAATCTACAGCACTGCCAGTGCCTGTGGTCTTTATTTAGAAAGGATTTGAATGAGAATTGACAACATGGTTTTTTGGAGTTGAAATGAGTGAGATATGTTGGATTTAATCAGTTTACCCCAATCTTATCTTGAGCCCTGCCTGTTGTATATGTTTATATATTGGTAGAGACGATTCTAATTAATGAGTAGTGACAACATAGAATTTGCAGCTGAAATAAGTGAGAAAAAAAGCTGGATTTGTTCCGTTTACTTGTAACCTTCCTGATGTATAATTTTATATATTGTAAAAGACGATTTTAAGTAATGGGTAGTGACAACATAGGATTTGGACCTGAAATAAGAGTAGAGTGAGAACATGTTGGATTTGTTCACCTCAACCTTATACTTTCTGACGATCAGCACAAATTATTATTAGATGGCGTTGTCATGGATATAGACGGATTAAAACTAATTGATGAGTATACCAGAAATTGGCCGCCTCAGTCTAATTAATGAGTAGTGACAACATAGGGTTTCGAGTTGAAATGAGAGTATGTGAGAAAATGCTGGATTTGTTCACTTCAACATTATACTTCCTGACGATCAGCACAAATCATTATCAGATGGCGCTGTCAGGGATATAGACAGAGTAGACTAGAAATTGACCGCTCCCAGTCCACTCGCTATACTTAGGCATGATAGTAGTTGATTTTGCAGGTTGTTCCAGTAAGTTATGGTTCTGGGGAATAAAGAGTTCATGTGATACTGGGTCCTGGTAGTTCTATTTTCCAATGGATATAAGGATGTTGTGGTCTACATATATAAACTGGTGCTGGATTTGTATACACGACTAATAGCGTATCAGTTCTGCGGTGGGTAAGGGTATACCACTCAAGGGTATACACTATTTGGACTTCTTGTGAAGATGTGTTCCTTCAGGACATACCCAGAGGCAGCTCGTTTGACTCCGCAAACTTATGTGCTAGACAGATTTGCCAGGGATAGCACACCACTACACACTATATAAATGAGGCCTGACATTGGTAGTGTATGCTCAGGGATGCCACATCACGGCACAATATCGAAATGAGGCCTGACATTGGTAGTGTAACTATGCCTGACATTGGTAGTTTATGCTCTTTCCTTAACCTTTGCATTCTTGGTTTCAGTATTTCTTTTGACGAATCTTTGTGTTTTGGCTTTGGCCACAGTGTTGTTAATATGGTTTATCCATTTCATGTCTTTGTTTATGGTGATACTTTGATTGTGTTTTTGCGATGGCCACAGTGTTGTTAATATGGTTTATCCATTTAATGTCTTTGTTTATGGTGATACTTTGATTGTGTTTTGGTTTTGGCCACAGTGTTGTTAATATGGTTTATCCATTTCATGTCTTTGTTTATGGCGATACTTTGATTGTGTTTTGGCTTTGGCCACAGTGTTGTTAATGTGGTTTATCCATTTCATGTCTTTGTTTATGGTGATACTTTGATTGTGTTTTGGCTTTGGCCACAGTGTTGTTAATATGGTTTATCCATTTCATGTCTTTGTTTATGGTGATACTTTGATTGTGTGTTGGTTTTGGCCACAGTGTTGTTAATATGGTTTATCCATTTCATGTCTTTGTTTATGGTGATACTTTGATTGTGTTTTGGTTTTGGCCACAGCGTTGTTAATATGGTTTATCCATTTCATATCTTTGTTTATGGTGATACTTTGATTGTGTGTTGGTTTTGGCCACAGCGTTGTTAATATGGTTTATCCATTTCATATCTTTGTTTATGGTGATACTTTGATTGTGTTTTGGCTTTGGCCAGTGTTGTTAATATGGTTTATCCATTTCATGTCTTTGTTTATGGTGATACTTTGATTGTGTTTTGGTTTTGGCCACAGCGTTGTTAATATGGTTTATCCATTTCATGTCTTTGTTTATGGTGATACTTTGATTGTGTTTTGGTTTTGGCCACAGTGTTGTTAATATGGTTTATCCATTTCATGTCTTTGTGAATGGTGATACGTTGATTGCATTGTATATGAAAGCCGTGCTCTAATATGGTGATTCTGTGTCCGCAACCTCTTTGTGCACATTCTGTGGGTTGACGTTAAAGTCACGCGTAGTCAGAGTCGCGGTTGTAAATATGTTACGTAAGTGACGTAAGACAATAGCATAAACGTGCCGTTGACTAGTTGATGGTTGGTCTACCTGACCTTGGACGATCATGCATACTAGTAGTGCCAGTATGTAGCTGACGTCTCACCAATTCGAAAATTGTATACCTGAAGCAGTTAATCGTCCTACTGACGTCAATCGGAAACCCCTTAGCCTGCAACGTCCAAAATGCCTTGTTTCTCTCTACTCTTGAAAGCGTAGCCATTATTATTATTGTTTTAAATTTGTGTTATGATGTTGGTGTCGGTACACATTAGCTAAATTGTGATACTTTAGTTGATATGCTATCTGAACAGATGTACCCTGCACATGGTGCTCGTGCGAAACAATGCAATGTGGTTTTGACCGAGTTTAGCAAGTAGCGTACGGTAAGAATTTTACACACTTGTTGTGTAATGAAACACACATATACTGTAGCGCGTTCAGTTACCGCATGGATTGCATCAAATAACGGTAACAATTTGACTGAAACGACCGTTTGCACGATATCCATTGCGAACGGCACGAACGGCCTCAGAGGTAGTGAGCCAACGCTAATACCCCCATTCCACGAGACGGCGATTTATGGCGCTCTGTCAGAGCACCGCAGGTCGCCATGCAGAGCGCCGAGGTCGCCAGGAGCGCTACCTGAACGCAAATGGTCGCTATCTGATCTCCATGATCGCCAAGGTCGCCGTCGGTTTACTCCCCTGCACTAAGATCCGTGGCGCTCCGGCCAGATCGCCATCAGATCGCCATCAGATCGCTAATTGATCGCCTAAGTCGCCATCGGAGCGCTACTTGATCGCCAAGATCGTAACTAGAGCGCTATTGGATCACCTTAGAGCGCCACCATCATCCAGCAAAGCAAATCAGTAGATGCGTCGCGCTCCGTGGCGATCTGATAGTGAGTCTCTGCATTTTAAAATACCCGATAGTATTTTCTATCAATATATCCAAATTGCATGATGTAACTTGACGGCTCAACCGGATGCAAACTGTTATACACCAATACAATGATGATACCGAAAAGTGTGTTAATATAATGGCATTTAACATTGATTTTGATGTGCGTTAGAACATTTGTAGTAACTATTAAATGAAAAACACAGATTTCTAGTGACTTGTTGCAGTACGAACGTAATGCAGAAAGCTCTTATAGGAATCGTCTGCATTACTATGTTACTGCATTGAGTGGACACACGTCAAAAAGAATGCAGATATATGTATGGCTATTTGCCTAAATATCTGCTAGCATATTTAAAACGAATGAGCGCGGCAGAGCGCCACAGATCTTTATAGGATATATCCCTTATCAGATCAAACAGAGCGCTAACAGAGCGGTAATGGATCTCCATCGGTCGCCGACATCGCTATCGGATCTCTTTTGAGAGCCATAGGTCGCAGTGGTCACCATCAGAGCGCCAATAGAGCGCAATGGATCGCATCTTAGTCGCCTTGGAGCGCCAACGGAACGCAAACGGTGCGCAATCTGATCATACAAGAGCGCAACATTTTTATAAATTGGGTGGCGACCAATGACCATGAAGTCGCTATCGGATCTTACAGATCGCTAACGGATCGCCATCGGAGCGTAATCGGAACGCAATCGGATCGTAAATGCCGTTAGATTGCCTCATCCTGATGCGACCTATGGCGCTCTGTCGGAGCGCGGAGATCGCCATCGAGCGCCGTCTCGTGGAATGGGGGGTATAACGAGAAAAAAAGGCGACCGACTGAGTTTACAAATAAGGTGAACAGTCCCGAGTTAATTTCTCATCAATAAACCAACATTTTCCGATACTTAATGTATCAAACAAAGCAACTTTCGTCTAAGCAGCTAAATCATATTTTTATATGCTGTAAAATTGATTTCAGTTGATTTGTACACTTTCGTGTGTATTATTCCGATTCGTAAATAGTTCGTTCGTACCATTGAAAAGTAAATAAAATTGGGAGCGGAATGAATTATTATTGGATAGTATTGGACAACGTTAGATGTCGTACTATAAGGGTTGTTTGCATCGGTTAACGTCGCCGTTCTCCGATACAGTTCTTGAACGCGCTACTGTTACATGAAAATATTTATGTAGTGCCTTAATTTAAAAAATTTTAAAACTTATATAGTGTCAGGTTTCTTGTTTGGGTGAGTATATAATTAAATATTATTTATTTTCATTACCTTTAGGTTAGCTGTGATTGGCTGGTCTGTTAAAACCATATTAAAAAATTCAGGCCACGCCTTGTCGGGACTACTCTCTCTTAGTCCAACTGCTCTCTACAAGCGCTGCATAAAGCAGGACGCCAAATGACGTCATTGACGACAGCGTTACTACAAAACAAAGTCGCGTTTTGGGGGAAAATATATATCACGGAGGGACTACAACCTTCGTTTTAAAAGTGTTAGATAATGGGCACTCGTGTCAGATTCTCTATTTAACTACTTTTTTAAATTCAGTAGTGATATTAAGTTATGAGGAATAATTCGGAATATTTATTGTATTCATGGAGGTATGACAACAATCCCGGTCACTCTTTTGTATAAAACCGCTACGCGGTTACAAACAGTGTGACCAGGTTTTTATCATACCTCCATGAATACAATATCTATATTCGAATTATTCCTGAAATAAAAAACACACAATTTAGAGCAAGGCGTCGGGTTTGGTGTTGCTGGCGTCGGCTCAGGCTCCAAACCGTATGTCACTCGGATAAATAGTTACGAAAGGCGTTCATTTTCTGCAGTTCATTACATTGCCTGTCCGCCTGTCCTTTCGTTTTCATTATTTGGAGTAACGTCTTCTCCACTTTACAGCTTGGATACCATTCACTCTATTTAGTGCCACAGTTAACCAATGTATTCTGGTGATACTTTTAGGAACAAAGTAGAGGTATTTCCTTTTGTCAAAACGAGACATTTCAGTGACAAGCTAATTTAAGTTCATTCAAATCTTTGATCGATAACACTCAAAATATCGCAAGGTTTAAGACAAATCTCAGCTAAGACGAGGGATACGGCCGTATTAAAGTACTTTTAGAGTGTATATTACAAACAGGGAACGGTTTAAAACAATAGACACCGGGCGCCAACGAGTATAAACTGATCTGATCTCAAAATATTGGATTTCTCACTATGATATAGGTCAAAGAATATTCCATTGATCTTACCAAACAGCGACGCACGAGACATGACACCCATTGTCACCGTCCGAAACCGATAAGGAACCGTCAATATCAGTCAAATATAATTTCTTTACAAGAAGGCTATCATTTACCTCTAACTTTGGCAAACTTAACTGCAGGGCATGATCCGGCTTATTTATGTATTGTTTTATCTTATAAAGCGAAACACAGTGTAGGCTCTCAATGAGTAGGATTTGAGATTTTGGTTACCGGTAGTTCCTTTCTTCCCCTTCCTATAATATATAAATATATCTGTCCGCATTTATTATTCCTGTTAGGCCTCAGAAACATCGTTATTAGGGTCAAACAGCTAAGTTCCTAATCAGACAAAACAAATACGCTTAATGCACCGGTTGTTAAAGGAGCGAAATCCCGGAACAAAAATATAAGCAAATTAAAGTAAGTAGACGTTAAACGAAACTAAAGGCGAAATGTTAAAAATGACGTATTCTTGAAAATATTTCATTTTTACTATAATGTGAGTGATAAACAGTTTACAGCCTGATCAGACGCCGGGTTACCTGGCGTCTGATTTGGCTTCCAACTGTTTGCAATTGAAAAGTTGTTTGCGATTCACAATAGGCAGGCAAAAGGTTAATCAAACCGAAATATTTTTTCATGATAACACATTGCACTGAGTGATAATATACATGTAGTCCATGCATTATTGGCCAATAAACTGATAGTGACTCGTTTACATGCGGTTTACATGTCAAGAGTACGCTTGTCATATGCAAGCAGTGAAGACCATACATTTGTTTCAATGTAATGCATAAAACAACCCGAAATCGACGACAATGGACGAGACTTAAAACACTGGAATGATGCATGCAAATTGCCAGTGATCAATGAAATAAACTATTATCCCATAAGTACCGGTATACATTTGCACGCCTAGAATTCGTCCCTATGCTTAAGAACACAGCTCCTCTTTACACAGTCATTAATGTTCATTAATGTTAAAGGCACCTTAAAGCTGGCTGAAAGTAATGCAGAATTCTTCTTATGTATGGAGTAATAGATTAAAACACCAAAATTAATCTCAGTATGCTAATGTAGCCAGCTGTATGGGCGGTCTTGACTGATATCACTAGGAATCAGAGTGGACTAATATATGTCTTAAGGAAATATAACACCAGTAGTAGAATAGTAGCAGTATCCACTGAATAAGTAGTGGTGATAGTACAATGGAAAAAATGTATACTGACCAAATAATTATTGAAATGGCTGTCATACAGTTTTGATCCAAGTTAGCCATATTTCTTGCATCAGATGAGGGCACAAACTGTTTTCACACCACTATTGTGCTCTGTGTAAGGCATGATGAAGTTGATAGCGAACATTACTAAGTTCAGTCAAAGGTACTTTATGATTTTACCACATTTTATTTCAGCTAGATCTAAACTGTTCAATCATATACAGCTACAAACCCTCTATAACGGTCAATTAATAAACTGTTTGGTTGTCAGCTTCAAGCAAAATGAACATAAAGCAGAGAAACTCCGCCAATAGATTTCTGCTTTACTTTTCATTCTGCTGTACGCAACAGCATGCCTTAAAACCCAGAACAGTAAAATTCATTCAGCGGTAATACAGTGTTTTGCTGTATATTATGACGTCAGTTGCCAGTAGATAAGGGCATGTCGAGGCACCTTCTAATCACCCTGCTTTACAATAATCACAATAAGCACATAGTATGGTACACGCCATGGAAAAAACCTTTTCGGTCGCCAAAGACCCACTGAAGCCAATTGTGGCTATATTATCAAACCCTGGCTAGTCAAAAGTTAAAAACGATGAAGTACTAGCCTTGAAGTAATACTTCAAATATATGCAGGGCAAATATATGAAGAACGCATTCTGAGTACCATTCGGACTGAATTAATCAACACGTGACCTGGGACCTGAGATACCAAAACGTCTTTTACAAAGTGTCGATAATACTGTTACCTCTTCTCTATAACAACCATTAACAGGAAGGCTTTGTAACGACAGTTGAATGCTGGATGAAATAAAGCAGAAAGCCCATGAAGAAATGTTCTGGTTTACTTTCATGCTGCAACAATTAGCCGCCTATCTATATATTTGAAAGCTATCCTTGTTCGGTCTAACCCCTATAGTGAGTGTTTGCAGTATATACTTTGAATCTTACATGATTATAAATGCCACAAGTAAATTTATTGCGTGTTACATTCAATATAAGACATGTTGATTTAACTCTAAGCATTTAGCATTTATTGACAAACGTGCTTCTTTATAGTGTTCGAATCGTCACATAGGATATAGAACCTCTGGTTAAGGTGGTTCGACAGCGGGCGGCCCGCATATCGAGTTTCGGAAATGCTGATGACTTTCACCTGATCTTTGCGGCACGTGCTTATAGTAGAAAATTTAGATAAAGAAAAGTTTGATCTACTCTAGTGTTTCCTCTGTTAGCGCAGTTGGTACGGTGATTGACTTGCAATCCAAAGGTTCTGGGTTCGATTGCCAGTCGCTTCAAAACTTCTTTTTTTTAACAAATTGTCCGATTTAAGTGACTAGTCAATTCATGACGCAGTGATCAAAGGACAGGCTATGTTTAGTCACGTAATACTGAATAGTATAAGATGCAAGTTTAGTCAAGTGACAGCTAAATTTGTGAGGATTTATAGCCTATATGACAGATGGCAGCTTAACACAGGACAAAAGTAATGCTAAAAGAAAGATCCTAAAAGAGCTTTTATGCATTACTTTTGTTATGCATTAAGCAGTCACCTACCTTTAAAGATCTACAGGCGACCGTATTCAATGGTCCCTTATTATAGGTTTGACTTATGGTATTATTTAGAGCTGACGGCATTTTAAAGTTAAACTCAAGGGAGGTTACTCGTTTTGTGTTAACATTTTGTCAGAATTTCAGGAAATCATGTATAACATGTAAATTCTACTGTAGATTTTCATTAAATTTTTGTGACTAGTAGAATTAAGTTATATCTATCTAATAAGAGTAACATTAGTGTATGTTAAACAGTTAGAGATTTTTTGTAATTTGAGATTTGCAGAATTTGACTTTTTTAAAATATTGATATTTCCAGAACAAATGTTATGAAATACTTTTGTTTGCCCAATATCTTATAGTCTATGTACAGTTTTTTTTAATGTACAGAAATTATTGAGTTATATCATTTCATAAAGAAAATATTCCTGTTTATTGAAAAGGAGCTTTTCTCGACAAAAGGTCCTGTCAGAAAAAAACGGCAGTGTAATTTTTGTTTTTATTTTAACGATTTTTCACTCTCCATATGGTATATTTCAATTTAATCAAGGTTTCAAAGAATTCTGACACAGAATAAGCTGACCTGCGAACCACCTTCAGATACAAGCTGGAACTACAGGGCAACTGAAAGGCTAATACATTACAGGTAAGCCACGCTATTACTACTACTACTACGACACATGCTTATTTTAGTTATTAAGAAACTTAAAGAGATATTGAGGTGAAGCAGGAAGCTACAAGAGACGTCAGCTAAATATATTTATCCTGTTTTAAGCTGTCATTTGTCTTTAACAACATTGGACATCGTGTAAGTGGTCGTAATATCGAGTCTTTATTGTATATTCTTTCTAACGTGTGCCGGTTTTTGCTTAATTCTTCTGCGTTTCGATCGCCATATTGTATGCAAATGGTTGCTGTTTAATTCCAGGTCGATTTCCAAGGATGTATTCTTGACAAATAAAACTGGGGTACTACAATTTTGTATTATTTTATTTGTAAAAGGGGAAATACAATATGTCTCCTGACATGTAGCCGAAGGCGTGCTTTGAAGCAGATTGTGTGTAACTCTATATATAATGTAACATCAATATATACTCAAACGCAAAAGAAACTGTGCATGGGGTTTTAACGTATTTTTGCAGACATTCATAAATGAAAGTGTGTCGTGTTTGATATCAAATTTTAGCATATTCAATTGTCTATAATTCAAAGAAGATGTTTCAAAAATAGCGTATTGTATAAAAACGTGCTAAACGTTTAAGCGCGGTAGGGGTCAGAATAAAAAAATTCACAAATTGTGAAATCTGTGTTATTGTGAATAAAATTGAAGTTTAAGATTCTGTTAATGGTTTAATTCGGATAAATTCATTTATATCGGGAATTACGTCATTTTCGACGAATTACCTGTACAATAGGACGTCTCTCAGAATTGACGTAACGTTGTACGACGTGCGGAAGAACTGATTTCCATTCGACCTGGAAAGCATTCTGTAACTCCTGCAAGTTTTTGATTTCATGCAGTTACCGTACCCTACTACAGAAAAGATCCCAGCTTTTCTCTATTGGATAAAGGTCTTGGGAAATGGCACCTTAACGCCGTTTGCATTTTGATTTTACCACCTGACGAGATCATATGCGTAAACATGTAGCAGTTCCATTCATCCACTTTGATGCATGACAATACGCGTCCGCATATGATCTCGTCAGGCGGTACTATCAAAATGCAGTCTTTGTCCAGCTTATCTTTTCATATGTTATTCAAATAGCAAACAGTGTAACACTGTTTAGGCGCCACATTTTCCGGCGCATCATCATGATCTACACTGTAAGCTAATATCTACCTTTTTGCAAAATAGGCATTAATGTGTTAATACTCTGTTTTATTATATGCCTTCGAGTGATATCGAGCGTTTCCGCGTGTATTTGCAGAGTAAACTACAAGAGTCTGTACCAGCCACCTTGTATCAGCCACTTTGTATTTTACTCTGACCTCGCTTTCGATTTGACGTGACGTCATTTACGTATATGTACGAGTGCCGCGTTATTCTTTGTGGCATACACAAAATCTTGTTCTGCTTCAAATAACTAACAAATTTTGGATATAAAATGATTTAAACGACTATTTAGTTTTTTCTTGTTTGTATTCAAGGCATATAATAAACACATCACCAGTTGGCAGTGCGCAACAGAGTGTTGCATTTAGCTCTCGACGTTTTTGGCGGAAACAACCGATCAGACTCGCGCCAACGCGCTCGTCAGATCGGCTATTTCCGCCAAAAACGTCTCGAGCTAAATACATCACTCTGTATTGCACTGTCAACTGGAAATGTATATATATCAAATTTATTTCATTTGTATAGTATATGTATATCCTGCTTGTTATTTTACTAAATGAATCAGATAGAGTGTACTGATACACTGTAAGGATTGACAGAATAACAAGTTAAAGCTAAACACCATCTTAATCTTTAACACCATAGCTTGTGCCTAATTTAACAGGCAAGTGACCACTTAAAGCAGGTTTGGATCCATCCTGCGTTTTTTCTGTACTTTAATCTGTACTTTAAGCTATCATCTGTTAGGATAACGACTGCAGTGTCTTTATATCACCCTCGTTTATCTATAATGAAATCTTCAAGCAAACACATAGGAAGAGTTTGTTACAATAGCAAAGCATGATTGAGCATAAGACGTTTGGTACGGTGGAGAATGTGTTATTCTTTAATAATAATAATAATAATAAAGACTTTATTTCAAGAGGGTAACACAATTAGAACACACAAGCAACTAATCTCCCTTGTGGCCCTCAAACATTTGTACAGATATTTACAGAACACATTCAATCCTATCTACGAGCATATATCTACTTGTCATTTATTATCAATGTACAGGAGGAAAGTGTACTTGTCGAAAACTGACAGTGCAGACCCAGACCAGAGGGCTACCTAAGGAGTCCTCTGATCAGGGTCGGCATTGACAGCATTTGTGAACAGAACAGATGTTCAACACATATTTTAGCCTTTATCCAGATTAGACTCTATCATTCTATTAAGACCCGCAATTCAGTGCAAAACCGTCGTATCTTCGATTAACATTTATCCAAGGATACGGTAGTATTGCACTAAGTAGATCTACATGAGTTACCTCTGTAACTCTGCAACATTGGACATATATTCAATAAACAATCAACAAATATTTGACTTATACTTTTAGATCTTTAAATTTTGAACTCACAACATAAACCAATTTTTGTTCCCATGACCCGTTACGACACTGTATACAAACATAGCAATAATGACGTTGTAAGAATGACGTCATAAATCATGGGGGGGGGGGGGGGATAGTGTACTATTTATATAAACTTGGAAATCCTTTATCAAATATTTGTGACGTAATTATTATTACATTGCGTCATAATTGACACATAAGAACACGTGGTGGTAACCCATAGCGACGAGTATACTCGTCATTCACAACAATATCCCTACGAAAAGTACATTTTTATGCAAACAGTGTAGACCCCGATCAGAGAGAACCCTCGGATCAGGCTTCCCACTGCTTGTCATTCAACTGTGAAAACCAAGATTGAAGGGCTCATAAAGGAGTCCTCCGACCCGATCCGTTTAATGCGTTATTGTTCAATTAAGTTCATTCAACCCTATCGCCGCGTATACTCGTCATTTGTTAGCAGTCTACTTATAAAAATACTTGTGTCGTACGCTTACAGTGAAGATCCAAATCTGAGGGCTCCCTGACGAGTCCTCCGATCAGGATCTGCACCGTCTGAGCATACGGTGACATTCAATAATATCAACGAATAAATTCTTGAATTACTTAGTAGATCCACACATGTAGTAAATTAATGTATGCCATCTGTATAGACCCAGATAAGAGGGCTTCTTTAGTAGTCCTCTTACCAGGATCGGCACCGTCTATGGATACGATCATAATTATGTCGAAATCTATTAACCTGCTCAAACCAATCGAGGAGCATTGCGTCATTTTCAAACAGTGTGTATATGAAAAGTATATTTGTCGTTTGCTAACAGTAAATACCCGGATCTTAGGGCTCCTAAAGGAGTCCTCCGATCCGGATCTGCACCGTCTATGCATACGATCACGCATCATAATTACTTAAGTAGATCTAACCATATCGACGATTATTTTCGTCATTTACTAACAATGTACCTAGAAGAGTCACTTGTCGCATGCAGACCGTTCCCGATGAATATGAGTTTTATATGCCCCAAGTACAGGCCTGCATGCAGCATTCGAATATGGACAAAAAGCAGATATATGCGCAAAACAATCAAAGAAGCAAGTACATAAATTATATTTACAAACAATTAATATGCCGTGAGCTTATTAAAAGCAAAGGAAGAACAATTTTGCAATTTACAAAATTAGATTTTGATACCATTCTTCATCCAATGGATGCAACTTTTATGAAATACTTCTTTAGATGAAGAGATCCTAATATGTTGAGGAAGACAGTTCCAAATAGTCGGTCCTGCAAAAGCAAGACTTTTCCTGTACATTTCAGTTTTCGGCTGAGGAAGTAAGTAATTATTTAAGGTTGTAGATCTTAAACATGGGACTGTTTCATCTTCTAAATTTCTCCTTTGAAAGAGTTTGTTAATGTATTCGGGACATGCATTGTTTGAAACTTTGTACATAAATTTAGCTTTGCGTAAAAAGATCCTTTCAAAAATAGTCAAAATATGAAGATCATTCATTGACTGTTTTATATCATCATATTCATAATTAACAATAACCTTACATGCTCTTTTTTGGAGTCTTTCAACTTTAGCAAGACAAGATTGAGAACAAGAAGACCACACAGTATTGCAATAATCAATGTGGGGTTGAATAAAACTCTTATAAAATATAATTCTGTGATCAGTAGATAGATATTTACTTATTTGTGATAATAGCCAAATGTTTCTTGACATTTTTAATGTAACAGATTTAAGGTCTTCTGTCCATGTCAGGTTTTCATCTACTTGAACTCCAAGGATTTTATTACATGAGACCATTTTTAATCTTTTATCATCATCTGATATTATATCAAGGGATTTGACTGCTAGTTGGTCACGCCTTTGTCTTGTAGTAATCAACATAGATTTTGTTTTTTCGAAATTTATAACCATTCCATTTTGTCTGCACCAAGTCGATAACCTATTAAGGGTGTATCAATGTCATGAATTTGGGAACTTTTCAAAGTATATGAAAACACTCTATGATGGTTTGGTATTGAAGAGCTATTTAAGATGAATGAAAAAATAGAAAAAGTGTACATTTTGGTGAACAACAGTTGGCTCTACGGCCATGTAAAATTTACCCCACCCACTTCCTCTTATTTTGTCCTTTTCAAACAGCCCGCTTCAATAAAACCCATTTCAAATGAAAACAAATATGATAATTTGGGTTTGTGTTATTTATTTCCTATCTATGGTAGTATTTCTTCATACAAAAACTAATTTAAGAAAAATAAGGCACCAAATGTGAAATTTATAAAGCTCTAAATAGCATCGATATGGTACTTTTTTGTAAATTTTGTAAGGGGTGATAACTCTTTTTACTTTAATAACTCAAAATTTTCAACACTGACCTTTCAATTTCTTTTCATATTTTGAACTGCCTTAGTATGGGCTTTCCTCTGGTAGAATATAAGAAAAAGTTAAATACTAGAACTATTTCATTTTCAAACTTTTTTACTTTTTTTCATCAAATAAAAAAATCTAATAAAATCATGCCCTATATCAAGCATATTTTTGATATTCAAGGATCCATATTGTTCAAACCTGGTGCCTGCTTTGTCTAAATTTGGTTTGTATTTGTGAACATACCACCATAGACATGAAATAAATAAAGAAAACCCAAATTAACATTTTTGTTTTGTTTTGAAATAGATTTTACTGAAACTTGTACTCTGAATGGGTAAAATTTGAAGAAAAAAAATCCAAATTTGACATACCTTTTTCAAATCGCTGTAGCTCAAAAAAAAGGACACCACCATATATATTTTTTTTCATTATTTCATTCATCATAAATAGCTCTTCCAAAAAAACAATGATAGAAAAAAAGTTTAATACTTTGAAAAAAATGGCTCATGACATTGATACACCCTTAAGAGCTTCTGATAAATTCCGTTCAATGACCTGCTGAGATTTATTAATATCAAACAGAGTGGTGTCATCGGCATACATATCAGTAATTACATTATCGGTGCACAGTGGCAAATCGTTAATGAACAGTAAAAACAGTAAGGGTCCTAGAATTGAGCCCTGAGGCACTCCGCATGTAACAGATTGATAAGATGATAATTCATTTGCAACTTGCACCATCTGCTTTCGATCAGTTAGGTAAGATTTAAACCAATTTATTGTTGAGTTACAGAGTTGATATGCTTTTAGTTTGTTAATTAGAATATTATGGTCGACGAGATTAAATCCTTTCTAAAAATCTACTAAGATAACTCCTACTAGTTCCCCTTCATTTAGCGCCTTAAGCCATTTCTCATCTAAATTAATAAGCGCTGACTCACAGGAATGGTTTAGTCTGAATCCATATTGGTTCATACATATTAGACTATGGCTTTCAAGAAACTTCATTAAAGAGTCATGGACATGCTTTTCAATAAGTTTGGATATAATTGGGAGAACGGAAATAGGTCTATAATTATTAACGTCTTCATGCGAGCCATTTTTGTGCAAAGGTTTGACTTTTGCTTCTTTCCACTTGCTAGGGAATGTGCTAGTTTGAATGCTTAAATTACAAAGATGAGTTAAACTTTCCGCTATATATGGAGCTGCTATACGCAGTAATCGTGGTCCTATACTGTCATTTCCAGTTGCCTTAGATACATCAAGGGTGGATAAATATTTCAATACTTTGTCGTGGCATACTAAGGGAATTTCAAACCAATTGTTTTTAATTGTAGCAAATTTCTCTTCACAAAAATGAAAACGTTTTTCGTGAGAGGTTGAGTCCAGTGGCTCTTTGAGATTGCTTGCAACATTTATGAAAAATTCATTAAAAATCATGGCAATGTCCTTGCTGTCATAAACGTGGTCATCATCATGTCTTATTGAGAATATAGCGCTTTTATTTGCATTCCCCCCCTTTCCTGCTCCAAATTCATTGAAAATGTTCCATACATTTTGTGGAGTATTATCAGACTGTTCAAGGATTGTTTCATAATTATTTTGCTTAGCCAATCGAATTCACTTGCACACATTATTCCTTGAAATTTTGTATTCCTCTTCTTTACCTAGAGATTTAAGCTTGTCACGATATTTTATGGCGTCTATAATTTCAGATATTATCCATTTTGGTTGAGTTTGGCGTTTAACTCGGTGTTCTTTTATTGTAAGGTGTTTGTCAATAACTTCATTTAGTAAAGAATACCAAGAGTCAATAGCATCATCGACATCATCAAACACTTTAATTACATCCCATGGTACTTGCTCTAAATATTTTGTGAAACTGTTCTCGTCAAACGTTTTAAATGATCCATAAGAAATGGTGTGGTGAGAGTGCTTGTTTTCACTATGTCTGATTTTTCTAGTTAGAAAAACAGGAAAATGATCACTTAAGCCTGTGCATGGTACATCTACCAATGTGATATTTTTGGGACAATTTGAGGATATATGATCAATGCGAGTCCTACTTTTCCCACAAACTACCCTAGTTGGTTTATCTACATGTTGATGAAATCCATATGAGGTCATGTTTTCAGTCCATTGACTTTTTGTGTGACCATTTAATAAGTCTTTGTTAAAGTCCCCTAGCAAAATGACTTCCTTTTGTTCGTCAAGGACATTTTCAATGAATTCATCAAAATCATCGTTCCAGGAAATTTTTGAATTAGGGTTTCTGTATATAAATCCAGTCAAAAACGATTTGCTATTTTTCGGGAATATTTCAAGCCATATATGTTCAATATTGGTTGACTCAAGAAGTTTTCTCTGTACGCTTTCCCGCTTAATTGCAAACGAAACGCAAACGCATCGCAATAAAACGTAGAAAAAGACAATTTTCCGACAATTCTGACTATGCATGTTAATCTGAACGGAAAACAGTTTGGAGCCTAATCAGACGCCGGGTTACCCGGCGTCTGATCTGGCTCCAAACTGTTTGCAATAGAAACAATAGATTTAGCGTACACGCGTTTATTGGGAAAGTTTTCTCCACTGTATCTGACTGATGTTTAACGGAATTTTTTTTCTACAATATATTGAAAATTGGCAAATATAGCAGACCTTGAACAGAGCGTTTGAACACGTTTTAGACGCATTTAAAAACCGTCCAGCATAAACGTGTTTAAACGCGCATAGCTAAACAAGCCAGATAAACCATGTTCGTCAAATTCACCCATTCGAAAATTATACCTTCTTTTCAGCACGATCTAGTGCTTATCTATCTTTTGATATATCTAATACATAACCAGATAATGTTGGGCGATGTACAGTAAAAACATATCGTTATATATTATATATTGTAAAAGTCTACCTTTTTTAATATTTTATCAGATTCATTTCGTTCACATTAAAATATTACACAGTTTGTTTCAACCTACAATCATGTTTAATTTAGGATGCGTGTATGCGCTGTAAGAGCCAAATAATGCTTGAGTCTATCTGAGTATTTCTTTGTTTATTTCTCCCTATTTATATATTACTCTCTCTCTCTCTCTCTCTCGCTCATTCTCACAGCTTTTTCGTGTATCCGTCCAATTGTCTGTCCTTCTCTTCTCTATAACTGCCGCTCGCTGTCTGTCTATCTCTCACATTACTTTCTATGTTCATTCATTGGGCTGTCTCTATTTGCATATCATCTCTCCCAATATCGTCCTCTGTATTTGCCACTCTATCTCTCTGAATGTTGCTCTGCCACTCGCCGATGTATCTAATTTAAATGTTTAAACTAAGATAGTGGGCAAGTTTACTGACAGAACATCAGTACGAATGCCACACACAGTTGATGCTAATGAATCATGTACTGAGTAACTCATTGTCTTATTCGGAAATAAACGGTGTAAAACTCAATGTACTCAGGGTAGAGAGAAAATGGGGTTACTTGAAGATTCTCCAAACCGAAAGTGAAACTGTTTTGTTCATGAATGGGGGTAATTTCCCCAGAACAAAGTAACATATTTTGAATCATGGCCAAAGACTTTCTAAATAATCATCAATGTATTATAGTTAAGATCCTGATCAAAGTAACAAACTGATTACAAACTTTTACCAATTAAAACACAATTCTAAAAGGTTTGTATCATGTTTAATTGTAACTCGGTTCATGGTTTCACTAAGTAGGCACCAATGTTGTAGAATGCAGACATTTTGCAGTATATAATTGGTACAGTCGGTTCATATAACTCTTGAAGTTGTATACGTTCATAATACAGGATTCAAATAATGCTGAAACATCCTATTAAAACACGACTGTTCCTCTTAAAAAGATGATATTGCCTGACAATATTATCTGCTGTTGGATTGCGCCCAACGAATATATTTGATATATTAAAACTCTATTTGCGTCTTACTGTTCGTCCGCTAGTAGCGTATATGATCACTTTTTTATTATCAGTTAAGACCCCATAGAGCTACCATATTACGTAGGGTGGTTGCCGTTTTCTTATATAATACGGTATCTGGTTTTAGTATTCACTGTATCATTGAAAATGGCTTCCTTATTTCGATAGACAGTTAATTAGTTTAGATGATCAATTTAGATTAAAGTAGTACATAACTATTCAGCAGGAGCATATTAGAAATGTGATCTCGTGAAATTAATGTTTTATTTAAATCTTCAGTTTCACCTTTTTATAAATATTTGCTTTCTTCTTCAAGGCGTCTCAAGCGAAATTCTGTCTTTTATGTTCTGCTACACAAAAGCGTATTCTTTAGAATAAATACCTAACTTCTTTTCGGGAAGTTTTTCATCGGTTTTGAAAATGCCTTTTATTTTAAAAACAAAGTATGACTGTAAATCGATCGTTAACTTTTTTGTCCTCTACTGGCGCTTTGTATAAACGTCTTCAGTCGAACAAGTCGCTATAGGCCATTCAATCTAGCCCAAAATAGGGCTTGACCTAGACAAAATTGCAAAAGATTTTATTCTGTCATAATATGATCCCCATATACCTGTACTACAACATACTAAAATTTGCATTTCCAAATATTGGGGGAAAGTTGGAAATTCAAGATGGCCGACAAAATGGCCGCCAATTATGTACATAAACACATATGGATCAGTTATTACCAATATTATCATCATTTTCAATAATCTGAGTTACTTTGTGGTATTTTTACTTCATCAGTACTAAATTTCAAAGCATATTATACCATTTTTATATGAATTAACATGTATTTCAGACGAAAATACTCTTTCTTCGTGGAACAGAATGGACAAAAAGACAAACTTTTATGACATATTCATATTTTATTTGTGTTTTAAGTATATAAATATTTTTGTTCGTCAATTGCATGTCAAATTTTATTTAAATATATTAATAATTCATCATATTCATTATTAAAATATCTATAAAAACAATTACATTTGAAGCTTTAAAGTCCATTTAGTGGGTGGGGTAATTTAACCCTAGGAATAGTGGATAAGACACTTTTATGAAACATACGTATTTTATGTGGTTTTTTTTTTCATAAAATATTTTTCATGAATAACAAGTCAACTTAATTTGACATGGTTATGGTTAACATCTTTATAAACAATTACATTTGAAGCTTTAAAGTCAATTATGGTGGGTGGGGTAATTTGACCCAAGCCATATAGTGGTTGATTGAACGGCTGAGTCGGGCTTTACGGCACCGAGACACATAACATAGTAATATTTAGAATAGATACAGATAGCTGTCATTTAGACATAGATATGCAAACCATCATAATTAAAAACTATTCACGTTATTGAATTGCATATTAATCTTTCTTTTATACCGCCATCCCCTGCTGTTGGGGCTATATAGGAATCCACCTTGTTCGTCCGTCTGTCACGTTTTTCCGGGTCATTTACCTTTTTCTTAAAAACTATTTATGATACCATCTTCAAACTTCGTACACATTATCCGTGTTATGTAGTTACACTATATTACAAGTTTCCCAACTCTTGCACACAATTTCCCAGAATAATACCCCTTTTTAAAAAAAAAAATTGTAATTGTGTCCCCTAGTTGGGATGTTTCGCATGAGACATGCCGTTTTCGAGAAAATTATTTAATGATTTTGTCTTCAGGCTTGGTACACATTATCAATGTGATGTTTGGAGACTTTTTTAAAGTCTCATAACTCTTGCAAAATGTTTGACAGAATTATGCCCCTTTTAAATTTGAAATTTTGTTCCTTAGTGTGGACATCTTTCTTGGTACACAAATAAAATAAATATAATCTTTATAATGTAAACTTGGAGAATATTCTTCCAACACAACACTGAAATGATTTTTCAAAAATATACGTTTACAAGAGTACTGAAAAAAATGCTTAGCTATAACAAGTACAAGAGCACATATACTTCCGGGACTAAATGAGTTTAAGAATATACAATTCTAAAGAAAATGGTCAACTGTCCAGCACTATTCAATTTGATTAAGATTTTGTGTTTAACCCTTTAACCCATAGCCTATTTCTTTGTTTTGAAGACAGGTGACCATTGTTAGGTTTTTTGGTTAAGGTCTGTCATTTATATTCTGTTGCACATATACTAAGGAATGTCAAGCTTTTACTTGGTATTTATGACATTATATGGGGTTTGTGACAAGGAATTTTAGGGTGGGTATATGTTACCTTTAGTGATAGTTGTCTACTTGTATGCAGGTTAAGTAATAAATGCTGTCGATACCGCATTCCAAGGATAATCGATTGTTGGACTAGCGTGCTTGTTTAAATATGATAAACATTGTAATTTTACACATTTAATTTCATTGCTGATGTTGTTCTCGACAGCCTCAAGTTCACCATGTATGGGTTCGAAGACACATTCATCTGAACAAACTACACCACAACACTGAGTAAATGAACACGGAGAAGAAACTAGCATGCTTGCGATTTATCTTGTCTTCCAGAGGACCATTCATCGAACCGGTCGCGATTGATAAACTGCTCACGCGCAAAAAAATGCCTTCCGTTACAAAAAATTCAATAAATTTCTAAGTTTTCTTCCGATTCTGTAAATAATGGCCTTGATAGATAACCAAGACACGTATCTTTCGGTTAAAGAAAAACATGCGTTTGTTCTTGCAGTAAACAAGAAGTTATGGTGACCTATAGGGCTGTAGAGAAGTACGTGTGTAAAACACACAAAGATCCATTGTCTGTAAATGGGTCATTTTAAACTCATGATTGTGAGAGTATATTCAAAACAATTTTTTAAAAATAATGTATGAAGCGAAAGAACAACAACATTGTATAATTGGTATTACAAATTACAATAGAACAAATTTTGAGTGAAACGAAAACGAATCTATGTCTGTGTCCCTAAAAATGACACTATTGTCAAGAAATCACCATTTTCACGGCTTCACTCAACTAGAAATTACCTAACTAATCGCCTTAAATATGGCTTAGCGCAACAGATCATGATCTCATTAAGTTTCAGTGTTAAATTCAGAAGAAATACGTTACAGAAAATGCACTTCTATGAACCCACAATACCATATAGGTACATGTATAATGATTTTTTTCTAGTCGCCATATTGTGTTGAACATCGCATTTTGTCATAAATCTCGTTTATCCGCCAATCCATTTGGCAACACCTCTTACTCGCCATAAAATCTTTTTAGTTAAAAAGAATAAACTCTCGTAGCTTTAAAGCCGTTTTAAGACCATTATTATGAAAATTATGCGAAAAATGAGGTAGCTTACAGTAGGTAATAATAACACATTGGTGTCTTCGGCGTACTGAATTATCGATCGATTGAGCTATGTCGCGTTTACAAATATCGGATTACTAACGGACGACAAGGGTTTTGGGAAAATGCATAGGTTATATAGGTCATTTCTTCTCCGTGTGTATTTACTCTGTGTCCACGACACATGACACGTGTAGCGCAAACACAAGAAGACATCTTATTGCTATTATTTTCACTATTTGTTTCAGCTTTCGTTTGTGAATAAAGTCACGTTTACAGCTTGAATGAATACACTAGTCACGTTCTGTTTTGATGTCGGCATTTTTACACAAGCTTGCTCTGTTAAGACTCTCAGTTCCCTTATCCCCCATGTTTACAACTGGTTGGTACCCAATTCCAGTAGCTGTTCTCACACAATGCACGTTTTGTCCATCTGAAACAAGAACAACAATAAGTCTATATGATCGACACATTTTATCCATAAGTGCGATGCCACTCAAAAGACCTTGGATAGATTTAAACTGAACCATTGTCGAAAGTGTCTTTTAAAACAAAATAAATAAGTATTAAGCTTTCAGAGACAGTAAAAAAAACTGTATCAAACATACCTTTGCAATTCATGCAATCGTATAACATACATGTATACAAATTAAACGTAACTGTTAAATTCATTCATCTCAAAGCATAGATTAAGCAGATGGACGGATAATTTGCATAGTTTTATGCTATACCTTCACCTCTGAACTCATCTAGAATATGGTTAATAAGGAAGCAGTCAATGGTTAGAAAATATTGGACAGAACGTTTTGTTTGTACTGTTGCGCAATTGTATAGATAAAATTGTATTTTAATCTAATAAACCAAGAAAATCCTTTTAAACATAAATACATTAGATTTGATATAAACGGAATATCCCCATAGTGTGTGATCCGGGGTCTTGTATCAGTTTAAGTTGGTTGTGTATTCCAGATCTGGAATACACAAACCAATGATGACTGATACAAGACCCCAGCTCACAAACTGTGATAATATTCCTTTTATTATAAACATTAACTTTATATAATGTTCTGATTTTACTTTATCTTATTACATAAAAGTTAATTTAAAACTAGCTTAAAATCTGGATTATATATCTTCTTGCTCAATCGAATGACTAAATACATGCATATGTTAAACGTATGTCATTCAAAACGTCATTATTTATATTGATGACGTAAATTTATTTGTTCTCGACTTGTTCCGCTTATTTTCATCAGCTCGATTGAGAAGTGTTTATTTCCATATAAATGTCATTTAAGCGTTTTACAGCATGCATTAAACTGTTTTAAGCTTTATCCTTTCGAGGAAAACATAAGTGGAAGTGAGTGCTGTGGATTATACACGCTTCAAACGGAAATGAAATGTTCAAAAGTCATAAACGCTTAAAAAAAAAAAGCAGCATCAAAACCGGGAATACCGAACGTCATGCGCAAAGCTTCTTTATATAAATCAGAATTGTGTGAGATAAGCATAATGAATTTACCTTCTACATAATTATTTGGTGTTTTCTGTTTGTCAGAGTTTAACTTTCATGTGCTGACTTCGACATAATGAGTTGGGCTATCAGTTTCTGTTAAATCTGAAAAAAAGACATAAGTGTAAATTACTTGAAATCCGTGCAAGTCAATGTTGTTGAAAACAATATAGTATCGCGAAATTCCAGTGAATTATGACAGAAATGTGCTTTCGTAGTTTTAAAAATCGAACAAGAGGCCGTTTTATTTTCATCATAATTTCGCTTTTATCGCTCTTTTCCACATAATTCTTATACCGATGTTCATGTCTTAAAATACTATTACGCAAAACCCCAGTTATTTCATAAAAAATGAACCAAAACCTGCAAGATTGAAATCAACAAATGTGCGGTGAAACTCGCCATTTTATTAAAGTTCGTGTAATAATAAATACACAGACGAAATCATCCGTCTTCAGTATTGCAAATGTACTAATTTTGACTTACCAGTAATGTCCAGTATCGCTTTTATCGGCCTTTTTCGAAATAATTTACACCCGGAAGTAAATTTAAAACCTTGCGATCGCCATTTTCTTAGACATAATGATGTCATATTGATGACGTCATTAGCTTTTATGTCAGGAAATACTTCTATGGTGTACTGTACAGGCCATCGGATTTTGCGTAAAGTAGAGCGGATTAAAATCGATTTTAATTAACTTTCCCCACCTACTCCAACTTACAACTTTTTGCAGTGAGATAATATACATATCTAGTTTCGCCGACAACAATCAGAAATTCTTTTGCAATTTTGTCTAGGTCGAATTTTATATTGAATGGCCTACTATGCCAAAGTAAATATTAGTCTTTGCAATATGATATAGTAATTACAATTAACATGTGACTACAGTAACACACAGTTTAAACCGGACACTAGTAAAGGAATAATATAACCATTGAACCCTTTCACTACTTTGTCAACAGTTTGGATCCTGATCAGATGCCGCGTAGCACTCGTATTTAAATACTACCATACATCTAACCGTGAAAGGATATTGTAGACACCACTATTAAAGCAGACGACGAAATGACGATAAAATAGTTCAGCCCAAGCGGTATCCTTGGTGGTGAAAGAGTTTATAACAGATAGGAGTAACACAGAAAGGAAGCTTAATGGAGAAAGATTGTGGTATAATGGTTTAACAGAATAGTTTGACATATATTTACAGTACCGAAACTATATAGTTGTTTTAGTTTTAGAGAAGTTCAACTTTGAATGAAACCCAATAACCCAATATTTACCTAATGACAAAGAGGTACACCTGGCAGCTCAAAGGTTAATGTGTATCAAAATACAAACTATGTTTTACATTGATTGTTCTCAAATAGGTCGGGGTGTATGTTCAGAATACCTTGACGTATAAGTAAGTTGTACTGCTTGTATTTTTGGAGCTGCTCATTGTCAAGTTTTGGGTAAATGTATAAACAAATAGCTTATTTTAAATACTGCATTGTAATAATAATCTTTATAAAACAGACACAGGTTTATGATGATGTATCAGTTATTTATTCAATTTAAGGGAGTAAATAACAGTTACACTTCTGTAAACCAATTGCACATGTACGAGTGGTGTTCAAAAATACGCGAAAAGTGTTTTTTATTAAAACTTTTTTTTAATAGTAAAATAATAATGTTTTCATTGCATGTAGTTTTATATAATCCGCACCTATGCACAAAATAGAAGTTATCTCACTACAACATTTCGTTGGTTACAATTTCTATAGCAACGTCATGTAACGCCACCCGTTCAAGATTCAAATACAAGTATGCGGAAAACCTAAGTAGTATCATCAATACTGACTACTCTTAGTCCAAACTTAGTCACAATGTAACCATAACTTTTATAAGCTTAAACATCATTGGTTATGTGACTTAGCTGCTCTGATTGTAACAAACCGTTACATACGTCGATCGTATGTATACCTCCACGAAGTCGGTCTAACGTAATTTTGATGTCAAATTGACGTGTCACACCAGGGCAATCATATGTGTTGACGAGGAGCAATTAATCTTTTTCAAAGTACTCTCCGTGGGATGCAATGCAAATTTTGCAACTATTCACCAATATCAAGTAACTTGTTTTGTACGAATTCTGTTGTGCTGGTGCATTGCAATGGTGACATATTAAACTGGTGCTCTCCTTCTGACTTGGCTCGGCTCACAAACTCTTCGCAATACCTGATTTGCTGCCGGTTATGCCCATCAGTCAACATCCTTGGAATCCATCTAGTGCATATTATCCTTATATATAGTTCTTCATGGGTAATTTGATGCTTTGTTCAAAAGCTACAATCAGTCCTATCTTGAATACCGCATATAGTGACGTGTTGATCACTATCTAACGGTTCTCTGATTTTCACGTTATCTGACATTACAGGAGATTTTTGACGTCGACGGCTAATGCTATCTTCAACTCTGCGTCTTCCTTCTTGAAACTGCACACACCATTTGTAAACCATTGTTTTCTTATTAGATTGATCACTACACGCTTTCTGTCTCCATTTGAGAACCAAAGACGCAAAACCGTATCACACTTCTCATTTTAATGCTCATTTTCAAAGAATATCTTCGCGAAACTGCCAAATGATGTCAGAATACATGATTGCCTCGTCAGCGTTCAGTCGCATGTTTGTGCGTTATTTTTGACTATCTTTTCAATATAAAAAATGTGAGACTTCATTTTGTGAGGTATGTAAATGACGGAAATACAAATTCTGACTCGGTTGACGTTATATGACGTTGCTATAGAACTTGTAACCATCTAATTGTTTAAGTGAGACATGTGAAGCTCCTATTATGTGTATAGATGTGGTTCATATGAAACTACATTCAGTGAAACAAAAATGATATTTCGACCATTATTAACAAAGTAAAAGCAACTTTCCGCGAGTGATCAAAATGTTTAGTTGAGAAAGGTTTTGGCTAGCTAATTCACTACTGAAACTTTTAATGGACAATTCTTATCTCAAATTAAGTCTAAGCTATGTTTGGCTATTTAGAGCTTTTATTAAACAAAGCACAGACCCTGTTCAGAGTATTTCATAAGGAGGCCTCTCTTCAGGGTCTACATTTTCAACATTTCTGTTAGCCGGTAATTAGGAGACGGTCAATCGTGTTCAAAGTGTTGTATGTATTTTCTTTATATGATGAGTGAACCAGTTTAACATATGTTTTGGGACAAACCAATAAGTTTGATTGTTTACAGACTTTTGTTTGTAGGAGTTTAACTGTCATTGTGTTCATTAACCGATTAAAACTGGCATTGTTCTCCTGCTATGCGCAATGCGCATGCTCAAAATGTGCGTCGCCGTTGCTAGGCTAGTGTTTACCCCTATCTCCATTTAGTCAAGTGGCAGTCGTGTTCAAACGAATAACTAGCAAGCATATTTCTAAATAATTGAGATTATTAAGCTAAAACTGGATAATATTTTCTAAAGGATATTATTGTAGTGGAACCACTGCATGAAAGTTCAGCAGAATAAATCGGTGAGAAGAGAATCAATCGATAATTACTTGCGGTAAGTCTATATTAATTAAGTTTCTGTCTTTCTTCGTCGTGCCATCATTATGCTTTTAGCTAATGCCATTTGCTTTTGTTTCTCAACTCAAGGTTTCAGATAATTTTACTCAAGAAACATCGATTAAAATGCCAATCAGTTTGAATCCTGGTTAGCCACTGAGTCAGTCGGGATCCAAACTTGTTTGTAAATATAATTGCACGCAAGGCCAGGCACTCGGTGATAAAACTGTAAGATATTTTAAGGCGTTTGTGGTGTTATATTTACAATAAAATCAGCTTAAATGACGACCACTTAATAATGCTAGTTTGGTTGATACTAGACTAGGTTGCTGCTGAAATCAAGATGGAAGTAAAACCAAAAGTATTTTGGGGAACATTTGGCTTTAATTTTATGGCTTTAAATTGTCAACTGTCTTTAATAGCATCAGTTGTTGGTGTTATCTTAACAGTCAAAGTCTTCGCGACAACCCATACAAGCTTGATGGTGATTAATTAAATCTGGCTGACAGGAGGCAAAAAGCTTCTGGGAGAATTGCTTCAATTTTGCTTGAAGTCAGGTCCTGAAACCAACAGTTTTTTTAGTTATCGAGAGAGATATTTCTATATATATAGAATCTTCATTGATTATACTACACCATATGCATACTTGTTTACTGTTAACCCTTTATCGGCGCTATATGACCTTTAATGTTGTTGTGCCGTAAAACCCAACACACACCCTCACTTAACCTTTGATCCCTTCACTGCTTTATCCCGATCACTATGGTTATTTGTGTAACGCGGAGTTTGATCGCGATCAAGACTGTTCACCACTCATTTCAATATTTCTCAAGTTCAAAATAGGAAAGAAGACCTACCTACAATTTAAAGTTCAGAAATGAAAGCAGACGACAATAGTTTAAAAGGATAACTATGATATAATAAATGATGACGTCATGACTGTCAATGGGTAAAAAACTTTTCAGATCATTTCTTCTGTTGATTTGATTTAAACATATTTTATTTCAATAATTTACATGTATTTTACAAGAATTGAAACGAAAGCAAAACAGCTTATTGTGTGTATTTCCTTGATTCTATCTTGATTAACATCTTCAAGCGGATTGGAAACAGGCTCGTATACTTTTGCCAATTATAGTAACTATTTTATTTGTACTAAATAAACGTTAGAAAACGTTTTTCAGACGTTGCCTTTACGCAAATTTTTAGCACGGCCAAAAAAACATCTGTGGTGCCCCCAATGAAGAGTGGCCATTATAGAGGCACTAATCCTATTTTGCTTCCCACGGGCCTGGATCAGGCGCCGAGTTATATGGCGACTGATCTGGCTCAAAACTAGTTTAAACTCAGGTTAAGTGAATAAAATGTTACTTTTGAGCTACATAAATATTCTAGCTAAATAAGTCGATGTAAAATAGTTATAGAAGAAATATAAGATATCATTCTTTAAAAATATTTCCTCAGTCCATTGATGGAGTCCCCCATTGTTCTCGAAAGGCGTGAAAAAGCATGCAGCATAAGCTGCCAGCGGGTATACCTATTTCACTTTACCTTGTGAGGCCCAGATAAACTCATGCTCTAGAGGCTTTTCAATGGTTATTTCTAATCAAACTATCAAAAGAAAGGTCGGGTCTCACATGATACGCTTTCTTCAATGGTTCTTTGCTACCGGCATGTGCACAAGACCCATGCTTTTTGCAATGAAATTGACTGGAAAGGCGTTATGACAGAAAGGTCGTCAAAAAATGTCTTTAAACAAATAGGACATATGTATAAATGGATTTTTCATAAATGTTTATCGATCTATTAACAATAATTTGTGCCCACGATCCCATATTTGGAGCATATGCAAACAGTGTAGACGCATTATGCGACGTTTGATCAGAGTCTACACTGTTTGCTGAAAGGAATTTCAATATAAAACAAATTAAAAGTGAAAGTTTTGACCAGGCATCCTTTTGATAAAAAATGGACTAATCCAATATATAAACATGGAATAATCCACAGGGCAAAAATAGGTTAAATTATGCATTTGGCTCTCCTCTCAATCCTTTCCTATTTAAAGCGCTGGCATTTACCAAAGTGTACATGTGAAGAGTACATTTTACAGCTGCGTTGGTAATACATGGTAGAAAGGTATGCATCTTGCCAGTCTCATAACTGTTCGGAATGCATATACCTTTTATTTTATATCACAAACGCGTTTTTTTCGTTTCCGTGACAACGCTTATTCCTAAAGCTAAAATTTCCAAACGTGGTAGACAAATTGAATGTAAAACTTTCGAGAGATAATATGAAATAATGAATAGAGAGGGAATGAGCAAAAGAGAGTGATGACGAGGGAAAGAAATGGAAAGAGAGAAAAATAAGCAAAGAGAGAGTAAGAGAGAAAGGCAGAGACAAAGAGGGAGACCGACACAAAAAAGACAAACAATGAGATCGATATAAACAGATTGAGAGGTTGCGAGCTAAAGAGACAGAAAGAGAGGCAGAGGGAGACAGAAGAAGCCAGAGAGATGGTCAGAGAGAGAGGCAGAGAGGGAGAGAAAAAGAGATACAGAGAGAGGGGAAGGAAGAGAAAGAGAGAGAGATAGAGGGAGAGTGGGAGAGAGACACAGAGAGATATATATTGAGTTGATGAAAAGGAGAAGGCGAAAGTTGAATGGTTTGAATACAGTATTGGCAGTCGTTTAAGCAAGGTCAACGGTTGATAAAAGACAAGAAAAATGCAAACAGTTTCTTTATTTGTTTTATTTTGCATGACTTGCATGTAGCATTCAGCTGACCTCATAGCTCGCTAAATACGTCTTCATTCATTCCCTCCTCAGACGTCAAACGTGCAATTCCGTTGTCAATTACTCTGTTATTTGAAATTCAAGTTTTGAAAGTATTTTTAATTGTTTCTTACATGTACCATATATGCCAACAGTAACAAATGGTGCAGACCCTGCTCAAAGTGATCCTATAGTGAACAAACAAGTGCTCTCTTTACAGGCATACTGCTTCGTTTGCTGAAAAATGTGTTCTTTTTTGTTTCTGTAATTAGGTGTTTAGGCATGATGAATTCAGAATTACTGTTATGGGGGTCAAATGGGTTCAATGGCTCCAGATCAGACGCTGCGTTACTTGTCGTATGATCAGGATCTAAACTGTTTGTACTGATGAAAACCACTGTAATTCGAAATGCTGTTAAGCTTGAGATTAGATTACTTAACTTCATTCAAAAGTGGACTTATGGGAAGTGTTGAAATATGACAATAAAGCAGAATGTTCAAGTGCGTGACTTTTCAATTCATTTTTTTTCGTTGAAACAGCATGATTGTGTTTCTTAAACACCGGCATTAAACCTTCTTTAATGAAAAAGGTATTTTTAGTTTTGCTTTCTCCGTATGGTTTCGATCCCGATCAGTCTGAACACCGGTAAGAGAAATGATAGCAGTGGACAAATACAAGTGGACTATATATCATACAAGACTGATAAGTCAACTTTGCAAACAGTTTGGATCCTGATCATACGATAAATGACTCGCGTGAATATCAGGGAAAGAATGAAACAATGCAGCGGAATGTAGATTATAACATAACAGACGGCGTGAGCGTTGAATAACACCCGTTGTTTAAATGTCATATATAACTAGTTATATAACTATGCAAATGAGGTACGCCATGACGTCGTTTACTTGTGACGTCATTAGAATGCGTTCTATTCGTTCGATTTCCAACGTCTTCATTCTATCATGTAGATTCAATTTATAGATTTTTTGGTGTAACTAATGAATATTAGATCTACATGAAAGTGTTTATTAATACATATAACAACGTAAACATTATGCTAGTGAACGGGGTTAATTTGGAACAACTTTTTTCCTGTATAGATCTACTTATATCGCGCTTAGCATTCTATTGACCTCTAAGGCTGCGATAAATAACATTTCTATGTTATGTTATAAACAGAATATAACATTCGTGTTAATGATTTATTGGATTTATCAAACTCGTCGTTTTAGAAAACGATAAAAACTCGGCAAAGCCTCGTTTTTATCGTTTTCTAAAAGACTCGTTTAATAAATCCAATAAATTATGAACACTCATGTAATATCCTATATATATATTATGGTCGTATTTGGGTACCTACTTGGTCGAAAACCAACCAGTCATGGATATTGTGTGGTTCTAACTAGCATACTGTCACGGAAGGCTAAATACCATGGGTTTGAGTCTGGGTAGAGCCATAATTTTTAACAAGTCCTGATAAGCGTTAATGCACACTTTATTTTCTTTTATCGCGATAATTATTAAAGTAAGGGTTATTTCCCGGTCTTCCCATATATATTTTTCTAGAGCTTTAGCTTGCTCTACTTTTAACGGTAACAACTAAAATATAGGACATTGTCGATTTTGTTTTATTCGAAGCTCAAACATATAAGATGCCACAATTGTTTCAACTCGAAGTTATTTAAAAACCTGTTTAGTGAAATAGACTATTCCATCGTTCACTCTTCCATCGCGTCCAAAGTCGACTATACAAATAATTTGAATCCAAATTATACGCCGCATAACGCTCGTCTGATCTGTATCGTTTTTTTCTTCGATCAAAATGTGGTAAATTACATTGAAAAAATAGTTAATGCGATTTGTTGTTTGTCTATCGGCACATGTGGTCGCGTGGAAACGCGTTCCTCTAAGATACCTGGGGTAGTGAGATCGATCCCCCGCCGGACTTGGTCCTTCAAATGAGACTTCGTAAACCGAGGGCCGATGTATTAGTCGCTTATGTACACTTGGCATCCGAACATTGACATTGACCCATGGACACAGGAGTTGAACGAGACACATCGTCTTTGTTAAGTAAACATTTCTATCTAGATATACTGCTTCACATCCCCGCGGATAATTTCGATCAGTTGTGTCTATTTTTTTTTAATTCCTTCTTCGTTTAAAAAAGAAGCAGACCGGACACGAAATTCGGGACAGACGGGCGGATGGACAGACAGATAAATGTCTAGAGAGATAAGGAAAATGCGTTTACCAAATTCCCACCTTTCAGGGCATAACATAGAAATAGCTAGACGTAGTGTAGACCGTTCAGTGTCATGAAATCATTGTGTTAATAAGTACAAAATTGCTGCAAGAGTGCAGCAAAGAAATTGTGAACGACGTAAAAACGCAGATGGGCTGGTTGAATCAATGTTAAAGTAACATTGAACCTACGATAGAAAGAAATGAATGATTTGTAACTAAGTAATCGTTTAGTTAATTTTGTTTATCCTTTACTCATTTTGCTCTTGGTTAAGCAATGAACACACAGAAACAAGGGGACCAATGTGGCCCTAAAGCGTTTATCTGTGTAGACCATGTCAAACAGTTAATCTGGTGGTGATTTGATTGTGACCCCCAGATACCCTTTGACCTAGCTTTTCACTCGGAATAACCTATATTCTAACTTAACCTACATTAATATGAGGCAAACATTCTAACAAACTGCATTTAATATTCAGTGTAAAACGTAGTATGTAGAGTGTTGATTTGGTGTAGACCTATAGGGAACCTGTGTGTAACCAAACCTGAATCATATTCTGACTTGATTTGAATGAGACAAAAAAGCTCGATAACCTTCATTAAGAACTAATGAGATGTAAAGCTTCTAGATTGTTAACAAATTTCACCTATGATCTGATCTTATGGCCTATAATATTTTGACCGCAGGTAACCCATATAACACATTGACTAGAATTTATAAACAGCCACACTAAATCAAATTTTTTTACTGATTAATTGAAGTTGTGATCTATAGATGGTTCAATGTTTAGAATTTGACACAACGGTCCCTTTTTGTTGCCTCATCATTCAGATAAATGCTCTGACCAAATTTCAATAAGATTTGAGTTTTTTTTAGCCGATACAGTATTAACAAGATTCTTTATAAGTTAAGATAGTGACCTAGTTAGTTTTTGAATGCAGATGACCTAGTTTTTGAATACAGATTTCCTATATTCAAACTGTTCCTAGATCCCATCCAGACCACCACATAAGTCAATTATTGGAAGATCAAAGACAAAAATTGGTCTCTATAGAGTGTTATTCAGTTATTTCGACTATTTTACTCAGTGACCTCGTTTTTAACTCAACATAGCGCCACTTATGACTCGTCCGATATTTTATGATAGCAAACACATCTTGGCGTTTTTAATTAAGTTTTACTTTTATCAATTAAAAAATACAAGTCCCATCTATCTGCGGCAATTTTTCGATGCTAAGAAAGGTATTTTACTCATTTAGTAGCGGGCCACTATGGATCATATGTCAAGAAATTTTCAATTTGTGCCAGCAGTTTTAAATAAGATTGTAACGTGTTTTGCTTTTTAACATCTGTTTGTCCATAATTATATTCCTTTATAAGGAAAACTAGCCGACCCACAGGCAGCCATGTTTTTTAAAATTGTGAAATTGTTTGTGAAATCTTGTTAAAGTTCGTCATTGGACCATTTGTGTATGAATCAGTTTTAAAATCTGGCAACTTTCACGCAAGATTTTGTTTGGACATTTACTTTTAGCTGTTCCCCCTTAGGAAAAAGGAAGGCGGTAAGCTTGCAGTGAATTAGTAAGTTTGCAGGTTTTTAACCAGTTTTTAGCAGTGAAAATGCAGTGAAATGAACCGAAATATGCAAATCAGCTAGCAGATTTAAAAAAAAATACAAAACAACTGCAGGGCATGGCGTTACCCGTTTTTACCAGTAATATAAAACTGCAAATAACTGGTCAATCTTTATTTTAAAAGAGTGTGTTTCAGAAACAGTAAAAGGCAATTTTTAAGCAGTTATTTTACCAGTTTTTAGCAGTGAACGTGCATATAAATCAGCTGAAATATGTAAATGAGCTAGAAGTTTTCAGCAGTTATAAAAACAAAGTACAAAATAACTAAGGCGCAATTGCTTAGCAGTTTTGAACCAGTTATATGACATCATGAAACTGGAACAAAATACTGTCGATACTTAATTCAATAAATATGCCTTTTACACCTTTAATTTACTCCTCCAGTGAAGAAAATAATTCCACATTATACAATCATGAATAGCCTAAGCATTAAGCACCATAATAAAGTTACACTTTCTATTTCAACCAGATTTTACCTTTAACACGGAGTAATAACAACTCTTATTACTCCCGTGCCTTAAAGAAGGCAAACAAATAAAGCAGAATGTGCCTTATGACATATTCAGCTTTACTTTCATCTTGCTTCAAGTACCTTAACAAGTTACCCCATAGCCTGTTTCTAGTACTGAAAATACATGTAGGTGGCCACTTAAAGCAGGTTGAAAGTAAAGCAGAATGTACCAAAAGCTGCAATATTCGAGGATATAGAAAATATTTTTACAGCACATATTTCATTACTACATCAAGTCGAACAATTTTCTTCAATAGCGAAATGATTTAAAGGCGTAAAATGCCGTATTTATGGGGTAATGGGTTTAACTTAAGTAACTTAAAAACTAGAAACAGGCAACTTAAGTATTTCGAAATAAATCTAGATAGATCAATCTGCATAAAATCAAGATCTATAATTATAATATCCCTGATTAAATCTACCGTAGTAAATTTCAACTGTCTGACAAAAACATAAGTCAAACATTTTAAGTGATCACAGCATGTTTCAAGAAATTAATATGAACTTTACCTTACAAAAATACATTATTTTGCATTAAAAAGCAAAATGGCATAAGTATAGCCAATACAGATGATATCCATTCAAAATACAGTAACAACTAACACTAGTCTAGATCTTTCATGTAATGTCATTTTTAAGTTGTGGTGGGATTTTTTACAGGAAGTTATTTTTTTAAGTGTTACATTTAGCATATATGCAAAAACCAGTCCCATCCTCAGCTGATCAGAATCTGTACTGCTTGTGTTTTTAATTCATTGCAAGTAGATATAATCATTGCAAGAGGTTTCGAGGAACAACTTCACTACATAGAATATATTTAAATTGATACATATCCACAAACAGTGTACATGTGATGATTACACGTATCCCTTATATCGTAAAACTGTCTACCCAAGTCCGATGGTTTTCACAAAAGCTGGTCAGTGTCGATCTGCACTGTTTCTGTTGCTTTTGTTTTTCTTATTTTATCGCAAGTTTGGAAGAAGTTTCAGGGGACAACTGCACTGGGTATAGTATAGACAAAATATGTTAACACATATTTACGAAGTATACCCATGGAAAGTACATTTGACCTCAGTGTGCAAATCTAATGTAGACTCAGCTCAGTATCACAGGCTGAGTCAGATGAGTTCAATAAGAGCCCTGTTTATATGTATAGTTTTAATTCGTTGCAAGAGTACATTTGTCAGATTTAAACACTCTGGACTTAGATCAGAGGGTTTCCACAATAACCATCTGATTAGGGTGTACATTGTTTGTCATTTCGTAAATGAGTTAACCCATTGGTGAGACCAAAACTATAAGTACAAATGTACATGTAACAGTAGGCAATTAAATTACAACTCATATTTCTCCACTCTTGTTTTCCACATGTATATCTAGATCTAGCTTTCTAAACTTAGAGCTGCATATTATTAAAACTTGCGGATATCGAAATGTGGAAATATAGCCTGTCTACGAAGACGGGCTGTACACATAGCAAACCCTATATACAGGGTAGGGACACGTCTGAAAATCTATTTAGTGGATCCCCAACACATACCGGGCTAAACTTAAGTTTTTGCATAATTGCATACCCCCCTTTGACAATTTTACCGGTAAATCCAACGACCCGACCCCTCTTATTTAAAACGCATTTTTTCCAGACATTTTATGTATTTTTTAACAATAAAATCCCTCAAAGAATATATAAGGGTGTATTATAAAATAACAAAAACAACAGTAATGCAAATTATTACTATTTGTATTTAAAAATCGACACGGTAATTTCCCCTTTCAAAAATATGACTGTCGATTATTTACATTTTTTCCGATGCAAGTCTTTTTTTCTTGTAGAATGTCATGTGTTCTATAGCCGGGGTATACATTTGGGGTGTAAATTAATTATGTTTGACATCTGAGTAACAATTTGACAAAATAAATGAAAAAGGTTTCCTGTCAAAAAGTTGTCAAATTTTCTCTTTGAAAATTACCCCTACGAAATTTATGTAACGGAAAGAGAACAATTACTGTATCAGGATTCAAACAATATACAATTCCAACATTTCTTTAGCATCTTATTCTCAGTCCTTTGCAATAAGACATGTCATAAGCTTTAAATAAGACCAAAAAAAAATTAATAAATAGAAAGTTTCACCTATATTTATGCATTTTGTAGTCCGTTTAAGTGAATTTCAAATGCTAATTTCACGTGTCCCAAAACTATATATGTAAATATTTTCTAGAAAACATCCAACAACACATAAATATGAAAAATCTAAAGTTAACACACTTATTACCGTGGATTACTATGAAATAACAGTGATAATGTCACTGTTTCAAGCAATGGGATTATCGTCGCGCGTGTTTCTTTTAAAAAATTTCCCCGTAGGGTTCCCAAGAATCATAGTCAATCGTGAAAAAGTGAAACAAAAAGCTCCTTTCTATCGGAATATTGTTCGGCTATTTCCGGAAGACGGCGAGCAAAATGTTGTTTAAATACTTAATGACGTAATTTATTTATGCTTTTCGGTGGATTACTATGAAATAGCAGTGGATAATCACTTAATAATTTCACTGGTTCAAGCTGTAGTATTATCGTCGAGCATGCTTCTTTGAAGAATTTTCCCCGTAGGGCTCCCTAAGAATCATAGTCAAGCGTGTCCTATCCTATTGTGGTAATTATTAGGGTGTTTACGACATGTGACCGCTTAGAACTTTAGGAGCTTTCTGTTTCACCGTCACCTTGCTTTAAGCAGTCACCTGTCTATTAATCAATCAATTAGTCTTGATTTTAGTGGTAGTAATAGAGATGTTTTACTGTAGTTGCACCTTAGAGCTCGCTCGATATCACATTTATCTAGATCTACACGCAGTTTAGTTATTAGATGTCTCTATATCAAAGAGTCGAAACAAATCGATAGAGATCTAGATTCTATTCTGAGCAGGTAAGATCTATATTTTAGATTGATCCAGTTCTAGATCTAGATTAGATCAAGGGCTTGATTTTATGTCCTAGCGATTCATGCGAAACAGAAAACGTAATTACACTAACGACCAGCCTTGATCCAGGTTGAACCATTCCACGATAGGTTATTCAGAGTTTACTTAAGTAAATATTTGAAACCGAGGCTGTTCAAACGTCGTTTCAAAGTCTCCCAAATGAATATTTCTGCTGTACTGTCACTTTATTCAGTAATAGGGGTCGCAAGACAAGTGGCTCTTGTAATCTCCTCTTGATTAGAAAACCAACCACTGTCTCGAGAAACTTTGAACGTTTTGGGTCGCACGAATGTCGCAGTTTAAAGCAGCAAATTGTCTAAATGTAGTAAAATATATACGAATTACTAGAAATTGGGTCGGGAGCGAGACAATGTTGATTAAATTACTGGAGTGTACATCCCGATAATCGCTCAAGTATCGAACAATATATGCCTAGTGCTACAAATATATGTTATATACTAAGACACATGATTTAATTTAGTTTTTTGTCAAAGTAACATCATTCTGACCTTACTCATGACTAGGTACTACCTTAGTTGTATAAAACTGTATAACTCCATTGAGATCTAGTTATCACAAATAAAGCCAGACGGTCAGACACACCCACACATACTATCAGTTTCTACATTTCTTTCTCTATCTTGCCCCGTCTATCCTCATTGCCACTTTCTTTTCTTCTCTCTCTCAATCTCGCTCTCCGATCATGCTTTCTTTCATTCCCAACACTCCATTTTTCTCTCACACTTCTCTCTCCCTCTTTCTTGTCGTATCTGGTACCCTTTCTCTCTCTCTTGTGGGATTTAGATCATCCCTATTGGGATTTTCAATCCCTTCAGTCTCTCCTTCTTGCATACTCGTATGCGTTTTTAAAGCTCCTATGCATGTTTAAGGGTGTATCAATGTCATAACTTTGGGAAATTTTCAAAGTATATGAAAACACTCTAAGATAGTTTTGTATTGAAGAGCTATTTAAGATGAATGAAAAAATACAAAGAGTGTACATTTTGGTGAACAACAGTTGGCTCTACGGCCATGTAAAATTTACCCCACCCACTCCCTGTTATTTTGTCCTTTTCAAACAGCCCGCTTCAATAAAATCCATTTTAAATGAAAACAAATATGATAATTTGGTTTTGTGTTATCTATTTCCTATCTATGGTAGTATTTCTTCATACAAAAACTAATTTAAGAAAAAAAAGGCACCAAATGTGGAATTTATAAAGCTCTAAATATCATCGATATGGTACTGTTTTGTAAATTTTGTAAGGGGAGATAACTCTTTTTACTTTATTTACTCAACATTTTCAACACTGACCTTTCAATTTCTTTTCATATTTTAAACTGCCTTAGCATGGGCTTTCATCTGGTAGAATATAAAAAAAGTTTAATACTAGAACTATTTCATTTTCAATTTTTTTTAATATTTTTCATAATGTAAAAAATCTAATAAAATCATGCCCTATACAAAGCATATTTTTGATATTCAAGGATCCATATTGTTCAAACCTGATGCCTGCTTTGTCTAAATGTGGTTTCTATATGTGAAAATACCACCATAGACATGAAATGAATAATGAAAACCCAAATTATCATGTTTGTTTTGTTTTGAAATAAATTTTACTGAAGCTTATACTCTGAATGGGTAAAATTTGAAAAACATGTCAAAATTTGACATACCTTTTTCAAATCGCTGTAGCTAAAAAAAAAAGGACACCACCATGTATATTTTTTTTCATTTTTTTATCATAAACAGCTCTTCCAAAAAAAAAACATTAGAAAAAAAGTTTGATACTTTGAAAAATTGGCTTATGACATTGATACACCCTTAAAGTATTTACGCGATGTTTTCGTCTGTCGAAGCATTTTTAATTTGGACAATGTGGTTATTGAGACATGTAATACACATTAGATACCCAAATACTGAACATTTTCTATGAGCTTCTTTTAATAATCGTCGTATGTACATGTATTATCAAAATACCATTCCCCAACAAAAAAGAAGTATTGCCTCGGCTGGGTATCGATCTCATGACCTTACTCAGTAAAACTCTACGATACTGTTTCGACCACGTTAACATATAGGTAACATAATCTTATATAGAATATCAAGTTAAAGTTTCAACCCTGATTTAAATTTAGAATGGTTGCAACTTATATAAATAGAAAAGTGAGATCTCTTTTCAGCGCTTAAAGTCATTTTATACATATACATATAACATATGTGTTTACGGTGTAAACTGTTCAATTAATAGCACCAAAAAGCAATTTTTTTATCCATATCCAATACTGTAAAATCCTGAATATAGGCGTATACGCTTATTTTGTAATTTAATGACGCCTATATGCACTTATTTTAGCATATGCGCTTTTAAACAAGAACAGACATAGCTTATTTTCGAAGTCAGAAGAACTCACCGTGTTGTCGGTTTGATCGTAGTTTTTACCGGAAGTGAGTCGAAAGTTTAGTTTAAACATAATTTTTTCCATAAATATACATAGAAATGGGGTTGGGCCGCAAGTTCTCATAACATTAGATTCGGTCCTTCCCCTTGTGTGTAAACATTTAGACAATATATACAATGGCTATAAACATATATAACTATTTACTGACAACACATAGAGTAAGTGTTAAGTAAGAGAACAGAAAAAGAAAAATGAGATATAGCTCACTAATTATACTTATAAAATAACTTATATAATTTGAGTGACATTTTTGGATCAGTTGGTAGCAGCATAACATGTACAGTTAGTCTTGTATCCTAAAGAAGATAACAAAGTAGTCTAATAGATGATGTAGCTCAATGCAGAACAAACAACAATACAGTAAGTGTTTTATAAAAAAAAAACATTCTGCGTATGTGACTTTAAACATACATGTATACCTAAAAGTAAACAGAACAAATCACATTTAGTTAACATTAATCAAATGTGAAACGCTTTGTTTATTTCATATATCGGTATTTTCATCATTAGTTAAGTTGTTCCACCCGTGCATTAATAATCCTGGATTTAAAGGATGAAACGCTCTAATTGCTTTGAAAAGTTTTATTTTTTGGGCATGGTATTTAGGACAGATAAAAAAGTAATGCTCTGCATTTTCTATTTGGTTACAGTGGGTACAGTTCTGATTGTTTGATATGTGATTATCATAAAGATCGCTGTTCAAATTACTATAGTTGTTTCGCAGACGTTCAAGCATGATAAATATCGACTTCCATGTAAATAGAAACATGATATTTGCATTATGTCATGTTTAGTAATACTTTCTTTAAAACTTGAAATTGAAGGAGCATTCTTGAGAATATGTGCTGTATTATTCAATAATGCAATTGATGACGGAATACAAGATTTACGAAATTTTCCTAGAAAAAGGAACAGGAATATCATTAGCATTTCTTCAGTTATAACTTCGTTCTAGTAGGATCAGAAGAAACAGTTCTTTCAAATAATCAGGCAGCATATTGTTAGTTATTTTGTATGAAACAGAGGCGTTTTATTTCGCGACGCCAACCACATTCTCTATACAAATTCTCAAGAGAACCCGAACGTATTAGTCTATTAACTATACGAGCAGCTTCATTTTGAGAGTGAAAGTAGGCTGGGTAAATGAACATATTTTGTATTGAGTATTGAGTGTCTCTGCATGAAATCAGGATCCAAACTATATAGCAACTTTGTCTGCTGCCATTTGATAAAAAAACTCAAAGTTTCATTGACTGACCCTGGAATTATATGAAAACACATATATATGCATAATTCCGGGTTTTTTCTGCAGAATTAATGACCCAAGTACCAAACAGTTTGGATCCTGATCTAACGCGGAGACAGATAGAGTAAGAGAGACAGTCAGACAGACAGAGCTACAGAGACAAACAGAGAGACCGACCGAAACAGACATAGAAAGAAAAACAGACATAGACAGACAGACATAGACAGACAGAAATAGAGATAGAGAGAGATATATAGAGAGAAGATATACAGTTTCTGCATATAATGCTTGTGACTCTCTGTAAATATGTTTTTCTGATTATCTGTCCCTATCTGTTACTCTGTCTCTTTTTGTCTGTCTGTCTGATTGTCTATCTGACTCTCCATCGCTCTGTCTTTCCAATAGATCTGTCTGTCTGTCTGTTTGTGTGTATGTATTTATGCCTCTTTGTCCCTCTCTGTGTGTCTGTTTTTCTGTGTTTATGTCTGTCTCGAGTCGTGTGTCTGTCTATGCGTATGTATGTTTGTCTGTCTCTCTCTCTCTCTGTCTCTGTCTCTATTTGTCTCTTTGTATGTCTATGTCTGTCTGTCTCTGTCTATCTCAGTCTCGTGTCAGCAGATTTGAAGCAACTATAATAATTCTGCTTTGCACTAGATATAAATTATATTATTCCTTCTTCCGCCGAATTTTCACATTAACACCCGGTTCTATATCTTCTTTATTTATGATTTAAAATTTTACATTGGCTAATAAAAAAAGAATAATTTATCCCGAAACCCAAGGTTGACAGATCCTTTAAGGTCCCAGTACACCCTGGCCATATATCCTTTTAGACTAACAGCTGCTTGATATTGATCTTCGCAGTTTGTTTTAAATGCTTAAATGTATACGCTACTAGCATGAGACGGGTTTAACAATAAGAATTGCAGTGTGACAAATGTAACTATGAACTGTATTTTAATTGGAGCTTATCTGCAAGACAATGAAGTATAAATATTTTGATATATGTTATTTCAGGTATCTGTTTTGTACAAATTATTGAAACAGCAAGCGGCTGCTTTGTATTGTTATTCAAATAAAAAATTGACTTATTTCCATCTTTATTATACCAACTTATTTATCTTATGGCTGCACTAAATGGTCGATCAAACAACAATAACTTATACAGTACAGACTACATTAATTTTCTCTGTTTAAACGCCAACGAAACGTATAGGCCGCTTTTACGCAACTGCAATTTCGAAAACCACGATTAATATTCACCTGTCTTGCAAACAGTCTAGAGCATAATCAGACGCCAGGTAACCCGGTGTCTGATCTTGCTAAATAATACGAAAAAGATTCAAGCAGGAAACGTAACACAAACAATACACCCACCTCTCAAGCAGAACACACACATCCACACCATAACACACACACACACGCAATACCATTTCTTCATCCACACACTAACTAGAAAACACACGCAAGACAAACATAAAGCAAAGTGAACATAGGAGCCCGCATTGGTACGGTCAGTAGCAATCAATAATTAACTATAAATTAATCATTAACAACCACTGGGGGGTTAAACCTGGGTTTAGGGGCGCCCAACCTCACTCTTATCTCCCATATTCACTTATAAACCTGTTTTCAATAAAAATAAAATGTTTTAGCATATAAACGCGTTTATTGGGAAATAATTACACTTTCTCCACTGTACATAACAGATAACATTGTTTATTTTGAGACCAGAATATGTAGTGTTGATATATAAAATTATTTAATCCATTATAAGCTTGTCTTCTTCCAACGAGACATGGGTTTAAGAGTTTGAAAATATGTGTTTCAAGAAGTAAATCCGACTAGTTTAATCCGCGTATGGGGCGAAACAAATATGACCGTATCCTCTCGAAATTAATATTCTCTAACTAGATTGTAAAACATATTTATGTAGATATTTGTATCTAAATATATTAATTTTTCTCAAGCATTTTCATGCTGGTAGGTAATCGTTAAAATCTGATTATAAATTGCAAACTGTGGAATACCATCATTGGAGGGAACGTTTCTTAGCATATAATACGCCAGGCTGCTGGAGCGCCCTCTGGTAGCACACAACGTGACAAACACATTATGCCTAATGTCATCCTGCCTTCGGGTATCTTGGATTGGAACAATCTACATTATGACAATAGGCATGTTGCCAATTTACTCGATGTATAAAGATTTATACAAAAGCTGGTCAAAGGTCAAGGTCACAAGGGCAAAAGCGTAGGTATAGTTGGTAAGGTCTTGACACAAGAAATATACAAACAAAATATGAAAGCCGTAGGCCTACTGGGGCAAATGTTATGGCCATTTAAAGATTTTAACAAAAGTAGGTCAAATGTCAAGATCACAATGTCAAGAAGTTTTGTATGGTTGGAAAGGTCTCGCCACAGGGAAGACACCTGCAAAGTATAAAAGGCCCAGGTGCAAAAATGCAAAAGTTATAGCCAAGGTTAAGGTTTTTGGTTAAAGTTTGATTAAATAGGTCAAAGGTCGAGGTCAAGGTCACATGGTCAAAGATGTTAGTATGGTTGGAAAGGTCTTGACAAAAGAAATATGCATACAAAATATCAGCCCTGGGCCTACTGGTGCAAATGTTATAGCCTTTTAAAGATTTTTACAAAAGTAGGTCAAATGTCAAGGTCAAGGTTACAAGGTCAAAAAGTTTTATATGGTTGGAAAGGTCTTGCCATGAGGAATACACATGCCAAGTATAAAAGGCCCAGGTTTAAAAATGCAAAAGTTATAGCCAAGGTTAAGGTTTTTGGTTAAAGTTTGATTAAATAGGTCAAAGGTCAAGGTCAAGGTCACATGGTCAAAGACGTTGGTATGGTTGGAAAGGTCTTGACAAAAAAAATATACATACAAAATATGAAAGCCCTGGGCATTCTGGTGCAAATGTTATAGCCATTTAAAGAGTTTTACAAAAGTAGGTCAAATGTCAAGGTCAAGGTCACAAGGTCAAAAAGTTTTATATGGTTGGAAAGGTCTTGCCATGAGGAATACACATGCCAAGTATAAAAGGCCCAGGTTTAAAAATGCAAAAGTTATAGCCAAGGTTAAGGTTTTTTGTTAAAGCTTGATTAAATAGGTAATAGGTCAAGGTCAAGGTCACATGGTCAAAGATGTTGGTATGGTTGGAAAGGTCTTGACAAAAGAAATATACATACAAAATATGAAAGCCCTGGGCCTACTGGTGCAAATGTTATAGCCATTTAAAGATTTTTACAAAAGCAGGTCAAATGTCAAGGTCAATGTCAAAAAGGTTTGTATGGATGGAAAGGTCTTGATACAGGGAAGACACATGCCAAGTATCAAAGGTCGAGGTACAAAAATGCAAGAGATATAGCCAAGGTTAAGGTTTTTGGCACAGACGGACGGACGGACGGACGGACGGACAAACCAACAGACATGACAAAAACTATATGCCCCCGAATCGTAGATTCTTGGGGCATAAAAATAATGATATAATCATAAGAACAATAATGACAAATAATAGAAAGCGTAATAGAAATGTCAGAATGCAAAATTTTTTACTGTTTTAAGATTTTGAATAGATCTATTTTCAAATATTTAGCACATGACTTGGAGCTCTCGGCCAATCAGATGCCTCAAAAACCGTTTACTATATCGTGTAGTTCAACGCTCTTCACAAAACCATGGACTAACTAACAAACTGTTCATTTAGTCCACGCTTCCGTCATCTGAATGCAATTTTGACGTCACAATCCTAGCAATCCTCCGAGCGAGCCATCGCGAAAACCTTTTGCCTGCTCTGTAACTTAACGATAAATAATCGAAAATTAAGCAAAATAATATCAAGGATTCTAACTCAAGAAATACAGGAATTTCACAGTAACAATAATAGATCTAGATCTACTCCGTCCCACTAGAACTAGATATATGTATTGTTGTACCTGTATATGTAAAAACCGGGATCTGAATGTCTAGATTGTCTTTAAAAAACAGCTGAGATCAGAGGGGGACTTCACACGCTTGATGACGTCATACTTTATCTTTAAATGTACAGTGAGACCTAGACTTTAAAGACAATTGCTTATGTCACAAACTCTACACTTTGTCTTATAATAAGCATATCAAATAATAATGCCAATACAGTCAATTTGAATTCATTCGACATCTTCCGTAAACCGCTCGGCCTTTTTCGGTCAGCAGACTCGGCACGCATTAAATTGTTTGATTACGTAATATATAATTAGTGACGTCATTGTCCAGCGTTCAAAGTTTAAACTGATCAGTGTTGTGTGCGCAAAGCTGATATTTTATGGACATTTTTTCACTGTATTCCAATATTTGGATCTTGATTTATCGACGCATTTAAGGTTTGTTGTTTTACGTTGATTTAGATCTCAGTTTTTAAATAAATTATCTAGATCTATATGTTTGTGACCAGCGATTTATTGAGAAATCAGAACAGTGGTAGATCTAGATCTATCCTAGATTCTAATTTCTATTGTATTCTAGGGATGCACATTCCGCAAAACAATGAACCCCTGAGTCAAATCATTTAAACTCAGAGTCCTTCGAGTTAAAAAAAACCTGAGGCCAAACAATCATGAGTCCCTGACCAGTTTAATGAGTAGCTCTGTATCACTTTGGATTTGCAGCTAAAATGTGCCACTACGTAACAGAATGCGTGGAATCTAATGACATTGTGTCCGGGCTAGGATCGAACTCAGGTTTAACAGTTTCCCACAGACAATAGATTGTGTTCAGTTTTTACACTGAATATCGCACTGTTATCCGGCCGAGGTGGGACTCGAACCCACGACCACCTCAACACTAGTCCGGCGCTCTACCGACTGTGCTAACCGGGCGGTATATCGATCCTACCTCTACAGCCACTACACTTCTCCCCCTTAACTTTTCAGAGCTGTACAAGCTCTCACAAAGTTCGAATGACTCCAATTGCATTCCGTCAAACGCTTCTGACACCATTTAAGTGAAACATTGGATAAATGTCCGCCCGAAGGAGGACTCAGACCCACTACCACCTCAACACTAGTCCGGCACTCTATCGACTGAGCTAACCAGGCGGTCTATCGATCCCACTTCTACAGCCACTACACTTCTCCCCCTTAACTTCTCAGAGCTGTACAAGCTTTTACAAAGTCCGAATGACTCCAATTGCATTCCGTCAAACGCTTCCGACACCTTTTAAGTGAAACATTGGATAAACGTCCACCTGAAGCGGGACTCAGACCCACTACCACCTCAACACTTGTCCGGCACTCTACCGACTGAGCTAACCGGACGGTCTATCGATCCCACTTCTACAGCAACTTAACTTCTCCCCCTTCACTTTTCAGAGCTTGATAAGTTCCCACATAGTCCGAATGACTCCAATTGCATTCCGCCAAACGCTTCTGAAACCATTTAAGTGAAACAGGGGATAAATGTCCGCGCGAGGGGGGACTCAGACCCACTACCACCTCAACACTAGTCCGGCGCTCTACCGACTGAGCTAACCGGGCGGTCTATCGATCCCACCTCTAAAGCCACTACTCTTCTCCCCCTTAACTTTTCAGAGCTTGACAAACTCTCACAAAGTCCGAGTGACTCCAATTGCATTCCGTCAAACGTTTCTGATACCATTTAAATGAAACACGGGATAAATGTCCGCGCGAGGGGGGATTCAGACCCACTACCATCTCAACACTAGTCCGGCGCTCTACCGACTGAGCTAACCGGGCGGTCTATCGATCCCACCTCTACAGTCACTACTCTTCTCCTCCTTAACTTTTCAGAGCTTTACAAACTCTCACAAAGACCGAATGACTTTAGTTGCATGTCCGTCAAACGCTTCTGACACCATTAAACTGAAACAGGGGAAAAATGTCCCCCGAGATGGGACTCAGACCCACTACCACCTCAACACTAGACTGGCGCTCTATCCCATCGCTATAGCCACTACACTGTAGTTTATCGGTAGAAAACTGTAGATATGTGACACATTGACAAGTGTTTGCAATAAGACGCATTGCCATGACTACAGGCTTAGACATCAACTGAGTGTACTTGCATATAATTATTAGTTTTGCTAATAACTTATAGGCTTATAAGCATTAATTATCTAGATCTACTAGGAAAGTGACTCGTTGATCCAGTGTAGAGAGTCAGACTTTGGATCGGAAGGTCCCTGGTTCGAATCCTACCGCTGTCACAAGGTGAAATTCTCAGGATACAAGAAATCGATTTCGAGGCTAAAATGTGTAAATTAGTATCTTTAGAGGGCGGTGACTGTGCATGTTTGAATTATTGGCGCGGCGCCATATATATAGGAATAAAAAATGTCTCCTTTGGGAGGCTCAAACGATAGTTTAATCAGAAACCAATTGACCAGGAGAGTTTTTTTCGACGGAGCAAAAACCAGAAACAAATTTTTTTGGGGCAATACCAATGTGTACAAACAAGTGGCAACGGCTAAGTTGTTAAACACAGTTTAAAAAGGGTTCTGTTTATGCATTCTGAAATTCTCACTACGTTTCTCATTTTAACCCCACACATAGCGTAGGTAAATCAAAATACACATTTGAAATTTAAAATTGTACTAACCTGTAGGCTTTAGCATGATGCAGCGTACCAAATAAGATTATAGATATGTTAAATCAGTTTAGATTTTGAAGAAAATACTATCAGAGCAGTTAGTTAACTTGTGTACATCGCTCCCTCTCTACAACGACACTCAATGGGAGACACATATTGTGTGTGTTGTTCGGAGGGAGTCGTTCTAGGGAGGGAACATTAAGACTTGGTTTGCATTTGAACACAGCTTGAATCCAGATCAGACGCCGCGTAACGCGGCGTCCGATCTGGATTCAAGCTGTTTGTCACTCGTCATTATATTTATTATATCAAAATGTCTACTTATATATAATTTTAAGAAAATCAGTAGACGACTATTTTAAGCAGACGCTATGAAAGTGTTCTCCTGATTAGGTAACTGCGGCAAGGGTCATTGTAAGGAGGGAATTGTTGTTGGGAGGGCCGTTGTAGGGAGGGGACACTGTATTTCTAATATTTTACATTTGTTTTAATACAATTATTAGTGTTTGACCTACTCTTTCAGCCAATTAGGAAGCCACAAAATTCAAATTTTCCCTCGATTTAATTATTAGGAGTTCAAGATTTAATGAGATTTGGCAATTTAATTATGAAGTGTGTGAGATTTTGAATTAGACGTTAGAAAGCATTGCGCATGTGTTAATATTTCGGTCAACTCCGCCCAATGGCGTGCCTTTTAAGCTACATGGGAAAATCATTACACAGCATTGTGCATACATGTATAATTCAATTTCGAGGCAAAGAATAACATTGGATTGGCATAGGCATCGATATCTCCAAAGACAGGCGACGGAATAATGCAAGACCAAATAAATGCAGACAGCTCATATATGAATTTTCTACATTAATTGATGCTGTATTAACCCTTTCCCCCATAGAAGCGCCTTTTAGCGCATGTAATTTATTCCTCCGCTGAAGAAAATAGTCCCAATTTAATCAGTTATGAATAAATATTATAGCGAATATTTTATATATTCTAGCACATGGAAGCTTAAAGTAGGTTGAAAGTAAAGCAGAATGCGCCCTAAGGCGTATTCTGCTTTACTTTCAACCTGCTTTAAGTGGCCACCTATCTTCAACACAAGAAATAGGCTATCAGGTAAAGAGTTAAGTGACTGTCTGTATTAAAGGCAACCAAAGGATCGCTAAAGACAGGCGAGACGCGACTGCTTAGAATAAGACCAATTTAATGCAGAAAGCTTTATAGTTTTATGCGGTACTTTATGCTGCTTTGAATAACAGCCTGTATTCAATGTTACAAAATGGTATTCTACTGAGATCTCTAAAAATTGACTGCTTAATGCTGGAAAAAACTAGATATAATGCAGAAATTTCAAAGATATATAGCAGCTTTCTACATTATTCAAAGCTGCATTAAGCAACCGTCTGTATTTAATGCTGCAAATGTGTATTTTATTGAGAACCCTAACAGGTGACTGCTTAACTCTTGATCAAATTAATGCAGAAGTTTCGAATAGGAGCTTTCTGCATTATGTTTTCCTGCATTAAGCAGCCGCCTGCAGATTTAATGTTACACATGGATATTCTTTTAATGTCAAATAACTGAGTGGTTGAACATGGCTCACTTGTTGATTCTTCCAATAAATCACTAATTTAGCGCCCGTTTTAAATAAGATCAAATTCTACCCCGCTTTAACCGAAATCACAAAAATGCCATATTGCTTGGACATGAAAACACAGGCTGTGTACACACACCAGTCCTGTCGACGGAGCCATCATGTGTTATGCCCCATATTTGGCATCACTCTGCAAGTGACGTCACATGCGGGCGGATCAAACACTAAAATGGTTAGAGTTTATTTCAAAGCACGTAATAATTAAAAAGCCTCATTCGGTCGCAAGCTCCCTCATGTTTTGATTTCTTAATCATAAAGAAGCATTGATATAACCCCTAACTATTACGAAGACGATGCAAGTTGTTTACATGTAATACAATGTACATCTATATTTGTCTCTTAGCAACTCTCACTCCCGATTTCTCCCTCTCTGTCTATAACTGTCTGTGTTTACATTTGTCTGACTAATTCAGCACAATACATAAATACAAAGTTTTATATATTTATGATCTTGGCACTCCAGACAGGTCGATGATAAAAGACTGGTTTATTTTAAGAGAAAGGGATGTCAAATAAACACGTGCTCAACATTTGCCAATGTTTTGTCCGCGATGGAAGGGATATGACGTCATTTAATGAGGTCATTTCGGTGCAGGATAAGAGGTTGGCGTGATTAAAAGCACATTCTAGTTTGTGTTCGGCAAAAGGTGCATTTTCGGCATTAGGTGCACCCGCTCTTACATGTATACTAGTAACAGAACTACATTGTACAACATATTATTATGAATAAGTTTATGAAAAATGCTGATAGCAGAAAACAGTGTCGATATCATGACAAAGAAGGGGTTAATTTCACTCAATACAATACAGAGAGTAGGGGCGTAGCCAGCGATCCGCACGTACGCACGTGCGTAACATCAGTTTGAAAAATGAAAAATCAAACATGGCCAAAAATGGCATAAAAACCGAAGGCTAAGGGGGGTTAGAACTTCAAGTCTAAAATGAAGATTTCAAACACACTTCAGAGCTCACCATTTCAGTTCTAATTTCCAATTTTCTCCCCGGGGGAGAACCCCCGGACCCCCCTCCAGCATTGATCAGTTTCAAGTTTTAGAAAACCAATAACTTAGTAACTACAAAGATGGCAGCCAAAACCTACGGTGCTACATGTAATCTGCTAGATGTACCTCTCGTGCGTCTAAACATTGAGTCAAATAGTTATATAATGTTATGTCTTATATAACGATCCTTTGAAGAAAATTGTATGGATCACATAGTTCGTATTTAGTGCCCAAAATCCCCCACCAACAATTTTTCATAGTTCATGTACATGTGGATCGTACGTACAATGTATACCTAAATCGTCTAAAAGTCGAAAGTTCTTGGAAATATATAGGTTAGTCACATTGATCGTATTCAGTGTCCAAAATCCCTACAAACACACTTCAGAACTCCCCATTTCAGTTCTTATTTCGATTTTTTCTCCCGGGGGATGACCCCGGACCCCACTTTCATCGGCCAGGTTCAAGTTTCAGAAAATAAAGAACTTAGTTACTATAGAAAGTTGGCAGCCTGAAAAACTTCTACCGTGTTTCGTGTACTTCTCGTGAGTCTTAAAGTCAAATAGTTCTAGCAGTGGAAAAATTAGTCACAAAATAAGGTTGTGTCTAATAAAACATCTAGCCTTCAAAGCAATTGTATGGTTCACGTTGATCGTATTCAGTGTCCCTATTCCCTCCAAAAACACTTCAGAGCTCACTATTTCAGTTCTTGTTTCCATTTTTCTCCCCGGGGGAGGACCCCCACTTGCATTTTTCAAGTTCGAGTTTTGGAAACTCAGGATCTTAACAACTACAAATTTAAATCAGCATCATGAAAAAAAATACGGTGCTTCATGCACCTCTCGTGCGGCAAAGTCAAATTATTATAGCGGAAAAAATGTTAATCACTAAACTTTATTGTTATGTTATAACGGAGCTTTGAACACAATTGTATGGTTCACGTTGATCGTATTCAGTGCTCCAGATCCCTCTAAACACACATCAGAGCTCACCGTTTCAGTTCTTATTTCCATTTTTCTCCCGGGGGAGGACCCCCGAACCCCCACTTGCATTTTTCAAGTTCGAGTTTCGGAAACTCAGGATCTCAACAACTACAAATTTAAGTCGACATCATAAAAGACTACAGTGCTTCTTGTATATACCACTCGTGCGGCTAAAAGTCAAATTATTTTAGCAGAAAAAAACGCTAATCACAAAATTTTATTATATGTTGGACACATTTGTATAGTTCTCATAGATCGTATTCAGTGCTCCAAATCCCTCTAAACACACTTCAGAGCTCACCATTTTACTTCTAATTTACTTTTTTCTCCCGGGGGAGGCCCCCCCCCCCGGACCCCCACCAGCAGGAGGGGTACCCCCCTCCCGCACCCTCCCCCTGATGTGCGTAACATTCGTTCAAGCCTGGCTACGCCGCTGGAGAGTACAATACAGTTCATGCGCAGTACAACAATACTACATCTATATAAGATCTACAGCAAAACCTCTCCATCACGACCACTAAAAGAGAGGCAAAATGATTGTATACAAGACAGATGACAGCCTCACACAAGGTGACAATAAAACAGAAAGCTCATATAGAAGCTTTCTGTCTCACCGCCATTGGCGGTGAAACAGAAACCACAATTATCCTGCCTCAAGCAGTCACCTGCCCTCAATCCCAGATAAGTCTGACCCCAGAGTCAGATTTAAGCTGTGACACATTTGGACAAAAGTTTCAGTATTACTGCTTTACAGATACAATATAGCATATCTAAACCAGATATAAAATGAACAGCTTTAAAGCAGTTTTTAAAGAAAGGGTGCCGCTTAATGCAGAATGACTGGCGTTTCTATGCATCCAGTCATAACATGTTTTAACTAAAAAATAAAGTTCCTCTCTGTCTTATTTATAGAAGTTGTATTTCAAAGCAAGCACTAGCATTAACTAAACACTAGACCACCTCTTATTGTGTACAACACTTCTTTGTGTCATCATCTACGACAGTATCAAGTTTCATCAAGTTACGGAGCTCCAGAATTTATTTTTTATTAGGAAAAAAGAAATAATTCATTATTGGGAGATGACAGAGTTATGGTTCTTGAGAACTGCACTTTCTTTTTTCATCCTCTATTACTGTATCAAGTTTCATCAAATTAAGATGTAATGCTCAGGAGATAATATGCTTCGAAATAAACTTCATTATTTTAATAGAAAAAGGGAGATAATTCATTATTTGGAGACGATAGAGTTACAGTTCTTGTGTACTGCATCTACTTCTGTCGTCCTCTGTCACTGTATCAATTTTCATTAACTTGCGCTGTAACAGTCCAGATATATGCTCCGGACAAAATTGATTTTTATGAGCAAAAGGGAGATAATTCAAAATTGGCAGATGACAGAGTTACAGTTTTTATGTACTGCACGTTCTGCTGTCACCCTCTATTAATGTAATAAGTTTCATTAACTTGCGGTGTTACGTTCCAGAGATATGCCTCGGACAAAAGATCAAGACAAAATTGATTTTTTATGAGAAAAAGGGAGATTATTCAATATTAGGAGACGACATAGTTACGGTTCGTGTGTACTGTGCCTCCTTCTGTCATCCTCTATAACTGTATCAAGTTTCATTAACTTACGGTGTAACGTTTCCACAGATATGCTCCGGACAAAAAAGCGTGACGGACAGACGGAAACACTGACTGACGGACGGACAAAGTGGCGACTAGATACTATTATGCTTTCCCCCTAAAGGGGAGCATAATAACTGTTTTTTCACTCATTTAAAAGTTGAGGGTGTTATGCTTGTCATTTGAGGAAAACAGAACACATTCACCAACTTGGTCAAGTGTTTCTACAGTACAGTGCCTCCATTTGAATTTGAACACCCCAAAATGTCAATCTGGATTAAACTTGGTATTCCCAGCTTCCATCAGAGAGAATTCAACTGTCTGGTGAGTGGTGAAGTCCAGTCATAGTTCTCCATCGACCATAATTGTAGAAATGAAAGAAGTGAGAAGATATTTAAATATGTCTTTTAAGGGATGTTACCTAATTTCTATTAGGCATGATAGACATTAATGATCTTGATCAGATGGCTTTTGATCTGGATCGGTTCTGTTTTAAATATGCTGCATTATACCCACTAAAAAGGTTAACAATTAAAAGTTATACCTCACTCTCTATTTAAGGGATTATTAAGCATTTTGACTGTTTTTTCGTAAAAATTTACCAGACTTATGCCAGGAGGCAGCGGTTGACTGTTGCACAGCACTGTTTCATGCGCGAAAATGGCGCGCAAGCATTTTCTGCATTGCGAGACCGAATACGGCGTCTTTATGATCAAGACTTTTGTTTAAGAATTTGAATATGATCAAACTATTAGATCTACATTGTATGTAATCAAACAAGTTTCTACATATGTCTACCCTTTTCCCTTTTGCGGGGTTGTTAGGATCATTTTTTCTCTCCCGAATAATCCCCTTAAAAGGCTATATAGATCTAGATCTAGTATCAAGAGTGACTTCGAATAAGATTGATAAAACAGCTGGCAGATTTAGAATCTTTCTTTTTTAAACGAATTATGACGTTACAACATAAATGACGTCATCCCATCATGCATGCCGTAGGCTAATTTCGAAAACCAAACTAAGTATCTACCCATTTTAGTTAATAAGAAACAATAATTATTTCAATCGTAATTAAAAAAATGAGTAGAGAACTCTTTTCACAACACACTGTGACAGTGATGTTCACATTCAGTTTGTTGTATTGAATTTAATAAAGATGAAATATAAAGTCATTTCTTGAATATAAATACGTTTTGTTCAAACCATGTATATCTAAATACATGTAGATCTAGATCTAACCATTTAGTCGACCTTGCTTAAAAAGAGAGTCGGGTAATAAATCATTTGTTTTATAGTTACTTCGGGTACAGTCAAAGCATTGTCCCCCGGTAGCAGGGAAGACCTTGAGAACTGTTTGCCTCTCAAAGAAAACCAGAAATAAAGCAGAGACTTCTGAAGGCAGGTAGCTGTCTAATACAATTCAAATACATCTGTATATCCTTGCTTCTTGTTAATTCGCCACTTTCTTGTCAATTCGCCACCTAAACAAAACTTAGAATTCCGTCACGAGAAGGCTACCGAGGATGTCCGAAAACAACAGAGAATTTCCGAATACTAGGACAGTTTCACTCAGGAAGATTTCAAGCGACGAAAATGCGAAAGAAACAGAAAAAATAAGAATAATTCGAAAAAAAGTTTCCAATCAAAAGACATGTTGGTAATTTTAATTCTAGCTGTCCGTTGTTACCTTTCAAATGTTAAGTTGTAAAAGTTATGATTTACTTGTAAAAAAATTAAATATTTCAAAATCATTAAAACATGTTCAAGTTTCATGAAACATACTGACAGAGCTTATATTGACCTAATTATCGAACGACCAATCAGAGGTGGCGATTTGACAAGAAAGCATCCCGGTGATCCAGAGCAATGACCTCGTTCGAAAACGGTACAGTTATTTATACTTTGTATTCATTTCACAAGTTTTATTTGTATATGTTCGTCTTATTGAAGGTTCAGTTCAGAATTAGATCCGTGAACAAGTAAAAATTTGTTACATCAGATAGGCGCATGCGCGAAAAATATAGCTAAGGGTGGCGAAAACACAGGTAACCAGACTACTAGTATAGAAATGCTCATTTGGTAAATTCCCTAAATGGCTACCTAACTTAGGTTGCATGCTAAGTAGAGGTGACTGCTAGTACAGGTTTGACTAGAACAATGTTAGTTGTCTTTTAATTCGAGCAGATGGCCGATGAACCGGAACGATTTTTATGAAAACATAAATTGCGTTCTCATATTCCCGGTGTTTTTCCCGGTAGACCACCGGTTATGAAGCCGGGTGTCCCCGGACTATCCCGGTTTTGACCGGTGTAATTACGGTGCAGGGCCGGCCTGTTCCTCGTTAATCACGGTATAACACGGGATAACCCCGGTCGTCGCCGGTGGTATCCCGATGACCACCGGTGTCGTCCCGATCTACCCCGGTTGTTCACCGGTGACGTGCCGACCTTACCCGGCGTTCACCGGAAAGGACATAAACCGGGGCTAATGTGGATTAGCACCAATTCTTTTTTGTCTCACAGGGTAAATGAAATGAAATGTAAACGCAAGGCAATAAAAGTAGAACATTATAATGTTGTAGATTCTTAAAACTTCATTTTAATTTGAGTGTCAAGCAGTTTACCCGGTGTCTTATCTGGTTCCATACTGTTTGTAGTGGACATAAAGACTTAAGCATTAAGCCATTATTTAGAAAGAATAACTTCGTTTTTGTGTCACCTGCTGTAGACAGAGGTGACACTTAGGGGTCACCTTTCCCCTGTAACGCAGTAGAATGACTTACCCCTGTTAAAATGGCACATGGGTCATGTTACTACGTAAAAAAGTTACCCGGGTCATTTTACTACGAAAAAAATGACCCCAGACCGCAGTAAAGGCGCCCATCGATCGTAGTAGAATGACCCCCTCACTGTCTGGTGTCATCTATCTACGTAGTGTAAAGACCCGGGTCCTTTTACACGGATGGGTCACTCTACTGCGTTACAACGGCGTCTGCCTGTCAGCTCGTCCGTCCGTCCGTCTGTCCGCGCTAACATTTTGGGTATATGGGACTAGGTGACATAACACAGAGCAAAAGAAAACAATAAAGCTGTTCATTCCATTAGTCATGTTGGGTTTATGTGGCTTTTTTTGTTTATGTGGCTTCTTTATGTGAACTCCCTGTGACTGCTGGTACGCTGAACCAGGACCCACCGGGGCTCTAAACAGGAACAGTGAAAACGGGGCTTAATAAAGAATGCCTAAATAAGATTTATTTCTCACCAAAAAACTTAAATATCTATAATGATACAGGCATAATGCGAAAAATATCATTAAAATGCTTAAAATTATCTTTCATTGAATCAATTGCATTAAAACCATGGGTATTTACAAACTATTTTACCTGCCCACTCCCAGCATTTTCCAGAGCACTGAAATTTCATCTGTGTCTTGATGAACAGAGGCCCCACTTGTAGGGCATAGTGTGGGTAGAATATATGCTAGGAAAATCATGTTAGTATTGTGGGTAGGAACAGGGTGGCTGGCCTGTAATGTATTGAACATGTGAAAGTTGTAAATATTATTTTTTCCAGTAAGGTAGGGCCTATTTTAGAAAGGCGTTACTGCCTTGCAAGGCAAGTCTTTACCTGGTTACTCAGTCAAGTTTTAAAAAAAGACGTAAGAGATGGTCACGGTAAATTCGTAACGTTTACCCGTCCCTTATCATTCATGACACAATATGGAGCTATATTTCCAAATAAGTTGTCGATAATTAGACAAATAGTTGTTAAATGCACTCAGAAATTTATCGTTTGTGTGTGTGTATATTTAAAGTGAGAGACAAAGCTCACCTTTTCAATTAGTTTTATCAACTGTATGCAGTCGATGTATTCATCAAGATGTAGTTCCTCCTTTTGAAGAGTTGTCAAGGGAAATAACTCAAATATGCGCGAATTCCGAGGGGGGGGGGGAAGAGACAGTGGGTAACATTTAAGTTAAAGCGCACAAAAGCGCGTGATGGAATCACATTATTGCTTTGATAACTTGAAAGTAAAGATTTAAAACTACATAAAAATATAATTTGCTTTCATTTAATCCACGGTTTTAATTCAATTGTCCGCCGTTAAACTTAGCAAACTTTCAAAGGTATCGTTTTTTTTTTTCAAACATATTCCTTTACTCAACGGAGGGTGCTATACCCTTTGGTTACCTCTTTTGATGCTTTTGACACCCATTTAAAGCACCGGTATGATTGGATACTATTTATGAGCTTATTTTTTATTCGTTACTGTAATTAGGGTTTCCCGCAAAATCTTCCTTCCATGTACGGAGAACTTCCAATGTTAAATTTCGAATGACATTCCGCGGTAAACAACGTCTTTTATCCGACTTTTTCGAACACAGGTAGACTATTTTAACATTGAATTCATCGTTCGTAATCAACATTTTGTTATACGCTCGTCTTCAGACGGGACGTATTATGTTATGGCGCTGTCCGTCCGTTAACTTTTTCATGTCTGCTCTCTTACTCAAACAAATTTATTCTAATCATTTAGAAATTTTGTCAGCATGTACATGACTATAATCATGTAATGTCTCGGTCAAGTTCAATTACCAGCTAGATAGCCACAGAAATTCAAGAGTTATGCCCCTTTTTATCGTCAAAAACGTTTTTAGCTCACCTGAGCCGAAGGCTCAAGGTTAGCTGTTGTGATCGCCCGCCGTCCGTCTGTCCGTCTGTTCAAATTTACTTCAAGCGACATCACCTCTGAAACCGCGAGTTTGAGGGAAAAACTAAATTGCTGACGGTGTTCCTTGGATGCTTCTCTACAGAAATTGTTAAAATAAATTCATTGGTGGACTACTTATTGAAATTTATTAAAAAAAGTGAAAAACTTTTAAACAAGTTTTTTGTAAAAAAAAAAAAACCACTGTTCCCACACCTTAGATATTGCATGAATAGTATCTTCTAGTAAATCACTTTCAAAATTGTAAAAAATCAAAACCCTAGGGTCAAATTTGACTCAACCCTGGCCATATCAGTGCTTTTTGATGCAGGTCTGACAGTAAAAACTCTCTAATGATCCGTTTTTATACAGACCCATTGTATCTTCCAGGCTAAAAAGCTACCCTTATACTAAATGCAACATTTTTGCAAACAGTTTGGATCCAGGTCAGATGCCACATAATGCTGCATCTAATCTGGATCTAAACTATTTGCCACTCATTTGCATATTTTCTTATATTTAGAAAATATAAGTTATTATTTTTTACATATTTCACATACAAACATTTGGAGCAGACAACAGTTCAGCATGATAATAGTCATTTCTCTCTGAGGCCGTCTCCTATTGCATAACTGACCCATAGCTAGCTCTGAACTCAGGTCACTGAGATACATAACAGAAATGATAGTGATGTCTGCTATTTTATGCTCAAGCACAACTTAGTTCGAGGCATATTACTTTTGGTCTGTCTGTTTGTTTGTTTGTGTTTTGTTTGTTTGTTTATCTTTCTGTCTATCAGTCCACAATTAATTCTTGGCCATAAACAGTATGGATCCAGGTCAGATGCCACATAATGCTGCATCTAATCTGGATCCAAACTATTTGCCACTCATTTACATATAGTTTCTTATATTTAGAAAATGTAAATAATGATTTATTAACCTATTAACCCATACATATTCCTTTTTATGTCTTTAATTTATTCTTCCACAGAAGAAAATAATTTCACTTTATACAGTCATTGTTGTCTTTAACAATTGCTTCAAATGACATCTCCTCATATATTGCTGAAAAGATTTCAACCAAACTTTACACGAATGTTTCTTGGGTCAAGTTGTTTCAAAATTGTTCAAAGAATTAAAAACAATGTAGAACTCTGGTTGCCATGGCAACCAAGTGAAAAAATAAGGAAATCTTAAAAAATCTTCTTGTCTGAAACTACAAGGGCCAGATCTTAGACATTTGTCACATAGCATCATCTACAGGTCCTCTATCAAACTACAAACTATGCCCCTGGGGTCAAAATTGGCCCCGCCCGGGGGGTCACAGTTTAACATAGAGTTATATAGTGAAATTTTCAAACGCCTTCTCCTCTGAAACTAATATGGCCAGAGCTTTGATATCTGGCATGGTGACACTTTTAGATGTCCTATACCAATAAGGTTCAAATGGTTCTGGTCGATTGCATATCATCTACAGGTCCTCTATCAAGTTTGTACAAATTATGCCCCTGGGGTCAAAATTAGCCCCACTCCGGGGGTCCCAGTTTTCAAACGTCTTCTTTTCTGAAGCTAATATAGCCAGAGCTTTGATATTCGGCATGGTGTTACTTCTAGATGTCCTTTATCTATTTTGTTCAAATGGTTCCAGTCTGTTGCATATATGTAGGTCACAGGAGCTAAAAATAGATTTTTTCAATGGAAACTTTAAAAAAAAAATCTTGTCTAGAACCCTTGTATCCTGATCTTAGATATTTGGAACATAGCATCATCTACAGGTCCTCTATCAAGATTGTTCAAATTATGCCCCTCGGGTAAAAAATGACCCCGTCCTGGACATAAATCATTATCTCCATTTTGATGTACAGCTATTCTCAGGTGAGCGACATATGCCCATGGGGCTCTTGTTTGTTAGTTTGTCCGCTCTCTAACTCAAATAAGTTTATTCCAATCCCTTTGAAACTTGGTCCGCATGTGTATGACTATGTCTCGGTCAAGTTCGATAACCAGCAAGATTACCCAATACATTCAAGAGTAATGCCCCTTTTATCGTAAAAAACGGGCATTTTTTCGTTTGTCCTGTGTATGTCCATAATGTCTCAATCAAGTTCGATAACCAGCAGGATTGCTCCAGTCACTCAATAGTTATATTCCTTTTATCGTCGAACGGCATTTTTTAGTTTGTCCGCTTTCTAACTCAAACACATTTATTCTAATCCTTTTAAAACTTGGTCAGCATGTGTATGACCATACTGTAACGGTCAAGTTTGATAAACAGCAATAGTGTCCCAGTCATTCAAGAGTTATGCCTCTTTTATCGTCAAAAACAGGCATATTTAGTTGGTCCGCTCTCAAACTAAGACAAATTTATTCCAATCCTTTTGAAACTTTGTCAGCATGTGTATGACCATAATGTCTGAGTCAAAATTTGATAACGACCGAGACAATCAAGAGTAATGCCCCTTTTATCACCAACAAAAAGGCATTTTTTAGTTTGTCTACTCTCAAACTAAAATGAATTTATGCCACTCGGAGTTCTTCCCCTTTCGTTCACTTTACCTTGATAGGGTTTTAGTATTGTAACATTCCAAGATGGATTTGACTGGCGTATAATGTGCCCGGCTTGTGGTGCTCTTGTGATTTTATCCACTTGTGTCGTATATTTTACATAATATTTCAAGTCAGTTTTGCATTGCGACAGATACAGAGTGCACATGCGCCATATAAGCTGTCTTGGCTATTTACATGATGCAGCGTACCAAAATAAGATTATAGATATTTCTATTCAGTTAAGATTTTGAAGAAAATACTACCAGAGCAGTAGGTTAACTTGAGTAGTTCTAGTATTTTACATTTGTTTTAATATAGAAGACGATGCGTGTTGTTTACATGTTAAACATCTCTCTATATATTTCTCTCTTAGTCACTTTCTCTCCCGATTTCTCCCTCATGGTTTATATCTGTCTGTGTTTACACCCGTCTGTCTATCTGTTTACATCCGCCTGTCTGTCTGTATTTTTGACTCTCTTTCTTTCCCTCTCTGTCTGTCTCAATAAAATTATGTCTTTTTGTCTCTCTCCCCTCTCTGTCTGTATGTCTCTCTTTTTCTGTCTCTCTCTCTCTCTCTTCTCTCTGTCCGATTCTATCTCTCTATGTCTTTCTGTTTCTCATATGTATGTATGTCTTTCTGTCTCTATCTGTATGTCTGTATATCCATCCTTTGTGTCGTGTTTGCCCTTTTTCCTTCAATGAAATAATCTATGTTGGATGTTTTCCAAATTGCAAGAAAAACTCTATTTTTGCCGAAAATTCAATTTGGCAAAATAATGCATACATATCTTAACCCTTAGCCCGCCAAATAAATTGTCGTCTGCTATATTTCTCGTCTGCTTCATGTTTCAAAGTGCTTCAAAGTTGCTCAAAATTGCTGAAAATGTTGTCCGAGTGTCAAACAGCTTGGATCCGGATGAGACGCCGAGTTACTCGGCGTCTCATCCGGATCCAAGCTGTTTGCATATGGAGCTATAGTCGTGAGTGGCAGGCTAAGGGTTAATAATAAGAAGTGTTCTATTTAATTATCAGCTCTACTGTGTTAATTATAACTTATTTGATTTTCAATGGTCAAACATTAGGTTACGACACATCAAATAGCAGGAAGTGCTTCTGTGTTTGTTATGTTAAACAGTTGAGTTCCAACATTTTTGCATATATGTATGACATTGTATGGTCCATCAAGGGTAAGTACGAATTAGTTTGGTGCGTATTGCCGTGTCCCTGTAATCACTATTGATCCAGGATAACTAAATTTAACCTATTCGATAGGCATATAAAGTCACTCGAGTAATCAAAAATCGAACATTGGAAAGGGCGAAGTGTACTTAAAAGCATACCGATCCCGTGTTAAAATATTTGCTTTTCTGAGGATCTAGTCATATAAAGTTTGAAATGTTTATAAATAGTTTCATTTGAAAAAAATCAAAACTTCCGTAGGAACCGCTTATCGTCGTGATCGGTCGCCATGCTTTTGTGTTGTTTGTTAATCGAATTCGCTTCGCTAGACGCTTTTGCATAATAAACTTAAGTATATATACAAGTTGGTAGGAAACAAAACTATGTAGGGTTGGAGAAAAGAGTAATATAGGTGAAAGGTATACTTGAGATATTTGAGAAGATATTTTATGTAAAATGAACCTCTCTATATATAGCGACCAGTAAATTGCGTTAACGTCAATTCTCGTATTCTCAGGCTTTCTCATAACAAAATCAGATGAAATGGGCATTCCTGACATCCAGAAATTTATAAAGTTTTTTCCTCCGATACATTTCTGTTGGAAAATGTAGCATAGACCCATAAATCATCAATTGGATTTGAATTCTCTATTTTCGAAATTTCACATGTAAAACCTGCTGCACAGTGCACATTGACATTTATTTAATACTTGGGCATAATTCAAATCTCAATAAACAAACAAAAAAATGATGCCACAGATGCAGAAATTTTCCATATGATAAATTTAAAGTGACTCTAAAAAACTTATCTGAACTGAAGGAGTTTACCCTCTCCATAGCAAAAACCCTTGTCAACCAATCAGAAGTATAAACTAAACTAAGGTCCGAGAATATGGGGAAACATTGGCTGGTTTAGATTATGCAGGGTGGGGTGTATTCAAACGTAGAAATGACCTAGATAAGATTTATTTTTATTATTGATGTTTTACTTTATTCAGAGTTTCTACTGACTTTTAACCCTTTCCCTTATAGAAGCGACTTTTAGCACATGCTTTTTATTCATCCGCTGAAGAAAATAGTTCCAAATTATACCGTAATGAATATGTGTCATATTTAATACTTTCCTAATTATAGCAGGTAATAGCTTAAATCAGGCTGAAAGTAAAGCAGAATGTGCCTTGGGGCTTATTAAGATACAGAGACAAAACATTCTTTCGTCCATTCAAGTTCACCTTAGGACATATGCGTATAAAACGTTTGTGTAATGATTAATGAAACGCTTTTTAGCTCACCTGACACATTGTGCCAATGTGAGCTATTTTGATTGTGCTGTGTCCGTCGTCGTCGTCAACAATTTCTTCAAACGACTTCTCCTAGGCTAGACTATTGGATGGATTTTTACCAAATTTGGCAGGGACGATCCTTGTATGGTCTTCTTTCAAAGTTGTTCAAATAGTTCCAATCCGTTGCATATTTAGGTCACAGGAGCTAAAAATAGTTTTTTTCAATGAACATTTATAAAATCTTCTTGTTTGAACCCACAGTACATTGAGCTTAGATATTTGGTACAAAGTATCGTCTTCAGGTCCTCTATCAGACTATCAAGATTGTTCAAATTATGTCTCTGGGGTAAAAAATGACCACGCTCTGGGGGTCATACTTTTACAAAGAGCTATATAGTGAAATGTTCGAACCTCTTTTTCTCTGAAACCAATATGGCCAGAGCTTTGATATTTAGCATGGTGACACTTCTAGAAGCTTTTAACCAATATTGTAAATATTATAACCAGACGGCCCGATTTTACTCCTATGGGTCTCCAGATCACCCAGTCTGACGGATCCACACTTACTCCGGGGGCTATTTACAAATACCGGAATTGGGAAACACGACGCAATGCAAAGTAAAGTTAATGAATGTTTAATAATAGTAAATCAACCAATCTTCTATATCAGACTGGACACACCAGACTTAAAGACTAACAGGCAACTGCTTAAAATAGATCTCTAGTTCTAACAGGTTCTGCAACAGTGGTCTAGATCATCTAGCTAGATCTAGCTCTAATCCTGAATGCCTTAATAAGTTAATATATATAAGTTTGCTTCAAGAATACGGAAATAAAGAAAATGCGTTTGTTCATGTGACGGGACTTCCTGTTCTAAATGTGAACACCGTCTTAAAATGCAAGTTTAGAGATTTGGAAGTTAAGAGCCGAAAGTCTGAGTTCTAAAGTTCTCAGACGTGCCGAAAATGGAAGTGCCAGAACGCTAAGCTTCACTCATATTTTTAAACTTTAACGCCATAATACTTTGTACGTAAAGCGGCTCCATTTACCCACTAGAAATACAAGGATGCCGACACGTGACAATATTGATGGAACGGAAAAATCCGTTAACCGCATACTGTTGCAAATCAATAAGCTATCGCCGTTAAAACGTAACAACAATTATAAAATGCGAATTAACTTCAATATTAAAGGATGTATCTTATACATCTTGATATGAATTATCACACACACACTAAATATAACCATTGCTGACAGTGATTACTGTGTAAGCTGCAATTCTGCTCGGATTTAGAAGGTAACGGGTCAACTCGGCCAAAAACCAACTCGGCCACGGTCCAACTCGGCCTAAAACCAACTCGGCCTGGTCCAACTCGGCCAATTTTTAGAAACTATTATTGCTGAATATAAATAAATGTGGGTGAATAATATATGTTGATATTAGACTTACACACTTCGAATAAAGATTATATAATTTACATACATGTAAAAAAAAAAAATAATTGAAATTCATGTACTGAACTGCTTCCTAATGTTGAACAATATATTCTTTATTCGAAGATTTGGCATCGAAGAATATACCATATAACATTTAAGTACACTATAGTTTTGATCCTGATAATACGCCCAGTTACTCTGCATCTGATCATATTCAGACCAATTGTAATGGGGTAATTAAGTAAAGTGCTTAAACAAATATATTACGACTCAAACTGCTAAACACCTCTTGACATCTTACCCTCAAGCTTTAATGCACGTGCTGTACGTGCACTATACGATTAAATTTGATAATTCCTGTAATTATTTCACTGACATCTAATTTAAAAATTCTGCGCCGATATGTATGTCTTAATAATAATATATATACTATTCATATAACATTTAAGTACAGTGAATAGAATCAAGGATTGTCAAATAGGCTTGATCCTGATCATACGCCGGCCCGAGTTACTCTGCAGCTGAACATAGTCAAACCAATTGTAATTTGGGTGATTCGGTAAAGTGCTTAAACAAATACATTCGACTCAATTTGCTAAACACCTCTTGACATCTTACCCACAAGTTTTAATGCACGTGCTGTAAGATCACCATGTGATTAATTTTAATAAATTCTCTAATTATTTCACTGACATCTAATTTTAAAATTCTGCGGCAATATTTATGTCTTAATGATAAGATATATATTATCCTGATATTATTTCAGTACATTGAGTAAAGTCAGGAAATGCCAAATAATTTTGATCCTGATCATACGCCGAGTTACTATGCATATGCTCCTAGTCAAACCTATTTGCCAAATTCAATTGTATTTGGGACAAAACAGTAAAGGGCTTATACAGCTACTTTTTGTGTAAATATTATATACGACTCACACTACTTAACTAGACTCTTTTTGCTCACGATTTATACGTCCATTATTTAACTTATACAAGAACAACACACACTCTCGATCTATTAATTAAGTCTCACAATTATTAAACTACTCCAGAATTCACACGTGTAAAGTTTATCCACTATTGAGAGCAATATAACCAGGAAATCATTAGTAACCAACTACAGTGATGCTCACTTATAACGAAATTCAGGGGATCTTGCAAATTAGTTCGTCTTATCCAAACTTCGTCTTATCGAAATTTCTTTGGGAATAGTTTGCATATAAAGAAATTTTTACTCATTATACTTCTAGTACATAATTGATTAGAAAGAAAGAAATATAGAAAGGCATAGAAATTAAATCTTAAATATTTCTTTTAATTGTACCAAATAGAATAATTAAATGATAACAAAATAAGATTGGCTATGACATAATAAATGCCATTTTTCGTCTTGAAAATTTAACCTGTTCCCTGTTTTTGTATTAATAGAAAACTCAACCTATTATGAATAAACTTTATTAATATAAAAAAGTTCTACTATGTTGATAAAGCATCAGTGGTTGTTATCTTTTTGCAGAATACAGGTGTCAAACAGCAAGAAGTCTGACCAGACACCCAGTTATAAGGCATCTGATCTGGATCCAAACAAATAATGTGCAAAGTAAACTAATTATTTCCAGTTGTTTGAACATCCTATCAATACTTCAATAGCATATATACAAAACATGTTGGTTGGGTAATGTTTTGTTATCTGAGGTGATGAGCAGCTAAGCAATTAAGTACTGTCGCCTTTGTAAGCCACTTGCCAAACTGTGATAATGACCGGCATGTTGTATTAACAGGACCATTTTACAGGTCTTATCCAGTTTTTCGTTATATCCAGTTTTCATCTTAAGCAAGCATGAGGCCATTGAAATAAAGAAGGAAGCAGTCGGGGATTTATTTTTAGTTTGTATTAAGCAGTTTTTCATCTTATCCAAGTCGTTATAAGTGAGCATCACTGTAATGTTAAGTGTCTTTATTTCCCACCTTCCAATAATATTTCTTCTACACCTATGATTATCAAAATAAACAATCAATTACGATTTACTCTATTATGATTAACTTCTAAAACTTTTTGATTTCACACACAAACATATTGAAAGCTGTACCTTTGGGAGCTTTCGCCTGTGTACTACAGGCTTTTTCAACCAACTGATGTTTCACTGGGACTTGACATCGCTCGAGGCTTTAGTGAGCGATGTTAATGCATTGTCCCAGATGTGTGGCAAGTTGTAGCGGCCCCCGTCCCTGTTGAGCGCCGGCTTGTGTGCTCTGATGTAGATTGCCTCTTTGACCCCCCGTTCAAACCAAGAGGGTTCACGGTCTAGTATGTGCACTGATTCCGTTGAAAAAGGTAAAGCTTTCAATATGTTTGTGTGTGAAATCAAAAAGTTTTAGAAGTTAATCATAATGAACAATACCACACAGTTGAATTTCCACAAGAACGATTTACTCTAATTTTATCGAATAATTTCTAGTGAATTTTCTTCTACACCTGTAATTATCTACAAAACCAATCACATTCTTTTTACTCTAATATCATTGCCAATGATACAACACCAACTCAAATATGTTGATGAAAGTAACAGGTTTAGGTTTTCCTAGTTATATAATCCGTAATTAATCAGCAAAGTTCAAAGATACTCGTCAAACAATATGCAAAATAACAACGCAAATTAACACCTGTTTGATGGTACCTTGGACATTCTTTATTGCCCTCGGACGTTCTAATTGCTTTGACACTTACGTTTGAGATGGGTACAAACTGTCGTCACATTAACACATTAAAGTATGTTTTCAATTATGTGTGAATATGGCAATAATGGAATGTTTAAACAGTTTAATCAAACAACAACATATTAATAATGACCAAGTTGTAGAGATAATGTTCACTTGTATTAATTAACAATTATAAAAGTACACATATCAACAATAATATCTAGTTCTACTACTACAATACATTAGCTAAAACTACTATTACAGTACTATGACTCAAATTTTCGTATTTCAACATGGAGACATAACAACAACCATATATTTAGTGAAAATTATTTTGTTAGTCTTGATAAACTTTATTCATATCACTAACTATCCCATACAAATTTATCAATTTTTTTTCTGGCCGAGTTGGATCATACTATCTGGCCGAGTTGGACCATACTATCTGGCCGAGTTGGACTGGACCGAGTTGGACCAGGCCGAGTTGGTTTTAGGCCGAGTTGACCCGCATTCATTTAGAACGGTCCTTTTTGATCTTCAGCATGGCTTCAGGGAGAGACGTTCCTGTGAAACACAGCTCATAGAACTCACAGACACACTTTTCAATAATGTAGCCTCAGGTAAACAGACAGATCTCATTCTCTTAGACTTCAGCAAAGCTTTCGACAAGGTTAACCATCTAAAATTGCTGTATACTCTTCAAAACAATGGCGTCTCTCCACAAATCATAAATTGGATACGTTCATTCCTAATTGGCCGAACCCAAACTGTTGTTCTGGATGATGCCTGTTCTACTGAAGTTCCTGTAAACTCTGGAGTCCCTCAGGGCTCTGTTCTCGGTCCTCTCTGCTTTCTCCTCTATATCAACGAGCTTCCTTCTTCTGTCTCTAGATCTCAAATCCGTCTCTTTGCTGATGATACTGCGGTATACATAACCATTGACTCCCCTTCTGACTCCCAATCCTTACAAGAAGATCTCAATAAAATGCAGATCTGGGAGCAGGAGTGGGACATGGAGTTCAACCCCTCCAAGTGCCAAGTTCTCCACATTACTAAAAACAAAAAAGTCATAAAAAACAAGTATTTCCTACATGGCCAAGCCCTATCTTCTGTTCCTAACGCAAAATACCTTGGCTTAGATATATCTTCAGACTTAAACTTTAATACACATATCACAAGAGTAACATCAAATGCAAACAAAACTTTAGGCTTCTTAAAAAGAAATATCACCACAAAAAATGAAAAAGTAAAACAACTCGCATACAAATCCTTGGTCCGGCCCCAGTTGGAGTATGCCTCCACAGTTTGGCACCCACACACACAAGTCAATACCCTTAAAGTTGAAATGGTCCAGAGACGAGCGATACGGTGGGTGAAACGAGACTTCTCCTCATCTTCCTCAGTAACTGCCATGCAGAAAGATCTTGGCTGGCGTTCTCTTGAGCATCGGAGACTAGACTTCCGCTTAATCATGTTCTTTAAGATCTACCATAATTTAGTTTCCACCAGTCTCCCATCCTACATTATGAAACCTCTCAGACCAACTAGACACATGCACCCTCTTTCTCTTAGACAAATACAGGTTTCATCAGACTACCACAAGTTCTCATTCTTTCCGCGCTGTATCACCCTCTGGAATCATCTCCCCTGCAACATTGTAACCCTGTCTGACCTTGACCAGTTCAAGCAGGCAGTGGTGGGGATACAGTATTAGTCACATACTAGTGTTTTTACTCTTAATCTTTTGCACACTCACTTAATTGCTAACATTTTATTTATGACTTGAACTCTGTTCTTGTCTCTCACTTTCCTGATAATTCTTATTACCAGGCTTTACCTATATAGTTACACTTTTTCCTACTAACAATTCCGACGTGCACCTTTTCCTGCCTATAACACTCGCGAGAGGGGTTGGCAGTAACCAGAGATAGATAGATAGAATGGGCGTGTTCGTTTATCAGTCCGGAATTGACGGGATTGACGGAATCGAAATCGAACGGTCCGGAATTCAATTCCAGAACTGTTCTATCAGTTCTGTTCAAATAGGTGGTGTGAGCAGAATTGTGACGTATCATCATGGTTCCCGGCACAGTTTACCAACGCTTCGCCAGCAAAGTTGTAATAAGTAGGGAACCAGATTACCATTTGCAAGGGTTCAATTCCGTTTTTATTCGATTTACTAATTCCATGGAATCGTTCCAAACAGTTCTGGAACTGATAATCGAACACGCCCCTAATCTCCATTGACATAAAGATGGAGAAGTGTTTACAGATAAACATACGAGAATAGACTGAATTTACAGAGTAACCACACTATGTCAGCTTAAATCATGGATATAACTTGAACAAATGACCTATGAAGACATGCAAACTGTAAGTAAACAGTGTTATTAACATGCATACTTTCTACAACAACTGTTAGAAATGAGCAAAGTATGAAAAGTCATGGGTTTCCGCGGAATCAAACAATCGTTAAAAGATCGCTCCAAATCGCATCAAAATCGATGACTAACATCATTTCCCTATTAAAACCTAGTACAAATATATGAACATCAATGAAACGTTGGTGTGTCCTATAAAATAAGACATAAACAACAAATACATGTAAATGAATCAGCTTCCCAAAAGCAATGCAACTGTACATTCTGTTACAATATGGTTCCACTGGTACACAACTATGTCACAACGGAATTTGGTTTTTCACTGATCCGTCACGAACTTTTGCGTAAAGCTGTAACGAAACGGTTCAGACAGTGTCACGGACTGTACACGAAAGCATGCCAAATGAAAACATAAACCATGTAGGATCATGTAAATAATCATAGTAACGTTTTTGTTTTGGTAGTGACTAGGGGTACGTGACCGTACCTCTAATATTTGAAATTAGCGGTACGGTCACGTACCCCTAGCGAGCCCTGTGAGGGTTGACTAGGGGTACGTGAGTCCATAACACTGTATAGCAACACTTTATTGTGTCTGCAGATACGTTAATAGCGATGCTAATGTTAATAATATCTCATTTCAACCTTCTATTCTGACTGTTTAACGCAGAAAAGCAAAAAAAAATTAATCCAAAAATAATTTCCAATCGGCATTTTTTTCACGGCAGCGAAAACTATACCTATGAATAAAGAACGTTCACACATTTTTACAAACATGTATAAATATCCAATACCAGCCTTGTTTAGAATAAATGCACTGTTTAATTGCGATCAGTTATCAAACGTGTTTTAAGAGTTGATTTGTGAAGTTCATTAACCAGCAAACTTGGGTACCGGCAAACTTACATGTTTCGATACTTGATTGGAGCCGAAGCTTCGATATTTATTTTCTTAGATCTACCACTTTATATTCATCGCTAAGTTAGGAAGGCGCATCAGCAGTACTAGTTAGTTACTTACAGGCTTATTGTATTAATTAAGTTACCATTGAATCAAAGTTTTAAGAAAAAAACTTAACAGTGGTCACGGATTTTCAGATATCGGGCGTATCTGACGATAATTAACCCAATACATGTATGCGGAATACATCTATTCTCATCGCTGCCGGTGAGAACAAGTTGGGTGGGGAATATTTGTCGAAGTTTCTTTGTTTTCTCCATTAAATATCCACAAGCTAAGGTAGAAATGAGAGATTATTATTATTAGCATCAATAAAACGTATCAGCAGGCAAATTAATATGTTGCTACATAGTTTAAATGACTCACGTACCCCTAGTCAACCCTCACAGGGCTCGCTAGGGGTACGTGACCGTACCGCTAATTTCTAATATTAGAGGTACGGTCACGTACCCCTAGTCACTACCTTTTGTTTTTATCTCTATTTGTTGATATCATTATGAAAACGATAGCAACTATTACGCCATATACTTTTTCTAGCTATTTACTCAGCAATTGTCATATATATGATTGTGTTCTACCGACAAAACTGTTTCTAAGGGTATTTGTGGCATGTATTGAAAAAATAAGAATAATCTAACCCAGAAGTATGTTGATTTTGATTCATAACTTATATATATTGAATATCGTGTACATATCCGTACATATCCGTCATAAAATCGCATAAAATAACAATATTAAAAATATCTATAACGTCACGGTCTGGACGATAAAGCGTCACGGTTTAGGAAAAGATTCTGATAGAGTTGTCACAGTTTGTTTACTACATTTTCTTAAACTCAGGTTATGTTTTTTTCCGTCATATGTTATCAAAGCAACCATAAAATGAACATTTTTGTCCCCTTTTATGCTGATAGAGTGACTAAAACTTTTTAGGAGAAAAAGAGAAATTTAATGTTGTAATTTGCCGCATTTAATAAATGTATTTCGTTTTAATATGTTGCACAAGATAGGGACTTTAATACACCTTTTTATTTTAATGAATAAAGCATCTGTACAAGTTTACAGCAAATTTAATTTTGAAACGAGCATTGACACCATTCTCAATTTCTGCATTTCATAGAAGCACACCGTGAACAGAAAATCTCATTCCTAACGTTTAACACATAAAGTGTTACATCATGAAGCAAAATACAGAAAATATACAAACGGACATCATTCGATATTGCGGGGGAAAAAGACCGGGACCCTACGAGCGAGTTAGTTTACATCCCGGTAAGTACCGTTTTGCGATGTCCAATGACAACCAACACGAATGAACAAAGTGTGTCGTTTGGACCAATGGACACTGCAAAAAAAGATCGACTGACAGTTGAAAACCATCGTCTACGTCCACAATGCAGTATATGCACAGGGGAACTACTGATTACAGTAATACACCTACGTTTAGTTCACTATAGATGATTAGTGTGTTTTTAAAGCAACAGGGCGGCTTAAACACCTACTACCACGTGTCATTCCCCAGTTAAGTGATAATGGTTTGCTCTCAGACTAGGTGGCATTATTTTGAATTGGTTGCATCCGAGAACTTTGATATACATGTAGATCATATTGAATGTCAGCTTTTTCTTTGTGTTGTTACATTTAAAACCGTAGGAAACGTACACACCATGAGATCTACATCAGAAGTTATGTACAAAGAAACAAGCTTATACTAGCTCTTAAACTAGAGTTATGTTCAATTTTGAATTAAATCTAGTTGACCTCCATATGACCTTGACCTTTGTCTGTCTTGACACAACTGTACTGAGCCAAAGATCTTCTAAAATTGAGTACACATGCCAAACATAGAGTCTCTATCTCATGTTGTTCCAGAGTTATGGTCAATGTTGAATTAACCGCATTTGACCTCTAAATGACATTGACCTCAGTTGGACACGACCCACGTTGTACCGAGTTCAATAGCTATTTGAGTTGAGTACACATTCTAAGTATAAAGTCTCTATTACATGCAGCTCCACAGTTATGGCCAATGTTAACTTCATCCTATATTTTACACCTAAATGACATCTAAATGACCCAAGTTGTACCGAGCTCAAGAGCTTCTCAAATTGAATACAAATACCACATATAATGTGTTTAGTTGTGGCCAACGATACATTATTAACATACAGACAAACAGAAAACCAAACAGACAGACAGACCAGAAACAATATGCCCCCGACTAAGTCGTGTGGAACATACAAAATAGACAAGACAGTCGACCCTTCAAGTTCACGTTATCCGTCAGAGCGTGTAAACTTATGTATCACACACACTGCAATCCTCTGCAGTGCCTTCTATCAAATTCAATGTATGTAGTTCAAATACAATGTATGTTGCAGTTGAAATATCGTTAGCCAGACTGTGACATAATTTCCATAAACATCCTGATCGTTATCCAAACCGTTACAGTTCTTGTCAAATTGCAGTAATCTTAATGGTATTGCTTTTTCCAGTTTGAAATGATGACAAACTTAGAGATTCGAAGCGGAAATTACAGTATGATCATGATCTTGCAGTTTTCAAACAATGGAAGCATTTATTAACATTTACAACGGACTAAATGGCTGCAACATGAACATGTGCAAACTGCACAAAATCTACTTTCATTTTCAATTTGCGACTGTTTTCACGGAAATCTCACGATTATGGAAATTACACTCAATCCAAATGTTGCAGAATAGTAAAGTTTAACATTTTTGACTTGACATTTGTAAATGTAACCAAGAAATAGTTTATTTTTTATAAGAAATACCCCAAATAAGTCACTTATGTCTTCGCAACCGTTTCGTGACGAGCTGTCGCAACCATTCCAATTTCCGTTGTGACGGAATTGTGTACCAGTGGGTTCCGGTCCGTTGCATATCTAGGTCGCATGAGCTTAAAATTGATCTTTTCAATGGTCGTATTCGAATCATCGAGTTTATGGTCAACGAAAAGTGGGCGGAGCAAACGCGCGAAGATTTACTGATGTCAACGATTTTGGCCCGACTCGAATAGAAATTGTAGTCAACGAAAACTTTGTACTTCCTGACGAATGGAAATGAATCAAACACCCGTTAAAACAGTCGTAATGCTCCCAATTTTTATATACGCACATAATGCCATGTGATCTGGATCCAATCGATTAATTGAGAGGGTCTTTATGTTTGTTTTATCTAGAGACACCAGAGTTCCCATTCACGTACAGATGTACGTGATTCACGTATAATTTCAAAAAATCACGCATAAAATCAATGCCCTGAACGTGCATGCACGTACAGATTTATGTTGCAGATAATGCCGAAATCGGATGTAAGAAGACCAGTTTTATTAACAAACAACAAAATACAAGTTAAACGTCAAAGTCCGACGCGTCAGTATGGATTTGTTTTCATTTTCCTTATAGTGTCTGTCAGGCGCTTGACAATTCTAATTATTCTTAATACGTAAAGCGCCTGGTTCACCCGCATCGCGAATATGACGATTACGCGGTTTAAAATAGATTGTGGGATTTCCCGTCTCTGTGCCTAATAAAATCGCTATTTTTTCTATCAATTTTTGTTTTTATAAGAATTCAATACGTATTTAGAGAATTACGTGTTTGAAAAATGCTGACAAATTATTAAAACAAAAAGTCCGGTCATAGCACTTTTGATTTCAAAATAGCAACGCCATTTTTTATGCGAAATCCAAACGACACAGTCGAAAAACTGGACGGGTTATCAGATGTATTTTATCCCGTCTATTAACAATGTTGCGGAAATGCCTGATTTAGCGAGACACAGTCTTAGCATAGGCCTACGCATTCGTGTAGTCTGCAAATATGTCGGCTAAGTCTGACGGCCTGGTTAAGAAATAATGTGAGAGATACGAACAGTACACATCCAAACAAATGATATAAAAATTTAGCGGTGGAACCACAAATTTCCAAAGATCATCCCTGGTGCGTATACGGATTGCTACTTTGTTATGGGACCACTCGTCTAAGATACGTCATAAGCCTTTCGGCCCCGGCCTCATCGCACTTTGTCCCTGGCGTCCTCGCATCAGAAGAAACAGAAAAACGTTTCATATGCACCCTCTGAAATTAGTCTGCACCCCCAAAAATTAGCCCTAGTACGTGCATGCACCCTCAAAATGAAAAGCCTGTGGGAACCCTGGACACTAATCACGTGGTTACAAACGTGGTCACGTGACTAAATCAACTCTCGATTTTAGGGTTTGACAACATTTTGTCAACGGAAAACATCAAGTCGTGATTCGAATAGAACTTGTTGACAAATATTCCAACTAACGCGATAGTTGCCCTGATTCGAATACGACCATTGAAAACTTAAAAAATCTTCTTGTCTAAAACCACAGTACCCTGAGCTTAGATATTTGACACAAAGTATCATCTTCAGGTCCTCTATCAAGATTGTTCACTTAGGTCCCTTGGGTCATAAATGACCCCGCCCCGGTGGTCATACTTTTACATAGAGTTATAAGTGAAATCTTCGAACATGTTTTTCTCTGAAACTAATGCGGCCAGAACTTTGATATTTGGCATGTTGACATTTATTTAAGCCCTAACCAATATTGTGTATATGGTTCCGGTCCGTTGCATATCTAGGTCACAGGAGCTAAAAATATAAAAAAAATTCAATGAAAACTTAACAAATCTTCTTGTCTGAAACCACAGTACCCTGAGCTAAGATGTTTGGCACAAAACATCATCTCTAGGTCCTTTGTTCGTGATTTTTCAAATTATAGGGAATAAAAAATGATCCCTCCCCTGGGGTCATAATTTTACATAGAGTTATATAGTGAAATCTTAAAACATGTTTTCTCTGAAACTAATATGGCCAGAGCTTTGATATTTGGCATGGTGACATTTCCAGAAGCCCTTAACAAATATTGTATATATTGTTCCGGTCTTTTTCATATCTATGTCACAGGAGCTAAAAATATTTTTTCAAAGCAACTTAAAAACTCTTAAGTCTGAAACCACAGTATCCTGGGCTTAGATAGTTAGCATAAAGCATCGTCTATTGGTCCTCTATCAATAAAAACTGCCAAGGCCCTAGGGGTCGCAGTTTTACATAAATTATATAGTGAAATCTTCTCTTAAACTATTATGGCCAACTCTTTGATATTTAGCATAGTGACACTTTTAGATGTTCTTTACCAATATTGCTGCAATGGTTCGTGTCTGTTGCATATCTCGGTCAGTTTAGCTAAAAAAAGATTTTTTTCTATGAAAATTCTTCCTGTCTGAAACCATTAATTTTCAAATTCATCAGCAAGATTTTTGAAATTATGCCTCTGGGGATAACCAATGATCCACCCCAGGGGTCATATGTGACCCTTGTGTTAATTTTTCCAGGTGAGCGATATTTAGGCCTGCATGGGCCTCTTGTTTAAACAAAACAAGTAAGTAGAATAATAAGGATCTTGCTTTTCAGAGTAAAAACCAGTTTGCAAATGCATATCTATTCATTAGTTTTACTCCGATATAGATCTACCTCAGTCGATGTTATACATTACTCTGCTTTTTATTCTTTCACTGCTGCACTGATACTGTAACCCCAACCTGAAAAAGATTCTAAGTAGGCGTATAAGCAAGGCAACGTCATATTTCTGGTCATATTTCGACAGAAACACTACGTGGGATGCTGAGTTTAAATCTGAGGATTCGTAGAAGAACTGTTCAAACACAATACAGGATAGATCTATATGAGAAAGAAGGGGTTAATTCTGCTCAAGGAGAAACCAGTGATCCCTCCTATCTCATGCTCGACTCTAAATCACTATATTTTGTAACATAATTTATTCTTTCATTTCTATCTCATGCAATGGCATATTATTTTCTAGCAGTTATAACCTAGCACTCGTCATTTACAAACAGTGTATAAATATATTAAGAGTACAATTAATTTAAATCGGCGAAAATGTTATCAAACGGCGCGATTAGATTGAGTCCGCACCTCAAACCCCCATGTGGTTCTGGGGCATGCCAGCTTGGTCATCTTTCAGAAAAGAATGGGGACAACTACCATAGCTAGCATGATACAGTAGAAGGCTGCTTTTTCCGAATCCTATAATAATAATATTATATAATAGTAATACCAATCTCTAAATAGTCTAAAATCGACTAGAAGTAATTATTGGAAATTGGAATTTTTGATTTGAAGTTGCAGGTTTAAATGAGTCTATATATTCTACTTTATGTTGAAATAAGCAAGGTAACTCTAGCCTCATTTATATAAAATATTATTTTGTCAACACAGTTGCCTCCCTAGTCGAGCTTTCTTCATGAAGAATTCCGATGCAAAGACATAGTCTGCTATAGGAATCTGTATCATGACTATAACTTAAACATCATAGATGGACAAACACAGATTAGAAACGCCAGCATTATATAGAACAAAAGAGAAAACATTTTAGAGAGCCTTTCAAAATTGTGATATTTCTTGTCAGAATAATATCATAATGTTGTACAGAATTTGGTTAAGTGCAACCATTGATTCGTTTAAAACGTCTGAAATGTATCATGTGTTTTAACTGCAAATGAATAAAAACCATACAATGATAATTTTAGATCACAAATGCTGAAGTAGCCAGTGTATGCATATACACGTCCACAGTACAGCAAATGATAACGCAGCCTAATAATACTTAGTAAAGTACACTTTTATTTTGACAGGTAGTAGGGCCACTATATTGAAGAAGGAAAAGAAATAGTCATAATGGCGACATCAGCAGATGACCGTGTAAATTCACAGAGCAATGTAAGTAAATACTCGATATTTCCATCTCACTTAACCAATTATCTCATATATAAACAAATACCTTTTAGTGCACTTAATTTATTGCACTACGGAAGAAAAACAATCAAATTTATACAGTCATAAACCATGTTGGAAAAAAAGCCTCTCTTTTTAATTGGATACGGGTCCGTCCGAAAAAATCGCTGAACATGTACCAAACAAAATGTTTTTAGCTCACCTGGCACGAAGTGCCACGGTGAGCTATTGGGACCCCCCTGTGTCGCCTGTCAGTCGTCAAACTTTTTTCTTTCAAGATCTTCTTCTTGGAAACCTGGGCCAATTTCATCAAAACTGTATAGGATTGTTCATTGCAGGGTGCTCTCTCAGATTTCTTCAAATACATGTATAGGTGATCCAGTTGAAATTGTGGTTGCCATGACAACCAATTGAAACAACTTAAATCTTCTTGTCCAAAACTACTGGTCGAAATTGAAAATAATTTTACACAAGTGATTCATTGATGATTCTCTTCCAGATTTCTTAAAATAAGTTTGTCCTCTTTAAAAACATGGCCGCCAGTGGGTGGTGCATGTTTTTCTTATGATACTGTATAGTAAAACTTTAAAAATCTTCTTATGTGAAACTACTGGTCCAAATTGAAAATAATTTTACACAAATGATTCACGGATGATTTTTTACCAGGTTTCTCAAAATGATAATTGATATTTTAAAAAACATGGCCGCCAGTGGGAAGAACACGTTTTTCTTATGATACTGTATAGTAACAACTTTATAAATCTTCTTATGTGAAACTACTGGTCCAAATTAAAAAATATTTTACACAAATGCTCCATGGGTGACCTTCTGTCAGATTTGTTGAAACAATGTTCCTATCTCAAAAAATATGGCCACCAGTTGGTGGAGCAGATTTTCCTTTCATGGCTATATAGTGAAAATTTAAATATCTTCTCGTCTGACACAACTGGTCCGATTTGAAAGTAATTTCTCAAAAATGATCCATAGCTAATCATCTACCAGATTTCTTGAAATAATTATGTTAGCTTAAAAAACATGGCCGCCAGTGGGTGTGGCACATTTTCCTTATTATACTGTATAGTAAAAAATTAAAAAAATTCTTCTGTGAAACCTATAGTCCAAATTGTAAATAATTGTACAATAATGATCCATGGGTGACTCTCTAGCAGCACCCAATCATATAAACGTTGGTTAGTTTAACCCAAGGTTAAACTCTAACCGTGGGTTAAATTTTAACCATTCTGGTAAGCTAACCAGAATGGTTAAACTATTGTATAAACAGAATTAACCGCATGGTTAGTTAACCAAACTAGTTAAAATTTTACCAGAACGGCCCACAATGCCCCATTCGTTTCATTCCGGTAACATCATTAACAAACTTTAAAAAAGAGAGAATAAGATCCAAGACATAAGTATGGGCCTAAATCTTATTTATGCAATCGATTCTTCGTTCGATCGGGGATCAGACCACAATTGAACGATAGACAGAATTGAGCGGAGCTCTTCAATATGCATAGGCGTTCTAAAATGCTCGAGATCTGTGCCGGATATTAAAAACAAAGTAAATCTAGACAAAAACTGAATCAAACTTAATAGATCTACCACAAGGTGCGTAGATACGTAGATCCATCAAGGCCCAATTTACATCTGACCCCCTTAGATCACCAGCACAACACAATGTGATCTATCTCAGATCGTTGTTACACCGGCGCTTGTCTTAGAATCCATCTCATTTCATGGTAGATCTAGATCTATTCAAGGGACAATGGACACGGAAACCAGTAATGCTGTCATTCCCAGTTAAAACAAATGTGTTCTGCCTAATTTCGTGGTCGTATTAATGGGGTTATACTGTACATAGATAATTGTTTGCCCAGTGTCATAGTAACGGCTGTTAAGAGTTACTCCCCTTAATAGCGCGAGGCTCCTTGTGGGGTATTTTAGGTGTGTGTTACAAATGACAGAGAGTGTGGGAGAGAGGTGAGATTTAAATAGGTTGACTGAACAGATATCAAACGAACTTTCTTTCAACTTATATTTATTAATTTGCATGTAACAACATAGTAGAGGGCATTTAAAAATTTTGGGGAAAAAAAATGCACAGAAATGATTTTTGTGTTTTCATATGCTCCAATATGTACCGAATGACAGAAAAAAAGTCTAGGAAAATCAAACGATGCGAAATATGATTTTTTGGGGTAAAATGATTGAATTGATAAACGAAAATGATAATTTTTGGAATTTCCATACTGTGACCTTGGGTATTAACATAAAGGCTTCAAATCTACAAATTAGACTGGCATTTATATCCACTGTGGAATAGTACTAATTAGGATATATAAAACTTTCAAAAAATGGTTCTTTTTGGGTGAAAATCATGAAAATATTAAACAAAACCCCAATTTTTGGAGATTTTAGTAGAGCTTCCCTGGTGTCAAACATCCAAATAAAGGAAAAGATGCACAGAAATAGTTTTTGTGTTTTCATATGGTAGAGCATGTACCAAATAACCGAAGAAAAATCTAGGAAAATCAAACTATGCGAAATATGTTTTTTGAGGCAAAATTGTTGAAATAATAAATGAAAACGCCAATTTTAGGGATTTCAGTACTGTGTCGTTGGTTATCATTATAAAAGCTCCAAATTTACAGGCTAGAGACTTATACATCTCTATTGTGAAATAGTACTATTAAGGATAGCTAAAACTTTGAAAAATGAATTTTGGGGTAAAATTGTTGAAATAATAAATGAAAACGCGAATTTTTGGGATTTCCCTACTGTGAATGTGGATATCAATATAAATACACCAAATATGCAGGTTAGACAAAAAATCATTTTTACTGTGTAATGGTACTAGTAAGGATAAATAAAACTTTCAAAAAACTGGTTTTTTGGGTTAAATTGTCAAAATATTTAACCAAAATCACCAATTTTGGGGATTTTCGTAGACAATCCCTGCCATAAAAATCAAAAGTGATTTATGTGTCATCATATGCTTTAATATGTACAAACTAATAGAAAAATCATCTAGGAAAATCATACAATACCAAATATGGTGTTTTGGGGTAAAATCGTTGAAAAATAAAATGTAAATGAGCTTTTTAGGGATTTTACTACTATGATGGTGGCTATTAAAATAAAAGCTCCAAATCTACAGGTTAAACAAATATTCAATTGCGCTGTGGAATGGTACTGATAAAGATGAATAAACTGTCAAAAAACTGATTTATGCAGTAAATTTGTTATAATAATTAAACAAAAAAAAAACAATTTTCGAGATTTTAGCAGATATCTCCTGACCTGAAAATTCCAAATAAAGCCTTATAAGCAAATAAAGGGAAAAGTACTGAGAATTGATTTATATGTTTTAGTATGTTTCAATATGTATTAAATAACAGCAAAATAAAGGAAACTCCAACAAAGCCAAATATGACTTTTCGGGGTAAACTGGTTAAAAAAATTAGTTTAAATTTGAATTTTTGGAATTTCCACAACATTGCTTTAGATATAAATGTAAAAGCTTCAAATTTACAGGTAAGACACATTATACTTTGAACTGTAGGCTATACTCACTCTGATTTGGGTCCTCAAATGACATATATTCTTGTTCCGCATACAATTAGGGTTAAGTAACAACCTATATTCGCATCGCACACAATAAGGGTTAAATTACAACATTTCGACAATTAAACCAGTGTACTAGCTTAGAGGCAGCGTTTAAAATGCCGCTTGTCAAATCAGAGTGTGCACTGATAGTAGACAATAAGCACCACAAAACGAATATTGAATGTTATTGACCTGGTGATATATACACTATCAGTTATTTCATATATATAGCAAGCACTGTTAGATCAATTAATTACATAAATTACATGTACGATGTATGCCCAATGTGCGTATACTATGATTTGCTGATATTTCATACAGTTGTCAGATTCCATTATTACAGCTCAAAGTACAGGATAGCTCATGTCTATTAGTTTCCAACCAACATCAGAACCAACCAGTTTTGCGCAGAAAATCCAACATGGCAGAAAATTGTTCGTTCGTTTATGTTTTGATTTTTTTTATTGGTGGAGGGGGTGTATTTTTCCAAAATCCTATATATTTATAAATTGTTATGTATGATTTTGGATAAACTAGTTACATATCTCATTTAAAAGGACTGTGTCAAGCCTATTGATTTGGAGTTTTTATTATTAATTCATATCCTCCCCCATATACAGAAATTAAAAATTTGCTGTTTTATGTATATTTTTTAATGTTTTCCTCAAAATGTTATTTTCAAACTTTGTATTTATCATCTTTAGTAAGCTGTTGTTTTGGAAAGAATATATAACTTATTTGTGCATTTGAAGCTTTACTGGTCATATCCACAGTCATATAGTCAAACAACTGGGCTTGACGTGTCAAAGGTCAGCAGAGTCCATTTTTAAGGAGAGCAGCATTCCGCATGTTCTCCGACTATTGTTATACAATCAAGATTAGTATAATTATTAGATACAATTGAAGGCGAGATTATTGTTAGCACTTTAGAGCAGTAGGTAAATATAGGTACACAGAGTGTATTGCGATAGAATTTTTGTAATAAGCGTAGGTTCGAATCCCGCGTCGACCTCAAACTTTTTTAATCTAAAATGAATTATCTAATTTCATACTGTGTGATTATACTAACCATTTATACACATGTTCGTCAACTTTGGGGCAGGGGGGGGGGGGGGGGGGGGCATGGATTTATAGCCCTATATTAGCCATACTTTCTCAAAACAAATCGATGATAAAATATGAATATCAATATAAGTTTTAGTCACTTTCTTTAGGAGGCTTTCTGCATTACCTTAATGCAATGTAATTATATAATCTTTAATATTGTTTTGGCAAAACAATATCATAGGTTGCTGCGAGATTCGAACCCGTGCTTGATAAAATGTTATCCGATCATATACTTCTACCTACGTCTTATACACTACGTTATGTTTCCAATAACTAATTCGTTTATTTGTACCGATAACCAAACCGTTTCCTTTAAAACTTGACAAGGGGACATCTGAAATGCTGATCTCCCTTATAAATGGACTCGGCCACCCTTTGACACGTCAGACCTAGTTGTTTGACTATAGTAATGAAATTCAAAATTGTAGTTATCCTTACTTATAAAAAGTTTCCATTTATATGTTTGTCTTAACTATATTTTTAAGTTTTACATTCATGTTATATTGCTCTAACAATATACTGAAGATATTGTTTTTTTGTTTAACTATTATAAGTTATACATGTATATTACTTCATTGAAACTTATATAACTATGCTAACAAATACACTGTAGTGCCTTGATGGTCACATCCAATGCCACTGTAAAATCCTCAGTGAAAACTGTTTTCGTTTAACTTATATCTTATCACCAAAATTTATTAATTTTAGAAATCATAATTTATTTGTACTAGTGCTATAGGCTTTATTTCATGGTGCCTGTTGCCTTTTAAATGGATTTGGAGCTTTTTTAATCATATTTAAAGTCACAATACATTAAAAACATGTGTCTGCTTAAATGTTTTACCGGTTGATTTGTCTTTACTTTAACTAAGCTACATTAAAATGGTGTATGTGTGTAAGTTATAGACTTTGAACGTTTGGTTTCATATCTAAGGTCACCGTAGTGAAGTGAAAAGATAAGGGTTTTCATTTTAAAGCTTAATTCATCCTTAATAGTACAAGACTAAAGTGCACAGTAATATGTATCTTACCTGTAAATGTGTAGCTTCTATATTCCTGTCTAAGGCCATAGTATGGAATTTCCAAAAACATGCATTTACATTAATTGTTTTAATCAGTATACCCCAAAATTTATATTTGGCTTTGTTGGATTTTCCTAGATTGTTTTACAAACAAGAATTGGTAATTTTGGTTTAATATTTTGATAATTTTACCCCAAAAACAGTTTTTTGAAACCTTTATTTATCCTAACAAGGACCATTCTTAAGTAGACATGAATATGTGTCTAGTAGCCTGGATATTTGGAGTTTTTATAGTGATATCCATGGTCACAGAAATGAAATCCCAAAAATTAGCTTTTCAGTTAATATTTCAACCATTTTACCCAAAAATCATATTTCGGATTCTTTGATTTTCCTACATTATTTGTCTGTTATTTGGTACATATTGAAACATATCATTACTGATAAATCAATTATGTGCATCTTTTCCATTAGTTTGATTTCAATCTCAAAATCTGTCAAAAATCCCCAAAATATGAAATTTTGGTTAAATAATTTTACGATTTTACCCCCAATTTTTTTTTCTAAAGTTGTATTTATCTTAACTAGGGCCACTCAACTGTAGACATGAATATTTGTGCAGCCTGTAGATTTCGAGATTTTATATTGGTATCCTCGATCACAGAAGGGAAATCCCAAAAATTAGTGACAATAGTTTTTATTTAAACCATTTTACCCAAAATCATATTTTGCATCGTTTAATTTTCCTAGACTTTTTGTCTGTTATTTGGGTACATATTTAAGCAAATAATAACATATAAATCAACTGTGTGCAACATTTCCTTTATTTGCTTTTAGATGTCAGGGTCTGTTTGAAATCCTCAAAATTTGTGTTTTTTGTTTGAAATTTTGACAATTTCACCCTAAAAATCAGCTTTTTGAAAATTTTATTTATCTTAACAAGTACCAATCCACTGTTTACACGAGTATTTGTATAGCCGGTAGATTTCGAGCTTTTATATCGATATTCTCCATCGCAGAAGGGAAATCCCAAAAATTAGCGATTTCAGTTATTATTTCAACCATTTTACCCAAAAAACATAGTTTGCATTGTTTGATTTTCCTAAACTTTTTGTCTGTTATTTGGTACATATTTAAGCAGATAATAACGTATAAATCAACTCTGTGCATCATTTCTTTTACTTGCTTTTAGATGTCAGGGTCTGTTTGAAATCCTCAAAATTTGTGATTTTGGTTTAATATTTTGACAATTTCACCCCAAAATCATTTTTTTGAAAATTTTATTTATCTTAACAAGTACCATTCCACAGCTGACATGAATATTTGTCTAGCCTGTAGATTTCGAGATTTTATATCGATATCCTCGATCACAGAAGGGAAATCCCAAAAATTAGCGATTTCAGTTATTATTTCAACCATTTTACCCCAAAACCATATTTCGCATCGTTTGATTTTCCTAGACCTTTTGTCTGTTATTTGGTACATATTTAGGCAAATAATAACATATAAATCAACTCTGTGAAACATTTCCTTTTTTTGCTATGAGATGTCAGGGTCTGTTTGAAATCCTCAAATTTGTGATTTTGGTTTAATATTTTGACATTTTTCACCCCAAAAATCAGTTTTTTGAAAATTTTATTCATCTTAACAAGTACCATTCCACAGCTGACATTAATATTTGTCTAGTCTGTAGATTTCAAGCTTTTATATTGATTTATACGATCGCAGTTTGGAAATCCCAAAAATTCGTGCTTTCACCTACTATTTTAGCCATTTTACCCCAAAAATCATATTTCGCATCGTTTGATTTTCCTAGACTTTTTTTCTGTCATTCGGTACATATTGGAGCATATGAAAATACAAAAATCAATTCTGTGCATTTTTTTTCCTTTATTTCGATTTTTGACGCTAGATGCCCTCTACTAACAGTCGATATAGAACCCAGAACAAGGTAATGCGGATAGATCTAGATTATAGATCTAGATCAATGTTTTGTTTGTTAAAACTCTCTCTGGCCAATGTGGACAATTGGTTTAAATCTATATTGACACACTGAAGACTTTTTATGTTATGCTAGAATTTAGATCTATGTATAAAAACAATAGTAAAAAAAATGTGGTTATGAGTCATATAATTAAAAGAAAGAAGACCTTGAAATAATTCAAACAGTGGAGATCAAAATCAGCTTTTGGAAATGTCCTCAGCTGATCATGACCTTAACTGTTTGTCACTCAAAATTTCTCTACTGAGGTTGATTAGTCTTCCTGTGACACCATTAAATTTTGCTTCAATGACTTTTAGAATAAAAATGGAAAGCTTTCATTGAATATTAACAATGAATATATATAAGGGTACGATGACGTCACTTATTTATTGATTTGACGTCATCCGAATTACGTCGTTGCTCCCGATTTTGGATTCGTGTTCTTCCGTTGAGTGGTTCGCGAAAAAATCGGACTGCCGGAATTTAACGATAAGACACGATTGACTACGATTTTTGGGGAGCCCTACGGGGAAAACGGCGATTGGTGATAATCCACTTATATATCCCTTATATATAAAGGTAGATCTAGATCTAAAGGTAAAGGATTGTTTATTATAATGTCACCCCTATTGAAAGGACCATCCAGTTTCCACTTATGAGACACACATTATCTCTATATAATAGGTCACACTATTTCAAATATGATCAGTCAATCTTGAGATAAGTGACATGCATGCACTCATTGAAGTAGATCTAGTTTGACTGCTTAGTCAAGTTAATAATTGCAAGATAGAAAAAAATGGAAGTAATTACTGTAATCATATTCTGTGTAAAGCATGCACCTGTGTTGAAAACAACTCCTGGGCAATCCACTAGATGGATGCCTAATATAAGATTGACTGTAGAATATTGTAAATGCACAAAACTTAAAGAATCAACATATATATTGTCATAAAATGATACATGATGGACATGTTTCATACATGACAGGAATGTGCCAGCATTCAGTAGAGGACCTATGGGAAGTCCTGCTTAAAGCAGAATCATAATTTCACTTCTTCATTTACCTTATACTTCTTGTATTTTCAAAATTAATTACAACAGTAAATACCACTCCTGAATTCTTAAAGTTGTGAAAATTTGATTGTTTAGTGACACTGTTGTATTGAGCAACCACTAACTGAAATGGCAGGAAGATGATTGAAGGCAGGTGGCTGCTTAAACCAGCAACCATCTGTACTTGAGAATGCCTAGGATCTTCTATTGAGTGGTTGCTTAATGAATGATTGACTGGATTATATTAAGCAACCCCTATTTAAGTGAGGTAGCAGGGATATATTTGAATGAATGTGACAGCTGAATGCAGGATAAATGTTATGCAGAAAGCTTATACAGGGTTTTTTGTTCATACTTTTAATTCTGACTGCATTAACAACCATCTGTACTTAAGATTGCATTGTGATCTTCTACAAAGTGACTACTCTTGTAAGCAAATAGGCACAAACTTTGCACATGTGTATCAATTCTAATTCATTTCCATATCTTTTATTTTAATTTTGTTTGTCTAAACAATAGACTGGGTAATCTAAGTGAGATTTGGTATATTTTCTTTGACAGCAATTTTTTTAACCCCTCTCTTGCATGTTATACATCATCAAGTAGTATTTAATGAATGTTATTTAGATTCAAGTTTGAATACATGTCAGTGCATCATTTATATTTGTTTTTTCAGATCCAAATTTTTTTTTAATCATTGTAAGATCTGTAAACATATTTTTTCATAACACTTTAAATACGAATCTAAAACAGATTAGTGGTTGAAATTATTTTTTGACCAATGATAGTTGAGTGTTTTTGAAAAATTTCGAGGATTAATTTTTGTAAGTCAGTACTATCAAACACTAAACAACGACTAAAAATTTAATCCTGCGCATGCATATTTGGGTTGATTCGCAGGTGTGTCGGTAAGCCTCAAAGGACCTCAAAGAGCCTTTGATTAGCGGGGCTGCTATAAGTTGACATGAAAAATCTTAAGATTTCCTAATTTGCATTTTTCAAGTGCAATTTTACAAATCGTACCTTTACCCAAACGCCTGCTTCTACTTTTGTTCACGCGTGACAGTTTAAAGCAGGCTGAAAGTAAAGCAATATGCGCCTTAAGGCTTTAAGCTACCATGTACAAGAAAAAAATCCTAAGATTTAGGAAAAATCCGGAGAAAAGGCAGCCCTGGATTAGATGACTGAAAAACAGATTGCAAGTGCACTGTCGGGTTTGGGGAATCTACAATAAACATAAAAACCCAGAAACCCCCCCCAAAAAGCCCAACATTTTTAGTGATAGTGAATGTAGATATTTAATTATACAAAACTAGAAAAGGATCGTCTTAACAGTAAACTAGCACAGTGCTACTTCTCTTAACCCCTTACTCCATAGATACACATTTTAACGTATTTCATTTGTTCCTCCTCCATTTTATACAGTCAAGTATATGCACCATGAGAAATTTTACCTATATCCTAGCAGATAGTATCTTAAAGCAGGCTGAAAATAATGCAGACAATTCCTTAAGGAGCATTCTGCTATACTTTCAGCCTATCTTTAGCAACCATCTGTCTTCGATACTGAAAACAAGGCTATGGAGTAAAGGGTTAAGCAATAATCAATGGTAATTTGCCGTTTTAACTAATACAAATGCAAGAACTATGCAATTAAAATTAGAAAAGTATGTACAGCAAAACCTTTCTATTACGACCACTAACAGGTAGGTTAATTGATTGTATGAAAGACTGATGGCAGCCTAAAGCAAGGTAAAAGTAAAACAGAAACCCCTAATGATTTTTGTTTGACTTTCACCTTGCTTTAGCCACCTTCCTCACACATTATGCTTGCATCTGGAGCATATCCGTCCAGCTGAGAAATGAAACGCATATTGTCATTTCGGCGCAAACCATTCTAATTTGTAACTGATTTTTATTTCTATTTAAAGGTATGTCAATTTCCTTTGACATCTCTTTGTCGGTACTATTTAAAAAGGGTGTTTCGGGAAGAACAAACGTTTTTAGCTCGCCTATTCGGAGAATGGGGGGGGGGGGCTTATGGAATCACCCCGGCTTATGCGTTGGTTTTTCATGGTTAAAGTTTTGGGGTAAGTGTTGTTATGCACTAATACATCATGAAATATTTGCATTAGGAAGCTGATATTTGGATTGGAGGTGCCCTGTGGGTTGAACATTGATGTTGTGTAGTTTAAATTTTAAAAAAAGTTTAAATTTAGTCAAAATTTCACCTGTTGTGGACTTAGGTTTTTTGGCTGATTTCTCATGGTTAAAGTTTTGGGGTAAGTGTTGTGATTCTCTAATACTACTTGAAATAATTGTATTAAGAAGCTGATATTTGGATTGGAGGTGCCCTGTGGGTTGAACATTGATATTACGTAGTTAAAATTGAAAAAAAAGTTTAAATTTGGTCAAAATTTCACCTGTTGAGGACTTAGGTTTTTCGGCTGATTTCTCCTGGTTAAAGTTTTGTGGTAAGAGTTGTAATGCACTAATACAACATGAAATATTTGGAATGGAGGTGCCCTTGGGTTGAACATTGAAGTTGCGTAGTTATTTTTTTTTTAAAAAGTTTAAATTTAGTCAAAATTATACCTTTTGTGAACTTAGAGTTTTGGGACTGAAATTTCAAAGTTAGTTAAGGAGTAAGTGTTGGAATGCACTTATACTACATGACATATTTGCATTAGGAAGTTGATATTTTGAATGGAGGTTCCCTGTGGCTTGAATATCAATGTACTGATACACTTTTCTTTTGATAGTTACCTATTTAAGAAATGTTTAATTAGGCGAGCTTTGCTGTTCTCCGACAGCTCTTGTGTTACTTCCAATAGACGGTATAGCTCTTTGTCGGTACCAAAAAATTATTTCAACCACTAAATTGGTTAGTGTCTATTAGTCTATTTTAACAAAAGATTAAAAGTCGCTCGGAAGCCCCTCGCTTGACTTTTAATTTTTGTTAAAATCGACTAATAGACACTAACCTATACTAAAAACAACAATCCAATTGAAAGTCTCAGCAAAGTGAACCCTACAGCCAGCAGCAAGAGATGTTTCAATGAAAATACATGATATAACAATGTAGTTTCAACTCATAACAGCACTCTATCATAATCTCTAAGTTAGGAGGATATTTCAATACTATCATAAGAACTGTCACAGAGTTCCCATGGTTTCACCAGGAATTATTCTGCTACTGACTTTCACTAAATTGAATGAAAACTCTACTAATCTTCTTTAAACTGTTTGTTCAATACAAGTATGACAACTGCATGCAGGTTTATATAATAAAAGGACTCTTAATATTTATTATGACTATAGTTTACTCCTTTTTATTGGAAGCAGCAATTCCATCATTATTCCTTCAATATATCTAGTCAGGGATACAAAAAACTTCTCAAAAGTTACTCTTAGACAAATACTGTTTCACAGTAAAATACTGCTGAACTGAGGTAAAAGACAGAGCAAAGGTAAAGAAGGCAGTTTCTTGATAATTGTTTTGAATCATATCTTTAAGAACCTAAATGCATCATTGTTGAAGGTTGCTTAACACATTGATTGCTGTAGGCTCATGGTGAAAGAAGTACCTGTATATGATAAGAGCAAAAGATAAACAGTATTTAAACTCCCAACATTCTGAAGTCTCCACATTTGTTGTGACTTTATATTAGAATTGTCAAAATCAGCCACTTTCAATGTTCATTCTCAATTTCTCATAAGTCTTTATAGGGATTTTTCAAGGCATAAATGAAAACATCTTGTAAATTTCCTATTTAAATATGAGTTTATTTAAAGCTGATTGAAAGTAAAGTAGACATCTTCTTTGGGGTTGATATGGTACACAGGACTGCAAAGGCAATAATCATCTGACTTGCCCCTTTTAGTTTCATGTAAATCTGAAAAATATATAAAAAAAAAATATGTATGAAAAGTAAACCAAAACAGGCCAATATTCAATACATGGCTCATTAATAGTGTCTTACACAGGTGGTTGCTAAGGCTGTTTTTAAGCTCCTGCAGGAGCTTTCTGTGTTATATCTATTCTGTATTTATTAGTCATATGTCTGTGATTTCTAAAATGAGTAGTGGTCATGATTGCTGTGCATGACATTCTTGTACCTTTGCATAAGTATGAGAAAAAATGGTCAGTATATCTCTTTGATTGATATTAAATGTAGAAATGAATGCAGAAGTTCAGTTTAAGTTTTATTGGAACCTATGTAAAGATAATGATCAACTGTATTGAAGAAGAAGCTTCAGATTGTTTTCATTGTTCATAATTATACTCATTTTTATATACATTCATTGGATTTATGTAACTATGCATACCTTATTTTAAATGTTGTTTATAGTGGCACACCACCCTGTGTTGAAACTGATCTTGCTTTTGGCATCAAGAAGGGAATAGAATGGCAATACAAAGCTCCAGCATGGACAACTGCTATCCTACACCACTTAAAAACAAAAAACATTATCATTTATTTTAATTGAAAATCATAGTAAAATTAATTTACTTCTAATAAAAATATAACATAATGTTACAATAGTCTTAACTTATTATTACCCCATAGCCTTTTTCCAGCATAGAAAATAAGTGACCACTTAAAAGCAAGTTAAAAGAAAAGCAGATCTGACCTTTATGCTCACTGTGCTTTAAGCTTCCATCTTCTGATTGAAAGAAAATATTTCTTATGATGCATAGTCATAACTGTAGGAATAAAAACAATTTTGTAAAGCGGAGGAATAAATTAAAGGTGTGAAAAGGCATATTTAAGTTGTAATTGATCATTATGTAAACATTTAAATATTAGTTTAATTTAGGAATTCTGTTTAAAAAAAGCATTTATAAGAAAGAAAATAATTTGCTCTCGTGGGATTCAAACCCGAGCCAAACATGCCAGGACGGAAAATAGAAATTGAGTCAGACTTCTAACCAACTAAAACAGAGCACTAGTGCTCAATTTTCCCTACATTAGTGTACAGCAAGGGAGAAGACATTTTCCTTTCCTGTTCATAATATATCTAAAACAACTAAGATTTTATGACTTTTCTTGATCATAAAAAAATGCAAGAAGCATGGTAATGCTACACATTTGCTTTCATTTTAGCATAATTTTTTTTTCATTTGTGCAAGTACGCCATTTGGTTTTCAGTCTCTGTAAAGTGTAAATAGCTTGCATCTTGAGTATTATTTTTTTTGCCTTGCTTTATGACACAAAAGATAAAATAAAATGGACAGCAACTTAAGCATAAAAATATATAGAAATACTTGGTATTTGATGCCTTTGGTTAAATAGTGTGTTGTCAACAAAAACTCTATAAATAAACTTTTGCAAGCATAGATCTATTACATAATATGGCCATTTGGTTTTCAGTCTCTGTAAAGTGTAAATAGCTTGCATCTTGAGTATTATTTTTTTTGCCTTGCTTTATGACACAAAAGATAAAATAAAATGGACAGCAACTTAAGCATAAAAATATATAGAAATACTTGGTATTTGATGCCTTTGGTTAAATAGTGTGTTGTCAACAAAAACTCTATAAATAAACTTTTGCAAGCATAGATCTATTACATAATATGGCATGTAAAACATTGTTAAGAAACATTAATGTTTTGGGGTTGATCGTGTGGCCGAAACGACCTACGCCTAACAATAGGCCGAAACGACTCGGGGCCGAAACTGTAACCCATTGCTTGGCAACTTGCTCTACTCAGTGTAAACATAAAACAACACTTATTGAACTGTTCAATCATTCAAAAACATATTGTGGTAGAGTGGGCTAAAGTGCAGTAATATAGATCTACCACGAATATATATTCTTTCTTGGCTCTTTGGTTTTGTTTTGGTTTGGGGTAGAAAATCTAGATCCAGATCTCAATCGAGTGAGTCGGAGCGACCGTTTAGTAGGAGAGCTTTTAAAACGCTGTCTAAAGTCTTGTGTGTAGAATTCAAGTTTTCTGTTTCGAGTAAATACAGCTTAATATTGTCCGTTTGAAGCTGAATAGATCTAGATCTACTTACCTTATCTTGAGGGCATGTAGATCTAGATCTATTATTTTTAGCTCACCTGAGCACAAAGTGCTCAAGGTGAGCTTTTGTGGTCAGTCAATGTCCGGCGTCCGTCATCGTGCGTCGTGCGTTGTGCGTCAACAATTTCTTCAAACATCTTCTACTCCAAAACCACTTGCCTGATTGCAACTAAACTTCACAGGAATGTTCCTTGGGTCAAGCTCTTTCAAAGTTGTTCAAAGAATTTGAAACCATGCAGAACTCTGGTTGCTATGGCAACCAAAGTAAAAAAATACGGAAATCTTAAAAAATATTCTTGTCACAAACCACAAGAGCCAGAGCTTAGATATTTGGCACATGTCATAACCTATAGATCCTCTATCAAATTTGTTCAAATTTTGCCCCGGGGGTCAACGTTTTACATAGAGTTATATAGTGAAATGTTCAAACATCTTTTTCTCTGAAACCAATATGTCCAGATCTTTGATATTTAGCATGGTATTACTTCTAGAGGTATATGACTTATATTGTTGAATTGGTTCCGGTCCGTTGCATATCTGGGTCACCGGAGCTAAAAAAAAAATCTTCTTGTCTGAAACCATAGTACACTGAGCTTAGATATTTTGCACATAGCATCGTCTACAGATCCTCTATCAAAGTTGTTCAAATTTTGTCCCTGGGGTCAAAATTGGCCCCCCGGGGATCACAGTTTTACATAGAGTTATATAGTGAAATGTTCAAACATCTTTTTCTCTAGAACCAATATGACCAGAGCTTTGATATTTGGCATGGTATAACTTCTAGAAGTCCTTCACACATATTGTTGAATTGGTTATGGTCTGTTGCATATCTGGGTTACAGGAGCTAAAAATAGATTTTTTTAATGAAAACTTCAAAAATCTTCTTTTCTGAAACCATAGTACACTGAGTTTAGATATTTTGTACATAGCATCGTCTACAGGCCCTCTATCAAAGCTGTTAAAATTTTGTCCCTGGGGTCAAAATTGGCCCCGCCCAGGAGGTCACCGTTTTACATAGAGTTACATAGGAAAATGTTCAAACATCTTTTACTCAGAAACCAATATGGCCAGAGCTTTGATATTTGGCATGATGTAACTTTTAGAGGTCCTTCACATATCGATGGATGAATTGGTTCTGGTCTGTTGCATATCTGGGTCACCGGAGGTAAAAATAGATTTTTTTCAATGAAAACTTCAAAAATGTTCTTGTCTGAAACCATAGTACACTGAGTTTAGATATTTTGCACATATCATCCTTTACAGGTCTTCTATCTTAGTTGTTCAAATTGGCCCCGCCCTGGGGGTCACCTTTTACAAATCTTCTTTTCTGAAATCACGTGACCCATCCTAGTGTCACCATGGTCAGGTGAGCGATCAAGGGCCATTCTGTCCCTCTTGTTATAGATCTACTCAAATGTATTTAAGCGCCAAATAAACCGTTTTATCCCTTTGGAGGCCCCCATTGCATTTATGGATATATCTTAAAATAAACATAGAATCTATACATGTAGGTTTCAGGGAGGATTCACTTTCACTCTAAACAAAACAGAAACTTACCGCTAGATATTGTTTACGGATGGTTTCTAGATGTTGTGACGTAGATGGAATTTATCTTCCTATTGACATTTGACCTGTCATCAGCCTAAAGGGACGTCTTGACCCTTATCAGGATGCTATCTACATGTATACACCGAACTGCCCACAGAAAGCGGTGCATATCGTTTAACACACAATTTGAGATTTGAGTCGAGCTTTCGGTAACCTAAATCAGCCATCTTGGATTTTGAGTAAATATTTAACCCACCTCAGGGACCAGGGTTAAAATTAACCAATGACACGACTGGGTTAAAGTTAACCAATCTTTTTTACAATCGATAACCCAGAGTTTAACCACAAAGTTAAGATAACCAAACTTTTAACTCAGCTGTTAACTTTAACCAACGTTTATACAATTGGATGCAGATATCTTTAAACAGTTTTGAAATCTTGAAAAACATGGCCGCCATTGAATGGGGCACCTTTTCCTTATGATGCTGTATAGTAAAAACTTTAAAATTCTTCTTATGTGAAACTAATGGTCCAAATTGTAAATAGTTTCACATAAATTATCCATGGGTGACAATCTACCAGATTTCTTAAAATAATTGTGATATCTAAAAAAAAAAGGTGCCAGTGGGTGGGGCAAGTTTTCCTTATGATACTGTATAGTAAAATCTTAAAAAATCTTCTTATGTTAAACTACTGGTCGAAATTGAAAATAATTTTACACAAGTGATTCATTGATGATTTTCTTCCAGATTTCTTAAAATAAGTTTGTCCTTTTTTAAAAACATAGCCGCCAGTGGGTGGTGCATGTTTGTCTTATGATACTGTATAGTAAAACTTTAAAAAAAATCTTCCTATGTGAAACTACTGGTCCAAATTGCAAATAATTTTACACAAATGATTCACGGATGACCTTTTACCACCTTTCTTAAAATGATTTTGATATTTTAAAAAACATGACCGCCAGTGGTGGAACACGTTTTTCTTATGACACTGTACAGTAAAAACTTTAAAAATCTTCTGTGAAACTACTGGTCCAAATTGATTATTTTTACACAAATGCTCCATTTATGACTCTCTACCAGATTTTTCAAAATAATATTGTCATCTTTAAAAAACATGGCCGCCAGTGGGTGGGGCTACTTTTCCTTATATGGCTATATAGTGAACATTTCTTCTTGTCTGACACCACTGGTCTGATTTAAGAATACTTTACACAAATAATGATGGGTGACCTTTTGCCAGTTTTCTTCAAATGATCTTCTTAGTTCAAACAACATGGCCGCCAGTGGGTGGGGCTACTTTTCCTTATATGGCTATATAGTGAACATTTCTTCTTGTCTGACACCACTGGTCTGATTTAAGAATACTTTACACAAATAATGATGGGTGACCTTTTGCCAGTTTTCTTCAAATGATCTTCTTAGTTCAAACAACATGGCCGCCAGTGGGAAGGGCTACTTTTCCTTATATGGCTATATAGTGAACATTTCTTCTTGTCTGACACCACTGGTCTGATTTAAGAATACTTTACACAAATAATGATGGGTGACCTTTTGCCAGTTTTCTTCAAATTATCTTCTTAGTTCAAACAACATGGCTGCCTGTGGGTGGGGGTTAATTTACCGGTGATGGCTTATAGTGGAAATTTAATCATTACTGGTCAATTACCATGACCGTTAACAGGGGTGCCAGGTGATCGTTTTAGGACCGCATGCGGCTCTCGTTTATTTCATAGCAGATCGTGGCTAAAAGTAGGTTGAAAGTAAAGGTGGATGCACCTATTTGCGCATTCTGCTTTATTTTCAACCTGGTTTCAGCGTTTTTTTTCACCCAATTGGGAACGGGTCCGGTACCCCTCAGATTGGGAATTTTTCAAGTCAAATTGGGAAAAACGAGTTTTGAAATGATGACAACGCAGAAATTGGGAATTTAAGTTACTAAACCGTTAGAACTGTTTATGATGGTAAACATGGTGTAAAAACTAAATCTACGCTGGGTGTGTTACTCACAGTAGACGCTGTTGCGGCCGAGACAGAGTTGGTGACTTGGTAAAATCCAAAATCTTATCTTATCTATCTCTGAATACTGCCAATCAAGCTCGCGAGTGTTAAGGCAGTGATCTAGATTCAAGTTCTTCATTATCGTCTTTCTCAAAACAATTCTGTAATACTTGGAATTATGGCTCATGATTGTTTTAATTGTAGGTTTTCTATTTTATAAATGATGGTAAACAGAGTCAGACTGGGTTTGTAAACTCTTATCAATTTCAGCGGATTTTGCGATCACGCAACATAAACCAGTCTGGATTAAGGGGCATGTATAAATCTTCGCCCGGACCGTTTCCGATATTCGGCCGTAATCACTGGTATTGTTTTATACATACTCCCAAAAATGTCAATGGAGTTGCGTAACTTTGTTTACATTTCATGAGACCACGGAATTATAAACTTCTGTATATTTCCTTGACGAGACATTCATTGTAGCAAAAGATAAGTTGAAATATGGATGGTTTGCTATGATTTAAAGGGAAAAAGTAATTTGACAATTGGGAATTATGTTTATTTTTATTGGGAACGGGTCCGATATTTGATTTCTTTTGATTGGGACGGGTCCGGTCGTCAAATTGGGACGGGTCCGTCTCCAATTGGGAACGGGTCCGTTCCCCGGACCCGTTCAAAGAAGGAAAAAAAACGCTGGGTTTAAGTACTCGCCTGTCTTTAAAACTAGAAAGAGACTATGAGATAAACATGTGATTCAAAATGAATTCCATCAGTTGAATTTCAATAACTCGAGCTAATTCATAGCGAACATACCAGTATTGCAAAGTTAAAACATGGCTTAGTCATGTGACTGGCGAATGGCTTAGCAAGGTTTCAATATTGAAATACGGTGACGGGTGGGTTTGACTTCAGCAAATTTGTTTTTTCAAATTTCAGGTCCCTGTGAGCTTGACCTCTGACCTTGAAAATTGGAAATATTGTCAAACAAAAAAGTCCAGCAAATAACTGTATCGGTGTCAATTTTTATGATCATTTCATGTGTTGCGGTGCCGTAAAACTCAACTCAATCAAATCCTTTAGTTTTAATCTTAGACACTTGACACTTACCGTACAAGTAATTAGGAGTTCTAATTTAAAATATACAATTTACAGTTCTATATGACAAAAAAACCTTGACCTGGCCTTGAAAATGAGTCCAGTCTCAACCTCTGATACTTGGAACTTGGCATAACTATAAATCTTGAGAAAGAGATGTGCAAGACACACATTCCAAATCCATGTGGCTTTTATCTTGACATTTGGCATTGACATAGGAAAACTCTTTTCCAAATCAGGTGAATGTTTTATCTTAAATCTCAGACACTTGAAATTTGACATAAGTTAATCATGTAGTGTACATGTGCAGAACCTAAATTCAGATCCATGTGCCCGTATACATTATTGGCTAGATCTTGTCCGCCAAACTCAATCCTAAGTTTAAATCTCAAATACTAGATACATAACATACAAGTTAATATTTAATTGTACAAGTGCAATATGTATATTTTAAATCTGAATAAGGGGAGAATGTTCGACTGTCCTTGAAAATGGGGTTGTTGAAGTGTGTATCAGCGGGGGTATTTATTACATTAAGTGGCGGTTCTAGTTTTGAGATCACCAAAGCACTTTCTGTTCAAGGTGAGCTATTGTGATAGCGCTCTGTACATTATATGTCTGTCTGTCCGTCTGTCAACAATTGTAAACAACCTCTTCACCGAAAAAAATGACCCAAGTATAACCAAACTTGGTCAAATACTTGCTGTTGGTTTAAGCTTCAAAAGTTGTCCAAAGAAAGTGGATGGGGCCAATGGTCATGTTTCCATGGTAACCCTGCACATAATCTAAAAGAATATTCTCCGAAACTACTCGTCCGATTTCAATTTGGTTTGAACAAATATCCCAAACCAAAATGCTAGCTTGTCGCTAGCTTGCCTTAAGCTCGCGACAAGCTTGCGCAAGCTAGTTTCATCCAGATTAAGATTGTTCATGGTAGTCAAATAGCTTGCGCAAGCATGCGCAATCTTTTTCAAAATGTCTGCAAGCTTGCGCAAGCTAGCGAGATAGTTGCATGCATGCGCAAGCTTGCGGTTTTCGCAATCTAATATCCACACTATATATAAGAACTTAAATGTAGTTTCATTATTCTCATTTGCTTGAAAAAAGTCTAAGTCCAAAACATGGAAAAAGTTTTAAAAAATTGTATCTTTTTCATTATTTAACAAAATCAGGGTGTTCGTGGATTCAAAATTATCGCCATATAACAAAGAAGTCATATATGTACAAATGAGGAAGGTTGTTTGGACAAATTTAACAAAGGGGAATAACTCTGAAAATATCAATGTCAGAGTTATGGACCCTGTAAAAGGCACTTAATCTCTTTAAGTTTTTTCCATATATGAAGTTTCATTTCACTAGCATCAGTTAAACTGGAGTAATCTTAAAGACAAGAAAATAAAACAAAGGGAAAAATTCAAAAAATATTGATGACAGAGTTCAAATAATGGCCCTTGTACAAAGCAAACTCTCTCTCATCAAGTTCTTTACATGTATGAAAAATCATTTCACTAGCATCAGTAGAACTGGAGTTATCTTTTGGGCAAGAACATATGACAAAGGGTAATAATTAACTTTAAAAAATCTGATGCCAGAGTTGTGGCCCATGTTAAATTGTCCCACTTTCTCAATAGTCTCTTTCCATATATGAAATTTAACTTCATTAACTTCAGCAGAACTGAAATTATTTTTCAGACTAACAATTATTACAAAGGGGTATTAAAAATGATGCCAGGGTTATAGCCCTTGTAAATGACACTTCCTCTCATCAAGATATTTCCATATTATAATTGTCATTTTACTAGCATTAGCAATTGGAGTTATCTTCCCATATAAATGTTGGGGTGGGGGTGTTATTGATTTTGTATGATTTTTAGAAAGACCTTGCAGGAGCTGACTTATCTGGTACCATGCAGTTTGCTTGCACTAGGTGCATACTGATTGTATTTTTAAACAGTACTTATCAAGTGGTAAAGACTATGTTGACATTTGAAATTACGCTGAATAAGTAAGTAGATCTTCTGTAACAATAAGCTGTTCTCTTTTATCATGGAGAAAGGACAATTTGTCCTTTCTCCATGCTTTTATCTATAAATTTATAAATCTAGAACAAAGCCGGTCGACGAGTATCTTTTTAAAAAAAAAAACTTGTTATCGGACATCTTTTCGCTCTTTTTTGGACTATTTTTCTATCACGGTCCTATCAGAGTATTCCAAATGTGCAACAAAAACAGCAGGTGCGCGGACGATCATTTCAAATGGAGAATTCCAACGGTCGAGAAACGAAGAAAGATTTCGCCAATAAAAACTGCCGAGTTCCCGAATCTACGACATATCGTGATAATTTACTTTGGTAAGAACCCGAAAATAACGTTTATGTATTTGAAATATCAATCATTCTTACAAACAAAGGAAATATCTCTACTCACGAAGTCACTGTTCCCCCACGGTTTTTTATGAAAAGGGCATGTGAATCGATCAGCTTTTTTGTGATAAAGACGTCAAACGTCGAAAGAATAAGTTAACAGATTATATTGTTATAAATATAATGTCGACAACGTGCGAAAAACGCATGTCGAATTTCGTAGTTGTTGATGTGATGTCTACAGCGTCGATTTCCGTCATTGATGTTTCGGACCATGTCAGTTTCGGCACATGTCTATTTCGTACTGATCAATTCAAAGTCACAATAACGTATTAGAAAATATGATTCTTTATATAGTTTATTTAATCACTACTGAAATTCTTTCTTTAGCGAATTTTTCGAACATCCAATTCACTAGAATGCCACATTGTTTTGGCAATTTCGTAATCTATGTTGTACAAATAATTTATTCAAATGTATCCCCCACCCACCTTTCCCAGAGAGTGAGAGTACCCATCAAAATACTTATTAAATTTGCAAAGGATCCTATATTGTCAAAGAGTTTTTTGAGTTACATATACTCACACATTTTTACTTTAAGGACATCTCAACGTACTTGATGCTTTATAAAATTCCATGGACCCAGTATTCACTAATTTAAATCAATATATTTTCAGAAAATATGTAAATGGTGGAGCCAGGACAAGAAATGAAGAAAACAAACCATGATGATGTTGAACTTTTATGTTGGATGGTTGTCTTGATTGGTAGAACACAGTCATGCTTTACATCCAGTCATCCACTGATTTGTGACCAAAGCATCAAACGGTAAGGATTAGAACTCCAGGGGTTATGGTCAAAGCGTACCATTTTTGGTCCAAGAGCAATTTAACACATACAGATTTATGGGGAACATTTTCAATTGGGTATTAGGTGATAATTGATTGTTTTTCGCACATTATTATATACGTGTAAATTTTGATATTTGTTTTTTTACCATACACCTTGATAGTTTCACCAAGACACCACTTTATCTAGCATAAACATTTAGTAATAAGGAACAAATTTGGCTAATTTGCCATAAAGTAATCTTGAAATTAGTGTCAGCCATTGTCCATCCTGACCAGAAGCCGCCTTATCGTCACGTGGCACATGATAATTATCAAAACTGTTCGAAAATTAATCTAAATAATTCTGTAAACAATTGTCGACTGTTCTTAAAAAAAGTGTCAACGGTCAACCATTGTTGATCCTGACCTGACACTGCCTTACAAAGTACAATATCAAAAGTTGTTCTAGCTGCTTAATAAAATATTTTTACAGGTTGATCATGTTTTACAGTCATGTAGGTGTGAAATAAATGTATTTCTGGAATCTCTAAGGTACGACTGAGTACATGTAGTTCTAACTTAAAACATTGGCGAGTAACTGTATGCATATATGATCAGCATAAAAACTACTTCTAGTTGCTTAATAACATATTTGTACAGGTAAATCATGTTTTCACACTGATTATAGGAATTGCCACCAATAATCACTTATAGTTTATTTTATACCGTATTGAAATTTTCCCTTTTATATCCTATATGAGGTACGCTTCGACCATAAATGGTACACTTATAAATGCAATGGTACCCTTTGACTATAATATGCTCTGAGCATAACCCACCCAGCTCAAGTCACTATGAATGTTTTTTTTGGTGAAATTTAACTTCCAAATAAATTGGGGTGCATATCATGGCAGAGTTTTCCTATTTTAGTCTGGTTCCACAAATAATGGTGGGACTCGGTTGGTCATTAAAACAAAAACAAACAACTTAAAAGTTTATGGAGCACGCACTTGATATTTTAAAACATCATTCCTACCATTCACATGGGAGAAAATATGACAATGATTAGTAACGTCTTTCTGTATTTATTTGTTTTAAACTTCAAATCATATTTTTGCAATCACTTTAACAAGTGCAACATTTCCGTAAAGATTTAATGAAAAGTAAAGATAGTACATGTAGGTCATAATTTTTCTACATTTGAAAGTGCATACACATTTTTTTTGCTGTCCTTAATGTGGGAGAAAGATTACCTTGTTTGAGTGATTATTCTGCACACATGGTTATCTGGTGTTCCTCAGGGTTTTGTTTTAGGCCCAACGCTTTTTTCTCACATTTGTTATTGACATAGTCTAGATACTGTAATATTAGTCTAGATACTGTAATATTATTCAAGTCATCGAGTTCACATACTGTATATTTCTTACTAAATGTGGAGAAGTTACTGTCACTATAATAATGCTTCTTGGGGAAATTTAAGTTCGTTATATAGATACACTGGTAGTGGTAATAAGTAAACAAATTGTTACGCATCTCATATTTTAATGTTTTAATTATGTAAATGATATGATACACTATGTAAAGTAACCAGTTTATCAAATTGAAAATAGTTTTTAAATGATTTTGAGATCAGTTTCCTTAAGACCATTGGTAAATGGTTCACAGACTATACATTGTAGTTTAAGTTCTCCTGTTATACCTTTTATATAGCCACACCATTATAAAGTACAGCCTAGGGGTTAATTATGAGAGTGAGTCATTGAAACCCCATTATGTCCATAAATTTTTTGTCAATGGCATTCTTGAGTTCTCAACTCCAGACTACCGTCATGGCAATATCATGATTCATCGTCACTCTACATTTAGTTAAAATATCATTCTGACATGAAGCAAATTACGTTTTCCTTTCAAACAATGAGAAGGGCTCTTTCATTACAGGACACTTTAGTTACTTATTCTGCCATACCGTTACATAGTACTCACTTGAACCTTGTTTTCTTTAAAGAAAAGTTTTAAAATCAACACCATAAATGGCACATGATTATGGATTTTTTTTTATTTATTTATTGCAGAATGATGATGTTACTGAATATGCCAGGCTGAGAGGGATGGAGCCCACAGCAGACAGCGAATTAAAGGAGCCAATAACAGACAGCAAGTTAAATGTTGCCACAACAGAGTAGACATTCCCATTCATTGGAAAAGTTTCTACATTTGATTAATTTATATTGTATTTGAGTGGAGTACCGATCACATACAGGACATAATAACAATGTGACATATGATCCTAAGATTGCCTTTGTTTTGACAATTGGATTGAAAGATAAAATAGTTTTTCATGATCAAAAGGGACAGTTTTTAATGATCGAAAGGGACACATAAGCATTCAGCACCCATTGGCAATGTTCTCGTCAACAGATTTACAGAGGAATAGATATGCCGCTTTATTGAATATTTGATAAAATTCAAATGCCAATTGGGCCTAATGAACATGGAATAGCCAAACTATGTAATTTTTCATTACAAAAAGTAGATCTTCATGCAATGTCAATGAAAGCTTACAGTATATATAGCTCTCTGATCTTTGATCGAGATACTCCCTGCACTAGTTTGTTTTTATAATGATAACCCTTTACTCAATAGGTACCGGTACACATTTTAACGCATTTGATAATAGATTTAGTCCTCCATTAGCTCCAATTTATAGAGTTGTGAATATGTGTCAGAATAAATACTCTATTTATTCTAGCAGAATGTAGCTTAAAGCATGCTGACAGTAAAGCAGAATGTGTCTTAAGGCGCATTCTGCTATACTTTCAACCTGCTTTAAGTATGTGTCACCTGGTTTCAAAATGAAGGAACAAGCTATATGGAGTAAAGGAATAATGAAACTAAAAATGACAACTTTATTGAATCCATTACCCCATAGCCTGTTTCTTATTTTGAAAACTAGTGACCTGACTTAAAGCAGGTTGTAAGTAAAGCAGAATGTTCCTTAAGGCCCATTCTGCTATACTTTCAGTCTACTTTTAACCTACCAGCTGCTAAAATATAGAAAATACTTATCATACATATTGAAAACTGTTTGAATTAAAACAATTTTTTTCAGTCGAGAAATGAACTAAAGGTGTAAAAATACATAATTATGGGATTAATTGTTATTTATGACAATAAATGTGACATTCAATGTGACAAATTTTAAATATTTTCTTGACTTTCAGTATTCCATGTTTTAGCTCTAGCTCGCGCAAGCTTGCAGAGTAAGTTTGCATTAGCTTGCGCAAGCTTGCAAGTGTTTGATAGGAACATGCTTGCGCAAGCTTGTACTAGCTCGCGCAAAGGTTCCAAATCTAAGCATGCGCAACCATTAAGTTTGCGCAAGCTTGCACTAGCTGGCGCAAGCTTGCAAGTACTTGATAGTAACATGCTTGCGCAAGCTTGCAATCTGAGCTTGTACTAGCTAGCGCAAGCTTGCGCAAAGGTTCCAAATCTAAGCATGCGCAACCATATTTCGCAAGCTTGCGACAACCTTGTCGCAACCTTAAAAATAAGCTTGCGATTTTGGTTTGGGATGTTTATCAATGAATATTCTTTAAGACTTGTTAAAAAAAAAATTGATACGTCGAAATAGATGGCCGCCAGAGGGCGTGGTCATTTTTTCCCGTTCGGAAATATCGAATTAAGTCATATTTCTTGGATATATATTTCTGAACTTTTCAGTGTTCTGATCTTTATATAATATAGGTCAGGTTTGAATATGGGTAATGTCATAAAGTAGGTCAGTTACAGAGCTTCAATATGAGTTATTTATGTTGGTATTAAAGCATGCTTAATGTCTCAAACTTCACATTAAAATAACCTTTCAATTTTAGTAAAATATTACAGATAAAATGACTTTTTCATCTAAAACAAAAAGCAGAAACGAGGGGTCTTCTTATTTTCCTCGAGCCCAAGACAGTGCTAAAAAGGTTAGATTTAGCTCTAGTTCAGATCAAAATCGGACAATTATGACCAACACTGAACATTTATTTACAATGTAGATCTAATTCTATACTGTTTATTCGGTAAAGTATCACAGACGACTATTATCCCGGACCGTAAAAAAAGCTTGCTTTTTCAATTATTAATAATCGTTTTCATTAATCGGATCATTGAGATCGCTTAGGATAATGAAAAATAATAAAGACAGCTGATTCTAAACTCAAACAATTTTATAACCTCCAGTTGGGTGAATACCTCAAATGAGCCCAACAATTTAGCCTGACTGTGAGTGTGAATCTGGACTCAAACAAGGGTTTATAACCCTGGGACCTGGAGATAGTTTACTTTGCCGGTCCCCTTGATATTCATTGCCAACACGCTACCAACACACTGACCCTTGTTTAGTCTGTTGAAAGACGTCAAAATCCCGTTATTTTTTAAGATACCATTTCTCACGGGCGTTCTATTTATACAGTAATAGAGCATTATTTCCCGGACATTTTGGGGGATGGCAAGGTAAATACGTTTCGTAGATCTAATCAGAAAACAAGTTACAATTAAAACTTTGAAAGGACAATCATTGTATAGCTGGCTAAATTTTAATCAACATAACATTGTTATGTTTTTCATTGTATACACAAACAAAACAAAGTTTGAGAGGGGGTATTGTCGATAAGGTTTGACCTTTCAGTTTATGAATACTCCGTCTTTTTCCGTAAGCTATTTTTATCTTCCGGAAACAACAAAATAGTGTAAATTAAATAAGCCATTCAACGATGACTCGAATTTGATTATATTATCTGATAAAGATAATTACAGTCGGCAATAGCTCAGTGGTAATGTATCTGCGCTACCAACGTAAAGGTTATGGGTTCGATACCCGATAGAGTTTATTTTGTAATATTTCTTAAAGTGTCTTTTTTTAAAAACTTTTTTTAGGGTAGACAGTACTAGACACATACATAATATTCATGCAATTGTATAAAATAAAGTACAGTGAACTTGCCTAAAGAAAACTTGGATAGAAAAGTGCGTACACAGTTGAGAAAATGTTAGTCTCTCCAGTTTAAAAGCAAACGAAACGCAAACGCATATCAATAAATCATAGAGCTGGACACATTTACGACAACTTTTGCTATTCATGTTGATCTGAGTGGTAACAATTTGGAGCCTGATCAGACGCCGGGTTACCAGGCGTCAGATCTGGCTCCAAACTGTTTGCTATGGAAATAATAGTTTTAGCGTAAACGCATTTATTGGAAAAGGAAAACGTTTTCTCCACTGTAGTAACATTACGTTATGCAAATCACTCTCTGGCAAAACGCACTCTTTGTTACTTCTGTATTTCGTTAAGCAGCAAGTTTTTCTTTACCCAAACGTGTACTGTTTTATTTTCGTAAAACATACAATTATCGAAAAAAACATAGGTGAAGCCGACGTTTGCAAAATAGTGCCTAGAATCGATTGATTGATTGAGTTGGGTTTTACGGCACCGCGACACATGAAATGGTCATATGGCGCCGAATCGAACCAACGACCCTAGCAATACGAGTCAATGACACTATCCACTAAGCTATTGCGACAGTGGCGTTAGATCATCGACTGAAGTATACTACCTAAAGTTTTCATTGATCTATATATATCGCTTTTGACCCATTTATCGTGGACGTCCTATTACCGGTGATTTTCAAGTATTCCGCATAGCCCAGCTACGCGCATGTGTCAGATCGTAACTTCCGTCTATCTTTCGGCTGCTACTCAAAACTATTGTGTATAAAGCAAAAAATGTTTTTCTGAGAGAAAATGTGCATTTTTAATGAATTCCACTAGAAAAAATCATTTTCCCCCATATAAAACCATTTAACCTAATTTATGGTGATAGTTTCAATATATCCAATGATTTAATTCACTACAAAAAAGTCTGTTGACTAAGGGGTGGGGCCGTGACGTCACGCGATGGATTTATAAAGGCTACTTACTGGCATAAACTTCTGACCATTATACTGATAAACAATAAAATAAGCTCGATCTTAGCTATGAAGAAAAAAATGTTTTCCAAGCTTTTTGTTTGTTTTAGTCTCATTTTAATATTGACAGATCTAATATCCCAGTAAAGGCCATTCATTGAAAAATGGTCTGATATTTTTCTTCAGATTTCCTCCAACAAGATAAAACGTTCACAATAGGATATAGTAAATTGGGGCCATTGCGATGTATGTCAGCATTGGACACTATTAAAATAATGTTAAAAAATTCGAGTGCTTTGCAGAGGTGACATACACTGCCCCTATTGTGAAAAAATGTGACGGAAAATGTTAAAATATTTCAGTTAAAAATTGTGTTTACAGATAGTCTTGAAGTTCTTAATAATATTCGCTAGAAGTTCAAGCCGATACCTGAAAAATATTCCGGGTGTCATTTTACCTTATCACCGATAATAGGACGAGTAGCCAAAACAAACATGGCGGCGCACTCGCTACAGTTGACCATGATTATTTTATGTCAAATTATGGGTGTATTTATATATTGAAGCTGAAAAACATAAAGAAATGTTTACTTTATATGTTTAATATCCTTTTGAGTTAAAAACCATATTATTTAATAAGAAATAGTCAGACGAATCATTAGATCACCGGTAATTGGGTGAACCAGGATAACTAAAGTATACGGAAACTTCCGATGGTACCAACGAAAGTTGACGGAAAGTGATGACTGAGAGGTCAAACCTTATGGATAATATATTGAAATCAGTCTGTGGGCAGGTCGTTGGTCGATCTGTCTGCAAAATATTGTATGACGAACGCTTGTTGCAATCTAAACCAAACATTAAGCATGCGGAAGCATGCAGTGAAATTCTTCACCGTGCAGTTAAGTTGCTTGCGCGCTTTTGCACACTTATTTTTGGGGATTGCTGTGGTAGGCGTGCGCATGCTTGTCGCGTTTTTAATGCGCTTCCAAACATGATGTCTGGTGGGGTCATTTGTGATTCGTTTATCATGCGGCTTTGACTGTTGAGTGTTGATCTACATTTGCAAATAAGCATTTCATTACCAAACATGATACCTGCTGGGGCCATTTGTGTTTTTTACACACTTTGCTCTTTAAACGATCTTCATCAAACAACGGTGCCAAATCAAACTAAGCCCTTTGAAGTTATGGCTTTTGAATTTTTTAAAATGGCGCTTTAACCCCCTCACTGCAGTGACGTCATCAATTTTAAACAATTGTCGTCTGCTTCTATTACTAAAAAACAATTTTAGGTATTTTGACTTAAGAAATATTGAAAAGAGTGTCAAACAATTTGATTCCTGATCAGACACCGCGTTGCGCGGCGTCTGATCAGGATCTAAACTATTTGCAAATAACTACTGTACTCAGAGTAAGGCAGTGAAGGTGTTATTGGCGCTACACGACAGTTTCCGCTCTGTAACCCGAATAGCTTTCATAGGATAGTCTTGATTACACTCCTCTTGTCATCGAGGGCATTCGTGTATCTTTGAAACGCTTCTTGCTTATTCTTAGACGTACCCTGTAAATGATTTTTTTCTCATTTGTATCAAGTTTAATTTGGTAAAGTAGCATCAACTATATTAAGGTGGTTCGACAGCGGGCGACCCGCATCTCGAGTTCCGGAAATGCTGATGACTTTCACCTGATCTTTGCGGCACGTGCTTATAGTAGAAAATTTGGATAAAGAAAAGTTTGATCTACTTCAGTGTCTTCTCTGTTAGCGCAATTGGTACGGTGATTGACTTGCAATCCAAAGGTTCTAGGTTCGATTCCCACTCGCTTCAAAACTTTTTTTTTAACAAATTGTCCGATTTTAGTGAATAGTCAATTCATAACGCAGTGATCAAAGGACAGGCTATGTTTAGTCTCGTAATAATGAATGATATCAGATGCAAGCAGGGTTATAGATAAGGTTTTGCATTAATTGGGTATTTACTCCCTCTATTTTCTAATAATTGGGTTTTCTGAATTTCAATTGAGTATCCAAAAACCCGTTACTCCATCAATATGATATGAATTGCTTTTTTACTCTATTTTTTTTTTCATTTAATACAAAACACAAGCTGAATGTTTGATGTATTGTACTGTACCCTCGTTTGCCCACACTCGATAATTTCAGTTCCGATCTCATTTCAACACAAATGCAACAGTCATTGTGTAGGATTCATTAATTTTCAGCCACGGAAACTTTAAAAGCCATTCCAGGATTCCTTTACCGTAACTTTGCTAACTTTAGCACTGTCGTAACAACCTCTTTTTTGGCTGTTACACGCATCATTCAAAATTTCATTCACAACACCGTTACAAATTATTTCTGGTTCGTTCGCGGAAGGCTGAACGTAATTGAATAATGTTTTTTTTTTGGTGCGCTGTTCGCTTTTTCCGTCCGCGCGCTGCCATTTTGACAGAAGAAATTCTAGCAGACGATATGACTGGTTTACTACTTAAACGAGGCTAACGAAAAGCGGCGCTGCATAAATCCTATAGGCTATTACTTGGAAATAAATAACCAGTCTAACCGGTGTATCGGTAAAATATTCACCCGGTGTCATAGTAAACATCCCGTCATTACACTTGAGAAATGCGACTAATTGCGTACGATACGCGCCTGCTTGAATTCTTTTGCGTAAACCCTTTCAATAATTGATTTTCAGTACACATGGATTTGAAAGCAATTGCTTTTCTACTGTATTTAATTGCGTATTTACGCAAATACGCGCCTTATCTATAACCCTGTGCAAGTATAGTCAAGTGACAGCTAAATTTGTGAGGATTTATAGCCTATGTAACAGATGGCAGCTTAACACAGGACAAAAATAATGCTTAAAGATATATCCTAAAGGAGCTTTTATGCATTACTTTTGTTATGCATTAAGCAGTCACTTGCCCTTTAAAGATCTACAGGCTACCGTTTTCAATGGTCCCTTATTACAGGTTTGACTTATGATATTATTTAGAGCTGACGGCATTTTAAAGTTGAACTCAAGGGAGGTTACTCGTTTTGTGTTAACATTTTGTCAGAATTTCAGGAAATCATGTATAAAATGTAAATTCTACTGTAGATTTTCATTAAATTTTTGTGACTAGTAGAATTAAGTTATATCTATCTAATAAGAGTAAAATTAGTGTATGTTAAACAGCTAGATTTTTTGTAATTTGAGATTTTCAGAATTTGACTTTTTTAAAATATTGATATTTCCAGAAAATATGCCCTGAAATGCTTTTGTTTGCCCAATATATTACAGTCTATGTACAGTTTACTTGAATGTACAGAAATTATTGAGTTATATCATTCTATAAAAAAAATATTCCTGTTTATTAGAAAAGGAGCTTTTCTCGACAAAAGGTTCTGTCAGAAAAAAAACGGCAGTGTAACTTTTTTTTATTTTAACGATTTTTCACTCTCCATATGCAGGGATTTCCCCAGGCCGTTTTCGCCTGTCGCAGGCGACATGTCTTCCTTCCCGGCGGTCTCTTCGCGACATGCTTTGATCTGGCCGACATGTCTTAATCCGTAGAGCGACTAGCCTTAATCAGGGCTCTGTGTTGTGTATTCCAGTAATTATTTCATATGCCAAACGCCGTCACGCGTGTCGGGCGTGTGCTTAGCTTCATCAACCAATCATGAGCCGAATTTCCTTATCTAAACGGTGATTGACAGGGACTCGTTCCATTTTGAGGGAGATTAACTTTTGATTGACGTTTCTGGTTTTGATGCGAGTAGATTCTACAACATGCCGAACATGGCTTACTTTACAAACAGCGACTTGAATGATTTTTGGAAAACAAGCTACGAACAACGCTGAAAGAAAAATAAATGCCAGCCGAAACCGGAATCTCGGACATTCCTTTTCCCGAATTTAACAGTCAAAAGATGATTAACGGTGGACTGAAAATTCGCCGCGAATAACGAGACGTGAAATCGTGTGTCGCCTCGAAAAAATATCCTCGATACGGGAAATTCTCCGCAAATACTGAACAAACGAATGTTTTAAATGAATATAAATTACCTTTTAGAATTGATTTCCCCACAACTCCGTATTAATAATCACGTAACAGACGCAAACAGTATTCCAAACTTCCCGGTCCGAAATGAAATCCAAATGCGCGGCATGCTTCCTAGCGTCATATTTTGAAAACATCCAATTAGATTAGTCGTTATAAACTTCCATTTAGAATATGACAGGAAATTAACATAAATTGCGATGTTTAAAATTAGCACTTATTCGTAGGCAATGGCTCCATGGCAATGGCTAGCTTTCGCGGAAGACGTTTTTCATGGGAGTTTCGGGAAATAAGTTACAAGTCTTGAAGAGAAGAACAAAAGCAACACATACACGCGGGAAACGATGAATCTCTTAAAATAGCTTTCTGGTATTTTTGGTAAATAGAAATTGAATACTTGGGAGATTAAATATTGAAACAGAAAACAATCGTGACAACACATATTCAAGTAGACTTGGTTTTATCTCATGACAAAGTCAAACAGTCTAATTAATTCTTCACAGAGTTAAAAATTTGTTTTCTGTTTTTATGATGGATGGATGTTAAGAGCAGGCTTAAAGTAAACATGAATCCACCATTTGACATCCACTTGCCGGGATGCAGAGAAATTTTCTATGCTCTTAACCCACAGGTTCTTGACACATAATTTTTTTTATATGTTTTACGAGACCTCCATTATATTATCGTAGATCTAGATCTATCTTCGATAGGGTACAAAAACAATTTCTTCTTTAACCTCAAGAAAAAAAATTCCTATCTTAAAAAACATGGCCGCTAGTGGGTGGGGCAGATTTTCTTCATATGGCTATATAGCGAAAACTTAAAAAATCTTCTTGTCAAAAACTACTAATCCGATTTGAAAGTAATTTTATACAAATGATCCATGGGTGACCCTCTACCAGTTTTCTTAAAAATACTTTGATATCTAAAAAAAACATGGCCGCCAGTGGGTGGGGCAAGTTTTCCTTATGTTACTGTTTACTAAAAACTTTAAAAATCTTCTTCTCTGAAACTACTGGTCCAAATTAAAAAATAATTTTACACAAATGGTCAATTGATGATTCTCTACCAGATTTCGTAAAATCTTTTTGTTATTTAAAAAAACAACCTGGCCACCAGTGGGAGGGGCAAGTTTTCCTATTATTTCTGTATGGAATTTTTTTTTTCTTTCTCTGAAACTGTTGTTCTGATTTAAGAAGTATTGTACACAAATGATGATTCATGGGTGACCATTTGTCAGTTTTCTTCCAATAATCTTCCTAGCTCAAACAACATGGCCACCAGTGGATGGGGTGAATAAGTGAAAACTTAATGCCAAAAATGCACTATTTCATTAATTAAAGAGCAAAAAAAATCGCCGCAGCGAGGGAGGGAGACCCCTCCCGCACCCTCCCCCTATGCCCCAAATTCAACATGCCTTCAGAAATTCCTGGGGAAATCCCTGATATGGTATATTTCAATTTGATCAAGGTTTCAAAGAATTCTGACACAGAATAAGCTGACCTGCGAACCACCTTAATTATTCTTTATTTATTGTTAAAATCGATTTTCCGGGGTTTAACTACTACACATTCATTAAGTTTCCCCTATTTTAAATATCGGGTAGCGAAACGTCCGGGGATGTGAAACGACTTAAGGTTGGGTAGCGAAACTACTGTAGACTGAACGTCAAAAGTTGGGGTCACGTAATAGTTAACGACCTGTCAACACTCTTTCGCATGTATTTCTTTTAATATTAGAATAAAGTTGAAGTATTAACTATTATCACAAGGTCATGGAATTTACCTTCTTTTCTATATATTTTTTTCATATAATTAATGAAGAAAAGTAATACGATTAAACAGTAAACTAAATCGACGACGTCAAACTGACGCTGTAAGGTGTAACACAAAATTTCAACACAAGATCGAAAAAATATACACAAAATGTACAATTTACGCGAAAAGTATTGGAAATTTTGTACACCGACGTAAATTATGTAATTGTAAACGTTACGTTAATCCCGCGTTTAAAGAACGAGTAAACAAAACAATACATGCGGCCTTAATAAAAAGTAAATAGTGTAAGATTCTAAAAAAGTGACCGTTTTTTTCGGCACGATTTTTTAAAATGCAATAAATAGAGATTAATCAATTTCTTTTGATTGATATAAAAAATATATCACGAGAATGGGTTGTTACCTGGTTAAAAAAACGAGTCCGCAGGACGAGTTTTTTAACCAGATAACGATCCATTCGAGTGATATATTTTTCATATCTATTCAAAGGAATTTATTGTTCTATTTATTATATATATATTAATGACGTTTTTACAGAAAACCACACCAAATTAATTACCGCGACGTCACTAAACTAATTAAGACGTGACGTCACAAAAAGTGATATCATCACTACATGTAGTGATGATATCAACAGTGACGATATCAAATGTATCTGAGAAATCTCTATAAATCATCGATAGGTATATAATAAAAGTATTTTCCTTTAATGAAATTATTAATATTTTAACACTTGACATACGTTTAGATTGTTATTTATAAATATAAAATTTCAAAACATTATATCATGTATAAATTGGTTTAATTATGAACAGTACAGGGTCTTAAAAACTGTTCCGCTTTTCAAAAAAAGTCTAGATCACGACCACTATAAATTTTTAAAGGTAAATTTATTTTATATGCTTTAAAATGTTTCATTTTTTAGTGTATTTTTGACATACGTCTAGAATGTATTTTGTAAAGTATAGCGGATTTTACGATTGAGCTTTTAATACTTTAATTATTCTACTGGGTTTAGAGTCTTAAAATGTTGTCCCCCCGTGCGCATTTAAGACGCGACGCCATAAATGTAACGTTCATAATACGGAAAAAAGGCTTGCCTTTTTTCCGTTCTTAAGTAATGCACGATAAAATCAAAGGTATTCCAATTCTATTTAATCACTGATAGACTTTGAAAAGTGTTTGATTTGCGCGTGAATAATTTCCTCAAAACTAGGCAACTACAAAACATGGGGGCTGACATATTGGATGATGATGCCACGGCTTTTACGAAGAGTTGTGCATGACGTTTCGGAATTCCCGATTTCGGTGATATTTTTAAACCATTTTAAGAATGAATAACCCACAACACTCACTTGTAATGATTTCCTCCAAATGACAAACTTTCAAACAGTTCAATCCATAACCTTTAACGCTAAAAATGAACGTTATTTGCAAAAAGCTACTTCTCAATCGAACCGATAAAAATAACGGATTACCATACGTCATCAATATAAATAATGACGTCATTATTGGTGGTCATATGACTTCCAAAAATAGTTTCAGATTGCATTATAATACAGGGCTGCCATAAGTTGAAATGAAAAATCCTAAGATTTCCAAATATGCATTTTTCAAGCGCGATTTTACGAATCGTACCTTTACCCCATATCCGATTTCAAGTTTTGTTGGCATGTGACTACTTAAAGCAGACTGGAAGTAAAGCAGAATGAGCCTTATGGCGCATTCTGCTTTACTTTCAGCCTGCTTTAAGCTACCATATCCTGGGGGGAAATCCGGAGATTTAGGAAAAAGAGAAATAGCAGCCCTGATACACAGGTGCCAGACGCATGCTTTGACCAAATATGCACCTCAAAACACAAATAAAAGGCATAAAACCATAAAAACGTCCTTTTCTATGACCAAACACCATAATCTGACCAAAAGCTCATTTTTAAAAAAAAAAATTTTTTTTATATTATATACCTTAGAAAGGTGTCCAACTCCCACGGCAAATGTGCTTCGTGAAACGCACGGATTTTATACCGAGTCTTGTTGCGCAATCAATTCTCGATCGATTGTGAATACAAAGATACCATCGCATGCAGAAAAACCTATGGTACACAATAGAATTCCATATAAGATCAATTTCCATCGAAAACAAGCCCATCCGACTCTCGGAAGTCGCAACTTATCCAGGTCAAACAAGTCTCTACCGTCACATACACAGTACTTTTACCGCAGGGGTCTTATCTTTACACCTTAAATCTACGACATGCACTCCGTGTCCTCTTTAAGCCCCCGGACCCATAGATATCTTAAAATAACCTATATCGGCTATAGGCCAATCAGCGACGGTCATCGAGAAGCCATCTTGGTTCGTGTATGCTATTCATGTTCCAATGGTCTGGTGCACGTCGTATTGCGGTAGTTTAATGACGTTACATGCTGTGCGCAGTAATCCCGTCTACGTTGACGGTGCGTCATTGACTACAGAAGTTGCTAAGAACCGTTCCATAGTTGCTATGATTAATCGATGATTTTATTCAGTTAAATAAGAATTACCATCATTTTGTGCTTATTATCGTTTGATTGTCGTTTTACGGTGCATATTTATGTTACAAGATGTATGTAGTACGAATTCATTCTTAAATGAAAGTAAATCATATTTTGTTTCCGGAGGGAAACTGTATGATACACGACAACCAAGATGGCGTCTCTCTGACCGTCGACCAATGGGAGCCCCGCGCTAGGTGGCCGATCTAGTCTCTTAAGATATCTATGCCCGGACCCCCTAGTAAGAGGGCGTTCAGAAATTTCCTTGTGCCCCCTCCCCCAACCAATTGCAATTTGCTTCCTACGGGCCTGCAAGTACACTATAACCTTGTTTATTTTTTGTATGAATAACCTCTTTCCTGTCGATGTTGAAATAATATGTATTTAGGCTTTGCCTATGGACGGAAAAAAGCAAAATTATACTAATGAAAACGGAATAGATCTATCACCAGTGTGTATCAGTTCGTTGTGTATGAAAAATCCAGATCACACTCGAGGCTACGCCTCTCGTGACTGAGATCTGGATTACACAACCGACTCGAACTTTTATTTTATACCTAAATTGTTTAGGACAAGATCTATATGTTGTTAAACCAAATAATCAAATAGATCTATAAGCACCCGTGTAGAAAAGTTAAAACTCCTCCGTACACCTATAATGCAATCTTAAACTATTTTTGGAAGTCATATGACCACCAATAATGACGTCATTATTTATATTGATGGCGTATTGGTTATCCGTTATTTTTATCGGTTCGATTGAGAAGTAGATTTTTATACGCCCGTCTTCAGACGGGACGTATTATGTCGTGGCTCTGTCCGTCTGTCTGTCCGTCCGTTAACTTTTTCATGTCCGCTCTCTAACTCAAACAAATTTAGTCCAATCCTTTTGAAACTTGGTCAAAACGTGTATGGCCATAATATTTCGGTCAAGTTCGATAACCAGCAATATCGACCTAGACATTCAAGAGTTATGCCCCTTTTTCGTCAAAAACGGGCATTTTAGTTTGTCCGCTCTCTAACTCAAACAAATTTATTTTAATCATTTGGAAACTTTGTCAGCATGTGTATGACCATAATATCTCGGTCAAGTTCGATAACCAGCAGGATTGCCCTAGACATTCAAGAGTAATGTCCCTTTTTTCGTCAAAAAACGGGCATATTTTAGATTGTCCGCTCTCTTACTCAAACAAATTTATTTCAATCTATTTGAAACTTTGTCAGCATGTGTATGACCATAATATCTCGGTCAAGTTCGATAACCAGCAGGATTGCCCCAGACATTCAAGAGTTATGCCCCTTTTTTCGTAAAAAACGGGCATATTTTAGATTGTTTGCTCCCTAACTCAGACAAATATATTTCAATCCTTTTGAAACTTTGTCAGCATGTGTATGACCATAATGTCTGGGTCAAGTTCAATAACCAGCAAGATTGTTTAAGACATTACAGAGTTATGCCCCTTTTTCGTAAAAAACGGGCATATTTTAGTTTGTCCGCTCTCTAACTCAAACAAATTTATTCCAATCCTTTTGAAACTTAGTCAGCATGTGTATTACTATAATGTCTCGGTTATGTTCCATAACCAGCAAGATTGCCTCAGAAATTCAAGAGTTATGCCCCTTATTTTGTCAAAAATTGGCATTTCTTAGTTTGTCCGCTCTTTAACTCTAAGAAATTTATTCCAATCCTTTTGAAACTTGGTTAGCATGTGTACGACCATAATGTCTCGGTCAAGTTTGATAACCAGCAAGATTGCCCTTGACATTCAAGAGTTATGCCCCTTTTATCGTAAACAACGGGCATTTTTTTGTTTGTCCGCTCTCTTTCTCAAACAAATTTATTCCAATCCTTTTGAAACTTGGACAGCATATGACCCCTAACTTTCAGGGTTCTTTCCCTTTTGTTCACTTTACTTGATAGAGTTTTAGTATGACTACATTCTAAGATCGATTTGACGGGCGTATAATGTACCCGGCTTGCGGTGGTCTTGTTGTAAATAACGTTCATTTAAGCGTTTAAGGGTATGAATTGAACTGTTTGAAGCTTTGTCCTTTGGAGAAAATCATTTCAAAGTGAGTGTCTGGGGTTATTCATGCTTAAAATGGTTTAAAAATAGCACCGAAATCGGGAATTCCGAAACGTCACGCACAACTCTTCGTAAAAGCCGTGACGTCATCATCCAAGATGTCAGCCCCCATGTTTTGTAGTTGCCTAGTTTTGAGTAAATTATTCACGCGCAAATCAAACACTTTTCAAAGTCTGTCAGAGATTGAATAAAATTGGAATACCTTTGATTTTATCATGCATTACTTAAGAACGGAAAAAATGCAAGCCTTTTTCCGTATTATATTTGTCATGTGTTCATGGGCCAGTATAGTGAGTATATTGGCCTAAACAATATATAGATAACAGTTCGTTCGTCCTATCGTTCATCTGCATATAAAATAAACTGAGCGTTGCGCGATAAATGAAAATCATTTAAACGACGTTAAAAACTCCGACGTCATAATGTTACGAACGTGAAACCGAACTTTTGACGTTCAATCTGTAGCGTAACGTCTGGGGTAGCGAAAAGTCTTGTAACGCGGTTTATGGACGTTACGCTACACGGTGTTTCGCTACCCGGGACGTTTCGCTATCCCAATACAGTCGTTTCACCACCTACCGTTAAGTCGTTTCGCTACCTAATTTTTCAAAATTATATTAACCTATATTGTTTGGTTAAATCAGGTACGGCAATATATTATTAGGCTCAAATGTGAATCACAAACTTTATTTTTAATGGATACTTGAAAAATATGATCGATTTATTGACAAAAATCGTGTAAGTTACTAAAAATAGATGCTTCTATATTTTATGTATAAATATAATACTCTGCTACCTTAGGCTCATAATTAAACAAATAGATTGGATCCAGACGAGATGCCTTGTTATGCGGCCTCTCGCCGGGATCTTAAAATGGCTTTTAGAAATTAATTATAGTTATTAGAAAGAAAAAAAATACTTTACGGCGAAATATGTTGACAGTTGTTACGTATACAATTTATTCGATTTGGCCCTTAGAATGCATGGTATAGGGCGTGAAATGAATGTGGTTTGAATGATAGAATAAGTAGAAAACTGATTTAGTCAATGTTAGACGCCGAGTCCCTCAGTCGCCGGTCTGGATCTAATATGTCTGCATAAGCCTAACAGTCGCGAAGTAAGGCTGCATCAATTCTAGTAAAAAGATATTTACATATGAATCAAGCAAGACTAAAATATGAGAATGTCTTTTTAATTTAATAATTATACGTGTGTTAACCCATTTAACCCTAGTTTCGTGTCTACTAAAGTGGACCATGTAAAACAGTGTAGACCCTGATGAGACGTGGCTTTGTAGGTGTGGTCTGCACTGTTTGCTATATGTAATCTTGAATATTGTTCAATGAAGACAAACAATGCAGTCATGATAGCTCATCTCCTTTATTTGTGCCAGTGATTGACACGCGATACATTAATGGTTTGATCGCATTAAAGGTGTGGTTTATCTTTGACTTGTTGCAATAGCCCCTTTGAAGCCGTACCGCCGATCACTCTTATTATATATTATCTGTTTTATACATGGCAAAAGTAATGCAAAAACTCTACGTTACATGTGTCAAGCATTAAGCAATATATATTTAATCGGCACGTGTCTGTATATGGCACAGCAGGAGAGTCTGATCAGGATGCACAAAGCAGTGCCAAACAATTTGAAACCTGATCAGATGCCGAGTTACACAATTTTGACACATTTTATTCAAAGGGGTTAATTTATTTCTTTATTCCTCAGACATTTCATTCTAAAAGTAAGAAACATTTGGAATGCAATCAATTCTATTGCTGGGGCTGTATTAAGCCTTTGTTCGACGGTCATCTAATTATACTGTACGGCGATCTTCAAAGACAATGTATATCTGCTTAATGAAGGGCAAAAGTATTGCAAACAATCTCCTATGAGTTTTCTACGTTACATGTGTCATGCGTCAAGCAGTACATTTCCATACACATGTCAATTGTCAATTTATTAAGCGGATGGTTTAAATAGCTGCTTATTTTAACACAATATTTTACTGTTTCGGCACGTGCCTGCATACAGTTTTTAACCTGATCAGATGCCGAGTTACACAATGATGACACATTTTATTCATAATGGGGGGGGGGGGGGGGTTAATTTATTCCTTAAAATAAAATTTCATGTAAATTCTAAAGTTAAAATAATTAGGAATGTAATAATTCATTTTCATCGCGCGTACATTAGATAAACATACGCAATTTTAACTCTGAAATTTAACTATTTTTCTCCTTTTATTCAAGTATATTTGGTTAATTATCATCAAATTATATAGTATTGTTTCTTTATTTTATGATTTCAATTGATTCTCCGTCAGTTTAAATTACAGATTCATTAAATTTCCAGCGCGTGCGTTAAATAATATCAGTATGTCTCGTCAGCGACATTTAGTATTTACGTTGATATGCAATCTATTACATAAAACAAATACGACATGATCTTGAGACGATTTTCTTCCGGAACAAGACTTGCAATGATACTTAGATGTATTCAAGATTAAAACAACAATTTACAAATCTTTAGTAAAATGTGGAATTGTCTTAATTAGTTGATTGATCACCCATTGTCCTTTCATTCATTCCCGTGATGAATTGTCGAGCGATGATAACAACATGTTGTGTATTTAGAGTCTATATATGGTGCCACACATGTACGGAAGTGCTTCCGGGTCGTAGGGTGCCTAAATAGTACCTAATTTATATAGTGAAAAATTTATGTGTGTATGTTCATGGTCATATTTTTTATTGAAAGTGCTGATTAACAGCAGATGCATTTGTTTTTGAGCTGAGATAGTGATGTTGTTGATAAATAAAAGGTGTTTCTGGGTTCTATTTGGGAACTAATTTGTGAGAACATGTGGTCAGAGATGCGAGTGTGGTGCGGCGGGTCATCAACTTTCATTTTGTAAATATTGACGGTGACCTTAGAAATGTGAAATTTGTGGAAAAGTTGAACCTTAATGTTATCTTTTTCTTTGCTAATTCTGGTGCAATGTTTTTGCTTTCTATGGAAACAGGGTCGTTATATTGACCGGTAGGTCCTGGAATTGGACAGAGACAGGAGAATATTGCCAATTTACTATAGAGTTCTATGGAGGAAGAAGAAGGGCTTTTGTACACAGTGACACAATATTGTTTGGGTATGGATAATAAAATGACGCCCCGGAAGTTTGTGGGGAGCCGCATTTAAATAACGTGTTTGTTCATGATCGAGGCAGATTTCATCCAATTATTGCTTTTATTTATTTATTTATTTTTGTTGGGGGGGGGGGGGGGGGTCCTTATCACTTGCGGCCATGTTTAGAATTAGTGCGCAAGCTCAAAGTGGGATGTTCAGACTGAATACTTGCTAACGCTTAAACGTTTCATTTTTTCTAATAGTCTTACCTAGTTCTTCAGGTTTCGCTAAATGCTCATATTTGAGCATAAGCAATAACTGAAACAGTTTTATAAACTCGGATCCGGAACAGTTCCTCAGATGAGGGATGCTTTTTTATTTAAGACAAATAGCTGTTTTAATAGGAAGCATGCTGAAAGTCTCTTATTTGATTGTTCTTTTCTCCTTACATTAAGCATGCTTTATCAGAAACCAGCAGGGATCTTTTGATTAACTTTAAGTTTAAGAAGTATATATTTTGATACATGTAAATTACATGGTTCAGGGCTCCAGATAAGCCCGCGTACTCAGTGAAATACGCGAACGTTTTGACCGTATACACGTTAATCTAAAAATATTGAAGTACTGTGTACGCGAGAAATTCTCGGGGACGCGTCTATCAATTCAAAAGCCGAGTTTTTGTCATACCGATATTTGCAAATAGTCAACCGCGACATGTCAAATTTTATTGATTTGCGGTTTCGTAATGAAGCTTCGTTTTATCGTATGGTGATTTTTTTACTTGCGCACCGTTAGCTAAGGGACGTTACTACGCACTCGCATATACATCTATGTCTGCAGCATTGATATATGGACGATAAAATCCAAGTTCTCCGAAAAGTGTTTTGGTTGAAAACCTCGCAACAAAATGTCAATCTTAGCATGGAAGAGTCAGAAAAACGATAGAACGTTGAACACCGTCGGTTGTCAGCTATCTGATTTAAAAGGAACTAACACCAAATGAAACCGATGGTGTCTACGGCCATATCACATTGAAAACACCAGTTCTCGTCTGATCACCGAAGTTAAGCAACGTCGAGCCCGGTTAGTACTTGGATGGATGACCGCCTGGGAATACCGTGTGTCGTAGACTTTTAAAAATCAAAGTCCACTCAATAATAGGCATGATGCTGACCATTGTCCCAATCCTGAGACAATGGGATGACGCATCTGATAAAGCTTATGCGGGACTATAAACCTTAGCAGAAACAACAACAAAGAAACTTGTGGTTGTTTGTTGAACAATATAAATTCGAACGTTGTTTCATCGGCGGAGAAAAAAACCCGCATAAGCGGTTAAAATGTTAGATACTATTTACATACATGTAGGTAAATTACGATTTTTAAGAATCTAACATTTTATCTTCTACCTCTACTTTATTACTCCCTACTGTCAATTTCTGACAATAACAGGGAGGTCAGGGACAGTGTTAAATAGTAAACAATGATAAACAATGCAGAGCTGAAAGATCAATTATAAACAGAGGTTAAACAAGTTTAAAACAACTTATGCAGTTAGGTGTTGTGAGATCTGAGGCTGGCAGTGAAGCTTTTGAGACTGTCACTGGCATTTAGTGCTGTGTGGTAGTTTATTCCAAAGTCTGATGGTACGTAGAAAGATTTCATGAGTTTGAGTGATACTGTGTCCTAGTAGAGAAGGGTATGACAAAGTTGAGATTTCTGGATGGATGTAGATGTTTATGGTCTACAACTATTAGGTTATTTCAAACTTTGTATAGCATAATTACTGAGGTATTATTTTTCCTTTCTTCTAAAGTTGTCCATTTAACCCGCGATCTGCCGATGAATTGCAAATCCATGTGTACTGATTAAAAAATCTGGGGACTGATTGTTTTCAAAATTGATCAGTACTGTACTGATTAGAAGCAAAATTATCTGGAGCCCTGTGGTTGACATATATGCATCTACCACCCTAGCCCTATAGCTATTACGAGAAATAGCAGTTGACCCTGAGCAATCCACAGCTGAAAATGTTTTGGAGTGTTTTGCTCAGTATACAACATTAATATCACCTTTACTTAGAAATATATTTAGGGATAAAATAATAATTCTCAAATGATCAAATAATTACCGCTAACTACAACGCAAACTAACCAAATAATAGGACAAATGTTTTGTTAGTGTGCGAGAATGTGAGGTAATTTAAGTTGGGAGGTACTTCTCAACGGCAGTTGTTAAGTTTAGTCTAAAAATGTTTCCTCTAAAATATCTAAAGAATATTCTTATCTTAAAATATTTTTCCTTTTCTTACTTGAAAAAGATATTGTTAGACAAATGTAAACCAAAATGTAAAGATTGTTTCGGAATACTGTTTATTGTTAACCTTTTGCATGCTTGGTAATTTTTATACGCCCTTATTATGTCGTGGCGCTGTCCGTCTGTCTGTCCGTCCGTTAACTTTTTCATGTCCGCTCTCTAACTCAAACAAATTTAGTCTAATCCTTTTGAAACTTGGTCAAAACGTGTATGACCATAATATCTCGGTCAAATTCGATAACCAGCAAGATTGACCCAGACATCCAAGAGTTATGCCCTTTTTTGTAAAAAACGGGCATATTAGTTTGTCCGCTCTCTAACTCAAACAAATGTTTTTTAATCCTTTTCAAACTTTGTCAGCATGTGTATTACCATAATATCTCGATCAAGTTCGATAACCAGCAGGATTGCCCCAGACATTCAAGAGTTATGCCCCTTTTTTCGTAAAAACGGGCATATTTTAGTTTGTCCGCTCTCTAACTCAAACAAATTTATTTTAATCCTTTTGAAACTTGGTCAGCATGTGTATGACCATAATATCTCGGTCAAGTTCGATAACCAGCAGGATTGCCCAAGACATTCAAGAGTTATGCCCCTTTTTTCGTAAAAAAGGGCATATTTTAGTTTGTCCGCTCTATAACTCAAACACATTTATTTTAATCCTTTTGAAACTTTGTCAGCATGTGTATGACCATAATGTCTCTGTCAAGTTTGATAACAAGCAGGATTGCACCAGGCATTCAAGAGTTATGCCCCTTTTTTCGTAAAAAACGGGCATATTTTAGTTTGTCCGCTCTCTAACTCAAACAAATTTATTTCAGGCCTTTTGAAACTTGGTCAGCATGTGTATGACCATAATGTCTCAGTTATGTTTCATAACCAGCAAGATTGCCACAGACAGTCAAGAGTTATGCCCCTTTTTTCATCTAAAACGGGCATTTTTTAGTTTGTCCGCTCTCTAACTCAAATAAATTTATTCCAATCCTTTTGAAACTTTGTCAGCATGTGTATGACCATAATGTCTCGGTCAAGCTCTATAACCAGCAAGATTGCCCTAGACATTCAAGAGTTATGCCCCTTTTATCGTCAAAAACGGGCATTTTTTTGTTTGTAGCTCTCTTTCTCAAACAAATTTATTCCCATCCTTTTGAAACTTGGTCAGCATAATGACCCCTAACTTTCAGGGTTCTTCCCCTTTTGTTTTTACCTTGATAGGGTTTTGGTATGACTACATTCTAAGATCGTTTTGACGGGCGTATAATGTGCCCGGCTTGCGGTGCTCTTGTTGTCTTCTGCAACAACTGACGTCTGCTACTGTTCTAAAAATAGAATTTTCAAAATTTCTTTTCAAAACATGGTCAGAGTATCAAACAGTTTGGATTCTGACCCAAACTGATTGCAAAGGTTATCCGCTGCTAGAATGCAAAGAGTTAATATTTTTCGTTCTCGTTGTTTGATCATGGCCCTATCTTATATGGTACTGTGGTTGCTTCCTATATCAGTAGGGAAACAATCAGATGTTCTGTTACAATATTATATTTTATAGCTCTGCTTTGGTGTCCGGACAATAACCTTTGATATCACAGGAATACCATGCATATACTCGAAGTACTGCTTGCTTATGATAGGGATAGTATTTGAGGTTGGTTAGGTCAAAGGTCATATTAAAGCCGCATTGTGTTTTTGAGAAACCTGCATAAAACGGTTGTTTGGGGTCCAATTTGAACTACCTGGGACGTGATTCTTTTTACAAAAACCGGTTTTATCTAAGCAATTCGCTTTTTAAATTTTATTTATAATATTTTGGTGCTGCACAAATTAAAAAGCCTCCCTTGTGAATGGAAAGAAGGACAACTCTGTAAATACAGGGCTCCAGATAACGAAAGTATTTCGAAAACTTAAATCTTTATTTCTGCTTTTAAACCCAATTGTGTCATACTCATTAAAAGTGTCTCGAAGAGACGGTTTAATCAGTAGTAACACCATAGAATTCGGTGCTGAAATGAGTGAGAAAATGTTAGATAAGTTCAGATTACTTCCGATTACATGTTTAGCTGGAACACTGAAAATGACCCTGTTAACCCTTATCCTGCTGCACAGACGTCTGCTTCGACATTGTCGTCTGCAAAATGTGTTCAGTTTAGATTTATGCATTGTTTTAATTAAACAAACCTTAAGACGAGTGTCAAATAGTTTGGATCCAGATGAGACGCCGCGTTACGCGGCGTCTTTTTAGATTCAAATAGTTTGTAAACTCCGTAAAGTAGGCACAGGGTTAAACACTATGAGATTCAATAACAACGTGTACATATCTTTCACTGGGGGTAAACGGTTAAAATAAACTACGGAAAATCTATACCCTGAGCTTGCTGAAAATGACTGTTTCAGCCTTGTCCGCTCTCTAACTCAAACACTTCTTTTTGGATCTTCACCAATCTTGCTACACATGTTTATTAGTATAGACTCTAGGTCAGGTTCAATAACTAGGAAAATCACCTAAGGCATTTCTGAGTTATTGCTGAAAAATGCTGAAACAGTCATTTTTTAATACATAAAGGGCAAAAAATCAGATATGCCACATGCGATTTTTGTAATAATCAAACTAGACCTAAATTTTATATACTTAAACATTTTCAACAGGTTTAATGAATATCCGATAAAAACTGTATTTGTTAGAGTGCAAAAAGTGACTGAAACCGTCATTTTTCATTGATAAACAGGCAATAACTCAGATATACCTTATGCGCTTTTAGTAGTAATCAAACTAAACCTTGATTTTATATCAATAAACATTTTCAGCAAGTTTGGTGAAGATCCAATAAAACTTATTTGTGTTAGAGAGCAAAACTTGCTGAAAACAGTCATTTTTTAATCGCATAAGGCATGTCTGAGTTATTGCTGAAAAATGCTGAAACAGTCATATTTTAATATATAAAGGGCAAAAACTCAGATATGCCACATGCGATTTTTGTAATAATCAATCTAGACCTAAATTTTATATGAATAAATATTTTCAGCATGTTTGGTGAATATCCGATAAAAGCTGTTTGTTTTAGAGTGCAAAAATGACTGAAACAGTCATTTTTTATTAATTTACAGGCAATAACTCAAAAATACCTTATGCGATTTTAGTAGTAATCAAAATAAACCTTGAATCTTGATTTTATATCAATGAACATTTTCAGCAAGTTTGTGGAAGATCGGATAAAAATAGTTGAGTTAGAGAGCGGACAAAAAAGTGTGATAGTCTAACTGACTGATGGATGGACGGGCGGAGGTAGATACGGTTGTCCCCAGTGAAGTTGAATTCGGCTGTATCACGTGATACTAAGCCGTGTGGTAATGTTTATGACAGACGTTCTATTTTCGGTTTGTTATGATTTTAAATCGCCCTTTTTGGTGATTTAGGTCCGTCTTCATCATTTCATAGATCAGTTTGGCCAATCAAACATTATTATTAACCGTTATTGTATTTCAGGCATTAAGAAAAGGTCTGAAAACACAATGGGACTTTAACATGTTAATCGAGATTCAAGTTTTGTGGCTTGACAATAATTTCTGTTTCTAATAGATGTCCATCCTCCATATGAAGTGTACAAGCTGTTTATGCAGGAAAATAACCTTAGGGTTGTATTTTAGGTCATCAGATCAAAGGTCATGGGATCTATTCCCGAAAATAGAATTTTCGTTTCTTGACAACTTCTGTTTTTATGCCCCGCGTCGATCAGTCGAGGGGTGGGGGTTACACTGTTTTACCCTTGGTTTTCCGTCCGTCTGTACGTCCGTCCGTGCATTTGTCCGTCCCAAATACAGTACATACTTTGTCCGGCTTATTTCTCATACAGTTTTACAGCTACAACCTTATAACTTGGCAGAGTGTTTGCACATTCACCATAAATGTGCATGTGAAGGGCCAAATTTTTAGCCCCAATTTATTAAACTTGCTGAAAACTAATTATCTAGACAAATTGTAGGTAATGTATGATTATGATTTATGTGTCAGGTTAAACGGTAAGTAGGTCAAATCATAGAAGCATCAAAGCCACTTCCAATATACGCAGTTTTCCAGTTAAAGTTGTCACATTGAATACACTGATAACCATTATCCTGACATGTTCGCTTCTTGTGACAAGGTGTTTCTGTACTAGTTGTGGTATTAATCATCTTAAGTGATAATACTAGTTAAATATTGGAACTTTGTACTCTGGTGGGCGTCTAAGAGCCCTTGTTTCTGTTTAGCACATGTATTGAAAGTCTTAACCAGTCAGACGTTGAATATAAATGTTTCAAGTCTTAAGAGTTTACCATTGTGAAGAGTGGTCACAGGCAAGGCATTTAATAACTTCGACTTTTTGTAAGGGTGAAAAGTGTTATTGTTATGCAACCAAGTGGTATAAGACACACGGCATGTAGTGTTACCATATTTGTACGTCTTAAACGTGGTCACATGTTCAAGAGTTTAAACATATATTCAACTGTTTAATAGTTTACTGAAATACTGGAATGTGTCTGTACCTGTTACTCTCGTATCTTTATTTTCAGATGGACCTGAAAGTTGATGCCAAGCGTAAGTAACTAATTTTTGCAAACATTTATTTAAGAATCTTGCCCATCTGAAGAAGAATTAGTGACTAATGAAAGTAAAGTACCAGTTAAAGCCGTATTCCAAGCCCTATACAGCCCCCCCCCCCCCCCCCCCCCCCAATCACAGCTTGATACTTGGTGATTAGATCGCCCTTATCAGAAAATGTTTATTACAAACAAATTATCACAGCAGGGTACTAATTGATAGATGCAGACCAATATAGGGGCTAATGATAGCTGTGCATTTAACCCTTGAGCTGTGGATCGTGAGTTGACTGTTATTTTTTCAAACAGTTTGGATCCAGATCTGATGCTGCATAATGTCGCATCTGATCTGTATCCAAACTGTATACCAGTTATCACTGAGACTTTTTTAATTGAAATATGTACAAATCTAATTTGAATATTGTTTGCAGACGACAATTTAAAAGCAGAAGATATTACCGCAGGGTATGGGTTAAGCACACAGTGATATTGTCTGACTGTAGATTAAAAATTGATGAAATTGATTTTATTTTATTATTCTGTAATTTTGGGTCTTATAATAAATAACAAAACAGTGGGTTAGTAATCTAGCATCAAGTATAATACCAAGCAAGTCATGACATTACATTTTACAATCATCAACTATCAAACTACATTTAAAAAATGCAAACTGCATAGATCCCGATCAAATTCTCAGTTACAAAGCACATGAGCTGGAGCCATACTAATGACTTAAGGGCAAATAGATAAACCCTGATTAGTGAAAACTAAGTTATTATCTGTACATGGGCCATAAGTGGAAATAAAACATTGGATAGGTGCTACATCGTGAAAAAATTATGTGTAGTGTTTTAGTGCAGATGTGAACATTTAGTGATTATAATAAAGAAACAGTTGTGACAGTGGAAATCTCTTTTCCTCGTGAATTTAACTCAATATAAACACCCTTTTAAGCCTTTACTTAATTCCCACACTAATGATAAAACAGTACGATACAAAATGATTTATATTCTTTATCAATGCTTAAAGCAGGCTGAAAGTAAATCACATTATGCACTTTTTTAAAAAGAGTGTTTAGCCTAGCAGATGGTAGCTTAAAGCAGGCTGAAAATAAAGCACATTCTATTCTACTTTCAACCTGCTTTAAGTGGTCACTTGTATTCAAACAAAGAATTAATCCTCTTCAAACATGGTCTAAATATATATATAACTCTGAATAAGTACTTTACGAAATATAGTATTTATCCGAGCAGACGGTTGCTTAAAGCAGGCTGAAAGTAAAGCACATTCTGCCCTACTTTCAAACTGCTTTAAGTGGGTACCTGTATTCAAAAAAAACATTTAAAGGGTTATTCTTCTAGAAAAAACTGTATACATATAACTTAGAAGACAGTTTTTAGTTGACAAAATACAGATGTTAAAAAGTGTTGAAAAAGGTTTCATAACTTGATAATTTGACAATTAAAGGAAATGATCTAGATGCAAACTTTTGTTTTTTTTGTGAAGGCCTATTCTTATCTTTATATGTATGCAACAATATCACAGTGTTGAAATGGATCAGCTAGATCCCTTATCTACCTGTATTAATACCTAGTACCCTAGACCATGGTGCACTATGTGCCTCTGGGTAATATGATGTAACTGTTGTATATCAAGTCTGTCGTGTGACCCTGGCACAATATACAATCCAACAGACATCCTGCTGAGCCAGAAATAGGCTTTTAAAGTCTACTTTCAGTCCGAATGACCGCTCAGCCGACTGTACATTTACCCCCTGATCATTGAGCCATTTTGCCTACACTATTGAGCACTGCTAACATATGGCGCATATTGCAGCCGCAGTACCGGCTCGGTCCCTTTACAGGTAACCATTTTAACCCCTGGGTGGAGAGGAGCAACTCGCGGTACATGTTTTGCTCAAGAACATTCCTGTACTTCATCGGGGATTCGGAAAGAAATCCCATAGTCAGACCGCTGGTCCGGCGGGGGATCGAACTCACGACCCCTGGCACCGTAGTCCAACGTGTTACCACTGGACTACTTCCGCCGGTAGTAATGACGATGGGAATTATATATAAACTCCTATTCAATATATCGAAGTTAGAACTCTCCGCCAGTAAAAGTAGCTACTAAACACTTTAAACCTATTCAACACATTAGTGGGTTTATAATCTTCGCCAAGTTCAATTCATTCGCACAAGTAATGTCAGGATCATGCCCCTTTAATTGATATATATTGTCAATTGTTAGCATTGTCCCTTCTCTTATTACAATAATGTGATCCAATCTTCACCAAATGTTCTGAAACATTTGCGGGTTTATAATATTTGCCGCCTTTCATAGTCCGCTAAATCGCAAAAGGCATGTCTAAATTGTGGGCTTTTATTACTAGAAATGTTACTTTAGGCCTTTCCCGTTACCTTTATTTTAACAGATTTTCATGCGACCTTTTAAAGAGTGATTAGGATGTTTATAGGTGAAAGTTCTAGGCCCACAATTTGGTTTTAGTCTTTTCCATCTCACACTCAAACAGTTTTCATCCGACCTTGTACAAACTCAATGGGACAGGAATATTAATATATCAAACACTGTGTGATCAAAGGTCAAGGTCAACTATATGAAATGGCAACTTTGACCTGCAGATTAATATGTACTTTATACATGTATATTGAATACATGCTGCTCTTATTAAAAGGAAGTTGATGATTTAGTTGGTTGTTGAATGCTGTAAAATACTTTTTTATGTTTAGAACATTCAGAAGTTCTTAGAACATTTTAGGATGTCATACAATATCATAACATATTAAGTTATGTTATAGAATAATGTGGAAATATGTAGATTGTGCCAAAAAATATATATTTTCTGGTAAACAACAGCCACATGATATTTTTTTATTAACACAAATTCCTCTGAAAGTCTATATTTAGTAATTGCATGGCATGTGATGTGTTATGATTTTGTGTCACTTTCAAGATATTACTAGTATGTTTATATCATGAAATTCAGCTAATTGCTAGTGGAGTAGGACCACAGTTATTTTACAGTCCGTTTCCGAATAAATCGACAACTGGGTAAAACCACCGGCTTCCTTACTTGAAAAATAAAAAACTCCCATTCTGGGATTTGAACACACAGCAAGCAACTAGAAACAAAGTAATTATTAGTCACAGTGACTATAAATATTATAACCACCTAGATGTAAAGGATGACCTAATGCAGAATAAAGGCAAAGTAGAAAACTGCTAGAGGAACTGCTTGCACTAACTTACATCCCATCTTTCTGAAAATGATCATTCTTGAGATCTACTAACTTCTTATCATTACACGTTAGGAATGATGACTTGGAAATCATGACTAATCCATGATATTTGCTGATATAGTTTCATCTGGTTTTTAATCCATTTCAGTTTTTCCAGACTTTGTGAAAGATGTGTTGGATGAAGCAATAGAGGCTATTGTTGGCAAACTGGAACCAGATAGACTACTAGATTTCTTTGTGAAGCGCAATATTCTCGGGGAAGCAACACACAGGAGGATACGAGATATACGAGAATTAAAGGTATGTGCACGCTTCCACAATCACCACATTACTAACCGGCTTTAAATTACATTATTCAGACTTACCAACCCTTGATAACTGGTGACAATCGTTCATTGTAAGCAATTAATAAATACTACATGTTACATGGAATGTTTAACTCGACTGTTCATAGAGCGGCATATTATATAAATGTTAGATGGCAGTTTGCGTGACATTCAAATTGTCAACCCAAGAAACAGCATGTCACCCCGAGGCGTAGCCGAGTGTGACATTCTTGTTTTCGAGGGTTGACAATTTGAATGTCACGCAAACTGACATCTAATATTTATTTTATTACACCGAGCTTATCAATTCTAGCTTTAGAATCGTCTCATTTGTATTTTATAAAATGTGTTGTGAATACTAATTTAGCGCAGACATGTACGTAACGCGGGAAACGACGTCGCCGTCTATGACGTCACATTGTTTATAATTATGTTACCACTCTTTATAACGTTCCAATGTATCCAATAGCGAACTCAATGTCAATGCTGACAGTACGTTTTCGGACGGAGTAAAAAAGTAATGTCCTTTAGAGTGACGTCACAAAAAGAATATCATAAAGAGTGACAGTATATTTTGAATAGATGTAAAAGACATGCAAAATGTTAACTGTAGGTCTATGGGAATTTAACATTGTAACTCAAAGCGAGGTGTAATAACTAATGTTATTCCCCTTGCATGAGCGTGGTCGTGAGTGTGGCCAAGCTTACAGTTTTTTGGACGGGATGTTTTCTAGCCTGATAATTGTGCTAGGGTGGTGAAATGTTGTATGAAGTTTTAGTTGGATTCAGATATTGTTATGAAGTTCAAATTTAAAATCGTATTTCATTTACTGAATGAGCTTGAAAAGTTGAACTGTCTTATTTAAGTGTGTATCAAACCCATAACCGAATTTTTCAAAGTATGAAACCTTTTTTCTATCATTAAATTTTTGTTTATGATTAATGAAAAAATAAAAAAAATATGGTGGTGTCCTTTTATTTTTTAGCTACAGTGATTTGAAAAAGGTATGTCAAATTTGGACTTTTTCCCCAAATTTAACCATTCAGAGTACAAGCTTCAGTAAAATCTATTTCAAAACAAAACAAACATGGTAATTTGGGTTTTCATTATTTATTTATGTCAATGGTGGTATTTTCACATATAGAAACCAAATTTAGACAAAGCAGGCACCAGGTTTGAACAATATGGATCATTGAATATCAAAAATATGCTTTTTATAGGGCATGATTTTATTGGATTTTTTATTTTATGAATAAAAGTAAAAAAAGTTTGAAAATGAAATAGTTCTAGTATTAAATATTTTCTTATTATCTACCAGATGAAATCCCGTGTTTATAAGGCAGTTCAAAATATGAAAAGAAATTGAAAGGTCAGTTTTCAAAATGTTTAGTTATTAAAGTAAAAAGAGTTGTCTCCCTTTACAAAATTTACAAAAAAGTACAATATCGATAATATTTAGATCTTTATAAATTTCATATTTGTTGCCTGTATTCTCTTAAATTAGTTTTTGTATGAAGAAATACTACCATAGACAGGAAATTGAAGCGGGCTGTTTGAAAAGGTCAAAATAAGAAAAAGTTGGTGGGGTAAATTTCACATGACCGTAGAGCCAAATATTGTTCATCAAAATTGACACTTTCACTATTTTGTCATTCTCTTAAATAGCTCTTCAATACAAAACCATCATAGAGTGTTTACATTTACTTTGAACATTTCCCAAATTCATGAGTGTCGTACACCCTTAAGGTTCATAACTCTTGCATCAATAATGTCAGTTCTTCCACATAGTATTTTCCTGAAAATAACCTCTTTTATACTGAAGCTTTGAAATGAATATTCATCAAATGGAAAGTGAATGGTGAGTGAAAGTGCCTTGCACAAGGTTCACATTATACACATAAGCTGTAAAAATCATTTTTCATAACTCTTGCATTAATGCTGTGCATGCTATTCTCCTTTCCCACATTTTTATACGCCAGTCTTCAGACGGGACGAATTATGTTATGGCACTGTCCGTCCGTACATCCAGGAGGCACATTATTGGGTCATTAACCTGGCAGTTTGGGTCATTAACCTGGCCAGTTAGTGATTGTGGGGTTGAAAGAGAGTATTGTGGGGTTAAAAAAGGCGTTTGTGGGGTTAGTTTTAGGGTTAGGGTTTATATAGCATCTAACCCATCAACACGCTCTCCTAAGACCGTCCGTCCGTCTGTCCATCCGTTAACTTTTTCATATCCGCTCTCTAACTCAGACAAATTTATTCCAATCCTTTTGAAACTTGGTCAGAATGTGTATGGCCCTAATGCCTCGGTCATGTTCGATTACCAATAAGATTGCTTTAAATATTTAAGAGTTATGCCCCTTTTTTCGTCAGAAAACGGGCATATTTTCGTTTATGCTCTCTTACTCTAAAAAATTTATCCAATCCCTTTGAAACTTAAACAGCATGGGTATTACCATAATGTCTCGGTCAAGTTCGATAACCAGCAAGATTGCCTTAGACATTCAAGAAATATGCTCCTTTTTTCCTCAAAAAAAGGGCATATTTTCGTGTGTCTGCTCTCTAGCTCAAACACATTTATTTCAATCCTTTTGAAACTTGGTCAGCATATTATGTATTACCATTATGTCTCGGTCATGTGTTATTACCAGCAAGATTGCCTTGGACTTTCAAGAGTTATGCAACTTTTTTCGTCAAAAACGGGCATATTTTCGTTTGTTTGCTCTCTAACTCAAACAAATTTATTTCAATCCATTTGAAACTTGTTCAGCATATGTTTTACTATTATGTTTCGGTCACGTTTTATTACCAGCAACATTGCCTAAGACATTCAAGAGTTATGTCCCTTTTTTTCTTAAAAACGGGCATATTTTCGTTTGTCTGCTTTCTAACTCAAATAAATTTATCTAATCCTTTTGGAACTTGGACAGCATGTGAATTACGATAATGTCTCGGTAAAGTTCGATAACCAGCAAGATTGCCCCAGACATTCAAAAGCTATGCTCATTTTTTCCTCAAAAACGGGCATAATTTCGTTCGTCTGCTCTATAACTCAAACAAAATTATTTCAATCCTTTTGAAACTTGGTCAGCATGTGTATTACTATAATGTCTGGGTCATGTGTTATTACCAGCAAGATTGCCTAAGATATTCAAGAGTTATGTCCCTTTTATCGTAAAAAACGGGCATATTTTAGTTTGGTCGCTCATTCTATAATCGATTTGACGGGCGTATAATGTGCCCGGCTTGCGAAGCTCTTGTATGACCAAGCGACCTCCAGTCGGGGCAGATGTTGATCTGCTGTAATCTTTCACAAAATTACAGTCAGTTGAACTTAGTCATTTTTTCCAAGCGGGGGCATCATATTCTTCTTACAGACGACTACTTCCCTCTAGTCTATTTTTCAGCCTATAACTCATTTTTTACTTGTGCTTTCTACATGATATGTCATTAATTGAAATAGCTTAATGAGTGGAAGTGTCTTGAACAGATCATAGCTCTTGCGGCAATTCCATGAAGATTGTTCCACTCTTCTTCAACTTTTTTTCTAGAAGACAACTACTGCTATACTGCGGGTTTTTATGCTCCCCTCAGGGGGAGCATATAGTCGCCGCTTTGTCCGTCCGTCCGTATTTCAGTCTGTCTTTCTGTCCGCGCTAACAACTTGGGTATATGGGACTAGGTGGCGTTACACAGAACAAAAGAAAACAATAGAGCTGTTTATTCCGTTAGTCCATGTTGGGTTTATGTTGCTTCTTTGGTTTAAGTGACTATTTTATATTTCTTTTCACACATTTTTAACAAAGGCGAAGTCACATAAACCTGAAATGTTAGAGCGTCTGTCCTTCTGTCTGTCGATCTGTCCGTCTGTCCGTCATGCCTTTTGGTCCGGAGCATATCTCTTGAACCTTACACCGTCAGTTGATGAATCTTAATACAATGACAGAGGATGATTAAAGGAGGTAAAGTACACAAGAACCGTAACACTGTCATCTCCAAATATTTAATTATCTCCCTTTTCTCATAAACAAATCAATTTTGTCTGGATATTTTGTCCGGAGCATATCTCTGTTTTGTTACACCGTAAATTGATCAAACGTGTTACAGTAATAGAGGATGACAAAAGGAAGTTCAGTACACAAGGAACGTAACTCTGTCATCACCCAATATTAAATTATCTCCCTTTTTCTTATAGAAAAAAAAATTGTGTCCGGAAGATATCTCTGGACTGTTACACCGTAATTGAAATGAAACTTTATGTATTAGTTATAGTTCATTTTTTGAAAATTATGCAATATAACCTGGAGCGACCATAGGGAGCGAACAGGTTATCTTGCATAATTTTCAAACAAATGAACTATAATTGATTTACCGTTGCCTCGAATATGGCGCGTTGGACGGTGTATGGCAGTTATCGTTCACCCTAGTTTTCATACCGTTCAACAAAATTTACATATCGCGCCAGTTTGTCTGCCAATAAATGGGCTCTATTTCGGTGGGCGGCTCTTCCGATTTTTGGAAACCCGCGAATTTATTCTTACACCTGAGAAACAAAACTAGTTTACCAAATGGAATTTAAAACTAGAGCCTTGAATGGCGTTGTCTTTAAAACAAATATGATGCCCCCCACCCGCTTGCTGTAATTTTGTGAAAAATTAAAGCAAATCAAAATCCTGTGCACATGCACATCTATGGTAGTGCAAACACTACACTGCCACATTATAAGGTTGTAGCTTGAAAACTGTATAGGAAAAGTTAGCCGGTTTAAGATCACCTGTTAGATGACATCGATCTGGACTGCGCTGTTAATAAAAGTAATGCCTGTGCCCTGGGGCTCCGAATGCGTTAAAGACGAGTGGCTTTTTAACGCAAGCAGAAACGCATATGGAATCTTTCTGTATTGCTATTCTAATGCATTGACGAATAGCCACCTTAGTTTAAACCCACTCCATTTCTGATGGCCGCTTTCGAAACGTTTTACAGTCAAACCTTTGTATAGCGATTACACAAAAGAAGATACAGGTGGCTGTTTAACCCTTTCAACTCCAACACTTATAATAAATAATTCCAATTTCTCATTCAGTCGAGTCCATTTGTTTGTAATAGAAGCTCTATGATGTGGTTCTACAATGTTTACGCATGACAAGTTTACCATTATCTGGTACATTGTAAATGACGAGTGTACTCCTCGCCTATAGGGTTCAATGACTTAATGCAGGACAAAAGTAATACACAAAGGTCAGTTGTGAGCCTTCTGTATTAATTTGATTATGCATTAAATTAACTAGTCGTTCTTTAACATAGTCATACCTCTTCACTGAATCATGGTCGTTAAACATAGGTTATACTGTAACTTCCATACATGTACGTAGTATGTCTATTTCCCAGCTGAGCGATGGCTGTCTAATGACGTAATAATGCGCTTAGCCCCGCCTTAGCGCGAGGCGTCCATAACCGTGTTCATAAACTGCTTATTTCTTCCATACCCGGTACAAAGCTGAACGAATATGCGATATATTTTTTCATTTCTCCCTGAAATAGAGCCCTTTCATTGGCTGGCAAACTAGGGCGAACGGTAAGCATTGATAGAGAATTACAGAAGTAGCTGCAGTACATACAAACCATAACTCTCTCATCTCCAAATATTGAAATACCTCTCTTTTTATGCCAGCAGAATCTACGAGTTTTTTGCCCTGTCTGTTTGTCCGAGCGTACGAAATGTCATTTGTTTGATATGGAGAACAATAGAGAACAATAGAATTCCATTCATTCCGTTGTGTATTGTTGGGTATTTTGTGTAAAGTTAGGTTCTTTTTCACAAAAGAAAAAAACCAACAAGTGTACAAATGGAACGACGTCCGTCAGTCTTTCTGGGTCAAATACCTTAACTTTGGCTATAAGTTTTGCATTATTGCACATGGGCTTTTTATACTTGGCAATTGTCTTCTCTGTGTCAAGTCCTTTCCAACCATATAAACTATTTTGACCTTGACCTGTGACCTACTTTGTTAAAATCTTTAAATGTCTAAAACATTTGAACCAGTAGGCCTAGGGTTTCCATATTTGATATGTATAATTTTTGTGTCAAGACCTTTCCAGCCATACCAATGTTTTGACCATATAACCTAGACCTTGAACTTTGACATATTTAATCAAACTTTAACCAAAACTTTAACCTTGTCTATAACTCTTGCATTATTACACCTGGGCCTTTTATACTTGTTTGTGTCTCTCCTGTGCCAAGATCTTTCCAACGATATAATCCCTTTTGACCTTGACCTTTTTCATACTTTTATAAAAGAAAAAAGGCAATTTAACGAGTAGGCCTAGTTCCTTAATTGTTATTTGTATTTCTTGTGTTAAGACCTTTCCAACAATACGAATATTTTTGACGCTGTAATCATTACCTTGACGTTGAACTTTTTTAATCAAACTTAAACCAAAAATATTAACCTTGGCTAAAACTCTTGCACAATGACCTTTGATACTTTGCATGTCAAGACATTTCCAACCTTACAATAGTTTTGTGACCTTGACATTTGACCTACTTTGTAAAAATCTTTAAATGTCTATGGTATTTTAACTAGGGATTTCATATTTTGTATTTAATGTATATTTTTGGTTTCAAGACCTTTCTATCCATTCCAATGTTTTTCACCATGTGACTTTGACCTTTACCTTTGACCTATATAATCAAACTTTAATTACAAACATTAACCTTGTCTTCAACTATTGCATAATTTGCATATTGTCATTTTATACTTGGCATGTGTCTTCCCTGTGTCAAGACCTTTCCAACTATACAACAGTTTTGACCTTGTGACCTTGACCTTTGAACTTCTTTTGTTAAACTCTTAAAATGTCTATAACATTGAACCAGAAAGTGTACGGCTTTCATATTTTGTATGTATATTTCTTTTAATACCTATTTGACTATACCAATGTTTTTGACCTTATGACCTTCATCGTTGACCTATTTAATCAAACTTTAATCAAAATCTTTAACCTTGGCTTTAGATTTTACATAGCATGCTGCTGGTTGGGGGCATTTGTGTTTCACAAACACATTGCTTTTTATCTGATCTTCTCCAAATTTTCTGAAAATGTTTGTTAATATTAAATGGGAGTCCAAGTTTGATAACCAGTGTCGCAAATTCACACTAGGCCCTTTGGAGTTATTGCTCTCGAATCCTCAAAATTGTTCTTTAATGCCTCTCTCTATGACAGTTTTCGCTCTCTAACTCAAACAGTTTTCATAGGATAGTCTCGATCCCCCTTCGAGTGCAATCGGGGACATTCGTGTATCTAAAACACGCTCTTGTTTTCAAAAGAAAACAGAGAAAAGCTGCGTGTCTGAAACAAATTTCCCAATTTAAAACTCATATTATACAAATTATCAAAAGGTGACACTCTGATAAATTTCTCATACATATTTCTTAGTTTAGAATCATGACTGCCTGTGGATGTGGTCGAATTTACACCACCTATTTCCTGAATTCAGTTGACTTTTTATGTCACAAAAATCAGCTGAGCGACTAAGTGCCATTCTGGTTTTTTTGGTTTTAGTATAATTTGCGTGTTGGTTTACATTCTAGCAACTACTGAATAGAACAGTGTCTGACTTTACCTGCAAACAATGTATGTTTATCTATATGAGTATAGAAATAATGACAATCTAGTGACTACAACTTTTTATAATGGGTGAAACTTTCAGGTTAACTTGCCAATTGCTCCACTTTTTTTCATGATTGCCGGTGGGCGTATCATGTACCGTCCGATATACTCTTTTTGTTTTTCAGGATCAAGAAAACCCCTCAGACAAATCAGACAAAAATGAAGCAATCAGACAAATGATACGTGGGAATCCTAGGAATTACGTTATCTTCAAGGAAGGAATAGCAGCCACTGGTCAGCAAGAATTACTTCATGAACTGGAATCAACTGAACGAAGACTGCATGATTCACTTAAAGGTATAATTTAAGTTCTACCTGTAAGTTTAACGGATTTTTGTTGTAAATGTCAATTTTTTCAGTTCAGGATAGAATTAACACATGGATAGTTTGCTGTATAAGAGCTTTTAGCTATATCTTTATCTTGCTGTATAAGAGCTTTTAGCTATATCTTTATCTTGCTTTATCGCATGCAATAGGCTTGATATTGAAACAGGTATTATTTTATACTGTTGTAATTATTATACGCCAGTCTTCATACGGGGCGTATTATGTTATGACGCTGTCCGTACGTCCGTCCGTCTGTCTATCCGCGCTAACATTTTTTATATATGGGACTAGATGACATAACACAGAACAAAATAAAACAATAGAGCTGTTCATTCCGTTAGTCCATGTTGGGTTTATGTGGGTTTTTTCTTTTGTTTATACGGCTTCTTTATGTGTCTTTTCATACCTTTTTAACAATGGGAAATTCACATAAACCTGAAATGTTAGAACGTCCGTCTGTCCGTCCGTTAACTTGTTCATGTCCGCTCTCTAACTAAACAAAACTATTCCAATCCTTCTAAAACTTGGTCAGCTTGTGTATGACCATAATGTCTCGGTCATGTTCGATAACCAGCAATATTGCCCCAGACATTAAAGTGTTATGCCCATTTTATCGTCAAAAACGGGCATTCTTTTCGTGTCCGCTCCCTTATTCAAACAAATTCGTTCCAATCAATTTATGTTTGACCATAGTGTCTCGGTCAAGTTAGATAACCAGCCAGACTACCTTAGACTCTCAATGGTTATGCCCATTTTATTGTCCAAAACGGGCATATTGTAGTTTATCCACTATCTAACCCAAACAAATTCATTCCAAACCTTTTGAAACTTGACCAGCATGTGTATGACCATAATGTATCATCTAAGTTCGATAACCAGCAATACGTCTCCAGACATTCAAGAGTTATTCCTCTTCCATCGTCCAAAACGGGCATTTCTTAGTTTGTCCGTTCTCTAACTCAAACAAATTTATTGAAATCATTTTGAAACTTGGTCAGCATGTGTATGACCATAATGTCTCGTTTAAGTTTGATAACCAGCAATATTTCCCAAGACATTCAAGAGTTATGCCCCTTTTATAGACCAAAACGGGCATTGTTTAGTTTGTCCGCTCTCTTAACTCAAACAAATTTATTCTAATCCTTTTGAAACTTTCTTAGTTGTTCCCCTTCTGGTCACTTTACCTTGGGTTTGAGTATGACTACATTCTAAGATGAATTTGAAGGGCGCATAATGTGCCCGGTTTGCGGTATTGGTCACACTTTTTTCCGAATGATATATTTTCAATTCTACTGAAATTAGAGAAATGAAACTTCGTATATGGAAATAGGTTGATGAGGGGGAAGTGCTATTGACAAGGGCAATAATTCTTGCATCAAAAGCTTTAAGTAATTCCCCTTTGTCATATTTGCTTGTCAGGCAGATAACTACAGTTCTACTGACGCTAGTGAATACAAAATTCATTTATGGAAAGAGGTTGATAAAAGGGAATGTCACCTTCAAGGGTCATAACTCTGGCATTAGTACTCTTAGAGTTATTCGAATGTGACGTAGTTTCTTGTCCTGAAGATGACTCCAGTTCTACTGATGCTAATGAAATGAAAGTTCACATTGGATGCGATCTGAGAGACTACAATAATTGTCGAGTTATTCCCGTTATTTTTTTTTTGTTTAAAATAAAACTCCAATTCTACCGATGAAGTAAATGAATTTCACATATATAAAGCATTTGATAAGAGAAAGTGCCATACACAAATACCATAAATCTGGCTTAGTACTGTTTGAGTTATTTATTACCCTTTGTCATATTTACTTGTCTGCAAAATGACTCCAGTTTTGCAGTTATTTAACAGTTTCGGTGTGTATTTGTATTGGTAACTGATCGTTAAGGGTGGATTGGGAGACCTTTTGTAGCTCACCTCAGTCAAAATCTCAATGTGAGCTATTGTAATGGCCTTATGTCTGTCGTCGATCGTCGTCGTTAACAATTGTTTCAAATGGCGTCTCCTCCTATACCGCTTGACAAATTTCAACCAAACCTTATAGGCAAATTTCATGATAAATTCATAGTGTTGTTCCTTGTAGGGTACACTGTCATATTTTGTTTCTAATATAGGTCTATCAAGTGTCGTTGACATGGCAACTAATTAATAATACTTTTAGAAATTCATCTTGTAAAAAACGACAGATCCGAATTGAAAACAATATTACACAGTGATCCTTTTGTGACCCTCTATTAGATTCTTAAAATAATTGTCCTAGCTAAACAACATTTGGTGATGCAGATTTACATGCCCCCGTGATGATCAGTCGAGGGCATACTGTTTTGCCCATGTTGGCTGGCTGTCTGTCTGTTCGTTCATTCGTCCGTCCCACATATCCAGTACATGCATTGTCCGGCTAACTTCTCCTACAGTTTTCAAGCTACAACCTTATCATTCGGCAAATTGTTTGCACATATACCATAGATGTGCATGTGAACCGAATTTTGATCTACTTGAATGCTTCAAAAATGTACAGCCAGTTGAACTTGGTCAATTTATACGCCCACCACTAAAGGTTGCCGTATATTGGCATGGCCCTGTCCGTACGTTCGTCCGTCAACATTTTCTGTGTCCGGAGTTTTTCCAAAATACTGTAAATAGGATATTTATTAAATTTCACACAAATGTTATATGCATAAATGAGTGAAGTTTAAGGTTCGTTTAATTTGTCGTTACAGAGTTATCTGTCCTTCATGTACTCAAATATGATATTAAAAGCTTGTCCGGAGTTTTATCGTATAACTGTTGGAGGGATATTATCAAAACTTCACACTATAGTTGTATGCATCAAACTCTGAAGCTGAATGAAATTTTAGGATCAGTATACCCCCTCACACGAAGTATTTTTTGGGGGTATACTGGAGTCACCATGTCCGTCCGCCCGTCTGTCTGTCCGGCTTGTCCGAATCATAACTTGTAAAGTATAAGAGCTATTGACTTTAAACTTCATATACAGATAGATCTTATTGACCAGGAGTGCAGTGCACAAAAACCGTTACCCTGTCATCAGTATTTTTGGAGTTATTTTCCTTTGTTGTTATATTTTAACCAATTTAGGGTTGTCCGGAGCATAACTTCTAAAGTATAAAAGTTATTGACTTCAAACTTCATATACAGATAGATCTTATTGACTAGGAATACAGTGCACAAGAAATATAACGATATTATCAGTATTTTTGGAGTAATTGCCTTTGTTGTTATATTTTTACCCATGTCTTGTACAGTAACATTTAATGTCTGGGCTTGATATTGTAATGTGAGTTGACATCAGATTTAGTCTTTAAATATAAACAAAGTTAAACACTGGTCAAACGCCAGTATCAGATCCCCTTAAGAAAAACTAAAGCCATGCACATATCAAGATACATTCCCCTTTTCTTGAGCAACATACTATTCAATAAGAACCGGTAGGATCTTTAAAGACGGGTATCTGCTTTATGCGTGGCAAGGGTAATTCAGAAACTCATGAAGGAGTATTATGCGTAATTTTTGTCTTGCATTAAATTCCAATATCTAAAACAGCCATAATAAGGCCTACCCTTAGTGCCGTTGAAAGGAGATTTACTGTATAAATTAAATTTAAATTCCTGACCTTATCATCTTTGCGTTCGAGGAGCTATATTTTATTTACTCAGTAGCCTCCATGGACTAGCGGTATAGTCATTTTGACTTACACCACAAGCAGCTCATCGTGTGGGTTTGAGTCCCGGTCTGGCAATTCCGATTTTTATATGGGGAAGTTTTCCAGATGGCTTGCAGAAGGTCGATTGTTTTACCCAGTTGCCGATTTGTGCCCGAAACAGTGCATAAAGGGCTTCTAGGGCCGTCCTCCCCCTGGAGTTAGCTGGACATCGCGATACGACTGATATATTGTTAAACCGACATAATATCATAACAAATTTAAATCTAGCCTGCACACAACTAAAAACCCAAACCTGTAATACTTTCCGTACCTTGATTCCGAAACCAATTACCCAAATTTAATGTCACAATGTCCGTAACTATGGGATACCAGATGATCGAATTAGGACTATCATAGCCCTCGTGTCGGTGGCCCAATGGTAGGACGCTCGACTAGGAAGCGAGAGGTTCCTGGTTCGAGCCCTGTCAGGATCACTGAAATTTTTCTGAGCAAAAAATTAACCCTACATTGCTCCACTTCACCCAGGTGATTTAAATGGGTACCTGAGAGGGAAATAAGTCAATGTGTCATGGCTGCTAGTAGCGCCGAATGTAAATGGCCGACTTGTGACTCGATGAACAGGGAGGTAATTGTAAAAGTCGGCAGAATATGACATATAAATTTCAGACTTGATAAACCTATCACCTTTACCTTTACCTTACCTTGTTGATGCTCTCTAATGCAATATTTTATCCGTATGTCATACATTTTGCAAGTGCATTATTACTTACTGTTCAAAAGCAACATTTGGTATGTGATTAACCAATTGATTTTATTTGATTCAAATTCATACAATGCTGCTGTTTAAATTGTGATATTAACAGGAACATGCTAACTTGCTTAAAATGCTATAATCTGAGGTATTTCATTGTAGGGAGCTTCCATCATTTCCAGTGATATTATTGTCTTAACATTGCGTATCCTATTTTCTAAAAAACATCACTTCTTCTTCTTCTTATAGCGTTTTAAAAACATCACTCATTTACAGCTGGTTTTTACCCCCTCAAACGAAGTTATTATATTATATGGAAATATTATATTTTTACCCAATTTAGGTTTGTCCGGAGCATAATTTCAAAAATTTAAGAGATAATGACTTCAATCTTCATATATAGACAGATCTCATTGACTAGGATTGCAGTGCGCAAGAGCCGTTACTCTGTCATCAGTATTTTCGGAGTTATTTCCCTTTGTTGTTACATTTTTGTCCAATATAGGCTTGTTCGGAGAATTATTTCCAAAGTATAAGAGCTATTGACTTCAAACTTCATATACAGATAGATCTCATTGACTAGGATTGCAGTGCGCAAGAACCGTTACTCTGTCATCAGTATTTTCGGAGTTATTGCCCTTTGTTGTTACATTATTGTCCAATATAGGCTGGTTCGGAGAATTATTTCCAAATAAATACGAAAGAAGACTCAAGCAGGAAACGCAACACAAACAATACACTCATCTCTAAAGCAGAACACACACACAGCCATACCATAACAAAAACACACACACACACACGCAATACCATTCCTTCATCTACACACTAAATAGAAAACAACACGCAAGACAAACATAAAGCTAAGTGAACATAGGAGCCCGCCTTGATACGGTCAGTAGCAATCAAGTATAAGAGCTATTAACTTCAAACTTCATATACAGATAGACCTCAATGACTAGGAGTGCAGTGCACAAGAATTATAACTCTATCTTCAGTATGTTTGGAGTAATTGGCTAATTGCCCCTTGTTGGTATATTTATACCCCCTCAAACGAAATGTTGGGGGTATACTGGAGTCACCATGTCCGTCCGTCCGTCTGGCTTGTCCGGAGCATAACTTGTAAAATATAGGAGCTATTGACTTCAAACTTCATATACAGATAGATCTCATTGACAAGGAGTGCAGTGCGCAAAAATCAGTATTTTTGGAGTTATTGCCCTTTGTTATTTTTATCAAATTTAGGCTTGTACGGAGCATAACATCCAGAGTATAAGAGCTGGTGTCACTCCTGAACGAAACCCCTCCATAGACTTCTATAGTAAATTGGCAATATTCTCCTGTCTCTGTCTAGTTCCGTGACCTTCCTACCAATATAATGACCCTATTTCCATGGAAAACAATAACAAGGCACCAGAAACATAAAAAGAAAAAGAGACGATAAAGGTTCAACTTTTTCACAAATTTCACATTTCTAAGGTCACCGTCAATAATTACGAAACGAAAGTTGGCTCCCCGCCGCATCACACTCACATATCTGACCACATGTTCTCGCATAGTAGTTCCCAAATGGAACCCAGAAACACCTATGATTTATCAACAACATCACTATTTCAACTCAAAAACAAATACATCTGCAATTAATAAGCACTTTCAATAAAACATATGATTATGAATCACACACATCAAGGTTTCACCGTGCTATATTTAGGCACCCTACGACCCGGAAGTACTTCCAATATGGTGTGACACCAGCTATTGACTTCAAACTTCATATACAGATAGATCTCATTGCCTAGGAGTGCAGTGCGCAATAACCATAACTCTATCTCAGTTTTTTGGAGTTATTGCCCTTTGTTAATATATTTTCAACCAATTTAGGCTTGTCCGGAGCATAACTTCTAAAGTATCAGAGCTATTGATTTCAAACTTAATATACAGCTAGATCTCATTGACTAGGAGTGCAATGCACAAGAACCATAACTCTATCTCAGTTTTTTGGAGTTATTGCCCTTTGTTGTTATATTTTTACCCAATTTAGGCTTGTCCATAGCATAACTTCCAAAGTATAATAACTATTGACTTCAAACTTCATATACAGATATATCTCATTGACTAGGAGTGCAGTGCACAAGAACCATAACTCTATCCTACCTTTTTGGAGTTATTGCCCTTTGTTGTTATATTTTTACCCAATTTAGGCTTGTCCGGAGCATAACTTCCAAAGTATAATAGCTATTGACTTCAAACTTCATATACAGATAGATCTCCTTGACTAGGAGTGCAGTGCACAAGAACCATAACTCTATCTTAGTTTTTTGGAATTATTGCCCTTTGTTGTTATAATTTTACCCAATTTAGGCTTGTCCAGAACATATCTTCAAAAGTATAAGAGCTATTGACTTCAAACTTCATATACAGATAGATCTTATTGACTAGGAGTGCAGTGGGCAAAAACCTTTACATATAATAATAATAATAAGTGCTATTTTTGGAGTTGTTGCCCTTTGGTGTTTTTTCTTCAAGTTAGGGAGCACTTAAGTGCACACATCAACTTTATACTGAAACTAGCAAAGGATCGAAAGCAACAATAGATCTTATAACATAAACATGAAACAGTTTTGGTAAAGATCAGACTCTGCGTAACATGGCGTCTGATCAGGATTTAACTGACACTAATGCATATTATTTTTTCTGTTAAACAATCATACATTCTAAAGTAAAAACAGACGGAAAGTCTGTAAGCAGACGATATTTTGGCAGCTGTCATAAAAACAGTGAACGGGATACATTACCCAGTTTGGTACTGTGATCTCTTAGTCTGGCTTATAATGTAAACTTACTTGTACATGAACATTACATATGTCTATTCAGATAAATATAGATATATATATATATATAATACTGATAACACTGTAGAGCCGTAATGGCGAAACATGTTTGTTAGTAGATTATGACATTAGAACTTACATATCAAGGCATGTGAAGTCATTTATTTAATTTTTCCTATATATATATATGTATCTCCGTTGCTTTTCAGGACAAAGTCACTGTGATTCAACAACAGATTGCGCTTTGCTTCACCAGATAAAACATCTGAAGCTCAAAGTATCGACGCTGACAAGCAAACCGATTCAGGGTAACTACTGCTAAAGATGTACAGTATAACCTGCCATATTCGACATCCTTCGGTACCATTCTTACAGATGATGTCGCATATGTGTCGGTTAAGGCAGGGTTTAGAAAGACAGTTTAACCTTGATATTTTACATTTTAACTTTGAACTATTCGTATGTTCCACTTAAGGGTTTCGAGGATAATTATAAAGATTTAACAAAAGAAATATGATCTAGTTCGACTAAACCCACTTGTGCCCACGACCCCATATATGAGACATAGACGGCACTGTTTGCTGATAGGAATTTCAATATAAAACAAAATGAAAAGTTTGACCAGGCATCCCTTTGATAAAAAATCGACTAATCCAATATAAAACATGGGAGAATCCACTGGGCACACATTGGTTAACGAGATGACGAATTTCGACTTTTGCCATTCGACGTAAATTTGGGTCAGAAAAGCATTGTCCGATAAAACAGGTTTCTGGTTCTAATCAGGTGTCGGATAAGCCAGGATATTCTGTACAACATGACTTTACTATGTCTTTCGGATTACCCTTAACTCCATAGAAAGGCACTTTATACGCCGGTGAAAACGGGTTGTATTATGATATACCCTGCGTTGTCCGTCCGTCCGTACTTACGTAGGTCTATCCGTCAGTCTGTCCGTTAACTTTTTCATTGTAAGCGCTCTCAATCCTTCATTTAATGACCAATTTTAATTAATCTCACCACAAACATTTCATAGTACAATAGCTCGGGCGAGTTCGCGTTCAGACGTTAGTGACAGAGTTATGCCCACTTTGTTGTCAAATATGGACATTTTAAAAAGAGAATCCAGATCGTTTTTGTTCTTTGTTTACTTCCTTCCAAATTTGATATAGTGATATAGGGAGTGAAGCTATTTTACATATTTTACGGATTGTTTCCCCTTAACACATACGTTTTCAAAGAAACTGTTTTCTGTAATAATTGTAGTTTTATTTGGCATATTGTTATCGTATTTCAGATTGAGCTTTCTCAGTATACATGGAAAATAGTTTCCAATGTGGTTTCGCTCTTTTGTACCGGTTGCAGCCAAATTTCATATGTAGCTCACCTATTATGCAGGAAAGATGTCTAGGGATTTTGGTCACGGTTTAATGAATTTTTCTGGAGTTATGCCTCTTTACATACTCAGTATTTTACGGCTCAAACTGTTTTTCAGAAGATAGCTTTACTTCTGTTTGTCGTATTGAAACCAAATATTTATACTTAGCTTTCTTATCATGCCGGAAAGACACCTACTGATTTTGGATTAGGTAGGATGATTTTTGTTGAGTTATGCCCCTTTATAAACATATGTTGTTTCCGGAGAACTTTAGTTCTGTACAAGGTATTGTTTCCAAATTTCATAGTAAGCTTTCTCATCATACAGGTAAGACACCAACTGATTTAGGTTATGGTGTAATGTTTTTTATTGCAGTTATTCAACTTTATATACTTAGAATTTTACAGCTCAAACTGGTTTCTTGATGATAACTCTGATTGCCGTATTTAAACCAAATGTCATACTTGACTTTCATATTATACAGGGAAGACATTTATTGATTTTGGTTTCTCGTCTGATGTTCAGGGTGTCCAGTCAGATCAGGGAATTTTCAAAGGAATTCTGAAATGTCTTTAGGAATTCGGGTATTTAAGCAAAATGTCAGAGAATTTTGAAGGTACAAGTCCATGAAAAATTAAAGTACATATAGTGAAAGCTGAGGCAGTTTCTTCTTGGTTGAATAATGAAAATAATAATGCTGATAATGATATAATATTCATAGCTTCACAGGCATATGCTTCAAAACGAAATAGATATGTCTTTAAAGGCGCTTTAAAATTTAATTAAGTAAAAAGATTTGTTTATATCATTGAATGTTAAATTGCCTGAAATGACTGATCAATTTCATTTTGAAGCCCTTATTTATGAAGAGATATAAGTACCATTTGGTAATCTTACAGATGATTCTTAACACCTTTTTTATTATTCTAAATATATAATCATGCATTTGAAAGCATTTAGGGTTGGGGTTAGCTTAGTAAACAACATAACTCAAATAATAAACATGTTTGCATAACAACTAAATGTTATTTAATCTTTAACCTCAGAGCATGTTTCAAGTTTTGAAGACAAGGTTGAAAGTAAAACAGAATGGGCATAAAGGCACATTCTGCTTAAAATTTAGCCTGCTTTAAGCTACTACCCACTAGGACATTGGAACAAGTTCTTATGATACATGTTCATGCCTGTATAATTGAAGTTATTTTCTTCAATGGAAGAATTAAAAGGGTTCATTGTTTTGAGGAACCTATGCAATTATCCCTCTTCCTTCTGACTGCAGTATGCGGGACCCCTTTGCTGACTCTGTCAGTGTTTAAATTAAACAACCTAGAGGTTGATACCAGTATCATAAGGTCTAGTCAGAATATTTGCCTTTACCTATTTGCACTTAGTGTCCTATTACAAAAACGACAATGGCAAATAGTGTAGAATCTGATCAGACGAAGCATTATGCGTTTTCATTGTTTGCTGATTGGAATTTTGATATCGAACAAAGAGAAAATAAACAGATCAGGTACCTCTTAAATAAAAAATGGACTAATCCAATAAATAAGCATTAAAGAATACACTGAGCTCAAATGGATTAAAAAATCATACACGATTGAATGCGAGTTATATTTACCGTATCAAAAACTAGGCTACTTTGTTGGCACTCTATAGGCTACACAATAAATCTGAAACTTGTTCAAAATGTTTGCATCAATAAACTCTTGGAAACTTGGTCAAAATGTTAGCCTTCATTAGATCTTGGAAACTTGGTTTAATGTTTGCCTCTAAAAAGTCTTTGACACTTGGTCAAAAGGTTTGCCTCAATAAATTCTTGGAAACTTGGTCAAAATGTTTGCCTCAATAAATAAATACGAAAGACTCAAGCAGGAAACGCAACAAAAACAATACACCCACCTCTAAAGCAGAACACACACAGTCATACCATAACAAACAAACACACACACACACACACACACACACGCGCGCGCAATCCCATACATTCATCAACACATTGAATAGAAAACAATACGCAAGACAAACATGAAGCAAAGTGAACATAGGAGCCCGCCTTGGTACGGTCAGCAGCACTCAATAATTAATTATAAATTAACCATTAACAACCACTGGGGGTTAAACCTGGGTTTAGGGGCGCCCAACCTCACACTTATCTCCCATATTCACCTAAAAAGTCTTGGACACTAATTGTCAGGGTGCCCACGGACTCTGGAAAACAGGGAAAATGGTTAAAAAAAATTCCCCGCAGGGAAAAATCTGGGAATTTGAAAATTTGCTAAAAATCAGGGAATTATCAGGGGATTTGGCAGAAATTGGAGAGAGAAAGTCTAGACTACAGATAGTCTCTCTTCCTGACTTTCTATAAAAGTGTATTCAACTATTCATACAGTTAGTAACATGTACATGTAGTAATTAAGCAATTTACAATGTCTATTTAGCTTAATGTTTATCCATATCTGATGGGTTAATTAATATTATTTATCAGTGCCTACTCTGTTAACTAGTTGAAATAATCAGCATCTTAACTGAAGAGAACGGATAATGGAGTTAAGTAACCCTTGTCCTAGAACTCAAGTGTCAAAGGAGTCAGAGATGAAAAGTAAAAGTGATTGAATGTAACCTTTTCGTCCACAAAACCAAATCAGAGAATGATCAATATCAGCATCAGTAGTATAAGCATATCTAAATGAAACTTTATATACTTGGGAAACATTTTGGCCATTTTTCTCGGGGTGGGGTGGGAGCGGAGCATGCCCCCAAATCCCCCTAGTAAGACTACGTTCACAAATTAACCTGTGTCCCCCAATCCCAAAATGCTTCCTACGGGTCTGCAACGCATGTAATAATTACAATTAAGGTGCTGGATTTTTTTTACACCTAGCTGTGAACATTGCTGATGCAGTACTTATGTAAATGTGACATCTTACATTAGAAAAAGATAAATTCATACAAGACATGACAAAACTCAAAAGGTATTAGTACAGAATAGTGTGACTTTATGATGTTGAAGGTATGGCTATAAGGGGGAGGTTGGAAGCCATTTTACTCAGTTGTATTTGAGCATTGTAGGTCGCGAAAAAGATCAGGGAAAACTACCTTTCAGTCAGGGAAAATCAGGGAATTATCAGGGAATTTCAATTTTGAATTTCTGTGGGCACCCTGATTGTGGATTTGGACTTTTAGTATTGCTCATGAACTGACTCAATTAAACCGAGTCTGCAATTTTCAGTACTTGCTTTGTTTTCTGTGCTTTCAAAGGATCTCCCCTTATTCAGATTTGTAATAAGTTTGCGTCGCTTTAACAGTTTGCACTATATAAATACAGTAAAGTTCCGCTTAACGACCGGTCCGAAATTAAGACCGGTCCGAAATTACGACCACTTTTTAAAAGAACGGAATATATCCCTTCATAGTTTAATGGTCGTATGGTCCGTTATTAAGACCGGTCCGCTATTCCGTATTACGACCACTAATCCCAGAACAAAAGACCGATTAGTGTTGTTTTAGGGTCCGATATTAAGGGCAGGCGTTCACACTTCGCCGGTCGCGACAAAAGCCAGTTTGACACTTTTACGACAAACACCGATTACTTTACGGCAGAGGTCAAGGCCGATTAAACAAAAGGGATGCTTCAACGAGGGGAATGTTTTGATAGCAGATAACTAAAAATAATGCGAAAGTATGATGAATACGGCACTTGTTTAATCTCTTGATTGCTCTATTGGTGCATGTATATTTCGTTTATCTCGCATTAGGCCAAATATAGTTACAGAAAAAACTGTTTGTAGCGCATACATCGGACTCGATGACAGAGGGAGAGATAATTGAGCTAATTAGTAAAATACTTACAAGCGTGTGATTTACTAATTAAAATGTTAATTTATCACTTTAGACTTTCATCTGATCCGCCCCAATCGAGTTTTATGTTTGATAAATTATTTTTTATTGGTTATCTCGAAAGATGATTTTTGTAAACAATGAAATAATTGGTCGAACTTTGGATAATTAATAATATTAAACCCGACGAATTTCTTCATAAACATGTCGTGTGACAGATTAGATCCAGATCAGATATCAAACAATTTGGAATCTGTTCAGGATCTAAACTGTCCAAAATGATATTTCTTTGTCACTGAAACTCATAGACTATGGGCTAAGGCCCATCTTTATGTGCTAAGATTTTTTTTATTGAAACATCGTTTTAATTCAGATCAGACATCAAGTAATTTGGAGTCTGGTCAGGATCCAAACTGAAATGCCACTTCTTATAGATTATAGTCTGTGTGTTACACTGCTAATGCCCCTCTTTATGTACTAACATTAATAATTTATTCAATTAATGAATCTTCATAACATGTGTATGAGTTTTTAGTTTCTGTGTATATGTGTATTTTCAAAAATTAAATTATGGTTGTTTGAAATAGGCTTTTTTGTGCCGATCTATTCAAAATAGGTTCAATATACCTATCTATCTATATCTGACCAAAAAATCCTCATCGATATCAAGGGTCTCAATAATAAGACCGACTCGATATTAAGACCACTTTTTGTCAGTACCACAGGTGGTCTTAATAGCGGAACTTTACTGTAATAGATGGCCGTTTCCGTGACATTGAAATTGTCAACTCCAGAATCAAAAGTAAGGAGTTTACTTTGTAGTATCATAATCTTGTTTTCGAGGGTTGAGAATTTGAATGTCACGCAAACTGCCATCTAATATTTAATTCATTGCACCGAGCGTATTATCCCCTGCCGAAGGCCAGAGGAATACTGTTTTAGGTATGTCCGTCCGTCCGTCCGCAATGGTATCTCTGAAACCAATTAACAGATTTGGATGAAACTTGGTATAATAATTTGTCATTATAGGCAAAAGATAGTGGGGAAAATCCATCAAAATATATTTAGAAATTTATGAGTTATCTGCCCTTTATGTTTTACAAATGCCAGATTTAACCGTACTACACTCTAGCAACTACAAAATTCAATAGATTTTAAGATTGCACACAATGTCCATAAGTACACATTCTTAAAGATGAGCAATTATTGTCAAAAAAGGATACTTGACTGAAACCGACTATAAATAAAGATTATCTAAGAGATATCTGTCCTTGATGTACTTAGAAATGCTAAAAAATGCTTTATTTTAATATTGTTCAAGTTCTAGTGTCTATAAATATGCATGGATTTTGATAAAAAAAAAAAACTTTCTTAAACTATGTATGGCTATTAGTTTTCAAATTGGTTTTATTATTGTTGAAAACTGAGAAATTAGTCTGCCCTCGATGAGTCGAACATATCATATTTAACAGTTTTTACTATCTAGCAACAAATTTTGAATGGATTTTGCTTATACTTGCACACAATGACTATAAGTATAAGTTCTTGAAGGGGTGCAATTATTGCCAAATAAGATACTTGTGGCACGATTTATCTGCCCTTTATGTACTTAGAAATGCTAGACATTGAGGTTTTATTTTAGTATTGTTTACATGCTTGTGCATGGGGTTTGATACTTTATCAAACTATATATGGCTATTTGTTTTGGAAAAAGTTCAGTTATTGTCAAAAATGTGCAAGTGTCCTTTGGAATCATTGATTTCAGCGCATTTACAGTTGAAAGTTGAATTCCGCTTAAGCTGGTGCTAGGGGGTGTGAGCACTGTTGCATATTTAAGTATTGCTCATGAACAGACTCAAATAAACCGAGTCTGCAATTTTCAGTATTTGCTTTGTTTTCTGTGCTTTCAAAGGATCTCCCCTTATTCAGATTATATAATTCACAACAGCAGATGTTAAGTGCTTGTGTGGCGGCTGTAAAAAGTCGCCCCGTACTTCATTCTCAGTGTTGTTATACTTTCTGGTCCTTTGGAATCATTGATTTCAGCGCATTTACAGTTGAAAGTTGACTTCCGCTTAAGCTGGTGCTAGGGGGCGTGAGCACTGTTGCATATTTAAGTATTGCTCATGAACAGACTCAAATAAACCGAGTCTGCAATTTTCAGTATTTGCTTTGTTTTCTGTGCTTTCAAAGGATCTCCCCTTATTCTGATTAGCCGAGAGTATTCTGCCATTGATGAGTTGAAAATGCCATATTTAAGTTTTTACACTCTTACAGATTTTTTAACAGAGTTTAATTATACTTGCATACAATGTATATAAGTATTGTCAAAATAAGATACTTGGTAGCAAGGGTTATTTGCCCTTAATGTACTTAAAAATGCTAGAAAAGGCTTTATGTTAGTACAGTTTACACGAAAGTGTGAAAAAATGTGAATATTTTTTATAAAAACCTTATGATACTATAAATACATAGCTATTAATTTTCAAATGAGTTCAGTTATTTCTAAAACGGGCAAGGTATGCCCTTAATTAGTATATTTACCAGTGTTTGTATCTACAGTTCTGAAATAGTTTTGATAATACTTGTACACAATGTTACATATAAGTTTTTGAAAGTGTTTAAATACTGTTAAAATTGAATCATGAGTTATCTGCTCCTGTTATTCTCAGATATGCTAGAAACGGCTTTAGTATAGTACTTTTTAGGCGTTAGTTTGTACAAAATTGAAAGGAATTTTACAAAACTTTGTTAAAAGATTTTGAATGTTGATCTTTAAAAACAGGTGATCACCATTTCCCTCTTCCTCCCAAAATAAAGTTTGCCACCTTCTCGACAATCGCTGCGGCAGGGGATATCAGCTCTTATATGCATATTAACACTGACTTTAGAATCGTCTCAGTCGTGTTTTACAAAAAAGAAGCAAAGCGCTCTTAACGATATAGAGGAAAAAAACCGAAAAAAACATTAGAGTAACTTTCCTCTATGAGACATTTCAAAGAATGTCACATAGCAAAAGAATGTCGCAAAGCTCAGACAGCAATGTTATATATTGACAGATATCAAGATACATTATAGTTACTTGCCCCTATGCGAAGTGCCAATAATATTGCATAGCAAAATAATATCGCATAGCTCAGAGATTCGCAGTGAAATGTTGGGATAGAGGTAAACAAATAATTATGCAAAATGTCACATTTTGTCTATTGGAAATGAACATTATAACTCAAAGCGAGGTGTACTAATGATAACTAAAGCTTATATTTGTTAAAATACTAGGTCATTTTACACCAATTATTTATAGAAATTGGTTTGTTGATCATTATTCTAGACACAGTCCACCCATGTGTTTATTTTAAGGGCTGATCACGATCAGTCGGGGGCATACTGGTTTACTCCTGTCCGTCCATCGTTCGCTCGTCCGTCCGTCCCACATATGCTACGGTAATAACTTTGTCTGGGTAACTTCTCTTACAGTTTTCAAGCTTCAACCTTATAACTTGGCAGAGTGTATGCCCATATACGATAGATGTACATCTGAAAATGATTTGATACGTTTAATTTTCCACAAATTACAATCAGTTGAACTTAGTCTATTTTTTTGCGGCGGTGGAATCCTATTTGTCTTAAAAAAGTCATCCCTCTAGGCTCTAGTTTTGAACAGACTGTTCTCAAGCATTTAATTGGTCAAAATAATAGAGCTGTGGTGTGGTAAAAACTCAAATCTAACCAATCAAATGTTTTATAACATTGATTTAGTGTTATTTAGGCGGCACATTTGGCCAAAATAGCCTTTTCGTCCCATACGTGAAACGCGATAATAAACCAAACTGATTTAAATAAACGCTTATGGTTACGGTGATAGTATTGCAAATTTATTCAGAATTATTTACCACTTCAAACTAGGTCATGGTCAAATCAACGTTGGGCGATGTGGATATACTGTAAATGGTCAAAATCCACAACTTTGTAAGCATCAAAGCATTCCAGTAAGTCTAGTTAATAACGAAATAGACTATCAAAAATAGTCTTGGTCCAAAAGTGATGAAGGGCAAGATCAAATTGAGGTAGAGTGGTATAGAATGATTTTGAATGGTCTAATGCAACAACTGTATAAGGATGAAAGCATTCTAGTCAGCGGTTTTGAGGCTAGATGAGACGATACAATCAGGTTAACCTCCTTAGCACGGATGGACTGACTGATCGGCGGGCGGTCTGAACACTCACTATATGCCCCCACATCTATATATTTCGATACTGGGAGAATAATGACTAAAATCTTGAAGCAACCAATTTGTATCCATGCCCTGCCATTTGATATTGCTGTAAGTTAACATATATGGCTTACATTTCAGATCTCCAGCAGCATCTTTTAGATAAGTATGGAGAGGAGAACAAGTACTGGGAGAATCCTGTGAATGCGGAGGAGGTCAACCTTTCAGAGATGTATGTTCAACCGTCTGTGAAGCGTATAAGGGAGATCAACGAGCATGGACAAATGAAAGAAGTAGACCTGAAGTCACAGCCCTCTAAACTAATATATAAAGACATATTCAAGTCTAAATCTGGAGAATTTTGTAAAAATGTTTATATCACCGGCGACGCCGGGACTGGAAAGTCAACATTTTGTAACCGCCTGGTCCTCAACTGGTGCACTGCAGTGAAGAATGACAAAACTCTAAAAGCTGATGATACTCTTACTTCTGAAGATCAAGAACTTCTGTCAGCTTTCAGATTTTTGTTTCACATTAATTTAAGAGATAATGAAACAACCTACCATGTTGAGGACATGATTCAAAAGCAGTGTTTGTCAAATGTCCCAGAGTCGTTGACGATATCAGACATACTTAAGAATGAGAGGTGTTTAGTTCTTATTGATGGTTTAGATGAGTGGTCATGTCCACTTGATGCAGAGAAATGCACAAATATAAATGAAAACATTCCTAGAAGAAATACTGCAAATAAAAACTGTGTCTTTATTACCACCACTCGTAATTGGAAATATGACGTTATTGCTTTAAAAAATAAAGACGTTGATAAACATGTAGAGTTATGTGGGCTTGATAAAGACTCGGCTGAGGAACTGGCACAGAAAGTGTTAGACAATCTCAAGGGAGAGTCAGAAACACACAAATTAATCTATAATTTTAATGCTGAGATAAAGAGGAAAAATCTTAAGGAATATTTATCTGTGCCCGTTCTTCTCATACAGTTGGTAACTTTGTGGTTTTTTGGCAAAGACTTTGGCAATTCTCAGTTACAATTGTACTGTAGTATGCTGGAGCTGATGTTTGAACGTTCTGAGAAAAATCTTCCTGAGGAAATCACAGACAGTTCAAGCACAGCTGAAGCAACATCAAAAAATCTGCCAGAATGTTTCAGTACCAAAGATAATTGCCAAAAATATGCAGAATTACTCCACTGTTTATCAGAGCTGGCTTATAAAGCTTTGTTTAACAAACAAAAGGAAGAAGCTTTAGTCTTCAAAAGCTCAAAATTGGAAATATTTGGCATTTCTCCATCAAATATTAAACTCTGCTTACATTGTGGCATTTTATCTCAGTTTAAGGATTATGGCAATCGTACAGGGAAATATAAAAAGTTTTCATTTTTACATAAAAAGGTACAAGAGTGTCTTGCAGCTTTGTATTTAGTAACTAACGACAAAGCTGAAGACATTCCGAAAGAAGTAAAACAATTGTGTAATTCAGTAGACACCATGTTAGAAATGAATCAGGTGTGGCTGTTTGTAGCTGGAATGGACCGTGACATGACAAGACAGTTGTTAGAACATTTGGATCATGTTGTTAGTGGTGACGAGCGGGTTAAAACATACAGACAGACTGTTGACAGGGAATATGACAGTTTGATACGCGACATACAGAGATGTGTGTCTGACTGTGTATCAGAAGGCCTCAATAATGGCCACCGTTATAAGAATGTCTGTTTGCAGGACTTCTATATTAATGAGTACAATGACCGTGCTGTAGAACGTTTGTTGTTCTGCTCTGACATGTCCAAAGTCAAGTCTGTGTACATAGAGACTGGTGACATTGATGCTGCTGAGTTGTCAGCTATAATTGGTCAGTTTCTACAATGTCGCTCAATACAAAGACTGGACCTGTCTGACTACTTCTACTCCCTTATACCCGACAGTACAGTGACAGCTCTAGTAGATAACAACTGGGCCTCACTTACAGCCCTGGACTTGCGGACTGAGATCACATACACAGATAAGTTAGTTACTGCCATATGCAGCAGCATTAGCAAGTCTTTAATGACACTTTGGCTGGTGGAGGTTAAACTGAGACATAAACAATTAGAACAAATATTGGCCAGTTTATCCCAGTCTCGCGTCATTAGACAGTTAGAACTGGAGAGGTTAGACTGTACAGACCATGACAGACAGTGTAGAGCTAAGATAGATTGTTCTGCTATGACTGCTATGACTCAGCTTCAGGAACTTACTCTGTCGGGCATGTTTGGCTCCTCCTTGTATGTAGTTAATCTGCCGTCTTTGCCACACTGTGTGGAGAAGGTTGTACTGCGGTTTGTTACATTACCCGTGACGTCACTGCGTGACTTTGCTCGCGGACTTTCCCAGACAAAACGTAAAGTGACTGTAGAACTAGACGGGGTAACATTGACTGAGACGAGAGAGGAGTGTGGAGACTTGGAGGGTTTCCTCCAGAACTGTCCCGGGTTGGAGTTGACAGAGTGCGGGTATCATGACAGTGAGTATGACAGTGAGTATGACAGGGACAATAGATGGTATATAAAGTTCCACACAAGCAGCCAGTAAAGCCTGGAAAACTCGTCATTGCCACTCAAACTCTCAACAGCCGCCATTTTGTCTCTAACCGTTTGACTGTAAAAACATATTTCACCTTCTAACTCGGTAACCACTCATCCAAACACTCAACTGTCGCCATTTATTCTCTTAGTTAGCTCGTTTTCTTTCTTATTATTCAAGTTTTATCTCAAAATTATGAAAAAAGTTGTTTTTCATCTCTCAGCAGTTTGCAGCAGACGGAATTTTAGTCATTTTCAGTCTCGACATTTTGTTAAACATAAACTTTAGGTCCTTCATTATCTTAATTATTTTCATTTTCTCTGATGACTTGAAAGCAAATTAGTTGTCTGAATCTCGAGATAAAACACTTGATTAATAATTAATTAAAGAACAATGACATTTTTATTGGGGGCAATTTCTTACCCCACCCACTGCTAATTTAGCTTAAAATGCCAATTGATGAAAAACAACTTTTTTCGGAATTTTTTGTTTTTATTGATTTCATTTGATAGAAAATGCGCCAACTAAGAGAACAAATGGTCACACGTGGATATTAAACCAAATAATAAGAAATATTTACCATGTTTTTGTTATTCTAGAATAGAACTTTGTTGACACTGTCTAAAATGGTAAATGATGTAAAACAACTTTTGCTCGAATTTTGAGTTTTAATTGATTTCAATGGATGGCAAAAGTTGTAACTAAGAAAACAAATGGTCACAAGTAGGTATTTAACTACAACAATGTGATATTTTAGCACAGCAAATAAATAATGAGAAATAAGATATAAATGAATTAACACATTTAGCCCTATCGACGAGTATACTCGTCATTTACAGAGTACATATGAAGGGTAGACTTGTCCAATGCAAACAGTGTAGACCCTGATCAGTGGACTCCTAATCAGTTTATGCAGTGTTTTATCATGCAGCCCTCGCGACATTCGTTGTTTCGTCCGTCCCACATACGTACTGTACATACTTTGTCCAGCTAAGTCTTCCAACAGATTTCAAGCTACAACCTTTAACCTTATAATTATGTATAGTGTTTGCACATATACCATAGATGTGCATGTGAACAAGATTTTGATCGGCTTTAATTGTTCACAAAAGGTTGGTTTAAATATGTGTTTCCAATAGGATGTGTTTAGGACAGTTAAATGGTTCTAATGATTGATACGTATTTAACTCATTCTCCCCTGAAACTTCAAATGGACAATTCCAGCTTCTAATCAAGTACAGTCCATTTGTGTAGCCAAATGACAAACAATGCAGACCTTGATCAGAGGGATCCTACTGTCCAGGCCCCTCTGATTAAGGTCAGAACTATTGGAATAGAACACGTGCAAGTGTACTTCTAACATGTGCACTGTTTGTAAAAGACACACATATGTGGCATTAGGGGTCAATGAGTTAATCAAGATGTTTAATCACAATTTTTAAAATGTCATTTCGGAGAACATTGATGTGATATCATTTAGTTTTATATTGTAATTTCTATACTTAAGTTTCCTGCTCAAACAGGTATACATTATGTTAAGCATGTATATACATCAAGAACATAATAATAAACTTTGTATAAACTGTTTATTTGCGTTTTGAGTATTTCTCCATGGGAACCAGGAAAAGGTACAAACCGGTAGTAGACGGCATTTCGAGATAAAAGAACTTTGAAGGCTGATGGTTGTTAAATAGAAGATTAACCCATTTGCTGCCAGGCTCTATAACACTGACATATGCAAACAGTTTGGATCCAGATCAGATTCCGCGTTACTCGGCGTCTGATCAGGATCCAAACTATTTGACACTCATATCAATGTTTCATAAGGTCAAAGACGCATATAAATCAAAGTTTAGAAGTTAAAGCAGACGGAAACTAAAGGCAGACGATAATGTGGCAGTGATTGTGTTAGATGGGTATTTCTGTCATGATCAGGGCTTCCATTTCTCCGGATTTTTCCGAAATCTTCTGATTTTCATCCTAGCAGACGGTAGCTTAAAGCATGTTGGAAGTAAAGCCTAAAGTCGCATTCTGCTTTACTTTCAACCTGCTTTTAGTAACCGCACTTGAAAAATAGAAAATTTGGAAATCTTAGGATTTTTCAAGATCAAGTTATGGCAGCCCTGCATGATTGTTAATGAAAGAGTTAAAGTAATGCAAAAAGCTTCTGAAGAGTTTCTCATTTCTACAATAAAACATGTTAGGCTCCCAATAAAATAGATATTGCAATCTTTCGAGACGGGTAACTGTTTAATACAAGGTATATATAATGCAGAAAGCTCTTCCTGTAAATAAATCAATGCAGACAGTTCCAGGAGAGGCTTTCGCATAAACAGTGTGCGTTAGGCTCCCACTAAATCAAGCAGCATTCTCATTTTGAAAGACATGTCACTATTTAGTGCAGGTCAAATGTAATGCTGAAAGCTCCTGAAAAATAGAACTTAAAAACATCTGACGGGTTTTCTAACATACAGTAAAATACACAAAATGTAGGACAGAGAGTTCCTACAAGAAAGTAAATGCAGACAGTTTCCAAACATGCTTTCTGTGATTCATTAAAACTTGAAGTTACAGAGAAAGTAATTATGCAGACAGTTCCAAAAATTCTTTCTGTGATACATTAAAACTTAAAGTTGCAGGAAAGTAATTATGCAGACAGTTTCAAAAATGCTTTCTGTGATACAGCGCTCCCTCTCTACAACGACACCCAATGGGAGACAACAAATGTGTGCGTTGTTTGGAGGGAGTCGTTATAGGGAGGGAAATTGGTTTACATTTGCAAACAGCTCGAATCCAGATCTGACGCGGCGTCTGATCTGGATTCAAGCTGTTTGTCACTCGTCATGTTTTTTGTCTGTCAAAATGTCATTTATGTAAGAAAATCAACAGACAACAATTTTAAGCAGATTATAATGCATCAGTGCAAGCATTATACATAATTTTCTTGGAAACAGCGGCAAGTTTCGTTGTAAGGAGAGAGTCGTTGTTGGGAGGGCCTTTGTAGGGAGGGAGCGCTGTACATTAAAACTTGAAGTTACAGGAAAGTAATACAGACAGTTTCAAAACATGCTTTCTGTGATACATTAAAACTGGAAGTTACAGGAAAGTAATGCAGACAGTTTCCATACATGCTTTCTATTATACATTAAAACTGGAAGTTACAGGAAAGTAATGAAGACAGTTTCCAAACATGCTTTCTGTGATACATTAAAACTTGAAGTTACAGGAAAGTAATGCAGACAGTTTCCATACATGCTTTCTGTGATATATATATTCAAACTTGAAGGTACAGGAAAGTATTGCAGAAAGTTCCAGGGAGTTTTTTCTGTGATACAGTAAATTTGAGTAAGATACCATTAAATATGTGATGCAGCGAGCCATAGAAAAGTAATGCTGAAAGTTTTCAGCCAATCTTTCTGTGATACATTAAATACATATTAACATCAGTTGTAATGCAGAGAGCTCCTACAGGAAAGTAATGCAGCCAGTTTCCAGACAATCTCTCTCAGACACATTAAAATAAATGATAACATGAAATGTAATGCAGGCATATTTCTGTGATAATGCACAGATGTCTCTGTGATACATCAAAACTTGAATCTACCATGTAATGCAGAGAGCTCTAACAAGAAAAGAATACAAACAGTTTCTAGACAGGCTTTCTGTGCTACAGTTAAACTTAAGTTTACTCATTCACCCCTGGAACGTTTAATGAACAATTCCAATATCCAATCAAGTCTAGTCCATTTTAGGTCACCTGAGCCAAAGGCTCAAGGTGAGCTATTGTGACCGCTCACCGTCCGTAGTACGTCTGTCCGTCTGTCCGTCCGTCCGTCTGTCCGTTCACATTTACTTCAAACGACATCTCCTCTGAAACCGGCCGATTGTAGGGAGAGTTAAAACTGCTCATGATGTTCCTTGGATGCTTCTCTACAGAACTTGTTCAAAAAAAAGGAAAAAAAGCACAAACTCTGCTTGAAAAAGCAAAAAAGCAAAAATCTTTAAAAAATCTTCTTGCCCAAAACTACTAGGCCCTAAGCTTTGATATTTGTACAGTAGAATCTCCTGGTGGATCCCTCTATAGTTTGTTAAAATGAAATCCCTAGGGTCACATTTGACACCACCCTGCACAGTTTAAGTGCTGCTCTAGGCAGGTTTTACAGTATTTTTGATTTAGGCAGAACTGTATTTACCTGAGTTACCCTTAATATACTATGGGCAAATAACCAATATTTGCAAACAGTTTGGATCCAGATCAGATGCAACATAATGCTGCATCTAATCTGGATCCAAACTATTTGCCACTCATTTACCAACTTAACATTTTCTAAAAAATAAAATGTACATTTTTTACACACAGAAGGTATTTAGCAGACATCATTTCAGTCTGGTAAGGGTAAGCCACCAGCAGCAGTGCTGCTAATGCTACAGTACCGTACTCTTGCATAATAGTTGACCTCAGTGATCAGGCCAACAGAACTGAACATGTTGTCTGCTAAAGTTTAGAAATGGTTCAGTCTTCTTCATACTTAGAGAAACAGGATCTGGAAGTGATCCACTGACAGTTATGTAATTATGTCTTATGCCATATTTATACATATGTTTAATATTGGTTTTGTCACAGTTATCTGCATGTTTTGCCATTTTTTCTTGTCCAGGATTCAACCCTTTTTCCCCAATAAATACTGACGTTTGTTAACCCATTACCCCATAAATGTGCATTTTTAGGCCTTTGATTTATTCCTCCACTTAAGAAAATAATTCCCCTTTAAACAGTCATGAAAATGTAAGATGTGAAATAAGTTTCTATATCCTAGTAGATGGTAGCTTAAAGCAGTTTGAAAGTAAAGCAAAGTGTGCATTAAGACCCATTCTGCTTTACTTTCAACCTGCTTTAGGTGGCCACCTATTTTCAAAACCAGAAACAGGCTATGGGGTAATGGGTAAAATGAAATTGCCTATTTGGAAAGAGCCTAATGAGAGGAAGTGCCATTTGCAAAGGCCATAACTCTGACATCATTGTTTTTTTAGTTATTTTGTCATATTTTCTTGTCAAGAAGACAACTCCAGTTCTACTGATGCTATTGTAATGAAATTTTATGTATGGAAAGAAACTGATGAGAGAAAATGCCATGCATAAGGGCAGCAATATTTTGTTTTCCCCTTTGTCATATTTTATTGTCAGGAAAATAACTCCAGTTCTGCTGACGCTAGTGAAATAATTATCATTTACCGGAAATGGAAATAGCTTGATAAGAGGATGTGTCATGGATAAGGGTCATAAGCTTGGCAACAAAATTCACTTTTGTCATGTTTTCTTGTCCGGAAGATAACTCCATTTATAGCTATATTAAAATGTTGTCTTGCCCAGTCAACTTAGGTACAAACTTCAATATCCTCAGGTGAGCGAATTTAGGGCCATGGCCCTCTTGTTACTATTTAGGGTTGATTTTAGCAATATATTGCACAACGGCAAACAGTGCAGACCCTGATCAGAGGGCTCATCTAGGATCAGGATCTACACTGTTTGCATAGGACAAGCATAGTCTTTACAGGTACACTGTTTGTTAATGACGACAATGCGTCGCTAGGGTTGAATGAGTTAAGCTACCACTGAATGTAATGCAGAGAGCATTTATAGAAAAGTAATGCAGATAGTTTCCAGACGGGGTTTCCGTGCTATATTAAACATGAGTTAAGCCACCACTGAATGTAATGCATAGATCATTTATAGAAAAGTAATGCAGACAGGGTGTCCGTGCTATATTAAAACTTGAGTTAAGCTACAACTGAATGTAATGCAGAGAGCATTTATGGAAAAGTAATGCAGACAGGGTGTCCGTGCTATATTAAAAAGTGAGTTAATCTACCACTGAATGTAATGCAGAGAGCATTTATAGAAAAGTAGTGTACATATATAGTTTCCAGACCATCTCTCTTTGCTACCACAATTTAATGAAGCGAGCCGCTACAGGAAAGTGTTGCAGAAACTTTCCAATTAGATTTACTGTACAACTAAAACTATGTAAAGCTATAACAAGAGGGCCAGAATGGCCCTTGATCGCTCACCTGACCATGGTGACACTAAGTTGGGTCAAGCGATTTCAGACAAGAAGATTTGTAAATTTTCACTGATGAGGAAAAATAGGGGCAGGGTCATATTTGATATGCAGGGGAAAATCTTGAACATGAGTATCTTGATAGAGGACCTACAGATGATATTATGTGCCAAATATCTTAGCTTTGTCCCTTTGTGGTTTTTGAGAAGATGTTTGAAGATTCCACTATATAACTCTATGTAAAACTGTGATCCCCGGGGCTTGCCATTTTTGACCCCAAGGACATAATTTGAACAACTTTGATAGAGTACCTGTAGACGATGCTAGGTGCCAAATATCTAAGCTCAGTGTACTATGGTTTCAGACAAAAACATTTTTCAAGTTTTCATTGAAAAAATCTATGTTTAGCTCCAGTGACCCAGATATGCAACAGCCCGGAACCAATTCAATAAAATATGTGAAGGACCTCTAGAAGTTACACCATGCCAAATATCAAAGCTCTGGCCGTATTGGTTTCAGAAGAAAGGTGTTTGAACATTTCACTATATAACTCTTTTTAAAACGGTGACCCCCGAGGCGGGGCCAATTTTGACCCCAGGGGCAAAAACTTGAATTATTTTTATAGAGTACCCCGAGGCAATGCTATGTGCCAAATATCTAAGCTCAGTGTACTATGGTTTTAGACGAGAGGATTGTTCAAGTGTTCCTTGAAAAAAATCTATTTTTCAGCTCCGGTGACCCAGATATGAAACGGACCGGAACGAATTCTACAACATATAAGAAGAACCTCTAGAAGTAACACCATGCCAAATATCAAAGATCTGGCCGTATTGGTTTCAGAGAAAAAGATGTTTAAACATTTCACTATATAATTCTATGTAAAACGATGACCCCTAGGGCGGGGCCAATTTTGACCCAAGGGGCAACATTTGGACAGCTTTGATAGAGGACCTGTAGACAATGATAGGTGCAAAATATCTAAGCTCAGTGTAAATTGGTTTCAGACAAGAAGATTTTTTACGTTTTCATTGAAAAAATCTATTTTTAGCTCCGGTGACCCAGATATTCATCAGACCGGAACAAATTCAGCAAGACATGTGGGGGACCTCCAGATGTTACACCATGCCAAATATCAAAGCTCTTGCTGTATTGGTTTCAGAGAAAAAGATGTTTGGACATTTCACAATATAATTCTTTGTAAAACGGTGACCCCAAGGGCGGGGCCAATTTTGACCCCAGGGGCAAAATTTGAACAATCTTGATAGAGGACCTATAGATAATGCTATGTGCCAAATATCTAAGCTCTGGTCCTTTGTGGCTTTTTGACAAGAAGCTTTTTTAAGATTTCCTTATTTTTTCACTTCGGTTGCCATGGCAACCAGAGTTCTGCATGGGTTCAAATTCTTTGAACAACTTTGAAAGAGCTTGACCCAAGGAACATTCCTGTGAAGTTTGGAAGTGGTTTTGAAGAAGAAGATGTTTGAAGAAATTGTTGACACACGACGAACGACGCACGACGACGGACGCCGGACAAAGACCGACCACAAAAGCTCACCTTGAGCACTTTGTGCTCAGGTGAGCTAAAAAATAAAGAAGCAAAGGAAATTCAAACGGCATGTCACTGCTTAACTCTTTGCATGCTGGGTAATTTTTTCGTCTGCTGATGTTCTAAAATTAGAAACTGTTTGCAAAGATAATCACTGTGGCAGATATATCCGCCGCTAGTGTGCAAAGAGTTAATGTAGGAAAAAAATAATACATGGCGTATAAAGTTCACAGACAATACATGGCGTATAAAGTTTCACACGAGCAGCCAGTAAAGCCTGGAAAACTCGTCATTGCTTGTTGACACTGTCTAAAATGGTAAATGATGTAAAACAACTTTTACTCGAATTTTGAGTTTTAATTAATTTCAATGGATGGCAAATGGTCTAACTAAGAAAACAAATGGTAACAAGTAGGTATTTAACTACAACAATTTGATATTTTACCACAGAAAATAATGGATATAAATGAGAAAATTAACGAAGCAGCAAGAATTCATGAATTAACACATTTAGTGCTATCGACGAGTATACTCATCATTTACAGAGTACATATGAAGGGTAGACTTGTCCAATGCAAACAGTGTCGACCCAGATCAAGGGGTCCTAATCATATTGATGTTTTTTCAATCATACTACCTTAAATTGAACTTTGAAACGATCTTGCAGACAGCAATATTGAAGAAGAGGACAATGTAATGTTGAAGAGGTAATTTCGCGCTAAAAGGGTTTATATTTGGAAGTAGATCTAGTAGATCTAACACACTTGAAAACATTTGGCATTACGAATGAGTGTTACGAAATATATTATATTATAGTTGACGTGTTTCCTGTATATAATGTGACTGTGTGTGGTGTCATGTCATAAGTTTATGGCATGCTATAGTTTGCTGCAAGTAGATAAGGCCTCCATATACAGTCGAAACACAATAATTCGAACTTGCGTTAGTGTTTTAGCCATGGCATGTCTTGACTTTAAAATACGGATATGTTCGACTTAAGCGAGATTGAATTATAAATTCGATATATGAAATACTGGTACGATCGATTTAAGTTAGTTCGAAATATCAAGTTTCCACTATGTAAGTCAAAGACTATGTAAGTCAAAGACTATGTAAGACTCAGATCAATTGCCGTTTAGTGGCAGTTTTCTCCCAAACCTTTAGCCGAATTCTATCATATGACGTCATGGTTGTTCGTAAATGACGTCAAACTTCTTAACCCATTGCCCCATAGTTTATTTCTAGGTTTAAAGGAATGTGATCACTTAAAGTAGGATGGAGGTAAAGTAGAATGTGCCTTAAGGTCTGCTTTAAGCAATCAACTACTAGATCTAGGATATGGAGAATATTTCTTATGAAACGTTTTTATGACTTTGTAAAAGGGAACTGTTTTCTTCAGTGGAGTAATTGGTTAAAGGCGTAAAAGGGCGTATTTGTTTGTGAATAGGTTACGGCTGAGCATTTTCCAGAGCCAAATTAGAAACGCATCTATAAGAACATCTGACTGTTTAAAAAGTAGAAATAACTTATATTCTGCATTAAACAATCACCTGTGTTAAAACTCAATTTGCATTCTTTTGAATAACGATTATATAATGCTTAATTCCAAGTCGTGTCGGATGCTGAACATACCATTATGTTAAATGTTGGATTAAATATCTGTTCCCCATAGGATGTGTTTATGACATTAAAATGGTTCCAATGTTTGATGTGTATTTAACTCATTCACCCCTGAAACTTCACATGGATCATTCCAGTGTCTAATCAAACACAGTCCATGTGTATGTTGTTTTGTACAAACAGTTCAGACCTTGATCAGAGGGATCCTACTGTCCAAAGCCCTCTGATAAGGGGTCAGAACTATTTGCATAGAATAAGTGTACTCCTCATATGTACACTGTTTGTAAAAGACATATATGTGGCACTAGGGGTCAATGAGTTAATCAAGATGTTTAATCGCCATTTCTAAAATGTCATTTTGAACTACTCAAGTATGATATCATTTATTTAGTTTTATATTGCAATTTTCTATATTCAAGTTCTTTGTTCAAACATGCACATTATACTAAGCATGTATATACATCAAATACATAGTAATAAACTTTGAATAAACTGTTTATTTGTATGTTGAATATTTCTCCATGGGAACCAGGAAAAGGTACAAACCGGTAGTAGACGGCATTCATGCAATATTTACCCGTTCCCTCCAAGGCTCAATAACACATGTATATGCAAACATTTTTTAAACAGATAAGATGCTGAGTAACTCGGCGTCCGATCAGGATCCAAACTGTTTGACACTCCTCATATCAATGTTTTATAAAGTCAAACACAGGTAAAATGTCCAATTCAAAAAATTTAAAGCAGCTAAAAAATATCAGGAGACACCAATATGGCAATGACTGTGTCATACGGGTATTTCCGTCATACTTGTTAACGAAAGGGTTCAAGTAATGCTATAATATCAGGAGACACCAATATGGCAATGACTGTGTCATACGGATATATCCGTCATACTTGTTAACGAAAGGGTTCAAGTAATGCTAGAATATTCAGATTATATTTTCGTTTCTACCAATATAAAATATGTTGGGCTTCTGAAAAAAAAAATTCATTGCTCTGAGACAGTTTTAAAAGAGGCTTTCTCACTGAAAAAGCGTGTTTCAAGCTCCGACTAATTGAAGCAACATGATTACTGTCAAAGACAGGTGCCTATTTAATACAGGTCAACTGTAAATGCTGAAAGCTCATGACGGAAAGTTTCATACGGGTTTTCTGTTAAACAGTGGATTTACACAAAATGTAATGCAGAGAGTTCCTGCAGGAAAGTAATGCAGACAGTTTCCATACATGCTTTCTGTGATACATTAAAACTTACTGGAAACCAATGCAGAAAACATTCCAGGGGAACTTTCTTTCCTACAGTAATTCTTGAGTTAAGCTATCATTAAATATGCAATGCAGAGAGCCATATGAAAGTAATGCAGACAGTTTCCAGACAATAGTTTCTGTGATACATTAATATAAATATTAAGATATATTACAATGCAGAGAGCCATATGAAAGTAAGGCAGACAGTTTCCAGACAATAGTTTCTGTGGTACATTAATATAAATATTAAGATATATTACAATGCAGAGAGCCATGTGAAAGTAATGCAGACAGTTTCCAGACAATAGTTTCTGTGATATATTAATATAAATATTAAGATATATTACAATGCAGAGAGCCATATGAAAGTAATGCAGACAGTTTCCAGACAATAGTTTCTGTGATACATTAATATAAATATTAAGATATATTACAATGCAGAGAGCCATATGAAAGTAATGCAGACAGTTTCCAGACAATAGTTTCTGTGGTACATTAATATAAATATTAAGATATATTACAATGCAGAGAGCCATATGAAAGTAATGCAGACAGTTTCCAGACAATAGTTTCTGTTATACATTAATATAATTATTAAGATATATTACAATGCAGAGAGCCATATGAAAGTAATGCAGACAGTTTCCAGACAATAGTTTCTGTGGTACATTAATATAAATATTAAGATATATTACAATGCAGAGAGCCATATGAAAGTAATGCAGACAGTTTCCAGACAATAGTTTCTGTGATATACTAATATAAATATTAAGATTTATTATATGCCTTCGTATGATATCGAGCGTTTCCGCGTGTATTTGCACAGTAAAATACAATAGTCTGTATCGGCCACCTTGTATCAGCCACTTTGTATTTTACTCTGACGTCACTTTCGGTTTAACGCGACGTCATTTACGTACATGTGCAAGTGCCGCGTTATTCATTGTGGCAAACAAAAATGCTTGTTCTGCTTCAAATAACTAATGAATTTTGGATATAAAATGATTAAAACAACTATTTACTTGTTGCTGGTGTGTATTCAAGGCATATAATAAACACATCACCAGTTGACAGTGCGCTACAGAGTGTTGCATTTAGCTGTCGACATTTTTGGCGGAAACAACCGATCAGACTCGCGTCAAGGCGCTCGTCGGATCGGCTATTTCCGCCAAAAACGTCTCGAGATAAATACATCACCCTGTATCGCACTGTCAACTGGTAAAGTGTATATATTGCAATGCAGAGAGCCATATGAAGGTAATGCAGACAGTTTCCAGACAATAGTTTTTATTACCCGACTCTCTATTTAAGTGAATATTAAGCATTTTTGACTGTTTTCCGAAATATTTACCAGACTGAGGCCAGCGGGCAACAGTTGTCTGTTACATAGCACTGTTACATGCGCGAAAATGGTGCGCAAAACTTTTCTGCATCGCGGGACCAAATAAGGCGTCTTATGATACAGATTTTTGTTTAAGGATCTAGCCTTTTGCGGAGTTGATCGGGTCATTTGTTTCTCTCCCGAACAATCCCCTTAAAAGGCTATATAGTTCTAGACCTAAAATTAAGAGTAACTCCGAATTAAAGCGATAAACCGCTTGCAGATCTAACGTCTTCCTTTTTTTAAACAAATTATGACGTTACAAAAATAAATGACGTCATATTATACATGACGTAATTTCGACAAAGTGTCAATCAATTTCAGTCAATAAGAAACAATAATAATTCAATCGTAATTGAAAATATGAACATATTACACATCTTTTTTACAAAACAGTGATGTTCACATTCAGTTGTTGTCTTGCATTGAATTAAGATTAAATATACACGTAAGATCATCTCTAGAATTTATAAATACGTGTTGTTCAAATCTTGTATATCTAGATAGATCTAGATCTAGCCATTCATTCAGCCTGGCTTAAATAGAGAGTCAGGTGATAAATCATTTGTTTTTTAGTTACTTCGGGAACAGTCAAACCATTGTCCCTCGGTAGCAGGGAAGACATTGAGAACTGTTGCCCTCGGCCGTTGGCCTTGGGCAACAGTTCTCAAGGTCTTCCCTGCTACCTCGGGTCAATGATTTGACTGTTCCCTCAGTACCTATGAAACAAATGTATACTGTGATACATAAATATAAATATTAACATATATTGTAACGCAGATAACTATAGGAAAGTAATGCAGACAGTTTCCAGATTATATTTGTCAGTGATACATTAAAACTTAAATCTGCCCTGAAAGGTAACTCTGAAAGCTACTACGGGAAAGTGATGCAAACAGTTTCCAGATAATATCTCTGTGATACATTAAGATTTAAATCTACCATGAAAGGTAATGCTGAAAGCTCCTACAGGAAAGTGATGCAGATAGTTTCCAGATAATATCTCTGTGATACATTTAAGAAATGAACTGATTTTTTTCGGCGTTCAAGCGAAATGAACGACAGAAAATTTCGGCAAAAATTTGCCGATAATTTTCTGTCGTTCATTTCGCTTGAACGCCGAAAAAAATCAGTTCATTTCTTATATTTACTATATATTTGCTGTAATTTCTAACATTAAATAAACATTTTGTACGCATGTATGTTTAATCCATATTAGAGGTCGATAACACGAATAATGTGTAACCTATTAGGAACAGCCATGACCGATTTACTGAATCTGTGTACATTCGAAAGAAGAAAAAATAAGTTCCATTGTCAACATCTTGACAGTTTGGCGCGAAAAATGCCGATTCATGACGTCATTAGAAGTGACGTAATTTTAAAGTAATTTTAAAGTAGGATAAATACATCGGGGTTTTATTGTCATAAAGAAACGCAGATATAGGCCGCTGTTTATAAGGTAGATTCTTATGTCAATTTTCTTGCAATCTATCTCATTTATAAAGAAGAATATTAGTCGGGAATCATGGTTTGCAATAGTAGGATGGCATAGATCGGTTAAGAACAAATTTTGAAACAAGAGCCCCATGGGGCATAATTCGCTCACCTGAGAATAGCTGAAAAAATGGAGATATTGATTTTTGTCCAGGACTGACCTAGATATGCAACAGACCAGAACAAGTTGAACAAAATATGTAAAGTATATTTAAAAGAGTCACCATACAGAATATAAAAGCTCTGGCCATATTAGATTCAGAGAAGAAGACGTTTGAAATTTTCTCTTTATAACTCTATGTAAAACTGTGACCCCTGGGGCGGGGCTAATTTTGACCCCAGGGGTATAATTTGAACAAACTTGATAGAGGACCTGTAGGCAATGAAATGTGCCAAATATCTAAGATCTGGCCCTTGTCGTTTTAAACAAGAAGATTTTTTAAGTTTTCATTGAAAAAAATCTATGTTTAGCTCCTGTGACCTAGTTATGCAACAGACCATAACCATTTTTACAATTTTGGTAAAGGACATCTAGAAGTGTTACCATGCAAAATATCAAAGCTCTGGCCCATTGGTTTCAGAGAAGAAGACGTTTGAAAATGTCTCTATATAACTCTATGTAAAACTGTGACCCCCCGGGGCGGGGCAAATTTTGATCCCAGGGGCAGAATTTGAACAAACTTGATAAAGTACCTGTAGACGATGCTATGTGCCAAACATCTAAGCTCTGGCCCTTGCAGTTTTTGACAAGAAGATTTTTTAAGATGTTCTTATTTTTTCACTTTGGTTGCCATGGCAACCAGAGTTCTGCATTGTTTTTAATTCTTTGAACAAATTTGAAAGAGCAGCTTGACCCAAGGAACATTTTTGTAAAGTTTGGTTGAATTCTGTCAAGGGGTATAGGAGGAGATGTCATTTGAAGCAATTGTTAACGACGACGCACGACGCACGACGGACGACGACGGACGCCGGACACAGGGCCATCCCAATAGCTCACCTTGATCCTTTGGCGCAGGTGAGCTAAAAACCATTTGTCATACTTACAGAAGTGCAATGACAATGATAACAAGAGCCCCATGGGGCATATTTGGCTCACCTGAGAATAGCTGACAAAATGGAGATAATGATTTATGTCCAGGAGGAGTCATTTTTTACCCGAGGGGCATTATTAAACTTGAACAATCTTGATAGAGGACCTGTAGATAATGATATGTGCCAAATATCTAAGATCAGGGTACTAGAGTTTAATTTAGACAAGAAGATTTTTCAATTGAAAAAATCTATTTTAGCTCCTGTGACCTACATATGCAACAGACTGGAACCATTTGAACAAATAAGTAAAGCACATATAGAAATGTCACCATGCCAAATATCAAAGCTCTGGCCATATTAGTTTCAGAGAAGAAGACGTTTGGAAAGTTCACTATATAACTCTATGTAAAACTGTGACCCCCGGGACTGGGCCAATTTTGACCCTAGGGGCATAATTTGAACAAAATTGATAGAAGACCTGTAGATGATGCCATGTGCCAAATATCTAAGCTCTGGCCCTTGCAGTTTTTGACGAGTAGATTTTTTAAGTCTTTATAGAAAAAATCTATTTTTAGCTCATGTGACCTAGATATGCAACAGACCAGAACCATTTGAACAAAATACGTAAAGGATATTCAGAAGTGTGACCATACCAAATATCAAAGCTCTGGTCATATTAGCGTCAGAGAAGAAGACGTTTGAAGTTTTCACTATATAACTCTATGTAAAACTGTGACCCCCGGGGCCGGGCCAATTTTGACCCCAGGGGCATAATTTGAACAAACTTAAAAGAGAACCTATAGGGAATGCTATGTGCAAAATATCTAAGCTCGGCCCTTGTAGTTTTTGACATGAAGATTTTTTAAGTTTTCATTAAAAAAATCTATTTTTAGCTCCTGTGACCTACATATGCAACAGACCAGAAGCATTTGAACAATATTGGTATAGGACATCTAGAAGTGTCACCATGCCAAATATCAAAGCTCTGGCCATATTAGTTTCAGAAAAGAAGACGTTTGAAAAGTTCACTATATTACTCTATGTATTCACTTTGGTTGCCATGGCAACCAGAGTTCTGCATTGTTTTTAATTCTTTGAACAAAGTTGAAAGAGCTCGACCCAAGGAACATTCCTGTAAAGTTTGGTTGAAATCTGTCAAGCGGTATAGGAGGAGATGTTATTTGAAGCAATTGTTAACGACGCCGCACGACGCACACTGTTGATCTTGAAAAGGTTGACGTATTGATAAGCTTCAATGTGTGGCTTTATAGTTCGATCAAATCGTATAGATGCATACCGATTTTATTGACTTGTAAGTCATTAAATTAAAACGTACATGTAAGTGGACATATAATTGGACCGTATATAACATCACTTATTCTAATCAACGAAGACTAAACAAAACATGTCCCTTGATTAATGCGTTATGGATTGACAAATCAATAAATCGGACACTTAAAAAAAATATTTGGATCGGATGGGTCTCGAACCTATGACCATTGAATGTCTAGTCAATCACTCTGCTCACTGCGCTATGAAGGATTATACTAAATCGTATTAACATTTTCCTTAATATAAATTTTCTAGTATAAGCACGTACGGAAAAAGTCTATGTTGCCAAGACGCATATCCGCTCGCCCGCAATACCGACTTCCGGTAGCGAAAGGCCTTAAAATCATTCTTAAATCAGACCAATAGTTTCAGAAAAAAGATTTTTAAAGATGTTCTATACAGAAATATAAGGAAAACTTGCATCACCCACTGGCGACCGTGTTTTTAGCTCACCTGGCACGACGTGCCAAGGTGAGCTATTGTGATCGCCCTGTGTCCGTCGTCGTCCGACAGTCCGTCCGTAAGTCCGTCGTCAAACTTTTTCTTTAAAGATCTTCTTCTTGAAAACCACTGGGCCATTTTCATTAAAACTTCATAGGAGTGTTCCTTGTAGGGTACTCTCTCAGATTTCTTCAAATATAGGTCATCTAATTGAAATTGTGGTTGCCATGGCAACCAATTGAAAAAAACTTTAAAAATCTTCTTGTCAAAACCTACTGATCAGAATTAAAAGATTTGCATAAATTATTCATGGGTGACCCTCTATCAGATTTCTTGAAATTATTTTCCTAACTTAAAAAACATGGCACCTAGTGGACGGTGCAGATTTTCCTATTATGGCTATATAGTGAAAACTTAAAAAATCTTCTCCTCTGAAACCACTGCTCCAATTTGAAAGTAATTTCACACAAATGATCCATAGATGACCCTCTACCAGATTTCTTAAAATAATTTTGTTACCTAAAAAACCATGGCCGCCAGTGGGTGGGGCAAGTTTTCTTTATACTACTGTATAGTAAACACTTAAAACATCTTCTTCTATGAAAGAACTGGTCTGAATTGAAAGTAATTTTACACAAATAGTTCAGGGATGAATCTCTAGCGGATATCTTCAAATGATTTTCCTAGCTTCATGACCGCAAGTGGGTGGGGCAAGTTTACTTATGATTCCTTATAGGGAAAATTTACAAAATCTTCTTCTCTGAAACTACTGGCCCAAATTGAAAATAACTTTACCAAAATGATCTATTGGTGACCATCTATCAGGTTTCTTCAAATAATTTTGCTAGCTTAAAAACCATGGCCGCCAGTGGGTGGAGCAACCTTTTTGTTATTTATACTGTGTAGTAAAACTTAAAAAATCTTCTTCTCTGAAACTACTGGTTAAATTTGAAAATAACTTTACATAAATGATTCATGTGTGATCCTTTGCCAGATTTCTGCAAATAATTTTCCTAGCTAAAAACATGGCCGCCAGGGGGTGGGGCACTGGGGGTGAATTTACCTTAGTATAATGATGGCCTATAGTGAAAAATCTTCTTCTTTAAAATTACTAGCCCAAATCGAAAATAATTTTATACAAATGATCCACTGGTGACTCTTTACCAGATATCTTCAAATAATTATGCTAGCTTAAACAAGAGACCCAGAGGGTCACATTTCGCTCACATGAGGACACTGTACCATAGAATCAGACTGGGCAAGACAACATTTTGATATAGCTATGACCCAGGTGCCATAATTTGATCTTGGTAGAGGACCACAATGCGAAGCTACATGTAAGATATTAATGATCTGGGCCTTACGGTTTAAGAGAAGAAGAATTTTAAAGGTTTTCCTATAAAAACTGATAAACCCCTGGGTGGGGCCAATTTGGCCCGGGGTCATAATTTGAACACAATTGGTAGAGAACCACAAGGCAAAGCTATATGTCAAATATAGGCCTTACAGTTGCAGAGTAGACGATTTTTAAAGGTTTTCCTATATAAGTCTATGAAAAACTGATAAGCCTCGGGGCGGGGCCAAATTTGATCAAGGGGTCATAATTTGAACAATCTTGGTAGAGTACCATAGGGCAAAGCTACATGTCAAATATAAATGATCTTGGCCTTACGGTTTCAGAGAAGATGTTTAAAGGTTTTCCTATGAAAAAGTAATAGGCCCGAGGGCGTGACAATTTTTTGCCCGGGGTTATAATTTGAACAATCTTGGTAGAGGACCACACGGCAAAGCTATATGTCAAATATTACAGATCTAGGCCATACAGTTTAAAGGAGAAGATTTTTAAAGGTTTTCCTATATAAGTCTATGTAAAACTGATAAACCCCGGGGAGGGGCCAATTTTGACCCAGGGGTTATAATTTGAACCACTTTGGTAGAGGACTTTAAGGCAAAGCTACATGTCAAATATAAATGATCTAGGCCTTACAGTTTCAGAGAAGATTTTTAAAGGTTTTCCTATTTAAAACTGATAAGCCCGAAGTCACTTGCCCAATTTTAATGTCATCATGGCCATAAACATGGGTACCAGGTGAGCGATTTAGGGCCGCATGCGGCTCTTGTTTAAGATAACAAAATGAGTTTAAGGAATCTGGTAGAGGCTCATCAATTGACCATTTGTGTAAAATTATTTTCAATTTGGACCAGAAGCTTCAGAGAAGAAGATTTTTAAAGATTTTACTATACAGTAACATCAGGAAAACGTGCCCCACCCACTGCCGGCCATGTTTTATAGATATCAAAATAATTTTAAGAAATCTGGTAGAGGGTCACCCATGGATCATTTACATGTAATTACTTTCAGATCGGACCAGTAGTTTTTTAAAGTTTCATATAAAGTAGCCATATAAGGAAAATATGCCCCACCCACTTGCGGCCATGTTTTTTAAGATAGGAAAATTATTTTAGGAATCTGATAGAGGGTCACCAATGGCACAATTTGGTAAACTTATTTTCAATTCGCACCTGTAGTTTATGACCCTAGCAGATTGTAGTATTATTATGACAATTAAACCGGCTGACTGTAAGCAAGTAACGCGTTCCACAATTCCGATATTTCTAAATAATGAGAGTATTTCAAATATTAAAATCTTTATGTCTCCATCAAACGCATGTTGTGACTACTCATTAGAATCGCCTAAAAGAGATTATCTTAATGAGTAGTCACAACGAAGGATTTGATCCAGTCATAAATAATCAGATGGAAATGTTCAAATACGTCTTCCAATCCAAAGCCAAGAATTTCTCAATGCAGTCAGGGCTCCAGATAAGAGGTAGTTTTTTCAACAAATCCAACATTTTCTCACTTATTTCAGCACCAAATCCTATGGTGTTACTACTCATTTGAATCGTCTCGAAGAGACGATTCTAATGAGTAGTGACACCATAGGGTTTAATTCAGAAATAAAGATTTTAGTTTTTGAAAAACTACCCTTATCTGGTGCTCTGTGGAGTAAAACCTCTCTATTACGACAACTAAAGCGAAAGCTAATTGGTTGTATAAAAGACGGGTGACAGCTTAACCCATTACCTCATAGCCTGTTTCTATTTTTTTTAAATATGTTACCACATAAAGCAGGTTGAAAGTAAAGCAGAATGCGCCTTCAAGTGCATTCTGCTTTACTTTCAGCCTGCTTTAAGCGACCATCTGCTAGAACTAAGTTTTAAGCTACCATCTGCTAGAATGGAGAAAATAGTTCTTATAATACATATGTATAACTTTATAAATTGGAACTATTTTCTTTAGTTGAGAAATAAAGGCGTATTTATGGGTTAATGGGTTAAAGCAAGCAAACGTGATACAGGAACTTTTCTGTTGTACTGTCACCTTTTTTAGCAGTCACCTGTCGTAACGTCCTAATAATTGACACAATTTAGTGGTATTAATAAAGGGGTTTTACAGTCTCCCTATACTCAGCCAATATTTTCTCAATACGTACATACCACAAATATAACCACACTTATGCCTATCACCTGTTCAACAATATCCTAACCACGGGCTATCATTAATGAGACGCACATTGTACTCTCTGTCCGCCCATTCCTTCATCATCATCCTCGTACGCCTCTCCGCGATGACGATTTCTCATATCTTCTTCCGGATCAAATTCCTCGAGAGTATGCTCTTCTGCTCCATCTGGAATCATTTGCTGCTCACGCTGTGGTAAGCACTTCTCTAGTTCAGGAATTTTGTTCGCATTAATAAATCCGTTTGGTGGGAAAATGACTTTGAATCTTATAATAAGACGTCCTTTTGTAAAGGGGTCACGATGTATCGGCATACCCTCACCCATCACACATTTGATGTCATTGGTTTTAACTACTTCACCTGGAAAATAAGAAGAGCATTACTTATACAACCCTTGTTAGCGCTCAATATACGAGGGATTAAACTGAACAGATCCAACATTTTCTCCATCATTTCATTACCAATTCCTTTAGTGTTATTGGTCATTAGAATCGATTCTTCGAGACAATTCTAATGAGTAGTATCACTATAAGATTTGGTTCTGAAACGAGTGAACATGTTGGATATGTTCAGTTTACTCCCTCTTATCTGGAGCCCTCAAGAAGATTATTGAAAATTTCTTTTATTTTTCAGGATGACAACTAGAGTGCTGCATTATTTCAAGTTCTTTAAACAACTTTGACAGAGCTTGACCCAAGGAACATTCCATTTCAGTCTGATTGCAATCAGGCGTGTGGTTTAGATTAACCCATTACCCCATAAATACGCCTTTTTATTCCTCCACTCAAGAAAGTAGTTCCAATTTATACAGTCATAAATATGTATCATAAAGAATATTTTCTATATTCGAGCATATGGAAGCTTAAAGCAGGCTAAAAGTAAAGCAGAATGTGCTTTAGGCATATTCTGATTTACTTCTAACCTGCTTTAAGTGGACACCTACGTCAATACTAGAAACAAGCTATGGGGTAATGGGTTAAGGTGTATTAGAAATTAGACACAAGACGCACACAGCACGACAACAGACATTTACTGACCACCAGGCGTGTGGTTTAGATTAAGATGTATTAGATATTGTAGACACAAGACGCACACAGAACAACAACAGACATTAACTGACCACCAGGCGGGTGGTTTAGATTAAGGTGTATAAGATATTGTAGACACAAGACGCACAAAGAACTACAACATACATTAACTGACCGTCAGGCGTGTGGTTTAGATTAAGGTGTATTAGAAATTGTAGACACAAGACGCACACAGCACGACAACAGATATTAACTGACCATCAGACGTGTGGTTTAGATTAAGGTGTATTAGAAATTGTAGACACAAGACACACACAGCACGACAACAGACATTAACTGAGCATCAGACATGTGGTTTAGATTAAGGTTTATTAGAAATTGTAGACATAAGACACACACAGCACGACAACAGACATTAACTGACAATGAAAACCCATCATGACTTCCTTGAGCACTTTGTTCTCAGCTCAAGGTGTATTATACTATTTACGGAGTAATGGGTTAAATATGTTCCTTACCTGGTAAGGTAGAGACGATTAGGACCCGGCCATCCAAAGTATCAATTGTTTTCTGCATCCCACACAGGGCCTCAACTAACTGTAGATCAATTTCCATTATAAGGTCACTACCATTACGACGGAAAGTTTTGTGCCCTGGTTCTTGGTCCCCCTCGCCTGTAAATCGAATATTCTCACCATCTTTCATTCCTGAAAAGAAACAAAAAAACATTTGAACCTCAATATCTCAAACTCGCTCGAAATGATATATAAACCACATTTTAACTTTGAAATATGAGAAGTAAATTGCACATATTGAATAGCCTCAATAGATCTTCAGATAAGGAGAGTACATGTATTTCAAAATCTAAAATCTTTATTTCTGCATTAAGCCCTACAGTGTTACTTAAGAAATAAAAAATAAATACCAGCGTTTTATCATGCAATAAAACACAGGTAGGAGTTGAGATGCATAGTAATTAAATCACGAGATCAAATGCCGAGTGATTTAATTACCAGCACCTCAACGACTACCTGTGTTTTATTGCACAATAATTATTATTTTGATTCTAACACCTCAGGTTAACCACAATTTACACCGACACTTCGGTGCTAAATTCTTGGTGTACCCATTTTCGAAGACATTACGTTACAACGCATTTGTGTTTTTTTTGAGAATTTAAACACAGATACGTTCCTTCTTTGTTTATATAGGAGCGTGAGGGAGAAATTTTCCTCCCTCTTTTCTGGAGCCCTGGAGCCCGTTTTACTAAACAACTTACAAAAAGTTTTTGCGTAAGTCAAAATCATTTAACTCTTATTTTTCAATCATAAACGGTTGCAAACAGCAAAAAGCCAGATCAGAGGATGCGCTAAAAGCGCGTCCTCTGATCTGGCTATTTGCTGTTTGTAGCAAGTGATAATAAAAAATATAAAGTAAAATTTAAAATTTTGACTTAAGCAAATAATTTGCGTAAGTTGTTTATGGAAAATGGAGATAATGATTTATGTCCAGGAACTTACCTAGATATGCAACAGACCGGAACCATTTGTACAAAATATGTAAATGATATTTAAAAGTGTCAGCATACCGAATATAAAAGCTCTGGCCATATTAGTGTCAGAGAAGAAGACGTTTGAAATTTTCTCTATATAACTCTATGTAAAACTGTGACCCCCGGGGCGAGGCCAATTTTGACCCTAGGGGCATAATTTGTTCAAACTTGATAGAGGACCTGTAGGCAATGCTATGTGCTAAATATCTAAGCTCTGGCCTTTGTAGTTTCAAACAAGAAGATTTTTTTAAGTTTTCATTGAAAAAAATCTATTTCTAGCTCCTGTGACATAGTTATGCAACCAACCATAACCATTTGAACAATTTTGATATAGGACATCTATAAGTGTCACCATGCCAAATATCAAAGCTCTGGCCATATAAGTTTCAGAGAAGAAGACGTTTGAAAATTTCACTATATAACTCTATGTAAAACGGTGATCCCAGGGGCATAATTTGAACAAACTTGATAGAGGACCTGTAGGCAATGCTCAGTGCTAAATAACTAAGCTCTGGCCCTTGTAGTTTCAGACAAGAAGATTTTTTAAGTTTTCATTGAAAAAAATCTATTTCTAGCTCCTGTGACCTAGTTATGCAACCGACCAAAACCATTTGAACAATTTTAGTAAAGGACATCTAGAAGTGTCATCATGCCAAATATCAAAGCTCTGGCCATATTAGTTTCAGAGAAAAAGACATTTGAAAATTTCACTATATAACTAGAATATGTAAAACTGTGACCCCCGGGGCGGGCCAATTTTAACCCCAGGGGCATAATTTGAACAAACTTAATAGAGGACCTGTAGATGATGCTATGTGCCAAATATCTAAGCTCTGACCCTTGCAGATTTTGACGAGAAGATTTTTTAAGATTTCGTTATTTTTTCACTTTGGTTGCCATGGCAACCAGAGTTCTGCATTGTTTTTAATTCTTTGAACAAATTTGAAAGAGCTTGACCCAAGGAACATTTCTGTAAAGTTTGGTTGAATTCTGCCAAGCGGTATAGGAGGAGATGTCATTTGAAGCAATTGTTAACGACGACGGACGACGCACAACGACGGACACAGGGCCATCCCAATAGCTCACCTTGAGCCTTTTGCTCAGGTGAGCTAAAAACGAGCCCGGGCCCCAATTTAATTGATACAATTGTAAAACATCAAAATGTGCGACTTAATGGTTAACAAGAGTTGTCAGAGAGACAACAAAGCTCGCCATTGGCATATTTAGAAACTTAAAAGCACACGCAAGGTCACCGAGGTCAAGCTTTTTGCCTGCATAGAAAGGTCTTGTCAATATACACATGAAAATTAAATATGAAGTTACACCTCAAGGGACATAGGAAATATAAGCGTTTTTCGAAACCTAAACACAGATTTCTAATCCTTAAACTCTGGATCTAAGTTCAAGGTCAAGGCCACAAGGGTCCAAATTTTTCTGTGCATGGAAAGGTCTTGTCCATATACACACACATACCAACTATGAAAGCAATACCTCAAGGGACATAGAAGTTATAGACATTTTTCAATACCTAAACACAGATTTGGAAACCTAAACGCTTAACAAGAGTTGTCAGAGAGACAACAAAGCTCGCCATTGGCACATTTAGAAACTTAAAAGCACACTCAAGGTCACCGAGGTCAAGCTGTTTGCCTGCATAGAAAGGTCTTGTCAATATACACATGAAAATTAAATATGAAGTTACACCTCTAGGGACATAGGAAATATAAGCGTTTTTCGAAACCTAAACACAGATTTCTAATCCTTAAACTCTGGATCTAAGTTCAAGGTCAATGCCACAAGGGTCCAAATTTTTATGTGCATGGAAAGGTCTTGTCCATATACACACACATACCAACTATGAAAGCAATACCTCAAGGGACATAGAAGTTATAGACATTGAATGTCTAGTCAATCACTCTGCTCACTGCGCTATGAAGGATTATACTAAATCGTATTAACATTTTCCTTAATATAAATTTTCTAGTATAAGCACGTACGGAAAAAGTCTATGTTGCCAAGACGCATATCCGCTCGCCCGCAATACCGACTTCCGGTAGCGAAAGGCCTTAAAATCATTCTTAAATCAGACCAATAGTTTCAGAAAAAAGATTTTTAAAGATGTTCTATACAGAAATATAAGGAAAACTTGCATCACCCACTGGCGACCGTGTTTTTAGCTCACCTGGCACGACGTGCCAAGGTGAGCTATTGTGATCGCCCTGTGTCCGTCGTCGTCCGACAGTCCGTCCGTAAGTCCGTCGTCAAACTTTTTCTTTAAAGATCTTCTTCTTGAAAACCACTGGGCCATTTTCATTAAAACTTCATAGGAGTGTTCCTTGTAGGGTACTCTCTCAGATTTCTTCAAATATAGGTCATCTAATTGAAATTGTGGTTGCCATGGCAACCAATTGAAAAAAACTTTAAAAATCTTCTTGTCAAAACCTACTGATCAGAATTAAAAGATTTGCATAAATTATTCATGGGTGACCCTCTATCAGATTTCTTGAAATTATTTTCCTAACTTAAAAAACATGGCACCTAGTGGACGGTGCAGATTTTCCTATTATGGCTATATAGTGAAAACTTAAAAAATCTTCTCCTCTGAAACCACTGCTCCAATTTGAAAGTAATTTCACACAAATGATCCATAGATGACCCTCTACCAGATTTCTTAAAATAATTTTGTTACCTAAAAAACCATGGCCGCCAGTGGGTGGGGCAAGTTTTCTTTATACTACTGTATAGTAAACACTTAAAACATCTTCTTCTATGAAAGAACTGGTCTGAATTGAAAGTAATTTTACACAAATAGTTCAGGGATGAATCTCTAGCGGATATCTTCAAATGATTTTCCTAGCTTCATGACCGCAAGTGGGTGGGGCAAGTTTACTTATGATTCCTTATAGGGAAAATTTACAAAATCTTCTTCTCTGAAACTACTGGCCCAAATTGAAAATAACTTTACCAAAATGATCTATTGGTGACCATCTATCAGGTTTCTTCAAATAATTTTGCTAGCTTAAAAACCATGGCCGCCAGTGGGTGGAGCAACCTTTTTGTTATTTATACTGTGTAGTAAAACTTAAAAAATCTTCTTCTCTGAAACTACTGGTTAAATTTGAAAATAACTTTACATAAATGATTCATGTGTGATCCTTTGCCAGATTTCTGCAAATAATTTTCCTAGCTAAAAACATGGCCGCCAGGGGGTGGGGCACTGGGGGTGAATTTACCTTAGTATAATGATGGCCTATAGTGAAAAATCTTCTTCTTTAAAATTACTAGCCCAAATCGAAAATAATTTTATACAAATGATCCACTGGTGACTCTTTACCAGATATCTTCAAATAATTATGCTAGCTTAAACAAGAGACCCAGAGGGTCACATTTCGCTCACATGAGGACACTGTACCATAGAATCAGACTGGGCAAGACAACATTTTGATATAGCTATGACCCAGGTGCCATAATTTGATCTTGGTAGAGGACCACAATGCGAAGCTACATGTAAGATATTAATGATCTGGGCCTTACGGTTTAAGAGAAGAAGAATTTTAAAGGTTTTCCTATAAAAACTGATAAACCCCTGGGTGGGGCCAATTTGGCCCGGGGTCATAATTTGAACACAATTGGTAGAGAACCACAAGGCAAAGCTATATGTCAAATATAGGCCTTACAGTTGCAGAGTAGACGATTTTTAAAGGTTTTCCTATATAAGTCTATGAAAAACTGATAAGCCTCGGGGCGGGGCCAAATTTGATCAAGGGGTCATAATTTGAACAATCTTGGTAGAGTACCATAGGGCAAAGCTACATGTCAAATATAAATGATCTTGGCCTTACGGTTTCAGAGAAGATGTTTAAAGGTTTTCCTATGAAAAAGTAATAGGCCCGAGGGCGTGACAATTTTTTGCCCGGGGTTATAATTTGAACAATCTTGGTAGAGGACCACACGGCAAAGCTATATGTCAAATATTACAGATCTAGGCCATACAGTTTAAAGGAGAAGATTTTTAAAGGTTTTCCTATATAAGTCTATGTAAAACTGATAAACCCCGGGGAGGGGCCAATTTTGACCCAGGGGTTATAATTTGAACCACTTTGGTAGAGGACTTTAAGGCAAAGCTACATGTCAAATATAAATGATCTAGGCCTTACAGTTTCAGAGAAGATTTTTAAAGGTTTTCCTATTTAAAACTGATAAGCCCGAAGTCACTTGCCCAATTTTAATGTCATCATGGCCATAAACATGGGTACCAGGTGAGCGATTTAGGGCCGCATGCGGCTCTTGTTTAAGATAACAAAATGAGTTTAAGGAATCTGGTAGAGGCTCATCAATTGACCATTTGTGTAAAATTATTTTCAATTTGGACCAGAAGCTTCAGAGAAGAAGATTTTTAAAGATTTTACTATACAGTAACATCAGGAAAACGTGCCCCACCCACTGCCGGCCATGTTTTATAGATATCAAAATAATTTTAAGAAATCTGGTAGAGGGTCACCCATGGATCATTTACATGTAATTACTTTCAGATCGGACCAGTAGTTTTTTAAAGTTTCATATAAAGTAGCCATATAAGGAAAATATGCCCCACCCACTTGCGGCCATGTTTTTTAAGATAGGAAAATTATTTTAGGAATCTGATAGAGGGTCACCAATGGCACAATTTGGTAAACTTATTTTCAATTCGCACCTGTAGTTTATGACCCTAGCAGATTGTAGTATTATTATGACAATTAAACCGGCTGACTGTAAGCAAGTAACGCGTTCCACAATTCCGATATTTCTAAATAATGAGAGTATTTCAAATATTAAAATCTTTATGTCTCCATCAAACGCATGTTGTGACTACTCATTAGAATCGCCTAAAAGAGATTATCTTAATGAGTAGTCACAACGAAGGATTTGATCCAGTCATAAATAATCAGATGGAAATGTTCAAATACGTCTTCCAATCCAAAGCCAAGAATTTCTCAATGCAGTCAGGGCTCCAGATAAGAGGTAGTTTTTTCAACAAATCCAACATTTTCTCACTTATTTCAGCACCAAATCCTATGGTGTTACTACTCATTTGAATCGTCTCGAAGAGACGATTCTAATGAGTAGTGACACCATAGGGTTTAATTCAGAAATAAAGATTTTAGTTTTTGAAAAACTACCCTTATCTGGTGCTCTGTGGAGTAAAACCTCTCTATTACGACAACTAAAGCGAAAGCTAATTGGTTGTATAAAAGACGGGTGACAGCTTAACCCATTACCTCATAGCCTGTTTCTATTTTTTTTAAATATGTTACCACATAAAGCAGGTTGAAAGTAAAGCAGAATGCGCCTTCAAGTGCATTCTGCTTTACTTTCAGCCTGCTTTAAGCGACCATCTGCTAGAACTAAGTTTTAAGCTACCATCTGCTAGAATGGAGAAAATAGTTCTTATAAGACATATGTATAACTTTATAAATTGGAACTATTTTCTTTAGTTGAGAAATAAAGGCGTATTTATGGGTTAATGGGTTAAAGCAAGCAAACGTGATACAGGAACTTTTCTGTTGTACTGTCACCTTTTTTAGCAGTCACCTGTCGTAACGTCCTAATAATTGACACAATTTAGTGGTATTAATAAAGGGGTTTTACAGTCTCCCTATACTCAGCCAATATTTTCTCAATACGTACATACCACAAATATAACCACACTTATGCCTATCACCTGTTCAACAATATCCTAACCACGGGCTATCATTAATGAGACGCACATTGTACTCTCTGTCCGCCCATTCCTTCATCATCATCCTCGTACGCCTCTCCGCGATGACGATTTCTCATATCTTCTTCCGGATCAAATTCCTCGAGAGTATGCTCTTCTGCTCCATCTGGAATCATTTGCTGCTCACGCTGTGGTAAGCACTTCTCTAGTTCAGGAATTTTGTTCGCATTAATAAATCCGTTTGGTGGGAAAATGACTTTGAATCTTATAATAAGACGTCCTTTTGTAAAGGGGTCACGATGTATCGGCATACCCTCACCCATCACACATTTGATGTCATTGGTTTTAACTACTTCACCTGGAAAATAAGAAGAGCATTACTTATACAACCCTTGTTAGCGCTCAATATACGAGGGATTAAACTGAACAGATCCAACATTTTCTCCATCATTTCATTACCAATTCCTTTAGTGTTATTGGTCATTAGAATCGATTCTTCGAGACAATTCTAATGAGTAGTATCACTATAAGATTTGGTTCTGAAACGAGTGAACATGTTGGATATGTTCAGTTTACTCCCTCTTATCTGGAGCCCTCAAGAAGATTATTGAAAATTTCTTTTATTTTTCAGGATGACAACTAGAGTGCTGCATTATTTCAAGTTCTTTAAACAACTTTGACAGAGCTTGACCCAAGGAACATTCCATTTCAGTCTGATTGCAATCAGGCGTGTGGTTTAGATTAACCCATTACCCCATAAATACGCCTTTTTATTCCTCCACTCAAGAAAGTAGTTCCAATTTATACAGTCATAAATATGTATCATAAAGAATATTTTCTATATTCGAGCATATGGAAGCTTAAAGCAGGCTAAAAGTAAAGCAGAATGTGCTTTAGGCATATTCTGATTTACTTCTAACCTGCTTTAAGTGGACACCTACGTCAATACTAGAAACAAGCTATGGGGTAATGGGTTAAGGTGTATTAGAAATTAGACACAAGACGCACACAGCACGACAACAGACATTTACTGACCACCAGGCGTGTGGTTTAGATTAAGATGTATTAGATATTGTAGACACAAGACGCACACAGAACAACAACAGACATTAACTGACCACCAGGCGGGTGGTTTAGATTAAGGTGTATAAGATATTGTAGACACAAGACGCACAAAGAACTACAACATACATTAACTGACCGTCAGGCGTGTGGTTTAGATTAAGGTGTATTAGAAATTGTAGACACAAGACGCACACAGCACGACAACAGATATTAACTGACCATCAGACGTGTGGTTTAGATTAAGGTGTATTAGAAATTGTAGACACAAGACACACACAGCACGACAACAGACATTAACTGAGCATCAGACATGTGGTTTAGATTAAGGTTTATTAGAAATTGTAGACATAAGACACACACAGCACGACAACAGACATTAACTGACAATGAAAACCCATCATGACTTCCTTGAGCACTTTGTTCTCAGCTCAAGGTGTATTATACTATTTACGGAGTAATGGGTTAAATATGTTCCTTACCTGGTAAGGTAGAGACGATTAGGACCCGGCCATCCAAAGTATCAATTGTTTTCTGCATCCCACACAGGGCCTCAACTAACTGTAGATCAATTTCCATTATAAGGTCACTACCATTACGACGGAAAGTTTTGTGCCCTGGTTCTTGGTCCCCCTCGCCTGTAAATCGAATATTCTCACCATCTTTCATTCCTGAAAAGAAACAAAAAAACATTTGAACCTCAATATCTCAAACTCGCTCGAAATGATATATAAACCACATTTTAACTTTGAAATATGAGAAGTAAATTGCACATATTGAATAGCCTCAATAGATCTTCAGATAAGGAGAGTACATGTATTTCAAAATCTAAAATCTTTATTTCTGCATTAAGCCCTACAGTGTTACTTAAGAAATAAAAAATAAATACCAGCGTTTTATCATGCAATAAAACACAGGTAGGAGTTGAGATGCATAGTAATTAAATCACGAGATCAAATGCCGAGTGATTTAATTACCAGCACCTCAACGACTACCTGTGTTTTATTGCACAATAATTATTATTTTGATTCTAACACCTCAGGTTAACCACAATTTACACCGACACTTCGGTGCTAAATTCTTGGTGTACCCATTTTCGAAGACATTACGTTACAACGCATTTGTGTTTTTTTTGAGAATTTAAACACAGATACGTTCCTTCTTTGTTTATATAGGAGCGTGAGGGAGAAATTTTCCTCCCTCTTTTCTGGAGCCCTGGAGCCCGTTTTACTAAACAACTTACAAAAAGTTTTTGCGTAAGTCAAAATCATTTAACTCTTATTTTTCAATCATAAACGGTTGCAAACAGCAAAAAGCCAGATCAGAGGATGCGCTAAAAGCGCGTCCTCTGATCTGGCTATTTGCTGTTTGTAGCAAGTGATAATAAAAAATATAAAGTAAAATTTAAAATTTTGACTTAAGCAAATAATTTGCGTAAGTTGTTTATGGAAAATGGAGATAATGATTTATGTCCAGGAACTTACCTAGATATGCAACAGACCGGAACCATTTGTACAAAATATGTAAATGATATTTAAAAGTGTCAGCATACCGAATATAAAAGCTCTGGCCATATTAGTGTCAGAGAAGAAGACGTTTGAAATTTTCTCTATATAACTCTATGTAAAACTGTGACCCCCGGGGCGAGGCCAATTTTGACCCTAGGGGCATAATTTGTTCAAACTTGATAGAGGACCTGTAGGCAATGCTATGTGCTAAATATCTAAGCTCTGGCCTTTGTAGTTTCAAACAAGAAGATTTTTTTAAGTTTTCATTGAAAAAAATCTATTTCTAGCTCCTGTGACATAGTTATGCAACCAACCATAACCATTTGAACAATTTTGATATAGGACATCTATAAGTGTCACCATGCCAAATATCAAAGCTCTGGCCATATAAGTTTCAGAGAAGAAGACGTTTGAAAATTTCACTATATAACTCTATGTAAAACGGTGATCCCAGGGGCATAATTTGAACAAACTTGATAGAGGACCTGTAGGCAATGCTCAGTGCTAAATAACTAAGCTCTGGCCCTTGTAGTTTCAGACAAGAAGATTTTTTAAGTTTTCATTGAAAAAAATCTATTTCTAGCTCCTGTGACCTAGTTATGCAACCGACCAAAACCATTTGAACAATTTTAGTAAAGGACATCTAGAAGTGTCATCATGCCAAATATCAAAGCTCTGGCCATATTAGTTTCAGAGAAAAAGACATTTGAAAATTTCACTATATAACTAGAATATGTAAAACTGTGACCCCCGGGGCGGGCCAATTTTAACCCCAGGGGCATAATTTGAACAAACTTAATAGAGGACCTGTAGATGATGCTATGTGCCAAATATCTAAGCTCTGACCCTTGCAGATTTTGACGAGAAGATTTTTTAAGATTTCGTTATTTTTTCACTTTGGTTGCCATGGCAACCAGAGTTCTGCATTGTTTTTAATTCTTTGAACAAATTTGAAAGAGCTTGACCCAAGGAACATTTCTGTAAAGTTTGGTTGAATTCTGCCAAGCGGTATAGGAGGAGATGTCATTTGAAGCAATTGTTAACGACGACGGACGACGCACAACGACGGACACAGGGCCATCCCAATAGCTCACCTTGAGCCTTTTGCTCAGGTGAGCTAAAAACGAGCCCGGGCCCCAATTTAATTGATACAATTGTAAAACATCAAAATGTGCGACTTAATGGTTAACAAGAGTTGTCAGAGAGACAACAAAGCTCGCCATTGGCATATTTAGAAACTTAAAAGCACACGCAAGGTCACCGAGGTCAAGCTTTTTGCCTGCATAGAAAGGTCTTGTCAATATACACATGAAAATTAAATATGAAGTTACACCTCAAGGGACATAGGAAATATAAGCGTTTTTCGAAACCTAAACACAGATTTCTAATCCTTAAACTCTGGATCTAAGTTCAAGGTCAAGGCCACAAGGGTCCAAATTTTTCTGTGCATGGAAAGGTCTTGTCCATATACACACACATACCAACTATGAAAGCAATACCTCAAGGGACATAGAAGTTATAGACATTTTTCAATACCTAAACACAGATTTGGAAACCTAAACGCTTAACAAGAGTTGTCAGAGAGACAACAAAGCTCGCCATTGGCACATTTAGAAACTTAAAAGCACACTCAAGGTCACCGAGGTCAAGCTGTTTGCCTGCATAGAAAGGTCTTGTCAATATACACATGAAAATTAAATATGAAGTTACACCTCTAGGGACATAGGAAATATAAGCGTTTTTCGAAACCTAAACACAGATTTCTAATCCTTAAACTCTGGATCTAAGTTCAAGGTCAATGCCACAAGGGTCCAAATTTTTATGTGCATGGAAAGGTCTTGTCCATATACACACACATACCAACTATGAAAGCAATACCTCAAGGGACATAGAAGTTATAGACATTTTTCAATACCTAAACACAGATTTGGAAACCTAAACGCGAGCCCTAAGTTCAAGGTCAAGGTCACAGGGGTCCAAATTTTTCGGTGCATGGAAAGGTCTTGTCCATATACACACACATACCAACTATGAAAGTAATACCTCAAGAGACATAGAAGTTATAGGCATTTTTCAAAACCTAAACACAGATTTCGAAACCTAAATGCGGACCCTAAGATCAAGGTCACAGGGGTCCAAATTTTTATGTGCATGGAAAGGTCTTGTCCATACACACACACATACCAACAATGAATGTAATACCTCAAGAGACATTGAAGTTATAGGCATTTTTCGAAACCTAAACACAGATTTCGAAATTTAAACGTGGGCCCTAAGTTCAAGGTCAAAGGGGTCCAAATAAACCTGTGCATGGAAAGGTCTTGTCCATATACACACACATACCAATTATGAATGCAATACCTCAAGAGACATAGAAGTTATAGGCATTTTTTCGAAACCTAAACACAGATTTCGAAACCTAAACGCGGACCCTAAGTTCAAGGTCAAGGCCACAGGGGTCCAAATTTTTCTGTGCATGGAAAGGTCCTGTCCATATACACACACATACCAACTATGAAAGCAATACCTCAAGGGACATAGAAGTTATAGACATTTTCTTAAAATTGTTTACGCCGTTCACAACGACGACGACGACTACACCGGGGGTATTGCAATAGCTCGTCATGTACTTCGTACAGGCGAGCTAAAAACTAGACCTATTACAAATGGTTAAAAAGAACGTTTTCCCCTAGAAAGAGTGCAGACTCCTGTCAAACAGATCCAATAAGAAAACAGTGTAGACTCTGATAAGACACTTTCCGCCCCTAAACAGACCTGGGGCCCGTTTTACTAAACAACTTACGCAAATTATTTGCGTAAGTCAAAATTTTAAATTTTAATTTGTATTTTTTATTATCACTTGCTACAAACAGCAAAAAGCCAGATCAGAGGACGCCTTTTTGCTGTTTGCAAACGTTTATGATTGAAAAATAAGAGTTAAAACGATTTTGACTTACGCAAACATTTTGCATAAGTTGTTGAGTAAAGCGGGCTCCAGACTACCAACCTTTGTCTACGTGGACTTCAAGTATTTTGTGATCGTCCACCACCTGTTTGCCAACACACGTCTTGCATCGTAATTTCGGGTTAATTCTCTCCCCTTTTCCGCTACATTCATGGCACACTGACTGGATCTGTTGAACCATGCCGGGTGCCAGCTGTTGAATCCTCACTTGCATACCAGTTCCCTTACAGTTTGGACAACTTTCAACGGCACCCTCTTTGCCACCTCGACCTAGAACGTACAGATTGGAATCAAACCATAGCATAAATATCAAAGCTCAAGTTAAGGGGAGTACAGTGCTCCCTCTCTACAATGACACCCAATTGCAGACAAAGATTGTGTACGTAATGCGGCGTCTGATCTGGATTCAAGCTGTTTGTCATTCGTCATTTTTTTTATTTTCTTTTAAAATGTCAATTATGCGACTTGAGAAAAACAGCAGAAGACAATTTTAAGCAGAAGTTATTTGAAGGAATGGATAAAAGTGTTATACATGCCACTTATGTGAAAGAAGGGGTAAAGCATTATAAACCCGTTTTATGGCACTTTTCTGGCCGAATGAAATAAGATGTGGCATGGCAGAAAAGGCTTAACACTTCTGCATACATGTACCTACCGTCACATTTACTGCATATGAATTTTTTCTTCACTGATAATTTTCTTGTGGTCAAATCTTGTCAAATCTTCCAGCGATACTTTCATCTGGTGTATAACATCTTTGCCTTTCTTTGGTCCCCGCTGTCTACGCCCACCACCACCACCGAAAAACATGTCAAAAATATCCATGGGCGAGTGGAAATCAAAGCCACCTCCAGATCCACCCCCTTGATCGCTTCTTCTCCGCCTCGGTCGTAAGTCTCTCGCTTCTTTGAATCAGAGATCACTTCATATGCCATACTGATGTTCTTGAACTAAACAAAACAGGAATCAAGGTCAGGGCTCAAGATAAGAGGGAGTAAACTGAAAAAATCCAACATTTTCTCACTCATTTCAGCACCAAATTCTATGGTAATACTACTCATTAGAATCGTCTCAGAGAGACGATTCTAATGAGTAGTTACACCATAGGGTTTAAAGCGAAAATAAAGATTTTTGTTTTTTGAAATACTCCCCTTATCTGGAGCCCTGAAGGTTAGTGGAAATTAACCCATTACTCTATTACACTATAAATGACAGGGCTCCAGAAAAGGGAGTATTTCAAAAACTAACATCTTTATTTCGACACTTAACCCTACAGTTTCACAACCCATTAGAATCGTCTCAAAGAGACGATTCTAATGAGTAGTAACACCATGGGATTTGGTGCTGAAATGAGTAAGAAAATGTTGAGATTTTTGTCAATTTAAATTAACCCATTACACCATAAATGGCAAAGCTCCAGATAAGGTTAGTATTACAACAAGAGGGTCTCCAGGCCCTGATATCGCTCACCTGAATAATACAGCATGATAGCTTTACCTTTAGTTACATTCATAATCATAACAAGTTTAATCAAAATAAATTCAAATTTGACACATTCTAGTTTTGCAAGCATATCAAGGGTAGATAACTCTTAACACAGTCACTTGATTTCAATAATAATTGCACTTCTTCAAGAACATTTACATTGTGGGCAAGTACAATCAAATTACATTAACAAGAGCTGTCCGTAGGACAGCAAGCTCGACTATCTGCTCCTTTGTACTAAAAGCAGTTATGGAATAAAAACAGTAGTTGTAGTAATGTATGCTTTAAGTGAAGGGCATTTTCTAGGTTGATCAAAAATCTCAATGTGGATGTCTTAAGTTCCAAAGGGGAGATAATTCATACAAAATACCATCTAGAATTATACACATCTAGTGTAAGACAAGTAATATGTTTGAGGTGAAGCGACTATTGAATAAAAATATTAGTTGTAGTGATATATGCCTTAAGTGAAGGGCATTTTCTAGGTTGATCAAAAATCTTAATGTGGATGTCTAAGTTCAAAAGGGGAGATAATTCATACAGAATACCATCTAGAATTATGCGCATCTAGTGTAGGACAAGTAAAATGTTTGAGGTGAAGCGATTATTGAATAAAAATATTAAATAGTTGTAGTGATATATGCCTTTAACATTTTCTAGGTTGATCAAAAATCTTAACGTAGATGTCTAAGTCCAAAAGGGGAGATAATTCACCCAAAATACCATATAGAATTATCTGCCTCTAGTCTGGGGCAAGTAAGATGTTTGAGGTAAAGCTATTATTGAATAAAAACACTTAAACATTAGTTGCAGTGATATATGCTTTAAGAGGATGGCATTTTCTAGGTTGATCAAAAATCTTAACATGGATGTCTAAGTCCAAAAGGGGAGATAATTAAAACAAAATACTGTGTAGAATTATCTGCCTGTAGTCTGGGGCAAGTAATATGTTTGAGGTGATTATTGAATAAAAACATGAATTGCAGTGATATATGCTTTAAGAGGATGGCATTTTCTAGGTTGATCAAAAATCTTAACGTGGATGTCTAAGTCCAAAAGGGGAGATAATTCACCCAAAATACCATCTAGAATTGTCCTTCTTGATGATTGAGGGCAGGTTAGATGTGTATGGTAAAATTGAAATACAACATTTGTGATATATGCTTTAAGAGGATGTCATTTTCTAGGTTGATCAAAAACCTTAACATGCAAGTTGCAACGCCGACGGCGACGACGCGAGGTAGACTTTAATAGCTCTCCATATTCTTCGAATAGTTGAGCTAAAAACTGTGCTTATATACAATCTGAGCAAGTTTGAGAATGACTGGATAAAAATTGTGGCATCTAGAATGTTAACATACGGCATTTTTAACACATCAAGGGCAGACAACTCATGACCTTAGAATGAAACTTGAATTCAGAAACCTCAATGCAGAAGCTAATGTGAAGGGTAAAAATTTCCACCTGGACAGAAAGGTTGGTATGCTTGGTTCAGATAATTATGGAAGCTGTACGTCAATGGGCATAGAAGTTATGAACCCTTGTGTGAACGGCAACTTCAACAACCGAGACATTCCTCCGGTAAGAATTTTTCTATATTCTAGCAGATGGTAGCTAAAAGTAGGCTGAAAGTAAAGCAGAATGCGCCTTAAGACTCATTTTGATTTCCTTTCAACCTGCTTCAAGTGTTCACCTGTCTGTAACCAATTACCCCAGGGCCAGTTTTGAACTTTGATTTTGAAAACACTTTCAATAGAAATAAAAATTTATTTACATTCAAATTTAGACATAAACTGATATATTTCCAAAAACAATCTGGAAATTGTACTCTTTAAGAAGTTATTACGTCAACAAGTAATGTCTGAAAAGTGCTATGTTCCAGTGTCCTCAAGTAGGGGTCATGTAGGTTCATGTTGTGGCTAATCAAGTTATGTGATCTTATCGTGCATTATACCACCTTGTAGGTAAAGAATTGCTCTTTAAAATGATATATCACACAAGAATTTTGCACTCATTATATTGAAGTTATTGATCCAGTATCAAAACTATTTGAACACCCCTCGTACAGTTTTGCAAATAACATACATGTATATGCTTGACTAGGGTTCAAATGCTTAACTTTACATTTACAAGTAGATTTGGTCAAGTCAGTCAACCAGAAGGTCCGTTTTTCAATTGAATTAGCATTCGCTTTGATTGTTTAAGATTAACCTATTTGTGCCAACGGTCTTATATATAGGTTATAAATCATAGGCAAGCAGAGTAGACTCTGATCAGACGCCGCATGATGCTGCGTCTGATCAGAGCATACACTGTTTGGTGACAGGAATTTCATTAAAACAATGAAACGAAAATGAAAATTAAGATAAGGGACCATTGAATATTGTACACATGTAGCTCCATTTGTAATTACTGATAAATTTATGAAATTAATCAATTAGTTAAGTCACGGAATTATGCGACCATAATTATGTGGTTTACCGATTTTACTAAGATGTACAGCGCCCCCTCTGTACAACGACACTCAATGGGCGACAACAATTGAGTGCGTTGTTCGGAGGAAGTCGTTATAGGGAGGGAAATCGGCTTACATTTGCAAACAGCTTAAATCCTGATCAGAAGCCGCGTAACGCGGCGTCTGATCTGGATCCAAGCTGTTTGTCAATCGTCAGGAAGTTGTTTCTGTCAAAATGTCCATTATGTAACTTTGAGAAAAATAGCAGACGACAATTTTAAACAGACGATATTGCAGCAGTAAAAGCGTTAGACATAATTTTCCCGTTTAGGGAATTGCGAGAAGGGTCGTTGTTAGGACGGTGTCGATGTTGGTAGTGCCGTTGTAGAGAGGGAAGACTGTATCTCGAATAATTTATTTAGTTTCGATTGAAAACGATCATATTTGACATATAAAAATACTTCTGATTTTAATCGGAATGTGTCTTTGCTTACAATTTGTACGATAAGTTATTTCAGGAGTCTTGGTATTTGGAGCTGTTATGTCAAGAGTCTTGGTATTTGGAGTTGTTATGTCAAGAGTCTTGGTATTTGGAGCTGTTATGTCAAGAGTCTTGGTATTTGGAGGTGTTATGTCAAGAGTCAAGAGTCTTCGTATTTGGGCTGTTATGTCAAGAGTCTTGGTATTTGGAGCTGTTATGTCAAGAGTCTTCGTATTTGGAGTTGTTATGTCAAGAGTCTTGGTATTTGGAGCTGTTATGTCAAGAGTCTTGGTATTTGGAGCTGTTATGTCTAGAGTCTTGGTATTTGGAGCTGTTATGTCAAGAGTCTTGGTATTTGGAGCTGTTATGTCAAGAGTCTTGGTATTTGGAGCTGTTATGTCAAGAGTCTTGGTATTTGGAGCTGTTATGTCAAGAGTATTGGTATTTGGAGCTGTTATGTCAAGAGTCTTGGTATTTGGAGTTGTTATGTCAAGAGTCTTGGTATTTGGAGCTGTTATGTCAAGAGTCTTGGTATTTGGAGCTGTTATGTCAAGAGTCTTGGTATTTGGAGTTGTTATTTCAAGAGTCTTGGTATTTGGAGCTGTTATGTCAAGAGTCTTGGTATTAGGAGCTGTTATGTCAAGAGTCTTGGTATTTGGAGTTGTTATTTCAAGAGTCTTGGTATTTGGAGCTGGTATGTCAAGAGTCTTGGTATTTGGAGCTGTTATGTCAAGAGTCTTGGTATTTGGAGCTGTTATGTCAAGAGTCTTGGTATTTGGAGCTGTTATGTCAAGAGTCTTGGTATTTGGAGCTGTTATGTCAAGAGTCTTGGTATTTGGAGCTGTTATGTCTAGAGTCTTGGTATTAGGAGCTGTTATTTCAAGAGTCTTGGTATTTGGAGCTGGTATGTCAAGAGTCTTGGTATTTGGAGCTGTTATGTCAAGAGTCTTGGTATTTGGAGCTGTTATGTCAAGAGTCTTGGTATTTGGAGCTGTTATGTCAAGAGTCTTGGTATTTGGAGCTGTTATGTCAAGAGTCTTGGTATTTGGAGCTGTTATGTCAAGAGTCTTGGTATTTGGAGCTGTTATGTCAAGAGTCTTGGTATTTGGAGTTGTTATGTCAAGAGTCTTGGTATTTGGAGCTGTTATGTCAAGAGTCTTGGTATTTGGAGGTGTTATGTCAAGAGTCAAGAGTCTTCGTATTTGGGCTGTTATGTCAAGAGTCTTGGTATTTGGAGCTGTTATGTCAAGAGTCTTCGTATTTGGAGTTGTTATGTCAAGAGTCTTGGTATTTGGAGCTGTTATGTCAAGAGTCTTGGTATTTGGAGCTGTTATGTCTAGAGTCTTGGTATTTGGAGCTGTTATGTCAAGAGTCTTGGTATTTGGAGCTGTTATGTCAAGAGTCTTGGTATTTGGAGCTGTTATGTCAAGAGTCTTGGTATTTGGAGCTGTTATGTCAAGAGTATTGGTATTTGGAGCTGTTATGTCAAGAGTCTTGGTATTTGGAGTTGTTATGTCAAGAGTCTTGGTATTTGGAGCTGTTATGTCAAGAGTCTTGGTATTTGGAGCTGTTATGTCAAGAGTCTTGGTATTTGGAGTTGTTATTTCAAGAGTCTTGGTATTTGGAGCTGTTATGTCAAGAGTCTTGGTATTAGGAGCTGTTATGTCAAGAGTCTTGGTATTTGGAGTTGTTATTTCAAGAGTCTTGGTATTTGGAGCTGGTATGTCAAGAGTCTTGGTATTTGGAGCTGTTATGTCAAGAGTCTTGGTATTTGGAGCTGTTATGTCAAGAGTCTTGGTATTTGGAGCTGTTATGTCAAGAGTTTTGGTATTTGGAGCTGTTATGTCAAGAGTCTTGGTATTTGGAGCTGTTATGTCAAGAGTCTTGGTATTTGGAGCTGTTATGTCAAGAGTCTTGGTATTTGGAGTTGTTATGTCAAGAGTCTTTGTATTTGGAGCTGTTATGTCAAGAGTCTTGGTATTTGGAGCTGTTATGGCAAGAGTCTTGGTATTTGGAATTGTTATGTCAATAGTCTTGGTATTTGGAGTTGTTATAATATGACGCGAGTTTATTGAAAATGAGAAATAATGAGCACGAATATGAGGTTCTATTTATCACATAACAATTTTAAGCACCTAAAAAACTAATTGAAACCGTATTTTGTAGACCCTCTGCTGTATAGATTTTCCGCCAAAACGTGACGTTGTTTACTTTAACGTAATTGCAAATGACGTCATTTGGTGTCATGCTACATGCAGTGCGTCTGGACGTAACGCGGCGTCTGATCTGGATTTAAGCTGGTTGTCACACGTCGTTAAGTATTTTTCTGTCAAAATGTCCATTATGTTATTTTGAGAAAAACAGCAGACGACAACTGTAAGCAGACGTTATTTCAGACGTGAAAAGGTTGGACATAATTGTCATGTTTAGGGAAAAGCGGCAAGCGTCGTTGTAAGGAGGGAATCGTTGTTGGGAGCGCCGTTGTAGAGAGGGAACACTGTATATTAACTTCTTATATATAGGAAGACCATCTGGTGACGTCCATATACTAAGTTCATTTCGTTTAGTTAGCTCATAACACCCTAAGGGCAACATTGTTATACAGTGGAGAAAAAATCTGTCCATTTGTTATATTCTTATATTTACAATATAGATTCTATTTGCTGTAATTTCTAATATTAAATGAACATTTTGTTAGTACGCATGTATGTTTAATCCATATTAGATGTTAACACGAATAATGCGTACCCTATAAGGAACTTACTGAAGCTGTGTACATTCGGAAGCAAAAAAATAGGTTTCATTGTTTACATTCTTACGTCAACATATTGACAGTTTGGCGCGAAAATTCCGATTTGACGTCTTTTAGAAATGACGTCATTTTAAAAGTAGGATAAATAGATCGAATTTTTGTCATAAAGAAATGCAGACAGCTGCTGTTTAGAAGGTATATCAATTTCCTTGCAATTTATCTCATTAATAATGAAGAATTTCAGTCGGTAATCCTGGATTCTGCGAAAAAAAGATATACATCGGTTAAGAACAAAATTTTGAAAAATCCGCCAAATGTTTGCTGTCCGAGTTCTTAAGATTAATTCGCGAATGAAAAATGCATAATATGAATATGCCCCGCCTCCTCTATAATAGCGTTTACCCGAATTGAACGTCGTTTTTAATGGACTTGAATGGGGCGAATGCAAATATTACTTATCACCCACTGGTTAAACGATTTTACTTTATAAACACGAGAATTATCACAACTAGCTAATGTATTCTCACCGACTGAATACTAGTATAATACTATTTAACATCTTTTACACACAACATTACTTTTCGTTATATTAATATTCGCCCAATTCAATTCCATTGAACAAAATGACGTTTAATTCATAAAGACGCAATTTATCTAGGCGTGGGACTTGTGGATATCTTGCGCAGAGGAGGAGGGGCTTATGGATCTGCTCTCCGCGAATCATTTTGTTGCGTTGCCTGAGTAATGCGGCTATGGTTGTTCAATTCAAGGTACACATTATTCCTGTAAGACGCCGGGTTATGCGGCGTCTGATCTGGCTCCAAGCTGTTTGCATGGGAAATACAGTGATGCTCACTTATAACGAAATTCAGGGGACCTTGCAAATTAGTTCGTCTTATCCAAATTTCGTCTTATCCAAACAAAGAAATTTCTTTGTGAATAGTTTACATATAAAGAAATTTTTACTCATCATACTGTTAGTACAGAATTCTTAGAAAGAAGAAAGATAGTAAAAGGCATAGATATTAAATCTTTTTTTTTTACTTGTACCTAATAGAATAAATGATAACAAAATAAGATTGGCTATGACTTAAGAAATGCCATATTTCTTCTTGAACATTTAGCCTGTTCCCCGTTTTGTATTAATAGAAAACTCAACCTATTATGAATATTTAATAATTAAACTTTATTAACATAAAACAGTTTATTTATAATATAGATCTACTATGTAGATATAGCATCAGTGGTTGTTATCTTTTTGCAGAAAAAGGATGTCAAACAGCAAGAAGTCTGATCAGACACCCAGTTATTAAGCATCTGATCTGGATCCAAACAAATAATGTGCCTAGTAAACTAATTATTTCCAGTTGTTAGAATATCCTATCAATAGCATATATACAAAACATGTTGGTTGGGTAATGTTTTGTTATCAGAGGTGATGAGCAGCTAAGCAATTAAGTACTGTCACCTTTGTAAGCCACTTGTCAAACTTTGATAATGACCGTCATGTTGTATTAACAGAACCATTTTACAGGTAGGGACCTAAAAATCATGTTGTCTTATCCAGTTTTTCGTTATATCCAGTTATTATTTTTCATCTTAAGCAAGCATGAGACCATTAAAATAAAGAAGGAAGCAGTCGGGGAATTATTTTTATGTTGTAATAAGCAGTTTTTCATCTTATCCAAGTTCGTTATAAGTGAGCATCACTGTAATAGTTTTAGCGTAAACGCGTTTATTGGGTAAGAATACATGTTCTCCACTGTACGCTGAGGAACGAATGAAGTTCACCGCCGTAATTAATAAATTGTCGCCATTTTATTTCTTTCTATTTCTTTTTAGGTATTGTAATTTAAGAAATATTAAAATGAGTGTCAAATAGTTTGAATTCTGATTAGTTGCCACACATACATGGCACTGAAACCATGCATGTTATGGTGTTTGGCATTACTGGCGTGATGCATTGAAATGACAATATTAGTTTTATGACTTAAAGGGACTCGACATAAAGGGACTCGCAACCAGATTTAGCATTAAAACGGTAATTTGTAAATATATGTCAAACGCTTATATAAACAGGCAAAAATTAGTTTCGGACAAGAAATTCTGTTTAAAAAATGCATTTCAATAAAAATAAATATTGAGCTCTGGCGGGATTCGAACCCGGTTCCGGCATGCATGGACAGAGAAGGCAAAATAAGACTGTGCCTTAGCCATCTGATATGAGCTAAACGGAATAGTCATACATCGGTGATCGATTTAACGCACTTCAATGTGTACATGTAGCAATGGAGAATACACAATTCGTTCCGGTTTATGTCTGAACACGGGATCAATTTCTGTTGACGTACCCGCAGAAATCATAGTGTATTTGTATGCATCACAGTTCTGTTTTCCAAGACAGTTTTGTGTAATCTACTTAGCATTTCTTTTTGCACATCATCCGCCGTTTCGGTCTCATTGGCCTGTGTGATGGAACGGACATCTTGTTCTTGTTTTCTTTGAGCCGATGCTTTTCTCTAAGGTTATTGTCTGTTTCTGCATCAGCAGTGCTGTATGGCTGTTTAAGGTCTGCTAAATATTAGGGAAGAATTTATGATAGAATGTGAGACAAATGTGCTTCGAGTGTCTTTTCTTTTGTGTGTCTAACACATTTGTCTCATTTCCAATTTGTCGCAAATATGAATGTTTATGCTGCGTTTACACTCAGCCACGATAGCTACGATGTCCACGAGTGGGAAAAAGCGCAGAGCTTCACGACTTATTTGTTTTTCTACGCTGTACCACGCTTTCTTACGCTCTCTGCACGTCTTGTTACCTCCTGTAGCGGTTTGTTACGAACCCAACAAGATTCTTATGAAGATCTGTCACGATGTCACCACGTTCTCTCAAGCTCTCTTACGGTAACCACGATACACTATCACGTTTTATCACGCTCTGTTAAGATCTATCACGATAAAACGTTCTGTTAAGCTCTCCTGCGATTTATGGCAACGATTTCACAAACAGCAATGCGTTTTGCGCACGACTGGGGTATGAAAACGAGGCATGAACCAACCACTCATTCTCTGGATGCTTGTGTCAAACTCTGATGACATTGGGATGACGCATCTGAAAGTGCTTGGTGGGAAGGCTCAACTTATCAGGAACACCAACAACAACCTCTCATTCTCGCTTATATGTAAATCAGGAACACCAACAACAACCTCTCATTCTCGCTTATATGTAAATCAGGAACACCAACAACAAACTCTCATTCTCGCTTATATGTAAATCAGGAACACCAACAACAACCTCTCATTCTCGCTTATATGTAAATCAGGAACACCAACAACAACCTCTCATTCTCGCTTATATGTAAATCAGGAACTCCAACAACAACTTCATTAGATAAATTCTATCCAAATATCCAATTATATGTAATTTTGAGGAAAATAAGCAGACGACAATTTTAAGCAGACAAAATTGCTGCAGTGAAAGCGCTTGAAATACGGTAAATGTCTTGTTTATAGGAAACTGAGGTAAGTACCGTTGTAAAGAGGGAGTCACTGTTGGGAGGGTCGTTGTAGGGAGGGAGCACTATAACTTAATAATACAAACTTAAAGAATCGCCTGTCAATGTTAACACAGATCCCCTACGTTTCGGCTCAACGATTCAAGATGCGTTCTGTAAAGTTCTGTTGAGTATTACTACGCCCTACTAAGATTCCCACGTTCTCTCACGCTCTCTAAAGATATAAAACCAACGGGGCCATCGTGGCAACATTGTTGACCGTCAAAAATTTGGCCACGATCTTTGCGCTCCCCGCTATTCCTCCAAGCTCCCTCACGATCACCAATATTCAATCCCACGACCCCCTACGCTCACCACGAATATGTCAATCGTGCACATCGCAGCAATCGTAGCTGAGTGTAAACGCAGCATTTCGAGCACATCGGTCACACATCGTGAGACAAATGTGTTCCGAGACAAATGTGCTCCTACAGCGCTCCCTCTCTACAACGACATCCAACGGGAGACAAAAAGTAGGTACGGTGTTCAGAGGGAGTCGTTATAGGGAGGGAAATTTGCAAACAGCTTGAATCCAGATCAGACGCCGCGTAACGCCATTAAGTATTTTTCGGTTAAAATGTCCAATATGTAACTTTGAGAACAACAGCAGACGACAATTTTAAGCAGACGACATTGCAGCCGTGAATAAATTGGCCATAATTGCCCTGTTCAGGGAAATGCGGCAAGGGTTCTTGTCAGGAGGGAGTCGTTATTGGGAGGGCCGCTGTAGGGTGGGAACACTGTACAACATTAGTAGACTCGCTATGTCATCCGGGCACTTGTTAACCCCCTTTGTCGTCAAATGTATCGCGAGTCTTTTACCCCGACACCGCCATACTGTCGCCTGCTTCAATATGATTGTCTTAGATATTCTTGCAAAAATAGATTAAAAGTAGTATGAACAACGAAAATTTGACCCGTGTGTCAAACAATTTGGATCCTTACCAGACACCGCGTTACGCGGCGTCTGATCTGAATCAAAACTGTTTGCAATGTTGATTTGAATAGCTTGAACAGAGAACAGAACAGAACAGAACAGAACAATGCCTTTATTACACTCAGCTCTCATCAATTTAACCACATGAGGAATAATTAACATACAGAAGCCCACGGCGGCGAGATGGTTTATCAAAATTACAGTAAACCCCCTCTAAACCGGAACCTCTAAATACCGGAATTCTCTCTAAACCCGACAAAACTTTGGTCCCGTTTCCCACCCATTTTTACGCCTTTGATTTATTCCTTCACTGAAGAAAATACATTCATGAACATATATCATCAGAAATATTTTCTATATACTAGCAGATGATAGCTTGAAGCAGGTTGAAAGTAAAGCAGAATGCACCTTAAGGCGCATTCTGCTTTACTTTCAACCTGCTTTAAGTGGTCAGCTACCTTCCAACAAGAAACAAGCTATGGGTTTAAACCCCTCTAAACTGGAAACCCCTCTAAACCGGTCAAAGTCTACTAATTATGAATTATATTATGTTCACTTTGGACACTGAATTTGATTGCTTCACTTTGTCATTTATTTCATAAATTGAAAAACAAAGTGAGTTTAACCTTTTCACTCTCAATGACGCCAAAATGCTCGTTTGCAGTTTGGATCCTATTCAGACGCCGCGTAACGCATATTAGTCTAGTTGCTTATGTCCATTTTTTGGCCAAATCGTTACAGAGTGGATTAAAGCACCAAATTTCTCACATGTATAGTATGACACCTATAGAATCAAATGGCATATAGGTGCCCGGGCTAGGTGACCTACTTTTTGAAAAATTCAAAATGGCGGCCAACGTATACAGACTTGTTAGAGCTCCATTTCAGCAGTAGGAACTGCAATATAATGTGATGTTTTGGAGCAGATTAATTGAAAATATACATAAATTGTATAGTATCTGTGTGATTTTACATTTGGTGCGTCTTTTCTATTGAAAACAGTGCAGCTAGCAAAATATTATTGAGAATGTGATAAAAAGTGGACCATTTTTAAGCTATGGCCGATAAGTCTGAATGATACTAAAAATTGCATGTTTTATCACATAAATATTACAAAAAAAAGTAGATATAAAGTAAGAACTTATTTGCTACAAATTATTAAAGAAAAAACATTTGTTTTGATAGATTACGAAATTTAGGTAATGTCTCATTGAGGCCACCATACCATGTTTTTTTCTGATTTAAGCGTCTGATGATCATGACACAATACGTCTGGTGTTTCTATTTTTAGCTCACCTGAGCCAAAGGCTCAAGGTGAGCTATTGGGATGGCCCTGTGTCCGTCGTCGTCCGTCGTCCGTCGTCGTTAACAATTGCTTCAAATGACATCTCCTCCTATACCGCTTGACAGAATTCAACAAAACTTTACATAAATGTTCCTTGGGTCAAGCTCTTTCAGATTTGTTCAAAGAATTAAAAACAATGCAGAACTCTGGTTGCCATGGCAACCAAAGTGAAAAAATAAGGAAATCTTAAAAAATCTTCTTGTAAAAATCTACAAGGGCCAGAGCTTAGATATTTGGCACATAGCATCACCTACAGGTCCTTAATCAAGTTTGTTCAAATTATGCCCCTGGGGTCAAAATTGGCCCCGCCCCGGGGGTCACAGTTTTACATAGAGTTATATAGTGAAAATTTCAAATGTCTTCTTCTCTGACACTGATATGATCAGAGCTTTGATAGTTGGCATGGTGACACTTCTAAATGTCCTTTACCTATTTTGTTCAAATGGTTCTGGTCGGTTGAATATCTAGGTCATAATTCACATTCAATATATGTATAGCAGACAGCAATTCAGCATTATAAGAGTTAGACCCTAGCCACATTTCCTACTGGCAGAGTTACATAACTGAACTCAGGTCAGCTGAGGTTCAATATAACAGCAGCATAATTATGGTGTTATCTGCTACATTTTTTATGCCCCTGCAGTTGGGGGCATATTGTTTTTGTCTGTCTGCTTTTTTTTGTCTGTTTGTCAATTTGTTTGTCTGTCAGTCCACAACTTTAATCTTAGCCATAACTTTGTTAAAGTTAGAAACTTTATAACTTAGGTCATGTTCTGCAAAGGTCAATGTCATTTTTGAGTTATTTCCCAGTGTCATATTTTCTTGTCTTTGAGATAACTCCAGTTCTACTGATGTTAACCCATTACCCCATACATATGCCTTTTTACGCATTTAATTTATTCCTCCTCTAAAGAGAATAATTCCACTTTATACAGTCATAAAAATGTAAGATATAAGAAATGGTATCTATATCTTAGTAGATGATAACTTAAAGCAGGTTGAACGTAAAGCAGAATGGGCAATAAATAATCATATGGAAATACATGTAGCTTGATAAGAAGAAGTGTCATGGATAAGGGCCATAACTCTGCCAACAATATTTTTTTAAGTTATTCCAATTTGTCATGGTTTTTGTGTCTGGAAGATAATTCCATTTACAGCTATATTAAAATGTTGTCTTGTCTATTACGCTAAGGCACAATGACCTCATGTGAGCGAATTAAGGGCCATGGCCCTCTTGTTGAAATTATGGCAGATAAATAGCCAATACATGTAGTACGTTTAATTGAAAAGAGAATTAATAATGTAATTACATAGTATAGAAAAAGTAACTGTCATGAGTTTTCGTGACTTGTTGCAAACACGCAACTTGTTACATTCCACCAGCATTTTCCTATGGAATAAAATTGTGGATATGCACAATAACCAAATAGATGAAACAAATACTGCCAATAAAATGTTAATATATTATATAAAAAAAAGACTAAATATGCATTTTTTATTAGACCTCTCCAAGATCATTTTGTAAACTACAGAAGCCCATTTGTGCCAAAATAATTGGTAAAAACGACCATATTATTGAGTTGAAACTGTTTGTCTCATCGAAATGTAGTATTTTGCATTACGTTGATTAGGTATTGACCATATTTCTTATTAGTTTACTTAAGTATATCAAGAACAAAAAATCAACTATTGGTTCCTACACTATGGACTAGGACAACAGTGTTGTTTGTGGGGTGGGTAATGGGGTAGGTGTCCTACTGACAGCTTGAGAGGCTAGAGATATTTACTCTTGACTTTAGCCAAATACGTTCAGTTGAACTGGACAGATTCACATTGCGAAAATGTCTACGTGATGATGCTTGGAGGTCTGCATATCAACTATTGAGATTGCCATTTGGAGGGTTGTCGGTAGTTGTGAGACGAATCTGGATGGACAAGCCTTAACAAAAGCTGATGTGGCAACACCGGGAACAGCCGATTCCTTCATTTCTACAACTCACTTGACTATTTGATTAAAACACTATATGCTTACAAAGTGACAGTTTTGGTATAAGCTAAATTAAAACAGGAATCATTCCAAATTATGAATGATCAAGCAGATGACGGAATATGTGTTGACTGGAAGAACAACATGACAGGAAAGTGTTCTACATTCAAATACTGGGACCTTATACTTCGTTTAGAGATGTTGGTTCTCCTTTTTGTACGTGCACATTGTGAATTAAAGTGCACACTTTATGTCAGCGTTTTAGAGCAGCTCGTCATATATTCTTCTTTATTCTTTACAACACCAATAATACACACTGGTTACAAGTTCATACAAGAATAATGAAATCACTATCTGTTACCAGCAACAATGTTATCCAAAAATACTGGGTACATGTATTTCCAAAAATAAATCACAAGTTTTCTGCCAAACCGCTTCATTGGGCAAATGAGCAGAACAATCAAGGTGGCATTGAACTGACAGAGAATCTGGATGCACATAAAGGCTGGGTGATATATTGGCCTAAAATGTTAAAATTCTAAATGAATTTCTGAAAAATAACCTTGATAAAAAAAAAAAACATTTTGTAGCCATAACCATTAGATCCTCAAAACCAGAGACTTTTAAAAGGTAGGTAGGTCAATAATTTGTGTAAACAATCGAACAGTATGAAAACTCCATTTCTAGAAGAGTCACATGAGCGGTGTGATTCATTCTGAAATTTCATACGCATGGCAACAAGAAATGCTTTAGGCACACTTTAGGCAGTGATGCAAGCATATCTGCAACAAGTGGTAATAGACAGGACCTAACCAATTCAGATTCCAATAAAGAACAACAAAATACCACTTTTTGAAATACCAATCACTGAAGGAAAGTCAAAAGTGAAACATAACATGATGAACTAAACAGCAATAATATTCTTTTAAGTCAATCTAAATAAGGGGAGATCCTTTGAAAGCACATACAACAAAGCAAATACTGAAAATTGCAGACTCGGTTTAATTGAGTCTGTTCATGAGCAATACTTAAATATGCAACAGTGCTCACGCCCCCTAGCACCAGCTTAAGCGGAATTCAACTTTCAACTGTAAATGCGCTGAAATCAATGATTCCAAAGGACTTTTCACAGCTTCCCAAGTGCGTGAAGATGATGTGGCCCAGAGGTTTAATAAAGTTTTACAGTAGACTTATGTATGCAATTACTAGTTACATATGTATATGAAATGTTTGCTTAGATGTTTATAAACTCAGGCCCAGAATAACTTCTTTTCCCAATGGAAATCAACCTTGGCACCAAATTTGTTCTCAGCAGGAAAGAACTGAGACATCTGACCTGCAAGTCGGAACCATTGGAGAACCTAGACCAAAATAATAAACAGGAACTACCGCATGTTGGATACGACATAGTACAGTCAAAATGCTTTCATACCATGGACAAACAGACAGTTTCAAAATTGCTAAAAGGTTGATGTTGTGTGCGACCCACACAAAAGTGATACATATAGTCTCAAAGGGGCAATCCGAGGAAAAGAGGGGAAGGGCACAAGAAAGGACGTTTCACATCAGACAAGACTATCAGTGAATTTTACTTATTTCATTAGAATTTAATATCTAAAGCAGAGCTTTTTGATCTCTTGACGGGAGATGTGGCTGCCAATGAAAACCAAGGATACAAAGCAATTTTACATCACTGCATGCCAATCTGTTGTTGCCAAAGGCTGTAGTACACAAATGCCGCTCCATGACCAAGAGGAAGCGGATACAAGAATAAGTCTTCATGTCCAAGACATTGTGGAAGACATTGAACTCATGTTCTCAAGTAATGGCACCATTTTCTGTTCCTTTGCAAAATCCATTTATATCATTTTGATTGAAGAGTGAAGAATATAAGTGCATCGAAAGATTCACTTGAATACTTTATGACCATACATCACAACTATACAAAGTCAATGACCTATGACAGGAACTGTTTCCTCAGGGTAAAATATTAAACTATGCAACATACCACCTCTATTACAACACGCCAATAGAAGCCTCTACCAAACTATTATTTGGTTCTTAAGTATATAGTCAGACCAGAATATTCTGTATCAAGACGCCTTTCGTTGGACCAAATTAAATGATAATTGACTACTTCCCTAGAGAACACTCACAAAAAAAGCAGAAAGCTGCAGAGAACTTAAACGGGCAATAAGGCAATGCCACCATGCTCTAGAAAGTATATATGCTAAAATACTCAATTGATGTTTAAGTGTATGCAAAGGAAACTATGAATTATCCTGATCACGAAATGCATGTAGGTTATGTACTGCAAAACTGACATACTGGTACAACTGTTATACAATCGAACCTTGAAAACTCGAAACTGTCTTAAGTCGACATACCCATAGTTCAAAGTTAAATGTATCTTAGTCACCTTCTAACTTTAAAACACAGACATGTTTGACTTAAGCATGAATGAAGTATCGATTTTCAACTGAAAAAATACGAGAATATCCAATTTAAACCAGTTCTAGCACGCAGTAAATACTAGTGATATAGAGGTTCGATTGTATTCTAATTAGGAAGAAAGAATGGTATTTTCTAATAATATTGAACACGTTGAATACACTGATTGTGATTATGTATTCAATTTACCATCAGAACCATCTTATTCGGGTAAATAATAACAATAAACATTTGTGAAGTGTCAGTCAACGCCTTTGACGATTTATGTTCTATTCTGTTCTATTCAGGTTAAAGAAATTAAGTTATTATATAGAAAATAAACAATTTTATTATATAAATGTTTCCAACTATATCAAAATACAGTCTTTCTGTCCAGTTTACACATTTATAGACAATTTTAATCAGGAAAATTTACCAAATAAGGGCGTTTTTCAAAACTTATTATTTTATGGCGGCCATTTTGGACGCCATTTTTGATTTTGGCCGAAATAGGGCAGCCAGGTCGGGCACCCCCAATTATTGTGATTATATACTGCAAATGCAACCCGTATAAAAAGTTTTATGCTTTAATCCACCGAGTAACGATTTTCACCCTAAGCAACTAGACTATAAATCATTAAATGTCCGCTGCAAGCTAATGATGGGTCTGTTCACAATTTTAATAAGCCAGAAGGACGAACAGGCGAAGAGAGAAACTATAGTCGCATTAATATTTATATAATCCTTATAGAAAATGCTTCGCCATCGACAATAGATATTATTATACTGCAAAGTAAATTCCTTACTTTTCATTGGTCACATAGCCCTAGACATAATCCCATGTACCCTGGGAGCTGACAGGGTACTTGGAAATGCAGCTGTTTTGATTGGCTGACAGGTCCCTGAGGCTTGCTTTGCAGAATATAAGATGGCCGATTGCTCGACAGGATTGAGTGCATTCAATCGTGTATCCTCCGTTTTAAGTCCACTTCGGCTAAGAACCAATCGGTGTTTGGCTCTTTAAACTGTCGCATTATTTCTGGGAAAGTTTGACGTCGAAATTTACGAGTATGCACATTTTTCTAATGAATAACAACGTCAGAAACATGACGTCATAACCCTCAACGTTATCTGCTTTGGTGCGATTTTGTTATAATTTACTACGAGCGCTGTACACGACAAATTCCTAAATATTTCGTTTGAACAGTGAAAACTTTGCATTATAATAAATTCGTTATACAGTTTCTTCACAGTGTACATGAGGATTTCTTCCCGGCTGGTAAAATCATGTAACCCTCGCCTAACGGCTCGGGCAACATGATTTACCTCAGCCGGGAAGAAATCCTAATGTACACTGTGATAAAACGGTATAACTAATAATTAATCACCGTTAATGAAACCATATACCGTCGCCGTTAAATAATTAAATATAGAAGAAGAACCAAAAAAAACATTCGCTTTCGTTCTCATTCTAATGTATATACATGTATTACTTACAAACGTTGTATATATAATGAAATAAAATATGTTTAAACTAAATAATTAATTACCGTTGATAACGTCATATACCGTCGCCGTTAAATAATTAAATACCTTTAATAACGCCATATAAAGTCATCATTGATTAATTAACTACCGTAAATAACGTCATATACCGTCGCCATTTAATAATATACCACCGTTAATAACATCATATACCACCGCTAGTTAATAATTGACCACCGTTAATAAAGGCATTTATTACATCTCGCTTTGAGTTACAATGTTAAATTCCCATAGACCTACAGTTAACATTTTGCATGTCTTTTACATCTATCCAAAATATACTGTCACTCTTTATGATATTCTTTTTGTGACGTCATTCTAAAAGACGTTACTTTTTTTCTCTGTCCGAAAACGTACTGTCAGCATTGACATGGATTTCGCTATTGGATATATTAGAACGTTTTAAAAAGTGGTAACTTCTAATCAACTTTTGGCATTTTCTGTACATGTTGCTTCCTTTTGTCCATTCCTTAACGATTTGCCACCATTTCGGAAGAGGATATTTGCCACCTAGACAATGTAAAGACGCTGTTTCTTCAATTTACGTATCATTACGTTCGTTTTTCTTTCTTGTAATATAATTATAAACAATGTGACGTCGTAAGACGGCGACGTTATTTCCCGCGTTACGTACATATCCGCGCTATATTGGTATTCACAACACATTTTATAAAATACGAATAAAACGATTCCAAAGTCAGGATTGATAAGCTCGGTGTAATAAAATAAATATTAGATGTCAGTTTGCGTGACATTCAAATTGTCAACCTTGCTACGCCTCGGGGTGAAATTCTGTTTCTCGGGTTGACAATTTGAATGTCATGCAAACTTATTAAGATTTTTATAATTCACAACAGCAGATGTTAAGTGCTTGTGTGGCGGCTGTAAAAAGTCGCCCCGTACTTCATTCTCAGTGTTGTTATACTTTCTGGTCCTTTGGAATCATTGATTTCAGCGCATTTACAGTTGAAAGTTGAATTCCGCTTAAGCCGGTGCTAGGGGGCGTGAGCACTGTTGCATATTTCAGTATTGCTCATGAACAGACTCAATTAAACCGAGTCTGCAATTTTCAGTATTTGCTTTGTTTTCTGTGATTTCAAAGGATCTCCCCCTATTAAGATTTCCATCTAATATTTATATATCATTACACCCCGCTTTGAGTTACAATGTTAGTTTCCCATAGACCTACAGTTAACATTTTGAATATCTTTTACATCTATCCAAAATATACTGTCACTCTTTATGATATTGTTTTCGTGACGTCATTCTTAAGGACACTACTTTATTTTCTCCGTCCGAAAACGTACTGTCAGTATTAAAATGAATTTCGCTATGGCAATATTAGAACGTTTTAAAGAGTGGTAACTTCTAATCAATTTCTGAAATTTTCTGTACAAGTTGCTTCCTTTTGCCCATTCCTTAATGATTTGCAACCATTTCGGAAGAGGATATTTGCCACCTAGACAATGTAAAGACGCTGTTTCTTCAATTTACTTGTCATAACGTTCTTCTTTCTTTCTTGTAATATAATTATTAACAATTAGGTGACGTCATAGACGGCGACGTCAATTCCCACGTTATGTACATGTCCGCGCTAAATTGGTATTCACAACAAATTTTATAAAATACAAATAAGACGAGTCCTCAGCTAAAGTTGATAAGCTCGGTGTAATAAAATAAATATTAGATGACAGTTTAAGTGATATTCAAATTGTCAAATTTCGAAAACAAGAATGTCACCCTCGGTTACGCATCGGGGGGACATTCTGTTTCTCGGGTTGACAATTTGAATGTCACGCAAACTACCATCTAATATTTATACAATATCGTCGACTACTGTTAATAATCGTAAAAAACCGTCGCCATTAAATAATTAAATACCGTTCATAACGCAAAATAACGTTCAGCATTGAATAATTAACTACAATCAATAACGTCTGACCGTCGCCATTACCAACGTCATATAATTTCAACGTTAAATAATTTACCACCGTTAAATAACGTCATATACCGTCACCATTATATAATACCGTCGTCATTAATTAATTTACCACTGTTAATAACGCCATATACCATTTCCATTAAATAATTAACCACCCTTGATAACGTCATTTACCGTCGCAATTAAATAGCTACCACCTTTAAAACGCCATATACCGTCTCCATTAGATCTAAAAAACCTACCATCGTTGATATTGCCATATACCGTGGACAATTTGAAATTACAGCAATAACCCTCTTTACGATCGCATTGAGCACACTTTGCACTCTTGATTATTGCCTCGTTTTCAATTAAACAGATGGTGCGCTGACGCATGCGCAAGAGGAAATTGCCCACCAGAGTCTTGTATGTGTAGTCAAGTGACCGTTACCGCCGGAGCCAAAATGGGTTCAACCAAAACCCCTATACTGCAACCACGGAAACAGTGCACGGCCATTGGAATTTGGAAAGGCATTGACGTGTTTGACACGTGGTAAAGTGGCTAAGATTCTATCATGACGTCATTTGTGATGTCATATAGTGATGACGTAATTATTTCCAATTTTAACGGAACTAACCGCAAACTCTTTACAATAAAGTTTAGAAAACAGCTTTTCGAAAAGCTTTACGATTAACATAACGCTGTGTTGCAAACAAGTTTGGAGCTTGATAAGACACCGGGTAACCGAGTGTCTGATCTGGCTCCAAACTTGCTATTATTGTAAAAAATATATGTGTCAAACAATTTTGCCTGATACAGTCTGGCCAGGCTGAAAACTGTTTGAAATCGACATACTTGTTTTAGCAGAAACGCATTTAGTGGGAAATAATTAACTCAGATTCTCTGAATTATTTTCGACTGCAAAATACAGGCGAATTGTTGCAAACAGTTTGGATCCAGATGAGACGCCGAGTAACACATGCAGCGGCCTAACCATCGGTATGAACGTCCGAACTTGCGTAACATTATATCTCAAAAGTGACACCCTCAAATATGGTAAAAAACTACAACAAACTCGAAAGCTAAAGCTGAGTGTTATACCGTAACTCTTTAAACCCTAGTCACGCATATATGCGTCATTTGCAAACAGCGTACATGTGAGGAGTACACTTGTCCTATGCAAACAGTGTAGACCCTGATCAGAGGGCTCCAGCAGGAGCCCTCTGAACAGGGTCTACACTGTTTGTCATTTTGACATGTATTGTAAAAATCAACCCTAAAAAGTCAAAACTGGACTAGACTTATTTCGAAATTGGAATTATCCATTTTAGGTTTCAGGGAGGAAAGGGTTAACAGATCTATCAGTAAGAGTCCATTTCTAAATATTGACTTTATCATTTGCACCCAGTGGACTATTCCATGCTTATATACTGGAGTAGGCCATTTATCTAAAGGGTGCTTGGTCTTAATTGTTATTTTCGTGTCGTATTATATTGAAATTCCTATCAGCAAACAGTGCATACTCTGATCAGACGCCGCATCATGCGGTGTCTGATCAGAGTCTACACTGTTTGCATATGTCTTATAAACGTTAGGACTGTGGGCGCAAATGGATCAATTATATTTGTGTACAAAGGACGAAGAGCAGTTTTGTAAATCAGACCAGGAGATACATTGATTAACTTGTTTCCCCAATCTCACAGAGGTTTGGAGAACAAGTCAAAATCACAGGTCCGTGATCGAATTTTAATCTCATTAAAAACATTTATGTCTCCTATACCTGCCTACCTGATTCATAGGTGATTGACTGTATTTTACCTCATTCATAGGTGATTGACTGTATTTTACCTCTTTTTTAGGTGATTGACTGTACTTTACCTCATTCATAGGTGATTGACTGTATTTTACCTCATGTGATTGACTGTATTTTACCTCATTCATAGGTGATTGACTGTATTTTATCTCATTCATAAGTGATTGACTGTATTTTACCTCATTCATATATGATTGACTGTATTTTACCTCATTCATAGGTGATTGACTGTATTTTACCTCAATCATAGGTGATTGACTGTATTTTACCTCATTCATAGGTGATTGACTGTATTTAACCTCATTCATAGGTGATTGACTGTATTTTACCTCATTCATAGGTGATTGACTGTATTTTACCTCATTCATAGGTGATTGACTGTATTTTACCTCATTCATAAGTGATTGACTGTATTTTACCTCATTCATAAGTGATTGACTGTATTTTATCTCATTCCCAGGTGTACGAACGCATACAACAAGGCAAACTGTCCATCTCGTGCGTGTACCTGCATCGAAAGACGAGTTGCGGGACATCTGAGCCAAACAAACACGGCACAAACTTACGGAGTTTGCCCATCGATCATGAAAAACGACTACTGGGACAGCTGGTGTCAGCATATGTGTGACAATGGCAAATGCGCAAACAGCTTCTGCTCATGTAATTAATGACGTCACTTCCGTGCTACTCCACAGAGAAGACTTTAGTCTTATTAACTTTTACAAACTTGTAAATAAAACAAACAACATAGCTGCGATAAGTATATTGTCTCTTCACTGCTATATAATTGATCAACTTTTTGTGTTAATTTTGACAACAGAAACGGTGATTTCCGCGTAAAGCAATACAAACCTTTTGTCAGATACTGAGTTATTCAAAAAAAATAAAACTTTAGGGACAAGTCAAACGGGACATATAGGATCTGTCATGAGTCAATGTTTAAGACAAGCTGGTCTCAAACGAGTCTAGAATTGAAATGTTATTAAGCGAGCCTGGGCGAGCTTAATAACTTGTCTATTCTAGACGAGTTTGATATCAACTTGGAGTTGTCTTAAACATCGACGATAGACAGATTCTTTTTCTCAGATAACCAACGATTTTAAATTATTTTTTAAAGCAACGGGCTTTTTAAGAATCTCGATGACGTCATTTAACGCCTTAATAGTTGTGACGTTAGAGTGACGTCATCAAAGTGATCTTACACATGTTGGAGACAAGGATATTCGTGATCGTTGTTTGCTATAGAAAACAGGGGTAGTTATGTGAGACATATTTTTTCCTCAATGTCGTCAAGGATAAATGGCAGTTTGGGACAGGACAATCATATTGCAGAATGCTAATGAAGTAGCTTTCTGCACTATTTTCATCTTGCATTAAGTGGTAACCAGTCATTCATATTTGTCAGACCTCCCCAGACATTGATCGCTTAACGCACTCACAACAGTACAATGGTTACTTCAAACACCTTGGATTATAATAAGACATTCCTGGGGCCCGTTTTACTAAACTACTTACGAAAACTTTTGGCGTAAGTCAAAATTTTAAATTTTGATTTATATATTTTATTATCACTTGCTACAAACAACTTTTAGCGCGTCCTCTGATCTGGCTATTTGCTGTTTGCAAACATTTATGATCGAAAAATAAGAGTTAAACGATTTTGACTTACGCAAAAATTTTGCGTAAGTTTGTTTAGTAAAACGGGCCCAAGGACCCGACGTCTGATCAACATCTAAATTGTTAAACCGTCATTTCGATATAACTTTAGTTACGTTTTTCTTTTGAAAAAAAAACAAACTTAAAATATTTTTTTTAAAACAGTAGACGACATTAGATTACATAGATGACGTCATTGCGATGAACGATGACGTCATGGTCATTATGGATCACGTTTTGGCAGTGAAGGATGACGTACTGGCAGTAAAAAGGTTAAAACAGTTCAACTGCCTATGTAAACGGAATACAGTGAAACCCCTCTAAACCGGAACCTCTAAATACCGGAATCCTCTCTAAACCGGACAAAAGCTTTGGTCCCGTTTCCAATCCTTTTCATTTTTACCCATTACACCATCAACACGCCTTATTACGTCTTTGGGTTTTTCTTACACTGAAGAAAATAGTTTGTACATTCTAGCAGATGATAGCTTAAAGCAGGTTGAAAGTAAAGCAGAATGCGCCTTATGGCGCATTCTGCTTTACTTTCAACCTGCTTTAAGTGGTCAGCTATCTACCATACTAGAAACAAGTTAAAACCCCTCTAAACCGAAACCCCTTTTAAACCGGACATTTTCGTTGTCCCCACACATGTCCGATTTAGACGGGTTTCACTGTAGTGGTTATTTATGGTTTAAAAGTTCACAGTCGATTAGATATAATTTTCATGTGTTAACGAATCTTAACGCGAACGAAAAGCAAATAAATGTAGAAAAATACTTTTTCTGTAGGACAATTCTAATACACACTTTATCCCTGAGTTGCATACCAATTTAAACCCGGTGTCTGATCTGTCGTTAGACAGTTTACAGCAGATATTGCTGTTGAAGCATAAACACGTTGAAAGGGAACGAATTACGTATTCGTCACATTGACGAGCGGAAAAATACACTAATATATGCATTTCTATAATAAGATAATATATGGACCTAAAACCGAACGAACCTTATTGTTTTTTGTTTTTTTTAATTTTGACATTGCCATGAGAAACCTAGACTTATTGAATTGCAAACAGTGAAAATTGAGACTACAGACTGAGTATAAGGAGGCGACTGGTCAGGATCTACACTGATTGTAACTCAAACGCAACTATATCACTTTGTTCAGTAGCATTATTTATAGTAAAACCTCTCTATTACGACCATTAACATTATGAAATAATAAATGTATACCAGTGTTTTATCGTGGCAATAAAACACGGGTAGGAGTTGAGATGCGTAGTAATCAAATCACGAGGCCGAATCCCGAGTGAATTATTTACAAACATCTCAACGACTACCAGTGTTTTATTGCACGATAAAAAACTGGTATTAATTCATTATTTCGATTGCAACACTTCAATTTAACCAGGTTAACCACAATTTGCACAGACAAAACGGCGCTACATGTATTTTACTTGGCGTACGCATTTTCGAAACCATATGACGTCACGTTAAGACGTTACAGCGCGTGTGTATTTTATTGAGAATTGAAACACAGATACGTTCCTTCTTTGTTTAAATAGAAATGTGTGCGACATGTGTTAGAATAATCATATTTGATTGTTTTATCAAAGTACTGAAATTATTGACGTGGCGTTTGTCTGTAGGTTTAGGTTAGCCTGAGTTAACCATGTTAAACTCGGATTAGTGACCTAGCTTTTAAGCCAACATGACCTACGTTCAATCTCGATCTTGAGTTCAATGAGGCACTCGTTTTGAGCAAGTTTCATTAAGATCCAACGAGACTTGTAGCTTCTAGAGTGTTAACAAGGTTTTTCCATGATTTGACCTAGTTATCTAGTTTTTTGTCAGGCGTAACTCACATTCCCACTTGACATAGATTCAATTAAGGCAAATATTTTGATTAAGTTTCTTTAAGATATAATGCAGTTGTAGCCTCTATAGTGTTAACAATGTTTTTCTATCATTTGACCTTGTGCCCTAGGTTTTGACCGGGCATGACCCACATTCAAACTTGAACTATATTTTATTTTGGCAAATAGTTTGACTAAGTTTCATTAAGATCTATTAAGATTTGTAGCCTCTAGAGTGTTAACAAGGTTTTGGTCTAGTGACCTAAATTTTGATCTGACATGACCTAAATTCAAGCTAGAATCGTATGGAATTGGAAAAGATATGGTTGACTGGACAATACATTTTTTTATTTTGGAGGACACAACAATTAACAATTAACAATTAATTGAACAGGGTCAAACTGGCATGAATTCACTTCAGGCATCCCCCAACGATCTGTGATTGGACCTCTCATGTTCACGATATACATAAATATCTCCCTGACAATGTTAAATCAACAATATACTTATTTGCAGACCACACAAAAATCCACAGAAGACAAAGACACACTACAAAATATCACAATGGACCGATAAATTGCTGCTAAAAGTGCACCCACAAAAGTGAAAAAGTTGGAAAGAAAAATCCAGCCACAGTTTTCTCCTATGAGCTTATGGGTTTTACACTGGAAAATACAGAAGAAGAAAAAGACATAAGGGGTTTGATAGATAACACATTAAACTTTGATAAACAAGTTGCTGAAAATGTAAACAAAAAAAGCAAACTCAATGAGTGCTACAATTAGGCGAAATTTCCACCATCTAGACAAAGAAAGCTTCTCACACTATACAAAAATTTAGTCAGAACACATCTTGAATATGTAACATCACCGTAAAAGTTAAACATATAGACATGCTAAAAGAAGAGCAATTAAACAAATACACGGTTTTAGTGAACTCTTATATAAAGAGCGTCTTAAAAAGCTCAGTCTTCCCATTTTGTCTTACAGAAAAACACGTGGAGACATGATTGAAGTGTATATAAATTGACAAGTGGGAACTATGATAATGAAGTAGGAAACTGTCTAAAACTAAAAGACACTCATACAATAAGAACTTTAATAAGGGGAAATCCCCACATGTTATACTCCCAGGGCCCGTTTTACTAAACTACTTACGCAAAATTTTTGCGTAAGTCAAAATTTTAAATTTTAATTTATATTCTTTTATTATCACTTGCTACAAACAACAAATAGCCAGATCAGAGGACGCGCTTTTAGCGCGTCCTTTGATCTGACTGTTTGCTGTTTGCAAAATAAGAGTTAAACGATTTTGACTTACGCAAAAAATCTGCGTAAGTTGTTTAGTAAAATGGGCCCCCAGAGAGCAATGTTAGACATCAGAAAAATATAGTTTTGGCATAGGAACAGCAAATATTTGGAATATTTAACAGAAGAGATCGTAAATGCAAAAACACTCAATTCTTTCAAAAATAGACTAGATAACTATTGGAACAATCAAGAAATCAAATACAACTTTAAGACCCATATAAGAACCGGAACTAAAGCAAAAGCACTAAGTTAACGAAAAGAAGAGTCTAGCATAGAGAATCCAAAGAAACCTGAGCTGGAACTTTAAATTCCGATTTTTATGGTTCATTTACTTGATTTAAACAGCTACATAAATTGGCATTTGGACATCTTTTATTCACCATATACATGTAGATCTTTCTGGCAGTATTTCCACTTCTAGATAGTCAAATTAATCAACAGATATTTTTCTCTTTTATGTAACAACATTTACCAACACTAATACTTAAAAAAACTGGTTTCTGCTATTAACCAATTTAGAGTGTCTTTTGCTTTACGCATGCCTTTTGACTTTTGGTTATTCTAACAACCGGTAAAGGGTGCCTATTTATACTACGTCACCGAGATTAATAAGCTTCCGATGGGGAACATTTCAAACGTCTCGTGTTTGACAAAATCACATTAGCAAAACAAACTCAAATAACGGTAAACCACTATTGAATAACAGATTGTTAGATACTACTATTTATTGTTTCGAAGAGTCGATCGAAATGGTAAGCATCGATGTTTTTCAGCGGAAAAAAATATGCGAAACCCATTGTTTCACAACTGAAGACTTCAAATAACGCTAAAAATACCCCTCGATTTGAGCCAAGGTATTTGACCCATTAAAACAATATACCGTATATATAGAGGTCTAGTAAAAAATATAAATAATAAATAAATTAATATGTGTCAAGTACATGTACCTGTGGATTTCAGGGTCAGTGTCTTTGTACCGCGGAGTGATACATGCAATGGGGATTATGTTGCGTTGTTCGGATTGACACATTTTTGACTGAGATACCTGTACGAAACGGCAACATATTGAGAGAACTTAAATCGTGCCAATACTTCTTAATTCAGGGAATAAAAATTGCAGAAGCCTCACATAAGTCCCTTTTGTACAACATCTTCCCCACATCAAGCTGGTTGTAATCATAAATAGTACAAAAATATCGTTTTTTTCAGTGGTCTGACGACAAATGTCACTAAAACGCATGGGAGCCTAAAGTATGATGAAAGCAAGATAACCTTCAAACAGAAAAAGCTCATTAAGGAGAAAACCGGTCAGGCCCAGCGCTTATAAAGCATTTGAGTTCAGTCAGAGTTCGTTCTCAAGGATTTGCTTGGTAAGATTTGAGCCTTGAGTCAAGTGCTTGAGAACGATTTTCAGACTCAGCTCAAACGCTTTGTAAGCATGGACCAAGGATATTCACTGACTGTCACTCACAAGCATCTACATTTTTCAGCAGTATTATACACTGTTAAACCTCTCTTATAGTCTCTATCACAGCCATAGTAGTATATACTGTTAAATCTCTCTTATAGTCTCTATCACAGCCATAGTATTATATACTGTTAAACCTCTCTTATAGTCTCGATCACAGCCATAGAAGTTTATACTATTAAACCTCTCTTATAGTCTCTATCACAGCCATAGAAGTATATACTGCAAAACCTCTCTTATAGTCTCTATCACAGCCATAGTATTATATACTGCAAAACCTCTCTTATAGTCTCTATCACAGCCATAGAATTATATACTGCAAAACCTCTCTTATAGTCTCTATCACAGCCATAGTATTATATACTGTTAAACCTCTCTTATAGTCTGTATCACAGCCATAGTATTATATACTGCAAACCCTCTCTTATAGTCTATATCACAGCCATAGAAGTATATACTGTTAAACCTCTCTTATAGTCTATATCACAGCCATAGTAGTATATACTGTTAAACCTCTCTTATAGTCTCTATCACATTCATAGTAGTATATACTGTTAAACCTCTCTAATAGTCTCTATCACAGCCATTGTAGTATATACTGTTAAACCTCTCTAATAGTCTCTATCACAGCCATAGTATTATATACTGCAAACCATCTTTTATAGTCTCCATCACAGCCATATAAGTATACACTGTTAAACCTCTCTTGTAGTCTCTATCACAGCCATAGTAGTATAAACTGTTAAACCTCTCTAATAGTCTCTATCACAGCCATAGTATTATATACTGTTAAACCTCTCTTATAGTCTCTATCACAGCCATAGTATTATATACTGCAAAACCTCTCTTATAGTCTCTATCACAGCCATAGTAGTATATACTGTTAAACCTCTCTTATAGTCTCTATCACAGCCATAGTATTATATACTGCAAAACCTCTCTTATAGTCTCTATCACAGCCATAGTAGTATATACTGTTAAACCTCTCTAATAGTCTCTATCACAGCCATAGTAGTATATACTGTTAAACCTCTCTTATAGTCTCTATCACTGCCATAGTAGTATATACTGTTAAACCTCTCTAATAGTCTCTATCACAGCCATAGTAGTATATACTGTTAAACCTCTCTAATAGTCTCTATCACAGCCATAGTAGTATATACTGTTAAACCTCTCTAATAGTCTCTATCACAGCCATAGTAGTATATACTGTTAAACCACTCTTATAGTCTCTATCACAGCCATAGAAGTATATACTGTTAAACCTCTCGAATAGTCTCTATCACAGCCATAGAAGTATGTACTGTTAAACCTCTCTTAAAATCTCTATCACAGCCATAGTAGTATATACTGTTAAACCTCTCTTATAGTCTCTAGCACAACCATCTACATTATTTTTCAGCAGTATTATATACTGTTAAACCTCTCTAATAGTCTCTATCACAGCCATAGAAGTATACACTGTTTAACCTCTCTTGTAATCTCTATCACAGCCATAGTAGTATGTACTGTTAAACCTCTCTAATAGTCTCTATCACAACCATCTTCATTATTTTTCAGCAGTATTATATACTGTTTAACCTCTCTAATAGTCTCTAGCACAGCCATAGTAGTATATACTGTTAAACCTCTCTAATAGTCTCTATCACAGCCATAGTAGTATATACTGTTAAACCTCTCTAATAGTCTCTAGCACAACCATCTACATTATTTTTCAGCAGTATTATATACTGTTAAACCTCTCTTAAAATCTATATCACAGCCATAGTATTATATACTGTTAAACCTCTCTTGTAGTCTCTAGCACAACCATCTACATTATTTTTCAGCAGTATTATATACTGTTAAACCTCTCTTAAAATCTCTATCACAGCCATAGAAGTATACACTGTTTAACCTCTCTTATAGTCTCTATCACAGCCATAGTATTATATACTGTTAAACCTCTCTTGTAGTCTCTAGCACAACAGTCTACATTATTTTTCAGCAGTATTATACACTGTTAAACCTCTCTAATAGTCTCTATCACAGCCATAGAAGTTTATACTATTAAACCTCTCTTATAGTCTCTATCACAGCCATAGAAGTATATACTGCAAAACCTCTCTTATAGTCACTATCACAGCCATAGTATTATATACTGCAAAACCTCTCTTGTAATCTCTATCACAGCCATAAAAGTATATACTGTTAAACCTCTCTAATAGTCTCTATCACAGCCATAGTATTATATACTGTTAAACCTCTCTTAAAATCTATATCACAGCCATAGTATTATATACTGTTAAACCTCTCTTGTAGTCTCTATCACAGCCATAGTATTATATACTGTTAAACCTCTCTTAAAATCTATATCACAGCCATAGTATTATATACTGTTAAACCTCTCTTGTAGTCTCTATCACAGCCATAGTAGTATATACTGTTTAACCTCTCTTATAGTCTCTATCACAGCCATAGTAGTATACACTGTTAAACCTCTCTTGTAGTCTCTATCACAGTCATAGTAGTATGTACTGTTAAACCTCTCTTATAGTCTCTATCACAGCCATAGTAGTATATACTGTTTAACCTCTCTTATAGTCTCTATCACAGCCATAGTAGTATATACTGTTAAACCTCTCTAAAAGTCTCTATCACAGCCATAGTATTATATACTGTTAAACCTCTCTTAAAATCTATATCACAGCCATAGTATTATATACTGTTAAACCTCTCTTGTAGTCTCTATCACAGCCATAGTAGTATATACTGTTAAACCTCTCTTATAGTCTCTATCACAGCCATAGTAGTATATACTGTTAAACCTCTCTTATAGTCTCTATCACAGCCATAGTATTATATACTGTTAAACCTCTCTTGTAGTCTCTATCACAGCCATAGTATTATATACTGTTAAACCTCTCTTGTAGTCTCTATCACAGCCATAGTAGTATATACTGTTAAACCTCTCTTATAGTCTCTATCACAGCCATAGTATTATATACTGTTAAACCTCTCTTATAGTCTCTATCACAGCCATAGTATTATATACTGTTAAACCTCTTTTGTAGTCTCTATCACAGCCATAGTATTATATACTGTTAAACCTCTCTTATAGTCTCTATCACAGCCATAGTATTATATACTGTTAAACCTCTCTTATAGTCTCTATCACAGCCATAGTATTATATACTGTTAAACCTCTCTAATAGTCTCTATCACAGCCATAGTAGTATATACTGTTAAACCTCTCTTATAGTCTCTATCACAGCCATAGTATTATATACTGTTAAACCTCTCTTGTAGTCTCTATCACAGCCATAGTAGTATATACTGTTAAACCTCTTTTATAGTCTCTATCACAGCCATAGTATTATATACTGTTAAACCTCTCTTGTAGTCTCTATCACAGCCATAGATGTATACACTGTTTAACCTCTCTTATAGTCTCTATCACAGCCATAGTAGTATACACTGTTAAACCTCTCTAATAGTCTCTATCACAGCCATAGTAGTTTATACTGTTAAACCTCTCTAATAGTCTCTATCACAGCCATAGTAGTATGTACTGTTAAACCTCTCTTATAGTCTCTAGCACAACCATAGAAGTATACACTGTTAAACCTCTCTAATAGTCTCTATCACAGCCATAGTAGTATATACTGTTAAACCTCTCTTATAGTCTCTATCACAGCCATAGTAGTATACACTGTTAAACCTCTCTTAAAATCTCTATCACAGCCATAGTAGTATATACTGTTAAACCTCTCTTATAGTCTCTATCACAGCCATAGTATTATATACTGTTAAACCTCTCTTAAAATCTCTATCACAGCCATAGTAGTATATACTGTTTAACCTCTCTAATAGTCTCTATCACAACCATCTTCATTATTTTTCAGCAGTATTATATACTGTTAAACCTCTCTTGTAGTCTCTATCACAGCCATAGTAGTATATACTGTTAAACCTCTCTTAAAGTCTCTAGCACAGCCATAAAAATAGATACTTGACTGTGTAATAAAAACAAGTTGGATGTTTAAAGTAAAATGGAAGTAAAACAGAAATCTCGAGAAAGGAAATTTCTGGTCAGGATCTACACTAATTGACACCCACAACGATTCGTTTAGAGCAGTATTATGTACAGTTAAACCTCTCTATTGCGACCACTAAATTATGTTTATTGTAAGAGTGTTTACGATAGGTGGTCGCTTAAAGCAAGGTGACAGTGAAACAGAAAGCTCCTATAGGAGCTTTCTGTTTCACTGTCACATTGCTTTAAGCTGTCATCTGTCTATTAAACAGCAAATTAACATTTGAATTAGTGATTTACTGTACTGTAACACCTCTCTATTACAACCTCTAAAACGAAGGCTAATTAGTTGTATGAAATAGGAGGGAGCTTCAAACAGACAGAATGTGAAACAAAACAATTTTCAAGAAGTCGACTGTTCAGAATCTACACTGATTCACACCTTCAGGAATTTACAGCATTTTGTTAGTCAGCAATATGAAAGAGTGTCAGCAAGATGAAAGTTAATCAGAAACATCTTAAGGGAGGCGACTGGTAAGAATCTACACTTCTTTTCACCAACAAACATCAGTAGCACTTTTGTTAAGCAGTAGTATATACTGAAAAAAATCTCTCTTTTACGACCAATAAAATGAAGATTAACTGATTTGATAAAAAAAAAAAAACGATGGGAGCATAAAGTGAGATGAAAGTAAAACAGAAATCTCCAGAAAAAAAACTTCTGGTCGGGATCTACACTTATTGTCATCATCGCGCATCTGCAGTATTTTTTTCAGCAGTACTATACATAAGTCATACATTTACGTTAAGTCGTACATTAGGATGCAAATCACGTCTGCGCGATACAATTTATCACTCATATTGCATAATGATATAAGTAACCGAACTTCATAGAACTGAGAGAGATAGCGATTGTTCTTAAAACATCTGTGTATAGGGAGGTAACTCTCCTTCTACCGAGTCTGCAATTTTCAGTATTTGCTTTGTTTTCTGTGCTTTCAAAGGATCTCCCCTTATTTAGATTATATAATTCACAACAGCAGATATTAAGTGCTTGTGTGGCGGCTGTAAAAAGTCGCCCCGTACTTCATTCTCAGTGTTGTTATACGTTCTGGTCCTTTGGATTCATTGATTTCAGCGCATTTACAGTTGAAAGTTGAATTCCGCTTAAGCTGGTGCTAGGGGGCGTGAGCACTGTTGCATATTTAAGTATTGCTCATGAACAGACTCAATTAAACCAAGTCTGCAATTTTCAGTATTTGCTTTGTTTTCTGTGCCCTCAAAGGATATCCCCTTATTTAGATTTTACCAGTCATACACGAGATATCAGTCATGGTTTTCTCATGAATCTTAATAGTTGTGTTTGAAAAGTAGCCAGGAACAAAATTCCAGCCCTTTCGAGAATCATTCTTTACAATTGTGTGTACAACCGTCCGTTGAAAAGGCGATTTTTCAAATTACCTCCCTTGGCATTAAAAAAAGGGTACATTTTGAAACAATAATACTCGGAAACAAATTATCGTTACCGATATCTCTCAAAGTCTTCCCATTAACTGTGAACCTCACTTTATTTTATGCTGTTCCATATTTCTTTGATAATTACTTTCCATACCTACATGAAACTGGGAATGCTGTCTATGGGAAATCCCATGTTAAACAACTGTCTAAACTGTTTTCGCTCTGTATACAGTGGAGAATCTGTTATTCTTTCCCGATAAACGCGTTTACGCTAAAGCTATTTTTTCTTTTACAAACAGTTTGGAGCCAGATCAGACGCCGGGTAACCCGGCGTCTGATCAGGCTCCGAACTGTTTGCCACCAAGGTAAACAAGAATTATCAGAATTGTCCAAAAGTTGTTCTTTTCTACGTTTTAGTGCTTTGCGTTTGCGTACGTTTGCGTTTAAACGGGAAAGAATAACAGATTCTCCACTGTATGTACAGGTGGAATGTATAGTTTACTCCTTTCTTTGAGAGGTTGAAATCAAAGTTAACTCCTTCCTCTACATCAGTGCTACGGTATGGCGCCCTTTGTTTATGCCCACGATCCCATATACGGGACATAGACAAACAGTGTAAACTCTGATCAGACGCCGTATTATGCGGCGTCTGATCAGAGTCTACACAGTTTGCTGATAGGAATTTCAAAATAAAACAAAATGAAAATTTTGACCAGGCATCCCTTTGATAAAAATGGACTAATCCATCGAATAATCCACTGGGTATAAATAGGTTAACTCTTAGTTTGCACAAGTCTTCTATGACTTATTCATTTGCTTCTCCGCGAAAACTTTCCGTGATTTTTTCCTGACAAATACAATGAAAAGTATTTTTTATGAATACAGCGCTCCCTCTCTTCAACGACAACCAATGGGAGACAAAACAAAAAGTGTGTGCGTTGTTCGGAGAGAGTCGTTATGGTGAGAGAAATTGATTTACATTTGAAAACAGCTTGAATCAAGATCAGACACAGCGTTACGTAAGTTGTTTGTCACTCGTCATTAAGTATTTTGTCTGTCAAAATTTCCAATATGTAACTTTGAGAAAAACAGTAGGCGACAACTTTAAGCAGACGATAGTACAGGAGTAAAAGCGTTAGACATAATTGTCCTATTTAGGGAACTGCGGCAAGGGTCGTTGTTAGGAGGGAGTCGTTGTTGGGAGGGCCGTTGTATGGAGGGAACACTGTATAATTTAATTCACATAGTAGCTTTCAGTAGGATATACACGAGACAAACGCCTCCTACATGGACTTTCTGCTTTACTTTCACCTCGATATAAGGTGCAAGATTCAATGAACCGCTTCAACACTACAGACCTGTATACATTTAAACCCTTTAACTCTCAATGATGCCAAAATGCGTGTTTGCAAACAGTTTGGATCCTGATCAGACGACGCGTAACGCGGCGTCTGTTCCTAACTGTTTGACACTCGTTTTTGAAATTTTGTCAGTCTTACTGCCTTAAATCTAGACTTTGAAACGATATTGCAGACAACAATATTGAAGCAGACGACTATATGGTGGTGAAGAGGTAAAAACCTCACAATAAATTTTATCATTAAAGGATTAAACAAACACTGAAACAGAAACAACAAACAATTTGTCCCTGGAGATTCTGTTTCTGAAATTATAAGGGTAACATATTGTGAAACTTAAAAACATGCTATGGACATAAGGGTAATATATGGTGAAACTTAATAACAGGCTATGGAGATAAGCGTAACATATGGTGAAACTTAAAAATAGGTTATGGATATCAGGGTTACATATGTAGAAACTTAAAAACAGGCTAAATAGGTAAGGGATACATATTGTGAAATTTCAAAGCAGGCTGTATAGATTAGGGATACATATGCTGAACCTTAAAAACAGGCTTAGGCGATAATGGGTACATAACAGGAAACTTCAAAACAAGCTTTTTAGATAAAGGATGCATACGGCGAAACTTAAAAACAGGCTATGGAGATAAACATTATATAATTATGGTTAAATATGGTTTTGAATTAACAATAAAATGTTTCCTATATCCTATTGGATGATTGATTAAAATTAGCTTTAAGTAAAGCAGAAAGCAGTGTATTGAGCACTCTGTTTTATATCACATCGGCTTTAAACGGTAACCTGTGTTCAAACATAGAGGTAGGATATGGAGTTAGATAAGATTAACTATGATTATGCATAGACTATGAGTAATTCAGAATAAGCAATAACATACTTTCTATATCCTAGTAGATGGTATCTTAACAAAAAGCAGAATGCACAGTGATGTGTATTGTTTAACTTTCAATCTGCTTTAAGTGGCAATCTGTATTCAAACGTAGAAACAGACTACGAAGAATTGGTTAAATATTACGTAGTAGGATTATGAATGAAATTAAACTATCTCCAATATACTTATGTTTATGAATGAAAACTAAATAGTTCTAGTATAATAACAAATGGTAGCTAACAGCAGGCTTTCGTATTTATTAACGTTAGGCAGTCGCACCTCTTGATGCATTCTGTTTTACTTTCAAAAAGGCTTAAACTGGTAACCTGTGCTCAAACATAGACAAAATTATGGAGTAATGGGTTAATTATGATGTAGAAGAAATTATTAATAGTGAAATACTTCTTGTATCCTAGCAGGCTTAAGTAGACCCTAATTTAGTTATATTATATTTTACTTTCAACCAGATTCAATCCTAGAAAAGGAAATAGGTCAGAAATGGTGTAATATGATTATGAATATGAATATATTATGAATAAACAATTGTTTTCACAAGTAGCATTGTGACTTTAATTATTCCTTTCCCTCTTAATGAGGCCTTAAAGCGCGTTTGCAAACAATTTGGGTCCCGATCAGACGCCGCGCAACACAGCGACTGATCAGGACCCAAACTGTTAGACACTCTTTTAGATTTTTTAACTCATAAAATCTTAAATATAGCATTGAAAAGGGTTTGAAGACAACAAACTGAAGCAGACGGCAATAAAGCGGTGAAGGGGTAAAAACACTCCCGAAAAATTTGATCATGAAAGGCTTAACACTCACCACCAAAGTGAGAAAAATATTTAGCCTGACCGGGGCTCAAATCCGGGACCCTAGCTTATAGGGCGAGTGCTCCACTGCATTATACTAAAATCTTATACCCAAGTCACTTTACATTTAAACTCAAAACTAACTCAAAATATATCAAGGTGAGAAAAATATGTATCCTGACCGGGGCTCGAACCCGGCACACCTAGCTTACAGGGCAAGTGCTCAACCGACTGAGCTATTCAGACCGTTTAATTATAAACTCAACCCGGGTCGAAAATTTAAAGATAACATATCAATAGATAGCAAACTGTTGTGAAATCCAACTTTGTATAAACGTACAGTCTATCCTCAATAACACGAGATTTGTTAAGTCGAATTTAGCCATTGTGTTCTTTTCATCTCTACAACTCGAACTCCTGAAAGTCGAACATTGCCCTCTGTTTAAGTTACAAAAGCAATTAAGCAAGTTTTAATTTTTACGTCCGTGGCATATGCGATCAAAGCGAGTGAGTGTTATGTAGGTTCGACACTAATCTTGTGTTGTTGTTATCAATATGTCATGAGACCGTCATATGAGCAGAAACGCCCCCAGAGATTATTGAAGAGAGGACAAGTTTCCAAATCGAGTTGAATCTGTTCGTTTTAAGTCGATCCTACAAATATAACGTAAGTTTATGTATATAAGTTTTACTTTCCTCTTTTACCATTTAACCATTACGCCTTTAATTTCGTCATCCGCTTTTAAAAGTGTTTCCAAACTACATGTATACTGTTATGACTAAAATGCGTAAAAGATAAATTCTGTAAAAATGCAGCTTTAAGCAGAATGAAAGTACAAACGGGAGTGTGTCTTAATGTATATGTGTATAACCGTATATTAAAGCGCGTTGGTTCCTAAATATTCTGATGTCATACCATTTTTGTTTTACCTAGAAAAACTATTGTGAGAATTTTACATATGCTGCCTAGTACCGGTAAATGACGACTGCTGACAAAAATTCATTGTAACAAATGTTAACTCAAACCGGCTACACTCCATTTAAAGAGTTTAGTTTTTGAAATACTCCCCTTTATTGTATATACTACATATAACTTTCTTTCAACAGTTTGTCAATGCAATTTCTGTTTCTGAAAATATAAATAGGAAAGGTTTTACTTGTCATTTACTATGTAATTGTTGTCTGCATTATTTCCATTCTCTACAAAAATGACTACATCAGAATCTGGTATCCTCGATGAAATCATTACTCCCTAAATACGCATGTTATGCCTTCAATATATCCCTCCACTGAAAAGTCTATACACTTATTAATAATTATGTGCCATAAGAAATAATTTCTATATCCTAACGGATTATTGCTTAACACAAGCTATTGTTAAAGCAGAATCGGCCTTTAGGCGTATTTTGCTTTACTTTCAGCCTGCTTTAAGCGACCACCTGACTTCAAGACTAGAAACACGTCATAGGGTATATAATTAAGGCGCGTTACGTTTTACCTGTTTTAAATGGTCACCTGTCTTCATGACTAGAAATCCGTTATGGTGTAAAGAGTTAAGGTGCGTTACTTTTAACCTGTTTTAAGTGGTCACATGTATTCAAGACTAAATCCACGTTCTGGAGTAAAGATTTAAGGCGTATTACTTTTAACCTGTTTTAAGTGGTCACCTCTCTTCAAGACTTGAAACACGTTATGGAGTAAAGAGTTAAGGTGCATTACTTTTTACCTGTTTTAAATGGTCACCTGTCTTCGTGACTAGAAATCCGTTATGGTGTAAAGAGTTAGGGTGCGTTACTTTTAACCTGTTTTAAGTGGTCACCTGTCTTGAAGACTAAAAACACGTTATGGAGTAAAAAGTTAAGGTGCGTTACTTTTAACCTGTTTTAAGTGGTCACCTGTCTTCAATACCCGAAACACGTTAGGAAGTAAAGAGTTAAGGTGTGTTACTTTTAACCTTGCTGTTAACCTGTTTTAGGTGGTCACCTGTCTTCAAGACTATAAACATGTTATGGAGTCCTGGGTTAAGGCGTATTACTTTCCTGTTTTAAGTGGTCATCTGTCTTCAAGACTAGAATCAAGATATGGAATAAATGGTTAAGAAGCTTTACTTTTTGTCTGTTTCAAGTGGTAACCTGTTTTTTAAGACTAGAAACACGTTATGAAGAAAAGAGTTAAGGCGCTTTACCGTTAACCTGTTTTAAGTAGTCAACTGTCCTCACGACTAGAAACACGTTATGAAGAAAAGAGTTAAGGCGCTTTACTTTAAACCTGTTTTAAGTGGTCACCTGTCTTCAAGACTATAAACACGTTATGGAGAAAAGAGTAAAGGCGCTTTACCTTTAACCTGTTTTAAAAAGTCACCTGTCCTCAAGACTAGAAACACGTTAAGAAGAAAAGAGTTAAGGCGCTTTACCGTTAACCTGTTTTAAGTAGTCACCTGTCCTCACGACTAGAAACACGTTATGGAGAAAAGAGTTAAGGCGCTTTACCTTTAACCTGTTTTAAGTAGTCACCTGTCCTCAAGACTAGAAACACGTTATGAAGAAAAGAGTTAAGGCGCATTACCTTTAACCTGTTTTAAGTAGTCACCTGTCCTCAAGACTAGAAACACGTTATGGAGAAAAGAGTTAAGGCGCATTACCTTTAACCTGTTTTAAGTAGTCACCTGTCTTCAAGACTAGAAACACGTTATGGAGAAAAGAGTAAAGGCGCTTTACCTTTAACCTGTTTTAAATAGTCACCTGTCTTCAAGACTAGAAACACGTTATGGAGAAAAGAGTAAAGGCGCTTTACCTTTAACCTGTTTTAAATAGTCACCTGTCCTCAAGACTAGAAACACGTTATGGAGAAAAGAGTAAAGGCGCTTTACCTTTAACCTGTTTTAAATAGTCACCTGTCTTCAAGACTAGAAACACGTTATGGAGAAAAGAGTTAAGGCACATAACCTTTAACATGTTTTGAGTAGTCACCTGTCCTCAAGACTAGAAACACGTTATGAAGAAAAGAGTTAAGGCGCTTTACCTTTAACCTGTTTTAAATAGTCACCTGTCCTCAAGACTAGAAACACGTTATGGAGAAAAGAGTAAAGGCGCTTTACCTTTAACCTGTTTTAAATAGTCACCTGTCCTCAAGACTAGAAACACGTTATGAAGAAAAGAGTAAAGGCGCTTAACCTTTAACCTGTTTTAAGTAGTCACCTGTCCTCAAGACTAGAAACACGTTATGGAGAAAAGAGTTAAGGCGCTTTACCTTTAACCTGTTTTAAGTAGTCATCTGTCCTCAATACTAGAAACACGTTATGGAGAAAAGAGTTAAGGCGCTTTACCTTTAACCTGTTTTAGGTAGTCGCCTGTCCTCAATACTTTTAACTCGTTTTAAGTGGTCACCTGTCTTCAAGACTATAAACACGTTATTGAGTACAGAGTTAAGATGTGTTACTTTTAACCTGCTTTAGTTGACAACCTGTCTTTTCAAGTAAGATCAGTCTATTAGGTTAAAAGAAGAAAGCTGCGACGTAAATAGCAACAGGCTATTGGGTAACAAGCAGCGATAGGGTAATTGGTTAAATACCGGAGGTACCAGACACGTGTTTCCTGTTTTATACATGTACATCGGTTAGTTGATATAACGTTGTATTTATACCCACAATCAGGTTAAAATACCGTACTTGTATTACATCTCGTCTGTCTATCGTGGTCGTTACACCGTCTATACACCATTTAATGAACTAGGCTGTACAGTGGACATGCGTTCGTCTTGTTTGTTTCTGCCATACAGCGATTAATTTAGATTCATTAGAGTCTTTAATACCTCTTTGCCTCTTCCCGGGGCCCGTTTTACCAAACGTCGTACGACAAATATTGTCGTAAGTAAGATTATGAAATTATCCATAAATATTAATTTCTCCATCTAATCCTGTCTTGTGATATCACTTTGGAATTGTCTTGAAATGAGGATTCCAAAGAGATGTCACAAGACAGGGTTAGAAAGAGAAATACGAAATTAAATGTATTTTAAGATTTTGGCTAACGACCACTTTTGTCGTACGACGTTTTGTAAGACAGGCCCATTAGATCGATAATGGGTTTTCTATGTAGTGCGTTTTCCCTCCAATAAAGCCGAAATGTGTTTCCGGGAAACCTGCACAAAACGGTTGTTTGGGATGCTATTTTATTTTAAATTCCATTTGTGCCGAGCTATTAAAAGTGTCTACTTTATAAATTGATAAAAGGATATTTCTGTAAATGAAGTGGTTAACACTTATCCTGCTGCGCATACGTCTGCTTTGAAATTGTCGTCTGCAAAATTTGTTTAGTTTAGATTTATGCATTTTTGCATAAGACGGGTGTCAAACAGTTTTGATCCAGATGAGACGCCGCGTTACGCTCTGTCTGTTCCAGATGCAAACTCAGTAAAGTTGCGACCAGCAGGCAAGGGGGTTCACCAATGCTATTCAGTTACAACTTGTATATAATAATTACTGTGGGAAAATGTACTGAGTATCTTCGCCAAACTTGCTGAATGTGACTGTTTCAGCCTTGTCCGCTCTCTAACACAAACATTTGTTTTTGGATCCTCAAAATCGCCTAAGGCATGTCTGAGTTATTGCCCTTGATTTATTAAAAACTGACTGTTTCAGACTGTTCTGCCCCCTAACATACACACTGTTTATTTGGATCTTCACCGAAAATGTTTATTGGTATTCAATCTAGGTCAAAAATGTTTTCGCATACAGTTGAATGAAAATCCTTCAAGAGGTAAAGGAGATATGGAGTGGTCATTTATTACTTAATTTATAACCAACACGGCCGAGATGAAGCACATGCAAACATTGACCAATAATTGGCTAAAAAGGATAAAAACTGTTGCTGTTAATAACAAAAACTGTTTGTGTAAGAGAGCAAAAATGGCTGAAACAGTATTATTTAATAATTAAAGGACCTAGATTTTATATTGATAAACATTTTCAACATGTTTTTTGAAGATCCGATGAAAAAAACCTATTTGTGTAAGAGAGCAAAACAGGCTGAAACAGTATTTTTATAATTAAAGGGTAATAACTCAAACATGCCAAATGCGATTTTGGTAGTGATCAAACAAAACCTAGATTCTATACCAATAAATATTTTCAGTTTGTTTGGTGAAGATCTTATAAAAAGTATTTGTGTTAGAGAGCAGAAAAGGCTGAAACAGTCATTTTTAATACTTAAAAGGAAAAATCTCAGACATGCCTTATGCAATTTTAGTAGTTATCAAACTGGACCTAGATTTTATGTCAGTATTGTATACTGTAAAATATATCTATTACAACCACTAAAATTATTGTATAATATAAGTGGGAGCTTAAAAAGACTATCGACCCGATTTAGCATTAAAAACATTAATTTGTAAATATATGCCAAACGCTCATATAAACAGGGAAGAATTAGTTTAGGATATGAAATTCTGTTAAAAAATGCATTTCAATAAAAATAAATATTAAGCACTTGTGGGATTCTAACCAGGGACCCGGCATGCGGGGACACAAAATTGTAATAAGAATACGCCTTAGCCGCCTGAGCTAACTTGACAATTCATATACCGGCGCTCGATTTAACGTATTTCAGTGTGTATTACACAATACGTTGCGGTTTATGTCTGAGTACGTGATCAATTTCTGTTGAGTCGAAAGACGCACGGATAAAGCGATGGAAAATATCTAAAACATTAAGACTTGAGGACTTTTCTTGAGGGTGGTGGTACAATACTGATCATATTTTGTCTAATGCTACATGCACGATAATGCTATACATTTGTTTCTATTTGGGTGTTTTCGTTTATTTTTGCAAATAAACCATTTGGTTGCGAGTCGCTTTAAAGCAAAGAAAGGTGCAACAAAAAGCTTTTCAAGAAGTCGACTGTTCGGATTCTACACTGATTGCCACCCACAGGAATTTACAGTATTGTGTTCAACAGTATTATATAAATACTGTAAAGGCTATAATAGATAGTCAGCAATACGAGAGACAGTCAGCAAGATTAAAGTTAAACAGAAACCTCCTAAAGGAGGCAACTGGTAAGAATCTACTCTTCTTTTCACCCACACGCATCTGTAGCATTTTTGTTAAGCAGCAGTATATACTGAAAAAAACCTCTCTTTCACGACCAATAAAATGAAGACTAACTGATTTGATAAAAAAACGATGGAAGCTTAACATGAGATGAAAATAAAACAGAAATATCTAGAAAGGAAACTTCTGGTCGGGATCTACACTGAGTGTCATCAATAAGCATCTGCAGCATTTTGTACATCAGAATTATTTACAAGTGAATTGTATAGTTTACTACTTTCTTTGAGAGGTTGGAAACAAACTGTACCCCTTCCTCTACATAAGTGCTACGATATGACGCAACTCGTTTATGCCCACGATCCCATATACGATACATAGGGAAATAGTGTAGACTCTGATCAGACGCCGCATTATGCGGCGTCTGATCAGATGTCTACATTGTTTGCTGATAGGAATTTCAATATAAAACAATTACATTTTTTTGACCAGGCATCCCTTTGATAAAATGGACTAATCCAATATATAAACATGGAAGAATCCACTGGGTATAAAAGGGTTAACTCTTCGTTTGCACAAGTCTTCTATGACTTATTCATCACCCCCTCCACTAAAACTTTCCGGGATTTTTTCCTGACAAATACAATGAAATGTATTTTTATGAATAGTATTCGATTCACATAGTAGCTTAATGTAGAACAAACATGAGACAAACGTCTCCTACATGAACTTTCTGCTTTACTTTCACCTCGATATAAGGTGCAATATGCAATCAACCGCTTCAACACTACAGACCTGTATGTATAAATACATTTAAACCCTTTCACTCATAATAATGCCAAAATGCGCGTTTGCAAACAGTTTGGATTCTGATCAGACGACGCGTAATGTTTGCAAACAGTTTGGATCCTGATTAGACGACGCGTAACTCGGCGTCTGTTCAGGATCCTAACTGTTTGACACTCGTTTATGAAATTGTTTCAGTCATACTGCCTTAAATCTGACTTTGAAACGATATGGCAGACAACAATATTGAAGCAGACGACTATATGGTGGTGAAGAGGTAAAAACTTCACAATCAATTTTATCATTAAAGGATTAAACAAACACTGAAACAGAAACAACAAACAATTTGTCCCTGGAGATTCTGTTTCTGAAATTATGAAAAAAGATAGTACTCATTTCCTTATTTCAGCAGATGACAGTTTTAGTAGATAATAATAGTTAGTCAGTGTTAAAATGACTAACACAGAAGTACTATACATTGTTTATACAATTACAACCGGATATAGATAGTTAGCACTTATGTCCATGGCGCAAATAGTAAGAATGTCGCCTGCTCTTTTGTGTTTTCTGATTTACTTTCATCTTGTGTGAAGTAGAAGTACAGTCAAACCTCTCTACTACGACCACTAAAACGAATGTCAATTTATTGTATAAACGACAGGTAATAGTTTAAAGCAAGGTGACAGTAAAACAGAAAGCTCCTTAAGGAGATTTCGGTTTTACTGTCGCCTTTCTGTAAGCAATCACCTAATAATAAACACAATTTTGTGATCGTAATAGAGAGGGTTTACTGTTGTTTAATATAGGTCGTAGGCCCTGACGGTACGGGTGAGGTTAACGTGCTATTTACTCTGTAATTGTTATCTGCATCATTGATTTAATCTAACGAATGAATCATATCTTCAATTAACTCATTACTCCCTAAATACGCCTTTATACGCCGTTAAATGTATTCATTCACTGAAGAAATCGTTCAAGTTTAAACAATCATTATAATGTACCATCGGAAATATTTTCTGTATTACAGAAAATGATTGTTATGGTACATATTACTGATACAATCCCAGCAGATGGTAGTTTTACGCAAGTTGCAAGTGAAACACAGCGTCTAACCAGGATATAAACTGTTTAATAATAACCCTTATCATGATGATTTGTCGTCTGCTTCAAATATATGTATGCGACAATTGTCTGCGAAAAATGTAAAAAAAATATTATATCTGTAAATTAAAGAAAACATAAACCTGAGTGGCAAACGAAAAGATTCAGTTCATTTCCTAAGTATATCTTACAAAATGTACCCCTACAAAACACAATTATATTCAAACAAACAAACTGTAGAGTTTACATTTTGGGTCAGTTTATTTTTACCTTTTATTTTTAAATTTATTTAGAGTGAATTCTCATGAACTTGACCAAAGAATCTATGATACGAGTGTCAAACTGTTTCGATCAAACACAGAGGTACTCTGACTTCGATCGATACTGTTTTAAACATGTAGTCATGTTGCGCCTAGCACCATATTGTTCAATGACGCATGTGCGTCCTATGCAGAAAGTGAAGACTAAGTTAAGAACGCTTCTACTAGGGCTCTCCATCTCCCATTTATTTGCCATCTACTAATATATCGACAAAGAATTTATTATAATAGTAAAATTCAGACAAGATTGGAAACTGGAAGTTTCTGACTATTAAGGAATCAATGAGTCAACAAATGAAAGCAGAATATCTAATAACGGCGGTAGTAGTCCAGTGGTAATGCATTGGAATACGATACCAGGAGTCGTGAGTTCGATCCCCGCTGGACAAGCGATCTGACTATTGTATTTTATCCGAATTTATTAAATGGGTGCCTGTGAAGGGTCTTAGTCGGTACTGCGGCTGCCTACGCGCCATATGTTAGCAGTGCTCAATGTTGTAGGCAAGGTGGCTCAATGATCAGGGGAGTGAAGGTTCAGTCGGCTAAAGTGTCATTTGTACTGAAATTCGACTATTTTATATATAGACGTATCCAATATTGTAAATAAATAATACAGGCTGGTGAACACTTAATGTCCTTGTTTGAAGTGTTCGTGTTACTGAAACAATGAAACAATAGGATACTTAGGACACCACTTTCCCTACAAACTATCGGTGAATATTCAATCCATTTTTCTTAATATAGAATAAATCGATATATGTCCCGATTTTCTTACATAAACGGGGATACCAAAGCAAAATGACATTTTTATCATAAAAGCGTCTCCTATTTCATCTATAGATCGTATGAGCCCTCAACAACTTTTTTTACTTTGACCAATGAAACAAGAGACATAATGCTGAAAACTTTGACAGGATTTGCCTGCTTTACCTTCAATTTGCTTTAAGGTACTATTACACTGTAAACAATAACAATATTATATTATATTTTACCGCTCTATTGTGGTTATATCATTTCTTGAATTTTGGTATGCGGGCAATTAACGATCTCAGAGGACATTTTTGCAAATTTTTACAAGAACAGGAACATTCTGTGTCGCCCATTTTGTGTTTTAGTGACAGTTGTCTGTCATTGATTTCTTCCTTAGCTACTAACAATCAATAATTAAAACACGACAAAGAGGCAGTTATCAATGGGCAATAGGGAGGTATATGTTATGGCATTTGCAAGTGTGTACATGCATATCTCGTGACTGAGAGATCTCAGCCAATACACATAAATTTCATATGGGGTGTGTTTTGTTGCATAAGTACTAGTTCAAATTGCTTTAATTGTGTTTATATCTTCTTATATTTACAGTATCGTATTTTACTTTTCTTAAATAGTCTATACCATAGAAATGTGTTTCTAAAATGAACTTTATAGATAGACTTGAACAATGCCAATTTAAGCAACAACCTTGTTGGGGAAAAAAGAATCAACCATACCTATATAATTCAAATTCTTCATATATTTTACATATAAAACGTACCTGTATAAATGTGTTTTGATGTTGGCGTAATTCATAGATTGGTTAATTAATAAATACTGCTCCTTGATTCGTTTCAATGAATAAGTATCTTAAAAAAAAGGGTAAATAATGTGTGTTTTTTCTTTAAAACACTGCATCAAAATATATATAATAAATAGAATAAACAATTCCTTTGAATAGATATGAAAAATATATCATGAAAATGGGTAGTTATCTGGTTAAAAAACGAGTCATGCGGATATCGTCCTGCATACTGGCCAAACTATAGTAAGTATATGACTATAATCTAAGTAGAGTAGATATGGTATTGCTGGCTGCAATGACCAGCAATACCATAAGTACCATGCTTTTTGCATGCTTTTTGACCAGATATTTAGTATATAAACAGGCGAATCGGCTATATCAAATGGAGACAGCTATGCCCTCTCTGGGTTGCAACTTCTCCAACTCTTGTCTTACACAGTAGTCCCTATCTGGGTTTCACACGGATAAGACTATTTATCTACCTATATTAGGTTTTTTAGTTAATATTGGACACAAGCATTTAAAAATTTGCCATATATTATCAAATTTAAAATAAAAATAAGTATTTGTTAACCTGAAATAGTCTTGAGTTGATTATACGAGCCCGAAGACGAGTAAGGATAGGGTAACTTTGTTACCCTATGCCTACACGTAAACATCGCAGATAAGAGGGCTACTACATATCTGCCGACTCGTTTTTTAACCAGATAACAACCCATTCTCGTGATATATTTTTCATATCAATCCAAAGAAAGTGATTATCCTCTATGTATATGTTCGTGTTATAACTTTACAATACACGTTCCGTGAGCATATCTTACACGAAGCACGATGAGGACCTTTACAGCTAAACTAACTCTCGTTTTAACACAGGGATAAACATGTATATTGCTTGTGTGTGTGCGGTTTGGTAATATAAAAGCCAGTTATTGGATTCAAACAGATGGACAAACAGACAAAACAGTCGTAGGTAAAACCAAAACCAGAAAACTCACTCAGTCACCAAAAGGTCCTATGGTTTTGAAATAATAGTTCCTAATCCATTCACCGCTCTATATCGCCAGATTTTATCCATACTAACACTGAAGCTATAATTAATATCAAGCCGCATACCAGATATGACTCAATTTAGTTAACAACTACACTCTATACAGTAGTTCATCTACTCAGAGTCTAGATCACCTTATTGAATGCACACTTTTTCTCCCCATTCAAACTTGATCTGTCTAATTGATATAAAGTCGTAAAGTAAGTACCATCAACAGCTAGCAATAAAGCCTGCTTGAGTACAAATGAGGCTGTTGCAGTGTAACACAAGTCAGATATGGCATTTAACAGACCAGGAACAATACATATTTATTGTCCGACCAAACATGTCAATTATTAAACATGATACTGATCTTATTCTGGTACACATTCTTTCAAAGTGATAGGGAATGATCGGCAAATAAGGCAGCTTAGAATATAAACATGATCGAATATTTTCTTTTTGATAGATCAAGGGCAAATAACTCTAAAGATAACTATTTGATTCAGTCCACAACATATATGTGTTCCTTTCTGATAAAACTAAGCATATGTTGTAAATATGAAACTAATACGGTAATAACTGTACGAGTAATCACGTCAGGTCAAAAGTGACAAACAGGCAGACAGACAAAAAGACTGAAAACGTTATTTCTATAGGGCTCCTGCATGATCAATGCAAGGCCTTAATTACAGAATATAAATTCATTACCAGTAAATCAAAGCGTAACCATGACATTACATAATAATGTCTCCAAAACGATATAAAAAGTATGCGTTTGCTCAGAAATTTATCTGTTTGCATTTGAATTAGAATACGTTCCTATAAGAGGACTGATAACTTAATATACACGTTACAAGAAGTATGAATTGAAATATATCCTATCGTTAGTAAGTTTTTCGAGTTTTGTTGACCTACGCCGTATACCCTTAGTTTATACTGCAAGTTATGATACTGTATTCATTGAAAAAACGTGTCAATGAAAACAGCTTCGAAAATTGTAATACACACCACGTGTCTTAAGTGCCTACAAGTCCATAAATCCTACAGAAAGCCAGAATAAGACACTGACTAGACAAATGTGTGAAATAAACATTCTAGATCTTCAGAATTAAAAGTCCAGCGCTCCCTCTCTACAATGACATATAATGGGAGACCAAGAGTGTGTGCATTGCTCGGAGGGAGTCGTTATAGGGAGGGAAATTGATTTCCATTTGCAAACAGCTGAAATCCAGATCAATCGCCGCATCACGAGGCATCTGATCTGGATTCAAGCTGTTTGTCACTAGTATGCATGCTTATTCTATCAACATGTCCACTTATATGTAAATTTTAGAAAAAACAAACAGCAGACGACAGCTTTAAGCAGACGATATTACAGTAGTAGAAACCTTATACATAATTGCCCTGTTAGGGAACTGTGGCAACGGTCGTTGTAAGGAGGGAGTCGTTGTTGGGAGGGCCGTCGTAGAGAAGAAACACTATAAAACCACAGGTACTTGACACATACATTAAGATCTATTAGATCTACCAAAAAAAATTGTTTTACTATACTTCTATTTATAGATACTAGGTATACAACGCAATTAGTCAGGTAGTCTTAACTATCGACTTAAACTGGTGCTAAAACAGACTAGATCGCCGATATTTTCTTGTAGTACCCTCAATTTTTTTTTTATCAATATCTACTTTTTATTTCATCAAATTCCGTCAAATAACGCCACAGTAAGTGAATTATGACAAAAACATGCAACAAAAATTTTAATGTCGTTTCGGACGTCCAGTTCCTATTGGCCAAAATAAGGGGAATTTTTGTCGGTTTGCACATTTAACGGCATTTAACGGCTGGAACTTTCACCTTGATTCATTAGACCAAACATATGAAATACACATGTAATTTGGCACGAAATTGACAAGTGAAAGACTCATTACATTTTAAATGTCATTTTCAATACCGGAATGGATCGAATGAACGGAGTGGTCTCATTGGCCAAAAGTACACTGGTAAAAGCTTCTTTTAATTTTGCTTTCTATGAAAATTATATAAAACTTAATCCATTTAAAGATGATTTATAACATGTCGCATAGGCCATTTACTGTGAACACCTATAAGATCACACCTGCATACATGTAGGCCCGTTGCTAAGGAGTGAGGATGTCCCAAACGACATTAAAACTTTTTGATGCACATTTTCGTTATTATCCATCTTTTATAACACTGCATTGTGTAATTGGGCTTATACAAGTCCGTCTACTACAGAGCTTCATGATACAAATTAGATATGGGTTGGTTTTTTTATTCATTCTATCCTAAAAAAATCGGAAAACAGCTGTAGTTTAATGAATTTCGTCTGCTGTATAGTTGTATTCGGAAAATGAGCTATGGTTCATAGATTCTGTCTGTTATATAACTGTATTCTGCAAATGAACTGTGGTTCAATAAATTCCGTCTGCTATATATTCGGCAAATGAGCTTCGGTGTAATAAATTCCGTATTGTGCAATAACTATCGATGCCTTCGTGCGATCTTCTGACCGTTTTTGTTTTTTGTTATTACATCTATCAAAAAAGTCCTCTTTATTAAAGGCATTGTTTCTGGCATGGTGAGCCAGAAAGTCGATAAAAGCACTTTCAAGTATTTATATTGCTTCTACAAACGTTAAGTATTTTTTATAAACCCATTTAAAAGGATCCTGTTGTAAATTATGTAATTCGAAGTGGTAGGACACTCTATTTAGAAATAAACACAAGTATGCCCCGATAAAAGAGACTTGAACAGTTTTATTAACGCATTAATTGCATTACTCGTGTACAAAGGTTATCTATGGATCCTGACCTGATGCTGCGTAATCAGAATCACAATTGTTCGACACACATTTCAATATTTGTGAGTCAAACTACTTAAACATAAACTTTGAGACATAAAAGCAAGCAGCAAATGATTTCATGCCAATTTAAGAATTAATGAAAAGTATATATACGACTTAAACCTTAATAAAGTTTATTGAAACAAAACTCCTCTGCGTTAATCAAAGCGTTGAATTCGGCAAATCATTGCCATGACGTCATCAATTTTAAACAAATATCGTCTGCTTTTATTTCTCAAATTTAAATTTTAGGACTTTTGACTTTAGAAAAAGATAAACGAATGTCAAACAGTTTGGATCCAGATCAAACGCCGCGTTATACGACGTCTAATCAGGATGGATCCATACGGTTTGCTAATAATAATTGTACTCGGGGTAAGGCAGTGAAGGGGTTAATCAAAATTGTTGTGGACGTTTGAGCGCGGTCGGATGAAATTGAGTGTTTTAACAAATTAAAGGGGTCTGTCTTCTGCAACTTCTTTTCTAAAACCACATGTTGAGGTTTACAAACTGGTGATTTGAGCAATGAACTGTCCTCTAGAAAGCACCGACTACCATATATAAGCTGTATTTATTTTAAGTATTGTCTGCTATAAAGCACCGACTTCCACATATAAGCTGTAATTATATTCTTAGTTTTGTTTGCTATAAAGCACCGACTTTCACATATAAACTAAATCTATCTGAAGTACTGTCTGCTACAAAGCACCACTTCCACATATAAGCTGTATTTATTTTAAGTGATGCCTGCTTTTAAGAAACGACTTCCACATATAAGCTGTATCTATTCTAAGTATTATCTGCTTTAAAGCACCGACTTCAAAATAATATGAGCTGTATTTATTCTTAGTTTTGGCTGCTATAAAGCACCGACTTCCACATATAAACTGTATTTATTCTAAGTAATGTCTGTTTAAAGCACCGACTTCTACATATAGGCTGTATTTATACTAAGTATTATCTGCTTAAAAGCAATTACTTCCACATATAAGCTGTATTATTATATTTTAAGTGATGCGTGCTTTAAAGCACCGACTTCCACATATAAGCTGTATATATTTTAAGTGATGCGTGCTTTAAAGCACCGGCTTTCACATATAAGATGTATTTAATTTTAGTATTGTCTGCTTGAAAGAACGACATCCACTTATAAGCTGTATTTATTCTAGTACTGTCTGCTATAAAGCACCGACCTTAACGTATAAGCTGTATTTATTCTTAGTATTGTCTGCTTTAAAGAACCGACTTCCACATATAAAAAAGCTGTATTTATTATTAGTGTTGTCTGCTTTGAAGAACCGACTTCCACCTATAAGCTGTATTTATTATTAGTGTTGTATGCTCTAAAGAACCGACTTCCACATATAAGCTGTATTCTAAGTGATGCCTGCTTTAAAGTACCGATTTCAACATATAAGCTGTATTTATTCTTCGTATTGTCTGCTTTATAGCACCGACTTCCACATAAAAGCGGTATTTATTATTTGAATAGTCTGCTTTATAGCACCGACTTCCACATATAAGCTGTATTTATTCTAAGTGACGACTAGTACCGACTTCCACGTACATGCCGTATTTATTCTCAGGGTTGTCTACTACAGGGCACATTCTTTACCAAATAGTAGTAGTAGGCATTTATTCTATTAACAAGAGCACAGTGTATCAGCTATAAAGCACTATGAATGAGGCATTTACTTCATGTATGCCCCCTTACTAAAATGTCATATTCGCCCAATATATTGCTTCTTTCAATATATCGCTTCTAAGAAATCGTGGCTCTGTTTGAATATTTTCTTTTCTAATGGATACGGGGTATTTAAAACCGTAAACGATCATAATGTTTAGGCTAATGAAGTAATTAAGAAAGGTTTGCTATGGACTTTTTATAGTCCTAATCAGGACAGGATAGAAACACATATTTCTGCGTCTGATCTCTCATTTGATTTTAGCCGCTCCACTACAGCTAGAAGCCAATAACCCTGCGTCTGATCTCTCATTTGTAATATGTGGCCTAGCTAGAAGCCACTAACCCTGCGTCTGATCTCTCAATATATGGCCTAGCTAGAAGCCAATAACCCTGCGTCTGATCTCTCATTTGATTTTAGCCGCTCCACTATAGCTAGAAGCCAATAACCCTGCGTCTGATCTCTCATTTGTAATATGTGGGCTAGCTAGAAGCCAATAACCCTGCGTCTGATCGCTCATTTATTTGTCACGCAGAATAGAATAATCATTATTTTCAAGAACATGTCATCTTCAATGTGGAATTGCACAGTATTTGGCTTAAGTGTCGTTTACAGTTCATGAATAATAGGTAAAACATGTAAACAGCGACTGGTCGTGAAAATAGTAACAACCCTATAGCTATAGTAAAGAGTGTAAAAGTACCTGTGCAAAAAAATGTAGTCTGAACCTTTTCTGATATTGTAATACATTGACAAAAAACGACCCTAAATAGTCAAAACTAAACTAGACTAAATTTGAAACTTGAATTGCCTATTTGAAGTTTCAGGGAGGAAATGTTAACAGTTGAATTAGCTTAATCTATATATCACACGGACCAGGTAAATTATACAGCAAAACGAGTGTGAAGCGACACGTTGTTGATTAAGCTACTCGTTGTACTGGGTTCGAATTCCGGTCTAGGCACTTCAATTTCTTTTCATATGGGGAACTGCTTACTGGATTGTGGAAGGTCGTAGGGTTCTGAACGAGTGCATAAATTGCATCTGCGGTTTTCTTTACTTGTAATATGACACATGTGTTTCGAGGATCATCTTCTTTATTTAATCAATTTACATACATAGAGTGTAAAACAGTCTCAGTGTATTATATGATTTCATTTGCAAACAGTGTGGCTCCAAATGAGATTAACTCGGTATGTAACATCGGGATCTAAACAAACGGAAACCATTAAACGAGCAAATATCTGAAAGACGTAGATCCGTTTGTAGATGTGTTTGATACAAACCATTAGCAAGCGACAAGTATAACCCTGAATTAATAAAGCTAATAAATTCCTTTATTCTGATTGTATCTATATACAGATTTAAACGTTTTTCATTTCTTTTAATCTCAATAGCATCACGTTAAGGTAGTCTACCTGTAATGGTCAAACATTAATACCTCAACAAACCATGTATTTTTCTTAAGGTATACACCTAAGACCTTTTTATAAACTTTTATGAGCATTAAATAAAGTCTAGGAAAAAACAGGCACATTTCGTCGCCTTATTCTTATAATGAGCTATCTACATTTTTACAGTTTCGAGAAAAACGTCTTCCAACATTCAAAGTGTGTTATATCATTAATTCTTCGTCTTTTTTTTAATTAAAAAAACATATGAAAGACCTTGCACATTTCTATAACCAAACACAATAACAGCCTCATTCATCAAATAGTTTTTCCATAATTTTAATTTTACTTTTGGAGATAGCTCAAAATTCAAAAAATATCTTAATTTTTTTCAGTATTATACTGAGCTATCTACAATTATCTGGAAATAGAGTCTTATCAGGTAAAAATCTGTATGCTCTGATCACATTTACGGTTATGCCCGTATTATTCATTTATTATACCTGACATGGCGTGACACGGAAGCTGTGGCTCAACTTTTTAGTTGTGAGATAGATCAGTGTAATATTACAAATATGTATCCCATATGGAGATACCTCAAAATGTGATTGTAAACAAAACTGTCACGTGTTTAATACCAAAACGTGATTGGGTAATACTTCTAAAGATTATAAAATTAAGTATTATAGTGCTGCAACTCCAGGACATAGCTTAGTATAACAAACAACAGTGTCTAAGAAACATGGAGATAGCGCAAGGTGTGAGGCGGTAACTCTATAGTTAGACCCCCAGTCAATGAAATACATGCACCAGGAGATAGATCTTAGTGAGACGAATCCAGTGATATAAATATCTCATTTTTGGCAAAAATGGAGATAGAGCACTATAAGAATAAGGCGACGATTTGTACCTCTTACCCCACTTTGACAATTTTTACAGGTAAATCAACAGACCCCTGTTATTTTAAAACGCATTTTCCAGACATTCTATGTATTTTGTAACAATAAAGGCCCTCATAGACAAAAGGGTGTACTATGAAATTATAAATTTGACCAAAAAGGTAGAAAGGTTTCCCATCAAAAAATTGTCAAATTTGCCCTTTGAAAATTACCCCTACGAAATGTATGCAATGGAAACAAAATAATTGCTGCATCAGGATTCAAACAATATGCAATTCCAAAAACAATTTAGCATCTCATTCTCAGTTCTTTGCAAATTAGACATATCATAAGCTTTAAATAAGACCAACAAACGCTTTTAAATGTTAAGTTTCAGCTATAGTTATGCATATTGTAGTCCATATAAGTGCATTTCAAATGCTAATTCCATGTGTCCCAATACTAAACATGTGAATTTGTTTCTAAAAAAACACCCAACAGCACATAACTTATGTAGAATCTAAAGTTAACACATTTATTATTCTCTATTACAATTTATTATAAGCAGGGATCCAAATAAGGAGAGTATTTCAAAAACTAAAATCTTTAAAGGGAGGTAATTGGATCTTTATTCCTGTATTACACTATATGGGGTTACTACTAATTAGTAATACAGCGCTCCCTCTCTACGACGCCACCAAATGGGATACACAGATTGTGTGCGTTGTTCAGAGGGAGTCGTTATAGGGAGGGAAATTGGCTAATATTTGCAAACAGCTTGAATCCAGATCGGCGTCTGATCTGGATTCAAGCTGTTTGTCACTCGTTATTAAATATTTTCTGTCAAAATGTCGTTATGAAACTTTTAGAAAAACAGTAGCCGACAATTTTAAGCAGACGATATTGCAGCAGTGAAAAGGTTTGACATAAATGTCTTGTTTGGGGAACAGCGGCAAGAGTCGCTGTAAGGAGGGAACCGTTGTTGGTACGGCCGTTGTAGGGAGAGAACGCTGTAACACCATGGATTTTGGGCTTAACCCTTTCCCTTATAGAAGCGACTTTTAGCACACTCATTTTATTCATCCGCTGAAGAAAATAGTTCCAAATTATACCGTAGTGAATATGTGTCATATTTAATACTTTCCTTATTCTAGCAGTTAATAGCTTAAAGCAGGCTGAAAGTAAAGCAGAATGCTCCTTAGGCGCATTCTGCTTTACTTTCAACCTGCTTTAAGTAGTCACATATCTTCAATACTAGAAACAATGCTATCAGGTAAAGGGTTAAACGACTGAGAATATGTTGAATTTGTGCATTTTACTCCCTCTTATCTGGAGCCATATCCGATTTGGTTTTTGGCCAATTTGACTTGGGTCAGAAAAGCTAATGCATCGTGTATATTCAATGTAATTATATAAGGCTTTACGTGTTTCATATTCAGACTGAATAACATTGCAGAAAGAAATATTGTTTTATCCGGGTTGCTATTTATATAGTACAGCCTTGCCCGCAATGGCTTGACCAGATTTGTTTTTACATTTTATTTTAATGTTTACTTTTCGTAACGAAATGTCTAGTAACTCAGAAAGTATCTTATATTGCCAAACTGCTTTCCGATACTCAGTCGACCTTGACATGGAGTTTCAAACATCTGTGTATAATTAACATTTATATCAGATTAATTAAATGTACAATGTTTAGTCCAGCTAGTAGGCCAACCTGAGGTTTGAGATAGAGTAAACGTTGATCAGGATATGTCTAAAAGGCGTTTCGTCGTCACTCCCATCCTGTTTGATGTATCACAGACGATCAACACTTGGGTGAAGTGTTACAATTACATAGTGGTGAATCCCTTTGTCGTCCATGATGGCATAGATACATTCAAACCTTTGTTAAGCGATCGTTGAATAAAGATACATCATCTCTTAAGTCAGGCACAAAATGCAGCGCAAAAGTAATGAAGACGGTTCTTATAGTCACCCTTTGCGTTGCGTTTTTTCTGCACTAAACTGCAACCTGTTTTGAATACTACACTTGTGTCGCATTTCTATTGGTCGCTTAATACATGTCTTATCATAAAGACAATGGCCATTGTTCAAATATTGACGATTGTTTCAACCTAATCAGATCTAGTCTGCATACAGTCAGGATTCGTAAAACCGATTTTCCATATAACGGATAATTCAACGTCTGACACGAATTGCCCAGTTTTACTAAACTACTTACGCAAAATTATTGCGTAAGTCAAAATCGTTTTACTCTTATTTTTTTATCATAAACATTATTTTGCAAACAGCAAATAGCCAGATCAGAGGACGCGCTAAAAGCACGTCTTCTGATCTGGCTAGTTGCTGTTTGTAGCATGTGATAATAAAAATATAAATTAAAAATTAAAATTTTGACTTACGCAAAATATTTAGTCAATTAGTGATACTTCTAGTTTAAAAATGCAATTTGGAAAGTCGGCAGTGTTAGAAATAATGATACTGACAACAGATTGACTAGCATAGTGTTGTATTTATTAGAATTTGTATTGTAACATTCTCATAACTCATTATGATTAGTTTTTGATAGATCTACATAACAAATAATTTATGTAAACGTCTGTTTGAATGTCAGGTCGAGTTGACCCTTGATAAAACCAACACGCTCCTCATCGTTCGTTAATTGAGCAAATGTAAACGTGTAATGCTAGTGACAAATAATTTAAAAGTATTCGTAGTCGTTCGAAAATTTAAAAATACAAGCAGACGCCTTGTTTGTTAGATAAAACGAGCACAAAATGAAATACAGGGTAAAAAAAATGCAGAAATTTCGTTTAGGAGCGTTATTTATTATTGCATCCTGTATTTAGAAACCACCTGTGTAAAGGTCAACATAATGGTCAATTGTAATTAATTATCGTTTAACCAACTTAGTGTGCTATATAGCGTTTCAGACGAACCTGACATCATTCTCAAGTTTTGTTTTTGGTCAGATCTGAGCGGCATTCTCTAATTTGTCAGATTCAAGCAGACTGCTCAAATCTAACCAATGAAAAGCTTGACAATGATCTCATACTGAATTATTTTACGTTTACAACCGGAGAACATCGTATTTGCAAAAAAAGTTGACCTTCTATACAGCGGCAGTCGTGTGGCATTTTACTAACGTTGCCCTTAGATCTAGAAAGAATTTATTCAGATTTATTTTAAGCCAGTAATCATAGAAAGGATCTCATAAAGTCATAATACCGCCCAAATGGATGTTTAAAAAGCGCAATTGCTTATATATGTACATTTTCTATGTATTAGAACTAAGCGAAATCGGTTGTCAGATGTCTGACATATGCCTCCCTTTCTTTAAGAATCAAACATACATGTGCCGATTTCTGACCGAAATGGCTATAAAAAATAAGCTCTTTGTTTACATAACAAATCTTCGTGTCGGCTTTCGAATATGTCCGCATGGTCGAATAAGAGTCACGTGATCGATCCGATTTTTCTGACTTGTCGAGTAAATTTTAGAACAGAATAATTAATAATGGTTAATAGGTAACAGTGGAGAACACGTTATTCTTTCCAGTTTAATCGCAAACGAAACGAAATAAAACGCATAAAAGGTAGAGCTGGGTATCGCCCCTGAATAATGTATCACGGTATATCATGATATTTTAATGGGATTATCTGTATGCTATTACTAGTAAAGCATTCTATAATACCTATATAATCTAATAAAGGGTTGGTTATCAAATTTGTTACTGTGATTTCGTGTACGTCTTATGTGACAAAGAGATGAAAGATAACATAAAACAGTTTTTTAACACGGCAAAACTTCAAAAGAATAAAAAAGCATGAATTAGAATGTAATCCCATAGAACAATAACTATCTATGTGGTAAAGATGGAACGGATGAAAGTAAAACAAATTAACCCTTAGCCTGCCACTCACGACTATAGCTCCATATGCAAACAGCTTGGGTCCGGATGAGACGCCGCGTAACTCGGCGTCTCATCCGGATCCAAGCTGTTTGACACTCGGACAACATTTTCAGCAGTTTTGAGCAACTTTGAAGCACTTTGAAACTTGAAGCAGACGAGAAATATAGCAGACGACAATTTATTTGGCGGGTTAAGGGTTAAAGCTTGTAAAGGAGCTTTCTGTACTTCTTTCTTCCTGATTTAAGCAACTTATTGTACTATTTTTAAATCGACATCAACAGAGCTCCAGATAAGGGGGGTATTTTAAAAATTAAAATCTTTATTTCTTCTTTAAACCCTATGATGTCACTACTCATTAGAATCGTCTCTTTGAGACGATTCTAATGAGTAGTAACACCATAGGATTTGGTGCCGAAATAAGTGAGAAAATGATGGATTTGTCCCCTTTTACTCCCTCTTATCTGGAGCCCTGCATCAATTGTTCAGCAAAATCTAAAATCCACTAATGGACTTGGTGTAACAGGACTGAGAATAGAAATAAACTTGAAAATCTTAATTCTTTAAATGCTAAGTAAATTTGTCATCAACATTTACCATTGTTCTAAAACAAACTCAGTTGAATGTGTTCAGAGGTAGTAAGAAAATGAAACAATATTTGTTTGAAATTCGCTGCATATTTACAAATACATTTGTGTACGCAATGTAACCAGAAAATTCAATTTTCAGTTTAGAAGATTATTAAATGAATGATGAGTATTAATCTAGTTATATAATTCTTTAAAACAACCTGTCCAAAAAACTTTAACCTGGTGATTTGAGGTCAAAACAACTAAGTTTAAAACATGTCAAAAATTGAAATAAACTAAACTCATTTTTAATTCCAACACTATTTCTGGCGTGTAATAATGATCGTGCACTTTTTACAAATGACACGGTTAAGCATTACACTATGTTGACTTGCGCCGATGTCTGTAATGCACTGTCATTTCTTCTGGATAATATTTATGTACGTTTTGGGAGTACCGTATACCGTCAAGTGATTGGTATCCCTATGGGTACTAACTGCGCGCCCCTTGTCGCAGACCTATTTTTGTACTGTTATGAGAGGGACTTTATGCTAAGTCTAAAACCTGATACGCAGGCAGATGTGATCGAAGTCCTTAACAAAACATCGCGCTATCTAGATGATATTTTTAATATAGACAACCCATTTTTTGATACGTTTTTTCCTTTTATTTACCCAAAAGAACTACGCCTTAATAAAACAAATGAGTCAAATTTGTCGGCACCATTTTTAGATTTGGATCTTTTAATAAATAACGGAATTCTTTCTTCTAAGATTTACGATAAACGATATGATTTTGATTTTAGTATTGTATATTATCCTCATCTAGATGGCTATGTTCCCCTTTCTACATCTTACGGGGTTTATATTTCAAAACTTTTTCGTTTTGCTATAGTCCGGCTGCGGACACGTTTAACCTTGTTTGGAGTTGTATAGAAAATGTTTTTGTGGTTTTTGGTAGAATAGACCCTCAGCATCAAGGATCCGATGTATGACCGCCGGTCATCCTTGAGCATTTCAAGATATTCAAGATGGCGTCCGAGATGGCCGCCAGCATGTATCAGGCTAACTGTTAGATTTGATTCAATAAGCTATAACGGAATGTTCAGCAAATTATTGTTCAATTTCATCTTTGATGACTTTTTTAAAGATCTAAATAGAAATAAAAATAATCTATAATTCAAAATGGCGTCCAAAATGGCCGACAAAGTACCTTTTTATGTGAAAATGAAAATGACACTTTACAAGGCTACGATTTGCTCCAATCTTTTCCCGTCGTGATAATATAATTGTTCATAAATAAAGCGTGAAAAGATCAAGTTAGCAATAAACTCATTTATAAATGAATTATCAGAGAATGTCACCAGAATACAGTTTGCATAAAAACGATACAGCTTAAGTTTACATTGAGGTAGTTCATGCATAACGATGTAAAATAACTATCTTTTGGGTTTGATTCAATGTATCTGAAGCATATTTTCAGCAAATTATAGTTCACTTTCATAAAGATTGATATCATTAAAGTTCAAAATGGAAATAATAATAATGTTTTATTCAAAATGGCGTCCAAAATGGTCGACAATGTATTAAGGTGACGTCCAATATGGTTCCGGGAATAAAAATGAAACTGCTTTCAGTTTTGATGAGGTAATTGTCAACTGTAAACAAGATTAAAAGTAGTTCAATACTTCTTCGATGTTTAAAACAAAAAACAGAAAACAATTTACTGTTAATTACAAAATGGCATCAAAAATGACCAACAGAATATGCAAAACAGATATTTGTTTATTCAATATTATATTTTAAGCCAACTTTTGTATTCTTAATCATCAGCGTCTCATACATAAACTTATCATTGTGGCTAAATAACTGGCACATTGTATTGAAAATAAAAAGGTCGGTACCTCTTTCCGGATAACATCACTTTTTTATTAGAAACGTTCTCCATAGAAGAGATACAATGGTGCTAATATTTAGCCTCTAGAAATTTTGCTTAAAGAAAATACAATCACATTAGAATATCATTCATCACAATATTCACGGCGTTATCAAGACTAGAAAGTCTTCAAATATCAAAATACCTCCCTTTGATTTGAGATAAGAATGAACCGTGTGTGTTTCATTTCCGTTACATGTGTCGTTCAATATAAATGTTTTACTGTAATACATTGGTGAACGTATGAGCCAAAAAAATCTCAAACAAAACTGGAGTTGATAGAGTACAAATGTACTTCAAAAGATATGGAGCTTTAAAGTTTACTTAATGTAAAATAAATGTAAACAGTGAGTATATAATCTATCCAACAAGCATACAATTCTTTTTAGCCTCTTTTTAAGACAAATGAGTGTTTTTAAGAATGAATTAGAATTATGAAATAACTGTTTTTGAAATATTAGTCTTATGTCGATCTATCTTATTCATCGCATTCTTCAAAAATTTCATAATTGGAGATTAATTTAAGTTTGATTCGCCATTGATGTTATTTTGTGTTTTGAACATGAATTATATGATTAATTTTCAAAATGACAATCAGAATGGCTGCCAAAGTCAGCGTTTTTGTTTTGTTTTTCAAAAAGTAATATTATGTGTGAGGTAATATAAATTGGAAACTATTCATGTTTCTGCATGTATTGTGAATTTGAAAATGAGTATGTCGCACACAGCAACCTATGTAAATGAGTTAATAAACATATTGGTGTCGATATACAGTACGTTTATAAATAAGCACATGCATATTGTACTATTATATAAATGAATATTCTTATTAGTAGGGAATAAAATTGCACACTGTAAATGATAATTAAAACCAAAAGGTCATGTCAGGTTTCTAACATAGCTTGCAATTAAGTTAGTTGTACTTGACATGATCCTGCGTTCATTTCTTAACTGCTGTGGGTGTCCTAGCAACTGGGTTAGGCTGAATGAGGCTAGAATGTCCTCACACCGGATTTATATGCTCCTCTGTCACCAAAGGACACACAGGACCTGGTCATCTTTTCCATAGTCTGACCATGGCGATTGAGATCTCCTACTAAATCTAAAGCGCAGAATGGCCCTCCTTATTATTGAGTTGATGCATGAAGTGACACACTCCACATGTCCATAACCTCCCAAACGTTTAGTTATCATTACTTGTATCCGTGGGCACTCCTCGTCATGTTTAACGCCACAGATCCAACTGATCACAGACCCACTTTCTGCAAACTGTCTCCAAGTCTTGGGCAGACGTCATTACTAAATAGCCTCCATATTAAATGAAAAAATTAACAAACTGATGTTGAACACTATTCTACGAGTCTCAAAGGATATAATTGTGCTAGGCATTTCTTTGAAATGTCCTGTCCTGTGATTATGACAAACTCGAACCCTCTTCTAGCAAACAACATGTTACAGAAGTTATTCATGGCATCAAACGTAGCCCCTTCGACACCTAACTGAGTAACTGGTCTTCCATCAAAAAGACGATTTTAGTCCTGCCGTCATGGACATATAAAGTCTGCTCTGCTTGTAATTCTACAATTAATTTCACATAACTACTGCAATTGAATTTTCTCCTATCTGACAGTCAGCACAGGAACGTTCCCTAAAGTCTCGAAGAAGACCAAGCCAATGACAACTCTGAGATCATGAGCCAAGTATTCTTCATATTAATTCTCAGTCAACTAGGTTTCATAACATCCTTCCATCTAGCTTTTTGGGTTACCCTGTCAGTGAATTTGTGATCACAGAAATGTCAATTGTGTACAGAAGCGCCAACGGAACACCTTTACTGGACTCTTGTGACAGAGCATCATACACTAGTAAAGCAGAACATCAAGCCCTGGTACAGCAGAGGGTTGAGATCAAATACCTAATGCAAACCATACACGTCTCGTAGTACTGCCCGCTTCAAGTAAGCGTTTTCAAACTCTGTTTGTCATGCAAATCGCATTCCTCAAACCAAAAGTTCATTCTTGGTATTGAATCTAAAGGCTTTCTCCAGATCAACAAAGGCAACATGCAGAGGCTGTATTTCGACATTTTACTTGTGCTATAGATGGTACACGGTGTAGAACGAATTAATACCGATAGTACCTCTATCCTTAACAACGCCAAACTACATGCATCAATGTTGATAAGCTCACGCACAGAGGTGTCTTTTTAATCGGATCATCAACTTTATTGTCTGGTCCTTGAGCTTTAACACATGATAAGTGTTGCTCATGCGAGCTTCTTATTCACCTTTTTATTGTTTGAGGACATAATTTGCCTCCCTGTCCTCAGATATCACACAATTACAGAACATCGCGTCAGTCAGTCGTCTTCACATCTCAAACCCCCTATATTCCGAAGCTGCTTTAATCATATCGGCTATCAATCCTGATAGGCCAGCGGCCTTGCAATACATCATCATGTCAAGAGTTTTGCACTTATTATACAAGATGACCACTTTTGTACTGACTGAATTTGACAGTAACTGTACCAAAGTTCTGTTTACTTTGGTAATTCAGGAGTAAAGATATGCAATTTTTATATTTGAAATGATATGTGTGATATCATTCTTTCTTATTCTAATCTATGGTTAAGCCAAAAGACTGTTCAGTCAAGTGTCTGTGTAGCCATGTACTCATTCAACAATATTTCAAAGATATGATGATTCTTTGCAGCAGCAGTACTAGCTTAGAAACTTACAGAATACATGTAAAAAGGCTTGATGAAAAGGAATAATGAACATAGTTCGATACTGAAAGATACTGTACACAGTTATCTGGTTTCAAAGAGGTGCCACCACATCCTCAGGAGGCTTGCATCCCAAGAAGAATAATTGGTATCTACTACTACTACTACTACTATCGGATTTTTTATTAACGTGCAGGCTCAGGGGCAAAATCCATATCAGTGGGCCCCCTTCCAGGCAGCTGGATTGCTGCACGCATGGCAGTTCTTACACCTGATCTCCAGGTGTCTTTCTCTGGAGAGTCGATTGCAGTAAGGTTCCATTCTCTGCAATCCCTCTCTGTCATCTGTTTCCATGTCATTTTAGGCCTTCCAGGCCCACGTGTGCCAGCAACATGTGTGTTACAGGCTGCTTTCAATGCCCCGCTGGATCTCTCAACGTGACCGTACCACCTCTACCAATTTATTTCCCTGTTCCTATAAAGATCACATGTACGTAATTGAACTTTTTAACAAGAAAGGTGACATGTGGTGACAAATATCACAGTAATGGAAACATATAGATTTATTTTTGTACGATAATTTCAGTAATCTTTGCTTACAAATACAGTGAAATGTACATATTAAAGGTAGCTAATTGGGTTCTATGAACTAATTGATAATAATTTGCTTTTTGACTTGACTAACTATTTTTCTGTTAATCTGAAATATGTATTGCATTTTACATCGTCATGCATGAACTACCTCAATGTAAACTTAAGCTGTATCGTGTTTATGCATACTCTTTTCTGGTGACAGTCTCTTATAATTCATTTATGAATGAATTAATCGCCAATTTGATCTTGTCATGCTTTATAAGTAATTATGAACACTTATAATATCACGACGGGAAAAAATTGGAGCAAATCGTAGCCTTGTAAAGTGTCATTTTAATTTTATTTCACATAAAAAGGTACTTTGTCGGCCATTTTGGACGCACTTTTTAATTATAGATTATTTTCATTTCTATTTAGAACTTTAATAATGTCATCAAAGATGAAATTGAACAATAATTTGCTGAAAATTCCGTTATAGCTTATTGAATGAAACCTAACAGTTAGCCTGATACATGCTGGCGGCCATCTTGGACGCCATTTTGAATGCTCAAGGATGACCGGCGGTCATACATCGGATCCGTGATGCTGAGGGTCTATTCTACCAAAAACCACAAAAACAATTTTCTATACCACTCCAAGCAAGGTTAAGCTAAAATATCCTTATCTGCTACCAGACTACTAGGGCATGTACCTCTTTTAAGGACTTCCACATTCGTAATATAACAATCACTGAAAAGCTTCTTAAACAGAGGTACAAATTTCATAAACTTCGTAAATCATTTTCTAAATTATTTTATAAAAATCGTTCTCTCATTAACAAGTATAAATGTAACGTAAAGTCTTTTCTGTGGCAAGGTATTTCACATCCGGAGTGTTATGGTGATGTAATTCACAGACTTCGTAAGATTCTTGGACATATACATTTTCAAAACCTGTTTGCGAAACGTATTAGATCTTTCCTAAAAAAAGATTATGATCCAACTATATTGCTGCGCACTTCACGTTTGGTTATCGACCAATCTACAGTTGATAACTTTGCTTTCCTCTTTGGTTGTGCGACGACAGACAGGGCTTAGCACTACATGATGATGAATCGCCGTCCTTAACCGGGAGAGTCATGTCGGATTTTCGTGCTTTGTTTTTTCTCTCCCTCTCTGTCGTACCCTGAACCCATCCATATCTTACAGTTACTCGTGACTACGGACTTGTCACTTGAGTACAATTTGACCTTTGCCATAGTGGGTTATTTTTGGCACGGGCTTGAATGTTTAATACTTTCCCGTGTTACTGATAATCTTCTTGTAATGAAATTTTGTTAGATGTTTTACATGAATTTACTTACTGTGTTGGCGGTCTTTTTGGTTGTAAGATTGTGGAACAAGGCTTATATTGTATGTACACTGTTTGTCTTTATAGGCGAATATAGGAGATAAGAGTGAGGTTAGGCGCCCCTAAACACAGGTTTAACCCCCAATGGTTGTTGATAATTAATTTAAAATTAATTATTAATTGCTACTGACCGTACCAAGGCGGGCTACTATGTTCACTTTGCTTTATGTTTTAGGTCTCTTTGTGTTGTTTTCTATTTAATGTGTAGATTAAGGAATGGTATTGCGCGCGTGTGTGTGTGTATGTGTGTGTGCGTGTGTGTATGTGTATGTGTGTATGTTTGTTATGGTATGACACTGTGTGTGTGTTCTGCTTGAGAGGTGGGTGTATTGTTTGTGTTGCGTTTCCTGCTTGAGTCTTTCGTATTTATTCATAGCGTCAATAGAAGCTCCATATCAAATTTCAGCACCCTTTCACAAGTATTAAACTTTAAAACAACCCGTCCAAAAAACTTTAACCTGGTGATAGCAGTAAATAAAGCTAAGTCCCAAATGTGTTAAAAATAGACAAATATTTAAAAAAAAATTATAACTTCATAACATCAATGTTTGACCCGGAAAGAAAGCTTCACACAAAATTTCAGCACCCTAGCATAAGTATTAAACAACCCGTCCAAAAATCTTTAACCTGGTGATTTGTACATGTAGTAACAAAACCTAAGTCCAAAACATGTTAAAAATTGACAAATATTGAAATCGTTTTTAAATTCCAGCTTCATAACATCAATATTGGACCCCAAATAAATCTTCATACAAAATCTCAGTCCCCTAGCACAGGTATTTAACTTTAAAACAATCCGTCCAAAAAACTTTAACCTTGTCTTTTGTAGCAAAATACCTAAGTCCAAAACATGTCAAATATTGACAAATAAAATAATTAATTTTAATTTTAAACTCCATAATACTAATGTGTGACCCCTAATAAACATCCATATAAAAATTAAGCCTCCTAGCAAATGTATTACACTTTAAAACAACCAGTTCAAAAACTTTAACCTGGTCTTTTGTAGTAAAAACGTTAAGTCAAACTCATGTCAACTATTGAAAAAATTAAAATTATTATTTAAATCTTAACTTCCAAACATCAATGTTTGACCTCTAATGAACCTTCATACAAAATTTCAGCACCCTAGCACAAGTATAAAGCTTTAAAACAACCCGTCCAAAAAACTTTAACCTTGGTCCACGTTCACTCCCACGCTCACGCCCACGCCGGGGATATTGCTTTAGCTCTGCTGGTTTACGAACAGGCGAGCTAAAAACAAGAGAAATATCGGTTTGTGAAAACATATCGTGATATATTGTGTTCTGTGAATATCGCGATATACCTGAAAACCTATAATACCTCCCAGCTCTAATAAAAGGACAACCTTTAGACAATTCTGACTATTCATGTTAGTCATGTTAGTCTGAGTGGCAACAATTGAAATAATGCTTTGTTAGTAAAGGTCTTGTTACACTGCTATAAGTAAATTTATTTACCCAGACAGTTTCGCGAACTGGACTGTTCGCTAGATCACTGGCAACTGATCTGCGGGAACTGGGAATTACTTCCCCTTGTTGCTACCGGAAGTGGTAGCAAACAAAGGGTTGTAGACCTGGCTTAGCCGGAACGCCCCCTGGTCCCGGTTCATCACCTGGTGGTTGGTTCGGATACGTATAGCCTCCTTTATTTGTCTTGTTCTTTGGTCACTCTCCTTGTCCAGTATCCTTGGTGTGTCCAAATCGATCACGTGGTTGTTACGTGCCACATGATCTGTGATGGCGCTTTTGTGCATCTCTGTTAATGATGCCTTCCTTTCTGAGTGCGTGAATGACCTGTTGGTGTGTATCTCGACGTCCTTCTTATGTTCCCCCAGTCTTGTCTTAAGTTTCTTGCCTGTCTCCCCCTCGTTACTATGCTCACAGTTTTGACAGTCTATTTGGTACACTGTATTGCAAGTGTCTAATTTGTCCTGTTTGTTAGACACTTGCAATACAGTGTACCAAATAGACTGTCAAAACTGTGAGCAATGTTACGTGGGGGAGACAGGCAGGGAACACAAACTGCGAACCTAAACAGAAAACAATGGATATTGAACAAGCTACCGGTCTTTTTATCTGTCGAAGCTTGAAAACGTGTTCTTTACTTTGCACGTGCGCCTGGAACAGACGTTTCACTGTATACAGGGTTTACATTGATAAATTACACTGGATCAGCGACAATCGGTACTTTTCAGCGATGAGTCTCGGTTTACAGTAAGCCATGCTGAAACGCATTGAACGACGTGACGCATCGGGTGGGGGCAGTAATATGGTTTGGGTTGGGACAATCAGGAACGTATATTAGATAGGGACTGGTTACTCCCTATCTAATCGGGTAGTTTATCGATTTATCTCTGTCTTCCCTTTCGCCGCGGTAGATAAGCGGGTGTTGCCGTTTTGGGTAGGTAATCTGAATAAAGGGAGATCCTTTGAAAGCACAGAAACAAAGCAAATACTGAAAATTGCAGACTCGGTTTAATTGAGTCTGTTCATGAGCAATACTTAAATGTGCAACAGTGCTCACGCCCCCTAGCACCAGCTTAAGGTGGTTCGACAGCGGGCGGGCCGCATTTCGAGTTCCGGAAATGCTGATGACTTTCACCTGATCTTTGCGGCACGTGCTTATAGTAGAAAATGTAGATAAAGAAAAGTTTGAACTGTTTCAGTGTCTTCTCTGTTAGCGCAGTTGATACGGTGATTGACTTGCAATCCAAATGTTCTAGGTTCGATTCCCACTCGCCTCAAAACTATTTTTTTTAACAAATTGTCCGATTTTAGTGACTAGTCAATCCATAACGCAGTGATCAAAGAACAGGCTATGTTTAGTCACGTAATAATGAATAATATCAGATGCAAGTATAGTCATGTGACAGCTAAATTTGTGAGGATTACAGCCTATATGACAGATGGCAGCTTAACAAAGGACAAAGGTAATGCTATAAGATAGATCCTAAAGGAGCTTTTATGCATTACTTTTGTTATGCATTAAACAGCCACTTGCCTTTAAAGATCTGCAGGCTAACGTATTCAATAGTCCCTTATTGCAGGTTTGACTTAAGGTAGCCTTTTGTTTAGAGCTGACGGCATTTTAAAGTTGAACTCAAGGGAGGTTACTCGTTTTGTGTTTAATATTTTGTCAGCATTTCAGGAAATCATGTATAAAATGCAAATTCCACTGTAGATTTTCATGAAATTTGTGTGACTAGTAGAATTAAGTTATATCTATCTAATAAGAGTAAAATTAGTGTATGTTAAACAGCTAGATTTTTTGTAATTTGAGATTTTCAGAATTTGACTTTTTTAAAATATTGATATTTCCAGAAAATATGTTAAGAAATACTTTAACTTTTTTTTATATTAACGATTTTTCACTCTCCATATGGTATATTTCAATTTAATCAAGGTTTCAAAGAATTCTGACACAGAATAAGCTGACCCGCGAACCACCTTAACTTTCAACTGTAAATGCGCTGAAATCAATGATTCCAAAGGACCAGAAAGTATAACAACACTGAGAATGAAGTACGGGGCCACTTTTTACAGCCGCCACACAAGCACTTAACATCTGCTGTTGTGAATTATATAATCTGAATAAAGAGAGATCCTTTGAAAGCACAGAAAACAAAGCAAATACTGAAACTTGCAGACTCGGTTTAATTGAGTCTGTATATGAGCAATACTTAAATGTGCAACAGTGCTCACGCCCCCTAGCACCAGCATAAGCTGAAAGTTCAACTTTCAACTGTAAATGCGCTGAAATCAATGATTCCAAAGGACCAGAAAGTATAACAACAAGCCTCTTGCCGCTACATTTTTAGATGACTGATAAGCTCATTTCGGTAATTAATGCGTGCAGTTCCGTACGGCGTGTCCAAGTAAAACAATATTTGTCACTTATTCAGTCAATGTTTGCAAGTGTTATTAAAACGAGGGAAGCAATCCTCAAAATAGACATTAAATAACTTAAAATACCGAATCTCTCCATACCTCCAGAGACGTACATAAATAATCAATTAATGGTTTAATGAAGAATGTTATGAAGCGAAACATGAATTTAAACAATCCAGAAATATATTTCGAAAGAATAAAAACAACATTAATAGGAGAAAATTTACATCAGCTCGCACAAAGTATAACAAAGTGAAGCGCAAAAATATATACGCAAGCACAACATAAAGGAAAGTAAACGCTTAAATGCTTTAGCAAAAAACAACCCTCGCGAATTTTGGAAAACAATCAAACATTCAGCCAATAATAAGCAACCTTCAAGTAATACACTCACTGTTAATGACCTATTTACTCATTTTAAATCTGTATTTGAAAATGAAGATGGTGAAAATCATGATAATCACTATGTAGACCCAGACGATGTATTTGATGACGATTTAGACACGGACATTTCGGAATCCGAGTTACAAAAAGCAGTTTTCTGTCAAAAGAATAATAAATCAGCCGGAATAGATAATTTAATTCCAGAATTATTTAAATGTTCATACGATATTATAATGCCGTTCTTGCTAAAGTTATATAACAGAGTTTTTAGAAATGGCGAATACCCTAAATCATGGGGAGAAAGTATAATAGTACCAATTTTTAAAAAAGGCGACATTAACGATGCTCAAAACTACAGAGGAATAACGCTAATAAACATTCTTGGAAAAATCTACTCACAAATTTTACTAAATAGACTTGGAAAATGGTCAGCCAAATATGAAAAAATACCCAACAATCAATTCGGTTTTCAAAAGAATAAATCCATCACAGACTGCATCTTTATTTTTCATTCAATTATCTCAAAAGTACTAGCATCGAAAGAAAAGCTATACTGTGCATTCATTGACTATGAAAAGGCTTTTGACAAAATAGACAGAACATTACTATGGCAGAAAATGATAAAGCAACATGTTAGCTCAACATTTGTTAAGGCCCTAAAAGCAATGTACTCTGTAGTAAAGTTAAGTGTTAGATACAATTCGGAATACTCGGACTTCATGGACTCAAATATAGGCGTAAAACAGGGGGACCCGAGCTCATCTCTCATCTTCATGATGTACATCAATGACATCGATGAGAATATTAATGCAGATCTAGACGATCTATTTTGCTTAAATGAGTTAAGACTGTTCTTGATACTTTATGCAGATGACCAGGTAGTGTTTGCTAAATCCCCCGAATCCCTTCAATTATTACTAAACGATATTGAAAGCTACAGCAATAAATGGCGTTTAAAGATCAACATAAATAAAACTAAAGTTATGATTTTTGAAAACGGCCGTCGTACTGATAAAACGTTTTATCTTTATAACACACCGTTAGAAACTGTTTTCTCTTTTAAATATCTAGGTGTCTATTTCTTCAAAAATGGTAACTGGTACCGTAGTCAAAAATGTATTGCTGATCATGCATCAATTGCCTTACATAATTTATTCAAAATATCACAAAAGCTGGAATTAACTATAACAGACAAATGCAAATTATTTGACTCACTGGTTGGGTCAATTTTAAACTTCAGCTCCGAAGTGTGGGGTTATCACAATGCTGCAAATATAGAAGCTATTCACACAAAATTCATGAGAAGGATACTAGGTGTAAAAAAATCAACAAATTTGTCCGCTTTATATGGCGAATTAGGCAGAGTGCCACTCAAAGTTATGCGCAAAATACGAATAATTAAATACTGGATAAAAATATTAAAATTACCTGATAATTCATTAGTAAAAACTATATATAACATGCTCAGGGATGATGCTGATCAATTAAATAATTACAACGGAAATAACTGGGCCGCACAAGTCAAAGACATTCTTGAATCACATGGTCTTGGTGAAATATGGTTTAACCAATCTGAAATAGAAATCCCTTTCAATTGCATAAAGCAGAGACTTCTAGACACCTTTTATCAAACCTGGTATTCTGACATAAACAACTCACCAAGACTATCATGGTACAGTGTTTATAAACATAATTTCACACAGGAATCTTACCTTAACTTTATATTTGAAAAGAAATATAGAATAGCTTACACTAGATTTCGTGTCTCATTCCATAACTTAGCAATAGAAACTGGTCGCTATAATAATACGCCTAGAGAAAATAGAATATGTACATTGTGCTCTATGAATGTGGTGGAAACTGAATATCATTTCTTACTTGTCTGTCCATTCTATAGAGATCTAAGACTCAAATTTATGAAGCCTTATTACTGTAGATGGCCTAACATATTTAAATTCGAATCACTCATGTCGTCAAAATCATCTGATGTTGTAAAAAGTATTGCTAAATATATATACATTGCTTGCCAACAAAGACCCTAATAGCTGTATGTTTTGCACTTCAATTTCATATATAGCAATTGTCATGCAGAAATATGTCATTACTCTTACAGCGTTTAACAGTACTGTATAATACAGTCACAAATGTATATACATACAGTCAGTCCTATGTACAGTGACGGTTTTATGTTTCTTCATTGCATAAGACATGCCCGAATTTGTTGATACTTATATTTATATATATATTATGTATTTGTAACAGTCAAACTCGTATCGAGCGACCAGTCAACGAATGTTCTCTTTAGACATGTGGCTGTTTAACGCGGGGCGGGAATAATGTATAAATATCCCACTGGGAGCTTAATACATTGCATCTGCTCGGGGTTGGACAGTCATCTATACCACATTATTATAGTGGGTATATTGTTCATTGGGCGCTTGATGCAAGTTTGACTGTAATTGATGTAAAAAATGTTGTTTTCCCCCAAGCTAAAACATCGAAAAAGTGCAGAATCTCCGCAACGATCTAATGCCGAAGTAGGGAGGCATGACTGTATATTGATTATTTCCGTGACTCTGCCGCGTAGTAAGTTTATAGTAACCCGCCCACCTTGTAACACGTGACAATTGGCGGGAAACATGTCTGCATATTCATATAATGTCAACCAATGATATCACTGTAACGTGGGCGCACTCTAACGGAACATAGCCACTTGTACTATAAATGTTGGATCTGCAGTCGCACCTCACTACTGGACACTCTAGAATCAGTAGCTGGGTTATAGATGTTCAATGTTTTTTTATACAGTCAAGCTCGTGCTTAGCGATCAATGATCTAATAAACTAGAATAATAATCAAAACAATGACTGCGTTGCACCGAGTGATCTGCTCGAGGTTTCAGTGATTTATCTTCTGTTGAATAAACGCTAAATGCGGGTTTGACTGAAATTGAAATTAAAATGATTGCTCTTGTTACTCTTATGTTAGATCCTGTTGAATGCAGAGTCGATATAGAATGTTCATACTGTAGTAGATATGTCGGAATGTTTTCCGGGGCCAAGTCACGTGATACACGTGACACAGATGGCCGGAAAACTGCGGCCAAATATATCACGTGAGTGTAAACCACAGCACAGTCTACATATATATATCTAGACTACAGACACGCCTCTCTGCATCGATATGATCGATGGACGTTTTTTTACAATATTGCAAATTCAAATATTAGCGAGTATGACCAGGGATAATTTTCCCTGGTATGACCTAGCGTAAATCTCTAAAACAGACAAGGGCTTATGGTGGGATGAAAACGACACAGAAGACTATAGCAGTAGCTTTCTGTGTCGTTTTAACTCAACTTCAAGCCACCTTCTAAATACTCTTGAAAGACTTAACTTAATTTCTCCCACTAAAACTATAAAATAAACCCGTTACCACTCATCGTATTCCCTTATATTGAGTGGCGGTGACCATAGCCCGTCCTCACTGTAAGGGAATACTGGAGTAAGTCTCAGATACATTGTAACTTTATTTTATAAGGTACGATAATGTTATCATTACTTGTTGATTTATTTATGCTTCTCTGATAAAATGTTATTTTTATGTGTAATTTCATGTTCACTCCAGTGACACTGGATGGCTAGAAGTAGAAATTTACTTAATGCCAATAAAATATATTGTATTGTATTGTATTGTAAATAATCAATTTCTATAGTTCCCTTTGTGTACAGCTCCCAAGTTAATTAATCCGTAATTAAAACAATTACACAATGATCCATCTTCAACACCTCTAGACTTGAATACCTAACACCGGCTAGGCCGTTACGTCACTGTACATGATTTGTCCAGATGAATGTGTTCACAATCTAATTTAAACGCGCAAACGTCAACAGTTAGTACACACACAAATTAGCTGCTCTAGATAGCCGCGAGATGTGTAGGTGATTTCTGGTCGATTAATCTCCCAAAGATTAACACTGACCTGTGTTTAAGTGTCAATTCACCAGGCTTGAAATTAAATTTCTGTGAATCTGGATTTCTGTTTAAAGTTACGATTACAATTTATTTTGTATATTGATACTGAATAGGAGATTAGGACAGCATTCGCGGGAACGTATGCTGCGATATTTAAGCCCGCATAACTCGACAGATGGCTGCGAATATACGGTAATTATTATAATTGGTCTTCTCTTGTTGTTTGTTTGTTTAATATTAACCTGGTAAGTTATCAGTGAAAGTATTAAGTAATTAACGTTTCTCATCAATATTTTTCTAAGACGTTCTATAGGACGCTTCACACATTTCCTTCTGTGCGGCATCGCAACTCATTTTTCAAATTCTGCAAAATATATTTACACAGATTAGATATACAACCATAAAATAAATGATTATAGATCTACATGATTGCAGACAAAATTTGTAATTATATCAATAGCAACATCAATTTAACACGAAATAAGCTACTCTTCGTGTATAATAACAAATTACCGATCAGGCGGACCGGGAAATGCCGCCATTTTGTCAACACTGAATCAGCATGATTATGGGCATTTTGCAAAGACAACAACTTCTTTTAAACACAGTCCACGATGAATGCAAATAGTTCATGCCACCCTTTATTCTTTTATATATCAGTACACTATGTGATCTTTTCAATCGAGCCTGCAGTTTGGTCACCACAACTTATAAAAGTACCTATAACTATTAAATCGGACAAAAACGAGGGATTCTTTTGCAAATATGACCAACTTCGCAGGGACAAAAATGTACTTCAAACATATTAAAAAATAAAAATGTATACCTCACGCCACCATTTTATGTTTTATCTGTAAATGCTGCATGCAATTTACCCCCTATTTAGCTCGAGTTAGAAGTTTATACTGTTATAAAATACAACACAAAAGCTTAACCGCTACACGAGTACGAGTAAGATATCGGGTAACACGTTACTTTGCGAGATTTCGCGAGACTCCAATCCCTATAATCTACGTTCCTGGGATAATGGTAACTCTAAAAATTGATTTTGTTATTATTCCAGGAAATGCCAACTGCCAGCGTTACTTTGATTTTTTAAATAACACAGAGATACAATTCATGCAAAATAACGGACCTGGTATTCTCCAACGTTTGTTAGAACGTAGTTGAAGCGTTACGTACAATCAATGAGGGGACGTATAATGCAATACATTCGTAAAATGGAGGTCACAGTGGTTACTAATGCTTTTGATAACATCACTTTCAGTGCGCAGTCAGTAAGATTTTGTCTCAAAATGCTGTGTGGTCATTCTCATTTTATTTACTTATTCATTAAAAACTATGCAATATCTGATTCTTATCCACTGAAATGCAGAAGCAGAATATACATGAAAAAAACTAATTGTGTGTCTCTGCCCAACGCAATCGTCTCAAGTGTCCCTACTAGGACCCCATAGAAAGCCAAAGTCTAATCAGTGCAGTATTGTATACATGTATATCTACCCCTTACCCGACTAGGGCTGGAATACTCTCACAGCAATTGAAGCTTTATATAATAAAGATCGCAATGCAAAGTGAACTATTAATCAACATTACAATAGCCGAAAAGATGTGGAATAATTGAAAGGGTGGAAAAATGTGATTTAAAGGGACAAACTCTTGATTTTCCTGAAACAAAGGTCAGCTGTACAGAGACAAAATTACATTCGCGGCAAGTAATCCGCTGAAGAACCGTGACATACGGAGGAATTTATGATCGAAAGTAATGTGAAATGTGCTTTTTTATTGATTATGTTTCCAAAATAAATAATGTAATGAAATAAAAGTTGAAAATATGGATATTAAAAAAATGAGAAAATATGGATTAATCAAGGTTTTGGATAAACGACAACTTTCGGTGCAATTGCTATGATTGAACGGATATATTGTCTAACTGCAGTGATTCGGCTGAGTGATATTCCGTGAATCATATTGCTTGTTCTTTTCTCCGTCTGCACGTATATAACAATCGTCAATCGGTTTTTGTAGATTTGGAGTAGCTGGACTTTAAGTGTTGGCAAACTTGTTAAAATTTGTAAAATGCAAATGGCTGCCCTTGAATCAAGCAAGGGGTATATGAAGGGCCAATTACAAGGAGTTTTCCAGACTTTTGTAAGACATTCTGTGTAGGACTACCCAGTATGTAAGGGGTTCTTTGTATGTATTCTACCAGATTTCCGAAATACGTGCCATTTAGTGATTTGATATATTCTGCTGAAGAGGTTATTTTCATTCCATGTTCGTTACTTTTTGAGCTTCTGACAACACAAGTACACCTAAATGTATAGAAATTTAGGCATGCTCCTTTTCATTTGACTAATTATTTATGTTGTGTGAAAATATTTTTAACCAGTGTGGTATAGTTATTGAGTATTACAACTTTTCAAATTTCAGTATTTTTTTCTCGTACAGGGACATTACATGAACCTTAATCAAAATGTCCATCTAGCAAACAGACAAAGGAAATAGAGCGTGTTTAGTATGGTTAAAGTAGGTTGATACTGTGTCTTCCGGTAATCTTTAGTTTTGTTGATCTTAAAGGGACTCGCAACCGGATGGTGTACTTGTCAAAATAAAGTAAAATATTCAAATAAAAGCGAATTTGTGGCATTATTTGGCCTTTTTTTAGATATTTCCATCGTTTTTCTATAGCGGTAGCTAACGGTATAGTTGTTGTTCTTGCTTCTCTACACGGGCTCAGACATAAACCCTAGCCGAATAAAGTACTATCAATCGCTACCAGTTGAAGTACGTTAATTCGCTACCATATAGACAGAGAGCGCCAGTAGCCGCGTGAGTAAAGGCGTTACCTTTTTTTCATGTTTGTCTCCGCATGGAGGGTCACGGGTTCGAATCTCACCAGAGCTTCTTCTTTTTTTGTTTTTTTTAAAATGCATTTTTTAACAGAATTTATTATCCTAAACTAAATCTTACCCATTTATATAAGTATTTGACATATATTTACAAATTACTATTTTTAATGCTAAATCCGGTTGCGAGCCTCTTTAATAGCGCAGTCATAGTTATAAACATAACAATATCAAGGACTTACTTGAACCATGTGATAAGGAAAATAAATGGCGCCATCACATCGATGACATACTTTCAGCCAATCATGTTCATCCTATATATCATGTGGTTAAGTAAGTAACTCTGACAGATTCAGTGCGCGCCTGGCATTCAGAGAGACTCACACGCATTTGCGTTTTGTTCAAATATTGGGAATATATATATATTACTTTAGTTCTTGACATTCGCTATCTCGAACATAGTTTACGCTCAGTGCGTGGTGCGGAGACCAGAGTTTACACTCAGTGACATCAACGGTAAATACTTCTGTTTTCTTACTTTCCAGCAGCGTCCGAATTAACCATTTTATGCTGTCTTTTTACGTTAGAACTTTTGAAAAATGACTATCTAGTTCATTTTTATTTTAATATTAAAGCTGTTAAAGTGACAAAAACATTGCAGACTTAAGTCATCGGGCCCGTTTAGAACTCGTCTGATCCGGGTCTATCCTATTTGTAGTCTCATTTATTAACCCCTTTGACGGATTATCAATCTTGTTAGAGTGGCTGTCCACAAGGTCACATGGAAATACTGTCTTTTGGGGTAAAACATTGATTTTGGCGAAATATCACAGAATTAATCCTATAACACAAATAGTTTAAAGATTCCATTTTGAAACTATTACTTACCCTTAATTAAGCTGCAGATCACCATTACTCCAAATCTAAATGTTTCAAGAAATTCTAGCGGTTGTCGTTTTTATCGTTTTTTAAAAGACAGTTAAACCGGTGTAGCAGTTAATTCTCCCCCCCCCCCCTCCTCAAAAGTTTCCCCGGGGAAAGAATTGGCTAGCCAATTCTTCCCCCCTATCTGACAGTCTGCTGAATTGTATGCTTTGACTATCTTGGAGGGGGGAAAGACTGACAGAGAGGGGGGAAATAATTGGCTAGACAAAACTCCCCCCTCCAAGATAGTCAAAGGATACAATTCCAAAGACTGAAAGAGAAGGGGGAAAGAAATGGCTAGCCCAAACTTCTCCCCCTCCTTCATATATAGTCAAGGGATACAATTATGCAGACTGACTGAGAGTGGGGGGGAAGGATTGGCTAGCCAAAACTTCCCCCTCCATATAAAGTCAAAAGGATACAATTTCACAGACTGAAAGATAGGGGGAAACAATTAGCTAGCCACCCCCCCCCCCCCCCACCAAAATAGTCAAAGATACAATTCCACAGACTGAAAGAGACGGGGAAAGGAATTGGCTAGCCAAAACTTTCCCCCTCCATATAAAGTCAAAAGGATTCAAGTCCGCACACTGACAGAGAGGGGGGAAAGGATTGGCTTGCCAACCCCCCCCCCCCTCCATATATAGTCAAAGGATACAATTTCACAGACTGAAAGATAGGGGGAAACAATTAGCAAGCCATCCCCCCCACCAAAATAGTCAAATATACAATTTCACAGACTGAAAGAGACGGGGGAAGGAATTGGAATTGGCTAGCCACCCCCCCCCCTCCATATATAGTCAAAGGATACAATTTGGCTAGCCCCCCCCCCCCCCCCCCCCCCAACCCCCTCCATATAAAGTCGAAAGGATAAAATTCCACAGACTGAAAAAGACGGGGCGGGGCTAGCCCAAACTTCCCCCCCCCACTCCATATATAGTCAAAGGATACAATTCTGCAGACAGACTGAGAGGGGGGGGGAAGAAATGGCTAGCCAAAACTTTCCCCCCTCCAAGATAGTCAAAGATACAATTCCACAGACGGAAAGAGAAGGGGGATAATTGGCAAGCCAAAACTCCCCCCTCCTCCATATATAGTCAAAGCATACAATTTCGCAGACTGACTGAGAGGGGAAAAGAATTGGCTAGCCAAAGCTTACCCCCTCCATATATAGTCAAAGGATATAATTCCGCAGACTGAAAGAGAGGGGGGAAAATTGGCTAGCCAAAACTCTCACCCTCTAAGAGAGCCAAAGAATACAATTCAACAGACTGACAGAGAGGGGAGAAAAATAATTGGCTAGCCAAAACTTCCCCCTCCATATAAAGTCAAAAGGATACAATTCCGCAGATTGACTGAGAGGAGGGGGAGGAAGAATTAGCTAGCCAAAACTTTCCCCCTCTGAATTGCGAAATTATAGGTAAGGGGGGGGGAGAATTGACTAGCTAATTCTTTCCCCGGGGAAAGTTTCAACTAGGGGGGAAAGAATTGTCTAGCTAAAAGTATTCTCAATTATGAGCTTTTAGGGGGAAACTAATGGGCTAGCCAATTCTTTCCTCGGGGAAAGTTTTTACTAGGGGGTGGGAAGAATTTGCTAGCCAATTCTTTCCCCGGGGAAACTTTTGGCTAGCCAATTCTTTCCCCGGGGACACTTTTATCAGGGGGGAAGAATTGGCTGTTACACCGGTAGTAAATGCGCCGGTCATTGGTAATTTAAATACTCCCGCCGTTTCAACGGTCTGCATTTCGTAAATTTAGATTAAGCGTACTTTTAATTCGAATTGAAACTGGCCGTTATGATTAATAGAGAAGAGTCAACCCATTTAGTCTGCACACTAATGTAGAAAATGAAACGCATGTTAGTCTGAGGGTCTGAACTGTCGTAATATGTATAGTGAATTAAAGATTTGTTTTGAACAGCATCATACTTAGATGATTCTTAATGAATATGTGTTTCTTATTTTTGCGCCGCTTAAATATTTTGAATCGGTATTATATTATTTTATTATCAGATTCAATTTTGTAATACATTGATGTTAAATATGTGTGCTATATATGTCTTCTTATGTCATTTATACCATCTCTTCAATAATTTCATTACTTTGTATGTATTGTAGGCTAAAGAACATTCATGTAATGTTTAATGCTGAAATAAAGTGTATATTATTGTATATATTATTATAATCCATTTGTGGAAAATCGTTCTAATTTGTTTGTTTGGTTTGTTAACGTCTGTTTCTGCAAACAATTGGCTAATTAGACGCCCCATAGAGGGAGAAGCAGATACAGGCAGCTCTGCCATTCTATTATCATCGACAGAGTTAGCTTATTATTACGAAGGCTCAATTAAATACTGATAAAGCGGATCTCGGTTTAGGCGGTCTCATTTGAAGGACTTGGTCCGGCGGGGGATCGAACTCACGAATCCTGGTACCGTAGCCGAGCGCGTTGTCACTGGACCACGTCCACCGGTCTTATGTTTTTCTATTTATTGAATTGGCATTGATGAAATGTAAATACCAACTTTCAGTTGCTTCTACAAGGAGCAATTTCATCAACACCTGGCAATTTAAGTAATAACTTTCTTCTGACTCTCATTATGTTAATACATCTGAATAAGGGGAGATCCTTTGAAAGCACAGAAAACAAAGCAAATACTGAAAATTTCAGACTCGATTTCATTGAGTCTGTTCAGGAGCAATACTGAAATATGCAACAGTGCTCACACCCCCTAGCACCAGCTTAAACGGAATTCAACTTTCAACTGTAAATGCGCTGAAATCAATGATTGCAAAGTACCAGAAAGTATAACAACACTGAGAATGAAGTACGGGGCGACTTTTTACAGCCGCCACACAAGCACTTAACACCTGCAGTTGTATATTATATAAATCTGAATAAGGAGAGATCCTTTGAAAGCACAGAAAACAAAGCAAATACTGAAAATTGCAGACTCGGTTTAATTGAGTCTGTTCATGAGCAATACTGAAATATGCAACAGTGCTTACGCCCCCTAGCATCAGCTTAAGCGGAATTCAACTTTCAACTGTAAATGCGCTGAAATCAATGTTTCCAAAGGACCAGAAAGTATAACAATACTGAGAATGAAGTACGGGGCTGAAGTATTTCAGTTAGTTTAGCTGAAATTTAAGATTCAGAAATAAATTAAATCAACATCGTCATTTTCTCTTTGTTTTTGCAACCAATTCAGATGATTTCGTTACGCGGCCTCTGATCATATTTCAAACTGGTTAATCCTTTTGTGCCCAATATCCCATACATGGGACATATGCAAACAGTGTAGACTCTGATCAGACGCCGCATCATGCGGCGTCTGATCAGAGTCTAAACTGGTTGCTGAAAGGAATTTCAATATAAAACAAAATGAACTTGAAAATTTTGACCAGGCATCCCTTTGATAAAAAATGGACTAATCCAATATATAAACATGGAAGATTCCACTGGGTATAAATGGAATAATCCTTTCACTGTCTTACCCCGAGTACAAACTTTACTTGCATAGCTACAGCGACATCTGATCATGATCCCAACTGTATGATATTCACTACGATATAACTGTTGTACTTAGAATTGAAATTTGAGAAAAAAAAGCGAATGAATGTATGGCGCTTTAGTAATTGTGACAATTCGTTAGATAAGCAAAACACATTATATAAAGAGGACGATTTTTCTATGCTGAGAGAAATATTGACTGATCGTGCTTATTTTTCTTCCTGTATCTACTACGAGCTATTTAAAAAGTGCCCGTTAATGTTTGTTAAAGCATGTTTGGTTGCTGTGGAAACTAAAGTTTTCATAAGTACATGTATCTTTATATGGTAGTCTACCCGTATTGGCCAAACACTAAAACCTCAACAAACCATATATATTTCTAAAGGTATACACCTAAGAGACCTATTTATAAACTTTTATGAGCATTTAATATAATCTAGAAAAACAACCGACACATTTGTATCTCTTACCCCTTTTTGACAATTTGACCGAAAAATCAACCGACCCCTTAAAAATTACTTTAAAACGCAAAAAGATTTTGTATTTTTTTTTAACAATAAAAGTCCTCATAGAAAACAAAGCGTGTACCATTCAATAAAAAAACAGTAATGCTGATTATTGCAATTTGTATTTAAAAATCAATATGATAATTGCACCTTTCAAAAATATGACTGCCGATTATTTACATTTTCCCGATGCAAGTCTTTTTTTCATACAATATTACATGTGTTCTATATCCGGGGAATACATTTTGGGTTTTAATCAATTATATTCGACATCTAAATAACAATTTGACAGAAGATCAGAAAGGTTTGCCACCAAAATGTTGTAAAATTTGCTCTTTGAAATTACCTAGTTTGGCATTTAGGAGCTTTTTGTTTTACCGCATCTTGCTTTAAAGTCCAACAATATTTTTCAGACCTTTTTTAACCCTTTACCTGATAGCCTATTTATAGTACTAAAGATAGATGACTACTTAAAGCAGGTTGAAAGTAAAGCAGAATGCGCCTTAGGGCGCATTCTGCTTTACTTTCAGCCTGCTTTAAGCTATCATGTGCTATAATATAGAAAATATTCCCTATAATACATATTCATCACTGATTAAATTGGAACTATTTTCTTCAGCGGATGAATAAATCATATCCGCTAAAAGGCGCTTCTATTGGGTAAAGGGTTAATATCATACCGATCTTTGAAATGTTGAAGACAGACCATTTCACCAAAAAGGGCGATTTAAAACCATAATAAACCGAAAAAAGAACTTCTGACATAAACACTACGGCAAGGCTTAGTGTCACGCGATACGGCTAGGACCAACTACACTGTGTGCAAACGTATCCAGTATGTTGCTATACAATGAGCCACATTTCGACACAACGGTGGCATGTAACGACAGCATCAATGATTATGCGCATTATAGGGCCCTATTGTGAGAAGGGTGCCCTATAGTAAACGCCCTGTCCGTCCGTCCGTCCATCCATCCCTTAGTCTATCAGAATGCACGATTGTTGACTGTTTTAAGATTTTGAATAGATCTAGATCTATTATCAAATATTTAGCGTATTTTTTCATACAATTCTTACGCAATCTAAATCCAAAATATGAAGACATTTGGCCACACCTAACTGGAAAAATATAATTTTGACCTCAAAAAAGTGTTGGAGACCTTGAATGCATTATAAAGAACAATAAACTTGGCTTATAATTTTTTCAAGTTAATGTCAGGCGCATTTATAAACATCTAATCATTGGTTTAGGAAAAGGTTTTGTTAAAAAAAGATATATATTTCAAAGAAAAATATATAGAGCTCGGTCGGGATTCGTACCAATGAGGGGAAGGCCAAGCAAATTTACAAGACGAGATTTACAATATTTCGGACTACGTTCGGATAATTTCTAACATTATCGTCCAGGTTTTATATGGGAGTGTTCGGTATATTCCGTTAAACACGGAAAATGCCGAGATAACACGGAAAAAGGCGATCTTCAGTCTTGGATTACCTTAATTTAGTCAATAAGAAACAATGTTTACGTTTCAAATCGTAGTTGAAAAAAAGAATAGTTTAGAGTAATATTTTTCAATGCGCAGCGATTTTCACATTCAGTTGTTATATTGAAAAAATGTTATAAAAAAATAAAATCATCTCTTAGAATTTAAACGTTTGTTCAAACCAAATAGATATAGCCATTTGTTCAGCCTGGCATAATTCATGAAATATCTTAGATAGATAGTCAGGTAATAAATTATGTGTTTCATAGTTTCTTCTGGAACAGTCAAATGATTGTTCCTCGGAAGCAAGGTAGAGCTTAAAAACTTCTGCCCCGACCGTTGGCAAAAGTTCTCAAGGTCCTCCGTGCTACGGCCACTGCTACCTGTCCTCTACCTTTGAAACAATTGTATACTGGATGTTAGATTGTATTCACACAGTAAGGAGAACGGCTAGCGGCTCGCGACTAACAAGCAGGGCCCATCTCAAAGAAAGATGATTTGATAGCCTAAATTGCATTGTTGCGGCAATCAATACCTATCAAGCCATGAGTTCAGTAACGAAATCGTTGACCATCGAGTTGGCTACCTGGTCTGGAATACGGTTGAGAAACCGTTATTCCTCCGTTTAACCCTTTGAACCCTAGTCCCGCATATAGGCGTCCTTTTCAAACAATGTACATGTGAATAGTACAATTGTCCAGTGCAAACAGTGAAGACCCAGATCAGAGGGCTCCTTATGGAGCCCTCTGATCTGGATCTTCACTGTTTGTCATAATGCAAAACATTGACCAAAACAACCCTTAAAAGTGAGAAATGGACTAGACTAAAATGGAAACTGGAATTGTCCATTTGAAGTTTTAGGGAGGAAAGAGTTAAACGAAAACAAAACGTAAACGCATTGCAATGAAATATAAAAAATTTCAACCTTTTGACAATTCTGACTACCAGTTTCAAACTGAGTGCAAACAGTTTGGAGACAGATCAGACATCGTGTTACCCGGCGTATGATCTGGCTCCAAACTGTTTGCAATGGAAATTTTTTTTTTAGCGCAAACGCGTTCATTGGGAAAGTACTGTACTCTGCACGCTGCACACGGGGAACACACTGCTAATCTAAGCCGCAACTGAACTCACTACAGATTTCACCGTAACATTATAACTGTTGAATTTGAAAGTATTTAATGGAGTTAAAAGTGCTCCCACATTTGCTCTACGGCGGCCGAATGGCAGTCGTGCGGCGGCCGTACGGTGGCCGCACGGCGTATCCTAATATTTCATAGGCCGTAGAGCTCTCCGTAAAATTATACTCAGCAAAAATAGAAACTTTACATCGGATTCTAAGGCGTATAATTCTGTCTACAAACACAATTTTGCAGAAAACCTATTTGATCAATGTCTGCAAGTTCTCGACAATGGTGATGAAAAAAATCCAAAAGTCACACCGTAATTTGACGTCAAAATGCATAGGGATCGATTTCAAAATTCTCAAAAAGAGATGTGAACGTGGACGCAAGATGCACTTAATTCATTTTCCGGTTTCATTTTAAGTACCCTTTTGCATAAAGTCACTTCAGTAGCGTGCATGCCCGTCGTCACGCCTAATGCAAGCAACATTCCGTCTCTGATGTACCGTCTAATGACGTCATCTGGGATGACATGCCATTTTCGTAATCGAGCACGTCTGAGGTCGTTGGTCGTGTCAATCTGGTAATTGTTCCGAACCCTTTGCCAAATTTACCCCATATATGCTCCATTGGTTTCAGATCTGGTGATACCGCAGGCCAGGGCATGACGTTGGCGTTATTCCGGGCCTTGTGTGTGTATTTAAGATCTGCCAAGTATACGGTCTACGGGTACGGATAGTATCGTGACATTGTCTCTGACGATTCCTTATTGTCTTGGCAGTGATCCCAAACCGCCGAGTAGTAACCGTTCATGGGATGAAACGGTTACGTTGGTACGTTAACGTAAGAGTGCGATCGTCTCTACGTGACGTCAACGATATCGGACGATTCTTGACTTACACCGTAAATCTGTAACGAGTAGTCAGGATATAAATTGCCTACCGTATCCGTCCCAAATGACGCGCAACATCAGTTACTGACGCGCCCGCCGTAAGCATGCCAAATGGCCTGATTTCTGTGTTTTTCAGAAAACTGTGGCATCTCAGTTTTGGAAGGCAAATGTTTACAATTTTGTTTGTTCGGTGTTTATCTAAAGCCTGCATGTGTATGTTGCATTAAACGAACTTGAAATAAATCCTGAGTAGGTCAACTTGCCGTCAGTGTTAAATACCGGAAGTGCTACGTCGTGCGCGGTACAAATTAGCGAGAGTGTGACTCTGTAATGTCTTTATCGATTACTCCATTATGATATGTGCGTATATTTTATGAAACGTCATTAAAAGATCGCATCAACTGGCTCTAAAGTATATAACGCGGAGTTATAACATTTTTACATTTCTACGGCGGCCGTAGAAAACACACGCCGTAGAGTGGCTCCTCTGGGGCTGCCATACGGTCGCCGTACGGCCACCGTGCGGCCGCCGCAACTCAATGGTCACTTTTCTGAGTGTGCATTTGTACTTTTGTTCATATATATAAAACATGTACATTATCTAAAAATGGCTTTAGATGTTCGTAAATGCTGTCCAAACGTGTCCTTTGTGTTCACGGTGTAGGTGGACTGATATGAAATGTGTGAACATGTAGCAAAACCAAGTTGTGTTGCAGGAGCAGCATTTTGGTTGCAGTACATCTGATGGGGCTACCACGGCTGCCGTACGGTCGCCGTATGGCGACCGCACGGCGGCTGTGCGGTGGCCGCAGGTGTTTTAACCCAAAAAATCAAAACTCGCCGTGCGGCAGCCGCAGCAAATGTGGGCGCATCACACGGCGGCCGTAGGAATTCTGCGGCGGCCGGGAAATTGCTACTCGTCGTAGAAATAACAAGCTGTGCAGCCGCCGTACGGCAGCCGCAGCAAATGTGAGCGAGGCATTAAGCATATCGTTAGAACTCTTCTCATTGGACCTCGACTCTCATTGCACATAATCAAGACAGAAAGATGAAGAAACGCAGTCGTTTAAGCAGACATTATTTTACAACAGGCTAAAGGTTAATGAAATAAGCGTGGAGGTATGTAACGGTATCCTCCCCTTACGCCCGCATCTGATTTGATAACAAATTACTTTCATTACCTGGATTGTTTCGATCATACAAACGTTAAATCTGAGGCATTTTGAAGAAAATGGAAATCAAATAAAAAGATATAAGTATAGAAGTACATGTCATAGCCATCTCATTCTCCTTTGTAAGTCCTTGGCATACTCATACTCGATGGTTTTCTAACCAAACTATCAAATATAAAAGTCGGCCCTCACACGAGTCGCTTCAATGATTCTTTGCTATAGTCATGTGCACAACATACATGTTTTTTGCCATGAAACTATCTGACTAGGTGCTATCACCAAAAGTAGGTCAGGAAATGTCTTTAAGTCTATTTACAAACAGTGTTGATCCAGTTCACACTCCAAACTGTGTGTCCCTCTTATCGTTATTTCTTCTGCACTCTCTTTCTTACATCAGGTCTATGGTGCTTAATGGACTACCTCTCAGTCAGAATCATTATTGATTGTTCCGCAGTAACCTTCACAAGTTTGAATTTTGCAAAACATTGCAGACGACAAATTTAGCGGACGTTATTTTGTCTGCGATAGGGTTAAAAGTGACTGGTTAAATTTGGCAATAGAAAAGGTTAAAAATCTCGTGCGAATAACGAACTTACTAGACTTTTCAAATACATGTAGTTTAGATCCAGAAATGCCGCCGAAAAGCCATTCGTCTAGTCACGACTAAATTTGTGTCATACTCATAGGTCAAGTTTCTTCAACTAGAAAGGATTCAAATTACTATAGGGTTCAGGGAAAAACCATTACATATCGTCCATGTGCTTGACCTTTAGCCTGTTATAAATTGTGTCTGCTTAAACTATTGCGTTTTTTCGTCTTTTGATCCTGATTATTTGCTATGAGAGTAGATGTCCAATAGGAACAGTTCTAACGATATGCTTTAACTCCATTAAACGCTTTAAAAGTCAACAGCTATAACACAACGTTGAAATATGGATCTAATAGGAAATTGCAGGTTTTAGGCTATCAAAACCTCTTTGAGAAGGGCGCTACTTCTTAGTCCCAAGTCGTATGCCGCTAGCCGCTAACCGCTCTCTGTAAGTCGTGAATACAACTCTGTTTGCCAATCTTGCTGAGAATGTTCATTGATGTCAAATCTTGGTCAAGTACAATAACTATCAACATATGGAAACAAACATATCAGAGTTTTAGCCCTTGAATTCTCAAAACGTTTGCTGTTTCAGCCTTGTCCACTCTCTATCTCTATCAGATTTGATGGAAATGTTTGTTAATTTAGAACCTTGGTCAAGTTAAAGTAAGTACTCAACTCGTATAAGGCATGTCCGAGTTATGACCCTTAAATATTTAATAATTTACTATTTCAGCCTATGTCTGCTCTGTAACCTAATAACCTTGTTAAAACTTGCTGAACATGTTTGGATGTGTAAAATATTGTCCAGACTGGATAATAAACTAAAATGCACATGTCATGGTTGTGCTCCTCGATTTACAAGAAGCGTGTCCGCACTCTAAATTCTCTGAAATTGTTTGTCTGTTTTAAATGCTTGTAAAAGCTTGATACATGTAATCAGCAAATACGCACAAGACATATCAGGAGTATGCCCCTTGTAAATCTAAGAATTGCTTATTTTAGCCTTGTCCGCCCTCTCACTCCTATAGTTGAACATATTTGTGAGTTTATAATCTTTGCTAAGTTTATGTTTGCTTAATTGCACAAAACATGTCAAAAATATGCCCCTTGAATTCCTTAAATTGTCACTTTTTTATCTCGTACTCACTAAATAGCTTTAACCTAACTTTACCGACGGGCGTAAATTGCGAGTATTGCTCTTGTTTTATTCATGCCACTACTAACACGGCCGTCATCCGTATACATATACTACGATACCAGAGGATAACACGATTACAGAGGTAAACAAAGAGCACGCTCTAAGGGTAAGTTCCTCAGTGTTTTGCAACTTATGTTCTGTAGAGAAGATTTTGAGACATGAAACATAACGGGATCGATAAATAGCATATTATTCCATGTTGTGAAGAAAGAATGCATGGGGAAAATGTAGCTTTCTGCCAAAATTTTAGAAAATTTCTTCGAAAATCAGCGTCAACTGTGTACTGATGAGATATTTTGACCAAATAATAATATTTGAAATGAAAGTAAATATATCGTTGCTCGTCCATCCTGTAGAGTAATCATTTTGCTTCAAACTCTTATATTTTGGTAGCAAACACTAATGTAGGAACGAAAAAGAGAATTATTTAGTGGCTGAAATGTGTGTATATATATACTGCTCTTTTCTAATATTTCGACCTCTAAGGGCCTTTTTCAAAGAAAAACCACGTCAAAACACACGTCACATTTTTGTTACATGCATTCAGCCATAAAATCAAAGAGAATAAGAGTATTTTTCTCTTTGATTTTATGGCTGAATGCAGGTAACAAAAATGTGACGTGCGTTTTGACGTGATTTTCTTTGAAAAAGGCCCTTAGAGGTCGAAATATTAGAAAAGAGCAGTATATATATTAATATTAATTTAATTCCCTATCTGGAATATTGAAAAATTATTGTGAAAAGTGTGGTTTTATGGACACTACGATTTTCGAGTGGGGACACTTCATGTAACAGAGATTTTAACGAAATGGGCACTGTGATATCAAAGTGTTATCTAAATCATTAACATATGTTTGTGAATTATGACGCTTAATACTAAGCATTGTAACGCACGAATATATTCGAAAAGGCCAAGGTGACACAGTGGAGACATATACCCCTTAGTTAATTGGAAAGCGACAGCCAAATTAACCCTACACGTTCTAAAAGTAACATGTCTAGAAATGAATGTTGAAGTAGCTACCAAGTATAAGTACACTGTTTGTAGCGACATATTGCAGTAGTTCCACTTGTTATCTAATTAAACACACCCATAAGCGCGCTCTCTTGTAAAGTGTGTGCGTTTAATTAAAATAACTCGTGGGAGCTATTCTTAATATAGATATTAAACTTTAAACAATACCGAAAAAGCACAACCCACTCTATGCAGTCCGTAGGAACAGGCAAGGGGGGCGGGGGTCCACAATTTTGCCAATTATAGTAAACAAGCAATTTTTTTTTGTTGAACCAAAGAAACGCCAGAAAACGCTTTTCACTTTTTCAGACGGCGTTTTTAGGCAAATTTTAGTGCACAACCATAAAACAGAAAAAAAGTTGTATTAGTAAAAGTGCTAAGTGCCTTGATTTTGAAAAACAATACACGCTTCAGATCAGATGTTCGGTAACAAAGAAAGTAATTCAACGAAGCGCATGTACCATGCGCAGATCCGGGGTTTGGGTAGGGGCTAGTAAATCCCAGCGGTACATTCCATTTTTTCATACTATTTTGCACTGTTTTAAAAGGTCATTATTTTCCCTTTATTTACCCTTTGAGTTTTCAAAACAGCCTCACCAATGGATAAAATCTGGATCTGCAACTACAAACCCGCATTGTAAGGTAGTGTATTGACTTGAAATCACATATAATTCCAACAAGCAATGTGGTAAAAATACTGTTTTTAAAATTAAACTGTGTTCTGAAGAGAATTCTTCATTTCTGGTCACTAAAAGTATATTTTTATCTTTTATAAAGTGTCCTATACTCTGGTATCGTAGTGTCATTACGAGTGAGAGGCTCGGTTATAGAAGTGTATGTGATAATAACGCATCTGATTATTTGTACGTTTAAATTTCTTAAAATACGCTGATAAACTATAATTATTACATGCTCTATCGTTATTCGACATATCTATCTTTTACTTAAATAGGTAACATTGAATTACTATATGTTTTATCGTTGTTTTATCGGAATATGTCATCAATATCCATTTGCTACTGCTTTCCGAGAGAACTTTCTCAAAAATTGCCAGATAGCTATCGTTTTTTTCGTGCATTTGTTTCTTCACAGTATGAAAAGATATACCAGTTATCGATCTCAAAAGGTTTCATGTCTCAAAAGCTACTCTACAGAACATACGGGAACTTACCCCCTAGCGCGTGCTCTTTGTTTACCGATGTGATCGTGCTATCCTCTGGTATCGTAGTATAGGGATGACGGCCGTGTACTTATGTTTGTATTAAAATAATGCACTGTTCGTAAACAAGCAGCGATCAATTATTCTGTGTCTTCCGTATTAAGTTAGTTTTTCCTTATGCATGCAACCACATCAAAATGGTAAATATTTAAATACAGAAGCTGACCCTGTTAAGGCTATTGGACTGATTAAGATCAAGATTAGATCTAGTACATACGATTCTCAGCATTGTTTCATAACAAATGGCAGTTAACACTTTCAACCCTACAGTCCTCTTTAGATATAACTGATTCCCTATGCAAACTGTGAATACCCTGTTGTTTCATCGGTTTTCGTTGTCATATCAAAGTTTCAACAGTAGACTGGTACACAATGCCTGTGCTATAAGAGTCCAAACGGATAATAAATACCCACAAGAGATGTTTAAGGGTGAAAGGGTTAATAACGATTACATTCGCAAAATAGATCTATTAGATCTACATCAAAATTGTATTTTTTTCCCGTCAGTTTGGATCCAGATTAGTAGATAAAAAACATTTATGTTTACACGTACGTTTCGTCTGCACAGATATTTCGTCAAAATAGTAAGTATGTCTGTCCGTTGGTTTGGCTCCAGATTAGTAAAACTAACTTATGTGGAAGCATTATATCTACGTCTTCGTTTCTGTAAATACACATCTCTTATTAACGGATTAGCGAGACAAGCCGCAAAAAGCTAAAAACTAGAATATATCAAAGTACCGCACCACCGGGTAGCGAAACGCCAAGTTACCATTTAAAAAAGGCATCTGTTCATGAGCAATACTAAAAACTAGATCTTTGTCACAAACTCTGCGCTTTGTCTTATTATGCAATGCTGGTCACGACATGCCAATTGCTAAATGCTAAATGTGTGTTAGCCAATTGCTAATTTGCAATTTGCTAAATTCTTGCCAATATGCCACTTGCCAGTTACTTAATGCTAATTGCCATTTGTCATTAATCTAATTTCTTTTAACTGAAGAGTGTTGTTTAGGGGGTCAAAATTGCAATGTAACACCGTCTAATCGACAAGATTATGGTCATGAGTATAAACAATAAACCCACAGTTCTTTGCATGTTGTTTTGACTACTTATGTCAATTGCTAAATGCTAAAAGCTAATTTGCCATTTGCTAAATGCTAATATGTCACTTGCTAGTTCTATAATACAAATTTGTCAAATGCCAATATGCCACTTGCCAGTTGCTTAATAAATTTATATATGTATTACACTGCATCTATTGTAAGGGAAAACATGCTACAATATTTCACTTTACCTCCACGGCAATGTCTAAGGACATCATCTGGTGAAGCCTGGTTCTGTAGTTTGATCTGACAATTTCATCAAAGTAAGCTATTTGCATGTTTTGGCATTTAGCAACTGGAAAAGCAGCAATTTGCATTTAGCAATTTGCATGTCGTAACCGGCATTCCATAGTCTTATAAGCATATCAAATAATAATGCCAAATTGCCAATATTTACAGTCATTTGTATTCATTCGACATCTTCCGTAAACCGCTCGGCCATCTTCGTAAGTCAGCAGACTTAGCACGCATTAAATTGTTTGATGACGTATAAAATAATTTGTGACGTCAATTCCAAGCGTTCAAAATTTAAACTGATCAGTGTTGTGTGCGCCAAGCTGAATTTTAATGGACATTTTTTCACTGTATTCCAATATTTGGATCTTGATCTATCGACGCAGGTAAGGTTTGTTGTTTTACGTTGATTTAGATCTCAGTTTTTAACAAATGTATGTGTTTGTGATTTATGAGCACCAATGGCAATGATTTATTAAGTCAACCTGCCAATAACTGATCACTATCCAGAAAGTTTTTGTTTAACGGCAAACTACTCACGTCAGCGTAGATCTACTTCTCTTGGTCGCGAGAATGAACATGAACACTGCCTTAACATTCATATGATTTTCGAAATTTAACTTGATCAATTGAGAAATATGTTCGATTGTTTGTTATACGCCTGAGCCTGCCATTTTCGCTACAAGGTAGGCTACAGCCTTGGGGGAGTTGTACATATACCACAGATGTGCATGTGAACAGGGTTTTGATCTGCTATAATTTTTCACAAAATTACAGTCAGCTGAACTTAGTCAATTTGTTTGCCGGCGGGGGTATCGTATTTGTCTTACAGACAAAGTCATCCAGGCCCGTAGCCACGCTGAGGCACACCGAGGCACTTGCCTCGGTGAAATTTTGAAAAGTAACCAAAAATAACAAGAAATATCTTTAAAAAAGATATTCCGTCGCAGGTTAAAGTTTTGTGTGGGGTACAATGGAGAATCTGTTATTCTTTCCCGTTTAAACGCAAATGTACGCAAACGCAAAACACTAAAACGTAGAAAAGAACAACTTTTGGACAATTCTGATATTTCATGTTTATCTTGGTGGCAAACAGTTTGGAGCCTGATCAGACGCCGGGTTACCCGGCGTCTGATCTGGCTCCAAATTGTTTGCACTGCAAATAATAGTTTTAGCGTAAACAGGTTTATTGGGAAAGAATAACACATTCTCCACTGTACAGTATTCACTTAACCAGAGACAAGTGTATACACCGATTCTGACTTAACATCTTTCGTAAACAGACTTTCCCACATGCTAAATTTAGAGCTTATCCACGCTAAATTTAGAAATGATGACATAGACTGCATCTCAATGTTTTGCCAGGTTTACACTCGCAAGATTGATGTGAAAAAATAACAGAACGCCAGTCTAGGCCATTGGCCGATAAGAGTACTGCATTTCAAGCACGTGATCATTGACCAGGATTTCTGATCATTCCTGATTGGTTAAATTGTTTCATAGAGTTGCGGTCAAAATACAAAACAGACCCGTCTGCGACGGGAAAAAGAAGCAATTTTCGAAAATTAAATTAGAAATATATTTAAAAATGTATTAAAAGCACTCAGAGTGATTATAACACATGTTATTTGGTATAAAGTATCTTCTCAAGTTACATTCAATCACGTATGTTTAGATCAACCAGCCTCTGCAATGAGATCGGCGTTGTCCTATGCAACGTCATAGAATATGCCACCGTGAGTCCGTGGCGTCATACAATTTTATACGCGCACACCGGTTTCAGCTCTGCAACATAAACATGGTGGATCGGGAAACTTATCGATGCCGAATCGGTCTTTTTAAAAGTCGCTCGAATTAGAAATGCTGCGGGCGATTGGCGTTGTAGGTTTTGTAGGGCTGTTGTTGTTCATGGCGGGTATAGAGCTCAACCCAGGGCCTTTCCCCAACGATCAGGTAACAGGGGCGTACCAAGCGATACGCACTTAAGTTATACGCACGAGCGTAACATCAATTTGAAAAATGAACAATCAAACATGGCATAATATTCGAAAGCCAGGCGCGTAGCTACCTGTACACGCAAAAAACGCAACTGCGTACATATTGTCCTCAAAAATCGAAAAATTAAAAAGCCCAAAAATGCAATAAAAGTCGGAGGGGGTAGGGGGTTAGAGAGTAATGGCAGGAAGACAACCTGTCAAAAAACTATTATCCTAGATTAAACAATTCATGTTATATTTAGTAAAATTTTACATAGATTCATGTTGTTATTTTACCTGTTTTGAATGCGGGAAACACCTTCAGACGCACCAAAGACAACCTGATGGGAGGGACCGATGATGGGTAGACATTAGAGATTAAAGGCTGGAAGACAAGCTATAATATCATAAAGGAAAAACATTATCCTAGAACTAATAATTTGTTGAGTCAAATTTTACATAGATTAATCACAGTATTTTACCTGTTTTGAATGCGGGAAACGCCCTCAGTATTCACCAGAGACCATCTAGAAATTACGATTTCCCGGGGGAGCATGGTCCCGGACCCCTCCCTCTACCAATATGAGTGTGTGTATATCCCCGCATTTTTTTTATCTTAGATGAAAACAATTTCTTTTATTCTTTATTCGAATTTCATATGTATTTATGAGGGATTTTACCTGCTTTGATTGCGCAAAATGATTGCGCGAAATGCCCTCAGCACGCACCAGAGACCATCTATGAACAAAACATTTCCGGAGGAGCATGTCCCTGGGCCACCACCCTCTAGTAAGAAGTGCGTTCACCAAATGGGCTAGCTTTTTCCTGACGTCTACCTTTGCCCCTGACGTGTGCCCCTTAATTGCATTGTGCTTCCTACGGGCCTGCTTTATCATGTTCTAAAAGGATCGTAAATGCAAATGGTTCTGATGTAGATCTAAATATATATTTATGTCTATGATTGTCGGTTTGAAATTGACATCCATGACTTTGTCGTTGATGTCGTTTTTGGGTTTTTTTAATCATTTTTTGTATATATTTATGTTATTTTATCTCGAGTTTCGAGGTTGGGAAACGTCCTCAGAACGCACCAGAGACCATCTAGGAATAAAATTTTCCCGGGGGAACATGCCCCCGGGGCCCCCTAGTTAAAGTGCGTACACTTCCTGATTGATCTAGCTACGGCCACTGAAAGCTAAGGGGGGAGCGGGGGGGGGGGGGGGTAGACCATAATGTCTAAATGAAGATTTCAAACACACTTCAGAGCTCACCATTTTCAGTTCTAATTTTCGTTTTTCTCCCGGGGGAGAACCCCCGGACCCCCACCAGTATTTGTCGATATCCAGTTTCTGAATCTCAATAACTTGATAACTACAAAGGTGACGGCTGCAAATGTACTCGCTCGTGCGTCTAAAGGTCGACTATAGCTCTAGCAGAAGTGACGTAAGTGGCAAAATAATGTTATGTCTTATAATTATAACGCAGCTTTGATAAAAAAAAATGGTTTAAATAAGTCGTATTCAGTGTCCCAAACATCTTCCAGGGCTCACCATTTCAGTTCTAATTTCCAATTTTCTCCCGGGAGAGGACCCCGGACCCCCTCCAGCATTTGTCAAATTCCAATTTCAGAAACCAATTATAACGGAGATTTGGACTTTTTTGTTTTAAACATAGATCGTATTCAGTGTTCAAAATCCCTCCAACTACACTTTAGAGCTCACCATTTCAGTTCTAATTTCCAATTTTCACCCGGACCCCCACCAGCATAAAATGTATCAACTTAAGTTTTCAGAAAATCAAGAACTTTTAGTACAGTGGAGAATCTGTTATTCTTTCCCGTTTAAACGCAAACGCAAAACGCTAAAACGTAGAAAAGAACAACTTTTGGACAATTCTGATATTTCATGTTTATCTTGGTGGCAAACAGTTAGGAGCCTGATCAGACGCCGGGTTACCCGGCGTCTGATCTGGCTCCAAACTGTTTGCAGAGGAAATAATAGTTTTAGCGTAAACGCGTTTATTGGGAAAGAATAACACATTCCCCACTGTAACTACAAAGTCGACAGCATAAACACTACAGTGTTACATGTACCTCTCGTACGCATAAAAGATGAATATTTCTAGCAGAAAACAATTTTAATCTCAAAACAAAAATGTTATGTATAATATGACAAGATTTTAATAAAATTGTATGGTTCACATAAGTCGTATTCAGTGTCCCAAATATATCCAACTATATACTCTTCATAGCTCACTATTTCAAGTTCTAATTTCCATTTTTCTCCCGGGGGAGGACCCCCGGGCCCCCACTTACATTTGTAAAGTTCAGATTTCAGAAATTCAAGAACTAAGTAACTATAAATTCAAATTCAAATTCAAATAACTATACGAAGTCGGCAGCTTGAAAACTACAGTGTTTCATGTACCTCTCGTACGTCTTAAAGTTGAATAATTCTAGCAGAAAACAAGCTTCGTCATAAAATTATGTTACGTCTAAAAAAACTTTGAACAAAATTGTATGGTTCAGTGACATCAGATAGATCGTATTCAGTGCCCCAAATACACTTCACAGCTCACCATTTCAGTTCAAATTTTCATTTTTCTCCCGGGGGACGCCCGCCTTAAAGCGCATTCTGCTTCAATTTAACCTGCTTTAAGTGTTCAACTAGAAACAGGCCAGGAATTAAGTAAAGGGTTAATAGCGATATTTTTGTTTGTAGCGAAAAAGGACTTCGGGGATCACACGCATTTATCGCTGTTACTTATCCGTATGAAAATGTATTAAATTAGTGATACAATATCTGGTTTATACAAAATAGGTCATACAGCGCCGATGAATAATGATGATTACAAGAAAATTTTAGAATTTAAAGTATGCAATTTTAAGAAAAAGCACCCCAAATATACGCCAAATCGCACCCTCGAAAAAAAAATCCCGGGGGAACATGCCCCCGGACCCCCCTAGAAAAGATGTGCCTCGGTGCTTTTTAGTCTCTGGATACGGCCCTGTCATCCCTCTAGATCATGTTTGAGTGAAATATTTGCCATATAAATAGCAGATGATAAAAGTAATTTACTACACCAGTCTCTCAAACTTTTACTTCAGCCCATTTGGAGCGATCTCTGTCGCTCATGTAGTTCATGTAGGATAGAGATCGGATGTTTCCGCAGAAACATAAGCATCTCTGCTTCTTTGGTCCATTTGTATGTATACTCCTTTCGTGGGATGATCCTTGTAGTTGGCTGATATTTTAATCGTGATTTCTTCAGTTGAATTCACAATGTTTAATTATTCACAATGTTTCATTAATGGATTAAAACAGAGCATAGTGTTCACAATAATGCACACATTTATAAAGATTATTTACACTGGTTTATATTGTTCATAAAAACACAAAGTCAGTAAAACATATTGGAACCATCTATGGGTTGTAGCATTCGGCATTAAATTTGTTAGGTTTATTGGTGACCCCCCCCCCCCCCCAGTGCCCATTCAACTTTGATTTGAATGAATTTAGTGTGGATGCTAGCACTACACTGTTGGGGAGGGAGTTCCATATAATATCAATAACTCTGTGACTGAAAACACCCTTTCTCAACTCTGTTCTGGCTCTTGGTTTCATAAGTTTCAAATTGTTGCCTCTTGTAACAGTGTCACCTTTAACCGATAGCAAGTTGGCAGACGTTATGTCAAAACCATTAATTAGTTTAAACGCCTGGATAACATATGCCCTATCCCTCCTGTACGCCAGGGTTGGAATGCCTAAATGCATAAGTCTCTCATTGTAGCTTAAATCCCTTAAGTTTCTAAGCATTCTTGTTGCCCTTCTCTGCACATTCTCTATTGCAATATTATACTTTTTGTAGTGTTGGGACCATATTACTGATGCGTACTCTAAGTGAGCTCTCCCCAATGCTTTGTACAGGTTGAGGAACATATGTCCTTTGTAACACATGTAAATGTTTTTACAATTAACCCAATAATACTATTTGCTTTATTAATTTTTGTGTATATGTGTATGTCAAATTTCAGTTATTGTCAAATTGAACTCCAAGATCTTTTTCTGTCGTTATTTGTTTTATTTTTTCTATGCTATTGTTTGGTGTTCTCATAAATTATTCGCTTGCAAATGAATTTCCAATGTGCATAGATTTGCATTTTTTAATATTGAAGATCATTTGCCATTTTTCTGACCATTTACACGCATCGAATATGCTACTTTGCAGTTTTTCTTCATCTTTATCTTTTTCCTGAATTGTGTATAATTTGGTGTCGTCTGCAAATAGTTTGATTGTACAGTCCACGGCATCGGGTAGGTCGTTGATATATATTAGGAACAACAGTGGCCCTAATAGACTACCCTGAGGTACTCCACTAGTGACTTGTTGCCATGAAGATTTTTCACCCCCTACCACTACTCGTTGCATCCTATCTTTCAGAATGTTTTCTAGCCAAGCTAAAATTTTACATTTAATACCAAAGCTTTTAATCTTTTCAAGGAGTTTTTTGTGTGGTACATTATCAAACGCAGCTTTGAAATCTAGATATATAATGTCGGTCTCCTTACAGTGATTCAGATTGGGCCCGGCCATCGGCAAATTGCCGAAAGAAAATGAAAATGGCCGAGAAAAAAACTTTTTGTCGGACATAAGGGCCGGTAGTTTTAAAGATTGGCAGACACAATGGCCGCATGGAGAAAGGACAAATGGAGAAGTATCAGGCCTGCTCGCGATTTATCGTGTCGTTCAATCAGCGGCGCTCGCTGGCGGCTAGAAAACAACGTTTTTCCGAAAGTTTGGTGTTAATAGAAATGCTTTTAATGTTATCTTTTCGTTATAAATTTTAATACAGATGTTTTATTAGACCATGATCTCACGACTAGTACAAAATTTGAGGCGATAGCTTATAATTTGTTTGTTTAGTGAGTTTGTGAAAATGAGAGAGAAAACGTACAGTACTGTATTTTCCGTTTTTCCTACGAAAGTTTGGTGTTAATAGAAATGCTTTTAATGCTATCTTTTCGTTATAAATTTTAATACAGATGTTTTATTAAACCATGATCTCACGACTAGTACAACATTTGTGGCGATAGCTTATAAATTGTTAGTTTAGTGAGGTTTTGAAAATGAGAGAAAAACGTATTTTTTCGTTTACCTACGAAGTTTGGTGTTAATATAAATGCCTTTAATGTCATCTTATCGTTATAAATTTTAATACAGATGTTTTATTAGACCATTATCTTACGCGTAGTACAAAATTTGAGGCGATAGCTTATAAATTGATAGTTATGTGAGGTTTTGAAAACGAGAGAAAAACGTATTTTTTCGTTTACCTACGAAGTTTGTGTGTGTCTATATTTCTCTGCCACTGTCTGTATTTATGTCTCTGTTTCTCTTTGTGACTGTCTCTCTGTCTGTCTTTTTTTCTCTTATCTCTGTCTGTCAGTCTCTCGCTTCTTCTTTTCTGTCTCCATCTTTCTGTATGAATGTCTGTCTGTCTGTCTGTCTCTCTGATGATCCTCATGCGGAGAAAAGGTAAAGTGTGTCATAAAGAGCTTAATTTGAAAAAGGGGTAAACTATATTTCAAGAGACATACTCTATGAATCCGACATTTTCGAGCCTGGTCTGGATTACAACTGTTTGCAATTGCAATAGTCATCATGTTACTGGTATTCAGTAATGAGAGGGTTAATCCAGTCATCAACCAAACCAGGTGCATTGATGTTGTTTTTTTTTTGTTTTTTTTTGGTTTTTTTAGTTCAATTCTATTATCTTTATTTTTTGTGATTTGTATAATATATAAACATCATGCGGTTACAGAAGTCAAAAACACATGTTAAAGTTACACGCACGGGTAGCATTGATCTTTTTTATTAAAGTGGCAACCCGCTGGTGTCCATCTTCATAGATAATCGGCATGTTCAAGAAGCATGGACTTCATGCTGGGACAGTTTTATGACGCTGATAATTGTCCTGCTAATTTGGTGCGGGTTCTGTATACGGTTACGTAATGTGTCACATTCCTTTGTGATGTGTAATATGGTAGACATTTTGTAAGTAAATAAAGCTAAGGACGAGTGTCAAACATTCTGGATCCAGATCAGACGCCGTGTTACGCGGCATCTGATCTTGATCCAAGTTGTTTGCAAAAAAAAAAGTAAAGTCGCGATCAGCAGGCAAAGAGTTAAGCAGTCAGTAAAATAGATTGGCTGCTTTATAATTTACTCCGTTATATAAGACATAAGTAAAGCAGAAAGAAACGGAGATCTCATGTTATCATGTTTGCAATTAATTTCTGAAGATAATGCAAACTGTTACCTCTCTCATAGAAATGGGACGGATAATATGTATATTTTAGTCTGGATGTAAAACTAACCCTAAATTCATTTTTTTAAGTAATATGTTAATAATTCTAATTTTCCTTTCAATAATAATAATGATCACATACGACATAATAATACAGTTACAACTTTGGCCGTTTTGGATTTTGGCCGTTTGACGCGCACTCCTTTCAAATGTCTCTTTACATACAAAATGGATTTTTTTTTTGCTTCCAAGGAAATATTTCCTCCATATAGAACGTTGTAACAATGCATGAACACATTTTTAGAAGTTTAGAAGTTTGCTTAAGTTTTTATACGGAAGGAATTCTTTTCTTACGCAAGTTGGTCTAGTTATTTCATTAGCCAGCAACCTTTGTAGGTCATCATTACTTTTTTCGCTTCAAGAAAAACCCTGGTATTTTAACAACCGAAAGATAAGTGTCACGGCTTTATATCAAGACCTTTTTTTAAAATATATATATATATATCGGACGAAAATTATGGATTAAATTCAAGTTTTTGAAACGGGACGTAGTGTATATTTCGCGATCGCCTGCTCTCGTTTATCGACTATTTCATTTGGCCATCGCTCTTTAACTCGCCATAAAATTTGTCGATTTCGAAAATAAACACTTGCATTTTTACAACTGAAAGAAATATATCTAAGCTTTCCTTTAAGACCATTTCTTTGAAAATCGGTGGAAAATTGAGGGTTTTATGAAAGGTTTTGTAACGGGGCGTGATATATTTATGCCCGAGTGCTTGCTCCCTTTTATCGGCAAATTCATTTGGAAACCACTCTTTAACTCGCCATAAAACTGATCAATTTTAAAAATAAAATCTGTTATTTTTACAAGTGGAAGATAAATATCTTAGCCTTCTTTTAAGACCATTATAATGAAAATCGGGTGAAAATTAAGGATTTTATGTAACTTAAACTAACAGTAGGTAACCATTCAACACGATAAAAAACGCGATAGCCCGCTATCGGCGTACCGGTGCAGTTGAATTATCGATCGATTAAGCGTTATCGCACATACAGGTAACGGACGACACCATTTTCGGGAAAATGCAGATTTGAGTATAAGTTACTTCTCCATTTGTCCTTTCTCCATGATGGCCGGTAGAATTTCCGTTGAATACGACAACAGCGCAGATAAGCTTCGTTTTGTCTTTTTAACTAATTAATTTCAGGAAAAACGAATTGATTTCAAATTCTTATCGTTCATCAAAATACGAATTGTGCTCTGAGATGTGTCGTTGTAAGGATTGATTTCCGTGTGGTAAATATTTACTTGCGCACCGTTAGAAAAAGGGAGGTTACTGTGCACTCAAAAATATATCTATATATATGAACGATAAAATCAAAGTTGTCCGAAAATAGTGTTTGGTAGAAAAACTGTCAACAAAATATTAAAATCTAAACGTGGAAGAGTCAGATAAACGATAGACAGTTGAAAATCATTGGTTGTCAGCTTTCGTATTTAAAAGGAAACAAACAAGGTAACAAACATCTAATAAAAAGGCAGTGACTAGAGGTACGTGACCGTACCTCTAATATTTGAAATTAGCGGTACGGTCACGTACCCCTAGCGAGCCCTGTGAGGGTTGACTAGGGGTACGTGAGTCATTAAACTATGTAGCAACATATAAGTTTGCCTGCAGATACGTTTTATTGGTGCTAATATTGATAATCTCTCATTTCTTCATTATCTTGTTGATATTTAATGGAGAAAAACAAAGAAACTTCGACATTTGTTCACCACCCAACTTGTTCTAACGGCAGCGATGAGAATAGATGTATTCCGCATATATGTATACAGTATAGGGTTAATTCAGAGACAGTGTAAAGGCTTTACACTGTCTCTGGTTAATTATCGTCAGATACGCCCGATATCTGAAAATCCGTGACCAATGTTAAGTGTTTTTCTTATAAATGATTAATTTGATTCAAAACTAACTTTTTATATAATATTCTTGTTCGAAATTACTGCTGATGTATCTTCCTAACTTATCGTTGAATATAAAGTGGTAGATCTGAGAAAATAAAAACAATCGAAGCTTCGGCTCCCATTAAGTATCGAACGTGTAAGTTTGCTGGTTAATAACATGTTACAAAAATCAACTCAAAAACACGTTTGACAATTGATCGCAATTAGACAGTGCAATTATTCTAAATAAAGCTGTTATTGCATAATTATACATGCTTGTAAAAAATGTGTGAACGTTCTTTAATCATAGGTATAGTTTTCGCTGCCGTGAAAAAAATGCCGATATGGAATTTTTTTATATGAAGTTTCTTTGCTTTTCTGCGTTAAACAGTCGGAATAGAAGGTTGAAATGAGATATTAGTAACATTAACATCGATATTAACGTATCTGCAGACAAAATAAAGTGTTTCTTAATAGTGTTTTGGACTCACGTACCCCTAGTCAACCCTCATACGGCTCGCTAGGGGTACGTGACCGTACCGCTTATTTCAAATATTAGAGGTACGGTCACGTACCCCTAGTCACTACCAATAAAAATGTTGGCAGTTTGTTGAACGATTTAATTTCAAACGCTGCTGCATCGGTGGAGAAAAATCCTCAGAAGCGGCGAACTTTTTAGATTCTTGAAAATCGTAATTTCACATATCAGTACCAATTACGGTAGCAAGTTTCTGTTTTAACAAGATGATTTAGATTTAAATTAGATTTGAGCCGTTTGATTATGGCCTAGACTTTTTTTTTCTTTGGGACAGAATGGCCGAAAAAAATTCATTATTTAGGACATGTGTCCTATAGTTAGTAGGCCCAATCTGAAGGTAACGGGTCAACTCGGCCAAAAACCAACTCGGCCACGGTCCAACTCGGCCTAAAACCAACTCGGCCTGGTCCAACTCGGCCAATTTTTAGAAACTATTATTGCTGAATATAAATAAATGTGGGTGAATAATATATGTTGATATTAGACTTACACACTTCGAATAAAGAGTATATAATTTACATACATGTAAAAAAAAAAAGTAATTGAAATTCATGTACTGAAATGCTTCCTAATGTTGAACAATATATTCTTTATTCGAAGATTTGGCATCGAAGAATATACATATAACATTTAAGTACACTATAGTTTTGATCCTGATAATACGCCCAGTTACTCTGCATCTGATCATATTCAGACCAATTGTAATGGGGTAATTAAGTAAAGTGCTTAAACAAATATATTACGACTCAAACTGCTAAACACCTCTTGACATCTTACCCTCAAGCTTTAATGCACGTGCTGTACGTGCACTATACGATTAAATTTGATAATTCCTGTAATTATTTCACTGACATCTAATTTAAAAATTCTGCTCCGATATGTATGTCTTAATAATAATATATATACTATTCATATAACATTTAAGTACAGTGAATAGAATCAAGGATTGTCAAATAGGCTTGATCCTGATCATACGCCGGCCCGAGTTACTCTGCAGCTGAACATAGTCAAACCAATTGTAATTTGGGTGATTCGGTAAAGTGCTTAAACAAATACATTCGACTCAATTTGCTAAACACCTCTTGACATCTTACCCACAAGTTTTAATGCACGTGCTGTAAGATCACCATGTGATTAATTTTAATAAATTCTCTAATTATTTCACTGACATCTAATTTAAAAATTCTGCGGCAATATTTATGTCTTAATGATAAGATATATATTATCCTGATATTATTTCAGTACATTGAGTAAAGTCAGGAAATGCCAAATAATTTTGATCCTGATCATACGCCGAGTTACTATGCATATGCTTCTAGTCAAACCTATTTGCCAAATTCAATTGTATTTGGGACAAAACAGTAAAGGGCTTATACAGCTACTTTTTGTGTAAATATTATATACGACTCACACTACTTAACTAGACTCTTTTTGCTCACGATTTATACGTCCATTATTTAACTTATACAAGAACAACACACACTCTCGATCTATTAATTAAGTCTCACAATTATTAAACTACTCCAGAATTCACACGTGTAAAGTTTATCCACTATTGAGAGCAATATAACCAGGAAATCATTAGTAACCAACTACAGTGATGCTCACTTATAACGAAATTCAGGGGATCTTGCAAATTAGTTCGTCTTATCCAAACTTCGTCTTATCGAAATTTCTTTGTGAATAGTTTGCATATAAAGAAATTTTTACTCATTATACTTCTAGTACATAATTGATTAGAAAGAAAGAAATATAGAAAGGCATAGAAATTAAATCTTAAATATTTCTTTTAATTGTACCAAATAGAATAATTAAATGATAACAAAATAAGATTGGCTATGACATAATAAATGCCATTTTTCGTCTTGAAAATTTAACCTGTTCCCTGTTTTTGTATTAATAGAAAACTCAACCTATTATGAATAAACTTTATTAATATAAAAAAGTTCTACTATGTTGATAAAGCATCAGTGGTTGTTATCTTTTTGCAGAATACAGGTGTCAAACAGCAAGAAGTCTGACCAGACACCCAGTTATAAGGCATCTGATCTGGATCCAAACAAATAATGTGCAAAGTCAACTAATTATTTCCAGTTGTTTGAACATCCTATCAATACTTCAATAGCATATATACAAAACATGTTGGTTGGGTAATGTTTTGTTATCTGAGGTGATGAGCAGCTAAGCAATTAAGTACTGTCACCTTTGTAAGCCACTTGCCAAACTGTGATAATGACCGGCATGTTGTATTAACAGGACCATTTTACAGGTCTTATCCAGTTTTTCGTTATATCCAGTTTTCATCTTAAGCAAGCATGAGGCCATTGAAATAAAGAAGGAAGCAGTCGGGGATTTATTTTTAGTTTGTATTAAGCAGTTTTTCATCTTATCCAAGTCGTTATAAGTGAGCATCACTGTAATGTTAAGTGTCTTTATTTCCCACCTTCCAATAATATTTCTTCTACACCTATGATTATCAAAATAAACAATCAATTACGATTTACTCTATTATGATTAACTTCTAAAACTTTTTGATTTCACACACAAACATATTGAAAGCTGTACCTTTGGGAGCTTTCGCCTGTGTACTACAGGCTTTTTCAACCAACTGATGTTTCACTGGGACTTGACATCGCTCGAGGCTTTAGTGAGCGATGTTAATGCATTGTCCCAGATGTGTGGCAAGTTGTAGCGGCCCCCGTCCCTGTTGAGCGCCGGCTTGTGTGCTCTGATGTAGATTGCCTCTTTGACCCCCCGTTCAAACCAAGAGGGTTCACGGTCTAGTATGTGCACTGATTCCGTTGAAAAAGGTAAAGCTTTCAATATGTTTGTGTGTGAAATCAAAAAGTTTTAGAAGTTAATCATAATGAACAATACCACACAGGAAGAAGTTGAATTTCCACAAGACCGATTTACTCTAATTTTATCGAATAATTTCTAGTGAATTTTCTTCTACACCTGTAATTATCTACAAAACCAATCACATTCTTTTTACTCTAATATCATTGCCAATGATACAACACCAACTCAAATATGTTGATGAAAGTAACAGGTTTAGGTTTTCCTAGTTATATAATCCGTAATTAATCAGCAAAGTTCAAAGATACTCGTCAAACAATATGCAAAATAACAACGCAAATTAACACCTGTTTGATGGTACCTTGGACATTCTTTATTGCCCTCGGACGTTCTTATTGCTTTGACACTTACGTTTGAGATGGGTACAAACTGTCGTCACATTAACACATTAAAGTATGTTTTCAATTATGTGTGAATATGGCAATAATGGAATGTTTAAACAGTTTAATCAAACAACAACATATTAATAATGACCAAGTTGTAGAGATAATGTTCACTTGTATTAATTAACAATTATAAAAGTACACATATCAACAATAATATCTAGTTCTACTACTACAATACATTAGCTAAAACTACTATTACAGTACTATGACTCAAATTTTCGTATTTCAACATGGAGACATAACAACAACCATATATTTAGTGAAAATTATTTTGTTAGTCTTGATAAACTTTATTCATATCACTAACTTTCCCATACAAATTTATCAATTTTTTTTCTGGCCGAGTTGGACCATACTATCTGGCCGAGTTGGACCATACTATCTGGCCGAGTTGGACCAGGCCGAGTTGGTTTTAGGCCGAGTTGACCCGCATTCATTTAGAATATCTCCATTGACATAAAGATGGAGAAGTGTTTACAGATAAACATACGAGAACAGACTGAATTTACAGAGTAACCACACTATGTCAGCTTAAATCATGGATATAACTTGAACAAATGACCTATGAAGACATGCAAACTGTAAGTAAACAGTGTTATTAACATGCATACTTTCTACAACAACTGTTAGAAATGAGCAAAGTATGAAAAGTCATGGGTTTCCGCGGAATCAAACAATCGTTAAAAGATCGCTCCAAATCGCATCAAAATCGATGACTAACATCTTTTCCCTATTAAAACCTAGTACAAATATATGAACATCAATGAAACGTTGGTGTGTCCTATAAAATAAGACATAAACAACAAATACATGTAAATGAATCAGCTTCCCAAAAGCAATGCAACTGTACATTCTGTTACAATAGAAGGGGTATAAAAGGGATGATGGACAATTCGTCACCATGCAGATTCGTCACCAAAGCAATATAGTACAAAAGGGGTAGTCAATTCGTCACCAAAGGAAATATAGTACAAATTTTTTATATACTGCTTTAATGAGTATAATTGTTCACACATACGTGTTATAATTACCTTTTTGTAGTGTTAATATACACGTTATGTAGATCTAATTGACACTTACATTTTGTTTGGATCCCGATCTGTACGGACAATTTTTGGTCAGACAGTTAGGAGCCCGATACGGGAAATGTAATTAGTATGGCTATATTTACGCTATTAGGGGCAATTTGGTAATATTTTACCAAATAGTTTGTATCCACATATGATCTGGATCCAAAATGCTTGTCAAGCGGAAGAAATAAAATGCAACCAGAAACTATAGATGACATTTCATTCCCATCCTTTTAAGCGTCGTTTGGAAATAAATTCATATAGATGTATAAATACAATTTTACTTTCTAACCTAATGGAGACACGTAGGGCCAAGGTATTGCATTAACAATATTTCTGCATTACCTTTACGCTGTATAATTTTTCCCTGCATTAACATGCTACCTTTCATTAATTGGTATAATCCTTTATATATAGTACATGTATTGTTTTAACGGATTGATGGGATTAAGTGTTTAATCAATTTCTTACTTTCTCATCATTTTTAAACTATTTATATAACTACTTTAATCGGTGATATTTAAAGCCTGAATCAAAGAATACCTGTTATCAGTATCCAGTTTCAAACTGACTGACACATGACTGACTGACATGTGTATGTTCACTGAGCATGACATTCCTTTGTACGTGTGCCTATGATATTTACATTAATTGGTATGTTGTTTTTACAGTTAATATCAATACAGTTATAACAGGTCGGGTAATTACCAATCAACGTTTCACACCAGATTAACAACAATGTACATGTAATTAAAGTAATCTGCCTTTGGCGGTATATATAACAAACTTTTACGTTTGACCCTATACTGTTTCTTACTGTATTAATTGTAGCTTTAGATCATTTTTTGCATTCATTTTAAGGATGTCGGCCTGTCTTTTTGAGCATTATGAAATTTCCAAAATATTTTACGAACTCATTTTCCGAAAAATGTTAAGAACTCATTTTTGATGAATGCATACAGTCATAAAATACTATTTTCCCGGGAAAAAATTGGATTTTCGTTCGGGACGGGACTTTTTAAGTTTTATGTCCTATTCGTAGTTTACAGCATACACCGTTTTCATAGCTAGGTTGCATTTTGTTACATCCGATTTCATTACAATTTCTCAGAATATAAGCATGAAATTTTCATGGTAGTACAGTTTTAGTATAAATTATAGATAATTCAATAGATCAAATGATATTTTTTTGAAAAAAAATATTTTTGGTAAAAATACACCAAAAAGTGAAAAAATGAGAAAAAATGGATTTTTTTAATAAAATGATCTATATCTTTTTTTAAAGATCCGGGACCCTGTGTTTTTATTTGCTATTTCACTAAAACTTTATGTTTGCAAGGCTAAAATCAACAAATAAAATATTTGGTATTTAGTTTGCTACAATTTGTAGGGCAAGTTTCACTGTGCCTTTTTCTCCCATTATAACAAACAAACAAAATCAAACATTTTTATTGTGGATCTTGAAAAAACTTTATTTTCAGGGTTTATTCTTACTATGGTAATATAAATTAGGATACATTTTGTACAAATAGATTGTTTAAATAAAGTTTTAAAACCCGTAGTACAAAAAAGTAGGAGTTTTTGTGAAGCTTCAATTTTAGGGGGTAGCCTTTAAAAATCTCAAATTGTGAAAAAGAATGGTCCGGTACCCCCACTTTTTTCACGAGTTTTGTCATAGAAACTTATTTTACTGTCTGTATGAAAAGTTTGAAGAATTTAATAATTACTTTCCAAAGGTGCACCTACCCCCTTAAATAACACATTCGAATATTATATATATAAAAAAAAACACTCAATAAATTCATGTCAATTTCCGTTTTATGATTCCTTAAACAGGTGGCTAGATTAAAAAAAAACTTCATTTCTGTGGACACTATAGAGATGATTTATCTCACATTTCCATTTTTATTTAAGATTAGTTTAATAAAACCAGGGTCAGCGAACATACTCACGTATTTGTTTTTAGACAGGTAGTTTTGTAACAATCCACATTTCTCAAGTGCAAGAACCTAAACACATATTTACATTGAAAAGTCTACCTATTATTAGTGTTTTAGACAGCTGGCTGCTTAGATATAATGGCAGTAATAAAGAAGGTCATATAGGAGATTTGTGATCTTAAGTTTCATCTTCCTTTAAAAAGCCACCTGTCTTATGTTCAAGAAATGAACCTGAAACACATCTTAAACATTGAAAATTCTACATATGGCAGAATAAGGATTTTCCGATAGGAGCTTTCCGTTTAACTTTGAGCATACTTTAACCAGCAACCTTTCTTAAGTGCAAGCAATGAACCTAAAACACATCTTATACACTGACTCTTCATGTTACTGGTGTTTTAGACAGGTGGCTGCTTAAGGCAGTAATAAAGGAAACTTGGTCATAGTTTTAATTTTTTTTCGAAAAATTTCGGCATCTAGATTCATCTTTTATACTTATAGTAATTTATATATTACAATTGTAAATGCTAGAATATACATATGGGCTTATCGATACTCGTCAATTTCAACAATATAACTGATACAATTAACAGAAAAATAATCCTGATCATATAGACGATTCTATTAAAAAGTTTTGCATGATTTATCTCCCCTGATAACTACTCTTCAATATCTCCGTCCGCCATTAATACGCTGCACAACGAACGAAATCGATAAAGGGTCAATCATTACCGCTCTACCCTGAATAGATCTATACAAAGGTTATTGCAGACAGTTTTGATCCTGATCAGATGCATAACTCGGCTTCTGATCAGGAACCGAACTGTTTGACACTCATAACGATATAAGTTCTATTTAAGTAACCTTACCTAGAACTTTCAAAGTGAGAAATTTAGAAGCAAACGACAGTTGTTATAACCCTTTACTCATAGGCTGTTTCTAGTTTTGAAGACAGATTACCACTTAAAGCAGATTCGGTGCAATGCAGAATGAGCCTAAGGGTGCACTCTGCTTTAAGCAATCATCTGCAGTGATATCATATAGAAAGTATTTCGTAAATGCGTAAAAAATTGTAGATTCTATCGATGGAGGAAAGGGTTAAAGCAGATGACGGCATGGCAGTGAAGGTGTTGATCTTGTCGAAACTCGTTCTGTCTATTGTTCTAAGGTCCGGTACGCTTGACAATTTGTGAGATATATTGTGATGGTCTTGATTTCACATTGATTTTAAAGCAAAATGAAAGTACAGCTTTAAGCTCTTATATAAACATTCTGCTTTGCTTTCATATTGTTAACAACAATCAAGCTGAATATAGGAATCAGTGCAAGGTATGCACTGATAACAATATTTGCGAATAAAAATATAACACAAAATAAAAAAATAAAAAAAACAAAAAAACAACAACAAACAAAACAACCCAGATATTGTCAGGGGCTGAAAATGCTCATTCGAAGATCCAGGGGTGACATATTTTATAAGTTTAATGACATATTGAATATTTTTTTACTTTTATATGTTACCTCATACGAAAATATCTAAGCAGAATTTAAGCCCCACCATGCTTCAAATATATCATCTGCGAAAAAAATCAAATAAATTTTTATTCTTTTTTAAACGGAATAAAATCTGAATATAAGTGTCAAACAGTTTGGATCAAGATCAGACGCCGAGTTACGTGGCGTCTGATTTTGTTCTACGTTGTTTGCAAATACAAGTGGGGTCAGGATCGGCAGGCAAAATATTAAAATAACTCAAACAAAATACTATTGAATGTAAACATGAATGAAAGTTAGAGGTGACAATAGAAATATTCAACCTAATCACTGATTAGAATTAGATCTATATGATTTGCTAAAATACATCTCTGATGGCTTACAAACTTGACAGGGGTCGTGTGAAATCTTTAATCAGATGTGCACAACATATTCTCGATGTGGCAGGGGGCAACTGAGACACAAGATTGAATTGGAGATTCAGATCATATGCTAAATAACTTGATAGTTTTTTATCTGGATCCACAATGCTGGCGAATGATATACAAGTGGCGAACAACACTCTTTTGGTTAATAGGTAGCTTATCATAATTATCATAAACATTTCAAAATAATTTGAAGCCTGTATCTAGACAAGACTCCAATTACTTTGCATCCGATTGATCTGGAATCAAACTGCACGTGTCACTCATATGGCGATTAACACTCTATCGGTGAATAGGAAAGCAACACTTATACAAGTGTCAAGTGCAGTATTTAACCAGACCAGACGCCCATGTTATCGGAGTCTGATCTGGATCCAAACTGTGTGCAAATTAAATTGAAATTCTATAGTGATATTTTCTATAAAAAAATCAGTCATTTACTTTTAACCGACAAAGCTATATGGGTCTTATCTATGATCAATGGGATATGATTATGTCGGTGTTTTACTAAAGGGTAATAAAACTGCGGGTGTCTTACGCAATCTACCCCCTGCTTGAAGGATAAACCAATCAACCGGAAATATTGCACATCTGTTGGTAATTAAATGACCTACATGCACAGTGATGTAACTTGTCACCGAGCCAACATTGACCTGAATTTATGAAATTTATGGCTACCGCTTTATTGATGAGAAAAGATTTTGAACCGAATGTGTATTTTACAAACAACATTTTTGGAGCTCAGTCAGAAATACCGAACTAAAAGACATCATTTTAATTCTTCATTTTAGATTTGTTGAATAAAGAACTAGATCTACGACAAAATCGGGAAAAGGGCTATGTAATTGATTATTTATAACAATTTCGGTCAGTCGTTTTCATTTAATCGTATAGGGAAAAAAATTGAGGCGGCCAGATCATTGTTTTGTAGGTGATCAATTTAATCAAAACTTTATTACACCAGCCGACATAAGATTCCTCTAATTCCTAGCATTATTGTCTCTTATCGAAAATAAAGAAGTTTCGGTGTCTAAAGCGAACTTTAATTTCGAAAGAAATGATATATCACTAGTGATTGTGTCACTATATATGTATTAACTGATTCACTCCCCGATTGCTTAAAGTGCAGCGTATTAATGGCGGCTAGGTCACGTGACTCATAATGGCGGCCGTCTAATTATCGAAAATAGAATCGTCTATATATACCAGGTAAGAAAATACCCTATACAAAGTCTTTGGTGACGAATCGTCTTTTGCCATTACTATATATCGCTTTGGTGACGAATTTGCATGGTGACGAATCGTCTGTAATTCTATAAAAGCCACTACCCGGACCGAACCGAACCTAGCCGAAATTGGCCGGACCGAAAAAATTTCGGAGTTCCACTGTAAGCATAAAAATAATTTAAATTGGAAAATTTTGGTACGTATACGGTCAATAACCTAATATTTACACACTGTAAAAGTTTTATAACCATCAGAAATCTAAATATTGAAAAAAATGCGATTTTGTAATTTTAGGGGGTATAAAAGCCACTACCTTTCAAATTTCAGTTAATCCAGTTTTTCTTCTTAAAAACAGCTTTGTGTAATGTTATTTGATGATAAACTTATATCAAACCTTGTTTATTTTATGGCATGTACCAAAAAAACAATATTTGGGGAAACATAACTCTTAAAGTCACATTTGAAGTGATTTTCGTACCTGAATATAACGGTCCAGCGTAATATATTCATTTCCGTAAGAATCACACAACCTGTATATCCAGAGGGAGGGAGGGGGAGATCGATATATAGAGAGAGAGAGATTAGTTCCCTGAGCATTTTTATGATTATTAATATCGGATGTTGAACTTACTTCGTGTACAGTCAATCTTGTATTAAGCGATCACTTATTGAAGTAGAAGTGGCAGTGCATTTTTGAAACAGATGACTGATTAATGCAATTTTTTGCCTTATTTTTACAAAACTGTAAGTAAATACCAGCAATCAATGGTTGTCGCTTGATACAATATGAACTATGAAGAGTAAGCTTTTCCTATGCAATCAGTGTAGACCTAGATCAGATGACCAGTGAATGAGCCATCCTACCAAGGTTAGCACTGTATTCCATTTTTCCATATATTGAAAAGCAATCAAAGAAAGTCATAATTGCTAATTATGTAGATTGTTTATATCATAACTGCTAATTACTTAGATAGTTTAAAGACATGAAACTAACTGAAAAGTGTGTCGCCTTTAACAGTTGGTTCATAACTTGATAATTGTTGTTTGCATTGTTTAATAGCATGATTTTAATAGACGCATGGTCAATAATTGCTATTATTGTTCAAAGTTTATAATAATGTTCTATCTTCTAAGACCTTTTTCAACAATCATTAAAAAACTTTTTACTATTCTTAATGAATTAGAACATAAAAAATTGTGTTTTTTAAAAGATTAGTATACAATATCTGATAATATATAAGCATTCTGCATATCATATCTATAAAACGACGGGAAAATACAGTTTGCGTCATTCTTACGGAAATGAATATATTACGCTGGACCAATATTCCGGTACGAAAATCACTTCAAATGTGAATTTAAGAGTTATGTTTCCCCAAATATGGTTTTTTTGGTACATGCCATAAAATAGACAAGGTTTGATATAATTTTATTATGAAATAACATGACACAAAGCTGTTTTTAAGAAGAAAAACAGTATTAACTGAAATTTGAAGGTAGTGGCTTTTATACCCCCTAAAATTACAAAATCGCATTTTTTTCAACATTCAGACTTCTGATGGTTATAAAACTTTTACAGTGTGTAAATAATAAGTTATTGACCGTATACGTACCAAAATTTTCCAATTTAAATTATTTTTATGCTTATAGTGGAACTCCGAAATTTTTTCGGTCCGGCCAATTTCGGCTAGGTTCGGTTCGGTTCGGTCCGGGTAGTGGCTTTTATACCCCTTCGTTACAATATGGTTCCACTGGTACACAACTATGTCACAACGGAATTTGGTTTTTCACTGATCCGTCACAAACTTTTGCGTAAAGCTGTAACGAAACGGTTCAGACAGTGTCACGGACTGTACACGAAAGCATGCCAAATGAAAACATAAACCATGTAGGATCATGTAAATAATCATAGTAACGTTTTTGTTTTTATCTCTTTTTGTTGATATCATTATGAAAACGATAGCAACTATTACGCCATATACGTTTTCTAGCTATTTACTCAGCAATTGTCATATATATGATTGTGTTCTACCGACAAAACTGTTTCTAAGGGTATTTGTGGCATGTATTGAAAAAATAAGAATAATCTAACCCAGAAGTATGTTGATTTGGTAAACGGCCTTTTGCCCCTTCGGCCTTTTGCCCCTTCGTCAAAAACGCCTACACGGAACTTTGCCCCTTCTTGATTTTACGCACACGGCCTTTTGCCCCTTCCCGTTTTTTCATACACGGAACTTTGCCCCTTCCAACACGGACTTTTGCCCCTTCCATATCGAAATATTGCCCCTTCTTTATCAAAATTCAGATTTATATATAGTAATTTTGTCTTCAAATTTGTCTTTTACAATTCAAATTTCTTACTTTTCAGTAATCATTTCCCGATTTTGTCTTGAGGTGACCGTAAAATTCATGAAATCATCATTATCGCTATCACGCTTGATTCTCGCGTGAAAGTAATGCAAACATAATTTTCACTTCACGCTTAGTTGGTTCTCTAATGAATAGGCAATTTAAACGTAAAGGAACTAAAAAGACACCGACACAACGTACACACTTTAATCTTTATTAAATAATCAAGTTGATTGATAATAATGATTGGTAATAAGGTTGTTTGCTAATTACTTTGTCTGTTTGACCCAATTAACAATATGAAAAGAATAATTAATATCATACTCTTAGCCAGGGATAATAAATAGACTATTTATTATCCCTGTCTTAGCCTTTCGACCGGACGGATAATGATAAAAATCGGCCACAACAGAACAGAACACATATTTTATTCACCCAGGGTTTTACCGACAACAAGAGGATGTATTAAAATTTGTAAGTAATAAAAACTTTATGTTTCCATTTCGATAACCAAGAACAAAATAAAAGTGTAAGGTATGTGTATAGATAATTGGGCCTCGCGTTTTGTTTACTATGGTTATTTTGACTGGGATACAGGTATATATGCACCGGTCGGTGTGTGTTGAAGTGAATATTTCTCACGCGAAATAAATACAATGTTGCGTTCGTTTCATTTCATCCGAAAAATACCCAATTTAGTGTTATAAATAAATATATACACGGAAGATATTATCGGATTTAACAGGAAATGAATCCGTCAGGTCAGTAGACTATATTAGAGTAAGCCGGCCATAAATAGTAGATAGATCAATATCAAGAAAAAATATTCTAGCAAATTTCTACTCTCAATGATAAGAAATGGGGAGGCTGACGAAGTCGAAGGGGCAGATTTCTGCCTGTCAAAGTGCAGACTTCCATCCGTGGGAAAATAGGGAAGGGGCAAAAGTCCGCCCCTTTGAAAAAACAGAAAGGGGCAAAAGTCTGTGTTGGAAGGGGCAAAAGTCCGTGTTGGAAGGGGCAAAGTTCCGTGTCGGCGTTTTTGACGAAGGGGCAAAAGGCCGGAGGGGCAAAAGGCTGGTATTCGTTGATTTTGATTCATAACTTATATATATTGAATATCGTGTACATATCCGTACATATCCGTCATAAAATCGCATAAAATAACAATATTCAAAATATCTAAAACGTCACGGTCTGGACGATAAAGCGTCACGGTTTAGGAAAAGATTCTGATAGAGTTGTCACAGTTTGTTTACTACATTTTCTTAAACTCAGGTTATGTTTTTTTCCGTCATATGTTATCAAAGCAACCATAAAATGAACATTTTTGTCCCCTTTTATGCTGATAGACAGATAGAGTGACTAAAACTTTTTAGGAGAAAAAGAGAAATTTAATGTTGTAATTTGCCGCATTTAATATATGTATTTCGTTTTAATATGTTGCACAAGATAGGTACTTTAATACACATTTTTATTTTAATGAATAAAGCATCTGTACAAGTTTACAGCAAATTTAATTTTGAAACGAGCATTGACACCATTCTCAATTTCTGCATTTCATAGAAGCACACCGTGAACAGAAAATCTCATTCCTAACGTTTAACACATAAAGTGTTACATCATGAAGCAAAATACAGAAAATATACAAACGGACATCATTCGATATTGCGGGGGAAAAAAACCGGGACCCTACGAGCGAGTTAGTTTACATCCCGGTAAGTACCGTTTTGCGATGTCCAATGACAACCGACACGAATGAACAAAGTGTGTCGTTTGGACCAATGGACACTGCAAAAAAAGATCGACTGACAGTTGAAAACCATCGTCTACGTCCACAATGCAGTATATGCACAGGGGAACTACTGATTACAGTAATACACCTACGTTTAGTTCACTATAGATGATTAGTGTGTTTTTAAAGCAACAGGGCGGCTTAAACACCTACTACCACGTGTCATTCCCCAGTTAAGTGATAATGGTTTGCTCTCAGACTAGGTGGCATTATTTTGAATTGGTTGCATCCGAGAACTTTGATATACATGTAGATCATATTGAATGTCAGCTTTTTCTTTGTGTTGTTACATTTAAAACCGTAGGAAACGTACACACCATGAGATCTACATCAGAAGTTATGTACAAAGAAACAAGCTTATACTAGCTCTTAAACTAGAGTTATGTTCAATTTTGAATTAAATCTAGTTGACCTCCATATGACCTTGACCTTTGTCTGTCTTGACACAACTGTACTGAGCCAAAGATCTTCTAAAATTGAGTACACATGCCAAACATAGAGTCTCTATCTCATGTTGTTCCAGAGTTATGGTCAATGTTGAATTAACCGCATTTGACCTCTAAATGACATTGACCTCAGTTGGACACGACCCACGTTGTACCGAGTTCAATAGCTATTTGAGTTGAGTACACATTCTAAGTATAAAGTCTCTATTACATGCAGCTCCACAGTTATGGCCAATGTTAAATTCATCCTATATTTTACACCTAAATGACATCTAAATGACCCAAGTTGTACCGAGCTCAAGAGCTTCTCAAATTGAATACAAATACCACATATAATGTGTTTAGTTGTGGCCAACGATACATTATTAACATACAGACAAACAGAAAACCAAACAGACAGACAGACCAGAAACAATATGCCCCCGACTAAGTCGTGTGGGACATACAAAATAGACAAGACAGTCGACCCTTCAAGTTCACGTTATCCGTCAGAGCGCGTAAACTTATGTATCACACACACTGCAATCCTCTGCAGTGCCTTCTATCAAATTCAATGTATGTAGTTCAAATACAATATATGTTGCAGTTGAAATATCGTTAGCCAGACTGTGACATAATTTCCATAATTTAAACATCCTGATCGTTATCCAAACCGTTACAGTTCTTGTCAAATTGCAGTAATCTTAATGGTATTGCTTTTTCCAGTTTGAAATGATGACAAACTTAGAGATTCGAAGCGGAAATTACAGTATGATCATGATCTTGCAGTTTTCAAACAATGGAAGCATTTATTAACATTTACAACGGACTAAATGGCTGCAACATGAACATGTGCAAACTGCACAAAATCTACTTTCATTTTCAATTTGCGACTGTTTTCACGGAAATCTCACGATTATGGAAATTACACTCAATCCAAATGTTGCAGAATGGTAAAGTTTAACATTTTTGACTTGACATTTGTAAATGTAACCAAGAAATAGTTTATTTTTTATAAGAAATACCCCAAATAAGTCACTTATGTCTTCGCAACCGTTTCGTGACGAGCTGTCGCAACCATTCCAATTTCCGTTGTGACGGAATTGTGTACCAGTGGGTTCAGGTCCGTTGCATATCTAGGTCGCATGAGCTTAAAATTGATCTTTTCAATGGTCGTATTCGAATCATCGAGTTTATGGTCAACGAAAAGTGGGCGGAGCAAACGCGCGAAGATTTACTGATGTCAACGATTTTGGCCCGACTCGAATAGAAATTGTAGTCAACGAAAACTTTGTACTTCCGGACGAATGGAAATGAATCAAACACCCGTTAAAACAGTCGTAATGCTCCCAATTTTTATATACGCACATAATGCCATGTGATCTGGATCCAATCGATTAATTGAGAGGGTCTTTATGTTTGTTTTATCTAGAGACACTAATCACGTGGTTACAAACGTGGTCACGTGACTAAATCAACTCTCGATTTTAGGGTTTGACAACATTTTGTCAACGGAAAACATCAAGTCGTGATTCGAATAGAACTTGTTGACAAATATTCCAACTAACGCGATAGTTGCCCTGATTCGAATACGACCATTGAAAACTTAAAAAATCTTCTTGTCTAAAACCACAGTACCCTGAGCTTAGATATTTGACACAAAGTATCATCTTCAGGTCCTCTATCAAGATTGTTCACTTAGGTCCCTTGGGTCATAAATGACCCCGCCCCGGTGGTCATACTTTTACATAGAGTTATAAGTGAAATCTTCGAACATGTTTTTCTCTGAAACTAATGCGGCCAGAACTTTGATATTTGGCATGTTGACATTTATTTAAGCCCTAACCAATATTGTGTATATGGTTCCGGTCCGTTGCATATCTAGGTCACAGGAGCTAAAAATATAAATTTTTTTCAATGAAAACTTAACAAATCTTCTTGTCTGAGACCACAGTACCCTGAGCTAAGATATTTGGCACAAAACATCATCTCTAGGTCCTTTGTTCGTGATTTTTCAAATTATAGGGAATAAAAAATGATCCCTCCCCTGGGGTCATAATTTTACATAGAGTTATATAGTGAAATCTTAAAACATGTTTTCTCTGAAACTAATATGGCCAGAGCTTTGATATTTGGCATGGTGACATTTCCAGAAGCCCTTAACAAATATTGTATATATTGTTCCGGTCTTTTTCATATCTATGTCACAGGAGCTAAAAATATTTTTTCAAAGCAACTTAAAAACTCTTAAGTCTGAAACCACAGTATCCTGGGCTTAGATAGTTAGCATAAAGCATCGTCTATTGGTCCTCTATCAATAAAAACTGCCAAGGCCCTAGGGGTCGCAGTTTTACATAAATTATATAGTGAAATCTTCTCTTAAACTATTATGGCCAACTCTTTGATATTTAGCATAGTGACACTTTTTGATGTTCTTTACCAATATTGCTGCAATGGTTCGTGTGTTGCATATCTCGGTCAGTTTAGCTAAAAATAGATTTTTTTCTATGAAAATTCTTCCTGTCTGAAACCATTAATTTTCAAATTCATCAGCAAGATTTTTGAAATTATGCCTCTGGGGATAACCAATGATCCAACCCCAGGGGTCATATGTGACCCTTGTGTTAATTTTTCCAGGTGAGCGATATTTAGGCCTGCATGGGCGTCTTGTTTAAACAAAACAAGTAAGTAGAATAATAAGGATCTTGCTTTTCAGAGTAAAAACCAGTTTGCAAATGCATATCTATTCATTAGTTTTACTCCGATATAGATCTACCTCAGTCGCTGTTATACATTACTCTGCTATTTATTCTTTCACTGCTGCACCGATACTGTAACCTCAACCTGAAAAAGATTCTAAGTAGGCGTATAAGCAAGGCAACGTCATATTTCTGGTCATATTTCGACAGAAACACTACGTGGGATGCTGAGTTTAAATCTGAGGATTCGTAGAAGAACTGTTCAAACTCAATACAGGATAGATCTATATGAGAAAGAAGGGGTTAATTCTGCTCAAGGAGAAACCAGTGATCCCTCCTATCTCATGCTCGACTCTAAATCACTATATTTTGTAACATAATTTATTCATTCATTTCTATCTCATGCAATGGCATATTATTTTCTAGCAGTTATAACCTAGCACTCGTCATTTACAAACAGTGTATAAATATATTAAGAGTACAATTAAATTAAATCGGCGAAAATGTTATCAAACGGCGCGATTAGATTGAGTCCACACCTCAAACCCCCATGTGGTTCTGGGGCATGCCAGCTTGGTCATCTTTCAGAAAAGAATGGGGACAACTACCATAGCTAGCATGATATAGTAGAAGGCTGCTTTTTCCAAATCGTATAATAATAATATTATATAATACCAATCTCTAAATAGTCTAAAATCGACTAGAAGTAATTATTGGAAATTGGAATTTTTGATTTGAAGTTGCAGGTTTAAATGAGTCTATATATTCTACTTTATGTTGAAATAAGCAAGGTAACTCTAGCCTCATTTATATAAAATATTATTTTGTCAACACAGTTGCCTCCCTAGTCGAGCTTTCTTCATGAAGAATTCCGATGCAAAGACATAGTCTGCTATAGGAATCTGTATCATGACTATAACATCATAGATGGACAAACACAGATTAGAAACGCCAGCATTATATAGAACAAAAGAGAAAACATTTTAGAGAGCCTTTCAAAATTGTGATATTTCTTGTCAGAATAATATCATAATGTTGTACAGAATTTGGTTAAGTGCAACCATTGATTCGTTTAAAACGTCTGAAATGTATCATGTGTTTTAACTGCAAATGAATAAAAACCATACAATGATAATTTTAGATCACAAATGCTGAAGTAGCCAGTGTATGCATATACACGTCCACAGTACAGCAAATGATAACGCAGCCTAATAATACTTAGTAAAGTACACTTTTATTTTGACAGGTAGTAGGGCCACTATATTGAAGAAGGAAAAGAAATAGTCATAATGGCGACATCAGCAGATGACCGTGTAAATTCACAGAGCAATGTAAGTAAATACTCGATATTTCCATCTCACTTAACCAATTATCTCATATATAAACAAATACCTTTTAGTGCACTTAATTTATTGCACTACGGAAGAAAAACAATCAAATTTATACAGTCATAAACCATGTTGGAAAAAAAGCCTCTCTTTTTAATTGGATACGGGTCCGTCCGAAAAAATCGCTGAACATGTACCAAACAAAATGTTTTTAGCTCACCTGGCACGAAGTGCCACGGTGAGCTATTGGGACCCCCCTGTGTCGCCTGTCAGTCGTCAAACTTTTTTCTTTAAAGATCTTCTTCTTGGAAACCTGGGCCAATTTCATCAAAACTGTATAGGATTGTTCATTGCAGGGTGCTCTCTCAGATTTCTTCAAATACATGTATAGGTGATCCAGTTGAAATTGTGGTTGCCATGGCAACCAATTGAAACAACTTAAATCTTCTTGTCCAAAACTACTGGTCGAAATTGAAAATAATTTTACACAAGTGATTCATTGATGATTCTCTTCCAGATTTCTTAAAATAAGTTTGTCCTCTTTAAAAACATGGCCGCCAGTAGGTGGTGCATGTTTTTCTTATGATACTGTATAGTAAAACTTTAAAAATCTTCTTATGTGAAACTATTGGTCCAAATTGAAAATAATTTTACACAAATGATTCACGGATGATTTTTTACCAGGTTTCTCAAAATGATAATTGATATTTTAAAAAACATGGCCGCCAGTGGGAAGAACACGTTTTTCTTAAGATACTGTATAGTAACAACTTTAAAAATCTTCTTATGTCAAACTACTGGTCCAAATTAAAAAATATTTTACACAAATGCTCCATGGGTGACCTTCTGTCAGATTTGTTGAAACAATGTTCCTATCTCAAAAAATATGGCCACCAGTTGGTGGAGCAGATTTTCCTTTCATGGCTATATAGTGAAAATTTAAATATCTTCTCGTCTGACACAACTGGTCCGATTTGAAAGTAATTTCTCAAAAATGATCCATAGGTAATCATCTACCAGATTTCTTGAAATAATTATGTTAGCTTAAAAAACATGGCCGCCAGTGGGTGTGGCACATTTTCCTTATTATACTGTATAGTAAAAAATTAAAAAAATTAATCTGTGAAACCTATAGTCCAAATTGTAAATAATTGTACAATAATGATCCATGGGTGATTCTCTAGCAGCACCCAATCGTATAAACCTTGGTTAGTTTAACCCAAGGTTAAACTCTAACCGTGGGTTAAATTTTAACCATTCTGGTAAGCTAACCAGAATGGTTAAACTATTGTATAAACAGAATTAACCGCATGGTTAGTTAACCAAACTAGTTAAAATTTAACTATTGGTTAAATTAACCAGAACGGCCCACAATGCCCCATTCGTTTCATTCCGGTAACATCATTAACAAACTTTAAAAAAGATAGAATAAGATCCAAGACATAAGTATGGGCCTAAATCTTATTTATGCAATCGATTCTTCGTTCGATCGGGGATCAGACCACAATTGAACGATAGACAAAATTGAGCGGAGCTCGTCTATATGCATAGGCGTTCTAAAATGCTCGAGATCTGTGCCGGATATTAAAAAACAAAGTAAATCTAGACAAAAACTGAATCAAACTTAATAGATCTACCACAAGATGCGTAGATACGTAGATCCATCAAGGCCCAATTTACATCTGACCCCCTTAGATCACCAGCACAACACAATGTGATCTATCTCAGATCGTTGTTACACCGGCGCTTGTCTTAGAATCCATCTCATTTCATGGTAGATCTAGATCTATTCAAGGGACAATGGACACGGAAACCAGTAATGCTGTCATTCCCAGTTAAAACAAATGTGTTCTGCCTTATTTTCGTGGTCGTATTAATGGGGTTATACTGTACATAGATAATTGTTTGCCCAGTGTCATAGTAACGGCTGTTAAGAGTTACTCCCCTTAATAGCGCGAGGCTCCTTGTGGGGTATTTTAGGTGTGTGTTACAAAAGACAGAGAGTGTGGGAGAGAGGTGAGATTTAAATAGGTTGACTGAACAGATATCAAACGAACTTTCTTTCAACTTATTTTTATTAATTTGCAGTTTTTCACTGACATACATGTAGATCTAGACCTATGCATGTAACAACAGTTGATATAGAACCCATAACAAGGTAATGCGGATAGATCTAGATTATAGATCTAGATCAACGTTTTGTTTGTTAAAACTCTCTCTGGCCAATGTGGACAATTGGTTTAAATCTATATTGACACACTGAAGACTTTTTATGTTATGCTAGAATTTAGATCTATGTATAAAAACAATAGTAAAAAAAATGTGGTTATGAGTCATATAATTAAAAGAAAGAAGACCTTGAAATAATTCAAACAGTGGAGATCAAAATCAGCTTTTGGAAATGTCCTCAGCTGATCATGACCTTAACTGTTTGTCACTCAAAATTTCTCTACTGAGGTTGATTAGTCTTCCTGTGACACCATTAAATTTTGCTTCAATGACTTTTAGAATAAAAATGGAAAGCTTTCATTGAATATTAACAATGAATATATATAAGGGTACGATGACGTCACTTATTTATTGATTTGACGTCATCCGAATTACGTCGTTGCTCCCGATTTTGGATTCGTGTTCTTCCGTTGAGTGGTTCGCGAAAAAATCGGACTGCCGGAATTTAACGATAAGACACGATTGACTACGATTTTTGGGGAGCCCTACGGGGAAAACGGCGATTGGTGATAATCCACTTATATATCCCTTATATATAAAGGTAGATCTAGATCTAAAGGTAAAGGATTGTTTATTATAATGTCACCCCTATTGAAAGGACCATCCAGTTTCCACTTATGAGACACACATTATCTCTATATAATAGGTCACACTATTTCAAATATGATCAGTCAATCTTGAGATAAGTGACATGCATGCACTCATTGAAGTAGATCTAGTTTGACTGCTTAGTCAAGTTAATAATTGCAAGATAGAAAAAAAATGGAAGTAATTACTGTAATCATATTCTGTGTAAAGCATGCACCTGTGTTGAAAACAACTCCTGGGCAATCCACTAGATGGATGCCTAATATAAGATTGACTGTAGAATATTGTAAATGCACAAAAACTTAAAGAATCAACATATATATTGTCATAAAATGATACATGATGGACCTGTTTCATACATGACAGGAATGTGCCAGCATTCAGTAGAGGACCTATGGGAAGTTTTCAACACAGGTGCCTGCTTAAAGCAGAATCATAATTCCACTTCTTCATTTACCTTATACTTCTTGTAATTTCAAAATTAACTACAACAGTAAATACCACTCCTGAATTCTTAAAGTTGCGAAAATTTGATTGTTTAGTGACACTGTTTGATGATAATCGATTTTTTATAATCATTTTTCAAACCGGCTTTATTGGCATATTTTGATCGGTCAGTTCTTAAGTAACATTTTAAAGCAGTTCTTAACAAACAATCGTTTTGATAAAATATTTTCAAAACCATTGGATTGTAGGATTAGCTAGTTCTGCGTGCTTTTTATATGTTGAACTTGTAATGTTAAATGTATAGTGTTAAATGGTGATAATAGTCTCTTATAATTCTTTAAAGAATGGCATGGTTAACATGTTATGATATGAAATGTGATACAATGTATATATGTATATGAAATGTAACCATGATGAGACTCAAATAAAGATTAAATCTGTTGTATTGAGCAACCACTAACTGAAATGGCAGGAAGATGATTGAAGGCAGGTGACTGCTTAAACCAGCAACCATCTGTACTTGAGAATGCCTAGGATCTTCTATTGATTGGTTGCTTAATGAATGATTGACTGGATTATATTAAGCAACCCCTATTTAAGTGAGGTAGCAGGGATATATTTGAATGAATGTGACAGCTGAATGCAGGATAAATGTTATGCAGAAAGCTTATACAGGGTTTTTAGCTCACCTGAGCCGAAGGCTCAAGGTGAGCTGTTGTGATCGCCCGCCGTCCGTCGTCCGTCTGTCCGTCCGTTCAAATTTACTTCAAGCGACAACTCCTCTGAAACCGCGAGTCTGAGGAAAAAACTAATTTGCTCACGGTGTTCCTTGGATGCTTCTCTACAGAAATTGTTAAAATGAAACTTTAAAGTGGACTACTTATTGAAATTTATTAAAAAAAGTGAAAAACTTTAAACAAGTTTTTTGTAAAAAACCACTGTTCCCACACCTTAGATATTGCATGAATAGTATCTTCTACTAAATCACTTTCAAAATTGTAAAAAATCAAAACCCTAGGATCAAATTTGACTCAACCCTGGCCATATCAGTGCTTTTTGATGCAGGTCTGACAGTAAAAACTCTCTAATGATCCGTTTTATACAGACGCATTGTATCTTCCAGGCTAAGAAGCTACCCTTATACTAAATGCAACATTTTTGCAAACAGTTTGGATCCAGGTCAGATGCCACATAATGCTGCATCTAATCTGGATCTAAACTATTTGCCACTCATTTACATATTTTCTTATATTTAGAAAATATAAGTTATTATTTTTTACATATTTCACATACAAACATTTGCAGCAGACAACAGTTCAGCATAATAATAGTCAGTTCTCTCTGAGACCGTCTCCAATTGCATAACTGACCCATAGCTAGCTCTGAGCTCAGGTCACTGAGATACATAACAGAAATGAAAGTGATGTCTGCTATTTTATGCTCAAGCACAACTTAGTTCGAGGCATATTACTTTTGGTCTGTCTGTTTGTTTGTTTGTGTTTTGTTTGTTTGTTTATCTTTCTGTCTATCAGTCCACAATTAATTCTTGGCCATAAACAGTATGGATCCAGGTCAGATGCCACATAATGCTGCTTCTAATCTGAATCCAAACTATTTGCCACTCATTTACATATAGTTTCTTATATTTAGAAAATGTAAATAATGATATTTATTAACCTATTAACCCATACATATTTTTTTTTATGTCTTTAATTTATTCTTCCACAGAAGAAAATATTTCACTTTATACAGTCATTGTTGTCTTTAACAATTGCTTCAAATGACATCTCCTCATATACCGCTGAAAAGATTTCAACCAAACTTTACACGAATGTTCCTTGGGTCAAGTTCTTTCCAAATTGTTCAAAGAATTAAAAACAATGTAGAACTCTGGTTGCCATGGCAACCAAGTGAAAAAATAAGGAAATCTTAAAAAAATTTCTTGTCTGAAACTACAAGGGCCAGATCTTAGACATTTGTCACATAGCATCATCTACAGGTCCTCTATCAAACTACAAACTATGCCCCTGGGGTCAAAATTGGCCCCGCCCAGGGGGTCACAGTTTAACATAGAGTTATATAGTGAAATTTTCAAATGTCTTCTCCTCTGAAACTAATATGGCCAGAGCTTTGATATCTGGCTTGGTGACACTTTTAGATGTCCTATACCAATAAGGTTCAAATGGTTCTGGTCGATTGCATATCATCTACAGGTCCTCTATCAAGTTTGTACAAATTATGCCCCTGGGGTCAAAATTAGCCCCACTCCGGGGGTCACAGTTTTCATACGTCTTCTTTTCTGAAGCTAATATAGCCAGAGCTTTGATATTCGGCATGGTGTTACTTCTAGATGTCCTTTATCTATTTTGTTCAAATGGTTCCAGTCTGTTGCATATGTAGGTCACAGGAGTTAAAAATAGATTGTTTCAATGGAAACTTAAAAAAAATCTTCTTGTCTAGAACCCTAGTACCCTGATCTTAGATATTTGGAACATAGCATCATCTACAGGTCCTCTATCAAGATTGTTCAAATTATGCCCCTCGGGTAAAAAATGACCCCGTCCTGGACTTAAATCATTATCTCCATTTTGATGTACAGCTATTCTCAGGTGAGCGACATATGCCCCATGGGGCTCTTGTTTGTTCATACTTTTAATTCTGACTGCATTAACAACCATCTGTACTTAAGATTGCATTGTGATCTTCTACAAAGTGACTACTCTTGTAAGCAAATAGGCACAAACTTTGCACATGTGTATCAATTCTAATTCATTTCCATATCTTTTATTTTAATTTTGTTTGTCTAAACAATAGACTGGGTAATCTAAGTGAGATTTGGTATATTTTCTTTGACAGCAATTTTTTTTAACCCCTCTCTTGCATGTTATACATCATCAAGTAGTATTTAATGAATGTTATTTAGATTCAAGTTTGAATACATGTCAGTGCATCATTTATACAGTAAAGTTCCGCTTAACGACCGGTCCGAAATTAAGACCGGTCCGAAATTACGACCACTTTTTAAAAGAACGGAATATATCCCTTCATAGTTTAATGGTCGTATGGTCCGTTATTAAGACCGGTCCGCTATTCCGTATTACGACCACTAATCCCAGAACAAAAGACCAATTAGTGTTGTTTTAGGGTCCGATAATAAGGGCAGGCGTTCACACTTCGCCGGTCGCGACAAAAGCCAGTTTGACACTTTTACGACAAACACCGATTACTTTACGGCAGGGGTCAAGGCCGATTAAACAATAGGGATGCTTCAACGAGGGGAATGTTTTGATAGCAGATAATTAAAAAAATGCGAAAGTATGATGAATACGGCACTTGTTTAATCTCTTGATTGCTCTATTGGTGCATGTATATTTTGTTTATCTCGCATTGGGCCAAATACAGTTACAGAAAAAAACGTTTTTAGCGCATACATCGAGCTCGATGACAGAGGGAGAGATAATTGGGCTAATAAGTAAAATACTTACAAGCGTGTAATTTACTAATTAAGATGTTAATTTATCACTTTAGACTTTCATCTGATCTGCCCCAATCGAATTTTATGTTTGATAAATTATTTTTTTATTGGTTATCTCGAAAGATGATTTTTGTAAACGATGAAATAATAACTTTGGATACCCCGACGAATTTCTTCATAAACATGTCGTGTGACAGATTAGATCCAGATCAGATATCAAACAATTTAGAATCTGTTCAGGATCTAAACTGTCCAAAATGCTATTTCTTTGTCACTGAAACTCATAGACTATGTGCTAAGGCCCCTCTTTATGTGCTAAGATTTGTTTATTGAATAATTGTTTTAATTCAGATCAGACATCAAGTAATTTGGAGTCTGGTCAGGATCCAAACTGAAATGCCACTTCTTATAGCTTATAGTATATGTGTTACACTGCTAATGCCCCTCTTTATGTGCTAACATTAATAATTTATTCAATTATTGAATCTTCATTACATGTGTATGACAGTTTTTAGTTTCTGTGTATATGTGTATTTTTAAAAATTAAATTATGATTGTTTGAAATAGGCTTATTTGTGCCGTTCTATTCAAAATAGGTTCAATATACCTATCTATCTATATCTGCCCAAAAATCCTCATCGATATCAAGGGTCTCAATAATAAGACCGACTCGATATTAAGACCACTTTTTGTCAGAACCACAGGTGGTCTTAATAGCGGAACTTTACTGTATTTGTTTTTTCAGATCCAAATTTTTTTTTAATCATTGTAAGATCTGTAAACATATTTTTTCATAACACTTTAAATACGAATCTAAAACAGATTAGTGGTTGAAATTATTTTTTGACCAATGATAGTTGAGTGTTTTTGAAAAATTTTGAGGATTAATTTTTGTAAGTCAGTACTATCAAACACTAAACAACGACTAAAAATTTAATCCTGCGCATGCATATTTGGGTTGATTCGCAGGTGTGTCGGTAAGCCTCAAAGAACCTCAAAGAGCCTTTGATTAGCGGGGCTGCCATAAGTTGACATGAAAAATCTTAAGATTTCCTAATTTGCATTTTTCAAGTGCAATTTTACAAATCGTACCTTTACCCAAACGCCTGCTTCTAATTTTGTTCACGCGTGACAGTTTAAAGCAGGCTGAAAGTAAAGCAATATGCGCCTTAAGGCTTTAAGCTACCATGTACAAGAAAAAAATCCTAAGATTTAGGAAAAATCCGGAGAAAAGGCAGCCCTGGATTAGATGACTGAAAAACAGATTGCAAGTGCACTGTCGGGTTTGGGGAATCTACAATAAACATAAAAACCCAGAAAACCCCCCCAAAAAGCCCAACATTTTTAGTGATAGTGAATGTAGATATTTAATTATACAAAACTAGAAAAGGATCGTCTTAACAGTAAACTAGCACAGTGCTACTTCTCTTAACCCCTTACTCCATAGATACACATTTTAACGTATTTCATTTGTTCCTCCTCCATTTTATACAGTCAAGTATATGCACCATGAGAAATTTTACCTATATCTTAGCAGATAGTATCTTAAAGCAGGCTGAAAATAATGCAGACAATTCCTTAAGGAGCATTCTGCTATACTTTCAGCCTATCTTTAGCAACCATCTGTCTTCGATACTGAAAACAGGCTATGGAGTAAAGGGTTAAGCAATAATCAATGGTAATTTGCCGTTTTAACTAATACAAATGCAAGAACTATGCAATTAAAATTAGAAAAGTATGTACAGCAAAACCTTTCTATTACGACCACTAACAGGTAGGTTAATTGATTGTATGAAAAACTGATGGCAGCCTAAAGCAAGGTAAAAGTAAAACAGAAACCCCTAATGATTTTTGTTTGACTTTCACCTTGCTTTAGCAACCTTCCTCACACATTATGCTTGCATCTGGAGCATATCCGTCCAGCTGAGAAATGAAACGCATATTGTCATTTCGGCGCAAACCATTCTAATTTGTAACTGATTTTTATTTCTATTTAAAGGTATGTCAATTTCCTTTGACATCTCTTTGTCGGTACTATTTAAAAAGGGTGTTTCGGGAAGAACAAACGTTTTTAGCTCGCCTATTCGGAGAATGGGGGGGGGCTTATGGAATCACCCCGGCGTCGGCGTTGGTTTTTCATGGTTAAAGTTTTGGGGTAAGTGTTATTATGCACTAATACATCATGAAATATTTGCATTAGGAAGCTGATATTTGGATTGGAGGTGCCCTGTGGGTTGAACATTGATGTTGTGTAGTTAAAATTAAAAAAAAAGTTTAAATTTAGTCAAAATTTCACCTTTTGTGGACTTAGGTTTTTCGGCTGATTTCTCATGGTTAAAGTTTTGGGGTAAGTGTTGTTATGCACTAATACTACATGAAATATTTGTATTAGGAAGCTGATATTTGGAATGGAGGTGCCCTGTGGGTTGAACATTGATGTTGTGTAGTTAGAATTAAAAAAAAAGTTTAAATTTAGTCAAAATTTCACCTTTTGTGGACTTGGGTTTTTCGGCTGATTTCTCATGGTTAAAGTTTTGGGGTAAGTGTTGTTATGCACTAATACTACATGAAATATTTGTATTAGAAAGCTGATATTTGGAATGGAGGTGCCCTGTGTGTTGAACATTGATTATGTGTAGTTTAAATTTTAAAAAAAGTTTAAATTTAGTCAAAATTTCACCTGTTGTGGACTTAGGTTTTTTGGCTGATTTCTCAGGGTTAAAGTTTTGGGGTAAGTGTTGCGATGCTCTAATACTACTTGAAATACTTGTATTAAGAAGCTGATATTTGGAATGGAGGTGCCCTGTGGGTTGAACATTGATGTTACGTAGTTAAAATTGAAAAAAAAGTTTAAATTTGGTCAAAATTTCACCTGTTGAGGACTTGGGTTTTTCGGCTGATTTCTCCTGGTTAAAGTTTTGGGGTAAGAGTTGTAATGCACTAATACTACATGAAATATTTGTATTAGGAAGCTGATATTTGGAATGGAGGTGCCCTTGGGTTGAACATTGAAGTCGCGTAGTTGTTTTTTTTAAAAAAGTTTAAATTTAGTCAAAATTACACCTTTTGTGAACTTAGAGTTTTGGGACTGAAATTTCAAAGTTAGTTAAGGAGTAAGTGTTGGAATGCACTTATACTACATGACATATTTGTATTAGGAAGCTGATATTTGGAATGGAGGTGCCCTGTGGGTTGAACATTGATGTTGTGTAGTTAGAATTAAAAAAAAAGTTTAAATTTAGTCAAAATTTCACCTTTTGTGGACTTGGGTTTTTCGGCTGATTTCTCATGGTTAAAGTTTTGGGGTAAGTGTTGTTATGCACTAATACTACATGAAATATTTGTATTAGAAAGCTGATATTTGGATTGGAGGTGCCCTGTGTGTTGAACATTGATTATGTGTTGTTTAAATTTTAAAAAAAGTTTAAATTTAGTCAAAATTTCACCTGTTGTGGACTTAGGTTTTTTGGCTGATTTCTCATGGTTAAAGTTTTGGGGTAAGTGTTGTGATGCTCTAATACTACTTGAAATACTTGTATTAAGAAGCTGATATTTGGAATGGAGGTGCCCTGTGGGTTGAACATTGATGTTACTTAGTTAAAATTGAAAAAAAAGTTTAAATTTGGTCAAAATTTCACCTGTTGAGGACTTAGGTTTTTCGGCTGATTTCTCCTGGTTAAAGTTTTGGGGTAAGAGTTGTAATGCACTAATACTACATGAAATATTTGTATTAGGAAGCTGATATTTGGAATGGAGGTGCCCTTGGGTTGAACATTGAAGTTGCGTAGTTATTTTTTTTTAAAAAGTTTAAAAAAATTTAGTCAAAATTACACCTTTTGTGAACTTAGAGTTTTGGGACTGAAATTTCAAAGTTAGTTAAGGAGTAAGTGTTGGAATGCACTTATACTACATGACATATTTGCATTAGGAAGTTGATATTTTGAATGGCGGTTCCCTGTGGCTTGAATATCAATGTACTGATACACTTTTCTTTTGATAGTTACCTATTTAAGAAATGTTTAATTAGGCGAGCTTTGCTGTTCTCCGACAGCTCTTGTGTATTTCCAATAGACGGTATAGCTCTTTGTCGGTACCAAAAAAATATTTCAACCACTAAATTGGTTAGTGTCTATTAGTCTATTTTAACGAAAGATTAAAAGTCGCTCGGGTGCCCCTCGCTTGACTTTTAATTTTTGTTAAAATCGACTAATAGACACTAACCTATACTAAAAACAACAATCCAATTGAAAGTCTCAGCAAAGTGAACCCTACAGCCAGCAGCAAGAGATGTTTCTATGAAAATAGATGATATAACAATGTAGTTTCAACTCATAACAGCACTCTATCATAAGCTCTAAGTTAGGAGGATATTTCAATACTATCATAAGAACTGTCACAGAGTTCCCATGGTTTCATCAGGAATTATTCTGCTACTGACTTTCACTGAATTGAATGAAAACTCTACTAATCTTCTTTAAACTGTTTGTTCAATACAAGTATGACAACTGCATGCAGGTTTATATAATAAAAGGACTCTTAATATTTATTATGACTATAGCTTACTCCTTTTTATACGCCCGTCTTCAGACGGGACGTATTATGTCGTGGCGTCGTCCGTCCGTCAACTTTTTCATGTCCGCTCTCTAACTCAAACAAATTTAGTCTAATCCTTTTGAAACTTAATCAGAACGTGTATGACCATAATATCTCGGTCAAGTTCGATAACCAGCAAGATTGACCCAGACATTCAAGAGTTATGCCCCTTTTTTGTAAAAAACGGGCATATTAGTTTGTCCGCTCTCTAACTCAAACAAATGTTTTTTAATCCTTTTCAAACTTTGTCAGCATGTGTATGACCATAATATCTCGGTTAAGTTCGATAACCAGCAGGATTGCCCCTGACATTCAAGAGTTATGCCCCTTTTTTCGCAAAAAACGGGCATATTTTAGTTTGTCCGCTCTCTAACTCAAACAAATTTATTTTAATCCTTTTGAAACTTGGTCAGCATGTGTATGACCATAATATCTCTGTCAAGTTCGATAACCAGCAGGATTGCCCCAGACATTCAAGAGTTATGCCCCTTTTTTCGTAAAAAAAGGGCATATTTTAGTTTGTCTGCTCTATAACTCAAACACATTTATTTTAATCCTTTTGAAACTTGGTCAGCATGTGTATGACCATAATGTCTCTGTCAAGTTCGATAACCAGCAGGATTGCCCAAGACATTCAAGAGTTATGCCCCTTTTTTCGTAAAAAAGGGCATATTTTAGTTTGTCCGCTCTCTAACTCAAACAAATTTATTTCAGGCCTTTTGCAACTTGGTCAGCATGTGTATGACCATAATGTCACGGTTATGTTTCATAACCAGCAAGATTGCCCCAGACAGTCAAGAGTTATGCCCCTTTTTTATCTAAAACGGGCATTTTTTAGTTTGTCCGCTCTCTAACTCAAACAAATTTATTCCAATCCTTTTGAATCTTGGTCAGCATGTGTATTACCATAATGTCTCGGTTATGTTCTATAACCAGCAGGATTGCCCCAGACATTCAAGAGTTATGCACCTTATTTTGTCAAAAACGGGCATTTTTTAGTTTGTCTGCTCTCTAACTCAAATAAATTTATTCCAATCCTTTTGAAACTTTGTCAGCATGTGTATGACCATAATGTCTCGGTCAAGCTCCATAACCAGCAAGATTGCCCCTGACATTCAAGAGTTATGCCCCTTTTATTGTCAAAAACGGGCATTTTTTGTTTGTAGCTCTCTTTCTCAAACAAATTTATTCCCATCCTTTTGAAACTTGGTCAGCATATGACCCCTAACTTTCAGGGTTCTTCCCCTTTTGTTTTTACCTTGATAGGGTTTTGGTATGACTACATTCTAAGATCGATTTGACGGGCGTATAATGTGCCCGGCTTGCGGTGCTCTTGTTATTGGAAGCAGCAATTCCATCATTATTCCTTCAATATATCTAGTCAGGGATACAAAAAACTTCTCAAAAGTTACTCTTAGACAAATACTGTTTCACAGTAAAATACTGCTGAACTGAGGTAAAAGACAGAGCAAAGGTAAAGAAGGCAGTTTCTTGATAATTTTTTTGAATCATTTCTTTAAGAACCTAAATGCATCATTGTTGAAGATTGCTTAACACATTGATTTCTGTAGGCTCATGGTGAAAGAAGTACCTGTATATGATAAGAGCAAAAGATAAACAGTATTTAAACTCCCAACATTCTGAAGTCTCCATATTTGTTGTGACTTTATATTAGAATTGTCAAAATCAGCCACTTTCAATGTTCATTCTCAATTTCTCATATAGTCTTTATAGGGATTTTTCAAGGCATATATGAAAACATTTTGTAAATTTCCTATTTAAATATGAGTTTATTTAAAGCTGATTGAAAGTAAAGTAGACATCTTCTTTGGGGTTGATATGGTACACAGGACTGCAAAGGCAATAATCCTCTGACTTGCCCCTTTTAGTTTCATGTAAATCTGAAAAATATATAAAAAAAAATATCTGTATGAAAAGTAAACCAAAACAGGCCAATATTCAATACATGGCTCATTAATAGTGTCTTACACAGGTGGTTGCTAAGGCTGTTTTTAAGCTCCTGCAGGAGCTTTCTGTGTTCAGGGATTTCCCCAGGCCGTTTTCGCCTGTCGCGGGCGACATGTCTTCCTTCCAGGCGGTCTCTTCGCGACATGCTTTGATCTTGCCGACATGCCTAAATCTGTAAAGCGACTAGCCTTAATCACGGCTCCGTGTTGTGTACTCGAGTAAATTGTTTCATATGTCAAACGCCGTCACGCGTGTCGGGCGTGAGCATAGCATCATCAACCAATCACAAGCCGAATTTCCCTATCTAAACGGTGATTGACAGGGTCTTGGATTATTTCTATTTGACCGAGATCAACTTTTTGACGTTTCTAAAACCGTTAGCAATTCTCTTTTCCAGTGCGACGTCATACACCCTTCATTCGGCATCCCTCACTTTGTTTACACTTAGCGAGCACGCGCACTCGGGGACAACAAACCCGAAATCTACATAAGCTTATGCAGCGGGGCGTTAAATCTCATTCTTTTTTACGCGTTATTACCTGTAAATAAGAAAAACGAAAAGGGAGGATAGGTCCTATAAATACTAGGAAGGTCTTACATAAGTTGCAAAAGCGCGATTTTACCGAAAAATAGAATTAAATGCTTTTTTAAAAGCGAGAGTCCTATCACACTTGGACTCCCCAACACGGCAACAGGTGGTTGTCAATAAGATATAATAATGTATGAATGATTAAAAATAAATGCCGTGTACGTTGAATTTATTCCTTATTCTGAACTCTTGTGCTGACATATCAAATTTCACTTATTTTTTTAGAGAGTAACAATACACCCAATTCCACCCGAATCCACCCAAAATCCACTTAATGAGAGAGAGAGAGAGAGGGGGAAGAGAGAAGTATCTGCTCCGTAGTTCTAGTCATGTTCTTTGAGTTAAAAAAGTAAAATCTCTCGGCATTTCCGTTGAAACCTTTGTTGATTGTTGTCCTTCATTATTCTATTATTAATATGTAGATCTAGATTTACACTGATTAATTAAAACAATATATACAGATCGAGATTCTAATTCAAATGTGTTTGTCAAATTAAAATGAGAATATTTTTATGCTAATCATGCATAGCATGTACACGCATCTCATTTGAAATGGGTATATATTTAATGACAGTTGTAGATTACATATCTACAAGATTTCTAGATCTAGATCTAGATCTACATGATTAAAATATGACTTTTAGATTCATTTTATAAATATAATTTATTACAGACTGCCATCAGAGAAGAGCAACAATATATTCATCAATATGACAGTAAATCTAATATTTATTAGACTAAACAGATCTAGAATGTTTATATGGGGATATTTCTGAAATTGAAGAAATAAGACATTTTACATCTTTCATTTACCCTTTAAATATATGCTTAAAGTGTAAGAATAAATACATACACACAGAAGAATATATATATAAAAGATTATAGAAATATTTGCATTTTTATTTTTTTTCTGCTTTGCAAGTACATGTAGACAGGGATATTTACTACAGGGTTTCCTACAAGCTACACTTATTTGTTAATACATGTATGTACTTGTATATTCAATGAATACTATACATTTCACTGAACCATTTCAGGTGTCTTTACAAAAGAAAATTTGAAGAATTATAGAAGCTTGGCAGCATTATGTATAATAGCTTCTTCAAGTCTGGTTGGTAATGTACAGACTATTTTGAGCTAGGCTACAGGCAGGAGAACAGTCTATATCTGTGATCCTTAAGTCTGATGTCAACATAGGAACCATACCATCCCTGTGTTGTTATGATAAAAGAGGGGATAATTTCAACTGCCCATTGTGATTTTATAGCCAGATAAAATTAAGAATTGGATTACCCTGTCCCAAATATCTTGAAAATTATGAATATTGCCAAATATTTCCAACTGACACTAGTGTTTGCTGATTTTGATCTACAACTATTTATGTAATAAATAAGTAAAGAGAAATAGTTTGAACTCATTTTCTTTGTTTTTGTGAGGTAGTTTTAAATTTGCTAAGCAATTCATTTTTAACTGAATGCCATGGTATGTCAGGTACTGACTGTTGATGTAAATCCAATTGAAATACAGGTTTTTCAAGTGAAAAGATGATCACTTTGTTTGCTTGCATATGTTTTATTTCATATCCATGCATGCCTCAATTTAATCAGCAATAAACTAGCAATTTTAACCACAATTAATCTTTAGAACCTTTAATGGTGTCCTTTATTATTTTACACATTATTTACAACTATATTGTACCTGTGAAGACTATAGTATCCTACTGAACAGTACAGACCTAAAAGAGCCCCCTGAATCTGGGTCTGATCTGCACTGGTTGTCCATTTGTAAAATAAATGTACATGTCTTTTGGAAATGAAGCATAAATAGTCAATTTTGTAGCCACTACTACTTGACCTCACATGCCAATCTCAAAAGGCAGGTGCATGGTTGCTGACTGTAAGATGGCAATAATGCATTTATTAAATCTACAGCAGTTTTCTGCATAAGTTTCACCCAGCATTTAAAGAACCACCTGTATTTATGTTTACCATATGTTTTCTTTAGAGATGTCAATTATTACAGGATTGACTGTAGATTAATGTACCATGGCTATACAGCCACTTGGCAATTTGTAATTGATAACACAGTACAACTACATGTATTTTTATTTTTATAGACTTGTTGAAGCATGCAACCATGTTGCTTTCCCTGTAATTTGAAATTGAGACTGTTTATTGTTTTGGATACACAAGGAGGTTCTGAACTGACCAGCTTAATATAAATATAGTCAATCATTTATTAAACAGTCACTTTATAGAATATCACAAGGCAATCTTAAACACAGATGGTTGTTTAATGCAGGATAAACTTGAAGAAAGAAGAAAAACCCTATATGAGCTGCTGCCTTATAGCACCTGCATTAATTAAAAAAAACCTTTAACTTCAATTAGTAATATGTAGTCAACCATTCATCAAGACAGTAATCAATAGAAGATCACTATGCAATCTTAAGTACAGATGTTGCTGTCTAAATTATGTTAACCCTGCTTTAAGCAGTCACCTGTATTCTAAAATATTTCTGCTATTTCAATTAGTGATGATTTAATATAGGAGTGTAAAATCAAGTTTTTACAAATAGACTAAAACTATTATAATTCACAATTGCAAATTAATGTTTATTTTTTAATTTTGAAATTACAAGAAATATTGTAAATATCATGATTTTTTTCTGCGTTCATTTTTCCTGAAAGATAGGAAATGATCATCAAATTAACTATGAATTGCTAGTATAATTCATGTACATGTATTTATACATACCATTTTGTCAATCATTTTACATGTACATGAACATAAAAAAAAGGCATAACATCAACATGTACTTGGAATTGAACTTTGAGTTCATCTGACCACAAAGATCGGTAGCACATTCCTATGAAACAGATCCTGGATCCATAAACATGTAATGCATCATTTTATGATAGTATGTTGATTTTATTTTGCATAATTTACAATATTCAACAGTCAGACTTATATAAGGCATCCATTAAGTAGGTGACCCATTGGTTGTTTCAATATAAGACTGACTGTACTTATATTATGCATCCATTCAGTAGGTTACACCATAGGTTTGTTTTCAAATTAGGGGTCACCGGGTGTGAGAATAATAATTAAGCAGAAAGCTAGCTCCAGTAGGAGCTTTCTTTCTTCTGTTTTTTATCTTGCCATAATAACTTGATTAAACAATCACACAGATCTACTTCAGTGAGTGGTCAACTAATAAATCAAGATTGACTGTACATATCAGTCAAAGTGTGGCATATTTCATATTCCTTGATAATATAGATATTCAAGGAATAATCATGTATAATATTACTTAGAAAGCTTTGCATGTTTAGTTTTAACAGACATTGAAATAAAATTTGAATGGTCTTGTTACAGGGAAAGACTGATCAATCTCTGTGGATAAAAGTGACTAACAGACTGAAACAGTTAAGGTGTCATGACCAGATTGGGCATTCACAATGGCTTGATTTTTTGTTTTGAATTTTGTCAAGGTCTTTAAATAATAATTTTCTTGTGATATGACTCATGCATTCTCTTTTTTGACACTTGACTTTCAATTTGGCCAGACAGAAACGACCATTAATACATTACCAGCATTTCAAAGTGAAAAATTAGTTGACTAAGGAAAATTATATGGGAGGGTTCTGATGTATGAGAATCAATGATATAGATATTGGTGTTTTTACTAAATTAGGACAGGTAATATGGATTTATTGATCGGTTATCATCACTAACAGTGGAGAAAAGGTTATTATTTCCTGTTTAAACGCAAACGAAACGCAAACGCAAAGCACTAAAATGTAGAAAAGTACAACTTTGGGACAATCTGATAATGCATGGTTATCTTGGTGGCAAACAGCTTGGAGCCTGATCAGACGCTGGGTTACTCGGCGTCTGATCTGGCTCCAAACTGTTTGCAATGGAAATAATAGATTTAGCTTAAACATGTTTATTTGGAAAGAATTACGGTTTTCCCACTGTAACAATTAACATCATTATAAACTTTTCCATCACACACAGCTGTCAGTGAGCACCATAGGTGTAGAATCTAGAGATAGTGCTAGACACCTTATAACTTCTTCACGGACAGTGCGACCCTACCAGAGACGAGTCTGTCGTACCTTTTTCGCTTATCATGCAGAACTTCCAAATAATCACGGTTACGGTAGAAAGAGAAATGTTTTTTTCTTCACATTGAATACCAATTATACCGTCAATAGACACACGTTTCGTTTAACAATTTACCGTATCAAATCCGACCGTACCAATGCCAATGGTACCGTCTGAGACAAGATTAGCCGTGATGTTGCATGACAGGATGTAGTTTTAAATCTTTATTAGAGTCTCGTTATTATTTCGACATAAACTACATACATGTACATCTATGAATAGATCTAAATAGAAATTCATAGAGATGTAGGAGCATAAGTAGAATATCTCAGTTCTGGGTCGGCCTGGGTAGGTATGATAAATGCCACGAATACAAAGCTAAAACGAGTCGATCTATTTCGAAAACTGAATAAAAGTCTCCGTAATAAGTATCGATGTTGTTATAGTTCGTGTCGTTTGTGAGACATCACATGCCAGATGTGCAACCGCAGCTTTTGGGCATTTCTCTCGGTCCGATTTCAACGTTTCTAATGACGCGAGTTTTCTACGATAGGGTCCGACGTCATTCGAATGAAATGACCGAGAGTATGCGTAAGGTGAAAAAAGAAATGACCGAGAGGATGCGTAAGGTTAAAAGTACCCGGATGACTGGAAAAGAGAATGGCAGAGACTTTAAAAGCTTTTAAAGTCTCTGGCAATGGCGAGTACTGGAACATGATTTTCGGTCGGAAAACAAGCTACGAATTACGCTGAAAAAAAATACTAGCCGAAACCGGAATCTCAGACATTATTTTTCCCGAATCTAAACATTAAGAAGATGATTTACCACGGACCCGATTTACCATTTTACGGACTGAAAATTCGCCGCGTTTATTGAGACGAGAGTAACAGCGGCGAAATCGCTTGTCGCCTCGGAAAAATACACTCGATACGGGGCCTAATTCTCCGAAAATATTGAACAAACGAACATTAATTACCTTTAAGAATTGATTTCCTCGACAACTCCGTATTAATAATCACGTAACAGACACAAACAGTATTCCAAACTTCCGAAATGAAATCCAATTGCGCGGCATGCTTCGAACTTTTGACACATGTCTTTACTGGTTTCATTGGTTATCAAAAAGGTAATTCCCAGCGTCATTTTGAAAACATCCAATTAGATTAGACGTTATATACTTCCATTTAGAAAGACTGTTTTGATACTAGTGAAATTAACATAAATTACGATGGTTAAAATTAGCACTTATTCGTATTGTTGTGAAAGTTGGTCATGATAGTATCATGTGACTTCCCCATGTACCCGTAATGTCATAGGTTGCACGAGATCCTGGGGAATATCCCAAGAAGGTGAGTGTATACCTTCACTTCGTTACTTGACCACATTATAGACAAGACGTCTCGAGCCAGGCTCAAAAACATACCGGGGAACAACCGAAGACTGCGGCAGGCGATACCAGAGGGAGACCACTGGCCCTGATACTGTGAGTAAACATAGTTGAGCACATTTACTTTATTGGCGACGAGGAAAAACCATTGAAAAACAATATTTTTGTGACACGAGGTTGTGTCTGCGTAAGCAAACAGGAATTTGTTTTTTCAATTTTGTCTTGCAACGAGGGCGTTGTTAAGTGCAAACAGTTGCCATTGTGCATATTTCAACGCTGGCGAAGAGAAATTTGGAAAAACAAGTTAAAATTGTACATTTGGAGCATTTTTTGATTTCGGCCGAGGTCGGCTGTTTCCGTGACTCAAGTTCGGCGAAAAAGCACATGGTGGTGCGTACGCATCAACAACTTCCGGTTGCAGTGTAAACTTCCGCCTATAGCCACGGAACCGAGAAAATGAAAGTAAACCGAAGCTAACTTGTTTACTCGGTAATTCAGAGTTGCAAATATAATTTTTAGATAAGGATTGAAAGTGCCAAGTGGCAATTTCGATATTTAAAGCGTTCAATAGTTTTATTTATAATATTTTCAGACCAAATTTGGAATCATGTTATTTGGTAAATTGCAAGTCGAGAACGACTTTCAATAAGTTTTCAATAATTAATTTGACCTGTTATCCTTACCGAAGTCGGTAAGTTGAGTTGGATTAATTTATATTTCATTGTCCGAAATTGTCAAACTCAGTCAGGGTATTGAGTTAGTATTGTAACAATTAATATAAGTAGAGAATGGAGACCGTAGAAAGTGAAAGTAGAGTTAAATTGAAAAAAAAAAAGAAAAAAAGATTGGAATAGAATTTGATTAAAAATAATTTTATCTTAGAAATTGGTTATTCACTGAGGGTTTGTGAATTCTATTGAGTTTGCATCATCATGGCTTTTTATTCTAAAGTTGCAATTAATTTTTTAACGGGACAGGAGTTGGTTATGTTGCCAGGGATTGCACATAAAACTGCAAAGAAAATAGTTAAATTTAGGAAAGATCAGGGAAATCTTACATATGCTAATATCTTTAAGGTAACAACGCTTACGGTGACTAGGCAACTTATGGAAATCATCGATTTTATGCCTAATACAGAATTTAAGACGGAAGAAAGTTCCCGTTGGCTGCAAGATAGGTCACAATGTCTTAACAAAGCCCAGGGTAGAACGGGGTTCCCGTATGAAGACCGAGGCACAGGCAAGCGCCAGACGGAACAGTGTCCTCCTCTTTATCACAGGGACCAAGATTCTGGTACTGAGTCTGATTCGGAAGGGTCTGAGTCAGAAGAAAGATTACCAAAGTGCAGGGTGAGAATTGTCAAGGACAAGAAGGGTAGCAGTAGGCATAAGTTTCATCCTTCAACTCTTCCGAAAAGTTTTAAATATGATGGAGAGTCAAACTGGAAACTTTTTAAGGAGAAATTTATGCAGTACACTGAGACTTCTGGTTGGTCAGGGAAAGAGAAGCGAGATGCACTTTGTCTGAGGTTGAGGGGCAAGGCTGGCCAGTTTTACACCATGCTGTGTGAGGTTGGGGAGGCGCCAAACTTCAAAACTCTTCTCGCTCAGATGGATAAGCGTTTCACGAGGGACGGCTACCACACATCTTCATATTCCAACAAGGAAGATTCCAGTTCCGAATCATCTGAGGAAGATGAACCAGTTCCGAGAGTCCGAAGACATCAAAAGTTACTGAGGGAAGTAAAGCAAGAAAGGGGGAGGCGAGATCACAGGGATACAGATCTTCTAAAGAAGTCAGTGAGTTCTGACACTCAAATGACGAAAGTTGAACAAATTTGCGACAATCTATCTGAGACTGTTCTGATCCAACAAGCTTCAGATTTCGATTCAAGCAGGGATAGAAGCAGCAGCCCAAGCACAGGTAGACCATCTTCACCTAGCTACGTCTGCTTTAATTGTAGACAGTCGGGTCACTTCCGCGCATATTGTCCTGAGGTGAATCAGGTGAGTTTTGATACCCAGACTTTAAATGGGAAAGGGTTGGGAACGAAGGCCGACTCCCCACCCAAATTGAAGGCCTAGGTATTGAACACCTTTCACCGGTTAATTTGTCCGAGGGCGGATATTCCAAGAGTGTTGCTGAAAAAGTGGATTTTCAGGTTGCAGAGGTTGAAATCTCACAAGAAACTTCCCAGGTGGGAGAAGACCAGGGAGAGGATATTGAAGCTGAGGTAGTTATGTTAGAACCTGTAAAGTCCATTTCTTTAGATATGGTAGCTCTTCAACCGGGCAGCACTCAGGTAGGTTCCAACATGGATACTGATGCTGAGCCTACAGTGTCTGATAAGGTATGTCAGATACGTGACTTTATGTCAAGGATACACAAAGTTACGGAGCAGGAGAACAGAAAATGGGATCCAGGGGGAGATCCGATTACTATAGAAGCTGGCCAGGATTTTGGAAAGGTATGCCTTTTGTTAGAGAGGGGAGTGGGCAGGGCAAGCTCTATTTGGGGTTTCTCCTGGGTAGAGATTTAATTTAAAATTGGACACATGACATCAGGGCATTGTCATTAAAACTGGACACGTGACATCAGGGCATTGTCATTAATATTGGACACATGACACCAAGGCGTTGTCATTAATCAAGTTACATTGCAGAATACTCAGGGGAGTATGTTTACTTTCTTAAAATGGGTACATGTCTGTTGAGGAGATACAGATCAGTTTTATAAAGTGGGGAGGAGTGTTGTGAAAGTTGGTCATGATAGTATCATGTGACTTCCCCATGTACCCGTAATGTCATAGGTTGCACGAGATCCTGGGGAATATCCCAAGAAGGTGAGTGTATACCTTCACTTCGTTACTTGACCACATTATAGACAAGACGTCTCGAGCCAGGCTCAAAAACATACAGGGGAACAACCGAAGACTGCGGCAGGCGATACCAGAGGGAGACCACTGGCCCTGATACTGTGAGTAAACATAGTTGAGCACATTTACTTTAGTATGAAATGGCTAGCGACGCGGAAGACGTTTTTCGTGGGAGTTTCGGTAAATAAGTTTTTTTTTTAAGAACAAAGGCATAACATTACACGCGGGAAACGAGGAATCTGCATTCTGGCATTTTTGGTGTATATAGAAATTGAATACTTGGTGATGAAATATTGAAAAAGAAAATCGTGACAACAAATATTTTAGTAGACCTGGATTTATCTCGTGACACGGTCATACAGTCTTATTAATTGTTCACAAAGTTAAGATTTGTTTTCTGTTTTTATGATGGATGGTTGTTTAAAGCAGGCTTAAAGTAAAATGAATCCTCCATTAGACATCAGCCTGTCGGATGCAGTGAAATTTTATACTTAACCCACAGGTTCTTGACACATAAAAAAAACAAAAAAAAAAAAAACTTTTTTTTTTTACTAGACCTCTTTTTTTTTATCCCGTATCTAGATCTAGATCTGTCTTCGATAGAATAAAAAAAATATTTACTTTAACTTCAAGGCATAAAAACTTATCTCTAATGACTATGAGGAATAAGAGTTAAAACATTATACATTCAAATCACATTATACATGCACTGTACTTAATTCTAAGTAAGGGTAGGTGTTTGACTGTGTGTGGCAAGTTAATGTTAAACTTTTTCAAATAAATTCTTTGATTAAGTTTATGAGAGTCAGAGACTTATGAATGTTTTTCCATAAGACAACCAGTTCTACCCTGATCAGGGGCTTCCTGTTCTGGATCTACTGTTTGCAGCACATGCCCAATCTACTTGTTTCTGCATTCCTGTTTCAGAATTTATTTATTTGAAGAAGAAAAAAAGTGAGCATTTCTAGTATGTGTGTGTATTATCTGATTGAGTGTGACAGTAGTGTAGTGTGTATGGCAGAGAAAAACGAAAAAGTGTGTACATTTCACATGCTTTAAACTTTCAAATACTGATTAAAGAGACTTTTCCATTTTGGTCAAAAGACTACATGTTGTTTGCGGTTTCTGTCAAAAGTAATTTGTCCAATTTTTCCATTTTTATAATCTTGTAAATGGCACTGACACTGATCAGAGGACTCACCCAGGAGATCAGACTGGGTCTACACTTTTTCCATAGGTCCAGGCATTCATAGTTTCAGGATATTTTTTTTGTATAGTTTATGTATAAAATAAGTGAATTAATGTGTTTCAGCTGTTTATCATTTTTGTGCTTTTACAACCAGTAAGGCTTTACAATGTAATACTTTGTTGCAAAATAATGGAATACTAGTTAATGCAAGCTGCAGTCAGCGACTAAACTGGGAGATCAGCAGGTATAATTGTAAACTTTAGTTATGATCGAAGTGTAACTTGAATTTGGTGCTGAACTTGAAAACAAAAATCCTGCACAAACTGGTTCTTGCAAACAGATTAACAGAATAATACTTATTTCAGCCATTTCCATATAAACATACTATACTATACACTACATATATGTATTGCTAAAAATGCACTATTTCATTGTTTAAAGGGCAAAAAAAAATCGCCGCAGCGCGGGAGGGGGAGCCCTCCCGCACCCTCCCCCTATGCCCCAAATTCAACATGCCTTCAGAAAATCCTGGGGAAATCCCTGGTGTTATATCTATTCTGTATTTATTAGTCATGTCTGTGATTTCTAAAATGAGTAGTGGTCATGATTGCTGTGCATGACATTATTGTACCTTTGCATAAGTATGAGAAAAATGCTCTATGGTCAATATCTCTTTCATTGATATTAAATGTAGAAATGAATGCAGAAGTTGAGTTTAAGTTTTATTGGAACCTATGTAAAGATAATGATCAACTGTATTGAAGAAGAAGCTTCAGATTGTTTTCATTGTTCATAATTATACTCATTTTTATATACATTCATTGGATTTATGTAACTATGCATACCTTATTTTAAATGTTGTTTATAGTGGCACACCACCCTGTGTTGAAACTGATCTTGCTTTTGGCATCAAGAAGGGAATAAAATGGCAATACAAAGCTCCAGCATGGACAACTGCTATCCTACACCACTTAAAAACAAAAAACATTATCATTTATTTTAATTGAAAATCATAGTAAAATTAATTTACTTCTAATAAAAATATAACATAATGTTACAATAGTCTTAACTTATTATTACCCCATAGCCTTTTTCCAGCATAGAAAATAAGTGACCACTTAAAAGCAAGTTAAAAGAAAAGCAGATCTGACCTTTATGCTCACTGTGCTTTAAGCTTCCATCTTCTGATTGAAAGAAAATATTTCTTATGATGCATAGTCATAACTGTAGGAATAAAAACAATTTTGTAAAGCGGAGGAATAAATTAAAGGTGTGAAAAGGCATATTTAAGTTATAATTGATCATTATGTAAACATTTAAATATTAGTTTAATTTAGGAATTCTGTTTAAAAAAAGCATTTATAAGAAAGAAAATAATTTGCTCTCGTGGGATTCAAACCCGAGCCAAACATGCCAGGACGGAAAATCGAAATTGAGTCAGACTTCTAACCAACTAAAACAGAGCACTAGTGCTCAATTTTCCCTACATTAGTGTACAGCAAGGGAGAAGACATTTTCCTTTCCTGTTCATAATATATCTAAAACAACTAAGATTTTATGACTTTTCTTGATCATAAAAAAATGCAAGAAGCATGGTAATGCTACACATTTGCTTTCATTTTAGCATAATTTTTTTTTCATTTGTGCAAATACGCCATTTGGTTTTCAGTCTCTGTAAAGTGTAAATAGCTTGCATCTTGAGTATTATTTTTTTTGCCTTGCTTTATGACACAAAAGATAAAATAAAATGGACAGCAACTTAAGCATAAAAATATATAGAAATACTTGGTATTTGATGCCTTTGGTTAAATAGTGTGTTGTCAACAAAAACTCTATAAATAAACTTTTGCAAGCATAGATCTATTACATAATATGGCATGTAAAACATTGTTAAGAAACATTAATGTTTTGGGGTTGATCGTGTGGCCGAAACGACCTACGCCTAACAATAGGCCGAAACGACTCGGGGCCGAAACTGTAACCCATTGCTTGGCAACTTGCTCTACTCAGTGTAAACATAAAACAACACTTATTGAACTGTTCAATCATTCAAAAACATATTGTGGTAGAGTGGGCTAAAGTGCAGTAATATAGATCTACCACGAATATATATTCTTTCTTGGCTCTTTGGTTTTGTTAGCTCACCTGAGCCGAAGGCTCAAGGTGAGCTATTGTGACCGCTCATTGTCCGTAGTACGTCTGTCCGTCTGTCCGTTCACTTTTACTTCAAACGACATCTCCTCTGAACCCGGGGATTGTAGGGCGGATTCAAACTGCTCATGATGTTCCTTGGATGCTTCTCTACAGAAGTTGTCTAAATGAAAGAGAAAAAGCAAAAACTCTGCTTGAAAAAGCAAAAAAGCAAACAATTTTAAAAAATCTTCTTGCTAAAAACTACTAGGCCCTAAGCTTTGATATTTTTACAGTAGAATCTCCTGGTCGATCCCTCTATAGTTTGTTAAAATGAAATCCCTAGGGTCACACTTGACGCCACCCTGCGCAGTTTAAGTGCTGCTCTAGGCAGGTTTTACAGTATTTTTGATGAAGCAAAAGCAGAACTGTATTTTACCTGAGTTACTCTTAATATACTAAGGGCAAATAGCCAATATTTGCAAACATTTTGGATCCAGATCAGATGCAACATAATGCTGCATCTAATTTGGATCCAAACTATTGGTACTCATTTACCAACTGAACATGTTCTAAATTCTTTTTTTTGTCACTTTTCGCATACAGTAGGTTTTAAGCAGATATCATTTCAGTCTGGTAAGGGTAAGCCTTCAGAGCAGTTGCTAATTCTACCATACTACCCAGTATTTGACCTCAGCCACTGAACTGATGGTCTTAGCTGAACATGTTGTCTGCTAAAGTTTATAAATGGTTTAGTCTGTTTCATACTTAGAGAAACAGGGTCTGGAAGTGATCCACTGACAGTTATGTAATTATGTCTTTTGCCATATTTATACATATGTTTAATATTCAAAATATGTATAGCAGACAGCAATTCAGCATAATAAGAGTTAGACCCTAGCCAAATTTCCTACTGGCAGAGTTACATAACTGAACTCAGGTCAGCTGGTCAGCTGATGAGGTTGCATATGGTGGTGTCTGCTATATATTTATGCACTGCAGTTGGGGGCATATTGTTTTTGTCTGTCTGCTTTTTTGTCTGTTTGTCCATTTGTTTGTCTGTCAGTCCACAACTTTAATCTTAGCCATAACTTTGTTAAAGTTAGAAACTTTATAACTTGGGTCATGTCGTACAAAGGTCAATGTCAATTTTGAGATATTTCCCAGTGTCATATTTTCTTGTCTTTGAGATAACTCCAGTTCTACTGATGTTAACCCATTACCCCATACATATGCCTTTTTACGCCTTTAATTTATTCCTCCTCTAAAGAAAATAATTCCACTTTATATAGTCATAAACATGTAAGATATAAGAAATAGTATCTATATCTTAGTAGATGATAACTTAAAGCAGGTTGAAAGTAAAGCAGAGTGCGCAATAAATAATCATATGGAAATACATGTAGCTTGATAAGAAGAAGTGTCATGGATAAGGGCCATAACTCTGCCAACAATATTTTTTTAAGTTATTCCAATTTGTCATGTTTTTTTTGTCTGGAAGATAATTCCATTTACAGCTATATTAAAATGTTGTCTTGCCTATTAAGCTAAGGCACAATGACCTCAGGTGAGCGAATTAAGGGCCATGGCCCTCTTGTTTTGGTTTGGGGTAGAAAATCTAGATCCAGATCTCAATCGAGTGAGTCGGAGCGACCGTTTAGTAGGAGAGCTTTTAAAACGCTGTCTAAAGTCTTGTGTGTAGAATTCAAGTTTTCTGTTTCGAGTAAATACAGCTTAATATTGTCCGTTTTAAGCTGAATAGATCTAGATCTACTTACCTTATCTTGAGGGCATGTAGATCTAGATCTATTATTTTTAGCTCACCTGAGCACAAAGTGCTCAAGGTGAGCTTTTGTGGTCAGTCAATGTTCGGCGTCCGTCATCGTGCGTCGTGCGTTGTGCGTCAACAATTTCTTCAAACATCTTCTACTCCAAAACCACTTGCCTGATTGCAACTAAACTTCACAGGAATGTTCCTTTGGTCAAGCTCTTTCAAAGTTGTTCAAAGAATTTGAAACCATGCAGAACTCTGGTTGCTATGGCAACCAAAGTAAAAAAATACGGAAATCTTAAAAAATATTCTTGTCACAAACCACAAGAGCCAGAGCTTAGATATTTGGCACATGTCATAACCTATAGATCCTCTATCAAATTTGTTCAAATTTTGCCCCGGGGGTCAACGTTTAACATAGAGTTATATAGTGAAATGTTCAAACATCTTTTTCTCTGAAACCAATATGTCCAGATCTTTGATATTTAGCATGGTATTACTTCTAGAGGTATATGACTTATATTGTTGAATTGGTTCCGGTCCGTTGCATATCTGGGTCACCGGAGCTAAAAAAAAAATCTTCTTGTCTGAAACCATAGTACACTGAGCTTAGATATTTTGCACATAGCATCGTCTACAGATCCTCTATCAAAGTTGTTCAAATTTTGTCCCTGGGGTCAAAATTGGCCCCCCGGGGATCACAGTTTTACATAGAGTTATATAGTGAAATGTTCAAACATCTTTTTCTCTAGAACCAATATGACCAGAGCTTTGATATTTGGCATGGTATAACTTCTAGAAGTCCTTCACACATATTGTTGAATTGGTTATGGTCTGTTGCATATCTGGGTTACAGGAGCTAAAAATAGATTTTTTTAATGAAAACTTCAAAAATCTTCTTTTCTGAAACCATAGTACACTGAGTTTAGATATTTTGTACATAGCATCGTCTACAGGCCCTCTATCAAAGCTGTTAAAATTTTGTCCCTGGGGTCAAAATTGGCCCCGCCCAGGAGGTCACCGTTTTACATAGAGTTACATAGGAAAATGTTCAAACATCTTTTACTCAGAAACCAATATGGCCAGAGCTTTGATATTTGGCATGATGTAACTTTTAGAGGTCCTTCACATATCGATGGATGAATTGGTTCTGGTCTGTTGCATATCTGGGTCACCGGAGGTAAAAATAGATTTTTTTCAATGAAAACTTCAAAAATGTTCTTGTCTGAAACCATAGTACACTGAGTTTAGATATTTTGCACATATCATCCTTTACAGGTCTTCTATCTTAGTTGTTCAAATTGGCCCCGCCCTGGGGGTCACCTTTTACAAATCTTCTTTTCTGAAATCACGTGACCCATCCTAGTGTCACCATGGTCAGGTGAGCGATCAAGGGCCATTCTGTCCCTCTTGTTATAGATCTACTCAAATGTATTTAAGCGCCAAATAAACCGTTTTATCCCTTTGGAGGCCCCCATTGCATTTATGGATATATCTTAAAATAAACATAGAATCTATACATGTAGGTTTCAGGGAGGATTCACTTTCACTCTAAACAAAACAGAAACTTACCGCTAGATATTGTTTACGGATGGTTTCTAGATGTTGTGACGTAGATGGAATTTATCTTCCTATTGACATTTGACCTGTCATCAGCCTAAAGGGACGTCTTGACCCTTATCAGGATGCTATCTACATGTATACACCGAACTGCCCACAGAAAGCGGTGCATATCGTTTAACACACAATTTGAGATTTGAGTCGAGCTTTCGGTAACCTAAATCAGCCATCTTGGATTTTGAGTAAATATTTAACCCACCTCAGGGACCAGGGTTAAAATTAACCAATGACACGACTGGGTTAAAGTTAACCAATCTTTTTTACAATCGATAACCCAGAGTTTAACCACAAAGTTAAGATAACCAAACTTTTAACTCAGCTGTTAACTTTAACCAACGTTTATACAATTGGATGCAGATATCTTTAAACAGTTTTGAAATCTTGAAAAACATGGCCGCCATTGAATGGGGCACCTTTTCCTTATGATGCTGTATAGTAAAAACTTTAAAATTCTTCTTATGTGAAACTAATGGTCCAAATTGTAAATAGCTTCACATAAATTATCCATGGGTGACAATCTACCAGATTTCTTAAAATAATTGTGATATCTAAAAAAAAAAGGTGCCAGTGGGTGGGGCAAGTTTTCCTTATGATACTGTATAGTAAAATCTTAAAAAATCTTCTTATGTTAAACTACTGGTCGAAATTGAAAATAATTTTACACAAGTGATTCATTGATGATTTTCTTCCAGATTTCTTAAAATAAGTTTGTCCTTTTTTAAAAACATAGCCGCCAGTGGGTGGTGCATGTTTGTCTTATGATACTGTATAGTAAAACTTTAAAAAAAATCTTCCTATGTGAAACTACTGGTCCAAATTGCAAATAATTTTACACAAATGATTCACGGATGACCTTTTACCACCTTTCTTAAAATGATTTTGATATTTTAAAAAACATGACCGCCAGTGGTGGAACACGTTTTTCTTATGCCACTGTACAGTAAAAACTTTAAAAATCTTCTGTGAAACTACTGGTCCAAATTGATTATTTTTACACAAATGATCCATTTATGACTCTCTACCAGATTGTTCAAAATAATATTGTCATCTTTAAAAAACATGGCCGTCGGTGGGTGGGGCTACTTTTCCTTATATGGCTATATAGTGAACATTTCTTCTTGTCTGACACCACTGGTCTGATTTAAGAATACTTTACACAAATAATGATGGGTGACCTTTTGCCAGTTTTCTTCAAATGATCTTCTTAGTTCAAACAACATGGCCGCCAGTGGGTGGGGCTACTTTTCCTTATATGGCTATATAGTGAACATTTCTTCTTGTCTGACACCACTGGTCTGATTTAAGAATACTTTACACAAATAATGATGGGTGACCTTTTGCCAGTTTTCTTCAAATGATCTTCTTAGTTCAAACAACATGGCCGCCAGTGGGTGGGGCTACTTTTCCTTATATGGCTATATAGTGAACATTTTTCTTGTCTGACACCACTGGTCTGATTTAAGAATACTTTACACAAATAATGATGGGTGACCTTTTGCCAGTTTTCTTCAAATTATCTTCTTAGTTCAAACAACATGGCTGCCTGTGGGTGGGGGTTAATTTACCGGTGATGGCTTATAGTGGAAATTTAATCATTACTGGTCAATTACCATGACCGTTAACAGGTGTGCCAGGTGATCGTTTTAGGACCGCATGCGGCTCTCGTTTATTTCATAGCAGATCGTGGCTAAAAGTAGGTTGAAAGTAAAGGTGGATGCACCTATTTGCGCATTCTGCTTTATTTTCAACCTGGTTTAAGTACTCGCCTGTCTTTAAAACTAGAAAGAGACTATGAGATAAACATGTGATTCAAAATGAATTCCATCAGTTGAATTTCAATAACTCGAGCTAATTCATAGCGAACATACCAGTATTGCAAAGTTAAAACATGGCTTAGTCATGTGACTGGCGAATGGCTTAGCAAGGTTTCAATATTGAAATACGGTGACGGGTGGGTTTGACTTCAGCAAATTTGTTTTTTCAAATTTCAGGTCCCTGTGAGCTTGACCTCTGACCTTGAAAATTGGAAATATTGTCAAACAAAAAAGTCCAGCAAATAACTGTATCGGTGTCAATTTTTATGATCATTTCATGTGTTGCGGTGCCGTAAAACTCAACTCAATCAAATCCTTTAGTTTTAATCTTAGACACTTGACACTTACCGTACAAGTAATTAGGAGTTCTAATTTAAAATATACAATTTACAGTTCTATATGACAAAAAAACCTTGACCTGGCCTTGAAAATGAGTCCAGTCTCAACCTCTGATACTTGGAACTTGGCATAACTATAAATCTTGAGAAAGAGATGTGCAAGACACACATTCCAAATCCATGTGGCTTTTATCTTGACATTTGGCATTGACATAGGAAAACTCTTTTCCAAATCAGGTGAATGTTTTATCTTAAATCTCAGACACTTGAAATTTGACATAAGTTAATCATGTAGTGTACATGTGCAGAACCTAAATTCAGATCCATGTGCCCGTATACATTATTGGCTAGATCTTGTCCGCCAAACTCAATCCTAAGTTTAAATCTCAAATACTAGATACATAACATACAAGTTAATATTTAATTGTACAAGTGCAATATGTATATTTTAAATCTGAATAAGGGGAGAATGTTCGACTGTCCTTGAAAATGGGGTTGTTGAAGTGTGTATCAGCGGGGGTATTTATTACATTAAGTGGCGGTTCTAGTTTTGAGATCACCAAAGCACTTTCTGTTCAAGGTGAGCTATTGTGATAGCGCTCTGTACATTATATGTCTGTCTGTCCGTCTGTCAACAATTGTAAACAACCTCTTCACCGAAAAAAATGGCCCAAGTATAACCAAACTTGGTCAAATACTTGCTGTTGGTTTAAGCTTCAAAAGTTGTCCAAAGAAAGTGGATGGGGCCAATGGTCATGTTTCCATGGTAACCCTGCACATAATCTAAAAGAATATTCTCCGAAACTACTCGTCCGATTTCAATTTGGTTTGAACAAATATGTTTATCAATGAATATTCTTTAAGACTTGTTAAAAAAAAATTGATACGTCGAAATAGATGGCCGCCAGAGGGCGTGGTCATTTTTTCCCGTTCGGAAATATCGAATTAAGTCATATTTCTTGGATATATATTTCTGAACTTTTCAGTGTTCTGATCTTTATATAATATAGGTCAGGTTTGAATATGGGTAATGTCATAAAGTAGGTCAGTTACAGAGCTTCAATATGAGTTATTTATGTTGGTATTAAAGCATGCTTAATGTCTCAAACTTCACATTAAAATAACCTTTCAATTTTAGTAAAATATTACAGATAAAATGACTTTTTCATCTAAAACAAAAAGCAGAAACGAGGGGTCTTCTTATTTTCCTCGAGCCCAAGACAGTGCTAAAAAGGTTAGATTTAGCTCTAGTTCAGATCAAAATCGGACAATTATGACCAACACTGAACATTTATTTACAATGTAGATCTAATTCTATACTGTTTATTCGGTAAAGTATCACAGACGACTATTATCCCGGACCGTAAAAAAGCTTGCTTTTTCAATTATTAATAATCGTTTTCATTAATCGGATCATTGAGATCGCTTAGGATAATGAAAAATAATAAAGACAGCTGATTCTAAACTCAAACAATTTTATAACCTCCAGTTGGGTGAATACCTCAAATGAGCCCAACAATTTAGCCTGACTGTGAGTGTGAATCTGGACTCAAACAAGGGTTTATAACCCTGGGACCTGGAGATAGTTTACTTTGCCGGTCCCCTTGATATTCATTGCCAACACGCTACCAACACACTGACCCTTGTTTAGTCTGTTGAAAGACGTCAAAATCCCGTTATTTTTTAAGATACCATTTCTCACGGGCGTTCTATTTATACAGTAATAGAGCATTATTTCCCGGACATTTTGGGGGATGGCAAGGTAAATACGTTTCGTAGATCTAATCAGAAAACAAGTTACAATTCAAACTTTGAAAGGACAATCATTGTATAGCTGGCTAAATTTTAATCAACATTGTTATGTTTTTCATTGTATACACAAACAAAACAAAGTTTGAGAGGGGGTATTGTCGATAAGGTTTGACCTTTCAGTTTATGAATACTCCGTCTTTTTCCGTAAGCTATTTTTATCTTCCGGAAACAACAAAATAGTGTAAATTAAATAAGCCATTCAACGATGACTCGAATTTGATTATATTATCTGATAAAGATAATTACAGTCGGCAATAGCTCAGTGGTAATGTATCTGCGCTACCAACGTAAAGGTTATGGGTTCGATACCCGATAGAGTTTATTTTGTAATATTTCTTAAAGTGTCTTTTTTTAAAAACTTTTTTAGGGTAGACAGTACTAGACACATACATAATATTCATGCAATTGTATAAAATAAAGTACAGTGAACTTGCCTAAAGAAAACTTGGATAGAAAAGTGCGTACACAGTTGAGAAAATGTTAGTCTCTCCAGTTTAAAAGCAAACGAAACGCAAACGCATATCAATAAATCATAGAGCTGGACACATTTACGACAACTTTTGCTATTCATGTTGATCTGAGTGGTAACAATTTGGAGCCTGATCAGACGCCGGGTTACCAGGCGTCAGATCTGGCTCCAAACTGTTTGCTATGGAAATAATAGTTTTAGCGTAAACGCATTTATTGGAAAAGGAAAACGTTTTCTCCACTGTAGTAACATTACGTTATGCAAATCACTCTCTGGCAAAACGCACTCTTTGTTACTTCTGTATTTCGTTAAGCAGCAAGTTTTTCTTTACCCAAACGTGTACTGTTTTATTTTCGTAAAACATACAATTATCGAAAAAAACATAGGTGAAGCCGACGTTTGCAAAATAGTGCCTAGAATCGATTGATTGATTGACAGTGCCCCAGATAAGCTGCGTATCGGCGTATTTTACGCATTAAAAATGGCCAGATACGCTTCGAAAATCAATTCAGTGCGTATCAGTTACGCAAGCCTTTTATACAATACGCTAAACATATTACCGTAGATGCGCACATTTACAATCTAAGCCGATTTCGCTAACGGCTTTTAGTTTCATTTTCTTCGAAAATCGTTACCTATCGGCTGATTTCCAACACCTTTTTGCGAGGGGCAATGCGGAAATAGCTGAAGTATTCCGATTGTTTGTTTTTGATAATTTTACCAATCCATTGCTAGACGCTTGCTGAGCTTTATCTCCATAAGCGTCTCGATAACTTGATCAATTAGACTGTTTGTCACTTGTTTTCGCGGTTTCTGTTAAAACGTCGCACCGCGGTCGAAATCATGGTAAGCAAAACGTTCATTCTGGTTTTTAAACCCGTCTTTTTATTTTATTTTCAATCTGAATCGAAGACTTCCCCACCCAGTATAGTAAAGCTAGTGTTATTAATTGATTGTAGTTCAATCGGCGGTGAATAAATCAGAATCACGATCAGACTAGATTCAGAGTTAAACATTCCATACAGCGTTCCTGTGCAAGATGATACATTTTAGACGTTTTCCCCCTGGTTAGATATACGTGGAAATCAACGATAATGTGTAAACTGCACTAAATTAAAGTTTAACAATGTGTAGAAGGGAACCTGAATGCAGTGCAAGGACCGATGAATGCTGGCAATTGAAAAAATAATTGTTAGATAACTGCTTGTATTAAACTGTTAGACTAGCTACAGTTACAATGGTTAAACACCAGTTACAAATCACAGTGTTTATGCAGCGACAGTGTATACCAAATAGTTAATATAAATCATTGGTTTATGTCTTCAGTTGATTTTTACAAGACCAGCACTACATGAAGGCAGAAGTGTCAATACAATATTTCAGTATAGTTATGTCTTTTCTATATATAAACCAGCATACCTTTTAGATTACTGGATGTTAATTAATACTTAAAAATAACCACATTTTTCACTTTGAAACGGCTTATTTCAGCGACGCGAGTTACGAAAACCAGCAGGTACTCTATTATTTTTCATTTCACTCTATTAATTTGAAAGAGAGGAGTGAAGTACCCTAATTAACAATTTCTTATCTGGGGCACTGGATTGAGTTGGGTTTTACGGCACCGCGACACATGAAATGGTCATATGGCGCCGAATCGAACCAACGACCCTAGCAATACGAGTCAATGACACTATCCACTAAGCTATTGCGACAGTGGCGTTAGATCATCGACTGAAGTATACTACCTAAAGTTTTCATTGATCTATATATATCGCTTTTGACCAATTTATCGTGGACGTCCTATTACCGGTGATTTCCAAGTATTCCGCATAGCCCAGCTACGCGCATGTGTCAGATCGTAACTTCCGTCTATCTTTCGGCTGCTACTCAAAACTATTGTGTATAAAGCAAAAAATGTTTTTCTGAGAGAAAATGTGCATTTTTAATGAATTCCACTAGAAAAAATCATTTTCCCCCATATAAAACCATTTAACCTAATTTATGGTGATAGTTTCAATATATCCAATGATTTAATTCACTACAAAAAAGTCTGTTGACTAAGGGGTGGGGCCGTGACGTCACGCGATGGATTTATAAAGGCTACTTACTGGCATAAACTTCTGACCATTATACTGATAAACAATAAAATAAGCTCGATCTTAGCTATGAAGAAAAAAATGTTTTCCAAGCTTTTTGTTTGTTTTAGTCTCATTTTAATATTGACAGATCTAATATCCCAGTAAAGGCCATTCATTGAAAAATGGTCTGATATTTTTCTTTAGATTTCCTCCAACAAGATAAAACGTTCACAATAGAATATAGTAAATTGGGGCCATTGCGATGTATGTCAGCATTGGACACTATTAAAATAATGTTAAAAAATTCGAGTGCTTTGCAGAGGTGACATACACTGCCCCTATTGTGAAAAAATGTGACGGAAAATGTTAAAATATTTCAGTTAAAAATTGTGTTTACAGATAGTCTTGAAGTTCTTAATAATATTCGCTAGAAGTTCAAGCCGATACCTGAAAAATATTCCGGGTGTCATTTTACCTTATCACCGATAATAGGACGAGTAGCCAAAACAAACATGGCGGCGCACTCGCTACAGTTGACCATGATTATTTTATGTCAAATTATGGGTGTATTTATATATTGAAGCTGAAAAACATAAAGAAATGTTTACTTTATATGTTTAATATCCTTTTGAGTTAAAAACCATATTATTTAATAAGAAATAGTCAGACGAATCCTTAGATCACCGGTAATTGGGTGAACCAGGATAACTAAAGTATACGGAAACTTCCGATGGTACCAACGAAAGTTGACGGAAAGTGATGACTGAGAGGTCAAACCTTATGGATAATATATTGAAATCAGTCTGTGGGCAGGTCGTTGGTCGATCTGTCTGCAAAATATTGTATGACGAACGCTTGTTGCAATCTAAACCAAACATTAAGCATGCGGAAGCATGCAGTGAAATTCTTCACCGTGCAGTTAAGTTGCTTGCGCGCTTTTGCACACTTATTTTTGGGGATTGCTGTGGTAGGCGTGCGCATGCTTGTCGCGTTTTTAATGCGCTTCCAAACATGATGTCTGGTGGGGTCATTTGTGATTCGTTTATCATGCGGCTTTGACTGTTGAGTGTTGATCTACATTTGCAAATAAGCATTTCATTACCAAACATGATACCTGCTGGGGCCATTTGTGTTTTTTACACACTTTGCTCTTTAAACGATCTTCATCAAACTTTCTGAAATACAATGGAGACCAAGTTCGATAAACAACGGTGCCAAATCACACTAAGCCCTTTGAAGTTATGGCTTTTGAATTTTTTAAAATGGCGCTTTAACCCCCTCACTGCCGTGACGTCATCAATTTTAAACAATTGTCGTCTGCTTCTATTACTAAAAAACAATTTTAGGTATTTTGACTTAAGAAATATTGAAAAGAGTGTCAAACAATTTGATTCCTGATCAGACACCGCGTTGCGCGGCGTCTGATCAGGATCTAAACTATTTGCAAATAACTACTGTACTCAGAGTAAGGCAGTGAAGGTGTTATTGGCGCTACACGACAGTTTCCGCTCTGTAACCCGAATAGCTTTCATAGGATAGTCTTGATTACACTCCTCTTGTCATCGAGGGCATTCGTGTATCTTTGAAACGCTTCTTGCTTATTCTTAGACGTACCCTGTAAATGATTTTTTTCTCATTTGTATCAAGTTTAATTTGGTAAAGTAGCATCAACTATATTAAGGTGGTTCGTCAGCGGGCGGCCCGCATCTCGAGTTCCGGAAATGCTGATGACTTTCACCTGATCTTTGCGGCACGTGCTTATAGTAGAAAATTTAGATAAAGAAAAGTTTGATCTACTTCAGTGTCTTCTCTGTTAGCGCAATTGGTACGGTGATTGACTTGCAATCCAAAGGTTCTAGGTTCGATTCCCACTCGCTTCAAAACTTTTTTTTCAACAAATTGTCCGATTTTAGTGAATAGTCAATTCATAACGCAGTGATCAAAGGACAGGCTATGTTTAGTCTCGTAATAATGAATGATATCAGATGCAAGTATAGTCAAGTGACAGCTAAATTTGTGATTATTTATAGCCTATATAACAGATGGCAGCTTAACACAGGACAAAAATAATGCTAAAAGATATATCCTAAAGGAGCTTTTATGCATTACTTTTGTTATGCATTAAGCAGTCACTTGCCCTTTAAAGATCTACAGGCTACCGTTTTCAATGGTCCCTTATTACAGGTTTGACTTATGATATTATTTAGAGCTGACGGCATTTTAAAGTTGAACTCAAGGGAGGTTACTCGTTTTGTGTTAACATTTTGTCAGACTTTCAGGAAATCATGTATAAAATGTAAATTCTACTGTAGATTTTCATTAAATTTTTGTGACTAGTAGAATTAAGTTATATCTATCTAATAAGAGTAAAATTAGTGTATGTTAAACAGCTAGATTTTTTGTAATTTGAGATTTTCAGAATTTGACTTTTTTAAAATATTGATATTTCCAGGAAATATGCCCTGAAATGCTTTTGTTTGCCCAATATATTACAGTCTATGTACAGTTTACTTGAATGTACAGAAATTATTGAGTTATATCATTCTATAAAAAAAAATATTCCTGTTTATTAAAAAAGGAGCTTTTCTCGACAAAAGGTTCTGTCAGAAAAAAAACGGCAGTGTAACTTTTTTTTATTTTAACGATTTTTCACTCTCCATATGGTATATTTCAATTTGATCAAGGTTTCAAAGAATTCTGACACAGAATAAGCTGACCTGCGAACCACCTTAATTATTCTTTATTTATTGTTAAAATCGATTTTCCGGGGTTTAACTACTACACATTCATTAAGTTTCCCCTATTTTAAATATCGGGTAGCGAAACGTCCGGGAATGTGAAACGACTTAAGGTTGGGTAGCGAAACTACTGTAGACTGAACGTCAAAAGTTGGGGGTCACGTAATAGTTAACGACCTGTCAACACTCTTTCGCATGTATTTCTTTTAATATTAGAATAAAGTTGAAGTATTAACTATTATCACAAGGTCATGGAATTTACCTTCTTTTCTATATATTTTTTTCATATAATTAATGAAGAAAAGTAATACGATTAAACAGTGAACTAAATCGACGACGTCAAACTGACGCTGTAAGGTGTAACACAAAATTTCAACACAAGATCGAAAAAATATACACAAAATGTACAATTTACGCGAAAAGTATTGGAAATGTTGTACACCGACGTAAATTATGTAATTGTAAACGTTACGTTAATCCCAGTTTAAAGAACGAGTAAACAAAACAATACATGCGGCCTTAATAAAAAGTAAATAGTGTAAGATTCTAAAAAAGTGACCGTTTTTTTCGGCACGAATTTTTAAAATGCAATAAATAGAGACTAATCAATTTCTTTAGATTGATTAAAAAATATATCACGAGAATGGGTTGTTACCTGGTTAAAAAAACGAATCCGCAGGACGAGTTTTTTAACCAGATAACGATCCATTCGAGTGATATATTTTTCAAATTCATATCTATTCAAAGGAATTTATTGTTCTATTTATTATATATATATTAATGACGTTTTTACAGAAAACCACACCAAATTAATTACCGCGACGTCACTAAACTAATTAAGACGTGACGTCACAAAAAGTGATATCATCACTACATGTAGTGATAATATCAACAGTGACGATATCAAATGTATCTGAGAAATCTCTATAAATCATCGATAGGTATATAATAAAAGTATTTTCCTTTAATGAAATTATTAAATATTTAACACTTGACATACGTTTAGATTGTTATTTATAAATATAAAATTTCAAAACATTATATCATGTATAAAGTGGTTTAATTATGAACAGTGCAGGGTCTTAAAAACTGTTCCGCTTTTCAAAAAAAGTCCAAGTCTAGATCACGACCACTATAAATTTTTAAAGGTAAATTTATTTTATATGCTTTAAAATGTTTCATTTTTTAGTGTATTTTTGACATACGTCTAGAATGTATTTTGTAAAGTATAGCGGATTTTACGATTGAGCTTTTAATACTTTAATTATTCTACTGGGTTTAGAGTCTTAAATTGTGCCCCCCCCCCCCCCCCCCGTGCGCATTTAAGACGCGACGCCATAAATGTAACGTTCATAATAGCATAATTACTTATTAAATGATATTGTTGGACTGCCATAGAAAGGTATATTTCAATATTAACAATGTCTCATCTGTCGTCTTCTTTTATTTGGGGTTCGGACGTGTTTCAATCGATATTCCATTTATACCTCAGAAACCCGGACACCTGTACATGTATAAGTTGAAAGAGGGATCCAACGATAAATGTTGGTGCTGTGTATTGCGGTGATATTGCAGAGAGCTCTTATATGAGCTTTCTGTGATATCACCGTGCTGCACTGGGCGACCGCCTGTCGGTGGACCAATTGTCTTTGTGTCCGGTTTTCGGAGGTGTTGCTGTATTTTTTATAAAAGACCGTGGGAAAATGCACATTCCAATTAGTGTCATCATCATGACGTCATACACTGTGATCATTGTGATGTCATGGTTGTGAGCTTATACCGCATGACTTTCTCAGTCTCAGTCCGGTTCCCATCGCGTTATAGTGAAAATGAAAAAAAGGGAACCGACAGTTTTACTTCTATAAGGGGGATGGGTGTTAGAAAAAACCGACTGACCTCTGCATTAAACCGTATGGTGTCGCAGCTTATTAGAGTCGTCACTTCGAAAGATTTCTGGAGTGTGGTAGTGTAACGTACGTGGTACGTTGGTATATGCAAATGAGGCTTCCCAACCCGTTGTATGTTGATTAGTGAGTCAATTATATAGCGCAACAAACATCTCTTGTTGTGAGCTTAAGCTTTGCACCGACGGGGTTTGTTGTTGCTGGGTCTCTCGGTTTGCACGTTACAAATGGTGGCAGCGGTTAGATAATGACAACTGCCAGACCGGAGTTGCCTTACTCACGGTTCTCCCAGGGTCCAAGTCTCGGGACGAGACTTCTCGGAGGGGAGAGTTGTGTAACGTACGTTGGTACATGTATATGTAAATGAGGCTTCCCAAATCGTTGTATGTTTGGAAGTGAGTAAATTATATAGCGCCACAAACATCTCTTGTTGTGAGCTTAAGCTTTGCAGTGACGGGGTTTGTTGCTGCTGGGTCTCTCGGTTTGCACGTTACAGTAGCACTGTGGGGTTGGTGCTGAAATGTGTGTGTGGTTGAGGGGATACTGGATGTGTTCGGTTTACTCATCTGGAGCCCTGTGTATAGATCTAGTGTGTAGATCTACTGTAATTTATTTAATCTTTATTTCCTTCTAGATCTAGATCCAGATGTATTTCAATATTACTATTTTAAAGGGGTTTCCAGCTTGCACTGGTATGTCTACTGGTTGTATGATTTCTCTCATGGCGCTTTACGGTGTTATCTTAAACTATTTTAAACTGCAAATACGCATATGTTGAAAATAGGGTGTTTAAAGTAGAGCGGAATTCGCCTCCAGGCGCGTTATGTCTTATTTTCCGTCCGTTTTAAGCTTTTAGCTACTATCATGCTAGAAGATAGAACTTTTAATGCTGTAGAAAGTTTACTTCTTGGTCGTAGCCTCATTTGCAAATAATATGCGGTAGTACATGTCAGGCCCGTAGGAAAACGCGCCCCCCCCCCCCTCCCCCTCCCATAATTTTGCCAATATTGGTTGCTGATTTTTTACATAGATTTATGTTAGTTTTTTATCCTTTTTGAATGAGCAAAACGCCCCCAGAACGCGCCAAAGACCATCTAGAATTAAAAAACAGTTCCCGGGAAGCATGCCCCGGAACCTCCTATATTATTAATAATTTGTTATTTTAAGTTGAAAATTTACATGGAATATTATTAGTATTTTACCTGTTTTAAATGCGCAAAACGCCCCCAGAACGCCCCAGAGGCCATCTAGAAATAAAATTTCCCAGGGGCAGCATGCCCCCCGGACCCCCCCTAGTAAAAGTGAGTACAGTTAAATATGAGTGGGTAGGATAGGAGTTTAGAGTTTAATAGCTGGAAGGCAACCTGCCTGAAAATGTGATCTTTGATTAATAATTTGGGGTAAATTGGAGTCATTTTTTACATAGATTTATGTTCGCCTTATACCTGTTTGGAATGCTGGAAACACCTTCAGAATGCAGCACAGAGCCACAGACCACCTAGGAATAACATTTTGCCGGTGGGGGGGGGGGCAGGCCCCCGGACCCATAGATATCTTAAAATAACCTAGATCGGCTATAGGCCAAACAGCGACGGTCATCGAGAAGCCATCTTGGTTCGTGTATGCTATTCATGTTCCAATGGTCTGGTGCACGTCGTATTGCGGTAGCTTAATGACGTTACATGCTGTGCGCAGTAATCCCGTCTACGTTGACGGTGCGTCATTGACTACAGAAGTTGCTAAGAACCGTTCCATAGTTGCTATGATTAATCGATGATTTTATTCAGTTAAATAAGAATTACCATCATTTTGTGCTTATTATCGTTTGATTGTCGTTTTACGGTGCATATTTATGTTACAAGATGTATGTAGTACGAATTCATTCTTAAATGAAAGTAAATCATATTTTGTTTCCGGAGGGAAACTGTATGATACACGATGACGTACCAAGATGGCGTCTCTCTGACCGTCGACCAATGGGAGCCCAGCGCTAGGTGGCCGATCTAGTCTCTTAAGATATCTATGCCCGGACCCCCTAGTAAGAGGACGTTCAGAAATTTCCTTGTGCCCCCTCCCCCAATCAATTGCAATTTGCTTCCTACGGGCCTGCAAGTACACTATAACCTTGTTTATTTTTTGTATGAATAACCTCTTTCCTGTCGATGTTGAAATAATATGTATTTAGGCTTTGCCTATGGACGGTAAAAAGCAAAATTATACTAATTAAAACGGAATAGATCTATCACCAGTGTGTATCAGTTCGTTGTGTATGAAAAATCCAGATCACACTCGAGGCTACGCCTCTCGTGACTGAGATCTGGATTACACAACCGACTCGAACTTTTATTTTATATCTAAATTGTTTAGGACAAGATCTATATGTTGCAGTGTTGTGCCTAGGTCCAAAATTTTGGGGGACACGGTGGCGCGCTGTCAAAATTTTTGGGGGACATTTGAAATTTTTGGGGGTCACACTAAAATAGCCTTTAAAAATATGATAGGCTTTCCTTTAAAATAGAATTAGTGTTTACGATATTGAACATGTTTACTGCGTCTAGTAGATTTTCGGTAATCCGGTAAGGCTTTTACACGACGGGAAAACTGATGTTCGTCTATTTTTAAATAACTTGTAATGATTGTTTTGGTACATACAAAGTTGGAAGAGTTTGATCAGCACGTTGTTTAGATGGGGGTTTTATTCATCAGGTGTCACGCTTCGCGTTTCGTCTGCTCTTTCCTCTCCAATCCGATGAGAAGTGAAGTCATGCGTAAATTTGACTGGTTATCGGGTTTTACCATAGCAATTTAACTGCATTGGTATATAAACCGCGCACAGTCTACCTTTTATTAATAAAGGATAGTAAATCGGCGGAAAGGATAGTTGTAATTTTAAGACTGGTTATCGGGTTTTACGTAGCCATTTAACTGCATTGGTATACACACGCGCGCACAGTCTACCTTTATTAATGAAGGATAGTAAATCGGCGGAAAGGATAGTAAATAGAGCAAAGGTACGGAAGACGAAAATTGCGCCCGTACGCCCGCACCGTTACGAATTTTAAGGGTCCAAGTAAAAAATATTGCGGGAATCCCGCAATGCCGCGCTCTAGGTGCAACACTGTGTTGTTAAACCAAATAATCAAATAGATCTATAAGCACCCGTGTAGAAAAGTTAAAACTCCTCCGTACACCTATAATGCAATCTTAAACTATTTTTGGAAGTCATATGACCACCAATAATGACGTCATTATTTATATTGATGGCGTATTGGTTATCCGTTATTTTTATCGGTTCGATTGAGAAGTAGATTTTTATACGCCCGTCTTCAGACGGGACGTATTATGTCGTGGCGCTGTCCGTCTGTCTGTCCGTCCGTTAACTTTTTCATGTCCGCTCTTTAACTCAAACAAATTTAGTCCAATCCTTTTGAAACTTGGTCAAAACGTGTATGGCCATAATATCTCGGTCAAGTTCGATAACCAGCAATATCGACTTAGACATTCAAGAGTTATGTCCCTTTTTTCGTCAAAAAACGGGCATATTTTAGATTGTCCGCTCTCTAACTCAAACAAATTTATTTCAATCTATTTGAAACTTTGTCAGCATGTGTATGACTATAATATCTCGGTCAAGTTCGATAACCAGCAGGATTGCCCTAGACATTCAAGAGTTATGCCCCTTTTTTCGTAAAAAACGGGCATATTTTAGATTGTTTGCTCTCATACTCAGACAAATATACTTCAATCCTTTTGAAACTTTGTCAGCATGTGTATGACCATAATGTCTGGGTCAAGTTAAATAACCAGCAAGATTGTTTCAGACATTTCAGAGTTATGCCCCTTTTTCGTAAAAAACGGGCATATTTTAGTTTGTCCGCTCTCTAACTCAAACAAATTAATTCCAATCCTTTTGAAACTTAGTCAGCATGTGTATTACTATAATGTCTCGGTTATGTTCTATAACCAGCAAGATTGCCCCAGAAATTCAAGAGTTATGCCCCTTATTTTGTCAAAAATGGGCATTTCTTAGTTTGTCCGCTCTTTAACTCTAAGAAATTTATTCCAATCCTTTTGAAACTTGGTTAGCATGTGTACGACCATAATGTCTCGGTCAAGTTTGATAACCAGCAAGATCGCCCTTGACATTCAAGAGTTATGCCCCTTTTATCGTAAACAACGGGCATTTTTTTGTTTGTCCGCTCTCTTTCTCAAACAAATTTATTCCAATCCTTTTGAAACTTGGACAGCATATGACCCCTAACTTTCAGGGTTCTTTCCCTTTTGTTCACTTTACTTGATAGGGTTTTAGTATGACTACATTCTAAGATCGATTTGACGGGCGTATAATGTGCCCGGCTTGCGGTGGTCTTGTTGTAAATAACGTTCATTTAAGCGTTTAAGGGTATGAATTGAACTGTTTGAAGCTTTGTCCTTTGGAGAAAATCATTTCAAAGTGAGTGTTGGGGGTTATTCATGCTTAAAATGGTTTAAAAATAGCACCGAAATCGGGAATTCCGAAAAGTCACGCACAACTCTTCGTAAAAGCCGTGACGTCATCATCCAAGAATATCAGCCCCCATGTTTTGTAGTTGCCTAGTTTTGAGGAAATTATTCACGCGCAAATCAAACACTTTTCAAAGTCTGTCAGAGATTGAATAAAATTGGAATACCTTTGATTTTATCATGCATTACTTAAGAACGGAAAACATGCAAGCCTTTTTTCCGTATTATATTTGTCATGTGTTCATGGGCCAGTATAGTGAGTATATTGGCCTAAACAATATATAGATAACAGTTCGTTCGTCCTTTCGTTCATCTTCATATAAAATAAACTGAGCGTTGCGCGATAAATGAAAATCATTTAAACGACGTTAAAACTCCGACGTCATATTGTTACGAACGTGAAACCGAACTTTTGACGTTCAATCTGTAGCGTAACGTCTGGGGTAGCGAAAAGTCTTGTAACGCGGTTTACGGACGTTACGCTACACGGTGTTTCGCTACCCGGGACGTTTCGCTATCCCAATACAGTCGTTTCACCACCTACCGTTAAGTCGTTTCGCTACCTAATTTTTCAAAATTATATTAACCTATATTGTTTGGTTAAATCAGGTACGGCAATATATTATTAGGCTCAAATGTGAATCACAAACTTTATTTTTAATGGATACTTGAAAAATATGATCGATTTATTGACAAAAATCGTGTAAGTTACTAAAAATAGATGCTTCTATATTTTATGTATAAATATAATACTCTGCTACCTTAGGCTCATAATTAAACAAATAGATTGGATCCAGACGAGATGCCTTGTTATGCGGCCTCTCGCCGGGATCTTAAAATGGCTTTTAGAAATTAATTATAGTTATTAGAAAGAAAAAAAAAACTTTACGGCGAAATATGTTGACAGTTGTTACGTATACAATTTATTCGATTTGGCCCTTAGAATGCATGGTATAGGGCGTGAAATGAATGTGGTTTGAATGATAGAATAAGTAGAAAACTGATTTAGTCAATGTTAGACGCCGAGTCCCGCAGTCGCCGGTCTGGATCTAATATGTCTGCATAAGCCTAACAGTCGCGAAGTAAGGCTGCATCAATTCTAGTAACAAGATATTTACATATGAATCAAGCAAGACTAAAATATGAGAATGTCTTTTTAATTTAATAATTATACGTGTGTTAACCCATTTAACCCTAGTGTCGTGTCTACTAAAGTGGACCATGTAAAACAGTGTAGACCCTGATGAGACGTGGCTTTGAAGGTGTCTTATCGTGGTCTGCACTGTTTGCTATATGTAATCTTGAATATTGTTCAATGAAGACAAACAATGCAGTCATGATAGCTCATCTCCTTTATTTGTGCCAGTGATTGACACGCGATGCATTAATGGTTTGATCGCATTAAAGGTGTGGTTTATCTTTGACTTGTTGCAATAGCCCCTTTGAAGCCTTACCGCCGATCACTCTTATTATATATTATCTGTTTTATACATGGCAAAAGTAATGCAAAAACTCTACGTTACATGTGTCAAGCATTAAGCATGTATTTAATCGGCACGTGTCTGTATATGGCACAGCAGGAGAGTCTGATCAGGATGCACAAAGCAGTGCCAAACAATTTGAAACCTGATCAGATGCCGAGTTACACAATTTTGACACATTTTATTCAAAGGGGTTAATTTATTTCTTTATTCCTCAGACATTTCATTCTAAAAGTAAGAAACATTTGGAATGCAATCAATTCTATTGCTGGGGCTGTATTAAGCCTTTGTTCGACGGTCATCTAATTATACTGTACGGCGATCTTCAAAGACAATGTATATCTGCTTAATGAAGGGCAAAAGTATTGCAAACAATCTCCTATGAGTTTTCTACGTTACATGTGTCATGCGTCAAGCAGTACATTTCCATACACATGTCAATTTATTAAGCGGATGCTTTAAATAGCTGCTTATTTTAACACAATATTTTACTGTTTCGGCACGTGCCTGCATACAGTTTTTAACCTGATCAGATGCCGAGTTACACAATGATGACACATTTTATTCATGGGGGGGGGGGGGGGGGGGTTAATTTATTCCTTAAAATAAAATTTCATGTAAATTCTAAAGTTAAAATAATTAGGAATGTAATAATTCATTTTCATCGCGCGTACATTAGATAAACATACACAATTTTAACTCTGAAATTTAACTATTTTTCTCCTTTTATTCAAGTATATTTGGTTAATTATCATCAAATTATATAGTATTGTTTCTTTATTTTATGATTTCAATTGATTCTCCGAGTTTAAATTACAGATTCATTAAATTTCCAGCGCGTGCGTTAAATAATATCAGTATGTCTCGTCAGCGACATTTAGTATTTACGTTGATATGCAATCTATTACATAAAACAAATACGACATGATCTTGAGACGATTTTCTTCCGGAACAAGACTTGCAATGATACCTAGATGTATTCAAGATTAAAACAACAATTTACAAATCTTTAGTAAAATGTGGAATTGTCTTAATTAGTTGATTGATCACCCATTGTCCTTTCATTCATTCCCGTGATGAATTGTCGAGCGATGATAACAACATGTTGTGTATTTAGAGTCTATATATGGTGTCACACATGTACGGAAGTGCTTCCGGGTCGTAGGGTGCCTAAATAGTACCTAATTTATAGAGTGAAAAATTGATGTGTGTATGTTCATGGTCATATTTTTTATTGAAAGTGCTGATTAACAGCAGATGCATTTGTTTTCGAGCTGAGATAGTGATGTTGTTGATAAATAAAAGGTGTTTCTGGGTTCTATTCGGGAACTAATTTGTGAGAACATGTGGTCAGAGATGCGAGTGTGGTGCGGCGGGTCATCAACTTTCATTTTGTAAATATTGACGGTGACCTTAGAAATGTGAAATTTGTGGAAAAGTTGAACCTTAATGGTATCTTTTTCTTTATTAATTCTGGCGCCATGTTTTTGCTTTCCATGGAAACAGGGTCGTTATATTGACCGGTAGGTCCTGGAATTGGACAGAGACAGGAGAATATTGCCAATTTACTATAGAGTTATATGGAGGAAGAAGAAGGGCTTTTGTACACAGTGACACAATATTGTTTGGGTATGGATAATAAAATGACGCCCCGGAAGTTTGTGGGGAGCCGCATTTAAATAACGTGTTTGTTCATGATCGAGGCAGATTTCATCCAATTATTGCTTTTTTTATTTATTTATTTTGTTGGGGGGGGGGGGGTCCTTATCACTTGCGGCCATGTTTAGAATTAGTGCGCAAGCTCAAAGTGAGATGTTCAGACTGAATACTTGCTAATGCTTAAACGTTTCATTTTTTCTAATAGTCTTACCTAGTTCTTCAGGTTTCGCTAAATGCTCATATTTGAGCATAAGCAATAACTGAAACAGTTTTATAAACTCGGACCCGGAACAGTTCCTAAGATGAGGGATGCTTTTTTGTTTAAGACAAATAGCTGTTTTTATAGGAAGCATGCTGAAAGTCTCTTATTTTAATGTTCTTTTCTCCTTACATTAAGCATGCTTTATCAGAAACCAGCAGGGATCTTTTGATTAACTTTAAGTTTAAGAAGTATATATTTTGATACATGTAAATTACATGGTTGACATATATGCATCTACCACCCTAGCCCTATAGCTATTACGAGAAATAGCAGTTGACCCTGAGCAATCCACAGCTGAAAATGTTTTGGAGTGTTTTGCTCAGTATACAACATTAATATCATCTTTACTTAGAAATATATTTAGGGATAAAATAATAATTCACAAATGATCAAATAATTACCGCTAACTACAACGCAAACTAACCAAATAATACGACAAATGTTTTGTTAGTGTGCGAGAATGTGAGGTAATTTAAGTTGGGAGGTACTTCTCAACGGCAGTTGTTAAGTTTAGTCTAAAAATGTTTCCTCTAAAATATCTAAAGAATATTCTTATCTTAAAATAGTTTTCCTTTTCTTACTTGAAAAAGATATTGTTAGACACATTTAAATCAAAATGTAAAGATTGTTTCGGAATATGGTTTATTGTTAACTCTTTGCATGCTGGGTAATTGTTGTCTTCTGCAACAACTGACGTCTGCTACTGTTCTAAAAATAGAATTTTCAAAATTTCTTTTCAAAACATGGTCAGAGTATCAAACAGTTTGGATTCTGACCCAAACTGTTTGCAAAGGTAATCCGCTGCTAGAATGCAAAGAGTTAATATTTTTCGTTCTCGTTGTTTGATCATGACCCTATCGTATATGATACTGTGGTTGCTTCCTATATCAGTAGGGAAACAATCAGATGTTCTGTTACAATATTATATTTTATAGCTCTGCTTTGGTGTCCGGACAATAACCTTTGATATCACAGGAATACCATGCATATACTCGAAGTACTGCTTGCTTATGATTGGGATAGTATTTGAGGTTGGTTAGGTCAAAGGTCATATTGAAGCCGCATTGTGTTTTTGAGAAACCTGCATAAAACGGTTGTTTGGGGTCCAATTTGAACTACCTGGGACGTGATTCTTTCACAAAAACCGGTTTTATCTAAGCAATTCGCTTTTTATTGCACAAATTAAAAAGCCTCCCTTGTGAATGGAAAGAAGGAAAACTCTGTAAATACAGGGCTCCAGATAACGAAAGTATTTCGAAAACTTAAATCTTTATTTCTGCTTTTAAACCCAATTGTGTCATACTCATTAAAAGTGTCTCGAAGAGACGATTAAATCAGTAGTAACACCATTGAATTCGGTGCTGAAATGAATGAGAAAATGTTAGATAAGTTCAGATTACTCCCGATTACATGTTTAGCTGGAACACTGAAAATCACCCTGTTAACCCTTATCCTGCTGCACAGACGTCTGCTTCGACATTGTCGTCTGCAAAATGTGTTCAGTTTAGATTTATGCATTGTTTTAATTAAACAAACCTTAAGACGAGTGTCAAATAGTTTGGATCCAGATGAGACGCCGCGTAACGCGGCGAGACGCCGCGTTACGCGGCGTCTTTTTAGATTCAAATAGTTTGTAAATTCCGTAAAGTAGGCACAAGGTTAAACACTATGAGATTCAATAACAACGTGTACATATCTTTCACTGGGGGTAAACGGTTAAAATAAACTACGGAGAATCTATACCTTGAGCTTGCTGAAAATGACTGTTTCAGCTTTGTCCGCTCTCTAACTCAAACACTTCTTTTTGGATCTTCACCAATCTTGCTACAAATGTTTATTAGTATAGACTCTAGGTCAGGTTCAATAACTAGCACAATCGCATAAGGCATGTCTGAGTTATTGCTGAAAAATGCTGAAACAGTCATTTTTTAATACATAAAGGGCAAATATCAGATATGCCACATGCGATTTTTGTAATAATCAAACTAGACCTAAATTTTATATACTTAAACATTTTCAACAAGTTTAATGAATATCCGATAAAAACTGTATGTGTTAGAGTGCAAAAAGTGACTGAAACCGTCATTTTTCATTGATAAACAGGCAATAACTCAGATATACCTGATGCGCTTTTAGTAGTAATCAAACTAAACCTTGATTTTATATCAATAAACATTTTCAGCAAGTTTGGTGAAGATCCAATAACACTTATTTGTGTTAGAGAGCAAAACTTGCTGAAAACAGTCATTTTTTAATCGCATAAGGCATGTCTGAGTTATTGCTGAAAAATGCCGAAACAGTCATATTTTAATACATAAAGGGCAAAAAATCAGATATGCCACATGCGATTTTTGTAATAATCAAACTAGACCTAAATTTTATATGAATAAATATTTTCAGCATGTTTGGTGAATATCCGATAAAAGCTGTTTGTTTTAGAGTGCAAAAATGACTGAAACAGTCATTTTTTTATTAATTTACAGGCAATAACTCAAAAATACCTTATGCGATTTTAGTAGTAATCAAAATAAACCTTGATTTTATATCAATGAACATTTTCATCAAGTTTGTGGAAGATCGGATAAAAATAGTTGAGTTAGAGAGCGGACAAAAAAGTGTGATAGTCTAACTGACTGATGGATGGACGGGCGGAGGTAGATACGGTTGTCCCCAGTGAAGTTGAATTCGGCTGTATCACGTGATACTAAGCCGTGTGGTAATGTTTATGACAGACGTTCTATTTTCGGTTTGTTATGATTTTAAATCGCCCTTTTTGGTGATTTAGGTCCGTCTTCATCATTTAATAGATCAGTTTGGCCCATAAGAATGTTCAAACATTATTATTAACCGTTATTGTATTTCAGGCATTAAGAAAAGGTCTGAAAACACAATGGGACTTTAACATGTTAATCGATATTCAAGTTTTGTGGCTTGACAATAATTTCTGTTTCTAATAGATGTCCATCCTCCCTATGAAGTGTACAAGCTGTTTATGCAGGAAAATGTGCTTAGGGTTGTATTTTAGGTCATCAGATCAAAGGTCATGGGATCTATTCCCGAAAATAGAATTTCGGTTTCTTGACAACTTCTGTTTTTATGCCCCGCGTCGATCAGTCGAGGGGTGGGGGTTACACTGTTTTACCATTGGTTTTCCGTCCGTCTGTACGTCCGTCCGTGTATTTGTCCGTCCCAAATACAGTACATACTTTGTCCGGCTTATTTCTCATACAGCTTTACAGCTACAACCTTATAACTTGGCAGAGTGTTTGCACATTCACCATAAATGTGCATGTGAAGGGTCAAACTTTTAGCCCCAATTTATTAAACTTGCTGAAAACTAATTATCTAGACAAATTGTAGGTAATGTATGATTATGATTTATGTGTCAGGTTAAACGGTAAGTAGGTCAAATCATAGAAGCATCAAAGCCACTTCCAATATACGCAGTTTTCCAGTTAAAGTTGTCACATTGAATACACTGATAACCATTATCCTGACATGTTCGCTTCTTGTGACAAGGTGTTTCTGTACTAGTTGTGGTATTAATCATCTTAAGTGATAAGACTAGTTAAATATTGGAACTTTGTACTCTGGTGAGCGTCTAAGAGCCCTTGTTTCTGTTTAGCGCATGTATTGAAAGTCTTTACCAGTCAGACATTGAATATAAATGTTTCAAGTCTTAAGAGTTTACCAATGTGAAGAGTGGTCACAGGCAAGGCATTTAATAACTTCGACTTTTCGTAAGGGTGAAAAGTGTTATTGTTATGCAACCAGGTGGTATAAGACACACGGCATGTAGTGTTACCATATTTGTACGTCTTAAACGTGGTCACATGTTCAAGAGTTTAAACATATATTCAACTGTTTAATAGTTTACTGAAATACTGGAATGTGTCTGTACCTGTTACTCTCGTATCTTTATTTTCAGATGGACCTGAAAGTTGATGCCAAGCGTAAGTAACTAATTTTTGCAAACATTTATTTAAGAATCTTGCCCATCTGAAGAAGAATTAGTGACTAATGAAAATAAAGTACCAGTTAAAGCCCTATTCAGCCCCCCACCCCAATCACAGCTTGATACTTGGTGATTAGATCGCCCTTATCAGAAAATGTTTATTACAAACAAATTATCACAGCAGGGTACTAATTGATAGATGCAGACCAATATAGGGGCTAATGATAGCTGTGCATTTAACCCTTAAGCTGTGGATCGTGAGTTGACTGTTATTTTTTCAAACAGTTTGGATCCAGATCTGATGCTGCATAATGACGCATCTGATCTGTATCCAAACTGTATACCAGTTATCACTGAGACTTTTTTAATTGAAATATGTACAAATCTAATTTAAATATTGTTTGCAGACGACAATTTAAAAGCAGAAGATATTACCGCAGGGTAAGGGTTAAGCACACAGTGATATTGTCTGTAGATTAAAAATTGATGAAATTGATTTTATTTTATTATTCTGTAATTTTGGGTCTTATAATAAATAACAAAACAGTGGGTTAGTAATCTAGCATCAAGTATAATACCAAGCAAGTCATGACATCATCAACTATCAAACTACATTTAAAAAATGCAAACTGCATAGTTTCAGATCAAATTCTCAGTTACAAAGCACATGAGCTGGAGCCATACTAATGACTTAAGGGCAAAAAGATAAACCCTGATTACTGAAAACTAAGTTATTATCTGTACATGGGCCATAAGTGGAAATAAAACATTGGATAGGTGCTACATCGTGAAAAAATTATGTGTAGTGTTTTAGTGCAGATGTGAACATTTAGTGATTATAATAAAGAAACAGTTGTGACAGTGGAAATCTCTTTTCCTCGTGAATTTAACTCAATATAAACACCCTTTTAAGCCTTTACTTAATTCCCACACTAATGATAAAACAGTACCATACAAAATGATTTATATTCTTTATCAATGCTTAAAGCAGGCTGAAAGTAAATCACATTATGCACTTTTTTTAAAAAGAGTGTTTAGCCTAGCAGATGGTAGCTTAAAGCAGGCTGAAAATAAAGCACATTCTATTCTACTTTCAACCTGCTTTAAGTGGTCACTTGTATTCAAACAAAGAATTAATCCTCTTCAAACATGGTCTAAATATATATATAACTCTGAATAAGTACTTTACGAAATATAGTATTTATCCGAGCAGACGGTTGCTTAAAGCAGGCTGAAAGTAAAGCACATTCTGCTCTACTTTCAAACTGCTTTAAGTGGGTACCTGTATTCAAAAAAAACATTTAAAGGGTTATTCTTCTAGAAAAAACTGTATACATATAACTTAGACGACAGTTTTTAGTTGACAAAATACAGATGTTAAAAAGTGTTGAAAAAGGTTTCATAACTTGATAATTTGACAATTAAAGGAAATGATCTAGATGCAAACTTTTGTTTTTTTGTGAAGGCCTATTCTTATCTTTATATGTATGCAACAATATCACAGTGTTGAAATGGATCAGCTAGATCCCTTATCTACCTTTTTTAATACCTAGTACCCTAGACCATGGTGCACTATGTGCCTCTGGGTAATATGATGTAACTGTTGTATATCACGTATGTCGTGTGACCCTGGCACAATATACAATCCAACAGACATCCTGCTGAGCCAGAAATAGGCTTTTAAAGTCTACTTTCAGTCCGAATGACCGCTCAGCCGACTGTACATTTACCCCCTGATCATTGAGCCATTTTGCCTACACTATTGAGCACTGCTAACATATGGCGCATATTGCAGCCGCAGTACCGGCTCGGTCCCTTTACAGGTACCCATTTTAACCCCTGGGTGGAGAGGAGCAACTCGCGGTACATGTTTTGCTCAAGAACATTCCTGTACTTCATCGGGGATTCGGAAAGAAATCCCATAGTCAGACCGCTGGTCCGGCGGGGGATCGAACTCACGACCCCTGTCACCGTAGTCCAACGTGTTACCACTGGACTACTTCCGCCGGTAGTAATGACGATGGAAATTATATATAAACTCCTATTCAATATATCGAAGTTAGAACTCTCCGTCAGTAAAAGTAGCTATTAAACACTTTAAACCTATTCAACACATTAGTGGGTTTATAATCTTCGCCAAGTTCAATTCATTCGCACAAGTAATGTCAGGATCATGCCCCTTTAATTGATATATATTGTCAATTGTTAGCATTGTCCCCTCTCTTATTACAATAATGTTATCCAATCTTCACCAAATGTTCTGAAACATTTGCGGGTTTATAATATTTGCCGCCTTTCATAGTCCGCTAAATCGCACAAGGCATGTCTAAATTGTGGGCTTTTATTACTAGAAATGTTACTTTAGGCCTTTCCCGTTACCTATATTTTAACAGATTTTCATGCGACCTTTTAAAGAGTGATTAGGATGTTTATAGGTGAAAGTTCTAGGCCCACAATTTGGTTTTAGTCTTTTCCATCTCACACTCAAACAGTTTTCATCCGACCTTGTACAAACTCAATGGGACAGGAATATTAATATATCAAACACTGTGTGATCAAAGGTCAAGGTCAACTATATGAAATGGCAACTTTGACCTTCAGATTAATATGTACTTTATATATTGAATACATGCTGCTCTTATTAAAAGGAAGTTGATGATTTAGTTGGTTATTCAATGCTGTAAAATACTTTTTTATGTTTAGAACATTCAGAAGTTCTTAGAACATTTTAGGATGTCATACAATATCATAACATATTAAGTTATGTTATAGAATAATGTGGAAATATGTAGATTGTGCCAAAAAATATATATTTTCTGGTAAACAACAGCCACATGATATTTTTTTGTTAACACGAATTCCTCTGAAAGTCTATATTTAGTAATTGCATGGCATGTGATGTGTTATGATTTTGTGTCACTTTCAAGATATTACTAGTATGTTTATATCATGAAATTCAGCTAATTGCTAGTGGAGTAGGACCACAGTTATTTTACAGTCCGTTTCCGAATAAATCGACAACTGGGTAAAACCACCGGCTTCCTTACTTGAAAAATAAAAAACTCCCATTCTGGGATTTGAACACACAGCAAGCAACTAGAAACATGACTAACAGGGCACCAGATAAGGAGGGTATTTCGAAAACTAAAATCTTTATTACTCAATTAAACCCTATGGTGTCACTACTCATTAGAATCGTCTCGAAGAGACGATTCTAATGAGTAGTAACACCATAGGATTTGGTGGTAAAATGAGTGAGAAAGTGTTGGATTTGTTCAATTTACCCCTTCTTATCTGGAGCCCTGGACTAATCCATGATATTTGCTGATATAGTTTCATCTGGTTTTTAATCCATTTCAGTTTTCCAAGACTTTGTGCAAGATGTGTTGGATAAAGCAATAGTGGCTATTGTTGGCAAACTGGAACCAGATAGACTATTAGATTTCTTTGTGCAGCGCATGATTCTCGGGGAAGCAACACACAGGAGGATACGAGATATACGAGATTTAAAGGTATGTGCACGCTTCCACAATCACCACATTACTAACCTGCTTTAAATACAGGTGTCTTTTTAACAGAGTGAAAATTACGTGAAAATCGTTCATTGTAAGCAATTAATAAATACTACATGTTACATGGAATATTTAACTCGACTGTTCATAGAGCGGCATATCTAATGTTATACCCCTTGCATGAGTGTGGTTTTGAGTGTGGCCAAGCTTACAGTTTTTTGGACGGGATGTTTTCTAGCCTGATAATTGTGCTAGGGTGCTGAAATGTTGTATGAAGTTTTAGTTGGGATCAGATATTGTTATGAAGTTTAAATTTAAAATCGTATTTCATTTACTGAATGAGCTTGAAAAGTTGAACTGTCTTATTTAAGTGTGTATCAAACCCATAACCGAATTTTTCAAAGTATGAAACCTTTTTTCTATCATTATATTTTTGTTTATGATTAATGAAAAAATAAAAAAAAATATGGTGGTGTCCTTTCGTTTTTTTAGCTACAGCGATTTGAAAAAGGTATGTCAAATTTGGACTTTTTTTTCCAAATTTTACCCATTCAGAGTACAAGCTTCAGTAAAATCTATTTCAAAACAAAACAAACATGGTAATTTGGGTTTTCATTATTTATTTTATGTCAATGGTGGTATTTTCACATATAGAAACCAAATTTAGACAAAGCAGGCACCAGGTTTGAACAATATGGATCCTTGAATATCAAAAATATGCTTTTTATAGGACATGATTTTATTGGATTTTTTATTTTATGAATAAAAGTAAAAAAGTTTAAAAATGAAATAGTTCTAGTATTAGATATTTTCTTATTATCTACCAGATGAAATCCCGTGCTAAGGCAGTTCAAAATATGAAATGAAATTGAAAGGTCAGTTTTCAAAATTTTTAGTTATTAAAGTAAAAAGAGTTATCTCCCTTTACAAAATTTACAAAAAAGTACAATATCGATGATATTTAGAGCTTTATAAATTTCATATTTGTTGCCTGTATTCTCTTAAATTAGTTTTTGTATGAAGAAATACTACCATAGACAGGAAATTGAAGCGGGCTGTTTGAAAAGGTCAAAATAAGAAAAAATTGGTGGGGTAAATTTTACATGACTGTAGAGCCAAATATTGTTCATCAAAATTGACACTTTCACTATTTTGTCATTCTCTTAAACAGCTCTTCAATACAAAACCATCATAGAGTGTTTTCATTTACTTTGAAAAATTCCCAAATTCATGAGTGTCGTACACCTTTAAGGTTCACAACTCTTGCATCAATAATGTCAGTTCTTCCACATAGTATTTTCCTGAAAATAACCTCTTTTATACTGAAGCTTTGAAATGAATGTTCATTAAATGGAAAGTGAATGGTGAGTGAAAGTGCCTTGCACAAGGTTCACATTATACACATGAGCTGTAAAAATCATTTTTCATAACTCTTGCATTAATGCTGTGCATGCTATTCTCCTTTCCCACATTTTTATACGCCTGTCTTCAGACGGGACGTATTATGTTATGGCACTGTCCGTCCGTCCGTCCATCCGTGCTTACGAGAGGGTACTTACGTGGCTAAAATTCTTAGCCCCATAATTGAAAAACATTAACCTGGCCGTCTCTTGTGACATTAACCTGGCCATTTCATGTGACATTAACCTGGCCAGTTGTGAGACATAGGGTTAGGCGTAGGGTTAGCCTCCAGATCATTATTTTTCGAGTTAGAGCAAAAACAAGTTGTCGGTTGTGTGGCTAGCCACGCAAAAGAAAACAATAGAAAATAGCCACATAAGTATCCTCCCGTAAGAACGTCCGTCTGTCCGTCCGTTAACTTTTTCATATCCGCTCAGACAAATTTATTCCAATCCTTTTGAAACTTGGTCAGAATGTGTATGACCATAATGCCTCGGTCATGTTCGATAACCAGCAAGATTGCCTAAAACATTTCAAGAGTTATGCCCCTTTTTTTGTCAGAAAACGGGCATATTTTCGTTTTTCTGCTCTCTTACTCAAACAAATTTATCCAATCCTTTTGAAACTTGGTCAGCATGTGTATTACCATAATGTCTCGGTCAAGTTCGATAACCAGCAAGATTGCCTTAGACATTCAAGAAATATGCTCCTTTTTTCCTCAAAAACGGGCATAATTTCGTTCGTCTGCGCTATAACTCAAACAAATTTATTCTAATCCTTTTGAAACTTAATCAGCATATGTATTACCATTATGTCTCGGTTATGTGTTATTACCAGCAAGATTGCCTTGGACTTTCAAGACTTATGTCCCTTTTTTCGTAAAAAACGGGCATATTTTCGTTTGTCTGCTCTCCAACTCATACAAATTTATTCCAATCCCTTTGAAACTTAGTCTGCAGGTGTATTACTATAATGTCTCGGGCATGTTCCTTAACCAGCAAGATTTCCGTAGACATTCAAGAGTTATGCAACTTTTTTCGTCAAAAACGGGCATATTTTCGTTTGTTTGCTCTCTAACTCAAACAAATTTATTTCAATCCTTTTGAAACTTGTTCAGCATATGTATTACTATTATGTCTCGGCCATGTTTTATTACCAGCATAATTGCCTCAGACATTTAGGAGTTATGTCCCTTTTTTCTCTCTAACTCAAATAAATTTATCCAATCCTTTTGGAACTTGGACAGCATGTGAATGACCATAATGTCTCGGTAAAGTTCGATAACCAGCAAGATTGCCCTAGACATTCAAAGGTTATGCTCCTTTTTTCCTCAAAAACGGGCATAATTTCGTTCGTCTGCTCTATAACTCAAACAAATTTATTCTAATCCTTTTGAAACTAAGTCAGCATGTGTATTACTATAATGTCTCGGTCATGTTCTATTACCAGAAAGATTGCCCTATTAGACATTCAAGAGTTAAAGGGATACTTGCGTATTTGAAAAATTCGACAGAATGTCATGAAAAGTTCTACAAGTTGAATTAAGGTCTATATAAGCAAATTGCTAAAATAAAATTAGGGGTTGCAAAGCTTCTTTCAGCTCTAGCTGGCTTTGAAAAGTGTGACGTTTGCCGCATTTGCTCATTGTCAGAGCAGAAAACGTCATAAGGAACAAATGCACTTATATTACTACTCAATAACATATTTCTAGTACACTTTTTAATTTTCTAGCATTCATTCATCACAAGAAAGTGTGAAATAAACTTTTTAAAGCTCTTTCTTGTGTTTTTAATGAGCTTTTGGGCTGAAATGAATGCTGAAAACCGGAAAAATAAGACATTTTTTTCGTGCCAATGTCTCACAAATACATCAATTATGTAAAATATTTCCGGAAAAAATTCTTTAAACTTTCTAGGCATCTAGGTTAAAGTATTTCTAATCAAATGGTGTAAAGAAACCTAGGTGTCGCCATGTTCATTTATGAAATATGGTCAAAATTCTAATTCTACCCCCTTAGATTTTATGCAGAAAATATACCTCCCCCAATAGCCAAATTGGGTCTCTGTTGGCCTAAAAATGAGAAATTTTCATCCAATATTTGCTTAAATTGGTAAATATATGAGTGTATGTGAATACAACCGCATTTGATATAGCTTTAGTTACTTAAAGCATTTACAGTGCTGCTGATAAAAACATAAACATACTTTCTACAAGAACTGCTACTCGGGACAGTTTTTTTCAAATCTTGAAACAGTGCCTGTATGGAAAGGACTATATTTTACATAATTTGCCAATGAGAACTTTTCAAAATTCATTTTTATGGTAATACATGTATTGCAAATCAGAAAATATACAGTAACCAAGGTATTTAAGAAGTTTATTTTTCAACATTTTTAATATAGGCGAGTATGTCTTTAAGCCCCTTTTTTCATCAAAAACGGGCATATTTTAGTTTGGCTGCTCTCTTGCTCAAACAAATTTATTCCAATCCTTTGAAACTTGGTCAGCATGTGTATGACCATAAGTTCTGGGTCATGTCTGATAATCAGCAAGATTGCCCTGGACATTTTTCGAGTTTTGCTCATTTTTTCGTCAAAAACGGGCATTTTTTAGTTTGTCCGCTCTATAACTCAAACAAATTTATTCCAATCCTTTTGAAACTTGGTCAGCATATGACTTCTATCTTTTAGGGTTCTTCCCCTTTTTATACGCCCGTCATCGACGGTCGTATTATGGTATACCCAGCGCTGTCCGTACGTACGTCCGTCCGTACGTCCGTCCGTCCGTTAACTTTTCTTGTTAGCGCTCTCTCACCTTCATTTATTTACCGATTTTGATAAAACTTCCTAAAAATGTTCCATAACACAATAGCTCGGACGAGTTCGCGTTTCAGACGTTGGCGGCTATTTTTAGCAGAGTTATGCCCCTTTATTGTCAAAAATGGGCATTTTTGAAAAAAAAACAGAACTTTTTTTTTTTTTATTCAATTGATTTCAAATTTGATATGGTTATACAATGAATGAAGTTACTTAACATATATTACGGGTTTTTGGTTTGACTCCGTATTTTCAGAGTTATGCCCCTTCACACAATTTTTTTAACAATATATTGTTTCCTGATAATAATTTTACTTACATTTTGTCTATTGTAACCAAATTTCATATTTATCTTTCTCATCATGCAGGGAAGGCACCTGAGAATTTTGGTTCCTATTAAAATTATTTTTCTATGAGTTATGCCCCTTTACATACTTAATATTTAAAATAAGCCACACTTCGTCGGTTAACTTTTCTTCTTAGCGCTCTCTCACCTTCATTTATTGACCGATTTTGATTAAACTTCCTACAAATATTCCATACCATAATAGTTCGGACAAGTTCGCGTTTCAGACATTGGCGGCTGTTTTTAGCACAGTTATGCCCCTTTATTATCAAAAATGGGCATTTAAAAAAAAAAACAGAACTTTTTTATTTTTTATTCAATTGATTTCAAATTTGATATGGTGATACAATGAATGAAGTGACTTAATATATATTACGGGTTTTTGGTTTGACTCCGTATTTTCAGAGTTATGCCCCTTCACACAATTTTTTTAACAATATATTGTTTCCTGATAATAATTTTACTTACATTTTGTCTATTGTAACCAAATTTCATATTTATAAGCTTTCTCATCATACAGGGAAGGCACCTGTGAATTTTCGTTCCTGTTTAATTTCAGACGTTGGCGACTATTTTTAGCAGAGTTATGCCCCCTTTATTGTCAAAATTCCGTGATATATCCAAAGTATGTAAATACGCCCAAAGAGCATTTGTTTATGAGAAAACAGTTGGTAGAAAAACTATCGTGATAGTATTGCAATAGTTTCTTGACTATCGCAATACTATCGGGATAGTACTTGAGCTATCGCAATACTACAGCATAGTATTTTTGAGATCGAATGTTGGGCCTACACTCCGGGCGACTTTTTCCAGTCGGCCTGAGTCTGTACGACTTTGACACCCGCCGACCATGTCGGGCGTATTTTGCCGCACTGCGGTGCTCTTGTTCACTTTACCTTGATAGGGTTTTAGTATGCCTACATTCTAAGATCGATTTGACGGGCGTATAATGTGCCCGGCTTGCGAAGCTCTTGTATGACCAAGCGAGCTCCAGTCGGGGCGGATGTTGATCTGCTTTAATCTTTCACAAAATTACAGTCAGTTGAACTTAGTCATTTTTTCCAAGCGGGTGCATCATATTCTTCTTACAGACGACTACTTCCCTCTAGTCTATTTTTCGGCCTATAACTCATTTTTTACTTGTGCTTTCTACATGATATGTCATTAATTGAAATAGTTTAATGAGTGGAAGTGTCTTGAACATTGTTCATAGCTCTTGCGGCAATTCCGTGAAGATTGTTCCACTCTTCTTCAACTTCTTTTCTAGAAGACAACTACTGTTATACTGCGGGTTTTTATGCTCCCCTCAGGGGGGAGCATATAGTCGCCGCTTTGTCCGTCCGTCCGTATTTCCGTCTGTCTTTCTGTCCGCGCTAACAACTTGGGTATATGGGACTAGGTGGCGTTACACAGAACAAAAGAAAACAATAGAGCTGTTTATTCCGTTAGTCCATGTTGGGTTTATGTTGCTTCTTTGGTTTAAGTGACTATTTTATATTTCTTTTCACACATTTTTAACAAAGGCGAAGTCACATAAACCTGAAATGTTAGAGCGTCTGTCCTTCTGTCTATCGATCTGTCCGTCTGTCCGTCATGCCATTTGGTTCGGAGCATATCTCTTGAACGTTACACCGTCAGTTGATGAATCTTAATACAATGACAGAGGATGATTAAAGGAGGTACAGTACACAAGAACCGTAACACTGTCATCTCCAAATATTTAATTATCTCCCTTTTCTCATAAACAAATCAATTTTGTCTGGATATTTTGTCCGGAGCATATCTCTGTTTTGTTACACCGTAAATTGATCAAACGTGTTACAGTAATAGAGGATGACAAAAGGAAGTTCAGTACACAAGGGAACGTAACTCTGTCATCACCCAATATTAAATTATCTCCCTTTTTCTTATAGAAAAAAAAATTGTGTCCGGAAGATATCTCTGGACTGTTACACCGTAATTGAAATGAAACTTTATGTATTAGTTATAGTTCATTTTTTGAAAATTATGCAATATAACCTGGAGCGACCGTAGGGAGCGAACAGGTTATCTTGCATAATTTTCAAACAAATGAACTATAACTGATTTACCGTTGCCTCGAATATGGCGCGTTGGACGGTGTATGGCAGTTATCGTTCACCCTAGTTTTCATACCGTTCAACAAAATTTACATATCGCGCCAGTTTGTCTGCCAATAAAAGGGCTCTATTTCGGTGGGCGGCTCTTCCGATTTTTGGAAACCCGCGAATTTATTCTTACACCTGAGAAACAAAACTAGTCTACCAAACGGAATTTAAAACTAGAGCATTGAATGGCTTTGTCTTTAAAACAAATATGATGCCCCCCACCCGCTTGCTGTAATTTTGTGAAAAATTAAAGCAAATCAAAATCCTGTGCACATGCACAGCTATGGTAGATCTATATGTGCAAACACTACACTGCCACATTATAAGGTTGTAGCTTGAAAACTGTATAGGAAAAGTTAGCCGGTTTAAGATCACCTGTTAGATGACATCGATCTGGACTGCGCTGTTAATAAAAGTAATGCCTGTGCCCTGGGGCTCCGAATGCGTTAAAGACGAGTGGCTTTTTAACGCAAGCAGAAACGCATATGGAATCTTTCTGTATTGCTATTCTAATGCATTGACGAATAGCCACCTTAGTTTAAACCCACTCCATTTCTGATGGCCGCTTTCGAAACGTTTTACAGTCAAACCTTTGTATAGCGATTACACAAAAGAAGATACAGGTGGCTGTTTAATCCTTTCAACTCCAACACTTATAATAAATAATTCCAATTTCTCATTCAGTCGAGTCCATTTGTTTGTAATAGAAGCTCTATGATGTGGTTCTACAATGTTTACGCATGACAAGTTTACCATTAACTGGTACATTGTAAATGACGAGTGTACTCCTCGCCTATAGGGTTCAATGACTTAATGCAGGACAAAAGTAATACACAAAGGTCAGTTGTGAGCCTTCTGTATTAATTTGATTATGCATTAAATTAACTAGTCGTTCTTTAACATAGTCATACCTCTTCACTGAATCATGGTCGTTAAACATAGGTTATACTGTACCATGTAACTTCCCTACATGTACGTAGTATGTCTATTTCCCAGCTGAGCGATGACTGTCTAATTACGTAATAATGCGTTTAGCCCCGCCTTAGCGCGAGTCCATAACCGTGTTCATAAACTGCTTTATTTCTTCCATACCCGGTACAAAGCTGAACGAATATGCAATATATTTTTTCATTTCTCCCTGAAATAGAGCCCTTTCATTGGCTGGCAAACTAGGGCGAACGGTAAGCATTGATAGAGAATGACAGAAGGAGCTGCAGTACATACAAACCATAACTCTTTCATCTCCATATATTGAAATACCTCTCTTTATGCCCGCAGAATCTACGAGTTGTTTGCCCTGTCCGTTTGTCCGAGCGCACGAAATGTCATTTGTTTGATATGGAGAACAATAGAGAACAATAGAATTCCATTCATTCCGTTGTGTATTGTTGGGTATTTTGTGTAAAGTTAGGTTCTTTTTCACAAAAGAAAAAACCCAACAAGTGTACAAATGGAACGACGTCCGTCAGTCTTTCTGGGTCAACTACCTTAACTTTGGCTATAAGTTTTGCATTATTGCACATGGGCTTTTTATACTTGGCAATTGTCTTCTCTGTGTCAAGTCCTTTCCAACCATATAAACTATTTTGACCTTGACCTGTGACCTACTTTGTTAAAATCTTTAAATGTCTAAAACATTTGAACCAGTAGGCCTAGGGTTTCCATATTTGATATGTATAATTTTTGTGTCAAGACCTTTCCAGCCATACCAATGTTTTGACCATATAACCTAGACCTTGAACTTTGACATATTTAATCAAACTTTAACCAAAACTTTAACCTTGTCTATAACTCTTGCATGATTACACCTGGGCCTTTTATACTTGTTTGTGTCTCTCCTGTGCCAAGATCTTTCCAACGATATAATCCCTTTTGACCTTTGATACTTTGCATGTCAAGACATTTCCAACCTTACAATAGTTTTGTGACCTTGAACAGAGACTTTAATTTCCACAACATTACTAAAACGTTTGCAATAAACTGTTAATTCGTTTGCAAAACGTTATAGAAAACGTGCTTTTTAAAAACATACTGAAGACGTAAAGCGTTACATTTTGAAAACCTGACGAACGTTTGGGTAACGTTTTTAAAGGTTTTAGTGGTTTTGAGAGCCCCAAGAAAACGTTATATAAACGTCTGTTTTCAAACAATACTGGAGACGTTTTCAAAACCCCAAAAGTATTACATTTTACAATCCAAACAAACGTTTCAGTGACGCTTTTAGGGCATTTTGGACGGTAAAAACCGGTAATTACGGTTCTTTACATGGCTTTAAATGAACAGACCAGTCTACAAGTAACGAAACATAGTTTTGCATTTATTTCTGTATAAACTATTAGAACACTCATTTGCATATTTATTAGTTTTATGACTAATTTCATAAAACAATTCATATACTTACTTTAGGGACGAATAAATGATACTTCCACACATGTTTCTTTTTTCTTCGTACTGACAGATACGAAAAGTAGTTACATTGAAGATGAACGTAAACTTAAAATGACTTGCATGACTTGCAAACTATTTTCTGGAGAAACATAATGGTAAGCACATTTATGAATATCTGAAGCGATCATATGAATTATTATAATCATATGGATAAGTATAAAGGTGGTGCACTAGTTAATAGGCAAATAAGGTATGCGGCAGGTGCAATCATACATAACAGTTTGAGTTTGGAAAGATCAGGAGCTTCAAATAATAGTATAATAGTACCAAGTTCAAACTAGAACTGCCGCCTAGGAGCATCTGTGTCCTCACCCTCTTGTCCGGTCTGAATGTCTCGTGCCTCAGCCAGCGAGTTAACCGGGTTGCTGCACGACATAAGTTTGAACTGGGTCCAGCCTACATGACCGGCTGGTGGAGATGTGCACATCTCTATAGCTTTTTTGTAGTTCAAAGATGCGGGTGGCCGCAACACTGCAACGACTCTTAGAAATCCAGATTTTGGGAATAACGTCACATCTGGTCTGCTTATTTTCTGCCAAAATAGCCTCCACCCACCTCTTATTCAGTGGATCTGCCTGTTTTTATGCTTGAATTTTTCTCTTCCTTACCAAAACCCTTCTTTGCTCCTCTGTAGGCCATTCTTTCTGGACTGCAAGATATGAACAAACAAGAATCTAAACTCATTCAACCCTAGTGACGAGTATGTATAGGCCTACTCGTTATTTACAAACAGCGTACCTGTGAAGAGTACATTTGTCCTATGCAAACAGTGTAGACCCAGATCATAGGGCCCCTTAAGGTGTCCTCTGATCAGGATGTAAACTGTTTTTCATTTTGGCATTACTTTGTAAAACACCCTTAAATAGCGAAAAATAGGGATTATCCAATTCAAGTTTAAGGGTTGAATGCGTTTTGAAGACGCCTTGCACACGTCTGGAAGACGTTTTCACAGCCTGATAAAATCATCACCCAATGAACGTTATAAAATGTATGAAAGCGTTTTTAAAACGTTTTCATTTTAAAGTATGGACACAAATAATTAATGCGTTTGGAAGACGTTTAGAAAACGTAAGTTTTCCCATCGTTTTAAATACGGTTCGGAAACGTCTGGAAGAGGTATTTGCTGTCTAATAAGATCCTCTCCCAGTGGAATTAAAACATTTTATAGAGGCGTTGAATTGTTGCACCATGTAGACAGACAGAAAGACAGACAGACGAACGGGCGGACAGACAGACTTACAGAAACACAGATAGACTGAACAGATTGATATTCTACTAACATCAATACAAGAAAGGTTTTTACCAAGCGTTTTAAGACGGTTTGCAAAAATTTGGAATGCGTTATCGCAGCCTGGTAATATTATTTCACAGTAGATGCAATTCATACAATGTATAAAATCGATTTAGAAACGTTTAAAACGTTTTCATTCTAACGTATGGACAAACAATTACCACGTTTGGAAGACGTTTATAAAACGTATGTAATCCATTGTCGCAGTACAACATATAAAATACTGCCACACTTAAATGTATCCAAGATTACTGTCCGAAATCGATTTTAAAATGTTGAGAAAACTTTATAACTGATATACATGTACATGAAAGGCATGGCTTATACCAACACTCTTTTTAAATCATTTTTGTACCGACGTTGAAACTGAAGGGTGCGGCGAGACTAACACATTTAAAAGCGTTTGCAGATCGTTTGCAAAACGCTTTCATGCCTTGCAGATATTTGTTTTATTGGATTCTTGACGAAATTCTTTAAAAACACTTTCACTAAAATGTATCAAACTGACATATTAGTATACACATCTTCAACCACAAAAACAATAACTAAAGAAAGAGAAGTAGCATGAAAACATTATGCAACGCTGGCACAGCTCCACTCACACGACACTGGGCAGCTATATTATCGCTAAGGAAAAAGTACACTCACCCTCGCAGGTTCGGAACCTCACATAAAATAATAGAAAAATATATTACGGAGTGTTAAATTACATTCTTACCTACTAATTGCCTCACCAATCATAACCTTTCTTTATTTGTCTGTTCCTATTTAAATTTTAGCGCCACAGAAAGAAAATGGCCGATATCTCGCGAGATCGCGTGTTCGTCGAGAAAAACACCCGGACAACATAGTGCAAACGTTGCAAAAACGTCTTTACTTCAAAGCTTCGAGAAAACTTCTGCCAAGCAACACGAAAACACAAGCATAAACGTTATGCAAACGTTTTCTAAACGACCTGGCTTTAAAACGTTTTAAAAAAAATTCCAAACCTTTTCCTCAGTTTTAAAAACGTGTCAAAAATCAACACTTTAAAACGTTACATGCTTAACTTTTTCGCGTCACAAAAAGAAAATGGACGATATCTCGCCAGATCACATGTCCATCGAGAAAAACACCCGGAGAACGCAGCGCAAACGTTGCCAAAACGTGTTTACTTCAAAGCTTCGAAAAAGCCCCTGTGAAGCGACACGAAAACATTAGGAAAAACGTAAAGCACACGTTGCAAAAACGTCTTTACTTCAAAACTTCGAAAAAGCTTCTTTGAAGCGACACGAAAACTCAATGAAAAACGTAGTGTACACGTTGCAAAAACGTTTTTATTTCAAAACTTCGAAAACACTTCTGTCAAGCGACGCGAAAACACAAGGAAAGACGTTGTGCAAACGTTTGCCAAACGACGTGGCTTTAAAACGTTTTGAAAACTTGTTCAAAACGTTTTCATCAGGTTTACCAAACGCTTTAAAAACCAAACCTGTTGAAAACGTTTCCAAAACCAAAACTTATGGTTTACTGGGTATGACCTTCATCGTTGACCTATTTAATCAAACTTTAATCAAAATCTTTAACCTTGGCTTTAGATTTTGCATAGCATGCTGCTGGTTGGGGGCATTTGTGTTTCACAAACACATTGCTTTTTATCTGATCTTCTCCAAATTTTCTGAAAATGTTTGTTAATATTAAATGGGAGTCCAAGTTTGATAACCAGTGTCGCAAATTCACACTAGGCCCTTTGGAGTTATTGCTCTCGAATCCTCAAAATTGTTCTTTAATGCCTCTCTCTATGACAGTTTTCGCTCTCTAACTCAAACAGTTTTCATAGGATAGTCTCGATCCCCCTTCGAGTGCAATCGGGGACATTCGTGTATCTAAAACACGCTCTTGTTTTCAAAAGAAAACATAGAAAAGCTGCGTGTCTGAAACAAATTTCCCAATTTAAAACTCATATTATACAAATTATCAAAAGGTGACACTCTGATAAATTTCTCATACATATTTCTTAGTTTAGAATCATGACTGCCTGTGGATGTGGTCGAATTTACACCACCTATTTCCTGAATTCAGTTGACTTTTTATGTCACAAAAATCAGCTGAGCGACTAAGTGCCATTCTGTTTTTTTTGGTTTTAGTATAATTTGCGTGTTGGTTTACATTCTAGCAACTACTGAATAGAACAGTGTCTGACTTTACCTGCAAACAATGTATGCTTATCTATATGAGTATAGAAATAATGACAATCTAGTGACTACAACTTTTTATAATGGGTGAAACTTTCAGGTTAACTTGCCAATTGCTCCACTTTTTTTCATGATTGCCGGTGGGCGTATCATGTACCGTCCGATATACTCTTTTTGTTTTTCAGGATCAAGAAAACCCCTCAGACAAATCAGACAAAAATGAAGCAATCAGACAAATGATACGTGGGAATCCTAGGAATTACGTTATCTTCAAGGAAGGAATAGCAGCCACTGGTCAGCAAGAATTACTTCATGAACTGGAATCAACTGAACGAAGACTGCATGATTCACTTAAAGGTATAATTTAAGTTCTACCTGTAAGTTTAACGGATTTTTGTTGTAAATGTCAATTTTTTCAGTTCAGGATAGAATTAACACATGGATAGTTTGCTGTATAAGAGCTTTTAGCTATATCTTTATCTTGCTGTATAAGAGCTTTTAGCTATATCTTTATCTTGCTTTATCGCATGCAATAGGCTTGATATTGAAACAGGTATTATTTTATACTGTTGTAATTATTATACGCCAGTCTTCATACGGGGCGTATTATGTTATGACGCTGTCCGTACGTCCGTCCGTCTGTCTATCCGCGCTAACATTTTTTATATATGGGACTAGATGACATAACACAGAACAAAATAAAACAATAGAGCTGTTCATTCCGTTAGTCCATGTTGGGTTTATGTGGGTTTTTTCTTTTGTTTATACGGCTTCTTTATGTGTCTTTTCATACCTTTTTAACAATGGGAAATTCACATAAACCTGAAATGTTAGAACGTCCGTCTGTCCGTCCGTTAACTTGTTCATGTCCGCTCTCTAACTAAACAAAACTATTCCAATCCTTCTAAAACTTGGTCAGCTTGTGTATGACCATAATGTCTCGGTCATGTTCGATAACCAGCAATATTGCCCCAGACATTAAAGTGTTATGCCCATTTTATCGTCAAAAACGGGCATTCTTTTCGTGTCCGCTCCCTTATTCAAACAAATTCGTTCCAATCAATTTATGTTTGACCATAGTGTCTCGGTCAAGTTCGATAACCAGCAAGACTACCTTAGACTCTCAATGGTTATGCCCATTTTATTGTCCAAAACGGGCATATTGTAGTTTATCCACTATCTAACCCAAACAAATTCATTCCAAACCTTTTGAAACTTGACCAGCATGTGAATGACCATAATGTATCATCTAAGTTCGATAACCAGCAATACGTCTCCAGACATTCAAGAGTTATTCCCCTTCCATCGTCCAAAACGGGCATTTCTTAGTTTGTCCGTTCTCTAACTCAAACAAATTTATTGAAATCATTTTGAAACTTGGTCAGCATGTGTATGACCATAATGTCTCGTTTAAGTTTGATAACCAGCAATATTTCCCAAGACATTCAAGAGTTATGCCCCTTTTATAGACCAAAACGGGCATTGTTTAGTTTGTCCGCTCTCTTAACTCAAACAAATTTATTCTAATCCTTTTGAAACTTTCTGAGTTGTTCCCCTTCTGGTCACTTTACCTTGGGTTTGAGTATGACTACATTCTAAGATGAATTTGAAGGGCGCATAATGTGCCCGGTTTGCGGTATTGGTCACACTTTTTTCCGAATGATATATTTTCAATTCTACTGAAATTAGAGAAATGAAACTTCGTATATGGAAATAGGTTGATGAGGGGGAAGTGCTATTGACAAGGGCAATAATTCTTGCATCAAAAGCTTTAAGTAATTCCCCTTTGTCATATTTGCTTGTCAGGCAGATAACTACAGTTCTACTGACGCTAGTGAATACAAAATTCATTTATGGAAAGAGGTTGATAAAAGGGAATGTCACCTTCAAGGGTCATAACTCTGGCATTAGTACTCTTAGAGTTATTCGGATGTGACGTAGTTTCTTGTCCTGAAGATGACTCCAGTTCTACTGATGCTAATGAAATGAAAGTTCACATTGGATGCGATCTGAGAGACTACAATAATTGTCGAGTTATTCCCGTTATTTTTTTTTTGTTTAAAATAAAACTCCAATTCTACCGATGAAGTAAATGAATTTCACATATATAAAGCATTTGATAAGAGAAAGTGCCATACACAAATACCATAAATCTGGCTTAGTACTGTTTGAGTTATTTATTACCCTTTGTCATATTTACTTGTCTGCAAAATGACTCCAGTTTTGCAGTTATTTAACAGTTTCGGTGTGTATTTGTATTGGTAACTGATCGTTAAGGGTGGATTGGGAGACCTTTTGTAGCTCACCTCAGTCAAAATCTCAATGTGAGCTATTGTAATGGCCTTATGTCTGTCGTCGATCGTCGTCGTTAACAATTGTTTCAAATGGCGTCTCCTCCTATACCGCTTGACAAATTTCAACCAAACCTTATAGGCAAATTTCATGATAAATTCATAGTGTTGTTCCTTGTAGGGTACACTGTCATATTTTGTTTCTAATATAGGTCTATCAAGTGTCGTTGACATGGCAACTAATTAATAATACTTTTAGAAATTCATCTTGTAAAAAACGACAGATCCGAATTGAAAACAATATTACACAGTGATCCTTTTGTGACCCTCTATTAGATTCTTAAAATAATTGTCCTAGCTAAACAACATTAGGTGATGCAGATTTACATGCCCCCGTGATGATCAGTCGAGGGCATACTGTTTTGCCCATGTTGGCTGGCTGTCTGTCTGTTCGTTCATTCGTCCGTCCCACATATCCAGTACATGCATTGTCCGGCTAACTTCTCCTACAGTTTTCAAGCTACAACCTTATCATTCGGCAAATTGTTTGCACATATACCATAGATGTGCATGTGAACCGAATTTTGATCTACTTGAATGCTTCAAAAATGTACAGCCAGTTGAACTTGGTCAATTTATACGCCCACCACTAAAGGTTGCCGTATATTGGCATGGCCCTGTCCGTACGTTCGTCCGTCAACATTTTCTGTGTCCGGAGTTTTTCCAAAATACTGTAAATAGGATATTTATTAAATTTCACACAAATGTTATATGCATAAATGAGTGAAGTTTAAGGTTCGTTTAATTTGTCGTTACAGAGTTATCTGTCCTTCATGTACTCAAATATGATATTAAAAGCTTGTCCGGAGTTTTATCGTATAACTGTTGGAGGGATATTATCAAAACTTCACACTATAGTTGTATGCATCAAACTCTGAAGCTGAATGAAATTTTAGGATCAGTATACCCCCTCACACGAAGTATTTTTTGGGGGTATACTGGAGTCACCATGTCCGTCCGCCCGTCTGTCTGTCCGGCTTGTCCGAATCATAACTTGTAAAGTATAAGAGCTATTGACTTTAAACTTCATATACAGATAGATCTTATTGACCAGGAGTGCAGTGCACAAAAAACGTTACCCTGTCATCAGTATTTTTGGAGTTATTTTCCTTTGTTGTTATATTTTAACCAATTTAGGGTTGTCCGGAGCATAACTTCTAAAGTATAAAAGTTATTGACTTCAAACTTCATATACAGATAGATCTTATTGACTAGGAATACAGTGCACAAGAAATATAACGATATTGTCAGTATTTTTGGAGTAATTGCCTTTGTTGTTATATTTTTACCCATGTCTTTTACAGTAACATTTAATGTCTGGGCTTGATATTGTAATGTGAGTTGACATCAGATTTAGTCTTTAAATATAAACAAAGTTAAACACTGGTCAAACGCCAGTATCAGATCCCCTTAAGAAAACTAAAGCCATGCACATATCAAGATACATTCCCCTTTTCTTGAGCAACATACTATTCAATAAGAACCGGTAGGATCTTTAAAGACGGGTATCTGCTTTATGCGTGGCAAGGGTAATTCAGAAACTCATGAAGGAGTATTATGCGTAATTTTTGTCTTGCATTAAATTCCAATATCTAAAACAGCCATAATAAGGCCTACCCTTAGTGCCGTTGAAAGGAGATTTACTGTATAAATTAAATTTAAATTCCTGACCTTATCATCTTTGCGTTCGAGGAGCTATATTTTATTTACTCAGTAGCCTCCATGGACTAGCGGTATAGTCATTTTGACTTACACCACAAGCAGCTCATCGTGTGGGTTTGAGTCCCGGTCTGGCAATTCCGATTTTTATATGGGGAAGTTTTCCAGATGGCTTGCAGAAGGTCGATTGTTTTACCCAGTTGCCGATTTGTGCCCGAAACAGTGCATAAAGGGCTTCTAGGGCCGTCCTCCCCCTGGAGTTAGCTGGACATCTTGATACGACTGATATATTGTTAAACCGACATAATATCATAACAAATTTAAATCTAGCCTGCACACAACTAAAAACCCAAACCTGTAATACTTTCCGTACCTTGATTCCGAAACCAATTACCCAAATTTAATGTCACAATGTCCGTAACTATGGGATACCAGATGATCGAATTAGGACTATCATAGCCCTCTTGTTGATGCTCTCTAATGCAATATTTTATCCGTATGTCATACATTTTGCAAGTGCATTATTACTTACTGTTCAAAAGCAACATTTGGTATGTGATTAACCAATTGATTTTATTTGATTCAAATTCATACAATGCTGCTGTTTAAATTGTGATATTAACAGGAACATGCTAACTTGCTTAAAATGCTATAATCTCAGGTATTTCATTGTAGGGAGCTTCCATCATTTCCAGTGATATTATTGTCTTAACATTGCGTATCCTATTTTCCAAAAAACATCACTTCTTCTTCTTCTTATAGCGTTTTAAAAACATCACTCATTTACAGCTGGTTTTTACCCCCTCAAACGAAGTTATTATATTATATGGAAATATTATATTTTTACCCAATTTAGGTTTGTCCGGAGCATAATTTCAAAAATTTAAGAGATAATGACTTCAATCTTCATATATAGACAGATCTCATTGACTAGGATTGCAGTGCGCAAGAGCCGTTACTCTGTCATCAGTATTTTCGGAGTTATTTCCCTTTGTTGTTACATTTTTGTCCAATATAGGCTTGTTCGGAGAATTATTTCCAAAGTATAAGAGCTATTGACTTCAAACTTCATATACAGATAGATCTCATTGACTAGGATTGCAGTGCGCAAGAACCGTTACTCTGTCATCAGTATTTTCGGAGTTATTGCCCTTTGTTGTTACATTATTGTCCAATATAGGCTGGTTCGGAGAATTATTTCCAAATAAATACGAAAGAAGACTCAAGCAGGAAACGCAACACAAACAATACACCCATCTCTAAAGCAGAACACACACACAGCCATACCATAACAAAAACACACACACACACACGCAATACCATTCCTTCATCTACACACTAAATAGAAAACAACACGCAAGACAAACATAAAGCTAAGTGAACATAGGAGCCCGCCTTGGTACGGTCAGTAGCAATCAAGTATAAGAGCTATTAACTTCAAACTTCATATACAGATAGACCTCAATGACTAGGAGTGCAGTGCACAAGAATTATAACTATATCTTCAGTATGTTTGGAGTAATTGGCTAATTGCCCCTTGTTGGTATATTTATACCCCCTCAAACGAAATGTTGGGGGTATACTGGAGTCACCATGTCCGTCCGTCCGTCTGGCTTGTCCGGAGCATAACTTGTAAAATATAGGAGCTATTGACTTCAAACTTCATATACAGATAGATCTCATTGACAAGGAGTGCAGTGCGCAAAAATTGTTTCTCTGTCATCAGTATTTTTGGAGTTATTGCCCTTTGTTATTTTTATCAAATTTAGGCTTGTACGGAGCATAACATCCAGAGTATAAGAGCTGGTGTCACTCCTGAACGAAACCCCTCCATAGACTTCTATAGTAAATTGGCAATATTCTCCTGTCTCTGTCTAGTTCCGTGACCTTCCTACCAATATAATGACCCTATTTCCATGGAAAACAATAACAAGGCACCAGAAACATAAAAAGAAAAAGAGACGATAAAGGTTCAACTTTTTCACAAATTTCACATTTCTAAGGTCACCGTCAATAATTACGAAACGAAAGTTGGCTCCCCGCCGCATCACACTCACATATCTGACCACATGTTCTCGCATAGTAGTTCCCAAATGGAACCCAGAAACACCTATGATTTATCAACAACATCACTATTTCAACTCAAAAACAAATACATCTGCAATTAATAAGCACTTTCAATAAAACATATGATTATGAATCACACACATCAAGGTTTCACCGTGCTATATTTAGGCACCCTACGACCCGGAAGTACTTCCAATATGGTGTGACACCAGCTATTGACTTCAAACTTCATATACAGATAGATCTCATTGCCTAGGAGTGCAGTGCGCAATAACCATAACTCTATCTCAGTTTTTTGGAGTTATTGCCCTTTGTTATTATATTTTCAACCAATTTAGGCTTGTCCGGAGCATAACTTCCAAAGTATCAGAGCTATTGATTTCAAACTTAATATACAGCTAGATCTCATTGACTAGGAGTGTAATGCACAAGAACCATAACTCTATCTCAGTGTTTTGGAGTTATTGCCCTTTGTTGTTATATTTTTACCCAATTTAGGCTTGTCCATAGCATAACTTCCAAAGTATAATAACTATTGACTTCAAACTTCATATACAGATATATCTCATTGACTAGGAGTGCAGTGCACAAGAACCATAACTCTATCCTACCTTTTTGGAGTTATTGCCCTTTGTTGTTATATTTTTACCCAATTTAGGCTTGTCCGGAGCATAACTTCCAAAGTATAATAGCTATTGACTTCAAACTTCATATACAGATAGATCTCCTTGACTAGGAGTGCAGTGCACAAGAACCATAACTCTATCTTAGTTTTTTGGAATTATTGCCCTTTGTTGTTATAATTTTACCCAATTTAGGCTTGTCCAGAACATATCTTCAAAAGTATAAGAGCTATTGACTTCAAACTTCATATACAGATAGATCTTATTGACTAGGAGTGCAGTGGGCAAAAACCTTTACATATAATAATAATAATAAGTGCTATTTTTGGAGTTGTTGCCCTTTGGTGTTTTTTCTTCAAGTTAGGGAGCACTTAAGTGCACACATCAACTTTATACTGAAACTAGCAAAGGATCGAAAGCAACAATAGATCTTATAACATAAACATGAAACAGTTTTGGTAAAGATCAGACTCTGCGTAACATGGCGTCTGATCAGGATTTAACTGACACTAATGCATATTATTTTTTCTGTTAAACAATCATACATTCTTAAGTAAAAACAGACGGAAAGTCTGTAAGCAGACGATATTTTGGCAGCTGTCATAAAAACAGTGAACGGGATACATTACCCAGTTTGGTACTGTGATCTCTTAGTCTGGCTTATAATGTAAACTTACTTGTACATGAACATTACATATGTCTATTCAGATAAATATAGATATATATATATATATAATACTGATAACACTGTAGAGTTGTAATGGCGAAACATGTTTGTTAGTAGATTATGACATTAGAACTTACATATCAAGGCATGTGAAGTCATTTATTTAATTTTTCCTATATATATATATGTATCTCCGTTGCTTTTCAGGACAAAGTCACTGTGATTCAACAACAGATTGCGCTTTGCTTCACCAGATAAAACATCTGAAGCTCAAAGTATCGACGCTGACAAGCAAACCGATTCAGGGTAACTACTGCTAAAGATGTACAGTATAACCTGCCATATTCGACATCCTTCGGTACCATTCTTACAGATGATGTCGCATATGTGTCGGTTAAGGCAGGGTTTAGAAAGACAGTTTAACCTTGATATTTTACATTTTAACTTTGAACTATTCGTATGTTCCACTTAAGGGTTTCGAGGATAATTATAAAGATTTAACAAAAGAAATATGATCTAGTTCGACTAAACCCACTTGTGCCCACGACCCCATATATGAGACATAGACGGCACTGTTTGCTGATAGGAATTTCAATATAAAACAAAATGAAAAGTTTGACCAGGCATCCCTTTGATAAAAAATCGACTAATCCAATATAAAACATGGGAGAATCCACTGGGCGCGAATTGGTTAACGAGATGACGAATTTCGACTTTTGCCATTCGACGTAAATTTGGGTCAGAAAAGCATTGTCCGATAAAACAGGTTTCTGGTTCTAATCAGGTGTGGGATAAGCCAGGATATTCTGTACAACATGACTTTACTATGTCTTTCGGATTACCCTTAACTCCATAGAAAGGCACTTTATACGCCCGTAACAACGGGTTGTATTATGATATACCCTGCGTTGTCCGTCCGTCCGTACTTACGTAGGTCTATCCGTCAGTCTGTCCGTTAACTTTTTCATTGTAAGCGCTCTCAATCCTTCATTTAATGACCAATTTTAATTTATCTCACCACAAACATTTCATAGTACAATAGCTCGGGCGAGTTCGCGTTCAGACGTTAGTGACAGAGTTATGCCCACTTTGTTGTCAAATATGGACATTTTAAAAAGAGAATCCAGATCGTTTTTGTTCTTTGTTTACTTCCTTCCAAATTTGATATAGTGATATAGGGAGTGAAGCTATTTTACATATTTTACGGATTGTTTCCCCTTAACACATACGTTTTCAAAGAAACTGTTTTCTGTAATAATTGTAGTTTTATTTGGCATATTGTTATCGTATTTCAGATTGAGCTTTCTCAGTATACATGGAAAATAGTTTCCAATGTGGTTTCGCTCTTTTGTACCGGTTGCAGCCAAATTTCATATGTAGCTCACCTATTATGCAGGAAAGATGTCTAGGGATTTTGGTCACGGTTTAATGAATTTTTCTGGAGTTATGCCTCTTTACATACTCAGTATTTTACGGCTCAAACTGTTTTTCAGAAGATAGCTTTACTTCTGTTTGTCGTATTGAAACCAAATATTTATACTTAGCTTTCTTATGCCGGAAAGACACCTACTGATTTTGGATTAGGTAGGATGATTTTTGTTGAGTTATGCCCCTTTATAAACATATGTTGTTTCCGGAGAACTTTAGTTCTGTACAAGGTATTGTTTCGAAATTTCATAGTAAGCTTTCTCATCATACAGGTAAGACACCAACTGATTTAGGTTATGGTGTAATGTTTTTTATTGCAGTTATTCAACTTTATATAATTAGAATTTTACAGCTCAAACTGGTTTCTTGATGATAACTCTGATTGCCGTATTTAAACCAAATGTCATACTTGACTTTCATATTATACAGGGAAGACATTTATTGATTTTGGTTTCTCGTCTGATGTTCAGGGTGTCCAGTCAGATCAGGGAATTTTCAAGGGAATTTTGAAATGTCTTTGGGAATTCGGGTATTTAAGCAAAATGTCAGAGAATTTTGAAGGTACAAGTCCATGAAAAATTAAAGTACATATAGTGAAAGCTGAGGCAGTTTCTTCTTGGTTGAATAATGAAAATAATAATGCTGATAATGATATAATATTCATATCTTCACAGGCATATGCTTCAAAACGAAATAGATATGTCTTTAAAGGCGCTTTAAAATTTAATTAAGTAAAAAGATTTGTTTATATCATTGAATGTTAAAGTGCCTGAAATGACTGATCAATTTCATTTTGAAGCCCATATTTATGAAGAGATATAAGTACCATTTGGTAATCTTACAGATGATTCTTAACACCTTTTTTATTATTCTAAATATATAATCATGCATTTGAAAGCATTTAGGGTTGGGGTTAGCTTAGTAAACAACATAACTCAAATAATAAACATGTTTGCATAACAACTAAATGTTATTTAATCTTTAACCTCAGAGCATGTTTCTAGTTTTGAAGACAAGGTTGAAAGTAAAACAGAATGGGCATAAAGGCACATTCTGCTTTAAATTAAGCCTGCTTTAAACTACCACCCGCTATGACATTGAAACAAGTTCTTATGATACATGTTCATGCCTGTATAATTGAAGTTATTTTCTTCAATGGAAGAGTTAAAAGGGTTCATTGTTTTGAGGAACTTATGCAATGATCCATCTTCCTTCTGACTGCATTATGCGGGACCCCTTTGCTGACTCTGTCAGTGTTTAAATTAAACAACCTAGAGGTTGATACCAGTATCATAAGGTCTAGTCAGAATATTTGCCTTTACCTATTTGCACTTAGTGTCCTATTACAAAAACGACAATGGCAAATAGTGTAGAATCTGATCAGACGAAGCATTATGCGTTTTCATTGTTTGCTGATTGGAATTTTGATATCGAACAAAGAGAAAATAAACAGATCAGGTACCTCTTAAATAAAAAATGGACTAATCCAATAAATAAGCATTAAAGAATACACTGAGCTCAAATGGATTAAAAAATCATACACGATTGAATGCGAGTTATATTTACCGTATCAAAAACTAGGCTACTTTGTTGGCACTCTATAGGCTACACAATAAATCTGAAACTTGTTCAAAATGTTTGCATCAATAAACTCTTGGAAACTTGGTCAAAATGTTAGCCTTCATTAGATCTTGGAAACTTGGTTTAATGTTTGCCTCTAAAAAGTCTTTGACACTTGGTCAAAAGGTTTGCCTCAATAAATTCTTGGAAACTTGGTCAAAATGTTTGCCTCAATAAATAAATACGAAAGACTCAAGCAGGAAACGCAACAAAAACAATACACCCACCTCTAAAGCAGAACACACACAGTCATACCATAACAAACAAACACACACACACACACACACACACACACACACACACACGCGCGCGCGCGCGCAATCCCATACATTCATCAACACATTGAATAGAAAACAATACGCAAGACAAACATGAAGCAAAGTGAACATAGGAGCCCGCCTTGGTACGGTCAGCAGCACTCAATAATTAATTATAAATTAACCATTAACAACCACTGGGGGTTAAACCTGGGTTTAGGGGCGCCCAACCTCACACTTATCTCCCATATTCACCTAAAAAGTCTTGGACACTAATTGTCAGGGTGCCCACGGACTCTGGAAAACAGGGAAAATGGTTAAAAAAAATTCCCCGCAGGGAAAAATCAGGGAATTTGAAAATTTGCTAAAAATCAGGGAATTATCAGGGGATTTGGCAGAAATTGGAGAGAGAAAGTCTAGACTACAGATAGTCTCTCTTCCTGACTTTCTATAAATGTGTATTCAACTATTCATACAGTTAGTAACATGTACATGTAGTAATTAAGCAATTTACAATGTCTATTTAGCTTAATGTTTATCCATATCTGATGGGTTAATTAATATTATTTATCAGTGCCTACTCTGTTAACTAGTTGAAATAATCAGCATCTTAACTGAAGAGAACGGATAATGGAGTTAAGTAACCCTTGTCCTAGAACTCAAGTGTCAAAGGAGTCAGAGATGAAAAGTAAAAGTGATTGAATGTAACCTTTTCGTCCACAAAACCAAATCAGAGAATGATCAATATCAGCATCAGTAGTATAAGCATATCTAAATGAAACTTTATATACTTGGGAAACATTTTGGCCATTTTTCTCGGGGTGGGGTGGGAGCGGAGCATGCCCCCAAATCCCCCTAGTAAGACTACGTTCACAAATTAACCTGTGTCCCCCAATCCCAAAATGCTTCCTACGGGTCTGCAACACATGTAATAATTACAATTAAGGTGCTGGATTTTTTTTACACCTAGCTGTGAACATTGCTGATGCAGTACTTATGTAAATGTGACATCTTACATTAGAAAAAGATAAATTCATACAAGACATGACAAAAGGTATTAGTACAGAATAGTGTGACTTTATGATGTTGAAGGTATGGCTATAAGGGGGAGGTTGGAAGCCATTTTACTCAGTTGTATTTGAGCAGTGTAGGTCGCGAAAAAGATCAGGGAAAACTACCTTTCAGTCAGGGAAAATCAGGGAATTATCAGGGAATTTCAATTTTGAATTTCTGTGGGCACCCTGATTGTGGATTTGGACTTTTAGTATTGCTCATGAACTGACTCAATTAAACCGAGTCTGCAATTTTCAGTACTTGCTTTGTTTTCTGTGCTTTCAAAGGATCTCCCCTTATTCAGATTTGTAATAAGTTTGCGTCGCTTTAACAGTTTGCACTATATAAATAATAGATGGCCGTTTCCGTGACATTGAAATTGTCAACTCCAGAATCAAAAGTAAGGAGTTTACTTTGTAGTATCATAATCTTGTTTTCGAGGGTTGAGAATTTGAATGTCACGCAAACTGCCATCTAATATTTAATTCATTGCACCGAGCGTATTATCCCCTGCCGAAGGCCAGAGAAATACTGTTTTAGGTATGTCCGTCCGCAATGGTATCTCTGAAACCAATTAACAGATTTGGATGAAACTTGGTATAATAATTTGTCATTATAGGCAAAAGATAGTGGGGAAAATCCATCAAAATATATTTAGAAATTTATGAGTTATCTGCCCTTTATGTTTTACAAATGCCAGATTTAACCGTATTACACTCTAGCAACTACAAAATTCAATAGATTTTAAGATTGCACACAATGTCCATAAGTACACATTCTTAAAGATGAGCAATTATTGTCAAAAAAGGATACTTGACTGAAACCGACTATAAATAAAGATTATCTAAGAGATATCTGTCCTTGATGTACTTAGAAATGCTAAAAAATGCTTTATTTTAATATTGTTCAAGTTCTAGTGTCTATAAATATGCATGGATTTTGATAAAAAAAAAAAACTTTCTTAAACTATGTATGGCTATTAGTTTTCAAATTGGTTTTATTATTGTTGAAAACTGAGAAATTAGTCTGCCCTCGATGAGTCGAACATATCATATTTAACAGTTTTTACTATCTAGCAACACATTTTGAATGGATTTTGCTTATACTTGCACACAATGACTTTAAGTATAAGTTCTTGAAGGGGTGCAATTATTGCCAAATAAGATACTTGTGGCACGATTTATCTGCCCTTTATGTACTTAGAAATGCTAGACATTGAGGTTTTATTTTAGTATTGTTTACATGCTTGTGCATGGGGTTTGATACTTTATCAAACTATATATGGCTATTTGTTTTGGAAAAAGTTCAGTTATTGTCAAAAATGTGCAAGTGTCCTTTGGAATCATTGATTTCAGCGCATTTACAGTTGAAAGTTGAATTCCGCTTAAGCTGGTGCTAGGGGGTGTGAGCACTGTTGCATATTTAAGTATTGCTCATGAACAGACTCAAATAAACCGAGTCTGCAATTTTCAGTATTTGCTTTGTTTTCTGTGCTTTCAAAGGATCTCCCCTTATTCAGATTATATAATTCACAACAGCAGATGTTAAGTGCTTGTGTGGCGGCTGTAAAAAGTCGCCCCGTACTTCATTCTCAGTGTTGTTATACTTTCTGGTCCTTTGGAATCATTGATTTCAGCGCATTTACAGTTGAAAGTTGACTTCCGCTTAAGCTGGTGCTAGGGCCCGTGAGCACTGTTGCATATTTAAGTATTGCTCATGAACAGACTCAAATAAACCGAGTCTGCAATTTTCAGTATTTGCTTTGTTTTCTGTGCTTTCAAAGGATCTCCCCTTATTCTGATTAGCCGAGAGTATTCTGCCATTGATGAGTTGAAAATGCCATATTTAAGTTTTTACACTCTTACAGTTTTTTTAACAGAGTTTAATTATACTTGCATACAATGTATATAAGTATTGTCAAAATAAGATACTTGGTAGCAAGGGTTATTTGCCCTTAATGTACTTAAAAATGCTAGAAAAGGCTTTATGTTAGTACAGTTTACACGAAAGTGTGAAAAAATGTGAATATTTTTTATAAAAACCTTATGATACTATAAATACATAGCTATTAGTTTTCAAATGAGTTCAGTTATTTCTAAAACGGGCAAGGTATGCCCTTAATTAGTATATTTACCAGTGTTTGTATCTACAGTTCTGAAATAGTTTTGATAATACTTGTACACAATGTTACATATAAGTTTTTGAAAGTGTTTAAATACTGTTAAAATTGAATCATGAGTTATCAGCTTATCTGCTCCTGTTATTCTCAGATATGCTAGAAACGGCTTTAGTATAGTACTTTTTAGGCGTTAGTTTGTACAAAATTGAAAGGAATTTTACAAAACTTTGTTAAAAGATTTTGAATGTTGATCTTTAAAAACAGGTGATCACCATTTCCCTCTTCCTCCCAAAATAAAGTTTGCCACCTTCTCGACAATCGCTGCGGCAGGGGATATCAGCTCTTATATGCATATTAACACTGACTTTAGAATCGTCTCAGTCGTGTTTTACAAAAAAGAAGCAAAGCGCTCTTAACGATATAGAGGAAAAAAAACGAAAAAAACATTAGAGTAACTTTCCTCTATGAGACATTTCAAAGAATGTCACATAGCAAAAGAATGTCGCAAAGCTCAGACAGCAATGTTATATATTGACAGATATCAAGATACATTATAGTTACTTGCCCCTATGCGAAGTGCCAATAATATTGCATAGCAAAATAATATCGCATAGCTCAGAGATTCGCAGTGAAATGTTGGGATAGCGGTAAACAAATAATTATGCAAAATGTCACATTTTGTCTATTGGAAATGAACATTATAACTCAAAGCGAGGTGTACTAATGATAACTAAAGCTTATATTTGTTAAAATACTAGGTCATTTTACACCAATTGTTTATAGAAATTGGTTTGTTGATCATTATTCTAGACACAGTCCACCCATGTGTTTATTTTAAGGGCTGATCACGATCAGTCGGGGGCATACTGGTTTACTCCTGTCCGTCCGTCGTTCGATCGTTCGCTCGTCCGTCCGTCCCACATATGCTACGGTAATAACTTTGTCTGGGTAACTTCTCTTACAGTTTTCAAGCTTCAACCTTATAACTTGGCAGAGTGTATGTCCATATACGATAGATGTACATCTGAAAATGATTTGATACGTTTAATTTTCCACAAATTACAATCAGTTGAACTTAGTCTATTTTTTTGCGGCGGTGGAATCCTATTTGTCTTAAAAAAAGTCATCCCTCTAGGCTCTAGTTTTGAACAGACTGTTCTCAAGCATTTAATTGGTCAAAATAATAGAGCTGTGGTGTGGTAAAAACTCAAATCTAACCAATCAAATGTTTTATAACATTGATTTAGTGTTATTTAGGCGGCACATTTGGCCAAAATAGCCTTTTCGTCCCATACGTGAAACGCGATAATAAACCATACTGATTTAAATAAACGCTTATGGTTACGGTGATAGTATTGCAAATTTATTCAGAATTATTTACCACTTCAAACTAGGTCATGGTCAAATCAACGTTGGGCGATGTGGATATACTGTAAATGGTCAAAATCCCCAACTTTGTAAGCATCAAAGCATTCCAGTAAGTCTAGTTAATAACGAAATAGACTATCAAAAATAGTCTTGGTCCAAAAGTGATGAAGGGCAAGGTCAAATTGAGGTAGAGTGGTATAGAATGATTTTGCATGGTCTAATGCAACAACTGTATAAGGATGAAAGCATTCTAGTCAGCGGTTTTGAGGCTAGATGAGACGATACAATCAGGTTAACCTCCTTAGCACGGATGGACTGACTGATCGGCGGGCGGTCTGAACACTCACTATATGCCCCCCACATCTATATATTTCGATACTGGGAGAATAATGAATAAAATCTTGAAGCAACCAATTTGTATCCATGCCCTGCCATTTGATATTGCTGTAAGTTAACATATATGGCTTACATTTCAGATCTCCAGCAGCATCTTCTAGATAAGTATGGAGAGGAGAACAAGTACTGGGAGAATCCTGTGAATGCGGAGGAGGTCAACCTTTCAGAGATGTATGTTCAACCGTCTGTGAAGCGTATAAGGGAGATCAACGAGCATGGACAAATGAAAGAAGTAGACCTGAAGTCACAGCCCTCTAAACTAATATATAAAGACATATTCAAGTCTAAATCTGGAGAATTTTGTAAAAATGTTTATATCACCGGCGACGCCGGGACTGGAAAGTCAACATTTTGTAACCGCCTGGTCCTCAACTGGTGCACTGCAGTGAAGAATGACAAAACTCTAAAAGCTGATGATACTCTTACTTCTGAAGATCAAGAACTTCTGTCAGCTTTCAGATTTTTGCTTCACATTAATTTAAGAGATAATGAAACAACCTACCATGTTGAGGACATGATTCAAAAGCAGTGTTTGTCAAATGTCCCAGAGTCGTTGACGATATCAGACATACTTAAGAATGAGAGGTGTTTAGTTCTTATTGATGGTTTAGATGAGTGGTCATGTCCACGTGATGTAGAGAAATGCACAAATATTAATATAAATATCCCTGGAAGAAATACGGCAAATAGAAACTGTATCTTTATTACCACCACTCGTAATTGGAAATATGACGTTATTGCTTTAAAAAATAAAGACGTTGATAAACATGTAGAGTTATGTGGGCTTGATAAAGACTCGGCTGAGGAACTGGCACAGAAACTGTTAGAAAATCTCAACAGAGAGTCAAAAACACACAAATCATTTGATGATTTTGATGATATGATAGAAGGGAAAAATCTTAAGGAATATTTATCTGTGCCCGTTCTTCTCGTACAGTTGGTAACTTTGTGGTTTTTTGGCAAAGACTTTGGCAATTCCCAGTTACAATTGTACTGTAGTATGCTGGAGCTGATGTTTGAACGTTCTGAGAAAAATCTTCCTGAGGAAATCACAGACAGTTCAAGCACAGCTGAAGCAACATCAAAAAAACTGCCAGAATGTTTCAGTACCAAAGATAATTGCCAAAAATATGCAGAATTACTCAACTGTTTGTCAAAGCTGGCTTATAAAGCTTTGTTTAACAAACAAAAGGAAGAAGCTTTAGTCTTCAAAAGCTCAAAGTTGGAAATATTTGGCATTTCTCCATCAAATATTAAACTCTGCTTACATTGTGGCATTTTATCTCAATGTAAGGATTATGGCAATCGTTTAGGAAAATATAAAAAGTTTTCATTCTTACATAAAAAGGTACAAGAATGTCTTGCAGCTTTGTATTTAGTAACTAACGACAAAGCTGAAGACATTCTGAAAGAAGTAAAACAATTGTGTAATTCAGTAGAAACCATGTTAGAAATGAATCAGGTGTGGCTGTTTGTAGCTGGAATGGACCCTGACATGACAAGACAGTTGTTAGAACATTTGGGTGATGTTGTTAGTGGTGACGAGCGGGTTAACACGTACAGACAGACTGTATATAGTGGCTATGACAGTAACTATGACAGTTTGATAGAGGACATACAGAGATGTGTGTCTGACTGTGTATCAGAAGGCCTCAATAATGGCCACCGTTATAAGAATGTCTGTTTGCAGGACTTCCGTATTGATGAGTACACTGTCCGTGCTGTAGAATGTTTGTTGTTCTGCTCTGACATGTCCAAAGTCAAGTCTGTGTACATAAGGACTTCTCTCATTGATGATGCTGAGTTGTCAGCTATAACTGGTCAGTTTCTACAATGTCGCTCAATACAAAGACTGCACCTGAATGACTTCAACCCCTCCCTTATACCCGACAGTACAGTGACAGCTCTAGTAGATAACAACTGGGCCTCACTTACAGCCCTGAACTTGCTGACTAAGATCACAGCCCCAGATAAGTTAGTTACTGCCATATGCAGCAGCATTAGCAAGTCTTTAATGGCACATAGGCTGTTAGTTAAACTGAGACATAAACATTTAGAACAAATATTGGACAGTTTATCCCAGTCTCGCGTCATTAGACAGTTAGTACTGGGAGGGTTAGTCTGTACAGACCATGACGAGTGTAGAGCTAAGATAGATTGTTCTGCTATGACTCAGCTTCAGGAACTTACTCTGGAGGACTCCTCCTTGTATGTAGTTAATCTGCCGTCTTTGCCACACTGTGTGGAGAAGGTTGACCTGTCGTTTGTTACATTACCCGTGACGTCACTGCGTGACTTTGCTCGCGGACTTTCCCAGACAAAACGTAAAGTGACTGTACAACTATACGAGGTAACATTGACAGAGACGAGAGAGGAGTGTGGAGACTTGAAGGGTTTCCTCCAGAACTGTCCCGGGTTGGAGTTGACATGGTGCCAGTATAATGACAGGAACAATACATGGGTTATAAGGTTCTACACAAGCAGCCAGTAAAGCCTGGAAAACTCGTCATTGCCACTCAAACTCTCAACAGCCGCCATTTTGTCTCTAACCGTTTGACTGTAAAAACATATTTCACCTTCTAACTCGGTAACCACTCATCCAAACACTCAACTGTCGCCATTTATTCTCTTAGTTAGCTCGTTTTCTTTCTTATTATTCAAGTTTTATCTCAAAATTCTGAAAAAAGTTGTTTTTCATCTCTCAGCAGTTTATTTAGCAGCAGACGGAATTTTAGTCATTTTCAGACTCGACATTTTGTTAAATATGAACTTTGGGGTCCTTCATTATTTTAATTATTTTTATTTTCTCTGATGACTTGAAAGCAAATTAGTTGTCTGAATCTCGAGATAAAACACTTGATTAATAATTAATTAAAGAACAATGACATTTTTATTGGGGGCAATTTCTTACCCCACCCACTGCTAATTTAGCTTAAAATGCCAATTGATGAAAAACAACTTTTTTCGGAATTTTTTGTTTTTATTGATTTCATTTGATAGAAAATGAGCCAACTAAGAGAACAAATGGTCACACGTGGATATTAAACCAAATAAAAAGAAATATTTACCATGTTTTTGTTATTCTAGAATAGAACTTTGTTGACACTGTCTAAAATGGTAAATGATGTAAAACAACTTTTGCTCGAATTTTGAGTTTTAATTGATTTCAATGGATGGCAAATGGTCTAACTAAGAAAACAAATGGTCACAAGTAGGTATTTAACTACAACAATGTGATATTTTAGCACAGCAAATAAATAATGAGAAATAAGATATAAATGAATTAACACATTTAGCCCTATCGACGAGTATACTCGTCATTTACAGAGTACATATGAAGGGTAGACTTGTCCAATGCAAACAGTGTAGACCCTGATCAGTGGACTCCTAATCAGTTTATGCAGTGTTTTATCATGCAGCCCTCGCGACATTCGTTCTTTCGTCCGTCCCACATACGTACTGTACATACTTTGTCCTGCTAAGTCTTCCAACAGATTTCAAGCTACAACCTTTAACCTTATAATTATGTATAGTGTTTGCACATATACCATAGATGTGCATGTGAACAAGATTTTGATCGGCTTTAATTGTTCACAAAAGGTTGGTTTAAATATGTGTTTCCAATAGGATGTGTTTAGGACAGTTAAATGGTTCTAATGATTGATACGTATTTAACTCATTCTCCCCTGAAACTTCAAATGGACAATTCCAGCTTCTAATCAAGTACAGTCCATTTGTGGGTTGTTTTGTACAATTGTAGCCAAATGACAAACAATGCAGACCTTGATCAGAGGGATCCTACTGTCCAGACCCCTCTGATTAAGGTCAGAACTATTGGAATAGAACACGTGCAAGTGTACTTCTCACATGTGCACTGTTTGTAAAAGACACACATATGTGGCATTAGGGGTCAATGAGTTAATCAAGATGTTTAATCACAATTTTTAAAATGTCATTTCGGAGAACATTGATGTGATATCATTTAGTTTTATATTGTAATTTCTATACTTAAGTTTCCTGCTCAAACAGGTATACATTATGTTAAGCATGTATATACATCAAGAACATAATAATAAACTTTGTATAAACTGTTTATTTGCGTTTTGAGTATTTCTCCATGGGAACCAGGAAAAGGTACAAACCGGTAGTAGACGGCATTTCGAGATAAAAGAACTTTGAAGGCTGATGGTTGTTAAATAGAAGATTAACCCATTTGCTGCCAGGCTCTATAACACTGGCATATGCAAACAGTTACTCGGCGTCTGATCAGGATCCAAACTATTTGACACTCATATCAATGTTTCATATGGTCAAAGACGCATATAAATCAAAGTTTAGAAGTTAAAGCAGACGGAAACTAAAGGCAGACGATAATGTGGCAGTGATTGTGTTAGATGGGTATTTCTGTCATGATCAGGGCTTCCATTTCTCCGGATTTTTCCGAAATCTTCTGATTTTCATCCTAGCAGACGGTAGCTTAAAGCATGTTGGAAGTAAAGCCTAAAGTCGCATTCTGCTTTACTTTCAACCTGCTTTTAGTAACCGCACTTGAAAAATAGAAAATTTGGAAATCTTAGGATTTTTCAAGATCAAGTTATGGCAGCCCTGCATGATTGTTAATGAAAGAGTTAAAGTAATGCAAAAAGCTTCTGAAGAGTTTCTCATTTCTACAATAAAACATGTTAGGCTCCCAATAAAATAGATATTGCAATCTTTCGAGACGGGTAACTGTTTAATACAAGGTATATATAATGCAGAAAGCTCCTCCTGTAAATAAATCAATGCAGACAGTTCCAGGAGAGGTTTTCCGCATAAACAGTGTGCGTTAGGCTCCCACTAAATCAAGCAGCATTCTCATTTTGAAAGACATGTCACTATTTAGTGCAGGTCAAATGTAATGCTGAAAGCTCCTGAAAAATAGAACTTAAAAACATCTGACGGGTTTTCTAACATACAGTAAAATACACAAAATGTAGGACAGAGAGTTCCTACAGGAAAGTAAATGCAGACAGTTTCCAAACATGCTTTCTGTGATTCATTAAAACTTGAAGTTACAGAGAAAGTAATTATGCAGACAGTTCCAAAAATTCTTTCTGTGATACATTAAAACTTGAAGTTGCAGGAAAGTAATTATGCAGACAGTTTCAAAAATGCTTTCTGTGATACAGCGCTCCCTCTCTACAACGACACCCAATGGGAGACAACAAATGTGTGCGTTGTTTGGAGGGAGTCGTTATAGGGAGGGAAATTGGTTTACATTTGCAAACAGCTCGAATCCAGATCTGACGCGGCGTCTGATCTGGATTCAAGCTGTTTGTCACTCGTCATGTTTTTTGTCTGTCAAAATGTCATTTATGTAAGAAAATCAACAGACAACAATTTTAAGCAGATTATAATGCATCAGTGCAAGCATTATACATAATTTTCTTGGAAACAGCGGCAAGTTTCGTTGTAAGGAGAGAGTCGTTGTTGGGAGGGCCTTTGTAGGGAGGGAGCGCTGTACATTAAAACTTGAAGTTACAGGAAAGTAATACAGACAGTTTCAAAACATGCTTTCTGTGATACATTAAAACTGGAAGTTACAGGAAAGTAATGCAGACAGTTTCCATACATGCTTTCTATTATACATTAAAACTGGAAGTTACAGGAAAGTAATGAAGACAGTTTCCAAACATGCTTTCTGTGATACATTAAAACTTGAAGTTACAGGAAAGTAATGCAGACAGTTTCCATACATGCTTTCTGTGATATATATATTCAAACTTGAAGGTACAGGAAAGTATTGCAGAAAGTTCCAGGGAGTTTTTTCTGTGATACAGTAAATTTGAGTAAGATACCATTAAATATGTGATGCAGCGAGCCATAGAAAAGTAATGCTGAAAGTTTTCAGCCAATCTTTCTGTGATACATTAAATACATATTAACATCAGTTGTAATGCAGAGAGCTCCTACAGGAAAGTAATGCAGCCAGTTTCCAGACAATCTCTCTCAGACACATTAAAATAAATGATAACATGAAATGTAATGCAGGCATATTTCTGTGATAATGCACAGATGTCTCTGTGATACATCAAAACTTGAATCTACCATGTAATGCTGAGAGCTCTAACAAGAAAAGAATACAAACAGTTTCTAGACAGGCTTTCTGTGCTACAGTTAAACTTAAGTTTACTTATTCACCCCTGGAACGTTTAATGAACAATTCCAATATCCAATCAAGTCGAGTCCATTTTTAGCTCACCTGAGCCAAAGGCTCAAGGTGAGCTATTGTGACCGCTCACCGTCCGTAGTACGTCTGTCCGTCTGTCCGTCCGTCCGTCTGTCCGTTCACATTTACTTCAAACGACATCTCCTCTGAAACCGGCCGATTGTAGGGAGAGTTCAAACTGCTCATGATGTTCCTTGGGTGCTTCTCTACAGAACTTGTTCAAAAAAAAGGAAAAAAAGCACAAACTCTGCTTGAAAAAGCAAAAAAGCAAAAATCTTTAAAAAATCTTCTTGCCCAAAACTACTAGGCCCTAAGCTTTGATATTTGTACAGTAGAATCTCCTGGTGGATCCCTCTATAGTTTGTTAAAATGAAATCCCTAGGGTCACATTTGACACCACCCTGCACAGTTTAAGTGCTGCTCTAGGCAGGTTTTACAGTATTTTTGATTTAGGCAGAACTGTATTTACCTGAGTTACCCTTAATATACTATGGGCAAATAACCAATATTTGCAAACAGTTTGGATCCAGATCAGATGCAACATAATGCTGCATCTAATCTGGATCCAAACTATTTGCCACTCATTTACCAACTTAACATTTTCTAAAAAATAAAATGTACATTTTTTACACACAGAAGGTATTTAGCAGACATCATTTCAGTCTGGTAAGGGTAAGCCACCAGCAGCAGTGCTGCTAATGCTACAGTACCGTACTCTTGCATAATAGTTGACCTCAGTGATCAGGCCAACAGAACTGAACATGTTGTCTGCTAAAGTTTAGAAATGGTTCAGTCTTCTTCATACTTAGAGAAACAGGATCTGGAAGTGATCCACTGACAGTTATGTAATTATGTCTTATGCCATATTTATACATATGTTTAATATTGGTTTTGTCACAGTTATCTGCATGTTTTGCCATTTTTTCTTGTCCAGGATTCAACCCTTTTTCCCCAATAAATACTGACGTTTGTTAACCCATTACCCCATAAATGTGCATTTTTAGGCCTTTGATTTATTCCTCCACTTAAGAAAATAATTCCCCTTTAAACAGTCATGAAAATGTAAGATGTGAAATAAGTTTCTATATCCTAGTAGATGGTAGCTTAAAGCAGTTTGAAAGTAAAGCAAAGTGTGCATTAAGACCCATTCTGCTTTACTTTCAACCTGCTTTAGGTGGCCACCTATTTTCAAAACCAGAAACAGGCTATGGGGTAATGGGTAAAATGAAATTGCCTATTTGGAAAGAGCCTAATGAGAGGAAGTGCCATTTGCAAAGGCCATAACTCTGACATCATTGTTTTTTTAGTTATTTTGTCATATTTTCTTGTCAAGAAGACAACTCCAGTTCTACTGATGCTATTGTAATGAAATTTTATGTATGGAAAGAAACTGATGAGAGAAAATGCCATGCATAAGGGCAGCAATATTTTGTTTTCCCCTTTGTCATATTTTATTGTCAGGAAAATAACTCCAGTTCTGCTGACGCTAGTGAAATAATTATCATTTACCGGAAATGGAAATAGCTTGATAAGAGGATGTGTCATGGATAAGGGTCATAAGCTTGGCAACAAAATTCACTTTTGTCATGTTTTCTTGTCCGGAAGATAACTCCATTTATAGCTATATTAAAATGTTGTCTTGCCCAGTCAACTTAGGTACAAACTTCAATATCCTCAGGTGAGCGAATTTAGGGCCATGGCCCTCTTGTTACTATTTAGGGTTGATTTTAGCAATATATTGCACAACGGCAAACAGTGCAGACCCTGATCAGAGGGCTCATCAAGGATCAGGATCTACACTGTTTGCATAGGACAAGCATAGTCTTTACAGGTACACTGTTTGTTAATGACGACAATGCGTCGCTAGGGTTGAATGAGTTAAGCTACCACTGAATGTAATGCAGAGAGCATTTATAGAAAAGTAATGCAGATAGTTTCCAGACGGGGTTTCCGTGCTATATTAAACATGAGTTAAGCCACCACTGAATGTAATGCATAGATCATTTATAGAAAAGTAATGCAGACAGGGTGTCCGTGCTATATTAAAACTTGAGTTAAGCTACAACTGAATGTAATGCAGAGAGCATTTATGGAAAAGTAATGCAGACAGGGTGTCCGTGCTATATTAAAAAGTGAGTTAATCTACCACTGAATGTAATGCAGAGAGCATTTATAGAAAAGTAGTGTACATATATAGTTTCCAGACCATCTCTCTTTGCTACCACAATTTAATGAAGCGAGCCGCTACAGGAAAGTGTTGCAGAAACTTTCCAATTAGATTTACTGTACAACTAAAACTATGTAAAGCTATAACAAGAGGGCCAGAATGGCCCTTGATCGCTCACCTGACCATGGTGACACTAAGTTGGGTCAAGTGATTTCAGACAAGAAGATTTGTAAATTTTCACTGATGAGGAAAAATAGGGGCAGGGTCATATTTGATATGCAGGGGAAAATCTTGAACATGAGTATCTTGATAGAGGACCTACAGATGATATTATGTGCCAAATATCTTAGCTTTGTCCCTTTGTGGTTTTTGAGAAGATGTTTGAAGATTCCACTATATAACTCTATGTAAAACTGTGATCCCCGGGGCTTGCCATTTTTGACCCCAAGGACATAATTTGAACAACTTTGATAGAGTACCTGTAGACGATGCTAGGTGCCAAATATCTAAGCTCAGTGTACTATGGTTTCAGACAAAAACATTTTTCAAGTTTTCATTGAAAAAATCTATGTTTAGCTCCAGTGACCCAGATATGCAACAGCCCGGAACCAATTCAATAAAATATGTGAAGGACCTCTAGAAGTTACACCATGCCAAATATCAAAGCTCTGGCCGTATTGGTTTCAGAAGAAAGGTGTTTGAACATTTCACTATATAACTCTTTTTAAAACGGTGACCCCCGAGGCGGGGCCAATTTTGACCCCAGGGGCAAAAACTTGAATTATTTTTATAGAGTACCCCGAGGCAATGCTATGTGCCAAATATCTAAGCTCAGTGTACTATGGTTTTAGACGAGAGGATTGTTCAAGTGTTCCTTGAAAAAAATCTATTTTTCAGCTCCGGTGACCCAGATATGCAACGGACCGGAACGAATTCTACAACATATAAGAAGAACCTCTAGAAGTAACACCATGCCAAATATCAAAGATCTGGCCGTATTGGTTTCAGAGAAAAAGATGTTTAAACATTTCACTATATAATTCTATGTAAAACGATGACCCCTAGGGCGGGGCCAATTTTGACCCAAGGGGCAACATTTGGACAGCTTTGCTAGAGGACCTGTAGACAATGATAGGTGCAAAATATCTAAGCTCAGTGTAAATTGGTTTCAGACAAGAAGATTTTTTACGTTTTCATTGAAAAAATCTATTTTTAGCTCCGGTGACCCAGATATTCATCAGACCGGAACAAATTCAGCAAGACATGTGGGGGACCTCCAGATGTTACACCATGCCAAATATCAAAGCTCTTGCTGTATTGGTTTCAGAGAAAAAGATGTTTGGACATTTCACAATATAATTCTTTGTAAAACGGTGACCCCAAGGGCGGGGCCAATTTTGACCCCAGGGGCAAAATTTGAACAATCTTGATAGAGGACCTATAGATAATGCTATGTGCCAAATATCTAAGCTCTGGTCCTTTGTGGCTTTTTGACAAGAAGCTTTTTTAAGATTTCCTTATTTTTTCACTTCGGTTGCCATGGCAACCAGAGTTCTGCATGGGTTCAAATTCTTTGAACAACTTTGAAAGAGCTTGACCCAAGGAACATTCCTGTGAAGTTTGGAAGTGGTTTTTAAGAAGAAGATGTTTGAAGAAATTGTTGTCACACGACGAACGACGCACGACGACGGACGCCGGACAAAGACCGACCACAAAAGCTCACCTTGAGCACTTTGTGCTCAGGTGAGCTAAAAAATAAAGAAGCAAAGGAAATTCAAACGGCATGTCACTGCTTAACTCTTTGCATGCTGGGTAATTTTTTCGTCTGCTGATGTTCTAAAATTAGAAACTGTTTGCAAAGATAATCACTGTGGCAGATATATCCGCCGCTAGTGTGCAAAGAGTTAATGTAGGAAAAAAATAATACATGGCGTATAAAGTTCACAGACAATACATGGCGTATAAAGTTCCACACAAGCAGCCAGTAAAGCCTGGAAAACTCGTCATTGCTTGTTGACACTGTCTAAAATGGTAAATGATGTAAAACAACTTTTACTCGAATTTTGAGTTTTAATTAATTTCAATGGATGGCAAATGGTCTAACTAAGAAAACAAATGGTAACAAGTAGGTATTTAACTACAACAATTTGATATTTTACCACAGAAAATAATGGATATAAATGAGAAAATTAACGAAGCAGCAAGAATTCATGAATTAACACATTTAGTGCTATCGACGAGTATACTCATCATTTACAGAGTACATATGAAGGGTAGACTTGTCCAATGCAAACAGTGTCGACCCTAATCAGGGGGTCCTAATCATATTGATGTTTTTTCAATCATACTACCTTAAATTGAACTTTGAAACGATCTTGCAGACAGCAATATTGAAGCAGAGGACAATGAAATGTTGAAGAGGTAATTTCGCGCTAAAAGGGTTAATATTTGGAAGTAGTAACACACTTGAAAACATTTGGCATTACAAATGAGTGTTACGAAATATATTATATGATAGTTGACGTGTTTCCTGTATATAATGTGACTGATTGTGGTATCGTGCCATGTATTTATGGCGTGCTATAGTTTGCTGCAAGTAGATAAGGCCTCCATATACAGTCGAAACACGATAATTTGAACTTGCGTTAGTGTTTTAGCCATGTCTTGACTTTAAAATACGGGTATGTTCGACTTAAGGGTGTATCAATGTCATGAATTTAAGAAATTTTCAAAGTATATGGTATATGGTGCCTGTTTTTTCTTAAATTAGTTTTTGTATGAAGAAATACTACCATAGATAGGAAATAAATAACACAAAACCAAATTATCATATTTGTTTCATTTAAAATGGATTTTATTGAAGCGGGCTGTTTGAAAAGGACAAAATAAGAGAAAGTGGGTGGGGTAAATTTTACATGGCCATGGAGCCAACTGTTGTTCACCAAAATGTACACTTTTTCTATTTTTTCATTCATTTAAATAGCTCTTCAATACAAAACGATCATAAAGTGTTTTCATATACTTTGAAAATTTCTTAAATTCATGACATTGATACACCCTTAAGAAATTCCCTGTGTTAAAACTCAATGTGCCTTAATTCTTTTGAATAACGATTATAATGTTTTGTTCCAAGTCATATCGGATGCTGAACATTCCATTATGTTAAAGGTTGGATTAATTATCTGTTCCCAATAGGATGTGTTTATGACATTGAAATGGTTCCAATGTTTGACGTGTATTTAACTCATCCACCCCTGCAACTTCACATAGGATAATTCCAGTGTCTAATCAAGCACAATCCATGTGTAGGTTGTTTTGTATAAACAATGCACCCTTGATCAGAAGGGTCCTACTGTCCAGAGCCCTCTGAGTAGGGTCAGAACTATTTGCATAGAACACGTGTACTCCTCACATGTACACTGTAAAAGACTGAAATATGTTGCATTTTGGGCCAATGAGTTAATCAAGAAGTTTAATCGCCATTTCTAAAATGTCATTTTGAACTACTCTAATATGATATCATTTATTTAGTTTAACATTGCAATTTTCTATACCCAAGTTCCTTGTTCAAACAGGTACATTATGCTAAGCATGTATATACGTCAAGTACATAGTAATAACTAATAAACTATGCATAAACTATTTATTTGTATTTTGAATATTTCTCCATGGGAACCAGGAAAAGGTACAAACCTGTAGTAGACGGCATTTCATGCAAGATTTACCCTTTCGCTGCCAGGCTCAATTACACATGTAAATACATCAAGTACATAGTCATAAACTTTGTATAAATTGTTTATTTGTATTTTGAATATTTCTCCATGGGAACCAGGAAAAGGTACAAACCTGTAGTAGACGGCATTTCATGCAAGATTTACCCTTTCACTGCCAGTCTCAATAACACATGTAAATACATCAAGTACATAGTCATAAACCTTGTATAAACTGTTTATTTGTATTTTGAATATTTCTCCATGGGAACCAGGAAAAGGTACAAACCTGTAGTAGACGGCATTTCATGCAATATTTACCCTTTCGCTGCCAGGCTCAATAACACATGTAAATACATCAAGTACATAGTCATAAACTTTGTATAAACTATTTATTTGTATTTTGAATATTTCTCCATGGGAACCAGGAAAAGGTACAAACCTGTAGTAGACGGCATTTCATGCAATATTTACCCTTTCGCTGCCAGGCTCAAAAACACATGTAAATACATCAAGTACATAGTCATAAACCTTGTATAAACTGTTTATTTGTATTTTGAATATGTCTCCATGGGAACCAGGAAAGGTACAAACCTGTAGTAGACGGCATTTCATGCAATATTTACCCTTTCGCTGCAAGGCTCAATAACACATGTCAATACATCAAGTACATAGTCATAAACCTTGTATAAACTGTTTATTTGTATTTTGAATATTTCTCCATGGGAACTAGGAAATGGTACAACCTCCAGTAGACGGCATTTCATGCAAGATTTACCTTTTCGCTGCAAGGCTCAATAACACATGTAAATACATCAAGTACATAGTCATAAACCTTGTATAATCTGTTTATTTGTATTTTGAATATTTCTCCATGGGAACCAGGAAAAGTTACAACCTGTAGTAGACGGCATTTCATGCAATATTTATCCTTTGGCTGCTAGGCTCAATAACACATGTAAATACATCAAGTACATAGTCATAAACTTTGTATAAACTATTTATTTGTATTTTGAATATTTCTCCATGGGAACCAGGAAAAGGTACAAACCTGTAGTAAACGGCATTTCATGCAATATTTACCCTTTCGCTGCCAGGCTCAATAACACATGTAGATGCAAACATTTTTGATCCAGATAAAATACTGCGTTACTCGGCGTCCGATCAGGATCTTAACTGTTTGACACTCCGCATATCAATGTTTGATAAAGTTAAACACGTGTAAAATTCCAATTTTAAAAGAAGTTAAAGCAGATAAACAATATAAGCAGACAACACTATAGCAGTGACTGTGTCATACGGGTATTTCCGTCATACTTGTTAACGAAAGGGTTCAAGTAATGCTATAATATCAGGAGACACCAATATGGCAATGACTGTGTCATACGGGTATTTCCGTCATACTTGTTAACGAAAGGGTTCAAGTAATGCTATAATATCAGGAGACACCAATATGGCAATGACTGTGTCATACGGGTATTTCCGTCATACTTGTTAACGAAAGGGTTCAAGTGATGCTATAATATCAGGAGACACCAATATGGCAATGACTGTGTTATACAGGTATTTCCGTCATACTTGTTAACGAAAGGGTTCAAGTAATGCTATAATATCAGGAGACAACAATATGGCAATGACTGTGTCATACGGGTATTTCCGTCATACTTGTTAACGAAAGGGTTCAAGTAATGCTATAATATCAGGAGACAACACTATAGCAGTGACTGTGTTATACGGGTTTTGCCGTCATACTTGTTAACGAAAGGGTTCAAGTAATGCTATAATATCAGGAGACACCAATATGGCAATGACTGTGTCATACGGGTATTTCCGTCATACTTGTTAACGAAAGGGTTCAAGTAATGCTATAATATCAGGAGACACCAATATGGCAATGACTGTGTCATACGGGTATTTCCGTCATACTTGTTAACGAAAGGGTTCAAGTGATGCTATAATATCAGGAGACACCAATATGGCAATGACTGTGTTATACGGGTATTTCCGTCATACTTGTTAACGAAAGGGTTCAAGTAATGCTATAATATCAGGAGACAACAATATGGCAATGACTGTGTCATAAGGGTATTTCCGTCATACTTGTTAACGAAAGGGTTCAAGTAATGCTATAATATCAGGAGACAACACTATAGCATTGACTGTGTTATACGGGTATTGCCGTCATACTTGTTAACGAAAGGGTTCAAGTAATGCTATAATATCAGGAGACACCAATATGGCAAGGACTGTGTCATACGGGTATTTCCGTCATACTTGTTAACGAAAGGGTTCAAGTAATGCTATAATATCAGGAGACACCAATATGGCAATGGCTGTGTTATACGGGTATTTACGTCATACTTGTTAACGAAAGGGTTCAAGTAATGCTATAATATCAGGAGTAAACAATATGGCAATGACTGTGTCATACGGGTATTTCCGTCATACTTGTTAACGAAAGGGTTCAAGTAATGCTATAATATCAGGAGACAACACTATAGCAGTGACTGTGTTATACGGGTATTGCCGTCATACTTGTTAACGAAAGGGTTCAAGTAATGCTATAATATCAGGAGACACCAATATGGCAATGACTGTGTCATACGGGTATTTCCGTCATACTTGTTAACGAAAGGGTTCAAGTGATGCTATAATATCAGGAGACACCAATATGGCAATGACTGTGTTATACGGGTATTTCCGTCATACTTGTTAACGAAAGGGTTCAAGTAATGCTATAATATCAGGAGACAACAATATGGCAATGACTGTGTCATAAGGGTATTTCCGTCATACTTGTTAACGAAAGGGTTCAAGTAATGCTATAATATCAGGAGACAACACTATAGCATTGACTGTGTCATACGGGTATTTCCGTCATACTTGTTAACGAAAGGGTTCAAGTAATGCTATAATATCAGGAGACACCAATATGGCAATGACTGTGTCATACGGGTATTTCCGTCATACTTGTTAACGAAAGGGTTCAAGTGATGCTATAATATCAGGAGACACCAATATGGCAATGACTGTGTTATACGGGTATTTCCGTCATACTTGTTAACGAAAGGGTTCAAGTAATGCTATAATATCAGGAGACAACAATATGGCAATGACTGTGTCATAAGGGTATTTCCGTCATACTTGTTAACGAAAGGGTTCAAGTAATGCTATAATATCAGGAGACAACACTATAGCAGTGACTGTGTTATACGGGTATTGCCGTCATACTTGTTAACGAAAGGGTTCAAGTAATGCTATAATATCAGGAGACACCAATATGGCAAGGACTGTGTCATACGGGTATTTCCGTCATACTTGTTAACGAAAGGGTTCAAGTAATGCTATAATATCAGGAGACACCAATATGGCAATGGCTGTGTTATACGGGTATTTACGTCATACTTGTTAACGAAAGAGTTCAAGTAATGCTATAATATCAGGAGACAACAATATGGCAATGACTGTGTTATACGGGTATTTCCGTCACACTTGTTAACGAAAGGGTTCAAGTAATGCTATAATATCAGGAGACAACAATATGGCAATGACTGTGTTATACGGGTATTTCCGTCATACTTGTTAACGAAAGGGTAATGCTATAATCTTCACATTATATTTTAGTTCCTACAAATGAAAAATATGTTGGCTTCTGAATTTTTTTTTCATTACTCTGAACAAATAATTTACTGAAATTATTTGCTTCGAGTAATGAAACAAATTATCAAATGTTGAATCCTGAGCTTGTAAACAACATATTAAGTTGCATGTTAATCTCCCAAACTCCAACTTTTCCAGACGGATAACTGTTTAATGAAAGGCATGTATAAAGCAGAATGTTCTTTCCGTAAATCAAGAAATGCAGACAGTTTGAAAAGAGGCTTTCTTATTGAAAAAACGTGTTTTAAGCTCTCACTAACTGAAGCAACATGATCACTGTGAAAGACAGGTCACTATTTAATACAGGTCAAATGTAAATGCTGAAAGCTCATGACGGAAAGTTTCATACGGGTTTTCTGTTAAACAGTCGATTTACACAAAATGTAATGCAGAGAGTTCCTGCAGGAAAGTAATGCAGACAGTTTCCATACATGCTTTCAGTGATACATTCAAACTTGGAATTAAAATACAGGAAACAAATGCAGAAAACATTCCAGGGGGACTTTCTTTCCTACAGTAATTCTTGAGTTAAGCTATCATTAAATATATAATGCAGAGAGCCATATGAAAGTAATGCAGACAGTTTCCAGACAATAGTTTCTGTGATACATTAATATAAATATTTAAGATATATTACAATGCAGAGAGTCATATGAAAGTAATGCAGACAGCTTCCAGACAATAGTTTCTGTGATACATAAATATAAATATTAAGATATATTACAATGCAGAGAGCCATATGAAAGTAATGCAGACAGTTTCCAGACAATAGTTTCTGTGATACATTAATATAAATATTAAGATATATTGTAATGCAGAGAGCCATGTGAAAGTAATGCAGACAGTTTCCAGACAATAGTTTCTGTGGTACATTAATATAAATATTAACATATATTACAATGCAGAGAGCCATATGAAAGTAATATAGACAGTTTCCAGACAATAGTTTCTGTGGTACATTAATATAAATATTAACATATATTGCAATGCACAGAACTATAGGAAAGTAATGCAGACAGCTTCCAGATAATAGCTCTGTGATACATTAAAACTTAAATCTACCCTGAAAGGTAATGCTGAAAGCTTCTACGAGAAAGTGATGCAGACAGTTTCCAGATAATTTCTCTGTGATGCGTTAAATCGTAAATGGGCCATGAACTGTAATGCAGAGAACTATATGAAAGTAATGCAGACAGTTTCCAGATAATATCTCTGTGATACATTACAACTTTAATCTGCCCTGAAATGTAACGCAGAAAGTTCCTACGGGAGAGTAATGCAATTCCCAGATTATATATCGGTGATACATAAAAACTTAAACATGCCATGCACTATAATGCAGAGAGCTTTAGGAAAGTAAAGCAGACAGTTTCAAGATAATATTTTTTACAGAGAGCTCCTACAGTTTACTAATGTGGACAGTTACTAGATATATATGTGATACATTAAGAATTAAATCTGCAATGAAACATAATGCGGAGAGCTCCTTCATGAAAGTAATGCAGGTAGTTTCTAGACATAAAACTTAAATCTGCAATGAAACATTATGCAGAGAGCTCCAATAGAAAAGTAACACATACAGTTTCCTATTAATATCTATGTGATCTACATCAATACTTAAATCTGTCATGAAACATTATGCAGAGAGCTCCAATAGAAAAGTAATACATACAGTTTCCTAATAATATCTCTGTCATACATTATTACTTAAATCTGTCATGAAATGTAATGCAGAGAGCTCCTTTAGGAAAGTAATGCAAACAGTGTCCTGATTATATACTAGTATAATTTTTTTTAATGCAGACAGTTTTCAGGAAATATCTCAGTGATACATTTAAACTTCAATCTACATGAAATGTAATGCAGAGAGCTCCAACAGTAAAGTAAAGCAAACAGTAACAAGAAAATCTTTCTGTGATACATCAAAACTTCAATCATGAAAAGTATTGCAGAAAGCTCCAACAAGAAAATCATGCAGCCATTTTCTAGACAGACTTTCTATTCCTTCAAGCTTGAGCTAATCTATCAATGACTGTAATGCTGAGCAGAGAGTTCCTACTAAAATGTACAATTACTACAGATACTCATATTGAATCGATCGTATTGGAGCAGAATAAAATGATGAAATATCCTGAAGCTATCTACATTTACTTGCCCTGCATTACGCTGCCACATACAATCACTACAGATACTCATATAGAATCGATCGTATTGTAGCAGAATAAAACGATGACATATCCTGAAACTATCTACATTTACTTGCCCTGTAATACGTTGCCACATACAATTACTACAGATACTCATATAGAATTGATCGTATTGTAGCAGAATATAACGATGACATATCCTGAAAATATCTACATTTACTTGCCCTTCATTACGCTGCCACCTACAATTACTACAGATACTCATATAGAATTGATCGTATTGTAGCAGAATAAAACGATGAAACATCCTGAAACTATCTACATTTACTTGCCCTTCATAACGCTGCCACATACAATTACTACAGATACTCATATTGAATCGATCGTATTGTAGCAGAATAAAACGATGAAATATCCTGAAACTATCTACATTTACTTGCCCTGTAATACGTTGCCACATACAATTACTACACTGTTTTACTATCGCCTAGCTTTAAGAAGTCACCTGTTCTTAACTCCTAATAATAAACACAATTTAGTGGTCGTAATAGAGGGGTTTTACTGTATCTACATGTACTTTCAGCGCAGTTTAACCAAATATTCCCTTGTGATGTGTATTAATATAATTATGCCTCCTTTACAAATTGTGTATTGCTAATAATACACGTGTTCTATGCTAACAGTGATGTGTATATGCCTCCTTTACAAATTGTGTATAGCGAATAGTACATGTGTTCTATGCAAACAGTATAAACCCGAATCTGAGGACTCCTACAAGAACACTTTGATCAGGGTCTGCACTGTTTGTGAGTTTAAATTTTATAACAAGAGCCGCATGCGGCCCTTAATCACTCACCTGGTACCCATGATTACGGTCATTGTAATGGACCAGTAATGATGAAGTTTTCACTTATTCACCCAACCCACTGATGACCATGTTGTTTGAGCTAGGAAGATTATTTGCTGATGTGACTACCGCAGGGTACGGTCAGTGTTTTAGTTATTCCGGAAGATGTATTCCGCGGGTTCATGTACTTTTATAGTCAGTCCGTAAGTTATCTTTGAAGAAGATTGATCGACATCTTAGAAATCTGCTTTGAATATCGTAAGTTTTTGTTGTTTGTTCTTGATGAAGGTTTGGAACTAATTTAGAAGTATTGTTCTCTATTCGTGTTCATTAATTTGGTATGACATTCGGTATTTATACGTATTCTAGTCGTTCGAAGATCTTAGTAATTTCTATTCGACTACCCTTTTTGGCGCCATTTACAAATCGTTACTTTTCCTTTATTCGGCTGTCACGAATGGTTTAATTCTATTGTTCACCATTAACTTAATATGTTTCTATAACAACCCGTTCACATTTCAGGCACTTCACATTGTTATAAGCACCAGGACAGAGTGAGAGGCCATTGTTGTGTGAGAGTTGTTGCGCCTTGCGCGATGGTAAGTTATATTTGTCATTTGGAAGAGTCTCATTTATTTTTTGCTACCATGTATTGGTGGAGATAGTGTTTCTTGTTTCATTTTAGTGAACAATTAATATCACTTTTGATATTTTTTTCAGGAGGGGAGGAGAATAGCAGAAGTTGGAATATTTTTGTTAATTTCTGCATATATATATATGTTTTAGTTTAGAAAGTATTTAGTACTAATAATGTTTTTTTTCTTTACAGAAATGAGGAGATCAGATTGGAGTTCAAGTAATTTCATATTGTCTATAGTATATATTTTGTATTGTAAAGTGTATTCTGGATAAGAATGCTAGAGTAAAACAAGCATTTAATTTTCCTTAATGTTTTCCTTTCAGGTATTCTTTAGTTAGAATGTTTGAAATAGTTAAACACTAATCTACTTTTGTATTTTGATATTGCAGGAACTATAACCATTTCTTGAATTGTTGAATTTAGATGTACATTGTGATTTGCTGTTTGTTTGATTGATAGCAAGACATGTTTACCTGAATTTGTATTTGATTGTGTGGAATGGTTTTTGGTATTCTGTGGTTCAGGATTTGAAGTGTTTGTTTATTGGTCTTCTTGATTTGTTTTAATTTGGTAGTATATTGTGTTTGTTTTGAAGTCGTGACGACTTTAAGGAAGAGGGGGAGAGTGTGACTACCGCAGGGTACGGTCAGTGTTTTAGTTATTCCGGAAGATGTATTCCGCGGGTTCATGTACTTTTATAGTCAGTCCGTAAGTTATCTTTGAAGAAGATTGATCGACATCTTAGAAATCTGCTTTGAATATCGTAAGTTTTTGTTGTTTGTTCTTGATGAAGGTTTGGAACTAATTTAGAAGTATTGTTCTCTATTCGTGTTCATTAATTTGGTATGACATTCGGTATTTATACGTATTCTAGTCGTTCCAAGATCTTAGTAATTTCTATTCGACTACCCTTTTTGGCGCCATTTACAAATCGTTACTTTTCCTTTATTCGGCTGTCACGAATGGTTTAATTCTATTGTTCACCATTAACTTAATATGTTTCTATAACAACCCGTTCACGTTTCAGGCACTTCACATTGTTATAAGCACCAGGACAGAGTGAGAGGCCATTGTTGTGTGAGAGTTGTTGCGCCTTGCGCGATGGTAAGTTATATTTGTCATTTGGAAGAGTCCATTATATTTTATGTAAAGTTGTCAAAGACAAACAGTAACCACATCAGAGAACCTCATTATCTTGTTATATTGTCGTTACAAGAAGATTATATTGTATGTGTTAATACTTATTATTATTGTTAACAAGTTAAAGGTTTATCATGGCTCATGCTCATTGTATATACATGTATGTTTACAGATCAGCTGAGTGTACATGACTGTGCATCATTTGATTATAAACATAACTATTAGTAAAAGGATTTCTCCTTTATATTTATTACAGACGGTGAAGTCATGACGTGGTGACGTCTCAGGAGATTGAGCTGCCATACACATATTATATTGGAAGTGTACATGATAAATAAACTATAGTAAACTGCGCTGCCTTTGGTCACTATTCTACCCAGGATCATTTAAAGGACACAGTATTTACACTGAGAAAACTGGCAAAGATTCACCTTTGAAAAATTATTTGTTTAAAATCATTCTTAAATCAGACCAATAGTTTCAGAGAAAAAGATTTTTAAAGTTGTTCTATACAGAAATATAAGGAAAATTTGACCCACCCACTGGCGGCCATGTTTTTTAAGATAACGAAATGATAACAAAATGATTTTAAGAAATCTGGTAGAGCGTCACCCATGGATCATTTACATAAAATAACTTTTAAATCGGACAAGTAGTTTTTGACAAGAAGATTTTTAAAGTTTTCACTAAGGAAAATCTGCCCCACCCACTAGCGGCTATGTTTTTTAAGATAGGAAAACTATTTTAGGAAATCTGATAGAGGGTCTGTCCCGGTCACCAATGGCACATTTTGGTAAAATTATTTTCAATTCGGACCTGTAGATTTTGACAAGAAGATTTTTAAAGTTTTTTCAATTGGTTGCCATGGCAACCACAATTTCAAGTGGATGACCTATATTTGAAGATATCTAAGAGAGTACTCTACAAGGAACAATGCTATGAAGTTTCGATGAAATTTGCCCTGTGGTTTCCAAGAAGATCTTTGAAAAGTTTGACGACAAGACACGGACGACGACGGACACAGGGCGATCACGATAGCTTACCTTGGCACTTCCAGCCAGGTGAGCTAATAAAAACAACACTGAATGCCTGTAGTCAAAATTGATACATGAATAACTGTCATTTACTTAATATCCTGCAGGAGCCCTCTGATCAGGGTCTGCACAGTTGTCCTTTTGCAATGTTTTACAAAAATGAATTTTAAATGGTCAAAAACTGAAAACCGGAGTTTTCCATTAAAAAGTTCAGGAGTGAATGAGTTAAAAGGCAGACAAGAATTCAGCATATTAACGGTTAATGCTTTCAATGTCATAGGCGCCTTTACAGTGTAATGTGATGTCTGATCAGGATCTAAACTGTTTAGACATTGTTTTGAGTTTAATCCTACAGAACCCAATAAAATCTGACAATTATTCAGTATGCTAACTGTAAATGTTTTCACTCCTGTAACTTTTAATGGACAGTTTCATTTTTTAATTAAGTCCAGTCGTTTTTTTACTATTTAACTCATCACCCCTGAAAGTTTTTAAGAAGAATTCAAATTCCCAAGGAAATCTAGTCAAGTTTTGTATATTTAGGGTAGATTTTAGCAAGTTTCCTATATTGCAAATTGACAAACAGTGCAAACCCTAATGAGATGATTTATGTAAGAGCTCTCTTGTCAATGTCTTCACCGTTTGCATTTAACAATTGTACTCTTTACAGATACACTGTTTGTTAATGAAGCGTAAATTCGTACCTAGGTTTGAATGTATTAACACTGTAATCATAAAGAATATTCTTTACAGATACACTGTTTGTTAATGAAGAGTACACTCGTAGCTGGGTTTGAATGTATTAACACTGTAATCATAAAGCATATTCTTTACAGATACACTGTTTGTTAATGACGAGTACACTCGTAGCTAGGTTTGAATGTATTAACACTGTAATCATAAAGAATATTCTTTACAGATACACTGTTTGTTGATGACGAGTACACTCGTAGCTGGGTTTGAATGTATTAACACTGTAATCATAAAGCATATTCTTTACAGATACACTGTTTGTTAATGACAAGTACACTCGTAGCTAGGTTTGAATGTATTAACACTGTAATCATAAAGCATATTCTTTACAGATACACTGTTTGTTGATGACGAGTACACTCGTAGCTAGGTTTGAATGTATTAACACTGTAATCATAATGCATATTCTTTACAGATACACTGTTTGTTAATGACGAGTACACTCGTAGCTAGGTTTGAATGTATTAACACTGAAATCATACAGCATATTCTTTACAGATACACTGTTTGTTAATGAAGAGTACACTCGTAGCTAGGTTTGAATGTATTAACACTGTAATCATAAAGCATATTCTTTACAGATACACTGTTTGTTAATGAAGAGTACACTCGTAGCTAGGTTTGAATGTATTAACACTGTAATCATAAAGCATATTCTTTACAGATACACTGTTTGTTAATGAAGTGTACACTCGTAGCTAGGTTTGAATGTATTAACACTGTAATCATAACGAATATTCTTTACAGATACACTGTTTGTTAATGAAGAGTACACTCGTAGCTGGGTTTGAATGTATTAACACTGTAATCATAAAGAATATTCTTTACAGATACACTGTTTGTTAATGATGAGTACACTCGTAGCTAGGTTTGAATGTATTTACTCTGTAATCATAAAGCATATTCTTTACAGATACACTGTTTGTTAATGACGAGTACACTCGTAGCTAGGTTTGAATGTATTAACACTGTAATCATAAAGCATATTCTTTACAGATACACTGTTTGTTAATGAAGAGTACTCGTAGCTAGGTTTGAATGTATTAACACTGTAATCATAAAGCATATTCTTTACAGATACACTGTTTGTTAATGACGAGTACACTCGTAGCTGGGTTTGAATGTATTAACACTGTAATCATAAAGCATATTCTTTACAGATACACTGTTTGTTAATGACGAGTACACTCGTAGCTGGGTTTGAATGTATTAACACTGTAATCATAAAGCATATTCTTTACAGATACACTGTTTGTTAATGACGAGTACACTCGTAGCTAGGGTTGAATGTATTAACACTGTAATCCTAAAAGTCCTTTTATCAGGGTCTGCACCGGGCAAGCATTGTCTTGACAGGTTCACTGTTTGTAAATGAAGAGTATACTTGTCGCTAGGGTTGAACATGTTAATGCTTTCAAACCCATAGGCAACTATGCAACTTTATGAATATCAGGATCCAAACTTTTTTTCAATTTCATACTAAAATGTCTTTAAAGAGGCTTAACCCATTACCCATAAATACACATTTTTACAACTTAAATTTTTTCTTTTACTTAAATACATTTCCTTGGTCCTTTGATGGAGTCCCCTCCCCCATTGTTCTCGATAGGCATGAAAGTTACTGTAAAGCAGGGGCAAAGTGTGCACAGCCAATGTCACCAATCTTAAAGTGTCTAGAGAGGCTCTTACATACTCACTCTCAATAGTTTTTTCAATGGGTTTTACTAACGAAACTATCCAATATATGGCGCAGGCCTCACATGAGACGCTTCAATGAATCAGAGCAATACAGGTATGCATAAAAATCATGAATTTTGCAGGGGAACTGCCTGTATAGGGATTATCACCGAAAGTAGGTCAGGAAATGTCTTTAAGAGAATAGTTCCAATTCATACACACATGCATATGCTTCATGAGAAATAATTTTATACACTAGCAGATGGTAGCTTAAAGCAGGCTGTATGCTTTACTTTCAATCTGCTTTAAGGGGTCACCTGTTTTTAACACTGAAAACACGACATGAGGTAAAGGGTTAAATCTATATACAGTAAAACCTCTCTATTACGACCACTAAAAGGAAGGCTAATTGTCCGTATAAAAGACAGGTGACAGCTTAAAGCAATGTGAAAGTGAAACAGAAAGCTCCTGTAGGAGCTATCTGTTTCACTTTCACTTTGCTTTAAGCAGTCACCTGTCTTAAACGACTAATATTTGACACTATTTAGTGGTCGTAATAGAGAGGTTCTACGGTATTTTTAATAAGTATCGCAGATATCCGGAGCAATGGAAATGGTTTTATGGCTGTTTAAACAGATGATAAAATTTGGCACTGAAAGAGTTACGAAACTACACTGATACTGGGAATTTCTGAGAAGTAGAAACAAATAAAATCTCTTTTTCATCATTTGTTCAATTTATTCACAAAAAAGAAAAATATTTGACTACCACATTTAACATGTTACCAAGTTAAGAACAATTGTGAAATACATGTTTAAATAAATCAGCTGTAAACAACATAAACGTGTCCATGGCAACAGAAGTGCTCAAACCTTTATATCATTACTACCATCATTATCTTCATCATCATACACATAATAAGCAGAACAAGTATCACAATATCTATATAAATACGTCAACCAAGTATTAACTCATCGACCCCTGAAACTTCGAGTGGACACTTCCTGTTCCCAATTACATGTATAAACATAATCATTTAAGACTACATGTATTAAGGGTTGCTTCAGAGCTCAAGATAAGGGGAGTATTTAAAAAACTAAATCTTTATTTCTGCATTAAACCCTATGGTGTCACTACTCATTAGAATCGTCTCTTCGAGACGATTCTAATGAGTAGTAGCACCATAGGATTTGGTGCTGAAATGACACAGAAAATGCTAAATTCATTTGGTTTACTCCCTCTTATCTGGAGCCCTGCTACTTTTGGCAATACATGTATATTGCAGAATGACATACAGATATGTTGCAAAATGACAAACAAGTCAGATTTTGATTAGAGTGTTCTACAGGAGCTGTCTGATCAGGGTCTACACTGTTTATCATTGTTTGCCAATGATTGTAAACAAACGTGAACTAGTCAAAAATGGTCCAACACTTAATGGGAAACTGTAATTGTCAATTTGAAGCTTCAGAGGTCAATAAGATAGTGAACGTCAATAAAATACAGACAGTCCCTACAGAAATGTGTTGCATTTAACACAGCTTTTGGGTTGGTATAATAGCCGTAATTGGGTTATACTTGCATTTCCAATGCCAAAATGTAACTGTTTCTCTAATTGCTAGGCTTCTAGCATACAATAAATCCATTTACAAAATTTCACAAAATCGGCAAAATATGTGCAACTTTCTGCTTTTTTTGGAAGCCGGTAAGATTTTCCCATGTGTCTATGCTTGTCAGCTTGTAAGCATATGCTAGCTTAAAGGAGACTGAACGTAAAGCAGAGTGTCTCCAGGGCTGCCATTTCTCCGGATTTTTCCTAAATCTCCGGATTTTTTCCAGTTCATGGTACCTTAAAGCAGGCTGAAAGTAAAGCAGAATGCGCCCTAAGGCGCATTCTGCTTTACTTACAGCCTGCTTTAAGTGGTCGCATGTCAACAAAACAAGAAAAAGGCTATGGGGTAAAGGTACGATTCCTTAAATCGCACTTGAAAAATGCAAATTTTGAAATCTTAGGATTTTTCATGTCAATTTATGGCAGCCCTGTGTCTCTAAAGGAACATTCTGCTAAATATTTTCAGTCTGATTTAGGCACCCTACTATATTCAGTACTGTAAACAAGCTATGGAGTAAATGGGATTTTTGCATTCTAAAAAAATTGTGCACCGTTTATTTAACTTGTGACCGTGTTTAATTTCAAATGGACACTCCACTCTGTTTTTTATTTTGCATTTGGAAACCTCAATCCAGAGCTCTACATAATGCGAGTATTGCAAAAACTAAAATATTTCTTTCTGCATTAAAACCATTGGTGTTACTACTCGTTAGAATCGTCTCTTTGAGACAATTCTAACGAGTAGTGACATCATAGTATTTTGTGTTGAAATGAGTGAGAAACGGTTGGGTGTGTTCAGTTAACTCCCTCTTATCTGGAACCCTGCACTAGACGTAATTGGAGATTTAAATGTTCTATAAGAAGTTTCATGGTTCACTCTTAACTCTTTACACCTCATCCCATTTCTAATTTCTACAATATCCTAGGTGGGGACTACTTTACTTACTGTAGATATAAACAGAAGCGTAAATAGGTGGGGACTACTTTACTTACTGTTGATATAAACAGAAGCGTAAATAGGTGGGGACTACTTTACTTACTGTAGATATAAACAGAAGCGTAAATAGGTGGGGACTACTTTACTTACTGTAGAAATAAACAGAAGCGTAAATAGGTGGGGACTACTTTACTTACTGTAGATATAAACAGAGGTGTAAATAGGTGGGGACTACTTTACTTACTGTAGAAATAAACAGAAGCGTAAATAGGTAGGGACTACTTTACTTACTGTAGAAATAAACAGAAGCGTAAATAGGTGGGGACTACTTTACTTACTGTAGAAATAAACAGAAGTGTAAATAGGTGGGGACTACTTTACTTACTGTAGAAATAAACAGAAGCGTAAATAGGTGGGGACTACTTTACTTACTGTAGAAATAAACAGAAGTGTAAATAGGTGTGGACTACTTTACTTACTGTAGAAATAAACAGAAGCGTAAATAGGTGGGGACTACTTTACTTACTGTAGATATAAACAGAAGCGTAAATAGGTGGGGACTACTTTACTTACTGTAGAAATAAACAGAAGTGTAAATAGGTGGGGACTACTTTACTTACTGTAGAAATAAACATAAGTGTAAATAGGTGGGGACTACTTTACTTACTGTAGAAATAAACAGAAGCGTAAATAGGTGGGGACTACTTTACTTACTGTAGATATAAACAGAAATGTAAATAGGTGGGGACTACTTTACTTACTGTAGAAATAAACAGAAGCGTAAATAGATGGGGACTACTTTACTTACTGTAGAAATAAACAGAAGCGTAAATAGGTGGGGACTACTTTACTTACTGTAGAAATAAACAGAAGTGTAAATAGGTGGGGACTACTTTACTTACTGTAGAAATAAACAGAAGCGTAAATAGGTGGGGACTACTTTACTTACTGTAGAAATAAACAGAAGTGTAAATAGGTGGGGACTACTTTACTTACTGTAGAAATAAACAGAAGCGTTAATAGGTGGGGACTACTTTACTTACTGTAGATATAAACAGAAGCGTAAATAGGTGGGGACTACTTTACTTACTGTAGAAATAATCAGAAGCGTAAATAGGTGGGGACTACTTTACTTACTGTAGATATAAACATAAGCGTAAATAGGTGGGGACTACTTTACTTACTGAAGATATAAACAGAAGTGTAAATAGGTGTATTTATGATGTAAGGGGTTAAATCAGTCATCTGAAAGAATGAAGAACAAGCTTATAACTTATAAACACTTGTCTAAGAAATTTGTTAAGGCCTCAATTAGATGTTTTCTCTGAAAGAATGAAGAACAAGCTTACAACTTTCAAACACTTGTCTAAGAAATTTGTTAAGGCCTCAATTAGATGTTTTCTTTGAAAGAATGAAGAACAAGCTTATAACTTTCAAACACTTGTCTAAGAAATTTGTTAAGGCCTCAATTAGATGTTTTCTTTGAAAGAATGAAGAACAAGCTTACAACTTTCAAACACTTGTCTAAGAAATGTGTTAAGGCCTCAATTAGATGTTTTCTTTGAAAGGATGAAAACAAGCTTATAACTTTCAAACACTTGTCTAAGAAATTTGTTAAGGCCTAAATTAGATGTTTTTTTGAAAGGATGAAAACAAGCTTATAACTTTCAAACAATTTTCTAAGAAATTTGTTAAGGCCTCAATTAGATATTTTCTATGAAAGAAAGTGTTATATATTTGTATGAGCTAACGGTATAAAATGTTTGAACAAAACTATAACAATCTTAACCCATTACCCCGTAGATGCGCCTTTATACACCTTATTCCTTCAGTGACGAAAAATAGTCTCACGTTTTACAATCATGAATACTATGCTTCATAAGATATGTATTCTATACCCTACTATGCTAGCAGATTGTAGCATAAAACCGGCTGACTTTAAGCAAGTAACACGTCCCACAATTCCGATATCTCTAAATAATGAGAGTATTTCAAATATTAAAATCTTTATGTCTCCATCAAACGCATGTTGCGACTACTCATTAGAATCGCCTCAAAGAGATTATTTTAATGAGTAGTCACAACGTAGGATTTGATCCAGTCATAAATAATCAGATGAAAATGTTCAAATACGTCTCCAAATCCAAAGCAAAGAATTTCTCAATGCAGTAAAACCTCTCTATTACCACCACTATAGCGAAAGTTAATTGGTTGTATAAAAGACTGGTGACAGCTTAACCCATTCCCCATAGCCTGTTTCTAATTTTTTAAAAATGTTACCACATAAAGCAGGTTGAAAGTAAAGCAGAATGCGCCTTAAGGCACATTCTGCTTTACTTTCAGCCTGCTTTAAGCTACCATCTGCTAGAACTAAGCTTTAAGCTACCATCTGCTAGAATGGAGAAAATAGTTCTTATAATACATATGTATAACTGTATAAATTGGAACTATTTTCTTGAGTTGAGAAATAAAGGCGTATTTATGGGATAATGGATTAAAGCAAGGAAACGATGATACAGAAAGCTTTCTGTGTTACTGTCACCTTACTTTTAGCAGTCACCTGTCATAACGTCATCATAATTGACACATTTTAGAGGTATAAATAAAGGGGTTTTGCAGTCTCCCTATCCAAAGCCAAGAATTTCTCAATACATACATACCACAAATATAACCACACTTATACCTATCACCTGTTCAACAATATCCTAACCACGGGCTATCATTAATGAGAGGCACATTGTGCGCCCATTCCTTCATCATCATCCTCGTACGCCTCACCACGATGACGATTTCTCATATCTTCTTCCGGGTCAAATTCCTCGAGAGTATGCTCTTCTGCTCCGTCTGGAATCATTTGCTGCTCACGCTGTGGTAAGCACTTATCTAGTTCAGGAATTTTGTTCGCATTAATAAATACGTTTATTGGGAAAATGACTTTGAATCTTATAATAAGTCGTCCTTTTGTAAAGGTGTCACGATGTATCGGCATACCCTCACCAATCACACATTTGTTGTCATTTGTTTTAACTACTTAACCTGGAAAAAAAGAAGAGCAATTATACATGTACTTATAAAAATCCTTCTCAGCGCTCAGAATAGTCCGGGAGTCAAGGGGTTAAACGTGGAAATGCCGGATGAACTTTTTCTCTCTGCAGTTTTCAATAGTCTAGGGGGTCCTTATCAAGATTCAAGAGGGTGCTCGGTGAAATCCCTTGAGCATTTCTCAAAATATGCTAATTAAGCCCGCCATTACTGAAATCCCGTTTATTGGCTGTAACACATTTATTACACACGGTAACCTCCTACAAAATGTGTCTACACCTATGTTTTCAGGGTCTACGAACATTATAAGCACGTCAGTTTTGCATTTTAATGACTCACACTCGATAAATTACATCAATTACGCTAATGCTAATTGAGTCCGCCATTACTGAAATTCCGTTAATTGGCTGTAATACATTTATTATACATGGTAACCTCCTGAAAAAGGTATCTACACCTATGTTTTTAGGGTCTACACACATTATAAGCACATCAGTTTTGCATTTTAATGACTCGCTCTCGACTAATTACATCAATTATGCTAATTAGGTATGAGATCATTAAAGAAATCAAGCTTATTCGGATACTGCTGGAGATATTTGATCTAATGCCAAAATTTAAATGTCCATTCCTATATTGTCAAAAACTGTCTTTCAAACAATACGATAATAGTATTAATTGCATTCTTAAGGTGATTAAGATGCCATATTAGGTAATGCTGCTAAGGCAAATGGTGAAACTTCTTTACTCGGGGCATTGTTATGTCATCTGGATGGTGTACAAATTGCACGGAACTTAAATAATTCTGGATGAACGATCGGACTAGATGTAACCCATATTTGGATATGCGTATATCATGATCACTTATCACGGTAAATGGTAGTAAATGTTTAGCTCCTCGGCCTTTTATTGAATATTCATGAATATGGCGAATGCAAATCAATTCAGCTCAAAAGCTGAAACCGTCTTGGACAAGTGTTGTCTCTGTCAAACAACAAAAAGAAGGAATCTCTAAAATAAAACAAAGCCTGGAAGTCAGGAAAACGATAGCTATGGAATGATTGCTACAAACATTGTGTGCAATTCAAGATCATTGATCAACCAACTCCCATTTCATATAGCGAATTGACCCAGGGTAAGCCTGGACAGGCAATGACAATGGCGTAGACCAACGACAGAACGAGTGTGCCTGCAACTTAACTAATGGTAAGCTCCTGTGTATACTTAGTGATGGTGATGCTGTGACACAAGAGCTGAATTATCACAAGTCATGTTTGACAACACTGTACAATAAGGAATTGGCTTATTTGTCATCGATTGAAACACAGGAAAGTTCTGATACACATGAAAAACAAGTTTTTTCTACTTGTGTTTTCAGAGCTCGTGGCATTCATAATGGATATAAAATTGAGCGTAACAGGTCCTCTTGTATTTCATCTTAAGTAATGCTCGTGTGACAATGTTTATGAAATGACTTCAGCAGTTTACGAATGAAACCCAATCAAGAACAGATGTTCACTTGAAAAGACTGAAATAAAGATAGTTAGCTGAAATTCCTGACTTGGAAGCTCACAGTAGCGGAAATAGTGCTACTCGCCCAGTTCTATCTAAAACAGTCCATTTATTCTGAAACTGTGGTCCTCAGTAAGGCAGCAACAACTCTTCTCAAGTCAATGCTTAAACACAAGTGCCCCGTTGATGGCAGGTTAAATTATTTGTATACATGCTAGAACATGGAGTTGAGGTGAAGTAGCAAACGCAACCTGGAGCTTGTAAAAAGATTCCACAATGACACAGCTCCTGCAATACAACTGTCTTTCTAAGCACAGAGAAGGAGCTTCCACGTTCATACATCATAAAGACCTCGAGCCACCATTTTAATTTTTTACTGGAACGTCTGTTTATTGGAAGACTCGAAGGAGCGCGCTTGTAGAATTGCTACATGAGAATGGACTCTCTATTCCGTACAACAGAGTGCTCGAAATCTCATCCCAGTTGGGCAATGCTGCACAGTCAAGTCCACAGTTCAACTACTGGTTCATTAAACTGACTAGTCTTTCAGTGATAAGGTCGTTTCAGGTTAATTTCAAGCTAAAATCCCAAGCATTGGCGACATTGATACGTTTCTTCTTCTCAAACAACAACGTCCACTATGCATGTTGGCTACCGGTGCAACTGAAAGACATGCTTACCTTAGATGTGACGCATCCTAACGAGAACCAGGCATTTCAGGACGGGAAATTTGTTGTGTTAAATCGAAGCGATCTTTCTCTGCAATAGCAATCTACCAACCCCATGAGCAGGCTAATTCCACAATCAAAGGAAAAGGAGGGTTGTATGTGTGACAGAAGACCCTTTTGCTTTAAGAAGATGGATGGTAGCTGGACCTGAAGTTTCACGCAGCACTTCATGAACATATCAAACGAGCTGCTTACCAAGCAGGAAGAATATAGGGAGAATGTTTAGAACCGTTAATGAAAACTGCAAGCCCTGCCGATTGGGGATGGACAAGGCAAAGCAACGTGTGGAGGGTTCACCGGACCTCAATGACACCAATAGCAGAGATTTGCAAACAGCTGACAAAGTGCGGGTGCAAGAAGCAATGCAATGTACACTGCAAATGCTACAAATACGGACTTGCTTGTACATAACTGTGCAGCCAGCTCCAAATGGGAAACATAGCATAATCATTTGACTTCAGCGTAAGTGAATTGCTTCGGAAACAAAGTTTTGTGATAGAAAATGTACCAGAAATTCATTTTTACGGTGTGTTGGCGACCGTTTTGGAAAATAGCCGCCATCTTAGTTTTTCTACATAAGTCGTTGTTTATCAGAAAGATCATATCACATGTTTTTTGTTGTTATTTAAATAACTGCCATTTTATGAGGTGAAAATGATTTTTAAGGTTGGTTAACTTGAACAATCCCTCAGTGGCGGCCATATTGGAAAATGGCCACCATATTGACTTTTTCCGATGGCTAACGACAGATTTGAGGTAAGCACATCTTGGTGGACATTTATGCTTGCTTCACCAAGTGCACCATTTTTGCACTAAAAGCTCCGTTTCTTAGTTATCAACAAAAACTGTAGCATTTCCTTAGTAAAATATACACACATATGTGAAAAAACCACGCAAAACACGCCTCTTTTGCGGCAATTTGAATAATTTCTTGATTAAAAGAGATTTTATTATGAATTTAAAGTTCAATAATCATATATGTTTGTGTTTCGAATACATCTAAGACACATTTAAATTATTTAATGGAAAATTGTACCCACAACTGAGTCCTAAGTAATATTTCGTATTTTTTGGCGGCCATCTTGGACGCCATCTTGAATTGCGATGTTGTCCCAAACTTTGCTAACTGCATCAACAGGATTCATAATCTTCAGACTTAGACTAACAGTTTGTTATATAGAAACATATGTTTACAGGCGAGAATCAGTTGACCGTCTTAAATGGTCTGATATTTGGAGATATACCAAAAAAACCTATATTTCAGTAATGGCCGACCTCATTTGCATACTGTGCATAAGTTGCATATGTCCAAAACATTTAATTTTCTGAAATGATGGGTTAATCATGTTCGTAGACCCTGATAACCTGGTTATATACACCAATTTCATCGTGGTAGGATGCATACTAATTGACATATGACCAAATAACGGAATTTCAGTAATGGCGGACCTCATTTGCATAATTTGCATTAGTTGCATATGTCCAAAACATATCATTCATGAAATGATGGGTTTATTATGTTCGTAGACCCTGATAACCTGGTTATAGACACCAGTTTCATCATGATATGGTGCATACTAATTGACATATGGCCAAATAACGGAATTTCAGTAATGGCGGGCTTAATTAGCATATTTTGAGAAATGCTCAAGGGATATCACCGGGCACCCTCTTTGATCTTGATGAGGACACACTAGACTATTGAAAACTGCAGAGAAAAAAAGTTCATCCGGCATTTCCAGGTTCAGCTTAATATCGGCCTTTGACTCCCGGACTAGAATACGAGGTATTGCACTGAACTGAAACAACATTTCTCACTCAGTTAAGTACTAAATCCTATTGTGGTATTACACAATAGAATCAACTCGAATGCGTAGTGACACTATATGATTTAATGCAGAAATAAAGGTTTCAGTTTTTGAAATACTCCCCTTATATGGAGCACTGCTTCCCCGGTTATATTATTGGAGCTGTTTGAAAACAGTGTAGAATAAGGGTTTTTCAAATAATTTAAGAAAATAAGATTTGCAAATTTCCACTGAAGTTATATTACGAAAATCAACCTGATCCACTTGCTTCCATGTTGTTAAGCAAAAAACTTTAGTGTGAGAAATCTGGTTGACTGTAACCTATATTTCATTTGTGTATTTTTATTTCGAATGTTGAAATATTTTAGACGAGAAGATTATTGTTTATTATATTTTTTACGTAAAAAGATGTTTAAGCTTCGTTGACCTAGATATGCAATGAACCGGAACAATGTCAACAACATTGATAAAGAACTTACAACATGCCAAATATCTTAGTTTTAACTGTATTAGCTTTAGAAAAGCAGATTTGACCCCTGTGACAAGATATAAACACCCATGATAGAGAACCTATATATAAGGCAATGTGCAAATAATTAATCTCATAATGTTCTTGCTTTTTTAAAAGATGTTTGAAGATTTCACTGTATACCTCTATGTCAATATGTGACCCCCAAGGGGCGGGCCATGTTTGACCTCAGGGGCAAATATTGAACACTCGTGATAGAGAATCTGTCGCTGATACTATGTACCAAATATCTGTGACAACCGGGGTGGGTTTATTTTTGACCCGAGGGAAATAACTTGGACACTCTTGATAGAGGACATATAGAGAAGCTATGTGCCAATTATATGAGATGTGTACTATGTATCAGACAAGAAGAGCATAAAGTGTTCAGTGAAAGTATACATTAGGGCTCCGATGACCTAGCTATGCAACAGACCGAGGCCAATCCTAAAATATAGAAAACATACCTTTAGAAGTTACACCATGAATATTGTCAAATCTGGCTATATTAGTCTCAGAGAAGATGTTTGAATAATTCACTATATAATTATAAATAAAACAGTGACCCCTTGGGCAGGCCAATAGAAGTTGTGGACACCTGACGCACACATCACTACACCATACTAACTGACCACAACAGTTCATCTTGAGGACTTCATTCTCAGCTCAGGTGAGCTCAAAGGGAGTAACTATGGTATTCAATATTTGCATATGACAAGTGTACTCTTCACATGTTTACTATTTACAAAGGATGCATATTGGCGTTACTTGGGTTCAAATGTTTAGTTAAACTTTCAAACCCTAGATACGAGTATTCTCATCCAAAACGTAAGTAAAAACACTGTGTTTTTGTGAAGAGTACACTTGTCCTTTGCACACAGTGCCTACCAAGATCAGACACCTCCTATAGGAACCATTTCGGTCTACACTGTTTGTCAATTTGTAAACATATTGTAAAAAAAACAACCATAGGTTATCTCAAATTGACCTAACATGATAAAAATGGACTTGTAATTATATAGGTATAATTAAATATCCCTTTTTGGCGAGATAGGAAAGAGGGTATGGATTATACTGTCTGTGTCTTTCTCTTGTACGGATGGCTATACCAATATTAGAGAACTCCAATAGGAGCAAACTAATCAGGGTCTACACTTGCACTCAAATACGTCTGGATGTGCCCTTGTTGTCGCAGTTTGTCTCATTTGACCCTAGCCACGATTATTCAAACAGTTTACTTGTACAGAATGCACTTGTCCTATGTTAATTGTGTAGATCATGATCCAAGGACTTCACAATGGTCTGCACTGTTTGTCATTTTGTATCGAGCTGTCACAAACACTCCTTAATAGTCAAACATTGACTAGAATTTTTGGAAACTGGACTTTTTCCATTTAACGTTTCTGGAATGAAAGAGTAATTAAAGTACACTTCTACTGAGATCAGGAAACCTCGGACAAAGTCGAGATCGGGGAACCTCGGCCAAAGTCGAGATCGGGAAACGTCGGCCAAAGTCGAGCTCGGGTATCCTCGACCAAAGTCGAGATCGGGCCACCTCAGCCATAGTCACGATCAGGTAACCTCGGCAAAAGTCGAGATCGGAAAACCTCGGCCAAAGTCGAGATCGGGAAACCTCGGCCAAAGTTGAGATCGGGAAACCTCGACCAAAGTCGAGCTCGGGCAACCTTGGCCAAAGTCGAGATCGGGAAACCTCGGCCAAAGTCGAGCTCGGGTTACCTCGGCCAAAGTCGAGATCGGGCAACCTCGGCCAAAGTCGAGCTCGGGTAACCTCGACCAAATTCAAGATCGGGCAACTTCGCCCATTGTCGGTCAATAGCTGTTCTCTGACGGTAGTGCAAGAAGAAAAGCAAAATGCATATACAAGTCGAAAACTTCAATAATTCGAACTAGCTTTAGTTATAATATAGCAATATTTCAAAGTTAAAACGTGGCCTATATTCGACTTACATGTAAGTCAGATTAACTTATATAGTTTCACATAATTATGAAATACCGTTGAAATTGATGTGTAAACACAAGTTAGATGTATCCAGATTCGGCTGTAATTAGTTACCTATTTAGTTCATTAAATATAGTTTACTATTGTCCGATGAGTATACAATCTTACTTTTAACGTATTGGTTGACTTTAATATAATAACCGTAATAATGATACGATCAATCATAGTTCGGTACGGTCCGTCAGTTGATAATTATTATAACTGATCGCTGTATGTAGAACACAGACAATAGCATAATACAATGTCTGCTCTCTACAACAACATCCTATGGGAGACAAAGATTATGTGTGTTTTCAGAGGGAATTGTTACAGGGAGAAGAAATTAGAACCCTTAGAAAGCAAACAGTTTGAATTAAGGTCACCTCTCGAGTCAACCTGTGTGTGACTCGTTATGTTTCTTCAAAATGAGAAAAAACAGCAGATGACATTTTTAAGATAAACCGTAGACGATGTTGCAGTAGTGAAAGCATTCACAATCCTGTTTGGTGGAGCATTAGCAAACACTGATCTATGTCTACACTGTTTGCATAGGACACACTTCCCTCTCTTGGACATGGTTTGTAAATGACGAGTATAATCGCCGCTATGGTTCAATGGGTTAATCAACTTCACTACTCAAGTGTCTATTGTTTCATGTTTGTTATACTTGTATACCGTGACCCCTTTATCGGCGCTATATGACCTATTCATGGGTATAACATGTACCAAACATCAAATACAAAAAATTCTACTAAAATGATTTGCAAGTATGTTTGTATATCTTCAAGGGAGCTAATCAAGAGCGGTTGTTCTCATGTTATATTTTAGTTGTCTCCGTTTACCTGTCATTCATTTCCATTTAACGGCATCATGGTTCGGCTATCTCGTTAAAGCTTTATTCTCAAATGTATGTAATGACAAACAGCATTTAAGGTACTTCGCATACGGAAGTCACTCCTTCGGGAGAGCGGAAATGCGTCTTGACGACATAGACTTTTTTTTCGCAAGTGCTTATACTAGACAATATAAAGGAACTGTTGATACGATTTAGTATATTCCTTCATAGCGCAGTCGATAGAGTGATTGACTAGCAATCCATAGGTCATTGGTTCAAAACCCATTCGATCCAAATAATCTTTTAAGTGTCGGATTTACAAATGTATTGACTTGTAAATCCATTATGCAGTGATCAAGGGACATCTTATGTTTAGGCTTCGTTGATTAAAAGCACTGATGCTATATATGGTCCAATTATATGTCCACTTACATGTACGTTTTAGTTTAATGACTTACAAGTCAATAAAATCGGTATACATGTATACGATTTGATCGAACTATAAAGCCGCACATTGAGCTTTTCAATACGTCAATCTTTTCAAGATCGATATTGCCCATTATTATGTTTAAACAATATAAATAACCTTGTATGCAAGTCCATGAATAAATAATAATGCATTTTAATGACAGAAATTTAATTTCAGGTAGGTAATTGTATCTGAACTTCAATTTTCCCACATTTTAAAAAGAAAATCAGTAATTACAACAAATTCTGACTGTAATATTTTCTAATTTTCTCTGACCAACTGTTTTATCAACATTAATTTGAATAAAATGAAAACAAATATACATTGAATGAGTCAGTTTTTTGTAATTCATTTTTTTAGCATTTTGCAAAATTTAAATAGCTGATAACATCTTTCTGAAACACCTTTATTCAAAATGTGTTTAGTTTTTCTTTTGATGAATGTTGTGGACTACTTATTGGGAGAGACTTAGTCATTAGTATTATTTATTTTTGAGAAAAATAAAATCATCAAATTTCCAGGTTTTTGTCAGAAAAAGAGACCTTAAAGACAAACCACATGATAAATTTTACCTATATGTTCACATATTGCTTCTTAGGCTATTACCATTCTTCAAGAAAAGTTTCCTAACACCTTGTATGGAAACTAAGCGCGCCCGCGAAGTACCTTAACTATCTCAAACGTTATAAATAGTTCAACGTTGACAAAGACATACTTTCCACCTCTCTCTGCTAGTTATACTGGTCTTAGCCAGAGTATTTAGATCTTACAATTTTCCTAAAATCCTTTTATAAAATCATGTTAAAAAGAAAAGGTATCCGTGAGATAATGATATTTGCTCTAAAATAATGCAGACAACTCATACACACGAAGTAGAGTCCTGCATTATTTTTTTTGTCAAGCCAGTCTATAGTCAATGTGATCACTCAATCTTAGCCTTACTCAGATCACAGTGGTTATTACATAACAGTCTTGATCTTGATCAGACGCTTTGTGACCTCTTTAGTGCCTTTTCTGGAGAACAATGGTTATTACGAAACAGCTAAGATCTTGATTAGACGCTTTGTGACCAAATGATTGTCTCACCTAAAGTACAACGGGTGTAACCAAGTTGTTTAGAACCTGATCAGACGTTTTTCAACACCTTCACTGCCTTACCCGTCGTACAATTGTTATCACCAAACAGGGTCTCGGTCAGGCGCTGTGTGACCCGTTCATTGCTTTACCTGGACAACAATAATTATTGCCAAACATGTTTGATCCTGATCAGAGACTGCTTGACCCCTTCACTGATTTACCCGAAATAAAATGTTTATTACAAAACAGTTAAAATCCTGATCAGACAATGTGTGACCCTTTCATTGCCTTACCAGGCGTAAACTTGTTTTAACCAAACAGTTTAGATTCTGATTAGACACTCCATGGCCCCTTCAATGACTTACGAAGAGTACAATGGTTATTACCAAACATTTTGGATCCTGATAAGACGCTGTGTGTACCTTTCATTGCCTTACACTAATAACAATGGTTATAACCGAACAGTCTGGGTCCTAATCAGACGTTGACTGACCCCTTAACTGCCTAACCAAAAGTACAATGGTTATTACCGAACAGTTTGGGTCCTAATCAGGCGTTGCCTGACCACTTAACTGCCTTACCAAAAGTACAATGGTTATTACCAAACAGTTTGTGTCCTAATCAGACGTTGCCTGTCCACCTAACTGCCTTACCAAAAGTACAATGGTTATTACCAAACAGTTTGTGTCCTAATCAGACGTTGCCTGTCCACCTAACTGCCTTACCAAAAGTACAATGGTTATTACCAAACAGTTTGTGTCCTAATCAGACGTTGCCTGTCCACCTAACTGCCTTACCAAAAGTACAATGGTTATTACCAAACAGTTTGTGTCCTAATCAGACGTTGCCTGTCCACCTAACTGCCTTACCAAAAGTACAATGGTTATTACCAAACAGTTTGTGTCCTAATCAGGCGTTGCCTGACCCCTTAACTGCCTTACCAAAAGTACAATGGTTAATATAACCATAGGTAAAAACCTATATACGGCCGAAACCTGTTCCTACAAAGTAAAGATAGATATAAGGTAACTTTATTTTTCGAGGGTACGAAATGACAAAAAATAGGGTGCGAAAGGCAAGGGTACGAAATAGCCAGTTGCCGCAATAAACACACTGGCGGCCATTTTGGATTCGCCAGCCGATTCACTCGATTCACCAAATCCGGTGCGGCGTACCAATCACATGATAGGGATATGTCTATCGGTATAAGCCTAAGTATTCAATGGTGTTTACCAAGTTCACACAGGAAAATTATGTACGACTATAATTAGATATTTCAATAGAGGAGAGACTGATGAGCCACCGCTACGGAATACCGAACGCTCGGTTGGTTGGCGAATTAGGCATTCCCTATCCGGAAGTGAAATCGTTAAAGTTAAAATGGCGGCGCCCATAATTTGCGATAAAAGGTATAGGGCCACCAAATAGACCGGAAATGCTTCATGGTGTAGTCGAAAGAAGTCCGGCAAAGAAATAGTGCCAAACTTTTTGCCTCAGAATAGCTTTTTGTCAAGAAATATGTACTGTTTTGAGCCTTTTATGTAATACATGGATGCTAGAGAATAGATACAAAGACTTTCTGTCATGATAGATGGGTTTTTGGAGAAATTATGTGATCTGAAGTGACATGTCCCTGTTTAAGCCGGTGCCTATTTCAAAATGTAGCAAAACACCAGTCATGTCACTGAAGCCAAGAGAATTTTCTTATATGCCACATGACCCCCTGTTTTCTCTGCATTATTCACTTGTGCAAGGGTGTATCTTTGTGGGAAATATAGGGTGGCACCTGTGGTTGGAATAAAAATGGTATTTTTTGGACCTTGGAAATGACGCATTTTATTATAAGTTATATAGGAGAGCCATTTTGGTGGCCCAAGCCCTCTTAGGTATAGGGCCACCAAATAGACCGGAAGTGCTTCATTGTGTAGTCGAAAAAAGTCCGGCAAAGTAATAGTGCCAAACTTTTTGCCTAAGAATAGCTTTTTGTCAAGAAATATGTACTGTTTTGAGCCTTTTATCTAATACATGGATGCTAGAGAATAGATACAAAGACTTTCTGTCATGATAGATGGGTTTTTGGGGAAATTATGTGAGCTGAAGTGACATGTCCCTTTTTTAGCCGGTGCCCATTTCAAAATGTAGCAAAACACCAGTCATGTCACTGAAGCCAAGATAATTTTCTTATATGCCACATGACCCCCTGTTTTCTCTGCATTTGTCACTTGTGCAAGGGTGTATCTTTGTGGGAAATATAGGGTTGCACCTGTGGTTGGAATAAAAATTGTATTTTTGGACCTTGGAAATGACGCATTTTATATAAGCTATATAGAAGAGCCGTTTTGGTGGCCCAATCCCTAAGAATTCAGGTTCACCGGTAAATGAAATTTGTTTTCTTATTCCTTGTTTTATTCACGCAACGCGTACACATTATCTAAAGGCGGTCTGGGCAAAAAGCGGTCGTATTACCGAACAGTCTGGGTCATAGTCAGACGTTGCCTGACCCCTTAACTGCCTAACCAAAAGTACAATGGTTATTACCGAACAGTTTGGGTCCTGAACAGACGTTGCCTGACCCCATAACTGTCTTACCCTGAGTACAATTGGTTTAGATCCTAATCAGATACTGTGTGACCCCATTGCTTATTACCGAACAGTTTGGGTCCTGATCGACGCAATCACTGCCTTACCCGGATAACACTTGCTAAAACCAAATAGTTTAGATCCTGACCAGTTGTTATGGGACCCATTCACTGCATTAGTCAGAGTACAATTGTTATAAAAAAAACCAGTTTGGACCCTGATCAGACGTTGCCTAACCTTTTCACTGCCTTCCCCGATGTACATTTGTTATTCCAAAACAGTTTAGATTCTGATCAGTTGTCATGGGACCAATTCACTGCATTAGCCAGAGAACAATGGTTATTACAAACAGTTTGGATCCTGATCAGACGTTGCCTGACACTTTCACTGCCTTTCCTGGATTACAACTGTTATTACCAAACAGTTTAGATTCTGATCAGTTGTTATGGGACCAATTCACTGCATTAGCCACATTACAATGGCTATAACAAACAGTTTGGATCCTGATCAGACGTTGCCTAATACTTTCACTGCCTTACCTGGATTACAATTGTTATTACCAAATAGTTTAGATCCTGATCAGTTGTTATGGGACCCATTCACTGCATTAGCCAGAGTACAATTGTTATAACAAACAGTTTGGATCCAGATCAGACGTTGCCTAACACTTTCACTGCCTAACCCGGATTACAATTGTTATTACCAAATAGTTTAGATCCTGATCAGTTGTTATGGGACCAATTCAATGCATTAGCCAGAGTACAATTGTTATAACAAACTGTTTGGATCCTTATCAGACGTTGCCTAACACTTTCACTGCCTAACCCGGATTACAATTGTTATTACCAAATAGTTTAGATCCTGATCAGTTGTTATGGGACCAATTCAATGCATTAGCCAGAGTACAATTGTTATAACAAACTGTTTGGATCCAGATCAGACGTTGCCTAACACTTTCACTGCCTAACCCGGATTACAATTGTTATTACCAAATAGTTTAGATCCTGATCAGTTGTTATGGGACCAATTCAATGCATTAGCCAGAGTACAATTGTTATAACAAACTGTTTGGATCCTTATCAGACGTTGCTTAACCTTTCACTGCCTTACCTGGATTACAATTGTTATTAACAAATAGTTTAGGTCTTGATCAGTTGTTATAGGACCAATTCAATGCATTAGCCAGAGTACAATTGTTATAACAAACAGTTTGGATCCTGATCAGACATTGCCTAACACTTTCACTGCCTAACCTGGATTACAATTGTTATAAGCAAATCGTTTAGATCCTGATCAGTTGTTATGGGACCCATTCAGTGCGTTAGCCAGAGTACAATTGTTATAACAAACAGTTTGGATACCGATCAGACGTTGCCTAACACTTTCACTGCCTTACCTGGATTACAATTGTTATTACCAAATAGTTTAGATCCTGGTCAGTTGTTATGGGACCAATTCACTGCATTAGCCACAGTACAATGGTTATAACAAACAGTTTGGATCCTGATCAGACGTTGCCTAACACTTTCACTGCCTAACCCGGATTACAATTGTTATTACCAAATAGTTCAGATTCTGATCAGTTGTCATGGGACCCATTCACTGTAATAGTCAGAGTACAATGGTTATAACAAACAGTTTGGATCCTGATCAGACGTTGCCTAACACTTTCACTGCCTAACCTGGATTACAATTGTTATTACCAAATAGTTTAGATCCTGATCAGTTGTTATGGGACCCATTCACTGTATTAGCCCTAGTACAATGGTTATAACAAACAGTTTGGATCCTGATCAGACGTTGCCTAACCTTTCACTGCCTAACCTGGATTACAATTGTTATAACCAAATAGTTTAGATCCTGATCAGTTGTTATGGGACCAATTCACTGTATTAGCCAGAGTACAATGGCTATAACAAAGAGTTTGGATCCTGATCAGACGTTGCCTAACACTTTCACTGCCTTACCTGGATTACAATTGTTATTAACAAATAGTTTAGATCCTGATCAGACGTTGCCTCACCCATTCACTGCCTTCTTACCCGATGTACACTTGTTTTTACTAAACAGTTTATATACTGATCAGACGTTGCCTCACCCTTTCACTGCCTTACCCGATGTACACTTGTTTTTACTAAACAGTTTATATACTGATCAGACGTTGCCTCACCCATTTACTGCCTTACCCGATGTACACTTGTTTTTACTAAACAGTTTATATACTGATCAGACGTTGCCTCACCCATTCACTGCCTTACCCGATGTACACTTGTTTTTACTAAACAGTTTATATACTGATCAGACGTTGTCTCGCCCATTCACTGCCTTACCCGATGTACACTTGTTTTTACTAAACAGATTATATACTGATCAGACGTTGCCTCACCCATTTACTGCCTTACCCGATGTACACTTGTTTTTACTAAACAGTTTATATACTGATCAGACGTTGCCTCACCCATTCACTGCCTTACATGATGTACACTTGTTTTTACCAAACAGTTTATATACTGATCAGACGTTGCCTCACCCTTTCACTGCCTTACCCGATGTACACGTGTTTTTACTAAACAGTTTATATATTGATCAGACGTTGTCTCGCCCATTCACTGCCTTCTTATACGATGTACACTTGTTTTTACTAAAGAGTTTATATACTGATCAGACGTTGCGTCACCCATTCACTGCCTTCTTACCCGATGTGCACTTGTTTTTACTAAACAGTTTATATACTGATCAGACGTTGCCTAACCCATTCACTGCCTTACCCGATGTACACTTGTGTTTTACTAAACAGTTTATATACTGATCAGACGTTGTCTCGCCCATTCACTGCCTTACCCGATGTACATTTGTTTTTACTAAACAGTTTATATACTGATCAGACGTTGTCTCGCCCATTCACTGCCTTACCCGATGTACACTTGTTTTTACTAAACAGTTTATATACTGATCAGACGTTGCCTCACCCATTCACTGCCTTACCCGATGTACACTTGTTTTTACTAAACAGTTTATATACTGATCAGACGTTGCCTCACCCATTTACTGCCTTACCCGATGTACACTTGTTTTTACTAAACAGTTTATATACTGATCAGACGTTGCCTCACCCATTCACTGCCTTACCCGATGTACACTTGTTTTTACTAAACAGTTTATATACTGATCAGACGTTGTCTCGCCCAGTCACTGCCTTACCCGATGTACACTTGTTTTTACTAAACAGTTTATATACTGATCAGACGTTGCCTCACCCATTTACTGCCTTACCCGATGTACACTTGTTTTTACTAAACAGTTTTTATACTGATCAGACGTTGTCTCGCCCATTCACTGCCTTACCCGATGTACACTTGTTTTTACTAAACAGTTTATATACTGATCAGACGTTGCCTCACCCTTTCACTGAATTACCCGATGTACACTTGTTTTTACTAAACAGTTTATATACTGATCAGACGTTGCCTCACCCATTCACTGCCTTACATGATGTACACTGGTTTTTATTTTACTAAACAGTTTATATACTGATCAGACGTTGCCTCATCCATTCACTGCCTTACCCGATGTACACTTGTTTTTACTAAACAGATTATATACTGATCAGACGTTGCCTCACCCATTTACTGCCTTACCCGATGTACACTTGTTTTTACTAAACAGTTTATATACTGATCAGACGTTGCCTCACCCATTCACTGCCTTACCCGATGTACACTTGTTTTTACTAAACAGTTTATATACTGATCAGACGTTGCCTCATCCATTCACTGCCTTACCCGATGTACACTTGTTTTTACTAAACAGATTATATACTGATCAGACGTTGCCTCACCCATTTACTGCCTTACCCGATGTACACTTGTTTTTACTAAACAGTTTATATACTGATCAGACGTTGCCTCACCCATTCAGTGCCTTACCCGATGTACACTTGTTTTTACTAAACAGTTTATATACTGATCAGACGTTAACTCACCCATTCACTGCCTTACCCGATGTACACTTGTTTTTACTAAACAGTTTATATACTGATCAGACGTTGTCTCGCCCATTCACTGCCTTACCCGATGTACACTTGTTTTTACTAAACAATTTATATACTGATCAGACGTTGCCTCGCCTATTCACTGCCTTACCCGATGTACACTTGTTTTTACTAAACAATTAATATACGGATCAGACGTTGCCTCACCCATTCACTGCCTTACCCGATGTACACTTGTTTTTACTAAACAGTTTATATACTGATCAGACGTTGCCTCACCCATTCACTGCCTTACCGGATGTACACTTGTTTTTACCAAACAGTTTATATACTGATCAGACGTTGCCTCACCCTTTCACTGCCTTACCCGATGTACACGTGTTTTTACTAAACAGTTTATATATTGATCAGACGTTGTCTCGCCCATTCACTGCCTTCTTATACGATGTACACTTGTTTTTACTAAACAGTTTATATACTGATCAGACGTTGCGTCACCCATTCACTGCCTTCTTACCCGATGTGCACTTGTTTTTACTAAACAGTTTATATACTGATCAGACGTTGCCTAACCCATTCACTGCCTTACCCGATGTACACTTGTGTTTTACTAAACAGTTTATATACTGATCAGACGTTGTCTCGCCCATTCACTGCCTTACCCGATGTACATTTGTTTTTACTAAACAGTTTATATACTGATCAGACGTTGCCTCACCCATTCACTGCCTTACCCGATGTACACTTGTTTTTACTAAACAGTTTATATACTGATCAGACGTTGTCTCGCCCAGTCACTGCCTTACCCGATGTACACTTGTTTTTACTAAACAGTTTATATACTGATCAGACGTTGCCTCACCCATTTACTGCCTTACCCGATGTACACTTGTTTTTACTAAACAGTTTATATACTGATCAGACGTTGTCTCGCCCATTCACTGCCTTACCCGATGTACACTTGTTTTTACTAAACAGTTTATATACTGATCAGACGTTGCCTCACCCATTCACTGCCTTACTCGATAGACACTTGTTTTTACTAAACAGTTAATATACTGATCAGACGTTGCCTCACCCATTCACTGCCTTACCCGATGTACACTTGTTTTTACTAAACAGTTTATATACTGACCAGACGTTGCCTCACCCATTCACTGCCTTACCCGATGTACACTTGTTTTTACTAAACAGTTTATATACTGATCAGACGTTGCCTCACCCATTCACTGCCTTACATGATGTACACTTGTTTTTACTAAACAGTTTATATACTGATCAGACGTGGCCTCACCCATTCACTGCCTTACCCGATGTACACTTGTTTTTACTAAACAGTTTATATACTGATCAGACGTTGCCTCACCCATTTACTGCCTTACCCGATGTACACTTGTTTTTACTAAACAGTTTATATACTGATCAGACGTTGCCTCACCCATTTACTGCCTTACCCGATGTAGCCTTGTTTTTACTAAACAGTTTATATACTGATCAGACGTTGCCTCACCCATTCACTGCCTTACCCGATGTACACTTGTTTTTACTAAATATTTTATATACTGATCAGACGTTGTCTCGCACAGTCACTGCCTTACCCGATGTACACTTGTTTTTACTAAACAGTTTATATACTGATCAGACGTTGCCTCACCCATTTACTGCCTTACCCGATGTACACTTGTTTTTACTAAACAGTTTATATACTGATCAGACGTTGTCTCGCCCATTCACTGCCTTACCCGATGTACACTTGTTTTTACTAAACAGTTTATATACTGATCAGACGTTGTCTCAACCATTCACTGCCTTACCCGATGTACACTTGTTTTTACTAAACAGTAAATATACTGATCAGACGTTGCCTCACCCTTTCACTGCCTTACCCGATGTACACTTGTTTTTACTAAACAGTTTATATACTGATCAGACGTTGCCTCACTCATTCACTGCCTTACCCGATGTACACTTGTTTTTACTAAACAGTTTATATACTGATCAGACGTTGCCTCACCCATTCACTGCCTTCTTACCCGATGTAGACTTGTTTTTACTAAACAGTTTATATACTGATCAGACGTTGCCTCACCCATTCACTGCCTTACCCGATGTACACTTGTTTTTATTAAACAGTTTATATACTGACCAGACGTTGCCTCACCCATTTACTGCCTTACCCGATGTACACTTGTTTTTACTAAACAGTTTATATACTGATCAGACGTTGCCTCACCCATTTACTGCCTTACCCGATGTACACTTGTTTTTACTAAACAGTTTATATACTGATCAGACGTTGCCTCACCCATTCACTGCCTTACCCGATGTACACTTGTTTTTACTAAACAGTTTATATACTGATCAGACGTTGCCTCACCCATTCACTGCCTTCTTACCCGATGTAGACTTGTTTTTACTAAACAGTTTATATACTGATCAGACGTTGCCTCACCCATTCACTGTCTTACCCGATGTACACTTGTTTTTATTAAACAGTTTATATACTGATCAGACGTTGCCTCACCCATTTACTGCCTTACCCGATGTACACTTGTTTTTACTAAACAGTTTATATACTGATCAGACGTTGCCTCACCCATTTACTGCCTTACCCGATGTACACTTGTTTTTACTAAACAGTTTATATACTGATCAGACGTTGCCTCACCCATTCACTGCCTTACCCGATGTACACTTGTTTTTACTAAACAGTTTATATACGGATCAGACGTTGCCTCACCCATTCACTGCCTTACCCGATGTACACTTGTTTTTACTAAACAGTTTATATACTGATCAGACGTTGTCTCACCCATTCACTGCCTTACCCGATGTACACTTGTATTTACTAAACAGTTTATATACTGATCAGACGTTGTCTCACCCATTCACTGCCTTACCCGATGTACACTTGTTTTTACTAAACAGTTTATATGCTGATCAGGCGTTGTCTAACCCATTCACTGCCTTACCCGATGTACATTTGTTTTTACTAAACAGTTTATATACTGATCAGACGTTGCCTCACCCTTTCACTGCCTTACCCGATGTACACTTGTTTTTACTAAACAGTTTATATACTGATCAGACGTTGCCTCACCAATTCACTGCCTTACATGATGTACACTTGTTTTTACTAAACAGCTTATATACTGATCAGACGTTGCCTCATCCATTCACTGCCTTACCCGATGTACACTTGTTTTTACTAAACAGTTTATATACTGATCAGACGTTGCCTCACCCATTCACTGCCTTACCCGATAGACACTTGTTTTTACTAAACAGTTAATATACTGATCAGACGTTGCCTCACCCATTCACTGCCTTACCCGATGTACACTTGTTTTTACTAATCAGTTTATATACTGATCAGACGTTGCTTACCCATTCACTGCCTTACCCGATGTACACTTGTTTTTACTAAACAGTTTATATACTGATCAGACGTTGCCTCACCCATTCACTGCCTTACATGATGTACACTTGTTTTTACTAAACAGTTTATATACTGATCAGACGTTGCCTCACCCATTCACTGCCTTACCCGATGTACACTTGTTTTTACTAAACAGTTTATATACTGATCAGACGTTGAATCACCCATTCACTGCCTTACCCGATGTACACTTGTTTTTACTAAACAGTTTATATACTGATCAGACGTTGCCTCACCCATTCACTGCCTTACATGATGTATACTTGATTTTACTAAACAGTTTATATACTGATCAGACGTTGCCTCACCCATTTACTGCCTTACCCGATGTACACTTGTTTTTACTAAACAGTTTATATACTGATCAGACGTTGCCTCACCCATTTACTGCCTTACCCGATGTACACTTGTTTTTACTAAACAGTTTATATACTGATCAGACGTTGCCTCACCCATTCACTGCCTTACCCGATGTACACTTGTTTTTACTAAACAGTTTATATACTGATCAGACGTTGCCTCACCCATTCACTGCCTTACCCGATGTACACTTGTTTTTACTAAACAGTTTATATACTGATCAGACGTTGTCTCACCCATTCACTGCCTTACCCGATGTACACTTGTTTTTACACAACAGTTTGTATACTGATCAGACTTTGCCTCACATTCACTGCCTTACATGATGTACACTTGTTTTTACTAAACAGTTTATATACTGATCAGACGTTGTCTCGCCCATTCACTGCCTTACCCGATGTACACTTGTTTTTACTAAACAATTTATATACTGATCAGACGTTGCCTCACCCATTCACTGCCTTACCCGATGTACACTTGTTTTTACTAAACAGTTTATATACTGATCAGACGTTGTCTCGCCCATTCACTGCCTTACCCGATGTACACTTGTTTTTACTAAACAGTTTATATACTGATCTGACGTTGCCTCACCCTTTCACTGCCTTACCCGATGTACACTTGTTTTTACTAAACAGTTTATATACTGATCAGACGTTGTCTCGCCCATTCACTGCCTTACCCGATGTACACTTGTTTTTACTAAACAGTTTATATACTGATCAGACGTTGCCTCACTCATTCACTGCCTTACCCGATGTACACTTGTTTTTACTAAACAGTTTATATACTGATCAGACGTTGCCTCACCCATTCACTGCCTTCTTACCCGATGTAGACTTGTTTTTACTAAACAGTTTATATACTGATCAGACGTTGCCTCACCCATTCACTGCCTTACCCGATGTACACTTGTTTTTATTAAACAGTTTATATACTGACCAGACGTTGCCTCACCCATTTACTGCCTTACCCGATGTACACTTGTTTTTACTAAACAGTTTATATACTGATCAGACGTTGCCTCACCCATTCACTGCCTTACCCGATGTACACTTGTTTTTACTAAACAGTTTATATACTGATCAGACGTTGCCTCACCCATTCACTGCCTTCTTACCCGATGTAGACTTGTTTTTACTAAACAGTTTATATACTGATCAGACGTTGCCTCACCCATTCACTGTCTTACCCGATGTACACTTATTTTTATTAAACAGTTTATATACTGATCAGACGTTGCCTCACCCATTTACTGCCTTACCCGATGTACACTTGTTTTTACTAAACAGTTTATATACTGATCAGACGTTGCCTCACCCATTTACTGCCTTACCCGATGTACACTTGTTTTTACTAAACAGTTTATATACTGATCAGACGTTGCCTCACCCATTCACTGCCTTACCCGATGTACACTTGTTTTTACTAAACAGTTTATATACGGATCAGACGTTGCCTCACCCATTCACTGCCTTACCCGATGTACACTTGTTTTTACTAAACAGTTTATATACTGATCAGACGTTGTCTCACAAATTCACTGCCTTACCCGATGTACACTTGTATTTACTAAACAGTTTATATACTGATCAGACGTTGTCTCACCCATTCACTGCCTTACCCGATGTACACTTGTTTTTACTAAACAGTTTATATACTGATCAGGCGTTGTCTAACCCATTCACTGCCTTACCCGATGTACACTTGTTTTTACTAAACAGTTTGTATACTGATCAGACTTTGCCTCACATTCACTGCCTTACATGATGTACACTTGTTTTTACTAAACAGTTTATATACTGATCAGACGTTGTCTCGCCCATTCACTGCCTTACCCGATGTACACTTGTTTTTACTAAACAGTTTATATACTGATCAGACGTTGCCTCACCCATTCACTGCCTTACCCGATGTACACTTGTTTTTACTAAACAGTTTATATACTGATCAGACGTTGCCTAACCCATTCACTGCCTTACCCGATGTACACTTGTTTTTACTAAACAATTTATATACTGATCAGACGTTGCCTCACCCATTCACTGCCTTACCCGATGTACACTTGTTTTTACTAAACAGTTTATATACTGATCAGACGTTGTCTCGCCCATTCACTGCCTTACCCGATGTACACTTGTTTTTACTAAACAGTTTATACACTGATCTAACGTTGCCTCACCCTTTCACTGCCTTACCCGATGTACACTTGTTTTTACTAAACAGTTTATATACTGATCAGACGTTGTCTCGCCCATCCACTGCCTTACCCGATGTACACTTGTTTTTACTAAACAGTTTATATACTGATCAGACGTTGTCTCACCCATTCACTGCCTTACCCGATGTACACTTGTTTTTACTAAACAGTAAATATACTGATCAGACGTTGCCTCACCCTTTCACTGCCTTACCCGATGTACACTTGTTTTTACTAAACAGTTTATATACTGATCAGACGTTGCCTCACTCATTCACTGCCTTACCCGATGTACACTTGTTTTTACTAAACAGTTTATATACTGATCAGACGTTGCCTCACCCATTCACTGCCTTCTTACCCGATTTAGACTTGTTTTTACTAAACAGTTTATATACTGATCAGACGTTGCCTCACCCATTCACTGCCTTACCCGATGTACACTTGTTTTTATTAAACAGTTTATATACTGACCAGACGTTGCCTCACCCATTTACTGCCTTACCCGATGTACACTTGTTTTTACTAAACAGTTTATATACTGATCAGACGTTGCCTCACCCATTCACTGCCTTACCCGATGTACACTTGTTTTTACTAAACAGTTTATATACTGATCAGACGTTGCCTCACCCATTCACTGCCTTCTTACCCGATGTAGACTTGTTTTTACTAAACAGTTTATATACTGATCAGACGTTGCCTCACCCATTCACTGTCTTACCCGATGTACACTTGTTTTTACTAAACAGTTTATATACTGATCAGACGTTGCCTCACCCATTTACTGCCTTACCCGATGTACACTTGTTTTTACTAAACAGTTTATATACTGATCAGACGTTGCCTCACCCATTTACTGCCTTACCCGATGTACACTTGTTTTTACTAAACAGTTTATATACTGATCAGACGTTGCCTCACCCATTCACTGCCTTACCCGATGTACACTTGTTTTTACTAAACAGTTTATATACGGATCAGACGTTGCCTCACCCATTCACTGCCTTACCCGATGTACACTTGTTTTTACTAAACAGTTTATATACTGATCAGACGTTGTCTCACAAATTCACTGCCTTACCCGATGTACACTTGTATTTACTAAACAGTTTATATACTGATCAGACGTTGTCTCACCCATTCACTGCCTTACCCGATGTACACTTGTTTTTACTAAACAGTTTATATACTGATCAGACGTTGCCTCACCCATTTACTGCCTTACCCGATGTACACTTGTTTTTACTAAACAGTTTATATACTGATCAGACGTTGCCTCACCCATTCACTGCCTTACCCGATAGACACTTGTTTTTACTAAACAGTTAATATACTGATCAGACGTTGCCTCACCCATTCACTGCCTTACCCGATGTACACTTGTTTTTACTAATCAGTTCATATACTGATCAGACGTTGCTTACCCATTCACTGCCTTACCCGATGTACACTTGTTTTTACTAAACAGTTTATATACTGATCAGACGTTGTCTCACCCATTCACTGCCTTACCCGATGTACACTTATTTTTACTAAACAATTTATATACTGATCAGACGTTGCCTCACCCATTCACTGCCTTCTTACCCGATGTACACTTGTTTTTACTAAACAGTTTATATACTGATCAGATGTTGTCTCACCCTTTCACTGCCTTACCCGATGTACACTTGTTTTTACTAAACAGTTTATATACTGATCAGACGTTGCCTCACCCATTCACTGCCTTACCCGATGTACACTTGTTTTTACTAAACAGTTTATATACTGATCAGACGTTGCCTCACTCATTCACTGCCTTACCCGATGTACACTTGTTTTTACTAAACAGTTTATATACTGATCAGACGTTGCCTCACCCATTCACTGCCTTACCCGATAGACACTTGTTTTTACTAAACAGTTAATATACTGATCAGACGTTGCCTCACCCATTCACTGCCTTACCCGATGTACACTTGTTTTTACTAATCAGTTCATATACTGATCAGACGTTGCTTACCCATTCACTGCCTTACCCGATGTACACTTGTTTTTACTAAACAGTTTATATACTGATCAGACGTTGCCTCACCCATTCACTGCCTTACATGATGTACACTTGTTTTTACTAAACAGTTTATATACTGATCAGACGTTGCCTCACCCATTCACTGCCTTACCCGATGTACACTTGTTTTTACTAAACAGTTTATATACTGATCAGACGTTGTCTCACCCATTCACTGCCTTACCCGATGTACACTTGTTTTTACTAAACAGTTTATATACTGATCAGACGTTGCCTCACACATTCACTGCCTTACATGATGTACACTTGTTTTTACTAAACAGTTTATATACTGATCAGACGTTGCCTCACCCATTTACTGCCTTACCCGATGTACACTTGTTTTTACTAAACAGTTTATATACTGATCAGACGTTGCCTCACCCATTTACTGCCTTACCCGATGTACACTTGTTTTTACTAAACAGTTTATATACTGATCAGACGTTGCCTCACCCATTCACTGCCTTACCCGATGTACACTTGTTTTTACTAAACAGTTTATATACTGATCAGACGTTGCCTCACCCATTCACTGCCTTACCCGATGTACACTTGTTTTTACTAAACAGTTTATATACTGATCAGACGTTGTCTCACCCATTCACTGTCTTACCCGATGTACACTTGTTTTTACTAAACAGTTTGTATACTGATCAGACTTTGCCTCACACATTCACTGCCTTACATGATGTACACTTGTTTTTACTAAACAGTTTATATACTGATCAGACGTTGTCTCGCCCATTCACTGCCTTACCCGATGTACACTTGTTTTTACTAAACAGTTTATATACTGATCAGACGTTGCCTCACCCATTCACTGCCTTACCCGATGTACACTTGTTTTTACTAAACAGTTTATATACTGATCAGACGTTGCCTAACCCATTCACTGCCTTACCCGATGTACACTTGTTTTTACTAAACAATTTATATACTGATCAGACGTTGCCTCACCCATTCACTGCCTTACCCGATGTACACTTGTTTTTACTAAACAGTTTATATACTGATCAGACGTTGTCTCGCCCATTCACTGCCTTACCCGATGTACACTTGTTTTTACTAAACAGTTTATTTACTGATCTGACGTTGCCTCACCCTTTCACTGCCTTACCCAATGTACACTTGTTTTTACTAAACAGTTTATATACTGATCAGACGTTGCCTCACCCATTCACTGCCTTACCCGATGTACACTTGTTTTTACTAAACAGTTTATATACTGATCAGACGTTGCCTCACCCTTTCACTGCCTTACCCGATGTACACTTGTTTTTACTAAACAGTTTATATACTGATCAGACATTGTCTCGCCCATTCACTGCCTTACCCGATGTACACTTGTTTTTACTAAACAGTTTATATACTGATCAGACGTTGTCTCACCCATTCACTGCCTTCCCCGATGTACACTTATTTTTACTAAACAATTTATATACTGATCAGACGTTGTCTCGCCCATTCAATGCCTTACCCGATGTACACTTGTTTTTACTAAACAATTTATATACTGATCAGACGTTGTCTCGCCCAGTCACTGCCATACCCGATGTACACTTGTTTTTACTAAACAGTTTATAAACTGATCAGACGTTGCCTCACCCATTTACTGCCTTACCCGATGTACACTTGTTTTTACTAAACAGTTTATATACTGATCAGACGTTGTCTCACCCATTCACTGCCTTACCCGATGTACACTTATTTTTACTAAACAATTTATATACTGATCAGACGTTGCCTCACCCATTCACTGCCTTCTTACCCGATGTACACTTGTTTTTACTAAACAGTTTATATACTGATCAGATGTTGTCTCACCCTTTCACTGCCTTACCCGATGTACACTTGTTTTTACTAAACAGTTTATATACTGATCAGACGTTGCCTCACCATTCACTGCCTTACCCGATGTACACTTGTTTTTACTAAACAGTTTATATACTGATCAGACGTTGTCTCGCCCATTCACTGCCTTACCCGATGTACACTTGTTTTTACTAAACAGTTTATATACTGATCAGACGTTGCCTCACCCTTTCACTGCCTTACCCGATGTACACTTGTTTTTACTAAACAGTTTATATACTGATCAGACGTTGCCTCACCCATTCACTGCCTTACCCGATGTACACTTGTTTTTACTAAACAGTTTATATACTGATCAGACGTTTTCTCGCCCATTCACTGCCTTACCCGATGTACACTTGTTTTTACTAAACAGATTATATACTGATCAGACGTTGCCTCACCCATTTACTGCCTTACCCGATGTACACTTGTTTTTACTAAACAGTTTATATACTGATCAGACGTTGCCTCACCCATTCACTGCCTTACTCGATGTACACTTGTTTTTACTAAACAGTTTATATACTGATCAGACGTTGCCTCACCCTTTCACTGCCTTACCCGATGTACACTTGTTTTTACTAAACAGTTTATATACTGATCAGACGTTGCCTCACCCATTCACTGCCTTACCCGATGTACACTTGTTTTTACTAAACAGTTTATATACTGATCAGACGTTAACTCACCCATTCACTGCCTTACCCGATGTACACTTGTTTTTACTAAACAGTTTATATACTGATCAGACGTTGTCTCGCCCATTCACTGCCTTACCCGATGTACACTTGTTTTTACTAAACAATTTATATACTGATCAGACGTTGCCTCGCCTATTCACTGCCTTACCCGATGTACACTTGTTTTTACTAAACAATTAATATACTGATCAGACGTTGCCTCACCCATTCACTGCCTTACCCGATGTACACTTGTTTTTACTAAACAGTTTATATACTGATCAGACGTTGCCTCACCCATTCACTGCCTTACCGGATGTACACTTGTTTTTACTAAACAGTTTATATACTGATCAGACGTTGCCTCACCCATTCACTGCCTTACATGATGTACACTTGTTTTTACCAAACAGTTTATATACTGATCAGACGTTGCCTCACCCTTTCACTGCCTTACCGGATATACAGGTGTTTGTACTAAACAGTTTATATATTGATCAGACGTTGTCTCGCCCATTCACTGCCTTCTTATACGATGTACACTTGTTTTTACTAAACAGTTTATATACTGATCAGACGTTGCGTCACCCATTCACTGCCTTCTTACCAGATGTGCACTTGTTTTTACTAAACAGTTTATATACTGATCAGACGTTGCCTAACCCATTCACTGCCTTACCCGATGTACACTTGTGTTTTACTAAACAGTTTATATACTGATCAGACGTTGTCTCGCCCATTCACTGCCTTACCCGATGTACATTTGTTTTTACTAAACAGTTTATATACTGATCAGACGTTGCCTCACCCATTCACTGCCTTACCCGATGTACACTTGTTTTTACTAAACAGTTTATATACTGATCAGACGTTGTCTCGCCCAGTCACTGCCTTACCCGATGTACACTTGTTTTTACTAAACAGTTTATATACTGATCAGACGTTGCCTCACCCATTTACTGCCTTACCCGATGTACACTTGCTTTTACTAAACAGTTTATATACTGATCAGACGTTGTCTCGCCCATTCACTGCCTTACCCGATGTACACTTGTTTTTACTAAACAGTTTATATACTGATCAGGCGTTGTCTAACCCATTCACTGCCTTACCCGATGTACATTTGTTTTTACTAAACAGTTTATATACTGATCAGACGTTGCCTCACCAATTCACTGCCTTACATGATGTACACTTGTTTTTACTAAACAGTTTATATACTGATCAGACGTTGCCTCATCCATTCACTGCCTTACCCGATGTACACTTGTTTTTACTAAACAGTTTATATACTGATCAGACGTTGCCTCACCCATTCACTGCCTTACCCGATAGACACTTGTTTTTACTAAACAGTTAATATACTGATCAGACGTTGCCTCACCCATTCACTGCCTTACCCGATGTACACTTGTTTTTACTAATCAGTTCATATACTGATCAGACGTTGCTTACCCATTCACTGCCTTACCCGATGTACACTTGTTTTTACTAAACAGTTTATATACTGATCAGACGTTGTCTCACCCATTCACTGCCTTACCCGATGTACACTTATTTTTACTAAACAATTTATATACTGATCAGACGTTGCCTCACCCATTCACTGCCTTCTTACCCGATGTACACTTGTTTTTACTAAACAGTTTATATACTGATCAGATGTTGTCTCACCCTTTCACTGCCTTACCCGATGTACACTTGTTTTTACTAAACAGTTTATATACTGATCAGACGTTGCCTCACCCATTCACTGCCTTACCCGATGTACACTTGTTTTTACTAAACAGTTTATATACTGATCAGACGTTGCCTCACTCATTCACTGCCTTACCCGATGTACACTTGTTTTTACTAAACAGTTTATATACTGATCAGACGTTGCCTCACCCATTCACTGCCTTACCCGATAGACACTTGTTTTTACTAAACAGTTAATATACTGATCAGACGTTGCCTCACCCATTCACTGCCTTACCCGATGTACACTTGTTTTTACTAATCAGTTCATATACTGATCAGACGTTGCTTACCCATTCACTGCCTTACCCGATGTACACTTGTTTTTACTAAACAGTTTATATACTGATCAGACGTTGCCTCACCCATTCACTGCCTTACATGATGTACACTTGTTTTTACTAAACAGTTTATATACTGATCAGACGTTGCCTCACCCATTCACTGCCTTACCCGATGTACACTTGTTTTTACTAAACAGTTTATATACTGATCAGACGTTGTCTCACCCATTCACTGCCTTACCCGATGTACACTTGTTTTTACTAAACAGTTTATATACTGATCAGACGTTGCCTCACACATTCACTGCCTTACATGATGTACACTTGTTTTTACTAAACAGTTTATATACTGATCAGACGTTGCCTCACCCATTTACTGCCTTACCCGATGTACACTTGTTTTTACTAAACAGTTTATATACTGATCAGACGTTGCCTCACCCATTTACTGCCTTACCCGATGTACACTTGTTTTTACTAAACAGTTTATATACTGATCAGACGTTGCCTCACCCATTCACTGCCTTACCCGATGTACACTTGTTTTTACTAAACAGTTTATATACTGATCAGACGTTGCCTCACCCATTCACTGCCTTACCCGATGTACACTTGTTTTTACTAAACAGTTTATATACTGATCAGACGTTGTCTCACCCATTCACTGTCTTACCCGATGTACACTTGTTTTTACTAAACAGTTTGTATACTGATCAGACTTTGCCTCACACATTCACTGCCTTACATGATGTACACTTGTTTTTACTAAACAGTTTATATACTGATCAGACGTTGTCTCGCCCATTCACTGCCTTACCCGATGTACACTTGTTTTTACTAAACAGTTTATATACTGATCAGACGTTGCCTCACCCATTCACTGCCTTACCCGATGTACACTTGTTTTTACTAAACAGTTTATATACTGATCAGACGTTGCCTAACCCATTCACTGCCTTACCCGATGTACACTTGTTTTTACTAAACAATTTATATACTGATCAGACGTTGCCTCACCCATTCACTGCCTTACCCGATGTACACTTGTTTTTACTAAACAGTTTATATACTGATCAGACGTTGTCTCGCCCATTCACTGCCTTACCCGATGTACACTTGTTTTTACTAAACAGTTTATTTACTGATCTGACGTTGCCTCACCCTTTCACTGCCTTACCCAATGTACACTTGTTTTTACTAAACAGTTTATATACTGATCAGACGTTGCCTCACCCATTCACTGCCTTACCCGATGTACACTTGTTTTTACTAAACAGTTTATATACTGATCAGACGTTGCCTCACCCTTTCACTGCCTTACCCGATGTACACTTGTTTTTACTAAACAGTTTATATACTGATCAGACATTGTCTCGCCCATTCACTGCCTTACCCGATGTACACTTGTTTTTACTAAACAGTTTATATACTGATCAGACGTTGTCTCACCCATTCACTGCCTTCCCCGATGTACACTTATTTTTACTAAACAATTTATATACTGATCAGACGTTGTCTCGCCCATTCAATGCCTTACCCGATGTACACTTGTTTTTACTAAACAATTTATATACTGATCAGACGTTGTCTCGCCCAGTCACTGCCATACCCGATGTACACTTGTTTTTACTAAACAGTTTATAAACTGATCAGACGTTGCCTCACCCATTTACTGCCTTACCCGATGTACACTTGTTTTTACTAAACAGTTTATATACTGATCAGACGTTGTCTCACCCATTCACTGCCTTACCCGATGTACACTTATTTTTACTAAACAATTTATATACTGATCAGACGTTGCCTCACCCATTCACTGCCTTCTTACCCGATGTACACTTGTTTTTACTAAACAGTTTATATACTGATCAGATGTTGTCTCACCCTTTCACTGCCTTACCCGATGTACACTTGTTTTTACTAAACAGTTTATATACTGATCAGACGTTGCCTCACCATTCACTGCCTTACCCGATGTACACTTGTTTTTACTAAACAGTTTATATACTGATCAGACGTTGTCTCGCCCATTCACTGCCTTACCCGATGTACACTTGTTTTTACTAAACAGTTTATATACTGATCAGACGTTGCCTCACCCTTTCACTGCCTTACCCGATGTACACTTGTTTTTACTAAACAGTTTATATACTGATCAGACGTTGCCTCACCCATTCACTGCCTTACCCGATGTACACTTGTTTTTACTAAACAGTTTATATACTGATCAGACGTTGCCTCACCCATTCACTGCCTTACTCGATGTACACTTGTTTTTACTAAACAGTTTATATACTGATCAGACGTTGCCTCACCCTTTCACTGCCTTACCCGATGTACACTTGTTTTTACTAAACAGTTTATATACTGATCAGACGTTGCCTCACCCATTCACTGCCTTACCCGATGTACACTTGTTTTTACTAAACAGTTTATATACTGATCAGACGTTGACTCACCCATTCACTGCCTTACCCGATGTACACTTGTTTTTACTAAACAGTTTATATACTGATCAGACGTTGTCTCGCCCATTCACTGCCTTACCCGATGTACACTTGTTTTTACTAAACAATTTATATACTGATCAGACGTTGCCTCGCCTATTCACTGCCTTACCCGATGTACACTTGTTTTTACTAAACAATTAATATACTGATCAGACGTTGCCTCACCCATTCACTGCCTTACCCGATGTACACTTGTTTTTACTAAACAGTTTATATACTGATCAGACGTTGCCTCACCCATTCACTGCCTTACCGGATGTACACTTGTTTTTACTAAACAGTTTATATACTGATCAGACGTTGCCTCACCCATTCACTGCCTTACATGATGTACACTTGTTTTTACCAAACAGTTTATATACTGATCAGACGTTGCCTCACCCTTTCACTGCCTTACCGGATATACAGGTGTTTGTACTAAACAGTTTATATATTGATCAGACGTTGTCTCGCCCATTCACTGCCTTCTTATACGATGTACACTTGTTTTTACTAAACAGTTTATATACTGATCAGACGTTGCGTCACCCATTCACTGCCTTCTTACCCGATGTACACTTGTTTTTACTAAACAGTTTATATACTGATCAGACGTTGCCTAACCCATTCACTGCCTTACCCGATGTACACTTGTGTTTTACTAAACAGTTTATATACTGATCAGACGTTGTCTCGCCCATTCACTGCCTTACCCGATGTACATTTGTTTTTACTAAACAGTTTATATACTGATCAGACGTTGCCTCACCCATTCACTGCCTTACCCGATGTACACTTGTTTTTACTAAACAGTTTATATACTGATCAGACGTTGTCTCGCCCAGTCACTGCCTTACCCGATGAACACTTGTTTTTACTAAACAGTTTATATACTGATCAGACGTTGCCTCACCCATTTACTGCCTTACCCGATGTACACTTGTTTTTACTAAACAGTTTATATACTGATCAGACGTTGTCTCGCCCATTCACTGCCTTACCCGATGTACACTTGTTTTTACTAAACAGTTTATATACTGATCAGACGTTGCCTCACCCTTTCACTGCCTTACCCGATGTACACTTGTTTTTACTAAACAGTTTATATACTGATCAGACGTTGCCTCACCCTTTCACTGCCTTACTCGATGTACACTTGTTTTTACTAAACAGTTTATATACTGATCAGACGTTGCCTCACCAATTCACTGCCTTCTTACCCGATGTACACTTGTTTTTACTAAACAGTTTATATACTGATCAGACGTTGTCTCACCCTTTCACTGCCTTACCCGATGTACACTTGTTTTTACTAAACAGTTTATATACTGATCAGACGTTGCCTCACCCATTCACTGCCTTACATGATGTACACTTGTTTTTACTAAACAGTTTATATACTGATCAGACGTTGCCTCTCCCATTCACTGCCTCACCCGATGTACACTTGTTTTTACTAAACAGTTTATATACTGATCAGACGTTGCCTCACCCATTCACTGCCTTACTCGATAGACACTTGTTTTTACTAAACAGTTAATATACTGATCAGACGTTGCCTCACCCATTCACTGCCTTACCCGATGTACACTTGTTTTTACTAAACAGTTTATATACTGACCAGACGTTGCCTCACCCATTCACTGCCTTACCCGATGTACACTTGTTTTTACTAAACAGTTTATATACTGATCAGACGTTGCCTCACCCATTCACTGCCTTACATGATGTACACTTGTTTTTACTAAACAGTTTATATACTGATCAGACGTGGCCTCACCCATTCACTGCCTTACCCGATGTACACTTGTTTTTACTAAACAGTTTATATACTGATCAGACGTTGCCTCACCCATTTACTGCCTTACCCGATGTACACTTGTTTTTACTAAACAGTTTATATACTGATCAGACGTTGCCTCACCCATTTACTGCCTTACCCGATGTACATTTGTTTTTACTAAACAGTTTATATACTGATCAGACGTTGCCTCACCCATTCACTGCCTTACCCGATGTACACTTGTTTTTACTAAACAGTTTATATACTGATCAGACGTTGTCTCGCACAGTCACTGCCTTACCCGATGTACACTTGTTTTTACTAAACAGTTTATATACTGATCAGACGTTGCCTCACCCATTTACTGCCTTACCCGATGTACACTTGTTTTTACTAAACAGTTTATATACTGATCAGACGTTGTCTCGCCCATTCACTGCCTTACCCGATGTACACTTGTTTTTACTAAACAGTTTATATACTGATCAGACGTTGCCTCACCCTTTCACTGCCTTACCCGATGTACACTTGTTTTTACTAAACAGTTTATATACTGATCAGACGTTGTCTCGCCCATTCACTGCCTTACCCGATGTACACTTGTTTTTACTAAACAGTTTATATACTGATCAGACGTTGTCTCACCCATTCACTGCCTTACCCGATGTACACTTGTTTTTACTAAACAGTAAATATACTGATCAGACGTTGCCTCACCCTTTCACTGCCTTACCCGATGTACACTTGTTTTTACTAAACAGTTTATATACTGATCAGACGTGGCCTAACCCATTCACTGCCTTACCCGATGTACACTTGTTTTTACTAAACAGTTTATATACTGATCAGACGTTGCCTCACCCATTTACTGCCTTACCCGATGTACACTTGTTTTTACTAAACAGTTTATATACTGATCAGACGTTGCCTCACTCATTCACTGCCTTACCCGATGTACACTTGTTTTTACTAAACAGTTTATATTCTGATCAGACGTTGTCTCGCCCATTCACTGCCTTACCCGATGTACACTTGTTTTTACTAAACAGTTTATATACTGATCAGACGTTGCCTCACTCATTCACTGCCTTACCCGATGTACACTTGTTTTTACTAAACAGTTTATATACTGATCAGACGTTGCCTCACCCATTCACTGCCTTCTTACCCGATGTACACTTGTTTTTACTAAACAGTTTATATACTGATCAGACGTTGCCTCACCCATTCACTGCCTTCTTACCCGATGTACACTTGTTTTTACTAAACAGTTTATATACTGATCAGACGTTGCCTCACCCATTCACTGCCTTCTTACCCGATGTACACTTGTTTTTACTAAACAGTTTATATACTGATCAGACGTTGCCTCACCCATTCACTGCCTTACTCGATGTACACTTGTTTTTACTAAACAGTTTATATACTGATCAGACGTTGTCTCACCCTTTCACTGCCTTACCCGATGTACACTTGTTTTTACTAAACAGTTTATATACTGATCAGACGTTGCCTCACTCATTCACTGCCTTACCCGATGTACACTTGTTTTTACTAAACAGTAAATATACTGATCAGACGTTGCCTCACCCATTCACTGCCTTCTTACCCGATGTAGACTTGTTTTTACTAAACAGTTTATATACTGATCAGACGTTGCCTCACCCATTCACTGTCTTACCCGATGTACACTTGTTTTTATTAAACAGTTTATATACTGATCAGACGTTGCCTCACCCATTTACTGCCTTACCCGATGTACACTTGTTTTTACTAAACAGTTTATATACTGATCAGACGTTGCCTCACCCATTTACTGCCTTACCCGATGTACACTTGTTTTTACTAAACAGTTTATATACTGATCAGACGTTGCCTCACCCATTCACTGCCTTACCCGATGTACACTTGTTTTTACTAAACAGTTTATATACGGATCAGACGTTGCCTCACCCATTCACTGCCTTACCCGATGTATACTTGTTTTTACTAAACAGTTTATATACTGATCAGACGTTGTCTCACCCATTCACTGCCTTACCCGATGTACACTTGTATTTACTAAACAGTTTATATACTGATCAGACGTTGTCTCACCCATTCACTGCCTTACCCGATGTACACTTGTTTTTACTAAACAGTTTATATACTGATCAGGCGTTGTCTAACCCATTCACTGCCTTACCCGATGTACATTTGTTTTTACTAAACAGTTTATATACTGATCAGACGTTGCCTCACCCTTTCACTGCCTTACCCGATGTACACTTGTTTTTACTAAACAGTTTATATACTGATCAGACGTTGCCTCATACATTCACTGCCTTACCCGATGTACACTTGTTTTTACTAAACAGTTTATATACTGATCAGACGTTGCCTCACCCATTCACTGCCTTACCCGATAGACACTTGTGTTTACTAAACAGTTAATATACTGATCAGACGTTGCCTCACCCATTCACTGCCTTACCCGATGTACACTTGTTTTTACTAATCAGTTTATATACTGATCAGACGTTGCTTACCCATTCAGTGCCTTACCCGATGTACACTTGTTTTTACTAAACAGTTTATATACTGATCAGACGTTGCCTCACCCATTCACTGCCTTACATGATGTACACTTGTTTTTACTAAACAGTTTATATACTGATCAGACGTTGCCTCACCCATTCACTGCCTTACCCGATGTACACTTGTTTTTACTAAACAGTTTATATACTGATCAGACGTTGTCTCACCCATTCACTGCCTTACATGATGTACACTTGTTTTTACTAAACAGTTTATATACTGATCAGACGTTGCCTCATACATTCACTGCCTTACCCGATGTACACTTGTTTTTACTAAACAGTTTATATACTGATCAGACGTTGCCTCACCCATTCACTGCCTTACCCGATAGACACTTGTTTTTACTAAACAGTTAATATACTGATCAGACGTTGCCTCACCCATTCACTGCCTTACCCGATGTACACTTGTTTTTACTAATCAGTTTATATACTGATCAGACGTTGCTTACCCATTCACTGCCTTACCCGATGTACACTTGTTTTTACTAAACAGTTTATATACTGATCAGACGTTGCCTCACCCATTCACTGCCTTACATGATGTACACTTGTTTTTACTAAACAGTTTATATACTGATCAGACGTTGCCTCACCCATTCACTGCCTTGCCCGATGTACACTTGTTTTTACTAAACAGTTTATATACTGATCAGACGTTGTCTCACCCATTCACTGCCTTACCCGATGTACACTTGTTTTTACTAAACAGTTTATATACTGATCAGACGTTGCCTCACCCATTCACTGCCTTACATGATGTACACTTGTTTTTACTAAACAGTTTATATACTGATCAGACGTTGCCTCACCCATTTACTGCCTTACCCGATGTACACTTGTTTTTACTAAACAGTTTATATACTGATCAGACGTTGCCTCACCCATTTACTGCCTTACCCGATGTTCACTTGTTTTTACTTAACAGTTTATATACTGATCAGACGTTGCCTCACCCATTCTCTGCCTTACCCGATGTACACTTGTTTTTACTAAACAGTTTATATACTGATCAGACGTTGCCTCACCCATTCACTGCCTTACCCGATGTACACTTGTTTTTACTAAACAGTTTATATACTGATCAGACGTTGTCTCACCCATTCACTGCCTTACCCGATGTACACTTGTTTTTACTAAACAGTTTGTATACTGATCAGACTTTGCCTCACACATTCACTGCCTTACATGATGTACACTTGTTTTTGCTAAACAGTTTATATACTGATCAGACGTTGTCTCGCCCATTCACTGCCTTACCCGATGTACACTTGTTTTTACTAAACAGTTTATATACTGATCAGACGTTGCCTCACCCATTCACTGCCTTACCCGATGTACACTTGTTTTTACTAAACAGTTTATATAATGATCAGACGTTGCCTCACCCTTTCACTGCCTTACCCGATGTACACTTGTTTTTACTGAACAGTTTATATACTGATCAGACGTTGCCTTACCCATTCACTGCCTTACCCGATGTACACTTGTTTTTACTAAACTGTTTATATACTGGTCAGACGTTGCCTCACTCATTTACTGCCTTACATGATGTACACTTGTTTTTACTAAACAGTTTATATACTGATCAGACGTTGCCTCACCCATTTACTGCCTTACCCGATGTACACTTGTTTTTACTAAACAGTTTATATACTGATCAGACGTTGCCTCACCCATTTACTGCCTTACCCGATGTACATTTGTTTTTACTAAACAGTTTATATACTGATCAGACGTTGCCTCACCCATTCACTGCCTTACCCGATGTACACTTGTTTTTACTAAACAGTTTATATACTGATCAGACGTTGTCTCGCCCAGTCACTGCCTTACCCGATGTACACTTGTTTTTACTAAACAGTTTATATACTGATCAGACGTTGCCTCACCCATTTACTGCCTTACCCGATGTACACTTGTTTTTACTAAACAGTTTATATACTGATCAGACGTTGTCTCGCCCATTCACTGCCTTACCCGATGTACACTTGTTTTTACTAAACAGTTTATATACTGATCAGACGTTGCCTCACCCTTTCACTGCCTTACCCGATGTACACGTGTTTTTACTAAACAGTTTATATACTGATCAGACGTTGTCTCGCCCATTCACTGCCTTACCCGATGTACACTTGGTTTTACTAAACAGTTTATATACTGATCAGACGTTGTCTCACCCATTCACTGCCTTACCCGATGTACACTTGTTTTTACTAAACAGTTTATATACTGATCAGACGTTGTCTCACCCATTCACTGCCTTACCCGATGTGCATTTGTTTTTACTAAACAGTTTATATACTGATCAGACGTTGCCTCACCCATTCACTGCCTTCTTACCCGATGTACACTTGTTTTTACTAAACAGTTTATATACTGATCAGACGTTGTCTCGCCCATTCACTGCCTTACCCGATGTACACTTGTTTTTACTAAACAGTTTATATACTGATCAGACGTTGTCTCCCCCATTCACTGCCTTACCCGATGTACACTTGTTTTTACTAAACAGTTTATATACTGATCAGACGTTGCCTCACCCATTCACTGCCTTACCCGATGTACACTTGTTTTTAGTAAACAGTTTATATACTGAGCAGACCTTGTCTCGCCCATTCACTGCCTTCTTACCCGATGTACATTTGTTTTTACTAAACAGTTTATATACTGATCAGACGTTGCCTCACCCATTCACTGCCTTCTTACCCGATGTACACTTGTTTTTACTAAACAGTTTATATACTGATCAGACGTTGCCTCTCCCTTTCACTGCCTTACCCGATGTACAATTGTTTTTACTAAACAGTTTATATACTGATCAGACGTTGTCTCGCCCATTCACTGCCTTACCCGATGTACACTTGTTTTTACTAAACAGTTTATATACTGATCAGACGTTGCCTCACCCTTTCACTGCCTTACCCGATGTACACTTGTTTTTATTAAACAGTTTATATACTGATCAGACGTTTTCTCGCCCATTCACTGCCTTACCCGATGTACACTTGTTTTTACTAAACAGTTTATATACTGATCAGACGTTGTCTCATCCATTCACTGCCTTACCCGATGTACACTTGTTTTTACTAAACAGTTTATATACTGATCAGACGTTGCCTCACCCATTCACTGCCTTCTTAATCGATGTAGACTTGTTTTTACTAAACAGTTTATATACTGATCAGACGTTGCCTCACCCATTCACTGCCTTACCCGATGTACACTTGTTTTTACTAAACAGTTTATATACTGATCAGACGTTGCCTCACCCTTTCACTGCCTTACCCGATGTACACTTGTTTTTACTAAACAGTTTATATACTGATCAGACGTTGTCTCACCCATTCACTGCCTTACCCGATGTACACTTGTTTTTACTAAACAGTTTATATACTGATCAGACGTTACCTCACCCATTCACTGCCTTACATGATGTACACTTGTTTTTACTAAACAGTTTATATACTGATCAGACGTTGCTTCACCCATTTACTGCCTTACCCGATGTACACTTGTTTTTACTAAACTGTTTATATACTGGTCAGACGTTGCCTCACCCATTTACTGCCTTACATGATGTACACTTGTTTTTACTAAACAGTTTATATACTGATCAGACGTTGCCTCACCCATTTACTGCCTTACCCGATGTACACTTGTTTTTACTAAACAGTTTATATACTGATCAGACGTTGCCTCACCCATTTACTGCCTTACCCGATGTACATTTGTTTTTACTAAACAGTTTATATACTGATCAGACGTTGCCTCACCCATTCACTGCCTTACCCGATGTACACTTGTTTTTACTAAACAGTTTATATACTGATCAGACGTTGTCTCGCCCAGTCACTGCCTTACCCGATGTACACTTGTTTTTACTAAACAGTTTATATACTGATCAGACGTTGCCTCACCCATTTACTGCCTTACCCGATGTACACTTGTTTTTACTAAACAGTTTATATACTGATCAGACGTTGTCTCACCCATTCACTGCCTTACCCGATGTACACTTGTTTTTACTAAACAGTTTATATACTGATCAGACGTTGTCTCACCCATTCACTGCCTTACCCGATGTACACTTGTTTTTACTAAACAGTTTATATACTGATCAGACGTTGCCTCACCCTTTCACTGCCTTACCCGATGTACACTTGTTTTTACTAAACAGTTTATATACTGATCAGACGTTGCCTCACTCATTCACTGCCTTACCCGATGTACACTTGTTTTTACTAAACAGTTTATATACTGATCAGACGTTGCCTCACCCATTCACTGCCTTCTTACCCGATGTAGACTTGTTTTTACTAAACAGTTTATATACTGATCAGACGTTGCCTCACCCATTCACTGCCTTACCCGATGTACACTTGTTTTTATTAAACAGTTTATATACTGACCAAACGTTGCCTCACCCATTTACTGCCTTACCCGATGTACACTTGTTTTTACTAAACAGTTTATATACTGATCAGACGTTGCCTCACCCATTTACTGCCTTACCCGATGTACACTTGTTTTTACTAAACAGTTTATATACTGATCAGACGTTGCCTCACCCATTCACTGCCTTACCCGATGTACACTTGTTTTTACTAAACAGTTTATATACGGATCAGACGTTGCCTCACCCATTCACTGCCTTACCCGATGTACACTTGTTTTTACTAAACAGTTTATATACTGATCAGACGTTGTCTCACCCATTCACTGCCTTACCCGATGTACACTTGTATTTACTAAACAGTTTATATACTGATCAGACGTTGTCTCACCCATTCACTGCCTTACCCGATGTACACTTGTTTTTACTAAACAGTTTATATACTGATCAGGCGTTGTCTAACCCATTCACTGCCTTACCCGATGTACATTTGTTTTTACTAAACAGTTTATATACTGATCAGACGTTGCCTCACCCATTCACTGCCTTACCCGATGTACACTTGTTTTTACTAAACAGTTTATATACTGATCAGACGTTGTCTCACCCATTCACTGCCTTACCCGATGTACACTTGTTTTTACTAAACAGTTTATATACTGATCAGACGTTGCCTCACCCATTCACTGCCTTACATGATGTACACTTGTTTTTACTAAACAGTTTATATACTGATCAGACGTTGCCTCACCCATTTACTGCCTTACCCGATGTACACTTGTTTTTACTAAACAGTTTATATACTGATCAGACGTTGCCTCACCCATTTACTGCCTTACACGATGTACACTTGTTTTTACTAAACAGTTTATATACTGATCAGACGTTGCCTCACCCATTCACTGCCTTACCCGATGTACACTTGTTTTTACTAAACAGTTTATATACTGATCAGACGTTGCCTCACCCATTCACTGCCTTACCCGATGTACACTTGTTTTTACTAAAGAGTTTATATACTGATCAGACGTTGTCTCACTCATTCACTGCCTTACCCGATGTACACTTGTTTTTACTAAACAGTTTGTATACTGATCAGACTTTGCCTCACACATTCACTGCCTTACATGATGTACACTTGTTTTTACTAAACAGTTTATATACTGATCAGACGTTGTCTCGCCCATTCACTGCCTTACCCGATGTACACTTGTTTTTACTAAACAGTTTATATACTGATCAGACGTTGCCTCAGCTATTCACTGCCTTACCCGATGTACACTTGTTTTTACTAAACAGTTTATATACTGATCAGACGTTGCCTCACCCTTTCACTGCCTTACCCGATGTACACTTGTTTTTACTAAACAGTTTATATACTGATCAGACGTTGCCTCACCCATTCACTGCCTTACCCGATGTACACTTGTTTTTACTAAACAGTTTATATACTGATCAGACGTTGCCTCACCCATTCACTGCCTTACCCGATGTACACTTGTTTTTACTAAACAGTTTATATAGTGATCAGACGTTGCCTAACTCATTTACTGCCTTACCCGATGTACACTTGTTTTTACTAAACAGTTTATATACTGATCAGACGGTGTCTCACCCATTCACTGCCTTACCCGATGTACATTTGTTTTTACTAAACAGTTTATATACTGATCAGACGTTGCCTCACCCATTCACTGCCTTCTTACCCGATGTACACTTGTTTGTACTTAACAGTTTATATACTGATCAGACGTTGCCTCGCCCATTCACTGCCTTACCCGATGTACACTTGTTTTTACTAAACAGTTTATATACTGATCAGACGTTGTCTCCCCATTCACTGCCTTACCCGATGTACACTAGTTTTTACTAAACAGTTTATATACTGATCAGACGTTGCCTCACCCATTCACTGCCTTCTTACCCGATGTACACTTGTTTTTACTAAACAGTTTATATACTGATCAGACGTTGTCTCGCCCATTCACTGCCTTACCCGATGTACACTTGTTTTTACTAAACAGTTTATATACTGATCAGACGTTGTCTCCCCCATTCACTGCCTTACCCGATGTACACTTGTTTTTACTAAACAGTTTATATACTGATCAGACGTTGCCTCACCCATTCACTGCCTTCTTACCCGATGTACACTTGTTTTTACTAAACAGTTTATATACTGATCAGACGTTGTCTCGCCCATTCACTGCCTTACCCGATGTACACTTGTTTTTACTAAACAGTTTATATACTGATCAGACGTTGTCTCCCCCATTCACTGCCTTACCCGATGTACACTTGTTTTTACTAAACAGTTTATATACTGATCAGACGTTGCCTCACCCATTCACTGCCTTACCCGATGTACACTTGTTTTTAGTAAACAGTTTATATACTGAGCAGACGTTGTCTCGCCCATTAACTGCCTTACCCGATGTACATTTGTTTTTACTAAACAGTTTATATACTGATCAGACGTTGCCTCACCCATTCACTGCCTTCTTACCCGATGTACACTTGTTTTTACTAAACAGTTTATATACTGATCAGACGTTGCCTCTCCCTTTCACTGCCTTACCCGATGTACAATTGTTTTTACTAAACAGTTTATATACTGATCAGACGTTGCCTAACTCATTCACTGCCTTACCCGATGTACACTTGTTTTTACTAAACAGTTTATATACTGATCAGACGTTGAATCACCCATTCACTGCCTTACCCGATGTACACTTGTTTTTACTAAACAGTTTATATACTGATCAGACGTTGAATCACCCATTCACTGCCTTACATGATGTACACTTGTTTTTACTAAACAGTTTATATACTGATCAGACGTTGAATCACCCATTCACTGCCTTACATGATGTACACTTGTTTTTACTAAACAGTTTATATACTGATCAGACGTTGCCTCACCCATTCACTGCCTTACCCGATGTACTTTTGTTTTTACTAAACAGTTTATATACTGATCAGACGTTGTCTCGCCCAGTCACTGCCTTACCCGATGTACACTTGTTTTTACTAAACAGTTTATATACTGATCAGACGTTGCCTAACTCATTCACTGCCTTACCCGATGTACACTTGTTTTTACTAAACAGTTTATATACTGATCAGACGTTGTCTCGCCCATTCACTGCCGTACCCGATGTACACTTGTTTTTACTAAACAGTTTATATACTGATCAGACGTTGCCTCACCCTTTCACTGCCTTACCCGATGTACACGTGTTTTTACTAAACAGTTTATATACTGATCAGACGTTGTCTCGCCCATTCACTGCCTTACCCGATGTACACTTGTTTTTACTAAACAGTTTATATACTGATCAGACGTTGTCTCACCCATTCACTGCCTTACCCGATGTACACTTGTTTTTACTAAACAGTTTATATACTGATCAGACGTTGTCTCACCCATTCACTGCCTTACCCGATGTGCATTTGTTTTTACTAAACAGTTTATATACTGATCAGACGTTGCCTCACCCATTCACTGCCTTCTTACCCGATGTACACTTGTTTTTACTAAACAGTTTATATACTGATCAGACGTTGTCTCGCCCATTCACTGCCTTACCCGATGTACACTTGTTTTTACTAAACAGTTTATATACTGATCAGACGTTGTCTCCCCCATTCACTGCCTTACCCGATGTACACTTGTTTTTACTAAACAGTTTATATACTGATCAGACGTTGCCTCACCCATTCACTGCCTTACCCGATGTACACTTGTTTTTAGTAAACAGTTTATATACTGAGCAGACCTTGTCTCGCCCATTCACTGCCTTCTTACCCGATGTACATTTGTTTTTACTAAACAGTTTATATACTGATCAGACGTTGCCTCACCCATTCACTGCCTTCTTACCCGATGTACACTTGTTTTTACTAAACAGTTTATATACTGATCAGACGTTGCCTCTCCCTTTCACTGCCTTACCCGATGTACAATTGTTTTTACTAAACAGTTTATATACTGATCAGACGTTGTCTCGCCCATTCACTGCCTTACCCGATGTACACTTGTTTTTACTAAACAGTTTATATACTGATCAGACGTTGCCTCACCCTTTCACTGCCTTACCCGATGTACACTTGTTTTTATTAAACAGTTTATATACTGATCAGACGTTTTCTCGCCCATTCACTGCCTTACCCGATGTACACTTGTTTTTACTAAACAGTTTATATACTGATCAGACGTTGTCTCACCCATTCACTGCCTTACCCGATGTACACTTGTTTTTACTAAACAGTTTATATACTGATCAGACGTTGCCTCGCCCATTCACTGCCTTCTTAATCGATGTAGACTTGTTTTTACTAAACAGTTTATATACTGATCAGACGTTGCCTCACCCATTCACTGCCTTACCCGATGTACACTTGTTTTTACTAAACAGTTTATATACTGATCAGACGTTGCCTCACCCTTTCACTGCCTTACCCGATGTACACTTGTTTTTACTAAACAGTTTATATACTGATCAGACGTTGTCTCACCCATTCACTGCCTTACCCGATGTACACTTGTTTTTACTAAACAGTTTATATACTGATCAGACGTTACCTCACCCATTCACTGCCTTACATGATGTACACTTGTTTTTACTAAACAGTTTATATACTGATCAGACGTTGCTTCACCCATTTACTGCCTTACCCGATGTACACTTGTTTTTACTAAACAGTTTATATACTGGTCAGACGTTGCCTCACCCATTTACTGCCTTACATGATGTACACTTGTTTTTACTAAACAGTTTATATACTGATCAGACGTTGCCTCACCCATTTACTGCCTTACCCGATGTACACTTGTTTTTACTAAACAGTTTATATACTGATCAGACGTTGCCTCACTCATTTACTGCCTTACCCGATGTACATTTGTTTTTACTAAACAATTTATATACTGATCAGACGTTGCCTCACCCATTCACTGCCTTACCCGATGTACACTTGTTTTTACTAAACAGTTTATATACTGATCAGACGTTGTCTCGCCCATTCACTGCCTTACCCGATGTACATTTGTTTTTACTAAACAGTTTATATACTGATCAGACGTTGCCTCACCCATTTACTGCCTTACCCGATGTACACTTGTTTTTACTAAACAGTTTATATACTGATCAGACGTTGTCTCGCCTATTCACTGCCTTACCCGATGTACACTTGTTTTTACTAAACAGTTTATATACTGATCAGACGTTGTCTCACCCATTCACTGCCTTACCCGATGTACACTTGTTTATACTAAACAGTTTATATACTGATCAGACGTTGCCTCACCCTTTCACTGCCTTACCCGATGTACACTTGTTTTTACTAAACAGTTTATATACTGATCAGACGTTGCCTCACCCATTCACTGCCTTACCCGATGTACACTTGTTTTTACTAAACAGTTTATATACTGATCAGACGTTGCCTCACCCATTCACTGCCTTCTTACCCGATGTAGACTTGTTTTTACTAAACAGTTTATATACTGATCAGACGTTGCCTCACCCATTCACTGCCTTACCCGATGTACACTTGTTTTTATTAAACAGTTTATATACTGACCAGACGTTGCCTCACCCATTTACTGCCTTACCCGATGTACACTTGTATTTACTAAACAGTTTATATACTGATCAGACGTTGCCTCACCCATTTACTGCCTTACCCGATGTACACTTGTTTTTACTAAACAGTTTATATACTGATCAGACGTTGCCTCACCCATTCACTGCCTTACCCGATGTACACTTGTTTTTACTAAACAGTTTATATACTGATCAGACGTTGCCTCACCCATTCACTGCCTTACCCGATGTACACGTGTTTTTACTAAACAGTTTATATACTGATCAGACGTTGTCTCACCCATTCACTGCCTTACCCGATGTACACTTGTTTTTACTAAACAGTTTATATACTGATCAGACGTTGTCTCACCCATTCACTGCCTTACCCGATGTACACTTGTATTTACTAAACAGTTTATATACTGATCAGACGTTGTCTCACCCATTCACTGCCTTACCCGATGTACACTTGTTTTTACTAAACAGTTTATATACTGATCAGGCGTTGTCTAACCCTTTCACTGCCTTACCCGATGTACATTTGTTTTTACTAAACAGTTTATATACTGATCAGACGTTGCCTCACCCTTTCAATGCCTTACCCGATGTACACTTGTTTTTACTAAACAGTTTATATACTGATCAGACGTTGCCTCACCCATTCACTGCCTTACCCGATGTACACTTGTTTTTACTAAACAGTTTATATACTGATCAGACGTTGCCTCACCCATTCACTGCCTTACCCGATGTACACTTGTTTTTACTAAACAGTTTATATACTGATCAGACGTTGCCTCACCCATTCACTGCCTTACCCGATGTACACTTGTTTTTACTAAACAGTTTATATACTGATCAGACGTTGCCTCACCCATTCACTGCCTTACATGATGTACACTTGTTTTTACTAAACAGTTTATATACTGATCAGACGTTGCCTCACCCATTCACTGCCTTACCCGATGTACACTTGTTTTTACTAAACAGTTTATATACTGATCAGACGTTGTCTCACCCATTCACTGCCTTACCCGATGTACACTTGTTTTTACTAAACAGTTTATATACTGATCAGACGTTGCCTCACCCATTCACTGCCTTACATGATGTACACTTGTTTTTACTAAACAGTTTATATACTGATCAGACGTTGCCTCACCCATTTACTGCCTTACCCGATGTACACTTGTTTTTACTAAACAGTTTATATACTGATCAGACGTTGCCTCACCCATTTACTGCCTTACACGATGTACAGTTGTTTTTACTAAACAGTTTATATACTGATCAGACGTTGCCTCACCCATTCACTGCCTTACCCGATGTACACTTGTTTTTACTAAACAGTTTATATACTGATCAGACGTTGCCTCACCCATTCACTGCCTTACCCGATGTACACTTGTTTTTACTAAACAGTTTATATACTGATCAGACGTTGTCTCACTCATTCACTGCCTTACCCGATGTACACTTGTTTTTACTAAACAGTTTGTATACTGATCAGACTTTGCCTCACACATTCACTGCCTTATATGATGTACACTTGTTTTTACTAAACAGTTTATATACTGATCAGACGTTGTCTCGCCCATTCACTGCCTTACCCGATGTACACTTGTTTTTACTAAACAGTTTATATACTGATCAGACGTTGCCTCAGCTATTCACTGCCTTACCCGATGTACACTTGTTTTTACTAAACAGTTTATATACTGATCAGACGTTGCCTCACCCTTTCACTGCCTTACCCGATGTACACTTGTTTTTACTAAACAGTTTATATACTGATCAGACGTTGTCTCACCCATTCACTGCCTTACCCGATGTACACTTGTTTTTACTAAACAGTTTATATACTGATCAGACGTTGTCTCGCCCATTCACTGCCTTACCCGATGTACACTTGTTTTTACTAAACAGTTTATATACTGATCAGACGTTGCCTCACCCATTCACTGCCTTACCCGATGTACACTTGTTTTTACTAAACAGTTTATATACTGATCAGACGTTGCCTCACCCATTCACTACCTTACCCGATGTACACTTGTTTTTACTAAACAGTTTATATAGTGATCAGACGTTGCCTAACTCATTTACTGCCTTACCCGATGTACACTTGTTTTTACTAAACAGTTTATATACTGATCAGACGGTGTCTCACCCATTCACTGCCTTACCCGATGTACATTTGTTTTTACTAAACAGTTTATATACTGATCAGACGTTGCCTCACCCATTCACTGCCTTCTTACCCGATGTACACTTGTTTGTACTTAACAGTTTATATACTGATCAGACGTTGCCTCGCCCATTCACTGCCTTACCCGATGTACACTTGTTGTTACTAAACAGTTTATATACTGATCAGACGTTGTCTCCCCATTCACTGCCTTACCCGATGTACACTAGTTTTTACTAAACAGTTTATATACTGATCATACGTTGCCTCACCCATTCACTGCCTTCTTACCCGATGTACACTTGTTTTTACTAAACAGTTTATATACTGATCAGACGTTGTCTCGCCCATTCACTGCCTTACCCGATGTACACTTGTTTTTACTAAACAGTTTATATACTGATCAGACGTTGTCTCCCCCATTCACTGCCTTACCCGATGTATACTTGTTTTTACTAAACAGTTTATATACTGATCAGACGTTGCCTCACCCATTCACTGCCTTACCCGATGTACACTTGTTTTTAGTAAACAGTTTATATACTGATCAGACGTTGTCTCGCCCATTCACTGCCTTACCCGATGTACATTTGTTTTTACTAAACAGTTTATATACTGATCAGACGTTGCCTCACCCATTCACTGCCTTCTTACCCGATGTACACTTGTTTTTACTAAACAGTTTATATACTGATCAGACGTTGTCTCGCCCATTCACTGCCTTACCCGATGTACACTTGTTTTTACTAAACAGTTTATATACTGATCAGACGTTGCCTCACCCATTCACTGCCTTACCCGATGTACACTTGTTTTTACTAAACAGTTTATATACTGATCAGACGTTGCCTCACCCTTTCACTGCCTTACCCGATGTACACTTGTTTTTACTAAACAGTTTATATACTGATCAGACGTTGCCTCACCCATTCACTGCCTTACCCGATGTACACTTGTTTTTACTAAACAGTTTATATACTGATCAGACGTTGCCTCACCCATTCACTGCCTTACCCGATGTACACTTGTTTTTACTAAACAGTTTATATACTGATCAGACGTTGCCTAACTCATTCACTGCCTTACCCGATGTACACTTGTTTTTACTAAACAGTTTATATACTGATCAGACGTTGTCTCACCCATTCACTGCCTTACCCGATGTACATTTGTTTTTACTAAACAGTTTATATACTGATCAGACGTTGCCTCACCCATTCACTGCCTTCTTACCCGATGTACACTTGTTTTTACTAAACAGTTTATATACTGATCAGACGTTGTCTCGCCCATTCACTGCCTTACCCGATGTACACTTGTTTTTACTAAACAGTTTATATACTGATCAGACGTTGTCTCCCCCATTCACTGCCTTACCCGATGTACACTTGTTTTTACTAAACAGTTTATATACTGATCAGACGTTGCCTCACCCATTCACTGCCTTACCCGATGTACACTTGTTTTTAGTAAACAGTTTATATACTGAGCAGACGTTGTCTCGCCCATTCACTGCCTTACCCGATGTACATTTGTTTTTACTAAACAGTTTATATACTGATCAGACGTTGCCTCACCCATTCACTGCCTTCTTACCCGATGTACACTTGTTTTTACTAAACAGTTTATATACTGATCAGACGTTGCCTCTCCCTTTCACTGCCTTACCCGATGTACAATTGTTTTTACTAAACAGTTTATATACTGATCAGACGTTGCCTAACTCATTCACTGCCTTACCCGATGTACACTTGTTTTTACTAAACAGTTTATATACTGATCAGACGTTGAATCACCCATTCACTGCCTTACCCGATGTACAATTGTTTTTACTAAACAGTTTATATACTGATCAGACGTTGAATCACCCATTCACTGCCTTACATGATGTACACTTGTTTTTACTAAACAGTTTATATAATGATCAGACGTTGAATCACCCATTCACTGCCTTACCCGATGTACACTTGTTTTTACTAAACAGTTTATATACTGATCAGACGTTGAATCACCCATTCACTGCCTTACCCGATGTACACTTGTTTTTACTAAACAGTTTATATACTGATCAGACGTTGCCTCACCCATTCACTGCCTTACCCGATGTACACTTGTTTTTACTAAACAGTTTATATACTGATCAGACGTTGCCTAACTCATTCACTGCCTTACCCGATGTACACTTGTTTTTACTAAACAGTTTATATACTGATCAGACGTTGTCTCGCCCATTCACTGCCGTACCCGATGTACACTTGTTTTTACTAAACAGTTTATATACTGATCAGACGTTGCCTCACCCTTTCACTGCCTTACCCGATGTACACGTGTTTTTACTAAACAGTTTATATACTGATCAGACGTTGTCTCGCCCATTCACTGCCTTACCCGATGTACACTTGTTTTTACTAAACAGTTTATATACTGATCAGACGTTGTCTCACCCATTCACTGCCTTACCCGATGTACACTTGTTTTTACTAAACAGTTTATATACTGATCAGACGTTGTCTCACCCATTCACTGCCTTACCCGATGTGCATTTGTTTTTACTAAACAGTTTATATACTGATCAGACGTTGCCTCACCCATTCACTGCCTTCTTACCCGATGTACACTTGTTTTTACTAAACAGTTTATATACTGATCAGACGTTGTCTCGCCCATTCACTGCCTTACCCGATGTACACTTGTTTTTACTAAACAGTTTATATACTGATCAGACGTTGTCTCCCCCATTCACTGCCTTACCCGATGTACACTTGTTTTTACTAAACAGTTTATATACTGATCAGACGTTGCCTCACCCATTCACTGCCTTACCCGATGTACACTTGTTTTTAGTAAACAGTTTATATACTGAGCAGACCTTGTCTCGCCCATTCACTGCCTTCTTACCCGATGTACATTTGTTTTTACTAAACAGTTTATATACTGATCAGACGTTGCCTCACCCATTCACTGCCTTCTTACCCGATGTACACTTGTTTTTACTAAACAGTTTATATACTGATCAGACGTTGCCTCTCCCTTTCACTGCCTTACCCGATGTACAATTGTTTTTACTAAACAGTTTATATACTGATCAGACGTTGTCTCGCCCATTCACTGCCTTACCCGATGTACACTTGTTTTTACTAAACAGTTTATATACTGATCAGACGTTGCCTCACCCTTTCACTGCCTTACCCGATGTACACTTGTTTTTATTAAACAGTTTATATACTGATCAGACGTTTTCTCGCCCATTCACTGCCTTACCCGATGTACACTTGTTTTTACTAAACAGTTTATATACTGATCAGACGTTGTCTCACCCATTCACTGCCTTACCCGATGTACACTTGTTTTTACTAAACAGTTTATATACTGATCAGACGTTGCCTCACCCATTCACTGCCTTCTTAATCGATGTAGACTTGTTTTTACTAAACAGTTTATATACTGATCAGACGTTGCCTCACCCATTCACTGCCTTACCCGATGTACACTTGTTTTTACTAAACAGTTTATATACTGATCAGACGTTGCCTCACCCTTTCACTGCCTTACCCGATGTACACTTGTTTTTACTAAACAGTTTATATACTGATCAGACGTTGCTTCACCCATTTACTGCCTTACCCGATGTACACTTGTTTTTACTAAACAGTTTATATACTGGTCAGACGATGCCTCACCCATTTACTGCCTTACATGATGTACACTTGTTTTTACTAAACAGTTTATATACTGATCAGACGTTGCCTCACCCATTTACTGCCTTACCCGATGTACACTTGTTTTTACTAAACAGTTTATATACTGATCAGACGTTGCCTCACTCATTTACTGCCTTACCCGATGTACATTTGTTTTTACTAAACAATTTATATACTGATCAGACGTTGCCTCACCCATTCACTGCCTTACCCGATGTACACTTGTTTTTACTAAACAGTTTATATACTGATCAGACGTTGTCTCGCCCAGTCACTGCCTTACCCGATGTACACTTGTTTTTACTAAACAGTTTATATACTGATCAGACGTTGCCTCACCCATTTACTGCCTTACCCGATGTACACTTGTTTTTACTAAACAGTTTATATACTGATCAGACGTTGTCTCGCCTATTCACTGCCTTACCCGATGTACACTTGTTTTTACTAAACAGTTTATATACTGATCAGACGTTGTCTCACCCATTCACTGCCTTACCCGATGTACACTTGTTTATACTAAACAGTTTATATACTGATCAGACGTTGCCTCACCCTTTCACTGCCTTACCCGATGTACACTTGTTTTTACTAAACAGTTTATATACTGATCAGACGTTGCCTCACTCATTCACTGCCTTACCCGATGTACACTTGTTTTTACTAAACAGTTTATATACTGATCAGACGTTGCCTCACCCATTCACTGCCTTCTTACCCGATGTAGACTTGTTTTTACTAAACAGTTTATATACTGATCAGACGTTGCCTCACCCATTCACTGCCTTACCCGATGTACACTTGTTTTTATTAAACAGTTTATATACTGACCAGACGTTGCCTCACCCATTTACTGCCTTACCCGATGTACACTTGTATTTACTAAACAGTTTATATACTGATCAGACGTTGCCTCACCCATTTACTGCCTTACCCGATGTACACTTGTTTTTACTAAACAGTTTATATACTGATCAGACGTTGCCTCACCCATTCACTGCCTTACCCGATGTACACTTGTTTTTACTAAACAGTTTATATACTGATCAGACGTTGCCTCACCCATTCACTGCCTTACCCGATGTACACGTGTTTTTACTAAACAGTTTATATACTGATCAGACGTTGTCTCACCCATTCACTGCCTTACCCGATGTACACTTGTTTTTACTAAACAGTTTATATACTGATCAGACGTTGTCTCACCCATTCACTGCCTTACCCGATGTACACTTGTATTTACTAAACAGTTTATATACTGATCAGACGTTGTCTCGCCCATTCACTGCCTTACCCGATGTACACTTGTTTTTACTAAACAGTTTATATACTGATCAGGCGTTGTCTAACCCTTTCACTGCCTTACCCGATGTACATTTGTTTTTACTAAACAGTTTATATACTGATCAGACGTTGCCTCACCCTTTCAATGCCTTACCCGATGTACACTTGTTTTTACTAAACAGTTTATATACTGATCAGACGTTGCCTCACCCATTCACTGCCTTACCCGATGTACACTTGTTTTTACTAAACAGTTTATATACTGATCAGACGTTGCCTCACCCATTCACTGCCTTACCCGATGTACACTTGTTTTTACTAAACAGTTTATATACTGATCAGACGTTGCCTCACCCATTCACTGCCTTACCCGATGTACACTTGTTTTTACTAAACAGTTTATATACTGATCAGACGTTGTCTCACCCATTCACTGCCTTACCCGATGTACACTTGTTTTTACTAAACAGTTTATATACTGATCAGACGTTGCCTCACCCATTCACTGCCTTACATGATGTACACTTGTTTTTACTAAACAGTTTATATACTGATCAGACGTTGCCTCACCCATTTACTGCCTTACCCGATGTACACTTGTTTTTACTAAACAGTTTATATACTGATCAGACGTTGCCTCACCCATTTACTGCCTTACACGATGTACAGTTGTTTTTACTAAACAGTTTATATACTGATCAGACGTTGCCTCACCCATTCACTGCCTTACCCGATGTACACTTGTTTTTACTAAACAGTTTATATACTGATCAGACGTTGCCTCACCCATTCACTGCCTTACCCGATGTACACTTGTTTTTACTAAACAGTTTATATACTGATCAGACGTTGTCTCACTCATTCACTGCCTTACCCGATGTACACTTGTTTTTACTAAACAGTTTGTATACTGATCAGACTTTGCCTAACACATTCACTGCCTTATATGATGTACACTTGTTTTTACTAAACAGTTTATATACTGATCAGACGTTGTCTCGCCCATTCACTGCCTTACCCGATGTACACTTGTTTTTACTAAACAGTTTATATACTGATCAGACGTTGCCTCAGCTATTCACTGCCTTACCCGATGTACACTTGTTTTTACTAAACAGTTTATATACTGATCAGACGTTGCCTCACCCTTTCACTGCCTTACCCGATGTACACTTGTTTTTACTAAACAGTTTATATACTGATCAGACGTTGTCTCACCCATTCACTGCCTTACCCGATGTACACTTGTTTTTACTAAACAGTTTATATACTGATCAGACGTTGTCTCGCCCATTCACTGCCTTACCCGATGTACACTTGTTTTTACTAAACAGTTTATATACTGATCAGACGTTGCCTCACCCATTCACTGCCTTACCCGATGTACACTTGTTTTTACTAAACAGTTTATATACTGATCAGACGTTGCCTCACCCATTCACTACCTTACCCGATGTACACTTGTTTTTACTAAACAGTTTATATAGTGATCAGACGTTGCCTAACTCATTTACTGCCTTACCCGATGTACACTTGTTTTTACTAAACAGTTTATATACTGATCAGACGGTGTCTCACCCATTCACTGCCTTACCCGATGTACATTTGTTTTTACTAAACAGTTTATATACTGATCAGACGTTGCCTCACCCATTCACTGCCTTCTTACCCGATGTACACTTGTTTGTACTTAACAGTTTATATACTGATCAGACGTTGCCTCGCCCATTCACTGCCTTACCCGATGTACACTTGTTGTTACTAAACAGTTTATATACTGATCAGACGTTGTCTCCCCATTCACTGCCTTACCCGATGTACACTAGTTTTTACTAAACAGTTTATATACTGATCAGACGTTGCCTCACCCATTCACTGCCTTCTTACCCGATGTACACTTGTTTTTACTAAACAGTTTATATACTGATCAGACGTTGTCTCGCCCATTCACTGCCTTACCCGATGTACACTTGTTTTTACTAAACAGTTTATATACTGATCAGACGTTGTCTCCCCCATTCACTGCCTTACCCGATGTATACTTGTTTTTACTAAACAGTTTATATACTGATCAGACGTTGCCTCACCCATTCACTGCCTTACCCGATGTACACTTGTTTTTAGTAAACAGTTTATATACTGATCAGACGTTGTCTCGCCCATTCACTGCCTTACCCGATGTACATTTGTTTTTACTAAACAGTTTATATACTGATCAGACGTTGCCTCACCCATTCACTGCCTTCTTACCCGATGTACACTTGTTTTTACTAAACAGTTTATATACTGATCAGACGTTGTCTCGCCCATTCACTGCCTTACCCGATGTACACTTGTTTTTACTAAACAGTTTATATACTGATCAGACGTTGCCTCACCCATTCACTGCCTTACCCGATGTACACTTGTTTTTACTAAACAGTTTATATACTGATCAGACGTTGCCTCACCCTTTCACTGCCTTACCCGATGTACACTTGTTTTTACTAAACAGTTTATATACTGATCAGACGTTGCCTCACCCATTCACTGCCTTACCCGATGTACACTTGTTTTTACTAAACAGTTTATATACTGATCAGACGTTGCCTCACCCATTCACTGCCTTACCCGATGTACACTTGTTTTTACTAAACAGTTTATATACTGATCAGACGTTGCCTAACTCATTCACTGCCTTACCCGATGTACACTTGTTTTTACTAAACAGTTTATATACTGATCAGACGTTGTCTCACCCATTCACTGCCTTACCCGATGTACATTTGTTTTTACTAAACAGTTTATATACTGATCAGACGTTGCCTCACCCATTCACTGCCTTCTTACCCGATGTACACTTGTTTTTACTAAACAGTTTATATACTGATCAGACGTTGTCTCGCCCATTCACTGCCTTACCCGATGTACACTTGTTTTTACTAAACAGTTTATATACTGATCAGACGTTGTCTCCCCCATTCACTGCCTTACCCGATGTACACTTGTTTTTACTAAACAGTTTATATACTGATCAGACGTTGCCTCACCCATTCACTGCCTTACCCGATGTACACTTGTTTTTAGTAAACAGTTTATATACTGAGCAGACGTTGTCTCGCCCATTCACTGCCTTACCCGATGTACATTTGTTTTTACTAAACAGTTTATATACTGATCAGACGTTGCCTCACCCATTCACTGCCTTCTTACCCGATGTACACTTGTTTTTACTAAACAGTTTATATACTGATCAGACGTTGCCTCTCCCTTTCACTGCCTTACCCGATGTACAATTGTTTTTACTAAACAGTTTATATACTGATCAGACGTTGCCTAACTCATTCACTGCCTTACCCGATGTACACTTGTTTTTACTAAACAGTTTATATACTGATCAGACGTTGAATCACCCATTCACTGCCTTACCCGATGTACAATTGTTTTTACTAAACAGTTTATATACTGATCAGACGTTGAATCACCCATTCACTGCCTTACATGATGTACACTTGTTTTTACTAAACAGTTTATATAATGATCAGACGTTGAATCACCCATTCACTGCCTTACCCGATGTACACTTGTTTTTACTAAACAGTTTATATACTGATCAGACGTTGAATCACCCATTCACTGCCTTACCCGATGTACACTTGTTTTTACTAAACAGTTTATATACTGATCAGACGTTGCCTCACCCATTCACTGCCTTACCCGATGTACACTTGTTTTTACTAAACAGTTTTGCTTTGTTTTCTGTGATTTCAAAGGATCTCCCCTTATTAAGATTTTTATAATTCACAACAGCAGATGTTAAGTGCTTGTATGGCGGCTGTAAAAAGTCGCCCCGTACTTCATTCTCAGTGTACTTTCTGGTCCTTTGGAATCATTGATTTCAGCGCATTTACAGCTGAAAGTTGAATTCCGCTTAAGCCGGTACTAGGGGGCGTGAGCACTGTTGCATATTTCAGTATTGCTCATGAACAGACTCAATTAAACCGAGTCTGCAATTTTCAGTATTTGCTTTGTTTTCTGTGACTTCAAAGGATCTCCCCTTATTAAGATTTTTATATACTGATCAGATGCTGTCTGATCATTTCACCTCTCTATAACACCCACTTGTTAATTGATTTTAAAAAGGATTGAGCTTAACGCAAGATGAAAGTAAAACAGAACGCCTATCAGACTGGTAAGGATCTACACTAATTGTCATCCATAGGCATATATGTATATATGCAGCATTTTGTACAACAGTTTTATATACTGTAATCCTTCTCTATTTCAACAACTAATATGAAGTATTATTGATTGTATAAAACAAGAATGGTGCTTAAGTAAACTGAAGCTAAAACAACAGAAAGCTAAAAGAAAAAAAGAGAATGGCACTGAGTGTCACCCACATGCATTTTAAGCATTTATATACTGTCAAACAACTCTATTACGATCCCTAAAATGAATACTAATTGATTATATAAATATAAGAGGATAAAAAAACGATCATACTCCTTTCTCTGGACAAACGCAACATGACGTTTTTACTTACTCAGCATAAGTGCAAGACAGCCTTTACCCTGCATTTGCACCGTACCTTTATGATACATTTATCCCCTCCCACACGTAGGCGTTCCGGGATATTTTCCAGATAACTGCAATCAAAAGTAGTTTGAATAATAGTACTTGATTCAGATAGTAGTCTAATGTAGGATAAACATGAAGCGAACGCCTCTTACATGGATTTTCTGCCTGGCTGTCATCTCGATATAAGAAACAGGGTTCAATCAACACTACATACCTGCATAAATACATTTTAACCATTTCACTCTCAATGACGCCAAAAAGGCGCCTTTGCAAACAATTTGGATCCTGATCAGACCCCGCGAAACGCGGCATCTGATCAGGATCCAAACTGTTTGACACTAGTTTGTGAAATTTTGTCACTCATACATGTACTGCCTTAAATCTGACATTAAAACGATATTGCAGACAACAATATTGAAGCAGAAACAGAAACAACAAACAATTTGGCCTTGAGATTTTATTTCTGAAACTATAAATCAAGAGATGGGACTATTTTCAATATTTCAGCAGACGACAGTTTTAGCAGATACTAGTCAGTGTTGAAATGACTAATACAGAAATACTATACATTGTTTATACAATCACAGCCGGATATAGCTATTAGGCACTTATGACCATCGAGCCGAGAGTAAGAATGTCGTCGGCTTCATTGCATGTTCTGTCTTACTTTCATAATGTGTGAAGCAGAAGTACAGTAAAACCACTAAAACGAAAGTCAATTGATTGTATAAACGATAGGTGATAGTTTAAAGCAAGGTGATAGTAAAACAGAAATCACTTAAGGAGATTTCGGTTTTATTGACGCCTTTCTTTAAGCAGTCACCTGTCGTTACACGTAATAATAAACACAATTTTGTGGTCGTAATAGAGAGCTTTTACTGTAGATTAATATAGGTCGTTAGCCTAGACGGTAGGGGTGGGGTTAACAAGTCATTTACTCTGTAGGTTTTCTCTGCATAATTGGTTTAATCGAACGAATGAAATGTATCCTCAATTAACTGATTACTCCCTAAATACGCCTTTTAACGCCTTTAATGTATTCATCCACTGAAGAAATCGTTCAAGTTAAAACTATCAATTTTATGTACCATCGGAAATGTTACCTATATTTGCAGAAAATGATAGTTATGGTACATACAGTCCCTGCAGATGGTAGTTTAACGCAGGTTGAAAGTGAAACCAAGCGTCTGACCAGGATATAAACTGTTTGGTAAAAACCCTTATCATGCTGATTTGTCGTCTGCTTCAAATATACGTTTGCGAAAATTGTCAATCATCCTTTTTTCTAATTATTAAAGAAAATATGAATATGAGTGGCAAACAGTTTGGATCCAGACCAGACGTTATGCATGATAATGGTTCAAGAGAATTCTGATTTACTTTCAACCTGCTTTAAATGGTCACCGGTATTCAATACAAGGAACAGACTATAGGGCTAAAGAGGTAAGACGCATCCTGCTTCACCTTTATCCTGTAGGAAGTGGTAAAATGTCTGCAAAAGTAGAACCTGGATACTGATAAGGTAGAGGCTTATGGTGCATGCTGCTTTACTTTTAACTGCTTTAAGCGGTCACCTGTCTTCTAAACTAATAGTATGTATTTCAAGGCCTGAAGAACAGGGGGAGGCACAGGGGGCGGGGATTAAGGATGCGGGCACCACCCTCTCCCAATAATTTTGCTAATATATGTATTATAAGAACCTAGTTCTTTACATAGAATTTTGTAAGTATTGTACCTCTTTTGAATATAGGAAAGGCTAATTAAGGAATAGGTATGCAGGGTATGTTAACCCTATGAACACACATTACTTTCAGTGTACACATCTCAGGTACTTGTAGTCTCATCTAGGTCTACATAGTCTGTTAACTCTTTGAATAAACAATACAGTCAGTGGACGCCTTTACAAAACTCAGGTATTTATAGTCTCATCTAGGTTAACAGGGAATGCTAACCCTTTGAACACACACTACAGTCATTGAACATCTTAACACATATCAGGTACTTGTAGTCTCATCTAGGTCTACAGGGTATGTTAACCATTTGAACACACACTACAGTCAGTGGACATCTATACACATCTCAGGTACTCGAAGTCTCATCTAGGTCTACAGGGTATGTTAACCATTTGAGCACAAACTACAGTCAGTGTACATCTATACACATTTCAGGTACTTTTAGTCTCATCTAGGTCTACATAGTATGTTAACCCTTTGAACACACACTGCAGTCAGTGGACATCTATACACATCTCAGGTACTTGTAGTCTCATCTAGGTCTATAAGGTATGTTAACCATTTGAACACACACTACAGTCAGTGGACATCTATACACATCTCATGTACTTGTAGTCTCATCTAGGTCTACAGGGTATTTTGACCCTTTGAACACACACTGCAGTCAGTGGATATATTTACACACCTCAGATTCTTGTAGTCTCATCTAGGTCTGCAGGGTATGTTAACCCTTTGGACATCTTTACATATATCTGGTACTTGTAGTCTCATCTAGGTCTTCCGGGTTTGTTGACCCTTTAAACACACACTGCAGTCAGTGTACATCTATACAAATCTCTGGTAATTGTACTCTTATCTAGGTCTATAGGGTATGTTGACCCTTTGAGCACACACTACAGTCAGTGTACATCTATACACATCTCAGGTACTTGTAGTCTCATCTAGATATACAGGGTATGTTGACCCTTTGATCACAAACTACAGTCAGTGTACATCTATACACATTTCAGGTACTTCTAGTCTCATCTAGGTCTACAGGGTATGTTGACCCTCTGAACACAAACTACAGTCAGTGTACATCTAATCACATATCTGGTACTTGTAGTCTCATCTAGGTCTTCAGGGTATGTTAACCCTATCAACATACTACATTCAGTGTACGTATTTACACATCTCAGGTACTGGTTATCTCTTTTAGGTCTACAGGTTATGTTAACCCTTTGAACACACACTACAGTCAGTGCACATCTTTACACATCTTACCCTTTGAACTCACACTGCAGTTAGTGGATATATTGACACATCTCAGGTACATGTAGTCTCATCTCGGTCTACAGGGTATGTTAACCCTTTGAACACACACAACAGTCAGTTGATATATTTAAACCTCTTAGGTATTGGTAGTCTCATTTAGGTCTACAGGGTATGTTGACCCTATGAACACACACTACAGTCTGTGGATATCTTTACACATCTCAGGTATTGGTAGTTTAATCTAGGTCTTCTGGGTATGTTAACCCTTTGAACACACACTGCAGTCAGTGGACATCTTTACACATATCAGGTACTTAAAGTCTCATCTAGGTATACAGGTTATGTTAACCCTTTGAACACACACTACAGTCAGTGGACATATTTACACATCTCAGGTACTTGTAGTGTCATCTAGGTCTACAGGGTATGTTGACCCTTTGAACCCACACTACAGTCAGTGGACATCTTTACATATATCAGGTACTCGTAGTCTCATCTAGATCTACAGGGTATGTTTATTGTTTGAACACATGCTACAGTCAGTGCACATCTCTTCACATATCAGGTATTCGTAGTCTCATCTAGATCTACAGGGTATGTTGACCGTTTGAACACATGCTACAGTCAGTGGACATCTTTACACATCTCATGTACTTGTAGTTTAATCTAGGTATACAGCTAACCCTTTGAACACACAATACAGTCTGTGGACATCTTTACACATCTCAAGTACGTGTAGTCTCATCTAGGTCTACAGGGTATGTTAACCATTTGAACACACACTACAGTCATGTGTAAGCAGTGTACACAATAGGTGTACACGTGTCCAATGGACATGATGTCCTTTGATCTATTAATCGTTTTAAGTACATTGTTAAATACATCACAAGTATATACAATCACAAATAGGCTAGACTTAATTTGAAACTTGATTTTTCTATCTAAAGTTTCTGGAGGAATAGTTATATGGTATCAGATCTTCTCATCTATATTGATATATGTAAAAGTCAGTCACGACATGTTTAGTTTATATAAAGAGGTAAAACGTTTCAGTATGACATTGTGTCTAACTGAGCGTAATGCGCATGCTCAGGTTTGGTGCGGTCTTAACCAACTAAATGTAGCAGCCGCGACTGTTCAGTGTTACACACTACGAACATTTTAAGGATTGTATCTGAGTTCATTCTGTCTAAACCAGATATTAACGTTTGCTTGGTTGTGTAAGATATCTGTTCAGTGAGAAGTGATTCCAGCCATACATTTGGAAGTAAGTAATGACTTAATCGATTTTATATTTCTATTCAAAAGATGACATTTAATTTAATAACACTTATGTTCTTTATGATGATTGTGCTTTAAAATGTATTGTATATAATAGATGTCTAATTACCAATCGGTTTAATACTTAACATTAGATAGACACCACAATCATTGAAATACACTGTTTGCACACAAAAGTACAGACATATTCAACATCTTACTCAAAAAAGTTTCAAAACAGACACTAGAGGTCACTGCAAATGGATTAAACTATTTCAAATGTAACCATTTGGTAAACATAAATCCAATGAATAGCTAAATATTGAAGCAGTATGATCAAATTGAATGTGACAGAGGTCAATGTGATAGACGTCAATTTAAACTTGAGAAATGAGTGGTAAACAACTTGGATCCAGATCTGATCTGGATCTAAGCTGTCTGCAAATGTTAGCCAAGTTGCACTAAGCACGACATGGGTTGAAGTATTTGTGCTTTTCATTTTGTTAAATTCTGTTCTCACTACACACGACTAACAAAGAATCGTAATTCTACACAATATTCCGATGGAGAGAAAACAGTATACCATCTGAAGTTATTTGTAAATTGGTTCTATCGATCGTGCATATTTGCTAGAGCGTAGACGTTCCAAGGTCACATATCCGGATAAACCAAGTCTAATGATACATTTCATCTCTATAGAACTAGGTTTATCGGTCAGCGCATTCGGATGATACAGTATTATGGGGTAAATATAGGATTTGCAACAGGGGTAAATAAAAATATGAGCGTGATATCGTCACTGATCCATAACAAAATTAGCCGGTTTCGTATATGTTTGCATACTATCCTATGTACATAGCTTGATATGTTAGATTTGGGATAGGCGGAAACAGTGTCGGCATGTCTTTATATTTGCATGAATTCTATAAGTATTTGTAATATACTGTTAAATTTTGTTATTACGACCACTCAGATGAAAATTAATTGATTGCATTTAAAGCAGATTAGAACGTAAAGGAAATGACACAAAACAGACAGCTCCTAAAGTAGACTGGTCAGGATCTACACTGTCTGTCACCCACATGTATCTACAGCATTTAGTTTAGCAGAAAAACAGTATCTTCCTGAAAAGTAGTTTTGATAACAGCTTTTTCAGATGGTAGCTTCATGTAGGATAAACATGAAGCAAACCCCTCCTATACGGACTTTCTATAAGTAAACAACGAGCAGTGAACCATACAATTTAGCTCAGCCCACTTTTTGGTTTTGGGGCAGTCAGCATATCGACAGCTTAGTAAGATGGACTACAGGAATGTAGACATCCCTGAGTCGTGGGCAGTACTAAACTGTAAAGTACATTCACAGATCACTGCTCGTTGGTTACATCGATATAAGCAGCAATGTGTAATTAACTATATCAACACTACATACCTGTATAAATGCACTTAGCAAACAGTTTTTCACTACAGATTATGTTTATTTCATTATAAACAAAAACTATTTGACTTTTGTCAACACCAAATATCTGTGTACATAAAGCAAATTAATGTGTCACTGACTTCTTTTTCTGCAACTATAAACAATAATATGGGACTAAACTCAATACTACATACCTGTATAAATACTTTTGGAAAACAGTGAGGCAGTGGAGGCAAATCATGTTTTCTGATGAGATCCCAATTTCTCTAGTTCTTGAAGACATTCAATGTCGTGTAAATACCGACGTCGTAAAGGTTTAACCTCTTCCTGCTACGCTTTCCAAGCTGAGATCAGCCTTCTTGGAAGAGTGATCAACATCTCAATGAGGAGGATAAACACCCTCATAAACCTCATGCATAGGAGAATATGGGCTGTGTTGAAAGCAAATGGGACATGTGCGGCATTGGCGAGTCAATTTCCACGGTCAATTTTGTTTTCAGATTACACATGGTGACATTTTCTATTCCATGCTATCATTTCTTAATCCCTTATCCGATACGAATCGTCATTTTGCTGTTAGTTCAATATCAATCATTGTTCATTCCAACACAAATATAGAACATTCTACCCGAAAATCACCATGCTTTTAATGTTCCCTAATTTTCTCTATAAAAATAGACAAAATAGATAAAATTTACCCCTGGTAATCTTTCATTTGCAGTTAAAACTATCTGAACAGGCATTACAGGCGTATTGCAGTTTAATGCGTGTTTTCGATAGAGTTACACTAGATACTAAAAATAAACTTTTATTATTTGATTCTATGGTCGTCCCTTTTTTAACGTATGGATCTGAGGTTTGGGGGATCTATGATTACAAAGAAGTTGACAAATTACATATGAAATTTTGTAAAAGAATTCTTGGAGTTAAGATACAGACACCTACCAACGCTGTTGGAGAGCTTGGTAGATTTCCACTGTCTTTAATATGTAAAGAAAGATTGTTAAAATTCTGGCTTAAGATAATGAGCGGTCAAAACCCTCTTATTATAAATTCGTACACTGACCAACTTGAGTCTATATGTGGTGATTCTTGGGCGAAAACAATACAGAATGTTATAAATGACCTTGTTTTTTCTTATATACTTGACAATTTCAAATTGAATACAATTATTTTCCAATGATTAAAAGAAGGTTACAAGATCAGTACATACAAACTTGGAGTAATTCTCTAAGTAACACCTCTAAGCTTGAATATTTTTATCAATTTAAAAAGATTTTCTGTTATGAAGAGTATTTGGATATTGTTAAAAATAACACACTTCGAAAAAAAAATCAATTAACATGCCTAAGATTATGTTAACATTCATTAGAAGTAGAAGTAGGGTGCTATCATGGTATCGAAAAACAAAACAGATTATGTAAACTATGTGATCAAAATGTTCCTGAAACAGAATATCACTTTATAATGACTTGTTCATTATACAGTGATCTTCGAAGAAAATATATTAAATATCAATCCTGGCCTTCAAAGCAAAAATTTATTTCATTAATGTCTTCAAAAACAAAACTGTAATAATGAACTGTGCTAAATATATTAAATATGCATTGACTTTAAGAAAAAATACTCTGGAAACAATAATTTAATTTGTTTCGTTGATTTTGTATTATTTATGTGAATTTGTAATTGGACAACGTATCTACCATCGTGTGGATGGTATATGCGCTGTCTTCTATTACACTTTGTATTGAATTGTAACTTGATTTGTTGTCTTGGCCATACTTTTCTTTATATATTTGTAAATGGCCAAAGGTATTTAAGATGCCGATTTTGCCAATAAAAATACTGAATACTGAATACTGTATAAACAATTTATTTTCGTGCACATGTATTAAATGCAGTACAACCAAAAAAATTTGATATGTTTGATTACTTGTTCTATGTTCATTCCTCGTTTCACATATGTATGTGCTGAGAAGATTGAATAAACTGTAAAAAACTGAATTTTTTAATTTATTCATGCCTGTTCATTGAAAGGCCGCAGTACACAGGTTATACTGTAATTCACAGCTGAGCGGTTGCTGTATACCTAATGATGCGCTACGCTCCGCCTTAGCACGCGATGTCCATGACCGGTTCATGGCTTGTTTATTTCTGCCATACCCAGGTACAAAATTTAAAAATATGCGATATATATTTTCATTTCTCGCTGAAATGGAGGACTTTCATTGGCTGCCAAACTAGGGCAAACGGTAATGATAGTTTTAGATCAAAACCGTTGAAGTACCAAGTGTATGCATATACACGCCCAAAGTACAGTAAATGATCACTCAGCCTAATAATACTTAGTTTAGTACACTTGTATTTTGACAGGCGTTAGGGCAACTATATTGAAGAACGGGAAGACATAGTGTTAAACAAAGACAATGGCGACATCAGCAGAGGAGAGTCCGAAGATACAGGGAAATGTAAGTAAATACTTGATATTTCGATCTCACTTAACCAATTATCTCATATAATCAAGTACCTTTTAGTGCATTTAATTTATTGCACCACGGAAAAATTAAAAGCCACTTTTTTCAATTGGATACCGGTCCCTCCAAAAGAATACTGAACATGTACCCAACGAAATGTTTTAGCTCACCTGGCACAAAGTGCCAAGGAGAGCTATTTTGATCGTCCTGTGTCCGTCGTCGTCCGTTCGTTCGTCTTCCGTCGTCAACAATTTCTTTAAAACGACATCTTCTCCTACACAACTAAATGGATTTTACCCAAACTTGGCAGGAATGATCCTTATATAGTCCTCTTTGAAAGTTGTTCAAATATTTCTGATCCGTTGCATATCTAGGTCACAGGAGCTAAAAATAGATCGTTTCAATAAAAACTTAAAAAATCTTATTCTCTGAAACCACAGTACCCTGAGCTAAGATATTTTGCACAAAGCATCATCTTCAGGTCCTCTATCAAGATTGTTCAAATTATGTCCCTGGAGTCAAAAATGGCCCCCGCCCCGGGGGTCACAAATTTACATAGAGTTATATAGTGAATTCATCAAACCTCTTCTTCTCTGGAACTGATAAGCTAGAGCTTTGATATTTGGCATGGCGTAACTTCGAAATATACTTACCTATACTGTTCAAATGGTTCCGGTCCGTTGTATATCTAGGTCACAGGAGCTAAAAATAGCTCGTTTTAATAAAAACTTTAAAAAAATATTCTTCTTTGAAACTACAGTACCCTGAGCTTAGATAGTTTGCACAAAACATCATCTACAGGTCCTTTACCAAGATTGTTCAAATTATGTCCCTGGGGTCAAAAATGGTCCCGCCCCGGGGGTCACAAATTTACATAGAGTTATATTGTGAAATCTTCAAACCTCTTCTTCTCTGAAACTAATTGAGCTAGAGTTTTGATATTTGGCATGGTGTAACTTCGAGAGGTACTTTACCAATATTATTCAAATGGTTTCAGTCCGTTGCATATCCAGGTCACATGAGCTAAAAATAGATTTTTTCAATAAAAAATTAAAAAGTCTTCTTCTTTAAAACCACAATACCCTGAGCTTAGATATTTTGCACAAAGCATTATCTTTAGGTCTTCTATCAGGATTGTTCAATTTATGTCCCTGGGGTCAAAATGACCCCGCCCGGGGTTCACAAATTTACATAGAGTTATATTGTGAAATGTTCAAACCACTTTTTCTCTGAAACTAATATAGATAGATCTTTGATATTTGACATGGTGTAACTTCTAAAGGTACTTTACCAACATCGTACAAATAGTTCCGGTCCATTGCATAACTAGGTCACAGGAGCTAAAAATATTTTTTTTTCAATTAAAACTTTAAAAATCTTCTCTGAAACCACAGTACCCTGAGCTTAGCTATTTGGCACTCAGCATCATCTAATCAGCAATTGGCACAATCATATTGTCATAATTTCTCAGCTTTCCAAGATATGTTACATTTACATCAAACGGATCCAGGTGAGCGATTTAGGGCCGTTAACACGGGGGGCCAACTAGGTATTACGATGAAATGTTTCTCTACGACAACCTATATGGGTATTATAACAAATTTGTATTGCTACGAAGGCAATTTTGTTGTCGTAGACAAACATTTCTCACTATATACACTGACTTCGTAGCTATACAAATCTCTTATAATACCCATATATGTTGTCGTAGCTATACAGTTTGATGGTAATACGTAGTTGGCCCCCCGTGGTATACGGCTCTTGTTTATTTCATAGCAGATTGTGACTAAAAGAAACCTGAAAGGTTAGGGGAATGCACCAATTTGCATTAACTTTAAAGCTAGAAAGAGACTCTGGGATAAACATGTGATTCAAAATGAATTTCATAAGTTGAGTTTTAATAACTCGATCTCATTCAGGGCGACCATACCAGTATTGCAAAGTTAAAACCTGGATTAGTCATGTGACTGGTGAATGGCTAAGCAAGGTTTTTATTTTGAAATGAGTTCGACTTGAGCAACTTTGATTTTTCAATTTTCAGGTCTCTGCGACCTTGACCTCTGACCTTGGAAGTTAGAAAATCCTGTCAAACAAACAATTTCCAGCAAACGTCTCCTTTAGTTTTAATCTCAGACACTTGATACTTATCATACAAGTAATTAGATGTTCTAATGTAAATTACACAATTTACAGTTCTGTATGACAAAGACCTTAGGTGCGGAAATCCCATGTCCGACTCCTCAGTCTCGTACATTTAAAGAACAGGACGAATTGATTTTTGCATTTCAGTTGTCCGCGGACAAGCACAGATTTGGATGATATTATATTGGAAGCCTTAATTTTAATCTGCCTTCAAATCCGACCAAAAATAGCTATAAATTCAAAGAAATTGAGAAAATCAGCGACTTCTGATGTTTGTTTACCATTTAGATGTTGGGTACCCTACTGGTGAATCCGGGTCAAAACGGCCCGAGTCAAAACGGCCCGGGTTAAAACGGCCCCCTAAATGGCCCGGGTCAAAACGGCCCCCGCTGTTATTGTATTGGTACAAGTATTATTAGGACAATTATAAATTATGATTAGTATTATTACGTTTATGAAAGATCATTATAGGCCATTACACACGTGGAACATGTAGATTGAGAATGACAATGAATGAACTTATTAATCTGATGTCCATTTTTCACCATTTACTAACTACATGTACATGACTATTAATGAAGACGCTCATCATATTTTCCCCTAGCGTCATAATAATCCAATATGCAGCCTATTAAGCATTAAAATAATTAACAATAGTTGAATGGATAGACGGACACACCTTCCATCCAGACAAGTTAGTATTTTAAAGCGGGTAAAGTTTTTCATGCAGAGTGTAAGGTGCGTACAACGGCGTAGAGGGTAATTATTAAAACTACTTCAAATATAAGGTTGTTCTTGTTATATATTTAAGCTGTTTTGCTATAGAATGTGTTAACCCATAAACCAAAAGATACTCCTTGCTATAATTTGATTATTATTCACGGCATGGCATAGTTTTTGTATTAAAACTGTAGCGTGGGCCGTTTTGACCCGGTGTCATATCAAAATTGGACCCCCGTAAACAATGGACCCGGGTCCAAATTTGATAGCGAAATATGGACCCCCCTGTAAAAAATGGACCCCCCATGCAAAATTTAAGAATGATAAAAAAACATAATAAAACGTTAAGAAACAAGAAACCAATGAATATTTTAACTCATTACACAAAAAATATGCCTGTTAACATCTTAAATGTTTTCCTACATTGAAGAAAATAAAATCCAATTTATTCAGTCACAAACATTTACTGTATAGGAAACATTTTTTATATATCGTAGATGATGGTAGCTTAACCCGTTACCCAATAAATATGCCTTTTTACGCCCTTAATTTATTGTTCCACTGAAGAAAGTAGTTCCATTTTTTACAATGTATTCCTACATTGAAGAAAATAATTCCATTTTATACAGTCACAAACATTTACTGTATAGGAAATATTTTATGTATCCTAGAAGATGGTAGCTTAACCCATTACCCAATAAATATGCCTTTTTATGCCCTTAATTTTTTCTTCCACTGAAGAAAGTAGTTCCATTTTGTACAATGTATTCCTACATTGAAGAAAATAATTCCATTTTATACAGTCACAAACATTTACTGTATAGGAAATATTTTATGTATCCTAGAAGATGGTAGCTTAACCCATTACCCAATAAATATGCCTTTTTATGCCCTTAATTTATTCTTCCACTGAAGAAAGTAGTTCCAATTTGATGGCGTCAAAATTGGACCCCCCCCCTCCCTTGGCAACACCCAGCCATAAGTAATTTGATATTCTCATCAATTTTAATTCTTTTCCATTATTTGTTTTGTTTAAGTAATGTTTTTCCCCTTTCCTGAAGTTACTATGCCCTGCAAATTATTTTGGTTGGAGAATGGGGGGGGGGGTCCAAATTTGATGGCGTAAAAATTGGACCCCGCCCTTTTCAACACCCAACCATAAGTCATTTGATTTACATATCAACTTTAATTCTTTTCCATATCTTGTTAAGTTTTAGTGATGTTTTTTCTCCTATCCTGAGGTTACTATGCCCTGCAAATTATTTTGGTTGGAGAGGGGGGTCCAAATTTGATGGCATCAAAATTGGACCCCCCCCCCCCCCTCCCTTGGCAACACCCAACCATAAGTCATTTGATTTACACATCAACTTTAATTATTTTCCATTACTTGTTAGGTTTTAGTGATGTTTTTCTCCTAATCTGAGGTTTCTATGCACTGCAAATTATTTCAATTGGAGAGGGGGGTCCAAATTTGATGGCGTAAAAATTGGACCCCCCTCCCTTTTCAACACCCAACCATAAGTCATTTGATTTACACATCAACTTTAATTCTTTTCCATTAGTTGTTTTGTTTTAAGTAATGTTTTACTCCTTTCCTTAAGTTACTATGCCCTGCAAATTATTTTGGTTGGAGAAGGGGGGGGTCCAAATTTGATGGCGTAAAAATTGGACCCCCCCTCCCTTTTCAACACCCAACCACAAGTCATTTGATTTACGCATCAATTTTAATTCCTTTCCATTAGTTGTTTTGTTTTAAGTAATGTTTTACTCCTTTCTTGAAGTTACTATGCCCTGCAAATTATTTTGGTTGGAGAGGGGGGGGTCCAAATTTGATGGCGTAAAAATTGGACCCCCCCTCCCTTTTCAACACCGAACCGTAAGTCATTTGATTTACACATCTACTTTAATTCTTTTCCATTACTTGTTAAGTTTTAGTGATGTTTTTTCTCCTATCCTGAGGTTTCTATGCGCTGCAAATTATTTCGGTTGGAGAGGGGGGTCCAAAGTTGATGGCATCAAAATTGGAACCCCCTCCCTTGGCAACACCCAACCATAAGTCATTTGACTTTCACATCAACTTCAATTCTTTTCCATTAGTTGTTTTGTTTAAGTAATGTTTTACTCCTTTCCTGAAGTTACTATGCCCTGCAATTTATTTTGGTTGGAGAAAGGGGGGGGGTCCAAATTTGATGGCGTAAAAATTGGACCCCCCCCCCCCTCCCTTTTCAACACCCAACCGTAAGTCATTTGATTTACACATCAATTTTAATTCTTTTCCATTAGTGGTTTTGTTTAAGTAATGTTTTACTCCTTTCCTGAAGTTACTATGCCCTGCAAATTATTTTGGTTGGAGAAAGGGGGGGGGGGGGGGGATCCAAATTTGATGGCGTAAAAATTGGAACCCCCCTCCCTTCCTTTTCAACACCCAACCACAAGTCATTTGATTTACACATCAACTTAAATTAAATTTTTTTATGGGCATTTATAAAAACCTCAGTATAGGAGTAATCAATATTTTGCATTAGGGAGAAGCATTACCAACTTTTGAGGGGGGGTCCAAAATTTACAGGGGGGTCCATATTTCGCTATCAAAAATGGACCCTCGGGTCCATTTGTTACGGGGGTCCAAATTTGATCTGACACCGGGGCCGTTTTGACTCAGGGGCCGTTTTGACTCGGGGCCGTTTTGACCCGGTACCCTACTGGTTATCAGCATAAATAACCATTCGAATTCATTCACTGTAATAATCGGGTACCAGCGGAAAAGGAGAATGTGTTCACTAAATAAGCTGACGAATAACAATTCGGATTTGTTTTGCGGTGTATTAGCAATGCAAAGTAATTGATTTTTTCTTTCTAAAACCTGATTAAAGCTCGCAAAAAAATCCCTGTAACAGTTAGAACCACTGTGTAATAATACAGAAGGGGTTATTTGAATTATCTGATGGTTCAACACGAGGGAAATCGTCTGTAATTATGTCTGGTATTGTTTTGAAACTATTCTATCGTTATCCGTATTTTAGCCCTAATCTTAAAACTACCTCATGTCCATTTCCCTATGTGTTTTTTTTATGTTTTTCTCACTCTCTGGATCGTACAAACCAGGCCATATGGCACTACGTATGGTGAAAACAGAAATAACAAATACCAAATTTATTTAAGTCTAAACGGAAGCAAATGTAAAAGTATCATAAATATTATGCATGAGACATAAAACAAGTTTTTGCCATAGCTGGGACCCAAAAACCGCCCAGTTAATTTAAAAGAATATAGAAAAGGAACCCTGGGCAGCATCGACAAAAGGACGTAGACAAAAATCAGCTTTAATATCTATTAAAAGTAGCTGCCAAATTTATTTATTATTTATTAACGGTGGCGTTCTATTAAGGAAGAGTAACCACTTCTTGTCGATACTACCAAGGATGCCAATATGATAACAGATAATGAACTGGTATGATGATAGAGGAGGAGGCTGGGAGGAGGTGGCTTCCGAAATTGTTGGCATATGATAACGTGTTTTTTCCTTATGAAATTAATGGCTGACTGAGAAGGATGCAGGCCCCGATTGGCTCCCTATGTAGGTCACGTGACTGCTGGTAGCCAATAAGGGCCGGGATCCTTGATACCAAGCTATGGTATAAAACCCCTACCTCTATCATCGACTAACATAACATGATTAAACAAAATTATTTATACCATATCATTTGAAACCATAAGTCGTTCAAAAACCATAAAAGATTTTATACTAGTATAAAATATATTTATGTTTTTTCTCACTCTCTGGATCGTACAAACCAGGCCATATGGCACTACGTATGGTGAAAACAGAAATAACAAATACCAAATTGACGGAAACCGGGCAAATTTATTTTAAGTCTCAACGGAAGCAGATGTAAAAGTATCAAAAATATTATGCATTAGACATAAAACAAGTTTTTGCCATATATGGGACCCAAAAACCGCCACTAGTGTAACGTCCGCCAGGTCCCAGATGGCGAATGGCATGGTTTGTATTCTCTAGGATGATTGTATGTTGTCTAGAGAAAGGGTAAAATGGTACTAAGTTCTATACCTGTTGGTCCATAAGGTATTTGCCTGACTAGAGGTACATCACTAACAATTATATGAACTGTATTGATAGCCATCGACAGTATTAAAAGAAGATACATGTCTGTACAATATGTTTCGTTTTATACATACACCAGCCGACCAAGACCTTCCCCATTTAAATATTCAAATGTTTATGAAAGAGACACTGATAATTTATGCTTCTAAAAAGGGTACTCTCTTCTATGGCTGAGTATATGTTCAACTTTATTTGTATTAATAAACCAATGAGCTGTTGCCGGTTAAACCCGAACAAGCAAATTGAAACAAGCCGTCGTCCCGAGACCTGAATGTCTGTTAGTTCCGAATGACAAACTTGCTGTCTGACTGGCAACTTATTAAACTTGTCGGTCAGACTTGCATTGTAAGTATTCTTGGAAACAAATTGTGTGCATTAAATTTAGATTGGCTAATTTTTTTTTTTTAACTTTCGGGAAGTTTTAACCTACTTTGACGAAAATCAGACTAGGAGACAACGGATTCTAAATGCAATAAAACAGATTGCGGATATCATGTTAACATTATTTACATAACCGCCAAATGATCAATCATCATATAAATGGCGAAAATCCGACTAGGAAATAAGGACTCTAAATGCAATAAAATAGATTGCCGATATCATGTAAACATGATTTACGTCACCGCAAAAATGATCAATCATCATATAAATGGCGAAAATCAGACTAGGAAATAAGGATTCTAAATGCAATAAAATAGGTTACAACTAACATATAAACATTATAAAACATACCATTGACTAGAGGTTTCCTTCACAACAAGGATAGTTGATTACTGGTACCGCAAAAAGATCAAGCATCGTGTGTGATTATAAGCAAGTCGGATATAAAAATCAATTTTATCGTAGGCAACCCAAACTTGGAAATCCAAGCGTTAAATGGCGAGTTGCCGAGTGATTAGTTTGAATACATGCAATTTAAGCTGACTTGAAAAATTAGCTAAATTAACACACGACATTAAACCCGTTCAACGATCCAGCAATACATTAGTTTCATAACAAAGTTCTATAATATGATAACGTAAAAAAACTAACACCTGCAACATTTATGTACAGTATGTAAAATGCATGTAACAAACGATAACGGGAAGTCGTATGCCTTTGTTTTAAAGTTCAACTATATGACCGACGTATCAAAAACCCGGAAAAAAACGAGAGGAGGGGAGTTGTCTTTGGTTGTGTAAAAAACCGAACTTGGTAAATTAGTAATGTTATAACGTACAAAACCCACCCTCTCGTGTTACCAGCAAATGAACTGAGATCAATTAACTCCCGAAATAATGGGGAACCAATTAGTGATTGGATTGGCCCAATCCACTTTAACCCACAAGTGGCTAGTTTGACCCAATCCACTTTAAATTACAAGTGGCTGGTTTGATCCAATCTACTTTAACTTACAAGTGGCTGGTTTGACCCAATCCATATTAACCTACAAGTGGATGGTTTGACCCAGACCACTTAAACCTACTAGTGGCTGGTTTGACCCAATCCAACTGTACCTAACAGGTGGTTGTTTGACCCCCTTTATTGACATGGCTGCGGGAAAGTGATAGTAGACACCATTTTGATAGAAAAGACACCGGCCCCAACTGAAACTGGAAAGTATTTGACGACTGTCCGACATATTGGCTCATAAGGGTTGGTTTTGAGTTCTAATGTACATTGTATTTCAAGTATGCTGTGCTTTTCCAACGGCCTAATTTTTGTATGGCAGAGGTTGACATGCCAAGGGAATGAGCATAAGTGGTTCCTCCAATGCGGAATGAATGGGTGGTATACCGGGCTGGGTCTAAATTGCAAATCCTGACACATTTGTTAATAATATGTCTAAAATATGGAAGACCAATTGGGCAGCCGTAGGAGAAAGTAAAAAGGGGGCCTTGGAGATGACTCCTATTTTGAATGAAGGAAAATAGCGCTGTAACCGGACAAAGGGCAGGGTCACTTTGTAAGGCCAATGTGATGATGGATGTACGCCCCGTGGAATGTTTGTAATATGTCATTGAGATAAATGCTGATAGTACCCTATTTTTGTAAAGGAGAATGACACATGAACTCTTTGGATGACATTATTGCTGCTTTTTTGACATAACGCTATTCCCCCCCCCCCCCCCTCTGAACAAGCCGAAAAAGGCTACTAAACACATAGTTTTAAAAGTTTCCCGGAGGCTATCGGCTAGCGGAATGGATTGGAGTGCTTCAGCTATTTGTGCTAATTTTTGAAGGTCAAAAGGAAGGCGGTCATCCGGGGTTTTGTCTTTGCGTAAGCCCGCTAAAATGCTGCGAATGCCCGCAAAAAGGGCCGGATTTTCATAGTTTCCAATCTTATGGACATAAGATATTGCAGAAGTCATGGACGTGTATGTTGAGGGTTTTAACCCATTAGTGTGTGAAAAAGCAACGAACTGGGCTAGACGGTCGACGGGAATGGGTAGTAATGGAATGGTGTCATAAACGGAAAAATGAAAATTGTGATAATGTTTGATTGCATTTTGATAACTAATCCAGGTAGAGGGGGCCAGAGCCTTTTCTAAGAGGTTCTCAACCGCTGAATTTAGGGACTGTATCGTAGCAGTTCTTCTGGCACTTTCGTCGGCTGATGGTCCATATGTGGGGCCGGGCCAGCTGATGAAACGTTTCCAGCTGAAAACGAGAAAGAAGGTCAGGTAAGGTATTGAGCTTACCGGGGACATGAACTGCTCGCACAAAAATATTGTATGACATACAAACAAGAACCAAACGGCGAACGAAATGCATAACTATGGTATCCTTGGATGACTGCTAATGTATAATGTGGACCACTGTCATGTTATCGGGATGCATGACTAAACATTTGTTTGCCAGGGTGTCCCCCCAGATCTCCAAGGCCAGCTGGTTTGACAAATGACGTCTGAACGCCCAAGAAAAAGAAAGTCATCCAGTATGTGAACTATATGGGAAATTGACAAGTGAAGCTGTGCTATCCATTGCAAGGCAGTACTGAAAGACTCGAAAATGGCACAGGAGCTGCTGGCACCCATCGGAAGGGAAGAGTCGTAGTAAAATTTTCCTTGAAAAGATATGCCTAGAAGTTCATGATCTGCCTTGTGAATTGGAATCAGACGAAACGCACTTTCAATGTCCATTTTACTTATGAAAGTACCAGGACCCAGGGAATTAGAGTTTTGACAGCATCATCAAAAGAAGCATAACGAACTGTAGCCAACACCGGGTCAATGTTATGATTTACCGATAAGATGTCACCATAACTTAAATGATGAATAAGTCTAAATTCCCCATACGTTTTCTTTGGGACTAGACCAATGGGGGACACTTTAAAGTTCAGAAAGGGAGGGTGGTCAAAAGGGCCTTTGATACGGTTCGCCTGGATCTCCTTATTCAATTTGTGCGCTACCAGCTCCGGATTCTCGTAACATGATTTGTGGTTGGGAGGCCTGGCAGGTGATCGTGGATCGATGTAGCCGAGACGAAAACCTTCGGAGAAACCGGTGATGATGTAGTCGTGTTAGTGGTAACCTTGTAAGAGTGGGGATAGACACATAACTTTAATGGGAGTAACTACTTTAAGGTCGTTTATTCTGGAGCATCCTGTAGAAAGGCTTTCCTGCAGTGGAAGGTTTGTTATGGAAAAGTTTATTTGACCCTCCTGATTGGTTGGAGCCTTTTTTTGCTGAAAGGCGGTTCCCTGCCCAATGGTTGCCTCCCCGGTACATACCTTAGATATGGGTTTGGGTGCAATTGACTTTTTCACACTTTCCTGTTGCATTGAAAGTTCAAGTGGTGTTGTATAGAAAGGGGCTCTTACCGTTAAAGCTAGCTTGGGAGGAGGAGGTGAAGTTGTAGGGGGTAGGTGGGGATGTGGGGGCAAGAGGGTTGGGGTGGAGGCGAACGGTTGGGGTTTGAGTTTTGTGAGGATGATGGAAAGGCCGCTGCAGACAGAAAGGTAAGGCCATGACTTGTGAAGGCCATAAGCCACGAGTCCATGTGTAGTCTATCCCATGGGGGTTCCTGTCTGATTTCCTTATTCTTGCGGAAATGTACGTCATATGTGAGGAAGGCTGGTCCAGGGAGTTTAGCTGCCAAGTCCCTCACAATCTCTGCGTATTTCAGGAGAGATGCAATGGCAAGCGCGTGGCGCTGGACATAGATGCCGGCGAATCTCAGAAATTCCGAGGTCCATTCCTCCACATTCTGAATTTTCCGACGCTTGACGTTAGGGACAATGACCGGGTTGAAATTTTCGTCGAACTTAAAGGAATAGGGCCTTGGGTCATCTTCAATGGACAGGCTAGGGTCGGTGGGCAAAAGGGAAGCAAAATCAACGAATTTGTGTTCAATAATATTTTGTTGGGTGGCAATAGGTATACATGTAGGAATGGTCGTACAATTTGCGTCGACATACGACAACCCATTACCTAAAGCGAAAATTGTTTGAGCATGTGCCGTCATTGGGTTGACTGTTGAGCATGAGTCTAGTTGGGCTTGGCATGTTGGTTGCGGGGTGAAACCCTACCTCATTTGGTGTGCATATCCGGTATTGTCCTGATTGGTGGTTGAATTTGAGATACCAAAGCACCCTGGTATAATGTTGTGAACCGCTTGGTTTGACCCAAGCCACTCATTATTGTTAATGGTATTTTGGGGATGTGGAGCCCCTGAAATTCCTGATAGAATGTTAGTTGCTGTTTGGGTTGATCCCACACTGAAAATAGGCAATAACGGCCTAGGCGCACTTGTGACACATGGTGTAGAGATGTGGCGGACACCGTTGGCGCCTGTGAATTAGCAGACACCCACGGCGTCTGCAACACCTCTGAAGAATTTGGGGTGTGCATCCCATAGCTGAGAAGCGGCGGTAATGATGGACTCCCAGGAATGGGCGAAATGTCATTAGCCCGCGATGGTGTAGATGCTGTTTGAGTAGTGGAGGTCACCAGAAACTGGGAGTCACTCTGTACTGTTTGGGGTCTTGTTGCCTGTTTTATATGTAGAATTTTTATGATTCTTACATTCTCCGGCAGTTGAAATGAATTGGCATGCCTGGCCTGAGAAACTGTCTCTGAAATGTCGTACTCCCATGTGCGCACTATCTTGGTAGTTCCTGGGAGGCCGTCGTGGCTCCTCTTCATTCTGAAATATGACATACAAACATAGGCTTAGAACTAATTAACCCGTGATGACCCCCCACTTGCAAAAAGGATGTAACTCACCAATGTTAAAAATTGCCCTTAACTGCTGTGAAAGAAGTAAAATTGTGATAATTATAATCCTATATTTAGGTTTACCAATTGAATATAACCAAATATTGAGGAGGGCAAACCTCAGCAATTAAATTATTGCACGGCGCGTCCACGCGCCGTGCACTTTGTATTCGTTCGTGGTTGCTAGGCATGGGTGTCGCCATATTGGCAAAAGCTATCATTCGGAACCCTCGATTTTTATCTATCAAGTGGTTATTTTGAGCATTCGAAAGCACTAGGCTATTCAGTCCGAAGGGGTTGTCGTTTACGAACTTTAGTGTTCTTTTTGCGAATTTTATTGCAGTTTAAAAAAGAATCAGAATGTCCTGCAGTTACTCTATTGTAACGAAATTGAAGGCTGCTACAAAACAAAACATAAATAATCGAAATTCAATCGGTATTTTTGAGTTTCTGGTTTTCTTATAATACTATTGGGCGGAAGCGAGTGAAAATCCTCCTTTCTGCATCGCATAAGCCATTTTGATAAAATCGTAGGATGTGATGAATAAATCGAATGGATAAACACTCACTGACTGTTACTTATTTCCGATATCCTCCGGGGATGGACAAGCACATACAGAATACTACGAATATTATCAAAATGCGATTTCTAAACAACAAGTATGGCTACTTTTTGTAGATTGTATACGTAGATTTCTCTATTGATTTAGTTTAGTTTCGGAAATGATGCAATTAAATTTTCTCCCTTCGATTTCTCGTCGTTACATTATTACAATCGAACCTGGATATCACGAACTCAGCACGAAATTTCCCGCATTTCTACAGTTTAAAATCATCATTTTTAGTTTGATTCAGTTCCTTAAACGTGGATAGGACAGCATTGTTTTCACGTAGATCTAGACTAGGCTTATTTATACATACTTTTTTAAAACGGAACGGGACAGGTTATTGCACGGCGCGTCCAATGTAGTTATCGTGTTAGTTCGACATGTTCCGTGTACGGTTGAACACATTCGGTACTTTAGACATATATCGACACGGAACGTATCGGAAATAAACGGAAACTAACGAGAGTTTGGCCAGGTTAAAAATAGCTCATTCTATGTATATAGTTTCAATTACTGACATACCTACATGTATCTGTATTCATTTACCTAACACGGGACACACACACTTTTTAGGCAAAAATTATTCTTTTTTTCAGGGAATAATATAAGTTCAGCACGGTATGTGTTGGGGATCCACTGTGTCCCTACCCTGTTCGCTATGTGTACAGCCCGTCTTCGTACACAGGCTTTTTTTCCATCGTTCTTCATTCGTGATAATATCATATGCAGCTAGAAAGCTAGATCTAGATCTACATGTGGAAAACAAGTCGTTGAAGAGTAGAGAAATATGAGTTGTAAGTTTCAAAACCTACTGTTACATGTACTTATAGTTTTGGTCTCACCAATGGGATAACTCATTTACGAAATGACAAACAATGTACACCTTGATCAGAGGGTTATTGTGGAAGCCCCCTGATCTAAGTCCACACTGTTTACATCTGACAAATGTACTCTTGCAACGAAGTAAAATCTTATATACAAACAGTGCAAACACTGACCAGAGGGCTCTTATTGAACTCATCTGACTCAGCCTGTGAGACTGAGCTGAGTCTACATCAGATTTGCACACTGAGGACAAATGTACTCTCCACGGGTACACTTCGTAAATACGTGTTAACATATTTTGTCTATACAGTTCAGTTTTCCCCTGAAACTTCTTGCAAAACTTGCGATAAAATAAGAAAAACAAAAACAACAGAAACAGTGCACACACTGACCAGCTCCGTTTGCGAGAACCATCTGACTTGGGTCGACAGTTTTACGATTTAAGGGATAAGTGTATAATCATCACACGTACACTGTTTGTGGATATGTATAATCTAAATATGTTCTATGTAGTGAAGTTGTTCCTCGAAACATCTTGCAATGATTATATCTACTTTCAATTAATTAAAAACACAAGCAGTACATATTCTGATCAGCTGAGGATGGGACTGATTTTCCGTATATGTTAAAAATAACACTTAAAAATAACTTCCTGTAAAAAATCCCACCACAAGTTAAAAATAACATTACATAAAAGATCTAGACTAGTGTTTAGTTGTTACTGTATTTGGTTCATACGCCTATAGAGGATAATTTTGCTTTCATCTGTGTGTTGTACATAATGTATTTTTGTAAGATAAAGTTCATATTAATTTCTTGAAATATGCTGTGGTCACTTGAAATTTTTGAGTTATGTTTTTGTCAGACAGTTGGAATTTACTATGGTAGATTTAATCAGGGATCTTAAAATTAAAAATCTTGATTTTATGCAGATTGATCTATCTAGATTTATTTCGAAATACTCAAGTTGCCTGTTTCTAGTTTTAAGTTACTTAAGTTTAACCCATAACCCCATAAATACGGCCTTTTACGCCTTTAAATAATTTCTCTATTGAAGAAAATTGTTCGACTTTATGTAGTAATGAAATATGTGCTATAAAAATATGTTCTATATCCTCGAAGATTGCAGCTTATGGCACATTCTGCTTTACTGTTTGAGGGCCACAAGGGAGATTAGTTGCTTGTGTGTTCTAATTGCGTTACCCTCTTGAAATAAAGTCTTTATTATTATGTTTATAATTATTATTATTATTACTTTCAACCTGCTTTAAGTGGCCACCTATTTTCAATACTAGAAACAGGCTATGGGGTAACTTGTTAAGGTACTTGAAGCAGGATGAAAGTAAAGCTGAATATGCCATAATTAAGGCACATTCTGCTTTATTGTCAGCCTTCTTTAAGGCACGGAGTAATAAGAGCTGTTATTACTCCGTGTTTAAGGTAATATCTTGTTGAAATAGAAAGTGTAACTTTCTTATGGTGCTTAATAATTAGGCTATTCATGGCTGTATAATGTGGAATTATTTTCTTCACCGGAGGGACAAATTAAAGGTGTAAAAGGCATATTTATGGGGTTAAGTATCGACAGTATTTTCTTCCAGTTTCAAGATGTCATATAACTGGTTCAAAACTGCGCCTCAGTTATTTTGTACTTTGTTTTTATAACAACTTAAAACTTCTAGCTCATTTACATATTTCAGCTGATTCATCTGCACGTTCACTGCTAAAAACTTGTAAAATAACTGCTTAAAAATTGCCTTTTACTGGCTCTGAAACACACTTTTTTAAGAAGATTGACCAGTTATTTGCAGTTTGATATAACGGGTAGAAACTGATAACGCCATGCCCTGCAGTTGTTTTGTAGTTTTTTAAAACTGCTTAAACTGCTAGCTCATTTGCATATTTCGGCTCATTTCATTGCATTATCACTGCTAAAACATGGTTTAAAAACCTGCAAGCTAACTGTCTTTTACTGGTTAAAAACAAAACACCTACTAATTCTCTACAAGCTAACTGCCTTCTTTTTTCCTAAGGGGGCCAACTAAAGGTAAATGTCCAAACAAAATCTTGCGTGAAAGTTGCGAGATTTGAAAACTGATTCTTACACAAATGGTCCAATGATTAACTTTTACAAGCTTTCACAAACAAGTTCTCAACTTAAAAAACATGGCTGCCTGTGGGTCGGCCAGTTTTCCTTATAAAGGAATATATGGACAAACGTATGTTAAAAAGCAACACACGTTACAATCTTATTTAAAACTACTGGCACAATTTGAAAATTTCTTGACATGATCCATGGCATCCCGCTTCTAAAGAAGTAAAATTCCTATCTAAGCTTTGAAAAATTGCCGCAGATAGATGGGACTTGTATTTCTTATATGGTTAAAGGTTAAACTTAATTAAAAACGCCAATATGTGTTTGCTATATTAAACAAGAGGGCCATGGCCCTTAATTCGCTCACCTGAGGTCATTGTGCCTTAGCTTAATAGGCAAGACAACATTTTAATATAGCTGTAAATGGAATTATCTTCCAGACAAAAAACCATGACAAATTGGAATAACTTAAAAAAATATTGTTGGCAGAGTTATGGCCCTTATCCATGACACTTCTTCTTATCAAGCTACATGTATTTCCGTATGATTATTTATTGCCCATTCTGCTTTACTTTCAACCTGCTTTAAGTTATCATCTACTAAGATATAGATACCATTTCTTATATCTTACATTTTTATGACTGTATAAAATGGAATTATTTTCTTTAGAGGAGGAATAAATTAAAGGCATAAAAAGGCATATGTATGGGGTAATGGGTTAACATCAGTAGAACTGGAGTTATCTCAAAGACAAGAAAATATGACACTGGGAAATAACTCAAAAATGACATTGACCTTTGCAGAACATGACCTAAGATATAAAGTTTCTAACTTTACCAAAGTTATGGCTAAGATTAAAGTTGTGGACTGACAGACAAACAAATTGACAAACAGACAAAAAAAAGCAGACAGACAAAAACAATATGCCTCCAACTGCAGGGGCATAAAAAATGTAGCAGACAACACCATATGCTGCGGTTACAGTGAACCTCAGCTGACCTGGCTGGGCTGAGTTCAGTTATGTAACTCTGCCACTCTTATAATGCTGAATTGCTGTCTGCTATACATATATTGAATGTGAATTATGACCTAGATATTCAACCGACCAGAACCATTTGAACAAAATAGGTAAAGGACATTTAGAAGTGTCACCATGCCAAATATCAAAGCTCTGGTCATATTAGTGTCAGAGAAGAAGACATTTGAAATTTTCACTATATAACTCTATGTAAAACTGTGACCCCCGGGGCGGGGCCAATTTTGACCCCAGGGGCATAATTTGAACAAACTAGATAGAGGACCTGTAGGTGATGCTATGTGCCAAATATCTAAGCTCTGGTCCTTGTTGTTTTTGACAAGAAGATTTTTTAAGATTTCCTTATTTTTTCACTTTGGTTGCCATGGCAACCAGAGTTCTGCATTGTTTTTAATTCTTTGAACAAATCTGAAAGAGCTTGACCCAAGGAACATTTCTGTAAAGTTTGCTTGAAATCTGTTAAGCGGTATAGGAGGAGATGTCATTTGAAGCAATTGTTAACGACGACGGACGACGCACACCGCACCACGACGGACGACGGACACATGGCCATCCCAATAGCTCACATTGAGCCTTTGTGAAGGAGTTACAATAGTTTTGCACCAAGCCCTCGATGGTCCTCTATCAAGTTTGTACAAATTATGCCCCTGGGGTCAAAATTGGCCCCACCCCGGGGTCACAGTTTTCAAACGTCTTCTTTTCTGAAGCTAATATGGCCAGAGCTTTGATATTCGGCATGGTGTTACTTCTAGATGTCCTTTATTTATTTTGTTCTAATGGTTCCAGTCTGTTGCATATGTAGGTCACAGGAGCTAAAATAGATTTTTTCAATGGAAACTTAAAAAAATCTTCTTGTCTAGAACCCTAGTACCCTGATCTTAGATATGTTGAACATAGCATCATCTACAGGTCCTCTATCAAGATTGTTCAAATTATACCCCTCGGGTAAAAAATGACCCCATCCTGGACATAAATCATTATCTCCATTTTGATGTACAGCTATTCTCAGGTGAGCGAAATATGCCCCATGGGGCTCCTGTTTATTTTTTGGACTTCTGAAAAAAAGTGTAGGCACGTGCCTACTTGCCGCCAATGGTTTTATCGAGCTTTTTTGTCTCATTCAAATCAAGTCAGAATATGATTCAGGTTTGGTTACACACAGGTTCACTATAGTATAGGTTTACACCAAACAACACTCTACAGAGTACGTTTTACACTGAATATTCAATGTAGTTTGTTAGAATGTTTGCCTTATATTAATGTAGGTTAAGTTAGAATGTAGGTTATGCCGAGTGAAAAAATAGGTCAAAGGGTATCAGGGGGTCACAATCAAATCACCAAAAGATTAACAGTTTGACATGGTCTACACAGATTAGCGCTTTAGGGCCACATTGGTCCCTTTGTTTCTGTGTTTCATTGCTTAACCAAGAGTAAAATGAGTAAAGGATAAACAAAATTTATTAAACCATTACTTAGTTACAAATCATTCATTTCTTTCTATCGTAGGTTCATTTTGAATTTAACACTGATTCAACCACCCCATCTGCGTTTTTTACGCCGTGCACCATTTCTTTGCTGCACTCTTGCAGCAATTGTGTACTTGTAACTTTAGTTGAGTTACATCGTGTTTACAAGTGTAGGAACTGCTAATAGAACTGTTGAGTCTTACCAAAAGCCTAAGCAGAGGAGTTATGTAGGTTTGTCAAGATAAAACGGGTATAAAATCCACATGTAGTATATATGAATATTTGAAGACATGACTGTAATGCCTATACTTATTGCATAAAATTGAATTGTGTACAAGAATTACAGATTTTTCTAGTTGATGAAATGTCAATGCAACCTAAATGTCGCCCTGGGATATTGAAAAAGCGCCACAAATTAAAAAGCATGCATGTTATGTAGGGATCCCTCAGTTAACCAAAAGTGGGTCGTATGCGAAGGGAGAAAAAACGCAGGGTTCTCGCTAGGATTTGGAAAGTTTCAGTCCAAAACTTTAATCCTGAAAAAAGTAGGAGTTACTTGTTAAAATTTTGATATTTCAGTAAGTTCCCAGGCAAATTTGCAGTTCTAGAACTGTTAATTACGAGTTAGCGAGAACCCTGGAAAACTATGAATAAAATCATACGGTGCCCACATACCCTCTCAACAGGAAAATAAATGAGGTTGTAACTGGGAGAACCCTAAAATTTGAAGTGACGACTAGAAACAACATGGTGGTATCCCGCTAGGGTGGTAGGATATAACACAGCTGTTGACCGAGCCGAAATATATGTTACTCTGGATCTGTCTTGCTCAGGAACAGCTGTATTCTACCCCTAAAAAAACTAAAAACACCATGAAACTGCGGATTTTATAAGCATGCAGCATGCCCACGGCTGTATGTCTAAAGGTCAAGTTAAGCTCGGCCCGAGACACAGACGGTAAAAAGATATTTGTGAGGGCAAACCCCCAACCCCCCCCTTTTTTTTTTCTTTTTTTTGGGGGGTGGGTGTGGGGCGGGAGCCAACAGACATACCGCAGATAAAAAAACATGATAAAGAAACTCTAAACGGCAATGAATGAAATATAAACGGAACCTCTCATGCATGGCCCCCTTACTGCTCTTAGTAAATCATGCCTAAGAGCGAAGAAAGGCCGAGACCCAAAATATAAAATTGCCGTTTAAACAGAGTGGATATTGAATATCCCAGGGTGACAGTCGAAACTTTTGCCATTTGCTTATGACTTGAGCAAAATCCATGCTTATTCAGGCGAACTACTGCTTGGTTATAAAACTCTGGGATTGAACTGATAGAATTAGAATATGAATAAAATATTGAGCTTAGATGACGAAAAGCATATTGTGATGGTTACGGCAAATTATTCAAATAGCAAACTGGACCCCATTTGATCCTTTATAGTTCCTAAATAATCAAATAGTTAGAGTCCCCAACGGTCGACATATTTGGGCAGGGAAACAAAGTGTATGCAGATGTTGTAATATTGAAAATGGCAGACTTCATTCTCAGTGTTGTTATACTTTCTGGTCCTTTGGAATCATTGATTTCAGCGCATTTACAGTTGAAGGTTGAATTCCGCTTAAGCCGGTGCTAGGGGGCGTGAGCACTGTTGCATATTTCAGTATTGCTCATGAACAGACTCAATCAAACCGAGTCTGCGATTTTCGGTATTTGCTTTGTTTTCTGTGCTTTCAAAGGATCTCCCCTTATTTAGATTTTTATAATTCACAACAGCAGATGTTAAGTGCTTGTGTGGCGGCTGTAAAAAGTCGCCCCGTACTTCATTCTCAGTGTTGTTATACTTTCTGGTCCTTTGGAATCATTGATTTCAGCGCATTTATAGTTGAAGGTTGAATTCCGCTTAAGCCGGTGCTAGGGGGCGTGAGCACTGTTGCATATTTCAGTATTGCTCATGAACAGACTCAATCAAACCGAGTCTGCGATTTTCGGTATTTGCTTTGTTTTCTGTGCTTTCAAAGGATCTCCCCTTATTTAGATTTTTTTTGTTTTTAACTTATGAAGAGGCCGGCAGTTTGCATATGCATATAATAGCAGCACGTAGACCGTTGTTCAGCTTTTTCTGGCCGTGTGGACTGAGGTGTGTTCCATCCCCGCAAAAGGCTCTTGCTTTGGCATCCTCGGACCAAACACTCTTCGCTCGCCACAGTAGAACACCGTCTAAGTGTTGCAACTTGTCCTACAAATACGTGTTGGCTATATCCACTCTGCTGTTAAACCACGGGATGTGTAATGGATATCAGAATGTTGCTTGCAACCCCGACCGCTGTCTGGTCCCTATCGTAACTGTCTATTGTCCCCACAAACAAAACGAGTACATCCGGAGAAAAGTAATTTACATCCTCTAAATGGCCGAACAAATTGTTCACAGAGGCACCTGGATAGCCTGAAAATTGCACCAATGGGCGACCGGATAAACCTAACTGAAAGTCATAAATGTCCGACAACTGGATGAAATTCTTCAAACGCTTCACAAAAGAATGGCCAAATAGTTGAACTTTCAAGCCAGGTTGGATGTGAGACCTGGCCCTCGATCCGATATTGCCGTTGTTGCTATCTCCGATAGGCGCGGCCATGTTGTTTACGGTAAGAGTTCCCCCAGCGGAAGTGACGTAACGTTTAAATTCCTTTCACGGGAATGGCTTCAACCTCCTAGCAAAAACCGTCCACACAGCTAAAGTCAGAGCAGTATCAAATTTAATACCTGGTCTGCAGGGTGACGAAAATCTTCGTTCACAATAATGCGTAAACTATACGATCGCAATTGTAATCTAAACTATGATAATTTCCGAAATTGTTGGCATATGTCATAATATGATAACGTGTTGTTTCCTTATGAAATTAATGGCTGACTGAGAAGGATGCAGGCCCCGATAGGCTCCCTATGTAGGTCACGTGACTCCTGGTAGCAAATAGGGATCGGGATCCTTGATACCAAGCTATGGTATAAACCCCCTACCTCTATCATCGACTAACATAACATGATTAAACAAAATTATTTATACCATAGCATTTGAAACCATAAGTCGTTCAAAAACCATAAAAGAGTTTATGCTAGTATAAAATATATGACAAAATTGACAGCTAAGCAGACGATGGAAAAGTTTTTTGTCAGAAAAATCAGTAAAACAACAACTGTTGAAGACAACGGCAAACAAAACAAAAACTAAAAGTGACCGTGACCGTGACTTCGATAAAAAAAAAAGTAAGCGAACTTTTTAGCAATTTTAATTTAAATGGTTACATGATGTCTTCCGTTTGTATCCCGAAATCACCGTACGTCAGTGATGAATACAAGTTAGAGTTTCAAATAGATATACTTTATTTGTTGTAATAGAGTACAGGACCCTCTTACTTGAGGTCTGTATAGTTTTGCCTTAGAAAGTGTGACGGAAATGGACGGTATATAAACACTTCAACAGTCTGACCGTGGAAGCCGGCTTTTATAGCCAGATTGTCTAAGCGTTTGTCTCGGTTGCGAAGTTAAGCAACGTTATGTGCGGTTAATACCTGGATGGGTGACCGACAGGCTTACCGTTGGCCCGGTACACGTTACAAATTTAGTGGCAGCGGTGGGATATGGGATGACATCACCATCGTCCTAGAATCCATGTCGCATTGTCTCGCCCTCAGGATTGCCATGTGAGCAGGGTAACTTCGGGGCGAAGTCAAGAGAAAATAGGGGGGGGGGTGTGACGGAAATGGACGGTATATAAACACTTCTACAGTCTGACTGTGGAAGCCGGCTTTTATAGCCAGATTGTCTAGGCGTTTGTCTCGGTTGCGAAGTTAAGCAACGTTCTGTGCGGTTAGTACCTGGATGGGTGACCGACAGGCTTTACCGTTGGCCCGGTTCACGTTACAAAATAATCAGGTGTGTGGTTGTCAGACAGTAAGTCTTGCACTCTATCACTTCATTATTGATAGTCCTCAAAGTTACTAAAAAGAATCATAAATTAGGACAAGTTGAATGCTGCAGACAACTAAGATTTTTTAAATTTCAATTATCCGTGGACAAGTAGGAAAAAATCTAAATTTCCGGGCAGGGCTTGACCTGACCTTGAAAATGAGTTCAGTTTCAGTCCCCAATACTTGGAACTTGAAATAACTATAAATCTTGAGAATAAGATCCTTCTAGCGTAATCAATAACCCCAGTATAACCAAACTTAGTCAGATACATGCTGTTGGGTTAAGCTTCAAAACGTGTTCAAAGAAAGTGGATTGGTCCAATGGTCTTGTTGCCATGGTAACCATGTACAGTATCTAAACAAATCTTCTCCGAAACTACTCGTCCGATTTCAATTTGGTTTTAACTAAAATGTTTATCAATGGATATTCTTTAAAACTTGTTCAAAAATTGTTGATAGTCAAAATAGATGGCCGCCAGAAGACATATCGAATTAAGTCACATTTTTTGTGTATATATTTATGAACCTTTCAGTGTTCTGACCTTAATATAATTTAGGTCATACCTGGATAAAGGTCATATCATAAAGTAGGTCAGTAGTTCAAATAACAGAAAAAAGGCCTTCCCCAGAGCCCTTTTTTGTTAAATCTTATTAAAATATGCTTAGAAGGATTATCTTCAAAAAGCTAGGCACAATTTTAATTTAAATTACATACAATTAAAATATAGACCAGATCAAAACATAGAAAAAACTTCTAAACTGACTGTAGGAACAATAAGTTCATATAACTTGCTCAGAATGACCAATATTACAAAATCTAGGCAATTCAGTAATATCACGGTGGCCATTCCACGTGGCCTGATGGTTCGGTTCGGCGAAGTTTTTCTCTCGATTCAGGTAAGAAATATAGCGATTACTTTCTTTATAAGCACGAATTCGGTCCGGTGCATTTTACCAAAAATACCCTAAACATGGTTTTGGAGCGACTTTCATATGCGGTGTGAACTAAAGACTTTCATATTGGCAATTCATTTGTGAACTATTTTTGCAACAGACTGAACTGTTCTGACTTTTTTCGCAGAACAAGCAGACTGATTCGGTCCGGGCGGAAATACGCCCCGGAGAAATTTTGCACTTTTCACCTGAAAACGCTGCTATAACTAAAATTACTCTAGGTTTACATTTATATTTCGATGGTAAACCCCTTCTATACCCTATTTTCGAGCGAAGTCTCATATGCAAACATCTAAGATCTGGACAAGACACCGAGTAATTAGGATTTACGTCGATTTACACTTTGTCAGTAGCCATCGGAAAATAGTGCAAAATATCTGAGTTATGGCGCTTGAATCTGTAAAAATTTGCATTTTAACCACGTCCGCTCTCTAACTTAAACAGTTTTCAATTTATTTTCAACAAAGTTCTGCACAATTTTTATACCCATAATATCTCGGTCAAGTTCGATAACCAGATGAATCACATTAGGCATTTTTTGGTAAGGGCTATTGAATCAGTTAAAATTGCTTTTTATGCTCACTTTTAGGGGGGGCATATAGTCGCCACTTTGTCCGCCCGTCCGTGTATCTGTCCGTCTGTCCGTCTGTCTGTCGGTCCGTGCTAACAAAATGATAGTTACGTGGCTAAAATTGGCTTCCATAACCAGGCACATATTGAAAAACATTAACCTGGCAGTTTCTTGTAATATTAACCTGGCCATTTCTTGTGACATTAACCTGGCCACTTGTGGGACATAGGGTTAGGGGTAGAGTTAGCCTTCAGATCATTCTTTAACAAAGTTAGATTTATTTCATGTATGTGGCTAACCACACACATTTTAACCACATAAAAGAGATACAATAAAGAAGGGATTGGCCATTTTAAAGAAGATTGTGAGTATGTTTGTCCGTCCGCCTGTCTGTCTGTCACGCTTTTTTGTCTGGAGCATATCCCTTGAACGGTTCACAGTAGGTTGATGAAACTTGATACCGTGATAGAGAATGACAAAAGAAGGTGCAGTACACAAGAACTGTAACTCTGTCATCTCCCAATTTAGAATTATCTCCCCTTTCTCATAAAAAATCAATTTTGTCAGGATATTTTGTCCGGAGCATATCTCTGGACTGTTACACTGTAAATTGATTTAACTTGTTACAGTGATAGAGGATGACAGAAAGAAGTGCAGTACACAAGAACTGTAACTATGTCATCTCCCAATATTGAATTGTCTTCCTTTCTCTTATTAAAAAAATCAATTTTGTCCGGAACATATCTCTGGACTGTTACACCATAAGTTAATGAAACTTATTACAGTTATAGAGGACGACAAAAGGAAGTGCAGTACACAAGAACCGTAACCATGCCATCTCCCAATATTGAATTATGTCCCTTTTTCTTTAAAAAAATGTTTTTGTCCGGAGCATATCTCTGGACTGTTACACCGTTAGTTAATGAAATTTATAACAGTGATAGATGATGACATAAGGAGGTGCAGTACACAAGAACAATGACTCCTGCCATCTCACAATATTGAATTATCGCCCTTTTCATATTTAGAAAAAATCATATCTCCTGAGCATTGCATTGTAAATTTACAAAACTTGATACAGTGATACAGGATGAAAGAGGGAGTGCTGTACTCAAGAACCATAACTCTGCCATCCCCCAATATTGAATTATCTCCCTTTTCTTATAAAAAGTCAAATTTTCTTGAGCACTGATCCTTGGTGAAACTTGATTATGTGTTAGAGGATGACAAAAAGAAGTATTACGCAAGAATTATAACTCTGTCATCTCCAAATATTGAATCTTCAACCTTTTTTCATAAAACAATCACTATTGTCTGAAGCATATCTCCTGAACATTACATAATAAGTTGATGAAACTTAATACTGTGTTCACCTACTAATCATGCTATACCTTGGAGTTTTCTTTGTGGGGAGCATCCATCGTTTGGAACGATATTCTTGTTTAAGCATGTCCCCTCTGTAACTCAAAATTGGCGGCATCTGTGACCGGTGGACACACTTCTTTTTTTTTCTCTTGGGGGTTGGAGGACGGTTTCCATCTGAATGGGGGGCATCTGTGACCTGTGGCCACATTTCTTGTTATAGCTATATCAAAATGTTTTCTTGCCCAGTCAGCTTAGGTACACTGTTATCTGGTGAGCAAAATGAGAACCGTGACCCTCTTGTTTCATGTTTGTTTTTTAAATAAAGGTATTGATTTAGGTAGAATGAGATCGTTGCAAAAATTAGAGATATTGTCCAAATCTATACTTAAACCTAACTACACTTTAGAGATTCAGCCACGTCACATGATATTGAGCGCTATGCTGTCACAGAGGTCAGTGCAGGCTTGAGATAATTCTGCTGTAGAGAAAAGTGATAAGGGTCCAGACAAATGTTTCAAAGTAACAAGCACCTATTTAAGATTGAGAAAACCTTAATAATAACGCTGCAGAACGAAATACAGAAAGTTCCTAATAGAGATGTTCGCATGTCATTCAAAAAGGTGACATTGTTTCACACCGAGCATCTGTCATCAACTAATAATGTACTCTGCTAAGATTATGAAAATGGTCTGCTTCATATATGCAGAAATAGGTAATGCAGTGATCCTCAGACACTTATATATAAGATAACCATGCATATTCGTCAGGGCACTGCTCTATAACTGAGCGTGTGAATATTCAATACTACATATTATATATAACAAACACTAGTTATTAGATCAGTTCTTTTTAAAGATCACTGTTGTATGTACATTATGCGATAGACAGCTGCTGGTCTGATGGAAATATTTGATATGTATTCTGGTTTCGGTAGTTAGCCACTTAGAAATAGATATCATATATCTGTCTTGATGTGCCTAATCATCCGTAAACATGTACATGGTATATCACTATTATTTAGGTGAGCATTATAGGACCAATGTCCCTATTGTTTAAATATTGGTTATACTTATAGGTATTTCATTGACATTTTATTTGTATATTTTCAGACTAGCTCAGAGGATGAAGAATATGATTGTGAGTAGCCCTTTTTGTAAACCCGTCTTCAGACAGGACGTATTATGTTATGGCGCTGTCCATTCGTCCATCCGTCTGTCCGTCCGAGCAGATAAATCAATACTTACGTGGCTAAACAAACTAGCCACATAAGTGCAAAACATTAACCTTGGCAGTTTCTTGTAACATTAACCTGGCTATTTCTTCTGACATTAACATTGCCACTTGTTGGACATTGGGTTAGGGGTAGGGTTATTGCGTATTGCAATGGTATTGCGTGTGTGTGTGTTTGTTGTGGTATGACTGTGTGTGTGTGTTCTGCTTGAGAGGTGGTGTATTGTTTGTGTTACGTTTCCTGCTTGAGTCTTTCGTATTTATTAGCCTTCAGATCATTCTATTCCAAAGTTAGAGCCAAAAGAAAAGAGAACAAAGGAAAAGGCTACATAACACAAAGGTTATGGGTATGTCCGTCCGTCCATCCGTCCGTAAATTCTTTCTTGTACGCTCTCTTATTCAAACAATTTTATCAATCGTTTTGAAACTTGGTCCGCATGTGTATGGTCATGATATATCGGTCAAATTCGATAACCAGCAAGATAGTCCCAGACATGCAAGATCTTCACAAATGGGCTCTTTAGCGATTTGTTGTCTTGTCCGTTATCAAACAAATTTAGTTCAATCCTTTTGAAACTGTGTTAACATATATATGTCTATAATATATCGGATCAAGTTAGATAACCAGTAAGATTGCCATAGATGTTAAAGAGTTATGCCTCTTTCATTGTCTTTAATTGTTAATTTTTGCTTGTGTCAAGCATTTTCGAACCATACAACTTTTTACGATTGTGTGACCTTGACCTTTGACCTACTTTTGTAAAAATCTTTAAATGTATGTAACATTTGAATCAGTAGGCATAGGGCTTTATTATTTGGTATGTATATTTCTTGTGCCAAGACCTTTCCAACTATTCATATGTGTTTGACCATATGATCTTGACCTTACCTTAATCAAACTTTAACCAAAAACCTTAACCTTACTATAATTTTTGCATACCATCATGCTGGCTGATGGCATTTGTGTTTCACAAACGCATTGCTTTCCATCTGATCTTCACCAAACTTTCTGAAAATGTTTGTTGACACAAAATGGAGACCAAGTAAGATAACCAGTGGCGCCAATTCACACTAGGGTTTTTGGAGTTAGGGCCCTTGAATCCCTCAAATGGCACTTTTATGGCGCTCTCCACGACAGTTTCCACTCTCTAACTCAAACAGTTTTCATAGGATAATGTGGATTCCCATTCATGTGCCATGGTGGGATTCATGTATCTGGGACACTATCTTGTTGTTTTCTTGGTCACCTGGCAGGAAGTGCCAAGGTGAGCTATTGTGATTGCCCTGTCTCAGTTGTACGTCGTCGTCCACCCGCCGTCCAACATCAACCTTTTCTGAAAAGACCTCTTCTTGGAAACCACTGGGTTAATTTCATTAAAACTTCATGGAATTTTTCCTTATAGGCTAATCTCTCAGATTGCTTCAAATATAGGTCATCCAGTTGAAACTGTGGTTTCCATGGCAACAATTGAAAAAAAAACTATAAAAATATTTTTGTCAAAAACTACTGATCCAAATTGGAAGTAATTTTGCATAAATGATCCAAAGGTGACTCTCATCACACCTTTTAAAGTAATTTGCGTAGCTTAAAAACATAGCCGCCAGTGGGTGAGGCATATTTTCCTTAAATGGCTATAGAGTGAAAACTTTAATAAACTTCTTTTCTGAAACCACAAGTCCGATTTGAAAGTAATTTCACACGAATGATCCATAGGTGACTTCATACTAAATTTCTTAGAATATTTTTGTTTTTGTGGAGCAAGTTTTTCCTATATTACTGTATAATACATTTTGAAATTCCATTTCTCTGAAACTACTGATTCAAATTGAAAATTACTTTACAAAAATAATTCATTGATGACTCTCTACCGGATTTTTTAAAATAATTGTATTATCTTACAAAACATGGCCGCCAGAGGATGGGGCAAGTTTTCCTTATATAACAGTAGTCAACACTTTGGGAAAAAAATCTCTGAAATTACTGATCTAAATTGATTTTTTATTTACACAAACAATCCGTTGATGACTCTCTACCAGATTTCTTGAAATAATGTTGTTCTCTTGAAATACATGGCCGCCGCTATAGTGGGGCATAGTTTCCTTATATTACTGTAAAGAAAATCTTTATCTGAAACTACTGGTCAGATTTAAAAGTAATTTTATAAAAAGGATTCATGGTTGACCCCTTGCCAGTTTATATTATATAGCTTGTCCTACACAATTTGGTTACTGACTGAAACACAACAGTGTGTGGATTTATAATCAATAGGACAGATGACAGCTTAACACATGACAAAAGTAATGCACAAAACAAAGACTCTAAAGGAGCTTTTATTCATCCCTTATCTCATGCATTAAGCGGTCAGCTGTCTTTAAGGAATATACAGGCTACCATATTTAGTGGTCCCTTAAATTACATGTTAGGCTTATGGTATTATTACGAGCTGAAGGCAGATAAAAGTCGTACTCAAGGGAGGTAACTCTGTGTTAGTTTATTGTCTGAATTTCTGGAAATCATGTATAGAAAATAAAGTCTGTTGTAGATTTTTACTAAATTTTAGTGAATAGTAGAATTTAGTAATATCTACCCAATAAGTCTATAATTAGTGTATTTTAAACAGCTAGACTTATGTAATTTGCCATTTAGTGACTTTTTAAATCACCTGGCATGAAGTGCCAAGGTGAGCTATTGTGATCGCCCTGTGTCCGTCGTCCGTCGTCGACGGACGTCAGTCCGTCCGTCGTCAAACTTTTTCTTTAAAGATCTTCTTCTTGGAAACCACAGGGCCAATTTCCTCAAAACTTCATAGGATTGTTCCTTGTAGGGTACTCTCTCAGATTTCTTCAAATATAGGGCATCCAATTGAAATTGTGGTTGCCATGGCGACTAATTAAAAAATTAAAAAAATCTTCTTGTCAGAAACTACTAGTCCAAATTGAAAATAATTTTACCCAAATGTGCCATTGGTAACCCTCTATCAGATTTCTTAAAATAATTTTCATATCTTAAAAAACATGGCCGCTAGTGGGGGCAGATTTTCCTTATATGTCTATATAGTGAAATAAAAATCTTCTTGTCTGAAACCGCTGGTCCGATTTAAAAGTAATTTCACACAAATGATCCATTGGTGACCCTCTACCAGATTTCTTAAAATAATTTTGATATATAAAAAAACATGGCCGCCAGTGGGTGGGACACATTTTCCTTATGTTACTGTATAGTAAAAACTTTAAAAATCTTCTTCTGTGAAACTACTGGTCCAAATTGAAAATAATTTTACGCAAATGATCCATTTATGACCCTCTACCAGATTTCCTAAATCATTTTGTTACCTTAAAAAACATGGCCGCCAGTGGGTGGGGCTAGTTTTCCTTATATTTCGGTATAGAAAATCTTTTCCTCTGAAACTAGTGGTCTCATTTAAGAATTTTTTTACACAAATAATGATTCATGGGTGACCCTTTGCCAGTTTTCTTCAAATCTTCCTAGCTCATACATGGCCGCCAGTGGGTGGGGGTGAATTTACCGATGATGGCTTAAAGTGAAAACTTAACCATTATTGGTCCATTACCATGACCGTAACCATGGGTACCAGGTGAGCGATTTAGGGCCGCATGCGGCTCTTGTTCAGAATTTGACCTTTTTTAAACTTTAATATTTCCAATAGATATTTCATTAAATACTTTTATGTGGACAATTTCTGATATGGTCTGTACAATTTACTTGAATATACAGAAATTATTGAGTTGTATATTTTATAAAATAAATATTCCTGTTTATTAAAAATGGAACTTTTCTCGAAAAAAAAGGTCCTTTCAGAAAAAAACAGAGCTGTATTTTTTTAGCACTTTTTCACTCTCTATATGGTATATTTCAATTTAATCAATGTTTCAATGAGGTTTGACAGGAAATAAGCAGACCTCCGAACAACCTTAATTGGTCAAGAGCTATCTGTCCTTGATGTTGCGACAAATTAATATTTGATAGTGATAATCCACTAGCAACTACATTTTGGAATGCATTTTTAGCTCGCCTGTTCGTAGAACAGCAGAGCTAATGCAATACCCCGATGTGGGCGTGAGCATGGGCGTGGACCAAGGATAAAGTTTTTTGAAGTTAAAATTTAAAGATAAGGAGATTCATTAGGAGTCAAACATTGATTTTATGGAGTTTAAAGTTAAAAATAATTTTGATATTTGTCAATATTTGACATGTTTTGAACTAAAGTTTTTTGCTACAAAAAACCAGGTTAAAGTTTTTTGGACGGGTTGGTTTTAATGTTAATACTTGTGCTAGGGTGCTGAAAGTTTGTATGAAGCTTCATTTGGGGTCAAACATTGATATTATCCAGTTGGAATTTAAAAACAATTTTAATATTTGTCAATTTTTAACATGTTTTGGACTTAAGGATGTCGGCCTGTCTTTTTGAGAATGATGAAAACTCATTTTCCGAAACATGTTAAGAATTCATTTTCGGTGAATGCATACAGTCATAAAATACTATTTTCGCAGGAAAAAATGGGATTTTGTACCGGAAAGGAATTTTTTTTATCTGATTCGTAGTTTACAGCATACACCGATTTCATAGGTAGGCTGCATTTTTTTTTACATCCGGTTTCATTTCAATTTCTCAGAATATAAGCATGGAATTTTCATGGCAGTACAGTTTTATTATAAATTATTATAACTCAATAGATCAAATGACTTTCTTTTCTTAAAACAGGTTATTTTTGGTTAATAATACACCAAAAAGTGAAAAAATGAGAAAAAATCGATTATTTTTATAAAATGGTCTCCATCTTTTTAGCTCACCTGGCACGAAGTTTAGGATCGCTGGATGTCTGTCGTCCGTCATCTGTCTGTCCGTCCGTTCACAATTGTTTGTTAACCCTTTAACCCATAGCCTGTTTCTAGTAGTTAAGATATGTGACCTATTAAAGCAGGCTGAAAGTAAAGCAGAATGTGCCCTAGGGCACATTCTGCTTTACTTTCAGCCTACTTTAAGTTACTTTCTGCTAGTATATAGAAAATATTTCTTATAGTACATATTCATGACAGTATAAAATGAAACTATTTTCTTTGGCGGATGAATAAAATGAATGCGCTAAAAGTCGCTTCTATAAGGGAACGGGTTAACACTCTAGCGGCTACAAATTTCATACAATCTTCATGAAACTTGATGACAATGTTTGTCTTGATGAAATCTAGGTAGAGTATGAATGAGGGTCATGTTAGGTCAAAAACTGGATCACTAGGTCAAATCATAGCAAAAACTTGTTAACACTCTAGAGGCTACATATCTCATTTGATCTTCATGAAACTTAGTCACAATGTTTGCGTTATTGATATCTAGGTCAAATAAATACGAAAGACTCAAGCAGGAAACGCAACACAAACAATACACCCACCTCTCAAGCAGAACACACACACAGTCATACCATAACAAACAAAAACACGCAATACCATTCCTTCATCTACACACTAAATAGAAAACAACACACAAGACAAACATAAAGCATAGTGAATATAGGAGCCCGCCTTGGCACGGTCAGTAGCAATCAATAATTATTATAAATTAACCATTAACAACCACTGGGGGGTTAAACCTGGGTTTAGGGGCGCCCAACCTCACTCGTATCTCCTATATTCACCTTTAAAGACGAACAGTGTACATAAAATATAAACCCTATTCCAACACGAATGTGGGTCATGTCCGGTCAAAAACTAAGTCACAAGGTCAAATCATTGAAAAATATTGTTAACACTCTAGAGGCTACAAATCTCATTTGAACTTCATGAAACGTGGTCAAAATGTTTGCCTAATTGATATCTAGGTCAAGTTCGAATGTGGGTCATGTTGGGTCAATAACTAGGTCACTAGGTCAAAACATTGAACAATCTTGTTAACACTCTAGAGGCTACAAATCTCATTAGATCTTCATGAAACTTGCTCAAAATGTGTGCCTAATTAATATCTAGGTCAAGTCCGAATGTGAATCATGTTTGGTTAAAAACTAGGTCACTAGGTCAAATCATAGAACAATCTTGATAACAATCTAGAGGCTACAAAACTCATTAGATCTTCATGACACTTGGTCAAAATGTTTGCCTTATTGCTACCTAGGTCATGTTTGAATGTGGGTCATGTCCGGTCAAAAACTGGGTCACTAGGTCAAATCATAGAAAAACCTTGTTAACACTCCAGAGGCTACAAAATCTCATTAGATCTTCATGAAACTTGGTCAAAATGTTTACCTAATTGATATCAAAGTCGTGTTGGAATGTTGTTCATGTAGGGTCAAAAACTATGTCACTAGATCAAATCATGAAAATACATTGTTAACACTCTAAAAGCTAAATTTCTCATTTGATCTAGAAGAAACTTGCTCAAAATGTTTGGCTCATTGAAATCTAGGCCACTGTTGAAAGTGGGTCATGTCGGGTCAAAATCTATGTCACTTTAGGACAACTTTAACATGGGGTACCAGGTGAGCGATATAGGGCCATAGAGGCCCTTGTTTTATAAGATCCGGGACCCTATGGTTTTTTGCTATTTCACTAAAACTTTATGATTTGCAAGGCTAAAAACAACAGATAAAAATTTTGGTAATTAGTTTGCTACACTTTATAAAGCAATGTTCACTTTGCCTAAATCTTCCATTATAAACAAGAGGGCCATGGCCCTAAAATCGCTCACCTGAGGACATTGTAGTTTGTACCTAAGTTGACTGAGCAAGACAACATTTTAATATAACTATAAGTGGAGTTATCTTCCGGACAAGAAAACATGACAAACGGGAATTTTGTTGCCAACCGTATGACCCTTATCCATGACACATCTTCTTATCAAGCTATTTCCATTACCGGTAAATGATATTTATTTCACTAGCGTCAGCAGAACTGGGGTTATTTTCCTGACAATAAAATATGACAAAGGGGAAAAACAAAATATTGCTGCCCTTGTGCATGGCATTTTTCTCTCATCAGTTTCTTTCCATACATAACATTTCATTACAATAGCATCAGTAGAACTTGAGTTGTCTTCCGGACAAGAAAATATCACAAAGGGAAATAACTCCAAAAACAATGATGTAAGAGTTATGGCCTTTGCAAATGGAACTTCCTCTCATTAGAGTTGTATACGCGCATGTCAGATGTCGGACTGCGACTGTCGGACCTCGACGTCCAAGCAGGGCCCGTCTCAAAGAGGTTTTGAAAGCCTAAAACCTGCATTGTTGCGGCAATCAATACCTATCCATATTTGAATGTTACATTATAGCTGTTGAATTTTAAAACATTAAATGGAGTGTAAGCATATCGTTAGAACTCTTCTCGTTGGACATCGACTCTCATTGCACATAATCAAGGTAGAAAGATGAATAAACGCGGGCGTTTAAGCAGACATTATTTTACAACAGGCTAAAGGTTAAGAAATGTTATATGCGTGGATATAATTATGTAATGGTATCCTCCCCCTAACGCCCGCATCTGATTTGAAAACAAATTACTTTCATTAGCTGGATTGTTTCGATCATACGTTTATTCTGGCGCATTTTGAAGAAAACGGAAATCAAAGTAAAACAATTAAATAGCGAAGCAAAATCCTATTGCTTTATGCTATTTCTTAGCGATATCGTTGGTTGAGTTTTAGTGGTTAAAGATTTTTCCTCACTCCATTGATGGACTACCCCCATTGTTCGCGATCGGTGTGAAAGTAAAGGTTAAACAGTAGCAAAGCGTGCACAGCCAATGTCACAAATCTCAGGTTGTCTAGAGAGGCCCTTACATAATCACACTCAAGGGGCTTTTCAATGGGTTTTACTAACCAAACTATCAATTATATGGTGCGGGCATCACATGAAACGCCCCAATGATTTACTGTAGTACAGGTAATCATAAGAATCATGAGATTTGCAAGAAAATTGTCTGGCAAGGCGTTATGACCGAAAGGTCGTCAGATGTCTTTAAGGTTGTTGGTTCAGTTGTTTGGCTTAGTAAGACATTTTTCAATAACTACAGAAGATTTATTTATTTATACATTCCAAAGGGTAACTCGCTGCAATAAGGCAGGTAACCCTTGGATTCGTAATTCCGGAGTTATTGTCCTCGTTTGATTTCGACTTTACTTTTTATGGACTTGCTCATTGACTATGAAAGGTATTAATTTTAATCTTTGAATGTCTATATCCAACTATTTATTTGTAACAATGCAGTTAACCATTTTCCAGGTACTTTTAATGGTGCCTCGTTTTGATATTATCTCGGTTGAGATTATCAAGCGCAGCACTTGTGAAGATGTCGGTCCCCTACGACAAAACTCTTGTCTTATGGAGTTTCGTGAACCGGGCACTTGGTGTGAAAATTGGAAGCATTGTTTGTATATATTTTTGAATATTGATTTGTTTAATTTTGTTTTACTGTTGTGTTGTAGACGTCTATTTATTTGACGCCCTTTGAATGCTGAATAATTCTAATTCTATACCTCTGAAAGTCCGGGGTTTTATGAGAATGATAGTCGGAGTGGCAAACGGGTTCATATTCAGGTCAGTCGCCAAAATCCTCGGAGGATAGCCTGGATCCAACCCGTTTGCGTACAGTGCGTACTAAGCTTAAATAGTGTCCCCCCCACACACATACCCATAATGTAGCAATGGTTAGTGTGCCTCCCCCCCCCCCCCCCCCCCCCAATCCCATTTTCCTTCCTACGGGCCTGAGATATATGCGTTTTGCCATGAAACGATCTGACTAGGTGTTATCACTAAAAGTAGATCATGAATTGTCTTTAAGTATATTTGCAAACAGCTTGATCCAGATCACACGCCGCGTAACCCGGCCTCAGATTAGACTCCAAACTATGTGTCCCTCGTACATGTATCGTTATTTCTTCTGTTAAATTCTGTAACCTCAAGTCAGCCATGCATTCAGTAAGGAAAGCGATGGCCATCGATTGCGAGTAACATGTAGCTACATGTACCGGTCTGACATACAGTGAAGAAAACGTTATTTTTCCGTTCAAACTCAAACGCATTGCAGCGAAATATAGAAAATCACATTTTTTAACAATTCTGACTACTAGTTTTAATCTGAATGGCAAAACGTTTGGAGCCGGCGTCTGATCTGACTCCAAACTGTTTACAATGAAAAACGTAAACGCGGTTATTTGAAAATTAAACGTTTTCTCTACTGTACTCTGCACGCTTCAAACGGAACACAAACTGCTAACCTAAACAGCAAGCGGAGGTAACTGAACACGCTACGGGTCTATGGTGTTTCAATTGTGCACTTGATGGACTACCCTGACAGGACCTCTCAGTCGTAATCATTATTGATTGTTCCGGAGTAACAAGTAGAAGTAAAAATCACAAGTTTGAATTTTGCATAAATTGCAGACGACAAATTAAGCGGACGTTATTTTGTCTGCGAGAAAGGGCGAAGAGTGACTGGTTGAATTTGGCATAGAAAGGGTTAAAAGTCTAGTGCGAAAATCGAACTGACTAGACTTTTCTAGTACATAATGTTGGGTCCAGATATGACGCCGACAAGCCATTCGTCTAGTTACAACTAAAACTGTTTCACACTCATAGTAAAGTTTCTTCAACTATAGAAAGGATTCAAATTACTATTATAGGGTTCAGGGAGAATACAGTTACATATAGTCCATGAGCTTGACCTTTAGCATGTTATCAAATGGTGTCTGCTTAAACTCTTGCGTTTCTTCATCTTTCTATTCTGATTATTTGCCATGAGAGTAGAGGTCCAAAGGGAAGAGATCTAACGATATGCTTTAACTCCATTAGACACTTTAAAATGCAACTTCTATAATATAACGTTGAAATATGGATAGGTATTTGCTTTGTTTAGGCTATCAAAACCTTTTTGAGACGGGCCCTGCTTGACAGTCGAAGTCCGACTGTCGAGGTCCGACCTCCGACCTGCGCGTATACAACTGTACTAGGCTCTTTCCAAATATGCAATTTCATTTTACCAAATACCCCATAGCCTGTTTCTAGTTTTGAAAATAGGTGGCCACCTAAAGCAGGTTGAAAGAAAAGTAGAATGTGCCTTAAGGGGTGTATCAAACCCTAAGCCAATTTTTCAAAGTATTAAACTTTTTTTCTATCATTGTTTTTTTTGAAAGAGCAGTTTATGATGAATGAAAAAATGAAAAAAGAAATATATGGTGATGTCCTTTTTTTTTTAACTACAGCGATTTGAAAAAGGTATGTCAAATTTGGACTGTTTTCAAATTTTACCAATTCAGGGTACAAGCTTCAGTAAAATATACTTCGAAACAAAACAAACTTGGTAATTTGGGTTTTCATTATTTATTTCATGTCTATGGTGGTATTTTCACATATAGAAACCAAATTTAGACATAGCAGGCACCAGGTTTGAACAATATGGATCCTTGAATATCAAAATTATGCTTTTTATAGTGCATGATTTTATTAGATCTTTTTTATTTTATGAAAAAAATGAAAAAAAAGTTTGAAAATGAAATAGTTCTAGTATTAAACTTTTTCTTATATTCTACCAGATGAAAGCCCATGCTAAGGCAGTTCAAATATGAAAAGAAATTGAAAGGTCAGTGTTGAAAATTTTGAGTTATTGAAGAAAAAGTAGTTATCTCCCTTTACAAAATTTACAAAAAAGTACCTTATCGATGATATTCTAAATAAATATAATATATTCTTTATAAATTTCACATTTAATGCTTGTTTTGTCTTAAATTAGTTTTTGTATGAAGACATACTACCATAGACATGAAATAAATATCACGAAACCAAATTATCATGTTTGGTTTCATTTGAAATGGTTTAATTGAAGCGGGCTGTTTGAAAAGGACAAAATAAGAAAAAGTGGGTGGGGTAAATTTTACATGAGCCTAAAGTTGCTCACCAAAATGTACACTTTTTCTATTTTTTCATTCATCTTAAATAGCTTTTCAATACTAAACCATCATAGAGTGTTTTCATATACTTTGAAAATTTCCCAAATTCATGAGTTTGATACACCCTTAAGGCACACTCTGCTTTACTTTCAAACTACTTTAAGCTACCATCTACTAGGATATAGAAACTTATTTCTTATCTTACAATGTCATGACTGTATAAAGTGGGATTATTTTATTCAGTGGAGGAATAAATTTAAGGCCTAAAATGCATATTTATTGGGTAATGGGTTAACAAACATCAGTATTTATTGGGGAATGGCTTGAATTGGAATTATCTCCTGGACAAGAAAAAATGACAAGACATACAGATAACTCTGACAAAACCAATATTAAACATATGTGTAAATATGGCATGAGGCATAATTACATAACTGTCAGTGGATCACTTCCAGATCCTGTTTCTCTAAGTATGAAGCAAACTGAACCATTTCTTAACTTTAGCAGACAACATGTTCAGCAGACACCACCAGTTCTGTTAGTCAGTCACTGAGGTCAAATATTATGCAATAGTTGGGGAGTAGCATCTAGGAGCTGCTGGCTTACCCTTATCATACTGAAATGATGTCTGCTTAAAACCTACTGTATGTGAAAAATGTACAAAAAGCCAATTTAGAAAATGTAAAGTAGGTAAATGAGTGGCAAATAGTTTGGATCCAGATTACATGCAGCATTATGTTGCATCTGATCTAGCTCCAAAATGCTTGCAAATATTGGCTATTTTCCCTTAGTATATTAAGGGCCTTAGGTAAGTACAGTTCTGCATAAATCGAAATACCATGAGACCTGCCAAGAGCAGAACTAAAACTGCTTAGGGTTGGGTCAAGTTTGACCATAGAGATTGCATTTGAACAAACTTTAGAGGGATCCACTAGGAGATACTATTGACCAAATATCAAAGTTGAAGGCGTAGTAGTTTTTGACAAGAAGATTTTTTTTTAAAGTTGTTTGCTTTTTAGCTCACCTGGCACGAAGTGCCAATGTGAGCTATTAGGATCGCTGAATGTCCGTCGTCCGTTGTCTGTCCGTTCACAATTGGTTCGTTAACACTCTAGCGGCTACACATATCATTGTGCCTTAATGAAACTTAGTCACAATGTTTGCCTTAATGGAATCTAGGTCAAGTTTGAATGTGGATTATGTCCAGTCAAAAATAAGGTCACTAGGTCAAATCATCGAAAAACCTTGTTAACACTCTAGAGGCTACACATCTCATTGAATCTTAATGAAACTTAATCACAATATTTGTCTTATTGATATCTAGGTCAAGTTTAAATGTGGGTTATATCCGGTCAAAAACTAGGTCACTAGGTCAAATCATAGAAACAGTCTTAACTCACATGATAAATACGAAAGAAGACTCAAGCAGGAAACGCAACACAAACAATACACCCATATCTAAAGCAGAACACACACACAGCCATACCATAACAAACACACACACACACACACAACCACACACACACACACACGCAATACCATTCCTTCATCTACACATTAAATAGAAAACAACACGCAAGACAAACATAAAGCTAAGTGAACATAGGAGCCCGCCTTGGTACGGTCAGTAGCAATCAATAATCAATTATAAATTAATTAATTATTAACAACCACTGGGGGGTTAAACCTGGGTTTAGGGGCGCCAAACCTCACACTTATCTCCTATATTCACCTATAAAGACGAACAGTGTACATAAAATATAAACCCTGTTCCATAACTAATTTATTTATTGTTTGTACAAATAACTAAAGCTTTTCTTTAAAAAATTGTCACGAGGATATCCGAAATGCTGATCTCCCTTATAAATGCACTCGGCGACCCAGTGACACGTCTAACCTAGTTTGAAGAATTTGGTAAGTACTTTCCAAAGGTACACCTACCCCCTTATTTTTTTTTACTGCAACAAGAGTTAAAGTTTTTTGGACGGGTTGTCGAAAGTTTAATACTTGTGCTAGGGTGCTGAAACTTTGTATGGAGCTTAATTTGGGAACAAACATTGATGTTATGAAGTTGGAATTAAAAAAGATTTTAATTTATTTCTATATTAGATATGTTTTGGACTTAATTGTTTTGACCTCAAATCAACAGGTTAAAGTTTTTTGAACGGGTTATTTTAAAGTTTAATATAACTAGACTAAGACTCATCGTTCATTTAATAATCTTTCTAAACTGAAAATTGATTTGTTTTCGATACAAGATGTTTTTAGACTTAAATTTCAAGCAGGCGAGCATCAGGTGACTTTGACACCCATTTCTGGTTATCATACTTGCACATAATGTATAAAATATAAGCTCTTGAAAAAGTGCAATTACTGTTGAAATAAGTGCATTGCGTCAAGAGTTTCCTGCCCTTGATGTACTCACTTTACTATAATATGTCGTATTCCAATATTATTCACACACTATAGTCTAAAATTTTGAATTGATTTAGATAACATGGGTGAAACTCAAAGTTTAAGCTATCAGGCCCCATTCCTGAAACCATCAGCATCTCACTATCCCTTATCATTCATCGGCGCTATATGACCGATTTTGTGTCGCAGTGCCGTAAACCCCAACTCGTCCATCCATCCATTACAGCAGGTGAGCGATAGAAGGACCGTCAATACCCTCTTGTTAGCTAACCAGAGCACAAAGTACTGAATGTGAGCTATTGTGATACCGCTCTGTCCGTTGTCCATTTGCATTTGCATTTGCAAACGACTTCTTCTCTGAAACCAATATTCCCAGTGTAAAAAGTTTTTAACTTTTAATTCGATAGGGTCAAAATTTGCCCTGCCCGGTATCACTAGTTTTAGACATATAAGATAAAATAGTCTTGTCAATAACCTGAACACCTAGAGCAAAGATATTCGCCATAAAGTATAAATCCGTAGTTTCCATCAAGATTGTCGGAATTATACCCCTGGGTCTAGAATTGCCTTTTGCCTAGCGCCCATATTTCTGGCTAAGTATCAAATAATCACTGCTCCAGATAGTGTGTGTTTTTGAAAATACTAACTGTGGCCGGGGCATAGAGTGTTATCCTTTTCAGTCCTTCCGTCATCATTTGGTTTCCGTTCAGTATCTCTGTCATTAATGCACATATTTAAGTTAAATTTAGTACATTGTTACACAATGGCAATACAAAGGTCAGGTTTAAATTTGGTTCCAGCAAAATAAGATTTGACAGAGTTGTGCCCCAGGGGCTAAGAAACTTCCGACAATTTGTTTGTTTCCGCTCATTAACTCAGTCAAGTATTAACATTTTGAATTGAAATTCGATATATACGTAGATATATCATTGCAATATGCAGGTCAAGTTTGAATTTGGTTCCGGCCAAAATTATTTTGACAGAGTTATGTCCCTTGGACTAAGAAAATTTCAGACATTTTTTAGTTTGCGCTTATTATTTCAGTTATGAATTGACATTTTGAATTGACATTTGGTATATAGATACATAATGGCAATATGCAGGTCAAGTTTGAATTTGGTTTGTAACAAATTAGTGTTGACAGAGTAATGCCCCTTGCACTTATAAACTTTCACGCTACATAACTCCTGTTCTACTGAAGCTTTTAAGATGAAACTTCATTTATAAACAGAGCTTGACAAGAAGTGGAAGCGTATTGCACAACGGTAATAACTCTTGCTACAATATTGTGAGAGTTATTCCCCTTTTCAACATTTTCTTTTCATGCAGATTTCTTCTGTTATACTAAAGATTTTCAAATGAAATTTCCTTTATTGAAAGAGAATGATAAGTGAAATTATCTTGCACAAGGTTGATAATTCCTGCATCAATACTGTTAGAGTTATTCCCATTTCGCTTATTTTCAATTTTCAGCATATAACTTCTATTCGACTCATGCTTTACAGATAAAATTTCATTTACTTAAATAATTTGATAAGCGGAAGTGTCTTGCACATTGTTTATTTTTCTTGCATCAATATGATGATAGTTATTCCCCGTTTCTACACGTTCTTTTGCGGCAGATTATTTCTGCTAAAATGAAGTTTGTCATTTTAACAAATCTTGTTCGACTTATAGTTGCTGGCAGGTGCAGCTCCTTTTGTCTGTAGCAGTGGCCGGCTAGCCCCATTCTTCGGCAGGCAATATTGTCTGTCACTCTAGGAATGTCCTTATAGAGGGCGTCATTCTTGATGAGCTGGCCTGGGTTGATGTTCTGAACTTGTCTTAGCATCCTAGTGTAGCATCCATCGGGGGACTTCTTGAGTTGAGTAGTGACTGTCCAGTATTCAGAGCCATATAGAAATATAGACTCGACTGTGCGAAGAAGAAGCTGAGCTTTGTATCGCGAGACATTTGTGAGCTCCAAACTGATTTCTCTCCATGCAAGGGCTTTCCTGACATTGATGTCGGTTGTGTCTCAGAGCTAGAGTACATATAAGGGTTCAAAGTAATTTGATTATGGTTAAACCGAACCAAAAGGTAAAAAATTATCTACCTGTGAATTGCTAAAAATTCCATATTCAACAGTGTTTACACTCTAGAGGCCACATTTTTTATCCAATCTATATCAAACTTGCTTATATGTATATATGACTATAAGAGTTCAGATGAGTTTGATTATGGTTGAAATCGAACGAATATGTCAAGAGTTATCGGCCTTTGAATTGCTGAAACTGCCATATTTAACGGTCGTTTACACTATAGAGGCCACAATTTGTATTTAGTATTTTTCGAACTTGCTCAGATTGTATATAACTATAACAGTTCTAATGAGTGCGATTATATTTAAATCAGACCAATAGGTCAAGAGTTATCTGCCCTTGAATCGCTGAAAATGCCATATCAAACAGCGTTTACACTCTTGCAACTACAGTTTTCAATGGATTTAGATTATACTTGTACACATAAGCTCTCGAAGGTGTGTAATTATTTTTGAAATCTAATCATTGTGACAATAGTTGTCTGTCCTTAAGTTACTTTGAAATGCTAGAAAAGGCTTCATTGCAGTATTGTTTAAGCTCTAGTTACCTGACCTTGATGTACTCTACTCTACTAGAATTATGAGGTTGTATTCCAAATTGTTTACATGCTATACTACAAATTTGAATGGATTCAGATTTAAACGGTTGAGACTCAAATGTAAAGCTATCATTACAACAGGTGAGCGATATCAGGGCATTGAACTTGTTTTATTATTCAACTAAATCAAACCTAATAACAATATTACATTCTGAAAGAAACTTTCCAATTTGTTGCAACATTATCATGTTATTCACGTTTCAAACCGCGTGTTATAATTTAGTGTGTAGACAATGCCGTGAATGGACTTCACACAGCGATCCAGGAAGACTTTATGAAATGATCTAACAAAAAGCATCAAATATAAAAAAGCAGTCGAAGAAACGTGCATGTCTTACCCCAAAAATAGCTATCCATATGATTTACAGTTTAAAAGGTTGAAAACCCATTCCAAATCCGACACATGTAGCCTCGATGTAATGGGTGGGGAAATATTGTATTGTTACCGTTTGCGTTTTATAATGGCAAATCACTTTGAAAATACACACTAAATTAACAATCATATGGATATTAGTCGGATATTAACTTCTTTGAATCGATTTTGGAAACACCAAACATTATATCTGATTATGTTTCTACTTCGAAAGACAGTGTGATTTGATGAGAAATTTAAATCAACAAATGCGTCTAAAAACTTATGAGAGAGAGTTAGATATTATTGCCATGGAGACATGTTTACAATGTTCTGAGTCGAAGAAAATCTTGAATTTGTCGTCGAAACTGTTACGGAAAAATAACCCACTGAAAGCACAGGACCGACGAGTGTTTCAGGTAATATATATTGAACATTAACACGTGTTCATGCGAAGGAATCAATGGATCAGCAGTGCCATCAAAAACATTCGCAAAAACGTTTCTATGCATAGCTCTAAACTTTTTATCACGTGTGTGGACGGGGCATCTACATAAGTCACTACAAGCGGTTGTAAGTGACATGAAATGAGCTAAAAATAAACGTCAACGCGAAAGTCGACCACGAAAATTCACGATAATCTACAGGAAGCTTTGTTTTTTAGTAATCGTAACTAACCGGCGAATTCCGACCCTGTATTAATCATGAATAACGAAATGCCGACAGGAGTTATGATTGGTTACTCTTAATTGCTTCGTTTCTTCATAACGAGGTGTTCAGATTGTATATGATATGTTTAAATTTTGATAACATCAGGAAAGTTTTTCTTATCGCGTAAAGTTGAACGATTGGCAGCCATTTTACAATGATGAAAGGGCAGTCAGTTGACTACAAACGACTGAAGAAATTATAACATCTGATTCCATTGTAATCAGAGGTATGTCGATAAATGTCTCCTACTGGGGGCTACCAATTACCTTACGGATCAATTAGCAAACTGATAAAACCCGTTAGCGGATTGTGAAATATCGTGAAATATCAAACATCATCTTTAATGCCCCAGCGATGATCAGTTAGGGACATACTGGCATACCCCTGTCTGGTTGTCCATCTGTCCCTTCATCTGTCCACGTAAATGGTTCATACTTTGTCCAGCTTTCTCCTTTAAACTTTGCTGAGTGTTTGAACATATAGCACAGATGTGCACGTGGTCATGAATTTGATCTGCTTAACTATTTCGCAGATTTACAGCCAGTTGAACTTAGTCCTTTTTATGTGCATTTAAGAGTCATGCAATGGTACATGATTATGTCCATAGATGTGCATATGAACAGGATGACAAATAGCGGGGGCATTATATTTGACAAAGCCATCCCGCTCGTCTGAAACTTATTTGGCAAGAGCTTTGATATTTGGCATGGTGTAACTTCTAGAGGTCCTATACCGAGTATGTTGAATTAGTTCCAGTCTGTTTCATATCCATGTCACAGGAATTAAAGATAGATTTGTTCAATGAAAACTTTAAAAATCTTCTTGTATGAAATCGTAATCCATTGAGTTTAGATATTTTATACATAGCAACATCTACAGGTTCTTTATCAAATTTGTTGAAACTATACCCCATGTGTCGGAAATGGCCCTGCGAGGGGAATGTGTGTGTTATAGTTTAACATTAAAGTCTTATAATGAAATTTTTAAATTACTTCATCTTAAAATCCACAATGGTTACAGCTTATATTAGCTCACCTGAGCCGTTATGAGCTATTGTGATCGTTCTTCGTCTGATGTGCGTCGTTCGCCGTACGGAGTCCGTCCACATTGTCAAACGACTTCTCCATTGACCGAACTTCATTAAAAACACATCAGAAACATCGGTAGGGTGGGGGAACGAACAGTTGTTAAAATTTGTTGGTGGGGTAAAATGTATTCTTGCCATGGCAACCATGCACACGATCTTCTCCGAAACTACTTGTCCGATTTAAATTTGGTTCACACCGAAATGTTTCTGAATTAACAGACTTTCAAAGTTGTTCAAAGACTTTTGATCCGTCAAAAACATGGTCGTCAGAAGGCGTGGTCATTTTCGTTTAATAATATCAAATAAAAAGTACAATTGCTTCAAATGACATATCCTCATTTACCGCTTGAAGGTTGCAACAAGACTTTATAGTAAGGTTCCTTTGGCCAAGCTCTTTCAAATTTGTTAAAAAAATTCACGTACAATGCAGAACTCTGGTTGTCATGGCAACCGACATGAAAGAAGAGGGTCTAAAGGCCCTGCTATCGCTCACCTGTTGTACTGAAGCTTGGTAGCTTTACCTTTCTGTTTCACCCGTTTTAATCTAAATCCATTCAAATTTGTAGTATAGGGCAGATAACTAGAGCCTAAGTAATACTGAAATGAAGCATTTTCTAGCATTTCAAAGTATATCAAGGGCAGATAACTATTGCCACAATGATTAGATTTCAACAATTATTGCACTCCTTTATAAACTTATAGCTATATACTTTGTGTGCAAGTATAATCAAAATCTATTTAAAAAAAGTAGTTGCAGGAGTGTAAACGCTGTATGTTATGGCATTTTCAGCAATTCAAGGGCAGATTATCCGTGATCTATTGGTCCGATTTCGAACATAATCACACTTATTCAAACGTTTATGGTCATATACAATCTGAGCAAGTTTGAAAGAAGAATGGATAAAACGTGTGGCCTCTAGAGTGTAAACAACCTTAAATATGACATTTTCAGCAATTCAAAGGTAGATAACTCTTGACCTTTTAGTCTGATGTCAACCATAATCGAATTGATTTGAACTCTTATAGTCATATACAATCTCAGCAAGTTTGAGATGGATTGGATAAAAAAATGTGGACTATAGAATGTAAACACTGTTTAATATGGCATTTTCAACAATTCAAAGGTTTATAACTCTTGATCTATTAGTCTAATTTCAATCATAATTGAACTCATCCGAACTCTAATGGTAATATACAATCTGGGAAAGTGTTGAGAAAGATTGAATAAATATTCTGGCCTCTAGAGTGTAAACACCCTTAAATATGACATTTTCAGCTATTCAAAGGTAGATAACTCTTGCCCTATCAGTCTGATTTCAACCATAATCGACTCATGTGAACTCTTATAGTCATATACAATTTGAGCAAGTTTGAGATAGATTGGATAAAATTGTGGCCTATAGAGTGTAAACACTAAAATTATGGACAACGGACGACGGACATTCAAGTATTGCAAAAGCTCACCCTGAGCTAGCTCAGGTGAGCTAAAAAATAAGAAAATATTAAAATGTCGTCTAGTCAAATACTATGAGGGCCCCAGCTTAGATATTTGGCGCAAAACAGCATCTACAAGTCCTCTATCAGGATTGTTCAACTTATGTTGCTGGGGCTTTTATATCTTGTATGGTGACAGTTCTATAATTATGTCATATAGTAACAGTGAAGAAATGTTTCTGGTTTGTTGCATATTTAGGTCACATGAGCTAAAACTATACTTTTTTCAATGAAAATTTAAAAATCATTTCGTCTGAAACCCTATTACACAGAACTTAGATATTTGGCACATTACAAGCTACAGCTTTTTTTCAAAAATGTTCAAATTGTGCCAATTAAGGAGTCAAAATTGGCCTCGTTCCGAGGGTCACCGTTTTACATAAAGTTATATTGTGAACTTTTCAAACTAATATGGCCAGAGCTTTGAGATTTAAGCCCTGTCCGGACGGGGCGTATCAGTTTTATTTTATTTTAAAACGTGGAACAATGTCGATCACAACCCAAAACTACAAACGTTTTTTATTTAATTCAAGCCATTGCATATAGGAATAGTTATCAAAACGACCCTTTCTTCCTTTATACACGTTATATTTTAAGCCATAACAACAACCAACGTCAACGATGTCACGTTAAAATGTGATGTAACACCTAAACTCGATCATGTGAGACATGTGAGAAAATGATCACTGTTTCAACTGCGGATTGTCGAACATTGTCGAAACCCACAGACAAGTGTAGAATATACTGTACAACCTTAAATTTCATTTTTCTCTTCAAACATATTTTGTTGTTAATCTGAAATGTTAGGGTCTATCTGTTGCAGTTACCTCCCTTACTTTGAATCCAATTTTCAAATCTCTATGATTTTACCCCCAATATCGTGGATTCATACAAACTAAACTGCTGTTTTGAGCTATTAGTAGTAACAAAATGATATCTGACACACCTGAAAAAAGAGAATGTGTACTCTGGTTTTAGTAGTTAGCCATTCAGAAACAGATAAACAAATATATATCTCTTAATATACCTCATTGGCTATATATCACTATTACTCTGGTGAGCAATATAAGGTCAGTGGCTCTCTTGTCATTTTTAGTCACACTTTTGATTGTAAGATATCTCCAATTCTACTTATGCTACTGAAATAAAACTTCGTATATGGAAAGAAGTTGATGAGAGGGCGTGTCATTTGTAAAGGCCATAACTCTGGCATCAATAATTTTACATGTTACCCCTTTAGAAAAGTGTATTTATATTGTCTGGAAGATAACGTCAGGTCTACTGATGCCATTGTAACGAAAAATTCATACAAGGAAAGGGTTTGATAAGAGGGAGTGCAATTGACAAGAGATATAACTCTAATGTCAACAGTTTTGGAGTCATTCCCATGTCATATTTTATTGTATTGAAGATAACTCAAGTTTTAAAAATGCTAGTAAAATGAAATTTCATATTTGTACAGAGTTGATGAAAGTGAATGTAATTATCGAGTCTTAGCACATGGCTAGGAGCTCTCGGCCAATCAAATGCCTCAAAAACCTGTGAATATATCGTTTAGTTGAACAAAACCATGAGCTAACTAACAAACTGTTAATTTAGTCCATGCTTCCGTCATCTCAAGGCAATTTGACGTCACAATCCTAGCAATCCTCCGAGCGAGCCATAGCGAAAACATTTTGCATATACTGTAGGCTTCTCAGTGTTGTTATACTTTCTGGTCCTTTGGAATCATTGATTTCAGCGCATTTACAGTTGAAAGTTGAATTCCGCTTAAGCCGGTGCTAGGGGGCGTGAGCACTGTTGCATATTTCAGTATTGCTCTTGAACAGACTCAATTAAACCGAGTCTGCAATTTTCAGTAATTGCTTTGTTTTCTGTGATTTCAAAGGATCTCCCCTTATTAAGATTTTTTTAACGATAAATAATCGGAATAAACACCAGCTCTAGGATTTAAACTGAAGCAATTCGAAAATTTCACAGTAACAACAATATATCTAGATCTACCCCGTCCCTTTGGACCTATATATATGCATTGTTTCAGCTGTAGATGTAGAAACCGGGATATGCATGTCTAGATTGTCTTTTAAAAAACAGCTGAAATCAGAGGGGAACTACACACGCCTGATAACATTATATTATGTACGGCGAGACCTAGACTTTAAAAGCAATTACTTTTAAATTGTTCTTATATATAGAGCTTTAATAAGCGTTATTTATGTTGGTGTTAAAGCATGCTTAATGTCTCAAACTTCACGTTGAAATAACCTTTCAATTTTAGTAAAATATTACAAATTTCGTCTGAAACAAAAACCAGAAACGAAGGGTCTTCTTATTTTCCTCGAGCCCAAGCCAGTGCTAAATAGGCCCCTCGAACTACATGTATATCGTTTATTCGCACTCAACCATGGTCTAACCTATGCATAGCTCTGGTAGGAATATTATTGGGGTTATTCATTTTATCATATTTTCTTGTCCGAAAGATAACTCCAGTTCTACCGATGCTAGTGAAATCAAAGTTCACATATATATAAAGAGTGATGAGAGGAAGAGTCATGCAGAATGGCCATTTATCTGGCATCAAATCGTTTTTAGTTATTTTCCTCTTTTTAATATTTAATTGCCTGCAAAACGACCTTGAAGTTACATGTATTTCCCAGTTTCTGTGTGTATTTGTGTTGGTTACTGGTTGTGTAGAGGGGATTGGGAAACATCTGTTTTCCATGAAGACAAATCTCTTATGTTTGTTTCATGTCATATTTCAGGTTTTGAGGAGATTGTGAAATATATTTTGGATACTGCCACAGTCACCATTGTTGACAATATGGTACCTGAAGGAATACTTGATATGTTTGTAAAGCACCAGGTGTTGAAGGAGGCTACAAAATCCAGAATACGAGACATTAGGGTAAGTGTCAAATTATAAGAAGTTATGTCAGAATACTACACGTTACCTTATTACACCTCGCTTTCAGTTACAATGTTAATTTCCCATAGACCTAAAGTTAACATTTTGCATGTCCTTTACATCTATCCAAAAATATACTGTCACTCTTTATGATATTGTTTTTGTGACGTCACTCTAAATGATATTATTTTTTTCTCCGCTCTTAAAGATACTGTCAGCCTATGATATGATTTTCGCTATGAAAACGTAACAGAACGTTTTAAATAGTGGTAACTCCTAATCAACTTTTAGCATTTTCTGTACAAGTTGCTTCCCTTTGTCCATTCCTTACAAGAATCAAAGCTTCTGGACCACTTGATAAACGATTTTCAACCATTTTGGAAGAGGATATTTGCCAACTAGACAATGAAAAGACGCCGTGTCTTCAATCTACTTGTCATAACGTTCTTCATTCTTTCTTGTAATATAATTATAAACAAAGTGGCGTCATAGACAGCGACATCATTTCCCGCATTACGTACATGTCCGCGCTAAATTGGTATTCACAACAAATTTTATAAAATACGAATGAGACGATTTCATAGCCAGGGTTGATAAGCTCGGTGTAATAAAATAAATATTAGATGGCAGTTTGCGTGACATTCAAATTTTCAACCCGAGAAACAGAATGCCACCCCGAAGTTATGTCAGAATACATGTTACCATACATAGTTTTTGTTTGACGTTATGAAACCAAACCCCATAAACGTTTCATTTTCTACCTCAACGCGTTCCACTTATTTTGTAAGCATTTTATTTAAAATTGAATTAATAGTTATTATATCGTTATCCTTATTGAAACATATTATTATTTTGCATATATTTTAGCTCACTGGGCATGGTATATAACATATTATTACACCTCGCTTTGAGTTACAATGGTAATTTCCAATAGATCGAAATGAAACATCTATCCGGAAAAATACTGTCATTCAATGGTATTCTTTTTGTCACTCTCTATGATATTATTTTCTCTATTCTTTTTTCTTTTTATTCGCCCGTCTTCAGAGGTTTGCTAAGTTTCTAAATGTGCCGCTGTCGCTGGCGAGCTTTGTTGTCTCTCTGATAACTCTTGTTAGTTTGTCCGCTCCCTAATTCAAACAAATTTATTTTAATCCTTTTCAAACTTGGTCATCATGTGTATGACTATAATGTGTCGATCAAGTTCGATATTGCCCCAGACATTCAAGAGAAATGCCCCTTTTATCGTCAAAAACGGGCATTTTGTAGATTGTCTGCTCTCTTTCTCAAATAAATTTATTCCAATCCTTTTGAAACTTGGTCAACATGTGTATGACCATAATATCTCGGTCGTTTTTGGTAACCAGCAAGATTTCCCAAGATATTCAAGTGTTATGGCCCTTGTTATCGTCAAAATCGGGCATTTAACTCTATTATAGCCTTCTTAAACTTAAACGTCTTTCTCACTAAGGTATACACTATATTATCTTTTAACCTCATTTATAGCCTTCTTAAACTTAAACTTCTTTCTCACTAAGGTATACACTATATTATCTTTTAACTCTTTTATAGCCTTCTTTAACTTAAACGTCTTTCTTACTGAGGTAAACATATTATCATTTAACTCTTTTATAGCCTTCTTAAACGTAAACTTCTTTCTCACTGAGGTATACACTATACTATCATTTAACCCTTTTATAGCCTTCTTAAACGTAAACTTCTTTCTCACTGAGGTATACACTATACTATCATTTAACCCTTTTATAGCCTTCTTAAACGTAAACGTCTTTCTTACTGAGGTATACACTATATTATCCTTTAACTCTTGTATAGCCTCCTTAAACGTAAAGGTCTTTCTTACTGAGGTATACACTATATTATCATTTAACTCTTGTATAGTCTCCTTAAACGTAAACGTCTTTCTCACTAAGGTATACACTATGTTATCATTTACCTCTTTTATAGCCTCCTTAAACGAAAACGACTTTCTCACTGATGTATACACTATGTTATCATTTAACCCTTTTATAGCCTCCTTAAACGTAAACGTCTTTCTCACTGAGGTATTCACTATATTATCATTAACCCTTTCATAGCCTCCTTAAACGTAAACGTCTTTCTCACTGAGGTATACACTATATTATCATTTAACCTTTTATAGCCTCCTTAAACGTAAAGGTCTTTCTCACTGAGGTATACACTATATTATCATTTAACTCTTGTATAGCCTCCTTTGGCGTAAACGTCTTTTTCACTGAGGTATACACTATGTTATCATTTAACCCTTTTATAGCCTCCTTAAACGAAAACGACTTTTTCACTGAGGTATACACTATATTATCATTTAACTTTATATAGCCTCCTTAAACGTAAAGGTCTTTCTCACTAAGGTATAAACTATATTATCATTTAACTCTTGTATAGCCTCCTTAAACGAAAACGACTTTCTCACTGATGTATACACTATGTTATCATTTAACCCTTTTATAGCCTCCTTACACGTAAACGTCTTTCTCACTGAGGTATATACTATATTATCATTTAACTTTTTTATAGCCTTCTTAAACGTAAACGTCTTTCTCACTGAGGTATGCACTATATTATCATGCTTGCTGCTTAACGTGTTCCAAGGAACATCCTTTCTCAAACTCAAATCCGCTCAGATTCTATATTACTATAAGGTCTCGGATTAGTTCTAAAATGGTTGAATTCGGTCTAATAGGTCAAGAGTTATCTGTCCTTGATGTGTTGGACATACCATATAGTATAATCTAAGTGTTTACCCTCTAGCTTAAGTTTTCAATTGATTTTGATTATACTTGCACACAATGTAATTGGTTATGTTCTTACTGGAGTGCATTTATTGTTGAAATCTGATACTTGTGGCAAGTATTATCTGCCATTGTTATATTTTGAAATGCTAGAAAAGGCTTTATTTCAGTATTGTTTACACTCAGTGTATCTGAGATGTTCTCTTGTTTTTGTTAGCTCACCTAACAGGAAGTGCCAATGTGAGCTATTGCGATCGTACTGTTCGGAATTGAAGCAAATGCCAGGGAAAACTCAGGGAATTTTGAAATTACAGTCTATGAATAATAATAGTATGTAGAGTAAAAGCTTAGGCAGTTTCTTCATGTTTGAATATCATTATCACAGTAATAAAAATATTATTAAAAATAATAATAATAATGATATTATATTAATATCGTCACAAGTATAGGCTTCAAAATAAAATAGATACATGTATGTCTTTTTAGTGAATTTAAAAGTTAATGATATAAAAATATTTATATCATTAAATATCGAAGTGCCTGATATGACTGATAACAATTTCATTTTGAATCCCATAATTACGAATATATATATAAATATATATAATTGTAAAGGTAAAAATGACTAAACACGCCTTCTATTTTTTCTTTTGTATTACCATACGCGTTTCGCCTCTCGGCTCATCAGTGATTGTAATATATTTGTTGCTATGACGTGGCGTCAATGGTAACGCTACGTCATAAATGTGACGTCATAAACGTGACGTCATAACGTCATTTTAGTGGAACGTCATTGAAGTTCTTTTGATCAATTCTATGCATTTAATTTAGGTTGGAAACAGTTTATAAAATATTTTTCTTTGCTAACCTGACCGAAATATTTTCTGAATTCTTTTTAAAGAACGGGAACATTTGAAACTTGGGAATTTCTTTACAACATATGTCTAAATGTGCACTTAAAGGTATCTGCCGGGTGGATGGGTCCCTTATTTGTTGGGCATGTATTGTTCTTCTTGTTCTTAATTTGTCGCCTGTCTGGCCTATATAATATTCGTTACATCCAGTGCATGTTATGACATATAAGACGTTTCTTACATCACAGGACATATTGGCATTTACTTTAAATATCTTACCATTAAAATTGTATGAATTATTTTCGATGATGTGTTGGCACAAGCTGCAGTTTGGCCTACCACATCGTGTTACTTTGTATGAAAATTGTTTTGTGTCTGTGAATTTTGCCCTTGTTAGAATTCTTTTTAAATTTGGTAGTTGTCTTTTGCTTTTAATAATGTTTGTTTTGGAAATTATATTATTCATGGTTTCGTCTGATTGTAGTTTATGGAAATTATTTTTCAAAATCGGGAACATTTCAGTATTAGTTGGATTATGTGTCGAGACGAAAGGAATGCTTTCTTTCTCAGTTTTGTTATTTACCTTTAAAAGTGTATCTCTTGAAAGTCTTGTAGCTTTTTTTGTTCCATCTTTAATTAATTGTTTGGGGTAATTTCGTGACAAAAGAGATTCTTCTAATTCCTGCAATCTTGTATATTTCATACCTTCATTAGATACAATTGTCGAAATTCTACGGGCAAGGTTATACGGAATGCTTACTTTAGTATGTTTAGGATGACAGGAGTGAAAGTTAAGGTACTGTTTAGAGTCTGTCTCTTTGAAGTAAATGTCAGTGGTTATTTGTGTTTCATTTTTTAATATGAGTATATCCAGGAAGGGAAGCTCTTGGTTATTTACTTCAATTGTAAATTAAATATCTGGATGTAGGTTATTTATCAGATTGTGGAATGTTTTAAGTTCTTCTTTAGATTTTGTCCAAAACACAAAGCAGTCATCTAAAAATCTTTTCCATGCGTTTTTTATGTATGTTGCAAAGTCTTCGTTGAATATATTTTCAACTTGTGAATACAATTTTTGCTCTAGATATCCTAGTACTAGCGTTGCATATGTCGGTGCAAATTTTGTTCCCATTGCTGTACCTTTGACCTGGTTATAAAAAGTTTCATTAAATATAAAGTTGTTATTTTCAAGTATTATTTTGATTCCTTCCATGATGAAAGCCTTATTAAATCTCCTATGAATGAGGTCTGGATATTTATTCAACCAGTAATTTATAGCTTCTAAACCTAATTTATGTGAAATGTTAGTATATAAACTTGTGACATCGAAGGAAACCATTAAAGTATTTGCAGGAACTGATTTTGGAATATAATTCAAGAAGTCTATATCATCTCGGACATAACTGTCGACATGTTTTACAAGAGGTTTTAGCAGGATGTCTATGAGATTACTTAAGCGGCTAGTTTCGCAAACTGGTCCTGCCACTATTGGCCGGAATTTTAGATCTTCGGGATCTTTAAGTTCCAAATAATTGTTTTGGGTTTCTTTGCATTTTTCCTTTATTAAAGAGCTTTTATGAATTTTTGGTAAGCCGTAAAAGGAACTTGATTTACATTCAAAATTTGTTATATAGTCCACCTCATGTTTTGTCATATTTGGTGCCAGATCTAGGAGTTTATGAAGCTTTTTAAATGTTTGTTTTTAACAAGTTGCTTCTGTAGTGCAGTAAAAGTTTTTATCATTAAGCATTTCCGATATTTTTCGTTTATAATACGTTTTATTCATAATTACAATACCACCCCCTTTGTCCGCTTCTTTGATGATTATATTGTTATCCTGTGTCAACGATTTTGTAGCTTCCCTTTCTCTGAGTGAAATGTTATGTTTAATCTTTACTGATGGGTTAACTGGTATCTTTTTAGTAATATCTATGTATTCATCTAAAACTTTATTTCTGCCTCTAGGAGGTTGAAAATCACTTTTATTGCGTACTAGAGAGTCGTCATGTACACACTGTTTGTTAGAGAAAAATTCTTTTAATTTAAGTCTCCTATGGAAGTTCGAAATATCAGATTCTAGTTCTTGCTGGTTTTGTTTTTCCGGAATAGGTGCAAATTTTAGGCCTTTAGAAAGTATTTGAATTTCGTATTTTGTTAGTTTTTTATCAGAAAGGTTGAATATTTTTATTTGGTTAGATTTTATTTTGGTCAGGTTAACGTTTCCGTGCTCGCGCTCTCCTCTAAAAAATCATCATCTGAGTCTTCAATGACGTACCTGTTTATTGTTGGTTCCATTGTTTGTCTAATAGTCTGTGTTCTTTCTTGTCTTTTATTTGTATTGTTTCTTTGGGGTTGTCTTCTTATGTGTCCATTCTGGGTATAAGTTTGCTGGTTCCTTCTTTCATGTCCACTTGGCAATTGGTTGTTTCTTACTGTCGGTACTTCTCGGACGAATGTCGTGGGAGGTCTTGGTTTAGAATTATTCACAGCTTGTGCGTATGTTCTTTGGTTGGTCCCATGCCTTTGATCGTTTGTGTTGAACATGTCTTCTTGAGGTTTGAAAAAAGGGTTCTTATCTTTGTGTTCTGTTATAAATTTCCGTTCATAATTTTTCAACCAGGTTTCATTTTTGTTCCATCGTCGGAGAGAAATATTTTCATTGTGTTGAGTTTGTGCCTTCCACCAGGTTTTCAAGAGTTTTTGTACTTCCCCATGAGACTTCTGCTCAATAATTGAAAACATTTGGTTATCTATTGCTTCGTACCGTGACTGATGTTGTTCGGCTCTTAATCCCTGTAGGTCTATTTCTGTTTTAAAGTCGTTGAAGACGGAATTTTCTCTGAGTTTTCGCTGGTTCTCGGGCTCGTTGTTTATTTCCTTCTTTTGAATATATCTTGGTAGAACAATATTTTCCGCAGTGATCCAGCCTTGGTATATTTCCTTGTGTTTTTCATTCTTTACTTGTCCCCAATATGCATCTCTCCTTTTTTCCAGTTTTATGTTCCATAGGTTTGATATTGTTGATTTTATTTTTACTGCTTCCTCTTCTGCTAACAATGATTGTGGTCTAGATGCTGTTTGAAGATTGCTTCCTTGGTTTTTTTGCTCAAATGATTTGGTCATGTTTGTGAGAGCGTCTGTAACTTCTCTGAGAGAAGGGTTAACATCTCTGTCTACCTCCCTGTTTGCAGATGTATGTGTGTCTTTTATTGCACCAGTTAACGTTTCTATAGCTTCAAGAATCAGTGAAAGTTTTTTGCTAATTTCATTGAGTTTCCTACCTTCTCTCGCTTCTAAAGGAGTTGATGAAGGTTGGCTACTTTCTCCTTCCTGTGTCTTCTTTGGTGGCATGTTCCGTCCTTTAGCCGGTTGTATATAGACGGAAAATGTAAAATATTCCGGCAAATGCCGGACCGGCAAAAGTATATATAATTGTAAAGGTAAAAATGACTAAACACGCCTTCTATTTTTTCTTTTGTATTACCATACGCGTTTCGCCTCTCGGCTCATCAGTGATTGTAATATATTTGTTTCTATGACGTGGCGTCAATGGTAACGCTACGTCATAAATGTGACGTCATAAACGTGACGTCATAACGTCATTTTAGTGGAACGTCATTGAAGTTCTTTTGATCAATTCTATGCATTTAATTTAGGTTGGAAACAGTTTATAAAATATTTTTCTTTTGCTAACCTGACCGAAATATTTTCTGAATTCATTTTAAAGAACGGGAACATTTGAAACTTGGGAATTTCTTTACAACATATGTCTAAATGTGCACTTAAAGGTATCTGCCGGGTGGATGGGTCCCTTATTTGTTGGGCATGTATTGTTCTTCTTGTTCTTAATTTGTCGCCTGTCTGGCCTATATAATATTCGTTACATCCATTGCATGTTATGACATATAAGACGTTTCTTACATCACAGGACATATTGGCATTTACTTTAAATATCTTACCATTAAAATTGTATGAATTATTTTCGATGATGTGTTGGCACAAGCTGCAGTTTGGCCTACCACATCGTGTTACTTTGTATGAAAATTGTTTTGTGTCTGTGAATTTTGCCCTTGTTAGAATTCTTTTTAAATTTGGTAGTTGTCTTTTGCTTTTAATAATGTTTGTTTTGGAAATTATATTATTCATGGTTTCGTCTGATTGTAGTATATGGAAATTATTTTTCAAAATCGGGAACATTTCAGTATTAGTTGGATTATGTGTCGAGACGAAAGGAATGCTTTCTTTCTCAGTTTTGTTATTTACCTTTAAAAGTGTATCTCTTGAAAGTCTTGTAGCTTTTTTTATTCCATCTTTAATTAATTGTTTGGGGTAATTTCGTGACAAAAGAGATTCTTCTAATTCCTGCAATCTTGTATATTTCATACCTTCATTAGATACAATTGTCGAAATTCTACGGGCAAGGTTATACGGAATGCTTACTTTAGTATGTTTAGGATGACAGGAGTGAAAGTTAAGGTACTGTTTAGAGTCTGTCTCTTTGAAGTAAATGTCAGTGGTTATTTGTGTTTCATTTTTTAATATGAGTATATCCAGGAAGGGAAGCTCTTGGTTATTTACTTCAATTGTAAATTAAATATCTGGATGTAGGTTATTTATCAGATTGTGGAATGTTTTAAGTTCTTCTTTAGATTTTGTCCAAAACGAAGCTTGAAAATAGAAAATACCAAGCTTGCAATATAAGTACTTATAACTTTTCAACACTATATACTATCTTACCTCATAATTTAATAAAAGCTAAACTTATACAACTTATTGAAAAGACTTTTGCCAGAGAAAGGAAACTATTTCTGGCGTGTAATACTGATCGTGCATTTTTTACAAATGACACGGTTAAGCATTACACTATGTGGACTTGCACCGATGTTTGTAAATCACTGTCATTTCTTCTGGATAATATTTATGTACGTTTTGGGAGTACCATATACCGCCAAGTGATTGGTATCCCTATGGGTACAAACTGTGCACCTCTTGTCGCAGACCTATTTTTGTACTGTTATGAGAGGGACTTTATGCTAAGTCTAAAACCTGATACACAGGCAGATATGATCGAAGCCTTTAACAATACATCGCGCTATCTTGATGATATTTTTAATATAGACAACCCATATTTTGATACGTTGTTTCCTTTTATTTACCCAAAAGAACTACGCCTTAATAAAACAAATGAGTCAAATTTGTCGGCACCATTTTTAGATTTAGATCTTTTAATATAACGGAATTGTTTCTTCTAACATTTACGATAAACGATATGATTTTGATTTTAGTATTGTAAATTATCCTCATCTAGATGGCGATGTTCCCCGTTCTACATCTTACGGGGTTTATATCTCACAACTTATTTGTTTTCCTAGGGCCTGTACCTCTGTTGAGGACTTCCACATTCGTAATAAAATTGTTACTGAAAAGCTTTTTAAACAGGGGTACAGATTTCATAAACTTCGTAAAACATTTTCTAAATTCTTTTATAGAAATCGTCCTCTCATTAACAAGTATAAATGTAACTTAAAGTCTTTTCTGCGGCAAGGTATTTCACATCCGGAGTTTTATGGTGATGTTATTTACAAGCTTCGTAAGATTCTTGGACATATTCATTTTCAAAACCTGTTTGTGAAACGTATTAGATTTTTCCTCAAAAAAGATTATGATCCAACTATATTGCTGCGCACTTCACGTTTGGTTATCGATCAATCTACAATTGATAACTATGCTTTCCTCTTTGGTTGTGCGACGACAGACAGGGCTTAGCACTACATGATGATGTATCTCAAAAGCCGTCATTAACCGGGAGAGTTATGTCGGATTTTCGTGCTGTGTTTGTTTTTTCCCTCCCTCTCTGTCGTACCCTGAACCCATCCATGTCTTGCAGTTACTCGTGACTACAGACTAGTCGCTTGAGTACAATTTGACCGTTGCCACAGTGGGTTATTTTTAGCACAGGCTTGAATGTTAAATTATTTCCCGTGTTACTAATAATCTTGTCATAGATTTTTTGTTAGATGTTTTACATGTATTTACTTACTGTGTTGGCGGTCTTTTTGATTGTAAGGTTTTGGAACAGGGTTTATATTTTATGTACACTGTTTGTATTTATAGGTGAATATAGGAGATAAGAGTGAGGTTGGGCGCCCCTAAACCCAGGTTTAACCCCCCAGTGGTTGTTAATGATTGATTAATTTATAATCAATTATTGATTGCTACTGACCGTACCAAGGCGGGCTCCTATGTTCACTTAGCTTTATGTTTGTCTTGCGTGTTGTTTTCTATTTAGTGTGTAGATGAAGGAATGGTATTGCGTGTGTTTGTGTGTTTGTTGTGGTATGACTGTGTGTGTGTGTTCTGCTTGAGAGGTGGGTGTATTGTTTGTGTTACGTTTCCTGCTTGAGTCTTTCGTATTTACTTAATGAAATTTATTAAAAAAAGAGAAAAAAATATTCTTGTCAAAAACTACTAGGCCCACAGGTTTGATATTTTGTCTATAGTATCTCCTGGTGGATCTCTCTCAAAATTGTTCAAATCAAAGCCCATATTGACCATAGGGATTCACCATAGGGATTTTTTCATTGCCGCTTTATTCAGGTATTATTATTCTTTACAGGTTCAACTGTTCATGTGATCCACCCTTATACTAAATCACCTATATTTGCAAACAGTTTGGATCCAGATCATTATGCTGCATCTAATCTGGCTCCAAACTATTTGTCACTTATTTACATAGTTTCTTTAATTAAAAAAATGTAAAGTATGATTTTTTACATAATTCACATACAATATATGTATAGCAGACAACAATTCAACATTATAAGAGTTAAGACCCCAGCTGCATTTGCTACTGGCAGAACTCTTTAACATAACTGAACTCAGGTCAGCTGAGGTACACTGTAACAGCAACATATGGTGTTGTCTGCTACATTTCTATGCCCCTACACAACTTAGTTGGGGGCATATTGTTTTTGTATGTCTGCTTTTTGGTCCGTTTGTCCATTTGTTTGTCTGTCAGTCCACAAATTTAATCTTAGCAATACATTTGGAACTACATAAGTTAGAAACTTTATAACTTGGGTCATGTTCTACAAAGGTCAATGTCATTTTTTGAGTTATTTCCCTGTGTCATATTTTCTTGTCCTGGAAATAACTCCAGTTGTACTGATGTTAACCCATTACCCCATACATATGCCCTTTTACGCCTTTAATTTATTCCTCCTCTAAAGAAAAGTAAGATATAAGAAATAATATCTATATCTTAGTAGATAATAACTTAAAGCAGGTTGAAAGTAAAGCAGAATGTGCAATAAATAATCATATGGAAATACATGTAGCTTGATAAGAGGAAGTGTCATGGATAAGGGCCATAACCCTGCCAACAATATTTTTTTAAGTTATTCCAATTTGTCATGGTTTTTGTCATTTTTTGTCTCGAAGATAAATCCATTTACAGCTATATTAAAATGTTGTCATGCTTCGTAAGCTAAGGCACAATGACCTCCTCAGGTGAGCGAATTAAGGGCTATGGCCCTCTTGTCTGTGTTACTATGGTCACTGGTTGCCATGGTAACAGTGAGAGAAACCTTTCGGTTTCATCACTACCATATAGCATAAACACACCAATTTATAATGCAGCATGAGTTATGTAACAGATGTCTATCTTGACTTAGAAAAATAACAAAAATGCACGATGGGGTCCAATGGACCCCAAAAATCTCAATACGAAAGTTCTTTCAAGGTCCGGATGAGGGTTAAAAATGTGATATGGGTTGGTTGTAAGGCAGGCCCATGGGAACAGGGGGAGGACAACAATTTTGCCAATATAAGTGGAGGAATTTTTACAAAGATGAATGTTAGGATTTAACCTGTTTTCTAACCGATCACTTTTTAAACTCATATTTTTCGAAACAGGAAATGGCACACTGACGTAATCAGTTTTATTTCAAATACTAGGTTGAATGTGCATTGAATCGAGTTATTGAATTTTGAGTCTCTCTCTACGTTACGTCACATCTCCAAATTCGACGATTTTAGGTATTTTGCACGTGCAGAGCATGTATGGGGATTTTGGTAACTACGGTTTTTGATTATTTGTTGGTCATCAATCGTCCTAATAGAAAAATATTTAACATGTCGAGAATGCGGATTGTACTAATCACAAGAGCAGTCAAAAGTTGTATTCAGAGCCAACGAGAAATGCCACGTTAACGCCAATGACGTTTTACATAAGCTAAATATTAAACATCAAAATCTTATTTCACCTACTGCAACGCGTTTCAACATGTTGTTCGCAATATCTGCTTGTTTTGAGGAAACTTGTCTGACCGAATGTGTAGAAACTAACGTCATTAGCGCCTATAGATGAAAAACTCACGTATACGGAATCTTTCATTATGGTCATCACACACTCGCTCGTATGTTTCCACGCGTCTACGGTGACTGCTCGCGCATATCTGGACCGTCGAATATGTCAAAATAACGTAACGTAACTGCGTTAACGGCATCAACGGCAATCGTTTAAAAGCAAAATTTTAACTCGGCGAATCAAAATTCACCTTTTGTATTGATACATTAGAATTGCACGTCACTGAAGCCGTTTAGTGTGGCATTCCTTAAGTATTCTGTAAATGTCACTTAGCCACTGCTGACAGCTAGTGGCATTTTTGGTATTTTACATATTAGAAGAAAACAGACCTGGAGTTGACTCTGTATTTTTATTTCAGTGCATGTTGAACAATATTCCATCCATACTTAGATAATATTTTTTCAAGTGCTACATACGGGACCAATGTCGCGATGAAAGCTGGTAGTCCAACAGACAAATGTCATTCCTGACATTGTGACTTGTCATTTAAGGGTTAGGTTACAATTGCATTCATATTTTCCATAATTCCTGATCAATTTTAAAGAAAATGTTCTTCCTTTTATAAAACATCTTCATCTCATGGAAAATATAATTTTTGGCATCCGGATTAACTAGTTTGTAGAGTAGCACCTTAAATCTGACTGATCGGTTAGTGTACAAAACGCCCCAGAATGCATCAGACCGCCATCTAGGAATACTTTTTACCCTGGTGAATATGTCAGAACCTCCCTCTAGTAAGGTAGCGTACACTAACATGGCTTAACTACACCCCTGACATGTGCACCTCACCAACACATTTAGCTTCGTACAAGGGGAGGTCAGAAGCCAGACATAAATATCTGTATGTTCAATTTCAATCACTCTTTCATAAGTGTAAATAAGTTTAAAGAATGCATGTTCTTGTATATAGAAAGAAGTAAAATAGAAATAAAGTCTACGGAAAGCAAGCAGACAAAAATGAAACATGAATAGAAGGTAATGCAATTGGTAATATAAAAGGTGGAGGGGAGGAGAATGCTACCACAGTTCAGATCCGTACCAGCAGAGTTTGAATGCCTTAAGCAGGGAAACTCGATTTCGGTCAGGGAAAAGTCAGGGAATTTTGCTTTACTCAAATTATGGACATCTTTGATTACTATTTTTGTGTCCAAGAGCTTATGTTGCCACCCAGTCGTTGGTGTTGGTGTTCCCGTTCCCGTGTCAATTGCCGTTTACGTTAGCAGTTTCAAGAATATACATATAATTGTTATGTCCCTTGAGATATTGCTTTCATCTTTGTTATGTGTGTGTATATGGACAATACCTTTCCATGCACTTAAAAAGTTTGACCCCTGTGATCTTGACCTTGAACGTAGGGCCTGCGTTTAGGTTTAGAAATCTGCGTTTAGGTTTTGAAAAATGTCTTTAACTCCTATGTTCATTGCGATATTCCTTTAATATTTGGATATGTATATGGACAATACCTGTTCAAGCAAACAACAATTTGCACCCTAGTGACCTTGACGTAGAACTAAGGCCCACGTTCAGGTTTAAAAATCTGTGTTTAGGTTTCGATAAATGCTAATAACTCACATGTCCCGTGAGATAGTGCTTTCATATATGGTATGCATCTGTATATGAACAAGACCTTACCATGCACACAACTATTTTACCCCAGTGACCTTGACCTTGAAGTAAGGCCCGCATTTAGGTTTCAAACTCTGCAGTTAGGTTTCTCAAAATGTATTTAACTTCTATGCGCATTGAGGTATTCATTCATATTCGGTATGCATATATATATAAGCAAGACCTTTCCCTACTATTAAATGTTTGAACCCAGTGACATTGACCTTTAACTAAGGGCCCACGTTTAGGTTTCGAAAAATACTTATAATTCCTCTGTCCATTGCGGTATTACTTTCATATTTGGTTTGTATTTGTATATGGACAAGACCTATTCATGCATATAAAAAAAGTTGAACTCTGTGACCTTGACCTCCTAGTCTGCTTTTAAGCTTCTAAATGTGCCGAAAAGAGCTTTGTCTCTCTGACAACTCTCGTTACAATATTACCATCAGTTACTAATCAATATTTATTTAGATTACGATTTAATCGGATTACAATGTTACTATCAGTTACCCAATGCTTTCTTACAGGAAGAGCCAAAGACATCCGACAAAAATAGACAAATCAGAGACATTTGCCATAGTAATCCAGACATATATGTTGTCTTGAAAGAGGCACTAGCATCCACTGGGCAGCAGATATTGCTTTCGGATCTAGAGGATATGGAAATACAAGCACATGACTCCCTTAAAGGTAAAACTTCTGCATATACTATCTTACGGACATCGAAATATTATGAAATACTGTTAAAGCGATTTAAAATAATAACAAATCTACATCCTCATCCTACCGTAATATCGTCTGCTTTGAAATTGTTTTCTGCAAAATGTATTCAATTAAGATTTTTAGCTCACCTTAGCTAGCTCAGGGTGAGCTTTTGCAATCCTTGAATGTCTCTCGTGCGTCGTTCGCCATCAACACTTAAGAATTTACACTCTAGAGGTCACAATATTTACCCTTTCTTTCATAAACTTGCTCAGATTATTTATTACCATAGGAGCTCGGATGAGTTCAATTATGGCTAAAATCTGACTAATAGATCAGAGGTATCTACCTTTGAATTGCTGAAAATGCCATATTTAGCAGTGTTTGAACTCTAGAGGCCACAATTTGTATCCAATCTTTCTCAAACTTATCTAGATTGAATATTACTATAAGAGTTCAGATGGGTTTAAATATAGTTGAAATCGAACAAAGATATCAAAAGTTATTGACCTTTGAAATGTTGAAAATGCTATATTTAACATTGTCTACACACTAGAGGTCACAAATTTTAACCAGTCATTTTCAAACTTTTTCAGAATTTATATGACTATAAGAAATCTGAATAAGGGGAGATCCTTTGAAAGCACCGAGAACAAAGCAAATACTGAACATTGCAGACTCGGTTTAATTGAGTCTGTTCATGAGCAATACTGAAATATGCAACAGTGCTCACGCCCCCTAGCACCGGCTTAAGCGGAATTCAACTTTCAACTGTAAACGACCTGAAATCAATGATTCCAAAGGACCAGAAAGTATAACAACACTGAGAATGAAGTACGGGGCGACTTTTTACAGCCGCCACACAAGCACTTAACATCTGCTGTTGTGAATATTATAAATCTGAATAAGGGGAGATCCTTTGAAAGCACCGAGAACAAAGCAAATACTGAAAATTGCAGACTCGGTTTAATTGAGTCTGTTCATGAGCAATACTGAAATATGCAACAGTGCTCACGCCCCCTAGCACCGGCTTAAGCGGAATTCAACTTTCAACTGCAAACGACCTGAAATCAATGATTCCAAAGGACCAGAGTTTGAATAAGTGCGATTTTGGTTGAAATCTGACCGATAGGTCAAGAGTTATCTGCCTTTGAATTGCTGAAACTGCCATATCTAACTTCGTTTACACTCTTGCAACTACAGTTTTCAACGGATTTTGATAATACTTGCACGCAAAGTATATAGCTATAAGTTCTCGAAGGAGAGCACTTATTGTTGAAATCTTATTAGTGTGACAAAAGTTATCTGCCTTTGATATACTTTAAAATGCTAGAAAATGCTTCATCCAGTATTGATAAGGCTCTAGTCATCTGCCCTTGATGTACTCTACTATACTAGAATTATGAGGTTATATTCCAAAATTGTTTACACGCTATACTACAAATTTGAATGGATTTAGATTAAAACGGGTGAAACTCAAAGCAGAGACCATACATACAGGGATACCCAGGTCCGGAGTTTCCCTTCTTTCTCTTTGTAACAGGTGTCCGTTGAAAGGAAGTGACGTAGTTTGAGGCAGTCACGTGACTTTACCTTCACCCGCGCTTATTTAACAACGCCGCCATATTGAAAAACCAACCGCATAGTGATCAGTTGTGTTACAGATATTCTCTTTATAGCGTTTTAATACGATATTTTGTGATTGTGTTCGTATTAAACTCAATAAATGTGAGTTGTGGATTAAACAAAAGCTATTTCCCGTGTTTTTGCTGTTCAATCGATGAGTACTCGGTGTTGTTTTTGATTTTTTTTTTAACTTGTTTATGAAAAACCTGCTTCTCGATGGCGCGAACGCGGCATTTTCTTCATTCACGATTATCTGAAATATTTTATTTAATTATTTTATGTAATTGACGATGTGTTGCGTCATTAAAGTGAAATAATGATGAATAAATAAGCAGAAAAAAATGATGTGGAAAATTGCGACTCGCGTACCAGTGGTATAAGCCAAATGGCTAGCCGTAAATGCTTGGATCTTCAGTTTCAGGTTTCAAATGTTAATAAGAATTAAATTTCCATGTAGCTAAGACTAAGTTTAAGTCGTGGCCTTATTTTCTTGTTCATATGTCGATGCATTCTGCTACAAAATTTAATTTTAAAGAGACCACCCACAGGAGTGCCGAATATAAAGACTTGAAAATGAGCCTTGCTACGCTTAAAACTTTTGTTTTTGCACTTTCAAATATTAATAAAAATGTGTTTTTCACGTAGCCCAGACTTAGTTTTAGTGTTGATTAAATTTCCATGTCCATATGTCAATGCATTCTGCTATAAATTTTAATTTTAATGAGACTATCTGCTGAAGCTGGATATAAAAAGATGAAACAGGCGCCTTGCCGTAAAGACTTAAAACTTCAATTTGAGCTTTTAAAATTTCATAAGAAATCAGTTTTCAATGTAGCTCAGACTTATTTCAAATTGTGGCCTAATTTTCATGTCCATATGTCAATGCATTCTGCTACAAATTTTAATTTTAATGAGACCACCCACTGGAGTGCCAAAAATAAAGAGATGGGTTCATTTACACCTTCGTGCAAACTGTTTCTTTGATTTAGTCGGCATTTACCAAACAATAATTAACGAGTGTTCGTCGTACCCAGTTACTTGATGCTTGGACTTTGTTCAGATTATTCTTACGTCTGTTTAAGAACTGTGGTAGTGTTTAATAACTGCGGAAAATAATAAAGAAGCAAGAGATAATTATTTTCCAAATTCTATACATATATCCTAGATGCCTTTCAATAAATACCCTTTAACTCATTGACCCCCTAAACTTTTAATGGACAATTCACACTTCAAAATAAGTCTAGTCCATTTTTAACTTTTTAGGGTTGATTTTAACGATATCAAAATGACAAGCAGTATAAGGAGCCCTCTGATCAGGATCTACGCCATTCTATAGGACAACTTTTTTTAAAAACTTGACCCACCAAAAAAATAATCTAGATCTTGCTAGGAAAACTGTACTAATTGCATATGGAAATCATAGGCAGTTATTACTTTTTGTATCCAACCCAAAATCTCTATCGTCTGTCACTCGGATCAATGATTTCCCTAGACGCTTGACATTCGATTTATCCAGGTAATCGAGGTCGGTCCAGACGCTTGGATATCGATTTTTGGTAAGCGCTGCATCGTATCCACTGACGCTTATCTTGAGCATCTGTTCTCGCGTTAACGCGGTCAAATCTCGCTCAACGGTCTCGTTAGCGAGATTCACCGGACCTGGGTATCCCTGTATGTATGGTCTCTGCTCAAAGGAATAGCTATCAGGCTTCATTACAACAGGTGAGCGATATCAGTTCCCTTCAAGGTCCTCTTGTTACATATTTTATTAATAATATATTTATAACAGAGAAAAACTCCATAAAAAAAACATAAGTTTCTTTTATTTCTTACATGTTTCGGCCTGTGGCCTTTTTCAAAGATAAAAAGTAAACAAAAAAACTTTAAGATGAGTATCCGACAGTTTGATCAAGATAAGATGTTACGTACAATTCGTCTGATCTAGATCTACACTATTTGCAAATGCAGCTCTAGTCGCGATCGGCATGATAAAGGTTAACACATTCAACCGTAGCGACCAATTTACTCGTCATTTACAAACAATGTACCAGTGAACACCTGCCCTATCCAAACAGTGCTGAGCCCCTGATTAGAGAACATTTTATGCTCTTGGCATCTATAAATGTTGAGGCTATAGTGATTGTCCTGTCCGTCAGTCCGTAACAAGGTTAACTAGAAATTACGATTTTGTCTAGCATCAACACCACTCACTCAATTGTTGGATATTTATGCAGTTATTGCATTGTACCATTCCAAATACACCAATATCATCCTACTTTTTTGAACTACATTTGACCTTGACCTAATTTAGACCAAACATATTATATCTATTTATTTCGTATACCATGCTTGCATACTAAAACAGTTCTTGCCAATTCACTCATACTATCCAACCGTAATTTGACCTGTACCGTGACCTAATTTGGACTTCAAAAATATTCAGAATATATTGGCCAATATACACCGAGGTCTAACACGTTTTTTAACGAAGTCCTGTTAAAGACTCTAGTGATAGGGACTTCTTAAAATACCGGTATAACAAATTCAAAAAAAATCTGAATAAGGGGAGATCCTTTGAAAGCACAGAAAACAAAGCAAATACTGAAAATTGCAGACTCGGTTTAATTTAGTCTGTTCATGAGCAATACTAAAATATGCAACACGCCCCCTAGCACCAGCTTAAGCGGAATTCAACTTTCAACTGTAAATGCGCTGAAATCAATGATTCCAAAGGAACAGAAAGTATAACAAAACTGAGAATGAAGTACGGGCGACTTTTTACAGCCGCCACACAAGCACTTAACATTTGCTGTTGTGAATTATATAAAGTTTGTTTGTGAATGTCAGTTTCTGCCACCGATGGGATAATTGAACAGTTTATCTGACAGGTTCTATAACACAACAAACATAAACCTATGCAAAATCAGAATCCAAACTGACATTCATACAATTTGTGTCTATAGTCAAACAGTCGTACATTCTAAACTTTAGAAATAAAACGGACAGTGAGTCAGCAGATGGTAATATGACGTCATAACCTGTCTAACCTTAAGACTATCCCATTCATGGGTTAGTCTTAGGGTTAGACAGGGTATGACGTCATAACGACAATGAAATAGTTACAATGCTCAGTTGGACACTACGAAATCTTAGTCTGGCTTATAATGTTAACTTATTGCCGCATGTACTTTATATTTAACTGTTAACATAAATATCGGAATGTATCTCTGTTGCTTTTCAGGACAAGGTCACTGTGCTTTGCCTCAACAGTTAAAACATCAGAAGATCAAAGGGACGACGCCGACAAGCAAACCTATTCAGGGTAAATGCCAATATAGATAAACAGTATAAGCTGCCTTATCCGACATCCTTCGGTACCAACAGATGATGTCTGATAAAGTAGTGTGTCGGTTAAAGCAGGTTTTAGATATACAGCAGAACTTTGATATTTCCCTTAAATGGAACATATCCGTATTTTAAAGTTCAACCATGACAAGGCCACGTTTAAACTTTGAATCCTTTACCCCAGAGCATATTTCATTTCTTGTTTTGAATACAAGTGGCAACTTACAGCAGATTGAAAGTAAAGCAGACATTGCAACAAGTTCTTATGATACATGTACACGACTGTATAATTAAAGTTATTATGTCTCCCCCTTACTGGTACAATAACATTTGTTCTAATGGCCAGATCACATCCAGTTTTGGTGAACTGGTTGCATATCAGGAGAGAAAGTTTAGGATTGTATTTCAAATCAGTAGGTCAAAGGTCACATGATCTGTTACTAAAATAGATTTTTTACTTCGTTTTGGTTTCCGGACAATAACACGGGGCAGACATGCGTTTTTCTCAAAAACACATTCTAGTTTTTGTTCACTGGAAGAATTAATTGAATGCGTTAAAAGGCGCTTCTGTTTGGGAAAGGGTTCATGGTTTGAGGAACTTGTGCAACGTTTCCTTTTCCTTCTGACCGTATTATGCGGAACCCTTTTCTGACTTTGTCAGTGTTTAAAGTTAACAATCTAGAGGCTGCCAGTGTAATAAGGTCTATTCAGAATGTTTGCCTTTACCTATTTGTACCTACTGTCCTATTATATAGGGGCATGGGCAAATATTGTAGACTCTGATCAGACGCCGCATTATGCATTTTCTGATATTAGTCTTCCCTGTTTGCTGATATGAATTTCAATATCAACCAAATAAAAAGGAATTTCAATATCAAACAAATAAAAAATAAAAAGACCAGGTACCTCTTACATAAAAAATGGACTAATCTAATAAATAAGCATTGACGAATACACTGAGCGTAAATGGGTTAAACAGATCACACAAGATTGAATGTGAGTTATGTTTACCGCAGTCAAAACTAGGCCACTATGTTAACATTCTAGAGGCTACACAAGAAATCTGAAACTTGGTCAAAATGTCTGCCACAATATAGTTTTGGAAGTTTGCCTCAATAAAGTCTTGGAAACTTGGTTAAAATGTTGGCATCCATAAAGTCTTGGACACTTGGTCAAAATATTTGCCTCAATAAAGTCTTTGACCCGTGGTCAAAATATTTGCCTCAAATAAGTCTTGGACACTGATTTTTGATTGGATTTGTTATAATTTTACCTCGCTTCAACAGGTTTGTTTTAGTTTTTTGGACACTATATAAATATTAGATGGCCGTTTATTCAAATTGTCAACCCGAGAAACAGAATGCCACTCCGAGGCAAAGGTTGAGAATTTGAATATCACGCAAACTGCCACCTAATATCTATTTTTATTCCACCGAACTTTTCAACCCTGGTCTTAGAATCGTCTCACTCATGTTTTATGAAATAAGAAGCAAAGTGCTCTTATTAATACAGAAAGAAAATCAAGAAACAAGTTATTTTCCTCTTTTTGACATTTCAAAAAATGTCACATAGAAAAGAATGTCGCAAAACGCAGAGAGCAATGTCATACAGTGAGAGAGATCAAGAGACATTATTATACACCCTTCTTCAGACGGGACGTATTATGCTATGTCGCTGTCTGTCCGTCCTTCTATTAACTTTTTCATGTCCGCTCTCTATCTTAATTTAATGCCGGCGGGGGCATCATATTTGTCTTACAAAGCCATCCCTCTAGTTTTAATAACTCTTAAATGAGTCTAGGATTGTTCTCAAGCATTTAATTAGTCAAAATTGAGCTTTTGTGTGGTAGAAACTCAAATCTGACTAAGTGAAAAACGATAACAAACAATACTGATTTAAATAAACGGTTATGGTTCCGGTGACGTTATTGCAAATATATTCATAATAATTTCTCCGTCTAAAGTTGGTCATGGTCAAATAAACGTTGGGTGATGTGGATATACTGTGAAGGTCAGACGCAACAACTGTGTAAGCATCGAAGCAATCTAGTAGTAAGCAGTGTTGATGTCATGCTAAACGGTAAAGTTTAGTTAATAAAGAAATAGCCCATTAAAATATTATTGGTCCAAAGGTGGTCAATGGCAATGTCAAATTAAGGTAGGGTGATAAAGGAGGATTTTGAATGGTCTATTGCAACAACTGTATACGTATCAAAGCATTCTAGTCAGCGGTTTTGATGCTAGATGAGACGATTAAATCTGGTTAACCTCTTACGCATGGATGGACTGATTGATCGCGACGGGCGGTCTGAACACTCACTATATGCTCCCACATCTTTCGATACTGGGAGAATAATAACTAAAAACCTAAAGCAACAAATTCTGTATCCATGCCCTGCCACTTGATATTGCTGTTACATGTAATTAACATATGCCTTCCTTTCCAGATCTCCAGCAGCATCTTCTAGATAAGTACGGAGAGGAGAACAAGTACTGGGTGAATCCTGTGGATGAGGATGAGGTCTACCTTTCAGAAATGTACGTTCAACCGTCAGTGAAGCGTATAAGGGAGATCAACGAGCGTGGACAACTGAAAGAAGTGAAAGACCTGAAGTCACAGTCCTCTAAACTAATATATAAAGACATATTCAAGTCTAAATCTGGAGAAATTTGTAAAAATGTTTATATCACTGGCGACGCTGGGTCTGGAAAGTCAACATTTTGTAACCGCCTGGTCCTCAACTGGTGCACTGCAATGCAGAATGACAAAAACTTGAAAGCTGATGATACTCTTGCTGCTGAAGATCAAGAACTGTTGTCAGCTTTCAGATTTTTGTTTCACATTAATTTAAGAGATAATGAAACAACCTACCATATTGAGGACATGATTCAAAAGCAGTTTTGGTCGAAAGTCCCAGAGTCGTTGAAAATATCAGACATACTTAAGAATGAAAGGTGTTTACTTCTTATCGATGGTTTGGATGAGTGGTCATGTCCACGTGATGTAGAGAAATGCCCAAATATTAATCAAAATATTCCTGGACGAAATACGGCAAATAAAAACTGTATCTTTATTACGACCACTCGTAATTGGAAATATGACGTTATTGCTTTAAAAAATAAAGATGTCGATAAACATGTAGAGTTATGTGGGCTTGATAAAGACTCGGCTGAGGAACTGGCACAGAAAGTGTTAGACAATCTTAACAGAGAGTCAGAAACACACAAATCAATTGATGATTTTGATGTTGAGATAAAGAGGAAATATCTTGAGGAATATTTATCTGTGCCCGTTCTTCTCATACAGTTGGTAACTTTGTGGTTTTTTGGCAAAGACTTTGGCAATTCTCAGTTACAATTGTACTGTAGTATGCTGGAGCTGATGTTTGAACGTTCTGTGAAAAATCTTCCTGAGGAAATCCCAGAATGTTCAAGCACAGCTGTAGCAACATCAAAACCGCTACCAGAATGTTTCAGCACCAAAGATTATTGCCAAAGATATGCAGAATTATTCCACTGTTTAGCAACGCTGGCTTATAAAGCTTTGTTTAACAAACAAAAAGAAGAAGCTTTAGTCTTCAAAAGCTCAAATTTGGAAATATTTGGTATTTCTCCATCAAATATTAAACTCTGCTTACATTGTGGCATTTTATCTCAATGTAAGGATTATGGCAATCGGACAGGGAAATATAAAAAGTTTTCATTTTTACATAAAAAGGTACAAGAATGTCTTGCAGCTTTGTATTTAGTAACTAACGACAAAGCTGAAGACATTCTGAAAGAAGTAAAACAATTGTGTAATTCAGTAGAGACCATGTTAGAAATGAATCAGGTGTGGCTGTTTGTAGCTGGAATGGACCCTGACATGACAAGACAGTTGTTAGAACATTTGGGTCATGTTGTTAGTGGTGACGAGCGGGTTAACACGTACAGACAGACTGTAGGCTTGTTTAGTGACTATTACAGTTTGATAAGCGACATACAGAGATGTGTGTCTGACTGTGTATCAGAAGGCATCAATAATGGTCACCATTATGAGAAGGTCTGTTTGCAGGACTTCTATATTGATAAGTACAATGTCCGTGGTGTAGAACGTTTGTTGTTCTGCTCTGACATGTCCAAAGTCAAGTCTGTGTACATAGATACTGATGTCATTGATGCTGCTAAGTTGTCAGCTATAACTGGTCAGTTTCTACAATGTCGCTCAATAAAAAGTCTGCACCTGCATGACCCCTACCCCTCCCTTATACCCGACAGTACAGTGACATCTCTAGTAGATAACAACACGGCCTCACTTACAGCCCTGTACTTGTCCACTAATATCACATACACAGATAAGTTAGTTACTGCCATATGTAGCAGCCTTAGCAAGTCTTTAATGACACTTGAGCTGATTGAGATTAACCTGACCCATAAACATTTAGAGCAAATATTGGACAGTTTATCCCAGTCTCCCGTCATTAGACAGTTAGAACTGTGGGGGTTACGCTGTACAGACCATGGCAGAGAGTGTAGAGCTAAGATAGATTGTTCTGGTATGACTCGGCTTCAGGAACTTACTCTGAAGGGCTTATCCTTGTATGAAGTTAAGCTGCTGTCTTTGCCACACTGTGTGGAGAAGGTTAAACTGGGGTATGTTCCATTACCCGTGACGTCACTACGTGACTTTGCTCGCGGACTTTTCCAGACAAAACGTAAAGTGACTGTAGAACTAGACGGGGTAACATTGACAGAGACGAGAGAGGAGTGTGGATACTTGGAGGGTTTCCTCCAGAACTGTCCCGGGTTAGAGTTGACAGAGTGCGAGTATATTAAAGACAGTAAATATAGTTGGGAGAGAAATACATGGAAGATAAAGTTCCACACAAGCAGCCAGTAAAGCCTGGAAAACTCGTCATTGCAACTCAAACTCTCAACAGACGCCATTTTGTCTCAAACCGTTTGACTGTAAAAACATATTTTATCTTCTAACTCAGTAACCACTCATCCCAACACTGAACTGTCGCCATTTATTCTCTTAGTTAGCTCGTTCTCTTATTATTCAAGTTTTATCTCAAAATTCTGAAAAAAATTGTTTTTCATCTCTCAGCAGTTTATTTAGCAGCAGACGGAATTTTAGTCATTTTCAGACTCGACATTTTGTTAAACATGAACTTTGGGGTCCTTCATTATCTTAATTATTTTCATTTTCTCTGATGACTTGAAAGCAAATTAGTTGTCTGAATCTCGAGATAAAACGTTTGACAAGAAATTAATTAAAGAACAATGAAAATGTTATGGGGGCAACTTCTTACCCCACCCACTCCTAACTAAGCTTAAAATGTCAATTGATGCAAAACAACTTTTTCTGGATTTTTTTGTTTTTATAGATTTCATTTGATAGAAAATGAGCCAACTAAGAGAACAAATGGTCACACGTGGATATTAAACCAAATGATAAGGAATATTTACCATATTTTTGTTATTCTAGACTAGAACTTTGTTGACACTGTCTAAAATGATAAATGATGTAAAACAACTTTTGCTGATTTCAATGAATGGCAAATGGCCTAACTAAGAAAACAAATGGTCACAAGTAGGTATTTAACTACAACAATGTGATTTTTTACCACAGTTAACAAATAAGGAGTAATTGGATATAAATGAGAAAATTAACAAAGCTGCAAGAATTCATGAAATTACACATTTAGTGCTATCGAGGAGTATAATCGTCATTTACAGAGTACATATGAAGGGTAGACTTGTCCAATGCAAACAGTGTAGACCCAGATCAGGGGGTCCTAATCAGGGTCTGTCCTGTTTGACCATTTGTAAAAAACAAATAAACTGTAAATAAACAACCTCAAATAATCAAAAACAAACGGGACAATTGCAGGTTTGATCACCGGCAATAACACACCGGAGTCTCTTCAACCCTTTCACTACTAAAGTCGACTTTTCAAACACTTTACATGTAACAAGAACTGGATCCAAATTGTTTGGCACTCATATTGATAGTTTGTCAGTCATACTACCTTAAATTGAACTTTGAAACGATCTTGAACAGCAATATTGAAGCAGAAGACAATGCGATGTTGAAGAGGAAATTAATTTTGCGCTAAAATGTTTAATATTTAGAAGTAGTAACACACTTCCAAACACTTGACATTATAAATAAGTGTTCACATGTTTTCTGTATATATTGTGACTGATTGTGGTATCGTGCCATGTATTTATGGCGTGCTATAGTTTGCTGCAAGAAGATAAGGCTTCCATATACAGTCGAAACACGATAATTTGAACTTGCGTTAGTGTTTAAGCCATGTCTTGACTTTAAAATACGGGTATGTTCGACTTAAGCGAGATTTAATTATAAATTGGATATATGAAATACTGGTACGATCGATTTAAGTTAGTTCGAAATATCAAGTTTCCACTATGTAAGTCAAAGACTATGTAAGTCAAAGACTATGTAAGACTCAGATCAATTGCCGTTTAGTGGCAGTTTTCTCCCAAACCTTGAGCCGAATTCTATCCCATGACGTCAAAATTGATGACGTCATGGTTGTTCGTAAATGACGTAAAGCTTCTTAACCCATTGTCCCATAGCTTGTTTCTAGGTTTAAACAAAGGTGGTCGCTTAACGTAGGATGGAGGTAAAGTAGAATGTGCCTTAAGGTCTGCTTTAAGCAATCATCTACTAGATCTAGGATATGGAGAATATTTCTTATGAAACGTTTTCATGACTTTATAAAAGGGAACTGTTTTCTTGAGTGGAGGAATTGGTTAAAGGCGTAAAAGGGCGTATTTGTTTGTGAATAGGTTACGGCTGAGCATTTTCCAGAGCCAAATTAGAAACGCATCTATAAGAACATCTGACTGTTTAATGCAAAATTAAAAAGTAGAAATAACTTATATTCTGCATTAAGCAATCACTTGTGTTAAAACTCAATGTGCATTCTTTTGAATAACGATTATAATGCTTAATTCCAAGTCATGTCGGATGCTGAACATACCATTATGTTAAATGTTGGATTAAATATCTGTTCCCCATAGGATGTGTTTATGACATTAAAATGGTTCCAATTGTTTATGTGTATTTAACTCATTCACCCCTGAAACTTCACATGGATAATTCCAGTGTCTAATCATGTCAGTCCATGTGTATGTTGTTTTGTACAATTGTGGACAAAGAGTTCAGACCTTGATCAGAGGGGGTCCTACTGTCCAGAGCCCTCTGATTAGGGTCAGAACTATTTTCACAGAACGAGTGTACTTTTCACATGTACACTGTTTGTAAACGACAGAAACATGTCGCACTAGGGGACAATGAGTTAATCAAGATGTTTAATCACCAGATCTAAAATGTCATTTCGAAGAACTCTAATGTGATATCATCTATTTTATATTGTAAATTCTATATTTAAGTTCCCTGTTCAAACATGCATATATTATACTCAAGTTCATTGTTCAAACAGGTACACTATGCTAAGCATGTACATGTATATACATCAAGTACATAGAAATAAACTTTGTATAAACTGTGTATCTGTATTTTGAATATTTCTCCATGGGAACCAGGAAAGGTACAAACCGGTAGTAGACGGCATTTCATGCAAGATTTACCCTTTCGCTGCAAGACTCAATTACACATGTATATGCAAACGTTTTTTATCCAGATAATATGCTGCGTAACTCAGCGTCCAATCAAGATCCAAACTATTTGACATGCCTCATATCAATGTTTCATAAAGCCAAACTCGTGTAAAATTTCCAATTTATATAAGCAGACAACAATATGGCAATGACTTTGCAGGACGGGGGTTTCCGTCATACTTGTTAACGAAAGGGTTAAAGTAATGCTATAAGCTTCGAATTATATTTTCATTTTATGAAAAAAATATGTTTGACTTCCACTAATAAAATAGACATTGAAATCTTTAAAGACGGGTAACGGTTTAATGCAATGCATATATAATGCAGAAAGCTCTTTCCGTATATAAAACAATGCAGACAGTTCCAGGAGAGGCTTTCTGATTGAAAACATATTTTAAGCTCTCACTAAATGAAGCAGCATGATTATTGTGAAAGACAGGTCACTATTAAGTTTAGTGCAGGTCGAATGTAATGATTATTGTGAAAGACAGGTCACTATTAAGTTTATTGCAGGTCAAATGTAATGATTATTGTGAAAGACAGGTCACTATTAAGTTTATTGCAGGTCAAATGTAATGATTATTGTGAAAGACAGGTCACTATTAAGTTTAGTGCAGGTCAAATATAATGCTGAAATCTCCTGAAGGAAGCTTTTAGAGAAAGGTTTCATACAGGATTTCTATCTTACAGTAGAACTACACAAAATGTAATGCAGAGAGCTACTGCAGGAAAGTAATGCAGACAGTTTCCATACATGATTTCTGTGATACATTAAATCTTGAAATTAAGTTACAGGAAAGTAACGTAGAAAGATTCAAGGGAGGCTTTCTGACCTACAGTAATTCTTGAGTTGAACTATCATTAAATATGTGATGCAGAGAGGCATATATAATTAATGCAGACAGTTTCAAGAAAATAGTTTCTGTGATACATTAACATAAGTAATAACATATATTGCAATGCAGAGAGCTATAGGAAAGTAATGCAGTTTCCACTATAGAAGAGTAATGCAGACAGTTTCCAGATACTATCTCTGTGATACATTAAAACTTAAATCTTCCATAAAATGCAATGCAGAGAGCTATTGGAAAGTAATGCAGACAGTTTCTAGATACTATCTCTATGATACATACAAACTTAAATCTGCCCTGAAATGTACTGTAGAGAGGTTTAGGAGAGTAATGCAGATTTCCTAGATAATATCTCTATGATACATTAAAACTTTTATCTGCCATGAAATGTAATACAGATAGCTCCTTCGGAAAAGTAATGCAGACAGTTTCCAGATAATATCTATGTGATACATTAAAACTTAGATCTGCCATGAAATGTATTGCAGAAAGCTTATTCGGGAAAGTAATGCAGACAGTTTCTAGATACTATCTATGTGATACATTAAAACTTAGATCTGCCATTAAATGTAAAACAGAAAGCTCCTACGGAAGAGTAATGCAGTTTTCAGATAATATCTCTGTAAAACATTAACACTTAAATCTGCACTGAAATGTAATACAGAAAGCTCCTACGGAAAAGAAATGCGCACAGTTTCAAGATAATATCTTTGAGAATTAAAAATTAATCTGCCATGAAATGTAATGCAGAGAGCTCATTTATGAAAGTCATGCAATCATTCCTGAAAATATTTCTATGATACATAAAACTTATATCTGCCATGACATGTAATCAAAGAGCTACAGGAAAGGAATGCAGACAGTTTCCAGATAATATCTCTTTATTTATGCTTTTCGGTGGATTACCACGATATAGCAGTGGATGATCACTTGGTAATCCACTGCAGTGGATTATCACCAATCGCTTTTATTATGAATTTTCCCCGTAGGGCTCCCCAAGAATCGTAGTCAATCGTGTCTTATCGTTAAATTCCGGCAGTCCGATTTGTCGCGAACTACTCACCGGAAGAGCACGAATCCAAACTCGGGAGCAACGAAGTCATTCGGATGACGTCAAATCAACAAATATACCGCCAACTGTCACGCACGTGTGTGTTCGACATAAAACGTGGGGCTCAACACGGGATAAATAATGTACGTTCGCTTTCAAATTTTAAACAATTTCGTTTAAAAAGTGGCTTAAAAGCATAAATAAATAGAATAACTGTGTTTTTTCAGTGTAAGATCGAATTTAATCCATTTCGTGAACATCAGACTGTTATATTTTCACTCGTGGCTTCGCCACTCGTGAAAATATAACGTCTGATGTTCACTCAATGGATTAAATTTCGATCTTACACTGAAAAAAACAGTTATCCTCTATGTAATACATTTAAACTTAAATCTGCACTGAAATGTAATACAGAAAGCTCCTACGGAAAAGAAATGCGCACAGTTTCCAGATAATATCTTTGAGAATTAAAAATTAATCTTCCATGAAATGTAATGCAGAGAGCTCATATATGAAAGTCATGCAAACATTCCTGAAAATATTTCTATGATACATTAAAACTTATATCTGCCATGACATGTAATCAAAGAGCTACAGGAAAGGAATGCAGACAGTTTCCAGATAATATCTCTGTAATACATTTAAACTTAAATCTGCACTGAAATGTAATACAGAAAGCTCCTACGGAAAAGAAATGCGCACAGTTTCCAGATAATATCTTTGACAATTAAAAATTAATCTGCCATGAAATGTAATGCAGAGAGCTCATATATGAAAGTCATGCAAACATTCCTGAAAATATTTCTATGATACATTAAAACTTATATCTGCCATGACATGTAATCAAAGAGCTGCAGGAAAGGAATGCAGACAGTTTCCAGATAATATCTCTGTAATACATTTAAACTTAAATCTGCACTGAAATATAATACAGAAAGCTCCTACGGAAAAGAAATGCGCACAGTTTCCAGATAATATCTTTGAAATTTAAATTTAATCTGCCATGAAATGTAATGCAGAGAGCTCATATATGAAAGTCATGCAAACATTCCTGAGAATATTTCTATGATACATTAAAACTTATATCTGCCATGACATGTAATCAAAGAGCTACAGGAAAGGAATGCAGACAGTTTCCAGATAATATCTCTGTAATACATTTAAACTTAAATCTGCACTGAAATGTAATACAGAAAGCTCCTACGGAAAAGAAATGCGCACAGTTTCCAGATAATATCTTTGACAATTAAAAATTAATCTGCCATGAAATGTAATGCAGAGAGCTCATATATGAAAGTCATGCAAACATTCCTGAAAATATTTCTATGATACATTAAAACTTATATCTGCCATGACATGTAATCAAAGAGCTGCAGGAAAGGAATGCAGACAGTTTCCAGATAATATCTCTGTAATACATTTAAACTTAAATCTGCTATGAAATATAATACAGAAAGCTCCTACGGAAAAGAAATGCGCACAGTTTCCAGATAATATCTTTGAAATTTAAATTTAATCTGCCATGAAATGTAATGCAGAGAACTCATATATGAAAGTCATGCAAACATTCCTGAGAATATTTCTATGATACATTAAAACTTATATCTGCCATGACATGTAATCAAAGAGCTACAGGAAAGGAATGCAGACAGTTTCCAGATAATATCTCTGTAATACATTTAAACTTAAATCTGCTATGAAATATAATACAGAAAGGTCATACGGAAAAGAAATGCGCACAGTTTCCAGATAATATCTCTGTGATACATTAAAACGTAAAACTTAAATCTGCCCTGAAATGTAATACAGAAACTTCCTACGGGATAGTAATGTAGTTTCCAGATAATATTTCTGTGATTAATCAAAACTTAACTATGCCATGAAATAAATGCAGAGAGCTATGGGAAAGTAATGCAGACAGTTTCAAGATAATATTTGTTACAGAGAGCTCCTACAGGAAAGTAATGCGAACAGTGTTTAGCCCACCTGGCACGTAGTGCCAATGTGAGTTATTTTGATTGTCCTGTGTCCGTCGTCGTTCGTCCGTCTGTCCGTTCGTCAACAATTTCTTTAAAGGACATCTCCTCTGAAACCACTTGATAGAATTTTTACCAAACTTGGCCTGAAGGAACCTTATATGGTCCTCTTTCAAACTTGTTCAAACATTTCCGGTCCGTTGCATATCTAGGTAGCAGGAGCTAAAATAGATAGTTTCAGTGCAAACTTAAGAAATATTCTTGTCAAAAACAACAAGGGCCAGATTATTATTTTTATCTCCTCTGAAACCACTTGATAGAATTTTTACCAAACTTGGCCTGAAGGAACCTTATATGGTCCTCTTTCAAACTTGTTCAAACATTTCCGGTCCGTTGCATATCTAGGTAGCAGGAGCTAAAATAGATCGTTTCAATGCAAACTTAAGAAATATTCTTGTAAAAAACAACAAGGGCCAGACCTAAGCTATTTGGTACATGGCATCATCTATAGGTCCTAAATCAAGATTGTTCAAATTTTACCCTTGCGGTCAAAATTGGTCCCATCCTTGGGGTCACTGTTTTACATAGCGTTACATAGCATACTCTTCAATCATCTTCTGCTCTGAAACTAATGTGGCCAGAGCTTTAATATTTGGCATGGTGACACTTCCAAAGCCATTTACCAATCTTGTTGAAACAGTTTCAGTCCGTTACATTTCTAGGTCACTGGAGCTAAAAAATGAATTTTTCAATAAAAACAAATAAAAATATTTGTGTCTGACACCACAGTACCCTGAGCTTAGGTATTTAGAACAAAGCATTATCTTCAGGTCCTCTATCAAAATTGTTCAAATTATGTCCCTGGGGTTAAAAATGACCCCACCCTGGGGGTCACAGTTTTACATTGAGTTTTGATATTTGGCCTGGTGCCGTTTCTAGCGGTCCTTTACCAATATTGTTGAAATGATTCCTACCAGTTGCATATCTGGGTCACATTAGCTAAAAATAGGGTTTTTTTCTATGAAAAGTCTTACTGTCTGAAACCATGTACACCGTCATGAGCTTAGATATTTGACAGAGCACTTCATTTGCGTGTTCATTAGCAAGATATTTTCAATTATGTGATTTGGGTGAAAATAATCCCATCCCAGGGGTCATGTGACCTTTTTCTGGGTTTTCCCAGGTGAGCGATAATAAGGCCCGCATGGGCCTCTTGTTAGATAATATCTATGTCAAACATTAAAACTCAAATCTGCGATAAAAACATAATGCAGAGAGCTCCTACAGAAACGTAATGCAGACATTATCCTGATACCATTTCTGTGATACAATAAAACTTAAATCTATCAGGGAACTTAATGCAGAGAGCTCCTACAGAAGAATGCAGACGGTTTCCTGATAACATCCCTGTGATACATTAAAACTTAAATCTGCCATTAAACATAATGCTGAGAGCTCCTACAGGAGAGTAATGCAGACAGTTTCCCGATAACATTTCTGTGATACATTAACGCTTATGTCTGCCATGAAATGCAATGCAGGAGCTCATATAGGAAAGTAATGCAAACAGTTTTCAGATAATATTTTTGAGAATTAAAACTTTAAATTTGAAATGAAATGTAATGCAGAGAGCTCATATAGGAAAATTATGCAAATAATTTCCTGATAATATCTCTCTGATACATTCAAAATTATATCTGCTATGAAATGAAATATCACATATAACATGATACCAAGTTAAGAACAATTGTGAAATACATGTTTAAATAAATCAGCTGTAAACAACATAAACGTTTCCATGACAACTGTAGTGCTCAAACCTTTATATCATTACTACCATCACTATCTTCATCATCATACACATAATAAGCAGAACAATATCTATATAAATACAGTCAACTCATCGGCCCTGAAACTTCAGGTGGACAATTTCTGTTCCCAATTATAAGAAGGGCTCCAGATAAGAGGGAGTTAATTGAACAAATCCATAATTTTCTCACTCATTTTAGCACCAAATCCTATAATGTTACCACTCATTAGAATCGTCTTTTCGAGACGATTCTATTGAGTAGTGAAATCATAGGGTGTAAAGCAGAAACAAAAAGTTTAGTTTTTGAAAAACACCCCTTATCTGGAGCCCTGTATAAGTATAATCCATTTAAGAGTATTAAGGGTTGCCTTTTGCAATATATTGCAGAATGACATACAGATATATTGCAAAATGACAAACAATTATATAGTTTTTAAAAAACTAAAATCTTTATTTCTGCATTAAACGCTATGGTGTCACTACCCTTTGAGACGATTCTAATGAGTAGTAACACCATAGGATTTTGAAATGAGAGAGAATCTGAAATGAGAGAGAAAATTGCTGAACTCATTTGGTTTACTCCCTCTTATCTGGAGCTCTGTCACTTTTGGCAATATATTGCAGAATAACATACAGATATATTGCAAAATGATGAACAGTTCAGATTCTGATTAGAGGGCTCCTACAGGAGCTGTCTGATCAGGGTCTACAATGTTTATCAATGTTTGCTAATGATTGTAAACAAACCTGAACTAGTCAAAATTGGTCTAAACATGTATAAATATAATCCTTTTACGACTACATGTATCTAGATACAGGGCTCAGGGCTCTGGGCTCAGGGCTCTGGGCTCAGGGCTTAGGGCTCTTCAGGGCTCCAGATAAGGGCGTATTTAAAAAGGCTAAAATATTTATTTCTGCGTTAAACCCTAAGGGTGCCCTACGAGACGATTCTAATGAGTAGTAACACCATAGGATATGTAAATGAGAGAGGATATGAAATAAGAGAGAAAATAGACTTCATCAAGACAAGCATTGTCATGAAGTTTCATGAAGATCGGACGGAATTTGTAGGCGCTAGAGTGTTAATGAACAATTGTGGACGAACGGACGACGGACATTCAGCGATCCTAAAAGCTCACCTTGGCACTTCGTGACAGGTGAGCTAAAAACTAAAATATTTATTTCTGCATTAAAACCAATGGTGTTACTACTCGTTAGAATCGTCTCTTTGAGACAATTCTAATGAGTAGTGACATCATAGTATTTTGTGTTGAAATGAGTGAGAAACGGTTTGGTGTGTTCAGTTAACTCCCTCTTATCTGGAACCCTGCACCAGACATAATTGGAGATTGAAATGTTCTATTAGAAGTTTCACGGTTCACTTTCTTAACTCTTTACACATCAGCCTATTTCTAGTTTCTGCAATATCCTAGGTGGGGACCACTTTACTTACTGTTGATATAAACAGAAGCGTAAATAGGTGTGGACTACTGTACTTACTGTAGATATAAACATAAGCGTAAATAGGCGTATTTATGATGTAAGGGGTTATATCAGTCATCTAAAAGAATGAAGAACAAGCTTACAACTTTCAAACAATTCTCTAAGAAATTTGGTATGGCCTAAATTAGGTGTTTTCTTTGAAACAAAGTATAAAGAACAAGCTTACAACTTTGAAACAATTCTCTCAGAAAGTTGTTAAGGCCTAAATTAGATGTTTTCTTTGAAAGGATGAAGAACAAGCTTACAACTTTCAAACAATTCTATAATAAATTTGTTAAGGCCTCAATTAGATGTTTTTTTTATAAAGATGAAGAACAAGCTTACAACTTTCAAACAATTGTCTAAGAAATTTGTTAAGGCCTAAATTAGATGTTTTCTTTGAAAGAATGAATAACAAGCTTACAACTTTGAAACAATTCTCTAAGAAATTTGTTAAGGCCTAAATAAGATGTTTTCTTTGAAAGGATGAAGAACAAGCTTACAACTTTGAAACAATTCTCTAAGAAATTTGTTAAGGCCTCAATTAGATGTTTTCTTTATAAGGATGAAGAACAAGCTTATAACTTTCAAACAATTTTCTAAGAAATTTGTTAAGGCCTAAATTAGGTGTTTTCTTTGAAAGAATGAATAACAAGCTTACAACTTTCAAACGATTGTCTAAGAAATTTGTTAAGGCCTAAATTATGTGTTTTCTTTGAAATAATAAATAACAAGCTTACAACTTTCAAACGATTGTCTAAGAAATTTGTTCAGGCCTAAATTAGATGTTTTCTTTGAAAGAATGAATAACAAGCTTACAACTTTGAAACAATTCTCTAAGAAATTTGTTAAGGCCTAAATTAGATGTTTTCTTTGAAAGGATGAAGAACAAGCTTACAACTTTGAAACAATTCTCTAAGAAATTTGTTAAGGCCTCAATTAGATGTTTTCTTTATAAGGATGAAGAACAAGCTTACAACTTTCAAACAATTGACTAAGAAATTTGGTTAAGGCCTAAATTAGGTGTTTTCTTTGAAAGAATGAATAACAAGCTTACAACTTTCAAACAATTGTCTAAGAAATTTGTTAAGGCCTAAATTAGATGTTTTCTTTGAAAGAATGATTAACAAGCTTACAACTTTCAAACAATTGTCTAAGAAATTTGTTAAGGCCTAAATTAGATGTTTTCTTTGAAAGGATGAAGAACAAGCTCACAACTTTGAAACAATTTTCTAAGAAATTTGTTAAGGCCTCAATTAGATATTTTCTATGAAAGAAAGTGTTATATATTTGTATGAGCTAACAGTATAAATAAACAAAACTATAACAATCTTAACCCATTACCCCGTAGATGCGCCTTTATACACCTTATTTCTTCAGTGACGAAAAATAGTCCGACTTTTTATAATCATGAATACTATGCTTCATAAGATATGTATTCCATACCATACTATGCTAGCAGATTGTAGTATAAAACCGGCTGACTTTAAGCAAGTAAAACGTCCCACAATTCCAATATCTCTAAATAATGAGAGTATTTCAAATATTAAAATATTTATGTCTCCATCAAACGTATGTTGCGACTACTCATTAGAATCGCCTCAAAGAGATTATTTTTAATGAGTAGTCACAACGTAGTATTTGATCCAGTCATAAATAATCAGATGAAAATGTTCAAATACGTCTTCCAATTTAAAGCCAAGAATTGCTCAATGCAGTAAAACCTCTCTATTACCACCACTAAAGCGAAAGCTATTTGGTTGTATAAAAGACGGGTGACAGCTTAACCCATTCCCCATTGCCTGTTTCTAATTTTTTTAGATATGTTACCACATAAAGCAGGTTGAAAGTAAAGCAGAATGCGCCTTAAGGCACATTCTGCTTTACTTTCAGCCTGCTTTAAGCGACCATCTGCTAGAACTAAGCTTTAAGCACCATCTGCTAGAATGGAGAAAAAAGTTCTTATAATACACATGTATAACTTTATAAATTGGAATTATTTTCTTTAGTTGAGAAATAAAGGCGTATTTATGGGTTAATGGGTTAAAACAAGGAAACGTGATACAGAAAGCTTTCTGTTTTGCTGTCACCTTGTTTTTAGCAGTCACCTGTCGTAATGTCCTAATAATTGACATAATTTAGTGGTACATGTATTAATAAAGGGGTTTTACAGTCTCCCTATCCAAAGCCAAGAATTTCTCATAACATACATACCACAAATTTAACCACACTTATTCCTATCACCTGTTCAACAATATCCTAACCACGGGCTATCATTAATGAGACGCACATTGTACTCTCTGTCCGCCCATTCCTTCATCATCATCCTCGTACGTCTCACCACGATGACGATTTCTCATATCTTCTTCAGGGTCAAATTCCTCGAGAGTATGCTCTTCTGCTCCGTCTGGAATCATTTGCTGCTCACGCTTCTCTAGTTCGGGAATTTTGTTCGCATTAATAAATCCATTTGGTGGGGAAATGACTATGAATCTTATAATAAGGTACCTTTTTGTGAAGGGGTCGCGATGTATCGGCATACCTTCGCCCATCACACATTTGATGTCATTGGTTTTAACTACTTCACCTGGACACTAAGAAGAGCATAACTTATAAAACCCTTCTCGGGATTCAAGATACGAGGGATTAAACTGAACAGATCCAACATATTCTCCCTAATTCCAGTACTGGGGAACAACAGCTAGCACTGTTGCAATGAGAAAGTGAGTAAACCGACGTCTGATCAGGATCCAAACTGTTTGGAAACAACATGTACCATTCACAACATTTTAAAAAGGCATATTTAAAATTTTGCGAATGACGATTAATTTTTGAGCAGCACATTTTAGATAGCACGCTATTAAACTCATTCATCTCTGAAAATTAACATGGATAAATCCAGTTTAAAATTGAGCAGAAGCCATATTTAATATTGAGAATGATGAATATGGTGGGTTTTACGGCACTGCGACACAAAATATCAGATGGCGCCGATGAATGATTAGATGATATGAGGATGACGGATGATATCAGAATGATGATTAAGGCTAATCTTATTCGCTGCAAGCAGTACGCTGGTCCAAGCCCCAAATAAATACGAAAGAAGACTCAAGCAGGAAACACAACACAAACAATACACCCATCTCTAAAGCAGAACACACACACAGCCATACCATAACAAACAAACACACACACACACGCGCAATACCATTCCTTCATCTACACACTAAATAGAAAACAACACGCAAGACAAACATAAAGCTAAGTGAACATAGGAGCCCGCCTTGGAACGGTCAGTAGCAATCAATAATCAATTATAAATTAATTAACTATTAACAACCACTTGGGGGTTAAACCTGGGTTTAGGGGCGCCCAACCTCACACTTATCTCCTATATTCACCTATAACGACGAACAGTGTACATAAAATATAAACCCTGTTCCACAACCTTACAATCAAAAAGACCGCCAGCACAGTAAGTAAATACATGTAAAACATCTAACAAAATTCTCTGACAGGATTATTAGTAACACGGAAAAGAATTAAACATTCAAGCCCGTGTTAAAAATAACCCACTATGGCAACGGTCAAATTGTACTCAAGCGAATAGTCTGTAGTCACGAGTAACTGTAAGACATGGGAGGGTTTAGGGTACGACAGAGAGGGAGAGAAAAACCAAAGCACGAAAATCCGACATAACTCTCCCGGTTAAGGACGGCTTTAGAGATACATCATCATGTAGTGCTAAGCCCTGTCTGTCGTCGCACAACCAAAGAGGAAAGCATAGTTATCAATTGTAGATTGATCGATAACCAAACGTAAAGTGCGCAGCAATATAGTTGGATCATAATCTTTTTTGAGGAAAAATCTAATACGTTTCACAAATAAGTTTTGAAAATGCATATGTCCAAGAATCTTACGAAGTCTGTAAATCACATCACCATAAAACTCCGGATGTGAAATACCTTGCCGCAGAAAAGACTTTAAGTTACATTTATACTTGTTAATGAGAGGAAGATTTCTATAAAAGAATTTAGAAAATGTTTTACGAAGTTTATGAAATCTGTACCCCTGTTTAAGAAGCTTTTCAGTAATAGTTTTATTACGAATGTGGAAGTCCTCAACAGAGGTACAAGCCCTAGCAAAACGAATAAGTTGTGAAATATAAACCCCGTAAGATGTAGAACGGGGAACATCGCCATCTAGATGAGGATAGTTTACAATACTAAAATCAAAATCATCTCGTTTATCGTAAATCTTAGAAGAAACAATACCGTTATTTATTAAAAGATCCAAATCTAAAAATGGTGCCGATAAATTTGACTCGTTTGTTTTATTAAGGTGTAATTCTTTTGGGTAAATAAAAGGAAACAACGTATCAAAAAATGGGTTGTCTATATTAAATATATCATCTAGATAGCGCGATGTGTTGTTAAAGGCTTCGATCATATCTGCCTGTGTATCAGGTTTTAGACTTAGCATAAAGTCCCTCTCATAACAGTACAAAAATAGGTCTGCGACAAGGGGCGCACAGTTTGTACCCATAGGGATACCAATCACTTGGCGGTATATGGTACTCCCAAAACGTACATAAATATTATCCAGAAGAAATGATAGTGATTTACAGACATCGGTGCAAGTCCACATAGTGTAATGCTTAACCGTGTCATTTGTAAAAAATGCACGATCAGTATTACACGCCAGAAATAGTTTCCTTTCTCTGGCAAAAGTCTTTTCAATAAGTTGTATAAGTTTATCTTTTATTAAATTATGAGGTAAGGTAGTATATAGTGTTGAAAAGTCATACGTACTAATATTGCAAGCTTGGTATTTTCTATGTTCAAGCTTCGTCAAAATTTCATTCGAGTTTTTGATAGACCAAAACAAATTAAGTCCAGAATTTTCGTAAGTCTTGTCACAATACATTTGAACATGTTCTTTGATTTTAATTAAAGACGATGTCAAAAGTTTGGAAAGCTTAGTAGTAGTACATGCACTTGAATTAGCAATAAAACGAGACTTATATGGTGTTTTGTGGAGTTTTGGTATCCAGTACATAGTAGGAAGTTTATGACATGTAATGTTGACGTCAGCTTTTAATTGTTTACAAGTATCAAGATGATCAGATACTACATTATGCTCCGTTAAATTAGTCGTTGTATAAGAATTGGTATTCACAAGTTCCTGGTTTAAAGTATCAACATAATGTAATCGTCATACAATTATCACATTATTGGATGCTTTGTCTGCAGGAACGAGTACATATTTGGAATGAAAGTCTTGTATGCCCTTCTTTAAGTGACGAATGTTAAATTTAGGTTTAGGTGGTAAAAGATGGTTATTGGATAAATAGAACGAAATCCGGGTATCGATAATATCAAAAATTAATTCTTTTCCCAAATCTGCGTTCCTTTTGTCTCTTGGCAAAGGGGATATTCTCAGTCTATAAACAGAAACATCCCCATATAGCAGTTAAACCCCAGAACAATGACAAGGTAGGAAGGTCTCTGGATTAAGTTTTCACAATATTGCAAAATGACAATCTATGTAGACCCTGTTCAGGTGGCTCACTGAAGATTCCTTGATCTGTGTCTACACTGTTCGCATAGGACAAACGTCTCTCTTAGAAATTGTTTAAAAAGGCGCGTATGGATCAATCAACGTCACTACTCAAGTAGAATTCTTGTTTATTGTTTCATGATGTATACTGCTAACACCTTATCGGCGCTATATGACCTATTCAGGGATAGACACCAAATACAATCAAATCTACAACAATGATTTGCAAGTATATTTGCATATCTTCAAGGGAGCTAATCAAGAGCGGTTGTTCTCATGGTATGTTTTAGTGTTCTCCCTTTACCTGTCTATTATGTCCATTGAACGGCATCATGGGTCGTTAAAGTGTATGAAATGAGAAACAGTATTTAACTATCTTAAATGTTATACATATTTCAATGTTGACAAACACATACATGTACTTTCCATCTTTCTCTGCTAGTTCTACTGGTCTTGTCCAGAGGATTTAGATCTTACAGTTCTTAATAAAACTCCTTTTCTAGATTTTTAAAAACAAGAAAATATATTCGTGAGATAATGGCATGTGCTCTTAAAATAATGCAGAAAACTTACATACACGAAGTAGATTCCTAGATTATCTTTATGCAGCCAGTCTTTGATCATTGCGATAACCCATCACAGTCTTACCCAGAGGTTTACAGTGCTTATTACAATACAGATTCTATGCTTTGCAGATGATTATTTCTAAATGTGATTCTGTCCTACCCGGAGTACAATGGTTATTACCAAATAGTTTAGATACTGATCAGACACCATGTGACCCTTTCACTGTCTTACCCGGAGTACAATTGTTATAACCAAACAGTTTAGATCCTGACCAGACATCGTGTGACCCTTTCACTGTCCTACCCGGAGTACAATTGTTATAACCAAACAGTTTAGATCCTGACCAGACACCGTGTGACCCTTTCACTGTCCTACCCGGAGTACAATTGTTATTACCAAACAGTTTATATCCTGATCAGACGCTGTGTGACCCTTTCACTGTCTTACCCGGGGTACCTGACAGACATGGGGTCAATTACTTAGCAAAGTAATTAATTAAATTACCAATTAGTTGGATAAAATGCATTTTAATTACCAATTAAATTACTCTGTTTTTTATAAAAGTAATGATTAAATTAAATTACTTTACCTGATTAATTGATTAAATTAACAATTACTTTTCACGGTTACACTACATGATCCAAGTTTATTAGTTCATTGCAAACAATATAGACCCAGATCGGAGGATTTTGAAGGTGCCCTCTGATAAGAGTGCTCTATTTACTATTTAGCACAATCCTATGCATTGGAAAATGTCACTGCCAATAAAACTATGTAGAATTATGAAACCAGTGTGGAAATAGATCAGAGTTTGAGTTATTTTGAAGCTGATCTGGATCGAAGCTGTTTATGCCAAGCTAAGGTTTGTTATGAAATTGTCAAAATTTAGGTTTTCAAAGCAGATGACACATCATGACAGGGCCACACATAAGGGTGTGTAAACTAAATATTTCCAACATTTTCTATTTATGTTTAAACCAAACCAAATGGTGGGACTATGCTTTAGAATCATCTAAACGAAACAATTCAAATTCCTATGCACCATAGGGTTTTGAGCAGGCATAAAGATTTTAGTCTTCCAAATACTCCCCTTATCTGGATCCCTGACACTATTAGCAAATGACAACATTAACACTTAATTAGTCACATAGACAGCCCAGTGCCCAATGTGTGAAAAATAGCTTTGTGTATAGAATACAAATATCACCTTTCTTAAACAGGTAAGGCTTGGTGAATGACCTTTAACCCAATGCACCGTTAGTGAATTTTGACAGCAAAGTTGTCGTCTGTAGTCTTTAAGAAAACACTTGCATTTCTGTCTAGTATTTTAACAAATATATAAAACGAAGTTTAAACTGTTGGGATCTTTGTGTGACATGATCTGGATTCAAACGGACTTTTCAAGTAATGCATGCATAGTATATTTCCAAAATCTATTTGGTCAATGAGCAAATTCAAAGAAGGATTGGCCGGTCTGGATCTACTGAGGCACTAGATCAACTGCCTTAGTGTACAACAATAGGAAGAAGAAGAAGAACTCCAGTACGGGTTAAGCAATTGAGAATAAGAGCTAGCTAAAAATATTGGGTATTGCCTCATGGAGCATGTATTGTTGCAGCTAATAAGGAGTTGTGTCCATCCACGATGAAGCTACAACAACAACATGCATGCATTTTTACACCTATTTTTAACAAATCATGTTTTATTGACCTGAGAATGAAAGATGTTTAAGCATTATCACATTTGTAGCATTAAATTTAATACTTGTAGGTTATTGACAGGTTTATTGACAACATGGCGAGGATCCAAATAAGCTTTTAATCTAATATTTTTCATTATTATATGTGATTTCAATCATGTCAGTTTGTAAATATTATGGAATAAAATGTTTTAACTAAGATGAGGTAAATCTTTAAAACTAACATGAACATACTTAGAAAATGTATAAATAGGCTTATCTTGTTTTCAATATGAGTTCAGAATGTTATTGTTCCAAATCATGTACATATTGTGCAGGGTTAATTGAAAAGTAATTGAAATTCAATTAACAATTACCCGCTTTTTTCAAAAGTAATCATTAAATTACAATTAAAGTAATTGAAATATTGCTCAATTAACAATTATCTCCAATTACTTCACTTTTGTTAATTAATTATTAATTTCAATTACCCCATGTCTTGTACCTGATCAGGCGTTCTATCTTATCAGGATGTTAATTGTTTAACCCTCGTTACGGTATAACTTTATTGATCTGAAGTATTATGTTTTCAGTTTTAACTTATACGTAAAGCTAAGAGATGAAAGATCATATTATTGCAGTGACTGGGTTAGTTTAGTCCATGCAACCAGTGTAATGGTTGCTTATTGTTTAAATAGTCACAGTCTATAAGATGTTATAATCATTTATTATATACCTATCGATGATTTATAGAAACTTCTCAGTTAGATAAATTTGATATCGTCACAGTTGATATCATCACTTAGTCTAGTGATATGATGTAACTTTTTGTTTATCAAAGTCCAAGGAACCAGTGTAATGGTTACTTATTGTTTAAATATTCACAGTCTCTAAGATGTTATAATTATGTATATATGTGACTTTACACAAACTCAAAACTATCAAATGTAGCAAAAATGTTTTTTCTGTTTCTGTTTTTGACAACATTTTGTTTTTATTATTGGTTGGCAAACAAATTTTAAACCAGTGTCTGATCTGTCGTCAAATCAGTTAACACGTTAATCAATTCTTCACTGTGAAGAGCGATAGGCCTGGGTCTAAATAAGTCGTGTTGTCGTGGAAAATTTGAACCGTGACATGAGAAAACCTGACTTACTGAATTGCAAACTGTAACGGTCCAGACTAAACACTGAGTAAAATGAGCCGACTGGTCAGGATCTACACTGAGTGTCACCCAAACACATGTACAACAATTAGGTCAGCAGTATCATGGTAAAACCTCTCTATAATTACCACTTAAATGAAGGATAATTCATTGTATAAAAACAAATGGGAACTTGAAGCAAGATAAACTTCACAAAGAAAGCTCCTTAGCGAGGCGACTGGTATTCTATGAGTTCAGTAAAGAATTCGATGGCCGTCGTTGGCCATCAATTGCGAGTTGGCCGCCTGGTGTGAAATAGAATAGAGAAAACGTTATTATTCCACTTACAAGCAAACGACACGCAAACGCTTTGCAATGATATATAGAAAATGACAACTTTTATTACAGTTTTAATCTAATTGCAAACAACTTGGAGACTAGGTCACCCGGCGTCCGATCTAGCTTTAAAATGTTTGAAATGGACATGCTAGTTTTAGCGTAAACGCGTTTATGAGAAAATATGACGTTTTCTCTACTGTTATATGCATGCTGCACACGGGGCAACACTGCTAACCTAAACCGCAAACAAATACAACCGGTTGGGAGCTAACATCAAGATGAAAGTAAAACAAATAGCTATTAAGACTGGTCAGGATCTTCACTAATTGTCAGTCTCACTCACCTGCAGTATTTTGTTCAGCAGTTTAATATACTGTTAAACACGTTTATAGTAGACACAAAAATGAAGACTTAGTAATTGTATAAAAATGGTTGGAACTTACAGCAAGATGAATATAAAACAGAAAGCTCCAAAAGAACCACACGATCTACAGCATTTTGTACCGCAGTGTTATGTACTGTAGATACTCTCTCCTAAAGAACCACACGATCTACAGCATTTTGTACCGCAGTGTTATGTACTGTAGATACTCTCTGTGGTGACCACTGAATTGAATGCTAAGTGATTGTATAAAATAGGTAGGAGGTTTAAGCAATATAAAAATAAAACAGAAAGCTCCTAAAGAACCACACGATCAACAGCATTTTGTACCGCAGTGTTATGTACTGTAGATACTCTCTGTGGTGACCACTGAATTGAATGCTAAGTGATTGTATAAAATAGGTAGGAGGTTTAAGCAATATAAAAATAAAACAGAAAGCTCCTAAAGAACCACACGATCAACAGCATTTTGTACCGCAGTGTTATGTACTGTAGATACTCTCTGTGGTGACCACTAAATTGAATGCTAAGTGATTGTATAAAATAGGTAGGAGGTTTAAGCAATATAAAAATAAAACAGAAAGCTCCTAAAGGAGACTTGTCAGGATCTACACTGATCGTCACCCAAGAGAATCTATAGCGTTTTGTTCAGCAGTATCATATACTGTAAACTCTTTCTATTACGACTATTAAACCGAAGTGCTAATTGGTTACATTATCAGTACTCTTAACTCCATAGATACAAGTTGTTACGTCCTGCTACCTACCTAGCAAGATAAATATGATCAGTACTCATTACTTCATAAGTACACCATTTTACGACTTACTACTTACCTGGCAAGATAGACATGGTCAGTGCCCATTACACCATAGATGCGACTTTTTACGTCGGACTTATCTGGTACTATAGACATGATCATTACCAATTACTCCATTGATACACCTTTTTACGTCCTGCTACTTTCTCGGTAAGATAAACATGATCAGTGCCCATTACTCCTTAGATACACCTTTTTTACGTCCTGCTACTTTCTCGGTAAGATAAACATGATCAGTGCCCATTACTCCTTAGATACACCTTTTTACGTCCTCCTACGTTCTCGGTAAGATAAACATGATCAGTGCCCATTACTCCATAGATACACCTTTTTTACGTCCTGCTTCTTTCTTGGTAAGTCAGATATAAGCAGTAATGTGATTTATCAACAGTGGCATTAGGGTCGATATTAAAGTATTCACCTTAACTGCAATATCTTTATGTAGCAGTTGCGTTCATGTTACTATGGATAAATCAGAAGCAAATAAAGTTAGTGCTTAACACAGCTTTTTAGGTTTAGACAGTAAATACGAAAGCTAATATAGGAACGGTGTGTATTTTTCTTTCTTCTTTTTGCTTTGCCTTTATCTTGCTTTAAGCCACCTCCTGTCTTGTACTTCTAAGGCCCTTCTTATTTAGAGTGGTCGTAATACATTAAGATGGTTCTGTTTTTTAACCCTTGTAACAGGTACGTTTACGTTGAATGTGAAAACGCAAACCTTTTTCTTACCACATAACTGCCTAGCTATTGTCTGCTCTAAAGTTGTGTGCACCCATTTGTCAAAAAAATAAGAATTTATCAGTTTTAAGAAACCAACCAAAGCTTGGATCATTATTAGACCCCAGCCTCAGGCAGTGAAGAAGTGCAAGTTATAGTGCATGAACATTTGAAAAATCAGATTGACTGTCGAGCATTTTTCTACATGTTACTGTGTTGCGTTAAAATGGGAATTAATAACTTTTTTCTCCACTGTAAAGTGGCTTTTAAACGGGAAAGAGTCATTACCGTAATACGGCAGGTTTCCTCTTTACCCACATGAAATGATAATGGAGTAAGTAATATGATACGCCGCTTGTCTTAAGATTAAGTTAATAACTGCGGTCGGTATTGAAACTTATTGATGCATAAATATCTTTACTATTGTAGAGCCAACATAGAACCGTCGATATATCATTTCGCTGTAGACTTACTATTTAAAATTGTTTAAAACTGCGTGTTTACGTCTATCAAAGCCATTCAATGCCAACCTATTGTACTTTGAAACATTATCTACTTGACATTAACATGATCTTAACTAGTTTACTACCTGTGTATGGTATATTTTTAACTTTTTTTTTTTCATTTTAACCCTTTACTCAATTAACAACTTCTGAGATAAACACTGCTTTATTGCAACCAGTATCGATACTGATCATACACTGTACCTCTATAATGTAAATATTATCCTAATTTAGTTACTATCTGTGTATGGTATATACATAGATATACATATATACATAGATATAAACGGAAATGCAAAGGTCCGACAAAAGTCGGTCCGGTACAAGTTAAGATATATATCGAATTAAAAAATAAGAAAGATTATGCCTTTGTTTAAAAAATATTTAATAAAAACATTACGCTCCTCTACATAGATATATATATTGTTCTCGTTTGCTGTCATTTAAGCACTTTATTAAATATAAACCTTCTGCGTATGTTTGTTTATACTGAGTAATGATATGCGTACAATTGTACTGACTGCACATCCGTGCAGTTTTGATTCTGATCAGACATTCAATTTGAGCAGTTAGGTATTTTATGGTCAAAGGCAGCGAAATTCAGTCGAAATAACTCTCGGTTCTTTCCCAAGACAGGGTTGTGCGCATTGGACCGACAAGATCAACTAGTAAGAATCCTTTACAATGGTTCGTTGGTCAATTTCTTTGATTAATATCTTAGCAACAATCATAAAATTATGATAGACTGGGACACACCTAAAATATAAGACAATGAGAGTGATCAACGAACGAGGTAAATTTAGGAGGCTATACGCATCCGGACCAACGAGAAGGTGATGAACCGGGATAAGAGGTGGTGGGCAGGGTTGGCATTCGACCGGTCAATAAGAGTATTGACCACCCGGGCGGTCAATACTGTTTTTAACCGGTCAAGACCGGTCATTAGAGGCCATTACCGGTCATTACTGGTCAATTGAAATGACCACTTCTAACCAAGTTATAACCTATGTATCATACCTCTAGCAAAATGTAAATTATTGTTTAATATATTACAGTACATACAAACTGTACTGTTAAGGATCTTTTTAATTTTATAACAGTGTGATATTTTGATGTTGTTTTTCTTTAATGCAAAACAGTCGAAAAGAAAGTTTGCTTCTTGTAGAAACTCCGGCAGAGTGTGTAAGTTTTTCGTTTACTAGTTTCGTTCCAGATTGGAACTCATCAGAACGTATGAAATTTCGGATTGAAACTTCGTGAATTTAGACCCTTGGGATGGTGTCATGTGATATCTTTTATTACGTTTTTGTCACGTCTTACGCACTTTTTTTTGACAAATTACGCATTTTTGCGCAGATATTTCTGTAATGACCAGGAGTGGTCTTTTGCCAGGTGGCCATTTGATGTGGTCAATTCAATCAGACTACTTATAAAATAAAGTACTAGTACCCTAACTATCTTATTCATTCATTGTCATGAAGAGCATACTGAGGATAATTATCATATTAATGATTTAATCAAAAGATTGAAATATTTGAATTACATTTTGTAAATATTTGATAAAACCAGGACTACAAAGTAGTTGATTGAAAGGACTGGCCTTGTCAATTGAAAATCGACCTGTTTTGACCACCTAGGATCAGTTTGGGAGTATGTATATTCATCAAACTATCAATCGGAAGGCTATACTCATAATCAATCAACTACTACATATTTCAACTCAACTGTTCACTTATAATTCAACTGACCATTTACAAACTCAATCATCGACCACTCAAAATTTCATTATTGATCATTTCGGGAATATATTTCAGCAAATAATTCATCATTAAGGTCATATACCCCTAGTCAGTCAACAATTAAATGTTGAAGATTCATTGATGTCTATTATTTACAATCATGGGAAAAACATAAGTACTTGCAAGTCTGCAATACCTGTAAATTGCTGTCAAAACAGATTATAATGTGTTAGGTTGCCCCATGTCACTGCAGTGGGAGGGGCATAGATCTGATTGTCACCAATCAAAAGGTTTGATACAGGGTGATTATACACTGACAGGGGTATTATACACTGACACTTTGTTTGACTCCTATTTGTGCCCAGGAAGCCATCAATGAGTCTGCTAAGAATTAAGGCTGCAAGGTCATCTCATGAGCTGTGTAGACACAAACAATGAGAAGATGTCTGTAACAAAGGAGAACCTGATACGGGATGACTAAAACCTTACCGTTTATGGTTGCTCTGCACACTGGCTGAATCTGCTGGGACAGGATTTTACTCCTGACCAGGTGATAAAACCAAGTTGTAGAAGACAACTAATACTTCAGGAATCACCATACAACTTGTTCAATTGGCCAGGGTGGTCTTTTCAATCCACGCAAGTGGCCATTTCAATCGACCACAAGCATTCAGTTCAATCGATAAATGTGGTCAGTTCAATCGACCAGGGTGGTCTTTTCAGATCTGAAAAATCCACTTTGTGTTTCCTATACCCCCTATATACACTAGCAATAGCTGCCTATGTATCTGTAAGGCATCATTACACTATAATTAAACCTGTTTAAAGCTTTAAGAGCTTTATTTTAGCCTAAAAAGGGTATTGAACGGTATTGACCAGTATTGACCACTTCAGGGAGTATTGACCGGGGCGGTTTTAACCGGTTAAAACCTGGCGGTTTTAGCCGCCCCGGTTTTTACTGGCCAACCCTGGTGGTGGGTGCTTTCCGGATAAGCCAGGTAACCAACCCTTTGTTTGCTACCTCTCAGTAATAACAAGGGGATATAAATCCGATTTCAAGCAGACAAGTTGCCAGGGATCAAACGAACAGTCCTGTTCGCGAAAGTTTCTTGGTAAATAAACATACTTATAGAAGTGTGACAAGAACTTACTCACAATATTTAGATTTTTGTTAAATTCAAAATAACTCGTTATGGGGATTGACCATGTCACCATGTCACATGGTCCACCATGTCACCCAGATTCTTTCTAAGGTTAGAGTTGCTCAGTTAAGGGTTTGACCAAATGAACCACAATGCCATCAAGTTTATATCCTGGTAAAAGGTAGGGTAACTGGGTTAATGGTTTGACCATGCAGTCCTCAATGATTCCGAGTGCAGATAATTTTGCAGCATATAAAACAAATGTTACAGCCGGTTAATAACACATAATGCAGGATACAAATAATGTTGAAAGCTCCAATTGTATTTCGACGGTATCCCTTTCAAAAAGGGATATTTTCAGACAAAATGAATGGCTTATTTTTTGGTGAGACAATATTTCTCAATAAGTATTTTAGGTCACTCTTTAAAAATTATGAGATATAATTATATCAAGTATTAAAAACGAAAACAAAACGACAGATGACTACGGACGTAAAATGACGTATTTTGGGCGATAACAATGTTTCACCTTGGCACTTCGTGCCAGATGACTTTAAACCCGCAAAGATATCAACACCAACAGGGCTTTGATCACAAACAGTTAAGAGCTGTCTGATGCGTGTGGTAATCGTTTTCATATATGTTCTCTGACATTTAGGAGTCCCCGTTTCGTTGTGTATAGTTTACTTTATCGTATTATCCAGTTGAATAGTTCAGATGATATAATTATGTTGATAGTAGTAGGGAGTTTTATAAAGGAATGTTCAGCATAAGAATATTAATTATTACACCTCGCTTTCAGTTACACTATTATTTTCCCAAAGACCAACTTGAAACATAGTACATGTATATATATACGCCGTGTTTCCTCCTGCTACTTACCTGGTAAGATATACATGATCAGTATACATTACTCCATATATACGCTGTTTTACGTCCTGCTACTTACCTGGTAAGATATACATGATCAGTATACATTACTCCATATATACGCTGTTTTACGTCCTGCTACTTACCTGGTAAGATATACATGATCAGTATACATTACTCCATATATACGCTGTTTTACGTCCTGCTTCTTACCTGGTAAGATATACATGATCAGTATACATTACTCCATATATACTCTGTTTTACGTCCTGCTACTTACCTGGTAAGATATACATGATCAGTATACATTACTCCATATATACGCTGTTTTACGTCCTGCTACCTACCTGGTAAGATATACATGATCAGTATACATTACTCCATATATACGCTGTTTTACGTCCTGCTACTTATCTGGTAAGATATACATGATCAGTATACATTACTCCATATATGCGCTGTTTTACGTCCTGCTACTTATCTGGTGAGATAGACATAATAAGTACACACAACTACATAGATACGCCTTTTAACATCCTTCTACTAACCTGGTAAGATAAAGAGTATCAGTATCCATTTGTGATACTTTCACTACAGTAAAAACATTATAGATTGCCTGTCGAGCATTTGTTAATCTATGCTGTAATAAAAATACAGCATAATACATTTTCTATCAGAAAAGCTTATTTCTAAAACGCATGTATAAACCGATTTGAATACCTACAGTAGAAAAGACATTATTCTTTCCCTATATTTGTGTTTACGCAAAAACTATTATTTCTTTTGCAAACAGTTTGGAGTAAGATCAGATGCTAGGTAACCTGGCGTCTAATCATTCTCAAAATATTTGCCACTCAGATTAAAATTAATAGTGATATCTAAGAAACTGAAATTTTCTAAAATTTTATTGTGTGTTGCTTGTGTTTCATTTGTGTTTAAATGGGAATGAATAACGTTTTCTTCAATGCAAATTGGCATTTAAACGAGATTGAACAACCACAGGTATACAGCAGGTTTCCATTTTAATCTCATAAAATGTTAAAGTAGTAATATGATACGCTGCTTGTCTTCAGATTTATTAAACAACTGCGGCCGGTATTGAAACTTATTGATGCATAAAAAAGCTCTACTATTGTAGAGCGAACATAGAACAATCCATATATCGTTACGCTGTAGACTTAACCATTCAACATTTGTTTTAAACTGTGTGTTTAGGTCTATCACAGCCATTCAGTGCCAGCCTATCACATGATCTTAACTAGTTAAATACCTGTGTATGCTATATTCTTAACGTTGTTTTTCTTCTTTTATGTCATTTTAACCCATTTTACCAAGTAGCCTGCGTCAAACAAACTGGTTGGAGCTTGTTAAATGTTTAGATATTCGGCCAGTTTACTGACATAACATCAATATGAATGCAAAACAGTATTGATACTGATCATGCAATTTACCTCTATAGTGTAAATATGAACTTAACTCATTTAAAATATGTGTATGGTATGTCATTTAACCCCTTTACTCAATAAACTTATTCTGCAATATTTACATGCATCCCATTCAAATCCATTGAAAATATAACGTTCAATGCATGTAAACTCTATTTCTCGAGAGGGTGGGACTATAAGTTTCCCATATGAGGCGGGGCATATGCATTTTTCATTTTATTTATTGGACAATATTTTCTCAAAAACTATTTTAGGTAAACGTTTGAAACTTATGAGCTATATAGCAAGTATCAGAAACAAAACAAAACGACGGACTTTCGACGACGTACACTTGGCGATGATTTTATACAGTTAAAAATCAAAAGAGCTGTCTGATTCGTGAGGTAACTGTTTTCTTATATGATCAATTTCACCATGTTCTTCATTGTGTCGTCATAATAACGGGTGCCTCAGTTTTTATGTCCAACTTCTCTTCGGTTTTCGTCGGTTTTGAAAGTGTTTTCAATCATATAATCAAAGTCTGATTGTATATAGGTCGGTAACTATATTGTCCTCTAAAGCTTTTATCTAAAACACTTCAATCGTACAAGTCGCTATGTCAAAGTTATTATTCGTCTTCGCAATATGATATGTTAATTTACTTTAACCTGTATCTACAGTAAACACATGTTTAAACCAGCAACTTGTAAAGGTAGAATGAAACTATTGATCCCTTTCGTTTGCAAATAAAGCCAAAATGCGCATTTGCCAACAGTTAACCACAGTTTAGATCCTAACCAGGGGCACATTGACACTTTTAGTAAAATACTATTTAAAATCTAACCATGAAAGGATATTGCAAACTTCAATATTGAAGCAGACGATATGACGATGTAAGGGTTAAAACCAAACGATAAACGCGGCGATGAAGGAGTTAAGAACGGGTAGGGCTAATAAAGAAAGGTATTCTTAACCCTTTCACTGCCAAATCTTTCGTGAGATTTTTAGTTTAAAACGGTGAAGAGGTAAATATCTCCCGAAAGATTCGGCAATGAAAGGGTTAAGATTCCTTTCTGTATTACCCCTACCTGTTCTTAACTTTTTCATCCTTATTGCTTCAATTTTGTTGTGTGCAATGTTGTTTCAAAGTTAAAATATAGGACAGTATGACTGTTTTAAAACGAGTTTCAAACAGTTTTGATACTGATCAGACGCCGCAACGCGGTGTCTGATCAGGATCCAAACTGTTTGCAAACGCGCTTTTAAGCTTCACTGAGAGTAAAATGCTAATTGAGAACGATTGCGGTATAATAGTGTAGTTGATTAGTTAGACATGTGTTTACAGTACCGAAACTATTGAGCTGTTTTAGTTTTAGAGAAGTTCAGCTTTGAATGAAACCCGATAACTTCTTATTTACCTAACGACAAAGAGATACGCACGGCGGCTCAAAGATTCATGAATAACAAAATACAAACCTTGTCCCAGATTGATTGTTCTCAAATAGTGCGGTTTGTTTGATCAGAATACCTTGACGTATAAATGAGTTGTACTGCTTGTATTTTTGGAGCTGCTTATTGTCAAGTTATGGGTAAATGTATAAACAAATTGTTTATATTAAATATTGCATTGTGATAATGATCTGTATAAGACAGACACAGGTTTATGATGATGTATTATTTATCTCTTCAATTTAAGTGACGTCAATAACAGTGTCACTCCTGTAAACCAATACATGTTTATTCTCGAGTGATCAAAATGTTAAGTTGAGAAAGGTTTTTGCCAGACAATTTACCCCTGAAACTTTTAATTGCACATTTCTATCTCCAATTAAGTCTAATAAATCTTTGGCTATTTAGGGTTTTTATTAAAATCAGTACAGGTTATGATCAGAGGATTCCACGAGGAGGTCTCTGATCAGGGTCTACATTTTAGCTTTTCTGTTAGCCGGTAATTAGGAGACGGGCAATGGTTTACATATTTTTGTATGTGTCTTCTTTATATGATGAGTGGAACAGTTTAACCTCTGTTTTTCGACAAACCAATAAGTTCATTTGTTTGTAGGAGTTTAACTGTCATTTTGTTCATTAGCCGTTTAAAACTAGCATTGTTCTCATGCTATACGTAATGCGCATGCGCAAAAGGTGCGTTGCTGTTGCTATGCTAGTGTTTACCCCTATCTCCATTTAGGCAAGTGGCAGTCGTGTTCAAACGTATAACTAGCAAGCATATTTCTAAAAGCGAGATTATCAAGCTAAAACAGTATAAACTTTGCTAAGGGATATTATTGTTGTGGAACCATTACATAAAAGTCCAGCAGAATAATTTGATGAGAAGAGAATCAATCGATAAATACTGACGTAAGTCTATTTTAATTTTCCAACGAGTTAAATATCTTTCTTTGTCGTGACGTCATTATGCATTTACCAAATACCATCTGCTTTTGTTTCTCAACTCTAGATTTCAGATAATTTTACTCCAGAAACAGAATAATTAGGAGACGGGCAATGGTTTACATATTTTTGTATGTGTCTTCTTTATATGATGAGTGGAACAGTTTAACCTCTGTTTTTCGACAAACCAATAAGTTCATTTGTTTGTAGGAGTTTAACTGTCATTTTGTTCATTAGCCGTTTAAAACTAGCATTGTTCTCATGCTATACGTAATGCGCATGCGCAAAAGGTGCGTTGCTGTTGCTATGCTAGTGTTTACCCCTATCTCCATTTAGGCAAGTGGCAGTCGTGTTCAAACGTATAACTAGCAAGCATATTTCTAAAAGCGAGATTATCAAGCTAAAACAGTATAAACTTTGCTAAGGGATATTATTGTTGTGGAACCATTACATAAAAGTCCAGCAGAATAATTTGATGAGAAGAGAATCAATCGATAAATACTGACGTAAGTCTATTTTAATTTTCCAACGAGTTAAATATCTTTCTTTGTCGTGACGTCATTATGCATTTACCAAATACCATCTGCTTTTGTTTCTCAACTCTAGATTTCAGATAATTTTACTCCAGAAACATCGAATAAAATACCAATCAGTTTGGATCCTGGTTAGCCACTGAGTCAGTCGGCATCCAAACTTGTTTGTAAATACCATTGCACGTAAGGCCAGGCACTCGGAGATCAAACTGCAAGATATTAAAAGGCATTTGTGGCTTAATATTTGCAATAAAATCAGCCTAAATGACGACCACTTAATAACCCTAGTTTGTTTTCTACTAAACTAATTTAAGAGTTAAATCTGGATGAAAGGGAGGCAAAACGCTTGTAGGAGCTTTCCTCTCTACGTCCATTGTGCTTGAAGTCAGGTCCGGAATTAAGCACCAAAAACACCCAATAGTAGTAGTTTGATTTATCGAGACATATATTTTTATATACATGTATACGTTGAGTTTACAAATTCCCACCTAAACTCTTTTTGTAAATGCATCTCTGACAGGGTATTGTCTGCTTTAAAGTTGTCTGCTGTCAATTGTCAGACTAAGATACATGTCAGATTTAAGAAACCTTCCTTAGCACTCTTGTGAAAATTCGACTATGTTGTTTTGTTCATTAGGATCGATTCCAAAACTTTTAAATTTCACACACAAAACTCAGTCCCAGTGAAACATCAGTTTGTTGATAAAGCCTATAGTACACAGGCGAAATCTCCCAAAGTAAAGCTTTAAATATAGTATGTGTGTCATTACAACGTTAGGTTACTTTTCTTTACGGCGTCTAGTTAACGTTTTACTTAAGGAATAATTCGAATATTTATTGTTTTCATGGAGGTATGAAAAAAAACCCTGGTCACACTGTATGAAACCGCGAAGCGGTTTCATACAAAAGTGTGACCAGGTTTTTTTTTCATACCTCCATGAAAACAATAAATATTTCGAATTATTCCTTATAATTTAATATCACTTCTGAATTTAAGAAAGTAGTTAAATAGAGAATCTGACGCGAATGTTCTTTTTTAACGCTTTTAAAACGAAGGTTGTAGTCCCTCCGCCATATATATTTTCCGCCAAAACACGACGTTGTTATGTAGTAACGCGGACGTCAATGACGTAATTTGGCATCCTGCTTCATGCAGCGCCTGTGAAGAGCAGTTGGACTAACGGAAAGTAGTCCTGACAAGGCGTGGCCTGAATTTTATTTTTTTCATGGAGTTATGAAACAAAAATTACAGCCAATCACAGCTAACCAAATGAAATGAAAATAAACAATATTAAATTATAACTTGATAATACGGAATATCTTGTCGGACATAGAGCGTGATCGGAACTTTCTGAATCGGAATAACGTTAACACCAACGGTCCGCGAAATAACTTCGGGTTAGTATTGATATTATCTGAACCGATGTCCTGCCTGGGTATCATCTGTTTTAAATATTATCATAATACCGCTCTTAGAGTATGGATAATCATACAATGTCTGGTGCCAAACACACTCTCGAACAAGTGAGTTATATGATTAAGTACATACATGTTTTGCCAGTCCGATTTCAAAACAAACAAATCATTTAAAACATTCCAATATATTTCAATGTCTACATTATATTTCATTTCAAAGGAATGACTTCTTACACCGGGTCCTGGTAAATGAACAAGGCGCATTGTCTCTACATCCAGCTTGAGAAAATATCTCACAGCAGGGCTTTCAACTGAATCTATTTATACAATGTCATTTCAAGGTGCCCGTGTGGTATGACGTCATACAATGAACGATGACCTCATTAAGTGAATGGGGTTACACTTTTCAGATCAATTCTCCTGTTTATTTGGTTTAAACATATTTTATTTCAATAATTTACACGTATTTTACAAACATTGAGAAACAAAGAATTGAAACGAAAGCAAAACAGCTTATTGTGTCTCTTTCCTTGATTTTATCTTGATTAACATCTTCAAGCGGATGGGATATAGATTAGACGCCGATGTATATAGCGACTGATCTGGCTCAACACTAGTTTAAGCTCAGGTTAAGTGAATAAAATGTTCCTTTTGAGCTATACGAAGATAAAGTGATGCAGGCAATACAAACATTTATTCGTTCATCATACAGTACTTAGTTGGTTCAGCAACGTGTACCAGAAGTGGGTAAAGCGACATCGCATGTGTATTACACATTTCGGGGAGTACTTTGAAAAGCAGTAAACGTTTTTGTGCATGAAGTTCGAACTCGTAAGACTATGACGTCATCGACGTCGCAAGGGTGCGCCGCGTAAGCATACCCTGTAGATTTATGTTGTTTACAGAAATGTTAAACTTACACGTATTTTGCGAGCCTGTAATTTGGTGTGTACACTAAGAATACCTGAAAACCTCAAGCTCATGCGGTAATAACTTTCTTCTACAGCAATACCGATCCACGATTTAATGGGACAACCCTCGTATATATATTCTAGCTAAATAAGTATAGGTTAGACCATGGTTGCAAGCGAATAAACGATATAGTTCGAGGGGGCGTAGCCCCCGAGAACTATGTCGTTTATTCGCGCGCAACCATGGTCTAACCCATTTAGCACTGGCTTGGGCTCGAGGAAAACAAGAAAACCATTCGTTTCTGATTTCTGTTTTAGACGAAAGAGTCATTTTGTTTGTAATATTTTATTCAAATTGAAAGGTTATTTCAAATGATAAGTTTGAGACATTAAGCATGCTTTAACACCAACATAAATAATGCTTATTGAATCTCTATATGTAAGCACAATTCATTAGTAATTGTCTTTAAAGTCTAGGTCTCACTGTACATAATATGAAGCGTGTGCCTCTGACCTCAGCTGTTTTTAGAATTGTGACGTCGAATTGCCTTGAGATGACGGAAGCGTGGAATAAGTGAACAGTTTGTTAGTTATGCCATGGTTTGTTGAAATAAACGAAATATTCACAGGTTTTTGAGGCATCTGATTGGCCGAGAGCTCCAAGCCATGCACTAAGTCGATGTTAAATAGTTATAGAAGAAATATAAGGTATCATTCTTTAAAAATATTTCCTCAGTCCATTGATGGAGTCCCCCACTGTTCTCGATAGGCGTGTAAAAGCATGCAGCATAAGCTTCCAGTGGGTATACCAATCTCAGTTTACCAGGTGAGACCCAGATAAACTCATGTTCTAGAGGCTTTTCAATGATTATTTCTAACCAAACTATCAAATATAAAAATCGGGGCTCACGTGAGACGCTTCAATGGTTCTTTGCTACCGGCATGTGCACAAGACCCATGCTTTTTGCAAAGAAATTGTCTGACTAGGCGTTATGAACGAAAGGTCGTCAGGAAATGTCTTTAAACAAATAGGATATGTATATATGGATTTTTTATAAATGTTTAGAGATCTATTAATTCATTAGTAGTCACGATCCCATATATAAGACATAGGCAAACAGTGTAGACTTTGATCAGAGGCGGCATTGTGCGGCGTCTGTTCAGAGTCTACACTGTTTGTTGATAGGAATTTCAATATAAAACAAATTGAAAATGAAAGTTTTTGATCAGGCATCCCTGTGATAAAAAATGGACTACTCCAATAAATAAACATGGAAAAATCCACTGGGCATAAATGGGTTAAATTATGCATTTGCCTCTCCTCTCAATCCTGCCTTTTTCAAAGCGCTGACTTTTACCAAAGTGTACATGTGAAGAGTACATTTTGCAGCTGCATGGGTAATATATGGTAGAAAGTTATGCAGAAAACACAGATAGTGAGGTTTCTAAAATTAAAGAATGACTGTACAACTTTCTTTTCTTATTACGTCTGTGCTGAAAAATAATGACCATTGCAAATAGTTTTCAGTTATTTGGCGTTTGACCATACTCCAAGCGATTTGCAATACACATTAACTTGGCACCTTGCCAGTCTCATAACTGGTCGCAATGCATATAACTTTCTTTTTTTTATCACCAACGCGGTTTTCCGTTTCCGTGACAACGCTTATTCCCAAAGCTAAAACTCCCGAACACGATAGATAGATTGAATGTAAACTTTCGAGAGATAATGTGAAAGAATTAATAGAGAGGGAACGAACAAACGGGAGAGAGGACGAGGGAAAGAAAGGGAAAGAGAGAGAAATAAGCAAATGAGACAGAAGAAGAGAGAAAGAAAGAGACAGAGAGAGGGAGACAAACAGAAAAAAGACAAAAAATAAGATCGATAAATCAGATTGAGACAGATAGACTGACAATCAGGTTGCGAGCTAAAGAGACAGAAAGAGAGGCAGAGGCAGACAGAAGAAGCCAGAGATTTGGCCGGAGAGAGAGGCAGAGGGAGGCAGAAGATGCCAGAGAGATGGTCAGAGAGAAAGGCAGATAGGGATAGAAAGAGAAGTACTGAGAGAGGGCAAGAGAGACAAAGAGAGAGAAAGGGGGAGAGTGGAAGAGAGACATAGAAAGATATACATGTATACTGAGTTAATGAAAAGGAAAAGGCGAAAGTAGAGTTGTTTGAATACATTATTAGCAGTCGTTAAAGCAAGGTCAACGTTTGATAAAAGACATTAATAATGCAAACAGTTCCTTTATTTGTTTTATTTTGCATGACTTGCTTGCATTATTCAGCTGACCTCATAGCTCGCTAAAAACGTCTTCATTCATTCCCTACTCAAACGTCAAACGGGCAATGCAGTTCTCAAATTACCCTGTTATTTTAAATTCAAGTTTTGAAAGTATTTATAATTGTTTCTTACATGTACCATATATGCCAAAAGTATTAAATTGTGCAGACCCTGATCAGAGTGAGCCTACAGTGAACAAACAAGTGTTCTCTTTACAGGCATACTGCTTCGTTTGCTGAAAATGTGTTCTTTTTTATTTCTGTAAGTAGGTGTCCAAGCATGATGAATTCAAAGTTACTGAAAAGGGGGTCAAATGGGTTCAAGGGATCCAGATCAGACGCTGCGTTAATTGTCGTCTGATCAGGATCTAAAATGTTTGTACTGATGAAAACCACTGTCATTCGAAATGCTGTTAAGCTTGAGATTAGATTACTTAACTCCATTCAAAAGTGGACTTATTGGAAGTGTTGAAATATGACAATAAAGCAGAAGGTTCAAGTGCGTGAGCTTTTAATTCATTTCTCTTTTTTCTTTGATACTATACAGCATGATTGTGTCTTAAACAACGGCATTAAACCTGCTTTAATAAAAAGGTGTTTTTAGTTTTGCTTTCTCCGTATGGTTTCGATCCCGATCAATCTAAACACCGGTAATAGAAATATGAGCAGTGGGCAATATCAAGTAGACTATATATCATACAAGACTTATAAGTCAACTTTGCAAACAGTTTGGATCCTGATCATACGAAGAATTAGAATTACTCGGGTAAATATCAGGGAAAGAATGGAACAATGCAGCGGGATTTATAATCTACTATGGTCGTATTTGGGTACCTACTTGGTGAAAAACCAACCAGTCATGGATATTGTGTAGTTCTATCTAGCATACTGTCATGGAAGGCTAGATATCCTGGGTTCGAGTCCTAGTAGAGCCGTGATTTTTCACAAGTCCTGATAAGCGTGAATGCACAATTTCTTTTCTTTTAACGCGATAATTATTAAAATAAGGGTTATTTCCCGGTCATTCCCATATATATTTTTCTAGAGCTTTAGCTTGATCTACTTTTTAACGGTAACAACTAAAATATAGGACATTGGCGATTTTGTTTTATTAGCAGCTCAAACATAAAATATGCCACAATTGTTTCAACTCGAAGCAACTGTTTAGTGAAATGGACTATTCCATCGTTTACTCTTTCATCGCGTCCAAAGTCGACTATGAAAATAATTTGAATCCAAATTAGACGCCGCATAACGCTCGTCTGATCTGTATCGGTATTTCTTCGATCAAAATGTGGTAAATTACTTTGAAACAATAGTTGATGCAATGTGTTGTTTGTCTATCGGCACATGTGGTCGCGTGGAAACGCGTTCCTCTAAGATACCAGGGGTAGTGGTCCTTCAGATGAGACTTTGTAAACCGAGGGCCGATGTATGAGTCGCTTATGTACACTGGGCATCCGAAACAACCAGAGGACTCTGTCGATAAGAGTAGTGCATCGCGCTCAGGTTTTCAGTATTTATCGCTCCCCTCTTATCTCTTTGGGGTGGCTTATTAGCCTATCGATGGCGGAAACGGTCGTTAACAAACAAACTAACCTACAATATTTTAGCAGGCTATGTGATGACGATAAATTTTATAGAGGTGAAACAGAAGATGAACATTAAATACAAAATGTTTAAACATCATCTGAAAAAAGTGACATCAAGCAACGCAGTCTTTCGTTCCCTACTTGAGACTGTATAGAAGTATGTAGGTCAGCATTATATACAAATATATATAGATGCTATAGTGGAGCTAGATCTAGATAGAAACAGGAAATGTCACAGTAGTGTGACAAATGCCACCAAGCTTCCTTTTTGTCCGTTCCAATGTCCTTGACCCTGTGACATTGACCCATGGACACGGGAGTTAAACGAGACACATCGTCTTTGTTAAGTAAACATTTCTATCTTGATATACTGTTTCACATCCCCGCGGGTAATTTCGATCAGTTGTGTCTATTTTTTTTTAAATTCATTCACCGTTTAAAAAAGCAACAGACCGGACACGAAATTCGGGACAGACAGAAGAAGGACAGACGGATGGACGGACGGACGGACAGATAGATGTCTACAGAGAGAAGGAAAATGCGATTACCAAATTCCCGCCTTTCAGGGACACAGGGCATAACATAGAAATAGCTAGAAGTAGTGTAGACCGTTCAGTGTCATGAAAGCATTGTGTAACTGTTAATGACATACACGTAGTTAATTTCTATCGGAATATTGTTCGGCTATTTCCGGACGACGGCGAGCGATAGGTTGTTTAAATATTTAATGACGTCATTTATTTATGCTTTTCGGTGGATTACTATGAAATAGCAGTGAATTATCACTTGATAATTTCACTGTTTTTAAGCAGTGGGATTATAGTCGCGCGTGCTTCTTTTAAGAATTTTCCCGTAGGGCTCCCCAAGAATCGTAGTCAATCGTGTCCTATCCTATTTTGGTAATTATTAGGGTGTTTACGACAGGTGACTGCTTATAGCAAGGTGACAGTGAAACAGAAAGCTCTTTTCTATCGGAATATCGTTCGGCTATTTCCGGAAGACGGCGAGCGATAGGTTGTTTAAATATTTAATGACGTCATTTATTTATGCTTTTCGGTAGATTACTATGAAATAGCAGTGGATGATCACTTGATAATTTCACTGTTTCAAGCTGTGGGATTATCGTCGTGCGTGCTTCTTTTAAGAATTTCCCCGTAGGGCTCCCAAAGAATCGTAGTTGCTTTAAGCTGTCACCTTTCTATTATACAATCAATTAGCCTTGATTTTAGTGGTCCTTATAGCGAGGTTTTACTGTAGTTACACCTTAGAGCTCGCTGGATATCACATTGATCTAGATCTACACGCAGTTTAATCGTTAGATGTCTCTATATCAAAGAGTCGGAACAAATCGATAGAGATCTAGATTCTATTCTGAGCAGGTAAGATTTATATTTTAGATAGATCTAGCTCTAGATCTAGATTAGACCAAAGTCTTGATTTTATGTCCTAGCGATTCATGCGAAATAGAAAACGTAATTACACCAACGCCCAGCCTTGATCAAACCAGGTTTAACCATTCCACGATAGGTTATTCAGTATTTACTTAAGTAAATATTTGAAACTAAGGCTGTTCAAACGTCGTTTCAAAGTCTCCAAAATGAATATTTCTGCTTTATCAGTAATAGGGGTCGCAAGAAAATTGGCTCTTGTAATCCCCTCTTGATTAGAAAACCAACCACTGTCTCGAGAAACTTAGAACGTTTTGGGTCGCACGAACGTCACAGTTTTAAGCAGCAAATTGTCTGAATGTAGTAAATGTTTACGAATTACTAGAAATTGGGTCGGGAGCGAGACAATGTTGATTAAACTACTGGAGTCTACATCCCGATAATCGCTCAATTATCGAACAATATATGCCTAAGTGCTACAGATATACGTTATATACTTAGACACATGATTTAAATTATTTTTCGACAAAGTAACATCCTTCTGACCATACTCATGACTAAGTACTACCTTAGTTGAATAAAACTGTATAACTCCATTGAGATGTAGTTATTACAAATAAAGACAGACGGACAGACACACACATACATACTATCAGTCTCTCTCTTTTTTTTCTCCCTTGTCCCCTCTCTCCTCCTTGTCACTTTCTTGTCTTCTCTCCCTCAATCTCGCACTCCGATCCTGCTTTCTTTCATTCCCAACACTCCATTTCTCTCTCACACTTCTCTCTCCCTCTTTCGTGTCGTCTCTGGTACCCTTTCTCTCTTTCTTGTGGGATTTAGATCAGCCCTATTGGGATGTTCAATCCCTTCAGCTTCTCCTTCTTGCATACTCGTAAACGTTTGTTAAAGCTCCCATGCATTTTTAAAGTATTTACGCGATGGTTTTGTCTGTCGCAGCATTTTTAATTTGGACAATGTGGTTATTGAGACATGTTATAAGCATTATATACCCAAATACTGAACATTTTCTATGAGCTTCTTGTAATAATCGTTGTATGTACATGTATTATCAAAATACCATTCCCAATAACAAAGAAGTATTGACTGGGCTGGGTATCGAACTCATGACCTTACTCAGTAAAACTCGACTATACTGTTTCGACCACGATGACATATAGGTTACAAAATCTTATCTTGAATATCAAGTTAAAGTTTCAACCCTGATTTAAATTTAAGAATGGTTGCAACTTCTATAAATAGAAAAGTGCGGTCTCTGTTCAGCGCTCAAAGTCCATGTATACATATAATATACGTGTTTACGATGTCAACTGTTTAATTAATAGCACCAAAAAGCAAAAAGTTTTTATCCATATCCAATACTGTAAAATCCTGAATAAAGGCGTATACGCTTATTTTGTTATTTAATGACGCCTATATGCACTTATTTTAGCATATGCGCTTGTAAACAAGAACAGACATAGCTTATTTTCGAAGTCAGAAGAACTCACCGTTTTGTCGGTTTGATCGTAATTTTTACCGGAAGTGAGTCGAAAGTTTAGTTTAAACATATTTTATTCCATAAATATACATAGAAATGGGGTTGGGCCGCAAGTTCTCACAACATTAGATTCGGCCCTTCCGCTTTTGTGTAAACATTCAGACAATATATACAATGGCTTTAAAAATATATAACTATTTAGAGACAACAAATAGAGTGAGTGGTAAGTAAGAGAACAGAAGAAGAAGAAATAAGAAATATCTTACTAATTATACTTATAAAATAACTTATATAATTTGAGTGACATTTTTGGATCAGTTGGTAGCAGCATAACATGTACAGTTAGTCTTGTATCCTAAAGAAGATAACAAAGTAGTCTAATAGATGATGTAGCTCAATGCAGAACAAACAACAATACAGAAAGTGTTTTATAAAAAAACATTCTGCGTATGTGACTTTAAACATACATGTATAACTAAAAGCATGGTATTTAGGACAGATAAAAAAGTAATGCTCTGCATTTTCTATTTGGTTACAGTGGGTACAGTTCTGTTTGTTTGATATGTGATTATCATAAAGATCGCTGTTCAAATTACTACAGTTGTTTCGCGGACGTGCAAGCATGACTGATAAATATCGACTTCCATGTAAATAGAAACATGGTATTTTGATTATGTCATGTTTAGTAATATTTTCTTTAAAACTTGAAATTGAAGGAGCATTCTTGAGAATATGTGCTGTATTATTCCATAATGCAATTGATGACGGAATACATGATTTACGAAATATTTCTGTCCTAGAAAAAGGAACAGGAATATCATTAGCGTTTCTTAATTTATAATTTCGTTCTAGTGGGATTTGAGGAATAATCAGGTAGCATATTGTTAGTTGCTTTGTACATGAAACAAAGACGTTTTATTTCGCGACGCTTTTCTAGAGATTGCCAACCACATTCTCTATACAAATTCTCAAGAGAAACCGAACGTGTTAGTCTATTAACTATACGAGCAGCATAATTTTGAAAGTGAAAGTAGGCTGGGTAAACGAACATGTTTTGTATTTAAGAAATGAATGGATTTTTTTCGGCGTTCAAGCGAAATGAACGACAGAAAATTATCGGCAAATACCATGAATCGCGCTAGCGATTCATGGTAAATTTGCCGATAATTTTCTTTATTATATGCCTTCGTATGATATCGAGCGTTTCCGCGTGTATCAGCAGAGCAAAATACAAGAGTCTGTATCAGCCACCTTGTATCAGCCACCTTGTATTTTACTCTGACGTCGCTTTAGATTTAGCGTGACGTCATTTACGTACATGTATAAGTGCCGCGTTATTCTTTGTGGTATGCTAAAAATCTTTTTCTGCTTCAAATAACTAATAAGTTTTGGATTTGAAATGATTAAAACAACTATTTAGTTGTTTCTGGATTGTATTCAAGGCATATAATAAACACATCACCAGTTGACAGTGCGCTACAGAGTGTTGCATTTAGCTCTCGACGTTTTTGGCGGAAACAACCTATCAGACTCGCGCCAAGGCGCTCGTCAGATCGGCTATTTCCGCCAAAAACGTCTCGAGCTAAATACATCACTCTGTATCGCACTGTCAACTGGTAATGTGTATGTCCTTCATTTCGCTTGAACGCCGAAAAAATCTGTTCATTTCTTATATTTACAATGTATTTGCTGTAATTTCTAATATTAGATAAACATTTTGTAAGTATGCATGCAGTTTAATCCATATTAGAGGTTGATAACACGAATAATGTGTACCCTATCAGGAACAGCCATGGCCGAATAACTGTAGCTGCGTACATTCGAAAGCAAAACAATAAGTTCCATTGTTTACATTCTAAAATCAACAACTTTGACAGTTTGGCGCGAAAATGACGATTTGACGTCATTGGAAGTGACGTCATTTTTAAAGTAGGATAAACATATCGGGTTTTTTTTTGCATAAAGGAATGCAGACAGTTGTTGTCTATAAGGTATGTCAATTTTCTTGCAATTTATCTCATTAAAAAATAAGAATATTAGTCGGGAAGCATGGTTTCCACTAATAGGAAGGCATATATCGGTTAAGAACAAATTTTGAAAAAATCCGCCAAATGTTTGCTGTCCTAAGTTCCAAAGATTAATTCGCGAATGAAAACTGCATATGCCCCGCCTACTCTTCGAAACTTTTCCACAAGTCCCGCCCTCTCGAGAAATGGTGTTTATACGAAATGAACACCCTTTTTGTCAATGGAATTGAATGGGCGAATGTAAATATTGAGTCTCTGCATGAAATCAGGATCCAAACTATTTAGCAAATTTGTTTGCTGCCATTTGATAACAAACTCAAAGTTTCCTTGACTGACCACGGAATTATATGAAAACACATATATATGTATAATTCCGGGTTCTTTCTGCAGAATTAATGACCCAAGTACCAAACAGTTTAGATCCTGATCTAACGTGGAGACAGATAGAGAAAGAGAGACAGTCAGACAGATAGAGCCACAGAGACAGACAGAGAGACAGACCGAAACAGACTTAGGAAGAAAAACAGATATAGACAGAAAGACATAGAGATAGAGAGAGAGATAGAGAGAGAAGATATACCGTTTCTGTATATAATGCTTGTGACTCTCTGTAAGTATGTTTGTCTGACTAGCTGTCCCTATCTATCTGTTACGCTGTCTCTTTTTGTCTGTCTGTCTGATTGTCTATCTGACTCTCCATCTGTCTGTCCTTTCCAATATACATCTGTATGTCTGTCTGTTTGTATGTATGTATGTATGTGTGCATCTTTGCCTCTCTCTGTCTGTCTGTCTGTCTGTTTTCCTGTTCTTCTGTCTGTCTCTCGTCGTGTGTCTGTGTATGCGTGTGTATGTCTGTCTGTCTCTCCCTCTCTCTCTCTCTCTTTGTCTCTCTGTATGTCTATGTCTGTCTGTCTCTGTCTATCTCAGTCTCGTGTCCGCAGATTGAAGCAACTATAATTATTCAGCTTTGCACTAGATATAAATTATGTTATTTCTTCTTCCGCCGAGTTTTCATATGTAACACCCAGTTCTATATTTTCTTTATGGTCATTTATGATCTAAACTTTTACATTGGCTAATAAAAAAAGAATAATTTCCCCAAAACCCAAGTTTGACAGATCCTTTAAGGTCCCAGTGTACCCTGGCCATATAGCCTTTTAGACTAACGGCTGCTTGATATTGATCTTCACAGTTTGTTTTAAATGCTTAAATGTATACGCTACTAGCATTCGAAGGGTTTAACAATAAGAAATGCAGTGTGACAAATTTAACTATGAACTGTATTTTAATTGGAACTTATCTGCAAGACAATGAAGTATAAATTTTTTGATATATGTTATTTCAGGTATCTGTTTTGTACAAATTATTGATTTTAGCAAGCGGCTGCTTTGTATTGTTATTCAAATAAAAATTGAGTTATTTCCATCTTTATTATACCAACTTATTTATCTTATGGCTGCACTAAATGGTCGATCAAACAACAATAACTTGTACAGTACAGACTACATTCATTTTCCGTATTAAAACGCCAACGAAACGTATAGGCCGCTTTTACGCAAATGCAATTTAGAAAACCACGATTAATATTCACCTGTCTTGCAAACAGTCTAGAGCATAATCAGACGCCAGGTAACCCGGTGTCTGATCTAGCTAAATAAATACGAAAAAGACTCAAGCAGGAAACGTAACACAAACAATACACCCACCTCTCAAGCAGAACACACACATCCACACCATAACACACACACACACACGCAATACCATTTCTTCATCCACACACTAACTAGAAAACACACGCAAGACAAACATAAAGCAAAGTGAACATAGGAGCCCGCCTTGGTACGGTCAGTAGCAATCAATAATTAACTATAAATTAATCATTAACAACCACTGGGGGGTTAAACCTGGGTTTAGGGGCGCCCAACCTCACTCTTATCTCCCATATTCACTTATAAACCTGTTTTCAATAAAAAAAAATGTTTTAGCATATAAACGCGTTTATTGGGAAAGAATTACACTTTCTCCACTGTACATAACAGATAACATTGTTTATTTTGATACCAGAATATGTAGTGTTGATATATAAAATTATTTAATCTATTATAAGCTTGTCTTCTTCGAACGAGACATGGGTTTAAGAGTTTGAAAATATGTGATTCAAGAAGTAAATCCGACTAATTTAATCCGCGTATGGGGCGAAACAAATATGACCGTATCCTCTCGAAATTAATATTCTCTAACCAGATTGTAAAACATATTTATGTAGATATTTGTATCTAAATATATTACTTTTTCTCAAGCATTTTCATGCTGGTAGGTAATCGTTAAAATCTGATTATAAATTGCAAACTGTGGATAACCATCATTGGAGGGAACGTTTCTTAGCATATAATACGCCAGGCTGCTGGAGCGCCCTCTGGTAGCACACAACGTGACAAACACATTATGCCTAATGTCATCCTGCCTTCGGGTATCTTGGATTGGAACAATCTACATTATGACAATAGGCATGTTGCCAATTTACTCGATGTTTTTATGTAGCTGTTTAATTTCAGTGCTTATAAAGCAACGTACGAGATCTATATGCAAGCCGAATACAATGTGTCCCAATGCAGAATAACACAAACCAGACAGTAGAAAGGCAGTTGCAATGTAAGAATGCAAGATCGAAAATGAAAAAACAAGAGCGTGTCCCAGTTACACGAATGCCCCCGATGATACAGGGAGGGGAATCCAGACTATCAAACGTAAAAGTTAGAGAGCTGAAACTTTAGTGGAGCGCCATTTTGAGGACTTCAAGGGCCATTACTCCAAAGGGCCTAGCATAAATTGGTGCCGCTGGTTATCCAAATTGGTCTCCATTTTATGTCAACAAACATTTTCAGAAAGTTTGGTGAAGATCAGATGAAAAGCAATGTGTTTGTGAAACACAAATGCCCCCAGCCAGCGTCATGTTCTGTAATGTAATGCTTATTTGGAAAAGTAGGTCAAAAGGCATGGTCGCATGGTAAATGAAACATTGGCATGGTTGAACAAGTCTTAACACAAGAAACATACAATGTACATGTACATACAAAGTATGGAAGCTCTAGGCCTACGGTTCAAATGTTATAGGCATATAAAGATTTATACAAAAGCCGGTCAAAGGTCAAGGTCACAAGGGCAAAAGCGTAGGTATGGTTGGTAAGGTCTTGACACAAGAAATATATAAACAAAATATGAAAGCCGTAGGCCTACTGGGGCAAATGTTATGGCCATTTAAAGATTTTAACAAAAGTAGGTCAAATGTCAAGGTCACAATGTCAAAAAGTTTTGTATGGTTGGAAAGGTCTCGCCACAGGGAAGACACCTGCCAAGTATAAAAGGCCCAGGTGCAAAAATGCAAAAGTTATAGCCAAGGTTAAGGTTTTTGGTTAAAGTTAGATTAAATAGGTCAAAGGTCGAGGTCAAGGTCACATGGTCATAGACTTTGGTATAGTTGGAAAGGTCTTAACACAAGAAATATGCATACAAAATATGAAAGCCCTGGGCATACTGGTGCAAATTATATAGCCATTTAAAGATTTTTACAAAAGTAGGTCAAATGTCAAGGTCAAGGTCACAAGGTCAAAAAGTTTTATATGGTTGGAAAGGTCTTGTCATGAGGAATACACATGCCAAGTATAAAAGGCCCAGGTTTAAAAATGCAAAAGTTATAGCCAAGGTTAAGGTTTTTGGTTAAAGTTTGATTAAATAGGTCAAAGGTCAAGGTCACATGGTCAAAGAAATTGGTATGGTTGGGAAGGTCTTGACAAAAGAAATATGCATACAAAATATGAAAGCCCTGGACCTACTGGTGCAAATGTTATAGCCTTTTAAAGATTTTTACAAAAGTAGGTCAAATGTCATGGTCAAGGTTACAAGGTCAAAAAGTTTTATATGGTTGGAAAAGACTTGCCATGAGGAATACACATGCCAAGTATAAAAGGCCCAGGTTTAAAAATGCAAAAGTTATAGCCAAGGTTAAGGTTTTTGGTTAAAGTTTGATTAAATAGGTCAAAGGTCAAGGTCACATGGTCAAAGATGTTGGCATGGTTGGAAAGGTCTTGACAACAGAAATATACATACAAAATATGAAAGCCCTGGGCATACTGGTGCAAATGTTATAGCCATTTAAAGAGTTTTACAAAAGTAGGTCAAATGTCAAGGTCAAGGTCACAAGGTCAAAAAGTTTTATATGGTTGGAAAGGTCTTGCCATGAGAAATACACATGCCAAGTATAAAAGACCCAGGTTTAAAAATGCAAAAGTTATAGCCAAGGTTAAGGTTTTTGGTTAAAGTTTGATTAAATAGGTCAAAGGTCAAGGTCAAGGTCACATGGTCAAAGATGTTGGTATGGTTGGAAAGGTCTTGACAAAGGAAATATACATACAAAATATGAAAGCCCTGGGCCTACTGGTGCAAATGTTATAGCCATTTAAAGATTTTTACAAAAGTAGGTCAAATGTCAAGGTCAAGGTCACAAGGTCAAAAAGGTTTGTATGGATGGAAAGGTCTTGATACAGGGAAGACACATGCCAAGTATCAAAGGTCCAGGTACAAAAATGCAAGAGATATAGCCAAGGTTAAGGTTTTTGGCACAGACGGACGGACGGACGGACAAACCAACAGACATGACAAAAACTATATGCCCCCGAATCGTAGATTCTGGGGGCATAAAAATAATGATATAATCATAAGAACAATAATGACAAATAATAGAAAGCGTAATAGAAATGTCAGAATGCAAAATTTGTGACTGTTTTAAGATTTTGAATAGATCTATTTTCAAATATTTAGCACATGACTTGGAGCTCTCGGCCAATCAGATGCCTCAAAAACCGTTTACTATATCGTGTAGTTCAACGCTCTTCACAAAACCATGGACTAACTAACAAACTGTTCATTTAGTCCACGCTGCCGTCATCTGAATGCAAGTTTGACGTCACAATCCTAGCAATCCTCCGAGCGAGCCACCGCGAAAACCTTTTGCCTGCTCTGTAACTTAAAGCCCTATTCCGAGTCCTTCATAGCAGCCCCCCCCCCCAATCACAGCTTGATACTTGATGATTAGATCGCCCTTATCAGGGTATGTTTATTACAAACAAATTATCACAGCAGGGTACTAATTGATAGATGTAGACCAATATAGGTGCAAGTGATAGCTGTGCATTTTTTTTTTTTTTTTTTTTATTATGTAATGTTTTTATTTCTTAATATACATATACAGACAAATATAAGACACACAATGAAATATTACCATAATACAGCATATATTAGTTTCTTAACAAGTATATTGTATGTCTATTTATGTATAGCAAGGAATAATTTATGTAAAGTGAGAAAAGAAAAAGTTGCAGAAAAGAGTAGGGAAAAAAAAGTTTGAAGAAGAAGAATGTTTTACTCCATGTGTTTGCAAACTTTTATTACATGTTATAGGTTCAACTGTATTTTGTCCCACTTGCCGTTATGCTGTTCAACTTTATTTTTTGCCGTTGCTATCGTTCGCTCTATGTTTTCAACCTGTTTCAGATATTTTATAAAATTAACAAATAAGGGAATTGTATTTTCATATTTATTTTTGTAAATGAAATATTTCGCATAAATCAGTATGGTATTTATCAAAGATGAGAAACTACTCCACTCCGTATATCCAAGTGATATTAAAATATAATTTAGATTTAAATTAACTTGTTTTTCGTTTAAATATATTTCTAAACTTGTCCACAGTGCTCTGGAATATTGCAATTCCCAGAATAGGTGTTTGTTGGATTCTATGTGCATGGCACAAAAGTCACACAAGCTCGAATTTTCTAGTTTGCATTTATACAAACATTGGTTGTTGGGTATAATTCGCATTATGTATTTGTATTGGAAAGCTCGCATTTTGGTATCGATTAAGGATTTGAAGGGTACTATGTGTACATCCTTCCAGTTGATATCTGTGTTTTCCTTTTCCCATTTAATATGAGGTTTTATTATGGTATTGTTATGTAATTCTTTCAGTTGTTTATTGTACAGTAATTTATTGGTACTATTAGATTGTTGGACTTGTTGCAAAAAGTCTTCTCGTATATTCTTATCAGCTATGTTGCCTGTTTTCATTTTTTGCTTCCATAGTTTTGGTATGCTTTCCAGTAAAATATAGTATTTAAGGAAGTCTGAGTTTTGAAGGAGGTACTTGGTTTTTACAAATTGAAATGTATAGAACGTTTTGAGTCTGTTGTCGAAAACGTGTTCAATGTATTTGATACCTTTTGAATACCATTCATTATAAAATAGCGTTTTATTTTTGTTTTTTATAAATGAGTTGTTCCATAATATTTGTTTATTTATTTCTTCAGGCTTGCTTTCGAAATTTATGTTTGACCATGCCTGTATTATGTCTTTTAGAAATATTGGCAGAGAATTGTATTGATTTTTTGTAGAGTCTTTGTTGTTTATATTGCATTCAAAAATTAATTGCCCTCCTATTTTGGCTAATTTATTGATATATATGTGTTTCCAATCGCCATCATTTTCATTATTTGTCAATCGCTTCACCCATCCTGCTTTAATTGCTTTTATGAATATATTTAAATCAATCAATTTCAGTCCTCCATTTTCGTAATCTTGTATGATTGTTTTTCGGCTTATTTTGTCTGGTTTTCCATCCCATAGATAATCGTAGATAGTTGAATTTATTACATTTATTAGTTCTGGTGTTGGACTTTCTAGAACTGTTAATGGATATATAAGTTTTGGGAGAGCAAATGTTTTTATTACTGTTATTTTGCCTATAATTGACAAATTATGTTTCTTCTAATTTTTTAAGCAATTTGAAAATTCTTGTATTTTTGGTTTTAAATTCAATTCCTGATATTGGTTTCTGTTGTTTGAAAAAACAATTCCTAATGTATTAGATCTTTCTGATGTCCATGTAAATTCATCTTTTGTGTTATACATTTCAGCTGAGTTTTTTAATGAGCCACATCTTAAAATGACAGATTTTTTATTATTCAATTTAAGCCCAGATATTTTGCTAAAATTATTTAGTTGCTTTTTTAAGGCTGCAAAAGTTTTAAAAGACCCATCCATCATAAAAGTTGCATCATCCGCAAAAGCTGTATATTTCATTTCTCTATTATACATATTTATGCCTTGTATATCATTATCTGCTTTAACAGACATATATAAAATTTCTATTGCTAATATAAACAAATACGGTGATAGTGGGCATCCCTGTCGTACTCCTCTTTGTATGTCAAAGAACTCGGACATATATCCATTATTAACCACACAACTTTGTGCATCATGGTAGAACAGTCTTATCCAGTTAATAAAAGAAACACCAAAGTTAAAACGTGCAAGAGTTTTAAAGATAAAGTTATGATCTATACTATTAAATGCCTTTTCAAAATCTGCAAAGAATATAAGCCCTGGTTTATCTTCATCATTTAAATACTCTATTACTTCAAAAATTGTTCGTATGTTTTCACCAATATACCTTCCTTTTAAAAATCCTGTTTGATTATTGTTGATAACATTATGTAAAACCTTTTTCATTCTATTCGCTAGTGTCTTTGTTGCAATTTTGTAATCATTGTTGAGTAAAGTAATTGGTCTCCAATTACCCAGTGATGTTAAATCTTTGTCCTTTTTTGGTAGAAGGGTAATAGTACCTTGTTTTTGCATTGTTGTTAGATTATTGTTTTGATAAGAGTAGTTGATAGAATTTATATAATAAGTTTTTATTGTATTCCAAAATATTTTATAAAATTCAACAGTTATTCCATCCGACCCTGGGCTTTTGCCATTATTCATTCCTTTTAAAGCATTTGAACATTCTGTTTCAGTAATTATCCCTTCACATGATGTTTTCTCGATTTCGTTTAAAACTGATTGACACTTTTTATTTGAAAATATATCCTCGTTCTGTAATGTTGTGACTTTACTGTATAGTCTTTCATAAAAAAGTTTAGTTTCTTCTAAAATTTCTTTTGGTTTGGTTATTTCTCTAGAATTATTTGCTATACGTTTTATAGTTTTATTTTCAGATCTTTTCTTTTCTAAATTGCTAAAGTATTTTGTATTTTTTTCTGCACCTTCAATCCATTCTGCTTTTGCCCTAAGTAAGATTCCTTTAGTATACTCTTTTGTAATGTCATCTAATTCCGATTTCTTTTCTTTGATTTTATTTAAGATGATTTCATTGTTTATATTATTTGATAATTGTTTTTCTAAATCATCAATGTCATTTTTTAGATTTATTTCTTTTTTTACCGTTTTCTTTTTTTTCATGGAAGTGTACATAATGGTTTCATTTCTTATGGTTCCTTTTATTATTTCCCACAATGTATTAGGATTTGCTTCTTTATTAATGTCTACAATATCTTGAATTGAACGTTTTATCTTATCCTGGTAGTCTTTTTCTAAGATAACACTATTGTTTAATTTAAAATATCCTGGCCCTCGAGGTTGATTATCCACTATTATATTAAAATAAACTAACGAATGATCTGATCGTAAACCAGTTGTAATTTTACATTGTGTTATTGAATTTACTATATTTGATGAAATAAGGAAAAAGTCAAGTCTGCAAAATATTGTTGGTTTATTGTTAGAGTGCCAGGTATAATGTTCTGTTTCTGGATTTAAAATTCTCCATATATCATTGACATCGTTATTTTGTATTATATCATTTAGTATTTCTCTATTTTTCTTATTGCTATTAGGATTTCCGTTCTTTTTATCTTTATCTTTATCTATAACTATATTAAAATCTCCCCCAACAATAAGCGTGTCACTATCATATGAAATAATTAGGTCTTCTATTTTTCTGAGAAATGCTATATGTTCTGTTGTATTATTTGGTGCATAAACGTTTATAAGTACATAATCTTTATCATTTATATTGATTTTTAATGACTGCATTCTTCCATCTATAATGTTGTTATATTCCTTAATTGTATATAAAAAATTAGAGTTGATAAGGATGCCCACCCCTGTGCTATTTGAACTATTACCGCTTAAAAACAATTCATCCCCCCAGTCTTTTTTCCATTTATCATATGAAATTTCCTCACAGTGTATTTCTTGTAGTAGGCATATAGAATATTTATTCAGTTTTAACCATTGAAATAGCTGTTTTCGTTTGAATGGGTCATGCAAGCCTTTTACATTAAATGTGCAGATTTTGATGCTCATTTATAGGGCGTTTGGGGAGGTTTTATTATGACCACTATGTGTGCTTTTTGCAAACCAAGAGTAAAGATGAAAGAAAAACATTGAAATGAATAGAAATATTGTAAAGGAGTATAAAGATTGGAGAGAACAGAGAGTTTCTCCATAACATGGAAAAAGAATTCGAAGGGTTATGTGCAGGTGCTCAGCTATTTAAGGCATATCGTTTCCTAAGCAATGGAATTTAATCTCCTCACTGATATGACGTTCTCTATATTAAACAGTTTCGTCTGGTATGGTACATTTGTAACACGGCTGCGGCATTTTTCTATAGAAAAGTACCACAGTTTAAGTTGGATACCGCACACTTTGTAGTGGGCGGAGTTTCCCCGCCCATGCAATAACTGGTAGAAAACCATGCAGTTAACTAGTTAACCGCACAGTAATGGCGGACATCTAGTTAACCACACAGTCTGGCGCACATCCGGTGTGGCAGATATAAAGTCCCAGATAAGAGCGAGTAAATGGAACAAATCCAAATTTTCTCACTCATTTCAACATTTAATCCTATGGTGTTACTATTCATTAGAATCCTCTCGAAGAGACGATTCTAGTGAGTAGTGACACCATAGGGTTTAATGCAGAAATAAAGATTTTAGTTCTTGAAATACTCCTCTTATCTGGAGCCTTGGCATAGTAATAGCAGCACAAGTCACAATGGAGAAATTACACGATTTGTTTTGAACAATAAACGATTTTGTGCAAAATTGATAATTCCTTTTCAACCAGTTTGGATCCAGACCAGACGCCTTGTACAAAGCGTCTTATCTGGGTCCAAATATTGTGCAAAGGAAAACTTGCTAAATATTTGATTGAGAAATGCAAACGTGTTCTCTACTGCAAATCGTCCCGTCATCACTGTGCCGATATCCATATTAATCATTTCAAGTAAACACGCGCGAAAGCTAGTGACGAAAATACAGGGCTGCCATAAGTTGACAAAAAAATCCGAATTCCAAATTTGCATTTTTCAAGTGCGATTTTACGAATCGTACCTTTTCCCCGTCGCCTGTTTTTAGTTTTGTTGACACGTGACTGCTTAAAGCAGGCTGAAAGTAAAGCAAAATGCGCCTTAAGACGCATTCTGCTTTACTTTCAGCCTGCTTTAAGCTACCATGTACTAGAAAAAAAATCCGAAGATTTAGGGAAAATCCGGAGAAATGGCAACCCTGCACATATTCCCAGAAACTAGAACATTCGTCTTTACAGCAAAACTTTAACACACTGCCCGCGAAAGCGATCTATGCTGGAAGTTGTCGGATTGGTTAACGAGTATACGTTCCAGTCTTTGATTGATCTCTTTTATGGGGTTTACACTACCTTTGATTAACAAAGCGCTCAATATTTGGTATAACTTGCGCAGATAGCGATGTTGTTCCTGTCACTGATTGGTCGTTCAAATGGGGATTCTAATGGATATCAAAAGCGCTCAATAGTTGATGTAAATTGCACAGAGCCCAACCTTTTGGTCTATATTTAGCCATATTACAAGCAATATATTGCAGTATCTCCAACTCGTTATCTAATTAAACACGCCCACATACACTCGTGCGCATGCGCGCACTCATGTACAGTGTGCGCGTTTAATTCAGATAACTCGTGGGAGCTATGCAATATATATAACGTATCGCACCTTAAGATAATAGGTACAACGACTGCAGTAATGTAGACGTGAGTGTCGGAACGATTTGGATCCTGATCTGACACCGAGTAACTCGGTGTATAGTCAGATTCCAAGCCATTCTCATTGCTATTGCACCATTTGTCATTATAGTGAAGGGATTAAACCCCGCCGGAAGCCAGCTTTTTGTTTAATTACATTTAGTATTAAATATATACACACATACTCTTGAATGCATCCAGTTAAACACCTGCATACATGAAAACAAAAAACGTAAATGAGCGTGCTTATACACCCACATACATACATACATATATATGTACGCACGAAAATACAATTATACAACCCTATGTATACACCGTTATATTTTGTATACATTCATACACGCGTAGACATTTTCACACATTCACATACAACCACACATCACATCCAGTGGAGAAAACATGTTTTCCTTTCCCGTTTAAACGCCAATAAGACGCAAACGCAGAGCACTAAAACATGGTAAAGAACAACTTTTTGGCAATTATGACGAATTATGTTCATCTCAGTAGCAATCAAGTTGGAGCCAGATCGGACGCCGGGTACCCGGCGTCTGATCTGGTTCCAACCCGTTTGTAATAGAAAAGATAGTTTTAACGTAAAATGCGTTTATTGGAAAAGAAAAAAAAAACTTTTTTCCCTCTGTATAAACATACAACTCCATCTAATACATTTTCACCATTATATTCCTTATAGGCTTAGGAATAGACTTGTTCATGATAAGAATAGTAATAGGTACTACTATTACAAGTTAATAAATTTATACCTATAAACTAAAGATGACCTAAGGGTAACGTGACGAATTGTGTTCATCTTAGTGGCAATTAAATTGGAGCCTGATCATACGCCGGGTTACCCGGCGTCTGGTCTGGTTCCAAACCGTTTGTAATAGAAATAACAGTTTTAGCGTTAACGCGTTTATTGGAAAATAATAACGTTTTTTCCTCTGTATATACATATACATCAATATAATACACTTTCATATCCACATGTATAATTCTATTCCATATTAGGATTAGAAAAACAGATTTATTCATGATAAGAATAATACTATTACAAGTTAATAAGGTTATACTCATAAACTATGGATGAACAAAGGGTAACGTGACGAATTATGTTTAGCTTAGTGGCACTCAAGTTTGAGCCTGATCAGACGTCCGGTTACCCGGCGTCTTATCTTGCTCAAAACCGTTTGCAATAGAAATAACAGTTTTAAATAACGTTAACTCGTTTATTGGAGATTAATGACGGTTTTCCCTATGTATATACATACACATCAATATAATACACTTTCACCTCCACATGTATAGTTATATTCCATAATAGGCTTTAGGAGTACAGATGTGTTAATGATAAGAATAGTAATGTGTACTACTACTATTACAAGTTAACAAAGTTATACCCATAAACTAAAGATGAACCCCGTCGATTTCACTTAATATAAACACTACATTCAACCTTGTGTTAAGCGACGCTCTCTGCTCCGGGTCCACAATGTTATTTGTGTCAGTCGTATTCTTTACAAGTAACCTTGTAAGAATTGGCAAACAATACTGACCCTGGTCATAGTTATCTCCAAAGAACCCTTTGATCCTGGTCTACAATGCTTGTTAGAGAGCCCTCCGATCTGGGTCCGCACTGTTTGTATGTGTCACCCTAACTATTATTTGTTAAATTGAACAATGGCAAAACAGTGCCGACCCCGATCAGATCGTTCCCTTAGGAGCCATCTGCTCTGAGTCAACACTGTTTGCTTAAGTCATCCAAACACTTTACTTGTGCTTTTTAGTAGAAGTCGAGTACACTCGTCAACAACGTTCAATTTATAAAGCATACATTTCAAAGAACAACAACAAAAAAGGCAAGAAGTAAGACCTATTTTAAGAATGTATCTTACATATCCACACTGCTGGGTAAACTCTTTCACCACCAAGTGACTTATGTGGGTTATTTTATAGCTGTGCATTTAACCCTTAAGCTGTGCATCGTGAGTTGACTGTTATTTTCAAACAGTTTGGATCCAGATCTGATGCTGCATAATGTTGCATCTGATCTGTATCCAAACTGTATACTAGTTATCGCTGAGACTTTTTTTAATTGAAATATGTACAAATCAAATTTAAATATTGTTTGCAGACGACAATTTAAAAGCAGAAGATATTACCGCAGGGTCAGGGTTAAGCACACAGTGATATTGTCTGTAGATTAAAAATTGATGAAATTTATTTTATTTTATTATTCTGTAATTTTGGGTCTTATACTACATAGCAAAACAGTGGGATAGTAATCTAGCTTTAATAAATAACATCAAGCATACTACCAAGCAAGTCATGACATTACATTTACAATCATCAACTTTCAAACTACATTTAAAAACTGCAAACTGCATAGATCCAGATCAAATTCTCAGTTACAAAGCACATGAGCTTGGCCATACTAATGACTTTAGGACAAATAGATATACCCTGATTACTGAAAACTAAGTTATTAGCAACGTATTTGATATGTTTGATCAGCATGAATCTTTTTAATAACAATTCCAGTTTCTCGTAAAGTCTAGTCCATTTTAACTATATGATAAGGTTGCTATAAAAGCTAATAGTCCAGTCCATTTTGACTATATGGTAGGGTCGCTATAAAAGCAAATAGTCTAGTCAATTTTGACTATTAAATTTGAAAAGTGTCCAACGGTATAATTTACCCCTGTATCATAGCAAATGGTAGCTTAAATCAGGTTGAAAGTAAAGAAAAACGCTTTACTTTCTTGGCATTTTCTTGTGATTTTACCCATTTCTCCATAAAAACACATTTGCTCTACTTTCAACCTGCTTTAAGTGGTCACTTGTATTCAAACAAAGAATTAATCCTCTGCAAACATGGTCTAAATATTTATATAACTCTGAATAAGTACTTTACGAAATATAGTATTTATCCTAGCAGACGGTTGCTTAAAGCAGGCTGAAAGTAAAGCACATTATGCTCTACTTTCAACCTGCTTTAAGTGGTCACCTGTATTCAAACAAAGCATTTTAAAGGGTTAATCTTCTAGAAAACTTATACCACTGTTATTAGTTGACAAAATACAGATGTTAAAAAGTGTAGAAAAAGGTTTCATAACTTGATAATTTGACAATTAAAGGAAATGATCTAGATGCAAATCTTTAGTTTTTTGTGAAGGCCTATTCTTATCTTTATATGTATGCAATAATATCACAGTGTTGAAATGGATCAGCTAGATCCCTTATCTACCTGTATTAATACCTAGTACCCTAGGCCATGATGCCCTAGGTGCCTCTGGGTAATATGATGTAACAGTTGTATATCAAGCCCAACCACAATATACAATCCAGTAGACATCCTGCTGAGCCAGGAATAGGCCTTTAAATAACGATAAATAATCGAAAATTAAGCGAAATAATATCAAGGATTCTAACTCAAGAAATACAGGAATTTCACAGTAACAATAATAGATCTAGATCTACTCCGTCCCACTAGAACTAGATATATGTATTGTTGTAGCTGTATATGTAAAAACCGGGATCTGAATGTCTAGATTGTCTTTAAAAAACAGCTGAGATCAGAGGGGAACTACACACGCTTGATGACGTCATATTGTATCTTTAAATGTACAGTGAGACCTAGACTTTAAAGACAATTGCTAATGTCACAAACTCTACATTTTGTCTTATAATAAGCATATCAAATAATAATGCCAATACAGTCAATTTGAATTCATTCGACATCTTCCGTAAACCGCTCGGCCTTTTTCGGTCAGCAGACTCGGCACGCATTGAATTGTTTGATGACGTGATATATAATTATTGACGTCATTGTCCAGCGTTCAAAGTTTAAAGTGATCAGTGAGTATTGTGTGCGCAAAGCTGATATTTTATGGACATTTTTTCACTGAGTCTGTATATCCAATATTTGGATCTTGATTTATCGACGCAGTTAAGGTTTGTTGTTTTACGTTGATTTAGATCTCAGTTTTTTAAATAAATTATATGTTTGTGACCAGTGGTTTATTGAGAAATAAGAACCTAGATCTAGATCTAGATTCTAGATCTATATCTATCCTAGATTCTATTGTATTCTAGGGATGCACATTCCGCAAAACAATGAACCCCGGAGCTAAAATATTTAGACTCAAGTAAAACCTGAGGCCAAACAATCACAAGTTCCGGGCTAGGATCGAACTCAGGTTTAACAGACAATAGATTGTGTTCAGTTGTGCAAGTTGTTTACATGTTATAGATTCTACATCTATATTTGTCTCTTAGTCACTCTCACTCCCGATTAATCCCTCTCTGTATATAACTGTCTGTGTTTATATTAATTTTGTCTGTCTAATTCAGCACAATACATAAATAGATCTACAAAGTTTTATATAATTATGAACTTGGCACTCCAGATACGTCGATGATAAAAGACTGGTTTATTTTAAGAGAAAATGATGTCAAATAAACACTTGCTCAACACTTGCCAATGTTTTGTCCGCGATGGAAATGATATGACGTCATTTAATGAGGTCATTTCGGTGCAGGATAAGAGGCTGGCGTAAAGACTTAAAATTGGTAGTAATGGCTTCCCTCCTTGGCGCTCAGGATAACAACTGGTTCGTCGGTGTCAGGATAAAGTGACCGGCCGGGTACAGTCCCATTGGTGCACCTAAAAAGTGCCCCTGCTCGTAATACCCGAAAGGGGCGTGTAGCAGTAGATCTATATAGAGAAAGAAAGAAAGAAAGAAAAAAGCACATTCTAGTTTGTGTTTCGGCAAAAGGTGCATTTTCGGCATAAGTGCACCCGCTCTTACATGTATACTAGTAACAGAACTACATTGTACAACCTTTTATTATGAATAAGTTTATGAAAAATGCTGATAACAGAAAACAGTGTCGATATCATGACAAAGAAGGGGTTAATTTTACTCAATACAATACAGAGAGTAGATCTACAATACATTTCATGCACAGTACAACAATACTACATCTATATAATATCTACAGCAAAACCTCTCCATCACGACCACTTAAAGTGAGGCGAAATGATTGTATACAAGACAGATGACAGCCTCATAAATACAAGGTGACAATAAAACTGAAAGCTCATATAGGAGCTTTCTGTCTCACCGCCATTGGCGGTGAAACAGAAACCACCATTATCCTGCCTCAAGCAGTCACCTGTCCTCAATCCCAGATAAGTCTGATCCCAGAGTCAGATTTAAGCTATGACACATTTGGACAAAAGTTTCAGTATTACTGTTTTACAGATACAATATAGCATATCTAAACCAGATATAAAATGAACAGCTTTAAAGCAGTTTTTAAAGAAAGGGTGCCGCTTAATGCAGAATGACTGGCGTTTCTATGCATCCAGTCATCACATGTTTTAACTAAAAAATTAAGTTCCTCTCTGTCTTATTTATAGAAGTTGTATTTCAAAGCAAGCACTAGCATTAACTAAACACTAGACCACCTCTTATTGTGTACAACACTTCTTTGTGTCATCCTCTACGACAGTATCAAGTTTCATCAAGCTACGGAGCTCCAGAATTTATTTTTTATTAGGAAAAGGGAAATGATTCATTATTGGGAGATGACAGAGTTATGGTTCTTGAGAACTGCACTTTCTTTTTTCATCCTCTATTACTGTATCAAGTTTCATCAAATTAAGATGTAATGCTCAGGAGATAATATGCTTCGAAATAAACTTCATTATTTTAATAGAAAAAGGGAGATAATTCATTATTTGGAGACGATAGAGTTACAGTTCTTGTGTACTGCACCTACTTCTGTCGTCCTCTGTCACTGTATCAATTTTCATTAACTTGCGCTGTAACAGTCCAGATATATGCTCCGGACAAAATTGATTTTTATGAGCAAAAGGGAGATAATTCAAAATTGGCAGATGACAGAGTTACAGTTTTTATGTACTGCACGTTCTGCTGTCATCCTCTCTTAATGTAATAAGTTTCATCAACTTGCGGTGTTACGTTCCAGAGATATGCCTCGGACAAAAGATCAAGACAAAATTGATTTTTTATGAGAAAAAGGGAGATTATTCAATATTAGGAGACGACATAGTTACGGTTCGTGTGTACTGTGCCTCCTTCTGTCATCCTCTATAACTGTATCAAGTTTCATTAACTTACGGTGTAACGTTTCCACAGATATGCTCCGGACAAAAAAGCGTGACGGACAGACGGAAACACTGACCGACGGACGGACAAAGTGGTGACTAGATAATATTATGCTTTCCCCCTAAAGGGGAGCATAATAACTGTTGTTCACTCATTTAAAAGTTGAGGGTGTTATGCTTGTCATTTGAGGAAAACAGAACACATTCACCAACTTGGTCAAGTGTTTCTACAGTACAGTGCCTCCATTTGAATTTGAACACCCCAAAATGTCAATCTGGATTAAACTTGGTATTCCCAGCTTCCATCAGAGAGAATTCAACTGTCTGGTGAGTGGTGAAGTCCAGTCATAGTTCTCCATCGACCATAATTGTAGAAATGAAAGAAGTGAGAAGATATTTAAATATGTCTTTTAAGGGATGTTACCTAATTTCTATTAGGCATGATAGACATTAATGATCTTGATCAGATGGCTTTTGATCTGGATCGGTTCTGTTTTAAATATGCTGTATTATACCCACTAAAAAGGTTAACAATTAATAGTTATACCTCACTCTCTATTTAAGGGATTATTAAGCATTTTGACTGTTTTTTCGTAAAAATTTACCAGACTTATGCCAGGAGGCAGCGGTTGACTGTTGCACAGCACTGTTTCATGCGCGAAAATGGCGCGCAAGCATTTTCTGCATTGCGAGACCGAATACGGCGTCTTTATGATCAAGACTTTTGTTTAAGAATTTGAATATGATCAAAACTACTAGATCTATGTAATCAAACAAGTTTCTACATATGTCTACCCTTTTCCCTTTTGCGAGGTTGTTAGGATCATTTTTTCTCTCCCGAATAATCCCCTTAAAAGGCTATATAGATCTAGATCTAGTATCAAGAGTGACTTCGAATAAGATTGATAAAACAGCTGGCAGATTTAGAATCTTTCTTTTTTAAACGAATTATGACGTTACAACATAAATGACGTCATCCCATCATGCATGCCGTAGGCCAATTTCGAAAACCAAACTAAGTATCTACCCATTTTAGTTAATAAGAAACAATAAGTATTTCAATCGTAATTGAAAAAATGAGTAGAGAACTCTTTTCACAACACACTGTGACAGTGATGTTCACATTCAGTTTGTTGTATTGAATTTAATAAAGATGAAATATAAAGTCATTTCTTGAATGTAAATACGTTTTGTTCAAACCATGTATATCTAAATACATGTAGATCTAGATCTAACCATTTAGTCGACCTTGCTTAAAAAGAGAGTCGGGTAATAAATCATTTGTTTTATAGTTACTTCGGGTACAGTCAAAGCATTGTCCCCCGGTAGCAGGGAAGACCTTGAGAACTGTTTGCCTCTCAAAGAAAACCAGAAATAAAGCAGAGACTTCTGAAGGCAGGTAGCTGTCTAATACAATTCAAATACATCTGTATATCCTTGCTTCTTGTTAATTCGCCACTTTCTTGTCAATTCGCCACCTAAACAAAACTTAGAATTCCGTCACGAGAAGGCTACCGAGGATGTCCGAAAACAACAGAGAATTTCCGAATACTAGGACAGTTTCATTCAGGAAGATTTCAAGCGACGAAAATGCGAAAGAAACAGAAAAAATAAGAATAATTCGAAAAAAAGTTTCCAATCAAAAGACATGTTGGTAATTTTAATTCTAGCTGTCCGTTGTTACCTTTTAAATGTTAAGTTGTAAAAGTTATGATTTACTTGTAAAAAAATTAAATATCTCAAAATCATTAAAACATGTTCAAGTTTCATGAAACATACTGACAGAGCTTATATTGACCTAATTATCGAACGACCAATCAGAGGTGGCGATTTGACAAGAAAGCATCCCGGTGATCCAGAGCAATGACCTCGTTCGAAAACGGTACAGTTATTTATACTTTGTATTCATTTCACAAGTTTTATTTGTATATGTTCGTCTTATTGAAGGTTCAGTTCAGAATTAGATCCGTGAACAAGTAAAAATTTGTTACATCAGATAGGCGCATGCGCGAAAAATATAGCTAAGGGTGGCGAAAACACAGGTAACCAGACTACTAGTATAGAAATGCTCATTTGGTAAATTCCCTAAATGGCTACCTAACTTAGGTTGCATGCTAAGTAGAGGTGACTGCTAGTACAGGTTTGACTAGAACAATGTTAGTTGTCTTTTAATTCGAGCAGATGGCCGATGAACCGGAACGATTTTTATGAAAACATAAATTGCGTTCTCATATTCCCGGTGTTTTTCCCGGTAGACCACCGGTTATGAAGCCGGGTGTCCCCGGACTATCCCGGTTTTGACCGGTGTAATTACGGTGCAGGGCCGGCCTGTTCCTCGTTAATCCCGGTATAACACGGGATAACCCCGGTCGTCGCCGGTGGTATCCCGATGACCACCGGTGTCGTCCCGATCTACCCCGGTTGTTCACCGGTGACGTGCCGACCTTACCCGGCGTTCACCGGAAAGAACATAAACCGGGGCTAACCGCCGCTAACGTGGATTAGCACCAATTCTTTTTTGTCTCACAGGGTAAATGAAATGAAATGTAAACGCAAGGCAATAAAAGTAGAACATTATAATGTTGTAGATTCTTAAAACTTCATTTTAATTTGAGTGTCAAGCAGTTTACCCGGTGTCTTATCTGGTTCCATACTGTTTGTAGTGGACATAAAGACTTAAGCATTAAGCCATTATTTAGAAAGAATAACTTCGTTTTTGTGTCACCTGCTGTAGACAGAGGTGACACTTAGGGGTCACTTTTCCCCTGTAACGCAGTAGAATGACCTACCCCTGTTAAAATGGCACATGGGTCATGTCACTACGTAAAAAAGTTACCCGGGTCATTTTACTACGAAAAAAATGACCCCAGACCGCAGTAAAGGCGTCCATCGATCGTAGTAGAATGGCCCCCTCACTGTCTGGTGTCATCTATCTACGTAGTGTAAAGACCCGGGTCCTTTTACGCGGATGGGTCTCTCTACTGCGTTACAACGGCGTCTGCCTGTCAGCTCGTCCGTCCGTCCGTCTGTCCGCGCTAACATTTTGGGTATATGGGACTAGGTGACATAACACAGAACAAAAGAAAACAATAAAGCTGTTCATTCCATTAGTCATGTTGGGTTTATGTGGCTTTTTTTGTTTATGTGGCTTCTTTATGTGAACTCCCTGTGACTGCTGGTACGCTGAACCAGGACCCACCGGGACTCTAAACAGGAACAGTGAAAACGGGGCTTAATAAAGAATGCCTAAATAAGATTTATTTCTTACCAAAAAACTTAAATATCTATAATGATACAGGCATAATGCGAAAAATATCATTAAAATGCTTAAAATTATCTTTCATTGAATCAATTGCATTAAAACCATGGGTATTTACAAACTATTTTACCTGCCCACTCCCAGCATTTTCCAAAGCACTGAAATTTCATCTGTGTCTTGATGAACAGAGGCCCCACTTGTAGGGCATAGTGTGGGTAGAATATATGCTAGGAAAATCATGTTAGTATTGTGGGTAGGAACAGGGTGGCTGGCCTGTAATGTATTGAACATGTGAAAGTTGTAAATATTTATTTTTTTCAGTAAGGTAGGGCCTATTTTAGAAAGGCGTTACTGCCTTGCAAGGCAAGTCTTGACCTGGTTACTCAGTCAAGTTTTAAAAAAAGACGTAAGAGATGGTCACGGTAAATTCGTAACGTTTGCCCGTCCCTTATCATTCATGACACAATATGGAGCTATATTTCCAAATAATTTGTCGATAATTAGACAAATAGTTGTTAAATGCACTCAGAAATATATCGTTTGTGTGTGTGTATATTTAAAGTGAGAGACAAAGCTCACCTTTTCAATTAGTTTTATCAACTGTATGCAGTCGATGTATTCATCAAGATGTAGTTCCTCCTTTTGAAGAATTGTCAAGGGAAATAACTCAAATATGCGCGAATTCCGAGGGGGGGGGGGGGGGGGGGGGGAGAGACAGTGGGTAACATTTAAGTTAAAGCGCACAAAAGCGCGTGATGGAATCACATTATTGCTTTGATAACTTGAAAGTAAAGATTTAAAACTACATAAAAATATAATTTGCTTTCATTTAATCCACGGTTTTAATTCAATTGTCCGCCGTTAAACTTAGCAAACTTTCAAAGGTATCGGTTTTTTTTTCAAACATATTCCTTTACTCAACGGAGGGTGCTATACCCTTTGGTTACCTCTTTTGATGCTTTTGACACCCATTTAAAGCACCGGTATGATTGGATACTATTTATGAGCTTATTTTTATTCGTTACTGTAATTGGGGTTTCCCGCAAAATCTTCCTTCCATGTACGGAGAACTTCCAATGTTAAATTTCGAATGACATTCCGCGGTAAATAAACAACGTCTTTTATCCGACTTTTTCGAACACAGGTAGACTATTTTAACATTGAATTCATCGTTCGTAATCAACATTTTGTTATACGCCCGTCTTCAGACGGGACGTATTATGTTATGGCGCTGTCCGTCCGTCTGTCCGTCCGTTAACTTTTTCATGTCTGCTCTCTTACTCAAACAAATTTATTCTAATCATTTAGAAATTTTGTCAGCATGTACATGACTATAATCATGTAATGTCTCGGTCAAGTTCAATTACCAGCTAGATAGCCACAGAAATTCAAGAGTTATGCCCCTTTTTATCGTCAAAAACGTTTTTAGCTCACCTGAGCCGAAGGCTCAAGGTGAGCTGTTGTGATCGCCCGCCGTCCGTCTGTCCGTCTGTTCAAATTTACTTCAAGCGACATCACCTCTGAAACCGCGAGTTTGAGGGAAAAACTAAATTGCTGACGGTGTTCCTTGGATGCTTCTCTACAGAAATTGTTAAAATAAATTCATTGGTGGACTACTTATTGAAATTTATTAAAAAAAACGAAAAACTTTAAACAAGTTTTTTGTAAAAAAAACCACTGTTCCCACACCTTAGATATTGCATGAATAGTATCTTCTACTAAATCACTTTCAAAATTGTAAAAAATCAAAACCCTAGGGTCAAATTTGACTCAACCCTGGCCATATCAGTGCTTTTTGATGCAGGTCTGACAGTAAAAACTCTCGAATGATCCGTTTTTATACAGACCCATTGTATCTTCCAGGCTAAAAAGCTACCCTTATACTAAATGCAACATTTTTGCAAACAGTTTGGATCCAGGTCAGATGCCACATAATGCTGCATCTAATCTGGATCAAAACTATTTGCCACTCATTTACATATTTTCTTATATTTAGAAAATATAAGTTATTATTTTTTTACATATTTCACATACAAACATTTGGAGCAGACAACAGTTCAGCATGATAATAGTCATTTCTCTCTGAGGCCGTCTCCTATTGCATAACTGACCCATAGCTAGCTCTGAACTCAGGTCACTGAGATACATAACAGAAATGATAGTGATGTCTGCTATTTTATGCTCAAGCACAACTTAGTTCGAGGCATATTACTTTTGGTATGTCTGTTTGTTTGTTTGTGTTTTGTTTGTTTGTTTATCTTTCTGTCTATCAGTCCACAATTAATTCTTGGCCATAAACAGTATGGATCCAGGTCAGATGCCACATAATGCTGCATCTAATCTGGATCCAAACTATTTGCCACTCATTTACATATAGTTTCTTATATTTAGAAAATGTAAATAATGATTTATTAACCTATTAACCCATACATATTCCTTTTTATACGCCCGTCATCGACGGTCGTATTATGGTATACCCAGCGCTGTCCGTACGTCCGTCCGTCCGTTAACTTTTCTTGTTAGCGCTCTCTCACCTTCATTTATTTACCGATTTTGATTAAACTTCCTACAAATATTCCATACCACACAAGCTCGGACGAGTTCGCGTTTCAGACGTTGGCGGCTATTTTTAGCAGAGTTATGCCCCTTTATGGTCAAAAAAGGGCATTTTAACAAAAAACCAGAACTTTTTTATTTTTTATTCAATTGATTTCAAATTTGATATGGTGATAGATACACTGAATGAAGTTACTTAACATATATTACGGGTTTTAGGTTTGACTGCGTATTTTCAGAGTTATGCCCCTTCACACAATTTTTTTAACAATATATTGTTTCCTGATCATAATTTTACTTACCTTTTGTCTATTGTAACCAAATTTCATATTAAACTTTCTCATCATGCAGGGAAGGCACCTGAGAATTTTGGTTCCTGTTAAATTATTTTTATACGCCCGTCTTCAGACGGGACGTATTATGTCGTGGCGCTGTCCGTCCGTCTGTCCGTCTGTCTGTCCGTCTGTCCGTCCGTTAACTTTTTCATGTCCGCTCTCTAACTCAAACAAATTTAGTCTAATCCTTTTGAAACTTGGTCAGAACGTGAATGACCATAATATCTTGGTCAAGTTCGATAACCAGCAAGATTGACCCAGACATTCAAGAGTTATGCCCCTTTTTTGTCAAAAACGTGCATATTAGTTTGTCCGCTCTCTAACTCAAACAATTGTTTTTTAATCCTTTTTAAACTTTGTCAGCATGTGTATGACCATAATATCTCGGTCAAGTTGGATAACCAGCAGGATTGCCCCAGACATTCAAGAGTTGTGCCCCTTTTTTCGTAAAAAACGGGCATATTTTAGTTTGTCCGCTCTCTAACTCAAACAAATTTGTTTTAATCCTTTTGAAACTTTGTCAGCATGTGTATGACCATAATATCTCGGTCAAGTTCAATAACCAGCAGGATTGCCCCAGACATTCAAGAGTTATGCCCCTTTTTTCGTAAAAAACGGGCATATTTTAGTTTGTCTGCTCTATAACTCAAACACATTTATTTTAATCCTTTTGAAACTTTGTCAGCATGTGTATGACCATAATGTCTCTGTCAAGTTTGATAAAAAGCAGGATTGCACCAGGCATTCAAGAGTTATGCCCCTTTTTTCGTAAAAAACGGGCATATTTTAGTTTGTTCGCTCTCTAACTCAAACAAATTTATTTCAGGCCTTTTGAAACTTGGTCAGCATGTGTATGATCATAATGTCTCGATTATGTTTCATAACCAGCAATATTGCCACAGACAGTCAAGAGTTATGCCCCTTTTTTCATCTAAAACGGGCATTTTTTAGTTTGTCCACTCTCTAACTCAAACAAATTTATTCCAATCCTTTTGAAACTTGGTCAGCATGTGTATTACTATAATGTCTCGGATGATGTTCTATAACCAGCAGGATTGCCCCAGACATTCAAGAGTTATGCCCCTTATTTTGTCAAAAACGGGCATTTTTTAGTTTGTCCGCTCTCTAACTCAAATAAATTTATTCCAATCCTTTTGAAACTTTGTCAGCATGTGTATGACCATAATGTCTCAGTCAAGCTCCATAACCAGCAATATTGCCCCTGACATTCAAGAGTTATGCCTCTTTTATCGTCAAAAACGGGCATTTTTTGTTTGTAGCTCTCTTTCTCAAACAAATTTATTCCCATCCTTTTGAAACTTGGTCAGCATATGACCCCTAATTACTTTCAGGGTTCTTCCCCTTTTGTTTTTACCTTGATAGGGTTTTGGTATGACTACATTCTAAAATCGATTTGATGGGCGTATAATGTGCCCGGCTTGCGGTGCTCTTGTTCTATGAGTTATGCCCCTTTACATACTCAAAATTTAAAATAAGCCACACTTATGCTGTTAACTTTTCTTCTTAGCGCTCTCTCACCTTCATTTATTGACCGATTTTTATTAAACTTCCTACAAATATTCCATACCACAATAGCTCAGACGAGTTCGCGTTTCAGACGTTGGCAACTATTTTTAGCAGAGTTATGCCCCTTTATTTTCAAAAATGGGCATTTTTAAAATAAAACAGAACGTTTTTTTATCTTTTATTCAATTGATTTCAAATTTGATACGGTGATACAATGAATGAAGTGACTTAATATATATTACGGGTTTTTGGTTCGACTCCGTAATTTCAGAGTTATGCCCCTTCACACAATTTTTTTAACAATATATTGTTTCCTGATAATAATTTTACTTACATTTTGTCTATTGTAACCAAATTTCATATTTAGCTTTCTCATCATACAGGGAAGGCACCTGTGAATATTTTGGTTCCTGTTAAATTTCAGATGTTGGCAACTATTTTTAGCAGAGTTATGCCCCCTTTATTGTCAAAATTCCGTGATATATCCAAAGTATGTAAATACGCCCAAAGAGCATTTGTTTATGAGAAAACATTTGGTAGAAAAACTATCGTGATAGTATTGCAATAGTTTCTTGACTATCGCAATACTATCGGGATAGTACTTGAGCTATCACAAATTCACAATACTACAGCATAGTCTTTTTGAGATCAATAGTCGGGCCTACACTCCGGGCGACTTTTTCCAGTCGGCCTGAGTCCGGACGACTTTGACAGCCGCTGGCCATGACGGGCGTATTTTGCCGCACTGCGGTGCTCTTGTTATGTCTTTAATTTATTCTTCCACAGAAGAAAATAATTTCACTTTATACAGTCATTGTTGTCTTTAACAATTGCTTCAAATGACATCTCCTCATATACCGCTGAAAAGATTTCAACCAAACTTTACACGAATGTTCCTTGGGTCAAGTTGTTTCAAAATTGTTCAAAGAATTAAAAACAATGTAGAACTCTGGTTGCCATGGCAACCAAGTGAAAAAATAAGGAAATCTTAAAAAATCTTCTTGTCTGAAACTACAAGGGCCAGATCTTAGACATTTGTCACATAGCATCATCTACAGGTCCTCTATCAAACTACAAACTATGCCCCTGGGGTCAAAATTGGCCCCGCCCGGGGGGTCACAGTTTAACATAGAGTTATATAGTGAAATTTTCAAACGCCTTCTCCTCTGAAACTAATATGGCCAGAGCTTTGATATCTGGCATGGTGACACTTTTAGATGTCCTATACCAATAAGGTTCAAATGGTTCTGGTCGATTGCATATCATCTACAGGTCCTCTATCAAGTTTGTACAAATTATGCCCCTGGGGTCAAAATTAGCCCCACTCCGGGGGTCCCAGTTTTCAAACGCCTTCTTTTCTGAAGCTAATATAGCCAGAGCTTTGATATTCGGCATGGTGTTACTTCTAGATGTCCTTTATCTATTTTGTTCAAATGGTTCCAGTCTGTTGCATATATGTAGGTCACAGGAGCTAAAAATAGATTTTTTCAATGGAAACTTTAAAAAAAAAATCTTGTCTAGAACCCTAGTACCCTGATCTTAGATATTTGGAACATAGCATCATCTACAGGTCCTCTATCAAGATTGTTCAAATTATGCCCCTCGGGTAAAAAATGACCCCGTCCTGGACATAAATAATTATCTCCATTTTGATGTACAGCTATTCTCAGGTGAGCGACATATGCCCATGGGGCTCTTGTTTGTTAGTTTGTCCGCTCTCTAACTCAAATAAGTTTATTCCAATCCCTTTGAAACTTGGTCCGCATGTGTATGACTATGTCTCGGTCAAGTTCGATAACCAGCAAGATTACCCAATACATTCAAGAGTAATGCCCCTTTTATCGTAAAAAACGGGCATTTTTTCGTTTGTCCTGTGTATGTCCATAATGTCTCAATCAAGTTCGATAACCAGCAGGATTGCTCCAGTCACTCAATAGTTATATTCCTTTTATCGTCGAACGGCATTTTTTAGTTTGTCCGCTTTCTAACTCAAACACATTTATTCTAATCCTTTTGAAACTTGGTCAGCATGTGTATGACCATACTGTAACGGTCAAGTTTGATAAACAGCAATAGTGTCCCAGTCATTCAAGAGTTATGCCTCTTTTATCGTCAAAAACAGGCATATTTAGTTGGTCCGCTCTCAAACTAAGACAAATTTATTCCAATCCTTTTGAAACTTTGTCAGCATGTGTACATGTATGACCATAATGTCTGAGTCAAAATTTGATAACGACCGAGACAATCAAGAGTAATGCCCCTTTTATCACCAACAAAAAGGCATTTTTTAGTTTGTCTACTCTCAAACTAAAATGAACTTATGCCACTCGGAGTTCTTCCCCTTTCGTTCACTTTACCTTGATAGGGTTTTAGTATTGTAACATTCCAAGATGGATTTGACTGGCGTATAATGTGCCCGGCTTGTGGTGCTCTTGTGATTTTATCCACTTGTGTCGTATATTTTACATAATATTTCAAGTCAGTTTTGCATTGTGACAGATACAGAGTGCACATGCGCCATATAAGCTGTCTTGGCTATTTACATGATGCAGCGTACCAAAATAAGATTATAGATATTTCTATTCAGTTAAGATTTTGAAGAAAATACTACCAGAGCAGTAGGTTAACTTGAGTAGTTCTAGTATTTTACATTTGTTTTAATATAGAAGACGATGCGTGTTGTTTACATGTTAAACATCTCTCTATATATTTCTCTCTTAGTCACTTTCTCTCCCGATTTCTCCCTCATGGTTTATATCTGTCTGTGTTTACACCCGTCTGTCTATCTGTTTACATCCGCCTGTCTGTCTGTATTTTTGACTCTCTTTCTTTCCCTCTCTGTCTGTCTCAATAAAATTATGTCTTTTTGTCTCTCTCCCCTCTCTGTCTGTATGTCTCTCTTTTTCTGTCTCTCTCTCTCTCTCTTCTCTCTGTCCGATTCTATCTCTCTATGTCTTTCTGTTTCTCATATGTCTGTATGTCTTTCTGTCTCTGTTTGTATGTCTGTATATCCATCCTTTGTGTCGTGTTTGCCCTTTTTCCTTCAATGAAATAATCTATGTTGGATGTTTTCCAAATTGCAAGAAAAACTCTATTTTTGCCGAAAATTCAATTTGGCAAAATAATGCATACATATCTTAACCCTTAGCCCGCCAAATAAATTGTCGTCTGCTATATTTCTCGTCTGCTTCAAGTTTCAAAGTGCTTCAAAGTTGCTCAAAATTGCTGAAAATGTTGTCCGAGTGTCAAACAGCTTGGATCCGGATGAGACGCCGAGTTACTCGGCGTCTCATCCGGATCCAAGCTGTTTGCATATGGAGCTATAGTCGTGAGTGGCAGGCTAAGGGTTAATAATAAGAAGTGTTCTATTTAATTATCAGCTCTACTGTGTTAATTATAACTTATTTGATTTTCAATGGTCAAACATTAGGTTACGACACATCAAATAGCAGGAAGTGCTTCTGTGTTTGTTATGTTAAACAGTTGAGTTCCAACATTTTTGCATATATGTATGACATTGTATGGTCCATCAAGGGTAAGTACGAATTAGTTTGGTGCGTATTGCCGTGTCCCTGTAATCACTATTGATCCAGGATAACTAAATTTAACCTATTCGATAGGCATATAAAGTCACTCGAGTAATCAAAAATCGAACATTGGAAAGGGCGAAGTGTACTTAAAAGCATACCGATCCCGTGTTAAAATATTTGCTTTTCTGAGGATCTAGTCATATAAAGTTTGAAATGTTTATAAATAGTTTCATTTGAAAAAAATCAAAACTTCCGTAGGAACCGCTTATCGTCGTGATCGGTCGCCATGCTTTTGTGTTGTTTGTTAATCGAATTCGCTTCGCTAGACGCTTTTGCATAATAAACTTAAGTATATATACAAGTTGGTAGGAAACAAAACTATGTAGGGTTGGAGAAAAGAGTAATATAGGTGAAAGGTATACTTGAGATATTTGAGAAGATATTTTATGTAAAATGAACCTCTCTATATATAGCGACCAGTAAATTGCGTTAACGTCAATTCTCGTATTCTCAGGGTTTCTCATAACAAAATCAGATGAAATGGGCATTCCTGACATCCAGAAATTTATAAAGTTTTTTCCTCCGATACATTTCTGTTGGAAAATGTAGCATAGACCCATAAATCATCAATTGGATTTGAATTCTCTATTTTCGAAATTTCACATGTAAAACCTGCTGCACAGTGCACATTGACATTTATTTAATACTTGTGCATAATTCAAATCTCAATAAACAAACAAAAAAATGATGCCACAGATGCAGAAATTTTCCATATGATAAATTTAAAGTGACTCTAAAAAACTTATCTGAACTGAAGGAGTTTACCCTCTCCATAGCAAAAACGCTTGTCAACCAATCAGAAGTATAAACTAAACTAAGGTCCGAGAATATGGGGAAACATTGGCTGATTTAGATTATGCAGGGTGGGGTGTATTCAAACGTAGAAATGACCTAGATAAGATTTATTTTTATTATTGATGTTTTACTTTATTCAGAGTTTCTACTGACTTTTAACCCTTTCCCTTATAGAAGCGACTTTTAGCACATGCTTTTTATTCATCCGCTGAAGAAAATAGTTCCAAATTATACCGTAATGAATATGTGTCATATTTAATACTTTCCTAATTATAGCAGGTAATAGCTTAAATCAGGCTGAAAGTAAAGCAGAATGTGCCTTGGGGCTTATTAAGATACAGAGACAAAACATTCTTTCGTCCATTCAAGTTCACCTTAGGACATATGCGTATAAAACGTTTGTGTAATGATTAATGAAACGCTTTTTAGCTCACCTGACACATTGTGCCAATGTGAGCTATTTTGATTGTGCTGTGTCCGTCGTCGTCGTCAACAATTTCTTCAAACGACTTCTCCTAGACTATTGGATGGATTTTTACCAAATTTGGCAGGGACGATCCTTGTATGGTCTTCTTTCAAAGTTGTTCAAATAGTTCCAATCCGTTGCATATTTAGGTCACAGGAGCTAAAAATAGTTTTTTTCAATGAACATTTATAAAATCTTCTTGTTTGAACCCACAGTACATTGAGCTTAGATATTTGGTACAAAGTATCGTCTTCAGGTCCTCTATCAGACTATCAAGATTGTTCAAATTATGTCTCTGGGGTAAAAAATGACCACGCTCTGGGGGTCATACTTTTACAAAGAGCTATATAGTGAAATGTTCGAACCTCTTTTTCTCTGAAACCAATATGGCCAGAGCTTTGATATTTAGCATGGTGACACTTCTAGAAGCTTTTAACCAATATTGTAAATATTATAACCAGACGGCCCGATTTTACTCCTATGGGTCTCCAGATCACCCAGTCTGACGGATCCACACTTACTCCGGGGGCTATTTACAAATACCGGAATTGGGAAACACGACGCAATGCAAAGTAAAGTTATTGAATGTTTAATAATAGTAAATCAACCAATCTTCTATATCAGACTGGACACACCAGACTTAAAGACTAACAGGCAACTGCTTAAAATAGATCTCTAGTTCTAACAGGTTCTGCAACAGTGGTCTAGATCATCTAGCTAGATCTAGCTCTAATCCTGAATGCCTTAATATATATAAGTTTGCTTCAAGAATACGGAAATAAAGAAAATGCGTTTGTTCATGTGACGGGACTTCCTGTTCTAAATGTGAACACCGTCTTAAAATGCAAGTTTAGAGATTTGGAAGTTAGAGCCGAAAGTCTGAGTTCTAAAGTTCTCAGACGTGCCGAAAATGGAAGTGCCAGAACGCTAAGCTTCACTCATATTTATAAACTTTAACGCCATAATACTTTGTACGTAAAGCGGCTCCTTTTACCCACTAGAAATACAAGGATGCCGACACGTGACAATATTGATGGAACGGAAAAATCCGTTAACCGCATACTGTTGCAAATCAATAAGCTATCGCCGTTAAAACGTAACAACAATTATAAAATGCGAATTAACTTCAATATTAAAGGATGTATCTTATACATCTTGATATGAATTATCACACACACACTAAATATAACCATTGCTGACAGTGATTACTGTGTAAGCTGCAATTCTGCTCGGATTTAGAAGGTAACGGGTCAACTCGGCCAAAAACCAACTCGGCCACGGTCCAACTCGGCCTGGTCCAACTCGGCCAATTTTTAGAAACTATTATTGCTGAATATAAATAAATGTGGGTGAATAATATATGTTGATATTAGACTTACACACTTCGAATAAAGAGTATATAATTTACATACATGTAAAAAAAAAAGTAATTGAAATTCATGTACTGAAATGCTTCCTAATGTTGAACCATATATTCTTTATTCGAAGATTTGGCATCGAAGAATATACCATATAACATTTAAGTACACTATAGTTTTGATCCTGATAATACGCCCAGTTACTCTGCATCTGATCATATTCAGACCAATTGTAATGGGGTAATTAAGTAAAGTGCTTAAACAAATATATTACGACTCAAACTGCTAAACACCTCTTGACATCTTACCCTCAAGCTTTAATGCACGTGCTGTACGTGCACTATACGATTAAATTTGATAATTCCTGTAATTATTTCACTGACATCTAATTTAAAAATTCTGCGCCGATATGTATGTCTTAATAATAATATATATACTATTCATATAACATTTAAGTACAGTGAATAGAATCAAGGATTGTCAAATAGGCTTGATCCTGATCATACGCCGGCCCGAGTTACTCTGCAGCTGAACATAGTCAAACCAATTGTAATTTGGGTGATTCGGTAAAGTGCTTAAACAAATACATTAGACTCAATTTGCTAAACACCTCTTGACATCTTACCCACAAGTTTTAATGCACGTGCTGTAAGATCACCATGTGATTAATTTTAATAAATTCTCTAATTATTTCACTGACATCTAATTTAAAAATTCTGCGGCAATATTTATGTCTTAATGATAAGATATATATTATCCTGATATTATTTCAGTACATTGAGTAAAGTCAGGAAATGCCAAATAATTTTGATCCTGATCATACGCCGAGTTACTATGCATATGCTCCTAGTCAAACCTATTTGCCAAATTCAATTGTATTTGGGACAAAACAGTAAAGGGCTTATACAGCTACTTTTTGTGTAAATATTATATACGACTCACACTACTTAACTAGACTCTTTTTGCTCACGATTTATACGTCCAATATTTAACTTATACAAGAACAACACACACTCTCGATCTATTAATTAAGTCTCACAATTATTAAACTACTCCAGAATTCACACGTGTAAAGTTTATCCACTATTGAGAGCAATATAACCAGGAAATCATTAGTAACCAACTACAGTGATGCTCACTTATAACGAAATTCAGGGGATCTTGCAAATTAGTTCGTCTTATCCAAACTTCGTCTTATCGAAATTTCTTTGTGAATAGTTTGCATATAAAGAAATTTTTACTCATTATACTTCTAGTACATAATTGATTAGAAAAAAAGAAATATAGAAAGGCATAGAAATTAAATCTTAAATATTTCTTTTAATTGTACCAAATAGAATAATTAAATGATAACAAAATAAGATTGGCTATGACATAATAAATGCCATTTTTCGTCTTGAAAATTTAACCTGTTCCCTGTTTTTGTATTAATAGAAAACTCAACCTATTATGAATAAACTTTATTAATATAAAAAGTTCTACTATGTTGATAAAGCATCAGTGGTTGTTATCTTTTTGCAGAATACAGGTGTCAAACAGCAAGAAGTCTGACCAGACACCCAGTTATAAGGCATCTGATCTGGATCCAAACAAATAATGTGCAAAGTAAACTAATTATTTCCAGTTGTTTGAACATCCTATCAATACTTCAATAGCATATATACAAAACATGTTGGTTGGGTAATGTTTTGTTATCTGAGGTGATGAGCAGCTAAGCAATTAAGTACTGTCACCTTTGTAAGCCACTTGCCAAACTGTGATAATGACCGGCATGTTGTATTAACAGGACCATTTTACAGGTCTTATCCAGTTTTTCGTTATATCCAGTTTTCATCTTAAGCAAGCATGAGGCCATTGAAATAAAGAAGGAAGCAGTCGGGGACTTATTTTTAGTTTGTATTAAGCAGTTTTTCATCTTATCCAAGTCGTTATAAGTGAGCATCACTGTAATGTTAAGTGTCTTTATTTCCCACCTTCCAATAATATTATTCTACACCTATGATTATCAAAATAAACAATCAATTACGATTTACTCTATTATGATTAACTTCTAAAACTTTTTGATTTCACACACAAACATAATTGAAAGCTGTACCTTTGGGAGCTTTCGCCTGTGTACTACAGGCTTTTTCAACCAACTGATGTTTCACTGGGACTTGACATCGCTCGAGGCTTTAGTGAGCGATGTTAATGCATTGTCCCAGATGTGTGGCAAGTTGTAGCGGCCCCCGTCCCTGTTGAGCGCCGGCTTGTGTGCTCTGATGTAGATTGTCTCTTTGACCCCCCGTTCAAACCAAGAGGGTTCACGGTCTAGTATGTGCACTGATTCCGTTGAAAAAGGTAAAGCTTTCAATATGTTTGTGTGTGAAATCATGGAGAAAGGACCGTCCTTGTCCTTTCTCCATGGTGAAATCAAAAAGTTTTAGAAGTTAATCATAATGAACAATACCACACAGTTGAATTTCCACAAGACCGATTTACTCTAATTTTATCGAATAATTTCTAGTGAATTTTCTTCTACACCTGTAATTATCTACAAAACCAATCACATTCTTTTTACTCTAATATCATTGCCAATGATACAACACCAACTCAAATATGTTGATGAAAGTAACAGGTTTAGGTTTTCCTAGTTATATAATCCGTAATTAATCAGCAAAGTACAAAGATACTCGTCAAACAATATGCAAAATAACAACGCAAATTAACACCTGTTTGATGGTACCTTGGACATTCTTTATTGCCCTCGGACGTTCTAATTGCTTTGACACTTACGTTTGAGATGGGTACAAACTGTCGTCACATTAACACATTAAAGTATGTTTTCAATTATGTGTGAATATGGCAATAATGGAATGTTTAAACAGTTTAATCAAACAACAACATATTAATAATGACCAAGTTGTAGAGATAATGTTCACTTGTATTAATTAACAATTATAAAAGTACACATATCAACAATAATATCTAGTTCTACTACTACAATACATTAGCTAAAACTACTATTACAGTACTATGACTCAAATTTTCGTATTTCAACATGGAGACATAACAACAACCATATATTTAGTGAAAATTATTTTGTTAGTCTTGATAAACTTTATTCATATCACTAACTTTCCCATACAAATTTAACAAATTTTTTTCTGGCCGAGTTGGACCATACTATCTGGCCGAGTTGGACCATACTATCTGGCCGAGTTGGACCAGGCCGAGTTGGTTTTAGGCCGAGTTGACCCGCATTCATTTAGAATATCTCCATTGACATAAAGATGGAGAAGTGTTTACAGATAAACATACGAGAACAGACTGAATTTACAGAGTAACCACACTATGTCAGCTTAAATCATGGATATAACTTGAACAAATGACCTATGAAGACATGCAAACTGTAAGTAAACAGTGTTATTAACATGCATACTTTCTACAACAACTGTTAGAAATGAGCAAAGTATGAAAAGTCATGGGTTTCCGCGGAATCAAACAATCGTTAAAAGATCGCTCCAAATCGCATCAAAATCGATGACTAACATCATTTCCCTAATATGAAATAAGGCATGGCCTTCAATGGGGTTTACCCACGATCGTTTTTAAAATCTGGAAACAGAATTAAAGAAATTGATCTCTAATATTTGTATATGAGTCAATATTTTTTTATGTAACAAAATCATGTCCTTGTAAATTTTTGAAAGATCATACTCGGACAAGGGATAATTGTCATCTTAAACTAATACTTACGTGTTTATATTCACATTTTATCAAAAAAAGTGCAAGAGATATGCAGAATCTTTTAATTATTTGACATTGAAACAGCTGAAAAGTCAGTTTTGCAGTGTCCCTAAAGTAGTTATTTTGATTTAATCAATAGACTTTCTATGAAATATCTGAAATATTTCAGTAGTGTGCAAATATAGGTAACTTTAACTATATCTGACTTCATATAAACCATAAAATTGTGGGAATTCCTCAGTTTAAATACTTTTTTTTTATTGTTAATCACTGTACCTGGAATCCTGTTCAGTGATGTAACAATTGCCAATTATAGTTAAGTACAGAGTTGCTTTCCTTAGGTATTTATAGCAAAACATCTCCATTTTGAAGAGTGAACATTGAGGCAACAATGGCAGAAAGAATTTGTAAGATCGTGATTTGAAATAAGGAATCACTGACCATTTTAGTACTGAGGCTGGTACCATACATTTTGAACACTTCCTTGATGTAACGATGTATTATTCTGCCTTTGACTGCAATAATCATTATTCTCTTTTTGCACAAAATGTATGCATTTGAGATATGATAAATTGTGTCATAAGGTTCCAGTATTTAGTGTAAATTAGTATCGTTAGAATGTCATTTAGGTGAAATACATCCTTGATGTAACGATCCTTGATGTAACAGTGAAATTGTTACATAAAGGACCAGAAACCGTTATTTCAAGGAAACCAGAGACCAAAAATTAATAAAAGAAAATATCTTTCAAGTAAACGGGTATTTTACATTGAAATGAATACTTTTTATAAGGGGCAGCATGTGATGAAAGAAAAAAAAGCTGCTTTTGCTTACTAGTATTAGTCACCGGACAAATCCTGTTAAACGTATGTTACATCAAGGAGGTGTTTCGTTACATGAAGGAAAACAGCTGTAAGATATTAATAAAATAGGAAAACTTTATACAGAATTTTAAAATTCACTTTTTGAAGTTGGTAGACATTATTTCAACAGTTATTATTATGGAAATCATTACATATTCTTCCTAAAACTTTGCTATTTTCCTTAGCTGTTACATCAAGGAAAATATATTGTTACATAAAGGAAAGTTACAATGTTACATAAAGGAAAACAAATTGCAAAACAGTTCAATATTTTCATTTTTATGTTGGATTAGTAAATACCTAAACTTTTCCATTTATTTTTTATAAGAAACTAAACATATGGCATATATTTTGTATTGTAAGCCTTTATTTCAGAGCCTAATTTGTGTTACATCAAAGAATTAATATATCTATATATTTTCTGTAACACATTTATACTATTTGTTGCTTCTAATAAGCTACAGTAACCCCAAGTCTTTAAAAATAAGTGCAAACTAGACAGGAAATCCTGATTCATGTATTCTGCTCATTGTTTGATATATCATGCATCCGTTTTCATTTAGAAATTGGCAAATCAAGTACACACTGATATTGTAATCCTCGCTGTTACAATATAAATTCAGTGATGTAACAGGAATGTAAAATTATAGTTGCATAGGTATTTTAGTTCCCGAAATGAATGTCATAGTAAAGCATTTATACTTGAAGAGACTACATGTATACTAAGTTGGCATTCAAACTCTTCTTTAAGGTTTATGAATCAGAAGAGTCATTTATTTCCTTAATGTAACATAGTTGCTTCTTTACTGTAACAGCCTGTCGCTAATAATATGGAATAACTTTCAAATAACCCTAGTTTTGATACTAAGTAAGCAATGGCTAATCAGTGTAATAAAATGTTTAATTGTTTTATTTACAGTTTGTTAATGTTTATCAAACTTTTGACGTTTGATATATCTTTGTATTTTCCTTAATGTAACATTGCTGTAGCTGCAGATTCCTTGATGTAACCATCTTCTTTTTAACAAATAAAATTCACAGGCAATGGCAGTTTGGTGTAACTTTTGCTCTAAATGATTGTATGTATTATACTACAGCATGGACTATCAGAGGAATCATGTTCAAGTTCTGAATGTTTTGTCAGTGTGAAAACAAAATGTCAATTATGACAGTTTTTTAGGCGCAAACCGTACATGATCGGAAAATAAAATCAGCTGATATAATTTGCAAAATTTACTATTAAGGAAATCTATTAGATGCTATTTATTGTGATGAAACACCTAATAAAATTGTTTTGATTCATTTAATGACATTGTACTTGTTTAAAGGATTGTTACATCAAGGAAATAGTTTTGCAATGGTGTTAAATATACGCCACACCTCTACAACCTGGGTACATTTAAGCCCCTTATGTAACATATTTCCACAATACAGACATGCATGGTGCTATAGTGTAAGCCATTAACCTCAGAGAGAATATCAAAATAATCTCATCCTTTCTTAAAGGAAATAAAATCACATTAGACAATCGTTCATTGCAATATTCAAGGTGTTATCAAGACTAGAAAGTCTTATAATACAAAATTACCTCTCTTTGATTTGAAATAAGAATGAACCTTAAGTGCATGTGTCATTCAATCTGTATGTTTTTACTGGAATACATTGGTGAACATATGAGCCTTTACAATCACAAACAAAACTGGAGTTGATATTACTTTAAAAGATATAGAGCTTTGAAATTTAACTTTTTTTATGCTAAGCAGTGAATTATAGAGTTTTCTCAGTATATTATACTGTTATAATCTTCAGTGAATTATAACTTTTAGGAACTATTTTTCCCCAACCTAATTTTTTCTATTACAAATGTACCTCCTTTTAATTTGAATAATAATGCCAAACACTATTATTTCCCATGTAAAGTGTCTTCTGCTAAGTCAAATTGTTGTTCAATAAGCTGTGATTTGCTCTTTTGAATGTTACTCATTAAAGCAAGAGCATAGCAAAATGGATATTAATGAAAGACATTGACTTTTTAAGGTTATGTGAGATGTTGGAAATGAAAATAAAACAGTTTGCCAAATTGGGTAATTATCCAAAACAGTTCAATCATATTTTTTCGATAAAAAAAGACTGTGTCCCAGATACACGAATGCAAAATATGAAAGTCCTAGGCCTAGGCTACTGGTTCAAATGTTATAGACATTTAAAGATGTTTACAAAAGTAAGTGAAAGGTCGAGGTCACAAGGTCAAAGAGAGTTGTGTGGTTAGAAAGGTCTTGACTCAGGGAAGACAATTGCCAAGTTAAGAGGCCCAGTTGCATTAATCAAGAGTTATAGCCAAGGTTAAGGTTTTTGGTTAAATTTTGATTAAATAGGTCAAAGGTCCAGGTCAAGGTCACATGGTCAAATAGCGTTGTATGGTTGCAAAGGTCTTGATTCAAGAAATATACATACGAAAAAATGAAAGCCCTAGGCCTAAGGGTTTAAATGTTATAGACATTTAAAGATTTTTACAAAAGTAGGTCAAGTTCTAAAAGGTTTGTATGGTTGGAAAGGTCTTGCCACTGGGAAAACATATGCCAAGTATAAAAGGCACGTGTGCAATAATGCAAGAGATATAGCTAAGGTTAAGGTTTTTGGCACAGACAGACAGACAGATGGACAAACAAACAAACAAACAGGACAAAAACGATATTACAGTTTTTGTCATGTCTGTTTGTTTGTTTGTTTTTCCGTTAGTATATGCCGGCGAATCATAGATTCTGGGTGCATAGAAAGTATCAATTGGTCATTGCCAAGATATCAGTTCAAGATATACTTTTATCTTTCTATATGATGTGATGAAGAATCTGATATCATATCATGCATTGTCAGATCTGTCTAGTGTAGTTTACAGACAGTTTACTGACAATGCCATTTTGAGAATGTTCATAATATGATAACAAAACAATGTCTTGACAGCAGCTTTAAGTGTCCATTGTCTCAATTCCTTTACTTTATCCTCCTTGGTCCACTTGTCTCATTATAATTTGTTAAACTGATGTCATCAGTTTTATCCATTTTTTGTCATTCATCCAATTATTTTGTCCTCTGCCGGTGTTGTTGAATTCATTTCTCTTCGGGCGGAATCATCCAAGCAAAAACACACAGCAAAGAACTCATCATAGTGATATTTACATAATGAGTTACTAAATGCATGCTTCTGAAGGGATAGGCTATCTCTCTTGTCCAATTACACAAAAACAGGTTGATGTGTTTATTATAGGTCTCTACATAGCAGCAATTCTCCTGATTTGAAGTTGTGTTGACTGTAGAGTAAGTCAGTGCTGTTATCAATTTCAATTCCTGGCATTTTATATAGATTGGTGCAGAAACTGACAGATTAGGACATCACGGCTAAAAGATAATACCAGATATGTGTATTTAATCAACAGTTCAATACATTGCCATAAACAATCACCAAAGTCAGCGAATAGCATATTTTTTGTCTGTAGCTTCAAATTCAAATTCCCTTCCTCTGTCAACTGCAACAAAACAGAGCAGCAGTAGATGCTAATCTTCCAACTTGTCCAATCATTCCATCAGATTTCTTTGCTAACACTAGGTCGCTTTAGAAGAAGTGCAAGCAGGCTCTCAGAAAGTGTTGAAAATGGTAACTGAGGTATTGCCAAGTTGTCACATTATACTGAATTGTCAATTTTTTAATTTTTCCAAGTCACATTATACTGATTTTTTACACATTTTTCAGTTTTTCAGGTGTTTTTTTTTAAGTATGTCCTGAAATACACTTTCTTGTTAATGGATCCTGAGGTCTAAACACTGGTGGTACCAAAGTATAATCAACATATATAAACTGCTTTCAGCTTCCATCTGCTAGGATATTGGAAATATTGCACATGAAATAATATTTCTGTATAAAATCATTAAAATGTAACTATTTTCTCCAGTGGAGAAATGAAGTTAATGTGTAAATAGGCATATAGATGGAGTAAAAGGATTAAATCACAACCTTTATCAAAATACTTCAATAAACAAACCTGTTGGCCATCTGCTTTACCTTTGTCCTGTATTAAGTAAGCTATAACCTGTATCAAAAACTGCTACTAATACACTTTAAGTGGCCGGTTAACACAATATTGGCTGTTTATTGTTTAATGCAGAATTTTCAATTTTCAAGGCTTGTCATTGTTTTTCTCTTGCATAATAATTATGTCCTCATCAAAGGGTTTCATAATCAACTGATTTTCATTATCGATCAACATATATACATGTAATTGGACAAACCACTTCGATTACTCATTGATTATACAAAACAAGGGCCACTATGGCCCTAAATCGCTCACCTGGTACACCATGGCAAACTTGACCTATAGTGACCTAGATTATGACTGGACATGACCCACAATCAACCTTTAGAGGGTAAACAAGATGTTCCTATGATTTGACCTAGTAACCTAGTTTTTGACCGGAAATGACCCATATTCAAACTAGACCTATATATAAATGAGACAAACATTCTGACTAAGTTTCATCAAGATCCAATGAGATTTGTAGCCTCTAGAGTGTTAAAAAGATTTTTCTATGATTTAACCTTATTGACCTAGTTTTTGACCGGACATGGCCCATATTTGAACTTGACCTAAATATCAACGACACAAACATTTTGACCTATTTTCATCAAGATCCAATGAGATTTGCAGCCTCTAGAGTGTTAACAAGGTTTTTCTATGATTTGACCTAGTGACCTAGTGTTTGACCAACATGACCCATATTCAAACTTTACCTAGATATCAATGACACAAACATTCTGACCAAGTTTCATCAAGATTCAATGAGATTTGTAGCCTCTAGAGTGTTAACAAGGTTTTTCTATGATTTGACCTAGTGACCTAGTGTTTGACCCAACATGACCCACATTCAAACTTGGCCTAGATTTCTACTAGACAAACATTGTGATCAAGTTTCATGAAGATCCAATGAGATTTGTAGCCGGAAGAGTGTTAACGAACAATTGTGAACAGACAGACGGACCGACGGATGACGGACATCCAGCGATCCTAAAAGCTCTCCCTGGCACTTTGTGCCAGGTGAGCTAAAAAAAAGAGAAATTTAAATTTTAATATAAATTTAGTAACTAAAATCTTAAAGTTGACAATAAAAAAATCAGATTATATTTTTTTGACTTTAATTGCACATCTGAAGATTAAAATCCCAACATAACTATCAAATTGCCAAAATCCCGCAATTTTAAAACCTGAAAATGTAGGCACATTCGTAATCTAAACCTATAAAATGAAGTAATGCCCGATGATTATGGAGGCAACATTGCTTACAAACCCGTGAAATTGGTGGAAACAAATTGACTTTTAAATCTGTTTTGTTGACATTCGATCGAAGACGAATCATAACGGAAATGTTCCGGCTTGGTTCGGATGACGTCACACAGTGTATATGAATTATCGCCGCGCTTCGTACTAATCACATGACCTTTACGCAATCCTACGAACCAAACCGTTAGTCTTATTTGTAAACAAACCCGCTTAAAATGTAAACCAACAAGATAAGAATTTGACACATTTAAGTAGGATTCTTTACCAAGTGGGGACATATGCCAGGCTTCTTACACGCGATTTCACTAATTTTAATAATACATAGAAAATGCACACATATAAGAAATTGCGCGTTTTAGACGCACATTTCCGTAGTATTCTGCCTTTAATACAAACATTGCTATTTTACTTAGAATAGAATAAAATGCATTATTTCAATAAAATCAATATTTGATTTTATTATCTATTCTCTAAACTCTATCGAATGATCACTTTCAATCAATTGTTGATAGCCTGCATTGGGCGCTCTACCATTATTTATATCAGTCGTCAATCTTTAGCCGGTCGGTTCATTGCTGATTGATGGGGGTAATGTGATCGCCGTTTTGGGGACTGTCTCTTATATGTTTATTTATGTTTTATTTCAGATCTAATTGTAGTTATTTTGTCTTTTCTCGATTTGTAGGTACATTTATGTTATTTCATGTAAAGCGCTTTTAGAATAAAATTCATTATTTCAATAAATCAATTATTTGATTTTATTATCTATTCTCTAAAGTTTAAAAATGTTATTTCATGTAAAGCGCTTTTGAACGCACAACCCCTGTGTGAAAAGAGCGCTATATAAATCTGGTATAATAATAATAATCAATAATCGGAAATAATCGATCATCGTTTAAACACTGTCAAACCAGTGTTTTTTTGAGGGACCTGTTCCCATTTCACGGCACAATTTTTTCCCAAAAAATGAGCTTTTTACGACTCAATTTTCCCCAAAAAATTAAGTATTTTACGCCGTTACGCCCAATTGGAGGGGTACCAACTTATTCCAATAGTGGTGAAAAAAACCCACTGAAAGCTACCTCATACTATAATACAGTTTCTTGCTGTGGAAATGAATCAACTACTCCAATGAAAAGATTTATGCGCCATCTGCTTTACTTTTGTCCTACAGGTATTAAGCAATAACATGTATCAAACACTGCTATTTGTACATTTTCAAGTGGCCGCGTAACACTTTTATGATTGTTTAGTGTTTACTGCAGAATTTTAAAACATTTTCATTTACGGTGGTAGAAGTCAAGTGGTAACGTACTCATCTACGGTACCAGAGGTCGTGAGATCTATCCCCCACCGTCCAAGCGGCCTGACTAGTGGATTTTTCTGAACCCTGATGATGTACAGGATTCAGGAATGTTCTTGAGCAAGATATGCACCGCTAATTGCTCCTCTCTAGTCTCTACTCAGGGGTTAAAATGGGTACCCATGAGGGGTCTGAGCCAATACTCAGGGCTGCCATAAGTTGATCATAAAAATCCTTAGATTTCAATTTTTCAGACGCAGTTTTACCAATCGTACCTTTACCGCATAGCCTGTTTCTTGTTTGAAGACACATGACTGCTTAAAACAGGTTGAAAGTAAAGCAGAATGCGCCTTAACGCTACGATCTGTTAGGATAAAAATCCGAATACTTAGGAAAAATCCGGAGAAATGGAAGCACTGAATACTACCGATGCCTACCCGCCATATGTTAGCAGAGCTCAATATTCTAGGCATGAAAAAATTACAGAGATCCTGGACATTGAACATTTTGGTGTGCTAAAATGTTTACATTTGAAGCCAGGTCACCATGGTCACTTGGATTTGTGTCAAAATGAGCCCTGGTCATACTTATTTTAGAAAAACTTGCACGAAAACGTCATGTCGTGGGTACAAAATGATACATGGGACAAAAATATGGTTTGTTGCTGCGTTGTCCGGGACCCGGATACTGTCCGGTAATATGTAATGTTCTTGCATTATAAAACAACCACCTCATGCACCTCTTCAGCGACGACCATGACTTACAAAGAACAATAAACAGAATTCCAAAAAGATGTACTCACTCTTATTTCTGATGTCCAATACATAATTTACATGACTTGTAGTCTTGTAGCCTGTATTTCGTTAATTAGATGTCTGTCAAGACTCATTCAAGTGTCAATCGAGCTGTGATTTTGCAGACGAATACTACGGAAATTCCCGAGTCTTTACGTAAAATTTTGTATTTCTTTTCTGGTGTCGTTTTTTTCAACCAGTATTTTTTAAACAGCTCTGTACAATTTCGTTTCCCTTCGGGAAACGAATAAACGACGATGGGTTTTTAAATTACAATTCCAAACAAAAAAATATATAAAAATGGACCGAAACGCTGCGATTGTAGTAAATTCGAGTGTGCCGAAATTTTAATCCCGTATGTCATGTGGTACACACGAGACAGCACTCGGGATTTCATTGCTTAGCTTGGTGTGTTCTGTTCTGTTCTGTTGTTATTTTCTCGCGGAATCGGGGGTAACCTTTAGGGGGTAAACCCCTATAACTTGCTGGTGTAAAAGTAAAAGTTTGCATTTTCTTAATTATTAGGAATAATCAACTATTTAGACTAATTTATGCATATTGAAAAAGCTATTCAATGTTAGACGGTCGGTGAATATAACCTGTAGAGAAATTGAACACAAGGAGATTGCTAATTCGTTCACACGACAACTCTCTCCATAAGTTATTAACGGGATAGCTTACTTTTGATGATGGTTCGTTAGTACGTTGCTCTCAGATCATTGAGATTTGTTTGGGACCGAAAACAGTTATTATTGAAGAGTGAAGGTTTACTACAGATCGACGATACGCCATAGACGTTCCATGACAAGCTGGAACATTGACGTTATAGAACTGTAGTGGAATCAAGGTTTGGTAGTTCAGCAGAGACAACGCTGAGCAATCTGTTCGAGATCTCATCACAGGTTCAACAACGTCAGGCAGTCTACTTGAGACTAGTGCTGGTGACACTGTTTGTCATCATCTACATCAACGCTGAGCAATAGCGCTCAGCATCAGTTCACTATACTGTAGCTCAGCAGAAGTAACGATGAGCATACATCGGTTAACGGTCCAGCCTGCACCGTGCTCAAACAGTCTGAGAGTACGGGGATATTGTTTAGTTTTTTGGTTTTGTAGGCAAAGTAGCTCATCCACTTTTAGTTAATTTCATTCATTTTGTATAGTTTTTTATGTAGTTTCATGCTCAATCATCAGGCAAGATAGCCCAAGGAAAATTATTATATATTTCATATAGTCTGTATATTGTGTTCATGCTTTAACTAGTGTCCGGCTAAAGACATTGTCGCCTCATAGAACGCCCATAAAACACACATCAAGCTTTGGGCTCTAGCATTAGGGTTAGGGTAACCGAACGTCTTGACAGCCATGTCGTGCTAAGCAAGATACTGGTTGATAACTACGGTCAAATCTCGTTAATCCATTGCCACATAGCCTGTTTCTAGTTTATAAGATACTAGTAGCTGACCACTTAAAGCAGGTTGAAAGTAAAGCAGAATTTGTCTTACTGTCAGCCTACCTTAAAGATGTTTTCATATCTCATTATTAGTGTTTTCTTCTGACTTGACATAGTTATTTTTAGATTGGAACATTCTAAAACTTTAAAAGGGATGGGTATTCCCTACATCCAGCAAGAAACATTGGTCGTATTCGAATCATCGATTTTGTGGTCAACGAAAAGTGGGCGGAGCAAACGCGCGAAGATTTACTGATGTCAACGATTTTGGCCCGACTCGAATAGAAATTGTAGTCAACGAAAACTTTGTACTTCCGGACGAATGGAAATGAATCAAACACCCGTTAAAACAGTCGTAATGCTCCCAATTTGTATATACGCACATAATGCCATGTGATCTGGATCCAATCGATTAATTGAGAGGGTCTTTATGTTTGTTTTATCTAGAGACACTAATCACGTGGTATAAACGCGGTCACGTGACTAAATCAACGCTCGATTTTAGGGGTTGACAACATTTTGTCAACGGAAAACATCAAGTCGTGATTCGAATAGAACTTGTTGACAAATATTCCAACTAACGCGATAGTTGCCCTGATTCGAATACGACCATTGACAGCTGTATTTATTGTGCGTAGTATACAGTAGAGAATAGATTTTTCTTTCCCGTTTAAACGCAAACGCAATGCACGTAACTGTGGAAATTTACTTTTAGAAGTTTTAACTAATATTTTTTAATCTGAGTAGCAAATAGGTTGGAGCCTGATCAAAGGCCGGGTTACCCGGCGTCTGATCTGGCTCCAATCTGTTTGCAATGGAAATAATAGTTTTGTATACAAATGCGTTTATTGGGAGAGAATAAAATATCAGTAAAGTTAGCGCAGCGGTCTCGTGCTGCACGGGAACCATACTTATCTCAAGTAGGAAAGTGTACGATGATGTAGTCGATGTAACCTTGCTTACAGTGGAGAAAATTTTATTCTTTCCCAATAAACGCGTTAACGCTAACACCATGATTTCAATTGCAAACAGTTTGGTGCAGATCAGACGCCGGGTAACCCGGCGTCTGATCATGCACCAAACTGTTTGCCGCTCAGACTAACATGAATGGTCAGAATTGTCTAAAGGTTGTCCATTTATGCGTATTATTGCGATGCGTTTGCGTTCGTTTGCGTTTAAACGGGAAAGAATAACGTTTTCTCCACCGTTACCTTAATGGTTATGAACTATTCTGTTCTAAAAAATAACCCAGACAAGTCAGGGAAATCGGATCGATCTCGTGACTCTTATACGCAGATACCCCCGCAGAACTATTCAAAAAGTGTCATCTTACATTCTGATACCGGACACTTTTTTCTGTTACCGGACAGTTTTACTTTCTGTTATTGTATACTTTTTACGGGCGTGGTGCACGTGGTGAGCATGATGTCACCTGTATAACTCTTGCACTGCCCGGGAATAGACGAGCTTACCCTTGTAATGCTACAGTAGAGAAAACGTGATTATTTACCAATAAACGCGTTTACTCTTAAAGTATTAATTCCATTGCAAACAGTTTGGAACCTGATCAGATGTCGGGTAACCCGGCGTCTGATCAATCCCCAAACTATTTGCCAAATTAAAACAAATAATTAAAAATATCAAGTAGATCTGCCGATTGGCTAACATTTGCAAATATTTTGGGTCCAGAGAAGACGCCGCGTTACGCGGCATGTGATCTGGATCCAAATTGTTCGGCATTCATATTCAAAAAAAAATTAATTTGAAAAGCATAGGAATGATTTTGAGTTTCTCCGCAGACGATATATTTGAAGCAGACGGCAATTCAGCATGATAAGGGATAACAAACAATTGCATACAGTTTCGATCAATATCAAAAACACAGTAACTCTGCGTTTGAACAGGATCCAAACTAATAACACTTGTTTCATTATTCGTGCAGTCAAAGCCCGACATTTTGCGTTGGAAAATAAATGAAGATGGCAATTTCAAAGCAGGCGACAATATGGCAGTGGAAGAGTAAAAAACGCATTTTAATAGTGTGCATGTTCGGGAGAAAAACCTCTGGCCCTTGGTTTGATTATAAAGGGGTGGAAAATTAATTATATCGGGCTAAAATGATAAGGTTTACCGTTAAAATATTGATTGATCTTAATGCTAAAGCCCGTTTCACATCAGCCGTACGACAGTCGTACGACCGGTTTTCATGGGTAAATCGCAAGGTTTCGTACGACAACCGTACGGCAGCCGTGCGAATTTTCAACGTCGCACGGCAGCCGCAACGTCGCAAGCTGGATTTTCAGCATGTCCATTTTCCTTGCGATCACCATGCGATTTTTGCAGGTCGTAAGGCAGCCGTACGGCTGCCGTAAGACGCCCGTACGTTTGACGTACGATTTATGATACTGTCATGGCTAAATTTAGTCAAATATATTCGTGCGTTAGTCTTACGATGACCGTACGAACACCGTGCGGCTGCCGTACGTTTTGTCGCAACATCGCAACAAGGCTTCTGCGAAATGTATGGCTGCCGTACGACTCGCACGGCGCCGTACGACCGTCTTGCGGAGACTGGGCGTGGTCCCACCCCTATAAAAGCAGTTGCGCTAAAACTAGCTCACAGAAGCTGTGTAGTAATCAGAGAGGTCACATCAACAGCTGCCTCCAAAAAAGGGAAGGGAAAATATGTTGTACCCCATGAAAAATATGAGCAGCCGACCAAAGATCCGGCGAGTTCAGGGTCCGACGAGGAAAACACAAGTTCCCATCGAAGCCGCGCAACTGGATGGACCTTGTACGTATATTTCGTACTATGTATACAGTATGGGGTAACAATAAGGGGGAACCCGTATTGCAATATACTGTAATATATTGTTCCAAATTGTAAGTACAAAAAGTTGGATAGAAGTTAGTCTTGAAAACGTATTTGTAGCAGTAAAAGAATACAATGAGTGCTTAAAATACAAGGGGAGAGTCCAAATTAACATAGACATTTGTTGTGAATGTTATAACTGTCACATCATTACATTCAAATTAACAGGTCATCCCTTCTCGTATGTGCCCAAATAAAATATAAAATATTGCTATACGAAAAACTGTATTGAAATACGTATATCTAAGAGGCGTCTAACAATGTATTGCGGTGTTGTTACGCCCCTACTGAATAGCATCAATTATTATTGGAAAACATAGTTTATCTTCTGTTCTGGCTCGACTCGAAACCTACGGCATATAAACAAAAAAATACCAAGAACAGTTCTCTAATTCGCGATAATGCACTGCAAGCGCGGCATTCGATCGACCGTGCAATTAATGAATGAATTTCCTTAAATCACGTGATGTAAACACGTAGTAAATCTGAGAATCGACACTTCCAGTTGTTCACCGGTGCCATTTCGTCAAGTAACAGCACCATTAACCTGAACATTTAAAATTAAAGTTCAGTCTCCGGTTTTACTCAGTTAAAAGTTGAATTTCAACCACATGTGTTTCTATCTGTTCCATGTTCAAATTTAGCACAGTCGAAAGTGCTTTCACTTTTCTAAATTTGTAAACACGATAGCTTTGGCATAAAGATGTCCAGATATAATGCAAATGGTATCGTTGTTCGCTTCAAGATGACAGATAAACCATAATTGAGTTGAAATTGTTGTTTCTGTTGAGTTTACGTCCTTTACTTTAAGAATGTCAAGGGTGAAAAAGCAGCGAAAGTTGTTGAAAGTTAATGCAGTAGCCAAAATGGCGTATCATATGCCAACATTCCGGTGTTGGGTATTCTCCGGGGAATTTTGTTTTAAAAGAATCATGTTAGAATCGAAGTAATAAATTCGTAGTTGTACACGATCGTGCATTAAATCATTGTCAGTCGTTGATATTTGGGTAATGATATCACTCGACCTAAATACCCCGTTATACATCAACTTCTAATTGTGATCTAATACACAATAATGCACAGCTACGAATTCGTTCTTTTTTAAATGTTACATATTAGTTTTGTTACACTTAACATCCCCATTCGTTCGCTTCCTTTTAACAGCGGAAAAGCGTCATCTCCTAGAATGAAATAAGGGATGTTCTTGTCATCGTGTGGGAGTGGTTATCTAGGGCTGACCGTAGGGAGCTCTCAAGGAAGATTCCTGCATCGGACGCTAATCCGTTGCTTCCCATACTTATCCACAGGAACTTGTACTCTGCATCTACCATACCTAGCAGCACAATGGAGCAAACTCCCTTGTAATTATAAGATTCGCTTCCAGACAGATCCGGCTGGTGTTGTATGCAACCCTAAAAGCGTACTGTAAGCATTTGAAACTCATCCCTGTGGCAGAAAAACGAGTGTTCACATCAGCTTCTCTCCAGGCTCTATGTAAAACGACCTCTCTTTGACTTGGTGATATGCGAGCTGACACGTAGCAGCAACTCGGCAAACATATTGCGGCTTTTCCTTATGTAGCTGATGTTGTCGTCCTCGAACTCCTTATCTAGCTCCCGGAAGTTGTGTCCAAACAGACTACGTCACTCAGTCCATGGCTTGACTCACCAACGCCTCTCACGCCTTCTCTGGTGTTGACGCTCACGGATAAGAATGGCCAAAGTAGCATCATGGCGTTCTTCTTCATCTTGAATTATTCTCCTTGATATTGCAACATCCACAACCTGAGGTTGAATGGCCATTATTGCCAAATTCTAATGAGCAAGTGACGACAGTTTCAGTTTTGCCTTTACATTTATACCCTCGTACGGCGACCGAAAGAAAATATCCGAATTCGTACGGCAGCCTTGCGGCTGTCTTGCACATTCGCACGGCTGCTGTGCGACCATCTTGCGGCTGCCGTGCGAATTTTACACCACCTTTTTCCTATATTCTCGTTAAAATTAGTACGACTCGTGAGACAGCCGTACGGTGTTGGTGCGGCAGTCTTGTGTGGTCTACGGCCGACACGAATTTGAAATCCCTTGCTGCGATTTGTCTTGCGATACACTGGACCTGCGAAATCGTACGAAATAAAAATCGTACGGCTGATGTGAAACGGGCTTAAATGCTTAAAAAGGAAATGCCACCTAAACTGATAAATACAACGCTTACCTTTATAGATGAGTACTGTACAGTCAGGACTCGGTACAACGACACAGTTCGTTCCCAACAAAAATGTCATTGTAACGAGTTTGTCGTTATATTGAACCTCATATATATAGCTTTGTGCAGGTTCGTTCCCATGGAATTTGTGTCGGTAAGTGAGTATTCCGTTGTAACGGATGTCGTTGTATTGAGTCCTGATTGTACTAACTCGGAGCGTAGATAAACACATACATGCAAGTAGTTATTTTACGGCATGACCTAGCACACAGGCTGCACGGTATGCTCGTGCAAGTTAGACAAAAAGACCAATGAAAAATATAGTTGGTTTACGTGTATTATAATGATTTAGAAGTATATATTTTAATTTACTATATATTAAATTGACCACAATCATTATTTACTCGGTGTAAAATAGTTATTAAAATCTTCGTATAAGTCAGAAACCGATACTCGTTCGCTTCAAAAGAGTCCGCTAACAAGGGTAAGAGTACTGTTTCGCTCGGACGAACAACAACGATGCAATCGGCTTCGCCACGGACACCTGGTTGTTCTTCCTCGCGAAACAATACTCTTACCCTTGTTAGCGGACTCTTTTGAAGCGAAACTCGAACGGTATCTATTACTTATTCGACCTTGCGGAAACTCTCGGAAGCCGACACGAAGATTTGTTATGTAAACAAAAAGCTTATTTTTCCAACCACGGAATTATACAAGATCAGTGTATAATTCTGTGTTCCAACCATCTCGATAAGAAATCGGCACATTTATGTATGGTTCTTAAAGAAAGGGGGGGGGCATGTTTCAGGCACCTGACAACGGATTTCGCTTAGTTTTAATACATAAAAAATGTTCTTATATAAGAAATTGCGCGATTTAAACATACATTTGGGCGACATTCTGGCTTTAAGGTGGTGGTTTGACAGCAGGCGGCCCGCATCTCGAATGACTTTCACATGATCTTTTCGGCACATGCTTATAAAAGAAAATTTAGATAAAGAAACGTTTGATAAGATTCGGTGTTTTCTTTGCTAGGGCAGTTGGTAGAGTGATTGAGTAGCAATCCAAAGGTTCTAGGTTCGAGTCCCACTCGCTTCAAAACATTTTTTTAAAATAAACTGTCCGATTTTATTGACTAGTCAATCAATAACGCAGTAATCAAAAGGCCACAACCAGAAATTTCTTCTCCAATTTGCCAGAACCCAGTTTTACCGACACTCCTTCTTCATAGACGGGATCCGCCTCTGGCACGCTCTACCTCAGACAGTCATCAACATCTTCAGGTCAAGGGTGCAGGCTGTCCAGCTCCGTCAATCGTCCGTACCAGCTTTTATCTTTTATTTGCACTGTACAAATGAAATTTTATTTATCACCGACTTTTTGCTTCTGCGCACACACATTTTAGTCACGGTACGATTATACACCAGAGTGTGTTCCTGTACCTTAAAGGAAGAAGAAGAAGATTTTTTGTTATTTGAAATTTAGTGACTTTTTCAGAATTTGACTTTTTTAAAATATTGATATTTCCAGAAAATATGTCATGAAATATTTTTGTTTGCTCAATATCTTATAGTATCTGTACAGTTTACTCCAATATACAGAAGTTATTGAGTTATGTTATTTTTTATCACATAAATGACCTCCCAGACTGTGTAAAATCATCAGTGCGACTGTTCGCAGATGACTGCTTACTTTACCGAACAATCGAGAACAATTTAGACTAAGAAAAACTACAGACAGACCTAAAAAACATAGAAACATGGGCACAAAATTGGGGAATGAGATTCAATGCAAAAAATGCTACATACTCTCCATAAGCAAAACGTTATCCAAATTCTACCAATTGGATAACCACTTCCTACAAGAAGTACAAGATAATCCATATTTAGGCATACAAATTTCAAAAGACCTTAAATGGAATGTTCACATAAGTAACGTATGTAAAAAAGCAAACTCCACTCTAGGATTCCTGAGAAGGAACCTTAGAAGTGTTCCAGAAAAATGCAGAAAAAACGTTATACATTTCAGTAGTAGGATCAATCATGGAGTATGGCGCAACAATATGGGATCCTTACCTCAAGGGGGACATAGACAAACTAGAAAAAATCCAAAACCGGGCTGTCAGATTCATTAAAAAGAATAACAAGGACAGAGAGACAGGAGCTGTCACAAAAATGAGAGAGCAGCTGGAACTGGAGACCCTTGAAGACCGGAGACTAAGCCTCCGCCTGATACTCATGTATAAGGTGGTAGAGGGATTGGTACCAGCCTTGCCAACATCCACATTCACAAAACCGGCAAAACCAAAGAGAAACATCAAAGCTACCAAATTTAAAGACTTCAGGACAAACAATATAAAAGAAAACCAAGTATGCAACAACACAAGAGCACTTGTAGTTCCAAATAGCAAAAGGTGTCCGCGTTAATTAAGTCTGTCAGCGTTTTACCTAACCGGAAACGCGTTGTTAGTTACAGGGCTGGTACCCCCGTTGACTTCCCTCGATCTCCAAATCTGATCACGACTGAATAATTAACTAAAATTGGGATTTCACTAAGCTTGCGGATTAATAAAGGTAAGATATATATGCCTTATGTTACATTTAGCAATTCTTGGCAAGCTGTTTTAATAGATACAAGAGCACTTGTAGTTCCAAATAGCAAAACCCCTCAATATAAACACTCATTCTTTGTGGACACCATGATTCAGTGGAACAAACTGCCAGACAGCATAGTGCATGCTGATTCCGTAGAGGCTTTTAAGACAGCCCTACGAGATCATCGTCAATAATATTGGTGTCAATTCTCACCGTCGTGTAAAAGCCTTAATAGGATGCTACGACGTATTGATTTAGATTCAGAAACGTGCAAAATATAGAGGTCCGTAAAAATCGTACGGCCCACTTGGCATTTTTTTTTTCTTTCAACGATTGTTCACTCTCCATTTGGTATATTTCAATTTAATCAAGGTTTCAAAGAAGTCTGACAGGGAATAAGCAGACCCACGAACCACCTTAAACCTGTAGGATGGGCCGTTTTGACCCATGGGTCGTTTTGACTCGGGGCCGTTTTGACCCGGTACGTACCGGCAAGGTGTCCGCGTTAATTAAGTCTGTCAGCGTTTTACCTAACCGGAAACGCGTTGTTAGTTACAGGGCTGGTACCCCCGTTGACTTCCCTCGATCTCCAAATCTGATCACGACTGAATAATTAACTAAAATTGGGATTTCACTAAGCTTGCGGATTAATAAAGGTAAGATATATATGCATTATGTTACATTTAGCAATTCTTGGCAGGTAGTGACTAGGGGTACGTGACCGTACCTCTAATATTTGAAATTAGCGGTACGGTCACGTACCCCTAGCGAGCCCTGTGAGGGTTGACTAGGGGTACGTGAGTCCTAAACACTATATAGCAACACTTTATTGTGTCTGCAGATACGTTAATATCGATGCTAATGTTAATTATATCTCATTTCAACCTTCTATTCGGACTGTTTAACGTATAAAAGCAAAGAAACTTCATTAAAAAAAATTCCAATCGGCATTTTTTTCACGGCCGCGAAAACTATATAGATCTACCTATGAATAAAGAACGTTCACACATTTTTACAAACATGTATAAATATCCAATGCTTTGTTTAGAATAATTGCACTGTTTAATTGCGATCAATTGTCAAACGTGTTTTTCGAGTTGATTTGTGTAGATCATTAACCAACATGTTTCGATACTTGATGGGAGCCGAAGCTTCGATAGTTTTCATTTTCTCAGATCTACCACTTTATTTTCAACGCTAAGTTAGGAAGCTACACCAGCAGTCATTTCCAACAAACTTATTATATAAAGTTACCTTTGAATCAAATTTTTAGGAAAAAAACTTAACATTGGTCACGGATTTTCAGATATCGGGCGTATCTGACGATAATTAACCCTATACATGTATGCGGAATACATCTATTCTCATCGCTGCCGTGAGAACAAGTTGGGTCGGGAATATTTATCGAAGTTTCTTTGTTTTTCTCCAATAAATATCCACAAGTAAAGGTAGAAATGAGAGATTATTAATATTAGCATAAAAAAACCGTATCTGCAGGCAAAATAATGTGTTGCTACATAGTTTAAACGACTCACGTACCCCTAGTCAACCCTCACAGGGCTCGCTAGGGGTACGTGACCGTACCGCTAATTTCAAATATTAGAGGTACGGTCACGTACCCCTAGTCACTACCTTCTTGGCAAGCTGTTTTAATAGATACAAGAGCACTTGTAGTTCCAAATAGCAAAACCCCTCAATATAAACACTCATTCTTTGTGGACACCATGATTCAGTGGAACAAACTGCCAGACAGCATAGTGCATGCTGATTCCGTAGAGGCTTTTAAGACAGCCCTACGAGATCATCGTCAATAATATTGGTGTCAATTCTCACCGTCGTGTAAAAGCCTTAATATGAAATAGGCACAGCCTACAAGCGAGCGAAGCCTAATAGCCTAATTCTAGTTTTGAAAACAGAATGAAGGGTTATTTAAAGCAAGTTGAAAGTAAAGCAGAATGCGCCTTACGGCGCATTCTGCTTTACTCCTCACATGCCTTAAGTCAGAATCTGCTAGGATATAGAATATAGTTTTATGGTACAGATTTTGGACTGTATCAAATGGAACTATTTACTTTTTGAACAGTTTGGATCCTGATCAGAAGCCTCGTAATTAGAGACTATATTTTGCATGGGCACGAAATTTATTTTTCAAGCAGTTTGGATCCTGATCAGGAGCTGCGTACGGCGGCGAATGATCAGGATCTACCGTACACAATTGTTGACACTAATGTTAATATTTCGAAATTTTGAGAACTGAATCTTCAAAGATACTGTGGTGCATGGGTGCACAATTTATTTTCAATCAGTTTGGATCCTTATTAGAAGATGTGTACAGCGACGCATGGTCAGGATCAACATAATTATTGGCACTAATGTTAATATTAATAATTTCGAAACTTTGAGAACTGATGATCATAATGGCAAATTTGTTCCTAATGACTAAAGTTTCAAAGATACTGTTGTGTCTGGGTAAAAACTATACATCAAGACATATATTTAATACGCTCAATTTCAGCAACCATGTTTCCGAGATGTGTAAGAAAGCATCAAGGCAGCTAGCTGTTCTAAAGAGATTTGGAAAATTTCTAACTAAAAAAGGCAAAATCTCAGTTTTTAACTCTTTCATTTTATCAAATTTTAACTATTGCCCATTAGCCTGGCACTTTTGTAACCAAGCTAGCACCAACAAAATGGAAAAGATCCAGGAACGGGCATTGAGATTCATCAACGATGACTTCTCTGCGCCCGTTCGGGATCTTTTATCCAACAATAAAAGGACTTTCTTGCACATCGAAAGACTTAAAACCATGGCTTCTGAAGTTTTTAAAATTTTGCACAAAATATCTCCAACCTATATACATGATCTTGTAAATTTTAGAGACTGCAAATTCAATTTCAGGAAGCAAAATCTAGCCATACAGCCCCGAGTCAATGGAACGAGGTACGGACTAAAATCATTCAGACATGAGGCCATCAAGCTGTGGAATAGTCTTCCAAATGAGCTCCGAGCTGCGGAGTCTTACCCGCAATTCAAAAGACTACTCCACAGATGGGATGGCAACATGTGTGGATGTTCTCTGTGTTCGTCCTAGTTTCTTATTCGTTTTTAGTTTCTTATTCGTTTTTATCCCTGTGTGTTTCGTCTTGTTTTGTAAATGTTTTTTAGAAATTGTCCCTAAGTTTCTACCTTATTCTATGCCGTTGCTTGCTTAAGCATCAAATAGCTTTTAACAAATTTTGCTTTCTGCATGGAATATATTCTCATTATGTGCTACCTTGTTTCAAGTAAACATCCTTTAATACATGTACTTAACTTAATTTGAATTTAATTTAATTCACTATTTTAAAACTTTATTTATTTAATTTATTTATTTAAATTTAATTTAATTTAGGTACATTTTATAATAAATTTTTAGTCAGTGGACTAATCTTTATGCACTACTCCTCTTGGAGTGTGCAGAAGTGGCTTCCTCTGACTGTCAGAATGTAATTTTCTTTTGTATTAATTAAAGTGACACCGATGACCAGTGCAGGGTCTAAATTAGAAACTGCACTGTATCCTGTGTAACTGTACATAGACTGGTCAAGGGAGACAAGATATGAATTACTTAAATGTAGTAAGGCATGGGTTGTCTCCCATTGACCAACTAAATATTTTATTTATTTATTTTTTAACATGCTTCGACCAACTTGCCTACTGTATTTATTTTGCATGCATGCCTGTGATCCTGTTTAAATCTGTTTTATTTGTTACTTGTTTATTATAACGTTTACCTATGTTTGTCGGAGTAAAAGCCCTACAGGGCTTATGTTATTTTGTTAAACCTATCCGACGTAAAATAAAATTTGTCTATGTCTATGTCTATGTCTATAATACACTAGATCTAATTATGATATTTACGCGAGGTTATATAATGTGCAAAAAACAATAAATTATCGACTAATAACATATTGAAAATGTTCCCAATGTATATATATATATATCTTTATTTAAGTCTCATCTGTGTACATACATACATATTAACAAACATCATATATACAGAAACTATGGCGTACACAGCCATTCTTACTAAGAATTATAGGAGACTATCACAGATCAAATATCATAGAATTGATTCAATTCATTAATGACTATTACAATTTATATACATAAGTAAGACCATGTGCATGCTGCTAATCGATGTATTAAAATCTGCTTTAAGAAAAAAGGATGTGAAAATTTGAAAATGAAAACGTACACTACAGCGTATTTTTAAGAAACGATGTAAAAAAGCCGTTATCATCTTTGATCAGATCAAAGATGAACTGATTAGCAGCAAGCACATGTGATAGGTAAAACGTTAATCTATAAAGAATAAAACTAATATGCATTACTTACATAAAAGTTGGGTTCTTCTTTTTAAAATATTAAAACAGGTTTTGGCACATATACGTATTAGACTGGGATGGGTAAATAAAACCTTTAGCTGATCAAGTTTATTAAAATTCATAAAGTCAACAAATGCATTAGAAGCTTTAAGAAGTAAATCTGTTCTAAAATCCTTATACATAGGGCAGTCTAAAATTACATGTGCCTCGTCCTCGACAACAGTTTTACAAAATGGGCATTTGCGATCTTCTTCAGCCATATTTTCATATCTTCCTGTCTCGATACGTATAGGGGCAACCCCGCATCTAAATTTGCAGAAAGCTGACCTATGTATGCTTCGACCAAAAATGGTACGTTTTGACTTGGTAAGCTTTAACCATGGTACGCTTTGACTATAACCCATTAAGGCATATTTATTGGGTAATGGGTTAATAAACTAAATGATTTAATAACCTGAGGGCACTGATATCGCTCAACTGTTGTACTGAAGCTTGAAAGCTTTACCTTTCTGTTTCATCCGTTTTAATCTAAATCCATTCAAATTTGTAGTATACCATGTAAAACTTTTTGGAATACAACCTCATAATTCTAGTATAGTAGAGTACATCAAGGGCAGATAACTAGAGCCTAAACAATACTGAAATGAAGCCTTTTTAGCATTTCAGAGTATATCAAGGGCAGATAACTATTGCCACAATGATTAGATTTCAACAATAATTGCACTCCTTTGAGAACTTATAGCTATATACTTTGTGTGCAAGTATAATCAAAATCCATTGAAAACTGTAGTTGCAAGAGTGTAAACGCTGTAAGATATGGCATTTTCAGCAATTCAAGGGCAGACAACTCTTGACCTATAAGTCTTATTTCAACCATAATCACACATATCTAAACTCTTATGGTCATATACAATCTGGCCAAGTTTGAAAAAGACTGGATAAAAATTGTGGCCTCTAGAGTGTAAACACTGTTAAATATGGCATTTTAAGCAATTCAAAGGTAGATAATCCTCAACCTATTGGTCCGATTTCAACCATAATTAAACTCATCTAAACTCTTATGGTCATATACAATCTGAGCAAGTTTGAGATAGATTATATAAAAATTCTGGCCTCTAGAGTGTAAACACCGTTAAATATGGCATTTTCAGCAATTCAAAGGTAGGTTACTCTCAACCTATGGGTCCGATTTCAACCATATTAAAGGGACTCGCAACCGGATGGTGTACTTGTCAAAATAAAATAAAATACTCAAATAAAAGCAAATTTGTGGCATTATTTGGCTTCTGACATTAAAAAAATATGATCAGTCCAAAAAAAAGTCTCAAGAATCGTCACCGAATCTTAGATTTTTAGATATTTTCCATCGTTTTTCTATAGCGTTAGCTAACGGTATAGTTGTTGTTGTTGCTTCTCTACACGGGCTCAGACATAAACACGAGCCGAATTACGAAGTTGTATGCACTTTCGATCGCTACACATTAAATTACGTTAAATCGATCCGAGATAAACAGATAGTTCCGTGGTCCATTGGTCTAAGCGGTTTCCCCTATTTTGCCTTCTGTCCGCCAATGCCGGGCCCCGGGTTCGAATCCCACCAGAGACTAATATTTTTTTTTATTGAAATACATTTTTTTAAACAGAATTTCTTATCCTAAACTAATTCTTTACCATTTATATAAGCGTTTGACACATATTTACAAATTACTATTTTTAATGCAGCATCTGGTTGCGAGTCGCTTTAAAACTCATATGAACTCTTATGGTCATATCCAATCTGAGCAAGTTTAAAATAGATTGGGTAAAAATTGTGGCCTCTAGAATGTAAACACCCTTAAATATGGCATTTTCAGCAATTCAAAGATAGATAACTCTCAACCCATTTGTCTGGTTTCAAGCATAATCACACTCATCTGAACTCTTATAGTCATATACAATCTGAGCAAGTTTGAAGAAAAAGTGTGGCCGCTAGAGTGTAGACACTGTTAAATATGGCATTTTCAGCAATTCAAAGATAGAAAACTCTTGATGTGATCTAGATCTATTGATCTGATTTCAAGCATAATCGAACTCATACAAAATCTTATGGTCATATATACAATCTGGCCAAGTTTGAGAAAGATTGGAGACATATTGTGGCTTCTAGAGTTTTAAAAACACTGTTGAACTTGGGTGGATTTGGGTGACTTTGGGTGAATTGATGAATGAGGATTAAGTGTATAGTTGGCACTAATATTATTACTTCCATATAGCTGACTGGCATTCAGATAACGAAAACTATTACAGAAAATGACTTTTTTCATGGCTATTGGACGGTGGGTTTTAATAGTGGATAGCCCTGGGTTTCTAGGTGTTTCGAAACCGGCTGAAACTGTCAACACTGCCAGACTATCTACGTAAATCTACCCCACCTGGCATGATCGAGCACAGTGTTGAAATCATCTGTGTATTATACACATGCACTTTGATATTGACAAGATTTAGAAACAACATATCTGATGTCACAGAAATAAAGATCTAGGCCTAGTCGAAAACGGTCGAATGTGTGTGACATTGTACTTTGCTAATCGTAGGAAGTGACGTCATAAACATCACAACTGATAAACAAAGGGGGGAAACTCAATAAAACAGTTTTGACTGTGTTGATAATTTCAGTAGGATGGTATTAACGAGCGAGGTTTTTTTATTTAAATTTGATGTGTGATTCTCGCAATTAATTATGTTTTCTTTGGAGATAACCGGAAATGTGCACTTAAAAAATCTCAAATAGACTCGTCCAGAGCTGAGAGGTCAGTCAGAATAGTCGCGCGTGTTAGACAATAACATCCGGGTCAACCTAGGGTAACCGGAAGCAAAAATTTTAACGAAACTTTTTTTGTTCAACATGTTCATAAATAAAACGCGAGCAGGGTCGACTAGTATGTGAAAAATAGCTGAGAGGTCGCAAGTGATAGACAATAACTTCCGGGTCAACGTATGGGTAACCGGAAGCAAAATTTTTAACGAAACTTTTTTTGTTCAACATGTTCATAAATAAAACGCGAGCAGGGTCGACCAGTCTGTGAAAAATAATGTAGCAAGTAGATCCGGCGGAAGTACAAAAAATCTACGAAGAAAAATCTATTCAATGTACATACAGGTCTAACATACAGGTCTAAAAATGTGAATTTTAACTTGAAATTTATTGTATACGTAGCTGTAGAAGCTCGCTTCGCTCGTTAATAGGATGCTACGACGTATTGATTTAGATTCAGAAAGGTAGTGACTAGGGGTACGTGACCGTACCTCTAATATTTGAAATTAGCGGTACGGTCACGTACCCCTAGCGAGCCCTGTGAGGGTTGACTAGGGGTACGTGAGTCCATAACACTGTATAGCAACACTTTATTGTGTCTGCAGATACGTTAATAGCGATGCTAATGTTAATAATATCTCATTTCAACCTTCTATTCTGACTGTTTAACGCAGAAAAGCAACAAAAAAAATAATCCAAAAATAGTTTCCAATCGGCATTTTTTTCACGGCAGCGAAAACTATACCTATGAATAAAGAACGTTCACACATTTTTACAAACATGTATAAATATCCAATACCAGCCTTGTTTAGAATAAATGCACTGTTTAATTGCGATCAGTTATCAAACGTGTTTTACGAGTTGATTTGTGTAGGTCATTAACCAGCAAACTTGGGTCCCGGCAAACTTACATGTTTCGATACTTGATTGGAGCCAAAGCTTCGATATTTTTTATTTTCTTAGGTCTACCACTTTATATTCATCGCTAAGTTAGGAAGGCACATCAGCAGTAGTTTCTTACAAGCTTATTGTATTAATTAAGTTACTATTGAATCAAAATTTTAAGAAAAGAACTTAACATTGGTCACGGATTTTCAGATATCGGGCGTATCTGAAGATAATTAACCCAATACATGTATGCGGAATACATCTATTCTCATCGCTGCCGGTGAGAACAAGTTGGGTGGGGAATATTTGTCGAAGTTTCTTTGTTTTTCTCCATTAAATATCAACAAGATAATGTAGAAATGAGAGATTATTAATATTAGCATCAATAAAACGTATCTGCAGGCAAATTAATATGTTGCTACATAGTTTAAATGACTCACGTACCCCTAGTCAACCTTCACAGGGCTCGCTAGGGGTACGTGACCGTACCGCTAATTTTAAATATTAGAGGTACGGTCACGTACCCCTAGTCACTACCATTCAGAAACGTGCAAAATATAGAGGTCCGTAAAAATCGTACGGCCCACTTGGCATTTTTGTTTTCTTTCAACGATTGTTCACTCTCCATTTGGTATATTTCAATTTAATCAAGGTTTCAAAGAAGTCTGACAGGGAATAAGCAGACCCACGAACCACCTTAAACCTGTAGGATGGGCCGTTTTGACCCATGGGTCGTTTTGACTGGGGGCCGTTTTGACCCGGTACGTACCGGCAAGGTGTCCGCGTTAATTAAGTCTGTCAGCGTTTTACCTAACCGGAAACGCGTTGTTAGTTACAGGGCTGGTACCCCCGTTGACTTCCCTCGATCTCCAAATCTGATCACGACTGAATAATTAACTAAAATTGGGATTTCACTAAGCTTGCGGATTAATAAAGGTAAGATATATATGCCTTATGTTACATTTAGCAATTCTTGGCAAGCTGTTTTAATAGATAATAACTCCGATGTTTATAAACGAGAAAACTTTACCAGGAAGTAATTATCATAGATATCTTCAGGGGCGTGTCTGGACCAATTTTAAGTTGACGCACTTTGGTTGGGGGGGGCCGGGGGCATGCTCCCCCTGGATTCTTTTTTCGTTGGAAAGCCGTACGTGCATTTTGAGGGGTATTTAGATTATAAAAATCTTAATAAATTTATAGTGAAACTAGTTTTTTATATCATAAATACCCCTCAGTCACAATGCACATACGGCTGTTTGATGTCATAAAATACATAAATCATTTTTAGATATATGTAAAACACAAAATATAAGAGCTATAAGAATATTCTTTGCTTGAACTAAACTGTTAAACTATTTAATTAACAGGGTGTCCACACTTTTAGTGAAGCAAAATTTCCTGACTAAAATAAATTTTCCCTGACTAACCAACTCTGTGTGTACGGTTCTGACATGTATTAGCCTCCTCCTCCCCTCCATCAGGAACGTACATGTATATATACGTTCCTTCCCCCACCTTTTATATACATGTAACCAACTGCAATTACGTTATCCTCTATTCATGTTTCACTTTTGTCTGTTTACTTTCCCTTGACTTTACCTTCTATTGTAATTTGTACTTGTTTTACATACATGCACATGCATTTTCAAAACTTATTTACACTTTTGAATGAGTGCTTGAAATGCATATCAATTTGACAAAATACAGAGAAAGATGTTTGCTCTCCTGACCTCCCCCTTTGTATGAAGGAAAATACGATTGTGGCAAACGTCAGGGGCGTAGCTAAACAAAATAAGTGCATGCAACTTTACTAGGGGATTCGAGGGGAAACTCCATGGGAAAATGTTACTCCTAAATGGTTTCTGGTCAAACCAGGTAAATTACTACCAAAAATTTATGTAATAATTCGACTCCTAAAAATCTTTTATATTTTTGACTGATTATCTTCTGGCAATTTTTCTCTAACCCCTACCCTCACAAATAAGTGTACACACTCTTACTAGGGGGCATGCTTCCCTGGGAAAATTTTGATTTCTAGATGGTCTCTGGTGCATTTCTGGGGGCGTTTCGCACATTCAATATACACTCAGTGCAAAAAGAAACGCACACTTTTATACAATATTATCTGTATGTAGAAGGAACGTATTTGTGAAATAATTTTTTCATTACAGTCAGTAGTTCCGTCTTGGGCTATCAATGTTGAAAATGGGAGGTTTATCATTGAATTGGTATCATCACAACCTGTACAAATCGGTGCGGTGTTTTCAACAGGCACTAGTTAACTCTTTCGCTGCCAAATTTATCGTGAATTTTTTATCCCACCACCGTTTCATTGTCGTCTGCTTCAATTTTGTTGTTTGCAAGATCGTTTCAAAGTAAGATTCAAAGTAGTATGACTTAAAGTATATCTATACGAGTGTCAAACAGTTTGGATCCTGATCAGACGCCGCGTTACGCGGCGTCTGATCAGGATCCAAACTGTTTGAAAACGCGCCTTTTGACGTCATTAAGAGTGAAAGGGTTAAAATACAGCACAGTAATTTTAAGTTTATGTTTTGTCTAAACTTGTGGCAGAATTAAATTGATCTTGCGATATGGTCTTAGTATCTTAAAAAAGTATCTTAATCTGCGCCTGAGTACAATGTGCGTTTCTTTTTGTACTGAGTGTAGGTGCAATACTAACATAAATCTATGTCAAAATTCTGCTACTATTACTAATAGTTAAAATTGTAAGAAACACTTTAAATTGTTTTGGGCAATTTTACTAGGTAAAATCTACATTCTCGTAAACTGAGTAGTGGACAACCTGAAACCTTATCAGAGGGTGAATTATGTGCGTTGTGTAGAATTTGAAGTAGACTAAAGACACTTTAAAAATATGATTTATGCCTCATCCGGGTAAGGTGGTGATTTAAATTTTCGACTTTGTCAATTAACTTTACGCACGTGCGTGAGTGCGTAAGCCCAGACACGCCCCTGATCTTAAGAGACTAGATCGGCCACCTAGCGGCTAGCGCTGAGCTCCCATTGGTCGACGGTCAGAGAGACACCATTTTGGTACGTGTATCATACATTTTCCCTCCGGCGACACAATATGATTTACTTTCATTTAAGAACGAATTCGTACTTCATACATCTTGTAACATAAATATGCACCGTAAAACGACAATATAACGATAATAAGCACAAAATGATGGTAATTCTTATGTAACTAATTAAAATCATCGGTTAATCATAGCAACTATGGAACGCTTCTTAGCAACTTCTGTAGTCAATGACGCACCGTCAACGTAGACGGGATTACTGCGCACAGCATGATCATTAATTTACCGCAATACGACGTGCACCAGACCATTGGAACATGAATAGCATACACTAACCAAGATGGCTTCTTGGTGACCGTCGCTGATTGGCCTACAGCCGATCTAGGTTATTTTAAGATATCTATGGTAATTATAGTTGAAGCGGCCCATGGTCAAAACGTACCATTGCCACAGCGCACCACGTTTTTGTCTAAGCGTATCGCAAAAAAAATGTATAAGGGTAAACGGTGTAGTGAACTATAGACAATGTTAGGCCCACGAGCCTAACCGTTAACGTCCAGACTTTTATCTCAATGGTTACAACGCTCGCCTTGCAAGCCTTAAGGTGAAACTGAAAGTGTCTATGATTGTATCGGCACGACGGTTGTGCGGATAAGAACTCTTATCCGCACGACCGTCGTGCCGTTTATACTGCTTATCCGCACGACAATACAGTAATATAATGGCTTATCCGCATAACATTTGATCCCGTTCTTTCTCCGTTTTCGCAAGATTGAGAACACATTGATATTCAACCCTAGCGACAAATATACTCGTATTAGTTTACTCTGTCATATATATGCAAACACTGTCACAGTGAAAAGATCCTGATCAGAGGGTTCTTTAAAGAACCCTCAGAGGCTCTGATCAGGATCTACATTGTTTGTCATTTTGAAATATATTGTTAAAATCAACCCTAAATAGTAAAAAATGGCTAGACTTATTTTGAAATTGGAGTCGTCCATTAATGGATGAATAGGTTAATAGGATACCAAGTACAACGACACCCTGAACAACGATTCCCTCCTTACAACGACGATTGCCGCTGTTCCCGAAACAAGATGTTTTCATGTCTAACTCTTTCACAGCTGCTATATCGTCTGCTTGAGACTGTCGTCTGCTGTTTTTCTCAAAGTTACGTAGTAGTGGACTTTTTAAGAGAAGAAATATAATGACGAGGAACAAAAAGCCTGCATCCTGATATTCCTGTTCAGACGATGCATATGGCCTGCTGCACAGTAAAATGCCCAATTGAGTTAGCATCAATGTCAAAAATTAAAGTTGCTTATCAGCGCTCCAGATAAGCCAGCGTACTCAGTGAAATACGCGAACGTTTCGACCGTGTACGCGTTAATTTCAAAATATTGAAGTACTGTGTATGGGAGAAATTATCGGGGACGCGTGTATCAATTCAAAAGCCGAGTTTTTGTCATACTGAGATTTGCAAATAGTTAACCGCGACATAGTCAATTTTTATTGATTTTCAACATTCTCGTAGCTTCGTTTTATCGTATGGTAATTTTTTACTTGCGCACCGTTAGCAAAGGGGAGGTTACTGATCACTCGCATATACATCTATATCTTTATTGATATAATATGGACGATAAAATCCAAGTTCTCCGAAAAGTATTTTGGTTGAAAACCTCGCAACAAAATGTCAATCTCAGCATGGAAAAGTCAGAAAAGCGATAGAAAGTTGAAAACCGTCGGTTGTCAGCTATCTGATTTGAAAGGAACTAACACCTAATGAAACTTGTGGTAGTTTGTTGAACGATATAAATTCGAACGTTGTTTCATGGGCGGAGAAAAAACCCGCATATATAAAGCGGTAAACATGTAAGGTTCTTGAAAATCGTTATTTACATATATCGTATCATGACTTTTCTACTTCATTACTCCCTACTGTCAATTTCTGACAATGACAGGTCTGGGAGGTCGGGGACAGTGTTAAAAAAAGGAAAACATAATGATTAACCATGCAGAGCTAAAAGATCAATTATAAACAGAGGTTAAAAAAGTTTAAAAACAACTTATGCAGTTAGGGGTTGTGAGATCTGAGGCTGGCAGTGAAGTCTTAGTTTATTCCAAAGTCTGATGGTACGTGGAAAGAATGAGTTTGAGTGATACTGTGTCCTAGTAGATAAATGTATGACAAAGACGTGAAATTTGAGATTTCTGGATTGATGGAGATGTTTATGGTCTACAACTATCAGGTTATTTAAAATTGTGTATAGCATTATTACTGAGGCATTATTTCCCCTTTCTTCTAAAGTTGGCTATTTAACCCGCGATCTGCCGATGAATTGAAAATCCATGTGTACTGATTAAAAAATCTGGGGACTGATTGTTTTCAAAATTGATCAGTACTGTACTGATTAGAAGAAAAATTATCTGGAGCCCTGGCTTATTTTTAATATGTTTCTGCAGATTATTGTAGCATCATATGTCCTTTACATTGGACAATACTCAGATATATAAGTTTATTTCGGGTTTTCTAGAAATTCGATGTTTTGTATGGCTTTTTAGGCAGTGTGACGGACATTACATAAACATGTTCATTGTGCTTTAATGAGCTAATGTCTTTAAAACATAGCATTATTTTGTCATTTAATCATTATATAGGCCTATTCCTTTAAGTACAACTCAATATATGTGGTTTATTGTGATATTTGAAAAGAATATGTCTTCAACAGTCTCAATTATTCTAGAATTTCGAAGAAGTATTTTGTGTCAAATAATCTATAATTTTTATATGGGATCCGGACAATTCCCCACCAGGACAATTGCCCACCGGACAATTCCCCACTAGGACAATTGCCCACAATTACCCACTAGGACAATTACCCACTTTTTGGCAGGGCTGACAATTCCCCACTGTTAAAATTAAATTGTTAATAAATCAATTTTTTGAAATATTAAAGAGGAAAAAAACACTGAGGATACAAATTCAAACTAATATTAATAGTTTGTAACCTTTAAATTAACAATTGATGCATAAAAATGGTTGTTAGGCCCTGGTTGAAATTAGGTGGATTTATGACAGAATTTGTAATTTTTATCCTAGGACAATTCCCCACTGTTAAAATTAAATTGATATTAGATCAATTTTTGAAATATTAAAGAGGAAAAAACACTGAGAATACAAATTCAAACTAATATCAATAATTTGTAACCTTTAAAATAACCATGGATGTCTAAAAATGGTTGTTAGGGCATGGTTGAAATTGGGTTTACATTATGACTGAAACTGTCAGTTTTATCACATATTTTAACTTGAAATAGTTAGTATAGCACTTTTTTAAGACAATTTTCTAAATGAAAAAACACATTAGTGAGAATATTAGTTGATAGTTATAGCAATATATAATAGGGTTGGTCAAAAACTGAATGCTACAAGAAATCCTAGAAAATTTTTCGCTGTTCAAAGATCGCGAGACTGTACGTAACCAGGGAAGGAAACTAGCCGGTACCAGCACAGAACAGAACAGAACTTTATTTTCTCGAATTCTACATAACATAGAATATATGAGGTACAACAAAAGAATATGAGTAATTACTGTCACGTGGTTTTTATATTTAACTAATTTTAACTAATATCTAATAAGGTGATGGGGGGGGGGGGGGGGGGAAAGGGGGCTGTGCCCGGTAATAGACTCTTCCAGACATCGGTATTCGTAAGGTGCGAACCAAAGGAGGCTCCCACCTCCCGACTACCGATATCTGTTCAGCGTAATGCGTATAAATGTATAGTATTATGCTATCATACAGCGACATTGTCGCCTTTTTAAAATTTTATAGTTAAATCTAAATATAAATATGGCTTTGCCTTTAAAAAGTCATCGTTGAGATAGGCCTATGTTATAGAGTAGAGATATACTGTTGAGAAACTGTAATTCCTATTTCTATACTTACTTGGAACCAGGGTCGAGCCTGTTCCAGACTGTTTTTGTTAATGTTTTTAGAAATCTAGATAGATCTATATCGTATATGAAGATTAATTTTAGAAACTCGAAACAAGTCAAATATTATTTTTCCAATACATGAAACGTTTGGATCATAAAACTGCATGGCTCTAAGATCGAGCCTCTTTCATGGAACCGATCTTAGTCCAGACAGCTGACATAATTTACGGATTAAATTGCATTGAAACAGACTATAAGTTACAAACGAATGGAATGCAGCACTAGAGCATTGACAGGAATTGACCTTGAATTTGATTGGTTGGGCTAAATTACACACGGACGGACATGGTTTTTCCTACACGTGACCTAAAGAAAACATAATAGTTGAGCAGCTGAACAAGTGCATAACATTAGTGGATTATAAAGTGTTTTTGGAGTTTAACCTATTGACAAATGGATTATCACAGAAATATCCTCCTCAGTGACAATGGCTGACAATCCGTGAGTACAGTGAATAGTCTTAAATGCTTAAAGTGAAGTTTTCACTTTTAACCTAGATTTCGGCCATGCAGCCATGACACGCCAGACTCGCCCCATGCACATAGTCCTATTTAAATCCAGGGACATTTCTTTAACATGTTAATGAAACGTCCTTGTTGGATCTTAGGTCAATTTAAATTAATGAGTTGACTACTGTCTCATAAATGGCTTAATTATTGGTTAACAATTCAGTTATAGATCTAGTGCATCTAAATGAATCTGTCGCTTCGCAGCTGCATGGTTCAATTGAAATAATAGAGAGTGTATGCACTTGAACATTACTATTCATTTGCAAAGCGTCATATACATACATGTATGAGAATATGGACAATTAGGTATGATGATAAGTATCTAAACAGAGCACCAGATAAGGGGGGCAAACCAATGTTAAAATAATCATATCTGTATCAAACCCTCCTATGAGACCACTCACCAGAATCGGCTCTTTGAGTCAATTCTGATGAGTAGTTACTTACCGGATTTGGTGCGTATAGTCATGTAAATAGTAGAGTTTTGCAATGTACTTCCGCTTATCTACTGAGTATGTGTGCATAATCTTGATATGCGGATCTACACTGAGATAATTAAGATTTTATGCATTTGAACATTACTATTCATTGACAAAGCATCATATACATACATGTATGAGAATATAGACAAGTACAGTATATTAAACATATATAGTAAAGTAAAATAAGGTAAATATCTAAACAGAACCCCAGATAAGGGGAGCAAACCAGTGTTAAATTTTCTTATCTGTATCAAACCCTCCTGTGTGACCACTCACCAGAATCGGCTCTTTGAGTCAGTTCTAATGAGTAGTAACTCACCGGGTTTGTTGCATCCCGGCCCAGAGTATGTGTGCATATTCTTGATATGTGGGTCTACACTGAGATAATTAAGATTTTATGCACTAAATCAGTGTGTTCATTAGTAACCGATTGCCGATGCAAACCATCGGTTGAAATCGCTTCTGCATCGGTTGTTTTTTGTACAGATACAAAATTGAAGAATCACAAAAAGTGAAGTTTCACTCAAATATTACCGTTTTCGGCAAGTTAATTGAGTAAAACAAAAGCCTAGACCTCTTGAAACTTTGAAAGACGGACGTTAGTTGCCTAAAAATAGCGCCGATTATTGTAATTGTCTGAGTTGTTGCGTATACGTAATGCTCTCGGATCTTATCCTTACGATCTATAAAACCTATTAGCTTCCGGTTTAAATATCTTATTTATTTGTTATAACCTGTTGTTACCGTTTGAGTTTTCGCAAGTTTCGCATGATGTTTCTAGCTTCTTCAGGGACGTAGATAAGATATATTTAATCTATGTCCCTGGTTTCTTGTTCAGTTTTCATGTACGATATTAACGTGAAACGTTCGATCGCCGTCGGTGTCCGTACTCATGGAAATAGTAAAACTTGAATATATCCTTAATGAAGTATTGTTTCCCCTCGTACTAATTTCGCCAAACATCAAAACGAATCTTCGGCATATTTAAATCACGGAATTATACACGCACGTGTGTATAGATGCTTTCATATGCTGCTGAAAGTTTGAACAAGCTGTCGGTAAAACCACGAAGTACTTAGGTCTAAGTACTCCATGGTAAAACGATATACAAGATAATCACCTTGAATTCCAGCGCATCCGCGTATTTTGAAATAAATACATTAGCGCGCAATCAAACAAGTCGGCGTTAGTTAAAGAATCCATTTTTTTGTTTATTTCGTAACACACATCACTGCAGGGTTCGACACTAACGGGAGTCAGGAGTCCGAGACTCCTTATTAATTATCGTGTCGGACTCCTTTGCTGATTGGCATGTTGGCAGTCCCACGGACTCCTTAAATCTGGAGAGAAAAAACTAGAACAAAAATCATGTTCTGCCGATTTTCTGTAGCACAAATCTACTTATAGAAAGTTACAAATCAAACATAAGTCGGCGCTATGTTTTGTTTATTTCGTAACACACACCAGGGGGTTGATTGACATATTAAGTGTAGTTATATAATGAAAGTAGCGCTAAAAATAGTTTTCATTTGCTTGCTTTATTCGTTTAAACGTCTCACCCGAGTTATCGTTATCTGTTAAGACTAAACTATTGCGGGGGAGCGTATAAATTAAAGTCTACGGCACCCGGTATTCCCAGGCGGTCACCCATCCAAGTACTAACCGGGCTCGACGTTGCTTAACATCTACATCATACGTTGGTGCAGTCACTATATATATAATGACTATTACCCAACGGCTTAACTTCGGTGATCGGACGAGAAACGGTGTTTTCAAAGTATTTTCAAACGTGTTCAATTGCTGTTAAAAGATTTTCAGAAACCCGTTCTAAAGATAGCAGGTATTCCCTAAAATGTGTGCGACGGAAAATAATTTATGCGTTGAACTAATGCCGCATAGTCATTCGTTACTGTTCGGTACAGCTCGTAAAAGGCGGGAAAATAATTCCTTTGTCTTTGTCTTAGAAATCTTCATTTATCAACCAATGAAACACGGAATTCCGTACACACCCTCACGAGAAGTCACGTGTAATATACGTCACTATTACACGTGATTTGTTATCTTTCTAGGTATTCCTCTTTCAAAACAATCATGGCAGTCTACGCTTCATTGAACAGAAAAGCGAGACCATAAAAATAGTAGCTAGAGAAAGCCAAATATAGTCATACGAAGGCCCTCCTAATGTGGCAGTTCTCTGACTGTTTAATGCAGTGGGAAACTGAGCCTTAGGTGTGTACAATGTTTCTTACATATTACGTAATTGCTTATCTCCCGCACTGGTAAATTGACAATCTTGTTAATAACACACACGGCCGAGCACACTTTTGACGAGCATTTACGGAGGTAAGAGAAAGTTGGATCCTGAAAATACGCCGATGATCTCTTACCGGAATTAACGTATATATCTATACATGTATACGTTCCTGGTTACATGGTGTCCAAAAACATGGAAAATACTTTTGATCTTGGTGTCCGAAATAAGAGGCAAAAAATAATTTATTTTCATGAAAAATTATAGGTTTCTGAACTCTAAGAATGTCCGAACTGTTGGAGTTAATGCGGTACGGTAGGTTGTGAAATTTGGCCAAGGAGAGCTCTTCTTTGGGGGTGTAAAAATGCTTAAAATCGTTTTCGGCCGAACCCCCCTACCAGGGCTTTGCCCTGGACCCACAGGGGGCCTAGGCGGCCCCCTTCACCCCCCGCCAAATCGGTTGGTTACACAAATTTATCCCTTGATACAAATCTTATTGACAACCCTGCACTTGAACATTGCTATACGTTTGCTAAGCGTCATATACATACATCTGTGAGAATATAGACAAGTTTATCAAACAAAGTAATTAAAGTAAAATAAGGTAAATATCTACACAGAGCCTCAGATAAGGGGAGCAAATCAATGTTCAATCTTATCTGTATCAAACCCTCCTGTGTGACCACTCACCTGAATCATACCTAAGTGGGTCAATTCTAATGAGTAGTAACTCACCGGGTTTGGTGCGTATTATAAGTCATGTAAATAATGGAATTTTGCAATGTGCTCCCGCTTATCTGTAGCCCTGAGTATGTATGCATATTCTTGATATGCGGATCTACACTATTTACAGCTTGGACCCTTGTTAATAATAAATACTTTTTGTCTCTGCACAATATGTACACATGTGTGTAAGCTTAAGTGTATATGGGTACATACAAAAAATAATACTAAGTTAAAGTTTGGGAGACTGGGCTCATGCTTACAAAGCTCCTTAGGACGAGCTCAGGCTCGGCTTAAGAACTTTTTAAGCATGTTGCCTGCACTCTTATTCAAGTTTGGTCACGTGGTGTAGATAGGAGTCTGCCAATGTCTGTGTTTTTAAGTGAATGAATTCTAACAGGGTCTATGATGTAAATATGGAAATCTAGCCCCTTTCATTCTTTATACTGCTAAGTAAAATTTTAACAAATATGCTCAATCTAATGAGCTCATCCTTTGAGGAGACATTCATAAGCTGCTGAAATTTCAATGTGTTTGGTCTTAGATAGAAGTATTCCTTTACATATTTTTTCCTGTCCTCATAGAAATGAGGGCATATTAGAAGATAGTGCATTTCATCACCAATCTCATCTGAGTTACATAATGTACATTTTCTGTCATAATGATCTATATTATTCCATCTACCTGTCTCAACGGGTAAATAGTGATTCCCTGTTCTAAATTTAATTAAACTGATATAATTTGGCTTGTTTAAATTTAGTATAAAATCTTCAAGTTTAATTTGTGATTTGAAAATTGAATAATTTCTTCCTTTACTTGAGTTTTGTAATGTTGCATGCCAGTTTTGCATGTTTTGATCAATAAGTCTTTGTTTACATATTGTTTTTAAGTATTTATTTGCATGCTGGCCTTGGATCATATGTTGATTTAACCAAAACTCGGACAAACCAGTTTCATTTAATATTGATTTTACTTTATATTAATCCATTTAGAATTGAAGTTAGGCATATTGCACATATATTTATAGACTTGATAAGATAATTTATTATTGTTTTCACCTATGAGCCTGTTCCAAAAAGAGATCATCTTTGTTTTAATTATGATGTGTAATGGATATCTACCTGATTCAGCATATAACATGTATAAAGGTGTGCTTTTCCTTAGATGGAAAATTTTTCTGATTACGTCACAGTGAACATTTTCGATGAGTTTTAAGTCTTCATAACCCCAAATTTCAGATGAGTATGTAAGGATAGGCAAAATAGTGTGATCTATTAATTTAAAAATAAGGTCAACAGGTAAGTGTAAGTTATAGATTCTTCGGTATAATAGATGTAATGCTTTTTTAGCTTGATTCACAAGATGTTTGCGTGTTGAAAGAAAGCTTCCGGATTTGTTAAAGTAAGTTCCCAGATATTTATAAGCTGTAATAATTTCAACTTCCCTGTTTTCTATTTTAAAATTTAAATTTCTGGTTGTTCTTGAACCAAACACAATAGCTTTGGTTTTTTCTACATTGACATTTAATTTCAATGTGTTGCAATAGGATGTGAAGTCATCTAAGCACTTTTGTAATTTAACGGGATCATCTGAAATTAATATAGTATCATCTGCGTATAGTAGTGATATTATGTTAATTAAGTCACTTGTAGTATTATCTATACTTGGAAGTTGGAGACCGGTGTTGCCTTTTTCTTTTAAAACTTTTTCTAAGTCATTCAAGAAGAGGGAAAATAAGATCGGTGATAAATTTTCGCCTTGTCTTACACCGCAGTTACTTGAGAAGAGCTCTGATTTAACACCGTTTAGGCTAACACAGGACTGAATGTTTGAATACATATTTTGTATAATTCTAAAGAATTTACCATTGATGTTATTATTTAATAATTTTTTCCAAAGTCCAATTCTCCAGACAGAATCAAAGGCCTTTGAAAAGTCAATGAATATACAATAGAGTTTTTTCTTTAAGTGCCTTAGTATTTCAATTATAGAATTAAGTGTGAAAATATGATCACAAGTAGAATAAGATTTCCTAAAACCAGCCTGATTTTCTAGGAGTATGTTGTTTTCTTCTAAGAAACATGTTATTCTTTTATTTAGTACAGATGTGAATAACTTACTTACACAGCTCAATAACGTTATTGGGCGATAATTGTTAGCTTCAGTAGGGTCGCCTTTATTTTTATAAATTGGAAATATAACGCCTTCTGACCATGTGTTGGGTATATGCCCGGTATCAAAAATGAAATTAAATAGTTCTGTGTATATAGGTAACATTTTGGATTTTGAAAATTTAATATATTCGTTTATTATCAGGTCATTACCTGCTGATTTATTATTTTTCAGCATTTTTATACATCTATCTATTTCAGATTGGGTAATTGGGGAATTAAGGCAATTTGTTTGATCATTTAGGTCCAGATTTTCAAGTATTTCTTCATCATTTTGATCATGGGAGTAATCATTACTAGCTTCTTTGAAATGTTGAAATAGAGAGTCTAAGTCTGGTGTTTTGTTTGGCCCTTTTTTTAGTTTCATTTTATTTAAGTACCTCCAATAGTCTTTTGGTTGTTTACTTTGTAGTTTTCTTAGTTTGATTTCATTATTTTTATTATATTTTGAAATAAATTTATTCATTGTCTTTTTATAATTTTTGCAGCAATTTTTCATATAAATCCTGTTTTCTTCGGATGGGTATTTGAAGTATCTTCGTTTAGCCTTATTATAACTTTTTCTTAATTGTTTACATTTGGGACCATACCATGGCTTGTGTTTTTTACAGTTTGAATGAAATCTTATTTGTCCTGGAGTAATAAATGTTTTATTTGCACTTTCAATCAGTACATTTGCTAGTGTGTCAGTAATCTGGTCAATCTGGCTATGACTTTGTTGCCTTCGTGCATCAATAATGTTTTGTTCTAAATCTTGTAATTGACTGTCATTTATGTTTGTAAGAAATTCATTTTTATGTGTATAATCCCATTTCGGTCTATTTTTGTTAACTCTCTGATCAATTAATAAATCACTTGTTGTAATATTTATTTTACAACTTAGTAATGCATGGCCATCACTATAGATGCTATCCATTGGCTGTATTTCAAAGTGTGTCAGAAGAGAGTATCCCTCAATAGAAGACAACATGTAATCTATAATAGACAAATTTTTAAACGTCATTTGACCCACATTTTTATCCTTACCAACTCTACCATTTACAATAAATATGTTATTGTTCTTGCATAATTCAGTTAATTTATAGCCATGGTTATTAGTTTTCTTATCTTGAGATTTTCTGGTCAGCTGAATGCCGTTTTACAGCATTTTAGCTTTCTGATCTATAAATGAGATTGTTTCCTGATCAAAATCAAACATATTTGCCAGAAATTCATCACTATCAGTATAATCAACAAGCCGACCAGTTTGAGCGTTAAAATCTCCTAATAAGTATATCGTTTCAGATTTTGAACACATATCGGTAATTTCATTATTCAATAAATCATGATCATCAATTTTGTAAAATCTTGACGAGATGGGGGGTATATAAACATTACCTAGCAACACATCATTGTCACTTTGTATACAATGACCTGGTATCCTGACCCAGAATATAAGATCAGTTTCTGACTCTAAAATTTCTACATGCTGAAACAATTCAAGTTTTATAAAAGCACCTAAACCACCGGATTTTCTCAAATATTTTGCTTTTCTTGGTATATTAACAAATTCATAACCTTCTAGTGATATAACATCATATGTGTCAAGCTTAGTTTCACTTACTAGAAATATATCAAATTGTTTGACTATGGATTCAAAATCAGGGTATTGGTAACGCCTTTTAAGGCCACAAACGTTCAGTGAGCCTATTTGTAAGGTTTTGTCATTGGTAGAAGTGTTCAGTTGTACTGGAGTGTCACTGTACGGGGCTTTTTCCCCTGATACCTATTTATAGTTGTCATTCCTCACATCCTGAGACTTTTCCCGAGCCTGGGACTCGAGCTGCAACATAGCCTGACTGTATATGTCACCATGTGCGGATTGTGCGCCCTCGTCGTCGTCGGTGTCAGAGATTGAACTCGCTGCTGACTCGTCCCGTGTCTCGTCCAGAGCCGACAAAATATCAAACGGATTCCTCGTTTCCACTGGCTGTGGTGCTGGGACACTCGGCGTCGTCTGAACCCTGGACCTTTTCCTGGCGGATTCCCAGTCAGGGAATTCATCCTGGACGACTGTTCCCTTCACAATAAGTTTGGCTGGGTAGCCAATAAAAACAGATCGCGGTGGGTTTTTTGCCCTTTCCGACTTGTACAGGGGCCATAATCTGGATCTAGCTTGGGTTATTTCATTTGGATAGTCCCTGTTCACACCATACTGGGGTTTGGTTTTCAACTTATACGCGTTTGCGAGGATGTTTTTCAAGTCCGACTCTTTTTGGAAACAGACTATAATTGGTCTTGTTTTGTCCCGGACCCGTCTACCTAATCGGTGCGCTCTTTGTAATTGTATTGAATCAGCTGATTCAATGTCAAGGTCATGCTTGAGAAAGTTGTTTATCAATTCAAAGCAGTTCTCGTCCTTCTGTAACTCCGTAATGCCACGAAAAATTAAATTAAGTCGTCGGCTTCTTGCTTCATTATCAATACTATGATATTCAAGGGTTCGAATACGGGCGTTGGTGTTGGACGTTTCATTCAATAATGTGCCAATATTTGACTCACAAAAGTCTAGCCTATCGTTCAAACTGTGAACACTTGTCAACAAACCAAACATAGTGACGAGTTTATCATCTGTGGACAATGCTTTAAATTGGTCATTGGTCATATTTGAAGAGCTGTTGTTTGTTTCAGATGCATTTGACATACCTCCTGTTGAGTGCCTTTGCCTTTTTCTCGACCTAGTGTCATATTTAGAGTTCTGTGAGCTTGCCACTTGGCTGCCACGTAGTCCGTCCGAGCCGCCATTACCGACCTTTCCTTTACCAGTCTTCTTTCCGCTGCCTTTGCTCTTTTTGCCTGGCCTGTCCATTTTTCTAATGTAACGCACTGCCAACGTATTAATAAATAAAAGTTATGTACACTAGAAAAAACTTTCAGGAGGCCTTAATTAAAGACTTTTAAGCAAAATTTTCGAGAGCTCCACATCGACCGACTCCTTGCTACACCACGTGACCAAATAGAGGTACCAACTACTCCATGTACGAGCAGTACCCACCTGAAATCACACAGAGGCGGAAGAGCTTACTACCAAAACTCAAAGAAGCTCGAAGGCAGGGAAAATCAGCATGGCTGAGTTATGATACTCTATATATTGATGGAAGGCCAGTGCGTGATCAGGGAATGAACAGTTAGGGATGCGTAGGGGCTGAGCTGAAAGTTTTGTCATGGAACATTCATGGGCTAGGCAGTGATAAGTTGAGCGATTGTGACTTACTACGTGTATTAGAGCAGTATGATATTATATTTCTTTTTGAGACATGGGCAAACAAATCGTCAAAGATTAACATTAAAGGTTACAAGAGTTTCAATTTTCCTAGACAGTTTCAGAATCGACGGGCGAGACGTTGTAGTGGCGGTACAGTTGTTTTCATAAAAGAATCATTGGTTAAGGGTGTTACAGTTGCTAAAAACCATTTGGACACGGTGATATGGTTGAAATTAAATAAGCAGTTTTTTAATTTTGAAAATGATGTTTATTTAGCAGGAATTTATATTTGGGTTGAGAATTCACCAGCTTATGATGTACATGACATTGATTTGTTTCAACTTATACAGAATGACATTAACTGTTACGAGTCCGCAGGTAGTGTACTGCTGTGTGGTGACTGGAATACACGTGTTGGCAATGGATCTCGACCTGACTACATTGTTTGCGATTCCAACTCTGATATTATTGATTATGATGACTATACCCCTGATGTACCGTTATCTCGTGTTTCCATGGATAAAGGTTGCAATTCGCACGGGCTAAAGTTGTTAGACTTATGCAAGTCTAGCGGCTTTAGGCTTGCGAATGGCAGGCTGTTTAAAGATAATTCGATAGGTGATTACACTTATACTAGCATAAACGGTAGCAGTGTTATTGATTACTTATTGTTACGAAATAGTGATTTCGGTATCTTGTGTAATTTTGAAATAGGTAAATTTAATGAATGGTCTGACCATGCGCCTGTGTGTTTTGGGTTAAGGTGTAATACGGCGCTAAACAATGAATGTGTTGGAAAGGGAAATGTGTTTAATTTTGTTAAATGGGACCCGGATTTGAAAGACGACTTTAGGCGTCGACTTATTGCACAGTTACCTGTATTAAATAGAATTACTGATGACATGGTGTTAAATGGCAAAGAGAGTGTTAATAAAGGCATTAATGACTTTACACAGATATTAAATGAAGTAGCTAGTCCATTGTTTTTAAAACGCATGTATAAATCTCGATCGAATAGTTATATAAAGTCCTTTATTAAAAAGGCAGACTGGTTTGATAGTGAATGTTTAGAAGCTAAGCGTATTTATCAACAGTATTTGCATGTTTTTGATAAATGTAAGAATGATGCAAACAGAATATCAATGTTGGATAAGAAAAAGATATACAAGAACTTGATTAAAAAAAAGAAAAGACGTTTTGAGCTTAATAAAATGACAGAGGTCGAAAGATTGAGACATAGAAAGCCGAGGGACTTTTGGCGGCATTTTAGTAAGCGAAATGATGAAAGCAGTGCACGGGACATATCGCTAGATGAATTTTTTGAATACTTTTCAAAACTAAATGATGATTTGCCAAATCCACATGATAGTGATTCAGAAGATTTCTTTGTGAATAATGATTTTGATTCACAAAATGTGTCTTTTGAGGAGCTTGATTCTCCGATTACACAATCTGAAATTGAAGCTGTTGTTAGAAACTTGAAAAGGAACAAGGCATATATGCCGGTGATCAACTTATTAACAAGTATTTTTTGGAATCTTTTGATATTCTGTCTGCTCATTTAGTTGACATATTTAATTGTATATTTGAATCGGGTGTTTTCCCAGAGAAATGGTGTGAGGGTATTATTGTACCGTTATTTAAGAAGGGTGATAAAAGTAACGTTAATAACTACAGGGGCATTTCGTTGGTGAGCTGTTTCTCAAAGATTTTCACAGGCGTTAAAATAAACAATCGCATTTCATCTTGGGCTGAAAACAATGATATTCTGACAGACGCCCAATTTGGGTTTAGAAAGGGCCGCTCAACAACAGACGCTATATTTGTGTTGAATGCAACAATTCAAAAAATATTGCGTAATAAGGGGAAATTATTTTGCGCCTTTGTTGATTTGAAAAAGGCATTTGACAGTGTGTATCACCATGGTCTTTGGCTGAAATTGTTTAGGGTAGGTATTAAGGGTAAAATGTTACGGATCATTAAAGAAATGTATTCAATAGTTAAAATGTGTATTAAGCATTGTGATGATTATTCATCCTTCTACGAATGTGCGATTGGTTTAAAGCAAGGGGAGGTAATATCACCAATAATGTTTGCTCTTTATCTTAATGACCTTGAGCTGTTTCTTTCAGACAGAATAAGTAGCGGACTGACTCTTGATCAAATAAACCTTATTTTGCTTTTATTTGCGGATGATATGGTGATATTGGGGTCTGATCCAAGCGAATTGCAGAATAGTTTAGATAATTTGGAAAGGTATTGTGACAGATGGGGGTTAGAGGTCAATGTGAAGAAAACAAAGATAATGGTTTTCAGAAATAGGGGCAGAGTACCGATGGAATATGTTTGGAAATATAAAGGTCAAACAATAGAAATTGTAGATGATTTTACTTATTTAGGCGTTGTTTTTAGTTATACTGGCACATTTAACAGTTATATAAGTACATTAACAGGTAAGGGATTAAAAGCCCTTAATACATTGGTTGTAAACGTTAAAAAGTATTGCTTTAAACCAAAGACTTTTTGTCAGCTTTTCGATGCCTTCGTAGGATCCATCTTGAATTACTCATGTGAAGTGTGGGGCTGCACAAAAAGTAAACAATTGGAGAATCTGCATTTAAAATTTTGTAAGAGATTATTAGGTGTTAGAGCTTCTACACGTAACATGTGTATTTACGGTGAGTTAGGTAGGTTTCCATTGTATATCAATAGGTAATTAGCAGAGTAATTAAGTACTGGTGCAAACTTGTTCTAAGTGAAAATATTATTCTTCAAACATTGTTGAGTGAAATGGGTGATGATCTTAACAAGGGTAAAACCAACTGGTTAAGTGATGTTAAAAAACTTTTAGATGATTATGGTTTTTCCTATGTTTGGCTGAATCAATATACGGTGGATTTAAATAAGTTTCATGTTGTTTTTAAAGCCAGGGTAGTGGACGTATTTAAACAGTCTTGGTGTGCTTCTATCCAAGAGTCTAACGTTTTATATACATACAAATTTTTCAAAGAAACTTTTGAACACGAACATTATCTTACTGTTTTACCAAAGAAGTACATGTATATTTTAGCTAAGTTGAGATTATCATCCCATAATTTAAGAATTGAATCCGGGCGTTACGGTGCAGGTAGAACTGAAAGAGGGGAAAGGTATTGTGTGTTTTGTTACAAGCATGACATAGAAGACGAGTTTCATTTTGTTTTAGTATGTACTCTGTATACTGACTTAAGAAAAAAATATCTAAAACGTTATTTTTACCAAAACCCAAGTGCATAGTTTTTTTCATCCTACCATAACATTTTCATGTTAAGTGGTTGGTCCATCAGACAGAATCTGACAGGTGGATGCTAAGTGCAGTGCAAATTGATGCAGCAAGCTCCTATGGGCGCTTTCCTTGTCACTTTCATACTGCATTAAGCTGCCACCTGTTTAAAGAGTAATATGTGCTATTTGTTAAAGGTCAGATGCAGGGCTGCCATTTCTCCGGATTTTTCCTAAATCTTCGGATTTTTTCGAGAATATGGAAGCTTAAAGCAGGCTGAAAGTAAAGCAGAATGCGCCATAAGGCGCATTCTGCTTTACTTCCAGCCTACTTTAAGAAGTCATGTGTCAACAAAACTAAAAACAGACTATGGGTAAAAGGTATAATTCGGAAGATCGCGCTTGAAAAATTGAACATTTTGAAATCTTAGGATTTTTTTTATCAATTTATGGCAGCCCTGCAGATGAAAATGGTTTTACTTTATGATGTTTGCGAAAGGATTTACTCACGAGGTTTGATGTTCCTGTAATGCCCCCCCCCCCCCCTCCCCCTTCTATCAAATAATTATAGACCTTTTGTGTCATCTTAAAAGGCCACAGTTAGGGTTTGTAAATAATTTTACATGTGATTTTATGTTTGTGAGATTCTATTTAACTTCAAATCTATTTTTTTCTGACCAGAATGATGTTAACACTGGATTTTGCGTTTCTTCAGAAACTTTCATGTAAATTATGAAAAAAAAGTAACTTAAAGTGAGAAAAAACTATGAAAAGGTGTTTATGGACTGCTGTGCACATAAAGTGCTTTAAAAGACTGCAAAAAACCAACAGAAAAATCCAAAACTATTTAGGAAAATAAAAGATTTTAATATATGTCTATTGCGTAATGTCCGTCCCCTGTTATATGTGACTATAAAAAATGATTAGATTAAAACATATGATTTCAATAAACCTGCAAGAGTTGGCATTTAAAATCAACTTTAGTTGCAGTTTCAGTGATTTCCAACTAGTTTTATATCATATACAACGAAAATGATTGAACACTTTTTTGCAAACTTTGAGTTTCGAAATTCTTCAACAACAACAACAAAAACGTTGATCACTGGTAATAAGTTTGGGTTTACTTTAAAGATAACTCTTTGTAGTGTATGTATGTGAAGAAATAAAAGTAAATAAACATGACTCTATCTTGTCATAAACTATTATTTATAAACATGTAATGCTTAAGTTGTAATGTCCGTCCCCTGCTAGGCCTATCAATGAAAATGTGTAAAAAAAAATAAAAAAATTTATATACCGGTATATATATATTTTAAAAAAAATTTTTTTTTAATTTTTTTTATCTTTTTACTTACTGAACATGATTCTATACACCTGTATGCTTCCAAAAAGCCATAAATTAAACAAATATAAGAATTTTCATTTTTTTCACCAAGATGCTAACTCAGAATTTGCCCATTTACTGTGCACCAGACACCAGAGTGATATTATATAATATTTTGACTCTCTTTTTTTGTTTTTGATATATTATACAGTAATTCTTGTTAGATGAATGCTAAATAATGTGTACAGTAACAGGGCTCCAGATAAGGGGTAGTTTTCTGAACAAATTCAACATTTTCTCACTCATTTCAGCACCAAACCTTATGGTGTCACTACTCATTAGAATCGTCTCGAAGAGACGATTCTGATGAGTAGTGACACCATACGGTTTAATGCAGAAATAAAGGTTTTAGATTTTGAAAAACTACTCTTATCTGGAGCCCTGCAGTAACACAAATGTCATTAGATAGCATTTTATTCAATGCACACATTTTAGGGTGTGACGGACATTACATAAACATTACATTTTCACTCATTCAAAGAAAAGTACTGCAATGTTGCTTTTGATACTTTGCTATTTTAATATGATAGGTATACACTTTCAGAATGTTAAGTCATAAATGATTTGATACATCCTTTCTAACTTTTACAGGGTGTGACGGACATTACGGAATTTCGACACAGACAAAAAATAAAAATTTCAATTCACCATAAAATTATCAAAAACTTGTAGATCTTTCTAAATAGAAGTAATTTACTAAGTACTATAATATTGAGTGTGTTTAAAACTTGAAAACATTATCTATGACACTTTTATCTAAATATAATGATCATTTCCAAGCACAAAGGGTATGTCAAAATTCTGACCATTACATAGGGTGCTTTCTACATATTCGATAAAAACCATAATGAAAAATTAAATTCAACCTTATGTATCATACATCAATTTAAAGGTCACATATTTCTCTGTAAGTACAAATCTAAATAATAAAGGTATTGTTACATATAATCAATTAGGACATGTTTAAAAAACATGAAAAATGTGATGCAAATGCATTACAGGTAAAAATGTAATTTTTTGACTAATTATTTCGACCAAAAATTTTTTGGGGGAAATTATCAATAGAATTTTATATATAACCACTTGCAATATGTCATATCTATCAGGAAAACATAATTGTGTGTGCTTATATGCATGTTAAAAGAGAATATGACCTAAAACATACATATTTTGTGAAATTGGCACTTTACTGTGCAGCAGGCCATATCATAGCGTCTAATCCGGATTTAAGCTGCTGGTAAATATAATCCAAATATTAATTTTCCCTCCCTATAACAACTCCCTCTGAACAACGCATACAGTAGACTATATGTCTCTCATTGGGTGTTGTTGTATAGAGGGAGCATTGTAATTTGTTATAAATATAGCTTCTTATTTTCATGCAGGGATTTCCCCAGGCCGTTTTCGCCTGTTGCGGGCGACATGCCTTCCTTCCAGGCGGTCTCTTCATGACATGCTTTGGTCTGGCCGACATGCCTTAATCTGTAGAGCGACTAGCCTTAATCACGGCTCCGTGTTGTGTACTCGAGTAAATTGTTTCATATGTCAAAAGCTGTCACGCATGACTGATTGACAGAGTCTTGGTTTATTTCTATTTGACGGAGATTAGCTTTTGATTGATGTTTCTTAAACTGTTAGTACTGGCAATGGCGAGTAGATTTTGCAACATGATTTTTGGGAAACAACCTACGAATAACGTTGAAAGAAAAATAAATACTAGCCGACATTATTTTTCCCCGAATCTAAACATGGAGATGATTTACCATTTTACGGGCTGAAAATTCGCCCCGTTTATTGAGACGAGAGTAACAGTGCCGAAATTGCTTGTCGCCTCGGAAAAATATTCTCGATACGGGGCCTATTAAATAAAAAAATTCTCCGAAAATATTGAACAAACGAACATTTTAGACGAATATTAATTACCTTTAAGAACTAATTTCCTCGACAACTCCGTATTAATAATCACGTAACAGACACAAACATTATTCCAAACTTCCGAAATGAAATCCAATTGTGCGGCATGTACAACATATGAGACATAAAATGGAAAGGGTATCAATACATTTTGAATACAATATAAAGATAAATTAAGCTTGTGTTATAAACACTTTCATCGCCAATATTTTTGTTTTAATTGATATTTTACCGCAATAATGCCGTTTGCTTTTGACTGCACGATGTAGAATTCAAATTAAAGACATCATAAATGCTCCCTTCGGTTTTTTTTCTAGATGGTCTTTGGTGTGTTCTGAGGGCATTTCGCGCATTCCAACCACGTAAAATACAAACAGAAATCAATGTAACAAAAGGACTTAAAATAACATAATATATAATATATTTAATATGGGGACAAAATGTTGACAGCTTGCCTTCAAGCCATTAATTTTGAATCCCTAACCCTACCAAATCCGAAAAGTGTACGCACTCCTACTAGGGGTTCCAGGGGCATGTTCCCCTGTGAAAAAAAATTCATAGATGGTCTCTGGTTCATTCTGAGGGCGTTTTAATCTAGATGTAAGATTTTACACTTAGTCTTATGATGGCTAAATTAGCAGTTATCAGGGGTGAAGCCTCCCCCCCCCCCTCATGAAACTGTAAAATGAGATCGACGATAGGATAATTTAAACATGCATGACTATTCTATTGAAAGCAAATATAAACTATACTGTTCAAAAAGTTTGTAGATTTGTTATTGTAAGTTATTTACATTCAAATAAACAGTTCACGTTTCCAATCATAACGTGAGTCAATCTCTGTTCGGATCCCTCTGATCAGGGTCTACATATTATGCATATATGTAGGACTAGTCTATTGTACAGTTCTCATGTAGGCCTACACTGTTTTAAATAACGAGTAAAGTCGTCGATAGGGTTGCATGGGTTAAGCTCAGGAGTGTCTGTTTGTCAAAACTTTTGGCACGAACTTCGTAAAGCAAAGGACAATATAGTATCGGAATGACAGTCTTTCGAATAAGCTTTCTAATCCGCACGACTAGTATAAGAACGACGGTCATGCGAATAAGCTTTCTAATCCGCAGGACGGTTGTGCCGATAAAAACCCTTAACTGCATGTCCGTCGTGGGGATTAGATAGCTTATTCGCATGACCATCGTGCTGATAAGAAACGTTATTGGCATGACCGTCATGCCGATAGCCTCTACCATTTTGAATTCCGGTGACCCGAAAACACGAGCAGCTGTGGACTGGTGTGACATGAAAATGCTTGATTAATTGATTTGCTAAAATAAGATTGGCCATATTTATAAAACAGTCACCAAGTATTAAGCAGCACCTGGTCAACCAAGATTCAAGTCTAGTCAATGTAATAGTTCAGAATATCATAGTGAGAAGAGTAGTTGACAGTGCCAAATACTTAGGTGTTACCATTTCAGAAGATTTGTCATGGAATAAACATGTAAACAATATAACATCTGCTGCAACTAATACTCAAAACTTTCTCCGCAGGACCATCCCGACAAAAAACACCAAAATCAGAGAGACAGCCTACAAGACACTCGTTAGACCGCAGGTGGAGTATGCCTCCACAGTATGGAGTCCCCACACTTACGAAAATATAAAGAAGGTAGAAAAGGTACAGAGGCAAGCTGCAAGATAGGTATGTTCAGACTATGTCAACTATAGTACGGGAGCTGTCACAGCTCTAGTAAACTCTTTAAATTGGGATACGCTGAGAGACCGACGTGACTTTAGCCGACTGACAATGTTTTACGAAATGTTATACGGGTATGTTGCTGTTCCCATACCCTCCTATCTCGAGCGTCCTGAGAGGATGTCGCGCCATATGCACTCACTGTCCTACACACTCGTACACCCCAGTTTTAAATACTATCAGTACTCCTTTTTTCCGCACGCAGTTGTACTTTGGAACAAGATGCCAGCAGTTGCCGTTCTACAACCTGACGTTGAGGTGTTCAAAGGCTATCTGACCCCCTCCGTCCTTCCAAAAAGGGCTCCATGAGGGTCCTTGGATGGTGTTTTTAACCTGATTTTAGACTCCTTGTACACTAAATCTATCTCACTTTGTTTCTTCACTATCACACTTTTTGAAGTCTTTTCTATTCACTGCTGTTTTATCCTTGTCATGGATGCTCACCTGCACCTCCATAAAATACGTGCAAGCAGTGTCATGGAGTATACAAAGAAAGAAAGAAAAAGTTCTACAGATACCATATGAAGATTAAGCAGGGGAAGGGTTAACCCGATGCTCCATGAATATTCCTTTTAATGTCTTTATCAGGGCTCCATTTAAGAGGGAGTAAACTGAACTCATTCAACATTTTCTCACTCGTTTCAGCATTAAATCCTATGATGTATTTACCTCAGTAGAATTGTCTCGAAGAGACAATTCTAATGAGTAGCAGGGGTGTAAAATTTTCAGAATTTTTACTCGCCCTGCTGGGTGATAATGACATTTTGCTCATTAGTTTCTGTTATAAATTATCAGAAAATCTGCTCGCCCTGTCAAAATGTTACTCGCCATGGTGAGTGGGCGAAGAGAATTTTACACCCCTGAGTAGTAACACCATAGGGTTAGGGTTTAATTTAGAAATAAAGATATAAGTTTTTGAAATACCCCCTTTTCTTGAGCCCTGCTTTAATTTATTTCTCCACTAAAGATAGAAGATGAATAATTCCACTCTATGAAATATATACAGTCATGAATATGCACCACTACAAATTATTTTTATATTCTATCAGATGTTGGGATACAAATTCCAAAACCTTGTATTACAGTGCTCTCTCTCTACAACGACAACCTATGGGAGACACTGATTGTGTGCGTTGTACGGAGGGAGTCGTTATAGAGAGGGAAAATTGGTTTACATTTACAAACAGTTTGAATCCAGATCAGACGCCGCGTTGCGCGGCGTCTGATCTTGATTCAAGCTGTTTGTTACTCATCATTAAGTATTTTTCTGTCAAAATGCCGAATATGTAATTTTGAGAAAAACAGCAGGCGATATTACAGCAGTCAAAGCGTTATACCTAATTGTTTTATTTAGGGAACTGCGACAAATGTCGTTGTAAGGAGGGAATCGTTGTTGGGAGGGTCGTTGTAGAGAGGGAGCGCTGTATTGTATTATGTCATAATAGAAAGCCGACCATTGAGAGTGGCAGTAAAGGGGCATGTTTGAAATATCATTTTGAGAATATGTTCTCAGGGCTCCAGATGAAAGGGAGTAAATTGACTAAATGCAACATTTTCTCAATCATTTTAGTATCAAATCCTATGGTGTTACTACTCATTAGAATCGTCTCTTCGAGACGATTCTAGTGAGTAGTAATACCATAGGGTTTAATTTAGAAATAAAAATTTTAGTCTTTGAAATACCCCCCTTATCTGGAGCCCTGGTTCTGTTTCTTTCTCTTGCATAGATTACTAATCACTGCCACCATATTTGTATGATTCTGGAACCTACTGTACCGTTTGAAGCAGGTTTGAAATAAAGCAGTATGCATCTTAAGGCATAGTATGCTTTACTTTCAACCTGATTTAACCCATTACCCCATAAATACGCAGTTATACTCCTTTAAGTTGTTCCTTTACGTGAGAAAAAAGTTTATTGTTATACAATTATGAATATGTAATTATGTATCATAAGAAATGTTTGCTATATACATGTGTACTAGCATCTGATACCTAAAGGCGCATTCTGCTTTACTCTCAATCTGCTTTAACCCTTGAACCCTAGTCCCGCATATAGGCATCCTTTTCAAACAGTGTACATGTGAATAGAACACTTGTCCTATGCAAACAGTGAAGACCCAGATCAGAGGGCTCCGAAAGGAGCCCTCTTATCAGGGTCTTCAGTCTTCACTGTTTGTCATAATGCCAAACATTGACAAAACCAACCCTTAAAAGTCAGAAATGGACTAGACAATAATGGAAACTGGAATTGTCCATTTAAACTTTCAGGGAGGAAAGAGTTAAGTTTTCAAAACTAGAAACAGCTATGGGGTAAAGGGTCAAGCGAGCAGTTCAGCTTAATTATTTCCTCCCTAAAATTTTAAATGGACAATTCCAGTTTCCATTTTAGTCTAGACCATTTCTGACTTTTAAGGGTTGTTTTTGTCAATGTTTGGCATTATGACAAACAGTGAAGATCCTGATCAGGGGGGCTCCTTTCGGAGTCCTCTGATCTGGGTCTTCTATGTTTGCATAGGACAAGTGTACTGTTCACATCTACACTGTTTGAAAAGGACGCCTATATGCGGGACTAGGGTTCAAAGGGTTAAGTTATCAAGACAGAATTGTATTCACATGTAAGTTCTAGGTGTACAAGTTGCTGGTATATTTGCAGGTTACAGACTAATGGAAGAGGCACGTACATGGACCACAACACTCTAGGTAACAGGGAGAATGGCCAACTGGGACCTTGAGACAGTATTCAAAAACTTTGTTGATGATCGTCTGTCTGTTCGTCCCTGGCTAACTCTTACAGAAAATATCAATAAAGAAATAGACGACGACACCTTCTCGGAGCTTGTCAGGTTGTCCAAGGATAAACTTGGCGAGGAATATGGCACGATACAGAGGGAAAAGGCTCGTTTCTTGTATTTCGATGCACTGGAGAAAAAATACAAGGAGAATGTTTCCATGGTTCTGGAGAACATATTTGAACATGCACAAACTCATGTTTCCTTAGGTAGGGTATACCTTCGGCACCAAAATGTATAACATTTAGTTATTCTTGTCAATAACCACAAGGACGAGAGCTTAGATATTTAGCACATAGCATCATCTACAGGTCCTCTATCAAGATGATTCAAATTATGCCTCTTGTATCAAAATTGGCCCCGCCCTTGGATCACAGTTTTATATAGAGTCGTAGTTTAAATCAAACAAGCATGTTGAGCTGACTTAGCCTGAAACACAAAGCATTAACAAAAGCGCCATGTGACGCCTTGCCACGGCCCGCTTACCTCATAGCACTCACAGGTTCACGTGCCTTCAACAATGCATGCTTTCGTCGTTCTCCATAGTCACTCCACCTTTGTGAGCCTTGGGGTAAGCGAGCCGTGGCAAAGCTCCACGAAGCGCCTTCGTTAATAAACGCAGGGCAGATTGTTCAGATTATGCCACTGGGGTTAGAATTGACCCCACCCCAGGGGTCACAATCTTACACAGAGTTAAAGATTCTTTTCTATAAATAAATACGAAAGACTCAAGCAGGAAACGCAACACAAACAATACACCAACCTCTCAAAGCAGGACACACACACAGTCATACCATAACAAACACACACATACACACCCATTCACACACACACACGCGCAATACCAACCTTTACCAATATTGTTGAAATGTTCTGGTCCGTTTCAAATCGAGGTCACAGGAGGTAAAATAGAATTTGTCAATGAAAACTTTAACAACATTCTTGTCTGATTCACTAGTTCACAAAGCTTAGATATTTGGCTCATGGCATCATCTACTAGTTGTTCAAATAATTAGGGCCCCACCGAGAGGTGGGTGCCCTATAGTAATCGCCTTGTCCGTCCGTCTGTCTGTCAGTCCGTCCGTCAGTCTGTCACACTTTTCCTTGTCCGCTCTCTAAGTCGAGTAATTTTTATCCAATCTTCACCAAACTTGCTGAAAATGTGTATTAGTATAAAATCTAGGCCAAGTTCGATAATTAACCAAATTGCATAAAGCATGTTGGAGTTATTGCCCTTGAATTATTAAAAAATGGCTGTTTCAGCCTTGTCCGCTTTCTAACTCGAGTAGTTTTTATCCAATCTTCACCAATCTTATTGAAAATGTGTATTGGTATAACATCTAGGCCAAGTTCGATAATTACCCAAATCGCATAAGGCATGTATGAGTTCTTGCCCTTGAATTATTAAAAAATGGCTGTTTCAGCCTTGTCCGCTCTCTAACTTGAGTAGTTTTTATCCAATCTTCACCAAACCTTATGAAAGTTTCTATTGTTATAAAATCTAGGCCAGGTTTGATAATTACCCAAATTCGCATAAGGCATGTTGGAGTTATACCCCTTAAATTATTAAAAAATGGCTGTTTCAGCCTTGTCCACTTTCTCATACAAACACTTTGTATTGGATATTTATCAAACCTACTGAAAATGTTTATTGGTATATAATCTAGGTCAAATTCGATAATTACCCAAATCGCCTATGGCACATCAGAGTTATTGCCCTTCAATTATTAAAAGATAGCTGTTTAAGCCTTGTCCGCTCCCTTACTGAAACAGTAGTTCTATCTGATCTTCACTAAACTTGCTGAAAATGTTTATTTGTATAAAGTCTAAGCCAAGTTCGATAACTACTAGAGTTACATAGGGAAATGGTCAAACATCTTTTACTCAGAAACCAATATGACCAGAGCTTTGATATTTGGCATGATGTAACTTTTAGAGGTCCTTCACATATATGGATGAATTGGTTCTGGTCTGCTGCATATCTGGGTCACCGAAGCTAAAAATAGATTTTTTCAATGAAAACTTCAAAAATCTTCTTGTCTGAAACCATAGTACACTGAGTTTAGCTATTTTGCACATATTATCGTCTACAGGTCCTCTTATTTGTTCAAATTTTGCCCCTGGGGTCAAAATTTGCCCCGCCCTGGGGGTCACCTTTTACAAATCTTCTTTTCTGAAATCACGTGACCCATCCTAGTGTCACCATGGTCAGGTGAGCGATCAAGGGCCATTCTGGCCCTCTTGTTTAGTCTGTTTGTCCATTTGTTTGTCTGTCAGTCCACAACTTTAATCTTAGCCATAACTTTGTTAAAGTTAGAAACTATAACTTGGGTCATGTCCTACAAAGGTCAATGTCATGTTTGAGTTATTTCCCAGTGTCATATTTTTAGCTCACCTGAGCCAAAGGCTCAGGATGAGCTATTGTGATTGCTCTTCGTCCGGCGTCCACCGTCCGTCGTCCATCGTCCGTCTGCCGTCGTCCGTCCACATTTTCCAACAACATCTCCTCAGAAACCACTGACCCAATTTCAACCAAACTTTGTCAGAAGCATTAGTGACAAGGGGGAACGAAATCTTGTTCAAAGATTTTGGCTAGAGTTATTCCCCTTGCTGTGGGACCAGGTTTTCTAACATAACCGTATAGACAACTTTTAATGCATAAGAAAATCTTAAATAATCTTCTTCTCAGAAACCCAAAGGCCCAGACCTTTGACATTTGGTACGTATCATAACCTTATGATCTTCTACCAAGATTGTTCAAATTTTGACACTGGGGCCAAAAATGGCCCCACCCTGGGGCTTGTCAGTTTTTCTTAGGAAACCTTTAAAAATCTTTTTCTCAGAAACCGTATGGCCGTATGATCATTGATATTTGACATGTAGCTTTGCCTTATGGTCCTCTACCAGGATTGTTCAAATTATGACCCCCGGGTCAAAAATGGCCCAGCCCCGGGGCTTATCAGTTTTACATACCCTTATATAGGAAAACCTTTAAAAATCTTCTTCTCTGAAACTATAAGGCCCAGGTCTTTACTATTTGACATGTAGCTTTGCCTTGTGGTCCTCTACCAAGATTGTTCAAATATGACCCTGGCGCCAAAAAAGGCCCCGCCCTGGGGCTTATCAGTTTTTCATAGGAAAACCTTTAAAAATCTTCTTCTCTGAAACCGTAAGGCCCAGATCATTTATACTTGACATGTAGCTTTGCCTTATAGTCCTCTACTAAAATTGTTCAAATTATGACCCCCGGGTCAAAATTGGCCCCGCCCCGGGGCTTATCAGTTTTATATAGACTTATATAGGAACACCTTTACAAATCTTCTTCTCAGAAACTGTAAGGCCCAGATCTTTAATATTTGACATATAGCTTTGCCGTGTGGTCCTCTACCAAGATTGTTCAAATTATGACCCCCAGGCCAAAAATGGTCCCGTTCTCGGGCTTATTAGTTTTTCATAGGAAAAATCTTCTTCTCTGAAACCGTAAGGTACAGATCATTTATATTTGACATGTAGCTTTGCCCTATGATCCTCTACCAAGATTGTTCAAATTATGACCCCTGGATCAAATTTGGCCTCGCCCCGGGGCTTATCAGTTATATCAGCTATATCAAAATGTTGTCTTGCCCAGTCAGCTTCTATGGTATAATGTCTCAGGTGAGCGAAATGTGGCCCTCTGGGCCTCTTGTCTTGTCTTTGAGATAACTTCAGTTCTGCTGATGTTAACCCATTACCCCATACATATGCCTTTTTACGCCTTTAATTTATTCCTCCTCTAAAGAAAATAATTCCATTTATACAGTCATAAAACTGTAAGATATAAGAAATAGTATCTATATCTTAGTAGATGATAACTTAAAGCAGGTTGAAAGTAAAGCAGAATGCGCAATAAATAATCATATGGAAATACATGTAGCTTGATAAGAAGAAGTGTCATGGATAAGGGCCATAACTCTGCCAACAATATTCTTTTTACGTTATTCCAATTTGTCATGTTTTTTTTTGTCTTGAAGATAATTCCATTTACAGCTATATTAAAATGTTGTATTGCCTATTAAGCTACGGCACAATGACCTCAGGTGAGCCCTCTTGTTTAATGAAATCTTAAAAAATCTTCCTGCCTGAAAACCTTAGAATACACACAGCTATAATATTTAGCACAATTAATATCATCTACAGGTCCTCTATTAATATTTTCACGCTATGCTGCTGTGGTCAAAATGACCCTGCCCCTGGACATAAATCATTCGATCCTTTTAGTCAGCTATCCTCAGGTGAGCGAAATATGACCCATGTGTTTCATGGTTTTTTAGCTCACCTGAGCCAAAGGCTCAAGGTGAGGTATTGGGATGGCCCTGTGTCCGTCGTCCGTCGTCGTTAACAATCGCTTTAAATGACATCTTCTCCTATACCACTTGGCAGAATTCAACCAAACTTTACAGAAATGTTCCTTGGGTAAAGCTCTTTCAAATTTGTTAAAAGAATTAAAAACAATGCAGAACTCTGATTGTGCAAATGGTTCTTGTAGGTTGCATAACTAGGTCACTGGAGCTAAAAATAGATTTTTTTTTCAATGAAAACTTAAAAAATCTTCTTGTCTGAAACTACAAGGGCTATAGCTTAGATATTTGACACATAGCATCGCCTACAGGTCCTCTAACAAGTTATTTCAAATTATGCCGCTGGGGTCAAAATTGACCCTGTCCCTAGGGTCACAGTTTTACATAGAGTTATATAGTGAAATTTTCAAACGTCTTCTTCTCTGAAACTAATATGGCCAGAGCTTTGATATTCAGCATGGTGTCACTTCTAGATATCCTTTACCTATTTTGTTCAACTGGTTTCAGTCTGTTGCATATGTAGGTCACAGGAGCTAAAAATAGATTTTTTTTCCAATGGAAACTTACAAAATCTTCTTGTCTAAAACCATACTACCCTGATATTAGATATTTGTCACATAGCATCCTCTACAGGTTCTCTTACAAGATTGTTCAAATTATGCCTCTCGGGTAAAAATGACCCCTTCCTGGACATAAATAATAATCTCCATTTTGTCAGTTATTCTCAGGTGAGCGATAATGCCCCATGGGGCTCTTGTTTTAATTTGTGATGCATGTAGCTAGGGGTCATAAACGGTTTCCGACAGACAGCCAAGTCCCTTGTTTTGATCAGCGTTAAGCAGACACTTGCTGTAGAGTCTAAGAGAGATCTCCATGTCTATGGATGAGCCACTTGATACACGTTTAACCGTACCTGCAACTGTCATTATTATTTCAGGGAGTGTGAAGATTTCAGACAAGATTAAGGAGTATAGAAGACTGGAGCAAAGGTACAACTTGCGCTGCAGTGACGGAAACTTTGAGGAAATGAGAAATCAGGAAGTGAAAAATGGTATTAACCCCTTCTTCCCGGTCCGTCTAAAGACCCAAACCTCTGCAAACCTCCCAAAACTACATGTACTTTTAAAAACAAGTTTTCCATATTCTAGCAGATGGTAGCTTAAATGTTGTCTGCTTAAATTTGTCGGCTGTTGTTTTTCTCAACGTAATATATAACAGACATTTTGACAGAAAAAATGACTAGTGACAAACAGACTAAATCCAGTACATATGCCGCGTAACACGGCGTCCGATCTGGATTCAAGCTGTTTGCACATGTAAGCCTATTTTTCTCCCTATAACAACTCTCTCCGAACAATGCGCACATTTTTAGCTCACCTGAGCCGAAGGCTCAAGGTGAGCTATTGTGACCGCTCATTGTCCGTAGTACGTCTGTCCGTCCGTCCGTCTGTCCGTCCGTCCGCACAACCGAAATGGGTTAGAGGGCCTTTTCTGGCCAGATAACGGTAAACATAACAAAAGAAGACAATAGAGTTCATTCCGTAACAATAGAATAAGGGGCCATGGCCCGTTATTCAAACAAAAGAAAAGGCCCTCTAACCCATTTCGGTGGCACGTCCGTCCGTCTGTCCGTTCACTTTTACTTCAAACGACATCTCCTCTGAACCCGGGGATTGTAGGGCGGATTCAAACTGCTCATGATGTTCCTTGGATGCTTCTCTACAGAAGTTGTTTAAATGAAAGAGAAAAAGCAAAAACTCTGCTTGAAAAAGCAAAAAAGCAAAAAAATTTAAAAAATCTTCTTGCTAAAAACTACTAGGCCCTAAGCTTTGATATTTTTACAGTAGAATCTCCTGGTCGATCCCTCTATAGTTTGTTAAAATGAAATCCCTAGGGTCACACTTGACGCCACCCTGCGCAGTTTAAGTGCTGCTCTAGGCAGGTTTTACAGTATTTTTGATGAAGCAAAAGCAGAACTGTATTTTACCTGAGTTACTCTTAATATACTAAGGGCAAATAGCCAATATTTGCAAACATTTTGGATCCAGATCAAATGCAACATAATGCTGCATCTAATTTGGATCCAAACTATTGGTACTCATTTACCAACTGAACATGTTCTAAATTCTTTTTTTTGTCACTTTTCGCATACAGTAGGTTTTAAGCAGATATCATTTCAGTCTGGTAAGGGTAAGCCTTCAGAGCAGTTGCTAATTCTACCATACTACCCAGTATTTGACCTCAGCCACTGAACTGATGGTCTTAGCTGAACATGTTGTCTGCTAAAGTTTATAAATGGTTTAGTCTGCTTCAGGGTCTGGAAGTGATCCACTGACAGTTATGTAATTATGTCTTTTGCCATATTTATACATATGTTTAATATTGGTTTTGTTAGAGTTATCTGTATGTTTTGTCTTTTTTTTCTTGTCCAGGATTCAACCCTTTCCCTCCATAAATACTGACGTTTGTTAACCCATTACCCCATAAATGTGCATTTTTAGGCCTTTGATTTATTAGCTCACCTGAGCCAAAGGCTCAAGGTGAGCTATTGGGATGGCCCTGTGTCCGTCGTGCGTCGTCCGTCGTCGTTAACAATTGCTTCAAATGACATCTTCTCCTAAACGGCTGAACAGATTTCAACCAAACTTTACAGGAATGTTCCTTGGGTCAAGCTCTGTCAAAGTTGTTCAAAGAATTGAAAACAATATAGAACTCTGGTTGCTATGGCAACCAAAGTGAAAAAATAAGGAAATCTTAAAAAATCTTCTTGTCTGAAACTACAAGGGCCAGAGCTTAGATATTTGGCACATAACATGATCTACAGGTCCTCTATCAAGTTTGTTCAAATTATGCCCCTGGGGTCAAAATTGGCCCCGCCCCGGGGGTCACAGTTTTACATAGAGTTATATAGTGAAAATTTCAAACGTCTTCTCCACTGAAACTGATATGGCCAGAGCTTTGATATTTGGCATGGTGACACTTCTAAATGTCCTTTACCTAGTTTGTTCAAATGGTTCTGGTCGGTTAAATATCTAGGTCATAATTCACATTCAAAATATGTATAGCAGACAGCAATTCAGCATTATAAGAGTTAGACCCTAGCCAAATTTCCTACTGGCAGAGTTACATAACTGAACTCAGGTCAGCTGGTCAGCTGATGAGGTTGCATATGGTGGTGTCTGCTATATATTTATGCCCTGCAGTTGGGGGCATATTGTTTTTGTCTGTCTGCTTTTTTGTCTGTTTGTCCATTTGTTTGTCTGTCAGTCCACAACTTTAATCTTAGCCATAACTTTGTTAAAGTTAGAAACTTTATAACTTGGGTCATGTCCTACAAAGGTCAATGTCAATTTTGAGATATTTCCCAGTGTCATATTTTCTTGTCTTTGAGATAACTCCAGTTCTACTGATGTTAACCCATTACCCCATACATATGCCTTTTTACGCCTTTAATTTATTCCTCCTCTAAAGAAAATAATTCCACTTTATATAGTCATAAACATGTAAGATATAAGAAATAGTATCTATATCTTAGTAGATGATAACTTAAAGCAGGTTGAAAGTAAAGCAGAGTGCGCAATAAATAATCATATGGAAATACATGTAGCTTGATAAGAAGAAGTGTCATGGATAAGGGCCATAACTCTGCCAACAATATTTTTTTAAGTTATTCCAATTTGTCATGTTTTTTTTGTCTGGAAGATAATTCCATTTACAGCTATATTAAAATGTTGTCTTGCCTATTAAGCTAAGGCACAATGACCTCAGGTGAGCGAATTAAGGGCCATGGCCCTCTTGTTTTATATCCAATTGGATTTCGTTGTTGAGAGGGAGCGCTGTAATCTTATTAGATCTTTATTAAATTTGATAAAAATGAATGTGGGGCCTCCGTGGCCTAGTGGTATAGTCACTGTGACTTACATCACTAAGCTCCTCACCGCTGTGAGTTCGAATCCCAGTAGGGTTGTTCGGATTTTTCATGTGAGGAAGCCTTCCAGCTGGCTTGCGGAAGGTCGATGGTTCTACCCAGTTGCCGATTTGTGCCTGAAACAGTGCATAAAGGACTTCTGGGGGGTCTTCCTCCGCCTATAACTAGCTGGACGTCGGGATATGACTGAAATCCTGTTGAAAGCGACGTAAAATCAAAACAAATAAAAATAAAAAAATGTAAGCCTCATTGACACCTAGGTCAACTTTGAATGTAGGTGATGTCGAATTAAAAAAGGAAACTAGCAGCTGTCGAATATGAGCACCACTCTTCTAATGAAAACAACTCTAAGCAAAAATGCTGTTTTTAGGAAAAATAGTTATAGACCGTACATGGCTCCAGATAAGGGGGAGTAAACTGTACAAATTCAAAAAAAATCTCACTTTTTTAGCACTAAATCCTATGGTGTTACTACTCATAAGAATCGTCTCTTCGAGACGATTCTAATGAGTAACTAGAGACACCATAGGGTTTAAAGCAGAAACAAAGACTTTAGTTTTTAGCTCACCTGAGCCATAGGCTCAAGGTGAGCTATTGGGATGGCCCTGTGTCCGTCGTCGTCCGTCGTCCGTCGTCGTTAACAATTGCTTCAAATGACATCTCCTCATATACCGCTTGACAGATTTCAACCAAACTTTACAGAAATGTTCCTTGGGTCAAGCTCTTTCAAATTTGTTCAAAGAATTAAAAACAATGAGGAACTCTGGTTGCCAAAGTGAAAAAATTAGGAAATCTTTAAAAATCTTCTTGTCAAAAACTGCAAGAGCCAGAGCTTAGATATTTGGCACACAGCATCATCTATATGTCCTCTATCGAGTTTGTTAAAATTATGTCCCTTGGGTCAAAATTGGCCCCGCCCCGGGGGTCACAGTTTTACATAGAGTTATATAGTGAAACGTCTTCTTCTCTGAAACTAATATGGCCAGAGCTTTGATATTCATCATGGTGACACTTCTAGATGTCCTTTACATATTTTCTTCAAATGGTTCCGGTCGGTTGCATAAGTAGGTCACAGGAGCTAAAAATAGTTTTTTTTCAATGAAAACTTAAAAAATCTTCTTGTCTGAAACTACAAGGGCCAGAGCTTAGATATTTGGCACATAGCATCATCTACAGGTCTTCTATCAAGTTTGTTCAAATTATGCCCCTGGGGTCAAAATTGGCCCCCCCGGGGGTCACAGTTTTACATAGAGTTATTTAGTGAAACGTCTTTTTCTCTGACACTAATATGGCCAGAGCTTTGATATTCATCATGGTGACACTTCTAGATGTCCTTTACATATTTTGTTCAAATGGTTCCGGTCGGTTGCATAAGTAGGTCACAGGAGCTAAAAATAGTTTTTTTTCAAAATTAGGAAATCTTTAAAAATCTTCTTGTCAAAAACTGCAAGAGCCAGAGCTTAGCTATTTGGTACATAGCATCATCTATATGTCCTCTATCGAGTTTGTTAAAATTATGTCCCTAGGGTCAAAATTGGCCCCGCCCCAGGGGTCACAGTTTTACATAGAGTTATATAGTGAAATTTTCAAACGTTTTCTTCTCTGAATCTAATACGGTCAGAGCTTTGATATTCATCATGGTGACACTTCTAGATGTCCCGTACGTATTTTGTTCAAATGGTTACAGTCTGTTGCATATTTAGGTCACAGGAGCTAAAAAAAAAAAATTCAATGGAAACTTAAAAAAAATATTTTTGTCTAAAACCCTAGTACCCTGATCTTAGATATTTGGCACATAGCATCATCTACAGGTCCTCTTTCAAGATTGTTCAAATTATGCCAATTGAGTAAAAAATGACTCTGTCCTGGACATAAATCTTTTTCTCCATTTTGTCCGTTATTCTCAGGTGAGCGAAATATGCCCCATGGGGCTCTTGTTTGAAATACTCCCCTTATCTAGAGCCCTGGACCGTATATTCTCAATACAATGTGCCAGTTATTTCATGTTGTATGCCAATTTCTACAGTGCTCCTACAACGACACCAAATGGGAGACACAGATAGTGTGCCTTGTTCGGAGGGATTCGTTATAGAGAGGGATAATTAAGACTTGGATTACATTTGCAAACAACTTGAATCCAGATCAAACTCCGCGTAACGCGGCGTCTGATCTGGATTCAAGCTGTTTGTCACTCTTCATTATCATGTTCTATCTGAATGTCCACTTATATGTAACTTTAAGAAAAAAGCTGACGACAATTTTGAGCAGGCGATATTGCAGCAGTTAGAACATAAGACATAACTGTCCTGTTTCGGGAACTGCGACAAGTGACGTTGTAAGGAGGGAGTCGTTGTTGGGAGGGCGATTGTAGAGAGGGAGCGCTGTATAAACAAAAAATAATTACAGTATATGTATGAAACAATGATTATTTCCAATACAAAAGTGGGTACTTTTTTGACTGAGCATATATTAGGCACATATCATCTACGGGTCCTCTATCAAGATGGTTCAAATGATGCCCCTGATATAAAAATTGGCCCCGCCCTGGGGGTCACAGTTTAACAAAGATTTATATTTTAAATCAAACAAGCATGTTGAGCTGACATGCTAGGTGATATATTATGATCAGATATTGTCCGGTGTCCACCTGTCTGTCTATATGTTTAAGCTCACCTGGCACGGAGTGCCAAGTTGAGCTTTTATGATCGCTGAAAGTCTGTCGTTCGTCGTCTGTCTGTGCGTCCGTCCAGCAAAAATTGCTTTGTAAACTCTTTAACGGCTACAAATATCATTGGATCATAAATAAACTTGGTCAAACTTTTGAATGCAGGTTAAGCTGGGTCAAACATCAGGTCACTACATCCAATCATAGCAAACACTTATTAACACAATATTACACTACACATTTCATTATATCTTCAGCAAATCTGAATGCATTTTGATGCATCCTTGTCAAAATATTTGTCTTGAGATTTTAGAATTGCTGGAAGTCCGTCGTTCGTCGTCTGTCTGTGAACTCTTCATCAGCTACAAATATCATTGGATCATAATGAAACTTGGTCAAATTTTTTAATGCACTTTAAGTTGGGTCAAACATCAGGTCACTACATCCAATCATAGCAAACACTTATTAACACAATATTACACTACACATTTCATTATATCTTCAGCAAATCTGATTGCATTTTGATGCAACCTTGTCAAAATATTTGTCTTGAGATTTTAGAATTGCTGGAAGTCCGTCGTTCGTCGTCTGTCTGTGAACTCTTCATCAGCTACAAATATCATTGGATCATAATGAAACTTGGTCAAATTTTTTAATGCACTTTAAGTTGGGTCAAACATCAGGTCACTACATCCAATCATAGCAAACACTTATTAACACAATATTACACTACACATTTCATTATATCTTCAGCAAATCTGATTGCATTTTGATGCAACCTTGTCAAAATATTTGTCTTGAGATTTTAGAATTGCTGGAAGTCCGTCGTTCGTCGTCTGTCTGTGAACTCTTCATCAGCTACAAATATCATTGGATCATAATGAAACTTGGTCAAATTTTTTAATGCACTTTAAGTTGGGTCAAACATTAGGTCTCTAGGTCGAATCATAGCACACACTTACTAACACAATATTACGCTACAGTGAAACTCCTCTAAACCGGACATGAGCGGGGACAAAATAACTTTCCGGTTTAGAGGGGTTTCCGGTTTAGAGGGGTTTTAACCCATAGCTTGTTCCTAGTATGGAAGATAGCTGATCACCTAAAGCAGGTTGAAAATAAAGCAGAATACGCCTTAAGGCGCATTCTGCTTTACTTTCAACCTGCTTTAAGCTATCACCTGCTAGAATATAGAATTTTTTTCTGATGATACATATCTAGTGTATGAATAAATCAAGGTCGCAAAAAGGCGCATTTATGGTGTAATGGGTTAAATAAAAAAAGGTTTGAAACGGGACCAACGTTATTTAGAGGTTCCGGTTTAGAGGGGTTTTACTGTACACATTTCATTATATCTTCAGCAAATATGATTGCCTTTTGATGCAACTTTGTCAAAATATTTGTCTTGTTGATTTCTAGGTCAAGGATGAATATAAATCATGTTCTATCAAAAACTAGGTCTCTAGGTTAAATCATAGAAAACCCTTTTAACACAGTAGAGGCTGCACATCTTAATTGGTTATAATGACAGTTGCTGAAAATGTTTGCCTCATTAATCTGTAGTTCAGGTTAAATGTAGGTCAGTAGGTCATTTTGGTTCAAATAACTAGGTTACTATGTCAACTCATTAAAAAACCTTGTTAACACTCAAGTTACCACATTTTGCATTTTATCTTTATATGAATTAGTTTCAATATTGCACTGGATGAAAGCCAGGCCAAATTTGAATATGAGTCACCAGCCGTCAAAAACTAGGTCATAAGGTAAAACCATAGAAATATCTTGTTATTACATTAAAGGCCACACATCTGATTTGATATTAATGAATCTTGGTCAAAATTTTTGCCTGGTTGATTTCTTGGTAAGGTTTAAATGTGGGTCATGTCGGGTCCAAAACTAGGTCACTAGGACAAATCATAAAAGTACAGTGTTAATACTCTTGTAGCTACATATCTCATTTTATTTTAATGAAATTTGCTCAAAATATTTGCCTCGTTAAAATCTAGGCAATAGTTGAATGTGGGTGAGGTCAAGGTCACTATACATGTAAGTCAAGTTTTACATGTTGTACCAGGTGAGCAATATTGGGCCATGCTGACTCTTGTTAACCCTTTACCCCATAGCCTGTTTCTAACATTGAAGACATATATGATCACTTAAAGCAGGTTGAAAGCAAAGCAGAATGCGCCTTAAGGCGCATTCTGCTTTACTTTCAGCCTGCTTTAAGCTTCTACTTGCTAAAATAAAGAAAATATTCTTTATGATACATATTCATGACTGTAAAAGTTCGAACTATTTTCCTTAGTGTAGGAATAAATATGATGTGCTAAAAGGCGCTTATATAAGGGAAAGGGTTAAACGTTTCCTCTGAAACACCTGGCCCAATTTAACCAAACAGTAACACGAACATTAGTGGGCTAGGGAGGTAAATGTGTTTATCTTTTTTAAATGGCGTTTTCCCCCTTTTTGCAACGGTTACAATGTATCAAATCTTCAAACAATCTCCTCCAAATCAAGAAGTCGAATTTCATTTTTTTCACAGAAATGTTTCTAATAAGTTTAAATGACATTTACTGTGAAACTAATGGAGTGAAGTTGGTGCAGTTAAGCATGAATGTTCCTTTGGTAGTTCCCTACCAAATTCTTGTAAAAAAAAGGGGGAAATTTGGTAATACACTTTAAAAATCGATTTGTAAATAACCAGATGCACCTCTAATTAGCCAAATATTGGGGTTATTAGTTTTACATTGACTCGCTGGACTGCGTCCAAGAGATTATTGTTGTCATCCCGTCGACGGCGGCGTTGCCGTTCCCATTCGCGTTGGCAGTTTCAAGAAAATTGTTATAACTCAAATGTCCCTTGAGGTATGTCTTTCATATTTGGTATGTGTGTGTATATGGACAAGACCTTTCCATGCATTTAAAGGGTTTAACCCCAGTGACATTGACCTTGAACTTAGAGCCCATGATTAGGTTTTGAAAAATACTATGTTCCTTGGTATTACTATCATATTTGGTTGATAAGACCTTTCCATGCACAAAAAAAAGTTAACCTCTGTGATCTTGACCTCCGAGTCTGTTTTAAAGTTTCGAAATGTGCCAAATGCGAGCTTTGTTGTCTCTCTGACAACTCTTGTATATACATTGTACTCAGGTGAGCTATCAAGGGTCGTCATGACCCTCTTGTTGAAAAGTTATACCAACTAGCTAACTAATGTCTTTTCAGAACTGCAGCAGCATCTGATGCACATTTACGGGAAAAGGAAGTTTTGGGAGAACCCTGTGTCATCAGAGGAAGTATTTCTCTCTCAAATGTATGTTCAGCCATCGGCAAAGTTCGTCAGAGAGATAGATGATCAAGGAAGGTTGACAGAGGTGAAAGAGCTGGCATCTTCAAAATTGTCATATGCGGGGATTTTCAAGTCTAAAACTGGGTTGTGTGAAAACATTTACATAACGGGAGATGCTGGAAAGGGTAAATCGACGTTTTGTAACCAGCTTTTCCTCCGCTGGTGTGATGCAGTGCAGAATATTCCCAACGAGACTGGTTCCTCTGACGACCTGAAAATATTAGCACCTTTTAGGTTTTTGTTTCACATTAATTTAAGATACTCTGAGAAAACATACCACGTTGAAGAAATGATCAAGGAACAGTTGTTACATAATTTCCCAGTGTCTGTCAATATATCTGACATACTTAAAACAGAGAAATGTTTAATAGTTCTTGACGGTTTGGATGAGTGGCCATGTCCAAAGAAGGTAAAGAAATGTCCTGATATAAACCAAGATATCCCTGGCAGAAATATTTCAAATAAAAACACTGTCTTTCTAACAACTTCACGTAGCTGGAAATACGATGTTATTGCTCTGAAAAGCGCGGATAGAGATAAACATATAGAGTTAAGTGGCGTTGGTGAAGAATCCTCAAAAGAATTAGCGAGTAAAATATTAATTAATCTAGATCGAAAATCAAAATCAAAAAAATATCCTTCTGACTTTTATGATAAGGTAAAACAAAAAGAACTTGGCGACTTTTTAACTGTGCCCTTTCTTCTTATACAGTTGATCACATTGTGGCATGCCGGAAGAGACTTTGGCAATTCTCAGTTACAATTATACTGTAGTATGCTGGACCTTATGTTTGAACGTTCTGAGAAAAACCTTCCTGAGGAAATCCCAGAAAGTTCAAGCACAGCTGGAGCAATATCTAAACCTTTACCAGAATGTTTCAGTGACAAAGATAATTGCCAAAAATATGCAGAGTTACTCAACTGTTTGTCAAAGCTGGCTTATAAAGCTTTGTTTAACAAACAAAAGAAAAAAGCTTTAGTCTTCAAAAGCTCAAAGTTGGAAATATTTTGCATTTCTCCATCAAATATTAAACTCTGCTTACATTGTGGCATTTTATCTCAATGTAAGGATTATGGCAATCGTACAGGGAAATATAAAAAGTTTTCATTTTTACATAAAAAGGTACAAGAGTGTTTTGCAGCTTTGTATTTAGTAACTAACGACAAAGCTGAAGACATTCTGAAAGAAGTAAAACAATTGTGTAATTCAGTAGAGACCATGTTAGAAATGAACCAGGTGTGGCTGTTTGTAGCTGGAATGGACCGTGACATGACAAGACAGTTGTTAGAGCATTTGGATCATGTTGTTAGTGGTGACGAGCGAGTTAAAACATATAGACAGACTGTTGACAGTAACTATGACAGTTTGATAGACGACATACAGAGATGTGTGTCTGACTGTGTATCAGAAGGCATCAATAATGGCCACCATTATGAGATTGTCTGTTTGCAGGACTTCCGTATTGATGGCTACAATGTCCGTGCTGTAGAACGTTTGTTGTTCTGCTCTGACATGTCCAAAGTCAAGTCTGTGTACATAGATACTGGTGGCATTGATGCTGCTGAGTTGTCAGCTATAACTGGTCAGTTTCTACAATGTCGCTCAATACAAAGACTGTACCTGTATGACCCCTCCTCCCTTATACCCGACAGTACAGTGACAGCTCTAGTAGATAACAACTGGGCCTCACTTACAGCCCTGTACTTGGAGACTGGGATCACAGCCACAGATAAGTTAGTTACTGCCATATGCAGCAGCATTAGCAAGTCTTTAATGGCACTTGGGCTACAGTGGGTTAAACTGAGACATAAACATTTAGAACAAATATTGGCCAGTTTATCCCAGTCTCGCGTCATTAGACAGTTAGAACTGAAGTGGTTAGACTGTACAGACCATGACGACGAGTGTAGAGCTAAGATAGATTGTTCTGCTATGACTCAGCTTCAGGAACTTACTCTGTTTGAGTCCTCCTTGTATGTTGTTAATCTGCCGTCTTTGCCACACTGTGTGGAGAAGGTTAAACTGTGGTCTGTTACATTACCCGTGACGTCACTGCGTGACTTTGCTCGCGGACTTTCCCAGACAAAACGTAAAGTGACTGTAGAACTAAAGTGGGTAACATTGACAGAGACGAGAGAGGAGTGTGGAGACTTGGAGGGTTTCCTCCAGAACTGTCCCGGGTTGGAGTTGACAGAGAATGATGACAGTGACGAATGGACTGATTGTGACAGTGACGTTGATACACAGGAAGAGTTAACGAGAGAGGAGTGTGGAGACTTGGAGGGTTTCCTCCAGAACTGTCCCGGGTTGGAGTTGACACAGTGCGAGTATCATGACAGTACATGGGATATAGACTTCCACACAAGCAGCCAGTAAAGCCTGGAAAACTCGTCATTGCCACTCAAACTCTCAACAGCCGCCATTTTGTCTCTAACCGTTTGACTGTAAAAACATATTTCACCTTCTAACTCGGTAACCACTCATCCAAACACTCAACTGTCGCCATTTATTCTCTTAGTTAGATCGTTTTCTTTCTTATTATTCAAGTTTTATCTCAAAATTCTGAAAAAAGTTGTTTTTCATCTCTCAGCAGTTTATTTAGCAGCAGACGAAATTTTAGTCATGTTCAGACTCGACATTTTGTAAAACATGAACTTTGGGTTCCTTCATTATTTTAATTGTTTTTATTTTCTCTGATGACTTGAAAGCAAACTAGTTGTCTGAGATAAAACGTTTCATAAGATATTAAATAAAGAAGAATGAAAATATGGGGGCAACTTCTTACCCCACCCACTCCTAACTTAGCTTAAAATGTCAATTGATGAAACACAACTTTTTTCGGAATTTTTTGTTTTTATTGATTTCATTTGATAGAAAATGAGCCAACTAAGAGAACAAATGGTCACACGTGGATATTAAACCAAATAATAAGAAATATTTACCATGTTTTTGTTATTCTAGAATAAAACTTTGTTGACACTGTCTAAAATGGTAAATGATGTAAAACAACTTTTGCTCGAATTTTGAGTTTTAATTGATTTTAATGGATGGCAAATGGTCTAACTAAGAAAACAAATGGTCACAAGTAGGTATTTAACTACAACAATGTGATATTTTAGCACAGCAAATAAATAATGAGAAATAAGATATAAATGAATTAACACATTTAGCCCTATCGACGAGTATACTCGTCATTTACAGAGTACATATGAAGGGTAGACTTGTCCAATGCAAACAGTGTAGACCCTGATCAGTGGACTCCTAATCAGTTTATGCAGTGTTTTATCATGCAGCCCTCGCGACATTCGTTCTTTCGTCCGTCCCACATACGTACTGTACATACTTTGTCCAGCTAAGTCTTCCAACAGATTTCAAGCTACAACCTTTAACCTTATAATTATGTATAGTGTTTGCACATATACCATAGATGTGCATGTGAACAAGATTTTGATCGGCTTTAATTGTTCACAAAAGGTTGGTTTAAATATGTGTTTCCAATAGGATGTGTTTAGGACAGTTAAATGGTTCTAATGATTGATACGTATTTAACTCATTCTCCCCTGAAACTTCAAATGGACAATTCCAGCTTCTAATCAAGTACAGTCCATTTGTGTAGCCAAATGACAAACAATGCAGACCTTGATCAGAGGGATCCTACTGTCCAGACCCCTCTGATTAAGGTCAGAACTATTGGAATAGAACACGTGCAAGTGTACTTCTCACATGTGCACTGTTTGTAAAAGACACACATATGTGGCATTAGGGGTCAATGAGTTAATCAAGATGTTTAATCACAATTTTTAAAATGTCATTTCGGAGAACATTGATGTGATATCATTTAGTTTTATATTGTAATTTCTATACTTAAGTTTCCTGCTCAAACAGGTATACATTATGTTAAGCATGTATATACATCAAGAACATAATAATAAACTTTGTATAAACTGTTTATTTGCGTTTTGAGTATTTCTCCATGGGAACCAGGAAAAGGTACAAACCGGTAGTAGACGGCATTTCGAGATAAAAGAACTTTGAAGGCTGATGGTTGTTAAATAGAAGATTAACCCATTTGCTGCCAGGCTCTATAACACTGACATATGCAAACAGTTTGGATCCAGATCAGATTCCGCGTTACTCGGCGTCTGATCAGGATCCAAACTATTTGACACTCATATCAATGTTTCATAAGGTCAAAGACGCATATAAATCAAAGTTTAGAAGTTAAAGCAGACGGAAACTAAAGGCAGACGATAATGTGGCAGTGATTGTGTTAGATGGGTATTTCTGTCATGATCAGGGCTTCCATTTCTCCGGATTTTTCCGAAATCTTCTGATTTTCATCCTAGCAGACGGTAGCTTAAAGCATGTTGGAAGTAAAGCCTAAAGTCGCATTCTGCTTTACTTTCAACCTGCTTTTAGTAACCGCACTTGAAAAATAGAAAATTTGGAAATCTTAGGATTTTTCAAGATCAAGTTATGGCAGCCCTGCATGATTGTTAATGAAAGAGTTAAAGTAATGCAAAAAGCTTCTGAAGAGTTTCTCATTTCTACAATAAAACATGTTAGGCTCCCAATAAAATAGATATTGCAATCTTTCGAGACGGGTAACTGTTTAATACAAGGTATATATAATGCAGAAAGCTCCTCTTGTAAATAAATCAATGCAGACAGTTCCAGGAGAGGCTTTCCGCATAAACAGTGTGCGTTAGGCTCCCACTAAATCAAGCAGCATTCTCATTTTGAAAGACATGTCACTATTTAGTGCAGGTCAAATGTAATGCTGAAAGCTCCTGAAAAATAGAACTTAAAAACATCTGACGGGTTTTCTAACATACAGTAAAATACACAAAATGTAGGACAGAGAGTTCCTACAGGAAAGTAAATGCAGACAGTTTCCAAACATGCTTTCTGTGATTCATTAAAACTTGAAGTTACAGAGAAAGTAATTATGCAGACAGTTCCAAAAATTCTTTCTGTGATACATTAAAACTTGAAGTTGCAGGAAAGTAATTATGCAGACAGTTTCAAAAATGCTTTCTGTGATACAGCGCTCCCTCTCTACAACGACACCCAATGGGAGACAACAAATGTGTGCGTTGTTTGGAGGGAGTCGTTATAGGGAGGGAAATTGGTTTACATTTGCAAACAGCTCGAATCCAGATCTGACGCGGCGTCTGATCTGGATTCAAGCTGTTTGTCACTCGTCATGTTTTTTGTCTGTCAAAATGTCATTTATGTAAGAAAATCAACAGACAACAATTTTAAGCAGATTATAATGCATCAGTGCAAGCATTATACATAATTTTCTTGGAAACAGCGGCAAGTTTCGTTGTTAGGAGAGAGTCGTTGTTGGGAGGGCCTTTGTAGGGAGGGAGCGCTGTACATTAAAACTTGAAGTTACAGGAAAGTAATACAGACAGTTTCAAAACATGCTTTCTGTGATACATTAAAACTGGAAGTTACAGGAAAGTAATGCAGACAGTTTCCATACATGCTTTCTATTATACATTAAAACTGGAAGTTACAGGAAAGTAATGAAGACAGTTTCCAAACATGCTTTCTGTGATACATTAAAACTTGAAGTTACAGGAAAGTAATGCAGACAGTTTCCATACATGCTTTCTGTGATATATATATTCAAACTTGAAGGTACAGGAAAGTATGCAGAAAGTTCCAGGGAGTTTTTTCTGTGATACAGTAAATTTGAGTAAGATACCATTAAATATGTGATGCAGCGAGCCATAGAAAAGTAATGCTGAAAGTTTTCAGCCAATCTTTCTGTGATACATTAAATACATATTAACATCAGTTGTAATGCAGAGAGCTCCTACAGGAAAGTAATGCAGCCAGTTTCCAGACAATCTCTCTCAGACACATTAAAATAAATGATAACATGAAATGTAATGCAGGCATATTTCTGTGATAATGCACAGATGTCTCTGTGATACATCAAAACTTGAATCTACCATGTAATGCAGAGAGCTCTAACAAGAAAAGAATACAAACAGTTTCTAGACAGGCTTTCTGTGCTACAGTTAAACTTAAGTTTACTCATTCACCCCTGGAACGTTTAATGAACAATTCCAATATCCAATCAAGTCTAGTCCATTTTTAGCTCACCTGAGCCAAAGGCTCAAGGTGAGCTATTGTGACCGCTCACCGTCCGTAGTACGTCTGTCCGTCCGTCCGTCTGTCCGTTCACATTTACTTCAAACGACATCTCCTCTGAAACCGGCCGATTGTAGGGAGAGTTCAAACTGCTCATGATGTTCCTTGGATGCTTCTCTACAGAACTTGTTCAAAAAAAAGGAAAAAAAGCACAAACTCTGCTTAAAAAAGCAAAAATCTTTAAAAAATCTTCTTGCCCAAAACTACTAGGCCCTAAGCTTTGATATTTGTACAGTAGAATCTCCTGGTGGATCCCTCTATAGTTTGTTAAAATGAAATCCCTAGGGTCACATTTGACACCACCCTGCACAGTTTAAGTGCTGCTCTAGGCAGGTTTTACAGTATTTTTGATTTAGGCAGAACTGTATTTACCTGAGTTACCCTTAATATACTATGGGCAAATAACCAATATTTGCAAACAGTTTGGATCCAGATCAGATGCAACATAATGCTGCATCTAATCTGGATCCAAACTATTTGCCACTCATTTACCAACTTAACATTTTCTAAAAAATAAAATGTACATTTTTTACACACAGAAGGTATTTAGCAGACATCATTTCAGTCTGGTAAGGGTAAGCCACCAGCAGCAGTGGTTCTAATGCTACAGTACCGTACTCTTGCATAATAGTTGACCTCAGTGATCAGGCCAACAGAACTGAACATGTTGTCTGCTAAAGTTTAGAAATGGTTCAGTCTTCTTCATACTTAGAGAAACAGGATCTGGAAGTGATCCACTGACAGTTATGTAATTATGTCTTATGCCATATTTATACATATGTTTAATATTGGTTTTGTCACAGTTATCTGCATGTTTTGCCATTTTTTCTTGTCCAGGATTCAACCCTTTTTCCCCAATAAATACTGACGTTTGTTAACCCATTACCCCATAAATGTGCATTTTTAGGCCTTTGATTTATTCCTCCACTTAAGAAAATAATTCCCCTTTAAACAGTCATGAAAATGTAAGATGTGAAATAAGTTTCTATATCCTAGTAGATGGTAGCTTAAAGCAGTTTGAAAGTAAAGCAAAGCGTGCATTAAGACCCATTCTGCTTTACTTTCAACCTGCTTTAGGTGGCCACCTATTTTCAAAACCAGAAACAGGCTATGGGGTAATGGGTAAAATGAAATTGCCTATTTGGAAAGAGCCTAATGAGAGGAAGTGCCATTTGCAAAGGCCATAACTCTGACATCATTGTTTTTTTAGTTATTTTGTCATATTTTCTTGTCAAGAAGACAACTCCAGTTCTACTGATGCTATTGTAATGAAATTTTATGTATGGAAAGAAACTGATGAGAGAAAATGCCATGCATAAGGGCAGCAATATTTTGTTTTCCCCTTTGTCATATTTTATTGTCAGGAAAATAACTCCAGTTCTGCTGACGCTAGTGAAATAATTATCATTTACCGGAAATGGAAATAGCTTGATAAGAGGATGTGTCATGGATAAGGGTCATAAGCTTGGCAACAAAATTCACTTTTGTCATGTTTTCTTGTCCGGAAGATAACTCCATTTATAGCTATATTAAAATGTTGTCTTGCCCAGTCAACTTAGGTACAAACTTCAATATCCTCAGGTGAGCGAATTTAGGGCCATGGCCCTCTTGTTACTATTTAGGGTTGATTTTAGCAATATATTGCACAACGGCAAACAGTGCAGACCCTGATCAGAGGGCTCATCTAGGATCAGGATCTACACTGTTTGCATAGGACAAGCATAGTCTTTACAGGTACACTGTTTGTTAATGACGACAATGCGTCGCTAGGGTTGAATGAGTTAAGCTACCACTGAATGTAATGCAGAGAGCATTTATAGAAAAGTAATGCAGATAGTTTCCAGACGGGGTTTCCGTGCTATATTAAACATGAGTTAAGCCACCACTGAATGTAATGCATAGATCATTTATAGAAAAGTAATGCAGACAGGGTGTCCGTGCTATATTAAAACTTGAGTTAAGCTACAACTGAATGTAATGCAGAGAGCATTTATGGAAAAGTAATGCAGACAGGGTGTCCGTGCTATATTAAAAAGTGAGTTAATCTACCACTGAATGTAATGCAGAGAGCATTTATAGAAAAGTAGTGTACATATATAGTTTCCAGACCATCTCTCTTTGCTACCACAATTTAATGAAGCGAGCCGCTACAGGAAAGTGTTGCAGAAACTTTCCAATTAGATTTACTGTACAACTAAAACTATGTAAAGCTATAACAAGAGGGCCAGAATGGCCCTTGATCGCTCACCTGACCATGGTGACACTAAGTTGGGTCAAGTGATTTCAGACAAGAAGATTTGTAAATTTTCACTGATGAGGAAAAATAGGGGCAGGGTCATATTTGATATGCAGGGGAAAATCTTGAACATGAGTATCTTGATAGAGGACCTACAGATGATATTATGTGCCAAATATCTTAGCTTTGTCCCTTTGTGGTTTTTGAGAAGATGTTTGAAGATTCCACTATATAACTCTATGTAAAACTGTGATCCCCGGGGCTTGCCATTTTTGACCCCAAGGACATAATTTGAACAACTTTGATAGAGTACCTGTAGACGATGCTAGGTGCCAAATATCTAAGCTCAGTGTACTATGGTTTCAGACAAAAACATTTTTCAAGTTTTCATTGAAAAAATCTATGTTTAGCTCCAGTGACCCAGATATGCAACAGCCCGGAACCAATTCAATAAAATATGTGAAGGACCTCTAGAAGTTACACCATGCCAAATATCAAAGCTCTGGCCGTATTGGTTTCAGAAGAAAGGTGTTTGAACATTTCACTATATAACTCTTTTTAAAACGGTGACCCCCGAGGCGGGGCCAATTTTGACCCCAGGGGCAAAAACTTGAATTATTTTTATAGAGTACCCCGAGGCAATGCTATGTGCCAAATATCTAAGCTCAATGTACTATGGTTTTAGACGAGAGGATTGTTCAAGTGTTCCTTGAAAAAAATCTATTTTTCAGCTCCGGTGACCCAGATATGCAACGGACCGGAACGAATTCTACAACATATAAGAAGAACCTCTAGAAGTAACACCATGCCAAATATCAAAGATCTGGCCGTATTGGTTTCAGAGAAAAAGATGTTTAAACATTTCACTATATAATTCTATGTAAAACGATGACCCCTAGGGCGGGGCCAATTTTGACCCAAGGGGCAACATTTGGACAGCTTTGATAGAGGACCTGTAGACAATGATAGGTGCAAAATATCTAAGCTCAGTGTAAATTGGTTTCAGACAAGAAGATTTTTTACGTTTTCATTGAAAAAATCTATTTTTAGCTCCGGTGACCCAGATATTCATCAGACCGGAACAAATTCAGCAAGACATGTGGGGGACCTCCAGATGTTACACCATGCCAAATATCAAAGCTCTTGCTGTATTGGTTTCAGAGAAAAAGATGTTTGGACATTTCACAATATAATTCTTTGTAAAACGGTGACCCCAAGGGCGGGGCCAATTTTGACCCCAGGGGCAAAATTTGAACAATCTTGATAGAGGACCTATAGATAATGTTATGTGCCAAATATCTAAGCTCTGGTCCTTTGTGGCTTTTTGACAAGAAGCTTTTTTAAGATTTCCTTATTTTTTCACTTCGGTTGCCATGGCAACCAGAGTTCTGCATGGGTTCAAATTCTTTGAACAACTTTGAAAGAGCTTGACCCAAGGAACATTCCTGTGAAGTTTGGAAGTGGTTTTTAAGAAGAAGATGTTTGAAGAAATTGTTGACACACGACGAACGACGCACGACGACGGACGCCGGACAAAGACCGACCACAAAAGCTCACATTGAGCACTTTGTGCTCAGGTGAGCTAAAAAATAAAGAAGCAAAGGAAATTCAAACGGCATGTCACTGCTTAACTCTTTGCATGCTGGGTAATTTTTTCGTCTGCTGATGTTCTAAAATTAGATTTTTCTAATTTTCTTTTCAAAACACGGTCAGAATGGCAAACAGTTTGGATTCAGATGAGACGCCGTATAATCTGGATCCAAACTGTTTGCAAAGATAATCACTGTGGCAGATATATCCGCCGCTAGTGTGCAAAGAGTTAATGTAGGAAAAAAATAATACATGGCGTATAAAGTTCACAGACAATACATGGCGTATAAAGTTCCACACAAGCAGCCAGTAAAGCCTGGAAAACTCGTCATTGCTTGTTGACACTGTCTAAAATGGTAAATGATGTAAAACAACTTTTACTCGAATTTTGAGTTTTAATTGATTTCAATGGATGGCAAATGGTCTAACTTACAGGTACTTGACACATACTTTATTATCTATGAACCCCCTCCCCGCTTAAAAAAAATATCAATATCTACTTTTTATTTCATCAAATTCCGTCAAATAACGCCACAGTACGTGAATTATAACGAAAATAAGCATCAAAAAGTTTTTTGTCGTTTTCTTGGTACATAGCAACGAATGTACATGTAGGGGTGATCTGTTATTTGTCCACAATAAACGGCCTATGCCACTGGAACTTTCACCAAATATTATAAATCATCTTTAAATGAAATATTATCAGTTTTATATAATTTACATAGAATGCAAAATTAAAAGTAACTTTACCTGTTTAATTTTGACCAATGAGATCGCTCCGTTCATTCGATTCATTCCGGTATTCAAAATGGCATTGAAAATGAAATGAGTCTTTCACTTGTCAATTTCGTGCCAAATTACATGTATATTTCATATAGCTGACAGTGAAGAGGGTCATGTTCCGACACAAACGCATTTGCTCTAATGAAATAAGGTGAAAGTTCCAGCCGTAAAGGCCGTTAAATGTGCAAACCGACTAGATTACCCCTTATTTTGGGCAATAAATTCTGTACCAAGAGAACGACATAAAACTTTTTGAAGCTTATTTTCGTTATAATTCACGTACTGTGGCGTTATTTGACGGAATTTGATGAAATAAAAAGTAGATATTGATAAATTAATCATTTCCCGAGGGTACCACAAGAGAATATCGGCGATCGAGTCTATTTTAGCATCAGTTTAAGTCGATAGTAAAGATTAGGTGTCGAATTGCGCTGTTTACCTTGTATCTATAATAGAAGTATAGTAAAAAAAAAAAAAATTTTTTTTTTTTAAGCGGGGAGGGGGTTCATAGATAATAAAGTATGTGTCAAGTACCTGTGGTCTAACTAAGAAAACAAATGGTAACAAGTAGGTATTTAACTACAACAATTTGATATTTTACCACAGAAAATAATGGATATAAATGAGAAAATTAACGAAGCAGCAAGAATTCATGAATTAACACATTTAGTGCTATCGACGAGTATACTCATCATTTACAGAGTACATATGAAGGGTAGACTTGTCCAATGCAAACAGTGTCGACCCAGATCAGGGGGTCCTAATCATATTGATGTTTTTTCAATCATACTACCTTAAATTGAACTTTGAAACGATCTTGCAGACAGCAATATTGAAGCAGAGGACAATGTAATGTTGAAGAGGTAATTTCGCGCTAAAAGGGTTTATATTTGGAAGTAGTAACACACTTGAAAACATTTGGCATTACGAATGAGTGTTACGAAATATATTATATGATAGTTGACATGTTTCCTGTATATAATGTGACTGTGTGTGGTGTCATGTCATAAGTTTATGGCATGCTATAGTTTGCTGCAAGTAGATAAGGCCTCCATATACAGTCGAAACACAATAATTCGAACTTGCGTTAGTGTTTTAGCCATGGCATGTCTTGACTTTAAAATACGGATATGTTCGACTTAAGCGAGATTTAATTATAAATTCGATATATGAAATACTGGTACGATCGATTTAAGTTAGTTCGAAATATCAAGTTTCCACTATGTAAGTCAAAGACTATGTAAGACTCAGATCAATTGCCGTTTAGTGGCAGTTTTCTCCCAAACCTTTAGCCGAATTCTATCATATGACGTCATGGTTGTTCGTAAATGACGTCAAACTTCTTAACCCATTGCCCCATAGTTTATTTCTACGTTTAAAGGAATGTGATCACTTAAAGTACATGATGGAGGTAAAGTAGAATGTGCCTTAAGGTCTGCTTTAAGCAATCAACTACTAGATCTAGGATATGGAGAATATTTCTTATGAAACGTTTTTATGACTTTGTAAAAGGGAACTGTTTTCTTCAGTGGAGTAATTGGTTAAAGGCGTAAAAGGGCGTATTTGTTTGTGAATAGGTTACGGCTGAGCATTTTCCAGAGCCAAATTAGAAACGCATCTATAAGAACATCTGGCTGTTTAAAAAGTAGAAATAACTTATATTCTGCATTAAACAATCACCTGTGTTAAAACTCAATTTGCATTCTTTTGAATAACGATTATATAATGCTTAATTCCAAGTCGTGTCGGATGCTGAACATACCATTATGTTAAATGTTGGATTAAATATCTGTTCCCCATAGGATGTGTTTATGACATTAAAATGGTTCCAATGTTTGATGTGTATTTAACTCATTCACCCCTGAAACTTCACATGGATAATTCCAGTGTCTAATCAAACACAGTCCATGTGTATGTTGTTTTGTACAAACTGTTCAGACCTTGATCAGAGGGATCCTACTGTCCAAAGCCCTCTGATAAGGGGTCAGAACTATTTGCATAGAATAAGTGTACTCCTCATATGTACACTGTTTGTAAAAGACATATATGTGGCACTAGGGGTCAATGAGTTAATCAAGATGTTTAATCGCCATTTCTAAAATGTCATTTTGAACTACTCAAGTATGATATCATTTATTTAGTTTTATATTGCAATTTTCTATATTCAAGTTCTTTGTTCAAACATGCACATTATACTAAGCATGTATATACATCAAATACATAGTAATAAACTTTGAATAAACTGTTTATTTGTATGTTGAATATTTCTCCATGTGAACCAGGAAAAGGTACAAACCGGTAGTAGACGACAATTCATGCAATATAAAGGATTTACCCGTTCCCTCCAAGGCTAAATAACACATGTATATGCAAACATTTTTTAAACAGATAAGATGCTGAGTAACTCGGCGTCCGATCAGGATCCAAACTGTTTGACACTCCTCATATCAATGTTTTATAAAGTCAAACACAGGTAAAATGTCCAATTCAAAAAATTTAAAGCAGCTAAAAAATATCAGGAGACACCAATATGGCAATGACTGTGTCATACGGGTATTTCCGTCATACTTGTTAACGAAAGGGTTCAAGTAATGCTATAATATCAGGAGACACCAATATGGCAATGACTGTGTCATACGGATATATCCGTCATACTTGTTAACGAAAGGGTTCAAGTAATGCTAGAATATTCAGATTATATTTTCGTTTCTACCAATATAAAATATGTTGGGCTTCTGAAAAAAAAAATTCATTGCTCTGAGACAGTTTTAAAAGAGGCTTTCTCACTGAAAAAGCGTGTTTCAAGCTCCGACTAATTGAAGCAACATGATTACTGTCAAAGACAGGTGCCTATTTAATACAGGTCAACTGTAAATGCTGAAAGCTCATGACGGAAAGTTTCATACGGGTTTTCTGTTAAACAGTGGATTTACACAAAATGTAATGCAGAGAGTTCCTGCAGGAAAGTAATGCAGACAGTTTCCATACATGCTTTCTGTGATACATTAAAACTTACTGGAAACCAATGCAGAAAACATTCCAGGGGAACTTTCTTTCCTACAGTAATTCTTCGGCAAATACCATGAATCACGCTAGCGATTCATGGTAAATTTGCCGATAATTTTCTGTCGTTCATTCGCTTGAACGCCGAAAAAAATCAGTTCATTTCTTATATTTACTATATATTTGCTGTAATTTCTAACATTAAATAAACATTTTGTCAGTACGCATGTATGTTTAATCCATATTAGAGGTCGATAACACAAATAATGTGTAACCTATAAGGAACAGCCATGACCGATTTACTGAATCTGTGTACATTCGAAAGAAGAAAAAATAAGTTCCATTGTCAACATCTTGACAGTTTGGCGCGAAAAATGCCGATTCATGACGTCATTAGAAGTGACGTAATTTTAAAGTAGGATAAATATATCGGGGTTTTATTGTCATAAAGAAACGCAGATATAGGCCGCTGTTTATAAGGTAGATTCTTATGTCAATTTTCTTGCAATCTACCGGTATCTCATTTATAAAGAAGAATATTAGTCGGGAATCATGGTTTCCAATAGTAGGATGGCATAGATCGGTTAAGAACAAATTTTGAAACAAGAGCCCCATGGGGCATAATTCGCTCACCTGAGAATAGCTGAAAAAATGGAGATATTGATTTTTGTCCAGGACTGACCTAGATATGCAACAGACCAGAACAATTTGAACAAAATATGTAAAGTATATTTAAAAGTGTCACCATACAGAATATAAAAGCTCCGGCCATATTAGTTTCAGAGAAGAAGACGTTTGAAATTTTCTCTTTATAACTCTATGTAAAACTGTGACCACTGGGGCGGGGCAAATTTTGACCCCAGGGGTATAATTTGAACAAACTTGATAGAGGACCTGTAGGCAATGAAATGTGCCAAATATCTAAGATATGGCCCTTGTAGTTTTAAACAAGAAGATTTTTAAAGTTTTCATTGAAAAAAATCTATGTTTAGCTCCTGTGACCTAGTTATGCAACAGACCAGAACCATTTTTACAATTTTGGCAAAGGACATCTAGAAGTGTTACCATGCAAAATATCAAAGCTCTGGCCCATTGGTTTCAGAGAAGAAGACGTTTGAAAATGTCTCTATATAACTCTATGTAAAACTGTGACCCCCCGGGGCGGGGCCAATTTTGACCCCAGGGGCAGAATTTGAACAAACTTGATAAAGTACCTGTAGACGATGCTATGTGCCAAATATCTAAGCTCTGGCTTTTGCAGTTTTTGACAAGAAGATTTTTTAAGATGTTCTTATTTTTTCACTTTGGTTGCCATGGCAACCAGAGTTCTGCATTGTTTTTAATTCTTTGAACAAATTTGAAAGAGCTTGACCCAAGGAACATTTTTGTAAAGTTTGGTTGAATTCTGTCAAGGGGTATAGGAGGAGATGTCATTTGAAGCAATTGTTAACGACGACGCACGACGCACGACGGACGACGACGGACGCCGGACACAGGGCCATCCCAATAGCTCACCTTGAGCCTTTGGCGCAGGTGAGCTAAAAACCATTTGTCATACTTACAGTAGTGCAATGACAATGATAACAAGAGCCCCATGGGGCATATTTCGCTCACCTGAGAATAGCTGACAAAATGGAGATAATGATTTATGTCCAGGAGGAGTCATTTTTTACCCGAGGGGCATTATTAAATTTGAACAATCTTGATAGAGGACCTGTAGATAATGCTATGTGCCAAATATCTAAGATCAGGGTACTAGAGTTTAATTTAGACAAGAAGATTTTTCCATTGAAAAGATCTATTTTAGCTCCTGTGACCTACATATGCAACAGACTGGAACCATTTGAACAAAATAAGTAAAGCACATATAGAAATGTCACCATGCCAAATATCAAAGCTCTGGCCATATTAGTTTCAGAGAAGAAGACGTTTGGAAATTTCACTATATAACTCTATGTAAAACTGTGACCCCCGGGACTGGGCCAATTTTGACCCTAGGGGCATAATTTGAACAAACTTGATAGAGGACCTGTAGATGATGCCATGTGCCAAATATCTAAGCTCTGGCCATTGCAGTTTTTGACGAGTAGATTTTTTAAGTCTTTATAGAAAAAATCTATTTTTAGCCCATGTGACCTAGATATGCAACAGACCAGAACCATTTGAACAAAATATGTAAAGGATATTCAGAAGTGTTACCATACCAAATATCAAAGCTCTGGTCATATTAGGTTCAGAGAAGAAGACGTTTGAAGTTTTCACTATATAACTCTATGTAAAACTGTGACCCCCGGGGCCGGGCCAATTTTGACCCCGGGGGCATAATTTGAACAAACTTAAAAGAGAACCTATAGGCGATGCTATGTGCAAAATATCTAAGCTCGGCCCTTGTAGTTTTTGACATGAAGATTTTTTAAGTTTTCATTAAAAAATCTATTTTTAGCTCCTGTGACCTACATATGCAACAGACCAGAAGCATTTGAACAATATTGGTATAGCACATCTAGAAGTGTCACCATGCCAAATATCAAAGCTCTGGCCATATTAGTTTCAGAAGAGAAGACGTTTGAAAATTTCACTATATTACTCTATGTAAAACTGTGACCCCCGGGGCGGGGCAAATTTTGACCCTAGGGGCATAATTTGAACAAACTTGATAAAGTACCTGTAGATAATGCTATGTGCCAAATATCTAAGCTCTGGCCCTTGTAGTTTCAGACAAGAATATTTTTCAAGATTTCCTTATTTTTTCACTTTGGTTGCCATGGCAACCAGAGTTCTGCATTGTTTTTAATTCTTTGAACAAATTTGAAAGAGCTCGACCCAAGGAACATTCCTGTAAAGTTTGGTTGAAATCTGTCAAGCGGTATAGGAGGAGATGTCATTTGAAGCAATTGTTAACGACGCCGCACGACGCACAACGCACGACGGACACAGGGCAATCCCAATAGCTCACCATGAGCCTTTGGCTCAGGTGAATTAAAAATCCGTCAAATGTTTGCTGCCCCAAGTTTCAACGATTAATTCGCGAATGAAAACTGCATATGCCCCGCCTCCCCTTAGAAACTTTTCCACAAGTCCCGCCCTCTCGAAAATTGGTGTTTCTTTGAAATGAACACACTTTTTGTCAATGGAGTTGAATGGGGCGATTGTAAATATTAAAACATAAATCTACCATGAAATGTAATGCAGAGAACTATAGGAAAGTAATGCTTTAGGAAATCACCTGTTCTTAACTCCTAATAATTAACACAATTTAGTGGTCGTAATAGAGGGGTTTTACTGTATCTACATGTACTTTCAGTGCAGTTTAACCCAATATTCCCTTGTGATGTGTATTAATATATGCCTCCTTTACAAATTGTGCATAGCTAATAGTACACGTGTTCTATGCAAACAGTATAACCCCGAATCTGAGGACTACTACAGCAACACTTTGATCAGGGTCTGCACTGTTTGTGAGTTTAAATTTTATAACAAGAGCCGCATACGGCCCTAAATCGTTCACCTGGTACCCATGATTACGGTCATGGTAATGGACAAGTAATTATTAAGTTTTCACTTATTCACCCCCACCCACTGCTGGCCATGTTGTTTGAGCTAGGAAGATTATTTGAAGAAAACTGGCAAAGAATCACCTATAAAAAATTATTTGTTTAAGGTACTTCGCATATGCGCGTAGTTTCCATACGATTGTTATGAAACTTTTCATGAAGAATGATAATAGCCTAAGAAACAATGTGTGTAAAGGCAAAATTTATCGTGTGGTTTGTCTTTAAGTCCTTTCGCTACCGGAAGTCGGTATTGCGGGCGAGCGGATATGCGTCTTGGCAACATAGACTTTTTTCGTACGTGTTTATACTAGAGAATTTATATAAAGGAAATGTTGATATAAATTAGTATAATCCTTCATAGCGCAGTTAGTATAGTGGTTGACTATAGTGGTTGACTAGCAATCCAAAGGTCATAGGTTCGAGACCCATCCGATCCAAATATTTTTTTAGTGTCCGATTTATTGACTTGTCAATCCATAACGCAGTAATCAAGAGACATGTTATGTTTAGTCTTCGTTGATTAGTACTAGTGATGTTTACGGTCCAAGTATATGTCCACTTACCTGTACGTTTTAGTTTAATGACTTACAAGTCAATTAAATCGGTAAACATGTAAACGATTTGATCGAACTATAAAGCCACACCTTGAAGCTTATCAATACGCTAACCTTTTCAAGATCGATATTGCCCATTATAATAATGTTCAAACAATATAATAAACCTTGTATGCAAGTCCATGAATAAATAATAATGCATTTTAATGACGAAGTTTTAATTCTAAGGTAGGTAACTGTATCTAAACAACAAATATCCCACATTTTAATAAGAAAATATGTTATTACAACAAATCCTGACTGTAATATTTTCTAATTTTTTCAGACTGACTAGTTCATCAACCATATATTTGAATAAAATGAAAACAAATATACATTGAATGAGTCAGTTTTTTGTAATTCAATTTTTTTGCATTTTGCAAAATTTAAATAGCTGATAACATCTTTCTGAACACCTTTATTCAAAATGTTTTTAGCTTTTCTTGTAATGAATGTTGTGGACTACTTATTGGGCGAGAATTATAGTCATTAGCTTTATTCATTTTTAAGAAAAATAAAATCATCAAATTCTAGGTTTTTGTCAGAAAAAAAGACCTTAAAGACAAACCACACAATAAATTTTGCCTATATTTACACACATTGTGTCTTAGGCTATTATCATTCTTCATGACAATTTTCATAACAATCGTATGGAAACTACGCGCATATGCAAAGTACCTTAAGGTATCTTTTTCACATCATCGGATGTATATTTTTTTTCATTTTATTCAAATATATGGTTGATAAAACAGTTGGTCAGAAAAAATGAGAAAATATTACAGTCAGGATTTGTTGTTATAACAGATTTTCTTATTAAAATGGGCGCAATTTGAAGTTGAGATACAGTTACTTACCTTAAAATTAAAATTTTGTCATTAAAATGCGCTATTATTTATTCACGGACTTGCATACAAGGTTAATTATAATTGTTTAAACATACAATGTAATAATAATGGGCAATGTTGATCTTGAAAAGGTTGACGTATTGATAAGCTTCAATGTGTGGCTTTATAGTTCGATCAAATCGTATAGATGCATACCGATTTTATTGACTTGTAAGTCATTAAATTAAAACGTACATGTAAGTGGACATATAATTGGACCGTATATAACATCACTTATTCTAATCAACGAAGACTAAACAAAACATGTCCCTTGATTACTGCGTTATGGATTGACAAATCAATAAATCGGACACTTAAAATTTTTTTTTGGATCGGATGGGTCTCGAACCTATGACCATTGAATTTCTAGTCAATCACTCTGCTCACTGCGCTATGAAGGATTATACTAAATCGTATTAACATTTTCCTTTATATAAGTTTTCTAGTATAAGCACGTACGGAAAAAGTCTATGTTGCCAAGACGCATATCCGCTCGCCCGCAATACCGACTTCCGGTAGCGAAAGGCCTTAAAATCATTCTTAAATCAGACCAATAGTTTCAGAAAAAAGATTTTTAAAGATGTTCTATACAGAAATATAAGGAAAACTTGCATCACCCACTGGCGGCCATGTTTTTAGCTCACCTGGCACGAAGTGCCAAGGTGAGCTATTGTGATCGCCCTGTGTCCGTCGTCGTCCGACAGTCCGTCCGTAAGTCCGTCGTCAAACTTTTTCTTTAAAGATCTTCTTCTTGAAAACCACTGGGCCATTTTCATTAAAACTGCATAGGAGTGTTCCTTGTAGGGTACTCTCTCAGATTTCTTCAAATATAGGTCATCTAATTGAAATTGTGGTTGCCATGGCAACCAATTGAAAAAAACTTTAAAAATCTTCTTGTCAAAACCTACTGATCAGAATTAAAAATTTGCATAAATTATTCATGGGTGACCCTCTATCAGATTTCTTGAAATTATTTTCCTAACTTAAAAAACATGGCACCTAGTGGACGGTGCAGATTTTCCTATTATGGCTATATAGTGAAAACTTAAAAAATCTTCTCCTCTGAAACCACTGCTCCAATTTGAAAGTAATTTCACACAAATGATCCATAGGTGACCCTCTACCAGATTTCTTAAAATAATTTTGTTACCTAAAAAAACATGGCCGCCAGTGGGTGGGGCAAGTTTTCTTTATACTACTGTATAGTAAACACTTAAAACATCTTCTTCTATGAAAGAACTGGTCTGAATTGAAAGTAATTTTACACAAATAGTTCAGGGATGAATCTCTACCGGATATCTTCAAATGATTTTCCTAGCTTCATGGCCGCAAGTGGGTGGGGCAAGTTTACTTATGATTCCTTATAGGGAAAATTTACAAAATCTTCTTCTCTGAAACTACTGGCCAAAATTGAAAATAACTTTACCAAAATGATCCATTGGTGACCATCTATCAGGTTTCTTCAAATAATTTTGCTAGCTTAAAAAGCATGGCCGCCAGTGGGTGGAGCAACTTTTTGTTATTTATACTGTGTAGTAAAACTTAAAAAATCTTCTTCTCTGAAACTACTGGTTAAATTTGAAAATAGTTTTACATAAATAATTCAAGGGTGGTCCTTTGCCAGATTTCTTCAAATAATATTCCTAGCTAAAAAACATGGCCACCAGGGGTGGGGGACTGGGGTGAATTTACCTTAGTATAATGATGGCCTATAGTGAAAAATCTTCTTCTTTAAAATTACTAGCCCAAATCGAAAATAATTTTATACAAATGATCCACTGGTGACTCTTTACCAGATATCTTCAAATAATTATGCTAGCTTAAACAAGAGACCCAGAGGGTCACATTTCGCTCACATGAGGACACTGTACCATAGAATCAGACTGGGCAAGACAACATTTTCATATAGCTATGACCCAGGTGCCATAATTTGATCTTCGTAGAGGACCACAATGCGAAGCTACATGTCAGATATTAATGATCTGGGCCTTACGGTTTAAGAGAAGAAGAATTTTAAAGGTTTTCCTATAAAAACTGATAAACCCCTGGGTGGGGCCAATTTTGGCCCGGGGGCATAATTTGAACACAATTGGTAGAGAACCACAAGGCAAAGCTATATGTCAAATATAGGCCTTACAGTTTCAGAGTAGACGATTTTTGAAGGTTTTCCTATATAAGTCTATGAAAAACTGATAAGCCTCGGGGCGGGGCCAAATTTGATCAAGGGGTCATAATTTGAACAATCTTGGTAGAGTACCATAGGGCAAAGCTACATGTCAAATATAAATGATCTTGGCCTTACGGTTTCAGAGAAGATGTTTAAAGGTTTTCCTATGAAAAACTAATAGGCCCGAGGGCGTGACAATTTTTTGCCCGGGGTTATAATTTGAACAATCTTGGTAGAGGACCACAAGGCAAAGCTATATGTCAAATGTTACAGATCTAGGCCATACAGTTTAAAGGAGAAGATTTTTAAATGTTTTCCTATAAAAGTCTATGTAAAACTGATAAACCCCGGGGAGGGGCCAATTTTGACCCAGGGGTTATAATTTGAACCACTTTGGTAGAGGACTTTAAGGCAAAGCTACATGTCAAATATAAATGATCTATGCCTTACAGTTTCAGAGAAGATTTTTAAAGGTTTTCCTATAAAAAACTGATAAGCCCGAGGGCGGGCCATTTTTGGCCCGAGGGTCATAATTTGAAAAATCTTGGTAGAGGACCACATATTAAAATTCTGGGCCTTACAGTTTCAGAGAAGAAGATTTTTAAAGGTTTTCCTATATAAGTCTATATAAAACTGATAAGACCCGGGGCTGGGCCAATTTTGATCCGGGGGTCATAATTTGAACAATCTTGGTAGAGGACCATATGGCAAAGCTACATTTCAAATATTAATGATCTAGGCCATACAGTTTCTGAGGAGAAGATTTTTTAAAGGTTTTCCTAAGAAAAACTGATAAGCCCCAGGCCGGGGCCATTTTTTGCCCCAGGGTCGAACTTTGAACAATCTTGGTAGAAGATCATTAGGTAATGATACATACCAAATATCAAAGGTCTTGGCTGTTGGGTTTCTGAGAAGAAGATTTTTTCAGATTTTCTTATGCATTAAAAGTTGTCTATAGGGTCATGTTAGAAAATCTGGTCTTACAGCAAGGGGAATAATTCTAGCCAAAATCTTTGAACAAGATTTTGTTCCCCCTTGTCACTGACAAAGTTTGGTTGAAATCGGTTCAGTGGTTCCTGAGGAGATGTTGTTTGAAAATGTGAACGGACGACGTACGACGGACAACAGACACCGGACGACGGACGGAAAGGGATCACAATAGCTTATCCTGAGCCTTCGGCTCAGGTGAGCTAAAACATGACTGCCAGTGGGTGCATGATTAAGGTTTTCCTGATATGGCTAAAGTGAAAGCTAAATATAAATCTTCTTTTTCCGAAGTCACTTGCCCAATTTGGTAAACTTATTTTCAATTTGCACCTGTAGTTTATGACCCTAGCAGATTGTAGTATTATTATGACAATTAAACCGGCTGACTGTAAGCAAGTAACGCGTTCCACAATTCCGATATTTCTAAATAATGAGAGTATTTCAAATATTAAAATATTTATGTCTCCATCAAACGCATGTTGTGACTACTCATTAGAATCGCCTAAAATAGATTATCTTAATGAGTAGTCACAACGTAGGATTTGATCCAGTCATTAATAAACAGATGGAAATGTTCAAATACGTCTTCCTATCCAAAGCCCAGAATTTCTCAATGGAGTCAGGGCTCCAGATAAGAGGTAGTTTTTTCAACAAATCCAACATTTTCTCACTTATTTCAGCACCAAATCCTATGGTGTTACTACTCATTTGAATCGTCTCGAAGAGACGATTCTAATGAGTAGTGACACCATAGGGTTTAATTCAGAAATAAAGATTTTAGTTTTTGAAAAACTACCCTTATCTGGTGCTCTGTGGAGTAAAACCTCTCTATTACGACAACTAAAGCGAAAGCTAATTGGTTGTATAAAAGACGGGTGACAGCTTAACCCATTACCCCATAGCCTGTTTCTATTTTTTTAAAATATGTTACCACATAAAGCAGGTTGAAAGTAAAGCAGAATGCGCCTTCAGGTGCATTCTGCTTTACTTTCAGCCTGCTTTAAGCGACCATCTGCTAGAACTAAGCTTTAAGCTACCATCTGCTAGAATGGAGAAATAAGTTCTTATAATACATATGTATAACTTTATAAATTGGAACCATTTTCTTTAGTTGAGAAATAAAGGCGTATTTATGGGTTAATGGGTTAAAGCAAGCAATCGTGATACAGGAAGTTTTCTGTTGTTCTTTCACCTTTTTTAGCAGTCACCTGTCGTAACGTCCTAATAATTGACATAATTTAGTGGTACATGTATTAATAAAGGGGTTTTACAGTCTCCCTATCCAAAGCCAAGAATTTCTCATAACATACATACCACAAATATAACCACACTTATGCCTATCACCTGTTCAACAATATCCTAACCACGGGCTATCATTAATGAGACGCACATTGTACTCTCTGTCCGCCCATTCCTTCATCATCATCCTCGTACGCATCATCACGATGACGATTTCTCATCTTCTTCAGGGTCAAATTCCTCGAGAATATGCTCTTCTGCTCCGTCTGGAATCATTTGCTGCTCACGCTTCTCTAGTTCGGGAATTTTGTTCGCATTAATAAATCCATTTGGTGGGGAAATGACTATGAATCTTATAATAAGGTACCTTTTTGTGAAGGGGTCGCGATGTATCGGCATACCTTCGCCCATCACACATTTGATGTCATTGGTTTTAACTACTTCACCTGGACACTAAGAAGAGCATAACTTATAAAAACCCTTCTCGGGATTCAAGATACGAGGGATTAAACTGAACAGATCCAACATATTCTCCCTAATTTCAGTACTGGGGAACAACAGATAGCACTGTTGCAATGAGAAAGTGAGTAAACCGACGTCTGATCAGGATCCAAACTGTTTGGAAACAACATGTACCATTCACAACATTTTAAAAATGCATATTTAAAAATTTTGCGAATGACGATTAATTTTTGAGCAGCACATTTTAGATAGCACGCTATTAAACTCATTCATCTCTGAAAGTTAACATGGATAAATCCAGTTTAAAATTGAGCCGAAGCCATATTTAACATTGAGAATGATGAATGAGGTGGGTTTTACGGCACTGCGACACAAAATATCAGATGGCGCCGATGAATGATTAGATGATATGAGGATGACGGATGATATCAGAATGATGATTAAGGCTAATCTTATTCGCTGCAAGCAGTACGCTGGTCCAAACCCCAAATCTGCGTTCCTTTTGTCTCTTGGCAAAGGGGATATTCTCAGTCTATAAACAGAAACATCCCCATATAGCATTTAAACCCCAGAACAATGACAAGGTAGGAAGGTATCTGGATTAAGTTTTCACAATATTGCAAAATGACAATCTATGTAGACCCTGTTCAGGTGGCTCACTGAAGATTCCTTGATCTGTGTCTACACTGTTCGCATAGGACAAACGTCTCTCTTAGAAATTGTTTAAAAAGGCGCGTATGGATCAATCAACGTCACTACTCAAGTAGAATTCTTGTTTATTGTTTCATGATGTATACTGCTAACACCTTATCGGCGCTATATGACCTATTCAGGGGTAGACACCAAATACAATCAAATCTACAACAATGATTTGCAAGTATGTTTGCATATCTTCAAGGGAGCTAATCAAGAGCGGTTGTTCTCATGTTATGGTTTAGTTTTCTCCCTTTACCTGTCTATTATGTCCATTGAACGGCATCATGGGTCGTTAAAGTGTATGAAATGAGAAACAGTATTTAACTATCTTAAATGTTATACATATTTCAATGTTGACAAACACATACATGTACTTTTCATCTTTCTCTGCTAGTTCTACTGGTCTTGTCCAGAGGATTTAGATCTTACAGTTCTTAATAAAACTCCTTTTCTAGATTTTTAAAAACAAGAAAATATATTCGTGAGATAATGGCATGTGCTCTTAAAATAATGCAGAAAACTTACATACACGAAGTAGATTCCTAGATTATCTTTATGCAGCCAGTCTTTGATCATTGCGATAACCCATCACAGCCTTACCCAGAGGTTTACAGTGCTTATTACAATACAGATTCTATGCTTTGCAGATGATTATTTCTAAATGTGATTCTGTCCTACCCGGAGTACAATGGTTATTACCAAATAGTTTAGATACTGATCAGACACCATGTGACCCTTTCACTGTCTTACCCGGAGTACAATTGTTATAACCAAACAGTTTAGATCCTGACCAGACATCGTGTGACCCTTTCACTGTCCTACCCGGAGTACAATTGTTATAACCAAACAGTTTAGATCCTGACCAGACACCGTGTGACCCTTTCACTGTCCTACCCGGAGTACAATTGTTATTACCAAACAGTTTATATCCTGATCAGACGCTGTGTGACCCTTTCACTGTCTTACCCGGGGTACCTGACAGACATGGGGTCAATTACTTAGCAAAGTAATTAATTAAATTACCAATTAGTTGGATAAAATGCATTTTAATTACCAATTAAATTACTCTGGTTTTTTTATAAAAGTAATGATTAAATTAAATTACTTTACCTGATTAATTGATTAAATTAACAATTACTTTTCACGGTTACACTACATGATCCAAGTTTATTAGTTCATTGCAAACAATATAGACCCAGATCGGAGGATTTTGAAGGTGCCCTCTTATAAGAGTGCTCTATTTACTATTTAGCACAATCCTATGCATTGGAAAATGTCACTGCCAATAAAACTATGTAGAATTATGAAACCAGTGTGGAAATAGATCAGAGTTTGAGTTATTTTGAAGCTGATCTGGATCGAAGCTGTTTATGCCAAGCTAAGGTTTGTTATGAAATTGTCAAAATTTAGGTTTTCAAAGCAGATGACACATCATGACAGGGCCACACATAAGGGTGTGTAAACTAAATATTTCCAACATTTTCTATTTATGTTTAAACCAAACCAAATGGTGAGACTATGCTTTAGAATCATCTAAACGAAACAATTCAAATTCCTATGCACCATAGGGTTTTGAGCAGGCATAAAGATTTTAGTCTTCCAAATACTCCCCTTATCTGGATCCCTGACACTATTAGCAAATGACAACATTAACACTTAATTAGTCACATAGACAGCCCAGTGCCCAATGTGTGAAAAATAGCTTTGTGTATAGAATACAAATATCACCTTTCTTAAACAGGTAAGGCTTGGTGAATGACCTTTAACCCAATGCACCGTTAGTGAATTTTGACAGCAAAGTTGTCGTCTGTAGTCTTTAAGAAAACACTTGCATTTCTGTCTAGTATTTTAACAAATATATAAAACGAAGTTTAAACTGTTGGGATCTTTGTGTGACTTGATCTGGATTCAAACTGACTTTTCAAGTAATGCATGCATAGTATATTTCCAAAATCTATTTGGTCAATGAGCAAATTCAAAGAAGGATTGGCCGGTCTGGATCTACTGAGGCACTAGATCAACTGCCTTAGTGTACAACAATAGGAAGAAGAAGAAGTACTCCAGTACGGGTTAAGCAATTGAGAATAAGAGCTAGCTAAAAATATTGGGTATTGCCTCATGGTGCATGTATTGTTGCAGCTAATAAGGAGTTGTGTCCATCCATGATGAAGCTACAACAACAACATGCATGCATTTTTACACCTTTTTTTAACAAATCATGTTTTATTGACCTGAGAATGAAAGATGTTTAAGCATTACCACATTTGTAGCATTAAATTTAATACTTGTAGGTTATTGACAGGTTTATTGGCAACATGGCGAGGATCCAAATAAGCTTTTAATCTAATATTTTTCATTATTATATGTGATTTCAATCATGTCAGTTTGTAAATATTATGCAATAAAATGTTTTAACTAAGATGAGGTAAATCTTTAAAACTAACATGAGCATACTTAGAAAATGTATAAATAGGCTTATCTTGTTTTCAATATGAGTTCAGAATGTTATTGTTCCAAATCATGTACATATTGTGCAGGGTTAATTGAAAAGTAATTGAAATTCAATTAACAATTACCCGCTTTTTTCAAAAGTAATCATTAAATTACAATTAAAGTAATTGAAATATTGCTCAATTAACAATTATCTCCAACTACTTCACTTTTGTTAATTAATTATTAATTTCAATTACCCCATGTCTTGTACCTGATCAGGCGTTCTATCTTATCAGGATGTTAATTGTTTAACCCTCGTTACGGTATAACTTTATTGATCTGAAGTATTATGTTTTCAGTTTTAACTTATACGTAAAGCTAAGAGATGAAAGATCATATTATTGCAGTGACTGGGTTAGTTTAGTCCATGCAACCAGTGTAATGGTTGCTTATTGTTTAAATAGTCACAGTCTATAAGATGTTATAATCATTTATTATATACCTATCGATGATTTATAGAAACTTCTCAGTTAGATAAATGTGATATCGTCACAGTTGATATCATCACTTAGTCTAGTGATATGATGTAACTTTTTGTTTATCAAAGTCCAAGGAACCAGTGTAATGGTTACTTATTGTTTAAATATTCACAGTCTCTAAGATGTTATAATTATGTATATATGTGACTTTACACAAACTCAAAACTATCAAATGTAGCAAAAATGTTTTTTCTGTTTCTGTTTTTGACAACATTTTGTTTTTATTATTGGTTGGCAAACAAATTTTAAACCAGTGTCTGATCTGTCGTCAAATCAGTTAACACGTTAATCAATTCTTCACTGTGAAGAGCGATAGGCCTGGATCTAAATAAGTCGTGTTGTCGTGGAAAATTTGAACCGTGACATGAGAAAACCTGACTTACTGAATTGCAAACTGTAACGGTCCAGACTAAACACTGAGTAAAATGAGCCGACTGGTCAGGATCTACACTGAGTGTCACCAAAACACTGTACAACAATTAGGTCAGCAGTATCATGGTAAAACCTCTCTATAATTACCACTTAAATGAAGGATAATTCATTGTATAAAAACAAATGGGAACTTGAAGCAAGATAAACTTCACAAAGAAAGCTCCTTAGCGAGGCGACTGGTATTCTATGAGTTCAGTAAAGAAATCGATGGCCGTCGTTGGCCATCAATTGCGAGTTGGCCGCCTGGTGTGAAATAGAATAGAGAAAACGTTATTATTCCACTTACAAGCAAACGACACGCAAACGCTTTGCAATGATATATAGAAAATGACAACTTTTATTACAGTTTTAATCTAATTGCAAACAACTTGGAGACTAGGTCACCCGGCGTCCGATCTAGCTTTAAAATGTTTGAAATGGACATGCTAGTTTTAGCGTAAACGCGTTTATGAGAAAATATGACGTTTTCTCTACTGTTATATGCATGCTGCACACGGGGCAACACTGCTAACCTAAACCGCAAACAAATACAACCGGTTGGGAGCTGACAGCAAGATGAAAGTAAAACAAATAGCTATTAAGACTGGTCAGGATCTTCACTAATTGTCAGCCTCACTCAACTGCAGTATTTTGTTCAGCAGTTTAATATACTATTAAACACGTTTATAGTAGACACAAAAATGAAGACTTTGTAATTGTATAAAAATGGTTGGAACTTACAGCAAGATGAATATAAAACAGAAAGCGCCTAAAGAACCACACGATCTACAGCATTTTGTACCGCAGTGTTATGTACTGTATATACTCTCTGTGGTGACCACTAAATTGAATGCTAAGTGATTGTATAAAATAGGTAGGAGGTTTAAGCAAGATGAATATAAAACAGAAAGCTCCTAAAGAACCACACGATCTACAGCATTTTGTACCGCAGTGTTATGTACTGTATATACTCTCTGTGGTGACCACTAAATTGAATGCTAAGTGATTGTATAAAATAGGTAGGAAGTTTAAGCAATATAAAAATAAAACAGAAAGCTCCTAAAGGAGACTTGTCAGGATCTACACTGTTCGTCACCCAAGAGAATCTATAGCGTTTTGTTCAGCAGTATCATATACTGTAAACTCTTTCTATTACAACTATTAAACCGAAGTGCTAATTGGTGTTACATTATCAGTACTCTTAACTCCATAGATACAAGTTGTTACGTCCTGCTACCTACCTAGCAAGATCAATATGATCAGTACCCATTACTTCATAAGTACACCATTTTACGACTTACTACTTACCTGGCAAGATAGACATGGTCAGTGCCCATTACACCATAGATGCGACTTTTTATGTCGGACTTATCTGGTACTATAGACATGATCCTTACCAATTACTCCATTAAAACACCTTTTTACGTCCTCCTACGTTCTCGGTAAGATAAACATGATCAGTGCCCATTACTCCATAGATACACTTTATTACGTCCTGCTACTTTCTTTGTAAGGCAGATATAAGCAGTAATGAGATTTATCAACAGTGGCATTAGGGTCGATATCAAAGTATTCACCTTAACTGCAATATCTTTATGTAGCAGTTACGTTCATGTTAGATAAATCAGAAGCAAATAGATTTAGTGCTTAACACAGCTTTTTAGGTTTAGACAGTAAATACGAAAGCTAAAATAGGAACGGTGTGTATTTTCTTTCTTCTTTCTGCTTTGCCTTTATCTTGCTTTAAGCCACCTCCTGTCTTGTACTTCTAAGGCCCTTCTTATTTAGAGTGGTCGTAATACATTAAGATGGTTCTGTTTTTAACCCTTGTAACAGGTACGTCTATGTTGAATGTGAAAACGCAAACCCTTTTCTTACCACATAACTGCCTAGGTAGTGTCTGCTCTAAAGTTGTGTGCATCCATTTGTCAAAAAAATAAGAATTTGTCAGTTTTAAGAAACCAACCAAAGCTTGGATCCTGATTAGACCCCAGCCTCAGGCAGTGAAGAAGTGCAAGTTATAGTGCATGAACATTAGAAAAATCAGATTGACTGTCGAGCATTTTTCTACATGTTACTGTGTTGCGTTAAAATGGGAATTAATAACTTTTTTCTCCACTGTAAAGTGGCTTTTAAACGGGAAAGAGTCATTACCGTAATACGGCAGGTTTCCTCTTTACCCACATGAAATGATAATGGAGTAAGTAATATGATACGCCGCTTGTCTTAAGATTAAGTTAATAACTGCGGTCGGTATTGAATCGTATTGATGCATAAATATCTTTACTATTGTAGAGCCAACATAGAACCATCGATATATCATTTCGCTGTAGACTTACTATTTAAAATTGTTTAAAACTGCGTGTTTACGTCTATCAAAGCCATTCAATGCCAACCTATCGTACTTTGAAACATTATCTACTTGACATTAACATGATCTTAACTACATGTAGTTTACTACCTGTGTATGGTATATTTTTAACTTTTTTTTTTTTCATTTTAACCCTTTACTCAATTAACAACTTCTGAGATAAACACTGCCTTATTGCAACCAGTATCGATACTGATCATACACTGTACCTCTATAATGTAAATATTATCCTAATTTAGTTACTATCTGTGTATGGTATATACATAGATATACATATATACATAGATATAAACGGAAATGCAAAGGTCCGACAAAAGTCGGTCCGGTACAAGTTAAGATATATATCGAATTAAAAAATAAGAAAGATTATGCCTTTGTTTAAAAAATATTTAATAAAAACATTACGCTCCTGTACATAGATATATATATTGTTCTCGTTTGCTGTCATTTAAGCACTTTATTAAATATAAACCTTCTGCGTATGTTTGTTTATACTGAGTAATGATATGCGTACAATTGTACTGACTGCACATCCGTGCAGTTTTGATTCTGATCAGACATTCAATTTGAGCAGTTAGGTATTTTATGGTCAAAGGCAGCGAAATTCAGTCGAAATAACTCTCGGTTCTTTCCCAAGACAGGGTTGTGCGCATTGGACCGACAAGATCAACTAGTTAGAATCCTTTACAATGGTTCGTTGGTCAATTTCTTTGATTAATATCTTAGCAACAATCATAAAATTATGATAGACTGGGACACACCTAAAATATAAGACAATGAGAGTGATCAACGAACGAGGTAAATTTAGGAGGCTATACGCATCCGGACCAACGAGAAGGTGATGAACCGGGATAAGAGGTGGTGGGCAGGGTTGGCATTCGACCGGTCAATAAGAGTATTGACCACCCGGGCGGTCAATACTGTTTTTAACCGGTCAAGACCGGTCATTAGAGGCCATTACCGGTCATTACTGGTCAATTGAAATGACCACTTCTAACCAAGTTATAACCTATGTATCATACCTCTAGCAAAATGTAAATTATTGTTTAATATATTACAGTACATACAAACTGTACTGTTAAGGATCTTTTTAATTTTATAACAGTGTGATATTTTGATGTTGTTTTTCTTTAATGCAAAACAGTCGAAAAGAAAGTTTGCTTCTTGTAGAAACTCCGGCAGAGTGTGTAAGTTTTTCGTTTACTAGTTTCGTTCCAGATTGGAACTCATCAGAACGTATGAAATTTCGGATTGAAACTTCGTGAATTTAGACCCTTGGGATGGTGTCATGTGATATCTTTTATTACGTTTTTGTCACGTCTTACGCACTTTTTTTTGACAAATTACGCATTTTTGCGCAGATATTTCTGTAATGACCAGGAGTGGTCTTTTGCCAGGTGGCCATTTGATGTGGTCAATTCAATCAGACTACTTATAAAATAAAGTACTAGTACCCTAACTATCTTATTCATTCATTGTCATGAAGAGCATACTGAGGATAATTATCATATTAATGATTTAATCAAAAGATTGAAATATTTGAATTACATTTTGTAAATATTTGATAAAACCAGGACTACAAAGTAGTTGATTGAAAGGACTGGCCTTGTCAATTGAAAATCGACCAGTTTTGACCACCTAGGATCAGTTTGGGAGTATGTATATTCATCAAACTATCAATCGGAAGGCTATACTCATAATCAATCAACTACTACATATTTCAACTCAACTGTTCACTTATAATTCAACTGACCATTTACAAACTCAATCATCGACCACTCAAAATTTCATTATTGATCATTTCGGGAATATATTTCAGCAAATAATTCATCATTAAGGTCATATACCCCTAGTCAGTCAACAATTAAATGTTGAAGATTCATTGATGTCTATTATTTACAATCATGGGAAAAACATAAGTACTTGCAAGTCTGCAATACCTGTAAATTGCTGTCAAAACAGATTATAATGTGTTAGGTTGCCCCATGTCACTGCAGTGGGAGGGGCATAGATCTGATTGTCACCAATCAAAAGGTTTGATACAGGGTGATTATACACTGACACTTTGTTTGACTCCTATTTGTGCCCAGGAAGCCATCAATGAGTCTGCTAAGAATTAAGGCTGCAAGGTCATCTCATGAGCTGTGTAGACACAAACAATGAGAAGATGTCTGTAACAAAGGAGAACCTGATACGGGATGACTAAAACCTTGTCGTTTATGGTTGCTCTGCACACTGGCTGAATCTGCTGGGACAGGATTTTACTCCTGACCAGGTGATAAAACCAAGTTGTAGAAGACAACTAATACTTCAGGAATCACCATACAACTTGTTCAATTGGCCAGGGTGGTCTTTTCAATCCACGCAAGTGGCCATTTCAATCGACCACAAGCATTCAGTTCAATCGATAAATGTGGTCAGTTCAATCGACCAGGGTGGTCTTTTCAGATCTGAAAAATCCACTTTGTGCTTCCTATACCCCCTATATACACTAGCAATAGCTGCCTATGTATCTGTAAGGCATCATTACACTATAATTAAACCTGTTTAAAGCTTTAAGAGCTTTATTTTAGCCTAAAAAGGGTATTGAACGGTATTGACCAGTATTGACCACTTCAGGGAGTATTGACCGGGGCGGTTTTAACCGGTTAAAACCTGGCGGTTTTAGCCGCCCAGGTTTTTACTGGCCAACCCTGGTGGTGGGTGCTTTCCGGATAAGCCAGGTAACCAACCCTTTGTTTGCTACCTCTCAGTAATAACAAGGGGATATAAATCCGATTTCAAGCAGACAAGTTGCCAGGGATCAAACGAACAGTCCTGTTCGCGAAAGTTTCTTGGTAAATAAACATACTTATAGAAGTGTGACAAGAACTTACTCACAATATTTAGATTTTTGTTAAATTCAAAATAACTCGTTATGGGGATTGACCATGTCACCATGTCACATGGTCCACCATGTCACCCAGATTCTTTCTAAGGTTAGAGTTGCTCAGTTAAGGGTTTGACAAAATGAACCACAATGCCATCAAGTTTATATCCTGGTAAAAGGTAGGGTAACTGGGTTAATGGTTTGACCATGCAGTCCTCAATGATTCCGAGTGCAGATAATTTTGCAGCATATAAAACAAATGTTACAGCCGGTTAATAACACATAATGCAGGATACAAATAATGTTGAAAGCTCCAATTGTATTTCGACGGTATCCCTTTCAAAAAGGGATATTTTCAGACAAAATTAATGGCTTATTTTTTGGTGAGACAATATTTCTCAATAAGTATTTTAGGTCACTCTTTAAAAATTATGAGATATAATTATATCAAGTATTAAAAACGAAAACAAAACGACAGATGACTACGGACGTAAAATGACGTATTTTGGGCGATAACAATGTTTCACCTTGGCACTTCGTGCCAGATGACTTTAAACCCGCAAAGATATCAACACCAACAGGGCTTTGATCACAAACAGTTAAGAGCTGTCTGATGCGTGTGGTAATCGTTTTCATATATGTTCTCTGACATTTAGGAGTCCCCGTTTCGTTGTGTATAGTTTACTTTATCGTATTATCCAGTTGAATAGTTCAGATGATATAATTATGTTGATAGTAGTAGGGAGTTTTATAAAGGAATGTTCAGCATAAGAATATTAATTATTACACCTCGCTTTCAGTTACACTATTATTTTCCCAAAGACCAACTTGAAACATAGTACATGTATATATATACGCCGTGTTTCCTCCTGCTACTTACCTGGTAAGATATACATGATCAGTATACATTACTCCATATATACGCTGTTTTACGTCCTGCTACTTACCTGGTAAGATATACATGATCAGTATACATTACTCCATATATACGCTGTTTTACGTCCTGCTACTTACCTGGTAAGATATACATGATCAGTATACATTACTCCATATATACGCTGTTTTACGTCCTGCTTCTTACCTGGTAAGATATACATGATCAGTATACATTACTCCATATATACTCTGTTTTACGTCCTGCTACTTACCTGGTAAGATATACATGATCAGTATACATTACTCCATATATACGCTGTTTTACGTCCTGCTACCTACCTGGTAAGATATACATGATCAGTATACATTACTCCATATATACGCTGTTTTACGTCCTGCTACTTATCTGGTAAGATATACATGATCAGTATACATTACTCCATATATGCGCTGTTTTACGTCCTGCTACTTATCTGGTGAGATAGACATAATAAGTACACACAACTACATAGATACGCCTTTTAACATCCTTCTACTAACCTGGTAAGATAAAGAGTATCAGTATCTATTTGTGATACTTTCACTACAGTAAAAACATTATAGATTGCCTGTCGAGCATTTGTTAATCTATGCTGTAATAAAAATACAGCATAATACATTTTCTATCAGAAAAGCTTATTTCTAAAACGCATGTATAAACCGATTTGAATACCTACAGTAGAAAAGACATTATTCTTTCCCTATATTTGTGTTTACGCAAAAACTATTATTTCTTTTGCAAACAGTTTGGAGTAAGATCAGATGCTAGGTAACCTGGCGTCTAATCATTCTCAAAATATTTGCCACTCAGATTAAAATTAATAGTGATATCTAAGAAACTGAAATTTTCTAAAATTTTATTGTGTGTTGCTTGTGTTTCATTTGTGTTTAAATGGGAATGAATAACGTTTTCTTCAATGCAAATTGTCATTTAAACGAGATTGAACAACCACAGTTATACAGCAGGTTTCAATTTTAATCTCATAAAATGTTAAAGTAGTAATATGATACGCTGCTTGTCTTCAGATTTATTAAACAACTGCGGCCGGTATTGAAACTTATTGATGCATAAAAAAGCTCTACTATTGTAGAGCGAACATAGAACAATCCATATATCGTTACGCTGTAGACTTAACCATTCAACATTTGTTTTAAACTGTGTGTTTAGGTCTATCACAGCCATTCAGTGCCAGCCTATCACATGATCTTAACTAGTTAAATACCTGTGTATGCTATATTCTTAACGTTGTTTTTCTTCTTTTATGTCATTTTAACCCATTTTACCAAGTAGCCTGCGTCAAACAAACTGGTTGGAGCTTGTTAAATGTTTAGATATTCGGCCAGTTTACTGACATAACATCAATATGAATGCAAAACAGTATTGATACTGATCATGCAATTTACCTCTATAGTGTAAATATGAACTTAACTCATTTAAAATATGTGTATGGTATGTCATTTAACCCCTTTACTCAATAAACTTATTCTGCAATATTTACATGCATCCCATTCAAATCCATTGAAAATATAACGTTCAATGCATGTAAACTCTATTTCTCGAGAGGGTGGGACTATAAGTTTCCCATATGAGGCGGGGCATATGCATTTTTCATTTTATTTATTGGACAATATTTTCTCAAAAACTATTTTAGGTAAACGTTTGAAACTTATGAGCTATATAGCAAGTATCAGAAACAAAACAAAACGACGGACTTTCGACGACGTACACTTGGCGATGATTTTATACAGTTAAAAATCAAAAGAGCTGTCTGATTCGTGAGGTAACTGTTTTCTTATATGATCAATTTCACCATGTTCTTCATTGTGTCGTCATAATAACGGGTGCCTCAGTTTTTATGTCCAACTTCTCTTCGGTTTTCGTCGGTTTGAAAGTGTTTTCAATCATATAATCAAAGTCTGATTGTATATAGGTCGGTAACTATATTGTCCTCTAAAGCTTTTATCTAAAACACTTCAATCGTACAAGTCGCTATGTCAAAGTTATTATTCGTCTTCGCAATATGATATGTTAATTTACTTTAACCTGTATCTACAGTAAACACATGTTTAAACCAGCAACTTGTAAAGGTAGAATGAAACTATTGATCACTTTCGTTTGCAAATAAAGCCAAAATGCGCATTTGCCAACAGTTAACCACAGTTTAGATCCTGACCAGGGGCACATTGACACTTTTAGTAAAATACTATTTTAAATCTAACCATGAAAGGATATTGCAAACTTCAATATTGAAGCAGACGATATGACGATGTAAGGGTTAAAACCAAACGATAAACGCGGCGATGAAGGAGTTAAGAACGGGTAGGGCTAATAAAGAAAGGTATTCTTAACCCTTTCACTGCCAAATCTTTCTTGAGATTTTTAGTTTAAAACGGTGAAGAGGTAAAAATCTCACGAAAGATTCGGCAATGAAAGGGTTAAGATTCCTTTCTGTATTACCCCTACCTGTTCTTAACTCTTTCATCCTTATTGCTTCAATTGTGTTGTGTGCAATGTTGTTTCAAAGTTAAAATATACGACAGTATGACCGAAAAATTTCAAAACGAGTTTCAAACAGTTTTGATACTGATCAGACGCCGCAACGCGGTGTCTGATCAGGATCCAAACTGTTTGCAAACGCGCTTTTAAGCTTCACTGAGAGTAAACTGCTAATTGAGAACGATTGCGGTATAATAGTGTAGTAGAATAGTTAGACATGTGTTTACAGTACCGAAACTATAGAGCTGTTTTAGTTTTAGAGAAGTTCAGCTTTGAATGAAACCCAATATCTCTTTATTTACCTGACGACAAAGAGATACGCACGGCGGCTCAAAGATTCATGAATAACAAAATACAAATCATGTCCCAGATTGATTGTTCTCAAATAGTGCGGTTTGTTTGATCAGAATACCTTGACGTATAAATGAGTTGTACTGCTTGTATTTTTGGAGCTGCTTATTGTCAAGTTATGGGTAAATGTATAAACAAATTGTTTATATTAAATATTGCATTGTGATAATGATCTGTATAAGACAGACACAGGTTTATGATGATGTATTATTTATCTCTTCAATTTAAGTGACGTCAATAACAGTGGCACTCCTGTAAACCAATACATGTTTATTCTCGAGTGATCAAAATGTTAAGTTGAGAAAGGTTTTTGCCAGACAATTTACCCCTGAAACTTTTAATTGCACATTTCTATCTCCAATTAAGTCTAATAAATCTTTGGCTATTTAGGGTTTTTATTAAAATCAGTACAGGTTATGATCAGAGGATTCCACGAGGAGGTCTCTGATCAGGGTCTACATTTTAGCTTTTCTGTTAGCCGGTAATTAGGAGACGGGCAATGGTTTACATATTTTTGTATGTGTCTTCTTTATATGATGAGTGGAACAGTTTAACCTCTGTTTTTGGACAAACCATTAAGTTCATTTGTGTGTAGGAGTTTAACTGTCATTTTGTTCATTAGCCGTTTAAAACTAGCATTGTTCTCCTGCTATGCGTAATGCGCATGCGCAAAAGGTGCGTTGCTGTTGCTATGCTAGTGTTTACCCCTATCTCCATTTAGGCAAGTGGCAGTCGTGTTCAAACGTATAACTAGCAAGCATATTTCTAAAAGTGAGATTATCAAGCTAAAACAGTATAAACTTTGCTAAGGGATATTATTGTTGTGGAACCATTACATGAAAGTCCAGCAGAATAATTTGATGAGAAGAGAATCAATCGATAAATACTGACGTAAGTCTATTTTAATTTTCCAACGAGTTAAATTTCTTTCTTTGTCGTGACGTCATTATGCATTTACCAAATACCATCTGCTTTTGTTTCTCAACTCTAGATTTCAGATAATTTTACTCCAGAAACATCGAATAAAATACCAATCAGTTTGGATCCTGGTTAGCCACTGAGTCAGTCGGCATCCAAACTTGTTTGTAAATACCATTGCACGTAAGGCCAGGCACTCGGAGATCCAACTGCAAGATATTAAAAGGCATTTGTGGCTTAATATTTGCAATAAAATCAGCCTAAATGACGACCACTTAATAACCCTAGTTTGTTTTCTACTAAACTAATTTAAGAGTTAAATCTGGATGAAAGGGAGGCAAAACGCTTGTAGGAGCTTTCCTCTCTGCGTCCATTGTGCTTGAAGTCAGGTCCGGAATTAAGCACCAAAAACACCCAATAGTAGTAGTTTGATTTATCGAGACATATATTTTTATATACATGTATACGTTGAGTTTACAAATTCCCACCTAAACTATTTTTGTAAATGCATCTCTGACAGGGTATTGTCTGCTTTAAAGTTGTCTGCTGTCAATTGTCAGACTAAGATACATGTCAGATTTAAGAAACCTTCCTTAGCACTCTTGTGAAAATTCGACTATGTGGTTTTGTTCATTAGGATCGATTCCAAAACTTTTAAATTTCACACACAAAACTCAGTCCCAGTGAAACATCAGTTTGTTGATAAAGCCTATAGTACACAGGCGAAATCTCCCAAAGTAAAGCTTTAAATATAGTATGTGTGTCATTACAACGTTAGGTTACTTTTCTTTACGGCGTCTAGTTTTCATAAAGCGGTTTCATACAAAAGTGTGACCAGGTTTTTTTTTCATACCTCCATGAAAACAATAATATTTCGAATTATTCCTTACAATTTAATATCACTTCTGAATTTAAGAAAGTAGTTAAATAGAGAATCTGACGCGAATGTTCTTTTTTAACGCTTTTAAAACGAAGGTTGTAATCCCTCCGCCATATATATTTTCCGCCAAAACGCGACGTTGTTATGTAGTAACGCCGACGTCAATGACGTCATTTGGCATCCTGCTTCATGCAGCGCCTGTGAAGAGCAGTTGGACTAACGGAAAGTAGTCCTGACAAGGCGTGGCCTGAATTTTATTTTTTTCATGGAGTTATGAAACAAAAATTACAGCCAATCACAGCTAACCAAATGAAATGAAAATAAACAATATTAAATTATAACTTGATAATACGGAATATCTATTGTCGGACATAGAGCGTGATCGGAACTTTCTGAATCGGAATAACGTTAACACCAACGGTCCGCGAAATATCTTCGGGTTAGTATTGTTATTATCTTAACCGATGTCCTGCCTGGGTATCATCTGTTTTAAATATTATCATAATACCGCTCTTAGAGTATGGATAATCATACAATGTCTGGTGCCAAACACACTCTCGGACAAGTGAGTTATATGATTAAGTACATACATGTTTTGCCAGTCCGATTTCAAAACAAACAAATCATTTAAAACATTCCAATATATTTCAATGTCTATATTATATTTCATTTCAAAGGAATGAATTCTTACACCGGGTCCTGGTAAATGTACAAGGCGCATTGTCTCTACATCCAGCTTGAGAAAATATCTCACAGCAGGGCTTTCAACTGAATCTATTTATACAATGTCATTTCAAGGTGCCCGTGTGGTATGACGTCATACAATGAACGATGACCTCATTAAGTGAATGGGGTTACACTTTTCAGATCAATTCTCCTGTTTATTTGGTTTAAACATATTTATTTCAATAATTTACACGTATTTTACAAACATTGAGAAATAAAGAATTGAAACGAAAGCAAAACAGCTTATTGTGTCTCTTTCCTTGATTTTATCTTGATTAACATCTTCAAGCGGATGGGATATAGATTAGACGCCGAGGTATATAGCGACTGATCTGGCTCAACAATAGTTTAAACTCAGGTTAAGTGAATAACATGTTCCTTTTGAGCTATACGAAGATAAAGTGATGCAGGCAATACACAAATTTATTCGTGTGTATTACACATAACGGGGAGTACTTTGAAAAGCAGTAAACGTTTTTGTGCATGAAGTTCAAACTCGTAAGACTATGACTTCATCGACGTCGCAAGCGTGCGCCGCGTAAGCATACCCTGTAGATTTATGTTGTTTACAGAAATGTTAAACTTACACGTATTTTGCTGTAATTTGGTGTGTACACTAAGAATACCTGAAAATCTCAAGCTCATGCGGTAATATCTTTCTTCTACAGCAATACCGGTCCACGATTTAATAAGACAACCCTCGTATATATATTCTAGCTAAATAAGTATAGGTTAGACCATGGTTGCAAGCGAATAAACGATATAGTTAGAGGGGGCGTAGCCCCCGAGAACTATGTCGTTTATTCGCGCGCAACCATGGTCTAACCCATTTAGCACTGGCTTGGGCTTGAGGAAAACAAGAACACCATTCGTTTCTGATTTCTGTTTTAGACGAAAGAGTCATTTTGTTTGCAATATTTTATTCAAATTGAAAGGTTATTTCAAATGATAAGTTTGAGACATTAAGCATGCTTTAACACCAACATAAATAATGCTTATTGAATCTCTATATGTAAGCACAATTCATAAGTAATTGTCTTTAAAGTCTAGGTCTCACTGTACATAATATGAAGTGTGTGCCTCTGACCTCAGCTGTTTTTAGAATTGTGACGTCGAATTGCCTTGAGATGACGGAAGCGTGGAATAAGTGAACAGTGTGTTAGTTATGCCATGGTTTGTTGAAATAAACGAAATATTCACAGGTCTTTGAGGCATCTGATTGGCCGAGAGCTCCAAGCCATGCACTAAGTCGATGTTAAATAGTTATAGAAGAAATATAAGGTATCATTCTTTAAAAATATTTCTTCAGTCCATTGATGGAGTCCCCCACTGTTCTCGATAGGCGTGTAAAAGCATGCAGCATAAGCTTCCAGTGGGTATACCAATCTCAATTTAGCAGGTGAGACCCAGATAAACTCATGTTCTAGAGGCTTTTCAATGATTATTTCTAACCAAACTATCAAATATAAAAATCGGGGTTCACGTGAGACGCTTCAATGGTTCTTTGCTACCGGCATGTGCACAAGACCCATGCTTTTTGCAAAGAAATTGTCTGACTAGGCGTTATGAACGAAAGGTCGTCAGGAAATGTCTTTAAACAAATAGGATATGTATATATGGATTTTTTATAAATGTTAAGAGATCTATTAATTCATTAGTGCTCACGATCCCATATATGAGACATAGGCAAACATTGTAGACTCTGATCAGAGGCGGCATTGTGCGGCGTCTGTTCAGAGTCTACACTGTTTGTTGATAGGAATTTCAATATAAAACAAATTGAAAATGAAAGTTTTTGATCAGGCATCCCTCTAATAAAAAATGGACTACTCCAATAAATAAACATGGAAAAATCCACTGGGCATAAATGGGTTAAATTATGCATTTGCCTCTCCTCTCAATCCTGCCTTTTTCAAAGCGCTGACTTTTACCAAAGTGTACATGTGAAGAGTACATTTTGCAGCTGCATGGGTAATATATGGTAGAAAGTTATGCAGAAAACACAGATAGTGAGGTTTCTAAAATTAAAGAATGACTGTACAACTTTCTTTTCTTATTACGTCTGTGCTGAAAAATAATGACCATTTCAAATAGTTTTTAGTTATTTGGCGTCTGCCTATACTCCAAGCGATTTGTAATACACATCATTAACTCGGTATCTTGCCAGTCTCATAACTGTTCGCAATGCATATACCTTTTATTTTTTATCACCAACGCGGTTTTCCGTTTCCGTGACAACGCTTATTCCCAAAGCTAAAACTCCCGAACACGATAGATCGATTGAATGTAAACTTTCTAGAGATAATGTGAAAGAATTAATAGAGAGGGAACGAACAAAAGGGAGAGAGGACGAGGGAAAGAAAGGGAAAGAGAGAGAAATGAGCAAATGAGACAGAAGAAGAGAGAAAGAAAGAGACAGAGAGAGGGAGACAAACAGAAAAAAGACAAAAAATAAGATCGATAAAACAGATTGAGACAGATAGACTGACAATCAGGTTGCGAGCTAAAGAGACAGAAAGAGAGGCAGAGGCAGACAGAAGAAGCCAGAGAGATGGTCGGAGAGAGAGGCAGAGGGAGGCAGAAGATGCCAGAGAGATGGTCAGAGAGAAATGCAGAGAGGGAGAGAAAGAGAAATACTAAGAGAGGGGAAGAGAGACAAAGAGAGAGAAAGGGGGAGAGTGGAAGAGAGACATAGAAAGATATATACTGAGTTAATGAAAAGGAAAAGGCGAAAGTAGAGTTGTTTGAATACATTATTAGCAGTCTTTAAAGCAAGGTCAACGTTTGATAAAAGACATTAATAATGCAAACAGTTCCTTTATTTGTTTTATTTTGCATGACTTGCTTGCATCATTCAGCTGACCTCATAGCTCGGTAAATATATACGTCTTCATTCATTCCCTACTCAAACGTCAAACGGGCAATTCAGTTGTCAAATTACCCTGTTATTTCAAATTCAAGTTTTGAAAGTATTCATAATTGTTTCTTACATGTACCATATATGCCAAAAGTAACAAATAGTGCAGACCCTGATCAGAGTGAGCCTACATTGAACAAACAAGTGTTCTCTTTATACATACTGCTTCGTTTGCTGACAAATGTGTTCTTTTTATTTCTACAATTAGGTGTTTAGGCATGATGAATTCAAAATTACTGTATAGGGGTAAAATGGGATCAAGGGATCAAGATCAGATGCTGCGTTACTTGTCGTCTGATCAGGGTCTAAACTGTTTGTACTGATGAATAATTGCTGTTATACCCCCATTCCACTAGACGGTGATCTGCGTCACAGAGCGCCACAGGTCGCCATACATAGCGCCTAGATCGCCAGGACCGCTACCTGAGCGCAAATGGATCGCTATCTGATCTAAATGAGCGCCAAGGTCGCCGTCGGTTTACTCTCCTGCACGAAGATCCGTGGCGCTCGGGCCAGAACGCCATTAGATCGCTAATTGATAGCCTAAGTCGCCATCGAAGCCCTCCTAAATCGCAAAGATCGTAACTTGAGCGATATCGAATCACGTTAGAGCGCCATTACCATCCAACAAAGCAAATCAGTAGATACTTCGCGCTCCGTTGCGATCTGTTAATGATTCTCTGCATCTTAAATTACCCGATAGTATTTTCTATCAATAGATTTTAATTGCATGATGTAACTCGACGTCTCATCCGGATCCAAACTATTATACACCTACACAATGATGATACCGAAAAATGGGTTAATGTAATGGCGTTCAGCATTGATTTTGATGTGCATTAGAACATCTGTAGTAGCTATTCAATGAAAAAAGTTAAAAACCAAACAAAACACTGATTTCTAAAGACTTATGGCAGTACGAACGCAATGCAGAAAGCTCTTATAGGAATTGTCTCTATGCTACTGCATTATGTTGACATATGTCAAAAAGAAAGCAGCTATATGTATGGCTATTTTCCTAAAATCTAAAACGAATGAGCGCGGCAGAGCGCCAGAGGTCATCATAGGATATCGCCCAATTCAGATCACGAATACTGTTAACCCAAGTGTTCAAATATAGAACATGTATTGAACGCCTATTTGCAACAGATATTGCATGCGTCCTGACGCGTCCTTGTGTTCAAATGTTCAGCAAGTGTTTAAGATTTAATGGTAGTGCGTTAACAGAGCGGTAATGGATCTCCATTGGTCGCTCACATCATTATCAGATCTCTTTTGAGCGCCATAGATCGCATAGGTCGCCATAGGAGCGCCAATAGAGTGCATTGGATCGCATCTTAGTCGCATTTGAGCGCCATCGGAGCGCAATCTGATGATACAAGGTCGCATTCGTTATGAATTTGGTGGCAACCAACAACCATGAAGTCGCTATCGGATCCCACAGAACTTATCGCCATCGGAGCGTTATCAGAGCGCAATCTGATCGTAAATGCCGTGAAATCACCTCATTCAGAGGCGACCTATGGCGCTCTGTCGCAGCACCGATATCGCTACCGAGCGCCGTCTAGTGAAATTAGGGTAAGCTTGAGATAAGAGTACTTAACTCCAATTAAAAGTGGACTTATTGGAAGTGTTGAAATATGACAATAAAGCAGAAGGTTCAAGTGAGCTTTTAATTCATTTCTCTTTTTTCTTTGAAACAGCATGAGTGTGTCTTAAACAACGGCATTAAACCTGCTTTTTTTAGTTTTGCTTTCTCCGCATGGTTTCGATCCAGATCGATCTAAACACCGGTAAGAGAAATGATAGCAGTGGACAATGTCAAGTAGACGATATATCATACAAGTGACTGATAGATCAACTTTGCAAACAATTTGGATCTAGATCATACAAAGAATTAGAATTACTCAAGTAAATATCAGGGAAAGAATGGACAATGCAGCGGGATTTAGAATCTCTTATGGTCGTGTTTGGGTACCTACTTGGTAAAACACCAACCAGTCATGGATATTGTGTGGTTCTAACTAGCATACTGTCATCGAAGGCAAGATACCCTGGGTTCGAGTCCTGGTAGAGCCATACTTTTTAACAAGTCCTGATAAGCGTGAATGCACACTTTATTTTCTTTTAACGCGATAATTATTAAATTAACGGTTATTTCCCGGCCATTCCCATATAGATGTTTCTAGAGCTTTAGCTCGATCTACTTTTTAACGGTAAAAACTAAAATATAGGACATTGGCGATTTTGTTTTATTCGCAGCTCAAACATATAAGATGCCACAAATGTTAAAACTCAAAGCTATTTAAAAACCTGTTTAGTGAAATTGACTATTCCATCGTTTACTCTTTCATCGCGTCCAAAGTCGACTATGAAACTAATTTGAATCCAAACTAGACGCCGCATAACGCTCGTCCGATCTGCATCGGTATTTCTTCGATCAAAATGTGGTAAATTACTTTGAAACAATAGTTGATGTAATGTGTTGTTTGTCTATCGGCACATGTGGTCGCGTGGAAACGCGTTCCTCTAAGATATCAGGGGTAGTGACATCGATCTCCCGCCGGACTTGGACCTTCAGATGAGACTTTGTAAACCGAGGGCCTGTGTATCAGTCGCTTATGTACACTGGGCATCCCAAACAACCAGAGGACTCTGTCGATCAGTAGAGAAGTGCATCGAGCTAAGGTTTTCAGTATTTATCGCTCCCCTTTTATATCTTTTGGGCGGCTTATTAGCCCATCGATGACGGAAACGGACGTTAACAAACAAACCAACCTACACTATTTTTAGCAGCTATCTATGTGATGACGATAAATATGTATAGAGGTGAAACAGAAGTTGGAAAAGTGACTACAAAATATTTAAACATCATCTAAGAACGTGACATCAAGCAACGCAGTTATTCGTTCCCAACTTGAGACTGTATGGATGTATGTAGGTCAGCATGATATACAAATATATATAGATTCTATAGTGGAGCTAGATCTAGATAGAAAAAGGAAATGTCACAGTAGTGTGACAAATGCCACCAATATTCCTTTTTGTCCGTATTAATGTCCCTGACCCTGTGACCTTGACCAATGGACACAGGAGTTGAACGAGACACATCTTCTTTGTTTGGTAAACATTTCTATCTAGATATACTGCTTCACATCCCCGAGGGTAATTTCGAGCAGGTGTGCCTATTTCTTTTTGAAATTCATTCACCGTTTAAAAAAGTAACAGACCGGACACGAAATTCGGGGCGGACAGAAGGACAGATGAACGGACAGACAGACAGATAGACAGAGAGAAAGAAAATGCGATAACCAAATGCCCACCTTTCTGGGGCATACAATAGATACTTACATTGTTCAGTGGCATTAAATCATTGTGCTTATCAAAACTTTTAAACTAATGACATACATACGGTGGCACTGAGGTGACATGCAAACTTTTTTTTTTTTTTTACTTTTTATCTCGTGCGCACGACTTAATTTGAAGGGAAAAAAAAAAAAAAGCTTTGCCTTTTTATCTCGTGCGCACGACTTAATTTGAGGAAAAAAAAAAAAACTTTGCTTTTTATCTCGTGCGCACGACTTAATTTGAAAGATTTTTTTTTTTTCAAATTAAGTCGTGCGCACGAGATAAAAAGTGATTTTTTTTTTCCTTCAAATTAAGTCGTGCGCACGAGATAAAAAGTAAAAAAAAAAAAAAAAAAAATTGCATGTCACCTCAGTGCCACCGTACATACACGTACAGTACTGAACCTTATAAAATTAAATTGATAATCGCAAGCGAATTGCCATCGAATTGCCATCGAATCGCCATCGAATCGGGCGCTTCAAAAAGCAAACCATGTGATTGAGTCGTTTCACGCGATTTTTCCGAAGCGGTTGTTACAAATATGAAATCGAAAAACATTTACGAAGGCATATTTGCGAATATTGTTGAGATACACAATTCAGGAAAACTTAACGCGTTAATTGCGTTTGAAGATATTCACAAGCGAATCGCCATCGAATTGCAAGCGAATTGCCATCGAATTGCAAGCGAATCGCAAACATTGTTAATTTTATAAGGTTCAGTACTGTAGTTGATTTCTATTGGAATATCGTTCGGCTATTTCCGGAAGACGGTGAGCGATAGAATGTTTAAATATTTAATGACGTCATGTATACAATTCATTGCGTCACAGCGTTCCTACTACCTTAGATGTTTGGTGCTTCCATGATTTACACTCTGCAATGACTGCTTATTCTGAAAATTCTGATGGATAATAATTGCATCTTAGAGCTCGCTGGATATCACATTGATCACATTGATCCAGATCTACACGCAGTTTGATCGTTAAATGTCCCTATTTCAAAGATCGAAACAAATCGATAGAGATCTAGATGCTATTCTGAGCAGGTAAGATTTATCGTCAGTGTACCTGTTTCAGTGAGGTACCTATTTCGGTGCACTTAACTGCGACAACTCTATCTTCTTTCTGAAGAGCTCAATTACGTTATCACTTTTTGCTATCGGCCAAGTAAACTTTTCCTGTCATCTTTGTCCAAAAAAATCCAAAATTTGATGCAAACGGAAAATTTATTGACTATAAAAAATAAAGCATAGCAATTTGAGCCAATTTCCTTATGTCCGTTTTCACTCCGAAAACACATGTTCCAAAATAACACTTTTTACAATTGATTTTCATAATTTTGTAGTGGTAAGCATTTTTTGTTATCTTCTACACAAAAATCACATGAAATAAGTGGTCCAGTCTATTTTGTTTCATGTACAGTACACTTACAAAAGTATGCTCTCCTTATATACGGACACTGTTTTTCGGTAAATTATTTTTTGAATGGCTTGATATTGTGATTTAATTTACATTATTTAAGCGACTCTTTTGAAGAAATAAAAATGACGAAAATAGCCTACAGGGTATACTTGTCAAAATTATGTGACCACTCCTTGCCGAACTGAATTGAAACAGAGACCAACATAATTCATAAAGGAATGACTGAAAATGTACTGTCGTTGTTTTTCTTATTCAAATGGGAGAGAGGCAGTATAGACAAGGAACCAATTATATATTCAAAAGGGAGAAACTCCTAATCTGTAATATTTATATAGGTGGGAAACATTACAGGAATGATTCTTACAATATTTTTATTGATCACATACTTTTGATACAGTCTGTACTTCGATAAAACCAACCCTCACTGAAATAGGTACAAAATGTTCTCAGCACAAAATGACTACGTCATTGAAACGGTGGCGATTGCGCTAAATATAGAATATTTTGGAAATATTTTTACAGGGAATTAACCTAGACAATTGATTAAAAAGGTAGGAATAATTGTTCCATAGACTTTTATGATTTTTTTATCACCATGATCAGTTTGAACGTTAAGTGCACTGAAACTGGTACCTCCATGATATATTTAAGATAGATCTAGATCTAGCTCTAGATCTAGATAAGATCAAGGTCTTGATTTTATTTCCTGGCGATTCATGCGAAACAGAAAACATAATTACACCAACGTCCAGCCTCGATCAAGCCAGGTTTAACCATTCCATCCATAGGTTAATCTGTGTTTACTTAAGGCACTACTTCTGCTGCTGTTTCTGCAAATACTGTTGTTCCTACTACTACTTCTACTGCTAACGTAGACTTCTTTTTCTGCTGATAGCGTACTATTGTTACCTTTCTTACTGCTACTGCTGCAACTACTACACTGCTGTTGTTACTGCGACTTCTGCGCAACTATGGTTACTACTACTACTTCTGTTATATTATATAATTACTTCATTTGCTGCTGTTATTACTACTGATACCATTTCTACTACTGCTGCTGATGATGATGATGCTATTCTGCTCGTGGTTATACTTCTACCATTACTTCTACCATTACTCCTGCTACTACATCTACTACTACTGCAGCTGCTGCTACTGCTCCTATTTCTAGTACCACTACTTACAGAAGTATTTGATTAGTAGAAAAAGTTAAATAGAGTGAATAGAAAATGAAAAGCGGAGAGAGCAGCAAGCAGATTTTGTTCTCCGCTTTACTGATCTCTTTGGTGTGTTTGTCGGTTCAAAACGAAAAACAGTTTAAATTGAGGTGTTCATGACTCTGAGCCTTATAGTTATTTGTGTAATTTTCGTAGGTATCTCATCTCCCACGTCAACACTTGTTGAGCTGATTTGGCTGGTCATGTAAAGTGGGAAGGTAACTTGGTCTTAAAGACATTACTTGACCTATTTTTGGGTAGTTATATCTAGTCCGGCAAAAAACAAAGCTACCTGAATGTCTATGCAAAGAATCAATGAACCATCTCACTGTTACAGTTACTTTCATGTCTATTCTAAACAATGAGAGGACCATACAAAGGACCTGAAAAATGTCTTTAAAGACATTACCCTAGTTCTTTTAATGAAATCCTAACACCCCCTTGTTCTCACCAGTCGTGAAAGTAACTGTAAAACCATGAAACCTGATGCATGGCCATCTCATTTAGTCTACAGAGGCCCTGACATAATCATATTTAAGGTTTTCCTTTTTCAAACCAAAAATTAAGAGAAGGGCCTCACACGAGACTCTTCACTAATTATTTACTTGAACTTTCAGCAGGCTGTACATGCTTGTTGCCAACCTTAACTGGACTTGGTGTACTTTCTCCCTTGTTCTCAATAGCTAAATAAGCGTTAGAATAACTGAGAAAGCATGGGGCATGTGTTTCTAACCATCTTATTTTGTCTAGAGATGCCTTGCCAAGTTTTCATGCTCTTTCTTTAGTTTATTTTCAAACAAATCAGATATAAGAGACGGTCCTAACATTAAACGTTTCACAGAGTAATATCTTTCAACTTGAGAAATTAGAACAGGCACAATACGGCACTTAAAGATATTTCCTAAGTCCTTTGATGGACTCCAACACACCATTTTTCTTGAATCAGGCGTGAAAATAACTGTACAAGCATGCAAAATATGCTATACCAATCTCAGTTTGCCCTGTGAGGCCCATATCTACCGAAAGTGAGTCAGGGAATGTCTTAAATGCATGACAATAGTTAAAATTAACCTTCCTTTTTTGTTGACTATTAGTTTAGTTAGAAATCTTCTTGTATTCACTATGTATTGTATATAGAGCACAAATAAATTAATTAAAAAAAACAACATAGAAATTACATAAGAACTTAAAAGGACTGGCAACCAGATGTTCATTTGCAATTTCTTTTAAAAATGTCAAATGGAACCAAATTTTACGTGACATTGTTGTGCATAAGGAATCGGTCTCCCCCACTGTTCACTAAATAGGTTAAATAGAGTGTCGATACATGGATGATGAATGGCTCGTTGAACAAGTGGTTGAAACGTCCGACTCAATTTTCCACCGCGTCGCTGGCTCGAACCTAAGCAGAGCTAGAAACAAAACTATTTGAAATGCAATTTGTAACATACATTTTTTATCTTAGACTAATATCTGCCTGTTGGTAAGAGCGTACACTGTTTGCACAGGGTAGTCTAGTTAAATTTGCAAGACTTGAGAGTTGCACTGTTTTTAAAGGGACTCGCAACCGGATGGTGTACTTGTCAAAATAAAATAAAATACTCAAATAAAAGCAAATTTGTGGCATTATTTGGCTTCTGACATTAAAAAAATATGATCAGTCCAAAAAAAGTCTCAAGAATCGTCACCGAATCTTAGATTTTTAGATATTTTCCATCGTTATTCTATACCGACTAGTAGACGGTATAGTTGTTGTTGTTGCTTCTCTACACGGGCTCAGACATAAACACGAGCCGAATTACGAAGTTGTATGCACTTTCGATGCTACACATTGAAATACGTTAAAATCGATCCGAGATAAACGGATAGTTCCGTGGTCCATTGGTCTAAGCGGTTTCCCCTATTTTGCCTTCTGTCTGCCAATGCCGGGCCCCAGGTTCGAATCCCACCAGAGACCAATATTTTTTTTTATTGAAATACATTTTTTTAAACAGAATTTCTTATCCTAAACTAATTCTTTACCATTTATATAAGCGTTTGACACATATTTACAAATTACTATTTTTAATGCACCATCTGGTTGCGAGTCGCTTTAAATGACGAATACACTCGTCGGTAGGGTGACTGAGTTAATATGGCCATTGTTCCATGGTCAGAAATGTTTCTTAGGTAGGAAGTCGGTGGGAGAGGGAGGGGGACAATCTACAGAGTCTACACTTGATATTTGCACTGTTTTTAAATGACGAATACACTCGTCGGTAAGGTTGAATGAGTTAATATGGCCATTGTTCCATGGCCAGAAATGTTTCTAAGTAGGATTTTATGGCTGAATGCATGTAACAAAAATGTGACGTGTGTTTGGACGTGATTTTCTTTGCAAAAGGCCCTTAGAGGTCGAAATATTAGAAAAGAGCAGTATATATATTAATATTAATTTAATTCCCTATCTGGAATATTGAAAACAATATTGTGAAATGTGTGGTTTTATGGACACTACGATTTTCGAGTGGGGACACTTCATGTAACAGAGATTTTAACGAAATGGGCACTGTGATATCAAAGTTTTATCTAAATCATTAACATATGTTTGTGAATTATGACGCTTAATACTAAGCATTGTAACGCACGAATATATTTGAAAAGGCCAAGGTGACACAGTGGAGACATATACCCCTTAGTTAATTGGAAAGCGACAGCCAAATTAACCCTACACGTTCTAAAAGTAACATGTGTAGAAATGAATGTTGAAGTAGCTACCAATTATAAGTACACTGTTTGTAGCGACATATTGCAGTAGTTCCACTTGTTATCTAATTAAACACACCCATAAGCGCGCTCTCTTGTAAAGTGTGTGCGTTTAATTAAGCTAACTCGTGGGAGCTATTCTTAATATAGATATTAAACTTTAAACAATACCGAAAAAGCACAACCCACTCTATGCAGTCCGTAGGAACAGGCAAGGGGGGGGGGGGGTCCACAATTTTGCCAATTATAGTAAACAAGCAATTTTTTTTTGTTGAACCAAAGAAACGCCAGAAAACGCTTTTCACTTTTTCAGACGTAGTTTTTACGCAAATTTTAGTGTACAACCAAAAAACAGAAAAAAAAGTTGTATTAGTAAAAGTGCTAAGTGCCTTGATTTTGAAATACAATAAACGCTTCAGATCAGCTGTTCGGTAACAAAGAAAGTAGTTTAAATTCAACGAAGCGCATGTACCATGCGCAGATCCGGGGTTTGGGTAGGGGCTAGTAAATCCCAGTTCATTTTTAGCTCACCTGGTACGAAGTGCCGAGGTGAGCTTTTAGGAACGCTGAATGTCTGTCGTCCGTCGTCCGTTCGTCCGTCCGTCCGTCTGTCCGTTCACAATTGTTCGTTAACACTCTAGCAGCTACAAATTTCATCCAATCTTCATGAAACTTCATGACAATGTTTGTCTTTATGAAATCTAGGTCAAGTTAGAATGTGGGTCATGTCCGGTCAAAAACTAGGTCACTAGGTCAAATCATATAAAACCTCGTTAACACTCTAGAGGCTACAAATCTCAATGGATCTTAATGAAACTTGGTCAGAATGTTTGCCTCATTGATATCTAGGTCAAGTTTGAATGTGGGTCATGTCCGGTCCAAAACTAGGTCACTAGGTCAAATCATAGAAAAACCTTGTTAAAGCGACTCGCAACCAGATGGTGCATTAAAAATAGTAATTTGTAAATATGTGTCAAACGCTTATATAAATGGTAAAGAATTAGTTTAGGATAAGAAATTCTGTTTAAAAAAATGTATTTCAATAAAAAAAAATTGGTCTCTGGTGGGATTCGAACCCGGGGCCCGGCATTGGCGGACAGAAGGCAAAATAGGGGAAACCGCTAAGACCAATGGACCATGGAACTATCCGTTTATCTCGGATCGATTTAACGTATTTTAAAGTGTAGCTATCGAAAGTGCATACAACTTCGTAATTCGGCTCGTGTTTATGTCTGAGCCCGTGTAGAGAAGCAACAACAACAACTATACCGTCTACTAGTCGGTATAGAAAAACGATGGAAAATATCTAAAAATCTAAGATTCGGTGACGATTCTTGAGACTTTTTTTGGACTGATCATATTTTTTTAATGTCAGAAGCCAAATAATGCCACAAATTTGCTTTTATTTGAGTATTTTATTTTATTTTGACAAGTACACCATCCGGTTGCGAGTCCCTTTAACACTCTAGAAGCTACAAATCTCAATGGATCTTAATGAAACTTATTCAGAATGTTTGCCTCATTGATATCTAGGTAAAGTTTGAATGTGGGTCATTTTCGGTCCAAAACTAGGTCACTAGGTCAAATCATAGAAAAACCTTGTTAACACTCTAGAAGCTACAAATCTCAATGGATCTTAATGAAACTTATTCAGAATGTTTGCCTCATTGATATCTAGGTCTAGTTTGAATGTGGGTCATGTCCGGTCCAAAACTAGGTCACTAGGTCAAATCATAGAAAAACCATGTTAACACTCTAGAAGCTACAAATCTCAATGGATCTTAATGAAACTTATTCAGAATGTTTGCCACATTGATATCTAGGTCAAGTTCGAATGTGGGTCATGTCCGGTCAAAAACTAGGTCACTAGGTCAAATCATATAAAACCTCGTTAACACTCTAGAGGCTACAAATCTCAATGGATCTTAATGAAACTTGGTCAGAATGTTTGCCTCATTGATATCTAGGTCAAGTTTGAATGTGGGTCATGTCCGGTCCAAAATTAGGTCACTAGGTCAAATCATAGAAAAACCTTGTTAACACTCTAGAAGCTACAAATCTCAATGGATCTTAATGAAACTTATTCAGAATGTTTGCCTCATTGATATCTAGGTCAAGTTTGAATGTGGGTCATGTCCGGTCAAAAACTAGGTCACTAGGTCAAATCATATAAAACCTCGTTAACACTCTAGAGGCTACAAATCTCAATGGATCTTAATGAAACTTGGTCAGAATGTTTGCCTCATTGATATCTAGGTCAAGTTTGAATGTGGGTCATGTCCGGTCCAAAACTAGGTCACTAGGTCAAATCATAGAAAAACCTTGTTAACACTCTAGAAGCTACAAATCTCAATGGATCTTAATGAAACTTATTCAGAATGTTTGCCTCATTGATATCTAGGTCAAGTTTGAATGTGGGTCATGTCCGGTCAAAAACTAGGTCACTAGATCAAATCATATAAAACCTCGTTAACACTCTAGAGGCTACAAATCTCAATGGATCTTAATGAAACTTGGTCAGAATGTTTGCCTCATTGATATCTAGGTCAAGTTTGAATGTTGGTCATGTCCGGTCCAAAACTAGGTCACTAGGTCAAATCATAGAAAAACCTTGTTAACACTCTAGAAGCTACAAATCTCAATGGATCTTAATGAAACTTATTCAGAATGTTTGCCTCATTGATATCTAGGTCAAGTTCGAATGTGGGTCATGTCCGGTCAAAAACTAGGTCACTAGGTCAAATCATATAAAACCTCGTTAACACTCTAGAGGCTACAAATCTCAATGGATCTTAATGAAACTTGGTCAGAATGTTTGCCTCATTGATATCTAGGTCAAGTTTGAATGTGGGTCATGTCCGGTCCAAAACTAGGTCACTAGGTCAAATCATAGAAAAACCTTGTTAACACTCTAGAAGCTACAAATCTCAATGGATCTTAATGAAACTTATTCAGAATGTTTGCCTCATTGATATCTAGGTCAAGTTTGAATGTGGGTCATGTCCGGTCAAAAACTAGGTCACTAGGTCAAATCATATAAAACCTCGTTAACACTCTAGAGGCTACAAATCTCAATGGATCTTAATGAAACTTGGTCAGAATGTTTGCCTCATTGATATCTAGGCCAAGTTTGAATGTGGGTCATGTCCGTCAAAAACTAGGTCACTAGGTCAAATCATAGATAAACCTCGTTAACACTATAGAGGCTACAAATCTCAATGGATCTTAATGAAACTTGGTCAGAATGTTTGACTCATTGATATCTAGGTTAAGTTTGAATGTGGATCATGTCCGGTCATAAACTAGGTCACTAGGTCAAATCATAGAAAAACCTTGTTAACACTCTAGAAGCTACAAATCTCAATGGATCTTAATGAAACTTATTCAGAATGTTTGCCTCATTGATATCTAGGTCAAGTTTGAATGTGGGTCATGTCCGGTCAAAAACTAGGTCACTAGGTCAAATCATATAAAACCTCGTTAACACTCTAGAGGCTACAAATCTCAATGGATCTTAATGAAACTTGGTCAGAATGTTTGCCTCATTGATATCTAGGTCAAGTTTGAATGTGGGTCATGTCCGGTCCAAAACTAGGTCACTAGGTCAAATCATAGAAAAACCTTGTTAACACTCTAGAAGCTACAAATCTCAATGGATCTTAATGAAACTTATTCAGAATGTTTGCCTCATTGATATCTAGGTCAAGTTTGAATGCGGGTCATGTCCGGTCAAAAACTAGGTCACTAGATCAAATCATATAAAACCTCGTTAACACTCTAGAGGCTACAAATCTCAATGGATCTTAATGAAACTTGGTCAGAATGATTGCCTCATTGATATCTAGGTCAAGTTTGAATGTTGGTCATGTCCGGTCAAAAACTAGGTCACTAGGTCAAATCATAGAAAAACCTTGTTAACACTCTAGAAGCTATAAATCTCAATGGATCTTAATGAAACTTATTCAGAATGTTTGCCTCATTGATATCTAGGTCAAGTTCGAATGTGGGTCATGTCCGGTCAAAAACTAGGTCACTAGGTCAAATCATATAAAACCTCGTTAACACTCTAGAGGCTACAAATCTCAATGGATCTTAATGAAACTTGGTCAGAATGTTTGCCTCATTGATATCTAGGTCAAGTTTGAATGTGGGTCATGTCCGGTCTAAAACTAGGTCACTAGGTCAAATCATAGAAAAACCTTGTTAACACTCTAGAAGCTACAAATCTCAATGGATCTTAATGAAACTTATTCAGAATGTTTGCCTCATTGATATCTAGGTCAAGTTTGAATGTGGGTCATGTCCGGTCAAAAACTAGGTCACTAGGTCAAATCATAGAAAAACCTTGTTTACACTCTAGAAGCTACAAATCTCAATGGATCTTAATGAAACTTATTCAGAATGTTTGCCTCATTGATATCTAGGTCAAGTTTGAATGTGGATCATGTCCGGTCAAAAACTAGGTCACTAGGTCAAATCATAGATAAACCTCGTTAACACTATAGAGGCTACAAATCTCAATGGATCTTAATGAAACTTGGTCAGAATGTTTGACTCATTGATATCTAGGTCAAGTTTGAATGTGGATCATGTCCGGTCATAAACTAGGTCACTAGGTCAAATCATAGAAAAACCTTGTTAACACTCTAGAAGCTACAAATCTCAATGGATCTTAATGAAACTTATTCAGAATGTTTGCCTCATTGATATCTAGGTCAAGTTTGAATGTGGGTCATGTCCGGTCAAAAACTAGGTCACTAGGTCAAATCATATAAAACCTCGTTAACACTCTAGAGGCTACAAATCTCAATGGATCTTAATGAAACTTGGTCAGAATGTTTGCCTCATTGATATCTAGGTCAAGTTTGAATGTGGGTCATGTCCGGTCCAAAACTAGGTCACTAGGTCAAATCATAGAAAAACCTTGTTAACACTATAGAGGCTACAAATCTCAATGGATCTTAATGAAACTTGGTCAGAATGTTTGACTCATTGATATCTAGGTCAAGTTTGAATGTGGGTCATGTCCGGTCAAAAACTAGGTCACTAGATCAAATCATATAAAACCTCGTTAACACTCTAGAGGCTACAAATCTCAATGGATCTTAATGAAACTTGGTCAGAATGTTTGCCTCATTGATATCTAGGTCAAGTTTGAATGTGGGTCATGTCCGGTCCAAAACTAGGTCACTAGGTCAAATCATAGAAAAACCTTGTTAACACTCTAGAAGCTACAAATCTCAATGGATCTTAATGAAACTTATTCAGAATGTTTGCCTCATTGATATCTAGGTCAAGTTTGAATGTGGGTCATGTCCGGTCAAAAACTAGGTCACTAGGTCAAATCATATAAAACCTCGTTAACACTCTAGAGGCTACAAATCTCAATGGATCTTAATGAAACTTGGTCAGAATGTTTGCCTCATTGATATCTAGGCCAAGTTTGAATGTGGGTCATGTCCGTCAAAAACTAGGTCACTAGGTCAAATCATAGATAAACCTCGTTAACACTATAGAGGCTACAAATCTCAATGGATCTTAATGAAACTTGGTCAGAATGTTTGACTCATTGATATCTAGGTTAAGTTTGAATGTGGATCATGTCCGGTCATAAACTAGGTCACTAGGTCAAATCATAGAAAAACCTTGTTAACACTCTAGAAGCTACAAATCTCAATGGATCTTAATGAAACTTATTCAGAATGTTTGCCTCATTGATATCTAGGTCAAGTTTGAATGTGGGTCATGTCCGGTCAAAAACTAGGTCACTAGGTCAAATCATAGAAAACCTCGTTAACACTCTAGAGGCTACAAATCTCAATGGATCTTAATGAAACTTGGTCAGAATGTTTGCCTCATTGATATCTAGGTCAAGTTTGAATGTGGGTCATGTCCGGTCCAAAATTAGGTCACTAGGTCAAATCATAGAAAAACCTTGTTAACACTCTAGAAGCTACAAATCTCAATGGATCTTAATGAAACTTATTCAGAATGTTTGCCTCATTGATATCTAGGTCAAGTTTGAATGTGGGTCATGTCCGGTCAAAAACTAGGTCACTAGGTCAAATCATATAAAACCTCGTTAACACTCTAGAGGCTACAAATCTCAATGGATCTTAATGAAACTTGGTCAGAATGTTTGCCTCATTGATATCTAGGTCAAGTTTGAATGTGGGTCATGTCCGGTCCAAAACTAGGTCACTAGGTCAAATCATAGAAAAACCTTGTTAACACTCTAGAAGCTACAAATCTCAATGGATCTTAATGAAACTTATTCAGAATGTTTGCCTCATTGATATCTAGGTCAAGTTTGAATGTGGGTCATGTCCGGTCAAAAACTAGGTCACTAGATCAAATCATATAAAACCTCGTTAACACTCTAGAGGCTACAAATCTCAATGGATCTTAATGAAACTTGGTCAGAATGTTTGCCTCATTGATATCTAGGTCAAGTTTGAATGTTGGTCATGTCCGGTCCAAAACTAGGTCACTAGGTCAAATCATAGAAAAACCTTGTTAACACTCTAGAAGCTACAAATCTCAATGGATCTTAATGAAACTTATTCAGAATGTTTGCCTCATTGATATCTAGGTCAAGTTCGAATGTGGGTCATGTCCGGTCAAAAACTAGGTCACTAGGTCAAATCATATAAAACCTCGTTAACACTCTAGAGGCTACAAATCTCAATGGATCTTAATGAAACTTGGTCAGAATGTTTGCCTCATTGATATCTAGGTCAAGTTTGAATGTGGGTCATGTCCGGTCCAAAACTAGGTCACTAGGTCAAATCATAGAAAAACCTTGTTAACACTCTAGAAGCTACAAATCTCAATGGATCTTAATGAAACTTATTCAGAATGTTTGCCTCATTGATATCTAGGTCAAGTTTGAATGTGGGTCATGTCCGGTCAAAAACTAGGTCACTAGGTCAAATCATATAAAACCTCGTTAACACTCTAGAGGCTACAAATCTCAATGGATCTTAATGAAACTTGGTCAGAATGTTTGCCTCATTGATATCTAGGCCAAGTTTGAATGTGGGTCATGTCCGTCAAAAACTAGGTCACTAGGTCAAATCATAGATAAACCTCGTTAACACTATAGAGGCTACAAATCTCAATGGATCTTAATGAAACTTGGTCAGAATGTTTGACTCATTGATATCTAGGTTAAGTTTGAATGTGGATCATGTCCGGTCATAAACTAGGTCACTAGGTCAAATCATAGAAAAACCTTGTTAACACTCTAGAAGCTACAAATCTCAATGGATCTTAATGAAACTTATTCAGAATGTTTGCCTCATTGATATCTAGGTCAAGTTTGAATGTGGGTCATGTCCGGTCAAAAACTAGGTCACTAGGTCAAATCATATAAAACCTCGTTAACACTCTAGAGGCTACAAATCTCAATGGATCTTAATGAAACTTGGTCAGAATGTTTGCCTCATTGATATCTAGGTCAAGTTTGAATGTGGGTCATGTCCGGTCCAAAACTAGGTCACTAGGTCAAATCATAGAAAAACCTTGTTAACACTCTAGAAGCTACAAATCTCAATGGATCTTAATGAAACTTATTCAGAATGTTTGCCTCATTGATATCTAGGTCAAGTTTGAATGCGGGTCATGTCCGGTCAAAAACTAGGTCACTAGATCAAATCATATAAAACCTCGTTAACACTCTAGAGGCTACAAATCTCAATGGATCTTAATGAAACTTGGTCAGAATGATTGCCTCATTGATATCTAGGTCAAGTTTGAATGTTGGTCATGTCCGGTCAAAAACTAGGTCACTAGGTCAAATCATAGAAAAACCTTGTTAACACTCTAGAAGCTACAAATCTCAATGGATCTTAATGAAACTTATTCAGAATGTTTGCCTCATTGATATCTAGGTCAAGTTCGAATGTGGGTCATGTCCGGTCAAAAACTAGGTCACTAGGTCAAATCATATAAAACCTCGTTAACACTCTAGAGGCTACAAATCTCAATGGATCTTAATGAAACTTGGTCAGAATGTTTGCCTCATTGATATCTAGGTCAAGTTTGAATGTGGGTCATGTCCGGTCTAAAACTAGGTCACTAGGTCAAATCATAGAAAAACCTTGTTAACACTCTAGAAGCTACAAATCTCAATGGATCTTAATGAAACTTATTCAGAATGTTTGCCTCATTGATATCTAGGTCAAGTTTGAATGTGGGTCATGTCCGGTCAAAAACTAGGTCACTAGGTCAAATCATAGAAAAACCTTGTTTACACTCTAGAAGCTACAAATCTCAATGGATCTTAATGAAACTTATTCAGAATGTTTGCCTCATTGATATCTAGGTCAAGTTTGAATGTGGATCATGTCCGGTCAAAAACTAGGTCACTAGGTCAAATCATAGATAAACCTCGTTAACACTATAGAGGCTACAAATCTCAATGGATCTTAATGAAACTTGGTCAGAATGTTTGACTCATTGATATCTAGGTCAAGTTTGAATGTGGATCATGTCCGGTCATAAACTAGGTCACTAGGTCAAATCATAGAAAAACCTTGTTAACACTCTAGAAGCTACAAATCTCAATGGATCTTAATGAAACTTATTCAGAATGTTTGCCTCATTGATATCTAGGTCAAGTTTGAATGTGGGTCATGTCCGGTCAAAAACTAGGTCACTAGGTCAAATCATATAAAACCTCGTTAACACTCTAGAGGCTACAAATCTCAATGGATCTTAATGAAACTTGGTCAGAATGTTTGCCTCATTGATATCTAGGTCAAGTTTGAATGTGGGTCATGTCCGGTCCAAAACTAGGTCACTAGGTCAAATCATAGAAAAACCTTGTTAACACTCTAGAAGCTACAAATCTCAATGGATCTTAATGAAACTTATTCAGAATGTTTGCCTCATTGATATCTAGGTCAAGTTTGAATGTGGGTCATGTCCGGTCCAAAACTAGGACACTAGGTCAAATCATAGAAAAACCTTGTTAACACTCTAGAAGCTACAAATCTCAATGGATCTTAATGAAACTTATTCAGAATGTTTGCCTCATTGATATCTAGGTCAAGTTTGAATGTGGGTCATTTTCGGTCCAAAACTAGGTCACTAGGTCAAATCATAGAAAAACCTTGTTAACACTCTAGAAGCTACAAATCTCAATGGATCTTAATGAAACTTATTCAGAATGTTTGCCTCATTGATATCTAGGTCTAGTTTGAATGTGGGTCATGTCCGGTCCAAAACTAGGTCACTAGGTCAAATCATAGAAAAACCATGTTAACACTCTAGAAGCTACAAATCTCAATGGATCTTAATGAAACTTATTCAGAATGTTTGCCTCATTGATATCTAGGTCAAGTTCGAATGTGGGTCATGTCCGGTCAAAAACTAGGTCACTAGGTCAAATCATATAAAACCTCGTTAACACTCTAGAGGCTACAAATCTCAATGGATCTTAATGAAACTTGGTCAGAATGTTTGCCTCATTGATATCTAGGTCAAGTTTGAATGTGGGTCATGTCCGGTCCAAAATTAGGTCACTAGGTCAAATCATAGAAAAACCTTGTTAACACTCTAGAAGCTACAAATCTCAATGGATCTTAATGAAACTTATTCAGAATGTTTGCCTCATTGATATCTAGGTCAAGTTTGAATGTGGGTCATGTCCGGTCAAAAACTAGGTGACTAGATCAAATCATATAAAACCTCGTTAACACTCTAGAGGCTACAAATCTCAATGGATCTTAATGAAACTTGGTCAGAATGTTTGCCTCATTGATATCTAGGTCAAGTTTGAATGTGGGTCATGTCCGGTCAAAAACTAGGTCACTAGGTCAAATCATAGAAAAACCTTGTTAACACTCTAGAAGCTACAAATCTCAATGGATCTTAATGAAACTTATTCAGAATGTTTGCCTCATTGATATCTAGGTCAAGTTTGAATGTGGGTCATGTCCGGTCAAAAACTAGGTCACTAGATCAAATCATATAAAACCTCGTTAACACTCTAGAGGCTACAAATCTCAATGGATCTTAATGAAACTTGGTCAGAATGTTTGCCTCATTGATATCTAGGTCAAGTTTGAATGTGGGTCATGTCCGGTCCAAAACTAGGTCACTAGGTCAAATCATAGAAAAACCTTGTTAACACTCTAGAAGCTACAAATCTCAATGGATCTTAATGAAACTTATTCAGAATGTTTGCCTCATTGATATCTAGGTCAAGTTTGAATGTGGGTCATGTCCGGTCAAAAACTAGGTCACTAGGTCAAATCATATAAAACCTCGTTAACACTCTAGAGGCTACAAATCTCAATGGATCTTAATGAAACTTGGTCAGAATGTTTGCCTCATTGATATCTAGGCCAAGTTTGAATGTGGGTCATGTCCGTCAAAAACTAGGTCACTAGGTCAAATCATAGATAAACCTCGTTAACACTATAGAGGCTACAAATCTCAATGGATCTTAATGAAACTTGGTCAGAATGTTTGACTCATTGATATCTAGGTTAAGTTTGAATGTGGATCATGTCCGGTCATAAACTAGGTCACTAGGTCAAATCATAGAAAAACCTTGTTAACACTCTAGAAGCTACAAATCTCAATGGATCTTAATGAAACTTATTCAGAATGTTTGCCTCATTGATATCTAGGTCAAGTTTGAATGTGGGTCATGTCCGGTCAAAAACTAGGTCACTAGGTCAAATCATAGAAAACCTCGTTAACACTCTAGAGGCTACAAATCTCAATGGATCTTAATGAAACTTGGTCAGAATGTTTGCCTCATTGATATCTAGGTCAAGTTTGAATGTGGGTCATGTCCGGTCCAAAACTAGGTCACTAGGTCAAATCATAGAAAAACCTTGTTAACACTCTAGAAGCTACAAATCTCAATGGATCTTAATGAAACTTATTCAGAATGTTTGCCTCATTGATATCTAGGTCAAGTTTGAATGCGGGTCATGTCCGGTCAAAAACTAGGTCACTAGATCAAATCATATAAAACCTCGTTAACACTCTAGAGGCTACAAATCTCAATGGATCTTAATGAAACTTGGTCAGAATGATTGCCTCATTGATATCTAGGTCAAGTTTGAATGTTGGTCATGTCCGGTCAAAAACTAGGTCACTAGGTCAAATCATAGAAAAACCTTGTTAACACTCTAGAAGCTACAAATCTCAATGGATCTTAATGAAACTTATTCAGAATGTTTGCCTCATTGATATCTAGGTCAAGTTCGAATGTGGGTCATGTCCGGTCAAAAACTAGGTCACTAGGTCAAATCATATAAAACCTCGTTAACACTCTAGAGGCTACAAATCTCAATGGATCTTAATGAAACTTGGTCAGAATGTTTGCCTCATTGAAATCTAGGTCAAGTTTGAATGTGGGTCATGTCCGGTCTAAAACTAGGTCACTAGGTCAAATCATAGAAAAACCTTGTTAACACTCTAGAAGCTACAAATCTCAATGGATCTTAATGAAACTTATTCAGAATGTTTGCCTCATTGATATCTAGGTCAAGTTTGAATGTGGGTCATGTCCGGTCAAAAACTAGGTCACTAGGTCAAATCATAGAAAAACCTTGTTTACACTCTAGAAGCTACAAATCTCAATGGATCTTAATGAAACTTATTCAGAATGTTTGCCTCATTGATATCTAGGTCAAGTTTGAATGTGGATCATGTCCGGTCAAAAACTAGGTCACTAGGTCAAATCATAGATAAACCTCGTTAACACTATAGAGGCTACAAATCTCAATGGATCTTAATGAAACTTGGTCAGAATGTTTGACTCATTGATATCTAGGTCAAGTTTGAATGTGGATCATATCCGGTCATAAACTAGGTCACTAGGTCAAATCATAGAAAAACCTTGTTAACACTCTAGAAGCTACAAATCTCAATGGATCTTAATGAAACTTATTCAGAATGTTTGCCTCATTGATATCTAGGTCAAGTTTGAATGTGGGTCATGTCCGGTCAAAAACTAGGTCACTAGGTCAAATCATATAAAACCTCGTTAACACTCTAGAGGCTACAAATCTCAATGGATCTTAATGAAACTTGGTCAGAATGTTTGCCTCATTGATATCTAGGTCAAGTTTGAATGTGGGTCATGTCCGGTCCAAAACTAGGTCACTAGGTCAAATCATAGAAAAACCTTGTTAACACTCTAGAAGCTACAAATCTCAATGGATCTTAATGAAACTTATTCAGAATGTTTGCCTCATTGATATCTAGGTCAAGTTTGAATGTGGGTCATGTCCGGTCCAAAACTAGGACACTAGGTCAAATCATAGAAAAACCTTGTTAACACTCTAGAAGCTACAAATCTCAATGGATCTTAATGAAACTTATTCAGAATGTTTGCCTCATTGATATCTAGGTCAAGTTTGAATGTGGGTCATTTTCGGTCCAAAACTAGGTCACTAGGTCAAATCATAGAAAAACCTTGTTAACACTCTAGAAGCTACAAATCTCAATGGATCTTAATGAAACTTATTCAGAATGTTTGCCTCATTGATATCTAGGTCTAGTTTGAATGTGGGTCATGTCCGGTCCAAAACTAGGTCACTAGGTCAAATCATAGAAAAACCATGTTAACACTCTAGAAGCTACAAATCTCAATGGATCTTAATGAAACTTATTCAGAATGTTTGCCTCATTAATATCTAGGTCAAGTTCGAATGTGGGTCATGTCCGGTCAAAAACTAGGTCACTAGGTCAAATCATATAAAACCTCGTTAACACTCTAGAGGCTACAAATCTCAATGGATCTTAATGAAACTTGGTCAGAATGTTTGCCTCATTGATATCTAGGTCAAGTTTGAATGTGGGTCATGTCCGGTCCAAAATTAGGTCACTAGGTCAAATCATAGAAAAACCTTGTTAACACTCTAGAAGCTACAAATCTCAATGGATCTTAATGAAACTTATTCAGAATGTTTGCCTCATTGATATCTAGGTCAAGTTTGAATGTGGGTCATGTCCGGTCAAAAACTAGGTGACTAGGTCAAATCATATAAAACCTCGTTAACACTCTAGAGGCTACAAATCTCAATGGATCTTAATGAAACTTGGTCAGAATGTTTGCCTCATTGATATCTAGGTCAAGTTTGAATGTGGGTCATGTCCGGTCCAAAACTAGGTCACTAGGTCAAATCATAGAAAAACCTTGTTAACACTCTAGAAGCTACAAATCTCAATGGATCTTAATGAAACTTATTCAGAATGTTTGCCTCATTGATATCTAGGTCAAGTTTGAATGTGGGTCATGTCCGGTCAAAAACTAGGTCACTAGATCAAATCATATAAAACCTCGTTAACACTCTAGAGGCTACAAATCTCAATGGATCTTAATGAAACTTATTCAGAATGTTTGCCTCATTGATATCTAGGTCAAGTTCGAATGTGAGTCATGTCCGGTCAAAAACTAGGTCACTAGGTCAAATCATATAAAACCTCGTTAACACTCTAGAGGCTACAAATCTCAATGGATCTTAATGAAACTTGGTCAGAATGTTTGCCTCATTGATATCTAGGTCAAGTTTGAATGTGGGTCATGTCCGGTCCAAAACTAGGTCACTAGGTCAAATCATAGAAAAACCTTGTTAACACTCTAGAAGCTACAAATCTCAATGGATCTTAATGAAACTTATTCAGAATGTTTGCCTCATTGATATCTAGGTCAAGTTTGAATGTGGGTCATGTCCGGTCAAAAACTAGGTCACTAGGTCAAATCATATAAAACCTCGTTAACACTCTAGAGGCTACAAATCTCAATGGATCTTAATGAAACTTGGTCAGAATGTTTGTCTCATTGATATCTAGGTCAAGTTTGAATGTGGGTCATGTACGGTCCAAAACTAGGTCACTAGGTCAAATCATAGAAAAACCTTGTTAACACTCTAGAAGCTACAAATCTCAATGGATCTTAATGAAACTTATTCAGAATGTTTGCCTCATTGATATCTAGGTCAAGTTTGAATGCGGGTCATGTCCGGTCAAAAACTAGGTCACTAGATCAAATCATATAAAACCTCGTTAACACTCTAGAGGCTACAAATCTCAATGGATCTTAATGAAACTTGGTCAGAATGTTTGCCTCATTGATATCTAGGTCAAGTTTGAATGTTGGTCATGTCCGGTCCAAAACTAGGTCACTAGGTCAAATCATAGAAAAACCTTGTTAACACTCTAGAAGCTACAAATCTCAATGGATCTTAATGAAACTTATTCAGAATTTTTTGCCTCATTGATATCTAGGTCAAGTTCGAATGTGGGTCATGTCCGGTCAAAAACTAGGTCACTAGGTCAAATCATATAAAACCTCGTTAACACTCTAGAGGCTACAAATCTCAATGGATCTTAATGAAACTTATTCAGAATTTTTTGCCTCATTGATATCTAGGTCAAGTTCGAATGTGGGTCATGTCCGGTCAAAAACTAGGTCACTAGGTCAAATCATATAAAACCTCGTTAACACTCTAGAGGCTACAAATCTCAATGGATCTTAATGAAACTTGGTCAGAATGTTTGCCTCATTGATATCTAGGTCATGTTTGAATGTGGGTCATGTCCGGTCCAAAACTAGGTCACTAGGTCAAATCATAGAAAAACCTTGTTAACACTCTAGAAGCTACAAATCTCAATGGATCTTAATGAAACTTATTCAGAATGTTTGCCTCATTGATATCTAGGTCAAGTTTGAATGTGGGTCATGTCCGGTCAAAAACTAGGTCACTAGATCAAATCATATAAAACCTCGTTAACACTCTAGAGGCTACAAATCTCAATGGATCTTAATGAAACTTATTCAGAATGTTTGCCTCATTGATATCTAGGTCAAGTTCGAATGTGGGTCATGTCCGGTCAAAAACTAGGTCACTAGGTCAAATCATATAAAACCTCGTTAACACTCTAGAGGCTACAAATCTCAATGGATCTTAATGAAACTTGGTCAGAATGTTTGCCTCATTGATATCTAGGTCAAGTTTGAATGTGGGTCATGTCCGGTCCAAAACTAGGTCACTAGGTCAAATCATAGAAAAACCTTGTTAACACTCTAGAAGCTACAAATCTCAATGGATCTTAATGAAACTTATTCAGAATGTTTGCCTCATTGATATCTAGGTCAAGTTTGAATGTGGGTCATGTCCGGTCAAAAACTAGGTCACTAGGTCAAATCATATAAAACCTCGTTAACACTCTAGAGGCTACAAATCTCAATGGATCTTAATGAAACTTGGTCAGAATGTTTGCCTCATTGATATCTAGGTCAAGTTTGAATGTGGGTCATGTACGGTCCAAAACTAGGTCACTAGGTCAAATCATAGAAAAACCTTGTTAACACTCTAGAAGCTACAAATCTCAATGGATCTTAATGAAACTTATTCAGAATGTTTGCCTCATTGATATCTAGGTCAAGTTTGAATGCGGGTCATGTCCGGTCAAAAACTAGGTCACTAGATCAAATCATATAAAACCTCGTTAACACTCTAGAGGCTACAAATCTCAATGGATCTTAATGAAACTTGGTCAGAATGTTTGCCTCATTGATATCTAGGTCAAGTTTGAATGTTGGTCATGTCCGGTCCAAAACTAGGTCACTAGGTCAAATCATAGAAAAACCTTGTTAACACTCTAGAAGCTACAAATCTCAATGGATCTTAATGAAACTTATTCAGAATTTTTTGCCTCATTGATATCTAGGTCAAGTTCGAATGTGGGTCATGTCCGGTCAAAAACTAGGTCACTAGGTCAAATCATATAAAACCTCGTTAACACTCTAGAGGCTACAAATCTCAATGGATCTTAATGAAACTTGGTCAGAATGTTTGCCTCATTGATATCTAGGTCAAGTTTGAATGTGGGTCATGTCCGGTCGAAAACTAGGTCACTAGGTCAAATCATAGAAAAACCTTGTTAACACTCTAGAAGCTACAAATCTCAATGGATCTTAATGAAACTTATTCAGAATGTTTGCCTCATTGATATCTAGGTCAAGTTTGAATGTGGGTCATGTCCGGTCAAAAACTAGGTCACTAGGTCAAATCATAGAAAAACCTTGTTAACACTCTAGAAGCTACAAATCTCAATGGATCTTAATGAAACTTATTCAGAATGTTTGCCTCATTGATATCTAGGTCAAGTTTGAATGTGGATCATGTCCGGTCAAAAACTAGGTCACTAGGTCAAATCATAGATAAACCTCGTTAACACTATAGAGGCTACAAATCTCAATGGATCTTAATGAAACTTGGTCAGAATGTTTGACTCATTGATATCTAGGTCAAGTTTGAATGTGGATCATGTCCGGTCAAAAACTAGGTCACTAGGTCAAATCATATAAAACCTCGTTAACACTCTAGAGGCTACAAATCTCAATGGATCTTAATGAAACTTGGTCAGAATGTTTGCCTCATTGATATCTAGGTCAAGTTTGAATGTGGGTCATGTCCGGTCCAAAACTAGGTCACTAGGTCAAATCATAGAAAAACCTTGTTAACACTCTAGAAGCTACAAATCTCAATGGATCTTAATGAAACTTATTCAGAATGTTTGCCTCATTGATATCTAGGTCAAGTTTGAATGTGGGTCATTTTCGGTCCAAAACTAGGACACTAGGTCAAATCATAGAAAAACCTTGTTAACACTCTAGAAGCTACAAATCTCAATGGATCTTAATGAAACTTATTCAGAATGTTTGCCTCATTGATATCTAGGTCAAGTTTGAATGTGGGTCATGTCCGGTCCAAAACTAGGTCACTAGGTCAAATCATAGAAAAACCTTGTTAACACTCTAGAAACTACAAATCTCAATGGATCTTAATGAAACTTATTCAGAATGTTTGCCTCATTGATATCTAGGTCAAGTTTGAATGTGGGTCATGTCCGGTCCAAAACTAGGTCACTAGGTCAAATCATATAAAACCTCGTTAACACTCTAGAGGCTACAAATCTCAATGGATCTTAATGAAACTTGGTCAGAATGTTTGCCTTATTGATATCTAGGTCAAGTTTGAATGTGGAGCATGTCCGGTCTTAAACTAGGTCACTAGGTCAAATCATAGAAAAACCTTGTTAACACTCTAGAAGCTACAAATCTCAATGGATCTTCATGAAACTTGGTCAGAATGTTTGCCTTATTGATATCTAGGTTTAGTTCGAATGTGGGTCATGTCCGGTCAAAAACTAGGTCACTAGATCAAATCATAGAAAAACCTCGTTAACACTCTAGAGGCTACAAATCTCAATGGATCGTTATGAAACTTGGTCAGAATGTTTGTCTTGATGAAATCTAGGTCAAGTTCGAGTGTGGGTCATATCCGGTCAAAAACTAGGTCACTAGGTCATATTATAGAAAAATCTTGTTTACACTCTTGATTGGGGGTCATGTCCAGTCATAATCTAGGTCACTATAGGTCAAGTTTGCCATGGTGTACCAGGTGAGCGATTTAGGGCCATAGTGGCCCTTGTTTGTGTAACAGATCTGCGAAACAGTGCATATTGTTGCTTTTGATACATATAAATACGAAAGACTCAAGCAGGAAACGTAACACAAACAATACACCCACCTCTCAAGCAGAACACACACACACACAGTCATACCACAACAAACACACACACACACACACACACACACACACACGCACTACCATTCCTTCATCTACACAATAAATAGAAAACAACACGCAAGACAAACATAAAGCAAAGTGAATATAGCCTGTGATCATTATACCGAGAAAAGCGGTACATTCCATTTTTTCATACTATTTTGCACCGTTTTAAAAGGTCATTATTTTCCCTTTATTTACCCTTTGAGTTTTCAAAACAGCCTCACCAATGGATAAAATCTGGATCTGCAACTACAAACCTGCATTGTAAGGTAGTGTATTGACTTAAAATCACATATAATTCCAACAAGCAATGTGGTAAAAATACTGTTTCTAAAATTAAACTGTGTTCTGAAGAGAATTCTTCATTTCTGGTCACTAAAAGTATATTTTTATCTTTTATAAAGTGTCCTATACTCTGGTATCGTAGTGTCATTACAAGTGAGAGGCTCGGTTATAGAAGTGTATGTGATAATAACGCATCTGATTATTTGTACGTTTAAATTTCTTAAAATACGCTGATAAACTATAACTATTACATGCTCTATCGTTATTCGACAAATCTATCTTTTACTTAAATAGGTAACATTGAATTACTATGTTTTATCGTTGTTTTATCGGAATATGTCATCAATATCCATTTGCTACTGCTTTCCGAGAGAACTTTCTCAAAAATTGCCAGGAAGCTATCGTTTTTTTCGTGCATTTGTTTCTTCACAGTATGAAAAGATATACCAGTTATTGATCTCAAAAGGTTTCATGTCTCAAAAGCTACTCAGAACATAAAAGAACTTACCCTCTAGCGCGTGCTCTTTTTTTACCACTGTGATCGTGCTATCCTCTGGTATCGTAGTATAGGGATGACGGCCGTGTACTTATGTTTGTATTAAAATAATGCACTGTTCGTAAACAAGCAGCGATCAATTATTCTGTCCCTTCCGTCTTAAGTTAGTTTTTCCTTATGCATGCAACCACACCAACATGGTAAATATTTAAATACAGAAGCTGACCCTGTTAAGGCTATTGGACTGATTAAGATCCAGATTAGATCTAGTACATACGATTCTCAGCATTGTTTCATAACAAATGGCAGTTAACACTTTCAACCCTACAGTCCTCTGTAGATATAACTGATTTCCTATGCAAACTGTGAATACCCTGTTTTTTCATCGGTTTTCGTTGTCATATCAAAGTTTCAACAGTAGACTGGTTCAAAATGCCTGTGCTAGAAGAGTCCAAACGGATAATAAATACCCACAAGAGAAGTTTAAGGGTGAAAGGGTTAATAACGATTACATTCGCAAAATAGATCTACATCAAAATTGTATTTTATTCCGTCAGTTTGGATCCAGATTAGTAGATAAAAACCATTTATGTTTACACGTACGTTTCGTCTGCACAGATATTTCGTCAAAATAGTAATTATGTCTGTCCGTTGGTTTGGCTCCAGATTAGTAAAACTGACTTATGTGGAAGCATTATAACTACGTCTTCGTTTCTGTAAATACACATCTCTTATAAACGGATTAGCGAGACAAGCCGCAAAAAGCTAAAAACTAGAATATATCAAAGTACCGCACCACCGGGTAGCGAAACGCCAAGTCACCATTTAAAAATGGCATCTGTTCATGAGCAATACTGAAAACTAGATCTTTGTCACAAACTCTGCGCTTTGTCTTATTATGGAATACCGGTCACGACATGCCAATTGCTAAATGCTAAATGTTTGTTAGCCAATTGCTAATTTGCAATTTGCTAAATTCTTGCCAATATGCCACTTGCCAGTTACTTAATGCTAATTGCCATTTGTCATTAATCTAATTTTTTTTAACTGAAGAGTGTTGTTTAGGGGGTCAAAATTGTAATGTAACACCGTCTAATCGACAAGATTATGGTCATGAGTATAAACAATAAACCCACAGTTCTTTGTTTGTTGTTTTGACTACTTATGTCAATTGCTAAATGCTAAAAGCTAATTTGCCATTTGCTAAATGCTAATATGTCACTTGCTAGTTCTATATAGTCCGGGAGTCAAAGGCCGATATTAAGCTGAACATGGAAATGCCGGATGAACTTTTTTTTGTTGCAGTTTTCAATAGTCATGGGGGTCCTCATCAAGATCAAAGAGGGTGCCCGGTGATATCCCTTGAGCATTTCTCAAAATATGCTAATTAAGTCGGCCATTATTGAAATGCCGTTATTTGGCCATATGTCAATAAGTATGCATCCTACCATGATGAAATTGGTGTCTATAACCAGGTTATCAGGGTCTACGGACAAGATAAACCCATCTTTTCAGGGAATAAATGATTTGGACATATGCAACTTATGCAAATTATGCAAATGAGGTCGGCCATTACTGAATTTCCGTTATTTGGCCATATGTCAATTAGTATGCATCCTACCATGATGCAATTGGTGTCTATAACCAGGTTATCAGGGTCGGTCTACGAACAAGATAAACCAATCTTTTCAGGGATTAAATGGTTTGGACATATGCAACTTATGCAAATTATGCAAATTATGCAAATGAGGTCGGCAATTACTGAATTTCCTTTATTTGGCCATATGTCAATTAGTATGTATCTTACCATGATGACATTGATATCTATATGTATAACCAGGTTATCAGGGTCTACGAACATGATAAACCCACCATTTTAGGAATTAAATGTTTTGGACCTATCCAACTTATGCAAATTATGAAAATGAAGTCGGCCATTACTGAATATCGGAGTTTTTTTGTAATATCTTTTTAAGTTCATTTTCTTTAAGTTCATGCGCTGCCATCTTTTATAGTTGCTTGATTTACTAATATATATCTTTAATTCTTCCAGGTCCCGTCACCACGAAAAGTAGAAAAGGCGGGGGATAACATGGGCGGTATAGGGATATTTGTATTGGTTTGCATCCTTAAACGGGTATATTCCTATTGAGGAACTGGGGGTTTAAAATATGCTTATGCCATTTTATTACGCAAATCTCACTTACGAATGCTCTGAAGTTCCCATTCTCTTCCCTACTTCCGCGCCAAATAATTACTATTTATATGCCTGAAGTTAGAGCGTCATCTATGAGACTATTCAAATGAGTGGCAGACGCCATTGGCTTTGAATATATATCTTTTATTCTTCCAGGTTGAAAACCATGGAGCCTGATCCTGAAGAATGTTTCTTCAATTAGAAGTTCAATTGCCAGCACAAAAAGGAACCTGTCATTGCTGCAAAAGCTGTCCGTATAACAAACATAATACAATGTAGCAAGTTATAACGAACGTCTATATATATATAGTTACCTTATGATGAGTGAATTCAGTTTGACCATCGCTGTGGCGAACAGTATGGGATTTTGAAGTGTAGGATGACACACAGCTTTTGTGACATTTTAAAAATATTTCTGTGTTCTTGTCTAATGCATTCTGAAGCTCTAAAAGTTAATCATCACCTTGTAACTTGCTACATTGTAAATTTATGTTTGTTATATGGACAACTTTTGTTATACGGACATTCTTCAGGATTAGGCTCCGTGATAATCAACTTTGAAGTATAAAAGATATATATCAGTAAATCAAGCAACTATAATCAGCCAAAAAAGAAAGTACCCATTGTATATTTCTATTTATATACTAGCAACTGGAATATATTCTGACTAATTATTTTATCTGGATTGTAGAATAATTCCTCGGTGATATTTTTTTGTGTAAAAATGAAGTCGACGCGATGCTTTTTTATTGTAAAATATTTGGCGAAATGACATAGGGGTCGATTTCAAAATTGACACTTTCTTGGATAAAACTGGGTTCACAAATAAGAAAGATTTTATATCATTTTGAATGTTGTATAAGCACCCAAAATGGCTGTAAGTATTGTATTTGGAGTCTGTATCTCATGTGTCAACAAGGTTGTCCATAGCATGTCGTGAATCGGCGGTGCATGCTGTTGACGTAATGTTGTAACTAATGAAGCAGGCGAATTGTTACATTCAACTTGTAACGCTGATGCCAATTCATTTACCATGTTGATAGTGTGATTTATCGAAAACGACGTCCTAGTGCGTCCCACACGTGTTATATAGGATTTAAATCGGGAATATTCGCAGGTCAGACTAATATACTCAGCCAAAATCGAAGGTCCCTACTTGTTACATTTACTTTTTGAATTTTCAAGCTGAATATCTTATAAAGTACTTTATCAATTCCAATTTTATTTGAGGTTTAAAAAGCTCATACGATCACCAATGTATTCCAGTAAAATATACAGATTAAACGACACATGCAACAAAAATGAAACACTTACATTTCGTTCTTATTTTAAATCAAAAGGAGGTAATTTGATATAGGAAATTCTAATCTTAATACCGCCGTGAAATTTGTGATGAATGAAAGTCTAATGTGATTTTATTTTCTTTAAGAAAAAGTTCTAGCTGCTGAATATGAGTACACTTGTTTCTCTTCTATGAAAAATTATTCTTAGCAAAACAGCTGTTTTCAGGAAAAGGAGTTACAGACCTTTCATTTTCAATACAGTTATCCAGTTATTAAGCCACAATGATTTCATACCATCTGCTTCTTTATAAAACTAAAATTTAAATACAGTTTACGTATGAGACGCTGATAATTTAGAATACAAAAATAGGTACTTTCTTTTTTGGCTGAGTATATAAAAGATAGCAGCATATGAACTTAAATAAAATGAGCTTAAGAGATATTACAAAAAAGGGGATAATCAGTAATTGCCGACCTTATTTTCATATTTTACACTATTTGCATATGTCCAATACATTTGATTCCTGAAATAATTGGTTTATCATGTTCGTAGACCCTGATAACCTGGTTTATATAATACTAATAGACACCAATTTCATCATGGTAGGATGCATACCAATTGACATATGGCAAAATAATGGAAATTCAGTAATGGTCGACCTCATTTGCATAATGTGCATGAGTTGCATGTGTCCAAACCATTTAATTCCTGAAATGATGGGTTAATCATGTTCGTAGACCCTGATAACCTGGATATAGACACAAATTTCATCATGGTAGTATGCATACTAATTGACTTATGGTCAAATAACAGAAATTCAGCAATGGCCGACCTCATTTGCATAATTTGCATATGTCCAAAACATTTAATTTCTGAAAAGATGGGTTTATCATGTTCGTAGACCCTGATAACCTGGATATAGACACCAATTTCATTATGGTAGTATGCATACTAATTGATATATGGCCCAATAACGGAAATTCAGTAATGGCCGACCACATTTGCATAATTTGCATAAGTTACGTATGTCCAAAACATTTAATTCCTGAAATGATGGTTTTATCATGTTCGTAGACACTAATATACTGGTTATAGACACCAATTTCATCATGGTAGGATGCATACTAATTGACATATGGCCAAATAACGGCATTTCAGTAATGGCCGACTTAATTAGCATATTTTGAGACATGCTCAAGGGATATCACCGGGCACCCTCTTTGATCTCGATGAGGACCACCTAGACTATTGAAAACTGCAGAGAAAAAAACTTCATCCGGCATTTCCACGTTCAACCCCTTGACGCCCGGACTAATAATGCAAATTTGTCAAATGCCAATATGCCACTTGCCAGTTGCTTAATAAATTTATATATGTATTACACTGCATCTATTGTAAGGGAAAACATGCTACAATATTTCACTTTACCTCCACGGCAATGTCTAAGGACATCATCTGGTGAAGCCTGGTGCTGTAGTTTGATCTGACAATTTCATCAAAGTAAGCTATTTGCATGTCGTGACCGGCATTCCATAGTCTTATAAGCATATCAAATAATAATGCCAAATTGCCAATATGTACAGTCATTTGTATTCATTCGACATCTTCCGTAAACCGCTCGGCCATCTTCGTAAGTCAGCTTTAGCACGCATTAAATTGTTTGATGACGTAATATATAATTTGTGACGTCAATTCCAAGCGTTCAAAATTTAAACTGATCAGTGTTGTGTGCGCCAAGCTGAATTTTAATGGACATTTTTTCACTGTATTCCAATATTTGGATCTTGATCTATCGACGTAGGTAAGGTTTGTTGTTTTACGTTGATTTAGATCTCAGTTTTTAACAAATGTATGTGTTTGTGATTTATGAGCACCAATGGCAAATATTTATTAAGTCAACCTGCCAATAACTGATCACTATCCAGAAAGTTTTTGTTTAACGGCAAACTACTCACGTCAGCGTACTTCTCTTGGTCGCGAGTATGAACATGAACACTGCCTTAACATTCATATGATTTTCGAAATTTAACTTGATCAATTGAGCAATATGTTCGATTGTTTGTTATACGCCTGAGCCTGCCATTTTCGCTACAAGGTACAGCCTTGGGAGAGTTGTACATATACCATAGATGTGCATGTGAACAGGATTTTGATCTGCTATAATTTTTCACAAAATTACAGTCAGCTGAACTTAGTCATTTTTTTGCCGGCGCGGGTATCGTATTTGTCTTACAGACAAAGTCATCCCTCTAGATCATGTTTGAGTGAAATATTTGCCATATAAATAGCAGATGATAAAAAATTTTTACTACACCAGTCTCTCAAACTTTTACTTGAGCCAATTTGGAGCGATCTCTGTCGCTAATTGTAGTTAGTTCATGTAGGATAGAGACCGGATGTTTCCGCAGAAACATAAGCATCTCTGCTTCTTTGGTCCATTTGTATGTATTTTCCTTTCGTGGGATGATCCTTGTAGTTGGCTGATATTTTAATCGTGATTTCTTCAGTTGAATTCACAATGTTTAATTATTCACAATGTTTCATTAATGGATTAAAACAGAGCATAGTGTTCACACTAATGCACACATTTATAACGATTATTTACACTGGTTTATATTGTTCATAAAGTCTGTAAAACATATAGGAACCATCTATGGATTGTAGCATTCGGCATTAAATTTGTTAGGTTTATTGGTGACCCCCCAGTGCCCATTCAACTTTGATTTGAATGAATTTAGTGTGGATGCTAGCACTACACTGTTGGGGAGGGAGTTCCATATATCAATAACTCTGTGACTGAAAACACCCTTTTTCAACTCTGTTCTGGCTCTTGGTTTGATAAGTTTCAAATGGTTGCCTCTTGTAACAGTGTCACCTTTAACCGATAGCAAGTTGGCAGAAGTTATGTCTAAACCATTAATTAGTTTAAACGCCTGGATAACATCTGCCCTATCCCTCCTGTACTCCAGGGTTGGAATGCCTAAATGCATAGGTCTCTCACTGTAGCTTAAATCCCTTAAGTTTCTAAGCATTCTTGTTGCCCTTCTCTGCACATTCTCTATTGCAATATTATACTTTTTGTAGTGTTGGGACCATATTACTGATGCGTACTCTAAGTGAGGTCTCCCCAATGCTTTGTACAGGTTGCGGAACATGTCCTTTGTAACACATGTAAATGTTTTTACAATTTACCCAATAATACTATTTGCTTTATTAATTTTTGTGTATATGTGTATGTCAAATTTCAGTTTATTGTCAAATTCAACTCCAAGATCTTTTTCTGTCGTTATTTGTTTTATTTTTTCTATGCTATTGTTTGGTGTTCTCATAAAGTATTCGCTTGCAAATGAATTTCCAATGTGCATAGATTTGCATTTTTATACGCCCGTCTTCAGACGGGACGTATTATGTCGTGGCGCTGTCCGTCCGTCTGTCCGTCCGTCCGTCTGTCCGTCCATTAACTTTTTCATGTCCGCTCTCTAACTCAAACAAATTTAGTCTAATCCTTTTGAAACTTGGTCAGAACGTGTATGACCATAATATCTCGGTCAAGTTCGATAACCAGCAAGATTGACCCAGACATTCAAGAGTTATGCCCCTTTTTTGTCAAAAACGGGCATATTAGTTTGTCCGCTCTCTAACTCAAAGAAATGTGTTTTAATCCTTTTCAAACTTTGTCAGCATGTGTATGACCATAATATCTCGGTCAAGTTTGATAACCAGCAGGATTACTCCAGACATTCAAGAGTTATGCCCCTTTTTTCGTAAAAAACGGGCATATTTTAGTTTGTCCGCTCTCTAACTCAAACAAATTTATTTCAATCCTTTTCAAACTTTGTCAGCATGTGTATGACCATAATATCTCGGTCAAGTTCGATAACCAGCAGGATTGCCCCAGACATTTAAGAGTTATGCCCCTTTTTTCGTAAAAAACGGGCATATTTTAGTTTGTCTGCTCTATAACTCAAACACATTTATTTTAATCCTTTTGAAACTTGGTCAGCATGTGTATGACCATAATGTCTCTGTCAAGTTTGATAACAAGCAGGATTGCACCAGGCATTCAAGAGTTATGCCCCTTTTTTCGTAAAAAACGGGCATATTTTAGTTTGTCCGCTCTCTAACTAAAACAAATTTATTTCAGGCCTTTTGAAACTTGGTCAGCATGTGTATGACCATAATGTCTCGGTTATGTTTCATAACCAGCAACATTGCCACAAACAGTCAAGAGTTATGCCCCTTTTTTCGTCTAAAACGGGCATTTTTTAGTTTGTCCGCTCTCTAACTCAAAGAAATTTATTCCAATCCTTTTGAAACTTGGTCAGCATGTGTATTACCATAATGTCTCTGTTATGTTCTATAACCAGCAGGATTGCCCCAGACATTCAAGAGTTATGCCCCTTATTTTGTCAAAAACGGGCATTTTTAGTTTGTCCGCTCTCTAACTCAAATAAATTTATCCAATCCTTTTGAAACTTTGTCAGCATGTGTATGACCATAATGTCTCGGTCAAGCTCCATAACCAGCAAGATTGCCCCTGACATTCAAGAGTAATGCCCCTTTTATCGTAAAAAACGGGCATATTTTAGTTTGTCCGCTCTCTAACTAAAACAAATTTATTTCAGGCCTTTTGAAACTTGGTCAGCATGTGTATGACCATAATGTCTCGGTTATGTTTCATAACCAGCAAGATTGCCACAAACAGTCAAGAGTTATGCCCCTTTTTTCGTCTAAAACGGGCATTTTTTAGTTTGTCCGCTCTCTAACTCAAAGAAATTTATTCCAATCCTTTTGAAACTTGGTCAGCATGTGTATTACCATAATGTCTCTGTTATGTTCTATAACCAGCAGGATTGCCCCAGACATTCAAGAGTTATGCCCCTTATTTTGTCAAAAACGGGCATTTTTAGTTTGTCCGCTCTCTAACTCAAATAAATTTATCCAATCCTTTTGAAACTTTGTCAGCATGTGTATGACCATAATGTCTCGGTCAAGCTCCATAACCAGCAAGATTGCCCCTGACATTCAAGAGTAATGCCCCTTTTATCGTAAAAAACGGGCATATTTTAGTTTGTCCGCTCTCTAACTAAAACAAATTTATTTCAGGCCTTTTGAAACTTGGTCAGCATGTGTATGACCATAATGTCTCGGTTATGTTTCATAACCAGCAAGATTGCCACAAACAGTCAAGAGTTATGCCCCTTTTTTCGTCTAAAACGGGCATTTTTTAGTTTGTCCGCTCTCTAACTCAAAGAAATTTATTCCAATCCTTTTGAAACTTGGTCAGCATGTGTATTACCATAATGTCTCTGTTATGTTCTATAACCAGCAGGATTGCCCCAGACATTCAAGAGTTATGCCCCTTATTTTGTCAAAAACGGGCATTTTTAGTTTGTCCGCTCTCTAACTCAAATAAATTTATCCAATCCTTTTGAAACTTTGTCAGCATGTGTATGACCATAATGTCTCGGTCAAGCTCCATAACCAGCAAGATTGCCCCTGACATTCAAGAGTAATGCCCCTTTTATCGTCAAAAAACGGGCATTTTTTGTTTGTAGCTCTCGTTCTCAAACAAATTTATTCCCATCCTTTTGAAACTTGGTCAGCATATGACCCCTAACTTTCAGGGTAACCCGGTTCTTCCCCTTTTGTTTTTACCTTGATAGGGTTTTGGTATGACTACATTCTAAGATCGATTTTACGGGCGTATAATGTGCCCGGCTTGCGGTGCTCTTGTTTAATATTGAAGATCATTTGCCATTTTTCTGACCATTTACACGCATCGAATATGCTACTTTGCAGTTTTTCTTCATCTTTATCTTTTTCCTGAATTGTGTATAATTTGGTGTCGTCTGCAAATAGTTTGATTGTACAGTCCACGGCATCGGGTAGGTCGTTGATATATATTAGGAACAACAGTGGCCCTAATACACTTCCCTGAGGAACTCCACTAGTGACTTGTTGCCATGAAGATTTTTCACCCCCTACCACTACTCGTTGCATTCTATCTTTCAGAATGTTTTCTAGCCAAGCTAAAAGTTTACCTTTAATAACAAAGCTTTTAATCTTTTCAAGGAGTCTTTTGTGTGGTACCTTATCAAACGCAGCTTTGAAATCTAGATATATAATGTCGATCTCCTAATTTTCGTCGAATGCTTTAGACCAGTCTTCTATACATTCTAACAGTTGAGTGTTACAAGATCTATGCTTTCTGAATCCGTGTTGGTATATATAGAGCAGGTTATTTGATTCCAAATGATACATTATTGCATTTCTAACAGTTTTGTCGAGTAATCTACAGCAAATTGAAGTTACACTAATTGGTCTATAATTTTCAACATTTTTCTTTTCCCTGCTTTGTATATGGAACTAACGTTAGCTTTTTTCCATTCATTTGGGAGTTGCCCTTCATCTAGAGATTTTCTGAATATCTTGCATAAGGGTTTTATAATTGTGTCTCTACATTCGTGAATGACTCTCGGGTGAATGCCGTCGGGGCCCTGTGTTTTGCTTGTGTTTAGTTGTTCTACTACTGACAGTATTATATCCTCACTTATTTCCAAATCATTAAAAATGATATCTGTTTTGTCCGTTACACTTGGAATGAAAGTTTCCTCTTTTTTAAATACTGTTACAATGTGATTGTTAAAGGCTTCTGTAATTTGCCTATCTTCCTGTATGGTAACCCCTTCTACTTCCACTATATCTATTCCCGAAGGAGTTTTTGTTTTTGACCTTACATACTTCCAAAAAGTTTTGGGGTTATTCTTTATGTTTTTCTGCAATATTTTTTTCATAGTTGTATTTAGATTTCCTTAGTTGGTATGTTACTTTATTTCTTGCAATTTTATATTCATTGAATGTTATGTGGTTCCTAAAGTGAGAGGATTTAACCCATTTTGTATGTTTTGTTTTGATAGCTGACCTTGTATCACTGTCCACATGTGGGTTCTTATGGCTTGCTGAGTTATTACTTAATGGAATAAATTGCTCGTACATAATGGAAAGGTGTTCTGCAAATACCTCCCAAGCCATCAGAATCCCCATGTCTGCCAGTACGTCCCAGTCAGTATTATGAATTTCTCTTGAAAGAGACTTGTAGTCTCCTTTGCTATATTGGTATTTAGGAGAAACGTTTTTTTCTACAATTAAGTTTACAAACTAATTCATACTCCATTACAATATGGTCACTTTTCCCTATTCCTGGTCTAAATATGATTTCATCTACCATGTTCTCTTCGTTTGTGAATACCAAATCTAATAATGATGGTCTATTTCCTTCTCTAAATCGGGTAAACTTCTTTACATGTTGGTGCAGGTACAAATATTTTATAACTTGCAAAAAATTAAAGTCGTTATGATTTATTCCGTTCTCCGTTGAACACAATTCCCAGTCAATATCCCTATAATTTAAATCACCTACCACCATCAATCTAGATGGATTTGTATCTACTGCTTTGTTGAGTAATATTAAGAGTTCTTCATTATTTTCGGAAGCAACCTTTTACTTTAGCCAAGTGTAAATAATATTTCTCTCTCTACCTCGCTCTCTCTCTCTCCCTCTCTCTCTATCTATCTAGACAATAGGACTCTTTCTCCCCTCTCTAACTTTTAGTTGTAAGCTCTCTCTCTCTCTCTCTCTCTCTCTCCCTCTCTCTCTCTCTCTTTCTCTCACGCGCTCTCGTGTACATTTTTGGGATTCGGCAATAAAGCCAATGCTAGAATGAAACTTAAAACAGTTCTTGCAGTTTGTAATTTTAATTTCAAAATTAAACAGGTCGTTGTATTGGAAAACATGATTTATGTCACATGCAACATTTTTACCAGAAACGAAATGCAACAGTAGAACAACATATAAAGCCAAAATGGTGTGACGGAAAATGTTTGACAGACAGATCGATGAACAGACAAATGGACAGATAGACAGACGACAGAAAAGTGATCATTGAGTCAAGATAATACTCATTTCTGTTTCAGCAGGTGACAAAAAATCGAATCAAATATATCCAAAGTGTTTATCTTTTGAAAGAAATGGACAAAGAAATGCATGCATTTTATACATATGAGCCGTGTTATCACAAAACTTGCCTTATGGTATTGCAAACAGTTATATCAAGGGAAGCTGTCTCATTCTTTGTAGCTAGACAATGTGAAGGGTCGCTAGAAATCGTGCGATTGTTTTTGGGTTTAAAGGGAAAAAATGTTTACCGTATGCCTCATTATTTGTAGCTAATCAATGTCATAGTAAAGAGATATATTATAGCTATATTTGAAATTGTATCTCTGACCATGTATCGCAATGTACAATTGAAAGGCTATTCAAAACCCCGATATAAACGTCAGATGTGGACGTCGATCTGGACGTTTGTACGAATATCGTGCGCGACGTCTAAATGTGACAAAAATTCAAGTTTGTTAAAACACTTATAAAACAAAGACTGTTTAACGCACGGCAAAGAAAATTATATCATTTAAATGCTTAGAAAATGAACCGATTGATAAAAATATTTCTTGCACTTTATTTTTGTGTACATTTACTTTAAAATGACATTAAAACAGATACACGTTAAAAAAACACTGAAAAATGCCATGTGTGACATTTTTTCAACCTTAATAAAATATCAATCAAGTGAACTATTCAACGTTTCATCAATATCTTTATGTGTAATTACAATTAGCATCAAATGAACTTTTATATGGTAGAGAATGTTTTCTTACTTCGTTAATATTTTTTATAATAATCTGTGTTGTGTATCTGCACCGTGGAGTTTCCTCTTAGTGTGACAGTTGCTGTTCTCAACTTGTTTTTTCGACCGGAAGCGGAAATGCACTTTAAATTTAACCAAAACTACTTCATTGATAAATGTTGACATACACATTGTTCCGCCAGATTTTGAAGGCATTTGGATGAAAAACATATGAGATATACGCCTGTGAAACTTAAGGGGGATGTAATTTTGTTACGTGTGACACGCCAATTTTTGGTAGAAATTACATTTTAACTTAATTTTTCAAAAACTTTCAAAATAATTAGAATTAGATAAATGGTGTGATGTTATTGTTTATTTTCTGCTGAATAATTTGATGTATAGATCAAATATATCGCGCTAAAATTGACTTTTTATTGAGTTTATACTGATACAGTAAGCGTCATTTTAAAATGTGCACGAACATCGCGCGTCACGTCAGAGCATTCTCCAACGCGGAAGTAAACGTCTTCTAGTAAACAATCGTTATTTACATAATTATCTCACGAATTCAGTGTTATTCAGTGTTAAAAAACATGTCCAGAAGAAGAAAAAGAAAAGAAGAACAGCTGCATGTGCCTGTAAGTAAAAAATGTTAATTTTGTTTGATTTTAAGTGCAGCGATCCGAGACCGGGTGTGCCAGGGATATTTTATTGAGAGGGATATGTATCGGCCGTGATTTAGCCTAAATGGGAGCCGTGTGCATATTTTGATGACGTCATCAAAATTGGTGCACACATTATATTCCGCCATTTTCGCGGTAACCGCCAAGAAATCAGCATCTTTTTCAACCTGCAAAACGTATCCAAGAGATTGTTATCAGTAGTTAGTTGCATCGGGCTTTTTGGTAAGTTACTTTTTTTCACTACTGTGGTAATAGTTTTGTGTTTTACGGTCATTTTAGTTACGGAGTAGCATTTTCATGGTTGACCTATATTCACTGAAGAGACGCGCCGGTCTCAAAATGGCGGAAAATCTCGAGAGTGTACTGATTAGGGGGCCAAGTCACGACTTGTTCTATAGAGAAAACAACACTTTTAATACGTGTTTTTGAAAGTTCATGGATAGTTATTAATGCGTTTATTGCTCATTTAGTCGATATATGTGATTTTGATTGAATAACATTGTTCGTAAAATGGCGTATTTTGTCACAGTATTCGCCATTCGATTAATGGCGGAGAAAATTAGCATGTACCACGCAGGGGACCAAGTTACGATTGGTTCAGGATGAGATAGCACTTTGAGAAACAGTGCGGCAATATCCCGGCAAATGCCCCAATTACCCCAAAAGGGACTCTTCCGATTTGACTAAAAATACAGAATGGCAGCATCTATGGTTTCATTAATAACGTCTGATCATGATCATTGAGGCGCTTTATTTTTCCGAAATTTGTCGGATAGTCACGAATCAGTATTACGGAAAATCCACTATAAAAACCAAAACTTAAACTAACCTGTCAATTCCCAACAAGTCCTGCTTATTCCGTTATAATTACTTACCTGAATTCAATGGAAAGGTGATACCCTGACTAAATTATTTGTACGTGAAGTGTGCTGGTGCAGGGAATGTTAACTGTTCACGCAGACCACATCAACTTGGTGTAAATCGATATAGGAAAGTAATTGAGATATACCTGTATTGAACACGATATAGTCCTTATTATTCATGTATTGTGATTTTGATTGACTTCATACTGAGTAAGCTGAACTGCAGATTCGTTGACTCCCCGGGGCATCTCCGTTTTTTCTGGTTTATTTTCATTATCAAATATACTAAATATTTAAACTTTAAATATCCTTATAACCCCCAAAATATTAGCCAAGCCCCATTTTTATATATATCTGTCCCCCAAAGAAAACCCTTTTCCCGGGGAAACTTCCCCTTATAGGGCTCATACAATGTATTTTTCAGTAATATGTCACTGTTTATATATAGTACCGTCAAATGCCCAGGGACGTGTAACGGGACGATATAAATCCTTCATGCAACTTATTCCGTTTTGAACATTTTCTCCAATAGTGTGTTAGAGCTAATACCACATTAAATGGGCAATGTAATCGTGCAGACAGTAAAACAGCCTTTTATATGAATTTCGTCGCTCTATATATAGTCCCGGAACACGTCCCACATTCTTTGACTGTAATGTATATTTAATGTTCAAAGTGTTTATTTTGGCATATAAACGGAATAAATCGTATGAAGATATTGAAAATGATGGAAGTTTATACTAATATTTCTTTAAAATGTCGTTTTATAGGAATTTAGATGCCTTATATACAGTGCTGTCATTTAGCCTGGGACGTTTGCCGGGACTATATATATAGCAAAGATTTCTAAAATGAAACTAATGTCATTGCTTGTCAGGGGGAAGATACCCCATGGAAAAGGGGTTTCTTTCGGGGATATATATAATAAAAAATGGGGCTTGGTTAAAGTTTTGGGGGTATAAGTGTTTTAAAATTTTCATAAAATGAATAAGACGAAGTTTACTGAAAATGATAATTGCAATCCGCAGATGCCCCGGGACGTATAACGGGATTTATACAAATACTTCATGCAATTGATTCCGTTTTCAACATTTCGTACAATAGTGTGTTAGAGGTAATATCCAAATAATTGTAATCGTGCAGACAGTTAAACAGCCTTTTATACGAATTTCGTCGCTCTATATATAGTCCCGGAACACGTCCCACATTCTTTGACTGTAATGTATATTTAATGTTGAAAGTGTTTATTTTGGCATATAAACGGAATAAATCGTATAAAGATATTGAAAATGATGGAAGTTTATACTAATATTTCTTTAAAATGCCGTTTTATAGGAATTTAGATGCCTTATATATAGTGCTGTTATTTAGCCTGGGACGTTTGCCGGGACTATATATATAGCAACGATTTCTAAAATGAAACTAATTTCATTGCTTGTCAGGGGGAAGATACCCCCTGGAAAAGGGTTTTCTTTCGGGGATATATATAATAAAAAATGGGGCTTGGTTAAAGTTTTGGGGGTATAAGTGTTTTAATATTTTCACTACATGAATAACACAAACTTTACTGAAAATGAAAAATTGAATCCGCAGATGCCCCGGGACATCGACGATTTTATTCTGAGTGAACTTAAACCTATAGGATATCACTCACTCATGCCAGACACGGGATTTTAGTTAACCGAACATATTTGCCTGTAGTTATTATAACGGAATAAAGGACATGCTGGTCAGTACATGGCTTAATCCATATACATATACAGTCATACCTACCTTAATAGAATATACCATGTGGTATCATAAGGACGGGACTATATAAATCCTTCATGTAATTTATTCCGTTTTCAACATTTTCTACGATAGTGTGTTAGAGGTAATCCTCGATTAAATGTGATTACAGCCATTTATACGAATTTCGTCGCTCTATATATAGTCCCGGAACACGTCCCTTATTCTTTGACTGTAATGTATATTTAATGTTGAAAGTGTTTATTTTGGCATATAAACGGAATAAATAGTATACATATATTGAAATTGATGGAAGTTTATGCAAATATTAATGCCGTTAATAGGAATTTAGATGCCTTCTATAGTAGTCTACAGTATATAAACGAGATTCGTTGATGTCAGTACAAATGGCATAAATTTCTCATCCTCGGATGATGATTTCAAATGAATACAGACACTTATTCAGTAATGAAAATATTATAATTCAAACAAGTTGCATTTTGGATTCTTTTTCCTTAAATGTGTAACTCTTACAAAATGATAGTTTTTCGACGTGCAAGCGTCTGAATGATCATGATCAAAAAACAACCACTGACTAGGTTTGCCTTTTAAAGACTTGTTTTTGATCACTGCCCCGCGGGGCGTTTGCCGGGATATTGCCAACAGTGCATATCAGAGGTCTCGAATCGCTGTTGATGTAGTTATAATTGTGTTGGCCGATACATGTTGTAAACCTGCTGAAAATTACTCTGAAATTTGTGAAAATTTTGATAAATCTACCATTTATTATAGAATTGGAGAATCTATTTTTTTTTCATGTATTGTTTATTTAAGAGTTTCAAAAAAAGGGTTTTCTTTTTTTTAATTAAGCTAAATGTAGTTTTTGGTTATCATAAATATGCTTGTAAATGTTGTATTAAAAAAAACAACACCTGAAATCAATGAATAAAAAAGGCTTTTATTGCAACATTAATGAAATATCACTGTAAACAATTATCAGCGGCTCATCGTGTTTTGCAAGACATACCACAACATATGTAACCATCTCCATCAAAACATAAGACATCTTCATGTGTATCAAGGCACAAGCATCCACTTTCTCTGAGACAAGACTGGGGGATGTTGTTGAGGGGTAAAGCACCACTTCAGGGGTTTTAAGTTCGACCCCCACTGGACCAAGTCCTGTGGAAGTGTAGTGAATATAGGCAGTGTCAGGACCTCGAGCATAACGTCCGGACTTTTGGCTTTTGGCTCAATGGTTATAATGCTCGCCTTGCAAGCGGGAGGTCCCGGGTCTGGTCACTATAATGGCGTTGTTGGCTTAAAAAACCATGTTCCTATGTATGAGTGCTGTACACTTGGCATCTAAAAGAACCAGAGAACTCTTTGATCATAAGAGTAGGGTATCTCACCCGGGTAATCTGTATCTGCTCCTCTCTCTGGGGCGTCCAATTACATCCATAGTCTTAGATGGCAGAAACAGACGTTAACAAACTAAATAAAATCTCTCGGATAAGTACCGGTTAATTCAGACTCCATAAGCTTTCCTCATGGAACCAGCTACCTTGTCAAAACCCTGCCTGATCTTGAACAGTTCAAGAGGGCAGTGGTTAGCAAACAGTATTAGCCTGGGAATCAATGTTTTTAACCTTCACTTTTACTCTTCACTTGATAGCTTTCTAACAGTGCTTTCTCTTTTATCTTCAAACTACTTGACTTTCAATGTCTGGTTCTTAGCCCATTTCCCCATAGACTGTTTCTAGTTTTTAAAACAAGTAAAACTACTTCAAGCAGGTTGAAAAAAAGCCTAAGAGCACATTCTGCTTTGCTTTCAGTCTGCTTTAAGCTATTATCTACTAGGTTGTAGAAAATATTTCCTACAGTGGATGAATATATATATCATGGTCGTAAAAAGGTTTTTTATGGCGGAATGGGTTAAACTCCCACTTTTCTTTTACAAACACTTCCGTCCCGCAGCTGTGTCTGTAACACTCGAGAGAGAAGTCAGCACAATGCGAGAGATAGATAGCTTACCTAGGATAACTCAATTAGCATGGTAGTCTTCAACTTAACGTACTTGTTGGAAGCTGGAGACCAGCGGACGTAGTTGAGGGGTAAAGCGCTTAGGATGTCAGGGTTGTGAGTCCTTGTCCAAGTCTTTCACATTAGCCTATAGATGGCAGAAACGGACGTTAACAAACAAACATGGTAGCTATAGAAAAATTGTTTCTTGTTCAGACACGTGAATTCTCATTTCACAAATATGTGATTTACAATTGCAATTTGTCCAAGAAGATTTTGTTTACTTCCGAGGTCTGACAAATGGTTTGAAAAGTTAAGTCAAAGACTGATCATGGGAGTTATTGTACAGTAGCCTTGTAGACTGAAAGAAGACTAAATAGACTTAATTTTTTCAAAATGGGGTTTTGTCCACCCTTTCAAATTTGCAGCAGGGTGGGGGTGAAGGCAGGTGATAGACAACATCAACAATGCAATATTTTACATTTTTATAGTCTTGTCATCCAATTATTCACTTGGGGGCCAGCTTGGTATTACAATGAAATTTTTTGCTACAACAAATTTATATCTGGGTATTTTTATACCAGAATTGTATTCCAATGAAGGCAACTTTGGTTTTGTAGCAAAACATTTCTCACAATATACACAGTGACTTCATAGGAATACAAAATAATAAACATTTGCATACAAGTTGTTAACCCTTTACCCAATAGCCCATTTCTAGTATTGAAGATAGGTGGCCACTTAAAACAGACTGAAAGTAATGCAGAATGCGCCTTATAAGGTGCATTTTGCTTTACTTTCAGTCTGCTTTAAGCTAAAATCTGCTAGAATATAGAAATTATTTCTTATGATAAATATGCATGACTGTATAAATTGGAACTATTTTCTTGAGTGGGGGAATAAATTAAATGCGCTGAAAGGCACTTTTATGGGGGAAAGGGTTAATCTGTTAACTTGTGGTTTGTGAATGAGATTGCAAATGCCATAAAGAACATGTAAACCCTTTTAATGTTGATCCTGACTTCACAATCACTGGTTTTTGTAAACAGTTTAAATCAAGATCAGACGCAGCGTAACACAGTGTCAAATCTGGATCCAAACCATTTTAAACTCTTTTAGGTTTCCTTGATTAAAACTTTATAAATATATATTTAACACATTTTTTAGGAGACACTTTTAAAGTAGATGTACAGTAGGATAAGGGTTAACATTGTTCCATTACATGAAATGTTTCGTTAGACATCATTATTCAAGCAAGAGCAGGGCTCTTCGGATAAGAGGGAGTAAACAGCTCAAATCCAACATTTTCTCACTCGTAACATTTTAGCACAAAATCTTATGGTGTTGTCACTCATTAGAATAGAACTCTTCCAGACGATTCTAATGAGAAGGGACATCATAGGATTTAAAGCAACTCACAACCTGATGGTGTATCAGCAAAAATAAAAGAAAATACTAAAATAACAGAAAATATATTTGTTACATTATTGTGCATCTGGCATTAGAGAAATTGACTAGTAACACCCTAGGATTTGATGCTGAAATAAGTGAGAAAATGTTTGATTTGTTCATGTCTACTCCTTCTTATCTGGCGCCTGCAAATACATACATGTACATCAATTTATCAAGAAGTTCATGGTAAACAGGTATCATAAGTCAGTCAAGGTTCCACTGTTTATTAATTTTACTCTTCAGTCTGCTGTAATATCATTTGCTTTGAAATTGTCGGTCTGCAAAATTAGTTAAATTTAGATTTTATACAATTTTGAATAAACATACTTATAACACAAGTGTCAAATAGCTTGGATCAAAATCAGATTCTGCATTATGTGGTGTCTGATCTGCATCCAGACTGTTTGCAAAAGACAGTGAAGTCGCTACCAGCAGGCAAAGGTTTTGTTGTTGTTGTTTTTTCATCCAACAAATGGATGCATTTGATTGGGTCACCCGAAAAACCGAAAACAGCCTGTTTTCGCGAAAACAGGCGAAAACAGGCTGAGCTTACGAAAACAGGCTAGAAAAAAGGTTTTATGTTGTGAAAGTATATTTAAAGCCATCAATAACCGTTTATTAGTCTATTATAAAATAATAATCGTCATTCCTACTCAAAAAGGTGCTTTTATTGCCCCAAAATCGGCGTCAATATGAAAAGTGCCGGTCCGACATGACATACGAAAACAACCGAACACACCACTTAGAAGCTATATGTATGTTGTACCGATATCGTATTATACGGTATTCATATTTTTTACATCGTTAATACGGTATTAATATTGTTTATTCACCAATATATTTTAACAAATTATCAAAAAAGATGCTTTTGATGGCTAGCAATCGTCGCAATATGGAAAAATGCTGACCTGCCTTAACTTACGAAAACAGACTGAAAACACCATTTGAAACAGATATGCTGTACAAATATCGTTATGGCATGCAAAGAAAAATGATATAGAGTTGGTATTATAATTTGTCTGGCTAAAAGTCGGCAACAAATGTTCAAGAAGTGAATAATGAAACTACGGAGAACGGTCAGATTGTATAGGGATCGAGCGAGATGAAAATCAATTAAGTTCTCAAACATGTCAGCACGAGTGGCTTTAATACTAATTAGCGACACTCATGAACTTTTCAAACATGTCAGCATGAGTGGTTTTAATCATAATTAGCGAAACTCTTAACTGTGCTCACTACTAATTATTCTTATCGTTCACACTTTGTCATTCTCAAATACATTTCAAAGCCATATCGCGGCCCTGTAAATATATTATCTGGATCCATGTCATATTTGTTATATTCGAATCTCATTATATGGTATATTGAAGAAATATTTATGCATTGTGTTTATCCAGAATTAAAATTGTATATACAAATACCTATGTTTCATTCAATATGTGTGGTTCTTATCCAGGGGCAGAATCTGTAAATTATCTAAAATTATATGAATTCGGGTGTGTGACAGTCGAGGGTACCGACAGTCGGCAAGCTTTGACGGATGGATCAAAGATGGTTTGGACTTAAATTTTTTGTATTACAATGTAACAATAAATCCGAGTGAACACATTACACAAGCACTTTCACTTATATAATCCAGCATTTCGAATTACATGCTCATGTGTCATCATCACAGATAAAACACAAAACACACATTCATATAATAATCCAATTGAATCAAGTGTTGATAGAATTCACGTAATCCACAGCTCAAAGGCTGTACAGGAGGGGTCCGGCAACATGAAAAAAATAAATATCATAGTTTAAATTAATATGTTTACAATATGTGTACAACATTAAATATTGAAACGCATTGCAGAGCTTCATATGAGGGAAGTATTTAAAGAACTAAAATCTGTGAATGGAAGCTCCAGCGCTGACTTACTCCGTACATATTCAGCAGCTCCATCTCTGTCTCAGCCTGCTTCTGGAGGGCATTTCCTCTTCTTGTCAGTTTTTCAATTGTTAACCTATACTTTTCCGAAAAATCCTCTGATCAGGATCTGCAATGTTTGTTTCGACTGTTTGTTTATGACGAGTATACTCGTCCCTCGGGTGAATATGTAGTACTATGTACCATAAGAAAGTGTTTCTTTATATAGGCAAATTGAAGCTTAAAGAAGGTTGAATGTAAAGCAGAATGCTACTTCTGCTTTACTTTCAACATGCTTTAAGGACCTATCATTTTCGTCCATAATCATAACTGTCAACAACCAACACACAGTTTGATACCCGGTGATAAGCTCGATCTTTTAACCAATTAACACATTAGGGTACTAATTGATAGACAAATATTGGGGATTATAACCCAGATCATATTTTCAAATTGCTTTATTTCAAATCTCAGTTTACATACATATATGCAAATACATGAGACAATTATATTACTAGTATTGGTCTGGCATAGGCGCGCAAACAGCATTATGGCTGCACAATGTCTCGTCTGAACTGGGGCCAAACTGTTGTACAATTGTCTTAGACTTTTCTTAAATAAAGTATGCACAAACCTTAGTTAAATACTTTTTGCCGACGACACTTTTACGAAAATACTGATTTAATTCATTATTCCTTGGGCAATAGCACCGAGTAATTAGAGCGGTCTAATTACTCCGTAGCCAATAGATAGCTTGAAAACAAAATTATTAGCAAAACTTTTTGAAAATAATTCTTCTTAATACAGTCTTCAATATGCACCATAAACTTAAAGCAGGCTGAAAGCAAATCAGATTTTGATTTACTTTCAACCTGCTTTAAGTGGTCAGTGGTCACCTGTGATCAAAGTAAAGGCCTGTGTCGGTAAAAAGCTATATTCATAGCAAATGTTAAATGTTATATATGCACCAACTTCAATTAAACTTTGTATTGAACTCAAAACTAGAAACAGGAATGGGTTAATCCTCTGCATACACAGTATACATCAGGCTCATTTCACGCATTTAATTTGCCAAGGACGAAAACTATATCTGTTTATAATGTCCACCATAATGAATATTATTCTTTATCATACGAGATGGTACATTAAAGCAGAACAGGCCTGCTGCACAGTAAAGTGCCCATTTCACAAAATATGTATGTTTTAGGTCATATTCTCTTTTAACATGCATATAATTACACAAAGTTATGTTTTCCTGATAGATATGACATATTGCAAGTGGTTATAGAGCGGGTGCGGGTATTGCCGAATATGCTTCTAACACCGACTACTTTTAAATATATGCGGTATCACTTCTCAGAGCTGGATAAGCTATAATATGACGTCACAATTATAACGTCATATCTTTTTCTGACACGACCGTGATACTTTGAAGCCGCCGCTGTGTACATTTTCAACAGTATGCATATAAACATAAATCACGGGTTGAGGAGGGTACAGTGTTACGCAGTTTCGAATTCCGAACATGTGACGTCATAAGATGCTAGCGTCATATGATTTTTGTCCTGTATAATTAGAACATTGTTTTTAAGTTATAAACGGTTACTGCTTCATGTTTGACAACTCTGCTTTCAAATCGGGATTAATTAAACAGAGTTATCTGGGTATTCGGTAATAGGAACAGTAATGTTTATATATGTTTCTATTATCGACTACATACATAGCCATTGAAATTGGATTTATTAAAATGATCTAATTAGCTTAAACTACACAATTAAAGTTGTTATATAGGTGTTTGTTGATTCTATATAACCAGATACATAAGTTTCCTTTCTTTTCTTTACATAAATGAGTCGACAGATAGACCTATGCTAAACGCCAGTGCTACTCTGAAGAATACACAAAAAATCTTCGGCATCTATATTTTAAACTACCGATACTGCTAAAAGTTTGATTCAGCTGACAGTAAAAAGAAATTGCAAATAATCACCTTGAATGTTCGCTTCTTATAGCATCCAATTAGTATCCTCACTTTATACATACTTTGCAAACACACATTAACACCGACACATTTTACACACAAAGTGACAAAAACATCACAGCATAATTGAGGGGGCCCCGCCCATTTCCATCATTTACTTATAATTCGCAGGAACTCTATATACGTTCCTGGTATTCAATACTCTAGCTCTGGCTATAGATATATATATCCAGATGTATATCGTAAACAAAATTTCCAGCTGAACTGAGGACTCTTACTAAACTTGAAGACGGTCTCGCTATTCCTAAATCCTTTGATCTGACCGACATCCAGGTTCCTTTTGTGTAAAAGTAATCAGACCATCTGTTCATAACTAAATCCCACAAGGACATGAAACAAAAATATACTGTACTATACGAAATTTTACATTACGGCACTGAATTCCTTTTTAATGCCAAATGCCCTTGTGGTAATTATAACCAGGGAAATGATCAGAACACACCTATTAGCCAGACACTTTCAAATATCGCCAGTTGATACTGTGTTAATTTGTTCATATTCGGCAGAAATCATGACACGTGTATTCATGGATTACTCCTAATGTGGCAGTTCTCTGACTGTTTAATACAGTGGGAAAATAAGGTTTGGTATGGGCAATGTTTATTACGTAATTGCTCCCAGCACTGGTAAATAGTCGAATTGATTTAGAATAAATGTTGTTGCAACATAGGGGTAGCTGCGATTCCGTACCTGTAGACACTCTAAGACACAGTCTACAGTTACGATATCGCAACTACGTAGGGTTTAAACCATTTAGTGGGAATAAAATGCTTAATGCCTACTTTCAGGTATGATTTGGATGATTTCTAAAATAAAATACAAAGTGTTCGGAAAAACAAACACATGTGTTCGGTGTTACAGACAGTAGTCGGTAATTAAAGCATTTTGGTCTAGTTGCAAAACTGACTTATTCTCCGTCAAATATAGCGTTATGTAGGGGAGTGTTGCTCGAAAATACTTATTACAGTTGTTCCTTATACCCTGTTGCTAACATTGAATGCACATGCTTATATTAATGAACATATCATATAAAATTGCTTAAGTGGTTGGTAATACCCGCACCCGCTCTATATGAAATTCTATTGATAATTTTCCCCAAAAATTTTTTTGGCCAAAATAATTGGTCAAAAATGACATTTTTTACCTGTAATGCATTAGCATCACATTTTTCATGTTTTTTAAACATGTCCCTATTGATTATATGAAACAATACCTTTATTATTTGGATTTGTACTTACAGAGAATTCTGTGTCCTTTAAATTGATGTATGATACATAAGGTTGAATTCAATTTTTCATTATGGTTTTTATCGAATATGTAGAAAGCACCCTATGTAATGGTCAGAATTTTGACATACCCTTTGTGCTTGGAAATGATCATTATATTTAGATAATAGTGTCATAGAAAATGCTTTTAAGCTTTAAACACACTCAATATTATAGTACTTAGTAAATTACTTCTATTTAGAAAGATATACAAGTTTTTGATAATTTTATGATAAATTGAAATTTTGATTTTTTGTCTGTGTCGAAATTCCGTAATGTCCGTCACACCCTGTAAAAGTTAGATAGGATGTATCAAATTATTTATGACTTTACATTCAGAATGTGTATACCTATCATATTAAAACAGCAAAGTATCAAAAGCAACAATGCAGTACTTTTCTTTAAATGAGCGAAAATGTAATGTTTATGTAATGTCCGTCACACCCTAAAATTTGTCACATTTTGTGCATTGAATAAAATGCTATCTAATTACATTTGTGTAACTGTACACACTATTTAGCATTCCTCTAACAAGAATTATTGTAAAATATATAAAAAATAAAAAAAGAGTAAAAATATTATATATTATCACTCTGGTGCCTTGTGCACAGTAAATGGGCAAATTCAGTTTGCATCTAAGTGAAAAAAATGAAGTTTCTTATATTTTTTTAATTTATGGCTTTTTGGAAGCATACATGGGTATAGAATCATGTTCAGTAAGTAAAAAGATAAAAAAAAAAAACCTTTAAAACTACTTTCTTAAAAAAATATTTTTTTAACAAATTTTCATTGATAGGCCTAGCAGGGGGCGGACATTACAACTTATGCATTACATGTTTATAAATAATAGTTTATAACAAGATAGAATGTCTATTTACTTATATGTCTTTTCATACATACACTACAAACAGTTATCTTTAAAGTAAACCCAAGCTTATTACCAGTGATAAACTTTTTTGTTGTTGTTGTAACATTGTTGAAGAATTTCGAAACTCAAAGTTGGCAAAAAGTGTTCAATCATTTTCGTTGTATATGATATAAAACTAGTTGGAAATCACTGAAACTGCAACTAAAGTTGATTTAAAATGCCAACTCTTGCAGGTTTATTGAAATCATATGTTTTGTTCTAATCTAAGACACTCATGATGATTTTTTATAGTCACATATAACAGGGGACGGACATTACACTATAAAGGAGACGGACATTACGCAATAGACATATATTAAAATCTTTTATTTTCCTAAATAGTTTTTTATTTTTCTGTTGGTTTTTGTAGTCTTTCAAAGCAATTTATGTACACTGCAGTCCATAAACACCTTTTCGTATTTTTTTCTCATTTTAAGTAACTTTGAAGATTTTTTCATAATTTACATGGACATTTCTGAAGATATGCAAAATCCAGTGATAACATCATTCTGGTCAGAAAAAATAGATTTGAAGATAAATAGAATCTCACAAACATAAAATCACATGTAAAATTATTTACAAACCCTAAATGACTGTGGCCTTTTTGACAAAAAAGGTCTATTATTTGATAGAAGGGTGTGTGGGGGGGGGGGGGGGGGGGGGGGGGGGGGAAGGGGGGGGGGGACATTACAGGAACATCAAGGCTCAAGCCCCCTGAGTAAATGCTTTCGCAAACATACTAAATTAAAACCATTTTCATCTGAGCATTCACAAACAGCACATTACTCCTTTTAAAGCAGGTGGCAGCTTAATGCAGTATGAAAGTGACAAGGAAAGCTCCCACAGGAGCTTGCTGTATTACTTTGCACTGCACTAAGCATCCACCTGTCAGATTCTGTCTGATGTATCAACCACTTATCATGAAAATGTTATAGTTGGATGAAATGGTTTTATTGTAAATAGACCTTCATGTACATATTTAGCACCGGATCTACTAAGTCATGACTGTTTCCAGATTGACAAATTTACTGATCTTTATGTCATCTCATTTAAATGAATAACTTTGATCTGTGCCTTATGATGAAGATAGCATAATCTGGCACCCTGGGGAGTCTGACTTCCTGTCCTAGTCCCCAAACCCAGGTCCCCACAAAGGAGATTTTCAATAAACAATGCCTCAGGCTGACACCATTAATTGGCCAGATAAAGGGATTAATTGATTTATGAGGGTGATTGCATAACATACACTGGGTCCCCTTTCCACAGAGGGGGTTTCTAATGGAGGAAGTTTCTACTAAAGTTTAAAGAATGAGTCAGTGTACTAAGATTAAAGATTATAAGTGTAAATTAATTTCAACAACAATTTCTTTTGCATTTAAGACAATTTAATACCTCAGAGTATATTGTTTTTATGTACAATATATGCAAATGATATTATAGACCAGATCAGTTAAACAAGGACATGCATTTAATTTAGAAAATATAGCTTTTTAGGTAGTTTTCCTTCATATTCATGTGTTATTCAATAACAGCAATGTTTATGTAATGTCCGTCACAACTGAAATGTACTTGCTTGTATGGTTTAGTATAAGGATATAATGAATAAAATTCAGCTTTATATATTATTCATTTATCTATCATATATGTCTGACTCACAAAAAGAAAGAATTTGAAAGAAAAATCAAATAATCTCATGTATAGATTATTTGACACAAAATATTTCTTCGAAATTCTAGAATAATTGAGAATGTTGATGAAATATTTTTCTCAAATATCACAATACACCACTTGTATTGAGTTGTGCTTAAAGGACTAGGCCTACAAAATGATTAAATGACAAAATAATGTTATGTTTTAAAGGCATTAGCTCATTAAAGCATGATGAACATGTTTATGTAATGTCCGTCACACTGCCTAAAAGCCGAACAAAACATTGAATTTCTAGAAAACCCGAAATAAACTTATATATCTGAGTGTTGTCCAATGTAGAGGACATATGATGCTACAATAATCTGCAGAAACATATTAGAAATAAGCAACTTTAATTTTTGACATTGATGCTAACTCAATTGGGCATTTTACTGTGCAGCAGGCCAACAGAAAAGTAAAGCATTATAAATTGGGTGCTTTCTGCTTTACTTTCAACATGATATGATGTTCTTCAAAAATAGTCAAAGATCATGGAGTAAAAGGATGAAACGGACGACAACGTACATTCATGTACTTTTCAGCTTTGGCAATTCAGCAGACGACAATAAATTCAACGACTTAGACCACGAATGAATAACAGATGTGTTATTCAATATACAATACAATATTCATTCGTGCTTAGACCATATAGACATAATTCATTATCCCTAGCAGATAGTAACTTAAAGCAATCTGAAAGTTAACAGAATATACGCCTTAGGATACGTTCTTCTTTACTTTCAACCTGCTATAAGTGGTCACTTCTTTTCAATAGACAAATGCCATATGGTAAATAAGGAAATAGCTAAATAGATAGTTGATTTGACAAGAAGGAAACGAGACAGGATAAAAGTATTATATGAGTAGTACGTACCTAACCAGGGCAGCGCTGGCATCTTCGTCGAACATTACTTGACCAGACGACGACTTACAGAAGAAACAATGAAGCTTGGTGTTTTCCATTGCTAATTTAGACTGTAACGTATCTAACCAAAACCAAACTAAGAATGACACAGCAGACCCATCCTTTGTTTTCATAAATTTTAAGATTTTACACCTATGTGAAATTATGAAGAATGTGACGGCTACATCAAAGGCTATCCTTGCACGTGCCAGCCATCAGAGAATGGTCGTGTTTGTTTGAGCAACGCGTGTCAGCGGTGGACGCGTGTCAGCGGTGGTACTGACACACTTCATACAACCTGGTCCTGTAAATTACTCGTCCTAACCAGGGTTGGCCAGTAAAAACCGGGGCGGTTTTAACCCTGAAGTGGTCAATACTGGTCAATACCGGTCAATACTCTTTTTTTGTTAAAATAAAGCTCTTAAAGCTTTAAAAGGATTTAATTATAGTGTAATGATGTATTACAGATACACAGGAAGCTATTTCAAGAGTATATAGGGGGTATAGGAAGCACAAAGTGGATTTTTCAAATCTGAAAAGACCACCCTGGTCTATTGAACTGACCACGTTTATTGATTGAACTGACCACTTGTGCACTTGTGGGCGATTGAAATGACCACTTGCGGTGGATTGAATCAACTACTCTGACTGATTGAAAAGACCACCCTGGCCAATTGAACCAGGTGTATGGTGATTCCTGAAGTATTTGTTGACTTCTACAACTTGCTTTATCACCCGGTCATATGGTGTACCAAAGGGGTCTAAAGTATAGATGCTGCTCAGGCAGTATCTAGATGCTGCTCGAGCAGCATCTAGATGCTGCTCGAGCAGCATATTTGCTGCTCGGGCAGCGTTATGCTGCCTAGGCAGCATATATGCTGCTCGAGCAGCATCTAGATGCTGCTCAGGCAGCATCAAGATGCTGCTCAGGCAGCATTATGCTGCCCGAGCAGCATAACGCTGCTCAGGCAGCAGTTATTTATAGATTTCGCCTGGTTTACAATGAACCAATCAAAATCGATTTTACATATACAGATATGGTGAACCGAGGGGGTCAAAAGTATAGATGCTGCTCGGGCAGCATTTATTTATAGCATTTGGTGTTATCCAATCAAAACGCTCGTTTCTTTCAGTAGCTTTTGCCAATTGCATTATTACCCCAAACCACAAACCACAAACTAGACTTTAGAACAACTTTTTAGCGATATTTTAATAACACAACCCCCTTTATCACGACTAGGATTGTTTTAGTATGTGTGGATCCTGATCTACCAGCAAAATAGATGGGTATTGAAGGGTTAAAACTAACTGGATTTATTAAATATATTTATTTCATTTCTTCCATGAGGAGATGAGATGTTTGCTACAAACAGTTGGGGTTAGCGCGTATAATTGTGTCATTTCCTGGCAGCGAATGATTATTTAATTCCTCTAGAACGCTTCATATAATATTACAATAATATTAATCTGGTATAATGATAATTAATTAATACAAGTTTTGATAGCACATAAATCGAACTGACAATGTCGATATACATATTGTATTTAAAACCTTACCTTCGTAGCAGATTTTATATAGCCATGTCCTATCGATTCGAACGTAATCAGCAGCCTCAGACGTTGTTTTTTTTTATCACAAATTCCATTTGTTTTCACATCTCGACCCAAAACACTAGAACTCTTTATTAATGTTTGCCAAGCACCACACGCTAAAACTCTTTTTTTTCACCATTCACACTTTGACAGCCTTCCATAAGTAGCAGTATGCTACGGTTATCGTTCAATTTGATCCGATATATAGATTCCTACATGTATAAACAAATGGTGTATATTCAGATCAAACACCAAGTAACTTAAATTTGCATCCCACCTGCAATTAGACTTTTTGACAGCAAATTAGAAACCACGAGTACACGTGTCACTAACAAACAAACAGTGCTCATGTGAAGTGTACACTTGTCCTATGCAAGCAGCAGCCCCCTAACGTCTACACTATTGTTTATTTGCAACATTTCTACTTTATAGTCAAAACAGAACTAGACTGAATTGGAAATTTGAATTTTGTCTATATATGGTTTATGGTTGAGTGAGTTAATTAACATGCCAAATGCCATACTTGACCCAGAGAGTAACTAACACAGGAGAGGGGGTTCACACCTTTTTATTTATAGAATTTATGACCCTCTGTTAGAACATCTGGTTTTGATTCTTTTTGTAATGCCCTATCATGCTAAGCGCGACTTTGACAACATTTGCAAACAGCTTGGATTCAGATCAGACAAAAATCTGTAAAACCATGGAATTATACACTGACATGGAATTATACACTTCTGTATATTTCCTTGGTAAAACCTCTTATTTTCTATCTGATTAACCAATGACCCCATAGCTTGTTTTAAGTTTTGAAGACAGGTGACCACTTAAAAGGGGTTGATAGTAAGGCAGAATACACCTTAAGATGCATTCTGCTTTACTTTCAGCCTGCTTTAAGCTACAATCTGCTAGAATATACAAACTATTTTAAGGTTGCCTACACATGTCAGTATTATTATAAATTGAAACTAATTTCTTTGGTGAAGGACTGAATTAGAGGCGTTAAAAGGTCTATTTATGAGGGAACTGGTTCATGACCATAAAATTTGCTTAATAAATAATTATATAATTTATTAAAACATATTTACTCTCCTCGTGCTAAGCGCGACTTGGCTAACATTTGCAAACTGTTTGGATCCAAATCAGATGCGTCTGCTCTGGATCCAAGCTGTTTGCTACACAAATTCACCGTTTCTTCAGTTTACAAAGGCAAAAAACTGACATTGATTTTTCCCGCAGACAATGTATTTGACACACAAGACAATTTTAGCACTATAAGGGTTATTAAAATTTTATGAATATTATTTTATGAAATATATATTTACGATTCAATATTGTTATTTTTCCCCTTTATATGGCAGTTTTCCTTTAGCATTTTCATTTTACCTCTGGCTTTTTTATCCTATGGCATTTTATCGTATGACCTTTTTCTTAAAATCTAAATGGCGATGTTATTTTCACCAAGAGCCAATCGTTGTCAACTTCACAATTAACCCCCTCATATTGAAAAACAATGTACATGTATTGGCATATTTGTATATGGTTTGGATTCTGATATGACGCAAAGTCACCCGCCGCCTTATCTGCCTCCAAACGGAATATTGAAACGCGTTTTTTCTTGAGCTAAATTAATTCAAAATATTTATGTGAATTAGCTTAATTTTTTGCAATTCGACCCACACATTAATCATTTGAACAATAGTCACGCATATCAAGTATTTGGCTAACAGTGTATTTTTGAATAGTACACTTGCCCTATGCCGACATTGTTAAGGCTCCGCATTGCGTGTCATATAGCAATACATTAACAAATATCAGCTGCTAAACTGTTTCTATTGAACTCTTTGCATTCTGGGTAAGTTGTTCGTCTGCAACAATTTCGTCTACTTCTGATCTAAAATTAGATTTTTCAGATTTTCTTCATAGAGCAAGGTCAGAGTTTCAAACAGTTTGGATCCTGATAGGATGCAGCGTTACGCGGCGTCTCATCAGGATCCAAATGGTTCGCACAGATAATCATAATTCCGCCGCAAGTAGGCAAAGAAGAAACTGTCTTGGACAATGTGCTGAATGCCGTTTATCTGCTATAGAAATATTTTCTTCTCTTATTCCATGAACTTAAATTAGGTACAATGATTTAAGAAAGATAGTAATTGATGTTGTGATCCTGGTCAATTAACTTAGATGATCACTGAAAGACAGTTCCTGGTAACACTACAACAGGTATAAAGCATGCATCCCTGTGCAAATTGTGCCGTTACTGTAATCTTGTCTAGGGATATACCCATTGAGGCGTTTCATGTGAGGCCCGTACCTTGAATGTGTTAGTTTGGTTAGTAAAACCCATTGAAAAAAACCTTGAGTGTGAGTATGTCAGGGCCTCTTTAGACAGTTTTAGATTAGTGACATTGGCAAAGCACACTTTGCACCTGCTTTACAGTTACTTTCACGCCTACTGTGGACATTTTGGGGGGGGGGGGGGGGGGGGCAGAAGTCCATCAAAGAACTGAGGCTGGTTGAAAAAATAGTATAGAATGCGCCTTGAGATGCATTCTATGCTTAATTCCCACTTTGGCCTGCATTAAGTGATCACCTGTTTTCACAAGGCTTAGTGGTAATGGTGCTATGCTTAACATTTGCTATCAGTCTAGACGCAAATCAGATGTCGAGGTACTGGGTGTTCGATCTATATCCACACTGTTAGCATATGTTGTTTAAATGGTTTTAAACACTTTAATGTTGTACATTATGCTGTAATATTCATGTGCAGGGAACTGGTGGTTATGTTATGATTTAATATTTGCAATTGATGTAGGTTCAAATCAAATGCAGAGTCACTAGGTTTTTGATCTGGATCCACGGTGTTTGCAAATGTTATCATAATGTACTCATCTGTCAGAGACCAGGTTACTGGGATTTTGATCTGGAGCCAAGCTGTTTGGGAATGTTATAATATCAAATTTGTGTTGAGATTTCTTAGGGTTAATAGTAAAGACACACCAATAAAAGTGTCAACAGTCGTTATCAAGATCATGCATCTACTTTTTATCCTTGACTGATCGTGATCCAAACTGTTTGCAAATAGAACTAAAATCCGTAATAAGATTTTGTGCCTACACTATTAGCTTTATAAATGAAAAGTTGAAAATGCATTAAGTGCTTAAATTTATTAAATAAATACATAATTATTACCCTTGGTGAATCTCACATACAAGTGGTTGCTTTAAGCAGATACAAATATTCGTGCTATTTCAGTTTATATATACATGTACATGTATACTCTTTTATTCCACTTTTCAGTGATTTTAAACATTTATGATAATATAAGTACATGACAGATCATATGTAGAAAATAAACTATAACGTATACACTAACTGAAAAAGAGGATTGTAGGAAAAAATGCCAGAGGAAAAAATGCCATAGGTAAATATGCCATAGGAAAAAATGCCAGAGGTAAAAATGCCATTAGAAAACGGAAAATATGCCATAAGTAAAAATGCCAGAGGAAAAAATGCCATAGGTCCATATATATTTTTTAATTATTATGTATTTTAATATGATTTATAAGGTTATAAGTACTTATCAAACAACATATTGAGGGTAATGAAGTGGTCTTGTAGATTTAACACAAAATGGGTAGATTTATTTATTGAAATTAATATTTATATTTAGAAGAGAGTGCCTAGAATTTTTTTTACAATATATAGATTTGGTTGAATTATATTGTAGAGTATATAATATTTTAATATGAATGCATGCTAAACTATCAATGTCAGATCATGATCATGATCCAAACTATAAATCACGTTTTTAGATCATGTCACAAAGCCAGCCAGCAAGTTATGGTCAGATTATACCAGACTGCAGGTAAATCACCACTTAATTATGACACTTGACACATAACTCATTCAACCATGAAACTCGTAATGGACAGTTCAAATATCTAATTAAGGATAGTCCATTATTTGATAGTTTAGGGTTGATGTTAACAATATATTGTAAAATAACAAACTGTGCAGAACCTGACTGCTTTTCTTAAACAGTCTAAATACAGGTCATATGCCAATTTATTTGTTTTTTTATCTGAATCTACACTATTTGCTAAAACAACTCTAATGTATGTTTCTCCCAAGACTCCCTCTCTTTCTTTCTGTCTCTCCCAAGGATCTGATTCCAAACTGTTCGCTACAACAACTCTAATTTATGTTTCTCTCAAGACTCCCCCTCTTTCTTTCTGTCTCTCCAAAGGATCTGTTCTGAATCCAAACTGTTTGCTAAAACAACTCTAATGTATGTTTCTCTCAAGACTCCCCTCTTTCTTTTTGTCTCTCCCAAGGATTTCATCTGAATCCAAACTGTTTGCTAAAACAACTCTAATGTATGTTTCTCTCAAGACTCCCTCTCTTTCTTCCTGTCTTCCCCACGGATCTGATCTGAATCCAAACTGTTTGCTAAAACAACTCTTATGTATGTTTCTCTCAAGACTCCCTCTCTTTCTTTCTGACTCTCCCAAGGATCTGATCTGAATCCAAACTGTTTGCTGAAACAACTCTAATGTATGTTTCTCTCAAGACTCTCTCTCTTTCTTTCTGTCTCCCCCAAGGATTTGATCTGAATCCAAACTGTTTGCTAAAACAAATCTAATGAATGTTTCTCTCAATACTCCCTCTCTTTCTTTCTGACTCTCCCAAGGATCTGATCTGAATCCAAACTGTTTGCAAATAAAACTCCTGCTCTCAGTCCATGTATCTCACTCCAAGGAATAAGGAATTAACAAACTCTATGTTAATTAATATGTCTTTTTCAAATGGATGATACACTTAATACCAATTAGTTCCATTTTTATGTTCTTTTATCAAACTTTTTTTTAAAGTTTCACTCAATTATCAAAATAAAATATCAATATGTTGCTTCAGAAGTTCTTATAACTTGATAAAAAATATTATAATACAATAAATTTCATATTTTATTTTTAAACCTATGGCATTTTTTCCTCTGGCATTTTTTCCACACACCGAAAAAGAGAGGTTAACTATATTTACATCTAGTACTCTGTACAATCGTTTAAGACACAGTCTGAAAAGTACATTAATGTTATACTGTGCAAACAGGGACGACCCAGCCCCCCTATGTCTATGTATATGATAAACATCTATATATCTACATTTATACATATGTTGTTTTTTCCAAATTTACTCCTGAACGAATATGATGTTGGTAGTCTAATGCATATAACTTCATATTTAATCATTAATATTTATACGAAACATGGAAATATGTTTTTTCATTTTGTATACGCTTTGATGACTTTGTGACATATTATACTTATTGTTAAAATTACTATGGAATGACGAGAAACTGTAAAGTTTAAGTCAGTAAAGAAATTTCTGATTCTGATTCTATCTATTCGGTTATTGCTGACCAACAGACAAAATGCGTGCTTTACCGCCACGCGCATTCAGCCTGTGACCGTGTCACAATAGCACATATCGCCAAAGGCATGGCGTTTTCTCAGCTTGATACCAGTTTTAGAGGTATATTGTTCCCACGATCCATATATATGCAGGACGAGTTGTGTTACATCATATTGCACTATACGTTCCGTCTAATATGAACAATATAAATCAAAAGTATAAAGAGTCCTGTGAAATGAGTGTAGACCAAGATCAGAAGGCTTCTAACGGAATCAATTGTTTTTTGTTCATATTTTGTCCAATTAATATTGAAGATGTCCATTGTTGCATATGATTGAGCAATAGTTTATATTCACCTAATACAGATTAAATATGTAATTCCATTTACATAATTTATTTCTCAGTGATTTTGTTTCTACATGTACGTGTATGGCATTTTGACAAATAGGAAATTGAGACACTATCAAGTCATTCACCTATAGCAATTCAGCAATGTAAGCAGACAACATTTCTGTGTTGATACAGTATTTTCAATAAAGAAATAATTGAAATCCATTTAATATACATATATATATATTTTTTAAAAAAAAACTGATATGTAAACACATTTTTGAAAAGGGAAGAGTTTTTGAAAGGGCAAACTGCAAGATCAGTTCTTTAAATTGTTTCTTATCAAACTCGTGAAACCCATATTAAGTTGATCAGAAAAAATCAATAACAATTATAAAACGTGTACTTGTATAATCCCTTTTATATATAAAATCTTGATGAAATTTTGGCCATTTTGCAAACCTGCGAACAACAGCCACTTTTGAACAACAGCCAGTTTTGCAAGTTATAAAATAGCGATATTTAGTGGTGAAGCAAAAGGAAGATTTTCTCATCGGAAGAAATACTTTTCCCACGTAGTGAAGAATTTATTACCTATATATATACAGTAAAACCTCTCTATTACGACCACTAAAATGATGGCTAATTGATTGTATAAAAAACAGGTGACAGCTTAAAGCAAGGTGACAGTAAAACAGAAAGCTTCCATGGGAGCTTTCAGTTTAACTGTCACCTTGCTTTAAGCTGTCATCTGTTATAAAAACCTAATAATTAATACAATTAAGTGGTTGTAATAGCGAGGTTTTACTGTACATGTTTACTAAATGAACGTTAATGAAAGTATTGTATAAAATTAACAATGTTTTTGATTTATAGAATAATGGATCAGCAGCTTGTCTTACCAACCCTGTAAAATCAGATATCATATTATAAATGGACAATCGACTATTGCCATCCACGTTGGTAACAACGTGATTGGACCAATTAACTTTCCACGAAATTCCTCTTTCAATGAATCTTTCCATTTGCATGAAAAATACGGTTCATCTGATGTAGCATACTGGGGAATGTTACTATCAAATACAAATGACAGAGGCGCGTGATCTGACCATTCATTGAAATTTTCCACAGCAAAATCAGTGGCATACCTGAAATCAGATTCTTTCAGCAATAAATAGTCGATCATGCTTGCCCCGTGCTTATTACAAAAGGTGTATGATCCTACATCACAATCCGTACCCAGTCTGCCATTTGCTATTCGTAGACCTGTATATTTACAAAGTTCAATAATAATATGCCCGTGAGAATTACAATGTTTATCTATTGAGGTTCTTCCCATGTGCTTGTCGGGAACATAATTGGGCTCATCTAAATAATAATTTTCCCTGTCATATACTATGAAATCGTGTTTACTGCCAACCCGCCCATTAAAATCACCTGTAATAAATATTGAACCTAAATTTTTGAAATCACATATATCGCTCTGAAGGATTTGAAAAAGGTCTACACTGTGTACATTATATGCAGGAGAATCCTCACACCAAATATAAACACCACAAATATAAATATCACGATCAAGATTAAACTAATGCCTACAAAGTTTTAACCATATAATTGTATCATAATGATTCTTTACTACAGTAACACCCTTTTCTTTATTTTTAGCATCTCATAGTATCGTTCTTATATATATAGCAATTCAAAACATAATCTCAATCAAAATAATTTTTTGGGTTCATATTATTATGTACACATGGAGAATTAAATTTTCCTTTTTTAAAAAATTCTTCCTTATTTCTCTCTCGTTCTCTCTGTGTCTCTGTCTGTGTCTCTGCCTGTCTGTCTGTCTGTTTCCGATTGCAGATGTCTATGTGTCTGCCTATTTGTCCGATCTGTCATTTCGTCTCTCTCTCCCTCTCTCACTGTTTATCTCTATCTCACTCCTTCTCTCTGTCTGCTTTTTCCCCCTCTCTGTGTCTCTTTTTCTGTCTATTTGTGTGTCTCTCTGTTTCCTTCTCTTTCTCTCTGTCCATGTATGTCTATTACTCTATCTTTCTCTCTATTTGTTTTACTCATCTATTTCACTCCATCTCTATCTCTCTCCCTCTCTCTTTCTGTTTCTCTCTCCCTCTCTGTCTCTTTGTGTGTGTTTCTATGTGTCTCATTTTCTCTCTCTGTCTCTCTGGCTGTGTATGTTTGTCTCTGTATCTCTGTCACCCTCTCGTTTTCTTTCTTTCTATCTCTCTCTTTTTTTCTCTCTCTCTCTAAGTATCTCTCTCTCTCTTTAGATCTAAGACATAAAATATGATCATGTTTCTCTAATTTGAGAATAGATCTTTTCCTATATCGAATCTATATAGATATAAGTACTATGTATAGACCAATACCTAATCAAACGCTAGATTTATTAAAGCTGACTTATTTAACAGAAAATGGCATCATCCCGTTAAAAAATGGTTCGTTTCAACGAAACGTTTGATGTCAAGCTGTTGAGAGAGGTGTTAGCACAAAACCCCTTCCAGAACAAAAAAAAGCTGGGAAAGTATCGCCGACGCAATAAGTGATGCAGACATGCCCATCGATGGAAGACGAAACGCAAACACAAAACACAAAAATGCAGAAAATTACATATCTTTTAAATTTATCTCAATTTAATTTCGTCTAAGATACAAAATGTTGGAAGCTTATTCAGATGCCGGGTTACCCGGCGTCTGCTATGGCTACAAACTGTTTGCAGGGCAAATACTACATTGTAGTTTTAGCGTAAACGCGATTATTTGGAAAGAATGACGTTTCTCCACTGTAGGCTACATCAAGGATTAACATAACACAGTAAATTAAGACCTACATCATGCATGATTGTACAAGTTGTCCAATTTCGGAACACGATTTAGAAAATACGTATATATATACATAATATGCACAGTGGAGAAAACGTTATTCTTTCCCGTTTAAACGCAAAGGAAACGCAAACGCAGTGCATTAAAATGAGTAAAATGACAATTTTTTGACAATTTTGACGACTCATTTTAGACTGAGTGGTAAACAGTTTGGAGCCTGATCAGACGCCGGGTTACCCGGCGTTTGATCTGGCTCTAAACTGTTAGCAATGGAAGTAATAGTTTTAGCGTTTAAAACGCTTTTACATTCAATTAGCCTTCTTTTAGTGTCCGTAATAGAGAGGTTTTACGGTAAACAAATGCTAAAAGTCGCGTTTATGTTAACAAAACACCGTTTTATGCAATCGGCAGTTACTTAACCCGCGGTTAAAATCAATTCTAAGTTTAAACTTTGGTTATGCAACCGTGTAGATCCATATCAAACACCAAATAATTTGCCATGCTTAAATTGGCTTTAATCCTTAACCCTTTACCTGATAGCATATTGCTAGTATTGGATAGGAGACCATTAAGATAGGGGACTACTTAACGCAGGTTGAAAGTAAAGCAGAATGCGCCTTAAGGCACATTCTGCTTTACTTTCAGCCTGCTTTAAGTTACCACCTGCTAGAAATTTAGAAAATATTTCTTCTAATACATATTTGTGACTGTATAGATTGAAACTATTTTCTTCCGCGGAGGATTAAATGGAATGCGCTAAAAGGCGCTTCTATAAGGGAAAGGGTTAACAGGCTATGTGCGAAATTTGTTAACAGTTTTGATCCAGATCAGACGCCGCGAAACTGAATCTAAGTTAACTGACCAGGATCAAAACAGTTTGAAATCAATTTACTATCGTACTTTAATTCATGTACCTAATTTTAGATTATGAAATAAGACAACATGTTTAACCCATTACCCCATAGACTGTTTCTCATATTGAATATAGATGTCCACTTAAAGTAGGTTGAAAGTGAAGCAGAATGCGCCATAAGGTAAGTTTCGATTTGTAGGTTCATCGAGAATTGATCTGCATATTTTTAATACGATTACATAGAGACTTTACAGGGTGATTGTAAATATTGTGAAATTGACACAGATTGGCTCTTGGTGACATATAACTCCGCCATTTAGATTGTAAGAACAATTTCTACGAAAAAATGCCTAAGGAAAGAAAAGGCCAGAGGTAAAATGCTAAAGGAAAACTGCCATATAAAGGGGAAAATAACAGAGGAAAAATATTCATAAAACTTAAATAACCTTTATCGTGCAAAAATTGTCATGTGTGTCAAATACATCGTCTGCAAGAAAAATCAATGTCAGTTTTTATGCCTTTTTAAACTGCAGAAACGGTGAATTTGGGCAGAGTTGGGATCTAGATCAAACGTGTCTGATTTGGATCCAAACAGTTTGCAAATGTTAGCCAAGTCGCGCTTCGCACGAGGAGAGTAAATATGTTTTAATGAGTTATATAATTACTTATTAAGTACATTTGGTGGTCAAAACCCCATTAATACACCATTTTACGCATCTAATCTATTCCTTCACCGAAAAATTAGTTTAAATTTATACCGACATGCGTATGCAACCTTAAAAATATTTTTTATATTCTAGCAGATTGTAGCTTAAAGCAGACTGAAAGTAAAGCAGAATGCATCTTAAGGTGCATTCTGCTTTACTTTCAACCTGTTTTAAGTGGTCACCTGTCTTCAAAACTTAAAGCAGACTGTATATATGGGTAAATTGTTTAATCAGATATAAAATAAGAGGTTTTACAGATTGTTTTTGTCTGATGTGAATCCAAACCGTTTGCAAATGCTGTCAAAGTAGCCCCTAGCATGATACGGGTTTACAAAAAGAATTAAACTTTCAAACTTTTATTTATCATAATTGTATAAGGTTCACTTTACCATGAACAGCATTAACATTATACAAATATTAAATAAATACAAATATAAATAGGGAAGCCATTAGTTGGGAACACGCAAACTATTTGAATTTGTTGAAATTTATTTAAAGTCTAAATAAAAACTTTTACACTTGAATATATAGATGTTTATCGAAATTCGTTCCATAGATAGTAATATATGTTCATGTATGTGGCCTGACAGATTAGATCATGACATGGAGGAATTATACCCTCCATGATCATGATCAGGCCCCAGGTGACTCGGCGTCGAAACAAGTGGGTCAGACAATACTATTAATGAAAAGGTGTGAAACCCTGCTGTTATTCCTTGTTTCACGCATGACATTTGACATGTTAACCCACTCAACCATGTGTCCATTTACACAATTCCAAATAAGTCTAGTCCTGTTTTGACATAGTTGATATGTTGCAAAAGTGACAACAGTGTTTTGACGTTAGGGGCTGTTGCTTGGAAAGGACAAGTGTACACTTCACATACACATGTTAGTGACACGTGTACTCTTGGTTTCTAATTTGCTGTCAAAAGTCTAATTTCAGATGGGATTCAACATTTTAAGTTACATGGTGTTTGATCTGAATATATACTATTTGTTAATACCACGGAGTACTCCGTGTTAATGCGGTTTCCTTAATACATGTAGGAATCTATATATCGGATCAAATTGAACGATAACCGTAGCATACTGCTACTTTTTGAAGGCTGTCAAAGTGTAACTGGTGACAAAAAAAATGTTTTAGTGTGTGGTGCTTGGTTAAACCACGAATGAATTATAATTCATTCGTGGTTAAACATTAATAAATAGTTCTAGTGCATTTGTTCGAGATGTGCAAATAAATGGAATTTGTGATAAAAAAAAAATCTGCCGCTGCTGATTACGTTCAAATCGATGGGACATGGACATATAAAATCTGCTACGATCGAGGTAAGGTTTTAAAAACAATGTATATTTTGTGTTCTCAAAACTTTTATTAGTTAAATACCATTATACCAGATTAGTATTCTTGTAATATTATATTAAGCGTGCTAGAGGGATTAAATAATCGATCACTGCCAGGAAATGACAAATTTACGTGCTAACCCCGAACTGTTTGTAGCGATCGCCCCGAATATTACCCGATATAGCTAAACCATAATATAAACTTAATACGTTTGCAAAATCTTTACATTATTTCAGCTTGAAATAACATATTCAATCGTTATAAAGGAGGATGTTTCATGCGAAAATCCTTAAATAAAGTTGTTCTGAAGTCTGAAGTTTGTGGTTTTGGGTGATACGTGCCACTGGGTATTTTACTGCCACATACTCCGCTTAAAACAATTAATTATGTATAATTTTTAAAAAAAATCTAAGAACTATATAAGAAAGAACTATGTTCAGTCTTTATTACATTAAACTGCTCCTGAAAAGGTGCAAGCGACATATAGATAGACGTTATACGATTCAGACTGACTTCTATGATTAAGCACACGCACCTGTCTTTGTTAGACCGATTTTGATTGGTTCATTGTAAAATTGGCGAAATCTATAAATAACTGCTGCCTAGGCAGCATAATGCTGCTCGGGCAGCATCTAGATACTTTAGACCCCTTTGGTACAACTCGCAAAAGCAACTGAAAGGAACGAGCGTTTTGATTGGATAACACTAAATGCTATAAATAACTGCTGCCTAGGCAGCAATATGCTGCTCGGGCAGCATATTTGCTGCCTGAGCAGCATATATGCTGCTCGAGCAGCATCTAGATGCTGCCTAGGCAGCATAACGCTGCCCGAGCAGCAAATATGCTGCTCGAGCAGCATCTAGATGCTGCTCGAGCAGCATCTAGATACTGCCCGAGCAGCATCTATACTTTAGACCCCTTTGGTACACCATACGGTCAGGAGTAATATCCTGTCCCAGCAGATTCAGCCAGTGTGCAGAGCATTACCATAAACTTCTCAGCAGACTCATTGTCAGATGGCTTCTTGGGCACAAATAGGAGTAATTGTGTTGTTTCTGCTGAGGTTTATAGTCCCGCATAAGCTTCATCAGATGCGTCATCCCATTGTCTCAGGTTTGGGACAATGGTCAGCATCATGCCTATTGTTGAATGGACTTTCAATAGGAGTAAAACAAAGTGTCAGTGTATAATACCCCTGTCAGTGTATAATCACCCTGTATCAAGACATTTGATTGGTCACAATCAGATCTATGCCACTCCCACAGTAATGCAGTGACATGGGGCAACCTAACACATGATAATCTGTTTTGACAGCAATTCACAGGTGTTGCAAACTTGCAAATACTTTTCCCATGATTGTAAATAATAGACATCAATGAATCTTCAACATTTAATTGTTGATTGACTATGGGTATATGACCTTAATGGTTAATTATTTGCTGTAATATATTCCCAAAGTGGTCAATACTGGTCAATTGAAATTTTGAGTGGTCGATTGAGGTTTTTAATGGTCACTTGAGTTGTAAGTGAACAGTTGATTGAGTTGAAGTATTTAGCGGTTGATTGCTTATGAGTATAGCTAGCCTTTTGGTTGGTAAACTCCCAAACTGATCCTACATGTAGGTGGTCAATACTGGTCGATTTTCAATTGACAAGGCCGGTCATTTCAATCAAACACTTAAAGTGTAGTCCTGGTTTTATCAAAAAGTTACAAAATGTAATTCAAATTCAATCTTTAGATTAAATCATTGATATGATCATTATTCCCAGTATGCTCATCATGACAATGTATGAATAAGATAAGTAGGGTAGTACTTTATTTTATAAGTAGTCTGATTGAATTGACCACATCAAAATTCAAATGGCCACCCGACAAAAGACCACTTGTGGTCATTAAAGAAAAACTTTGAAAAACAACATCCAAATATCATACTGTTATTTAAAAAGATCCTTACAGGGTTCGACATTAACTTTTTTTTTCACTAGACATTCGGTCTTGTAGCCTGCAAACATTACTAGACCAGACCAAAAAGTTGGTAGACCAAACAGAAACAACTGAATATTTGGTAAACTTCAATAATTTCGCAAAACTTTCTCTGTCTTTTTTGCTTTTCATAGCGTGTCTTCGACTCCGCCGTAGCTGTACTCGCCCATTTCTCTTCCTTTTTCTTACCATTAAAACCGAAGCTGAATAAATCTGACATGATTTGACGTTACGATGTACACAAACAAAAAAGCGTTCGCTGAATGTCGTACTTATACTTGGCAGAAAAATGGACATTTTCGTTAACAAAACAAATAATATATCAGAATTGGGATTGATTTCGGTTTCGCACGTAAAAATTGATACAAAATTGTGTTTTAGGTAAAATAATTGCATTGAAGATACTTACGACAATCATGGTAGTGAAAAGCGTGGGAAAGTGTAATGTCCGGTAACTACCGAGAAATATCGGTTCGCAGAATAAATTGTCATTTTCAATCCCAAAAACTGAGACTGCAGTTACCTTTTCGGATATAGTACCTTTCCAATTAAAAATGTTCAATTCTAAAAACATTCAAAACGTAACTGTTATCAACACAATCAGGTGTTTTAAGTATAGCGCGAGATGATCAAATTAATCACACCGATATTTTTCGTAACTGAACCGGATTTTACTCATCGCCTAATTACTGCGGGATAGTTACTACTGCTAATTTTAGAACAAGGATTTCCCGACTGCGTGCTTTATTTAGATGCGGAAACAGTTTTAAGGTCTGGGCAACCTACTTGTCTGAAACCACAGTGGCGAACTGGGTAGGATTTTAGCTTGAACATAATGATGTAATTTTTTAAATGCGTGAATTTAAAAAAATCATCCTCAGATTTTAACTAGACCATTCGGGTTAGTAACTGCGAGGGATCACTAGACCGAACATCGCCGTTACTAGTGAATGTCTATCGGACGTAGGCCAATGTCGAACCCTGCCTTAACAGTACAGTTTGTATGTACTGTATATATTAAACAACAATTTACATTGCTAAGGGTATGATACATAAGTTATAAGTTGGTTCGAAGTGGTCATTTGAATTGACCAGTAATGACCGGTAATGACCACTAATGACCAGTATTGACCGGTTAAAACCAGTATTGACCGCCCGGGTGGTCAATACTCTTATTGACCGGTCGATTGCCAACCCTGGTCCTAACGTGTTTGCTGTATGTGTGGAATCCAAACAGGAAAAAATTGTTACAGTTATTCGTTATTGGATTATTCTATCGTTTTGGTAATTATGTACAATTTACTCATATTCGGATTTCTTAACTAATTCCGACTTATTTCAGACAAGTTTAGAACATTGTTTTTAATTATTGACCTTTTAAGTCAATTTTTCAAATTTAGGCTAAATTTAATTAAACAAAAGAAACTTTTACCATCGACATTTATTTGGGAATTAAGTTTTTCAACCGATGCGCGGTCTCAACCAATTCCCAAATGAATACGCCTTACGCCTCTGCAAACAGGTGAACCCAGACCAGAATGCTTCTTTACGATCTGCCTCATCAGGGTCTACTCATTTTGCCCATATACATAGATTCATAATATATTTCGAGGCGTTTGCGAGAGTAAAGGCCAAAACAGTTTTTAAACGGGATTATTGGATGATTAGTTAATTATACACATATATATCGACTTATAGAAGTATTGAAAGCCAATTTTGGGCATTTTCGGCTGTCCGATATGTGATCTGAACCATTTACCAAATGAATACGCATTTCGTCTCTGCAAACAGGTAAACCCAGATCAAGATGCTCCTTTATGATTTGCCTCACCAGGGTCTATTTAGGTTGCCGATATATAAATGTATAATATATTTCGAGGCGTTTGCGAACGTCAAGGTCAAAACAGTTTTTTAAACGGGATTTTAGATGATTAGTTCATTGTACACATTCTGCTTTAATTTCTGCCTGCTTTAAGCGGACATCTGTTATTATATAGCAAATATTTCTTATGGTAAGAGTACATACACAGAGTTTTAGTTGATCAAATAAATTTTTTGAGTCGGAATTTCGACGATATGATCAAAATATAATTATAAATTTTCATTTGTGCATTTTTTTTAGCTCACCTGAGCCAAAGGCTCAAGGTGAGCTATTGTGACCGCTCACCGTCCGTAGTACGTCTGTCCGTCTGTCCGTCTGTCCGTCTGTCCGTCTGTCCGTTCACTTTTACTTCAAACGACATCTCCTCTGAAACCCGCCGATTGTAGGGAGAGTTCAAACTGCTTATGATGTTCCTTGGATGCTTCTCTACAGAAGTTGTTCAAAAAAAAAGGAAAAAAAGCACAAACTCTGCTTGAAAAAGCAAAAAAGCAAAAATCTTTAAAAAATCTTCTTGCCCAAAACTACTAGGCCCTAAGCTTTGATATTTGTACAGTAGAATCTCCTGGTGGATCTATCTATAGTTTGTTAAAATGAAATCCCTAGGGTCACATTTGACACCACCCTGCACAGTTTAAGTGCTGCTCTAGGCAGGTTTTACAGTATTTTTGATTTAGGCAGAACTGTATTTACCTGAGTTACCCTTAATATACTATGGGCAAATAGCCAATATTTGCAAACATTTTGGATCCAGATCAGATGCAACATAATCATAATGCTACATCTAATCTGGATCCAACCTATTTGCCACTCATTTACCAACTTAACATTTTCTAAATTGTTTTTTTGTACACTTTTCACATACAGTAGGTTTTAAGCAGACATCATTTCAGTCTGGTAAGGGTAAGCCCAAGCGTTCTAGCCACTGAGGTCAAATATTATGCAACTCTGAACTGGTAGTGGGTATCACAGAACTGGTCATGATCAGCTGAACATGTTGTCTGCTAAAGTTTAGATATGGTTCAGTCTGATTCATACTTAGAGAAACAGGATCTGGAAGTGATCCACTGACAGTTATGTAATTATGTCTTATGCCATATTTATACATATGTTTAATATTGGTTTTGTCAGAGTTATCTGTATGTCTTTTCAATAATTCCACTTTAAACAGTCATGAAAATGTAAGATGCAAAAGTAAAGCAAAGTGTGCATTAACCCTTAGCCCGCCAAATAAATTGTCGTCTGCTATATTTCTCGTCTGCTTCAAGTTTCAAAGTGCTTCAAAGTTGCTCAAAATTGCTGAAAATGTTGTCCGAGTGTCAAACAGCTTGGATCCGGATGAGACGCCGAGTTACTCGGCGTCTAATCCGGATCCAAGCTGTTTGCATATAAAGCTATAGTCGTGAGTGGCAGGCTAAGGGTTAAGACACATTCTGCTTTACTTTCAACCTGCTTTAGGTGGCCACCTATTTTCAAAATTAGAAACATGCTATGGGGTAATGGGTAAAATGAAATTGCCTATTTGGAAAGAGCCTGATGAGAGGAAGTGCCATTTGCAAAGGCCATAACTCTGACATCATTGTTTTTTGAGTTATTTCCCTTTGTGATATTTTCTTGTCAAGAAGACAACTTCAGTTCTACTGATGCTATTGTAATGAAATTTTATGTATGGAAAGAAACTGATGAGAGAAAATGCCATGCACAAGGGCAGCAATATTTAGTTTTTCCCCTTTGTCATATTTTATTGTCAGGAAAATAATTCCAGTTCTGTTGACGCTAGTGAAATAATTATCATTTATTGGAAATGGAAATAGCTTGATAAGAGGATGTGTCATGGATAAGGGTCATAAGCTTGGCAACAAAATTCACTTTTGTCATGTTTTCTTGTCTGGAAGATAACTCCATTTATAGTTATATTAAAATGTTGTCTTGCCCAGTCAACTTAGGTACAAAGTTCAATGTCCTCAGGTGAGCGAATTAAGGGCCATGGCCCTCTTGTTTTAAATATGAGTGTGTAACACCTATTTTAGAGGGTGTTTTCGTATAAACAAATTTAGATTTTCGTAAGTTAAAACATTCAACCCTAGAGATGAGTATACTCGTCATTTACAAACAGTGTAGGCCTACTTGTGATGATTACACTTGTCGCATGCAAACAGTGTAGACCCTGATCAGAGGACTCCTTAAGGAACCCTCTGATCAGAGTCTACACTGTTTGTCATTTTGAAATATATTGTTCAAATAAACCCAAGATATTAAATTATTGGTTAGACAAATTTTGAAATTGAAATTTTCCGTTAAAAGTTTCAGGGGTGAATGTGTTAAGGCAGGTCGGTATTTTTCAATTTGTCGCCGATAGTTAGCCAACAAAGACAACCTTTTTTATTGATTACTAGTTTTAATACTTATAATACATATCGCCACATATGTTTTGAAACCTATTACCTTTAGTAAACCCGTTACTCCACATCCTTTTTATACGCCCGTCTTCAGACGGGACGTATTATGTCGTGGCGCTGTCCGTCCGTCCGTCTGTCCGTCCGTTAACTTTTTCATGTCCGCTCTCTAACTCAAACAAATTTAGTCTAATCCTTTTGAAACTTGGTCAGAACGTGTATGACCATAATATCTCGGTCAAGTTCGATAACCAGCAAGATTGACCCAGACATTCAAGAGTTATGCCCCTTTTTGGTCAAAAACGGGCATATTAGTTTGTCCGCTCTCTAACTCAAACAAATGTTTTTTAATCCTTTTCAAACTTTGTCAGCATGTGTATGACCATAATATCTCGGTCAAGTTCGATAACCAGCAGGATTGCCCCAGACATTCAAGAGTTATGCCCCTTTTTTGTAAAAAACGGGCATATTTTAGTTTGTCCGCTCTCTAACTCAAACAAATTTATTTTAATCCTTTTGAAACTTTGTCAGCATGTGTATGACCATAATATCTCGCTCAAGTTCGATAACCAGCAGGATTGCCCCAGACATTTAAGAATTATGCCCCTTTTTTCGTAAAAAACGGGCATATTTTAGTTTGTCCGCTCTATAACTCAAACACATTTATTTTAATCCTTTTGAAACTTGGTCAGCATGTGTATGACCATAATGTCTCTGTCAAGTTTGATAACAAGCAGGATTGCACCAGGCATTCAAGAGTTATGCCCCTTTTTTTTGTAAAAAACGGGCATATTTTAGTTTGTCCGCTCTCTAACTCAAACAAATTTATTTCAGGCCTTTTGAAACTTGGTCAGCATGTGTATGACCATAATGTCTCGGTTATGTTTCATAACCAGCAAGATTGCCACAGACAGTTAAGAGTTATGCCCCTTTTTTCATCTAAAACGGGCATTTTTTAGATTGTCTGCTCTCTAACTCAAACAAATTTATTACAATCCTTTTGAAACTTGGTCAGCATGTGTATTACCATAAGGTCTCGGTTATGTTCTATAACCAGCAGGATTGCCCCAGACATTCAAGAGTTATGCCCCTTATTTTGTCAAAAACGGGCATATTTTAGTTTGTCCGCTCTCTAACTCAAATAAATTTATTCCAATCCTTTTGAAACTTTGTCAGCATGTGTATGACCATAATGTCTCGGTCAAGCTCCATAACCAGCAAGATTGCCCCTGACATTCAAGAGTTATGCCCCTTTTATCGTCAAAAACGGGCATTTTTTGTTTGTAGCTCTCTTTCTCAAACAAATTTATTCCCATCCTTTTGAATCTTGGTCAGCATATGACCCCTAACTTTCAGGGTTCTTCCCCTTTTGTTTTTACCTTGATAGGGTTTTGGTATGACTACATTCTAAGATTGATTTGACGGGCGTATAATGTGCCCGGCTTGCGGTGCTCTTGTTATAGTTTTAAGTACAGGTTCCCGCTTAAAGCAGGTTGAAAGTGAAGCAGAATTCGCGCTTGGCGCGTTCTGCTTTACTTTCTGCCTGCTATAAGCGGACATCAGCTAAGCTTTATGAGCGAGCTATTCTTTAACGCTTTCACTCTCAATAACGCTTATAAGCGCGTTGCAAAAAGTATGGATCCTGATCCGAAGCCGCGTCACGCGGCGTCTGATCAGGATCGAAACTGTTTGATACTCGTTTTGAAATGCCCTTAGTCATACTGAATTTTTTTAATTAACTTAGAAATTACATTGCAAACAACAAACATGTGATATTACGCACCGATATTTTTCATTGCGTCGCCGATTTTGGTCAATTTTATTGTCGATTGTAGGTCAACAAAGGCAACTTTTTTAGCCTAAATAACATTTATTAGTTCAAATTATTATTATTAAACAGTGTTTATGTCTTTGAATGCGATATTAATACAAAAAAAACATATTTCCTATGCTGTTTTCGTATGCTATTACAGACCAACATTTTTCATACCGTCGCCAATTTTGGTCAATAAAAAGCATTTTTATCGGAAAGGGGCCATTATTAAATCATTATAAAACATTTAATTGGAATATATGCTTTTAAATACGTTTTCTCAACGTATGATATTAGTACACAAATCATACTTTCTCTACTGTTTTCGTGTGACATTAGTTATTACGGAACGATATTTTTCATAGCTTCGCCGATTCGGGTCAATTTTATTGGCGATTGTAGGTCATGAAAGGCAACTTTTTTAGCCTAAATGACTGTTATTAGTTCAAATTATTGAATTATATCCTTTTAAATACGTTTCCAGTACATAAACCCTTTTTTCTAGCCTGTTTTCGTAAGATCAGCCTGTTTTCGCCTGTTTTCGCGAAAACAGCTGTTTTCGGTTATTCGGGTAACCGATTTGATTGTATTGGTGCAAACCTATTATTTTGTTGAACCCATTACAAATTAAAAAACTTCCACACTTGGAAGCTTCATTGTAGGATGATTTATCCATCCCCACTTAAAATTGTAATCTTAACTTTTTGTGATAAAATTCCAAAATTTAATAGCCAATAAAATAAATATATTACAGAAAAATTACACCATATTTTAATTTTGTCAAGATTCAAGATCTAATCAACAATCTTCATTCAACCTATATGATCTTGTATCTTGGCAAGATTTAACCTTTTACCCCATAGCCTTTTTTAGTTTGAAATACACTGGTAATTACTTAAAGCATGTTGAAAGTAAAGCAGAAAATGTGCATAAGGCATATTCTGCTTTACTTTCAGCCTGCCTTACCTTATCAGCTGCTAGAATAAAGAAAATATTAATGACATGTATCCTAGACCGTAAGGAATTGAAGGAGTAAATAAAAGGCGTATTTAAGGAATATTAATGGGTAAACATGCATTCAAGCCTTGGCGAGTTTTACAACTTTTCTATTCCAGATGAGTTTGAGATCAACTTAAAACTTATCTTTTAAGTTAACCCATTTCCCCATAAATAGGCTTTTTATGTTTTTAATTTATTCCTCCACTGAAGAAATTAGTTCCAAATTATACCTTCATAGATATACTAAAAAGAAATAGTTTCTATAACATAGCAGATGCTAGCTTAAAGCAGGCTGAACTTAAAGCAGAATGTGCCTATTAGGTACATTCTGTTTAACATTCAACCTGCATTAAGTTGTCACCTATTTTCTGAACTAAAAATAGGCTATAGTGTATGGGTTAAACATGAACACAGATTCTTTTTCTCACATAATCAAAGGGGTAGTTATGTGAGAAAAACAATGTCCTTTTTACAAATCATTCTAAATCACTTGCTGCTAGTGTACTCCTTTAGAGACTTCCTCAAGGCCTTCTTATTCAGACTTCAGGTTAATGTTAAGCTCTTCAGTTTTTCTCTTCCTTGCCCAGGCATGTCCTCTCACTGTTAGAAATAAATTCACCACAGACTCCAAGATGAAGCTGGTGAACTCTCCTGGGAATATTTTCTGCGCGTAGTGATTCACCATGAATCGGTCCATTATCGCCTCTCTCAGCATTGTTGTATCTAACATAGTTTTTCTCTCCTGATCCACTTGAATTTCCTCTCTACAACAAGTCTCAAAGTCCCTTATCATCAGAAAAAAGTCATCCCTAGGGATCTTTAGCCCTCCACGGCTGGCTTTGTTTGTCCACTTGGCATATTCACATACAAAAGATTTTTCACTTGTGTCGTCCTTCTTTAAACACTCCTCCATGGCCAAATTCAATGCTTTCTGCTGTGCATTTCCATTTCCTTTCAACTTTCTCTCACTTCTGCGTCCAAGTGTCTTAATCATGTAGCCACTGATGTAGAAAATCACCATTTGGTCGTTGTCTGAAACACGGTTTTCCTTGTCTTTGGCTCTGCTGGTACTGGTGTAGAGAATAGACTGTTTGGAAATCAATGTCCTCATTAGAGAGTGAAGCAATACCCCAACAAATGGGCGTACGTTTCCATCTGAAAGATGCTTCACAAGCTCTTGAATTTCCCTGTTGAGAGTCATATCTTCTGTCACTTCATAGAAACTTGAAGAAAGGGTCTCATTGGTATTGCCTATACTCTCACTTGTCCTTCTGAATACAGCGTAGTAGAATGGGCGAAGCTTTCCTTCAAGTGCTTTTGTGAGCTCTCTGTTGGATGTCACTTTTGCTGCTACATTTGTTATCCTTAAGCCAACTGGTGTAGAACGTTTCCTTAGCTCATTGGTAGCCATGTCCTCAACTGTCCTAGCCAAAGCTTCTGAGAAGAATGGTTCAAACTCGGCTTCCTCAATGGCGAAAGTGCTGTGCTCTGTTTTCTTGCCCTTTCTGTAGTCTGAATAAAATATCCCTGGGTGTGCGCAGATGATTGACTTCACCATTCAACTTTTGCCACAAGCTTTTCCTTTCGCATTATACAAATGCAATTTAATCGACGATATTTATTAATAGAATATGTCATTTGGACCAAAAAAGATAGTGCCTTTAAATAAAATGTGTCTATTCATTTATTTTAACCAAATCTAAATCCATTTCTTTGTTGACAAATAAGGCGTCCCAAAGTTCTACGACCATAATTGAAATGAAAATTGTCTACCTGTTTAGGATCTTTTAACATGAAAAAAAAAGACCGTTAAAAATACATTTTTTTTGTTACCATCTTTCTCATTCTGAGAGTAGGCGATTCCATATTAAAATATAAATGGAATATGTCCCCAGCTTATTCGCTCTTATAAAATTTCTGCCTTGTCCAACCATCTTGGGAGGGTCTTCACAAAGGGGTGTATCAAAAGTGGCACTGCCTAGGGGGGAACCCCTGCCCGATTTTTCAATTTTTACCTGCTAAGTTAATATAAAATAGAACATCAAAACGGGACAGCCTAAGGGGAACCCCTGTCCATTTTTAAAAAATTGGGTGGATAGAGATACCAAAAGGCAGAAAGCAGAGCGCCAGATAAGGATAGTACTAAAATCTTTATTTCTTAATTATACCCTATGGTGTCACTACTCATCAGAATCGTCTCTGAGACGATTCTAATGAGTAGTAACACCAAAGGGTTTGGTGCTGAAATGAGTGATAAAGTATTTGATTTGTCTGGAGCCCTGAGAAAGGCACTCTTAAAACAAAATTCAAGTAAATTTTTTTCTTTTATTTAACTGCATTTACCGAACTCTAGTACTTGAAACAAAGTTTTAGAGTGCCTTTCTGTCTTTCTGTATTTCTCTCAACCGTTTAAATTTTGACCTGATCACATATATTCAGCTTTCCACTTTCCAGACTCATCTAGGCATTCTAACAACAGGCGACAAAGAAGACCAGGATCCTTTTATACAGACCCTGACTGATATTAAAGGGACAGGTCACTCTCTCTGAAGAAAACGGGCAATACCTACTATGCTCAAATCCAGGGACAGATGGGCGTTACAGGTATCAGAAAGAGTGACCTTGTCACAATGTGGTATGGAATGGCAAGAGGCTTGTGACAATGTCCGTCCCATATGACACCGCATATTGAGACCAGTTAGCAGGACTATGCAACAGTTATCAAAATTGACCTAGATTTTATACCAATAATCATATTCAACAATTTTGGTGAAGATCCGACAAAAACTATTTGAGTTAGAGAGCAGACAATGCTGAAACAGTCATTTTTCAATTATTCAAGGACAATAACTCAGACATGCATTGTGAGATTTTGGAAGTTATCGAACATGGCCTAGATTTCATACCAATAAACATTTTCAGCAAGTTAAAAAAAAGTTTGACTCACTGACTGACTGACCAAATAAGTGATTTACTTTGCAGTTACCTGGTGCCTAGTGTGTTTGAGAGTTGCTCCAGACTCATTTCTCTGGATTTGTGTGTGATTTTGTGATCATATCTATGCGATTTTTGGTCCAAATGCATTGACATTATTTCTGAGAAAAAACCTTTATTTATGATGTTAAAAACCTACAACATTTTTTAGTTTTCCAGATCTTTTCTCTCAGAAACATCATCAATGCATCTGGATTTTTCTTGAAAATAGTTGTGATAGTGATATTCAGGGTAAAAGAACAACAGGATAGCATCTTATGCTGTCATGGCGTTTTAAATAGAGGATATTGTATGAGTGTTCATTATTTATCATTTTTAATAAACGAGTTGACTAAAATAATATGACGCGAGCCTTGGCGAGCGTCATATTAATTTTAGTCAACGAGTTTATTAAAAATGATAAATAATGAGCACGAATGTGATATTCTATTTATCACATTACAAGTTCAAGCACCTATTAAATTGATTTGAAGCCGTAGTTTGTAGGCCCTACGCTATATAGAATTTCCGCCAAACTTTACGTTGTTTACGTTAACGTCATAGTAAATGACGTCATTTGGCGTCCCGCTACATGCAGCGCTTGTGGACGAACAAGTTGGGCCGGAGTCCAAAAAACGATATTCCACTAGTGGATTACGATATTTATACAATCGCTTTATGCAACTCCCAGACCGCAAATTATGTGATAATAATATTTATAGATCAGATAAAATGACATATGTCTAACATAATCATCAGGGCTGTTATAAGTTGATCTTGAAAAATCCTAAGATTTCCACATTTTCTTATTTTCAAGCGTGATTAAGGCGCATTCTGCTTTACTTTCAACCTACTTTAAGCTAGGATAAAAATCCAAAGATTTCAGAAAAATCTGAAGAAATGGCAGCCCTGAATCATACAAATAACTTGTGATGGGATTTTTTATTGCTTGTATCATAAAATGGTTTTTAAGGCTTGATGATATGCCAAACTTGTAATGCCACCTTTTCCGCAATGTTAATACCAATTGTTATTTAAGTAAAATAGGATGAAATTCTCAGAGAAGGTCACATATTCTCTATTGAAAATTATGCTGCTTGAAAACCAGTATCTAATTCAATGCTGACACACTTATGTTTTTGTAACAGAAACTGATTTATATAGTAGATGAAAGAAGATTGAATGTATATGGTAGATTAAAGCAGATTGAAAGTAAAGTAGTAAGTGCCTTAAGGCACTGGCACATTCTGCTTTACTTTCACCGTGCTTTAAGTGACCACCTTTCTTCAATAAAAGAAATAGGCTATGGAGTAAAAGGTTAAACTTTTTTTTTACAGTAATGAGTATATCATTGCTATGACATAATTAAGAGGTTAAAATATGACCCAGGCGTGCCTTCTGCCCATAATGGCACAACTGGTGCCATAATAGCCCGAGGGCTATTGTGCCACCAGGCGTGCCATTATGGGCAGAAGGCACGCCTGGGCCATGTTTTGACCTTTTTATTGTATATCTTCATGCCAATGACGTGGTTTCAAACATCGTTTAACTGCCATCAACTGCTCACAAATTTGAAACGATAGCGCTGACAAAGTATGGGTAGCTCTAGACCTTTCAAAAATGCCCAGATCGTAAGATCTCGAACATATTGAGTTGGCTATGGAAAGTTTAGCCCACGCAGAAAATTTGTAGTAGATCTAGATCTAGAATTACAAACCAGTAGAACTCTACATTTTGACGACGTCGTTTTATCTTTTGAAAGTTCCGCTGAATGGCGTGAAATAATGACGTCATAACTGTCATTTTGAATAACATAAACAACGTCAAGTGATTTCACACTGTGACACACATAAGACTTGACCATTGTACAAACAGGAACTGTACCTTTTACGTTAAGACCCTTCTGTCTCAGAATTCAAGTTCCAGAACACGATTTGACAACGACGCCAAACCCCTTCCCCTGCCACGTTGAATAGATCTAAGTTGCTAACATCAACGAGTTGCACGTGAAACACTTCGAGGGGCGATTATCCATAATCTGCCCACTGGGTCATTATGGATTGGTCACATGACCTCCGTAATGACAGTTTTCAACGGCAATTTTGTTACTATTTATAGTAAGGTATACAATAATATATGCTAATGTTAAAATGCTACTTAAGACTTTATACTGGTGAATTATAGTAATGTGTTCCTTTGAACAACCCAAAACACTATTTAAACTTTCCCCTAAGTCACTGTTTCCAAAGGATAGAAAAATGTGGGACATTGAACATTTGTCTTTTCAGGTAAATGCTCCAGTTCCTCAAATCTTTTCTAGGCATTTTAAATTGTTTTTATTTGATTTTGGTTTTGAGTTAATTCAGAAAACGATAATGATGGAATGATTCACAAATGCATACAGGGTAAAAGTGAAGCTGAGTCTGCTTATTTCAGGTGAATATATTCCCAAAGCAGGCTGTGAAATTCGGGTCTTTATGCTGATTGTTCCAGCTATCTGAACTTTGTCGTCTGAATAAATAGATATTCTGGTTTCTTAAAACTGAATTTGCTTTAATCAAACAACCACAAATTTCACAGACTGTTCATACTGTAGTTCAGAGACATGCCAGCTTGGCGTCCAGTTAATAGACACACTCCTAAGGGAATGTTGTCATCAAGAATAGATGTGTTGATGTCGGGCGACTGGTCAACTTCAGCACATGCTCGGCTGCTTGTTTCAAGTTGATCTGACTAATATAAAATAAAACACAAAGTTTCAACATGTTAAAAAAAAACCACTTATTTAACAATTAATCACTCTTCATTTGTTTGTTTTATGCACTTTTCTTAACAGAATTGAAAAGCAATCGCTCTGAATTTAATTTAGGACACATCCTTCAAGAATAATTTCCTTCAATTTTGCCAAGATAGCAAAATAGGCTGCATGGCTTAGTGGTAGAACGTCTACTTGCAGTGCTGGAGGTTGCGGGTTCAAACCCCAGCCGGTTAAAACCAAAGACTTAAAAATTGGTAGTAATGGCTTCCCTCCTTGGCGCTCAGGATTTCTTGTTATATGGCATTACGACTGGCTTATTGGTGTCAGGATAAAGTGATGGGCCGGGTCCAGTCCCTGGTGCACCTCATAAGGTCTCCTGCTAGTGATACATATTCGAAAAAGGTGTAAAGCAGTATAAAAATCGAACAACAAACATTGTGGTGGAGGGGTGGGGTATTAAATAAAGGGGAATCTTTTGTTCATGTACAATTTTGCAAAATTACGGAATTAAGGTATTAGAACCATCTGAACATTTGTTGTGTGTTTTTATGCCCCCAGCATCGACAGATGCGGGGCATATAGTAATCGTCCTGTCCGTCCGTCCGTCCGTCCGTCCGTGCGTGCGTCCGTAACAAGGTTAAGTAGATTTTACCGTTTCGTCTAGCATCAACACCGCTTACCGTACCCAAATGCTTGGATACTTATACAGTTGATGCCTTGGACCATTCCCTATCCACCAATATCACCAAACTTTGATTTTGACCTTGACCTTGACCTAATTTGGACTTAGAAAATTTTAAATAGGCTATTTCTTGGTTAGCTAGATTTTACCGTTTCATCTAGCATCAACACAACTGACTACAATGCTTTGATACTTATACAGTTGTTGTCTTGGACCATTACCAACTAAACAATAATACCCAAGCTCAGTTTGACCTTGACCTTGACCTAATTTGGACTTAGAAAAGATTCAGAATATATTGTCAAGGATGCCACTGGGGGCATAAGCGTTTATTGAACGCGCAGTCTTGTTTGGTTTGTTTTTCTCTTAAAAACTAGGATTCAGAGTTCAAATGAACTAATTAGTACAAGTTACCAGTGATTCTGTTAGAGGCAGTGACCTGGAAACCCACGCGCCATGCGCCATAGTCACATAAAAATTAAAAATGTCACATAGAATTTCCAACTGGTGCGCCCAGCGTCTCGCCGATTTTATCTTACCATAATTTTCAAATGCAAAATGTCCTGTATGCTAGATGGCTTGATTCTATCGTTTAACAACTAATTCGTTTTTCTGGAGGATTTAATCGTCTTTTTTCAATAGAAATTAGCTGCACGTTGTGGAATTAAACATCGAAATTTACCTTAAACAAATCGAAACTTCTTGCCAATTCCGACATTTTTTTGTGCGAAAATAGCAAAGTATTCCGATTTCATTCCCAAACACAACAGCTTGGACGCGTATAACGCAATGATACTCGTGAACATTTTATATGAATGTAGATCGACAGTTAATTTCTTGAATTGATTTTCCAACGATACATTATGAAAAAACCCATTAGAAAATAAAGAGATATGCCGAAATTGCGAAGCAGAATTTCTATGCACATTTCAATAGGCCCTATATGTTGCGAACACCCGTGTTTTGGCATATGCGTATTACCGTTACGTGTGTTACAAGTAAAAAAGATGGTTCTTAGGCGTCTTTTTTTTGTCGGTTTTACAAAGTATTATGTCTTTTTCATCTTTGTAAGACTGTTTTCAATAGGAGATATTGACAAATAAAACGGCATTAAAAATAGCGCTGTCATATTTTGAAATTGACTCGAAACAAAATGGCGCCTCGACAAAATCGAGGACACTAAACGTGGACATTTCTGGAAAGATTTACGATTGAGAGATACAACAAAGTAAAAAAAAAAACAGCACACGCCGGGATCGAATTCTTTCTTCATAAGACGCGATTCTGAATATGAATTATGCAGTTAATAGACTGAGAAAACGATTCTAAATTGGACACTTGTCTATCAGATACAACGGATTTGAAGGAAAGTTTGAACTTTTCGTCGAACCTGTTACTAAATAAAATAGCTGAAAACACCAGACCGATGGATATTTCAGGTGATTGATTGGATGTTTTATAGAATTTGATCATTTGGGGATGAATAGTCAACAAGTTATGTAAGTATTTGTCATAATTAATAGCAATCGACCCAACTCTGTCTGCTACAACAGTATGGGCTACACCCGCGATACGCCCTCTGGCCTCTAGACTTAATTTAACAAACTAGAACGAATACAAATGCATAGGGTTGTGCACTTTGTATCATATGATTATCTATTTTTCAATCAGATATGCCACACACCTTTAGTTCGGAAATAGTATACCTGTTTAAGTTCTTACTTACGAATAAAGGTATGTAAAAAATATTGATTTTTATTGAAATCTAAGCATTTTAAAAATTGGCCCATAAAATTTCAAAATGTCACATAGATTTTTGAAATGTCACATAAAAAATTATAGATGATGGGCCATAGTCACATAGAAAAAAATTCTTTCCAGGTCACTGTAGAGGAACAATCTTTTTCAGCTTTATCAGATGTTTCCTCTCTTGATGGTCTCGAATTTGTCACTTTAGGAGCTGATCTATGTGAAAATATGCTCGGAACACCACTTTCCTAAACTTAGTTGGTTGGGGTATTTCAAAGTGACAGCCACATAACTTTGCTGAGTTACTTGGCCGCAATGGTTTGGTAACAGTTCTCCCATTTTGTTCCACTTTTGTTACCCTTGAAATTTTATTTAACCACAGCTTCCGCAATTTTACATCATACTTCAGTGGGAATATAGAAAAACACACAAGTTGCTCCATTTGATCTATTGGTGGAGCAACCTTCTGCACAGCAGAAGTCTTTTTCCCCATATTTTATCAGCAGCTAGCTGCTCAAACTAAACCTTAAATTAAAGCTTAATTTATAGAATTTCCAGGGACCTCTAAACCAAGTTACAAAGTAGAACCACGGAATTATACAAGTGTATAATTCTGTGGTAGAACCAAGTAAATTGCGTGAGTTGTGTCCGCGGGTCTCGAATCCTGGTACCGCCACGGAAGCTGTCAGAGTGGTCTGTCGACTAAAGTTTAGATGGTTCGAAACATTACCGGGGAAATATTTTCTATTTGTAATTTTTATCTGTGATATATATATGTTTCTTACTTTCTTATCTTCTTCTCTTTATTACTTTCTCTTGTAAGCGCACTGTAGTATTTTAAAGTGTCAAATCTGACAGGACTACGTAAACGCGTAGATGTAAACACTGAATCATAACAAATACAGCGATCAAATGAACCCTGACGTTTACATCCCCCCGACGTCAAGTCACGCGTAAAATTTTAGTCTCGCGAGATTCGCGATTTCGGAATGTCAAATAGAAGAATACTCCTCGCTAGGGTTAAACGTGTTGAACATTAAAAACCGGGTTTTAATCAAAACATAAAAACAGAATAGCATTAATATTATAATTGAGGCACATCAATTAAAGCCATCATGAAATTATAATAATGATTTAAACCGTTTTCTGTCATTAAGTCTGCTTAAAAATCGTCATGGTTTTTAAATTTCATTTTTATACCTTATCCCAAACTAATATGTGCGAGTTGTATTCGGTTAGGATCCTGATAAGATAACGAAAAGCTCTGCGTCTGGTCTGGATCCAATTTTGTTCATTATTATTTTTTTGCAAATGTCAGATGACGTGAAAATAAATCAAGCGAAAATAGAGACGTGATAGTGTTTGTCTCCACACAGTAGAGTAGATTTAAACGCCAACGCAATGCACCAAAACATAGATTTATTATAATTATTATTATCATTTTAATTTTATTCATTCGCACTTTTTCTGAGTGACAAACAGCTTAAAGCCGGATAGAAGCCGGGTTAATCGGGGTCTGATACGGCTCCTAACTGTTTGCAACGTAAAATTAAGAAATGAACTGATTTTTTTCGGCGGTCAAGCTTGAACGCCGAAAGAAATCTGTTCATTTCTTATATTTACAATATATTTGCTGTAATTTCTAACATTAGATAAACATTTTGTTAGCAAGCATGTATGTTTAATCCATAGTAGAGGTAGATAACACGAATACTGTGTACCCTATAAGGAACAGCCATGACCGATTCACTGAAACTGTTCATTCCAAAGCAGAAAAATAAGTCCCATTTTTTACACTCTTTAAAGTCAACAACTTGACAGTTTGGCGCGAAAAATGCCGATTTTGACGTCATTTCCAATGACGTCATTTTAAAGTAGGATAAATATATATTGGGATTTTTGTCATAAAGAAACGCAGATATTGCCGCTGTTTAGTATAAGGTATGCCCATTTTCTTGCAATTTATTTCATTAATTCATATATTGTGTTTGTATTACAATAGTTCACTGTTCGCAAACAAGCGATCAATTAAGATTAAGATCCAGATTAGATCTATACTTAGCAAAAATAGAAACTTTACATGTGATTCTGATGCGTATAATTCTGTCTATAAACAAAATTTTGCAGAAAACTTATTGTTATTGAAAACTTTGGATCAATGTCTGCAAGTTCTCGACAATGTTGATCAAAAAAATTCCAAACGTCACGTCGTAATTTGACGTCAAAATGCATAGGGGTCGATTTCAAAATTCTCAGAGATGTGAACGTGTGCGCAAGATGTGTTTAAATTCATTTTCCGCTTTTATTTTAAGTGCCTTTTTGCATAAAATCACTACAGTAGCGTGCATGCCCAATGTCTAATGCAAGCAAAACTCCGTCGCTGATGTACCGTCTAATGACGTCATATGAGATGACATGCAATTTTCGTAATCGAGCATGTCTGAGGTCGTTGGTCGTGTCAATCTGTTAATAATTCCGCATCCGTCCCCAATTTTAATCCATACATGCTCTATGGGTTTTAGATCAGGTGACACTGCAGCCCATGTCATGACGTTGACGTTATTCTGGGCCTTCTGCATGCAGTTAAGATCTGCCAAGTATACGGTCTACGGGTACGGGTAGGACCGTGCCGTTGCTTCAGACGATTCCGTATTGTCTCAGCAGTGATCCCAAACCGCCAAGCAGTAATCGTTGTTGGAATGAAACGGTTGCGTCGGTACGTTTACGTAAGAGTGCGGTCGTCTCTACGTGACGTCAACGATATCGGGCGATCCTGGACTGACCCCGTAACTGTAACGAGTAGTCAACATATGAATTGTCTACACTATGCCTCAAAAGTGACGCGGAACATCAGTTACTGACGCGTCCGCCGTAAGCATGCCAATTGTCTGATTTCTGTGATTTTCAGAAAGCTGTGGCATCTCAGTTTTCAAACGCAGAAGTTTACAATTTTTGTTCGGTGTTTGGCTAAAGCCTGCGTGTGTCTGTTGCATTAAATAAACTTGAAATCAACGCTGAATAGGTCAACTCGACGTCAGTACTAAATACCGGAAGTGGAAAGCGTGCTACGTCGTGCGCGGTACAACTGAACGATAGTGTGGCTCTGTATGGTGTTTATCGATTTCTCCTTTATGAAATGTGCGTATATTTCATGAAACGTCATTAAAACATCGCTTAAACCGGCTTTAAAGAATGTAAAGTTTCTATTTTTGCTAAGTATAGTACATAAGATTCCCACATTGTTTCATAACAAATGCCAGTTAACACTTTCAACCCTACAGCCCTCTGTAGATATAACTGATTCCCTATGCAAACTGTGAATACCTTGTTTTTTCATCGGTTTTCGTTGTAATATCAAAAATTCAACAGTAGACTGGTTCAAAATGCCTGTGCTAGAAGTGTCCAAAAGGATAATAAATACCCACAAGAGATGTTTAAGGGTGAAAGGGTTAATAACGATTACATAGTGAATAGATGTATCCCCGAAGCAAGTTAAGATCTGTCTATAAGGTATAAAAGGTATATCGTAGCCAGATTCATACTAAGGATTTTCTTAAAGACATAACTTGACCTAGTTTAGGTGATTAGACTCATTACGCCTACTCAGACAGAACTCATGCAACTTGTAAATACAATATACCTGTTACATTGTCTGTGCATAGGAATAGCGAAGCGTCTCATGCATGTGAGGATCGTCTCTTATATTTGGTAATATTTGTTTGGTTTGAAGAAATAAAAACCAACAAACCGTTTAGTATGAGAATTTCAGACAGATGGCTATACAGTTACTTTCACGCATATTCAGAACGATATAGGAATCATAAAAAAGGATCCGAGTAGATTCTAATATCGTTCAACTTGAGAAAGTTAAACATGCAAAATATGACACTTAAAGACATGTCCTCAGTCCTTTGATGGACTCCCACACCCCATTGGTACTACATCAAAACTCGAAATAGGCTATCAGGTAAAGGGTTAATATGACAAACATTGTTCATGACGTCATCATTACATCAAGATGACGTCATAATGCTATGTTGATTATGTATCTGAATAAGAGGACCGTTTGTTTTACATCTATAGTTTAAACATTTTCATTTGAACAAAAACAACATTGAAGGAGTAGAATACCTGCTGTATGATTTTTTTTTAACGGAAGAAAACATTGCAGTGACAAAACACCTCGTAGCCATTTGTCACTTACTGTGGCACCGTTCTCGTTCTTAATAATATGGATTACCAGGCTGAGGAACAGTCTATATGTATGAAATTAAAAAAAAAACTTGAGTAAAAGGTTAATTACTTTCTATTCTACAGGATGGCTACTGGTGGAAACCGGTTTGATGATAAAGAATATGTTAATTGGCTCCTGTCAACACTGTCATTGATACACATGAAAGAGGGTCTAGAGGAATTCACTGACAATCAATCGCTCCTCTTCCATAAACAGCTGCTAACAAATTCTTTAGGAAATGCTGCACATTCATGTAAAGGAAACTGCAGTTCTGCTGATATCAAGAAGGATTTCCGCAACCGTAGATGGTACATGACTTGCCCAGACTGCGACTTTTGGTTGCAGACTATAATATCATTCCACAAAAAGGCTCCATGTCCAAAGTTGCATCCAGCAAACACACATCCCGACTTGTGGAAGACAGAGCCTTGGGAAATCATGAAACTTTTTATTGGTCACGGTTGTGAAAAGCATAAGTCCCCGAAAGATGCAGATATTCAAGGAACTCTGTCGTTGTTTATCAACTGTAAGCACTTTTCCATTGGAAATCACATCGGTAGACAGGATTTGCTGGATGAGGTAGGTTATTGTGTTTCTAGTTTATTTAGTTTTGGTAATTCTGTTCTTTGTACAGCTCCCCAGAGAACTTCCTCTATATAGAACCACATTTTTTCTTTTTATCTGAACCCCAATGTTGCATTGTTCTTGCAGAACCTTGCTAATGGATGAAATTGTTATAGCACTTAATACAATAAAACCTCACTAATGTGATCATATAAAAAAAGGCACATTCTGTTGTCATTCTGACTGGTTTATGTTTGATAAAGCACAAAAGAAGTGCAGAAAGTTCCTTTGGGATCACATAAAAATAGGCTCATTCAGCTGTCATCCTGACTGGTTTATGTTTAATGAAGCACAAAAGAAGTGCAGAAAGCTCCAAGCTCCTTTTGGAGATTTCTGCACGTTCAAATTGATAGTTATGAATGTATAGTATACTAATTATTTCCTATATCCTAGCAGCTAGTAGCTTAAAGCAGGCTGCAAGTAAAGAAGAATGTGCCTTATGGTGCATTCTGCTTAACTTTTAACCTGCTTTAGGTGTTCACCTTTTTGCATAACTAGAAACAGACTATTGGGTAAAGGGTTAAGTGGTATCTGTGCCTCATTAAGTAAAAGGATTAGTGAGTCTTTGGTGTATCAGAGCTAGTCAAGACATGCTTTATGGCAAAGGAATCAAAGTACATGTACAATCAAAATGGGTTATGTGCCATAATCAGCGTGCAATGGTTACATAGATAAAAGCAGGAGTTTCATACATTAAACATTTTGGCCACCATTTTGATTATTTCTACAAACACGTATTGGCTGTAATTTTAAACATAACAAAATTATTTCTTAAGAATTATGATCAAATTGAATCAAAATGGATTATGATCAGTGTCTCATCACATGTGGTGCCAGAATGTGTTTCGATGCAACACTAATTAATTGCTAGTGTAAGAGTTAAAAGACACCAATGATTCACCAATAAATTGTTAAAGAGCAAGGAGGTGTTACGAGGATGAATGTTTTAAGTAACAATGCAATGCTTGGTAAAATCCGTTTGTATGTTAGCACAATATATATAAAGCAGTCTGTCTACAATGCTGACCTGTTATAAACACCATAGCACACAACAGAGGGTAGCTAATGGGTTATGGGCATCTACAAAACATGTACATATATACATCGGAACACATATTCAATGTCATTTTCACTTTAATTGACATAATTCTTAAAATTCAGATTTATAATTAAAATTAATTAAATAAGACGAGTTTTAAATATTCAAAACCTTGTTTGGTGTCCACTGTTACCCTTCGGATTTCTGCTGAAGGGTTTTCTTGAGAGCTGTCGTTTTTGTGTCCAGTTACGTCTCTGCATAAATTTGTTTATATTTATATTTCGTTGCATTATGGAATGCAAAATATATGCTAAAAACATATATGTGGTTTAAGAGAATAATGGCTAATATTTAAAACCGTTTAAATATTCTAAAAACTAAAGTCCTAAAAGTCGACAATGTCCATCGTGCATCTCCAAACACTGGGGAAAATAAAAATCGCGATATCATGGCACACATTGCAAGTTTGAATTTGGTCTTCTGACAGTACAACATTTCAAAAACAAGCATTTACTTTATTATTTTCAATGTATCTTGATACGAAAATGTTGGACACCAAACATTTTAAGATGTAACAGAAATTCTGGACAACGAATTCTGGATCATATTGCAAAGGTGCGGGGACATAATATAAGGTAATCATCATAGCTTTCGGATAATCTTTTGGGTTTCTTGGCCAAGAACTTAAAAGACGCAAGGTTGATAGCTTTGATCACATACGCTGATTTACAGCGAGTGGGATAAGTCAAAATAGTTTTCCTGAAAGCATCACTACTCATCATTTTATAATGCGTTTGCGCTCTATGACATACTCAGTGTCACGGTGGTGTACCCATGCTACTCACTTACTATTTTTGTCTCTCAACTGTACTGCGTTAAGCTCTTCTTCGACCTTGACATCTGTCATTTTGAGTTTTGATCAATCAGGCATAACGACAGCAATTATTGTCAGGATAAGAGTTGTAGATAAGCAGAGTATCCGAGTACTTACCAAATTGAAATTGGTGAAATACCCAATTATTTCAAAACTAATGGGTGACAGTACCCAACAAAAGCTTTTTAATTTCATCGGGTTATCAATTATTGAACTTTTACTTTAGTCGAAACTGTGTAAACGAAAGTTGCATATAGAACTATGTATGGTAAACACTGAAAATCATTTTAGACAGTTAACAACAATTCCCTGAATGCACTGTTGAAAGGACAAAGATAGAAAATCCAAGTTTATTTTCCTACTGATACCCAACTATACTACAAAGCATTGGTTTCTGGACTGTGGATATCCAAATGAACTAGAAACCATAGGGTTGTGGTCAATGCAATACTCAATGAATTTTCCAAAAAAAACTATTCCATAAAAGGCATTAAAATCCGTGTATTGATACCCAATTCCAAGACAAGGCTTATCTACAACTCTGGGATACTACAAGTACACATACATATAACTATATGTATGTTCCTCATCAAGTACAGCATGAGACAGCCCTGTGAGTGTGACCTTTGTGGCCTACATGCAGTTTTGTATTAACCTGTCTTTGAAACATAGACCATAGTAGTATATTAGGTACTCCATCAAAATCTATGCGTAATTTGCAGGGTTGGCAATTGACCGGTCAATAAGAGTATTGACCACCCGGGCGGTCAATACTGGTTTTAACCGGTCAATACCGGTCATTACTGGTCAATACCGGTCATTACTGGTCAATTGAAATTACCACTTCTAACAAACCTATGTATCATACCCCTAGCAATGTAAATTGTTGCGTAATATATACAGTACATACAAACTGTACTGTTAAGGATCTATTTTAATAACAGTATGATAATTTGATGTTGTCTTTCAAAGTTTTTCTTTAATAACCACAAGTGGTCTTTTGCCGGGTGGCCATTTGATGTGGTCAATTCAATCAAACTACTTATAAAATAAAGAACTAGTACCCTACCTATCTTATTCATACATTGTCATGATGAGCATACTGGGAATAATTATCATATCAATGATTTAATCTAAATATTGAATTTGAATTACATTTTGTAAATATTTGATAAAACCTGGACTAAAAAGTGGTTGATTGAAATGACCAGCCTTGTCAATTGCAAATCGACCAGTATTGACCACCTAGGATCAGTTTAGGAGTTTAGTCACCAAAAGGCTAGCTTTACAACAATCAACCACTAAATACTTCAACTCAATCAACTGTTCACTTACATCTCAACTGACCATTAAAAAGCTCAATGGACCACTCAAATTTTCAATTGACCAGTATTGACCACATTGGGAATATATTTCAGCAATTAATTAACCATTTAGGTCATTTACCCATAGTCTGGCAACAAGTAAATGTTGAAGATTCATTGATGTCTGCTATTTACAATCATGGGAAAACCAAGTTGCTAAATAATGTTGATTCCAATCGAAAATAATTTTAGACAAATGATCAGAGGGTGACATGTTACCAGATTTTATACCCCCGCACGGCTTAGTCGGGGCATATTGTTTTGGTCTGTCTGTCTATCTGTCTGTCTGTTTTTCTGTACACAACTTTAACCTTGGCAATAACTTTTGAACTATTTAGGATAGAGACTTTATATTTAGTATGTGTACTCTCCTCAAGAAGCCCTTGAGCTCTGTACAATTTGGGTCATGTCTGACAAAGGCCAATGTCATTTAGAGGTCATTAAGAGGTAAAATCAGGTGGAAAGGGAGATTACTCATCCTATATTTTTTCAAGTGAATAGAAAGGGAAAAACTCATCCTAACTGGCCATAACTCTTTGATCATGTGATCATTTCAAAATTTAGAAATTAGTCCTCAAAATGACATTTGACAAACCTTGTTATGACGACGACATCATGACATCAATATGACGTCATAATGGTATGGTGATGATGCATTTGAATAGGCTAGTAAAAGCTTGTTCTTATGTACATTTTAATCAGAACAACAGCAAGGAGTACAATTATAACCTGCTTTATTATTTTACTTGAAAGTCAAATGAATACATTGCAGTGATAAGAAACTATCGGGGGCATTTGTCACTTTCTGTGACACCATTCTTGTTCTATCTTAAAAGGCATTTTTAAAGTGCTAGATCTAAATTCATTCGTGAACATTAGACTTTTTATATTTTCATTCGTGGCTTCGCCACTCATGATAATATAACGTATCATGGTGACTCAATGAATTACAGTTCGATCTTAAATCGAAACATACAGTTGTCCTCTATAATTGTAGTGAAAATAAAAATATTCCTTCTTTCAGAAAATTCTGACCTGATTAAAAAAAATTCATGTATGGGCCTTTTCCGCGTTATTAATCCCTTTTAAATCTGTGATTTGCTCTTACATCGAAAAAAACAGTTGTCCTCTATAATTGTATTGTAAATATAGATAGTCTTCCTTTCAGAAAGTACTGACCTGATTAAGAAAAATTAGTGTCTTATAAGACCCTATACAGGGGTAGACATAAGTTTTTCTCGTTATTCTAGTTATTATCTTTGAATTTTCAGTTGCTTAATATCAGAAACAGCCTTTTGCATTCTGCAAATTTCAAAGTGGTTGAAGCAGATATGAAGAATCACTTACGGACAGTGTTATCATTCATGCAAGGAATGACAGGGATAGCAGGAAGTGAGAAGGATACCTTACAGGCAGCAATTGACAAAGTACAACAGGTAACTGACATTTAATTATTAATATGTTTTTACAATAAAGTAAAGAAGAATATGCATAAGGCACATTTTGCTTTACTTTCAGTCTGTTTTAGCTACCATCTGCTAGGGAATAACAATTATTTCTTATGGTACATGGTTATGACTGTATAAATTAGAACTGTTTCCATCAGCATAGGAATTAATTCAATACGCAAAAAAGGACGTTCCTGTAGGGGAAATGATTAAAGAAACACAATAATCTGTCTGACTGTTTTAGATAATTCTGTATAGCATTTTTCCATTACCCAAGTAGTAATGCGTTATTATTTTATCCCCAATAGGTAGTTGGGACACTACTGAAGTCACTTTTTCCTTCAGTCTATCCTAGTGTGTTGATACATATTTGGATTGCCCAGTGTCGGAAATCACTTTCAGGTCACTTTGACCTAGACCTCTGACCTTGATAATTAAATTCCTTATTTGGACCATAACTCTTATACCATATAACTACGATTAATAAATATGGTATGTAAATACACCATGATATAGCGGAATATCGCGTACTACTTATAGTTGTCACTTTGACCTTACCTTATAGAACGAAAGGCCTGCGAGGACAAATAGTGCTGGGTTATTAGTAAACAGAGAGATAGAGAAAGCAAATACCTGTTTTATCAACAAGAGGGCCTTGGAGGCCTTTATACCGCTCACTGCTGTAATAATGGAGCCTGATAGCTTTACCTTTGAATTTCACCTGTTTAATGTAAATCCATTCATATTTGTAGTAAAGGAGCTAGCAGCCTAGCATGTAAACAATTTTTGGAATACACTCTCATAATTATAGTATAGTAGAGTTAATCAAGGGCAGAAACCCAGAGCCTTAAACAATACTGAAATGAAGCCTTTTCTAGCAATTCAAAGTATATCAAGGGCAGATAACTATTGCCCCAATGATTAGATTTCAACAATAATTGCACTATTTCCAGAACTTATAGCTATATACTTTATCTGCTGTTGCAAGCATATAATGTAAACCCATTGAAAACTGTAGTTGCAAGAGGGTAAACGTTGTTAGATTTGGCATTTTCAGCAATTCAAGGGCAGATAACTCTTGACCTATTTGTCCGATTCCAATAATGTCTAGACGAAACGGTAAAATCTAGTTAACCGAGAAAGATCCCATTTAAAATATTCTAAGTTCAAATTAGGTCAAGGTCAAGATCAAAATCACAGTTTGGTGATATTGGTAGATAGGGAATGGTCATAGACAACAACTGTATAAGTATCAAAGCATTGTCAGTTGTGTTGATACTAGAAGAAACGGTAAAATCTAGTTAACCAAGAATAAGCCTATTTAAAATATTCTAAGTCCAACTTAGGTCAAGGTCAAGATCAACGTTTGGTGGATAGGGAATGGTCTAAGGCAACAACTGTACAAGTATCCAAGCATTTGGGTAAGCGGTGTTGATGCTAGATGAAACAGTAAAATCTACGAACCTTGTTACGGACGGACGCACACACACACGCACGGACGGACAGGACGATTACTAAATGCCTCCGTATCTATCGAGATCTTTCTTATGGATGTTTTTAGACTGATCATATTTTATAAATGCCAGAAGCACGATAATGCTACACATTTGGTTTTATTTGAGTATTTCATTTTATTTTTGCAAATACACCATCCGGTTGCGAGTCGCTTTAAGCCTGAATATGACAGCCCCTATCTCTATAAGTAGACAGCCTATTGAAACACTTTTGAACAATAATGTAATACACTTATCATGGTAATTCTAGAATATGCTTTGTAGTGAAATGAAAAGCATGAAAGTACAAACGGGCATGGGTTTGTTAACAGTTTGTTACAGAAATGATTAATAACTTGACTAGATTTTGTAATACTGATATTATACTCAGCTAGCTTCATAAAATTATGGCAAAACATGTTGGCCCTAGAGTACTCTGAAGCTTTTCCTATGATTTGACCTACTGATCCACTTTCTGACATCAAGTAATGCATATACTTTGATTTGATATGATTTTACGTCACTTTTAACAGTATTTCAGTCATATCGCGACGTCCAGCTAATTACAGGTGGAGGAAGACCCTAGAAGCCCTTTATGCACTGTTTCAGACACAAATCAGCAACTGGGTAGAACCACCGACCTTCTGCAAGCCAGCTGGAAGGCTTCCCCATATGAAAAATCCGAATGACCGTACTGGGATTCGAACTCACAGCGGTGAGGAGTAATGCATATAAATATATTTCCTTAAAAGGTGATAATTATGGCTAAAAATATAGCTCATTGTGTTTAAAAGCTTTTTCTATGTTTTGACCTACTGACCTAGTTTTTGTCCTTTATAACCAATATTCATACACTGCCAAGATTTACTACCCCTGGAGTGGCCAAAGATTTTTCTGCAATTTTACCTACTGACCTACTTTATTACCCGATATGACCTAGATTCATGAGGGATCTTAACTTTAACAAGGACACAACACTGACAAACCTCATAAAGGTAATTTTAGCTACAAATATATCTTCTAGAAAATATTTAACTTTTAATTCCATATAACTGAACGCAGAAAATGACCATGCCCACTGGCGGCCATATTTTTTCATGGATAAAAAATTATTTGAACACTTTTAAAAGTCTATTAAATGAGAAACAATTTGTGGAAACCAAACTGAAATCAGACCTTACGTTCGTGGGAAGAAAAATCTAGATTTTGTGCATGCTTGCCATAGCAACCAGAATTAAAACAGGTATTCATTGATTACGAAGCTCATCTCCCGCAACGTTTGAAAATCAAACCAAAAAACCTAATGTGTATGAAGATCATACTGTTAAAGAGCAACTGAACAAAAATATAGGTAAAGGTCACCAAACTGCAATGTATCTTGGTCTACTCATTTAGGCACACCATCATATGAAATTTCCCATTCCTATGTACAGAAGTTATGCCAGAACAGACTTTAACGCAAACCTTAACCCAAGAGGATAGGAGATGTAACATATTTTTATGGTGCATATTCATGACAGTATACAGTGGAACTTTTTTCTACAGTGCATTAAACCCTATGATTTCACTTCTTATTAGAATTATCTCAAGAGACAATTCTAATGAGTAGTAACAATATATGATTTGGTGCTGAAACAAGCAAGAAGAGTTGTTCCGTTTACTCACTCTTATTTGGAGCCCGGCAAGCCTAACACTCAGGACCTGTATTTTAGGCAGGGTTCCCACAGGCTTTTCATTTTGAGGGTGCATGCACGTACTAGGGCTAATTTTTGGGGGTGCGAACTAATTTCAGAGGGTGCATATGAAACGTTTTTCTGTTTCTTCTGATGCGAGGACGCCAGGGACAAAGTACGATGAGGCCGGGGCCGAAAGGCTTATGACGTATCTTAGACGAGTGGTCCCATAACAAAGTAGCAATCCGTATACGCACCAGGGATGATCTTTGGAAATTTGTGGTTCCACCGCTAAATTTTTATATCATTTGTTTGGATGTGTACTGTTCGTATCTCTCACATTATTTCTTAACCAGGCCGTCAGACTTAGCCGACATATTTGCAGACTACACGAATGCGTAGGCCTATGCTAAGACTGTGTCTCGCTAAATCAGGCATTTCCGCAACATTGTTAATAGACGGGATAAAATACATCTGATAACCCGTCCAGTTTTTCGACTGTGTCGTTTGGATTTCGCATAAAAAATGGCGTTGCTATTTTGAAATCAAAAGTGACCAGAATTAGACCTATGACCGGACTTTTTGTTTTAATAATTTGTCAGCATTTTTCAAACACGTAATTCTCTAAATACGTATTGAATTCTTATAAAAACAAAAATTGATAGAAAAAATAGCGATTTTATTAGGCACAGAGACGGGAAATCCCACAATCTATTTTAAACCGCGTAATCGTCATATTCGCGATGCGGGTGAACCAGGCGCTTTACGTATTAAGAATAATAAGAATTGTCAAGCGCCTGACAGACACTATAAGGAAAATGAAAACAAATCCATACTGACGCGTCGGACTTTGACGTTTAACTTGTATTTTGTTGTTTGTTAATAAAACTGGTCTTCTTACATCCGATTTCGGCATTATCTGCAACATAAATCTGTACGTGCATGCACGTTCAGGGCATTGATTTTATGCGTGATTTTTTGAAATTATACGTGAATCACGTACATCTGTACGTGAATGGGAACTCTGTTTAGGTGAAGTTCATGCTAATGCATTAAGGAAATATTGTTAGATATTTATCATGTACACAATGTTTATAAACACACAAACACACACATGATACTAAATCATATCATATAATAGCTATTAAATAATGTTGTTGGAAATGAAGAAATTGCCATGCTATGATGAGCAGTTTCTTCTTTCTAACAAATTTATACCGCTACAGAGTAATTGCATTGGGTTAAACCATATGCAATTTTACAGAGCTCCACATAAGATGTTTTGAATGTTGGTTTATTTTCAAATAACTTACTGTATATCAAATGTGGGGTTCTCATAGCTTTTAATCACTTTTGCACTTGTCGTTAAATGCCGTTAAAAGGTATCTGAAATTCGGCTGTAATATTGCATTTGAATTTCATGTGCAGCAACAACCATTATTGAATTGATATGCAGGGGTCAAAAATTCTAAACTTTGTCACTCGTCCTGCATAAAAGACAATGAAAGCAATCCAAAAAATGCAATTGCCCTGCACATTAGACAAAGAAGGGAAAAAGTATGCAGGACGAGCGGACAAGTAAAATTTGTTAGCCCTGATATGGCAATATGATAAATGCAGTTATTAATTAATATCTATATAGGGCTTCCTGGTTCCAGATAAGAGGGAGTACACTGTACAAAATCAACTATTTTCTCACAATTTCTGCTTCAAATAATTTGGTGTTACTACTCATTAGAATTTTCTCCAGGAGAAGATTCTAATGAGTAGTAACACTAAAGGAATTAATGCAGAAATTAAAGAAATATTTTTTTAAATAAGCCGCCTTATCTGGTCCCCTGAAATATGTCGTCTTGCATAAATAGGAGGTGGTGTCTCAAACTGAGTGATGGATCAGTATTGTACATGTTATTCTGAAATAAGCATCACAATATACTATTTCACCTAAAAAATGCATGTCCTTTTTCTGTTTAACTTCTTGACACTGAAGAGAGTACCTCAGGGGGAACAATGACCTAGGTCCAGTCTATCGCCTGTTTACATAAGGTGAAATGAATTAATGTAATTTCATAGAATGTCTTGTGTAGAAAGTCACATCTTCATCAGTTCTCAATACCTTTTCTGTATAAACAACCTGCCGTAATCGGCTAATCGCCTCATTATCCATTTTCAATCTGTATTTTTCTTCAGTTAGTACACTGATTTGCCTATTCTGTTTGGAAATCAACATGAACATGCCAAGAAATACTGCCAAAAAGAAACAAAAATGACATGGCAGATTTCTTGGCAAAATTTCCTCGTCTTGGCCTTCAATGTCAGGCATTCATGACATTCTCACCAGTCAGTGTCTTGGATTTCTTCAACTTCTGCTTCATGTCCATTTTGCTCCTCTGCATCAACACCAAAAACAATTACTCATGGTCGCTATCGTTTAAGTTCAGGGAAGTGAGTTATTCGTTTCACTATTTTAGAGCATAGTTGCAGCTAAGCTTAAAAGTTGACAGAGGGTTGTCAGCTGTTGGTTTGCTGTTGACCAAATGCACTGACTGCGAACTCTGCTGTAATTGTCGGTGACCACAGTTTGTTTCGGCTTCTATTCTGCCCATCCAGAAGCTGCTTTCATTTCGTACGTCCTTTAGAATGCCTCTGGCTGTTGGAAATGCAAATAACCTGTAAAAAGAATTAAAATCTAAATAACCCTTTGAACCCTAATCATGCATATCATGTGTCTCTTACAGTGTACACGAAAAGGGTAAGTTTTGACTCTTTTGATTATGCAAACAGTGTAGACTCCAGATCAGAGAACTTCCTATAAGATCAGGGTAAGCAAAGTATGCTATTTCGCCAAAACTTTTAGAAGTGGTTAATTAATATGGATGATGCGAACATCGCTCTTAACCCATTGACCAATAAATACGCCTTTTTACGTCGTTAATACATTGGTCCACTGAAGAAAACAGTGCAAATTTATAGTCATAGATATGCATCACAATAAATAATTTCTATAACCCAACACATGATGGCTTAAAGCAGGTTGAAAGTAAAGCAGAATATGCGCCTTAAATCGCATTCTGCTTTACTTTCAACCTGCTGTAAATGTTGAGTCTGTCTTCAAAAACTACATATAGGCTAAGGGGTAATGGGTTAAGTGATGGTAAATGAATCCCTTTATGTGCATGTGATTTGTTTCTGCTCTCAACAAGTTTAAATGCATTTAGGGTTGTTTCAACTTGTTTGCCATATATCCAGGCACTAACCACATTTTAAGCAGTATATGTCCTGCCATAATTTATCCCTCACAGGGCAGGCTAGCCGTCCAAAACAGGATTATAAGTCAATTCACTGCCTGTTCTTTGATCAGGGCTAGTAAACTTTTCAAGAACTAGCCCGACCAGGCACATCAAAATAAAATCTACATATTATTTTACTTAACTTATGCAATACAATTTTGACAGCAAAAAATGTTCTTTCTATATGTTCAAGGCATCAGAGTAAATATACATCAGGTATCTGAAGTTTTTTTATGCCCCCAGAATCTACGATTCGGGGGCATATAGTTTTTGTCATGTCTGTTGGTTTGTCCGTCCGTCTGTCTGTGCCAAAAACCTTAACCTTGGCTATAACTCTTGCATTTGCATTTTTGTACCTGGACCTTTTATACTTGACATGTGTCTTCCCTGTATCAAGACCTTTCCATCCATACAAACCTTTTTGACCTTGACCTTGACATTTGATTTTGTAAAAATCTTTAAATGGCTATAACAGTTGTACCAGTAGGCCCAGGGCTTTCATATTTTGTATGTATATTTCTTTTATCAAGACCTTTCCAACCATACCAACATCTATGACCAGATGACCTTTACCTTGACCTTTGACCTATTTAATCAAACTTTAACTAAAAACCTTAACCTTGGCTATAACTTTTGCATTTTTAAACCTGGGCCTTTTATACTTGGCATGAGTATTTCTCATGGCAAGACCTTTCCAACCATATAAAACTTTTTGACCTTGTGACCTTGACCTTGACATTTGACCTACTTTTGTAAAAATCTTTAAATGGCTATAACATTTGCACCAGTAAGCCCAGGGCTTTCATATTTTGTATGCATATTTCTTTTGTCAAGACCTTTCCAACCATACCAACATATTCGACCATGTGACCTTGACCTTTGACCTATTTATTCAAACTTTAACCAAAAACCTTAACCATGGCTATAACTTTTGCATTTTTAAACCTGGGCCTTTTATACTTGGCATGTGTATTCCTCATGGCAAGACCTTTCCAACCAAATAAAACTTTTTGACCTTGTGACCTTGACCTTGACATTTGACCTACTTTTGTAAAAATCTTTAAATGGCTATAACATTTGCACCAGTAAGCCCAGGGCTTTCATATTTTGTATGCATATTTCTTTTGTCAAGACCTTTCCAACCATACCAACATATTTGACCATGTGACCTTGACCTTTGACCTATTTAATCAAACTTTAACCAAAAACCTTAACCATGGCTATAACTTTTGCATTTTTAAACCTGGGCCTTTTATACTTGGCATGTGTATTCCTCATGGCAAGACCTTTCCAACCATATAAAACTTTGTGACCTTGACCTTGACATTTGACCTACTTTTGTAAAAATCTTTAAATGGCTATATAATTTGCACCAGTTGGCCCAGGGCTTTCATATTGTATGCATATTTCTTGTGTTAAGACCTTACCAACTATACCAAAGTCTATGACCATGTGACCTTGACCTCGACCTTTGACCTATTTATTCAAACTTAACCAAAAACCTTAACCTTGGCTATAACTTTTGCATTTTTTCACCTGGGCCTTTTATACTTGGCAGGTGTCTTTCCTGTGGCGAGACCTTTCCAACCATACAAAACTTTTTGACATTGTGACCTTGACATTTGAACTACTTTTGTTAAAGTCTTTAAATGGCTATAACATTTGCCCCAGTAGGCCTACGGCTTTCATATTTTGTTTATATATTTCTTGTGTCAAGACCTTTCCAACCATACCTACGCTTTTGCCCTTGTGACCTTGACCTTTGACCGGCTTTTGTATAAATCTTTACATGCCTATAACATTTGAACCAGTAGGCCTAGAGCTTCCATACTTTGTATGTACATGTACATTGTATGTTTCTTGTGTTAAGACTTGTTCAACCATGCCAATATTTCATTTACCATGCGGTCATGACTTTTGAACTACTTTTGCAAATAAGCATTACATTACAGAACATGACGCTGGCTCGGGGCATTTGTGTTTCACAAACACATTGCTTTTCATCTGATCTTCACCAAACTTCCTGAAAATGTTTGTTGACATAAAATGGAGACCAAGTCGGATAACCAGCGGCGCCAATTTATGCTAGGCTCTTTGGAGTAATGGCCCTTGAATTCCTCAAAATGGCGCTTTTATGGCGCTCCATGACAGTTTCTTCTCTCTTACTCGTACATTTTACATTTGATAGTCTCGAATCCCCTCCCTGTATCATCGGGGGCATTCGTGTAACTGGGACACGCTCTTGTCTAATCTGGGTTGAAAATGCTTTCAAAAAAAGTGTTCAAAGTTGGATCAGGGCACAACAAAATTATGTCCGGACTAGTAGGTTTTTCAAGTATTAGCCCGACCAGGCTAGTGAATTTTACAACCTCAAATATAGCTATGAATAAGAGCAACAGAAATGTGACCTAAAATAACCAAAACATTATATAAACCGTACCCAGTATATGAGTGTATAGCTCAGTGGTAGAGCATCGTCTTACGGTGCTGGAGGTTATGGGTTAAATCCCAGGCCAGGTCAAACCAAAGACGTGTAAATTGGTAGTAATGGCTTCCCTGTTTGGTGCCCAGGATTTAATTCAGCTTACCATTACAACTGGTTCGCCGGTGTCAGGATAAAGACTTTAAGTGACCAACCGTGTACAGTCCCAATGGTGCACCTCAAAAGTGCCCCTTCTCATAATCATCGGTATTGATGGAGAGAAATAATAAATAGTGGGGAAAATGAGTATATATAAATCTAAGACAGTGATAATTTTAGAAATCAGATGAATGAGTCCTCGGGATGCACATTTTGTAAAAACAATGGGTCCTTGAGACAAATATTGAGTCTTTGAGGTGAAAATATACAAGACGGAATCGCAACTCAACGAAGTTGAATAGGTGAGCATCTGAGCCTTCGCGGCGGTTGAATTTTGCGTGATTATTTGTCACGTGACAACATCTTCACTATTTGCCTCGTTGTTTGCCATTTACCTACTCGAGTGTATTTATTGACATTTTAGTGGATTTAATTGACTTGGTTGACATTTCTATAAATCCATGGGAATATAATCCCGTAAACAATGCTTTGAAACAGACATTAATCATATCGACTACCGATCTTATCAAGTCGCGCGAAGTCTCGTTTGCGCCTTATGAGATTTGCGATATAGCGCGAGGTTGCAATTCCGTGAGTGTATAATTCCGTGACTTATCCCTAATAACTTATTTCTTGTTTTGAAGACAGTTGACTACAATCTGCTTAACTTTCAACCTTCAATAAGCTACTATTTGCTTATTGGTAATAGGTTTATGAAGGCAGACGCTTTGGGCCCATGGGACTCTCAACTTTTTAGATAATGAGTCCCGGGCAATTTCAATGAGAATATGTCTCGGAATGCGCAAGTAAATTAGACAAGGGGTCCAACTGTCAAAAGTGCCATTTCACTACCTCCTGTAATGACTAAGTCATATTTTTTTCACATATTGATCAAATCGCCTAGATCCAACAGTTTCAAGTACCTAAATAACCACACTAGCCGTTAACTTTCATCGTGCTATTGTACTTGATCTCGTAAACGAAATCAAAATCTGACCTGAGCAAAAAAGTTCCAATTTTACGAGGTCGGCAAATTTCATGCAATCGTCATTTTTCAAGAATGAACAGCGATATAACAACATGAAGGGGAGAAATGAACGCATGCAATCAATAAACAAACATATTATATCCACCTTGTCAGCATAAATCGTCCGCGAATCGCTCTCAAGTCGCCACCGACTTCGCAGATCTTCCATTTTGACTCACGAGACCGCCGTAGAACGGTAGATGCGATCACGTCATGTTATTGGCTCTCGATCAAACAGGGAACAATGTTATTGAATGTCCCTGCATCAAATCAATATTTATCTATGGTCAAAATAGTTCATAACATAATAAAAATCATTGGTAATTCATGTGGAGCGGAATCGTACCGGATTGACACCTTGTAGCCGAATGATCACACGCGCAGTACCTCGACTGTCCTCGAGGCTTCAATCGGTTTGCATCGGTAATTTCCGTATTTACGAAGATTCATTAACTTTAAATAGTGCAGTAAAATTTGACGAAAGAAAAGCAATCTTGTAACATTATTAAATGCATTATTTTAATTATTTATATGTTTTAACTTGAGAAAACAACTACATTATCTACAAATTGCGTTGGTAAATTGTCCTGGGATAGATCAGCTGCGAACTATTTTTGGGGCTGTGCAGTAAAGTGTACACGCATACGCGTTTATACCAAATCACCGCCTGAGCTCAACGGAATAGAGCCGAATAACAAAATGATGTAGAATTAAGACGGGAAAGTAGTTTTTCAAAAATTGCATAGCAATTTGTTTGGTCGTGTTTTTCAGAAATGATTTCATAAGTGCTGGGTATAAACCCAGCACTAAAAACAGTGTCCGAAGGATATCTACTACACTAGTACTATGCCTGCTAATATTACCAAACCTAGTGTGTTGATACATCTTTGGATTGCCGAGTGTCAAATACCACTATCAGGTCGCCTTGACCTCTGACCATGAAGGTTGCAAAAACTTGTCCAGAACATGTCACATGATGTGACAGGGACCTGTTTTGGGCGTATATAACACCTTTATTGATTAATGACAGTTAACTTTAAAATTTTATTATTCCTTTCATTCAGTAGACGGGGGTCGCCCTAGCAAGTTGGTTAAAGTTTCTGTGCAGTTCTACCACGTTGGCGATTTGTGCCTTAAACAGTGTATAAACGGCATATTGGAGGTATTTTAGGGTCTCCTTCTACCTTTTGTTTGCCGGAAGTCACGATATGCCTATAATACTGTTTAAGCGACAAAAAACACATACATCTTTCGGTAACTTTTTTCTGTTACCCGTTGCAGTGTTGTGCCTAGGCCGCGGCATTGCGGGAATCCCGCATTTTTTTCACGAATGTCCCCTCGCGCGGGCAGATTGGCGCGCCGAGAAAAAATCGCATTTTCGGCAATTTCCACTAGTTTCTGTTCCATTCCGACTCGATTCCGGAGAAAAGAGAGATCACAAAGGGAGAATAATCTAAGTATTTAATATAGACTGTGCGAGTATAATATACGTGAAGAATATCGGCATATAGAATCGGTATGTAAACCAATCTGTTCCGCTTTGTGATAATGGCGTCGAAGATGCCATTATCTCTCCATACTCTCCATAAACAAAAACTTATTAAAATTCTACCAACTGAATAACCACTTCCTACAAGATGTACAAGACAACCCATATTTAGGAATACAGATTTCAAAATACCTTAAATGGAATGTTCACATAAGTAACGTATGTAAAAAAGCAAACTCCAATCTAGGTTTCCTGAGAAGGAACCTTAGAAGTGTTCCAGAAAAATGCAGAAAAACGGCATACATTTCAGTAGTAAGATCAATCATGGAGTATGGCGCAACAATATGGAATCCTTACCTCAAGGGGGACATAAACAAACTAAAGAAAATTCAAAACCGGGCAGTCAGGTTCATTAAAAAGAATTACAAGGACAGAGAGACAGGAGTTCTCACAAAAATGAGAGAGCAACTGGAACTGGAGACCCTTGAAGACCGGAAACTAAGCCTCCGCCTGATACTCATGTATAAGGTGGTAGAGGGATTGGTACCAGCCTTGCCAACATCCATATTCACAAAACCGGCAAAACCAAGGAGAAACATCAAAGCTACCAAATTTAAAGACTTCAGGACAAACAATATAATAGAAAACCAAGTATGCAACTACACAAGAGCACTTGTAGTTCCAAATAGCAAAACCCCTCAATATAAACACTCATTCTTTGTAGACACTATGATTCAGTGGAACAAACTGCCAGACAGCATAGTGCATGCTGATTCCGTAGAGGCTTTTAAGACTGCCCTACGAGATCATCGTCAATAATATTGGCGTCACTTCTCACCGTCGTGTAAAAGCCTTAATAGGATTCTACGACGTATTTATTCAGATTCAGAATCAGATTCAGGTTCGCTTGACAGATTTCATATCTGATTAAAATAACTAGCAGACGATGCTTCGTCTAAACAAAGTGTTGAGGAAACTCCTCAAACATCGTCTGAACCAAGACAATCGCTACCACATATAAAGAAAAAGACGAAAAATCAGATTTCCAATCGTAAACAAAGACAGCTAAAGACAAGACCGTAAACTATATTCTAATGTAAGGGTGCATCAATGTCATGACTTTAAGAATTTTTCAAAGTATATGAAAACACTTTAAGATGGTTTAGTATTGAAGAGCTATTTAAGATGAATGAAAATATAGAAAAAGTGTACATTTTGGTGAGCAACAGTTGGCTCCATGGCCATGTAAAATTTACCCCACCCACTTCCTCTTATTTTGTCCTTTTCAAACAGCCCGCTTCAATAAAATCCATTTTAAATGAAAACAAATATGATAATTTGGTTTTGTGTTATTTATTTCCTGTCTATGGTAGTATTTCTTCATACAAAAACTAATTTGAGAAAAAAAAGTCACCAAATGTGAAATTTATAAAGCTCTAAATAGCATCGATATGGTACTTTTTTGTCAATTTTGTAAGGGGAGATAACTCTTTTTACTTTAATAACTCAAAATTTTCAACACTGACCTTTCAATTTCTTTTCATATTTTGAACTGCCTTAGCATTGGCTTTCATTTGGTAGAATATAAGAAAAAGTTTAATACTAGAACTATTTCATTTTCAAACTTTTTTACTTTTTTTTCATAAAATAAAAAATCTAATAAAATCATGCCCTATAAAAAGCATATTTGTGATATTCGAGGATCCATATTGTTCAAACCTAGTGCCTGCTTTGTCTAAATTTGGTTTATATATGTGAAAATACCACCATAGACATGAAATAAATAATTGAAACCCAAATTACCATGTTTTTAGCTCACCTGAGCCAAAGGCTCAAGGTGAGCTATTGTGACCGCTCACCGTCCGTAGTCCGTCTGTCCGTCTGTCCGTTCACTTTTACTTCAAACGACATCTCTACTGAAACCCGCCGATTGTAGGGAGAGTTCAAACTGCTTATGATGTTCCTTGGATGCTTCTCTACAGAAGTTATTAAAAAAAAAGGAAAAAAAGCACAAACTCTGCTTGAAAAAGCAAAAAAGCAAAAATCTTTAAAAAATCTTCTTGCCCAAAACTACTAGGCCCTAAGCTTTGATATTTGTACAGTAGAATCTCCTGGTGAATCTATCTATAGTTTGTTAAAATGAAATCCCTAGGGTCACATTTGACACCACCCTGCACAGTTTAAGTGCTGCTCTAGGCAGGTTTTACAGTATTTTTGATTTAGGCAGAACTGTATTTACCTGAGTTACCCTTAATATACTATGGGCAAATAGCTAATATTTGCAAACATTTTGGATCCAGATCAGATGCAACATAATCATAATGCTACATCTAATCTGGATCCAACCTATTTGCCACTCATTTACCAACTTAACATTTTCTAAATTGTTTTTTTGTACACTTTTCACATACAGTAGGTTTTAAGCAGACATCATTTCAGTCTGGTAAGGGTAAGCCCAAGCGTTCTAGCCACTGAGGTCAAATATTATGCAACTCTGAACTGGTAGTGGGTATCACAGAACTGGTCATGATCAGCTGAACATGTTGTCTGCTAAAGTTTAGATATGGTTCAGTCTGATTCATACTTAGAGAAACAGGATCTGGAAGTGATCCACTGACAGTTATGTAATTATGTCTTATGCCATATTTATACATATGTTTAATATTGGTTTTGTCAGAGTTATCTGTATGTCTTTTCAATAATTCCACTTTAAACAGTCATGAAAATGTAAGATGCAAAAGTAAAGCAAAGTGTGCATTAACCCTTAGCCCGCCAAATAAATTGTCGTCTGCTATATTTCTCGTCTGCTTCAAGTTTCAAAGTGCTTCAAAGTTGCTCAAAATTGCTGAAAATGTTGTCCGAGTGTCAAACAGCTTGGATCCGGATGAGACGCCGAGTTACTCGGCGTCTAATCCGGATCCAAGCTGTTTGCATATAAAGCTATAGTCGTGAGTGGCAGGCTAAGGGTTAAGACACATTCTGCTTTACTTTCAACCTGCTTTAGGTGGCCACCTATTTTCAAAATTAGAAACATGCTATGGGGTAATGGGTAAAATGAAATTGCCTATTTGGAAAGAGCCTGATGAGAGGAAGTGCCATTTGCAAAGGCCATAACTCTGACATCATTGTTTTTTGAGTTATTTCCCTTTGTGATATTTTCTTGTCAAGAAGACAACTTCAGTTCTACTGATGCTATTGTAATGAAATTTTATGTATGGAAAGAAACTGATGAGAGAAAATGCCATGCACAAGGGCAGCAATATTTAGTTTTTCCCCTTTGTCATATTTTATTGTCAGGAAAATAATTCCAGTTCTGTTGACGCTAGTGAAATAATTATCATTTATTGGAAATGGAAATAGCTTGATAAGAGGATGTGTCATGGATAAGGGTCATAAGCTTGGCAACAAAATTCACTTTTGTCATGTTTTCTTGTCTGGAAGATAACTCCATTTATAGTTATATTAAAATGTTGTCTTGCCCAGTCAACTTAGGTACAAACTTCAATGTCCTCAGGTGAGCGAATTAAGGGCCATGGCCCTCTTGTTTTTGTTTTGAAATAGATTTTACTGAAGCTTGTACTCTGAATAGGTACAAATTGAGAGAAAAAATCCAAATTTGATATACCTTTTTCAAATCGCTGTAGCTCAAAAAAAAGGACACCACCATGTATATTTTTTTCCATTCTTTCATTCATCATAAATAGCTCTTCCAAAATAACAATGATATCTCCCTGAAATTTTGGCAGGGGGACACGGTGTCCCCCAAAATGTTGGACCTATGCACAACACTGCGTTGTAGGCAGAGGTGACACTTAGAGATCACTTATCCGTAGTATGTATAAATCTGAATAAGGGGAGATCCTTTGAAAGCACCGAGAACAAAGCAAATACTGAAAATTGCAGACTCGGTTTAATTGAGTCTGTTCATGAGCAATACTGAAATATGCAACAGTGCTCACGCCCTGTATGTCCGTCCGTCTGTAACGCATTTGAGTCACATTTTTACTTTTGACTATAACTCATGTTCTACTTAAGCTTTACAGATGGAATTTCATTTATGGACAGAGCTCTCTTGCATAATGTACATAACTCTTGCATCAATTCTGTTCTAGTTATTTCCCTTAGCCACATTTTCTTTTACATGCAAATTAATTATGTTATTGATGACTGAAAGTGTATTGCACAAGCCTCATAACCCTTGCATCAATCCTGTGATAGTTATTTCCCTTTCCAACATTTTTTTTATATTTCTGCGTATATATAACTCCTGTCCTACATATACATTTCAGATGAAATTCAATTAATGGAAATAGTGCGAGTGTCTTACATATGGTGCATAACTCTTTCATCGCTACAATGATGTTAATTCCCCTTTCTACTTCTTCTATCTGACAGATAATATCTGCTATTCTGTAGCTTTTCATTGATGCTATAACTTTCGCTCGACTGATACTTGCTCGCAGGCGACACATGTGTTTCAAGGAACATGATTCCAGTTGTTTTATATTAATTTGTGTATTTGGATAACAGTGGTTGTGAATATCTTAGTCTGGCCATGGGTTACTGTGTCAAGGGCGATCCACCACAACAAAAGTTGATCCAATGGAATATAGGAACAAGATTAATTTCAGATCTGATTGCATATTATATGTAACAATAAAGTATCAAAGATCGATCTTTACTAAGCTAGTTTCATGTATCTCTGACTTTTAGCTGGAGACAAATCAGATAGAGATTACAGTTAACAAAGATCTTGAAGTACGGGCATTACAAGAGAGACAGGTTGCATTAGACAGAGATTTGAGAGCACTTGTTGAGGTGACAAATAAAGAGCAAGACAGTCAAAGCACAGAGGTCAAAGAAGAAATTAACAAGGTATGTGGTAATAGTTATACAGCAATACACTCTATATTCTTCTATGTATTGTAAAATAATAAAACTATCAATATACGTTATTAAAAGGAATGATACTTTCGATGTTTGATATCGAAAGTTTAAAGATAATTGTAATATTTAAACATTTATGTCCCCGAATGAAGGAGTCACGGGCATATTTATATTGATCTTGTTTGTCTATTTTACCTGTCTGTTTGCCCGTCTGTTATGTCTGTACACAACATTTACCTTAGCCATAACGTTTGAACAACATTAGATGAAGCGTTCATTTTTTGGCATGTGCACTCAATTCAAGAAGCTCTTGAACTCACTTACACTTCAGCCCTGGTCGACAAAGCCAAACGTCATTCAGAGATCATTATACACCCTCAAACGAAGTTTGGGGGGTATTCTGGAGTCACCATGTCCGTCCGGCTTGTCCGGAGCATAACTTCTAAAGTATAAGAGCTATTCACTCTAAACTTCATAAACAGATGGGAGTGCAATTTGCAAGAACCCTTACTCTGTCATCAGTATATTTGGAGTAATTGCCCTTTGTTATTTTTATTATATTGGCGTGGTCCTGTCCGTCCGTCCGTCCGTTCGTTCGTCCGTCAACATTTTGTTTGTCCGGAGTTTTTCTGGAAAACTACTTCAGTGACATTAATGAAACTGCACACAAATGTTTTATGCATTAAGATCTAAAGCTGAGTTGAGATTGATGTTCATTGAAATTTTCGTTACAAAGTTATCTGCCCTTGATGTACTCAAATATGCTATAAAAAGGCAAAAAGCTTGTCCGGAGTTTTTTGGGTAACCTATTTCAGGGATTTTAATGAAACTTCACACAAATGTTATATGCATAAAGATATAAAGCTGAGTTGAGTCTGATGTTCATTGGAATTTTCGTTACAGAGTTATCTGCCCTTGATGTACTCAAATATGCTATAAAAAGCTTGTCCGGAGTTTCCTGGGAAAACTAGTGAAGGGATATTAATGAAACTTCACACAAATGTTATATGCATCAAGATCTAAAGCTGAGTAGAGTTTGAGGTTCTTTCGAATTTTTGTTCCATGAGTTATTTGCCCTTGATGTACTCAAATATGCTATAAAAGGCTTGTCGGGAGTTTTCTGGAAAAACTATTGGAGGAATTTTAATGGAACTTCACATAAATATTATATGCATCAAGATCTAAAGCTGAGTAGAGTTTGAGTTTCATTCGAATTTTCGTTACAAAGTTATCTGCCCTTGATGTACTCAAATATGCTATAAAAAGCTTGTCGGGAGTTTTTTTGGAAAACTATTTGAAAGATATTAATGAAACATAACAGAAAAGTTATATGCATCAAGATCTGAAGCTGAATTAAGTTTGAGATTTATTTGATATTTCGTGTACTCAAATATGCTATAAAAGGCTTTTTTGACAGTGTTAACACACTTAGCAACTACAGTTTTGAATGGATTTTGACTATGTTTGTATGATTATAGAAGTATAAGTTCATGAATGGGTTGATTAATATTAACATCGAATCATTTTGTCGAGTTATCTGCCCTTGGTGTACTCAGATATGCCAGAAAAAGCCTTATTTCAGTATTGTTTATGCTCTCAGAGCTCCTCTTTGCCAGTGGGCGTATAATGTACCGCTTGCAGTGCTCTCGTTAGATTTATTCTTGTCCAGAGCATAACTTCTAAAGTATAACAGTAATTGACTTCAGACTTGATATACATATAGATCTTATTGACTAGAAGTGCAGTGCACAAAAACCGATACTCTGCCATCAGTATTATTGGAGTTATTGCCTTTGTTGTTATATTTTCAGTGTATCTTTGTTCAGATCATGTTATTCGTGTATATAATTTACGTATGTAATACTACATGGTTGCCGGAACCTCCGGTTAGCAATACCACACAGTAGTAAACGGTTAAATTCATTTCTCGGCAATACTTAGGAATGGTTTGCCGTGGTCGCACTGTGTTTTTTACAGTTTGTAGACAGTTGTCCAGGGGGAAGGCAAAATGTATCAATCTGTTGACCAATCCATTAACAACGTTTTAAAGAACACAATTTGTCCCATAGCATAGGCTATGTTTCGGTAAAATAGGCTGGAAAATAAAATACTTACAGTTGTTTCAAATGTTGATTCGAGGCCAAATGTTGTCATTTTGGCTGTCAGTGGTACCAAATATATATAAGAGCTATTGACCTAAAATTTCATATACAAATAGATCTCATTGACCGCAGTGCAGTGCATCAAACCGTTACTCTGTCATCCATATTTTGGAGTTACATGTATTTATACCCCCTCAGACGAAGTTTGCGGGGGTAATACCCCCTCAGACGAAGTTTGCGGGGGTATCATGGAGTCACCATGTCCGTCCGTCTGTCCGTCCGGCTTGTCCGGAGCATAACTTTTAGAGTATAAGAGCTATTGACTTTAAACTTCATATACAGAGAGATCCCATTGACCAGGAGTGCAGTGCGCAAGAACCGTTACTCTGTCATCAGTATTTTTGGAGTTATTGCTTTTTAGCTCACCTGAGCCGAAGGCTCAAGGTGAGCTATTGTGACCGCTCATTGTCCGTAGTCCGTCTGTCCGTCTGTCCGTCTGTCCGTCTGTCAGTCTGTCCGTCTGTCCGTCTGTCCGTTCACTTTTACTTCAAACGACATCTCCTCTGAACCCGGGGATTGTAGGGCGGATTCAAACTGCTCATGATGTTCCTTGGATGCTTCTCTACAGAAATTGTTAAAATGAAACTTTCAAGTGGACTACTTATTGTAATTTATTTAAAAAAGTGAAAAACTTTAAACAATCTTCTTGTAAAAAACTGCTAGGCCCACAGCTTTGATATTTGTTTTTTAGTATCTCCTGGTGATTCTCTCTCAAAATTGTTAATATCAAAACTAAAACTGACCATAGGGATTCACCATAGGGATTTTTTCATTGCCGCTTTATGCAGGATTCATTGCCGCTTTATTCAGGTTATACTGTTTTACTGAAGGTTTAAGCAGGGTTTCAAGCACCCTTATACTAAATCACCTATATTTGCAAACAGTTTGGATCCAGGTCAGATGCCACATAATGCAGCATCTAATCTGGATCTAAACTATTTGCCACTCATTTACATATTTTCTTATATTTAGAAAATATAAGTTATTATTTTTTACATATTTCACATACAAACATTTGGAGCAGACAACAGTTCAGCATGATAATAGTCAGTTCTCCCTGAGACGGTCTCTTATTGCATAACTGACCCAAAGCTAGCTCTGAACTCAGGTCACTGAGATACATAGCAGAAATTATGATGTCTGCTATTTTGTGCTCAAGCACAACTTAGTTCAAGGCATATTACTTTTGGTATGTCTGTTTGTTTGTTTGTTTATCTTTCTGTCTATCAGTCCACAATTAATTCTTGGCCATAAACAGTATGGATCCAGGTCAGATGCCACATAATGCTGCATCTAATCTGGATCCAAATTTGCCACTCATTTACATATAGTTTCCTATATTTAGAAAATGTAAATAATGATATTTATTAACCTATTAACGCATACATATTCCTTTTTATGTCTTTAATTTATTCTTCCACAGTCATTGTTGTCTTTAACAATTGCTTCAAATGACATCTCCTCATATATTGCTGAAAAGATTTCAACCATGTTCCTTGGGTCAAGTTGTTTCAAAATTGTTCAAAGAATTAAAAACAAGGTAGAACTCTGGTTGCCATGGCAACCAAGTGAAAAAATAAGGAAATCTTAAAAAATCTTCTTGTCTGAAACTACAAGGGCCAGATCTTAGACATTTGTCACATAGCATCATCTACAGGTCCTCTATCAAGTTTGTACAAACTATGCCCCTGGGGTCAAAATTGGCCCCGCCCCGGGGGTCACAGTTTTACATAGAGTTATATAGTGAAATTTTCCAACGTCTTCTCCTCTGAAAATAATATGGCCAGAGCTTTGATATCTGGCATGGTGACACTTTTAGATGTCCTATACCAATAAGGTTCAAATGGTTCTGGTCGATTGCATATCATCTACAGGTCCTCTATCAAGTTTGTACAAATTATGCCCCTGGGGTCAAAATTAGCCCCACCCGGGGGTCACAGTTTTCAAACGTCTTCTTTTCTGAAGCTAATATAGCCAGAGCTTTGATATTCGGCATGGTGTTACTTCTAGATGTCCTTTATCTATTTTGTTCAAATGGTTCCAGTCTGTTGCATATGTAGGTCACAGGAGCTAAAAACAGATTTTTTCAATGGAAACTTAAAAAAAATCTTCATGTCTAGAACCCTAGTACCCTGATCTTAGATATTTGGAACATAGCATCATCTACAGGTCCTCTATTAAGATTGTTCAAATTATGCCCCTCGGGTAAAAAATGACCCCGTCCTGGACATAAATCATTATCTCCATTTTGATGTACAGCTATTCTCAGGTGAGCGACATATGCCCCATGGGGCTCTTGTTTGTTATTTTTAGCTCACCTGGCACGTAGTGCCAATGTGAGCTATTTTGATCGTCCTCTGTCCGTCGTCGTTCGTCCGTCCGTCCGTCCGTCCATTCGTTCGTCAACAATTTCTTTAAACGACATCTCCTCCGAAACTATTCGATAGATTTTTACCAAACTTGGCCTGAATGATCCTTATATGGTCCTCTTTCAAAGTTGTTCAAACATTTCCGGTCCGTTGCATTTCTAGGTCACAGGAGCTAAAAATATATTTTTTCAATGAAAACTTAAAAAATCTTCTTGTCTGAAACCACAGTACCTTGAGCTTAGATATTTGGCACAAAGCATCGCCTTTAGGTCCTCTATCAAGATTGTTCAAATTATGTCCCTGGGGTAAAAAATGACCCCACCCCAGGGGTCGTAAATTTTCATAGAGTTATATAGTGAAGTCTTCAAACATCTTTTTCTCTGAAACTAATATGACCAGAGCTTTGATATTTAGCATGATGACTCTTCTAGAAACCCTTAACCAATATTGTAAATATGGTTCCAGTCAGTTGCATATCTATGTCACAGAGCTAAAAATAGATTTTTTCAATTAAATCTTAAAAAAGATTCTTGTCTGAAACCACAGTACCTTGAGCTTAGATATTTGGCATAAAGCATCATCTATAGGTCCTCTATCAAGCATTGTTAAATTATGTCCCTGGGGTAAAAAATGACCCCGCCCTGGGGGTCGTACTTTTAGATAGAATTATGTTGTGAAATCTTCAAACATCTTTATCTCTGATACTAAAATGGTCAGAGCTTTGATATTTAGCATGATGACACTTCTAGAAGCCCTTAAATAATATTGTAAATATGGTTCCCTTCCGTTGCATATCTAGGTCACAGGAGCTAAAAAATGATTTTTTCAATGAAATCTTAGAAAATCTTCTTGTCTGAAACCACAGTACCCTGAGCTTACATTTTTGGCACAAAGCATCATCTTTAGGTCCTCTATCAAGATTGTTCAAATTATGCCCCTGTGGTTAAAACTGCCAAGGCGCTAGGGGTTGCAGTTTTACATAGAGTTATGTAGGTAAATATTCTTCACATAGAGTTATGTAGTGAAATATTCTTCTCTGAAGCTAAGTGCTATGGCAAGAGCTTTGATATTTTGCATAGTGACACTTTTAGATGTTCTTTATCAATATTGCTGAAATGGTTCAAGTCTGTTGCATATCTGGGTCATATTAGCTAAAAATGTCTGATATTATCCATGTACAAAATATTTGACAGCACACTTAATTTTCAAGTTCATCAGCAAGATTTTTGAAATTATGTCTCTAGGATGAAAAGTGATCCCACCCCAGGGGTCATGTGACCCTTGTGTTGGTTTTTTCAAGGTGAGCGATATTTAGGCCCGCATGGGCCTCTTGTTTTTCATATTTAGGCTTGTCCGGAGCATAACTTCCAAAGTATAAGAGCTATTGACTTCAAAACTTCATATACAGATAGATCTCATTGACAAGGAGTGCAGTATGTAAGAACCAAAACTCTATCATCAGTACTTTTGGAGTATTTGCCCTTTGTTGTTATATTTTTATCAAACTTAGGCTTGTCCGGAGTATAACTTCTAAAGTATAACAGCTATTGACTTCAATCTTCATATACAGATAAATCTAATTGACTAGGAGTGCAGTGCACAAGAACCGTTACTCTGTCGTCAGTATTGTTTGAGTTATTGCCCTTTGTTGTTATAATTTTATCCTATTTAGGCTTGTCCGGAGCATAACTTCCAAAGTATAAGAGCTATTGACTTCAAACTTCATATACAGATAGATCTCATTGACTAGGAGTGCAGCGCGCAAGAACCGTTACTTTGCTATCAGTATTTTTGGAGTATTTGTCCTTTGTAACATAGTTTGTTGTTATATTTTATCAAATTTATGCTTGTCCGGAGCATAACTTCCAAAGTATAAGAGCTATTGACCCCAAACTTCATATACAGATGGATCTCATTCATCTGGAGTGCAGTGCACAAAAACCTTAACTCTATCAGCAGTATTTTTGGAGTTATTGCCCTTTGTTGTTATATTTTTACCCAATTTAGGCTTGTCCGGAGGATAACTTCCAAAGTAAAAGAGCTATTGACTTCAAATTTCATATACAGATAGATCTCATTCACCTGGAGTGCAGTGCATAAGAATTTTTACTCTGTAATTCATATTTTTGGAGTTATTTACCTTTTTTATACGCCCGTAATCGACGGACGTATTATGGTATGCCCAGCGCTGTACGTCGGTCCGTTAACTTTTCTTGTTAGTGCTCTGTCACTTTCGTTTACCTACTGATTTTGATTAAACTTCCTACAAATATTCCATACCACAATAGTTCGGACGAGTTCGCGTTTCAGACGTTGGCGGCTATTTTTAGCAGAGTTATGCCCCTTTATTGTCAAAAATGGGCATTTTTTAAAAAAAACAACAGAACTTTTTGTTTTTTATTCAATGTATTTCAAATTTGATATGGTGATACAATGAATGAAGTTACTTAACATATAGTACTACAATGAATGAAGTTACTTAACATATAGTACGGGTTTTTGGTTTGACTCCGTATTTTCAGAGTTATGCCCCTTCACACAATTTTTTTTAACAATATATTGTTTCCTGATAATAATTTTACCTACATTTTGTCTATTGTAACCAAATATTATATTTATCTTTCTCATCGTGCAGGGAAGGCACCTGTGAATTTTGGTTCCTGTTAAATTATTTTTCTATGAGTTATGCCGCTTTACATACTTAAAATTTGAAATAAGCCACACTTCGTCGATTAACTTTTCTTCTTAGCGCTCTCTCACCTTAATTTACTTACCGATTTTCATTAAACTTCCTACAAATATTTTGTACCACAATAGTTCGGACGAGTTCGCGTTTCAGACGTTGGCGACATTTTTTAGTAGAGTTATGCCCCTTTATTGTCAAAAATGGGCATTTAAAAAAAACAGAACTTTTTTATTATTTATTCAATTGATTTCAAATTTGATATGGTGATACAATGAATGAAGTGACTTAATATATATTACGGGTTTTTGGTTTGACTCCGTATTTGCAGAGATATGCCCCTTCACACAATTTGTTTAACAATTTATTTTTCCCTAATAATAATTTTACTTACATTTTGTCTATTGTAACCAAATTTCATATTTAACTTTCTCATCATACAGGGAAGGCACCTGTGAATTTTGGTTCCTGTTAAATTTTAGACGTTGGCGACTGTTTTTAGCAGAGTTATGCCCCCTTTATCGTCAAAAATTGGCATTTTTTAAAAAAACCAGAACTTTTTTCTTTTTTATTCAATTAATTTCAAATTTGATATTTGGTTCCTGTTAAATTATTTTTTAACGAATTATGCCCCTTTACATACTTACAATTTAAGATAAGCCACACTATCAGACAATAACTTTTAGTTTTCTTTCATCTTTGTATGACTAAGTCTAATAATTAGCAAGACTGAAAAGTGCAAGGTTGATCACACTCGCAGACTTTACTTTTGTAACAACTCTATTATACATATAATTCCGTGATATATCCAAAGTATGTAAATACGCCCAAAGAGCATTTGTTTCTGAGAAAACAGTTGGTAGAAAAACTATCGTGATAGTATTGCAATAGTTTCTTGACTATCGCAATACAATTGGGATAGTATTTGAGCTATCGCAATACTACAGCATAGTCTTTTTGAGATCGATAGTCGGGCCTACACTCCGGGGGACTTCTTCCAGTCGGCCTGAGTCCGGACGACTTTGACACCCGCCGGCCATGACGGGCGTATTTTGTCACACTGTGTTGCTCTTGTTGTTATATTTTATCAATTTTTGCAGTTGTTGCCCTTTGTTATTTTTTTCCAAGCTAGGGAGCACTTAAGTGCATACATCAACTTTACCTTTTGTGACAAGACCCTACTATCACCATTTGTGATAGGTCTAGTTCCCTTTGTTATAGTTTACCCAATTTACGCTTGTCCGGAGCATAACTTCAAAAATGTAAGAACTATTGACTTCAAACTTCATATACGGATATATCTCATTGACTAAGAGTGCAATGGACAAGAACCATAACTCTGTCATCCCTATTTTGAAAGTTATTTCCCTTTGTTGTTATATTTTTATCCAATTTAGGCTTGTCCAGAACATAACTTCCAAATAACAAGAGCTAATTTTAGAGTTGTTTCTGTTTGTTATTTTTAGCTCACCTGGCACGAAGTACCAAGGTGAGCTATTGTGATTGCCCTGTGTCCGTCGTCCGCCGTCCGTCTTCCTTCGGTCTGTCGTCAAATTTTTGTTCAAAGTTCTTCTTCTTGGAAACCACTGGGCCAATTTCATCAAAACTTCATAGGATTGTTATTTTAGGGTACTCTCTCAGATTTCTTCAAATATAGGTCATCCAATTTAAAGTGTGGTTGCCATGGCAACCAATTGAAAATACTTTAAAAATCTTCTTGTCAAACATCACAGGTCCGAATTGAAAATAATTTTACCCATATGTGCCATTGGTGACCCTCTATCAGATTTTTAAAAAAAAAATCCTATCTCTAATAAACATGGCCGCCAGTGGGTGGGGCAGATTTTCCTTATTTGGCTATGTAGTGAAAAACTACTGGTCCGATTTGAAAGTAATTTGATGCAAATGATCCATTGATGACCCTCTACCAGATTTCTTAAAATTAATTTGATATCTAAAAGTGGGTGGGGGATATTTTCCTTATGCTACTATATACAGGGTTTTCCCGGACGCAGGTTTCCTGCATCTTGGACGCAATTCTGTCACCTGGGACTCCTATTTGTCCAACCCCAAGGGTCCCCAGGACCCTCAAATCTTTGACCACATTTTACTCCAAACCCGCAAATTCTCAGATATGTAGATACTGATGTGGGGTATGCTTCATATACCATCAGAGATTAATCATAAATTTGCACTGTTAAACAGTTTACAAAGGTTTTGCAATTTATTTGTCAACATTTACAAATTAAATTAATTTGGGACCCCCAAATATGCTGAGGGACTCTCAAAGTGAAAGGTTTGAGGGTCCTTAGGACTCTCATTTACAAAATACAAGGGAAAACCCTGTATATAGTAAAATCTTTAAAAATTCTTCTGAAACTACTTGTCCAAATTAAAAATAATTTTACACAAATGGTCATTTGATGATCCTCTTCCAGATTTCTTAAAATCATTTTGGTATCTTAAAATGCATTGCCACCAGTGGGTGAGGCATGTTTTTTCCTTATGTTACTGTATAGTAGATCTTTAAAAATCTTCTCCTCTGAAACTACTGGTCCAAATTAAAAATAATTCTACACAAATGGGTATAGGTCGTTTGCAGTTAAAAAAACAAGATAAATCTTAGATACTTTTAAAACTAGTTGACATATTTAAAGGAACTTTTGCATACACTTATGATGTGCCTATACCAACTAAGACAAGAACAGTTAGAATTTCTAATAGCCTGACTAAAATGGTCAATTACGTTGGGTGTAATTGACTATTACCTTAATTACGTTTGTTTATATTGGAAAAATCCCCAGGTAAAATCCCGTGCTAGTCGCTTCTGTCTGAAAGGTGAATCCCGTGCTGATATTGGTTGTTTAGCTGTATAAAATTAATTGTGAGGCCCAATAATTCATTACAGTTTTACTATGTTAAATCCACGAAATCTTCACCAGGAATAAAGAGATTAAAGCAATTACTTTCCAAACCGATGCTCTAACATTTCTACACAATTACAGAGCTCCAAATAAGAGAGAGTAAATTGAACAAGTCCAACATTTTCTCACTCATTTCAGCACCAAATCCAATGGTGTGACTACTTATTAGAATCGTTTCGAAGAGACGGTTCTAATGAGTAGTCGCACCATAGGGCTTAATTCAGAAATAAAGATTTTAGTTTTGGAAATACTCCCCTTATCTGGAGCTAAATATGTATCAGTGTTCGAGTTGTATTGCAGTACGTTTACGTTACGTTTCCTTTAAACGATAAAATAATAAAGGTTTTCGAGCTGCTCTTGAAACATTCTGTTGAAAACTTGATAATGGTAAGTTGGTGTAGATCGCCTGGTATGAACATGTCTCTTATGCTATTTATCACATTCAGTTATTTTGCGTTTTGTTGATAAAACTTTCATATGAGTGGCACATGGTTCAGATCCTATTTAGATACGAAATGACTCCGGTGTCCGATTAGGATCTAACATGATCGCAAATAACAGTATGGTCGGTAAATACGTTTAACGTACCCCAGTCAGGGCCTCGTTCGGTTAGTTGTAAACTACTATGGTATGCGAAGGCTTAACGGTAATGCGTTACCGGGTCGTGAAAGATAGGCTGTTGAATAACTTGAAATCACCCTTCGGAAAAGTGTCCCTTAGAAGTGTAAACTCTATATAGAAGTTATGATTTTTTTTTAATACGAAGAGTTGGTATAGATATATCATAAATCTATGCAAAATTCCATTTGTCTGCGTTGTCTTGTTATGGAGATATTTGAAAATTATCGTGTATTTTTGAACTGCAAAGGACCTATAATTGATGACCCTCTACTAGATTTCTTAAAATCATTTTGTTATTAGCTCACCTGACACGTAGTGCCAAGGTGAGCTATATTGATCGTCCGTCGTCGTTCGTTCGTCCGTTCGTCGTCAACAATTTCTTTAAACATCTTCTCCGAAAATACTGGGTGGATTTTTACTAAACTTGGCAGGAATGATCCTTATATGATCCTCTTTCGAAGTCGTTCAAACATTTCCAGTCCGTTGCATATCTAGGTCACAGGGCTAAAAATAGAATTTTTCAATGAAAACTTAAAAAATATTCCTGTCTGAAACCGCAGTACCCTGAGCTTAGATATTTGGCACAAAGCATCATCTTCAGGCTATCTATCAAGATTGACCAACTTTTGTCCATGGGGTCAAAATTGACCTCGCCCCAGGGGTCGTAATTTTACAAAGAGTTATAATAGTGAAATCTTCGAACATATTTTTCTCTGAAACTTATATAGCCAGAGCTTTGTTATTTGGCACAGTGACATTTCTAGAACCTCCTAACCATTTATTGTTAATGTGGTTCCGGTTTGTTGCATATCTAGGTCACATAAGCTAAAAATAGTTGTTTGATGAAAACTTAAAAAAATCTTCTTCTCTGAAACCACAGTACCCTGAGCTTAGATATTTGGCATAAAGCATCATATACAGCTCCTCTATCAAGATTGTTCAAATTATGCCAATTGGGTAAAAACTGCCAAGGCCCTAGGGGTCGCAGTTTTACATTGATTTATATATAGTGTAATCTTCTTCTCTGAAATTATTATGTCCAGAGCTTTGATATTTAGCATAGTGACACTTTTAGATGTTCTTTACCAATATTGCTGAAATGGTTTGTTGCATATCTGGGTCACAATAGCTAAAATTAGATTTTTTTTAATGAAAAGTATTCCTGTCTGAAACCATTCATGTACAAAATAGTTGACAGAACACTTAATGTTCAAGTTCATCAGCAAGATTTTTAAAATTATGTCTCTGTGGTAAAGAATGATCCAACCCCAGGGGTCATGTGACCCTTGTGTTGGTTCTTTCAGGTGAGCGATATAGGCACGCATGGGCCCCTTGTCTTAAAAAACATGGCCACAAGTGGGTGGGGCAAGTTTTCCTTATAGTTCTAAATAAAAACTTTCAAAAAAAACCTTCTGAAAATATTGGTCTGATTTAAGAATGATTTTACACAGACAATGATTCATGGGTGACCCTTTGTCAGTTGTCTTCAAATAATATTCCTAGCTCAAACAACATGGCCACCAGTGGGTGGGTGAATAAGTGAAAACTTATTCATTACCAGTCCATTTACATGACCGTAATCATGGGTACTAGGTGAGCGATTTAGGGCCGCATGCGGCTCTTGTTTTCCAAGTTAGGGAGCACTTAAGTGCACAAATCAACTGTATCCTGAAACATTTACCTCATGTTACAAGACCCTACTGGGATATGACTCACCATTTGGGATAGGTCTAGTGTAGGGTTAAAACCTTGTGAATTAAACATTGCCCATAACTTTAAAATTGCATGTGATAGAAACTTCATATTTGACATGTGTACGCACTTAAGAAGCATTGACTTAAGTACAACTTTGCTTATGCCCAAAAAGGTCAAACAGGTAACATATGGTTACCCTATCGTTTGCCATTATTCTAGAACTTAGTAACGTACATGTGAAAGAGACTTCATTTTTAGCATGTGCGAAACAACTTAGGAGGCTTTTGAGCTTAGTTAAACTTTTGCCATGTGACAAGACTCTTGTGACAAGACCCTACTGAGGGTATGAATAACCATTTGTGATAGGTCTAGTTTAGGGTTAAAACATGGTGAAATAAACATTGGCCATTAATTACTTTAACACTACATGTGATATAAACTTCATATTTGATATTTATCATGTGTACTCAACTCAAGAATCTCTTGACTTTAGTAGAATTTTGGTTATGTCCAACAAAGGTCAAAATCATTTAGAAGTAAAATAATTTAACGTTGGTCATACTAGATTTCATATTTGGCACGTGTACTCAACTTCGGAAGCTATTGACCTGTCATGTCCAAAAAAGTTCAAGATCATTTAGAGTTAAAATAGAGTTAACATTTCATGTGTGCCATAAATCTATAACGATTCTTCATATTTGGCATGTGTACTGTACTCAACTTAGGAAGCTCTTGAGCTTTGTACAGGTTGGGTCATGTCTGACCAAGTTCGAGGTCATTTAGAGGTAACGGTAACATCAGACATGGGGCATAGTGTTCCACAAAACATATCCTGTTTTGATATTATCTCTAGCTAGGATCATATAAAGTTTGGCAAAACATATTCAACCCAAGGTACGAGTATACTCATCATTCACCGACAGTAAACCTATAAAGAGTCAACTTGTCCAATACAAACAGTGTTAACCAAGATCAGAGGGTTTTTAAACTGACTATTTGTGATTCTACAATATTGTGTTAAAATACAACCCTAAAAAGTCAAATGTAAACTTGACTTTGTCTGAAAAAATAGAATTTTCCACTTAAAGGTATTGGGCCTGTTGAGTTCACTGAGCTCATCACCCCTGACACTTTTAATGGCCACTTCCAATTTAAGAATAAGTCTAGTCACCTTTTGACTATTTAGGGTTAATTTTTACAATATATTTAAAAATGACAAACACTGTAGACACCGATCTCAGTGCTCCTTAAGGAGATCTGTGATCAGGGTCAGCACTGTTTGCATATGATAATTGTAATCCTCACATGTACACTGTTTGTAAATGACGAGTATTCTCGTCGCTAGGGATGAATGTGTTAAGTATTATGTCGCCCTCACTTTAGTAGGAGACATTGATTTTTTGCTGTCATTCTGCCAATCATTGATGTTTTGACAACAACGTTGTTCTGATACTGATCCTGTCCATTGTTGGTCTACACACTGGTAATGAGAAAAGGATGCCCGGGATTGTATTTTAGGTTAGTAGGTCAAGGACGCATGGTCTGTAACTAAAACTAGATCTTTGGTTTGCCTTTGGTGTACAGAAAAAAATAATTCTAATGGCAATTTTAAGTGTACATGTTGGTTTATGCTTGAAATCGCACAGAAGTCAAAGATTTCGTGAACTACTACTTATATTGTATTTGAGTACACCGCAATGAAGATTCCGTCCATCCGACTCGTGTGGCCATAATAAATAACCACATACATGTAAGGTAAAATCTTGAGTGATATCAACTTGGCCATTTCTTGTGACTTTAACCTGGCTTATATAGGGAATAGGGTAAGAGTTAGCCCAGCTAAAAGCAGACTGAAAATAAGGTAGACTGCATTTAAGCTTTGTTTTTAGCCTGCTTTAACTAGCAACCTATCTTTAGTACTAGATACATGCGATGGGATAATTAATTGAATATTGACATGCTATATTATATTGTTAAAATGTGTCCTTGGCTTTGTTTATTGCATATTAGTATCAGCATTACTTTTAAATGTTTCTGTAGTATAAGTAAGTAGTGTATCTGATAGGTCTTATATATTTTACAGTTGAAAGCAGCAATACATAAATTTGATGAATTTCTGGAAGACAACGATCTTGTCGGCGATGTATCAAAACTATCGAAAAGGATGGGAGACATTGATCAGACAATTGCTGAGCATGCGAAACGAATCTCCATATTAGAAGATCAAAAACAGGTAAGCATACACCCACTTTACTGGAGTTGATAATATTTTATTTTTCAAACCAGAAAGAAAAACATGTTCAAACATTCGTGCAATCTACAGTTCTAATTAATTTTTGAGTTTGTCCAGATGAGTAGATGATCAATATTTCTTGTGTGGTCAGTATGTCAAAAGTCAAAGTTCTTCAATCTATATTTTCCTTTTTTTGCGAAATTCAAATAAACGTTAAAATGTGACAAGTTTTAAATTGCACCAAATCACTCTCAATGATCCATCAAAAACATGGCTGCCAGAAGACGTGGTCAGTTTTCGTATTCTGATTTAGTGATATCAAATTTAAATTCTAACACACCTCGCCCACACCCCTATATAAGCGAAGAAGGACCGTCTCAGTGTACGAATTTTCAGTAGAACACTCACGCGCTAAACGTTCGAACGTGACGTCATTTGGCTTCGAAAATGCGTACGCCAAGAAATGTAGCGCCGTTGCTTCGGTGCAAATTTCAGTTAAATTATGTGTTAGAATCGAAATAAAAAATTCATACCAGTGTTCTATCTAACAATCGAACACTGGTAGTCGTTGAGATGCTTGTAATTAAATCACTCGGCCTAAAGGCCTCGTGATTAAATTACTACACATATCAACTCCTACCAGTGTTCGATTGCACGATAGAACACTGGTATGAATTTTTTATTTCTTAAGTTAAGACCGTTTTAAAAGTTAAAATGTTTAATAAATCTATATAACAGTTTGTAAGGTACATTTTTGGCCACTCTAAAGGCCATACTTATAATTCAATCGTCATGACATTTGCTTAAACTAATTATCTGGACAAAAATCAGACAATTAATATAGGTTACATATTTGTCATTACATGGGAGGTATGCAAGAAACATATCTTATTAAGAATATTTAGGGAATGAGAGTGTATTACTTTAGCTCACACGAGTTGAAGGCGAGCTATTGTGACCGCTGATCATCCGTCGTACGTCTGTCCGTCCGTTCACATTTACTTCAAACGACATCTTCTCTAAAACTGGTGGATGGAATTGGATAACATTTTCTCTGGATGTTCATTTGATGCTTCTCAACTGAAATTGTTCAAATAAAATAAAATAATGTAGAACTCTGGTTGCCGTAGCAACAGATACGAAATATGTTAACAATCTTCTTGACAAAAGCTACTAAGCCCATAGCTTAGATATGTATTCTATAGTATATCCTGGTAGATCCCTTTCAAGTGTGTTCACATCAAAGCTCTAGGTAAATAATTGACCCCACCCTGGATATTTTAGGCGCCACTTCATATAAGTACGATTGTTTAATTCAAGTAAGACTGTACTCCCCAGTATGCTCCCTAAAGGTGACATGACCAACACTTGAAAACAGTTTGGATCCAGATCAGATGCCGCATAATGCTGTATCTAGTCTAGATCCAAAGTATTTGCCATTCATTTACATAGTTTCCTCAATTTAGAAAACATAAAGTATGCTTTTTACATATTTGGCAATCAATAGATTTGAAGCTGTTAATTATTATACCTCCTCAAACGAAGTTTGGGGGGTATACTTGAGTCACCATGTCCGTCCGTCCGGCTTGTCCGGAGCATAACTTCCAAAGTATAAGAGCTATTGACTTCAAACTGTATATACAGATAGATCTCATTGACCAAAAGTGCAGTGCTCAAGAACCGTTACTCTCACGTCAGTATTTTTTGGAGTCATTGCCCTTTGTTATTTTTATCAAATGTAGGCTTGTCCGGAGCATAACTTCAAAAGTATAATAGCTATTGACTTCAAACTTCATATACAGATAGATCTCATTGACTATGAGTGCAGTGTGCAAGAACCTTTACTCTGACATCAGTATTTTGGAGTAATTGCCCTTTGTTGTTATATTTTACCCAATTTAGGCTTGTCCGGAGCATAACTTCCAAAGTATAAGAGCTATTGACTTCATACTTCATATACAGGTAGATCTCATTGACTAGAAGTGCAGTGCATAAGAACCATAACTCTGTCATCAGTATTTTTGGAGTTATTGCCGTTTGTGGTTGTATTTTTACCCAATTAAGGCTTGTCCGGAGCATAACTTTCAAAGTATAATAGCTATTGACTTCAAACTTCATATACATATAGATCTCATTGACTAGGAGTGCAGTGCGCAATAACCGTTACTCTGTCATCAGTATTTTTGGAGTTATTGCCCTTTGTTGTTATATTTTTACCCAATTTAGACTTGTCTGGAGCATAACTTCAAAAGTATAAGAGCTATTGACCCCAAACTTCATATACAGATAGATCTTATTGACTAGGCGTGCAATGCACAAGAACCATAACTCTATCATCAGTATTTTTGGAGTTATTGCCCTTTGTTGTTATATTTTTATCCAATTTAGGCTTGTCCAGAACATATCTTCCAAAGTATAAGAGCTATTGACTTCAAACTTCATATACAGATAGATCTAATTTACCAGGAGTGCAGTGCATAATAACCTGTACTCTGTCATCCATATTTTTGGAGTTTTTTCCCTTTGTTATAGTTTTATCCATTTTCTCAGTTGTTGTCCTTTGTTATATTTTTCCAAGTTAGGGAGCACTTAAGTGCACACATCAACTTTATCCAGAAAGATTTATCTCTTGTAACAAGACCCTACTGGGGGTATGAATCACCATTTGTGATAGGTCTAGTTTAGCATGATAAGGTTTAAGCCAGCTACCTGATATTGCCACTCAGAGCTCCATTACATAACTCACTGACCAGGTTAGTAGTTGTTATTAGCCTGCTTAAATTGTTGTATGCTACATGTTTATGCCCCTGCACGACTTAGTCGGGGGCATACTGTTTTTTGGACTGTCTGTTTTTAGCTCACCTGAGCCAAAGGCTCAGGATGAGCTATTGTGACCGCTCTTCGTCCGGCGTCCGGCTGCCGTCATCCGTCCACATTTTCAAACAACATCTCCTCAGAAACCACTGACCCGATTTCAACCAAACTTTGTCAGAAGCATCAGTAACAAGAAGGAACGAAATGTTCAAAGTTTTTGGCTAGAGGTATTCCCCTTGCTATAGAACCAGATTTTCTAGCATGACCGTATGAACAACTTGTAATGCATAAGCAAATCTTTAAAAATCTTCTTCTCTGAAACTGAGAGGCCCAGACCTTTGATATTTGGTAAGTATCATGACCTAATGGTATTCTACCAAGATTGTTCAAATAATGACCCGGGCCAAAAATGGCACCACACTGGGGCTTATCAGTTTTTCATAGTAAAACCTTTAAAAATCTTCTTATCTGAAACCGTAAGGCCCAGATCATTAATATTTGACATGAAGCTTTGCCTCATGGTATTCTACCAAGACTGTTCAAATTATGACCCCCGGGTCTAAAATGGCCCCGCCCCTGGGCTTATCAGTTTTACATTGAATTATATAGGAAAACCTTAAAAAACCTTCTTCTCTGAAACTGTAAGGCCCAGATCATTAATATTTGACATGTAGCTTTGCCTCATGATCCTCTACCAAGATTGTTCATATTATGACCCCCGAGTCAAAAATGGCCCCGCCCCGGGGTTTATCAGTTTTACATAGACTAATATACATGTAGGAAAACCTTTAAAAATCTTCTTCTCTGAAACTGCAAGGCCCAGATCATTAAAATTTGACATGCAGCTTTGCCTCATGGTATTCTACCAAGATTGTTCAAATTATGAACCCGGGCCAAAAAAGCCCCGCCCTCGGGATTATCAGTTTTTCATAGGAAAACCTTTAAAAATCTTCTTCTCTGAAACAGTAAGGCCCAGATCATTTATATTTGACATGTAGCTTTGCCTCATGGTCCTCTACCAAGATTGTTCAAATTATGACCCCGGGTCAAAAATGGCCCCGCCCCTGGGTTTATCAGTTTTACATTGAATTATATAGGAAAACCTTAAAAATCTTCTTCTCTGAAACTGTAAGGCCCAGATCATTAATATTTGACATGTAGCTTTTCCTCATGGTCCTCTACCAAGATTGTTCAAATTATGACATCCGGGTCAAAAATGGCCCGGCCCCAGGGCTTATCAGTTTTACATAGACTAATATAGGAAAACTTTAAAGATCTTCTCTGAAACTGTAATGCCCAGATCTTTAATATGTGACATATAGCTTTGCCTTGTGGTTCTCTACCAAGATTGTTCAAATTATGACCCCGGGCCAAAAAAATCCCCGCCCTCGGGCTTATTAGTTTTTCATAGGAAAACCTTTAAAAATCTTCTTCTCTGAAACCGTAAGGCCCAGATCATTTATATTTGACAGTTAGCTTTGCCTTATAGTCATCTACCAAAGTTGCTCAAATTATGACCCCCGGGTCACAATTGGTCACAATTGGCCCCGCCCCGGGGCTTAAAAGTTTTACATAGACTTATATAGGAAAACCTTTAAAAAATTATTCTGAAACTGTAAGGCCCATATCTTTAATATTTGACATATAGCTTTGCCTTGTGGTCCTCTACCAAGATTGTTCAAATTATGACCCCCAGGCCAAAAATGGCCCCGCCCTCAGGCTTATTAGTTTTTCATAGGAAAACCTTTAAAAATCTTCTTCTCTGAAACCGTAACGCCCAGATCATTTATATTTAACATGTAGCTTTGCCCTATGGTCCTCTACCAAGATTGTTCAAATTATGACCCCTGGATCAAATATGGCCCGCCCTATCAGTTATATCAGCTATATCAAAATGTTGTCTTGCCCAGTCAGCTTCTATGGTACAATGTCTCAGATGAGCGAAATGTGGCCCTCTGGGCATCTTGTTTGTGTGTGTGTGTGTGTTCTGTGTCTGTTTGTCCATTTGTTTGTCCTTCTATCCACATCTTTGATATTGGCCATAACTTTAGAGCTACATAAGATAGAAACTTATATTTGGTATATACACTTAACTCAAGAAGCTCTTTAGCTCAGTACAATTTAGGTCATGTCCGACAAATTCCAAGGTCATTTAGAGGTTATTTAGATTTAAAATGGGGTAATTTAACATTAGCCATAACTTTAAAAATGCATGTGATAGAGACTTTATATTTGTAATGTGTACTCAACTCAAGATGTTCTTGAATTATGTACAATGTTGGTCATGTCTAACAAAGGTTTAGGTCATTTTGTGAGTTATTCACCTTTGTCATATTTAGTTTTATGTCTCTTTAAAATATTTAATTTGTATTTGCAGTCAAAAACTGATGTCCGTATAGGTAGTGATATTGATATGGAGGAGCAGCGTAAAGGTAAGTAGAGATAACAAAGGTGATATTTTGTCAATTCATATACCCTCGTGACTCATCGAGAGGGAATAAAGGGATCTGCCCGTAAGTGTCTGTGTGTATGTACGTAATGCATTTTGTCCGAAGCATATGCTCTGCACCTTATTAGCAAGGGACACCAACGTCTGTGTGTGTATATATTTGGAAAGCAGAGTGTTGCATACTACATGTAGGTCGATGTGGCCTTGACATGACCTTGGTTTTTTTTACAATTGATGTCAAATGTCAAGGTAAAGGCCTTCGTTAAGGGGGTAGGTGCACCTTTGTAAAGTGTTTACCAAATTCTTCAAACTTTGCATACTGATAGTAAAATTAGTTTCTATGACAAAACTGGTGAAAAAAGGAGGGTACCGGACCTTTTTTCCCCACAATTTAAGATTTTTCGAGACTACCCCCTTGAAAATGAAGCTTCACAGTAAACAATTTTTGTACCACGTCTTTTTCAATCTCTATGTATACAAACTATTTCTACAAGGAATATCATAATTTACATTGCCATAGTAAGAATAACCCCTGAAAACAACTTTTTGTCAAGATCTAAAATAAAAATGTGTCATTTGACTGGACAGGAGTAATCACAAATTTGTATTGCTACGAAGGCAATTTTGTTGTCGTAGACAAACATTTCTCACTATATACACTGACTTCGTAGCTATACAAATCTCTTATAATACCCATATAGGTTTTCGTAGACAAACATTTCATCGTAATGCCTAGTTAGCCCCCCGTGAATACGTACACAAGTAAAGTTTTAACCGCTCAACGTCTAGCATGGTACACATTTAGATATTACTGTAGATCAATGTTTTTGTTTCGAAAATTATGAGCATGCATGCTTAGAAATCGGGTGTTTATAACATAATCTAACGCTGGATAATGCTTACAAACGGACAGGTCAAAGCTCTAAATTATTATCCATGTCAAAGTGTCAATCCCCGCACATCCCTATTGACACCGTTGTAAAACTTGGTTTTCGTACTATTAAAGTCAATCAAACAATAAATAAATACCTTTTGAAGTAGATATTTTATCTACACAAGGTGGCTGTTGAACTCTCGATACATGGCAATGACTTGTTGCTACAGGCTTTTTGTCGGTTTTCGTCTTTACACAAAATATACACCAAACATTTGCCGATGTCTAGATCTAGATCTATCCATGATTTTTTTTAAATTGAATAAAGATGGCCTAGAGCTCTATCTAAAATGGCATAAAACACTTTATGTCTATTTCCTGTGTTAGTAATTTTTCTGTGAATGCGTTGACAAATGTCAATCAAGTTGAAACAAAACCCGTAATGGGTTTCACTATGTAGACACAACACACATGTGTAGCTCAGCAATTAGGAATAAAACACGGACGCATGTCTGTCCGCTGTCGTAAACTTTTTTTCGGCTAAAAGGTAACATATTTATGAAATAAATTATCATTTAAATCACGTAATCAATATATTTCTAATTAGAAATCAAGGTTTGGGGCGAGGTTTTGGTCAAATTACTCCTTTTCAAAAATAAGAACGACGTTTGTTTTTGGCAAATTCGCGCATGCCCATTAAGACAGGCGGACATCCTGAACTAAAAGTAGTATGCGACACTCCGCCATTACTAGACGTACTCAGTACTGAGAATGTCTAGTAATGGCGGTGTGTCACATACTACTTTTAGGTCACTCTGACCTTGACCTTTAACCTCAATTGTAAAAATAGCTTGTCTGGAGCATATCTCCTGCACTTTACCAGCTAGGAACAGAAAATTTGATATGTGATTGATTGAGTTGGGTTTTACGGCACCGCGACACATGAAACTACCTTGGCCAAAGCTTTAAATCATATACAGGTCCTCTATCAAGTTTGTTCAGATTATGCCCCTTGGGACAAAATTGGCCCCGCCTCGGGGTCACAGTTTTACATAGAGTTATATAGTGAAAGTTTCAGATGTCTTCCCCTCTGAAACTAATATAACTAGAGCTATGATATTCGGCATGGTGACTCTTCTAGATGTCCATAACATATTTTGTGCAAATGGTTCCAGTTTGTTGTGTATCTGGGTCACCGGAGCTAAAAATATTTTTTTCCAATAGAAACTTAAAACATCTTCTCGCCTAAAACCCGAGTATCTTGAGCTTAGATTTTTGGCACAAAGCATCATCTACACGTCCTCTATCAAGATTGTTCGAATTATACCCCTGGGGTAAAAAATGACCCCGCCCAGGATATAGATCATTATCTCCATTTTGTCAGCTATGCTCAGGTGAGCAAATTATAATTTATAGGCCTCTTCTTTGTTTAAGTGACTTTGATAACATTGTCATAAAAAATCTAGTTTATGGGTTTGTGTATCCTTTAAAATGTGCAAGAGGTGAGCTTTGTAATATTTTATTACCCATTGTGTTTAAATTGTGCCGCATTTTAACACCATTTGAATATGTGCTGATATGTCAATTCCTTTTTTATGCCCCCAGCATCGACAGATGCGGGGCATATAGTAATCGTCCTGTCCATCCATCCGTCCGTCCGAGCGCACGAAAGGTCCTTTGTTGGGTAGGGAGAACAATAGATTCCATTTATTCCGTGATTGCCCTATTGTTATTGTTGGGTATTTTAGTGTACTGTTGGGTACTTTTAAACAAAAAATATACCCTCAAATGTCCAACTGTGAGAACGTACGTGCGTGTGTCCGTCCGTAACAATGTTAAGTAGATTTTACCGTTTCGTCTAGCATCAACACTGCTTACCCAAATGCTTGGATACTTATACAGTTGTTGCCTTGGACCACTCCCTATCCACCAATATGACCAAACTTTGATTTTGACCTTGACCTTGACCTAATTTGAACTTAGACAATTTTAAATGGGCCTTTTCTTGGTTAACTATATTTTACCGTTTCACCTAGCATCAACACAGATGACTATAATGCTTTGATACTTATACAGTTGTTGCCTTGGACCATTACCAACTCACCAATAATATCCAAGCTCAGTTTGACCCTGACCTTGACCTAATTTGGACTTAGAAAAGATTCAGAATTTATTGTCAAGGATGCCACTGGGGGCATAAGCGTTTATTGAATGCGCAGTCTTGTTGAATTATCTCATTGAGTAGAGCTTTTGTGATACCCCTGCTGTACGTCGTCCGTCTGTCTGTATGTCTGTCAGTCAACAATTACAAACGACTTTTCCACTAAAACCGATAGTCCCAGTGTAACTAAACTGCATCAGATACATGCTGTTGGTTTGAGCTTCAAAAGTTGTTCAAAAAAAATAATAGTATTGTTGCCATGGCAACCGTGCACAATATCTACAAAAAGCTTCTTCTCCGAAACTACTGATCCGATTTCAATTTGATATTCACAAAATGCTTTTCAATGGATAGACTTTAAAGATGTTTAAAAAAAAGTGTCCGTTTAAAAACATGGCGGCAAGATGGCGTGGTCATTTCCGTGTTTGCTTAAATCAAATGAAAAGTTGAAGAACCTTCTAGAAGTTGTATTTTTGGTTGTATCTTTGTGAGAGTTTGTCAATTACATGTCCTTAATACAATTTAGGTCATACTTGAATGTGGGTCATGTTAGGTCATAACGTAGGTCAAATTGCAGAAAAAGCTTACGGCCACTCAAATGGCCATATATGTTTAGCCAAATCTTATTAAAACTTGCTTAGAATGATAATCTTGACAAAAGCTAGGCACTGTTTGAAAATGGGTTACATCAGATTAAAAGGTAGGTCAGTAGGTAAAATCATAGCAAAGGCTTTTAAACCCTGTAGGAGCCATATATTTGGTAATAATTTCCCACAACTTGCTCAGAATGATTACCATGACAAAATCTAGGTAATGTACCAAATATCAACTTCTTTGGGTCTAGAAATAGGTCAGTAGGTAAAATGGTTTACGGACATTTCGCTACCCGGGTCTTTTCGCTACTCCGGACGTTTCGCTACAGTCGTTTCGCCACCTACCGATAAGTCGTTTCGCTACCCAATTTTTATGCTCCCCTTTAGGGGGGCAGCATATAGTCGCCGCTTTGTCCGTCCGTCCGAGCGCACGAAAGGTCCTTTGTTGGGTAGGGAGAACAATAGATTCCATTCATTCCGTGATTACCCTATTGTTATTGTTGGGTATTTTGTGTACTGTTGGGTACTTTTAAACAAAGAAAATACCCAACAAATGTCCATCTGTGAGGACGTCCGTGTTTCCGTCCGTCCGTCCGTCTGTCTGTCCGTCCGTCCGTCACGCTTTTTTGTCCGGAGCATATCTCTTGAACGGTACACCGTAGGTTGATGAAACTTGATACAGTGATAGAGAATGACAGGAGGAGGTGCAGTACCTAAGAACTGTAACTCTGTCATCTCCCAATTTTTAATTATCTCCCTTATTCTCATTTAAAAAATCAATTTTGTCCGGAGCATATCCCTGGACCGTTACACTGAAAGTTGATGAAACTTGTAACAGTGATAGAGGATGACTCAATGAAGTGCAATACAGAAGAACGGTAACTCTGTCAACTCCCAATATTGAATTATCTTCCTTTTTCTAAAAATACAAAACAATTTTGTCCGGAGTATATCTCTTGACTGCTACACAGTAATTTAATGGAACTTGATACAGTGATAGGTGATGACATAAGGATGTGCAGTACTCAAGAACCATGACTCTTGTCATCTCCCAATATTTAATTATCTCCCCTTTTCTATTTAAAAAAATCAATTTTTTTCCGGAGCATATCTCCTGAGCATTGCATTGTAAGTTGATGAAACTTGATACAGTGATACGAGATGACAGAAAGAGTGCTGTACTCAAGAACCATAACTCTGCCATCTCCCAATATTGAATTATCTTCCTTTTTCTACATAAATTTTTAAAAAAATCAAATTTTCTGCCGCACTGTAACTTGAACTTTGATACTGTGTTAGCGGATGACAAAAAGAAGTGTAGTACACAAGAATTATAACTATGTTATGAATTGCCTCCTTTTATCATAATAAATTCATTTTTGTCCGAAGTATATCTCCTGAATGTTACATCGTAAGTTGATGAAACTTGTTACTATGGTCACCTACTAAACATGCTATACCTTGGGCTTTTTCTTTGTGGGGAGCATCCATCGTTGGGAACGATATTCTTGTTTAAAATGATATTAACCTATTTTATTTTCATGCCCCCAGAATCTACGATTCGGGGGCATATAGTTTTTGTCATGTCTGTTGGTCTGTCCGTCTGTCCGTCCGTCTGTCTGTGCCAAAAACCTTAACCTTGGCTATAACTTTTGCATTTTTTAACCTGGGCCTTTTATACTTGGCATGTGTATTCCTCATGGCAAGACCTTTCCATCCATTCAAACCTTTTTGACATTGTGACCTTGACATTTGACCTACTTTTGTAAAAATCTTTAAATGGCTATAACATTTGCACCAGTAGGCCCAGGGCTTTCATATTTTGTATGTATATTTCTTTTGTCAAGACCTTTCGAACCATACCAACATCTTTGACCTTTGACCTATTTAATCAAACTTTAACCAAAAACCTTAACCTTGGCTATAACTTTTGCATTTTTAAACCTGGGCCTTTTATACTTGGCATGTGTATTCCTCATGGCAAGACCTTTCCAACCATTTAAACTTTTTGACCTTGACCTTGACAGTTGACCTACTTTTGTAAAAATCTTTAAATGGCTATAACATTTGCACCAGTAGGCCCAGGGCTTTCATATTTTGTATGTATATTTCTTGTGTCAAGACCTTTCCAACCATACCACCATCTTTGACCATGTGACCTTGACCTTGACCTTTGACCTATTTAATCAAACTTTAACCAAAAACCTTAACCTTGGCTATAACGTTTGTATTTTTAAACCTGGGCCTTTTATACTTGGCATGTGTATTCCTCATGGCAAGACCTTTCCAACCATATAAAACTTTTTGACCTTGTAACCTTGACCTTGACATTTGACTTACTTTTGTAAAAATCTTTAAATGACTATAACATTTGCACCAGTAGGCCCAGGGCTTTCATATATTTTGTATGCATATTTCTTTTGTCAAGACCTTTCCAACCATACCAACATCTTTGACCATGTGACCTTGACCTTGACCTTTGACCTATTTAATCAAACTTTAACCAAAACCTTAACCTTGGCTATAACTTTTGCATTTTTAAACCTGGGCCTTTATACTTGGCATGTGTATTCCTCATGGCAAGACCTTTCAAACCATATAAAACTTTTTGACCTTGTGACCTTGACCATAACATTTGACCTACTTTTGTAAAAATCTTTAAATGGCTATAACATTTGCACCAGTTGGCCCAGGGCTTTCATATTTTGTATGCATATTTCTTGTGTTAAGACCTTTCCAACTATACCAAAGTCTATGACCATGTGACCTTGACCTCGACCTTTGACCTATTTAATCAAACTTTAACCAAAAACCTTAACCTTGGCTATAACTTTTGCATTTTTGCACCTGGGCCTTTTATACTTGGCAGGTGTCTTCCCTGTGGCGAGACCTTTCCAACCATACAAAACTTTTTGACATTGTGACCTTGACATTTGACCTACTTTTGTTAAAATCTTTAAATGGCTATAACATTTGCCCCAGTAGGCCTACGGCTTTCATATTTTGTTTATATATTTCTTGTGTCAAGACCTTTCCAACCATACCTACGCTTTTGCCTTTGTGACCTTGACCTTTGACCGGCTTTTGTATAAATCTTTATATGCCTATAACATTTGAACCAGTAGGCCTAGAGCTTCCATACTTTGTATGTACATGTACATTGTATGTTTCTTGTGTTAAGACTTGTTCAACCATGCCAATGTTTCATTTACCATGCGACCATGACTTTTGACCTACTTTTGCAAATAAGCATTACATTACAGAACATGACGCTGCCTGGGGGCATTTGTGTTTCACAAACACATTGCTTTTCATCTGATCTTCACCAAACTTTCTGAAAATGTGTGTTGACATAAAATGGAGACCAATTTGGATAACCAGCGGCACCAATTTATGCTAGGCCCTTTGGAGTAATGGCCCTTGAAGTCCTCAAAATGGCGCTCCACTACAGTTTCAGCTCTCTAACTTTTACGTTTGATAGTCTGGATTCCCCTCCCTGTATCATCGGGGGCATTCGTGTAACTGGGACACGCTCTTGTTTTAATGAATAATTGAAATAAAAAAATATCGATTTATTGACAAGAATCGTGTAAGTTAGACAAATAGATGCTTCTACATTTTATGTATAAATATTAATACTTTGCTAGCGTAATTTCTACCTAAGCCCCGTAATTATACAAATGGATTGGATCCAGACGAGTCACCTTGTTACGCGGTCTCCCGTCGGGATCTTAAATGGTTATTAGAAATTAGTTTTTGTTATTAGAAGAAAAAAAACTTTATATGGCGAAATATGTGAACAGTCGTTACGCATACAACTTATCTGATTAATGCAGGGCAAACGTATTGCAAAATCTTCCTAGGAGTTTTCAACGTTATATTTGTCATGCGTTAAGCAGTACACTTCTATACACATGTCGATTTATTATTCGTCGCTTATTTTAACACAGATTTTACTGTTTCGGCACGTGCCTGCATATGGCACTGCAGGAGAGTTTGATCCGGATGCAAACTATTTGCAAAAACCCTTTCTACCCGATCTAAGGCAGCGAAGGGATTGTCGAACAGTTTGTAACCTGATCAGATGCCGAGTTACACAATGATGACAAACACATTTTATTCAAGGGGGAGGGGATTAATTCTTTCATTGAAGTAAAATTTCATGTAAATTCTAAAGTTAAAATAATTAGGAATGTAATCACTCATTTTCATCGCGCCTGCAATAAAAAAAAACATACACAATTTTAACTCTTAAATGTAACTCTTGTTCTCCTTTTATTCAAGTATTTTGGTAAATTATCATCAAAATATTTTATTTATCTTTATTTATGATTTAAATTGATTCTCCAAGTTTTAATTACTACAGATTCATTAATTTTCCAGCGCGTGCGTTAAAAAAACATACACAATATTTATCAACTCTGAAAGTTAACTCTTTTTATCCTTTTATTCAAGTCTATTTTGGTAAAGTATCAGCAAATTATATTATTTTTTCTTTATGGTTTAAAATGATTCTCCGAGTTTTAATTACTACAGATTCATTATTTCCCCTATTTCAAATATTGGGTAGCGAAACGTACAGGTAGCAAAACGTCCTGGGTAGCAAAAGGACTTGAGGTTGGGTAGCGAAACGACTGTAGCGAAACGTACTGGGTAGCGAAACGTCTGGTAAACGGTAAAATCATAAGAAAAGCTTCAAAGTACTTTAGGGCCAACATCTGCCGTACTAATTTCATGAAACTAGCTCAGAATTATAACCATGACAAAAACTAGGTATAAAATGAATGTGGTTTATATGTCTGAATAAAAAGAAGGTCAGTAGGTCAAATCATAAAAAGCCTTCTGAAAACTTCAAGGACTATATTTGTTGCCCCAAATCCATGAAACTTGCTCAAAATAATCATCTGGACTAAACCTATGCAATGTATGAATATGAGTTATATAAGGTAAAAAAGTAGGTCATTAGAGGCTTCTGAATATGAAGTACACATCAGCATTGTCCTGACACATTTGCTTTCGATGACAAGGCGCTAGTTGGGATATTAATCACCTTTGACAATAATTAAGTCTTGTTAAGGGTGTATCAATGTCATGAATTTGGGAAATTTTCAAAGTAAATGAAAACACTCTATGATGGTTTTTTGAGAGGTGGGTGTATTGTTTGTGTTACGTTTCCTGCTTGAGTCTTTCGTATTTATTTGTATTGAAGAGCTATTTAAGATGAATGAAAAAATAGAAAAAGTGTACATTTTGGTGAACAACAGTTGGCTCTACGGCCATGTAAAATTTACCCAACCCACTTCCTCTTATTTTGTCCTTTTCAAACAGCCCGCTTCAATAAAATCCGTTTTAAATGAAAACAAATATGATAATTTGGTTTTGTGTTATTTATTTCCTGTCTATGGTAGTATTTCTTCATACAAAAACTAATTGAAGAAAAAAAAGGCACCAAATGTGAAATTTATAAAGCTCTAAATATCATCGATATGGTACTTTTTTGTAAAGTTTGTAAGGGGAGATAACTCTTTTTACTTTAATAACTCAAAATTTTCAACACTGACCTTTCAATTTCTTTTCATATTTTGATCTGCCTTAGCATAGGCTTTCATATGGTAGAATATAAGAAAAAGTTTAATACTAGAACTATTCCATTTTCAAACCTTTTTACTTTTTTTCATAAAATAAAAAATCTAATAAAACCATGCCCTATACAAAGCATATTTTTGATATTCAAGGATCCATAATTTTCAAAACCTCGTGCCTCCTTTGTCTAAATTTGGTTTATATATGTGAAAATACCACCATAGACATGAAATAAATAAAGAAAACCCAAATTACCATTTTTGTTTTGTTTTGAAATAGATTTTACTGAAGCGTGTACTCTGAATGGGTAAAATTTGAGAAAAAAATTCCAAATTTGACATACCTTTTTCAAATCGCTGTAGCTCAAAAAAAAGGACACCGCCATATTTTTTTTTTTCATTTTTTCATTCATCATAAATAGCTCTTCCAAAAAAACAGTGATAGAAAAAAAGTTTAATACTTTGAAAAAATCGCTTATGACATTGATACACCCTTAAATCTTGGAACTTTGTACTCTGGTGAGCGCCCTAGTGCCCATTGAGCTCTTGTTGCAGAATGTAATCCTACGATTATGGATTTGATTTGTAAATGTGCTGTTTGAGGTATACAGGGCTGCCATTTCTCCTGATTTTTCCTAAGTATTCGAATTTTTATTGTAGCTTAAAACAGGCTGAAAGTAAAGCAGAATGCGCCGTACGGCGCATTCTGCTTTTTTTCAACCTGTTTTAAGCAGCCATGTGTCTACAAAAAAGAAACAGGCTATGGGGTAATGGTACGATTGGTAAAATTGCGTCTGAAAAATTGAAATCTTAGGATTTTTATGATAAACTTATGGCAACCCTGGGTATAATTCACCTTTAGTGAGTTTGCTAGTTAATGCTGTGTACATATAAAATAAAACAAATGAACATTTGTAAATCAATACCAACTAATAGAACGATTTATTTTCAGAGCTACAGAAGCACCTGTTCGGCATTTATTGGAAACGGAAGTTTTGGAAGAATCCTGTGTCTTCAGTGGGGCCAGGAGGATTTCTCTCTCAAATGTATGTTCAGCCATCGGCGAAGTTCGTCAGAGAGATAGATGCTCAGGGGACGTTGGCAGAGGTGAAAGAGCTGGCATCAACCAAATTATCCTATCAAGGGATTTTCTCGTCTAAAACTGGGTTTTGTGAAAATATTTACATTACAGGAGATGCTGGCATGGGTAAAACGACTTTCTGTAACCAGCTTTTCCTCCACTGGTGTGATGCAGTGCAGAATATTCCCAACGAGACTGTTTCCTCTGACGACCAGAAAATATTAGCATCTTTTGGGTTCTTGTTTCACATTGATTTAAGAGACTCCGAGACAACATACCACGTTGAAGACATGATCAAGGATCAGTTATTAAGTAACTTCCCAATGCCTATTAATATATCTGACATACTTAAAACAGAAAGATGTTTGATTGTTCTAGACGGGTTGGATGAGTGGGCATGTCCTGAAAATGTAAAGAAATGTCCCCGTATAAACAAACACGTTCCAGGCAGAGATACTTCATATAAAAACTGTGTCTTTCTAACAACTGCACGCAATTGGAAATACGACGTTATTGCTCTCGAAAATGAAGATAGAGATAAACACATAGAACTGAGCGGCATTGATAAAAATTCGTCAAAAACACTAATGCAGACAGTACTAGATAATCTAAATCGAAACACACAAACGAAAAAGTCTGCTTCTGACTTTTATGGCGAGGTAAAACAAAAAGAGCTTGATGAATTTTTATCTGTGCCCGTTCTTCTTGTACTGTTGATCACATTGTGGCACGCTGGTAAAGACTTTGGCAAGTCTCAGTTACAGTTATACTGTAGTATGCTGGAGCTGATGTTTGAACGTTCTGAGAAAAACTTTTCAAAAAGTTCAAGCACAACTGCAGCAAAACCAAAAAAGCTGCCAGAATGTTTCGAAACCCTATATACTTGCCAAAATTATGCAGAGTTACTCCACTGTTTAGCAGAACTGGCTTATAAAGCTTTGTTTAACAAAACAAAGGAAGAAACTTTAGTCTTCAAAAGCTCAAGGTTGGACATTTTTGGCATTTCTGACCCAGATATTAAACTCTGCTTACATTGTGGCATTTTATCTCAATGTAAGGATTATGACAATTATACAGGAAATTACAAAAAGTTTTCATTCTTACATAAAAAGGTACAAGAATGTCTTGCCGCTTTGTATTTAGTAACTAACGACAAAGCTGAAGACATTCCGAAAGAAGTAAAACAATTGTGTAATTCAGTAGAAACCATGTTAGAAATGAATCAGGTGTGGCTGTTTGTAGCTGGAATGGACCGTGACATGACAAGACAGTTGTTAGAACATTTGGGTCATGTTGTTAGTGGTGACGAGCGGGTTAACACATACAGACAGACTGTAGGCAATAGGGACTATGACCGTTTGATATGGGACATACAGAGATGTGTGTCTGACTGTGTATCAGAAGGCATCAATAATGGCCACCGTTATGAGAATGTCTGTTTGCAGGACTTCCGTATTGATAGGTACAATGTCCGTGCTGTAGAACGTTTGTTCTGCTCTGACATGTCCAAAGTCAAGTCTGTGTACATAGATACTGGTGGCATTGATGCTGCTGAGGTGTCAGCTATAACTGGTCAGTTTCTACAATGTCGCTCAATACAAAGACTGCACCTGTCTGACTCCTCCCTTATACCCGACAGTACAGTGACAGCTCTAGTAGATAACAACTGGGCCTCACTTACAGCCCTGTTCTTGTTCACTGGGATCACAGCCACAGATAAGTTAGTTACTGCCATATGCAGCAGCATTAGCAAGTCTTTAATGGCACTTGAGCTGGAGGTTAAACTGAGACATAAACATTTAGAACAAATATTGGCCAGTTTATCCCAGTCTCGCGTCATTAGACAGTTAGAACTGAAGTGGTTAGACTGTACAGACCATGGCAGACAGTGTAGAGCTAAGATAGATTGTTCTGCTATGACTCAGCTTCAGAAACTTACTCTGTGGGGCTCCCCCTTGTATGTAGTTAATCTGCCGTCTTTGCCACACTGTGTGGAGAAGGTTGAACTGTGGTATGTTACATTACCCGTGACGTCACTGCGTGACTTTGCTCGCGGACTTTCCCAGACAAAACGTAAAGTGACTGTAGAACTAGGCGGGGTAACATTGACAGAGACGAGAGAGGAGTGTGGAGACTTGGAGGGTTTCCTCCAGAACTGTCCCGGGTTGGAGTTGACACAGTATCATGACTGGCTCAATACATGGGTTATAAACTTCCACACAAGCAGCCAGTAAAGCCTGGAAAACTCGTCATTGCCACTCAAACTCTCAACAGCCGCCATTTTGTCTCTAACCGTTTGACTGTAAAAACATATTTCACCTTCTAACTCGGTAACCACTCATCCAAACACTCAACTGTCGCCATTTATTCTCTTAGTTAGCTCGTTTTCTTTCTTATTATTCAAGTTTTATCTCAAAATTCTGAAAAAAGTTGTTTTTCATCTCTCAGCAGTTTATTTAGCAGCAGACGAAATTTTAGTCATGTTCAGACTCGACATTTTGTTAAACATAAACTTTAGGTCCTTCATTATCTTAATTATTTTCATTTTCTCTGATGACTTGAAAGCAAATTAGTTGTCTGAATCTCGAGATAAAACACTTGATTAATAATTAATTAAAGAACAATGACATTTTTATTGGGGGCAATTTCTTACCCCACCCACTGCTAATTTAGCTTAAAATGCCAATTGATGAAAAACAACTTTTTTCGGAATTTTTTGTTTTTATTGATTTCATTTGAAAGAAAATGCGCCAACTAAGAGAACAAATGGTCACACGTGGATATTAAACCAAATAATAAGAAATATTTACCATGTTTTTGTTATTCTAGAATAGAACTTTGTTGACACTGTCTAAAATGGTAAACTATGTAAAACAACTTTTGCTCGAATTTTGAGTTTTAATTGATTTCAATGGATGGCAAATGGTCTAACTAAGAAAACAAATGGTCACAAGTAGGTATTTAACTACAACAATGTGATATTTTAGCACAGCAAATAAATAATGAGAAATAAGATATAAATGAATTAACACATTTAGTCCTATCGACGAGTATACTCGTCATTTACAGAGTACATATGAAGGGTAGACTTGTCCAATGCAAACAGTGTAGACCCTGATCAGTCGACTCCTAATCAGTTTATGCAGTGTTTTATCATGCAGCCCTCGCGACATTCGTTCTTTCGTCCGTCCCACATACGTACTGTACATACTTTGTCCGGCTAAGTCTTCCTACAGATTTCAAGCTACAACCTTTAACCTTATAATTATGTATAGTGTTTGCACATATACCATAGATGTGCATGTGAACAAGATTGTGATCGGCTTTAATTGTTCACAAAAGGTTGGTTTAAATATGTGTTTCCAATAGGATGTGTTTAGGACAGTTAAATGGTTCTAATGATTGATACGTATTTAACTCATTCTCCCCGGAAACTTCAAATGGACAATTCCAGCTTCTAATCAAGTACAGTGCATTTGTGGGTTGTTTTGTACAATTGTAGCTAAATGACAAACAATGCAGACCTTGATCAGAGGGATCCTACTGTCCAGACCTCTCTGATTAAGGTCAGAACTATTGGAATAGAACACGTGCAAGTGTACTTCTCACATGTGCACTGTTTGTAAAAGACACACATATGTGGCATTAGGGGTCAATGAGTTTATCAAGATGTTTAATCACAATTTTTAAAATGTCATTTCGGAGAACATTGATGTGATATCATTTAGTTTTATATTGTAATTTCTATACTTAAGTTTCCTGCTCAAACAGGTATACATTATGTTAAGCATGTATATACATCAAGAACATAATAATAAACTTTGTATAAACTGTTTATTTGCGTTTTGAGTATTTCTCCATGGGAACCAGGAAAAGGTACAAACCGGTAGTAGACGGCATTTCGAGATAAAAAAGAACTTTGAAGGCTGATGGTTGTTAAATAGAAGATTAACCCATTTGCTGCCAGGCTCTATAACACTGACATATGCAAACAGTTTGGATCCAGATCAGATTCCGCGTTACTCGGCGTCTGATCAGGATCCAAACTATTTGACACTCATATCAATGTTTCATACGGTCAAAGACGCATATAAATCAAAGTTTAGAAGTTAAAGCGGACGGAAACTAAAGGCAGACGATAATGTGGCAGTGATTGTGTTAGACGGGTATTTCTGTCATGATCAGGGCTTCCATTTCTCCGGATTTTTCCGAAATCTTCTGATTTTCATCCTAGCAGATGGTAGCTTAAAGCATGTTGGAAGTAAAGCCTAAAGTCGCATTCTGCTTTACTTTCAACCTGCTTTTAGTAACCGCACTTGCAAAATAGAAAATTTGGAAATCTGAGGATTTTTCAAGATCAAGTTATGGCAGCCCTGCATGATTGTTAATGAAAGAGTTAAAGTAATGCAAAAAGCTTCTGAAGAGTTTCTCATTTCTACAATAAAACATGTTAGGCTCCCAATAAAATAGATATTGCAATCTTTCGAGACGGGTAACTGTTTAATACAAGGTATATACAATGCAGAAAGCTCCTCCTGTAAATAAATCAATGCAGACAGTTCCAGGAGAGGCTTTCCGCATAAACAGTGTGCGTTAGGCTCCCACTAAATCAAGCAGCATTCTCATTTTGAAAGACATGTCACTATTTAGTGCAGGTCAAATGTAATGCTGAAAGCTCCTGAAAAATAGAACTTAAAAACATCTGACGGGTTTTCTAACATACAGTAAAATACACAAAATGTAGGACAGAGAGTTCCTACAAGAAAGTAAATGCAGACAGTTTCCAAACATGCTTTCTGTGATTCATTAAAACTTGAAGTTACAGAGAAAGTAATTATGCAGACAGTTCCAAAAATTCTTTCTGTGATACATTAAAACTTGAAGTTACAGAGAAAGTAATTATGCAGACAGTTTCAAAAATGCTTTCTGTGATACAGCGCTTCCTCTCTACAACGACACCCAATGGGAGACAACAAATGTGTGCGTTGTTTGGAGGGAGTCGTTATAGGGAGGGCAATTGGTTTACATTTGCAAACAGCTCGAATCCAGATCAGACGCCGCCTGACGCGGCGTCTGATCTGGATTCAAGCTGTTTGTCACTCGTCATTATGTTTTTTTGTCTGTCAAAATGTCATTTATGTAAGAAAAACAACAGACAACAATTTTAAGCAGATTATAATGCATCAGTGCAAGCATTCGACATAATTTTCTTGGGAACAGCGGCAAATGTCGTTGTAAGGAGAGAGTCGTTGTTGGGAGGGCCTTTGTAGGGAGGGAGCGCTGTACATTAAAACTTGAAGTAACAGGAAAGTAATGCAGACAGTTTCTATACATGCTTTCTGTGATACATTAAAACTGGAAGTTACAGGAAAGTAATGCAGACAGTTTCTATACATGCTTTCTGTGATACATTAAAACTTTGAAGTTACAGGAATGTAATGCAGACAGTTTCCAAACATGCTTTCTGTGAAACATTAAAACTTGAAGTTACAGGAAAGTAATACAGACAATTTCAAAACATGCTTTCTGTGATACATTAAAACTGGAAGTTACAGGAAAGTAATGCAGACAGTTTCCATACATGCTTTCTATTATACATTAAAACTGGAAGTTACAGGAAAGTAATGAAGACAGTTTCCAAACATGCTTTCTGTGATACATTAAAACTTGAAGTAACAGGAAAGTAATGCAGACAGTTTCCATACATGCTTTCTGTGATACATTAAAACTTGAAGTTACAGGAAAGTAATGCAGACAGTTTCCATACATGCTTTCTGTGATATATATATTCAAACTTGAAGGTACAGGAAAGTATTGCAGAAAGTTCCAGGGAGTTTTTTCTGTGATACAGTAAATTTGAGTAAGATACCATTAAATATGTGATGCAGCGAGCCATAGAAAAGTAATGCTGAAAGTTTTCAGCCAATCTTTCTGTGATACATTAAATACATATTAACATCAGTTGTAATGCAGAGAGCTCCTACAGGAAAGTAATGCAGCCAGTTTCCAGACAATCTCTCTCAGACACATTAAAATAAATGATAACATGAAATGTAATGCAGGGATATTTCTGTGATAATGCACAGATGTTTCTGTGATACATCAACACTTGAATCTACCATGTAATGCAGAGAGCTCTAACAAGAAAAGAATACAAACAGTTTCTAGACAGGCTTTCTGTGCTACAGTTAAACTTAAGTTTACTCATTCATCCCTGGAACGTTTAATGAACAATTCCAATATCCAATCAAGTCTAGTCCATTTTTACTATTTAGGGTTGATTTTAGCAATATATTGCACAACGGCAAACAGTGCAGACCCTGATCAGAGGGCTCATCTAGGATCAGGATCTACACTGTTTGCATAGGACAAGCATAGTCTTTACAGGTACACTGTTTGTTAATGACGACAATGCGCGTCGCTAGGGTTGAATGAGTTAAGCTACCACTGAATGTAATGCAGAGAGCATTTATAGAAAAGTAATGCAGATAGTTTCCAGACGGGGTTTCCGTGCTACATTAAACATGAGTTAAGCCACCACTGAATGTAATGCATAGATCATTTATAGAAAAGTAATGCAGACAGGGTGTCCGTGCTATATTAAAACTTGAGTTAAGCTACAACTGAATGTAATGCAGAGAGCATTTATGGAAAAGTAATGCAGACAGGGTGTCCGTGCTATATTAAAAAGTGAGTTAATCTACCACTGAATGTAATGCAGAGAGCATTTAAAGAAAAGTAGTGTACATAGTTTCCAGACCATCTCTCTTTGCTACCACAATTTAATGAAGCGAGCCGCTACAGGAAAGTGTTGCAGAAACTTTCCAATTAGATTTACTGTACAACTAAAACTATGTAAAGCTATAACAAGAGGGCCAGAATGGCCCTTGATCGCTCACCTGACCATGGTGACACTAAGTTGGGTCAAGTGATTTCAGACAAGAAGATTTGTAAATTTTCACTGATGAGGAAAAATAGGGGCAGGGTCATATTTGATATGCAGGGGAAAATCATGAACATGATTATCTTGATAGAGGACCTACAGATGATAGTATGTGCCAAATATCTTAGCTTTGTCCCTTTGTGGTTTTTGAGAAGATGTTTGAATATTCCACTATATAACTCTATGTAAAACTGTGATCCCCGGGGCTTGCCATTTTTGACCCCATGGACATAATTTGAACAACTTTGATAGAGTACCTGTAGACGATGCTAGGTGCCAAATATCTAAGCTCAGTGTACTATGGTTTCAGACAAAAACATTTTTCAAGTTTTCATTGAAAAAATCTATGTTTAGCTCCAGTGACCCAGATATGCAACAGACCGGAACCAATTCAATAAAATATGTGAAGGACCTCTAGAAGTTACACCATGCCAAATATCAAAGCTCTGGCCGTATTGGTTTCAGAAAAAAGGTGTTTGAACATTTCACTATATAACTCTTTTTAAAACGGTGACCCCCGAGGCGGGGCCAATTTTGACCCCAGGGGCAAAAACTTGAATTATTTTTATAGAGTACCCCGAGGCAATGCTATGTGCCAAATATCTAAGCTCAGTGTACTATGGTTTTAGACGAGAAGATTGTTCAAGTGTTCCTTGAAAAAAATCTATTTTTTAGCTCCGGTGACCCAGATATGCAACGGACCGGAACGAATTCTACAACATATAAGAAGAACCTCTAGAAGTAACACCATGCCAAATATCAAAGAGCTGGCCGTATTGGTTTCAGAGAAAAAGATGTTTAAACATTTCACTATATAATTCTATGTAAAACGATGACCCCTAGGGCGGGGCCAATTTTGACCCAAGGGGCAACATTTGGACAGCTTTGATAGAGGACCTGTAGACAATGATAGGTGCAAAATATCTAAGCTCAGTGTAAATTGGTTTCAGACAAGAAGATTTTTTACGTTTTCATTGAAAAAATCTATTTTTAGCTCCGGTGACCCAGATATTCATCAGACCGGAACAAATTCAGCAATACATGTGGGGGACCTCCAGATGTTACACCATGCCAAATATCAAAGCTCTTGCTGTATTGGTTTCAGAGAAAAAGATGTTTGGACATTTCACAATATAATTCTTTGTAAAACGGTGACCCCAAGGGCGGGGCCAATTTTGACCCCAGGGGCAAAATTTGAACAATCTTGATAGAGGACCTATAGATAATGCTTTGTGCCAAATATCTAAGCTCTGGTCCTTTGTGGCTTTTTGACAAGAAGCTTTTTTAAGATTTCCTTATTTTTTCACTTCGGTTGCCATGGCAACCAGAGTTCTGCATGGGTTCAAATTCTTTGAACAACTTTGAAAGAGCTTGACCCAAGGAACATTCCTGTGAAGTTTGGAAGTGGTTTTTAAGAAGAAGATGTTTGAAGAAATTGTTGACACACGACGAACGACGCACGACGACGGACGCCGGACAAAGACCGACCACAAAAGCTCACCTTGAGTACTTTGTGCTCAGGTGAGCTAAAAAATAAAGAAGCAAAGGAAATTCAAACGGCATGTCACTGCTTAACTCTTTGCATGCTGGGTAATTTTTTCGTCTGCTGATGTTCTAAAATTAGAAACTGCTTGCAAAGAGAATCACTGTGGCAGATATATCCGCCGCTAGTGTGCAAAGAGTTAATGTAGGAAAAAAATAATACATGGCGTATAAAGTTCACAGACAATACATGGCGTATAAAGTTCCACACAAGCAGCCAGTAAAGCCTGGAAAACTCGTCATTGCTTGTTGACACTGTCTAAAATGGTAAATGATGTAAAACAACTTTTACTCGAATTTTGAGTTTTAATTAATTTCAATGGATGGCAAATGGTCTAACTAAGCAAACAAATGGTAACAAGTAGGTATTTAACTACAACAATTTGATATTTTACCACAGAAAATAATGGATATAAATGAGAAAATTAACGAAGCAGCAAGAATTCATGAATTAACACATTTAGTGCTATCGACGAGTATACTCATCATTTACAGAGTACATATGAAGGGTAGACTTGTCCAATGCAAACAGTGTCGACCCAGATCAGGGAGTCCTAATCATATTGATGTTTTTTCAATCATACTACCTTAAATTGAACTTTGAAACGATCTTGCAGACAGCAATATTGAAGCAGAGGACAATGTAATGTTGAAGAGGTAATTTCGCGCTAAAAGGGTTAATATTTGGAAGTAGTAACACACTTGAAAACATTTGGCATTACAAATGAGTGTTACGAAATATATTATATGATAGTTGACGTGTTTCCTGTATATAATGTGACTGATTGTGGTATCGTGCCATGTATTTATGGCGTGCTATAGTTTGCTGCAAGTAGATAAGGCCTCCATATACAGTCGAAACACGATAATTTGAACTTGCGTTAGTGTTTTAGCCATGTCTTGACTTTAAAATACGGGTATGTTCGACTTAAGGGTGTATCAATGTCATGAATTTAAGAAATTTTCAAAGTATATGAAAACACTTTATGATGGTTTTGTATTGAAGAGCTATTTAAGATGAATGAAAAAATAGAAAAAGTGTACATTTTGGTGAACAACAGTTGGCTCGATGGCCATGTAAAATTTACCCCACCCACTTTCTCTTATTTTGTCCTTTTCAAACAGCCCGCTTCAATAAAATCCATTTTAAATGAAAACAAATATGATAATTTGGTTTTGTGTTATTTATTTCCTATCTATGGTAGTATTTCTTCATACAAAAACTAATTTAAGAAAAAACAGGCACCAAATGTGAAATTTATAAAGCTCTAAATATCATCGATATGGTACTTTTTTGTAAATTTTGTAAGGGGAGATAACTCTTTTTACTTTAATAACTCAACATTTTCAACACTGACCTTTCAATTTCTTTTCATATTTTGAACTGCCTTAGCATTGGCTTTCATTTGGTAGAATATAAGAAAAAGTTTAATACTAGAACTATTTTATTTTCAAACTTTTTTACTTTTTTTTCATAAAATAAAAAATCTAATAAAATCATGCCCTATAAAAAGCATATTTTTGATATTCGAGGATCCATATTGTTCAAACCTAGTGCCCGCTTTGTCTAATTTGGTTTCTATATGTGAAAATACCACCATAGACATGAAATAAATAATGAAAACCCAAATTACCATGTTCGTTTTGTTTTGAAATAGATTTTACTGAAGCTTGTACTCTGAATGGGTAAAATTTGAGAGAAAAAATCCAAATTTGACATACCTTTTTCAAATCGCTGTAGCTAAAAAAAAAGGACACCACCATATATTTTTTTTCCATTTTTTCATTCATCATAAATAGCTCTTCCAAAAAAACAATGATAGAAAAAAAGTTTGATACTTTAAAAAAAATCGCTTATGGGTTTGATACACCCTTAAGCGAGATTTAATTATAAATTCAATATATGAAATACTGGTACGATCGATTTAAGTTAGTTCGAAATATCAATAGGCCATTCAATATAAAATTCGACCTAGACAAAATTGCAAAAGAATTTCTGATTGTTGTCGGCGAATTAAACTAGATATGTATATTATCTCACTGCAAAAAGTTGGAAGTTGGAGTAGGTGGGGAAAGTTAAATAAAATCGATTTTAAACCGCTCTACTTTACGCAAAATCCGATGGCCTGTACAGTACACCGTAGAAGTATTTCCTGACGTAAAAGCTAATGACGTCATCAATATGACATCATTATGTCTATGAAAATGGCGATCGCAAGGTTTCAAATTTACTTCCGGGTGTAAATTATTTTGAAAAAAGCTGATAAAGCGATACTGGTAAGTCAAAATTAATACATTTGTATCTCAATTGCAACACTGAAGACGGACGATTTCGTCTGTGTATTTATTATTACACGTAATTTAATAAAATGGCGAGTTTCACCGCACATTTGTTGATTTTCAATATTGCAGGTTTTGCTTCATTATTTTATGAAATAACTGGCTTTTTGCGTAATTGTATGAAAGATATGAACATCGGTATAAGAATTATTAAGAAAAGAGCGATAAAAGCGAAATTATGATGAAACTAAAACGGCGTCTTGTTCAATTTTTAAAACTACGGAAGCACATTTCTGTCATAATTCACTGGATTTCGCGATATATATTGTTTTCAACAAAATTGACTTGCACGGATTTCAAGTCATTTATACTTATGTCTTATTATTTATTGTTTTCAGATTTAGCAGAAACTGATAGCCCAACACGAAGTCAGCACGTGAAAATTAAACTCTGACACACAGAAAACACCATTATGTAGAAGGTAAATTCATTATGCTTATCTCACATAATTCTGATTTATATCAAGAAGGTATACGCATGACGTTCCGTATTCCCGGGTTTGATGCTATTGTTTTTTTGAAGTTGAAACCAAGCGTTGATGACTTTTGAACGTTTCATTTCCGTTCGAAGCGTGCATAATCCACAGCACTCACTTTCACTTATGTTTTCCTCCAAAGGATACAGCTTAAACAGTTTAATGTATGCTCTAAAACGCTTAAATGACTTTTTTTTTTTGCAAACAAACACTTCTCAATCGAGCCGATGAAAATAAGCGGACCAAGGCGAGAACAAATCAATACACATTATCAATACAGATGATGACGTTTTGAATGACAAAAGTTAAACATATGCATATATTTAGTCGCTAGGTTTGAATGTATTAACACTGTAATCATAAAGCATATTCTTTACAGATACACTGTTTGTTAATGAAGAGTACACTTGTCGCTAGGTTTGAATGCATTAACACTGTAATCATAAAGCATATTCTTTACAGATACACTGGTGTTAATGAAGAGTACACTTGTCGCTAGGTTTGAATGTATTAACACTATAATCAAAGCATATTCTTTACAGATACACTGTTTGTTAATGAAGAGTACACTCGTAGCTAGGTTTGAATACTAACACTGTAATCATAAAGCATATTCTTCACAGGTACACTGTTTGTTAATGAAGAGTACACTCGTAGCTAGGTTTGAATGTATTAACACTGTAATCATAAAGCATATTCTTCACAGGTACACTGTTTGTTAATGAAGAGTACACTCGTAGCTAGGTTTGAATGTATTAACACTGTAATCATAAAGCATATTCTTTACAGGTACACTGTTTGTTAATGAAGAGTACACTCGTAGCTAGGTTTGAACATAGGTGGTTCTCTCGAAAAAAAAAATAAAAAAAAAATAAAAATAAAAAATAAAAAAATTGTACCCTTACTCTTTTTATATATACAAGGTATACAACTCTAAAAATGGCATTGCCAGAAAATTGGAAAAAACATGTTTCATCCTAACAAAAACGGGTTTTATTGTTCGTATAATACACCATATTCATAAAAATGGTACTAAGGTATAGGTCGTTCAACTTAAAAAGCCAAAATTTCAAAAATATTTGTCACGAAGCTCAATTACATGAGCTCGTCCCGAGAGTTCACGGGTTTCAACCGCGTAAAGTTGCGTAAACACACATTATAGGGGATATCACACATAATTAACATTACATTTATAAAATAAAAGTCAAAACTCCAATCACCAACCATCAAACTTTATTCAAACTCATATAAAATGGACATAAGAGAACAAAATATGACGGCCTAATTTGCATTTAACTATTTGACTTCCATTTTGGAAGAAAATTAGAGTTATGTAAAGAGCGATTTGATTGGCTGGTCGATTGGTTCCCTAATACATTGCGCCGAAGGCTAACTACTATCGGAAACGGTAAACAGTCATTTCCGCCCGAAATGTCATTAGCGGTTGTTTTCTTCTTCTTCTTCTTCCTTTTTCTGGCCACCCTCGTCATGCCGAGTATTATGCCAGTTTCTTAGATCTGCGCTTACCCCCCTACCCTTCCTAATCCCCTTTTAGAAAAGCAAGTCAGATTTGCTCAGTCACGAGAGATTTGAATGTCTCTAGTGACGGGGCATCTGCTGTGCTAGGTGGTAGAGCGTTCCAGTCTTTAGTGGTTTGTATAAAGAATGACCATTTCCTGGAGTCTATTGTGGATGTTTGTACTGTGTATGTATGTGACTGGGCATATCTAGTGCTACGTGTGGGTTTGTTAAGGTAATTTTCTGGTATGATGTTAACTTGATTATGGACTATTTTATAGAACATGTTGACCAACCATCATCTGTATACTTCATCTGATTCTGAGTTTCTTACGCCGTAGAATCATATAAGAACGGGTTTACTTGGTATTTATCTTTGACGTCTGGTTGTGGATCATCCGTTTATGCAGTCTACCAAGTGTTACAGTACTGTACGTCGATTACGAGATATGCATAATGATGTAGACTCCTCCTTCTAGAAAATGTCCACTGATGGGATCGTTTGAGGTAGATCTACAGATTCATATAGGTAAGTGAATTAATTGTATATTGTATATTGATCCCGTAGTCAGAATATACGACATTCTATTTTGTTGCCAACTGATACGACCTAGATGCATCCGATTCAGTTGTCTGGTCCACCTGGTCTAGATCACAGGCACTCGATGACAGGAACGAATTAAATCGATATAAATTCCCGTGTTCCCTGTCATATATATAAATAACACAAGGTTCCCCTCTAGCCATTTTTTAAAACAACGGAAGTGCTAGATATCCAACCCTGACCCGGCTACCTTGCGGTTTTGTTCGGGAACCAGTGACGAGTTCAGTAAAGAAATCGATTGCCATCAATTGCGAGTTGACTACCGTTCTGAAATACAATGGAGAAAACGTAATTCTTACGTTCAAACGCATTGCATTGAAATATAGAAAATGAATCTTTTTGACAAATCCGACTACCGGTTTTAATCTGAGTTGCAAACAGTTTGGAGCCTGATCAGACGCCGGGTTACCCGGCGTCTGATCTGGCTCCAAACTGTTTGCAATGAAAATAATAGATTAAGCGTAACCGGGGTTATATGGAAAGAAAATGTTTTCTCCACTGTACTAGACCGGTAGCCAACTCGCAATCGATGGCCATCGATTTCTTTACTGAACTTGTCACGCTGTATTGTTATTCTCCGTTCCGTTTGTGACTGGTTCCCGAAATGTCCATTTAAAACCGCGCGCTAGCCGGGTCAGGGTAAAATATCGGCACTTCCATTGTCATAATAATCTCAAACTACATGTAGTGTTTCATAATCAGATGATTTTCATAATACGTTTAAATCGCCACTGGCAAGGGGACATTTACAGTTTTTAGTAATGGCATAAATAGTTATCATGGGATAAAAAAAATTATCAAAGACATACCAAACATTATCCGCTATCAACACTAATAAATGTTTTGTTGAGAAATGCAGAATTCTTGTGCTGAAAGACTGCCAGACGATGGGGGCTTAAAAGGGATCTTTCCCTACCACAGAACCCAAAATCATCCTACAGGTATAATCAATCATCAGATATAATTGGACAGACCACTTTGATTAATCATCGACTATACATCGAAATCAGATTGATATATATTTATTTTTTTATAATAAAAACACCAAAGGAGTAGAAGACACGATCAAGCAGTATTGTGTTGACTGTTTTTTATTCACCAACGTTTCGGCCTTACAAAGGCCTTCATCAGGGTGGTACAAAAATGGAAACACAATTTATACAAAAATCTTGTCCCTGAAGTGCAGGTTTTTAGGTACCTTTGTCATGTGACCTTTTATAAAGATAGATCAGCCCTCATTACTAAAACAAAGAGTAGTCATGACAATGATGTCATCATGACGTCATCATGACTTAAGATGACATCAGTATAGTTCCATGGTGATGAGGTTATGAAAGATACATTTGATTTTTTAGTATAAATTTAGTAGCGAAAATGTTAAAATTGACAATAAAAAATTCAGATTTTTTTTATTATTATTTTAATCGCACATGTGAAGATTGATAGACATCTACATACAATAAAAATGTAGTATTTATTTAATTGATTTAATACATTTTATATTCAGAAACAATATAGCAATTTAACTTAGAAAAATAATCATCGAAAATAATCAATCATCATTTAAACACCATCTCAAACACATCAAAATGTTGTCAAAATACCATAAAACAAAAACATCATTTAAAGTGAGTTGAATAAAAACAAATTCATTTTAATGTTGTAAAATAACAAGGTAGGAATCTCTATATGCTGTAAACAGGCATACAGTCAGTACTGAACTCGTCACTGATTTATGTTAAAATAAAATCGGCATCTTTCATGCGCTTGCCAAGCAAAAACGCTGAATTACGATAATATTGGGGGATTTCCGCCTTGGACATGCCTCCAGAGCTTCACATTGGCAAGCATCTAGATGAACGAGACAGAGTTGATGTCTGCCTGAAACTTAACAATAAAAAATGATTATTATTGCCACAACCAAGCAAATCTATGGCTGTGCGTTAAGGTTAGATATTAAAACAGTGTTTTTGACTGCTACAATACAGAATTTGTTCTGTAACCGACGAATATATATATATGTCAAGGTCATTCAGTGCATAAAGGGCTTCTGGGGTCTTCCTTCACCTATAATTAGCTGGACGTCGCGATATGACTGAAATACTGTTGAAAGCGACGAAAAATCAAAACAAATAAAAAACAAGGTCATTCAGTTGAAAATCTACGAAATTGACCTATCAAATTGTTAATTTTCGCTATTAAAACGTATTTAAATTACGCGCCAATCTAGCATTGTTTGTATTTAGCACGGAGGACGTGGTATTTAGTAAGTAATCTTGATCATATCAGCGTTTGTATGATGAGGATCAGATATGAAAACATTAAATTTCAAGCCTCTCAGGAACTGATGTGATCCAAGTAAAAACAGTGTTTTTTTTCACCACTTTGGGAATGAGTTGGTACCCCTTCAATTGGGAAAAATATGCCCTAAAACGGCGTAAAATACTTGATTTTGGGAAAAAATCGAGTCGTAAAAGGCTCATTTTGGGAAAAAATCGTGCCGTGAAATGCTCATTTTGGGAAAAAAGTCCTTGTTTTCAATTGGGAACGGGTCCCCCAAAAAACCGCTGAAAAATGGCGACCAAACAGCATCTCCATGATGGTGAAAAAGACTTAGAGTCTATTGAAGTAAAAAGGCAAAACAAAATAATCATCAAAGTATAAAAATCTGTACAAAGACTGACAGAAATGTCTTGGACCTTTGTTGAACCAAGAATAGTATATTTAAATTTTTCGATAATATGCAATGCATTATGCTGACTCAGGGGCAACATCAGCATCATATTTTTTTCTGACAAAACTTTGTATCCAGTTAATTAACATGGCCCTCTGGAACTACATAACAAAAAGCTTGTCCGGAGCATATCTCCTTTTGGTGTGTAAGTACATGTTTGGATGGCAGAGTGTTGCATACCATTATAAGTCCCAGTGACCTAAAGTTACCTTTGATCGCGATTTAACAAAAAGCTTTTCTAGAGCATACATGTATCTCCAAATTAGGTGTGTGAGTACATCTTGGGATGGTGGAATGTTGCGTACCAATTTTAGATCACTGTGACCTTGACTTTTGACCTTGATGTCACAAAAAGCTTGTCTGGAGCATATCTCATATACCTTATCAGCTGGGGAATCCAAACTGGATGTGTGAGTACATCTTGGGATAGCGGAGTGTCATAGATGTACCACTTTCAAGTCACTGTGACCTTGACCTTGATTTAACTAAAGCATGTCCGGAGCATATCTCCTATACCTTACCAGCTAGGGATTCCAAATTTGGTGTGTGGATACATCTTGGGATGGTGGAGTGTCGCGTCTCACTTTCACTTTACTCTGGCCTTGACCTTTGTAATCGATTTAACAAAAAGCTTGTCCAGAGCATATATCCTTTACCTTATTAGATAGGGATTTCAAATTTGGTGTGTGAGTACATCTTGGGATGTTGGATTGCCGTGTACCATTTTGAGGTCCGAAGCATATCTCCTTAACCTTACCAGTTACAGATACGAAACTTGGTGTCCAAGTTCATCTTGTTATGGCGGAGTGTCGCATAGCATTTTTAGGTCACTTCGACCTTTGACCTCAATTTTACAAAAAGCTTGTCCGGAGCATATCTCTATTGAATAGTGTCGTTTTTAATATTAAGAATTGACTCCTGGGTCATTTTCAACAGTATCAAAATTTTATGTTACACCTGCATTACATTGTCCATATTTTTTCCCGCCAAAATGAATTTTAGTGTAAAACGTACAATTTTGGGGCATATGTCACGCGTGGTGGCTGTACTGGATTAATCTTAGATTTGTAAATCTGCCTTTAAATCTAACCAACAGTACAATATAAATAAAAGAAATTGAGATAATCATCACCTTCTAAAAAAAAATCCATTGAGGTACATGTACATTTGTAATTTGTTTCACTAACCATGCTGGTCATCAGCAGCAACCATTAAATTTTGTAATTTTCATTCACTATTAATCGACTCGGATTCCAGTGGATAAAGAAACGAGTTCAATAAAGAAGCTCATGAATAATTGCATGCATGTTAAAATTTGAAAACTAAAATGGTATACATTTTGCCTTAGAAACCAGAAATTATAAGATCTGCGACACTCAGGCAGTAGGTCCTGCACTGTTGTAAACACTTAATCATGGATAGTGCTCAAAGCTATTAAAAATATGCATAAAATGGGACAAGTTGAAATAGATCAATAGAATGCCATGTGCTTTTATTCTAAATAATTATCATCCATGAATAATTAAGGCCCCACCAAGAGGTGGTGCCGTAAATTTTTCGTCCGGTCTATTTCATTATACCCGCTCAAACGAAGTTTGGGGGGGGGGGGGGGGGTATACTGGATGGAGTCACCATGTCCGTCCGGCCGGCTTGTCCGGAGCATACTAACTTCTAAAGTATAAGAGCTATTGACTTCAAACTTCATATACAGATATATCTAATTGACCAGGAGTGCAGTGCGCAATAACCATAACTCTGTCTACAATATTATTGGAGTTATTGCCCTTTGTTATTTTATTAAATTTATTCTTGTCCGGAGCATAACTTCCAAAGTATAATAGCTATTGACGTCAAACTTCATATACAGATAGAGCTCATTGACTAGGAGTGCAGTGAACAATAACCATAACTCTATCATCAGTATTTTTGGAGTTGTTGCCCTTTGTTGTTATATTTTTACCTAATTTAGGCTTGTCCGGAGCATAATTTTCAAAGTATAAGAGCTATTGACTTCAAACTTCATATACAGATAGATCATATTAACTTGGAGTGCAGTGCGCAAGAACCATAACTCTATCATCAGTATTTTTTGAGTAATTGCCCTTTGTTGTTATATTTTTACCCAATTTAGGCTTGTCCGGAGCATAACTTTCAAAGTATAAGAGCTATTGACTTCAAACTTCATATACAGATAGATCATATCAACTTGGAGTGCAGTGCGCAAGAACCATAACGCTATCATCATTTTTTTTTTGAGTTATTGTCCTTTGTTGTTATATTTTTATTCAATTTATGCTTGTCCGGAGCATAACTTCCAAAGTATAAGAGCTATTGACTTCAAACGTCATATACAGATAGATATCATTTACGAGGAGTGCAGTGCATAAGAACCTGTACTCTGTCATCCATATTTTTGATGTTATTTCCCTTTGTTGTTTTATTTTCATCCATTTATGGAATTGTTGCCCTTTGTTATTTTTTTACATGTTAGGGAGCACTTAAGTGCACACATCAACTTTATCCAGAAACATTTACCTCTTGTGACAAGACCCTACTGGGGGTATGAATCACCATTTGTGATAGGTCTAGTTTTGATTGTTGCGAAACTTTGGTGTAAAATACCGGTAAGTTTTTAAAATTACCCAAATCAAATAACTAATGATGGATTTGGGACCTTTGATTATTAAAAACAACTGTTTCAACCTTTCCACTCTTTGTATTTGGAGCCGTTTAATTGTTTTTGTAAGTAATTTAGCAGTAAGTGTTTGTGTGGAGTGTTGGGTTTGTTCTCTCCAACGTCTACTTGTCTAGGCAGCTTGAATGTTTTAAAAGCAGTCCTTGTCTAGCATTTTGTGTATAAATCATGTGTACACTTTAATTTCAATGACAGCATTACAGATACAGAGTGACTCTTGAAGGTATACACCAAAAATTTCACATCATTGAAGATAAAAATTAAAAGTGTATAAACGTGTGACATAGGTGATTTTATGCCCCCGGCATCTATAGATGCGGAGGCATATAGTAATCGTCCTGTCCGTCCGTCCGTAACAGGTTAAATAGATTTCACCATTTCGTCAAGCATCAACACCGCTTACTCAAATGCTTGGATACTTATACAGTTGTTGCCTTGGACCATTCCCTATCCACCAATATCACACAACCTTGATTTTGACCTTGACCTAATTTGGACTTACCAATCCACCCATATTACCCAATCTTGATTTTGACCTTGACCTAATTTGGACTTTAAAAAATTCAGAAAATATTGTCAAGGATGCCACCGGGGGCATAAGTGTTTATCGAACGCGCATTCTTGTTTCTTTTGTACATGTAATTATTTTTTATATTTCAGTGCTGCAGACGACCTTGTGGAGTGGAGAGTTTCAGTTTCCTTTCTACTGTCTTTGATTTGGAGTTTCTGATTGCCCTACCGCTGTACCTGAATCTGACTGCTATATCTGGTAAAAATTTATTTCCGTCCTTTAATTATCATTATCCTATTAATTTATGTCTCAACTGCCAATAATCTTTGATTCAGGGGCATATAGTTTTGTGTCACCTGCTGTAGGCATACAGTTATGGATTACTTTTGTCCTTCTGTCCATCCATATGTCGGTCACGCCTCATAACTGATGTTCTAATGATGCTTTTAAGATGAAACTTCATTTATGGAAAGAGCTTAACAAGTAGAAGTGTATTGCAAAAGGGTCAAAACTCTTGTATCAATATTGTGCGAGTTATTCCCCTTTTTAGCTCACCTGTGAGCTATTGTGATCAGAAATAATCCTGAGTGGAATTAAAGGTTCTGTTTCCTTGTAACATCAGTGGGAGTTTTAAAAACAATATTTTCTGAAATCACTTGACCAATCTTTGTGTCAACATGTTCAGGTGAGGGATTGAGGGCAATTATGGCCCTCTTGTTTGAATCCCATTACTGATTAGTCTTGCTTTACTCTCCTGTACATCAGTATTGGTATAACAAACTGAAAGTGCTATAATAATTGGGATCCCTGCTTGTCCATAGTCTGTCTGTTTGTCTGTCCGTAAACATTCTAGTTGCTACATATCTATTAGATTTTCATGAAACTTTATGACAATGATTTTTTAGCTCACCTGAGCCAAAGGCTCAAGGTGAGCTATTGGGATGGCCCTGTGTCTGGCGTCCATCGTCGTGAGTCGTCGTTAACAATTGCTTCAAATGACATCTCCTCCTATACCGCTGAACAGATTTCAACCAAACTTTACAGAAATGTTCCTTGGGTCAAGCTCTTTCAAATTTGTTCAAAGAATTAAAAACAATGCAGAACTCTGGTTGCCATGGCAACCAAAGTGAAAAAATAATGAAATCTTAAAAAAGCTTAAAAAATCTTCTCGTCAAAAACTACAAGGGCCAGAGCTTAGATATTTGGCACATAGTATCACCTACAGGTCCATTATCAAGTTTGATCAAATTATGCCCCTGGGGTCAATATTGGCCCCGCCCCAGGGGTCACCGTTTTACATAGAGATATATAGTGAATTTTCAAACGTCTTCTCCTCTGAAAGTAATATGGTCAGAGCTTTAATATTTGGCATGGTGACACTTCATGATGTCCTTTACCTATTTTGTACAAATGGTTCCGGTCGGTTGCATATCTAGGTCACAGAAGCTTAAAAATCTTCTTGTCTAAAACCCTAGTACCCTGATCTTAGATATTTGCCACATAGCATCATCTACAGGTCCTCTATCAAGTTCAAATTATGCACATCGGGTAAAAAATGACCCTGTCCTTGACATGAATCTTTTTCTCCATTTTGTCAGTTATTCTCAGGTGAGCGAAATATGCCCCATGGGGCTGTTGTTTAATTAAATTTAGGTTAAGTTGGAATGTTGATCATGTTGGGGTCAAAAACAAAGTCACTAGGTAAAATCATATAAAAGCAATGTTAACACTCTAGAGGCTACAAATCTGATTTAATCTTCATGAAAATTGTTCAAAATTTTTGCCTTATTAATATCTAGGTCAAGTTGAAATTTGGGTCATGTAGGGTCAAAAACTAGGTCACTAGGTAAAATAATTTAAAAACCTTATTAACACTCTAGAGGCTACAAATCTCGTTAGATATTCATGAAACTTTGTCAAATTCTTTGCATTATTTATATATAAATCATGCTTGAATGTGAGGTCAAAACCTATGACACTAGGTCAAATCATGAAAATACATTGTTCACACTCTAGAAACTACATTTCTCATTTTGATCTTGATGAAACTTACTCAAAATGATTGCTTCATTGAAATCAATGCCATTTTTTAATGTGAGTCATGTTGGGTTGAAATCTAGGTCACTATAGCTCAAGTTTTAAATGTTGTACCAGGTGAGCCATATAAGGCCAAAGAGGCCCTTGTTTTTAAAAATGTTTACCATATTATAGTAACTGTTGCATATTTTTAATTTGGTGTTATTATTAATATACACGTATAGAGAATCAAAATAAATATCCTGTCCATATGTTTAAAATATCTTATTATCTGCCATTAATTTTGTTTTGTTTTCTTTACAATATTTGAAAAATGCACATTTAATTTCAGTTGCAGTGATTTTTTCCCTTCAATTGTTAATTGGTCCGGTACCCCTAAGGTTTTAAAATTTTGTTCAGTATTGCTTGCATTGTGAACAAAAATAGTTCATAAATTATGCTGATTAGAATCACTGAATAGACCTTGATCAAACTTTTCATTATGTATAATAAATTCATTTGTTTAGATCTATATTTGTCTTTTCAGATTGAAAATTCTGCCAAGTAGATGTTTTGAGTGATCTCAGGAGAAATTTATGATGGAGCAAATCTATATCCAAGGATTCCCAATTCATTCATCAAGAAATTCCACACCCAATACTTAAAATGACATTGATGGCATCATTGACCTTAATGAGAGGACTAGAGAGTGCTCTTACATAAATTGAATAAGAATAAATAAGTGTCTTCAATATGAACACTTTGCTGCTGGTTCCTTTTAACCCATTACTCCATAGATACACATTGTTATGCCTGATATTTATTCTTCAATTGAAAAAAAAGTTAAAATTCATACAGTCATGAAATTGTTTCAATAGAAACATTTATATATTATAACAGATGGTAGCTTAAAGCAAGACAAAAGTGAAAAAATGCACCTTTTGGTACATTTTGCTTTACTTTCACTGTGCTTTTAAGTGGTCACCTATCTTCAATAATAGATAAAGGATATGTTTTTTAACTCAAAAAGGAATACTACAGTCAAACTTTAATAATGTATCTCGATCTCACTTTAGTGGAACATACCCGTATTTCAAAGTTCAAATATCCCTAAATTTTAATTTTTAGCTCACCTGAGCTAGCTCATGGTGAGCTTTTGCAATCCTTGAATGTCCGGCGTTCGTCTTCAACAATTTTAGTGTTTACACCCTAGAGGCCACAATATTTATTCAATCTTTCTTTAACTTGCTCAGATTGTATATTACCATAAGAGTTCGAATGAGTTCAATTCTGGTTGAAATCGGACAGATAAATCAAGAGTTATCTACCTTTGACTCACTGAAAATGCCATATTTAACAATGTTTACAATTTAGAGGCCACACTTTTTATCAAATTTTTATCAATTTTGTATCAAACTTGCTCAGATTGTATTTTCCATAAGAGTTTGGATGAGTTCAATTATGGTTGAAATCAGACCAATAGGTCAAGAGTTATCTACCTTTGAATTACTGCAAAAACCATTTTTAACAGTGTTTACACTCTAGACTCTAGAGGCATCACTTTTTATCCAATCTTCCTCAAACTTACTCTGATTGTATATGACTATAAGAGTTCAGATGAGATTTATTATGGTTGAAATAGGTCAAGAGTTAACCCCCCTTGAATTGCTGAATATATCATATCTAACAGTGTTAACACTCTTGCAACTACATTTTTCAATGGATTTATATTATACTTGCTGATAATGTATATAGCTATAAGTTCTCGAAGGAGTGTAATTATTGTTTAAATCTGATCATTGTGGCAAGAGTTATCTGCCCTTGATATACTTTGAAATGCTAGAAAAGGCTTCATTTTAATTAGGCTCTAGTTATCTGCCCTTTATGTACTCTACTATACAAGAGTAGGTTGTATTCCAATGTTGTTAACATGCTATACTACAAATTTGAATGGATTTAGAATAAAACGGGTGAAATTCAAAGGTAAAGCTATGAGGATTCATTTCAAATGGTGAGCGATATCAGGGCCTTCAGGCATTAACTCCATCAATACGCATTTTTCACATTTAACTGTTATTCCTCCAATGAAGTCATGAGTATGTATCAAAAGAAATAAATTAACCTACTTTAAGTGTTTACCTGTCTATGGAGTAATGGGTTAAAAAGAAAGGGCTGTTCTATAAGATGTTCCATGTGATTTGTAGTTTTTGAAAACAGTCAGTCATCATGTTCTTAGCAAGCACTCATTTCCAGATCAAGGAGACATCTAAAGACAAGTGACTTTTTAATGCATGGAAAAATAATGCAGAGAGCCGTAGATTTTTCATGCATAATTGTTAATCTTCATTAAGCAATCACCAGAACATATTATTGTATAAGTTAATAGGTGCTTAATAACAGAGTGACTGTAATCAATAACAAATCTGCTTTTGGTAGATGGGAGAAAGAAAATAAAATCATCAACTTGACAAAATTTTATTTGTTTTAATTGTACGTAGGTACAACCAATCGTTGCTGTTTGCTTTGTTCATTCAACTATACCACAGGGCTCAAGATAAGGGGAGACTAAAATCTTTATTTCTGTATTAAACCCTATGGTGACACTACAGTACTAATAAGGATCCTCTCTTTATTTACTACTGAGAATAGTAACACCATAGGATTTGGAGCTGTATTAAAGGGAGATCTATTGGATTTGTATAGTTTACTCCTTCTGATCTGGAGCCCTGTATAGACTACATGCACCATGGATAATCAAACTGGAGTTATATGCCTATTTTAAGCTACCATCTGCTAAAATATAGAAAATATTTCTTAATAAATATATTCATGGCTGTCATAATTGTAACTATTTATTCACGAGAGAAAAAAATTAAAGACGTAAAAATGTGTATATTTGGAGTAATGGGTTAAACATACTTTAATCTTTCACACCATAGATGCTCATATTAATGCCTTTAATTTATTCCCACACTCAAGAAAATAGTTCAGCTTTGTGAAGTCTTAAAAAAAATGTTTTCCACATCCTAGCCGATGGTAGCTTAAAACAGACTGAAAGTATAGCAGAATGCTCCTTAAGTAACTGTAATGAAAAAATTGTTGAGTAAAGGGTTAATATAGGTGATTGGCGCATATATGGATAATTGGAATAAAGATCAAAGCAAGCTGAAATTCGATCAGAATGTATCCAGTAGGTGATTTCTACTCAAGTTAATTTTAGCCTATGCAAACTGTTGACACAGGTCAGAGGGCTCCAAATAGGGACCCTCTGATAAGGGTCTTCTTTGTCTTTCATGTTGCAATAAATTGTAACAAACTCATTGAAACCTACCATCACATACAGTAAAACCTCACTATTACGACCACTAAAAAGAAGGCTACTTGACTGCTTAGGACAGGTGACAGCTTCAATCAAGGTGAATGTATACATTAACCTTGCTTTAAGCAGTCACATGTCTTAACTACCGGCTAATTCACACTATTAAGTGGCCGTAATAGAGAGGTTTCACTGTATATTCATTATTAACCAACAGTGTACCTGTGAAGAGTACACTTGTCCTATGCAAACAGTGAAGACCAAGATCAGTGAGTTCCAAATTCGGTAATTCATTGTTTATCAGGTTACAATAAATCGTTGCAACCTAGTGCCACATATTTACATCATTAACAAACAGAGTGACTGTTAGGAGTACACTTGTTTATTGCATACAGAGTAGATCCAGATCAAAGGCCTCTCAAACTCATTGAAATATACCACCAAATATTTACATCATTAACCCTTTCTACCCTACAGTCCTCTGTAGAGATTACTGATTACATATGAAAACATTGAAGACCCTGATCAGAGGGCTCCTCCAACAACGAAATTAATTTCAATTTATACAGATATGAAATTGTGCACAATCCAAATCATATCCAAGTAGATGGTATCTTAAAACAGAATGCACTTTATGGCACATTCTGCTTTACTATTACCTTGCTTTAAGTGGTCACATGTCTTTAAAACTAGAAACAGGCCACTTACTAAAAATTGTTTTTCCTATTTTCTCTTTAACCCATTACCCTATTTCTAACCACTTTACCCAACATGTATGAACTATACATATTCAATCCTAACAAGTTAAGTTTTTAGCTCACCTGAGCTAGCTCAGGTTGAGCTTTTGCAATCCTTGAATGTCCGTCGTACAATTTTAGTGTTTATTCTCTAGAGGCCACAATTTTAATCCAGACTTTCTGTAACTTGCTCAGATTGTATATTACCATAAGAGTTCGGATGAGTTCGATTAGGGTTGAAATCTTACCAATAGGTCAAGAGTTATCTACCTTTGAATTGCTGAAAATGCTATATTTAACAATGTTTACACTCGAGAGGCCACAAATTTTATCCAATCTTTCTAAAACTTGCTCAGATTGTATATTACCATAAGAGTTTGCAGGGTTTTCTTTTGCATTTTGTAATTGAGAGTCCTAAGGACCCTCAAACCTTTCACTTCGAGAGTCCCTCAACCTATTTGGGGGTCCCAAATTAATTTGATGTGTATAAAATGCCTTACAATGTTGACAAATAACTTGTTAAACCTTTGTAAACACTAAAACAGTGCAGATTCATGATCTCTGTTGACTCGCATCAGCACCCAGGATTTACATCTCTGATGATTTGCGGGTTTGGAGTAAAATGTCAAAATTTTGAGGGTCCTGGGGACTCTCGGGGTTGGACAAATAGGAGTCCCAGGTGACAGAATTGAGTCTCAGATGCAGGAAACCTGCGTCCGGGAAAACCCTTAGTTTGATTATGATTGAAATCCGACCAATAGGTTAAGAGTTATCTACCTTTGAATTGCTGAAAATGCTATATTTAACAATATTTTCACTCTAGAGGCCACAATTTTTATCCAATCATTCTAAAACTTGCTCAGATTGTATATTACCATAAGAGTTCGAAAGTGTGTGATTATGATTGGAATCCCACCAATAGGTTAAGAGTTATCTACCTTTGAATTGCTGAAAATGCATTATTTAAGGGTGTTTACACTCTAGAGGCCACAATTTTTATACAATCTTTCTTAAATTTGCTCAGAATGTATATGACTACAAGAGTTCAAATGAGTTCGATTATAGATGTAATCAGACGCATAGTTAAAGAGTTATCTACCTTTGAATTGCTGAAAATGCCAAATTTAACGGTGTTTTTACTCTAGACGCCACAATTTGTATCCAGTCTTTTTCAAACTTGCTCAGATTGTATATTACCATAAGAGTTGCAATAATTGTGATTGTGGTTGAAATCAAACTAATAGGTCAAGAGGTATCTGCCCTTGAATAGCTGAAAATGCCATATCTAACAGGGTTTACACTCTTGCAACTACAGTTTTCAATGGATTTTGATTATACTTGCACACAAAGTAAACAGTTATAAGTTCTCAAAGGAGTGCAATTATTGTTGAAATCTAATCATTGTGGCAATAGTTATCTATCTGCCCCTGATACACTTTGAAATGTTAGAAAAGGCTTCATTTCAGTACTGTTTAGGCTCTAGTTATCTGCCCTTGATGTACTCTACTATTCTAGAATTATGAGGTTGTATTCCAAAATTGTTTACATGCTATACTACAAATTTGAATGAATTTAGATTAAAACAAGTGAAACAGAAAGGTAAAGCTATCAGGCTTCAGTACAAGAGGTGGGCGATATCAGGGCCTTCAGGCCCTCTTGTTTAACATCCTTTTCTGCCATCAATGGGCTAATTGGACGCCCCAGAGAGAGGGGAGCGGATACAGAGAACCCGGGCGTGATGCCCTACTCTTATTATCGAAAGAGTTCTCTGCTTCTTTTAGATGCTAAGTGTAAAGCACTCATACATCGACCTCGGTTTATAAAGTCTCAACCGAAGGACTTGATCCCGCGGGGGATCGAACTCACAACCCCTGACGTAGTAAGTGGGTGCTTTACCCCTCGACTACGTCAGTCGGTCAATCCTAACAAAAGCAACATGTATACCACATAAAAGTCACCTGACTGTTAAAAATATTGCCATTTGAAATACTTGACCTTGACCTTTCACCACACATGTCTAAAATATACATATTCATACTCCTTCAAATGAGAGAAACATGAATACAAAATATAATGCTTAGATCAGCTGGGGTTCACAGGTTATGGTTATTTAAAAAAAAAATTGACCTTTTGACCTATGTGACCTTGATCTAGGAGCTGACATGCTCAAAATCCCTCTTCATATGGGCAACATGCATTTCAACTTTATATTACAGCCGTTATATTCAAATGTGACCTAGATTTTGTCAAGATGGTCATTTTGACAAAGTTTGATAAAGATTTGACCAAAATTGTGGCCTATATAGTGTGTTCACAAGCAAAAATTACATGGATGCACATAAGCAAACACAGCACGATCACATTAGCTCACTTTGAGCAAAATGTGCTCAAGTGAGCTACAAACACTATTGTTTATTCACTGCTATTCGTGTGATAAATACCACAGGTAAAGAATAAATTCTATAAGCAAACAGTGTAGATCTAGTGGTTTCTCTTTGGAGTTAATATTCAAAACTTGGTCAACAGTACATATTTAATTCCGAGTGTTTATGCAAGTAACTTCATATTTTAGTCGCCTCTGGGTCCAACAGATTTATAGTACATTTGTTTATTGGAAGTTGACATGTCTCTTTCATGTGAATGATGGCAAGATCTCCAATTCAGAATCATGCTCCCGAATCAACTCAATACTGTGAAGAGCACTACACAGGACACAAAGAATTATGGCTTTCTGAACTCAAATATGGCATCATTCAATCATACCAGGGAACCATCTGAAAGAGCAAACACCTTAGCAATTCCATCATAGGCTTGTCTCATTGGCTAACTTTAGTCTTCAGACTGTAAATGTTTCCAAGATACGAGTGGAATGACTGTGCAATAAATTACTCGTCACAAAGACCCAACTCCGAAAAGTCCCCTGGTTGCTTAAATACCACAAGCAGGCAAAAGAACCTTCACTCTAGGCTGATTGACTACACAGTAGTGAGGGGTGACTAATAAGCTCCAACAGTCTGAAAGAGAAAAAATGTACATACATGTCAATAGCCAAGTTCAAGTTAAATTTCGAAAATCAAGATTGTGTTTATTGTTTAACAAACCCTTCTCAAATGTCTGCAATGCTCGAAAATTGAAAAAATGTTCTAAATTCAAAACATGAAAAACCTAGGAAATATCCATTCAATCCTTACCAAAATTTTATTATAATTAATTTGTGCCTATACAAACAATAGAGTATCAAAAGTCACTTAGTGATACACGTCATGATAGCACATGTACACGCCTTTGGGCCCATTTACACCCCCCAAACTATTAATCCTGGATCAGGATTCGCACCTGCTATCTTTAGGAAACAAGGCGACACCTGTCACAAACCTAGCATGCCGTCCCAGGACCGATCATAGGGGGTTCATTGATCATGAGACTAGTCCCCATTTAGAGCATTACCCTTAATCGTGACTAACTGGCCATCGATTTTGTGACCATATCTTAGGTGGCTAACAATTTCAGTATAAATAGTTTGAAAACATTTAAAAAGATTGACCAATTCACATTTTTTTGTTTCAATTTAAGAACAATATACGGGAGAGGGTCTAGATCTATATTTTTTGCGAGCACGGCGTTCATTTTGTGAACTTTCCAATTGTTTGATTTCAAATAATGTTACTTATGTACACATGTATACCTATGATGACTAAATCAACAGCTGTCAAGTGCCGAAAAAGAACTTATTAAGAGAAAATTCGCATTTACTTACCCTCGTTTACCCGTTGCTTTCTGTTTCTACGAGCCATAACGGCGGCCAATAAACTTGCTGTATCCCGGCATGTAACGTAAATATAACACGCTCGATGAACGAAGGAACCAGTTTTCCGGATGGTTGAGATACTTAGCAACAGCCAATGGAATGCCATGTTTCATATCGCTCATTTGCATAAATAGTTTGCAATCGACAAAAAATACGCATCTGTACTGAATTTTGCCCCACAGAACTCTTATTTCGCATCGACTTGCAACAAACGCTTATGTTTCGAAGTCATTTTTGATCCGCGATAGCGCAGCGTAGCGTAGCGTTTTCGCGGATTCATTAATACCAAATTCGCAAAGTAACACATTTCATACTGCAAAACTGACTACAGCCAAATCCAACAAGAAAATAGTGCTTGCTTTTAGAAGTGATCTATGCTTTGATAGCACTAAATGTGGGTTGAAGTAAGTTGTATCTCTTCTAATTAATTTAATATGAGATTTTTCAATGTTTTCCGGAAGGTCAGAATATGTCTTTTGCTTTATTTTTAAGAAAATGTTGAATAGTATTCATTCGCGAAAATCGCTGATGTCCGTTTTACGAAGCATACTCGGTCCTGTCCGTATAGCCAATAGTTTCGACCGACGAGTATAACGGGGAAAGCCGAGCAGCCGTTCGTATTACATTGCGAAAATCGCTGATGTCCGTTTTACGAAGCATACTCGGTCCTGTCCGTATAGCCAATAGTTTCGATCGACAAGCATACGGGGAAAGCCGATCAGTTATAACGGGAAACGTCTAATCTGGTTTCCGGTACTGTAGGATTATGTGCGTGTTAACCGGGAACCAGAACGAGATAGTTTACGTGGGTAAATAAAACATGCCATTTTGCTGAAGAGGAGATTAACCTTAGCAGAAAGAAAAACACGAAGAGGAGATTAGCAAATTGTTATTTGCTCAGAGAGATTGTCGACGGAATTACTTCAAAGTAAGTACGTAGATATTGGTCGTGTTCGAATCATTGAGTTTGTTGACAACGAAAAGTGGGCGGAGCAAATGCGCGAAGATTTACTGATGACATCGATTTTGGCCCGACTCAAATAGAAATTGTGGTCAACGAAAACTTTGTATTAGTGTTTTCTTCTGACATATCAGAGTTATTTAAAAGGGATGATCACCGTACTCGTTGATTTCCGTACAGTTAGCCAGGGATACGGAAAGCTGTAATTATTGTGCGTAATGTACAGTAGTCTTTATAGTAGAGAAGAATAAACGCAAACACAATCACTGACAATGCACTAAACTGTAGATGATTTATTTTATCTTTTTAATCTGGTTCAGGTTGGCAAACAGATTGGAGCCTAATCAGACGTCAGGTTACCCGGCGTCTGTTCTGGCTCCAACCTGTTTGCAATGGACATAATAGTTTTTAGCATTTTATAGGATTCTACGACGTTCTATATTCAGATTCAGATTCATAAACACGTTTATTGAGAATGAATAACATATCAGTAAAATTAGCGCAGCTGTCTCTTGCTGCACGAGGATCATGCTGAATATCTCAAGTTTGAAAGTGTGCAACTATATAGATCCGATGTTACCTTGCTTACCTTTTTACCATTATTAACTATATTGTTCTAAAAATAACTTTGACAGGTCAGAAACATCGAACAATACTTCCGGACGAAAGGAAATGAATAAAAGACCCTTTAAAAACAGTCGTAATGCCCCCAAATTTTATAAAGGCAGTGGCTAGACGTCCGGAACCGGACAGCTAGCCAACCGTCACAGGACGGGCTAGACGTCCGGAATAAATTTCTTTCAGGAAATATACTGCTTTATATATGTGGGTTAGTGCCTGGGTATATTTAAAACAAGTTGAAACAAAACTAAATGCATTTAATTTTCCATAAAACAACAGAGAGCAATAACAAATCACATTTATATAAAGGAATTAAATTACCTTCACTTAAGACCAACGTTCGCATCCGCCAGTTTAATTGGTAATAGACTGTTGCCCTGACTTTGTCGTTATTAGATTAGCACGCAGGACATTTTTGTTGATTTTATTGTAATTTATGCATGTAAATATCATACTGAATGTTAAAATTAGAGATTGAAGTTAAATATGCCGAAAGTATGGATGGATGGATGGACTACATATGATATCAATACGTTGATTATCGCCAAATCTAATTATCGCAGCCGGTATCTCCATGTCCATGTGGCTAGCAGCAAACTGTGAATGTATCGGAAATAACATTAACAAAGCCATGCAAAAAAATCCATTGTTATTAACAGTTAAGCATCGGCATAAAGTGGCATTTGGAGTTAAAGTTTGAGTAATACATGTATTTATGAAGGTCATTATATTTCGAAAAAAGGAAGACCTTTCCATTACCATAGTTCGCTGTGAAATTCTAAGTTGGAGATATATCTCTGACATTAAGGAAAACAATTAAAAAAGGGAAACATTCTGTCGTGGACGTCATGTACATTTTTTCGAACGTGTCAGTTTAGCGAAAGGTACAGGTATTCAATCATCAATTAAAAATGCCTGCGAGAGTGCGGTTTTCCTACTAAGGTGGGGACAAAATACGGCAACAACGACAATGGCGGATGCGATCGTAGCTCATAGTGACGGTAAATTAATGCCTTAAAGTGTGACTTGTTTCTGTTCTCGCCGATTTTCTGAAGTTCAAAATTGTATTTAAGGTTGTTTGCCATATATATCCAGGCACTAACTCACGTAAATTATGCAGTATATCAGGGGTGTAAAAATCTTTCAAAAGCTACTCGCCCTGTAGGACTAGTAGCTATTGAAATCCACTCGCCCTTCTGCAACTTTTGCTCGTCCGTGAATTTTCATATATAATTCATATGTACTAAAACTTTCACAATTTTCTTATTCGTTTATTTAAATTCGAAAATATCAACATATAGAAACGCACTGTTTAACTGTTTCAATTCTTGTGGGTCTTGTCATCGTTTCGACATCCCTGTTAATGCCGCTATTTTACTACTAAAACGACTGGAGATAGTTTTGTTAGGTTGTTTACATTTTGACAAGTAGCGGGAACTAACGGTGCTTCCGGTTTTTTCGGCATGTAAAATTTTGACTCGTTCAAATTAGGTACGAAATTGTCGAAGCTTTATATTAAGAAATGTTTGCAGTTTGACCGATGATTGAACAATAAAACACGTTATAACACTGTTATTCATACTTTAATTTTATAATTCGAATAAATATTTGAACCACCCCTCGATACTTTCAACACAAATAAACCTTTTGGGGCCGAAACTTTCGTACTTTGAAGGCCGAATAATATAAAGAAGAAACAAGCAGGTGCCCGTGAATCGGAACGCCTCCAAACTCGTTGTCGATAATAGTGAAATGCAAAACATTGTAGAAAATGTGTCGTTGATGTTGACACACGCGGAGAACTTCAGCCGTTTTAATTTGCACTCTAATTACACTGCCCAAAAGATCCACTCGCCCTTAAGGTCGAGTATATATTTGAAAGCACTCGCCCGACTTCAAAACCTACTCGCATTGGCGAGCGGGCAAGTGGAATTTGACACCCCTGTATATGCTCTGACGAAAATCTATTCCAGACGTCTAGTTTACCCTCACAGGGCAGGCTAGCCCTCCGGAAGCGGACGGCTATAGCCACTTCCTTTTATAAACGCATATAATGCCATGCGGTCTGGATCCATTCGATTAATTGAGGTCTTCATGTTTGTTGTATATTACCATAAGAATTTAGCTGAGTTTAATTATGGTTGTAATCAGATCAATAGGTCAAGAGATATCTACCTTTAAATTGCTGAAAATGATATATTTAACACTGTGTTTTCACTCCAGAGGCCACAATATCTACTCAAGCTTTCTTAAACTTGCTCAGATTGTATATGAACATACAAGTTCAAATAAAGGTGATTATGGTCGAAATCAGACAAATAGGTCAAGAGTTATCTACCTTTGAATTGCTGAAAATGCGGTATCTAACAGCATTTACACGGTTTCAACTACAGTTTTGAACAGATTTTGATTATTCTTGCACACAATGTATATAGCTATAGGTTCTCAAAGGAGTGAAATTATTGTTTAAAACTTATTGTGACAATAGTTATCTGCCCTTGATATACTTTGAAATGCTAAAAAAGGCTTCATTTCAGTATTGTTTAGTGTCTAGTTATCAGCCCTTGATGTACTCTACTATACTAGAATTATGAGGTTGTATTCCAAAATGGTTTACATGCTATACTGCAAATTTGAATAGATCTAGATGAAAACGGGTGAAACAGAAAGGTAAAGCTATCAGGCTTCAGTACAAAAGGTGAGCGATATCAGGGCCTTCAGGCCCTCTTGTTCTATATTTAGAATCAATGTATTATAAATGGAATCTGTCTCAACCTTACTCACCATAATAAAATATCTGTCTTGTCCAACCATAATTGATTGTTTATCAAGGTGGCTTGCCTAAGGACTGCCTTTGGAGACCTCTGATCTGGAGCAACACTGTTTGCATAGTCATGTGTACCTTCAGAGGTGCACTGTTTGTAAACGACGAGTAAACAAATACTCATTACTAGTCCTGATTGGATGTAAATGAGTGTCTATCCATTTTTCCTAATTTGTTGATATTGCTTTGGTTAGCTCTGATTAGCTGTAACTTTTGTTTCATAACCCCATGAAAAAAATAATTCAGACCGCGCCTTGTCAGGACTACTTTCTCTTAGTCCAACAGTTACTGCTCTCCAAGAGCGCTGCATGAAGCAGGACGCCGAATGATGTCATTGACTTTACTACAAAACAATGTCGCGTTTTGGCGGAAAATATATATGGCGAAGGGACTACAACCTACGTTTTAAAGTGTTAAATAATGAACACTCGTGTCAGATTCTCTATTTAACCCTCTTAAATTCAGTAGTGATATTAAATTATGAGGAATAATTGGGAACATTATTGTATTCATGGAGGTATGAAAAAAAAAACCTGGACACACTTTTGTATGAAACCGCTTCGCTTTCAATATATTTAAAAGAAGAATTTTTAGAAAACTCAGAACTATACACAGCAAAAATAGAAACTTTACATTGGATTCTAATGTGTATATTTCTGTCTACAAACACAATTTTTCAGAAGGCTTAAGTTAGTGTTATTCGAAACTTTGGATCAATGTCTGCAATTTCTCAACAATGGTGATGAAAAAAAATCCAAAAGCAACGTCGTTATTTGACGTCAAAATGCAAAGGGGTCGATTTTAAAATTATCAGAGATGTGAACGTGTACGCAAGATGTGTTTTATTCATTTTACTGTTTCATTTTAAGTGATCGACTTTTTTTGCATAAAGACAGTTTAGTCATAAGTTAAGATCTGCCCTGTATACGGTCTACTGGTACGGATAGGACGTAAGAGTGTGGTCGTCTCTATGTGACGTCAACGATCTCCGAGTCCGACGATCCCAGACATAACCCGTAGCTCTCAGTCTGTAACGAGTAGTTAGGATATGAATTGTCTATCTTATGCGTCCAAAATGACGCGCAACATCAGTTACTGACGCAACCAAAGTAAGCATGCCAAATGGCCTGATATATGTGATTTTTAGCTCACCTGAGCTAGCTCAGGGTGAGCTTTTGCAATCCTTGAATGTCCGTCGTGCGGCGTCAACAATTTCAGTGTTTACACTCTAGAGACCACAATATTTATCCAATCTTTCTCAAACTTTCTCAGATGGTATATTGCCATAAGAGTTCAAATAAGTTCGATTATGGTTAAAATCGGACAAATAGGTCATGAGTTATCTACCTTTGATTTGCTGAAAATGCAATATTTTACAGTGTTTACACTCTAGAGGCCACAATATTTATCCAATCTTTCTAAAACTTGCCCAGATTATATATGACCATAAGAGTTCGGATGAGTTCGATTTTGGTTGAAATCTGACCAAAAGATAAAGAGTTATCTATCTTTGAACTGCTGAAAATCCCATATTTAACAGTGTTTACATTCTAGAGTTCACAATTTTTATCCAACCTATCTCAAACTTGCTCAGATTGTATATAACCATAAGAGTTCAGATGAGTTTGATTATGGTTGTAATCAGACTAATAGGTGGAGAGTTATCTACCTTTGAAAATGACATATTTAAGGTGGTTCGACAGCGGGCGGGCCGCATTTCGAGTTCCGGAAATGCTGATGACTTTCACCTGATCTTTGCGGCACGTGCTTATAGTAGAAAATGTAGATAAAGAAAAGTTTGAACTGCTTCAGTGTCTTCTCTGTTAGCGCAGTTGATACGGTGATTGACTTGCAATCCGTATGTTCTAGGTTCGATTCCCACTCGCTTCAAAACTTTTTTTTTAACAAATTCTCCGATTTTAGTGACTAGTCAATCCATAACGCAGTGATCAAAGGACAGGCTATGTTAAGCCACGTAGTAATGAATAATATCAGATGCAAGTATAGTCATGTGACAGCTAAATTTGTGAGGATTATAGCCTATATGACAGATGGCAGCTTAACAAAGGACAAAGGTAATGCTAAAAGATAGATCCTAAAGGAGCTTTTATGCATTACTTTTGTTATGCATTAAACAGCCACTTGCCTTTAAAGATCTACAGGCTACCGTATTCAATGGTCCCTTATTAAAGGTTTGACTTAAGGTATTATTTAGAGCTGACGGCATTTTAAAGTTGAACTCAAGGGAGGTTACTCGTTTTGTGTTAACATTTTGTCAGAATTTCAGGAAAGCATGTATAAAATGCAAATTCCACTGTAGATTTTCATTAAATTTGTGTGACTAGTAGAATTAAGTTATATCTATCTAATAAGAGTAAAATTAGTGTATGTTAAACAGCTAGATTTTTTGTAATTTGAGATTTTCAGAATTTGACTTTTTTTAAATATTGATATTTCCAGAAAATATGTTATGAAATACTTTTGTTTGCCCACTATCTTATAGTCTATGTACAGTTTACTTGAATGTACAGAAATTATTGAGTTATATCATTTTATAAAGAAATTATTCCTGTTTATTAAAAAAGGAGCTTTTCTCGACAAAAGGTCCTCTCAGAAAAAAACGGCACTGTAACTTTTTTTTATATTAACGATTTTTCACTCTCCATATGGTATATTTCAATTTAATCAAGGTTTCAAAGAATTCTGACACAGAATAAGCTGACCCGCGAACCACCTTAAGGGTGTTTACACTCTAGAGGCCACAAATTTTATCCAATATTTCTCAAACTTACTCAGATTGTATATTACCATAAGACTCGGATGAGTTCAATTATGGTTGTAATCGGATCAATAGGTTGAGAGTTATCTACCTTTGAATTGCTGAAAATGATATACTTAACAGTGTTTACGCTCTAGAGGCCACAATATTTATCCAAGCTCTCTCAAACTTGCTCAGATTGTATATGACCATAAGAGTGCGAAAAAGGGTGATTATGGTTGAAATTGGACAAATAGATCAAGAGTTATCTACCTTTGAATTGCTGAAAATGCCATATTTTACAGCGTTTACACTATTACAACTACAGTTTTCAATGGATTTTGATTATACTTGTACACAAAGTATATAGCTATACGTTCTCGAAGGAGTGCAACTATTGTTGAAATCTAATCATTGTGGCAATAGTTACCTGCCCTTGATGTACTTTGAAATGCTAGAAAAAGGCTTCATTTCAGTATTGTTTAGGCTCTAGTTATCTCCCAGCAGGCACATAACGTTGTTTCAACGTTGATTTTCCGTCGTAACGTTGATCAACCTGATTTCAACCATGGACGACCATCCATCGGTAGCCAACTTACTGCCCACGTTGAATCAACGTTGAATCAACGTTTATAATGGTTGTAGATAAAAAATTAAAAAATACTGAAATTGAAATTTCTGATTAATTATATCGCAGTGTTTAATGTCTAACCACGTCGATTATGATTTATCGTTAAAATAAATTCAATTGAGAAAATCTAATGACAACGTTGAATCAACGTTGATAATGGTCGCTTAGCAGTTGATTTTCCGTCGCAACGTTGATCAACCCTTTTTCACCCTTGGACGACCATGGGTCGGTACCGAATTTATTGCCAACGTTGAATCAACGTTGAAAATGGTCGTGGGGAAAAAACAAATCGATGAAAATGAAAATTCTGATAAATTATATTGCAGTGGTTATGTCTCATCACGTAAACTATGATTTATCGTAAAAAAATAAATTCAATTTAAAAATCTACTGCCAAAGTTGAATCAACGTTGAATCAACGTTGAATCAACATTGTCAGATAATGGACGTAGGTAAAAATTATTATTTCTTTTTTTGAATAAATAATCATAACAACTTCAACTTAACTATTAATTTGATACTTCATAGTTTAGATGCAAAAGAAATAAATTCTAAGTTCTTAATAGTAAGCACTGAACTTTACATTCAAGTTTACAATTAAAATGAATAAAATACAAAAAGCAAGAAAAGCAAACCAATTCAATGTAAAAATGTTTAATTATAGATACTCAGCGTACTAATAAATGAAGCAACCATATTTGATAAGCTGTAATCAAATATCTTCCAACGCCCATGCGTTGTCTACTCTACTATTAGTAGAGTAGAGCTCCTAAAACCTAAGTTGAAGGGAGCATTCGAAAATAAAACAATATCTGGAGAAAACAACGCACACAAAAACGGACAGCCCACTCGAAACAATGTTGTTTTGACGTTGAATCAACGTCATTTCAACGTTTAAACTTCAACCATTATCAACGTCGAGGTTCAACGTCAACACAACTTTCAAAATCAAATATAAATCGTACGTTGTTTCAACGTTGAAGTTCAACGTTGATTCAACGTTGGTGTGCCTGCTGGGCTGCCTTTGATGTACTCTCTTATACTAGAGTAGGTCGACAAATTTGACTGGATTTAGAATAAAACGGGTGAAATTCAAAGGTAAAGCTATCAGGCTTCATTACAAATGGTGAGCGATATCAGGGCCTTCAGGCCCTCTTGTCATAAAACTGTGGCATCTCATTTTTGAAACGCAGGTGTTTACAAGTTTGTTTTTTCGGTGTTTGGCTAAAGTCTGTGTGTGCCGTGCTGCATTAAATAAACTTTCAAAAAACCTGACTAGGTCAACTCGCCGTCAGTGTTAAATACTGGAAGTGGAAAGCGTGCTACGTTGTGCACAGTACAAATTAGCGAGAGTGTGGCTCTTTATGGTCTTTATCGATAACTCAATTGTGAAATGTGCGTATATTTTATGACACGTATAGTACCTCATTTAAACATCGCTTAAACCGGCTCTAAAGTATGTAAAGTTTCTATCTTTGTTAAGTTAAGTAAATTAAATGAAAACAAGATTTGTTTGCAAAACGCTATGCCCCCTTTAGCTTATGTGACAGGTCTCTTAAAAACCGTGACCTTTGTCTGACATTACCCAACTTGTACTCAAGCTCAAAAGCCTTCTCAGTTGAGTACACATGCAGGTACATGTAATCAACAAATTACAGAATAAAAATAATAGATCTATCTTAAAATATTCTCATCTTTCATGAAAGAATGAAATGCAATTCAACTGCCTTTTAAAGATGGAATTTGACACTGGCTACATTTCAAATTCTTTACCCCTGTGAATCGAGCAGTAGATCCATCTCGGTGCAAAATGTACCTTAAATTGAATTCTGCTTAATCATTTGATGTATACCCCTCTGTAACCAGGACTAAACAATACTTAATGATGGAACAAAAATAGCTGACAACTTACAGCACAGTGAAACAATTAAAAGCAGAAAACATATTTAAATGCTCTCTGCTTTACTTTCATCTTTCTTTAAGTGACCACCTGCCTTATACAATAAATGATTACTGTAGCCTCAGTTGTGGCTACAGAGTGGTTTACTGAATTGCAAAACCTCATCCTTGGCAACTCTCAAGACCTTCACTCTTTGATTTATATTGGTTGTTTATTGTGAAAACTTACACATATTTTTTAACTACATGTATTTCAACAGGGGAAATGGTAACATGGTATGGATGGATCCCATGGATGAGTCAGATTGTATGGCACCACAGCACTAAATGGGTCATTTAGCAGTAAGCACCGATGGATGATGAGGGATGAAGAGATGAAGTGATTTCAGGACAGCTGATTTCATCTAATCTCATTGATTGTGATGAAGGGCATGGTAACATCACACTAACATGGTACCAAATTCAACAGCCATACAATAAGGTAAATTATTGCTTCTTTCTTTAAAAAACTACATAAATTTAGAAAAAGTTAAAACTTATACACCAGTCAGCTGAGGTTAGCCTTTGTTAGCTGCTAGCTCAGGGTGAGCTTTTGCAATCCTTGAATGTCCGGCGTCCATAATCCATCGTGTGTCGTCCGTCATCCGTCGTCAACTATTTTAGTGTTTACACTCGAGAGGCCACAATATTTATCCAATCTTTCTCAAACTTGCTCAGATGGTATATTGCCATAAGAGTTCGGATGAGTTTGGTTATGGTTGGAATCGGACTAATAGATCATGAGTTATCTACCTTTGAACTGCTGAAAATGCCATATTTAACAGTGTTTACACTCTAGAGGCCACAGTTTTTATCAAATCTATCGTAAACTTGCTCAGATTGTATATGACCATAAGAGTTCGGATGAGTTCGATTTTTGTTGAAATCGGACAAATAGACCAAGAGTTAACGACCTTTGAATTGCTGAAAATGCAATATTTAACAGTGTTTACAGTCTAGAGGCCACAGTATTTATCCAATCTTTCTAAAACTTGCCCATATTGTATATGACTATAAGAGTCAAGATGAGTGCGATTTTGGTTGAAATCCGATGAATAGATCAAGAGTTATCTACCTTTGAATTGCTGAAAATGCCATATTTAACAGTGTTTACATTATAGAGTTCACAATTTTTATCCAATCTATCTCAAATTTTCTCAGATTGTAGATGACTATAAGAGTTCAGATGAGTTTGATTATGGTTGAAATCAGACGTATAGGACGAGAGTTATCTACCTTTGAATTGCTGAAAATGCCATATTTAACGATGTTTACACTCTTGATGCCACAAATTTTATCCAATCTTTCTCAAACGTACTCAGATTGTATTACCATAAGACTTCAGATGAGTTCAATTATTGTTGTAATCGGATCAATAGGTCAATAGTTATCTACCTTTGAATTGCTGAAAATGATATATTTGTGTTTATGCTCTAGAGGCCACAATATTTATCCAAGCTCTCTCAAACTTGCCCAGATTGTATATGACCATAGAAGTTCGAAAAAGGGTGATTATGGTTGGAATCAGACAAATAGATCAAGAGATATGTATCTTTGAATTGCTGACAATGCCATATTTTACAGCGTTTACACTCTTGCAACTACAGTTTTCAATGGATTTTGATTATACTTGTACACAAAGGATGTAGCTATACGTTCTCGAAGGAGTGCAATTATTGTTGAAATGTAGTCATTGTGGCAATAGTTACCTGCCCTTGATATACTTTGAAATGCTAGAAAAAGGTTTCATTTCAGTATTGTTTAGGCTCTAGTTATATGCCTTTAATGTACTCTACTATACTACAGTAGGTCGACAAACTTGATTGGATTTAGAATAAAACGGGTGAAATTCAAAGGTAAAGCTATCAGGCTTCATTACAAATGGTGAGCGATATCAGGGCCTTCAGGCCCTCTTGTTGAAATTGCAACATGGTGAAAAAACATGCTACTCATCTGGAACAGTTTTGATACAGATAAGGCACCACTTATGCGGGGCCTGATTTCGATCTACTCTGTTTGACACTCAGATTCTGATTCTGTTAGGTAAAATAGATTTTTAATTTATCATACAATACTGAGCATGTAGCTATTTTGTGTAGACTATGTGTAATAGATAATACATGTTAAGGGCTGTACCTTCAAGTACTTGAACCAGATACAAACTACCTTGGCAAACAGTGTAGACCCACATGCAAAATATGAAGTATCTATAAAATGTAGTTGCAAAGTCTAGGCCTGTGTCAAGTTCATCCTATTTGACCTTTAGTTAACATCTACATGGCCTTGACATTTGTCTGTTTAACCAACGTTGTACTGTTCTCAAGAGATTCTTAACTTAAGTTAAGTGCACATGCCAAAATGAAGTCTCTATCACATGTAGTCACAAAGTTAAGGACTTATGGCCAATGTTACATTTTGCGTATTTGGCCTTTAAAAGCTGAGTCTCCTTAAAATGCAAAATAGTTTCGTATGTTATGTTATAATTTGGAGAGCCTACAAAGTACATTATATAGTAAATAATTGAAAGAAAACATTTAAAAGACAAGATAAAGGCAATGACTATGTGTTTGAAAATAATAAGACAGTAATGTGTACAGTCCTGACACTAACAGTATAATTATTTTCATTTCAGTCCATGAAATCCGATATATAATTACGAGTCAGGGCTCCACATAAGTTGGAGTAATGAGACCAAATGCAGCTTTTCTTCACGTCAGCACCAACGCCTATGGTGTTACCATTCATTAGAATTGTCTTGAAAACAGGATTCTAATAAGTAGTCACACCACTGGGTTTAATGTAGACATAAAGAATTTTACTTTTCAGTTATCTGAAACCCTGTATGAGTAGAACTACGTCAACATTAATTTATAATCATTCTATTTTAGAACTTTAACTCCATTGATTGAATACATATACCAGACATGCTGAAAAATTCATGGGAAAGTACAAATAAGCCACAACCATGCCTTATTGATCACATGTTTCCATAACGCCAAATAAAACTTAACATTGCCTCCAAAATTCAGCTTACGCTTTATAAAGAATAGTTGAAGAATCTTCAACATAATCTCCTGCTTTTGCACCAGTAACTTTGCTAAAGCAGGAACTTGTGAGAGACCACTAGTGTCATTTTGTGGAATAAAATCTGCTATTTGGTCAATATGTTAAGTGGTACAAAAATTATAAAAGAAAAAAACAACACAAAAGTCCTGAGATGTTTCAGGCCTGTAGAAAGCCTTATGCATATGATAACAATCAATTATGTTTGTACTATCTATTGCAGAATCATCATAGCCTGTGTGGTGTTTCATAACCAGTGCAATTTTTGGAATGTTTCCCTGCCTGAAGTGGTAAACAATGTAGGACGAGCAGTAAACATGACATCCAGCAGTTTCCTATACAAGATGGACTTTCATAAACAGAGTCAGAGACTATGATGCAAATTAAAACTGACTTTTTTCAAGGGCGAACAACATAATTATGTGCTGATTTTGAGTAATAAATATATGAACTGATTAGAGCGATGGATATGTTCAATTGGATGGAAATTCCATGTCAGCACCAAATCCTATGGTGTGGTTAAACTTATCTTTAGAATTGTCTCTTTGAACCAATTCTAATGAACAGTCGCACCATATGGTTTAATGCAGACATAAAGATTTAAGTTCTTGAAGTACTTCCCTTATGCGGAGCCCTGAATTTATGTTATTTATTTGAAAGAAAATTATGCTGTGATTTTTAACTAATGATTTTAATATAGTTTCTCAAAAAGCTGTTAAATTGAAACGTAAGGTTTACAACTTTATAGTGTTCACTTTTGTTGGTATTTTTAACTGCTGTGTATTATCAGAACTGATGAAATAGGAAAAAAAGCAAATTAAATATAAATTACATATTTTTCCTGTTGTGTTTATAGATAATTCATAATATCTTGATACAGTATAAGTGCGAGTAAATAAAATCAGAATTGAAAGCCCGAGATAACCTTAATTTTAGCAAGATCATGTTTTATACGCCCACCTCTAAAGGTGGTTGTATATTGGCGCGGCCCTGTCTGTTCGTTTGTTCGTCCGTCAACATTTTGTTTGTCCGAAGATTTCTGGGAAAACTTTTGGAGGGATATTAATGAAACTTCACATAAATATTATATGCATCAAGATCTAAAGCTGAGTCGAATTTTTGTTACAGAATTATCTGCCCTTGATGTACTCAAATATGCTATAAAAAGCTTGTCCGGAGGTTTCTGGGGAAACTATTGGAGGGATATTAATGAAACTTCACACATGTGTTATGTGCATCAATATCAAAAGCTGAGTCAAGTTTGAGGTTCATTCAACTTTTCTTTACAGAGTAATTTGCCCTTGATGTACTCAAATATGCTATAAAGAGCTTGTCCAGAGTTTTCTTGGAAAACTATTTCAAGGATATTAATGAAGAGAGATTTTATGCATCAAGATCTGAAGCTGAGTAAAGTTTGAGATTTATTTGATATTTTATTACAGAGTTGTCTGTCCATGGTGTACTCAAATATGTTATAAAAGGCTTATTTGACAGTGTTAACACACTTAGCAACTACAGTTTTGAATGGATTTTGATTATGTTTGTCCATAGTATAATTATAGAAGTATAAGTTCATGAAAGGGTTAATTATTATTGAAATCTTATCATTGTGCCAAGAGTTATCTGCCCTTGGTGTATTCAGATATGCTAGAAAATGCTCTATTTCAGTATTGTTTATGCTCTCAGAGCTCTAAGTGTCTACAAATTAAACTGAAATTTGATAAAACTATATATTTCTTTGCCAGTGGGAGTATAATGTACCGTTTGCGGTGCTCTCGTTCTTTTTGTATGCGACATTTCACTCTCTGATGCTTATTTTGAATATCGATGCCAACAATAGTTTCATTTACAGTAAAGCGCATCTATTACAACCACTACATGAGGTCCAATTGTTGGTTTACAGGACAACTTGTCAAGTGGCTGCATTATGCAATATTATTTAGATAAAATTAAAGCAGAAAGCTCCTTAGATGCTTTCTGATTACTTTCGCATTGCTTTACCCCTTTCCTCCATAGCCAAAAGTGCAAATCTCCTATATCCAACAGTGAGTGAACTACATTATGTCAAAACACTGACTGCTTAAAGTAAGATGAAGTAACTTTTTGCAGGGAGCTCCTGCCAGAGCTTTTTGCTTAACTTTTATCTTGCTTTGAACTACCTCATGTGCATCACTGACATCTCATTACAATAAATTAAATTACTTATACTGCAACATAATGCAAGTTTTGCCCACACAGCATAAATCTATTTCGATTTCATTTTTATGCCCCGCACGACTTAGTCGGGGGCAAATCGTTTTTGATCTGTCTGTTTGTCTGTACACAACTTTGACCTTGGTCGTAACTTTTGAACAACAGTGAATAGAGACTTTATATCTGGCGTGTGTACTGACCTCAACAAGCTCTTGAGGTCAGTACAACTTGGGTCATGTCTGGCAAAGGTCAAGGTCATTTAGAGGTAAAATCGGGTGAAATGGGAGATAACCCATCCTATATTATTTCAAGTGAATAGGAAGGGAGATAACTCATCATAGCTGGCCATAACTCTTTGATCATGTGATCATTTCTTAATTTAGAAATAAATCCTCAATATGCCATTTGACTATAAAATAAAATGAAGTTGAAAATTGATTTTCAGTTCTGATTTTTTTTCTACCATCAATATTTTTCGGCTCTAAATGACCATTGGTGTCGATGGGCCATAAAACACTAATCAATCGATCAAAATCAATATAACATATGATCTTGTTCAGTATCAAACGGCAAGCTCATTCCAAACAAAACAGGCCACACTGAGACTTGTCATTCCTGAGTTATCGCCCTTGTTATATTTACATACATTTTGTAAAATTTAAATATCTTAAAACTATGAAAGGTAATAACTTCAAACCTTGCATTCTTGTTAAATATCAAATGATAACTAGTTACAACAAGACAGGTTACTGTTTATTTGAAACTTCCAATACTTGTTATGTATCAAATGGGCAACTAATTACAACAAGGCCGGCAAAGATAGTGTACTTGTTTATACTTACTGATTGCTTTAAGTGCACTTAATAGGTGTAAAATCTTCAATACGTTCAATTAAACTAGATCATTTCACTAATCGCGGATCTCTCAGTGCTTTCAGCACTTTGATTTGTTTATTGAACAAACTATTGCGTTTAATTAGTGCATTTGCGAGCATAGGGCGAGTATAAGGTGCTTTTGACCCTAACTTCACTGAAATTTCGGGGACGAGCTCATGTAATCGCTCGACAGGCCGAGTTGTATACCTTGTAGATCTATATAAATATAGTAAGGGTACAATTTTTTTTTTTTTCAGAATTTTTTTTTCTTATTTAGAGAGTATATAAATAAAGATCTAGTAAGGGAATTTTTTTGAATGTATTAACACTGTAATCATAAAAGTCCTTTTATCAGGGTCTGCACCGGGCAAGCATTGTCTTCACAGGTTCACTGTTTGTAAATGAAGAGTATACTTGTCGCTAGGGTTGAACATGTTAATGCTTTCAAACCCATAGGCAACTATGCAACTTTATGAATATCAGGATCCAAACTTTTTTTCAATTTCATATTAAAATGTCTTTAAAGAGGCTTTACCCATTACCCATAAATACACATTTTTACAACTTAAATGTTTTCCTTTACTTAAATACATTTCCCCGGTCCTTTGATGGAGTCCCCTCCCCCATTGTTCTCGATAGGCATGAAAGTTACTGTAAAGCAGAGGCAAAGTGTGCACAGCCAATGTCACCAATCTTAAAGTGTCTAGAGAGGCTCTTACATCCTCACTCGATCTCAATGTTTTTTTTAATGGGTTTTACTAACGAAACTATCCAATATATGGCGCAGGCCTCACATGAGACGCTTCAATGATTCAGAGCAATACAGGTATGCATAAAAATCATGAATTTTGCAGGGTAACTGCCTGTATAGGGATTATCACCGAAAGTAGGTCAGGAAATGTCTTTAAGAGAATAGTTCCAATTCATACACACATGCATATGCTTCATGAGAAATAATTTTATACCCTAGCAGATGGTAGCTTAAAGCAGGCTATGCTTTACTTTCAATCTGCTTTAAGGGGTCACCTGTTTTTAACACTAAAAACACGACATGAGGTAAAGGGTTAAATCTATATACAGTAAAACCTCTCTATTACGACCACTAAAAGGAAGGCTAATTGTCCGTATAAAAGACAGGTGACAGCTTAAAGCAATGTGAAAGTGAAACAGAAAGCTCCCGTAGGAGCTTTCTGTTTCACTTTTACTTTGCTTTAAGCAGTCACCTGTCTTAAACGACTAATATTTGACACAATTTAGTGGTCGTAATATAAGGTTCTACGGTATTTTTAATAAGTATCGCAGATATCCAGAGCAATGGAAATGGTTTTATGGCTGTTTAAACAGATGATAAAATTTGGCACTGAAAGAGTTACGAAAGTACACTGATACTGGGAATTTCTGAGAAGTAGAAACAAATAAAATCTCTTTTTTATCATTTGTTCAATTTATTCACAAAAAAGAAAAATATTTGACTACCACATTTAACATGTTACCAAGTTAAGAACAATTGTGAAATACATGTTTAAATAAATCAGCTGTAAACAACATAAATGTGTCCATTGGCAACAGAAGTGCTCAAACCTTTATATCATTACTACCATCATTATCTTCATCATCATACACATAATAAGCAGAACAAGTATCACAATATCTATATAAATACGTCAACCAAGTATTAACTCATCGACCCCTGAAACTTCGAGTGGACACTTCCTGTTCCCAATTACATGTATAAACATAATCATTTAAGACTACATGTATTAAGGGTTGCTTCAGAGCTCAAGATAAGGGGAGTATTTAAAAAACTAAATCTTTATTTCTGCATTAAACCCTATGGTGTCACTACTCATTAGAATCGTCTCTTCGAGACGATTCTAATGAGTAGTAGCACCATAGGATTTGGTGCTGAAATGACACAGAAAATGCTAAATTCATTTGATTTACTCCCTCTTATCTGGAGCCCTGCTACTTTTGGCAATATATTGCAGAATGACATACAGATATGTTGCAAAATGACAAACAAGTCAGATTTTGATTAGAGTGTTCTACAGGAGCTGTCTGATCAGGGTCTACACTGTTTATCATTGTTTGCCAATGATTGTAAACAAACGTGAACTAGTCAAAAATGGTCTAACACTTAATGGGAAACTGTAATTGTCAATTTGAAGCTTCAGAGGTCAATAAGTTAATGAAGGTCAATAAAATACAGACAGTCCCTACAGAAATGTGTTGCATTTAACACAGCTTTTGGGTTGGTATAATAGCCGTAATTGGGTTATACTTGTATTTCCAATGCCAAAATGTAACTCTTTCTCTAATTGCTAGGCTGCTAGCATACAAGAAATCCATTTACAAAATTTCACAAAATCGGCAAAATATGTGCAACTTTCTGCTTTTTTTGCAAGCCGGTAAGATTTTCCCATGTGTCTGTGCTTGTCAGCTTGTAAGCATATGTTAGCTTAAAGGAGACTGAACGTAAAGCAGAGTGTCTCCAGGGCTGCCATTTCTCCGGATTTTTCCTAAATCTCCAGATTTTTTCCCAGTTCATGGTACCTTAAAGCAGGCTGAAAGTAAAGCAGAATGCGCCCTAAGGCCCATTCTGCTTTACTTACAGCCTGCTTTAAGTGGTCGCATGTGAACAAAACAAGAAAAAGGCTATGGGGTAAAGGTACGATTCCTTAAATCGCACTTGAAAAATGCAAATTTTGAAATCTTAGGATTTTTCATGTCAATTTATGGCAGCCCTGTGTCTCTAAAGGAACATTCTGCTAAATATTTTCTGTCTGATTTAGGCACCCTACTATATTCAGTACTGTAAACAAGCTATGGAGTAAAACGGATTTTTGCATTCTAAAAAACTTGTGCACCGTTTATTTAACTTGTGACCGTGTTTAACTTCAAATGGACAATCCACTCTGTTTTTTATTTTGTATTTGGAAACCTCAACCCAGAGCTCTACATAATGTGAGTATTGCAAAAATTAAAATAGTTCTTTCTGCATTAAAACCATTGGTGTTATAGGTCGTTTGCAGTTCAAAAAAACACGATAAATCGGAGATAACTTTAAAGTTAGTGGACGTATTTAAATGAAATTTTGCATACACTTATGATATATCTATACCAACTCTGACAAGAAAACTCAGAATTTTTGATAGACTGACTAAAATCTTTTCTCTTTGTTTTATATAAATTTTGTGTCGCTGAAAATGGCCATTTGCGTGGGTTGTAATTGGCTATTACCTTGATCACGTTTGTTTACATGGGAGAACTTCACTAGGTAAAATCTCGTGATTGTTGCTTCTGTCTGAAAGGTGAATATCCCGTGCTGATATTGGATTTTTTAGTTGGTCAAAATTATTTTTGAGGCCCGATTACATTTTACTCTGCTTAATTCATGAACACTTCGTCAGGAAATAAAAAGAAATGCATTGGGTTTTTTTCAAACTGAAGCTCTATCATTCCTACATTATATGTATCAGTGTTCGAGTTGTATTGTATTACGTTTACGTTACGTGTCGTTTCATTTAAACATCCAAATAACGTTTTTCAAACTGCTCTGGAAACATTCTTTTGAAAACGTGACAATTGTAAGTTGGTGTAGACAACATTCCACGTATATCGTCTGGAATGAACACGTCTTCTGATATTTATTACATTAGTTTTTTTTGCTTTTACATGTAGTTTGATAAAACGTCTGTATGAGTGGCAAATAGTTTGGATCCTAATTAGATCCCGATTGGCTCCGACTTCCGATCAGGATCTAACATGTTTGCAAATATGACAGTATGGTCATTAAATACTTTTAACGTACCCCAGTCAGGGCCTCGTTCGGTTAGTTGTAAACTGCTATGGTATGCGACAGCTTAACGGTGAGGCGTTACCGAGTCGTGCAAAATAGGCTGTTGAATAATTTGAAATCACCCTTCGGAAAACTGTCCTTTAGAAGTGTAAACTCTACATAGAAGTTATGAATAAAACTTTTTTATTACAGAGTGAAAAAAATTGTTCTTTTTTGTCAGAGTTGGTATAGGTATATCATAAATATATGCAAACTTCCATTTGTCTGCGTTGTCTTATTATAAAAATATTTGAAAATTATCGTGTTTTTTTTAACTGCAAACGACCTATACTAATCGTTAGAATCATCTCTTAGAGACAATTGTAACGAGTAGTGACATCATAGTATTTTGTGTTGAAATGAGTGAGAAACGGTTGGGTGTGTTCAGTAAACTCCCTCTTATCTGGAACCCTGCACTAGACATAATTGGAGATTTAAATGTTCTATTAGAAGTTTCATGGTTCACTCTTAACTCTTTACACCTCAGCCCATTTCTAGTTTCTGCAATATCCTAGGTGGGGACTACTTTACTTACTGTAGATATAAACAGAAGCGTAAATAGGTGGGGACTACTTAACTTACTGTAGATATAAACAGAAGCGTAAATAGGTGTATTTATGATGTAAGGGGTTAAATCAGTCATCTGAAAGAATGAAGAACAAGCTTACAACTTTCAAACAATTGACTAAGAAATTTGTTAAGGCCTCAATTAGATGTTTTTTTGAAAGGATGAATAACAAGCTTATAACTTTCAAACACTTGTCTAAGAAATTTGTTAAGGCCTCAATTAGATATTTTCTATGAAAGAAAGTGTTATATATTTGTATGAGCTAACTGTATAAAAAGTTTGAACAAAACTATAACAATCTTAACCCATTACCCCGTAGATGCGCCTTTATACACCTTATTCCTTCAGTGACGAAAAATAGTCTCACTTTTTACAATATCATGAATACTATGCTTCATAAGATATGTATTCTATACCCTACTATGCTAGCAGATTGTAGCATAAAACCGGCTGACTTTAAGCAAGTAACACGTCCCACAATTCCGATCTCTCTAAATAATGAGAGTATTTCAAATATTAAAATCTTTATGTCTCCATCAAACGCATGTTGCGACTACTCATTAGAATCGCCTCAAAGAGATTATTTTAATGAGTAGTCACAACGTAGGATTTGATCCAGTCATAAATAATCAGATGAAAATGTTCAAATACGTCTCCCAATCCAAAGCAAAGAATTTCTCAATGCAGTAAAACCTCTCTATTACCACCACTATAGCGAAAGCTAATTGGTTGTATAAAAGACGGGTGACAGCTTAACCCATTCCCCATAGCCTGTTTCTAATTTTTTTAAATATGTTACCACATAAAGCAGGTTGAAAGTAAAGCAGAATGCGCATTAAGGCACATTCTGCTTTACTTTCAGCCTGCTTTAAGCTACCATCTGCTAGAACTAAGCTTTAAGCTACCATCTGCTAGAATGGAGAAAATAGTTCTTATAATACATATGTATAACTGTTTAAATTGGAACTATTTTCTTGAGTTGAGAAATAAAGGTGTATTTATGGTGTAATGGGTTAAAGCAAGGAAACAGTGATACAGAAAGCTCTTTAACTGTCACAGCAGTCACCAGTCCTGTCGTAACGTCCTAATAATTGATACAATTTAGTGGTATTAATAAAGGGGTTTTACAGTCTCCCTATACTCAGCCAATATTTTCTCAATACGTACATACCACAAATATAACCACACTTATGCCTATCACCTGTTCAACAATATCCTAACCACAGGCTATCATTAATGAGACGCACATTGTACTCTCTGTCCGCCCATTCCTTCATCATCATCCTCGTATGCCTCTCCGCGATGACGATTTCTCATATCTTCTTCAGGGTCAAATTCCTCGAGAGTATGCTCTTCTGCTCCATCTGGAATCATTTGCTGCTCACGCTGTGGTAAGCACTTCTCTAGTTCAGGAATTGTGTTCGCATTAATAAATCCGTTTGGTGGGAAAATGACTTTGAATCTTATAATAAGACGTCCTTTTGTAAAGGGGTCACGATGTATCGGCATACCCTCACCCATCACACATTTGATGTCATTGGTTTTAACTACTTCACCTGGAAAATAAGAAGAGCATTACTTATACAACCCTTGTTAGCGGTCAATATACGAGGGATTAAACTGAACAGATCCAACATTTTCTCCATCATTTCATAACCAATTCCTTTAGTGTTATTGGTCATTAGAACCGATTCTTCGAGACAATTCTAATGAGTAGTATCACTATAAGATTTGGTTCTGAAACGAGTGTGAACATGTTGGATATGTTCAGTTTACTCCCTCTTATCTGGAGCCCTCAAGAAAATTATTGAAAATTTCTTTGATTTTTCAGGATGACAACTAGAGTGCTGCATTATTTCAAGTTCTTTAAACAACTTTGACAGAGCTTGACCCAAGGAACATTCCATTTCAGTCTGATTGCAATCAGGCGTGTGGTTTAGATTAACCCATTACCCCATAAATACGCCTTTTTATTCCTCCACTCAAGAAAGTAGTTCCAATTTATACAGTCATAAATATGTATCATAAAGAATATATTCTATATTCGAGCATATGGAAGCCTAAAGCAGGCTAAAAGTAAAGCAGAATGTGCTTTAGGCATATTCTGATTTACTTCTAACCTGCTTTAAGTGGACACCTATCGTCAATACTAGAAACAAGCTATGGGGTAATGGGTTAAGGTATATTAGAAATTAGACACAAGACGCACACAGCACGACAACAGACATTTACTGACCACCAGGCGTGTGGTTTAGATTAAGATGTATTAGATATTGTAGACACAAGACGCACACAGAACAACAACAGACATTAACTGACCACCAGGCGTGTGGTTTAGATTAAGGTGTATAAGATATTGTAGACACAAGACGCACAAAGAACTACAACAGACATTAACTGACCGTCAGGCGTGTGGTTTAGATTAAGGTGTATTAGAAATTGTAGACACTAGACACACACAGCACGACAACAGACATTAACTGAGCATCAGACATGTGGTTTAGATTAAGGTTTATTAGAAAATGTAGACACAAGACACACACAGCACGACAACAGACATTAACTGACAATGAAAACCCATCATGACTTCCTTGAGCACTTTGTTCTCAGCTCAGGTGAGCTAAAAAGGTGTATACAGGGCTCCAGATAACAGTAGTTTTTAAAAAACTAAACCCTTTATTTCTGCATTAAACCTATGGTGTTACTACTCTTTAGAATCGTCTTTTCGAGACAATTTTAACGAGTAGTAACACCATAGAATTTGTGCTGAAATGAGTGAGAAAATATTGAATTTGTTCAATTAACTTCCTCTTATCTGGGGCCCTGGTATTTACGGAGTAATGGGTTAAATATGTTCCTTACCTGGTAAGGTAGAGACGATTAGGACCCGGCCATCCAAAGTATCAATTGTTTCCTGCATCCCACACAGGGCCTCAACTAACTGTAGATCAATTTCCATTATAAGGTCACTACCATTACGACGGAAAGTGTTGTGCTCTTTTTCGTCTAGAACAATAATGATGTCCCCGGGCTCAAGCCTTGGTTCTTGGTCCCCCTCGCCTGTAAATCGAATATTCTCACCATCTTTCATTCCTGAAAAGAAACAAAAAACATTTGAACCTCAATATCTCAAACTCGCTCGAAATGATATATAAACCACATTTTAACTTTGAAATATGAGAAGTAAATTGCACATATTGAATAGCCTCAATAGATCTTCAGATAAGGAGAGTATTTCAAAATCTAAAATCTTTATTTCTGCATTAAGCCCTACTTAAGAAATAAAAAATAAATACCAGCGTTTTATCATGCAATAAAACACAGGTAGGAGTTGAGGAGCCCTCTAATCAGGATCCACACTGTTTGCATTGGACAAATGTAATCCTAACAGGTACACTGTTTATATATGACGACTATACTCGTTGCTAGGGCTGAAAGTGTCAACTAGGTAATAACCGAAAATAAATCCCTAAAGAATTGTCAATATTTGATGTTAGAGGGAGATTTCATATAACTGCTTTTGAATAAAAGTTGTCCTCTGTGTTCACGTGGCTTTGATATAGTATTAAAGAATGTATTCTCTTGTATATGTAATTGTACATACTGAGAAAATGAAGAATAAAACTTGGAAAACTTGGAACTTGGAGATGCATAGTAATTAAATCACGAGATCAAATGCCGAGTGATTTAATTACCAGCACCTCAACGACTACCTATGTTTTATTGCACAATAATTATTATTTTGATTCTAACACCTCAAGTTAACCACAATTTACACCGACACTTCGGTGCTAAATTCTTGGTGTACCCATTTTCGAAGACATTACGTTACAGCGCATTTGTGTTTTTTTGAGAATTTAAACACAGATACGTTCCTTCTTTGTTTATATAGGAGCGTGAGGGAGAAATTTTCCTCCCTCTTTTCTGGAGCCCTCGAGCCCGTTTTACTAAACAACTTACAAAAAGTTTTTGCGTAAGTCAAAATCATTTAACTCTTATTTTTCAATCATAAACGGTTGCAAACAGCAAAAAGCCAGATCAGAGGACGCGCTATAAGCGCGTCCTCTGATCTGGCTATTTGCTGTGCGTAGCAAGTGATAATAAAAAATATAAAGTAAAATTTAAAATTTTGACTTAAGCAAATAATTTGCGTAAGTTGTTTATGGAAAATGAAGATAATGATTTATGTCCAGGAACTGACCTAGATATGCAACAGACCGGAACCATTTGAACAAAATATGTAAAGGATATTTAAAAGTGTCAGCATACCGAATATAAAAGCTCTGGCCATAGTAGTGTCAGAGAAGAAGACGTTTGAAATTTGCTCTATATAACTCTATGTAAAACTGTGACCCCCGGGGCGAGGCCAATTTTGACCCTAGGGGCATAATTTGATCAAACTTGATAGAGGACCTGTAGGCAATGCTATGTGCTAAATATCTAAGCTCTGGCCTTTGTAGTTACAAACAAGAAGATTTTTTAAGTTTTCATTGAAAAAAAATCTATTTCTAGCTCCTGTGACCTAGTTATGCAACCAACCAGAACCATTTGAACAATTTTGGTATAGGACATCTATAAGTGTCACCATGCCAAATATCAAAGCTCTGGCCATATAAGTTTCAGAGAAGAAGACGTTTGAAAATTTCACTATATAACTCTATGTAAAACGGTGACCCCAGGGGCATAATTTGAACAAACTTGATAGAGGACACGTAGGCAATGCTATGTGCCAAATATCTAAGCTCTGGCCCTTGTAGTTTCAGACAAGAATATTTTTTAAGTTTTCATTGAAAAAAATCTATTTCTAGCTCCTGTGACCTAGTTATGCAACCAACCAAAACATTTGAACAAAATTTGGTAAAGGACATCTATAAGTGTCACCATGCCAAATATCAAAGCTCTGGCCATATAAGTTTCAGAGAAGAAGACGTTTGAAAATTTCACTATATAACTCTATGTAAAACGGTGACCCCAGGGGCATAATTTGAACAAACTTGATAGAGGACACGTAGGCAATGCTATGTGCCAAATATCTAAGCTCTGGCCCTTGTAGTTTCAGACAAGAATATTTTTTAAGTTTTCATTGAAAAAAATCTATTTCTAGCTCCTGTGACCTAGTTATGCAACCAACCAAAACATTTGAACAAAATTTGGTAAAGGACATCTAGAAGTGTCATCATGCCAAATATCAAAGCTCTGGCCATATTAGTTTCAGAGAAGAAGACATTTGAAAATTTCACTATATAACTAGAATATGTAAAACTGTGACCCCGGGGCGGGGCCAATTTTGACCCGAGGGGCATAATTTGAACAAACTTAATAGAGGACCTGTAGATGATGCTATGTGCCAAATATCTAAGCTCTGACCCTTGCAGATTTTGACGAGAAGATTATTTAAGATTTCGTTATTTGTTCACTTTGGTTGCCATGGCAACCAGAGTTCTGCATTGTTTTTAATTATTTGAACAAATTTGAAAGAGCTTGACACAAGGAACATTTCTGTAAAGTTTAGTTGAATTCTGCCAAGCCGTATAGAAGGAGATGTCATTTGAAGCAATTGTTTTCGATGACGGACGACGGACGACGCACAACGACGGACACAGGGCCATCCCAATAGCTCACCTTGAGCCTTTAGCTCAGGTGAGCTAAAAACGGGCCCGGGCCCCAATTTAATTGATACAGTTGTAAAACATCAAAATGTACGACTTAATGGTTAACAAGAGTTGTCAGAGAGACAACAAAGCTCGCCATTGGCACATTTAGAAACTTAAAAGCACACTCAAGGTCACCGAGGTCAAGCTTTTTGCCTGCATAGAAAGGTCTTGTCAATATACACATGAAAATTAAATATGAAGTTACACCTCAAGGGACATAGGAAATATAAGCGTTTTTCGAAACCTAAACACAGATTTCTAATCCTTAAACTCTGGATCTAAGTTCAAGGTCAAGGCCACAGGGGTCCAAATGTTTCTGTGCATGGAAAGGTCTTGTCCATATACACACACATACCAACTATGAAAGCAATACCTCAAGGTACATAGAAGTTATAGACATTTTTCAATACCTAAACACAGATTTCGAAACCTAAACGAGAGCCCTAAGTTCAAGGTCAAGGTCACAGGGGTCCAAATTTGTCTGTGCATGGAAAGGTCTTGTCCATATACACACACATACCAACTATGAAAGTAATACCTCAAGGGACATAGAAGTTATAGACATTTTTCAATACCTAAACACAGATTTCGAAATTTTAACGCGAGCCCTAAGTTCAAGGTCAAGGTCACAGTGGTCTAAATTTGTATGTGCACGGAAAGGTCTTGTCCATACACACACACATACCAACTATGAAAGTAATACCTCAAGAGACATAGAAGTTATAGGCATTTTTCAAAATCTAAACACAGATTTCGAAACCTAAACGCGGACCCTAAGATCAAGGTCAAGTTCACAGGGGTCCAAATTGTTCTGTGCATGGAAAGGTCTTGTCCATACACAGACACATACCAACAATGAATGTAATACCTCAAGAGACATTGAAGTTATAGGCATTTTTCGAAACCTAAACCAAGATTTCGAAACTTAAACGCGGGGCCTAAGTTCAAGGTCACAGGGGTCTAACTTTTTCTGTGCGTGGAAAGGTCTTGTCCATATACACACACATACCAACTATGAAAGCAATACCTCAAGGGACATAGAAGTTATAGGCATTTTTCGAAACCTAAATGCAGATTTCGAAACCTAAACGCAGGCCCTAAGTTCAAGGTCAAGGTCACAGGAGTCTAAATTTGTCTGTGTATGGAAAGGTCTTGTCCATATACACACACATACCAACTACGAAAGTAATACCTCAAGAGACAGAAGTTATAGGCATTTTTCGAAACCTAAACACAGATTTCGAAACCTAAACGCGGGCCCTAAGTTCAAGGTCAAGGTCACAAGGGTCCAAATTTTTCTGTGCATGAAAAGGTCTTGTCCAAATACACACACATACCAACTATGAATGCAATACCTCAAGAGACATAGAAGTTATAGGCATTTTTCGAAACCTAAACCCAGATTTTGAAACCTAAACGCGGGCCCTAAGTTCAAGGTCAAGGTCACAGGGGTCCAAATTTGTCTGTGCATGGAAAGGTCTTGTCCATATACACACACATACTAACTATGAAAGCAATACCTCAAGAGACATAGAAGTTATAGGTATTTTTCAAAACCTAAACACAGATTTCGAAACCTAAACGCGGACCCTAAGTTCAAGGTCAAGGTCACCAGGGTCCAAATTTTTCTGTGCATGGAAAGGTCTTGTCCATATACACACACATACCAACTATGAAAGCAATACCTCAAGGGACATAGAAGTTATAGACATTTTCGTCATGTACTTCGTACAGGCGAGCTAAAAACTAGACCTATCACAAATGGTTAAAAAGAACGTTTTCCCCTAGAAAGAGTGCAGACTCCTGTCAAACAGATCCAATAAGAAAACAGTGTAGACTCTGATAAGACACTTTCCGCCCCTAAACAGACCTGGGGCCCGTTTTACTAAACAACTTACGCAAATTATTTGCGTAAGTCAAAATTTTAAATTTTAATTTGTATTTTTTATTATCACTTGCTACAAACAGCAAATAGCCAGATCAGAGGACGCGCTTTTTGCTGTTTGCAAACGTTTATGATTGAAAAATAAGAGTTAAAACGATTTTGACTTACGCAAACATTTTGCGTAAGTTGTTTAGTAAAACGGGCCCCAGACTACCAACCTTTGTCTACGTGGACTTCAAGTATTTTGTAATCGTCCACCACCTTTTTGCCAACACACGTCTTGCATCTTAATTTCGGGTTAATTATCTCCCCTTTTCCGCTACATTCATGGCACACTGACTGGATCTGTTGAACAATGCCGGGTGCCAGCTGTTGAATCATCACTTGCATACCGGTTCCCTTACAGTTTGGACAACTTTCAACGGCACCCTCTTTGCCACCTCGACCTAAAACGTACAGATTGGAATCAAACCATAGCATTAATATCAAAGCTCAAATTAAGGGGAGTACAGTGCTCCCTCTATACAATGACACCCAATTGCAGACAAAGAGTGTGTACCTTAATCGGAGGGAGTTGTTATAGGGAGAGAAATCGACTTACATTTGCAAACAGCTTGAATCCATATCAGACGCCACGTAACGCGGCGTCTGATCTGGATTCAAGCTGTTTGTCATTCGTCATTATATTTATTTTCTGTTAAATGTCAATTATGCGACTTGAGAAAAACAGCAGAAGACAATTTTAAGCAGAAGTTATTTGAAGGAATGGATAAAAGTGTTATACATACCACTTATGTGAAAGAAGGGGTAAAGCATTATAAACGCGTTTTATGGCACTTTTCTGGCCGAATGAATTAAGATGAGGCATGGCAGAAAAGGCTTAACACTTCTGCATACAGTCGAACTTCGATATCTCGGACTTGCTTAACTCGAACTATCCGATAGTTCGACAAATGAACTGCATCGTTTCATACTCGGTTAGGTTGAACATACCCATATTTCAAAGTTAAAATGTGACTAAGCCACGTTTTAACTTTGAAATACGGGTATGTTCGATTTAACCGAGTTCGAGATATCGAAGTTCGACTGTACCTACCATCACATTTACTGCATATGACTTTTTTCTTCACTGATAACTTTCTTGTGGTCCCGTTGTACAAATCTTCCAGCGATACTTTCATCTGGTGTATAACATCTTTGCCTTTCTTTGGTCCCCGCTGTCTACGCCCACCACCACCACCGAAAAACATTTCAAAAATATCCATGGGCGAGTGGAAATCAAAGCCACCTCCAGATCCGCCCCCATTGATCGGTTCTTCTCCGCCTCGGTCGTAAGTATCTCGCTTCGTTGGATCAGAGAGCACTTCATATGCCATACTGATGTTCTTGAACTAAACAAAACAGGAATCAAGGTCAGGGCAGTAAACTGAACAAATCCAGCATTTTCTCACTCATTTCAGCACCAAATCCTATGGTGTTACTACTCATTAGAATCGTCTCAGAGAGACAATTCTATTGAATAGTAACATCATAGGGTTTAAAGCAGAAATACAGATTTTAATAGCTTGAAATTCTCCCCTTACCTGGAGCCCTGAAGGTTAGTGGAAGTTAACCCATTACTCTATTACACTATAAATGACAGGGCTCCAGATAAAAGTAGTATTTAAAAAACTAACATCTTTATTTCTACACTAAAACCTACAGTGTCACAACTCTTTAGAATCATTTCAAAGAGACGATTCTAATGAGTAGTAACACCAAAGGATATGGTGCTGAAATGAGTAAGAAAATGTTGAGATTTTTGTCAATGTAAATTAACCCATTACACCATAAATGGCAAAGCTCCAGATAAGGTTAGTATTTCAACAAGAGGGCCTCCAGACCCTGATATCGCTCACCTGCATAATACAACCTGATAGCTTTACCTTTAGTTTCATTCATAATTATAACAAGTTTAATCAAAATCAATTCAAATTTGACACATTCTAGACTTCTAGTTCAGTCAAACATATTAAGGGTAGATAACTCTTAACACAGTCACTTGATTTCGACAATAATTGCACTTCTTCAAGCACATATACATTGTGGGAAAGTACAATCAAATAACATTAATAAGAACTGTCCGTAGGACAGCAAGCTCGACTATTTGCTCCCTTGTACTAAAAGCAGTTATGGAATAAAAACAGTAGTTGTAGTAATGTATGCTTTAAGTGAAGGGCATTTTCTAGGTTGATCAAAAATCTCAATGTGGATGTCTGAGTTCCAAAGGGGAGATAATTCATACAAAATACCATCTAGAATTATGCACATCTAGTGTAAGACAAGTGAAGCGATTATTGAATAAAAATATTAGTTGTTGTGATATATGCCTTAAGTGAAGGGCATTTTCTAGGTTGATCAAAAATCTTAATGTGGATGTCTAAGTTCAAAAGGGGAGATAGTTCATACAGAATACCATCTAGAATTATGCACATCTAGTGTAAGACAAGTAATATGTTTGAGGTGAAGCGATTATTGAATAAAAATATTAGTTGTAGTGATATACTCCTCAAGTGAAGGGCATTTCCTAGGTTGATCAAAAATCTGAATGTGGATGTCAAAGTTCAAAAGAGTAGATAATTCATACAGAATACCATCTAGAATTATGCGCATCTAGTGTAGAAAAAGTAAAATGTTTGAGGTGAAGCGATTATTGAATAAAAATATTAAATAGTTGTAGTGATATATGCCTTAACATTTTCTAGGTTGATCAAAAATCTTAACGTAGATGTCTAAGTCCAAAAGGGGAGATAATTCACCCAAACTACCATATAGAATTATCTGCCTCTAGTCTGGGGCAAGAAATATGTTTGAGGTAAAGCTATTATTGAATAAAAAATTAGTTGCAGTGATATATGCTTTAAGAGGATGGCATTTTCTAGGTTGATCAAATCTTAACGCGGATGTCTAAGCCCAAAAGGGGAGATAATTAATACAAAATACAGTCTAGAATTATCCGCCTGTAGTCTTGGGCAAGTAATATGTTTGAGGTAAAGTGATTATTGAATAAAAACATGAATTGCAGTGATATATGCTTTAAGAGGATGGCATTTTCTAGGTTGATCAACAAGGGCCACTATGGCCCTAAATCGCTCACCTGGTAACCATGTACACCGTGTGACCTAGTTTTTGACCGGGAATGACCCTCATTCTAACTTGACCTCGATTTTAATGAGACAAACATTTTGTTCAAGTTTCATGAAGATTCAATGACTTTTGTAGTCTCTAGAGTGTTAACGATGTTTGTGGATTATTTGACCTAGTGACCTAGTTTTTGACAAGACATAAGCCACATTTGAACTTGACCTATATTTTATCGAGGCAAACCTTTTCATCAAGTTTTATGAAGATCAAATGAAATTTGTAGTCTCTAGAGTGTTAATAAGGTTTTTTGATGATTCCACCTAGTGACCTAGTTTTTGACCTGATATAACCCACATTTTAACTTGATCTAGATAACATTGAGGCAAACATTTTGATGAAGTTTCATGAAGATCTAATGAAATTTGTAGTCTCTAGAGTGTTAACAAGGTTTTTCAAAGATTTGACCTAATGACCTAGTTTTTAACCGGACATGACCCACATTCGAACTTGGCCTAGAATTTATTAAAGCAATTATATTGATGAAGTTTCATGAAGATCCAATGAAATTTGTAGTCTCTAGAGTGTTAACAAGGTTTTTCGATAATTTGACCTAGTTACCTAGTTTTTAACCGGATATGACCCACATTTAAACTTGACCTAGATTTCATTATGGCAAACATTATGACCAAGTTTCATCAAGATCCAATGAAATTTGTAGTCTCTAGAGTGTTAACAAGGTTTTTCAAAGATTTGACATAGTGACCTAGTTTTTGACCGGACATGACTCACTTTCGAACTTGTCCTTGATTTCATTGAGGCAATCATATTGATGAAGTTTCATGAAGATCCAATGAAATTTGTAGCCTCTAGAGTGTTAACAAGGTTTTTCGATAATTTGACCTAGTGACCTAGTTGTTGACCGGACATGACCCACATTCAAACTTGACCTAAATTTCATTTAGGCAAACATTATGACCAATGAGATTAGATCCAATGAGATTTGAACCTGCTGGAGTGTTAACGAACAATTGTGAACGGACGGACGTTCTAACGAATGGTACATTGTGGGACTTTTTCCTTTGATCTTTTCTTCATTTTTTTTGTGGGACTAGTCCCACAAGCAAAACATATTTTTGGTTATAATTTGGAATCAAATGATCTGGAGGCTAACCCTACCCCTAACCCTATGTCCTACAACTGGCCAGGTTAATGTCAAAAGAAATGGCCAGGTTAATGTCACAAGAGATGGCCAGGTAAATGATTTTACATTGTGGGACTTCTCCCAAAAAAGTTACACAATGTATCATTCGTGAGCACGGACAGACAGACAGACAGACGACGGACGACGGACATCCAGCGATCCTAAAAGCTCACATTGGCACTACGTGCCAGGTGAGCTAAAAATCTTAACGTGGATGTCTTAGTCCAAAAGTGGAGATAATTCACCCAAAATACCATCTAGAATTGTCCTCCTTGATGATTGAGGGCAGGTTAGATGTGTATGGTAAAATTAAAATACAACAAAAATTGTGTGATATATGCTTTAAGGTAGCTGTTGACGATCGAAACTGCAAGCGGATTTTTCTAATTTATTGTCGTGATTGATGATTTTCCCCCCAATTTTATAGCTGACGGATGAAAATGGTACACATCCCATCAGAATATGCCAATTTACAAAAAATATTTAAATTTTTTACGATTTTATAAGAACATTTAATAAAAATTTTCAAACAACGATATCAAAGCCATCTTTATTTGTAACATGATTAAAATTGCCCAAAATACTCTTTATAAACATATCTAGGGATCCGTGTCTCAGATTTTTAAAATACCGCTTCAAACCTTTGTTATGTAACATCAAAGATTTTTTACGGTTTAAAGTCGACCACTATTACGTAACGCTTTATAACGGACCACTGGAGCTACTTATACAATTTCTGAGACACGGTTCCCTCGGTGAGATAATACCCTTTCATCTGCTTTAAATCGCACGAAAATTGAACCGCCACAGCGAAAGTTAGGTGAGTTAAAAAATACCGCTTGCTTCAAATTATGTAATGCCGGAAACTCCAATTAACTGACTGATGTGTCAATTAGGCTCCCGTGACCGCCCGGTATTCAACTATGACCTTCTTTTTCAACAAATAACATCACCCAGCTTATGATCAACCATTTCGTTAAACTCCGCCCCAAATTAACAAAGCCAATCATATTAAAATAACGATTTTAATACGGTAAAAGTTGTAAATCACCTCTGACAGCTTCGGAATAAACCACCTATCTAGTCACGTAATCTACGCAATTGAGGCACCCAGCGGGGATTCTTACGCGTGATTTACCGGTAAAATGACCGAGAAAGCAAGAGAGAATTTGGTAACTTGTAGAAAATACCTTTATCTATCAGGATTTGTAAAAAAGTATAAAACGACTATTTTACCATTTATTTCGGTAAATGCTACCTTAAGAGGATGTCATTTTCTAGGTTGATAAAAACCTTAACATGCAATGCTGACGAATAGTTGAGCTAAAAACTGTGCTTATATACAATCTGAGCAAGTTTGAGAATGACTGGATAAAAATTGTGGCATCTAGAATGTTAACATACGGCATTTTTAACACATCAAGGGCAGACAACTCATGACCTTAGAATGAAACTTGAATTCAGAAACCTGAATGCAGAAGCTAAGGTCAAGGGTCAAAATTTCCACCTGGACAGAAAGGTTGGTATGCTTGGTTCAGATAATTATGGAAGCTGTACGTCAATGTACATAGAAGTTATGAACCCTTGTGCGAACGGCAACGTCAACAACTGAGACATTCCTCCGGCAAGTTTAACCCATTACCCCATAAATACACATTTTTACGCATATGATTTATTCCTCAACTGAAGAAAATAGTTCCAAATAATACCTTCATAAATATATACCAAAACAATATTTTCTATATCCTAGCAGATGTTAGCTTAAAGCAGGCTGAAAGTAAAGCAGAATGTGCATTAAGACACATTCTGATTTACTTTCAATCTGCTTTAAGTGGTCACCTTTTTTCAAAATTAGAAACAGGCTATGGGGTAATGGGTTAATTAATTCCTCAACTGACGAAATGAGCTCCTAATTAAATAGTCATAAACATAGACCAAATAATGTTTCTCTTTATTCTAGCAGATGGTAGCTTAAAGTAGGCTGAAAGTAAAGCAGAATGAGCCTTAAGGCACATTCTGATTTCATTTCAACCTGCTTCAAGTGTTCACCTGTCTGTAACCCATTACCCCATAGCCAGTTTCTTGCTTTGAAGACCACTGACCACTTAAAGCAGGTTGAAAGCAAAGCAGAATGCACCTTGAGGCGCATTCTGCTTTACTTTCAGCCTGCTTTGAGCTACCATTCACTAGGCTAATGAAAATAGTTGTACGGTTCATATTCCTGAAGGTATAAAGTGGAACTATTTTCTTCAATGAAGAAATAAATTAAAGACGTAAAAAGGTGTATTTATGCGGTAGTGGGTTTAAACTAGAAACAGGGTAAAGGGTTTCAACAATTATGCTAACACACCTCGCGCACCCTTATAATCAAAGAAGGAACATATCTGTGTTTAAATTCTCAATAAAACATGCATAACGTAAAAGGTAACATGGCTTCGAAAATACGTACAAAACGAAATGTAGCGTCGTCACGTGGGTGCAAATTGTTGTTAAACCAAAGTGTTAGAATTGAAATAATAAATTAATACCAATGTTTTATCGTGCCATAAAACATGGGGTAGTCGTTGAGATGATGGTAATTAAATCATTCGACCTTCGGCCTCGTAATTTAATTACTACGCATTTAAACTCCTACCCATGTTTTATTGCACGATAAAACACTGGAATGAATTTATTATTTTTTAAAGAACCAACCTTATCTGGATCATCAGGATTATTCTCTTTCTGTACGCTTTCTTGATTTCATCTGGAGTAGCCAAATATTTGACTCCTAAAAGGTCGTAGTAGGCCGTCTCCTTGACCATTTCCGATTTCTTTGTAGTTCGTTAAAATTTGAATATATTACCGTTTTGTCCCAGACCAGGGCTACAGATAAGAGGGAGTTACTTCAACAAATCAAACGTTTTCTCACTCATTTCAGCACCAAATCCTATCGAAGAGACGATTCTAATGAGTAGTGACACCAAAGGGTTTAATTCAGAAATAAAGATTTTAGTTCTTGAGAAAGACTACCCTTGTCTAGTGCTCTGTTCCCAGATTTCCTAAAACTATTGTTTTTAAATAGTGCAATCCCTGGGACAAAGTGTACTCTTCAGAGGGACACTTTTTGTTAACTCTTTGAACCCTTGTCACACATATATGCATCATTTGCAAACAGTATACCTGTTAGGAGTACATTTGTTCTATGCAAACAGTGTTGACCATGATCAGAGGCTACACTATTTGTCAGTTTGACACATACTGTAAAAATCAGACCCTAGAAAGTCAAAAATGGACAAGACTGAATTGAAAACTAGAACTGTCCATTTGAGGTTTTAGGGAGGAAAGGGTTAATGAACATTTTCAGTTGAATTCCTGTAACACTTGACAAGAAGTGAACTCCAGTTCAGAAAATACCGACGTTATCAATAATCACCACGTTATACTCATCCCATTCCCCCATGGAAGTGCCTTTAAGCGCATTTGATTTATTCCTCAACTGAAGAAAATAGTTCCGATTAACATAGTTATGAACACATACCAGAAGATATTTTTTTATATCCTTGTAGATGGTAGCTTAAAGCAGGCTGACAGTAAAGGCTTTCTGCCTGCTTTAAGTTACCTGTTTCTAGCTTTTTCTGTTTAACTTTCAACCTGCTTTAAGCTATTTTCTGCCAAAAGTAAGGTGCACTCTGTTTTACTTTCAACCTGCTTTAAGTGGTCATTTATCTTCAAAGCTAGAACTAGGCTATGTGGTAAAGGTTCAAACAAGAGGGCCCTGTTAGTGTTATTACTCACCTGTTGTAATGAAGATTTTTAGCTTTAACTTTGAGTTTCAACCATATAAATCTAAATCCATTCAAATTTGTAGATTATAGAGTGTAAACAATATTGGAATACGACCTATTCTTGTATGGTAGAGTACATCAAGGACAGGTAACTAGAGCGTAAATACTGTTAGATATGGTATTTTCAGCAATTCAAAGGTACATAACTCTTGACCTAATGGTCTGATTTCAACCATAATCGAACTCATCTGAACTCTTATAATTATATACAATCTGGGCAAGTTCGAGAAAGATTGGATAACAAGTGTGGCTTCTAGAGTGTAAACACTACAATTGTTGGCACTGGACGCCGGACATTCAAGGATTGCAGAAAAAGCTCACCCTGGGCTAGCTCAGGTGAGCTAAAAATACACATACTAAAAAATAATCAAGGTGAAAACTTGTTAGCGGAAAAGGCAAACCTTCACGGCTTAAAGTCTCTGTGGCAGATCATAAACAAACAGTAAGAGTTTGAATCGTAAATAAACTAATTTCCTTCTCTTGAGAAAAATCACAAAGTGTTTCAGTTTCACAGTTTATATTCAGTTCTATCATGCATACAGAATACGAGGAACTCTCGTAACGAAGTATAACAGAAAAAATCCATATTAACAGGGCTCCAGATAAGAGGGAGTAAACTGAACAAATCCAACATTTTCTCACTTATTTTAGCACCAAAATCCTATGGTGTTACTACTGATTAGATTCGTCTCAATGACATGATTCTAATGAGTAGTGACACCATAGGGTTTAATTTAAACCCTATGGTGTCACTACTCATTAGAATCATCTCATTGAGAACTTTAATGCAAAATTACAAATTTTCGTTTTTGAAATACTCCCCTTATCTGGAGCTCTGATATTATGAGAATCCCCGGGCAGGAATCAAATCCAGTGCGCTTACGTGACTGTCTATCTAGTACCATACCCCGTGAGCTAAAGAGTCTTAACTCCAGCGCAGGAGCTAAGTATTGCATATGTCATTCGCCACGGCTTTGCTATTTATAGTACACACAGAGAAGTCAGTGTGTTGGATGTAACACACCCCCTTTTAACAAAGTCACCATTTATGATGAGATCAAAGCCACATTGCCACTTAAGCCAATTCTGCATATTAAGAGCCATTTTGACATCGTATTGTCCATCCCTGCCGAGTCCCAAACTCTCGTAACGAAGCCAGATGTGTAGATAATGCGTGTAGCTGCATACTTACCCAATTGTTCAATGTTAGTGAAACACGCAATTATTTACTTACCCAATTGATCAATGTTAGTGGAACACGCAATTATTTACTTACCCAATTGTTCAATGTTAGTGAAACACGCAATTATTTACTTACCCAATTGTTCAATGTTAGTGAAACACGCAATTATTTACTTATCCAATTGTTCAATGTTAGTGAAACACGCAATTATTTACTTACCCAATTGTTCAATGTTAGTGAAACACGCAATTATTTACTTACCCAATTGTTCAATGTTAGTGAAACACGCAATTATTTACTTACCCAATTGTTCAATGTTAGTGAAACACGCACTTATTTACTTACCCAATTGTTCAATGTTAGTGAAACACGCAATTATTTCAAAACTAACGGATGACAGTACGCAACAAAAACAAAAGAAAACCCAATTATTTAAAAGTAAGTGAGTAACAAACAAACAGATTCAAAATTCAATTGCTTTTTATTTTCATCCGGTATCAACTGAACTTTCACTTTATTTGAGAGTATTTTAACAAAACGTGCATACGGATATGTGTTCGATAAATACCGAACATTTTCGGAACTGAATTCGTGACGTAAGTGCACCTGTTACAGATCGCAGCATCTCGATTCTAAATTTAACGGAAATCATAGAGGAAGTCCAAATATGTTGCCATGAAAACAATTTATAAAGCACTGACCATTTCCCTGGCTACATCGAAACGGCAAACTGTATAGATGACTCGCTTGATGACATTATTTAAAAATACAGCGCTCCCTCTCTACAACGACAACCAATGCGAGACAAAATTGAAATAGCATGTGCGTTGTTCGGAGGAAGTCTATAGGGAGGGACATTGGCTTACAATTGCATACAGCTTGAATCCAGATCATACGCCGCGTAACGCGACGTCTGATCTGGATTCAAGCTGTTTCTCCCTCATCATAACATTTTTTTCTGTCAAAATGTCCATTGTGTAATTTTGAGAAAAAAGCAAATGACAGACAATGCAGCCATGAATAGGTTGGACATAATTGTCTTGTTTGGGAGAAGAGCCGAAAGGGTTGTTGTAAGGAGGCCATCGTTGTTGAGAGGGTCGTTGTAGGGAGGGAACACTGAACTATTTACTGTGATACAATAACAATATTTATAATAATAACATCGACTTTTACTGCCAGAGCTTCAGATAAGAAGTAATCTGAACAAATCCAACATTTTCTCACTTATTTTAGCACCAAATCCTATGGTGTTACAGCTCATTAGAATTGTCTCGAAGAAACTATTCTAGTGAGTAGAAACACACTATGGTTTAATGCAGAAATAAAGATTTTACTGTTCGAAATAATCTCTTTATCTGGAGCTCTGCAGACCATATTTGCCTTTTTTTCAAATGGGTTAGCCATTATGACGATTTAAGTTTTGATAACGTTAAGCAGTCTACCAACCATATGATGCGTTCGAGCATGACATTAAGTTAAGTGCGGTTAATATTCAAATGCTACAATGCGACGTTATCGGTACCATTATCATATAGATCAAAGCGTTAACATTATCAAAATTAACGTTGAATGTTTCCAGAAAGGCATGTTTAGATGATTAGTTTCTACTAGATCTATGTATGGGATGAGCAGGGCTCCAGATAAGGGGAGTATTTCAAAAGCTAAAATCTTTATTTCTGCATTATTTAATTTAAATCCTATCGTGTCACTACTCATTAGAGTCGTCTAATTTGTAGGGTCGAGGTGGGTACGTTCGGACACCTTGGTCTTTATTACAGTGTAGCTCAATCAGCGTAGCTACTGAATTTTTTTTGTATCTGTTCATTAATATAATTAAGTTTTAAAAACGTCTTTCTATATTAATTTAACACAATATTCCTCATAGAAAATAGTTTTGAAGCCATTTCACATTGTTACTGCATGCCTGGTACAATCGGACACTTGTCGGGTACGATCGGACACGGGTATAAATATAATTAGGTACGGAGAAATGTGTTCATCTTCTTTACGACTGCGGTAGAATGCGGCTGGTAGAACGCGAAGCCAGGCGACCACTTTAAAAGCCATCTGCTGATGAAGTGAAAGATTTTAAAAAGCAACATGAAACTAAAGTAGAAAACTTATGACTAAAGGAGCTGTCTTAACACACCAAAATAATCAACCTGTTAGTGGTTGTATTAACTTTCTACACACTACATGTATATAGACTAATTGTCGTCTGCAAAAATGTGTCGTCTGCAACAATTATGAGTTGCACTTGACGAATTTTCTTTCAGAAAATAGCATCAGAGTGTCTAACAGTTTGGATCCATATGAGACGCTGCGAGACGTGGCAGATTATCAGGATTCAAACTGTTGAGAATGGTAAGATTCACAAATTCGCCCGTATCATGCAGAAGGTTAAATTTTTGTTTCTTTGGTCTAGGAAAATCTAGACTTTAACACAGCAATCGATACGAATTATGTGTGTTATGATCCTTGACATATCTAGCGAATTGAATGTGAAAGTGTTGCAAATATGCACATTTATTGTTTTTATCTGTTTGTTTAGTTGTTATGTTGGGTCTCTGATATTTAGGACATTTAAAAAGATGCTAATTGGGTATAAGAGAAAACACAGCATATGACATACATGTATTTTATTAATGGTGTCGTCACATCCTGTTACACTTGTAACATTAAAAAAAAGTACCTGACACTGGCAGTAATTTTTGCTAACAGCTCAGGGGCCCTTTTTACTAAACTACTCACGCAATTTTTTGCGTAAGTCAAACCTTGTTACTCTTATTTTTCAATTATCATTATTTACAAACAGCAAATTGCCAGATCAGAGGACGCGTTTTCAAAGCGTCCCCAAATCTGTCTATTTGCTGTTTGTTACAAGTGTTCATAAAAATGCAAATTAAATTTTAATATATTGAGTTAAGTTACGCAAATAATTTGCGTAAGTAGTTTAGTAAAACGGGCCCTTGATCTATATCGGACACCGAGCAACTAATCAGGATCCACGCTTTTTGAAACTGACCTAAGTAACATTCCTGTAAAAGAGCAGGACAAATATAACAACCTGTAAACAGAATATACACTCAGTACAAAAAGAAACGCACACTTTTATACAATATTATCTGTATGTACGTAGAAGGAACGTATTTGTGAAATAATCTTTTCATTACAGTCAGTAGTTCCGTCTTGGGCTATCAATGTTGAAAATGAGAGGTTTATCATTGAATTGGTATCATCACAACCTGCACAAATCGGTGCGGTGATTTCAACAGGCACTAGTTAACTCTTTCGCTGCCAAATTAAGCGTGAGATTTTTATTTCACCACCGTTTAACACTATAGGATTTGGTGCTGGAATGAGTGAGAAAACATTATTCAGTTCACTCCCTCTTATCTGACTAAATATGGTTTTCAAAGATTGCAAACGTGTTGTTTGTTTGAACCGGCCCGGGATTGAACCCACAACCTCCCGCACTGCAAGCGGACGCTCTACCACTAAGCCATGCAGCCCGACAGCCAGTTTGTATAGTTCTTCAAATACCAAAGAGGTTTCGCTACCCAGATAACCAGACTTAAGGCATGCGACACCTGAGAAACCACTGGCCCTGATTCGGTAAGTTCTCTATTGTTTGAGTACATTTACTTTAAAACTGAAATAGGACTGAGTGAAACAATCGCGGCCCGACCGGGACTCGAACCCAGGGTATCTGGCTTACCGTGTCATCATTCTTAACCACTTGAGCTACCGACCCACCCGGTTTAGGCCTTATTGATTATCCGTCAGTTACCCAAGTAACTCCCACTACATTACTCCCCCTTTTTCCGGAGATTCGCCCAATTTAACTCAAGGAATCATGGTATGCAATGCAACGGGCGGTCACGACACCAAACTGTAACAGGACTCCAGTGAGAAAATCGTGGCCCGACCGGGACTCGAACCCAGGGTCTCTGGCTTACTGTTCCAGCACTCTAACCACTTGAGCTACCTTGCCACCCGGTTTAGGACTTATTGATTATCCACCAGTTACCATTACAAAACCATTAATCAAAGCGCTGAAAGCGCCGCTGAAAGACTGTCGACGTACTAAGGGAAGGTATTTGCTTTCAGCTGTACAATTATATGTTGTGTACAGTGGTAAAACTATATGTATAAGTCTCTGACAAGTATGATTAGTTAAATGTTAAGATAAGTTTAAGCTGGGGGTTGCTAAAAAGACAACGTTGAAGACAAGTGGAAACTTAAAGTAAGACGAAAGTAAAACAGAGACATCCATGGGCTTTCTGTTTTGTTTTTATTTCACTTGATGCTTCAATTTGCCTACTACACCAAACACTTGTTTATGGCTCTTTATCAGGATCAATTGGAATCATGAAATTTCTATGAGGAATCATTTGAATGAAAGTGAACTTAGTAAAAGCATTTTAACTATTTCCGTCAATTTGTAATAAAGGGTGGTGTTTCGTTCGTAAGTACATGTACAAGTATCTAACATCAAATTTAAATAATAGTTACAACAAAATTATAAAGATTGGATGCAAACTATTGGAGTTAGAGAGCAACCACTGATATTTTTCGGTATTTCAAGGTGTATTATCTTTACATTTTATGCAACATAGGTAACTTATTATTGAATTTGGCAAGGCTTGTACACATTACACAAATGGATAGCTATCTGATCCCCATAATCGCCAAGTTCGCCGTCGTTTTATACCCCCAATCCACTAGACGGCGCTCAATGGCGATCTCCGCGCTCCATGCTGAACGCCATTATATTTACACGCTTTTCGGTATTATCATTGTGTAAGTGTATAACAGTTTGGATCCAGATGAGACGCCGAATTACATAATGCAAATTAGATATATTGATAGAAAAAAATATCGGGTATGTTAAAATTAGGAGATTTAGTATCAGATCACCACGGAGCGTGAAGTATCTACTGATTTGCTTTGCAGGTTCTGGTTTTGAAAACAAGTGACCACTAAACGAAGGTTGAAAGTAAAGCAGAATGCGCCTAGAGGCGCATTTTGTTTTACTTTTAGCCTGCTTTTAGCTACCATTCACGAGGATAAAGAAAATATTTCTAAAGGTACATATTCCTGAATGTATAAAGTAGCACTATTTTCTTCAATGAAGAAATAAATTCAAGGGTATTTATAAAGTAATGGGTTTAAACCAGAAACAGGGTAAAGGGTTAACACTAAAATTCTAACACACCTCGCGCACACCTCTATAAGAAAGAACGTATCTGTTTTTAAATTCTAAATAAAACATGCACGGCATAACGGGATGTAATATGGCTTCGAAATGGTTAAATTTAAGTGTTAGAATTAAAATAATAAATTAATACAAATGTTTTATCGTGCAATAAAACATAGGGTAGTCGCTGAGATGCTGGAAATTAAATAACTTGGCATTCCGCCGAGTTTCTGAATCCCTATCCGTGTTTTATTGCACGATAAAACACTGGAATGATTTTATCATTTCTTAAAAACCCCAACCTTATCTGGGTCATCTGGGTTCTTGTCTGGATGGTATTTCAACGCTGGTTTTCTTTATGTTTTCTTAATTTCATCTGGTTAGTAGCTGAAGGTTAGCTCCAAAAAGGTCGTAGTAGGCCTTCTCCTTGACCATTTCTGATTGATTTGTTCTTTGTTAAATCTGAAAATATAATTATATGCATTATCGCTTTCTCCGGGCTGTTGGTCGGTATGTGATCTAGATCTATTAACTATTCTAAAGCTAATGTATTTTAAAATGTACGTGATACTGCTTTGTTAGCTATAGCTGCAGGAAGTGGGTCCAGGTAAGATTTGATTAGCGCAACATCGACTGGTCTTGACTGCTGGTCTATATATGATCTTGATCCACTAGCTATACTAAAAATGTTGTCTTTTAAAATGTATATGAAACTGCTTTGTAAGCTAAAGCTACATGAAGTGGGTCCACGTCAGATTCGATTAGCTCAACATCGACTGGTCTGGACTGCTGGTCTATATATGATCTTGATCCACTAGCTATACTAAAATGTTGTCTTTTAAAATGTATATGAAACTGCTTTGTAAGCTAAAGCTACATGAAGTGGGTCCACGTCAGATTCGATTAGCGCAACATCGACTGGTCCGGGCTGCTGGTCTATATATGATCTTGATCCACTAGCTATACTAAAATGTTGTCTTTTAAAATGTATATGAAACTGCTTTGTAAGCTAAAGCTACATGAAGTGGGTCCACGTCAGATTCGATTAGCGCAACATCGACTGGTCCGGACTGCTGGTCTATATATGATCTTGATCCACTAGCTATACTAAAATGTTGTCTTTTAAAATGTATATGAAACTGCTTTGTAAGCTAAAGCTACATGAAGTGGGTCCACGTCAGATTCGATTAGCGCAACATCGACTGGTCCGGGCTGCTGGTCTATATATGATCTTGATCCACTGGCTATACTAAAATGTTGTCTTTTAAAATGTATATGAAACTGCTTTGTAAGCTAAAGCTACATGAAGTGGGTCCACGTCAGATTCGATTAGCGCAACATCGCCTGGTCCGGGCTGCTGGTCTATATATGATCTTGATCCACTGGCTATACTAAAATGTTGTCTTTTAAAATGTATATGAAACTGCTTTGTAAGCTAAAGCTACATGAAGTGGGTCCACGTCAGATTCGATTAGCGCAACATCGACTGGTCCGGGCTGCTGGTCTATATATGATCTTGATCCACTAGCTATACTAAAATGTTGTCTTTTAAAATGTATATGAAACTGCTTTGTAAGCTAAAGCTACATGAAGTGGGTCCACGTCAGATTCGATTAGCGCAACATCGACTGGTCCGGGCTGCTGGTCTATATATGAGATTGATCCACTAGCTATACTAAAATGTTGTCTTTTAAAATGTATATGAAACTGCTTTGTAAGCTAAAGCTACATGAAGTGGGTCCACGTCAGATTCGATTAGCGCAACATCGACTGGTCCGGACTGCTGGTCTATATATGATCTTGATCCACTAGCTATACTAAAATGTTGTCTTTTAAAATGTATATGAAACTGCTTTGTAAGCTAAAGCTACATGAAGTGGGTCCACGTCAGATTCGATTAGCGCAACATCGACTGGTCCGGGCTGCTGGTCTATATATGATATTGACCCACCAGCTATGCTAAAATTGGAAATTTGTCATTTAAAGATTTATGTTATCTAATGCTTTCTTATCTTAAGTTTTGCATAATCTGCTAATGTTGCTTTGTAATAATTTTCTAGAAGGTGACACACTTTGTATTTAACTATTTACATGCCGGCTAATTGTTTTCGTCTGCAAAAATTGTCGTCTGCAACTGTTCTAAAAATATATTTTTCTAATTTCTTTTTTAACCATTGTCAGATGCGGCGTCTCATCAGGATCAAAACTGTTTGCAAAGATAATCACTGTGGCAAATTTATCATCCGCTAGCATGCAAGGAATTAGTTATCAACTGGCGTATACATGTACATGTAGACTAATAGCTCTGGATTTACCAGAGTATCACTCTGGCATATATATCCGCCGCTAGCATGCAAAAAGTTTATACCAACTGGCTTATAAATGTAACATGACTGTGATAACAATAGCTCCGGATTTGCCAGTGATTTGAATGCATGGCAACATATTTTTGTGGAATGGAATGCAATATGTAACATGACTGTGATAACAATAGCTCTGGATTTGCCAGTGATTTGAATGCATGGCAACATCTTTTTGTGGAATATTATATTATAATTCTGACTTATACAGTCATGTAACATGACTGTGATAACAACAGCTCTGGATTTGCCAGAACACACCAAGCTAAGCAATGAAATCCCGAGTGCTGTCTCGTGTGTACCACATGACATACGGGATTAAAATTTCGGCACACTCGAATTTACTACAATTGCAGCGTTTCGGTCCATTTTTATATATTTTTTTGTTTGGAATTGTAATTTAAAAACCCATCGTCGTTTATTCGTTTCCCGAAGGGAAACGAAATTGTACAGAGCTGTTTAAAAAATACTGGTTGAAAAAAACGACACCAGAAAAGAAATACAAAATTTTACGTAAAGACTCGGGAATTTCCGTAGTATTCGTCTGCAAAATCACAGCTCGATTGACACTTGAATGAGTCTTGACAGGCATCTAATTAACGAAATACAGGCTACAAGACTACAAGTCATGTAAATTATGTATTGGACATCAGAAATAAGAGTGAGTACATCTTTTTGGAATTCTGTTTATTGTTCTTTGTAAGTCATGGTCGTCGCTGAAGAGGTGGTTGTTTTATAATGCAAGAACATTACATATTACCGGACAGTATCCGGGTCCCGGACAACGCAGCAACAAACCATATTTTTGTCCCATGTATCATTTTGTACCCACGACATGACGTTTTCGTGCAAGTTTTTCTAAAATAAGTATGACCAGGGCTCATTTTGACACAAATACAAGTGACCATGGTGACCTGGCTTCAAATGTAAACATTTTAGCACACCAAAATGTTCAATGTCCAGGATCTCTGTAATTTTTTCATGCCTACAATATTGAGCTCTGCTAACATATGGCGGGTAGACATCGGTAGTATTCAGTGCTGCCATTTCTCCGGATTTTTCCTAAGTATTCGGATTTTTATCCTAACAGATCGTAGCGTTAAGGCGCATTCTGCTTTACTTTCAACCTGTTTTAAGCAGTCATGTGTCTTCAAACAAGAAACAGGCTATGCGGTAAAGGTACGATTGGTAAAACTGCGTCTGAAAAATTGAAATCTAAGGATTTTTATGATCAACTTATGGCAGCCCTGAGTATTGGCTCAGACCCCTCATGGGTACCCATTTTAACCCCTGAGTAGAGACTAGAGAGGAGCAATTAGCGGTGCATATCTTGCTCAAGAACATTCCTGTACATCATCAGGGTTCAGAAAAATCCACTTAAAGTCAGGCCGCTTGGACGGTGGGGGATAGATCTCACGACCTCTGGTACCGTAGATGAGTACGTTACCACTTGACTTCTACCATCGTAAATTAAAATGTTTTAAAATTCTGCAGTAAACACTAAACAATCATAAAAGTGTTACTCGGCCACTTGAAAATGTACAAATAGCAGTGTTTGATACATGTTATTGCTTAATACCTGTAGGACAAAAGTAAAGCAGATGGCGCATATTAATCTTTTCATTGGAGTAGTTGATTCATTTCCACAGCAAGAAACTGTATTATAGTATGAGGTAGCTTTCAGTGGTTTTTTTTCACCACTTTTGGAATAAGTTGGTACCCCTCCAATTGGGCGTAACGGCGTAAAATACTTAATTTTTTTGGGAAAATTGAGTCGTAAAATGCTCATTTTTTGGGAAAAAATTGTGCCGTGAAATGGGAACAGGTCCCTCAAAAAAACACTGGTTTGACAGTGTTTAAACGATGATCGATTATTTCCGATTATTGATTATTATTATTATACCAGATTTATATAGCGCTCTTTTCACACAGGGGTTGTGCGTTCAAAAGCGCTTTACATGAAATAACATAAATGTACCTTCAAATCGAGAAAAGACAAAATAACTACAATTAGATCTGAAATAAAACATGAATAAACATATAAGAGACAGTCCCTAAAACGGCGATCACATTACCCCCATCAATCAGCAATGAACCGACCGGCTAAAGATTGCCGACTGATATAAATAATGGTAGAGCGCCCCATGCAGGCTATCAACAATTGATTGAAAGTGATCATTCGATAGAGTTTAGAGAATAGATAATAAAATCAAATAATTGATTTATTGAAATAATGAATTTTATTCTAAAAGCGCTTTACATGAAATAACATAAATGTACCTACAAATCGAGAAAAGACAAAATAACTACAATTAGATCTGAAATAAAACATAAATAAACATATAAGAGACAGTCCCCAAAACGGCGATCACATTACCCCCATCAATCAGCAATGAACCGACCGGCTAAAGATTGCCGACTGATATAAATAATGGTAGAGCGCCCAATGCAGGCTATCAACAATTGATTGAAAGTGATCATTCGATAGAGTTTAGAGAATAGATAATAAAATCAAATATTGATTTTATTGAAATAATGCATTTTATTCTATTCTAAGTAAAATAGCAATGTTTGTATTAAAGGCAGAATACTACTGAAATGTGCGTCTAAAACGCGCAATTTCTTATATGTGTGCATTTCTATGTACTAGTATTATTAAAATTAGTGAAATCGCGTGTAAGAAGCCTGGCATATGTCCCCACTTGGTAAAGAATCCTACTTAAATGTGTCAAATTCTTATCTTGTTGGTTTACATTTTAAGCGGGTTTGTTTACAAATAAGACTAACGGTTTGGTTCGTAGGATTGCGTAAAGGTCATGTGATTAGTACGAAGCGCGGCGATAATTCATATACACTGTGTGACGTCATCCGAACCAAGCCGGAACATTTCCGTTATGATTCGTCTTCGATCGAATGTCAACAAAACAGATCTAAAAGTCAATTTGTTTCCACCAATTTTACGGGTTTGTAAGCAATGTTGCCTCCATAATCATCGGGCATTACTTCATTTTATAGGTTTAGATTACGAATGTGCCTACATTTTCAGGTTTTAAAATTGCGGGATTTTGGCAATTTGACAGTTATGTTGGGATTTTAATCTTCAGATGTGCAATTAAAGTCAAAAAAATAAATCTGATTTTTTTATTGTCAACTTTAAGATTTTAGTTACTAAATTTATATTAAAATTTAAATTTCTCTTTTTTTTTTAGCTCACCTGGCACGAAGTGCCAAGGAGAGCTTTTAGGATCGCTGGATGTCCGTCGGTCCGTCTGTCTGTTCACAATTGTTCGTTAACACTCTTCCGGCTACAAATCTCATTGGATCTTCATGAAACTTGATCACAATGTTTGTCTAGTAGAAATCTAGGCCAAGTTTGAATGTGGGTCATGTTGGGTCAAAAACTAGGTCACTAGGTCAAATCATAGAAAAACCTTGTTAACACTCTAGAGGCTACAAATCTCATTGAATCTTGATATAACTTGGTCAGAATGTTTGTGTCATTGATATCTAGGTCAAGTTTGAATATGGGTCATGTTTGGTCAAAAACTAGGTCACTAGGTCAAATCATAGAAAAACCTTGTTAAAACTCTAGAGGCTACAAATCTCATTGGATCTTGATGAAAATAGGTCAGAATGTTTGTGTCGTTGATATTTAGGTCAAGTTCAAATATGGGCCATGTCCAGTCAAAAACTAGGTCAATACGGTTAAATCATAGAAAAATCTTTTTAACACTCTAGAGGCTACAAATCTCATTGGATCTTGATGAAACTTAGTCAGAATGTTTGTCTCATTTATATAGAGGTCCAGTTTGAATATGGGTCATGTCCGGTCAAAAACTAGGTCACTAGGTCAAATAATAGGAACATCTTGTTTACCCTCTAAAGGTTGATTGTGGGTCATGTCCAGTCATAATCTAGGTCACTATAGGTCAAGTTTGCCATGGTGTACCAGGTGAGCGATTTAGGGTCATAGTGGCCCTTGTTTTGTATAATCAATGATTAATCGAAGTGGTTTGTCCAATTACATGTATATATGTTGATCGATAATGAAAATCAGTTGATTATGAAACCCTTTGATGAGGACATAATTATTATGCAAGAAAAAAACAATTCCAAGCCTTGAAAATTGAAAATTCTGCATTAAACAATAAACAGCCAATATTGTGTTAACCGGCCACTTAAAGTGTATTAGTAGCAGTTTTTGATACAGGTTATAGCTTACTTAATACAGGACAAAGGTAAAGCAGATGGCCAACATGTTTGTTTATTGAAGTATTTTGATAAAGGTTGTGATTTAATCCTTTTACTCCATCTATATGCCTATTTACACATTAACTTCATTTCTCCACTGGAGAAAATAGTTACATTTTATACAGAAATATTATTTCATGTGCAATATTTCCAATATCCTAGCAGATGGAAGCTGAAAGCAGTTTATATATGTTGATTATACTTTGGTACCACCAGTGTTTAGACCTCAGGATCCATTAACAAGAAAGTGTATTTCAGGACATACTTAAAAAAAACACCTGAAAAACTGAAAAATGTGTAAAAAATCAGTATAATGTGACTTGGAAAAATTAAAAAATTGACAATTCAGTATAATGTGACAACTTGGCAATACCTCAGTTACCATTTTCAACACTTTCTTGGAGCCTGCTTGCACTTCTTCTAAAGCGACCTAGTGTTAGCAAAGAAATCTGATGGAATGATTGGACAAGTTGGAAGATTAGCATCTACTACTGCTCTGTTTTGTTGCAGTTGACAGAGGTAGGGAATTTGAATTTGAAGCTACAGACAAAAAATATGCTATTCGCTGACTTTGGTGATTGTTTATGGCAATGTATTGAACTGTTGATTAAATACACATATCTGGTATTATCTTTTAGCCGTGGTGTCCTAATCTGTCAGTTTCTGCACCAATCTATATAAAATTGAAATTGATAACAGCACTGACTTACTCTACACAACACAACTTCAAATCAGGAGAATTGCTGCTATGTAGAGACCTATAATAAACACATCAACCTGTTTTTGTGTAATTGGACAAGAGAGATAGCCTATCCCTTCAGAAGCATGCATTTAGTAACTCATTATGTAAATATCACTATGATGAGTTCTTTGCTGTGTGTTTTTGCTTGGATGATTCCGCCCAAAGAGAAATGAATTCAACAACACCGGCAGAGGACAAAATAATTGGATGAATGACAAAAAATGGATAAAACTGATGACATCAGTTTAACAAATTATAATGAGACAAGTGGACCAAGGAGGATAAAGTAAAGGAATTGAGACAATGGACACTTAAAGCTGCTGTCAAGACATTGTTTTGTTATCATATTATGAACATTCTCAAAATGGCATTGTCAGTAAACTGTCTGTAAACTACACTAGACAGATCTGACAATGCATGATATGATATCAGATTCTTCATCACATCATATAGAAAGATAAAAGTATATCTTGAACTGATATCTTGGCAATGACCAATTGATACTTTCTATGCACCCAGAATCTATGATTCGCCGGCATATACTAACGGAAAAACAAACAAACAAACAGACATGACAAAAACTGTAATATCGTTTTTGTCCTGTTTGTTTGTTTGTCCATCTGTCTGTCTGTCTGTGCCAAAAACCTTAACCTTAGCTATATCTCTTGCATTATTGCACACGTGCCTTTTATACTTGGCATATGTCTTCCCAGTGGCAAGACCTTTCCAACCATACAAACCTTTTAGAACTTGACCTACTTTTGTAAAAATCTTTAAATGTCTATAACATTTAAACCCTTAGGCCTAGGGCTTTCATTTTTTCGTATGTATATTTCTTGAATCAAGACCTTTGCAACCATACAACGCTATTTGACCATGTGACCTTGACCTGGACCTTTGACCTATTTAATCAAAATTTAACCAAAAACCTTAACCTTGGCTATAACTCTTGATTAATGCAACTGGGCCTCTTAACTTGGCAATTGTCTTCCCTGAGTCAAGACCTTTCTAACCACACAACTCTCTTTGACCTTGTGACCTCGACCTTTCACTTACTTTTGTAAACATCTTTAAATGTCTATAACATTTGAACCAGTAGCCTAGGCCTAGGACTTTCATATTTTGCATTCGTGTATCTGGGACACAGTCTTTTTTTATCGAAAAAATATGATTGAACTGTTTTGGATAATTACCCAATTTGGCAAACTGTTTTATTTTCATTTCCAACATCTCACATAACCTTAAAAAGTCAATGTCTTTCCTTAATATCCATTTTGCTATGCTCTTGCTTTAATGAGTAACATTCAAAAGAGCAAATCACAGCTTATTGAACAACAATTTGACTTAGCAGAAGACACTTTACATGGGAAATAATAGTGTTTGGCATTATTATTCAAATTAAAAGGAGGTACATTTGTAATAGAAAAAATTAGCTTGGGGAAAAATAGTTCCTAAAAGTTATAATTCACTGAAGATTATAACAGTATAATATACTGAGAAAACTCTATAATTCACTGCATAGCATAAAAAAGTTAAATTTCAAAGCTCTATATCTTTTAAAGTAATATCAACTCCAGTTTTGTTTGTGATTGTAAAGGCTCATATGTTCACCAATGTATTCCAGTAAAAACATACAGATTGAATGACACATGCACTTAAGGTTCATTCTTATTTCAAATCAAAGAGAGGTAATTTTGTATTATAAGACTTTCTAGTCTTGATAGCACCTTGAATATTGCAATGAACGATTGTCTAATGTGATTTTATTTCCTATAAGAAATAAAAATAGCTCCTGAATATGAGCACCATTGTTTTTCTTCTATGAAAAACATTTCTAATCAAAAATGCTCTTTTCAGACGAAAGAGTTTTAGACCTTTGTTTTTAGCTCACCTGGCACAAAGTGCCAATGTGAAGTATTTTTAACGTCATGTGTCCGTCGTCAACAATTTCTTTAAACCACACCTCCTCCTAAACTACTGGATGGATTTTAACCAAACTTGTCAGGAATGATCCTTATATAGTCCTCTTTGAAAGTTGTTCAAATATTTCCGATCCGTTGCAAATTTACATAGAGTTATATAGTGAAATCTTCAAACCTCTTCTACTCTGAAACTAATATGGCTAGAGCTTTGATATTTGGCATGGTGTAACTTCTGGAGGTACTTTACCAATATTGTCAAATGGTGCCGTTCCGTTGCATAACTAGGTCATGGGAGCTAAAAATAGATTTTTTCAATAAAAACTTAAACAATCTTCTTGTCTGAAACCACACACCCTGAGCTTAGATAGTTTGCACAAAGCATCATCTTCAGGTCCTCTATCAAGTTTGTTCAAATTATGTCCCTGGGGTCAAAAATGGCCCCGCCCCAGGGGTCACAAATTTACATGGAGTTATATTGTGAAATCTTCAAACCTCTTTTCCACTGAAACTAATATGGCTAGAGCTTTGCTATTTGGCATAGTTTAACTTGTAGATATTCACTCTACCAATATTGTTAAAATGGTTCCAGTCCGCTGCATATCTAGGTCACAGGAGCTATAAATAGATTTTTTCAATAAAAACTTAAAAAAATCTTCTTGTCTGAAACCACAGTACACTGAGCTTAGATATTTTGCACAAAGCATCATCAAGATTGTTCAAATTATGTCCCTGGGGTCAGAAATGGCCCCGTTCCGGGGTCACAAATTTACATAGAGATATAGACTGAAATCTACAAACCTCTTCTTCACTGAAACTAAATAGCTAGAACTTTGATATTTGACATGGTGTAACTTCTAGAGGTACTTTATCAATATTGTTCAAATGGTTCCGGTCCATTGCATATCTAGGTCACAGGAGCTAAAAATAGATTTGTTCAATAAAAACTTTTAAAAATCTTCTTGTCTGAAACCACAGTACCCTGAGCTAAGATAGTTTGCACTCAGCATCATCCAATCAGCAATTGGCACAATAGTATTGTCATAATTTCTCAGCTTTCCAAGGTATGTTACATTTACATCAACGGTTTCCAGGTGAGCGATTTAGGGCCGTATACGGCTCTTGTCACTACAATTTGCCAGTTATTTAGCCACAATGAGATCGATGTCATGTCGTCTGCAACTTTCTATAAAGCAAAAAATAAATGCAGTATTTATGTGACGCTGATAATTTAGAATACAACAGTGGGTACTTTCTTTTTTGGCTGAGTATATGAGTCAATATTTTTTTATGTAACAATTCTGATGTCAAGGATGAGATTATTTTGATATTCTCTCTGAGGTTAATGGCTTACACTATAGCACCATGCATGTCTATAATGTGGAAATATGTTACATAAGGGGCTTAAATGTACCCAGGTTGTAGAGGTGTGGCGTATATTTAACACCATTGCAAAACTATTTCCTTGATGTAACAATCCTTTAAACAAGTACAATGTCATTAAATGAATCAAAACAATTTTATTAGGTGTTTCATCACAATAAATAGCATCTAATAGATTTCCTTAATAGTAAATTTTGCAAATTATATCAGCTGATTTTATTTTCCGATCATGTACGGTTTGCGCCTAAAAAACTGTCATAATTGACATTTTGTTTTCACACTGACAAAACATTCAGAACTTGAACATGATTCCTCTGATATTCCATGCTGTAGTATAATAAATACAATCATTTAGAGCAAAAGTTACACCAAACTGCCATTGCCTGTGAATTTTATTTGTTAAAAAGAAGATGGTTACATCAAGGAATCTGCAGCTACAGCAATGTTACATTAAGGAAAATACAAAGATATATCAAACGTCAAAAGTTTGATAAACATTAACAAACTGTAAATAAAACAATTAAACATTTTATTACACTGATTAGCCATTGCTTACTTAGTATCAAAACTAGGGTTATTTGAAAGTTATTCCATATTATTAGCAACAGGCTGTTACAGTAAAGAAGCAACTATGTTACATTAAGGAAATAAATGACTCTTCTGATTCATAAACCTTAAAGAAGAGTTTGAATGCCAACTTAGTATACATGTAGTCTCTTCAAGTATAAATGCTTTACTATGACATTCATTTCGGGAACTAAAATACCTATGCAACTATAATTTTACATTCCTGTTACATCACTGAATTTATATTGTAACAGCGAGGATTACAATATCAGTGTGTACTTGATTTGCCAATTTCTAAATGAAAACGGATGCATGATATATCCAACAATGAGCAGAATACATGAATCAGGATTTCCTGTCTAGTTTGCACTTATTTTTAAAGACTTGGGGTTACTGTAGCTTATAAGAAGCAACAAATAGTATAAATGTGTTACAGAAAATATATAGATATATTAATTCTTTGATGTAACACAAATTAGGCTCTGAAATAAAGGCTTACAATACAAAATTTATGCCATATGTTTAGTTTCTTGTAAAAAATAAATGGAAAAGTTTAGGTATTTACTAATCCAACATAAAAATGAAAATATTGAACTGTTTAGCAATTTGTTTTCCTTTATGTAACATTGTAACTTTCCTTTATGTAACAATATATTTTCCTTGATGTAACAGCTAAGGAAAATAGCAAAGTTTTAGGAAGAATATGTAATGATTTCCATAATAATAACTGTTGAAATAATGTCTACCAACTTCAAAAAGTGAATTTTAAAATTCTGTATAAAGTTTTCCTATTTTATTAATATCTTACAGCTGTTTTCCTTCATGTAACGAAACACCTCCTTGATGTAACATACGTTTAACAGGATTTGTCCGGTGACTAATACTAGTAAGCAAAAGCAGCTTTTTTTTCTTTCATCACATGCTACCCCTTATTAAAAGTATTCATTTCAATGTAAAATACCCGTTTACTTGAAAGATATTTTCTTTTATTAATTTTTGGTCTCTGGTTTCCTTGAAATAACGGTTTCTGGTCCTTTATGTAACAATTTCACTGTTACATCAAGGATCGTTACATCAAGGATGTATTTCACCTAAATGACATTCTAACCATACTAATTTACACTAAATACTGGAACCTTATGACACAATTTATCATATCTCAAATGCATACATTTTGTGCAAAAAGAGAATAATGAGTATTGCAGTCAAAGGCAGAATAATACATCGTTACATCAAGGAAGTGTTCAAAATGTATGGTACCAGCCTCAGTACTAAAATGGTCAGTGATTCCTTATTTCAAATCACAATCTTACAAAGTCTTTCTGCCATTGTTGCCTCAATGTTCACTCTTCAAAATGGAGATGTTTTGCTATAAATACCTAAGGAAAGCAACTCTGTACTTAACTATAATTGGCAATTGTTACATCACTGAACAGGATTCCAGGTACAGTGATTAACAATGAAAAAAAGTATTTAAACTGAGGAATTCCCACAATTTTATGGTTTATATGAAGTCAGATATAGTTAAAGTTACCTATATTGGCACACTACTGAAATATTTCAGATATTTCATAGATTGATTAAATCAAAATAACTACTTTAGGGACACTGCAAAACTGACTTTTCAGCTGTTTCAATGTCAAATAATTAAAAGATTCTGCATATCTCTTGCACTTTTTTTTATAAAATGTGAATATAAACACGTAAGTATTAGTTTAAGATGACAATTATCCCTTGTCCGAGTATGATCTTTCAAAAATTTACAAGGACATGATTTTGTTACATAAAAAAATATTGACTCATATACAAATATTAGAGATCAATTTCTTTAATTCTGTTTCCAGATTTTAAAAACGATCGTGGGTAAACCCCATTGAAGGCCATGCCTTATTTCATATTATTAATCTACAGCCCTGCCAGTGCCTGCGGTCTATTTTTAGAAACGATTTGAATGAGAATTGACAACATGGTTTTTTGGAGTTGAAATGAGTGAGATATGTTGGATTCAATCAGTTTACCCCAATCTTATCTTGAGCCCTGCCTGTTGTATATGTTTATATATTGGTAGAGACGATTCTAATTAATGAGTAGTGACAACATAGAATTTGCAGCTAAAATAAGTGAAAAAAAGCTGGATTTGTTCCGTTTACTTGTAACCTTCCTGATGTATAATTTTATATATTGTAAAAGACGATTTTAAGTAATGGGTAGTGACAACATAGGATTTGGACCTGAAATAAGAGTAGAGTGAGAACATGTTGGATTTGTTCACCTCAACCTTATACTTTCTGACGATCAGCACAAATTATTATTAGATGGCGTTGTCATGGATATAGACGGATTAAAACTAATTGATGAGTATACCAGAAATTGGCCGCTCCCAGTCTAATTAATGAGTAGTGACAACATAGGGTTTCGAGTTGAAATGAGAGTATGTGAGAAAATGCTGGATTTGTTCACTTCAACATTATACTTCCTGACGATCAGCACAAATCATTATCAGATGGCGCTGTCAGGGATATAGACAGAGTAGACTAGAAATTGACCGCTCCCAGTCCACTCTCTAGACTTAGGCATGATAGTAGTTGGTTTTGCAGGTTGTTCCAGTAAGTTATGGTTCTGGGGAAGAAAGAGTTCATGTGATACTGGGTCCTGGTAGTTCTATTTTCCAATGGATATAAGGATGTTGTGGTCTACATATATAAACTGGTGCTGGATTTGTATACACGACTAATAGCGTATCAGTTCTGCGGTGGGTAAGGGTATACCACTCAAGGGTATACACTATTTGGACTTCTTGTGAAGATGTGTTCCTTCAGGACATACCCAGAGGCAGCTCGTTTGACTCCGCAAACTTATGTGCTAGACAGATTTGCCAGGGATAGCACACCACTACACACTATATAAATGAGGCCTGACATTGGTAGTGTATGCTCAGGGATGCCACACCACGGCACAATATCTAAATGAGGCCTGACATTGGTAGTGTAACTATGCCTGACATTGGTAGTTTATGCCCCTTCCTTAACCTTTGCATTCTTGGTTTCAGTATTTCTTTTGACGAATCTTTGTGTTTTGGCTTTGGCCAGTGTTGTTAATGTGGTTTATCTATTTCATGTCTTTGTTTATGGGGATACTTTGATTGTGTGTTGGCTTTGGCCACAGTGTTGTTAATATGGTTTATCCATTTCATGTCTTTGTTTATGGTGATACTTTGATTGTGTGTTGGCTTTGGCCAAAGTGTTGTTAATATGGTTTATCCATTTCATGTCTTTGTTTATGGTGATACTTTGATTGTGTTTTGGTTTTGGCCACAGTGTTGTTAATATGGTTAATCCATTTCATGTCTTTGTTTATGGTGATACTTTGATTGTGTGTTGGTTTTGGCCACAGTGTTGTTAATATGGTTTATCCATTTCATGTCTTTTTTTATGGTGATACTTTGATTGTGTTTTGGCTTTGGCCACAGCGTTGTTAATATGGTTTATCCATTTCATGTCTTTGTTTATGGTGATACTTTGATTGCATTGTATACTCAACAAAATTTCTAATCGGTCACCTTATATTTCATTCTGAAAAAGAAATATGAAGAAATAATTAATCATGTGATTGTGTTACAATGCCAATGTAATCAATTTGGAAACAGATTATCACAATTTATCGACTATCACCTTTCCGTCTAAGCTTAAAGAATAACTTCTGTGTAGGGACCAAAGCTTTTGAAAGTCACGGGAGTTCTTAGGTCCAATGTAAGTAATGAGTTTTGCCCCTATCAGCTGCAATAACAGTTTTGTATCGACTTCTCTTAGACGAGAAGAATTCAGCAAAAGTTTTATTTTCTCACACATCGTCGACGTCGCGCTCGAATGCGTCAACGTTGTGATGCTGAGGAAATGGACGAGCACGTTTATTGAGAATGTCGCAAAACAGAGGGACACTTTTTGTTAACTATTTGAACCCTGGTCACACATATATGCGTCATTTGCAAACAGTATACCTGTTAGGAGTACATTTCGTCACCTGAGCGCAACACGGTCTTAAGTCACATTTTTTCAGAAATGGACTTTTCATCATTTTCTAACACATTTCCCCATAATACATCTTATGAAAAAGCATTTCAGACAAATTCTGAAAATTGTTGACAAAAAAGGTATAATTGTCCAAAGGTCTTAACTCAAACTGTCCAAGTCTTTTGGTGCAAAACGGTCTTAAGTAGACTTAAGACCAAGTTGCACACAAAAAAAAGTTATTAAAAAGGGAAGTAACTCAAATTGCATTTGTCTTATGACATTATAAGTTGTCTTTATGACATCAAATGATGACATCATAATTATGAATTATTAATTTTATATTTGTGATTTTATGATAAAAAATGGAAATTGCAAAACGGTCTAAGTAGACTTAAGACCGCGTTGCACACAAAAAAGTGATTTTTATCTATTTCAAGAAGCCTACTTTTTGCCAAGTTTTCTGATGCTTTGAAGACCTAGAATAGGGTAAGTACAAAGGTTTTTCATGTATGATTTTGATTTAAGTCTGATGCAGAAAAATTAGCAGACTTTATGGAATAATTGATTGGATTTGTATCTACATGAATCTTCCTGATACTTAACAATAATCCTTAGATTGTATAAAGCTGTATGGTTTGCTAGGTTTTAAAAATACAAAACTTAAGATATATTTTACTATTATAGAGCTAGTTTAGTTTGAACTGAGTGGCAAAATAGTCTCATTTTTGGATGGTGTGTAAAACTGTACAATTAACTTGGACATCTTACATTATTTAGTAAATAAGCATTCACTGTCATTCATCAGTGTAAATCGGGTATAGAATATATGATGATAAAACTTGTATGTTTGACTACATCATTATGCATGAATGGGTGTTCTTTAGTACATGTTTTCACAATTTAGCGAAACATTTTGTAAGCTTTTGGGCCACATAGTGATTCAATTTATTCTGAATCTATCTGTGTAGCATTACCCTTTTAAAATGTAGTGCAACATATCTACAATTATGTTTTGGCTTTCTAGATTTACCATGTTGAGGGCGTCAAGCCACCAGGGTGATCCTAAATACAAAAGTAGCGGGTGACAGTGTATGACCATATCAAGACTTTTAACAAATCAACCCAGAGCTCTGGACCAAATAAACGTTTGATTCCATTCTTGAAGATGGTGATAAACTGTACCAGGATATTGCAAGAAATTCAAACATTAGAGGACCTACCTAAAAAGGTGAAATATTCCAGTGTGCGATATTCCACATGCATAAGTGGTTCACTTGATAGAGATCGCTCAGAGCCTGGGGACCTTTCTACAACATTTGGGATGCCATTGAAAAAATGTGTACAGACAACTCTAAATGCATAATAACGATTGGGGACAGAACCCCAGCATATTCTACAAGCATCTTCAAGATACAAAAAACCTTTATCTTCGACAGTCACAGCAGAGACCCCAGTGGACTTCCGGTTTCATAGCAGCACGTCTTTTGAATTAGCATTGAACTTAAATGCCTTTTACCTTCTCCTACTTTTTCAGTCATCAGTGTGGTGCTGATTGATCCATCTTGTTTCAAGAAAACTGAACTGCAATAAATCTGTGTACACATACTTAACCCATTACCCAATAGCTTGATTCTATTTTTGAAAACAGGTGACCACATAAAGCAGGTTAAAAGTAAGCAGAATGTGCCTAAGACACATTCTGCTTTATTTTCAGCTTGCTTTAAGCTACTATCTGCTAGAATATAGAAAATATTTCTTATAATATATATCCATGACTGCATAAACTGAGAGTATTTTCTTGAGTGAAGGAATAAATTAAAGGCGTAAAAAGACGTACATCAATAGACATTTTGATATCTTTTATCAAATAAGAAAAAACATTGAATTTTTTACAAAATATTTTTTATCAAAAGTACGGAAGTACGGGATAGAAAATCCTGCATTTTTTTACTATTTACATAATAATGGAAAAAGGTGGTTTATGTACACTGACATGTAAGAGATGATCAGATACTTGCTTTATCAAAAAGTTTGTTTGATATGCCTGAAAGATAAGGCCATTTGGATTACATCAGGGACATTCAGTAACATTTGTTATTGAATGTCCCTGATTACATTTAGTAAGTAAAAATTTCAGGGAAAATACTATAGCTTGTTAGTTTAAGGTTCTAATCGTATATCCAAAAATGATTTTTTCACTAGCCATGGCAGTTTCATGCAGTTTACCAATGGTGGATTAAAATTGTTACTGGATATGCGATTAGAACCTGTAACTTATATGGAAAATGCTATCCTGATAAATTTCTTTCATGAAGTGTAGCTTGTTAATTTGTAACAGTTTACTGTAATAAGAATCAAATTGAAATTATTTAGTGTAATATTGATTGTGGTTTATGCTTATTTTCTGTTTCTGATGTTTTATTGTCAAAACCTTTTCAGTTGAGACTTATTAATATTCTCGAACTACTAGAATTCCGTTCTGCTCTGCTGAATGAAAAAAAATAGTTGATCATAGATTACAGAATATGACTTGTAATGAGTCTTAACTCATATTACCCCTAAATACGCCTTTTTACGCCTATAATTTATTCCGCCACTGAAGAAAATTGTTCCCTTTTATACAGTCATAAATATGTATCAAAAGAAATATTTTTCATATCCTAGCAGATAATAGCTTAAAGCAGGCTGAAAAAGAAGCAGAATGTGCCTTAAAGCGCATTCTGCTTTACTTTCAACCTGCTTTTAGTAGTCACTTTTTTTTCCTCAAAGCTAGAAATAGGCCATGGGGTAATGGGTCAACTGAATTGGATAATACCTAACATTAGCTATGGATACAATTTATCACGTAACTTGCAGTTTGAGAGTGCATTGAATGAGTGAGATAATGTACGAAGTAAGTGCTTTTATAACAGAAAACCGTTTAAACCAGCAGATGACGACGTCCAAATGATGCAACGCATTATAGATGATATTATTATAGTTAGGAAATCATGTTCAATGTCACACTCAATTTTAGCCAAATTTTTAGGAAAAACTGTTGTTAACTTATTCACACAAATAAATATAATGATCGCTAAAGGTCGTATCTTATTACTTTGGTGAACTTGTGTCATAAAATTAAGATGTAATAGGCAATCATGTCAGATCCTCTATATTTCAATCATGATGACCATTGTGTTTTAGCATTCAAATTCTAGCATTGATAATCTATTAGTATTGTTTGCATGCTTTAACTGTGAATCTAATGTTGAAATTATTAGAATGCATTCATAAATACGAAAGACTCAAGCAGGAAACGTAACACAAACAATACACCCACCTCTCAAGCAGAACACACACACACAGTCATACCGCAACAAACACACACACACACACACACACACGCAATACAATTCCTACATCTACACACTAAATAGAAAACAACACGCAAGACAAACATAAAGCAAAGTGAATATAGGAGCCCGCCTTGGTACCACCAGAAATTCAGAACACTATAATCAATGGGAATTATAATCTATGACTCTGAACTTTATCATTAGGTCACAACGTGTCAACTAAGTTTGTTGCCTTCTTCAGCATAATTGCCTAAAACTTAAAACTACAACAACTTAGTCTATCTATTTCTGTATTGGAAAATGAAAAATAATTTATGCTTAAAACATTGTGATCTGCCACATGATAAATAATGCTTTCTAAAATGATCTCTAAAACATGTCCTATTGGGCATGGGTTTATAATTATAGTATATTAAAATTATTAAATACATTTACTTGTTAATGGAATGATATAGTTTTTATAGCAGATTGTTATTTTGTAATGTTCTAAAAGTTTAATAAAGAAGTTGATTTTACGCTGTGCTTTTTGTTTGATAATGAACTTCATACCCTTACCTAGTACCTATACCAAGCAAAAATATGAATGCAGACCTGGAAAAACTGTAGTTCTTAAACAATATTTAATTGAATAGTTGGTAAATTGCATTTTAAGGGTAAATGGAATGTTTAAGCATCATCCAAAGCAACAGGCAATACTCGTTCTATGAATTAAGTACTTAAAACACTAAAACGTATTAAAACTTTTTATTTCTAACTTTATAAATGAAACTGATTTACTCCTAATAAAGAGTGTTGATACAGGTAATAATTATGCAAAAAATATCTGAAAGATTCCACTAAACATTATCTCCAAAACCACACAAAAAATCAAATAAGACCATGTTGCGCCCAATTTTTCTTCCTGAACGGAGCCAATTTTTGGCACAACAAGGTCTTAAGTCAACAAATCATCAAAATACCTAAAATAATTAAACATTATTATTTTTGTAATATCCCATGTCAAACAAATGGATATAGTAGAGATATAACTGAAAAGCTGTCTGCATATCTCAAAATGTTATGAAAATAAACAGTTTTTTGTCGTTCCTGTAAAATTTTAAAAATGTGACTTAAGACCGCGCTGCGCTCAGGTGACGATTTGTCCTATGTAAACAGTGTTGACCCTGATCTTGATAGTGCTCTGTTCCCAGATTTCCTAAAACTAATGTTTTTTAAATAGTACAATCCCTGGGACAAAGTGTACTCTACAGAGGGACACTTTTTGTTAACTATTTGAACCCTGGTCAAACATATATGCGTCATTTGCAAACAGTATACCTGTTAGGAGTACATTTGTCCTATGCAAACAGTGTGTAGGTGCTAACTTACTTCTCTTAAACATGGAACTTCAAACTAACAAAAGACTAATAATACCCCTTACACCACTTAGAATGCACTCTGTGTGTTCTGTTCATATCCCTAGAAATACTACTAAGTTTGCATCACTAAAGCTGTGCGTACAGCTAACACCACTTAAGCTCTTTTCGGCATCTTCTTTTCACATTCCATCTATTTCTATTAATAATTGTTTTCATAATGGTCCAAAAGTGGTGCTTTTACCTCTTAAATATTCTATTCAACGCAATAATTCTGTTTTATTACGACCACTGAACAAAAAACGTAGAGTGCATCCTATTATTGAAAAGTGCAATGCTAAGAGGTGAGCGTGTTGCAATTATTTATCTTGCAAGTCTACTATACAATCAACAGTAAACGGTAGATTATTTAGTGTTGTCATAGATTCAGACATCAACTGACGAACTAACCATATTGTATACGTGTTAACTTGAAAAGCACCAGGTTGTGGTATCCAGTATGTTGGGCAAACCGGTCGTCCTCTCAAAACTAGGTTTAATGAACATCTTCGTACTTGTAGGAACAAAAAACTGAGGAACTTTCTGTATCAACATTTTCGGAAATCTGGACATGGATTAGATTTTATTTCAATTCAACCTGTTGAACATATTACGTATGATATAAATGCTACTAATAGTTTCAAATGTAAGGCTAGATTTATAACGGAATTAAAATGGATTAAAAATTTACAGACACCCTTTCCTTTAGGCTTGAATGATAATATATACCAATCTGACAATATTTCTAAAGAACCTTCAATTGATATTTTTTCGATTTATTCTACACGAAAGCGTAAATCTAGATCGCATGGTATTCGTATAAATGGAAATATTAAACGTAAATCACGTCAGTCGATTTCTATTACAGATTTGCATAATCTGCTGTTACATTCTGGTAAACATAAAATGCTTTCTCGGCTTTCTTCGTTGTTATTGTCGTCTTTAAAATATATTGACGACAAGGCTGATGGAATAATTTTACGCACAGATCCTCTGTATTATACTGCAGGTTTAATACAAAGTTATACTCAGCATGTTCTTAGACCTCATATTGATTATTTAAACGATCACAAAAGATATTTCATTAAGGTCCCTTTTATAAATAAAGGTATTGATTTCATAGATTTACAAAGTATTCTCCGTAACAAAAATGTGATGAATGCTATTCCAAATTATTTCAAAAATCTTGAACCACCTATTATTTGTTATAAGTATAATAAATCTGTTAGAGGGTTAATTTTTAACTACAATAAAATTGTTTCTGATCTTAAAATTCTCGAAAACACACCAGATACATGAGACTGTACCTCTTCTAAATTCTCTTACGCTCCAGTGGGTCATATAATAACTGGCAATTTTGATATCATTAAAGATAAACGCATTAGAGCGATTTTGAGTAAGGGACCTAAATTTAAATTACCTGCCTTAATTGATTTCGATACTTGTCGCAATCATATTTCTGAAGCTTTGAATAAGTATAGTACCAACTGGTGCCGCAGAGAACATGCTGAAAATGACGCTCTTAATTTTTTATATTATCGATACCCGGATTTCGTTCTATTTATCCAATAACCATCTTTTACCACCTAAACCTAAATTTAACATTCGTCACTTAAAGAAGGGCATACAAGACTGTCATTCCAAGTATGTACTCGTTCCTGCAGACAAAGCATCCAATAATGTGATAATTGTATGACGATTACAGTATGTTGATACTTTAAACCAGGAACTTGTGAATACCAATTCCTATACAACGACTAATTTAACGGAGCATAATGTAGTATCTGATCATCTTGATACTTGTAAACAATTAAAAGTTTACGTCAACATTACATGTCATAAAATTCCTACTATGTACTGGATACCAAAACTCACAAAACACCATATAAGTCTCGTTTTATTGCTAATTCAAGTGCATGTACTACTACTAAGCTTTCCAAACTTTAATTAAAAACAAAGAACATGTTCAAAGGTATTGTGACAAGACTTACGAAAATTCTGGACTTAATCTGTTTCGGTCTATCAAAAACTCGAATGAAATTTTGACGAAGCTTGAACATAGAAAATACCAAGCTTGCAGTATTAGTACGTATGACTTTTCAACACTATATACTACCTTACCTCATAATTTAATTAAAGCTAAACTTATACAACTTACTGAAAAGACTTTTGCCAGAGAAAGGAAACTATTTCTGGCGTGTAATACTGATCGTGCATTTTTTACAAATGACACGGTTAAGCATTACACTATGTGGACTTGCACCGATGTCTGTAAATCAGTATCATTTCTTCTGGATAATATTTATGTACGTTTTGGGAGTACCATATACCGTCAAGTGATTGGTATCCCTATGGGTACAAACTGTGCGCCCCTTGTCGCAGACCTATTTTTGTACTGTTATGAGAGGGACTTTATGCTAAGTCTAAAACCTGACACACAGGCCGATATGATCCAAGCCTTTAACAACACATCGCGCTATCTAGATGATATTTTTAATATAGACAACCCATTTTTTGATACGTTGTTTCCTTTTATTTACCCAAAAGAATTACGCCTTAATAAAACAAACGAGTCAAATTTATAGGCACCATTTTTAGATTTGGATCTTTTAATAAATAACGGAATTGTTTCTTCTAAGATTTACGATAAACGAGATGATTTTGATTTTAGTATTGTAAACTATCCTCATCTAGATGGCGATGTTCCCCGTTCTACATCTTACGGGGTTTATATTTCACAACTTATTCGTTTTGCTAGGGCTTGTACCTCTGTTTAGGACTTCCACATTCGTAATAAAACTATTACTGAAAAGCTTCTTAAACAGGGGTACAGATTTCATAAACTTCGTAAAACATTTTCTAAATTCTTTTATAGAAATTTTCCTCTCATTAACAAGTATAAATGTAACTTAAAGTATTTTCTGCGGCAAGGTATTTCACATCCGGAGTTTTATGGTGGTGTGATTTACAGACTTCGTAAGATTCTTGGACATATGCATTTTCAAAACCTATTTGTGAAACGTATTAGATTTTTCCTAAAAAAAGATTATGATCCAACTATATTGCTGCGCACTTCACGTTTGGTTATCGATCAATCTACAATTGATAACTATGCTTTCCTCTTTGGTTGTGCGACGACAGACAGGGCTTAGCACTACATGATGATGTATCTCCAAAGCCGTCCTTAACCGGGAGAGTTATGTCGGATTTTCGTGCTTTTGTTTTTCTCTCCCTCTCTGTCGTACCCTAAACCCTCCCATGTCTTACAGTTACTCGTGACTACAGACTATTCGCTTGAGTACAATTTTACCGTTGCCATAGTGGGTTATTTTTAACACGGGCTTGAATGTTTAATTCTTTCCCGTGTTACTAATAATCCTGTCAGAGAATTTTGTTAGATGTTTTACATGTATTTACATGTACTTACTGTGCTGGCGGTCTTTTTGATTGTAAGGTTGTGGAACAGGGTTTATATTTTATGTACACTGTTCGTCTTTATAGGTGAATATAGGAGATAAGTGTGAGGTTGGGCGCCCCTAAACCCAGGTTTAACCCCCCCAGTGGTTGTTAATGGTTAATTAATTTATAATTGATTATTGATTGCTACTGACCGTACCAATGCGGGCTCCTATATTCACTTAGCTTTATGTTTGTCTTGCGTGTTGTTTTCTATTTAGTGTGTAGATGAAGGAATGGTATTGCGTGTGTGTGTGTGTGTGTGTGTGCGTGTGTGTGCGTTGGTGACACTATCAAAGCGAGGTACGTCATAGGAGTACACAGCAACGAACCGAGGTACCTCCAACAAGCGAGGTAGTTTTTACTAATACCTCGGTAGGTATACCTCGCATTTAGCATGCTCAGTTCAAGATACAAACGCACACAAATTATCTCGAGTACCTCGGTTTGCTTTTCTACTACCTGTTTGTGTGTCGGTGTGTGTTTGCACACAGTCGATAACGATATTTGTAGGTGATGTGTGAGTGTACCTCGTTTTGTAGGTGATGTGTGTGTGTGTTTTTTACCTCGGTTTGAAACAGAGTTTTTGCCCATTACTTACCTCGTTTTGTCGGTCTAGTGTTGATCGGTTATTCTTTATAAATTCGATATTTTCTTCACATCGTTTGAAACTGTGACTGTCCTGAAAACCTTTTGTCATATTTGCCTTAAGCGTTTTGGCTTATAAAGCGTACACCTCGGTATGAGGGTGTCGGATAGTAAAACCAGTATGGGTGCGTTTGTCTGTGTGTGAGACGGCTTTGGAATAGTTTATCTTTCTTTTTTCTCTCAACATCAATCTCTTTCTATATAGTTTTATATATACATATAAATAAATATATTTACGCATACAAATTGTCATTTGTGAGGTGTCTGTAACAAACTTTGGAGCTCTCAGAGAGACACTGGGAGGGAGCAATAGCACTCGGAAAGACATATAGGAGGGCACATAAACACTCGGAAGGACGCGGGGAGGGTTGCAGAACACTCGGAAAGACACTGGGAGGGATCAGGAACGCTCGGAAGGACGCTGGGAGGGCTCAGAAACACTCGGAAAAGACGTTGGGAGGGATATGGAGCCCTCGGAGAGACAATGGGAGGGAGCCATACCTCTCGGAAAGACACTGGGAGGGCCCAGGAACGCTCGGACGAACGCTGGGAGGGATCAGAAACACTGGAAAAGACGTTGGGAGGGCTTTGGAGCCCTCGGAGAGACAATGGGAGGGAGCCATACCTCCCGGAAAGACACTGGGAGGGCCAAGGAACACTCGAAATGACGCTTGGAGGGGTCACGAACACTCGGACAGACGCTGAGAGGGATCAAGAACGATCGGAAGGATGTGGGGAGAGCTCAGTAACACTCGAAAAGACGTTGGGAGGGCTTTGGAGGCCTCGGAGAGACAATGGGAGGGAGCCATACCTCTCGGAAAGACACTGGGAGGAACCAAGAACACTCGAAAGGACGCTGGGAGGGGTGCATTACACTCGAAAAGACACTGGGAGGGATCAGGAACGCTCGGAAGTACGCTGAGAGGGCTCGGAACCTCACTTAGAGGGATCGGAACCACGCTGAGAGGGCTTGGAACCACTCGAAAAGACGTTGGGAGGCCTTTGGAGCCCTTGGAGAGACGATGGGAAGGAGCCATACCTCTCGGAAAGACACTGGGAGGGACCAGGAACACTCGAAATGACGCTAGGAGTGTTGCAGTACACTCGTAAAGACACTGGGAGGGACCATGAACGCTCGGAAGGACGCTGGGAGGGCTCACAAACAATCGGAGAGACAATGGGAGGGAGCCATACCTCTCGGAAAGACACTGGGAGGGCACAGGAACACTCGAAAGGACGCTTGGAGGGGTCATGAACACTCGGACAGACGCTGAGTGAGAGGGATCAGGAACGCTCGGAAGGACGCGGGGAGGGCTCAGTAACACCCGAAAAGACGTTGGGAGTGCTTTGGAGGCCTTGGAGAGACAATGGGAGGGAGCCATACCACTCGCAAAAAAAAGGAGGGCCCAGGAATGCTCGGAAGGACGCTGGGAGGGCTCAGAAACACTCGGAAAGACGTTGGGAGGGATTTGGAGCCCTCGGAAAGACAATGGGAGGGAGCCATACCTCTCGGAAAGACACTGGGAGGGACCATGAACACTCGAAAGGACGCTGGGAGGGGTGCAGTACACTCGGAAAGACACTAGGAGGGATCAGAAATGCTCGGAAGTACGCTGAGAGGGCTCGGAACCTCGCTTAGAGGGATCGGAACCACGCTGAGAGGGCTCGGACCACTCGAAAAGACGTTGGTAGGGCTGTGGAGCCCTCGGAGAGAAAATGGGAGGGAGCCATACCTCTCGAAAAGTCACTGGGAGGGCCCAGGAACACTCGAATGTACGCTGGGAGGGGTCATGAACACTCGGACAGACGCTGAGAGGGATCAGGAACGCTCGGAAGGATGTGGGGAGAGCTCAGTAACACTCGAAAAGACGTTGGGAGGGCTTTGGAGGCCTCGGAGAGACAATGGGAGGGAGCAATACCACTCGGAAAAACACTTCGAGGGCATAGGAACGCTCGGACGGACGCTGGGAGGGCTCAGAAACACTCGGAAAAGACGTTGCGAGGGATTTGGAGCCCTCGGAGAGACAATGGGAGGGAGCCATACCTCTCGGAAAGACACTGGGAGGGACCATGAACACTCGAACGGACGCTGGGAGGGATGCAGTACACTCGGAAAGACACTGGGAGGGATCAGAAACGCTCGGAAGTACGCTGAGAGGGCTCGGAACCTCGCTTAGAGGGATCGGAACCACGCTGAGAGGGCTCGGAACCACTCGAAAAGACGTTGGTAGGGCTTTGGAGCCCTCGGAGAGAAAATGGGAGGGAGCCATACCTCTCGAAAAGACACTGGGAGGGCCCAGGAACACTGGAATGGACGCTGGGAGGGGTCATGAACACTCGGACAGACGCTGGGAGGGATCAGGAACGCTCGGAAGGATGTGGGGAGAGCTTAGTAACACTCGAAAAGAATTTGGGAGGGCTTTGGAGGCCTCGGAGAGACAATGGGAGGGAGCAATACCACTCGGAAAAACACTTGGAGGGCCCAGGAACGCTCGGACGGACGCTGGGAGGGCTCAGAAACACTCGGAAAAGACGTTGGGAGGGATTTGGAGCCCTCGGAGAGACAATGGGAGGGAGCCATACCTCTCGAAAAGACACTGGGAGGGACCATGAACACTCGAAAGGACGCTGGGAGGGGTGCAGTACACTCGGAAAGACACTGGGAGGGATCAGGAACGCTCGGAAGTACGCTGAGAGAGCTCGGAACCTCGCTTAGAGGGATCGGAACCACGCTGAGAGGGCTCGGAACCACTCGAAAAGACGTTGGAAGGGCTTTGGAGCCCTTGGAGAGACGATGAGAAGGAGCCATACCTCTCGAAAAGACACTGGGAGGGACCAGGAACACTCGAAATGACACTAGGAGGGGTTCAGTACACATGGTTTTTGTTTGTTTGTCCTGCATGCCGGGTACCGGGTTTGAATCTCACCAAAGCGCAATTTGTTTTTATTGAAATGCATGTTTTTAAACAGAATTTCTTATCCTAAACTAATTCTTACCCATTTATATAAGCATTTGACATTCATTATACATGTATTTACAAATTACTATTTTTAATGCTAAATCTGGTTGCGAGCCTCTTTAAACATAAAGCCATTTATTTAGAAAGAATAACTTAGTTTTTATGTACAGTGCTCCCTCTGTACAACGACACCCAATGGGAGACAAACCTTGATTACGTTGTTCGGAGGGAGTCGTTATAGGGAGGGAAATGGGTAAACATTTGCAAACAGCTTGAATCCAGATCAGACTCCGCGTAACGCGGCGTCTGATCTGGATTCAAGCTGTTTGTCACTCATCATTAAGCTTTTTCTGTCAAAATTATCATTATGTAACTATTACTCGAGACCAGTTAGTACTTGGATAGGTGACCTCCTAGGAATAACGAGTGCCGTAGAAATTTTACTATATTTCTGTCTTTTTTAATTGTTTTTAGATAGGACATTTTCTAGTTTAACACATTCAACCCTAGCGACGAATTAACTCGTCATTTACAAACAGTGTAGTGCACACGTTTCAAATGTAAACGGTGCACATGGCTTGATAACGGAAAATGACGAGTGAACACGTTATCAGGGATCAATTGGTCAAACAACCATACCATATCATTGACGTTTATATAGTTTGGATCCATATGAGACGCCAAGTTACTGACTACGGAAACCTGCCAGCAACCATCCCCCGGCTTAGTACAATTGTAATATTCTCAGGTACCCGGTTTGTAAATGACGAGTATTCTCGTCTCTAGGCTTAAATGTGTTTAAACTGCAAAAAAAAGTCCAATATAAAGACAAAACTCATTTAAAAAACAACAAAAATCAACAACAAAAAAACAGACAAATAGGAATAAGCCTGAGGCGCCCGGTATTACCAAGCGGTCACCCATCCAAGTACTGACCGGGCTCCACGTTGCTTAACTTCGGTGATCGGACGAGAACCGTAGTGTTTAACGTAATTTATTTATGGCAGTAGACACTGTTGGTCAATTCTTTATAGTGAATCTGTTTGTGAAGCATACCGCGTAGATAACCTGCAACTTACTCGTTGGTTAGGATTCAAATCAGTTTCGTATAAACACTGAACGTTATTATACAAGTGGTACTTTCGATATTTCCAAAATTATGTGTTCTGAAATGTTCCAGTTTAAAAGCATTGTACTTGGTATAAACGAATAGTAAACCATGTACTATTTCAGCCAATCAGCTTTCTCCATTGCCATAGTTCGTTTGTCTTACTGTATTTTCTATGTCGAATATGTTCTATGTTATATATTGGCACACGAGTGTGTGTGTGTGTGTGTGTGTGTGTGTGTGTGTGTGTGTGTGTGTGTGTGTGTATGTATGTGTGTGTCTTTCTCTTTCCCTCTCTCTATGTTTCTGTCTCTGTCTCTCTGTCTATGTACCTATCTTTCTTTCTCTCTTTTTCTCTATCTTTTTACCTCACTGTCTCTATATGTCTGTCTGTCTCTCATTGTCTTTGTATGATTCTCTCTGTTGTTCTCGCTATCTCTCTCTCTCGTTCTCTCTCTATCTTTCTCTTTCTCTCTGTCTCCACCTCTCTCTCTCTTTCTCTCTCTCGTTCTCTCTTTCTCTTTTTGTCTGTTTGTCTTTGTGCATGTCTCATATTGAATAGCTAATAATAATCATAAGCCATGTCATGACAAAACCTGCCATATTGCACTGCTATATTGAACACACCATTGTCATCCCAGGCTCTATACAGTGGAGAATCTGTTATTCTTTCCCAATAAATTCGTTTACGCTAAAACTATTATTTGCAGTACAAACAGTTTGCCACCAAGATAAACAAGAATTACCAGAATTGTCCAAACGTTGTTCTTTTCTACGTGTTAGTGCTTTGCGTTTGCGCACGTTTGCGTTTAAACGGGAAAGAATAACAGATTCTCCACTGTAGGAACACTGCATTTTCCTGCACATGTAAGAATTGTTTTACCTTCCAGATTTCAATTTTCAGTATTTTATGGTAGCTTCAAATTACTTAAGATATTTGAATAGAGTTTGTCAATTTATAGCACAATGTAAGAAAAATACAGCTAAATACAATGCTTTAAATGATTATGGGTGTCAAACAGTGAAGTGCCAGGACATTCGATACGTCAAAGACGCGGCGGCTGGCCGTGGTCTACACCGTTTTCAATGCAATAAGGAAGTTTTGTCAGGGTACGGTTCATATGTATATAAAAAAAATTATAATTATTCTTTAGGGAAAGTCGAATCTTGCGTTGATCAATTGTGACTCGATTCAATTTCTGTAACTTTGAATAGTACTGTTAATCGGTCTGAACGTTTAAGTCGATTTGTTTTCTTTTTTTATATGGAAGGGTCCAAGGTTATAAAGCGTTTGGGCTGAGTCTGGGTGTGTTCTCAATCATTTGATTGGTCAGATTTGAGCCTAGGCTCAAATCTGACCAATCAAACGCTTGAGAACGACTTTGGACTCAACTGAACAGCTTTATAACCTTGGACCCCGGGTAATGTGATTACATGTACAGGTAGAAAATGGCTGTTTTTTTTCAAATGTGTCGATGTTTTATTTTAATCAGCGTATAAAACAGCTTAGAGCATGATCAGACGCTGGATTACTCGATGTCTGATCCGGGTCCAGACTGTTTGCAAACCGCTATTGGTACATGTATGCAGCCGTTGTATTTTGTGTTCAAGGTCTGCACTGTTTCTTTATTTGCAATACATTGTAAAACAGATCTGTTATTCTTTCCCGTTTAAACGCAAACGTACGCAAACGTACGCAAACGCAAAGCACTAAAACGTAGAAAAGAACAACTTTTGGACAATTCTGATAATTCTTGTTTATCTTGGTGGCAAACAGTTTGGAGCCTGATCAGACGCCGGGTTACCCGGCGTCTGATCTGGCTCCAAACTGTTTGCACTGCAAATAATAGTTTTAGCGTAAACGCGTTTATTGGGAAAGAATAACAGATTATCCACTGTAAAAAAGTAAAATTTGGTCTTGAGTTTAAATTTTAGTTTGGAAGTCCATCGAGATCTGAGAAGTCATTGTGTAAATGCAGGGAAACAGTTATGCAAATAACTTCGAAATGACTTATTTGCATTACAAACGTTCTAACCGGCAGATGCTGTTTAGGGGTAACGCATTAGATTGCCAATCCAGGGATTGTGAGCTTGATTTCTCCGTCGGACAAAGTCCCTAATACATTGTACAATGTATCAGTGCTATTCACTGAGCATGAAAAAGAACCAGTGGGCTGTATCGGAAAAAAGGAATAGGGTATCTCCCGGGTTCTTCTGTATCCGCTTTCCTCTCCGGGCTCTGTGACGTCCAATTAGCCCAAACTTGGCAAAAACGTGTGTAAATAAAAACAGCCAATAAACAGGTGCCCCACCAGTAGATGTTCTTAACTCTTTCAAACCTGAAACTTTAAATGTATAATTCTTGTTTTGACTCAAGTACGAGGTTGCTTCGAAATAATACGTGCTAAATGCAAGTGTGATACATTATTTTTAACAGCAAGTATTTGCCTACAAGATGGTACATGTATATCACACATGCATTTTGGACGTATTCTATTGAAGTTATTCATCAAGTAACATTACTTTTTGAAGCACCCTAGTATAGTCCATTTTCGACTATTTCGGATGTTTATTGCAACATATTGCAATGACAAACGGTGCACAGACCCAGATCATAGGGCTACTGAAGGAGCCTTCGGATCTGGATTTACACTGCTTGCATAACACAAGTGTATTCATCACAGGTACAATGCTAAAACTGTTATTTCCATTGCAAACAGTTAAGAGCCAGATCAGACGGCGGGAAACAGCTATACATGTATAATAAAAAACAGCTGAAATAGCGGGACCTTTAAACAGATATTTGTTGCTAGTGAATGTGTGATACGGGAAAAAATTGGTCTTTACAATTCCTTTAATTTATTCGTTTTAAGGGGAGTTTTAAGCGAGAAAAATAAACAAGCACGGCTTTTGGTAAAGACGAGGGATCCTATAACCTCGATTGACGGTCTGTTCCTGTCGGTAACCCGTCTAAAGCTCCTTTCCGACTGGGCACAGACCAACCTCGGTTATAGCATTCCCCGTATTTACCAAAAGCCGTGATTGATTCTATTAGCATTACATGTCTTAATTTCGTGCAATTCATTCACCCGACATTCAACGAACACTTCTAGTTTCCAATAGAGTCTGGTCCAAGTTTTACACATTTAGGTGTGGTCTTACCAAGTTTTGCAAAGTTATAATCAGTACAGTCCCAGATCAAAGGGTTCCTGCATGATCCCTATGGTCTTTGTCTATACTGTTTGCATGCGAGACGGATGAATTCTTAATCCTTTACCCAATAGCCTGTTTCTTGTTTTGAAGACATGTAACCAATTAAGCAGGTTGAAAGTAAAGCAGAATGCGCCTGTTTTAAGATATCATCTGCTAGAATGTAGAAAATATTTCTGATGATACATGTTCATGAATGTCTTTTCTTCAAAATCAAAGGCGTAAAAATGTATATTAATGGTGTAATGGGTTAGAATAAAGAAGGGTTGGAAACGGGACCAACATTTATGTCCGGTTTAGAGAGAATTCCGGTATTTAGAGGTTCCGGTTTAGAGAGAATTCCGGTATTTAGAGGTTCCGGTTTAGAGAGAATTCCGGTATTTAGATGTTCCGGTTTAGAGGGCTTTCTCTGTATACTGTTTGTAAATGGCTGATGTATTTTACTCGTCAAAAGAGTTGATTTATTAAACCAAATCGACGAATATACCGAATCATTAACAAACGGTACACCTTTGAAGTGTACACTTGTCCTATGAAAACAGTGTAAATTCTGACCATAGGGCTCCTGCATGAGCTCTGTTATCAGGATATGCACTGCTTGTCATTTGGCAATATATTTCTTTAATAGTCTGAACTCTTTACCCCTTAGCCTGTTTCTAGTTTTGAAAATAGGTGAGTACATAAAGCAGGTTGAAAGTAAAGCAGAATGCGCCCTAAGGCGCATTCTGCTTTACTTCCAGCCTGCTTTAAGTTACCACCTGCTAGAATTAAGAAAATATTCATTCTGCTACATATTCATGACTGTATTGATTGGAATTATTTTCTTCCGCGGAGGATTAAACGGAATGCTCTAAAAGGCGCTTCTATAAGGTAAAGGGTTAAGGTTGATGACTCCTAATGTGATCGATGAAAATCGGGACTCTACTTGCAGTGATCGACCATTCTCGTCAATCTACGACCCGTTCCTAACTATGCTTAGCATGGTTAGGAAACGGTTAACAGTTGACATGAATGACCGGTCGCTGAACGTAGATTAGCATGGCTCGCAAAGGATGTGCATTTGACGAGGATGGCCGATCGCTGCTCGTGGAGTTTCCGATATTGACCGACATCAGCCGATCTCAATATGAGTCCTCAGCCTTAAATGTACTAGATGTAAATTAAACACAAACGAAACGCAAACGCATTGCAATAAAATGTATAAAATTACACTTTTTTAACATTTCTCCGGATATATTTTTATCTGGATGGCAAACAATTTGGAACCTGATCTGACGCCGGGTTACCCGGCGTCTGATCCGGCTCCAAACTGCTTGTAATGGAAATAATAATTTTAGCGTAAACGCGTTTATTGGGAAAGAATAACGTTTTCTCCACTTTAAGAGAAACGACAACCTTTTGACAATATTGATTTTTTTTAATCTGAATGGCAAACAGTGGTAAATACGCTATTCCTACCCATTTACGAGTTAATCTATGCGTAAGAAACGCATAGTGAACGGTTAACGAACGGTTAACGAACTGTTAATGCCTAACGATCTTAACCCGTTTAAACGCGTTAATAAACGATTATACCAGAGATGCTGCGATTGGTGCTTCAGGTATCCGTTTCACGCGGAGATCGGATCTTATCGACAGGCACTGACCACCGCATGTAACCAATCTATTTATGTAACCCGCCTATACATATGCCACTCAGATATCGGGGGATTAACAGTGTATTGCCAATTAAAGATAGCAATGTTATCGGCGATACCACCGAATGTTCTGTAATACACATGTCATAAAGTGGATGTATAAACCGCTGAAGCTAAGGGGTCCGTCGGCTAAGTGATGACCCTTTTATCCGGACTCTTTTAAACGCGTAAATAAACGCGTAAAGAAACGGCTAGGAAAGGCGTTTAACGAAACGGATAATAAACGCATAGTGAACGGTAAAACGAACGCGTAGAGTGGGTAGGAATAGCATATTTACCACTGTAACTGTTATAGCGAAAATGCGTTTACTGGGAAAGAAAAACGTCTGCTCCACTGTTAAACAGAAAAGAATTAATGATTTCTTTATGTATCCGATAACCTTCCAAAAAGCATTACAATCATTACATCAGTTATCAGGGCTTCCATAAGATGACATGAAAAATCCTAAGATTTCCAAATTTGCGATTTTACGAATCGTACCTGTAAGCCATAGCCTTTTTCTTGTTATGTTGACATGTGACTACTTAAAGCAGGCTGTAAGTAAAGCAGAATGCGCATTAGGGCGCATTCTGCTTTACTTTCAGCCTGCTTTAAGCTACCATGTACTGGGAAAAAATCCGGAGATTTAGGAAAAATCCGGAGAAATGGCAGCCCTGCAGTTATATAACTCTGACCTAGCACGACGTGGTGACATATTTATTACGTTACAACGAATTGCGGGAAGCATGTACGGACATCACCGATGATTACCGTGATTTGACGAGCTGTTACGAGGACATGACAGGCGTGTGTACAAGTACACTTTTCTCGCCTGTCTTTGACAATGATGAGCTGAAGGTGTCATAGTTGGGGCATTTTTATTTACATTAACTCTTTCACCCTCAATGACGCCAAAATACGCCTGCTCAAACAGTTTGGATTCTGATCAGACGCCGCGTAACGCGGGGTCTGATCAGGATCCAAACTGTTTGACTCTCGTATCGAAGGTTTATAGTCCTACTGCCTTAAACTTAACTTTGAAACGATATTGCAGACAACAAAATTGAAGCAGACGACACTGAAACGGTGATAGGGTAAAAATCTCACGAACAATTTGGTAGTGAAAGAGTTGAGTAACGGTGTTATTGCATATAGGATCTGTCATGAGTCGATGTTTAAGACAAGCTGATCTCAAACGAGTCTAGAATTGAAATGTTATTAAACGAGCCTTGGCGAGCTTAATAACTTTTCTATTCTAGACGAGTTTGAGATCAACTTGTCTTAAACATCGACGAGTGACAGATTCTTTTTCTCACATGATTACCAACTATTTAAGCTATTTTTGTTTAGCAATATGCATTTTTTTGGAAACCCCGTGATGTCCAAACGCCGTTATAAATAGTGACGTTATAGTGACGCCATCAAAGTGATCTTACACATGTTGGAGATAAGGATATTCGTCATCGTTGTTTGCTGTAGAAAACAGGGGTAGTTATGTGAGAAAAGCCGGTATACCGTGGTCAAGTGGTAATGCTTAGGACCGCCAATCAAGGGGTGTGAGTTCGACTCTCCCCCTGGACCTTTTGCACCAGCATAAAAGCTTTTAGCATAAATGCGATTAGATCTAGCTATAACTTGAAGTTAAACATGTTCTGTGCAAACTGTGTAAGTATTTTTCAGTGGGCTCCTAAAGGAGTCTTCTGACCAGGGTCTTCTTCTGTTTGTAACTTTGCAATATATAAATGAAAACAAACCTAAACAATACTTAACCCTTTCACTCTCAATGACGCTTAAATGCGCATTTGCAAACAGTTTGGATCCTGATCAGACGCCACGTAACGCGGCGTCTGATCAGTATTCAAACTATTTGACACTCGTAAAAAGGTATCGATAGTTATTAAGTCATACAACATTAAATCTTTGAAACGTGTCTTGCAGACGACAGTACTGAATAAGACGACAATGGAGCGGTGAAGGGGTACACATCTCCCGAATAATTTGATCATGAAAGGGTTTATGGGCTAAATTTAATAGGATACTGGAATTTCCCGTTAAAAGTGTCAGACCTAAATAGAGATAGCATTAATATTAAAAATTAAAATCCAGATGTTTTGAATATAATATAAAGTAGAACAGTTGCCCCTCCGAACCAAAAGCTCAATTTCTATTCAAATCTTTTCATAACTTAGAACAATTTTTCATACATTTTCGACCTGTCACCTGTTTTTCATACAATCATTACTCCGTCTTTTTGTGGTCGTAATACAGGGGTTTTACATGTACATGTGCAAAGACGAGTATGTTTCAAAGAAGACCTGAGCGGGAGTCACAGGCTTAGGCCTTTATCCTGTATTTGCGGTATCACGGTATCGGTAAAGAAGTAAACAAAAGTGGCGCAACTTTTTTCTTCTTCAGAATTTTATTGACTATAGTTGACATACATTAGGACAAACGGAAGAAAAAAACAGACACATAAACAAACAGACATACAGACTTATATAAGAAGTGATATACAGACTTATATAAGAAGTGATATACAGACACTTGAACAAACAGACATATTGACATACAAACACACAAAAGAGAAACTGACATGTACAGTCGAAAACTCGATACTTCGAACACGCTTTAATTGAACTCACTCATATTTTATAAGTTGAATTTTGATAACTCGACCTCGCTTCAATCGAACAACCCTTAATTCAAAGTTATACGGTCATAACAGTTATAAGCCATGTTTTAACTTTGAAATAGGAGTTAGTTCGACTTCAGCGATTTCAAATTATCGATTTTCGACTTTACATATATAAACAGACACATACATGTACAGACAGATATCTATGATAAAATAAAATCACGACCCAGCGCTTATAAAGCGTTTGTGATGAGTCTTAGTTCGTTATGAAGCATTTGATTGGTCAGATTTGAGCCTAGGCTCAAACCTGACCAGTCAAATGCTTTAGAACGATTTCAGACTCAACTCAAACGCTTTATAAGCATGAACCACGGCATGCCATGGCGCTGTAAACTCTTATCGTGCTAGGCGCGATCTGGCAAACATGTGCAAACAGTTTGGATCTAGATCAGACGCCGCTGATCTGGATCCAAGCTGTTTGACAATCGTTTTCAATTATTCTTCAGTTTAAAAAAGCATACACATTAGACGATATATTTGAAGCAGACGACAATTCAGAATGGTAAGGGTTAAAATGATATGTTTATGTATTGGTGTTTCTGCTGATCTTGGCAACTGACAAAATAACAGAGAAAAATAATTTGCTAGTTGTATGGGCGGTATTTTAACAGAAAACAAAGCACATGTAAACACTGATCAGACGGCTATAGGCCGATTTTATTGACCTGGCAGGGCGGAGTTTCAATGAGGACCATTGCATTTCAAATTTAGGGGCGGAACTACGTTCGTTTTATTATCGGAATTTACCGTTGTCGCCTGCCGTTTTTTCTCAACGTTACATGTCGGTGGACATTTTGACCGAATGAATATAATGGCTAGTGAAAAGCAGCTTGAATCCAGATCAGACGCCGCGTTATTATTTATAACCACTCCCTCCGAAAATCAGACGCAATCTTTGTCTCCCATTTGGGTGTTGTTGTAGAGAGGGAGCACTGTATAAACCCTTTTCACGTTGATATGGCTGCGCGAATCTGCATTTGCCTTATCGGACAATAACGATATAATTCGGAATTATGCCTATCACCCCTAAAATCAAAAGTAAATTAGTTTATCTTTGCTAAATGTTAGCTCCGCCCTGCCAGGTGAAAATAATCGACATTTACTTCGGTATTTTGGGGGAAATAATAAGCATCCGTTAACTAAAAGTATAATGCCCAAACATCCTAGTGAAGAAACAATGAAATATTGTTATGACGTCATTTGTGACGCCATACAGTAAATAGTTGAAATGAAACCAAACACAGACATCGGTCACGTTTGACAGTTCTTCAGATTTCGTTCTGAGTGGCAACAGTTTGGAGTCTGGTCGGACATCTCGTTGTCCGGTGCCTGATCTGGCTCTAAACTATTTTCAATGAACATAAGGCTCGAAGCATAAACGCATTAACTAGATTGGAAATGAGTAACGGGTTCTTCACTGTAGGTAAAACACATTTGCAGAGTTTAATTGTATATTACCATATACAGTTGAAACTCGATGCTTCAAAATCGTTTAAATCGATCGTACCAGTATTTCATAAGTTGAATGTCGATAATTCGATCTCACTGAAGTCAGACATAACCGTTCGAAGTATCGAGTTCGACTGTACATTGTAAGTTTAGTAAAAGAGAAGGAATACATTAATATAAGTTAAACATTGTTAGTGTTCCATGAGCTTTCTTTTCAGTCAGTATCTCAAAGAATCGTCTTCGTCACTTTCCGTGGCTTTCTGGAGTTTTCGGAAGTTGTCGGAAAGGTCACGTGGTCTCACTTCGTCATTTTCCGGCATTAGGTCTACACGAATGCGGTTAGACGTGTTTGCTAATTGAAAATATCCACCCAGCTGTGACTTGGGGATGGAGAAACAGCCAAGATTCAAGTGAACTTTGAACGTATGTATCTGAAACAGTTTAGAAGACGTTTTTCTGACGTCATAAGTGACGTCATGCAGCAGAGAAGACGTTATTTCCCCGTTTACGCTCTAGCAAAACGCAACTAGATCTACATTGAAATCAATTTGTAGAGAATGATAACTTATTTACAATTCTCAGGAATGTTCGTTGTAATCTGAATAGCAAAAAATAGCTACCCGGCATCTGGTGCCCATTTCATAAAACTTCTTACGACAAACGTTGTCGTAAGTCAAAACTTTAAAATACATTTAATCTCTGATTTCTCTATCGAATCCTGTCTTGTGACACCTTTTTGGAATCGTCTTTTCAAGACGATTCCAAAAAGATATCACAAGACAGGATTAGATGGAGAAATAAATACTTATTGAAAGTTTTATAATCTGACTTACGACAACATTTGTCGTAAGATGTTTTATGAAACGGGCACCAGACCTGTCTCCCAAGTGTTTGCAATGGAAATGATAGATTTATCATAAACAACTAATTGGGAAAGAATAACGCCTAAGGTGCACCCTGCTTTACTTTTAACCCTTAGCCCGCCAAATAAATTGTCGTCTGCTATATTTCTCGTCTGCTTCAAGTTTCAAAGTGCTTCAAAGTTGCTCAAAATTGCTGAAAATGTTGTCCGAGTGTCAAACAGCTTGGATCCGGATGAGACGCCGAGTTACTCGGCGTCTCATCCGGATCCAAGCTGTTTGCATATGGAGCTATAGTCGTGCGTGGCAGGCTAAGGGTTAATCTGTTTTGTGTCGCCATCCGTCTTCAAAGCGAAGTAACTGGCTGTTGGATAAAGTAATAATAAAATATAAATATACCAAGTTTTAGTCTACTTTCAGTCCGTATGACCGCTCAGCCGGCTGTATATTTACTCCCCTGATCATTGAGCCTTCTTGCCTACAATATTGAGTACTGCTAACATATGGCGCGTAGGCAGCCACAGTAGCGGCACAGACCCTTCACATGTACCCATTTTAACTCCTGGGTAGAGAGGTGCAATTTCCGGTACATAACTTGCTCAAGAACATTCCTGTACATCATCGGGGATTGGGAAAATCCCCTAGTCAGGCCGCTGGTCCGGCGGGGGATCAAACTCACGAGTAGTCCAACGTGTTACCACTGGACTACTACCGTTAATACCATAGTGACTGTCTATGTGTGTGTCTGTTCGTGTTGACTTACCTTGATATCAATGCTTCCGGTAAGCTTTGCGCATGCGTGGAGTCTTGACAAGTCGATATCGTATATTTCCAGACAAATTTTGCCTAACTTTCCCAGGCCAGGAATCTCGAAGCATTTGTCGAACAAGTGTTTCACTAAAACAATAAACCAATAAAATACAGTGTTACAAACAAATGTTTCACTGAAACAATAAACCAATCAAATACAGTGTTACAAGTTTCACTGAAACAATAAACCAATCAAATACAGTGTTACAAACGTGTTCAGTAAAAGAAAACGTCACAAAAGTTGCTTGTCAAATGAACAAATATTTTATATTGAGTCACACATTATCCAATTAAATGTTGTGTTACAAAAGTGTCCATTCTTACAAAACAGAACCGAACAGACAACACATGAATATATTTTATTGGATTGTTCTTAGTACATCATCATATAATACTATATATAATACAACTTATAGAATATTTATACCATATGAAACGATAATAATCAATGAAATATCAGGTTATATTCTGTATAGCCATGTAAACAGAGAATGACTTAAGTGTTATGAGTCAAGCTGAAACGAAAGATAATCCAGCCTTAAGATATACATGTATTCAGTATTTCGATTCATTGTTATATATAGGATCTGTCTAAAACGAGTCTAGAATTGAAATGTTATTAAGCGAGCCTTGGCGAGCTTAATAACTTTTCTATTCTAGAGGAGTTTGAGATCAACTTGTCTTAAACATCGACGAGTGACAGATTCTTTTTCTCACATTACCAACTATTTAAGCTATTTTTAAAGCAATATGCATTTTTTTGGGACCCCGGTGACGTCAAAACGCCGTTATAAATAGTGACGTTTTAGTGACGTCATCAAAGTGATCTTACACATGTTGGAGATAAGGATATTCGTCATTGTTATTCGCTATAGAAAACAGGGGTAGTTCTGTGAGAAAACCATTTCTCTGGAACATTTCTAAAGATTTTAACAAACTGGGGTTTATATTGTAGTACAGTCGAACCCCTCTAAACCGGACATGTGTGGGGGACAACATAAATGTCGGGTTTATAGGGGTTTCCAGTTTAGAGGGGTTTTAACCAATTGCCGCCTAGCTTGTTTATAGTATGGGAGATTGCTGACCACTTAAAGCAGATTGAAAGTAAAGCAGAATGCGCCTTAGCGCATTCTGCTTTACTTTCAACATGCTTTAAGCTATCATATACTAGAATATATTTTATTTAGTGTAGGAATAAATCAAAGGCGTAAACAGGCCTGGTGTATTTGGTCAGATTAAAGAAGGGTTGGAAACGGGACCAACAATTTTGTTCGGTTTAGAGAGAATTCCGGTATTTAGAGGTTCCGGTTTAGAGAGAACCCTGGTATTTAGAGGTTCCGGTTTAGAGATAATTCCGGTATTTAGAGGTTCCGGTTTAGAGAGAATGCCGGTATTTTGAAGTTCCTGTTTATAGAGAACTCCGGTATTTTAGAGGTTCCGGTATTCAGAGGTTCCGGTTTAGAGAGAATTCCGGTATTTAGAGGTTCCGGTTTAGAGGGGTTTCACTGTTTGTTTATAGAGAACTCCGGTATTTTAGAGGTTCCGGTATTCAGAGGTTCCGGTTTAGAGAGAATTCCGGTATTTAGAGGTTCCGGTTTAGAGGGGTTTCACTGTACTGGGTTTTATATGGTAGTAGTTCTTAACCCCGGCTGCCGGATGATATGACACTTATATGTGCAAATAGTTTGGATCCAGATCAGACGTCGCGTAACGCCACATCTGATCAGGATCCAAGCTGTTTTACACGCATATCAATGTTTCCCATGTAAAACACACTATATTACCAATTTTGAAAATAAAAACAGACAAAAAATACAATAATCGACAGTATACCATAACAGCGATTGTGTTAGACGTGTATTTCATTTAACGTAATAACAGCGATTTGTTAGACGGGTATTTCCGTCATAACGGCAGCGAAACGTTAAAATACATTTCTTTCTGAAGCCTTTAAACCACGGGCATCTAATTATAAAATGACATTCGTCTTCTACAGAATATATAACTAAGCAACAGTTATCCCAAAATTGTCCCATATAATATAATGTTCTAAAAATACGGTATTTTGTTTCCGTAACGTGAAATAAATGGCTTTACTTCACTTTATTACGTAACAAATAATATCAAATTAAAAGACAAACCATTTATTTGTTTTTGAAATTTTTCTTCTGAACTGGAATAAATACCTTTCCAAACTGTATGACATCATAACTGACGTAATATCAAAAATGACATTTTTCTCAAGTTAATAGAATCTGAAATAGTTCGAGTAAGACTCACGTTCCACTTCTTTCTTGTACAACACATGTTTGTTCAAAGTGAACTCGAGGGAAATATGATGACTTTCTGGATTGTACCTCAGCTCCATGCAGGCTGAAGCAGAAAAACTTTGTCATAACAAATACCCTTCTTCATGGTGCATTGGAAAACACGTTATCCCCCCCCCCCCACCCCCAGCAACAACAAGAGCACCGCAGTGCGGCAAAATACGCTGTCATGGCCGGCGGGTGTCAAAGTCGTCCGGACTCAGGCCGACTGGAAAAAGTCGCCCGGAGTGTTACAATTTGGTTACAATAGACAAAATGTAAGTAAAATTATTATCAGGAAACAATATATTGTTAAACAATTGTGTGAAGGGGCATAACTCTGAAATTACGGAGTCAAACCAAAAACCCGTAATATATATTAAGTCACTCCATTCATTGTATCACCATATCAAATTTGAAATCAATTGAATAAAAAATAAAAAGTTCTGTTTTTTTTTTTTAATGCCCAGTTTTGACAATAAAGGGACACAACTCTGCTAAAAATAGCCACCAACGTCTGAAACGCAAACTCGGCCGAACTATTGTGGTATGGAATATGTGTAGGAAGTCTAATCAAAATCGGTCAATAAATGAAGGTGAGAGAGCGCTAAGAAGAAAAGTTAACGGACGAAGTGTGGCTTATTTTAAATTTTAAGTATGTAAAGGGGCATAACTCATAGAAAAATAAATTAACAGGAACAAAAATTCACAGGTGCTTTCCCTTCATGATGAGAAAGATAAATATGAAATTGGGTTACAATAGACAAAATGTAAGTAAAATTATAATCAGGAAACAATTTATTGTTAAAAAAAATTGTGTGAAGGGGCATACATGTAACTCAGAAAATACGGAGTCAAACCAAAAACCCGTAATATGTTATGGAACTTTATTCATTGTATCACCATATCAAATTTGAAATCAATTGAATAAAAAAAAAAGTTCTGCTTTTTTTAAAAAAATGCCCATTTTTGACAATAAAGGGACACAACTCTGCTAAAAATAGCCGCCAACGTCTGAAACGCGAACTCGTCCGAACTATTGTGGTATGGAATATTTGTAGGAAGTTTAATCAAAATCGGTAAATAAATTAAGGTGAGAGAGCGCTAACAAGAAAAGTTAACGGACGGACAGCGCTGGGTATACCATAATACGTCCGTCGATGACGGGCGTATAAAAACAACAAAAAATAAAAATAAACAAAACGAACAAAACAAAACAAAACAAAAACAAACAAAAATCCGACAAACCTGTTTGGACACTAAGTTTTTACCTTTTTGTGTGTGTTTTGTGTGTGTGTGTGTTTGTCGGATTTTTGTTTGTATTTGTTTTGTTTTGTTTGCCAAACACACATTGATGGTCTTTGTTGTTGTTGTTTTTAAATTATTTTGACTACCTTTGATTGTTTGCGATCCGTGATGTTTAAACAGTAACGACAAAGTTTTTCTTCACTGTATTTTAAATTCTTCGAATTTTGAATCTTTGAAAACTGAAGTTCTTTATTAGATCTATAAGCTCCCCTAACCCTTTCCCTTATAGAAGCGACTTTTAGCACATTCATTTTATTCATCCGCTGAAGAAAATAGTTCCAAATTATACCATAATGAATATGTGTCATATTTAATACTTTCCTTATTCTAGCAGTTAATAGCTTAAAGCAGGCTGAAAGTAAAGCAGAATGCGCCATATGGCGCATTCTGCTTTACTTTCAACCTGCTTTAAGTAGTCACTTATTTTCAAAACTAGAAACAGGTTATCTGGTAATGGGTTAAAATGTGCGACCAGCAGAGGATTTTTAAAAGATAAATTTTTAATGAATTTGTCACCTTTTTTTGTATGATTTCTCTTAAAACAGTAAATTATAAATAAAATTAAAAAATGTTTACAAACAAATTTATCAACCCTTACACTGCCTTAGCTATAGTATAATGGTTATTCTAACACAACTCGCACACGCCCCGATATAAACAAAGAAGGGCACAACTGTGTTTGAATTCACAATAAAACACGCACGCACTGTAACGCCTAAAATGTGACGTTACTAACGTAATATGGCTTCGAAAATGCGTACGCCAAGAAATGAAGCACCGTTGCGTCGGTACAAATTGCGGTAACACTGAAGAGTTAGAATCAAAATAATAAATTAATACCGGTGTTTTATCGTGCAATAGAACACGGATAGTCGTTGAGATGCTTGTAATTAAACCACTCGGCCAAATTCCAATTTTCGTAAATAAGAACAGTCTAAAATTTGAAGCAGAAAATATCCGAAAAATGTCTGTGCTAAGCGGGTTATATAACGACACGATTAGGTTTCTTCTAAATAACAAATACAAAAAATAATAATATGAAAAACTATTGCACACGATGATAACAGAGCAGACAATATTACGTTAGGATAAGGGTAAATGTGATATGTCCAGTAAATCGGACGTTATTATGACGTCATTAGTTATGGCATGCAGAAAAAAGACATTGCCCCCAATAAACGCGTTTACGCAAAAACTACTTTTTTCCATTGCAATAGTGTGGAACCTGACCAGACGCCGAGTGACCCGATGTCTGGTAGGGCTCTAAACTGTGTACAACTCAGATTAAAATAAATCGTAAGAAATGTCAACACGTTGTTATTTTCAATCTGCATTGCGTTAGCGTTTAGTGTGTGAAATAGGAAAGAATAACGCCTTCTCTCATGTATGACGTCACAAAAGACGTCAGAATAACGTTTTCTCCACTGTTCGTGTACATGTATACCTTCAAGCTTGAAAGTCCTGATAAACTTGAACTTGTGAGTGATGCAGCACTTGCAGTCATCCTTGGAACAGGTACAATGGATCTTAGGAACATGATGATGCTTCTTCTTGTGCCAAAATCCTGAAACAATGACGTAATATGTGGAAAATTTGTGTCAAGTACATGTACCCGAAAGCAGTTTATAATTGTTATACATTTGAGATATCTATAAATGAAGTAATTTGGGACGGCATGCACATATAATGGGGAAAAGCTGAAACTACACAACTGTTATACCGTGGGGATGACGTTATTTGCTCTTTAAATGAGGTAATTTTGGGACGTCATGTAATGGGAAAAGCTAAAAGAAGTATACTATTGTTATACAGTTGGGTGACATTACTTCCTGTAAAATGACGTAATTTTGGGACGTCATGTAATGGGAAAAGCGAAAAGAAGTACACGATCGTTATACAGTTGGGTGACATTATTTCCTGTAAAATGACGTAATTTTGGGGACGTCATGTAATGAGAAAAGCTAAAAGAAGTACACCATCATTATACAGTTGGGTGACATTATTTCCTGTAAAATGACGTAACTTGTGACGTCATATAATGGTAAACATGGAATCAAAAGCTGAAAGAAGTAGGCTAATGATGTTTATGCAGTGGTGTTTTTTTCTGTAAGTGACGTCATTTGTGTGGTACATGTAGAATGTGAAACAGAATTTACAAAGAGGTGCCAAAACCTAACACATCTACCTTGTCCTTATGCAGTTTGCTTATATCTATAAATTACGTAACTTGTTGTGGCGTCATAAAATGGAGTGAATGTGCCAAAAAACCCTAAAAAAGTGTCTTCTCTATTGTACGACTTTCCTTAACCCTTTCCCTTATAGAAGCGACTTTTAGCACATGCATTTTATTCATCCGCTGAAGAAAATAGTTCCAAATTATACCATAATGAATATGTGTCATATTTAATACTTTCCTTATTCTAGCAGGTAAAAGCTTAAAGAAGGCTGAAAGTGAAACAGAATGCGCCATATGGCGCATTCTGCTTTACTTTCAACCTGCTTTAAGTAGTCACCTATTTTTTAAATAGAAACAGGCTATCTGGTAATGGGTTAAACCTTTACACGATAATTCGTTTTATAACATAAAATACAGTGATCACTTAAAGCAGGTTGAAAGTAAGGCACATTCTGCTTTATTTTCAGCCTGCTTTAAACTACCATTTGCTAGGCTATGTAAAACATTTGTTACGGTAATTGTTCATGCGGGTATAAGTTGGAACTAATTTCGTCAGCGGATGAATAAAATACATGTGCTAAAAGTCGCTTCTATTAGGGAAATGGTTAACTCGTTTGTGGTTACGAAAATAGAGTGTTGGTAATAGGTGTATATGTGCATTGGACACCAAGGGCCTGTTTCATAAAACTTCGTACGACAAATGTTGTCATAAGTCAGATTATAAAAGTCTCAATTATTAATTATATCTCCATCTTATCCTATCTTGTGACATCTTTTTTGGAATCGTCTTGAAAAGACGATTCCAAAGAGATGCCACAAGACAGGATTAGATAGAGAAATAATAATTAAATGTATTTCAAAGTTTTGACTTACGACCGTTTTTGTCGTACGAAGTTTTATGAAACGGGCCCGTGTTCTATAAAAGCAGCGAATGGCGAGATCAGCGAACTCCTACGCCTTTCAAGTACATTATAAACTAAAAAGTAACCCTACATAGTCTTAGATGGGCTACATTTAATGGGGTTGTCCACTTGAAGACCCGGGTTGAATGAGTTTAGAATACAACAAATTACGTGGATGGTTTTGAAAAGTCGGCATGCTTGTCCTGTGCAAACAGCGTAAACTGATACATTGTATCACGGGCTTACTATTGCGACTACTATCGCTATCGCGATGTTTATCGATACATCAAGGCTGCCATTTCTCCGGATTTTTCCTAAATCTTCGGATTTGTTTCTAGTACATGGTAGCTTAAAGCAGGCTGAAAGTGTAAATCTAATTAGTTTTAACAAATAACCCCGTAAATACGCCTTTTTGCGCCTTTAATTTATTCTTCAACTAAGGAAAACAGTTCCACTTTATACAGTCATACATGTGCATCAAAATACAGTGAAACCCCTCTAAACCGGAACCTCTAAATACCGGAATTCTCTCTAAACCGGACAAAAACTTTGGTCCCGTTTCCATCCCTTCTTTATTTTAACAAATTACACCATAAATATACCTTTTAACGTCTTTGGTTTATTCTTACACTGAAGAAAGCAGTTCGTACATTCTTGCAGATGATAGCTTAAAGCAGGTTGAAAGTAAAGCAGAATGCGCCTTAAGGCACATTCTGCTTTACTTTCAACCTGCTTTAAGTGGACAGCTGTCTTCCATACTAGAAATAAGTCAGAAACCCTCTAAACCAGAAACCCCTCTAAACCGGACATTTTTTTTGTCCCCACACATGTCCGGTTTAGAGGGGTTTCACTGTATATACTAGTATTTCAATGACAGAATTCTCCCTAAAGCGCATTCTGCTTTGCTCTCAACCTGTTTTAAGTAGTTGCTTGTTTTCAAATTTAGGAAAGGGCTTTGGGGTAATGGGTTAAATGGGCTACACAGAATTGAAAATTGAGTTGTTCATTTAAAGAGTCTCAATGAGTTTAGAATAAAACAATATGCATCTATTGTCTTACAGTTGAGAAAACGTTATTCTTTCCCGTTTAAACGAAACGAAACGCAAACGCGTCGCAGTAAAATGTAGGAAATTGCAACTTTTGGACATTCTCACGATTTATTGTAAGCTGAGTGGGAAACAGTTTGTAGCCTGATCAGACGCCGGGTTACCCGGCGTCTGGTCTGGCTCCAAACTGTTTGCAATGAAAATAATAATTTTAGCGTAAACGCGTTTATTGCGAAAGAATAACGTTTTCTCCACTGTAATAAGTCACCTACCATATTTCTTCTCCGGTTGCATGCCAATACGTTTTAACAGGTATGTAACGTCGACGTCACCATCAAGGTCACCGGGTAGGTCTATGACGTCATCTTCTGTCGAATCTTCCACGGCCCAATCACTTGTTGGTTTGATTTCTGCAAGAAAAAGTTTAAAAGTTCAAGGTGTCTTGAACAGTTTGCGTCCTGATCCAAACTTTTAATCGTCATTGAGAATGAAGGGGTTAACTCTTTCGTCCCTGAAGCTTTAAATGGACAATTCCAGTTTCCATTTTAGTCTAGTCCATTTTTGACTTTTAAGGATTGTTTTTGTCAATGTTTGGCTTTATGACAAACAGTGAATACCCTGATCAGAGGGCTCCTTTCGGAGCCCTCTGATCTGGGTCTTCACTGTTTGCACAGGACAAGTGTACTATTCACATGTACACTGTTTGAAAAGGACGCCTATATGCGGGACTAGGGTTCAAAGGGTTGAATGACAGTTAGAGGGTTAACTCTTTCACTGTCATTGGGGCCAAAAGGCGACTTTACAAAAAGTTTGGATCCACAGTTAGGATCCAGATCAGATCGAAACTGTTTGATATTACTCATTTAAATATTTCTTCAGTCTAAAAAGCCTAAAATGATTAGTAAAATCTGACTTGAAAACAAAGTCCAGACGACACTATCAATGCAGACGATTTTTAAGCGATAAGAGGATAGAAGCAGGCGATACAACTTGGTACAGTGGAGAATCTGTTATTCTGACGTCATAAGTGACGTCATACAGTGGAGAATCTGTTATTCTTTCCCAATAAACGCGTTTACAGTGGAGAAAATACACATTACCAGTTGACAGTGCGATACAGAGTGATGTATTTAGCTCGAGACGTTTTTGGCGGAAATAGCCGATCTGACGAGCGCCTTGGCGTGAGTCTGATCGGTTGTTTCCGCCAAAATCGTCGAGAGCTAAATGCAACACTCTGTAGCACACTGCCAACTGGTGATGTGTTTATTATATGCATTGAATACAAACCAGAAACAATTAAATAGTTGTTTAAATCATTTTATAGCCAACAGTTATTAGTTATTTGAAGCAGAACAAATTTTTTTGTTTGCCACAATGAATAACGCGGCACTTGTACACGTACGTAAATGACGTCACGTTAAATCGAAAGCGAGGTCAGAGTAAAATACAAAGTGGCTGATACAAGGTGGCTGATACAGACTCTTGTATTTTACTGTGCAAATGCACGCGGAAACGCTCGATATCATACAAAGGCATATAATAGACGTTATTCTCTCCCGTTTAAACGCAAACGAAACGCAAACGCAAAACACTAAACTGTAGAAAAGGACAACTTTTTTACCATTCTGACTATCTATTTTAATCTGAGTGGCAAACAGTTTGGAGCCTGATCAGACGCCGGGTTACCCGGCGTCTGATCTGGCTCCAAACTGTTTGCAATGGAAATAATAGTTTTCGCGTAAACGCGTTTATTGGGAAAGAATAACGTTTTCTCCACTGTAGTGAAAGAGCTAAACGGGGGAGAAATAATGTCTTCAAAACTACACAAATATACACAAAAGCTACAGTGAAGAAGACATTCTCTCCCGTTTAAACGCAAACGTAATGCATTAGCATTTAGAAAATAACAAATTGTTGACTTTTCACATGATTTATTTTACTATGAGTGGCAAACAGTTTGTATAGTGACCAGACACAGGGATACATGTACCCATCGTCTGATCATGCTGCTTTCAATGGAAATAATATTTTTAGAGTAAACGCGTTTATTGGGAAAGAATATCGTCTTCTCCACTGCATGACGTCACTAATGACGTCAGAATACCGTCTTCACTACTGTATACCTACCTTCGCCATATTCGGACATAAATTCATACAGTTCTCTGTTGGTCAAACACGTGACCTTGGACAAGCCAATGGTCAACACGCCGAGAAGAACTAAGCAAAATCCGAACTTCATAGTGCGAGCAGCTGCTTCAGAAATGATGCCCGGGTTTTAGCCCGGACCCTCTTTTATACGGCATCCGTATCGGTACGATCACGGATTTGAAACGTATCCGTCTGTGGCTATACAGGGCTGCCATTTCTCCGGATTTTTCAGAAATCTTCGGAATATTATCCTAGCAGATGTTAACTTAAAGCAGGCTGAAAGTAAAGCTGAATGCGCATTCTGCTTTACTTTCAACATGCTTTAAGTGGCCACGTGTCTAGACACTGACCATGATAGGCCTACTATTCGTAAAATCGCATTTAAAAATAGAAAATATTGGAAATCATTATAATCTTGTGGGAGCCCTGTTGCTACAATGGAGAAGACGTTATTCTTTCCCGTCTAAACGCAAACACATTGCAATACAATGTAACAAATTACATTTTTGTTGTTTATCACGATATATTTATGTAAATGGCAAACAGTTTAACCCTTTACCCCATAGCCTGTTTCTAGTTTTGAAAATAGGTGAGTACTTAAAGCAGGTTGAAAGTAAAGCAGAATGCGCCCTAATGCGCATTCTGCTTTACTTTCAGCCTGCTTTAAGTTACCACCTGCTAGAATTAAGACAATATTAATTCTGCTACATATTCATGACTGTATTGGTTGGAATTATTTTCTTCCGCGGAGGATTAAACGGAATGCGCTAAAAGGCGCTTCTATAAGGTACAGGGTTAAAGTCTGATTAGACACTAGAAAATCCGGTGTCTCATCTGGCTCTAAACTGTTTGAATGAAAATAATAGTTTTAGCGTAAAGGCGTATTTCATTGTTATTTTTGTTTTTAAAGGTTAAGAAAACAACAAACAAAACAACATCGACTCTAATACATCGTGATAAACAACAACAATGTTGGGACCTTTCAGTTTTACTGTAATCTTGCTTTAAGCTCTCACATATCATTTATACAATTAATTAGCCTTCGTTTAAATGGTTTTTATAGAGAGATTTTACTGTATTAAATTTTACGATAGTAAGACAATGGCCTAATGACGTCATTTCCGGGCAGCTACGTATCCTCCTTCAATTGTTGTTGTTGTAAGGTTTGTTGTTGTTGTTGTCTCACTTGTAAACAGTTTTACTCCAGAGCTGATATCGAGATGGCTGACCACTTAAAACAGGTTGAAAATAAAGCAGAATGTGCCTTAAGGCCTATTCTGCTTTACTTTCCACCTGCTTAAAGCTATCATCTGCTAGAATATATAAACTATTTTCTTCAGTGTAGGATTAAACCAAAGACTTAAAAAAGCCGTATTTATTGTGCAATGGGTAAAAATAAAGAATGGTTGGAAACGGGACAAAATAGTGTTCCGGTTTAGAGAGAATTCCGGTATTTAAAGGTTCCGGTTTAGAGGGGTTACACTTTATCTATAAGAACCTTTGTCAGATGCGACTCTACACGTAACAACACTTTCAACATAATACAAGAAATTGCAGAAGAAATTTACATTACACAGTAAAGGCATTCACTGGAGAGTACAGTGGTAAATACGCTATTCCTACCCACTTTACGCGTTTCTTACGCGTTTCTTACGCGTTCGTTAAGCGTTCGTTAAGCGTTCGTTACCCGTTTCGTTTAACGCGTTTACTACCCGTTTCTTAACGCGTTTCTTAACGCGTTTTAACGCGTTTAAAAGAGCCCGGATGAAAGGGGAGTAATCATGGAGAAAGGGAGGTAATCCATGTATGACTTGCGGGCCGCTCTTATCCTACTTAAGAATTTAGTAAATATCGTTACTGTGGAGTAAATATAATCTTATAAAATTTTATGAAATCATTTTCTTTAAGAAGAAAGGTTATCCTGTGAGAGTTTTATGAATATACATTTATTTTCCCATATAAAGGATACGGTTTAAAAAGGATTATGTAAATTGTGTATATTACTATTACTATGAACATGCGGAATTCCCAAATGCCACATGTGGCATGCAGGGCTAGCCGCTTACACTGTTGCGTCACAAGCCGGACAGGGGGGTAATAAAACTGCGGCTTATCAAAGTAAGTATCCTAATGCCCCATTGGGGTTGATTGGAATATCAACCAAATAAACCAAACCTTATATGCGAGTATGTGTCAGTTATTATACTCTCTCATCAAAGTAAAAGATATCTGTATAGTTTGAATATGGATGAGACTCCCGTAACTCGGCATTTCATCTAGAGCCAAACTGTAAAAATGAAATCAAGACCGTATGCTTCATTCTTAGCTGTAAAACATAAGAACCGAACTACTCGGCATCCCATCTACATCTAAATCGATAGTGTTAACTATTATGAAAGTAATTGGGCTTATTCAAAGCTGTCAGTTTGGATCCTGATGCTATGCCGATCTATACAGCCAGACGTTTGATCTGGATTCAAACCGTTTGAATAGAAATCAACATGGAAGGAATTATTCTAATACATATCAAACAGAAATAATCTCGATGAAACGCCGAGTCACTCAGCATAATGATCGAGATCCAAACTGTCTATATTTATATAAATTCTATAAGCGAAACCAGTTTAGATCCTGATAAGAGGCGTCTCATTTACAGAAAATGTTTTCAAAAATCGCATTACAATATGAGTTTTATCGCGAAAATGCTCCAGTGACAAATCGATTCTTGTTTTTGATAAACCCGTTTCATTCGGATTTTTCCAAAATGGCAATCATCGATAATATCCGAAATCTCCGCCGGAAACGGAAAACGGACGCCCCAATCGCAGCATCTCGGGTATAACCGTTTATTAACGCGTTTAAACGCGTTCAAATCGTTAGGCCGTTCGTTAAGCGTTCATTAAGCGTTCGTTAACCGTTCACTATGCGTTTCTTACGCATAGATAAACGCGTAAATGGGTAGGAATAGCGTATTTACCACTGTACGTTATTCTTTCCCAATAAACGCGTTTACGCTAAAGCTATCAGTTTCATTGCAAACAGTTTGAAGCCAGACCAGACGCCGGGTAACCTGGCGTCTGATCAGGCTCCAAACTGTTTACCACTTAAATCAAAATGAATCGCCTGAGTTGCCAAGATGTAGTCATTTTCTCCATTTCATTTCTCTGCGTTTGCGTTTCGTTTACGTTAACCGCGAACGAATAACTTCTTCTTCACTGTATAAGGCTCCTTCACTGTCTTACAGTGGAGAATCTGTTATTCTTTCCCGTTTAAACGCAAACGTACGCAAACGCAAAGCACTAAAACGTAGAAAAGAACAACTGTTGGACAATTCTGATTATTCTTGTTTATCTTGGTGGCAAACAGTTTGGAGCCTGATCAGACGCCGGGTTACCCGGCGTCTGATCTGGCTCCAAACTGTTTGTATTGTAAATAATAGTTTTAGCGTAAACGCGTTTATTGGGAAAGAATAACAGATTCTCCACTGTACATGTACCCCGACTACAATAATTACTGACAAACAGTTAGGATCCTGATCAGACGCCGCGTTACGCGGCGTCTGATCAGGATCAAAACTGTTTGACACTCATTTGATCATAACTAAAGTCAAAATATTTGAGAACTACAAGCATGCGACAAATATGTTTTTAAAACTTATGACGTCATAGCAGTGAAAAGGTTATACAGTGGAGAATCTGTTATTCTGACGTCATTCGTGACGTCATACAGTGGAGAATCTGTTATTCTTTCCCAATAAACGCGTTTACGCTAAAACTATTATTTGCAGTGCAAACAGTTTGGAGCCAGATCAGACGCCGGGTAACCCGGCGTCTGATCAGGCTCAAAAACTGTTTGCCACCAAGATAAACAAGAATTATCAGAATTGTCCAAAAGTTGTTCTTTTCTACGTTTTAGTGCTTTGCGTTTGCGTACGTTTGCGTTTAAACGGGAAAGAATAACAGATTCTCCACTGTAGGATCCGTATTTGCTATATCCGTTTGAAACCTGAATGCAAATTTAAGATAATTGTTACAACCGGTTTAGATCCGAGTCAGACGCCGAGTAACAATTCCAGTGCAGAAACTCGGTGTCTTATCTGTAGCGCGTTCAAGTACCGTATCGATTGCATCGATTGCATCAGAAAACGGTAACAATTTACCTTTAACGACCGTTAGGCTGTTACCGATTGCGAACCACACGAACGGCCTCAGACGTTGGTGAACGTTAGATGTCGTACTATATAGGTTATTTGCATCGGTTAACGTTGCTGTTCGCTGATACGGTACTTGAACGCGCTACAGGATCTAATTCTTAACTATCAGACATTCTGATTTCTTTTACTGAAGTTAAGCGAATAAACATACAATGAAGCTAACTTATAAAGAAGCTGATTCCTTTGATTTCTTTCACTTTATCCAAATTGCGTTATATAAGGTAAATTTTAACTACAGTAAAACGTCTGTTACGACCACCAAATTTGTGTTAATTGACATGCGTTTACAGGGCTGCCATAAGTTGACATGAAAAATTCTAAGATTTCCAAATTTGCATTTTTCAAGTGCGATTTTACGAATTGTACCTTTACCCCATAACCTGTTTCTAGTTTTGTTGACACGTGGATGCTTAAAGCAGGCTGGAAGTAAAGCAGAATGCGCCTTAAGCTACCATGTACTAGAAAAAAATCCTAAGATTTAGGAAAAATCCGGAGAAATGGCAGCCCTGCGTTCACGACAGGTGGCAGCTTGAAGCAAGGTGACAGGAGCTTCAGAAGCTTTCTGTTTTACTGCAACCTTGCTTTAAACTGTCACCTGTCTTTTATTTAATCAATTAGCCTTTATTTTAGTAGTCATAATAGAGACGTTTCAAAGTTAAATTTAGGGCTGTATGACTTAGTAACTACCGATACGAGTGTACAAGGTAAATGTAAAGGTATGAGTTTATAAAGTCTTCATTTACGTACGTGTATATCGTATTCTGCCGACTGTTACATTTTACCTCCCTGATCATCGAGTCACAAGTCGGCCATTTACATACGGCGCAAGTTGCAGCCATGGCAAATTGACTTCTTTCCCTCACAGGTACCCATTTCATTCACCTAGGTGAAGTGAAGCAATGTAGGGTTAATGTTTTGCTCAGAAAAATTTCAGTGATCCTGACAGGGCTCGAACCAGGAACCTCTCGCTTCCTAGGCGAGCGTCCTACCACTGGACCACCGACCCAGTCAAACATTTGGGTCCTGATCAGACGCTGCGTTACGCGGCGTCTGATTAGGACCCAAACTGTTTGATTTAAAGCGTCATTGAGAGTGAAAGGGTTAATTCATGTACTGTCACGAGCGTCTTCAGTAACGCGGCATTTGATCTAAATCCAAACTATTTGGCGCTCATATTAACATGGCTACGGTTTATAAAGAATCCAAACTATTTGGCGCTCATATTAACATGTCTACGGTTTATAAAGAATCAAGTCATAATTTGAGTTTTTCCAAACTATTTGGCGCTCATATTAACATGTCTACGGTTTATAAAGAATCAGGTCATAATTCATGTACTGTCACGAGCGTCTTCAGTAACGCGGCATTTGATCTAAATCCAAACTATTTGGCGCTCATATTAACATGGCTACGGTTTATAAAGAATCAGGTCATAATTTGAGTTTTTCCAAACTATTTGGCGCTCATATTAACATGGCTACGGTTTATAAAGAATCAGGTCATAATTTGAGTTTTTCCAAACTATTTGGCGCTCATATTAACATGTCTACGGTTTATAAAGAATCAGGTCATAATTCATGTACTGTCACGAGCGTCTTCAGTAACGCGGCATTTGATCTAAATCCAAACTATTTGGCGCTCATATTAACATGTCTACGGTTTATAAAGAATCAGGTCATAATTCATGTACTGTCACGAGCGTCTTCAGTAATGCGGCATTTGATCTAAATCCAAACTATTTGGCGCTCATATTAACATGGCTACGGTTTATAAAGAATCCAAACTATTTGGCGCTCATATTAACATGTCTACGGTTTATAAAGAATCAGGTCATAATTCATGTACTGTCACGAGCGTCTTCAGTAACGCGGCATTTGATCTAAATCCAAACTATTTGGCGCTCATATTAACATGTCTACGGTTTATAAAGAATCCAAACTATTTGGCGCTCATATTAACATGTCTACGGTTTATAAAGAATCAGGTCATAATTTGAGTTTTTCCAAACTATTTGGCGCTCATATTAACATGTCTACGGTTTATAAAGAATCAGGTCATAATTCATGTACTGTCACGAGCGTCTTCAGTAACGCGGCATTTGATCTAAATCCAAACTATTTGGCGCTCATATTAACATGTCTACGGTTTATAAAGAATCAGGTCATAATTTGAGTTTTTCCAAACTATTTGGCGCTCATATTAACATGTCTACGGTTTATAAAGAATCAGGTCATAATTTGAGTTTTTCCAAACTATTTGGCGCTCATATTAACATGTCTACGGTTTATAAAGAATCCAAACTATTTGGCGCTCATATTAACATGTCTACGGTTTATAAAGAATCAGGTCATAATTTGAGTTTTTCCAAACTATTTGGCGCTCATATTAACATGTCTACGGTTTATAAAGAATCAGGTCATAATTCATGTACTGTCACGAGCGTCTTCAGTAACGCGGCATTTGATCTAAATCCAAACTATTTGGCGCTCATATTAACATGTCTACGGTTTATAAAGAATCCAAACTATTTGGCGCTCATATTAACATGTCTACGGTTTATAAAGAATCCAAACTATTTGGCGCTCATATTAACATGTCTACGGTTTATAAAGAATCCAAACTATTTGGCGCTCATATTAACATGTCTACGGTTTATAAAGAATCAGGTCATAATTTGAGTTTTTCCAAACTATTTGGCGCTCATATTAACATGGCTACGGTTTATAAAGAATCCAAACTATTTGGCGCTCATATTAACATGTCTACGGTTTATAAAGAATCAGGTCATAATTTGAGTTTTTCCAAACTATTTGGCGCTCATATTAACATGTCTACGGTTTATAAAGAATCAAGTCATAATTTGAGTTTTTCCAAACTATTTGGCGCTCATATTAACATGTCTACGGTTTATAAAGAATCAGGTCATAATTTGAGTTTTTTCGCAGACGATATATCTGAAGCCGACGATAACAGGGCTGCCATTTCTCCGGATTTTTCCGAAATATTCGGATTTTTATCCTAGCAGATGGTAGTTTAAATCAGGCTGAAAGTAAAGCTGAATGCGCCTTCATCTTTACTTTCAACCTGCTATAAGTGGTCACGTTTCTAGACACTGATTGGATTGGTACTATTCGTAAAAATCGCATTTAAAAAATAGAAAAACAGGAAAGGCGCATGCTGCTATACTTTCAACATGCGTTAAGTATTCACGCGTCTTCAAAACTAAAAATAGACTATAGGGTAAAGCATTAAAGATACGATTCGTAAAATCGTCCTTGAAAAAATAGAAGCATTAGATATCTTGGTATTTTTTTTATGATCTACTTGTGGCAGCCCTGCGATAATACAATATGATAGAGGTCAGGATCCAAACTATTTCACACTCATTCGAACATTTCTAAGTCAAAATACCCCAAACATTAAAATTGAGAAATACAAGCAGGCGACTTTTTTTTTTTTAATTTGATGACGTCATACATGTAGCAGTGTAAGTGTTATAGTATCCGTGTTTGCTATATCCGTTTGAAACGTGTGTGCAACTTTGTGATAATTGTTACAAACGGTTTAGATCCTGGTCAGAGGCCGAGTAACACTTCTACTGCAGCAACTCGGCGTAACATGGACCAAAACTAGTTGTAGCGTAAACGCGTTTATAGGGAAAGTATAACGTATCAGTAAAGTTAGCGCAGCAGTCTAGTGCTGCACGAGGATCGTAAGAATATATATGCTCAAAAGTTTTGCGCGTGCGGACATGAGCCCCCCGACCCACCCTATGATAAGATACATGTTTTTATGTGTTAAATTGTAGAAAACATGTTCTTAAGTGTTCTTTTGTCTTTAATTCACTTTAATAGTATATGCTTTTAACCCCAAATGTTTGAGATCTTTGATATGATTGAGAATTATGAGACACAAACAACACCTTTGACTTACGATTATACGGACATGCGACTGCTTAAAGCAGACTGTAAGTAAAGCAGAATGCGCCTTAGCTACCATGAACTGGGAAAAAATCCGGAGATTTAGGAACAATCCGGAGAAATGGCAGCCCTGCTGTATACTGTGTGCAATTAGCGGCACGTGGAAATACCATGCTCGGTGAATAGTAAAAAGAATTCACCGAAGCATGACATTCTTACTTTTTTTAGTTTTGGGGTTAAAGTTAGTTTAATAGTGAAAATAAGTAAACACCACTCACCGTTTTCCATTTGTTGTCAATATTTATGTACGTGCGCTACTTATCGGAAGTACCAAGCGCTCAGTTGCTTTGCTACTCTTTTCGGAGAAGTAGCAACTGATTGGAGGGCGTGGATTATAAGGACAATGGATTCAATCAATCTATCAAACTTACAAGTTTCCCTGACGGTGTTTCTTCGGTAACTAATAATGTCCATGTCTTAACCCTTTGAACCCTAGTCCCGCCTCTAGGCGTCCTTGCAAACCGTGACCATGCCAATAGTACACTTGTCCTATGCAAACAGTGAAGACCCAGATCAGAGGGCTCCGAAGATGCAGTTTTTATTTAATTCTACTCCTATTCATGGTTATTCTAGGGAACAGTCCTGAGGATTTACAATTGTCACTTAATAGACTAAACGAATATTGTAACCATTGGGGGCTGGAGGTAAATGTCGCCAAAACAAAAATTGTTGTTTTTCGCAAGAGAGGTATCTTAAAAGGATTGAAAGCTGGACGTATGGACAGCAGCAAATTGATGTTGTGAACGATTTTAATTATTTGGGTGTTACTCTAAATTACACAGGAAATTTCAATTTAAATACTTAAACCTTATACGGAAAAGGTATTAAGGCTATGAATACGTTAATTTCTAATTTAAAAAAATATGAAACCAAACCTAAGGTCGCACTCCAGTTATTTGATGCGTTCGTTTCACCTATCATAACGTATGCATGCGAGATATGGGGGTTTACTTATTTAATACAAAAAACACAAAAGAATTGATAAACCTTTGACATTTTCTAAAGATAATTACATCATCAGTTACCGGAGAAGTTTAGCCAATTACCAAACGGAAATCCTTAAAATACCCACATTTATAATGAATCGATAACAGAAACAAACAAATAAAGCGATAATTAAATAAAATAAAACGAAAATGATAATATAAATATTTATAATAATAATAATAATAAATTTAGATAAATAAACAAACAAATCTAAAAAAAATAAATAACAAGCAATCAAACGGAACGGGAAAAAATTCATCAACAAACAAAGAACAAATAAATAAATAAATAAACAACAAATCCCTTTTTTTAAAAATAATTATTATAATGACAATATTACTAAATGAATTGTAAATAAAAAAAATTAAGACAACGACAACAAAATAACAATCAAACAAAAGAACATAATTCAACATAAACAATTATGAAATAGATATCTAATGAATTAAAATAATTATCAAGAAAGAACTAAAATAAATTTAAAAGAACAAAAAAAGACAAAAAACAAACAAACAAACAAACAACATAAAAACAAACAAATCAATTGTTTATGAACCCGACATAACAACAATAACAAACAAAGAACATAAAACAAACAAAAAACCACAACAACAACAACAATAAACAACATAAAAACAAACAAATTAATTGTTTATAAACCCGACATAAACAAACAAACAAAATAAATAAACAGATGAAGTAGATAAATAAATATTAACCACAAACAGCTTGTGTTTCGTTTCGACAAGTTGTTATCCCATATCGCATAGACTGGTTAAGTTAACCCACCATAGAAAATTACTGGGTTACCACCAATCAACAAAATAAAACATGTAAACAAAAAAATAAGTACCTTGGACTTTCTTTTCGACAAGGTACAAAATTTAAGTATTTGTTTACAGCATATGTGTTAAAACCATTAGTCCCGGTGTCAGTGAGGAGGATAGTACTGCTCGCCATTTGCAAACAGTGTACCGGTGATTAGTACACTTGTCTTGTACAAACAGCATAGACCCGGACCAGAGGGAACCATGAGCCCGCTGATCCGAATCCACACTGTTTGCCAGTTTGTAGTACATGTATTTTCAAATCAACTCTAAATAACTTGTAAATGTATATGTATTATGTATATATGTGTAAGTAGGTACAGATGTGTGAGTGCATAAGTGTATATATATATATGACCAAATACTGCATTGTATGTACGTGTATGTGTGTATATCTATGCATAGTTGCATATACATGTATATGAATAATGAGCCATACTCAAATTATCTGCATGAATAGAGAAGGACGGGTATGTGCATACGCAGGTATGTACCTGGGCATGAGTGTGCCTAGGCGCATATTCAATTCAATTCAATTCAATCCTTTATTGCATAAAACATACATCAGCATGTTTAGAGCAAGGTCAAATATGTATACACAAGCAAAACATGAGTTTACAGAAGAGCTATAGAGTCGTGAATGGTTATTTATGGTTTACAGTAGTGTTTTAAATATATTGATTTGAATTTTTTTTTCGTGTATCTGTTTCAAAAGTCAGGCATTTCTACCGAGATGTATAGTAATAGCAGACTTTTGGATCCGATTAGCACTGTTTTCTTTTAATTCTAATACATTTATTAATTTCGAAATTTTTAACATTATTATGCTGACTCGTACGCGTTGTCAGACACTATATACATGATAAATGAATGAATGAATGAACGAACGAGTGTTATCCAATCAAGACAGCCCATGTTGATCACTTTAGCCGTGCTGATGTTAAAAAGGTCACGTGGTATTCATTGAAACCTAGTATGTGTGTGTACACACGTGGATGTTACAATGTGAAAATTCCCACGGATTGTTGTGTTTATATTTAAGTACAATATTGAAGCAAGGCATTTTACCACCGCTGCTGTTTTGATTGGATTATTCGCTTATTCGCTTAGTAAGTAACAATATCTACACATATATAGTAAACTAATCAGTTAAACAGTTGAACCCATAACCCCATTAATACGCCTTTTTACGCCTTCGACTTATTCCTTCACTGTAGAAAATAAAGCAACTTTATACAGTCATGAATATGCCTCATAAGACATATTTGCATATGGACGTATGCGTATGATTGTACATGTGTGTACATGCATGTGCATTGAGTGTCCGTGTATGCCTCTGCGCTCATGTGTATGTGTGTGTTAATGCTTAGGAGCATATGACGTGTATATGGAAATTTAATGTATGGGTATAATGTACATTATGTAAAAGGGAAAACTTTGTGTGATTCCTCACAGGGTGAGGCTTGTTTATATAGATTGTCATTGTCAAATTTACAACACTTTTGGATAGAATCCCATGGTAAGAAATAAGAGTAGCAAATTTAATTACATGTATTTAGTCCAACAATATCCAAATAACCCCTTTGTATAGAGGCCATCTAAACTAGATATTCTGAAATAAATTCAAAACTGATTGACCTGATCAAGACCAACAACATATTTTGGTATTGACCCGAGTCTAACTGTTGTTGTGAAATTGCTTTATAATGTGTTCCGTTGCCGGAACAATAGCCACTGTATAGATCCCGGAGATTGCCGAGGGCTACATCGGACGTTTCCGGGAGTGAAATACACCACGTGACCCCACGTGACCAAGATCTCGTGGGAAGTTCAAACGACGGCTCTGTCTCTCTCTCCCAACTGACTTCGTGAAGACCAGACGTGCTTTGACGAGCAGCTGAGGTTTCAGCAACCACGTGCTATCTTGTTTGCCAGATTCTATTTTGGAAGGTAAATTTATATTGCTATTGTGTACTACACTTGCACATTCACCCGGTTCACTTCAATTGGCGACGAGGATTAAAACGAATTTTAAGCCAAATCCACTTTGCGCAGCCGTAAATTGCTGTTTGCAGGATGGGTGGGGGAAGACCACGTGTGAATTAAAAATCACGTTTTGGGCAATTTATTGACTATTTGGTGTTGTTGAGGCTTGTCAAACGTTTCAATATTATTCATTTCATAATACTTTTATTTTAGGCTCCTTTGAGTTCTGGTTTTAGTCTTAATTTTGCTCAAATTAGCAACTTGAGTATTGGTTGGACATTTTATGCAAAATTGAATAGGAAGCGTGGGGCATGCCTTTGCAATTATCAGTAGTCAAGTGTCATCTCTAATGAATAGCAATAGACAGTATTTTGTTTAACTATTTGGAGCTCTCTTTAAATTAGAGCTGAGGCTCACCGGATGTTTTGCACCCCCGGTAGGATAGTTTACTAGAGTTCTGAATATTTGATATAAAGTACTGTCTTTCTCCAACTAAACTTGGTGTGTCGGTGCTTAGTATATTGGGTCCCAACGACTCGTAGGTCCCAGAAATCTGAGTACCGATCGCCAATAACTTTAGTGTGTATATGCATTTTGATAGTGTGAATTAGTTAGTTGCAATTTTTTGTCGTGTGAACTTGTTACTGAACTTGGGGAAACTGGACCAACGACTCGTAGGTCCTAAACTCCTAAGTAAAATAACAAGTCTCAAACTTGAGTTATACAAATTCTACGATTCGTGGACTTTGCTAACGATAGTTTGATATTGAAACTAAATCTCGAAGACTACGATTCGTGGTAATAGAGAGTTGGTTCATTTTTCTAGTTAGTAGTTGTCATACCTTAGGCTTAACTATCCCAAGTTCTACGACTCGTGGTCTTGGTATACAAAAGCTGGATTTTCATTCTGTATTTGCTTTGTTTTGTTAGAATTTACTAGTACAGCTGGCCTGACACGGTAATTCCACGTATATGCTTTGTATTTGTAAGAGAGTTTATATTGTCAAGGGTCAGAATAGTCATTTCAGTAGATTCTATATATATATTATAAGTAAAGATCATGGAAAAGATATTGATCAATTATGCTGATAGCACTGATCTGCAAAAGATCCCAGGTGTTGGTATAGTTAGAGCTACCAATATGTTGTCTTTTCGTATTGCTTATGGCGAGATTACACCCTTAAATGTAGAGCACGCTCTAAAGTGTAAACCTACGGATCAAATGTTAGAGCATATTGATTTCAATAACAATTTGGCTAATTTATTAATATCTGGCACAAGTTTATGCGAAACTTCAGCTTGGGACGAAGAGCAATTCCCCCCAAATCCAAGTCAAAACCCAGCAGCCTCTATGGGAATTTCGACATTCCCGGCTTTACAACAAACCGTTTCTAATTTAGGTCAGGCTAGGGACAGACATGTTTCTATGCCTAACTGGGACCTGGGGGCTAGATCTAGTACACCCTATAATACAGTACGGTCTCAGTCATCCATCCTATCAAGGAGCCTGGAAGGGGGGTCTGTAAATTATACCCCATCTTCGGATGTAGTCCAGGGCATACAAAATACTTCTAAGCAAAATCCAAACAAGGTCAAGAAGTCACAAACAAACACAACGCCTAAGACTCAGAATCCAGACCCATACAGAATATATTATCACTCGGGGGATGGCGGGACTCCTAGTAGGGTTACTGATACTTCACAGAGGGAGTGGGTGAGACAACAATTGCTGTCTCAAATGCGAAGTTCTAGAGAGATGCGTTATAGACCCTCACCCTCTTTGGTAAACAAGACCAGTACCGTAGGACCCATTCCGAAAACAGGCGTTTCAGTAGCAACCTCTGGGACGACTTCTATAAAAAAAAGTCGCAAATATAGGGACCACCCAGCCTTACATAGTACCTAGTACCTATACCATAACCCTGCCTTACACCACAGCCCCTATTTCTCAATCAGTACATTCTCGGGTAACGACTCAGGCTGTGAGCAAGACAATGGTTTCCTCAGGTGGTAAAGTCCCTTCTACCCTGAGACAGACTCATGTGACTACTAGCTTGTATCCCAATACGTCGACTCGCACTGTTGGGAATGTTGCTGTGTCAAGTCATGGTCTTGCCTCATTGGGTTATGGGGCTCATCTCTCACAGAATCCGTCTGTCAATATGTCGACTCGCACTGTTGGCTCGGTGAATGTGGGTGGGGCACGACCTAAGGTGACTGCGTCTGTTTATACTCAATCGGCTTTGGGGGGTTACCCCGGAACATGGGACACTGTGGGTCCACATCAAGGAACATCTGGTTTTTATCAATCAGCGTTCGGGGGTTACCCTTCAACAATAGGTACAGGGGGGTCACAGCAGGGGAAGCCTACTCCATTGCAAATAAAGCAAGAATTGGGTTTAGGGGTAAGTATTCTTCCTAATACACCGTTGAGCCCAATCTCTTTGTTGCAGTCCCAGCTTGATGGTTTGGTTAACTTGGATGATAATAATCACCAGAGTGTAGGTAAGGGGGGTAAACCCAAGTCTATACTCAAGAAGGTAAAATTGAAAGACATGGAACGGGAGGAATTGTAAGCAAAATCTGCGGAAGATTTGGACGACTCGTTCAAGCCTTCTAAAGATTCTTGCAAATCTAAGTCCAAGGAGGATTTGGATGACTCATCCAAATCTTCTAGAGTTTCTCGTAAATCGAGCAAGAAGTCGTCTCAACGAAAAGAAAGAAAAGCTGAAAGGAAGGCTGCCTCCAGCCATTCCCGGCCCTGTTCTTCGAACAAAAAGCACCGGTCTACTTCTTCTGACACTAGCAGCGACTCGCAAACTAGTTCAGAAGATAACAGACGGCGATCTCGTGGCCAGTCCAAACACGACTCGTGTTCATCCGACAGTGGTCAGGTCGCCAAGAAACCACGTAAGATGAAGAAAGTTAAAGCCAAGTCCCGACGCAACAGATCATCTAGCTCACCTAGCTCTTCCAGTAGTGAGTCTAGTTCAACCTCAAGAGATAGTCGTCGGGCAAGGAAAAACAAAAGTAAACGACGTGTTGGGTCTTCGAGTTCGACCAGCTCTTCGGAGAGCAGCGAAGTTGACTCTGCCAAGTCCCATTCTAGGACACGTGAAAACAAACATAGAAGAGCAAGGTCTCAGAGTTCGTCAAGCTCTTCTGAGAGTGGGTCTACCTCCAAGACCAAACGTAGTCGTCGTCTAAAACGCAAAAAATCTCGGCGTAGGTCTTCATCTAGGTCTTCATCTAGTTCGAGTTCTGGCCGGGAATCCGGGAGAGGGAGAAGTTCAAAAAGTTCTGACCGAAAGTCCGTTTGGAAAGAGAGAGAGCAGCTGTAACTCAGCTTATTGGCAAATCAAAATTAAGAAAGAGGATCGTAGAAAGACCGCGTTTATTACAAAATATGGTCTGTTCGAGCATAAACGTATGGGTTTGGGTTAAACTAACGCTCCAAGTACCTTCTCTAGGGTAATTAGCCTTATCACAAAAGGTTTACAGTGGAAAACAGTTTTAGCATTCCTGGATGATGTCCTTGTTCTCGGTCGTAGTTTTCAGGATCATCTAGTTAACTTGTCTGAAGCACTAGCCCGGTTTAGGAAATACGGTTTAAAGCTTAAACCAAATAAATGTATTTTCTTCCAGAAAGGAGTTCTTGGGTAGGAATGTCAGTGGGCAAACTTTGTCCATGACTCCCAATGACACAGCTGTAGTTGAGAACTTGCCAGTTCCAACATGTTCTAAAGATGTTGAAAGGTTTTTGGGCTTAGCTAATTATCACAGGCTTTTTATAAAGAATTTTGCGGATATCGCAGTCCCTTTATATAAATTGACAGGCAAGAATTTATTCCAATGGAATGAACCCCAGCAGGATGCTTTTGTTACGTTAGAAAATGCGTTGGTTAACCCCCCAGTATTGGCCCTTCCAAATAACACAGACCCATACGTATTAGATACCGATGCCTCAGACGTGGGAATAGGTGGTGTTCTGAGTCAAATTCAAAATGGGGAAGAAAAGGTTATTGCTTATGGAAGCTTTGCCTTGACCCCAGAGCAGAGAAATTATTGTACCACCCGAAAAGAGCTGTTAAGTATAGTAAGGTTTACCAGACAGTATAGATATTACCTGCTTGGCAGACTTTTCACGGTGCGTACTGACCATTCTAGTTTAATCTGGTTGATGAATTTCAAAAACCCTCAAGCGCAGTTAGTAGGTGGATAGAAGAGCTGTCTCAGTTTCAAATGATTGTTCAGTATAGACCTGGCGCCAAACATGCAAATGCTGACTCATTGTCCAGATTACAGGACCCACTGTCACCGTGTGCCTATTATATAGCGGGAATTTTCCCGGAGGATTTACCTTGTAAAGGGTGTGTAAAATGTAGGAGGGCACAAGAGCAGTGGGGGAATTTTATTAGAAATATAGATAATACTGCTCGCCTTGCTGACATCGCTGTGGGGGTTGATGGAAAATTCAATCCGAAAATAATAGAGATCGCTAGGACTTCCCAAAGTGAAGGAAAGGGAGCAGGCTTGCGCACTGATTTCTTCGCCTCTCAATATGTCTACTTGCACTGTTGAGAATGGGGATAAGTCAGGGTGTGACCTCTCTTTGTCTGGAATGGAGGGGGGCTCGTCAATAAACCGTAAAAAGAACGCGAAATACTCAGAACCACCACTTTTAGGTCAGTTTAAGGTGCCTAGGAGTACTACTAGTGCCCCAAAGGCTTCCGGTTCTACGAGTATTAACGACCCAGACATAGTTGTTAGTATGCAACCCAACGGGTCTAGGAGTACTACTAGTACATCGAAGGCCCTGGGTTCAGAATCTTCACAGGACCCCTGGGTAAATCAAGTATTCGACACCACCAAAATCATGGAAGAATTAGGCGATACTTTAGATCATGGGTTTAGTCTTTCACATTTCGACATAATAGTTTCAACCGCAGTGTGAAAGGGTTCTCGGGGAACCAATTGGATGCTCTTGGAGCTCTTCAGGACCACCAGATTCTGCTGGAGACTGACGCCCCCTACTTCCACAGGAGAAATGAACTACATTCGGCTCCCAACCAACTTTATGATGTCGTCGAACTAGTAGCAACCCACCGTGGAGTTGATGTGGCCCATGTCCTCAGGACCACTAAAGATAACGCCCTTCAACTGTACCGACCAGCAGTAGACGTCAGTGTCCAGTGGAAACCTGGGTCTTTCTCCAGGGTTATTCCTGTGGCTTGAGCATTCAATTAAGATATTTATAAGTAATCGTTTTTCTAAAACGACACTTACCATACATTCATAGGACATTCATTTAGGGTTTGCGACTACGACTCGTGGTCCGGAAGCACTGGCTCATTTCCTCATGGGGTCTCGCGATCGCTCGCTACTCATGACGCTTGGAACCAACGACTCGTAGTCTCAAGTGTTTGTGGGTTAGCTCTTTGGGAGCGTGGGATTCGGTGTGGGGATGAGAAGTTTGGAGTTGCGTATGCACACCCTGTTTGGGGGTCGGGGTTTAAACCCCATTGCATTTAGGGTAAATCAAAATAGGTTTTAGGGTACATTATACAGTTTTTATACAGTTTTTAGGGTTAATAAGAATAAAAGTGCATTAGGGATAGGACGGGGTATGACTTTAAGGTTAAGTGGAAGATTATTTTTAAGGTTAAGGTTGTTTCTTCATGAAATCGTGTGCTTTGTCAAAGGAGCATAGGATTTTGTGTAGAAACAACCCGGATATTCACAGGAAAAATATAGTTAATTACTAATAAGTAAAACATGATCCTTTGTGGATGTAACTTAGGGGTTTTATATTGAAGAATAGTGTTGTTTGATCATAGAGTCTTTTGTTCCTTTACTGGAACAAGGGATTTTATGGGAAACTGGCTATGGCTTCTAGGATATGCACCTTCTATAGTTAAGGTAATTTGCATAACCTTAAAGGGGTATGGATATATTTTGAGGTATGGTCCACAGAGTTTCGTGTTCCTTGTTAGGAACAGGGGATCCTCTGGTGACACAGACTATGTCTTCAATTCACTTCTATATATGATGTGATACTCATTTTGTGAGAACCTTGGTTAAGTTCTCTGTTCTAGTTATTAATGTATCACTCTACGAGTGGTTTTATATAAGAGTTTTTGCTGGTTAGCATTATCGATAGGAAATCGAAACTCTTTGTGATTTTGTAATGTAATGCATAAATAATGCATTGTTGACAATTAAGTATTCCCAACCAGGAGTACCTTTTTAAAGTCGGGGGGAATGTTGTGAAATTGCTTTATAATGTGTTCCGTTGCCGGAACAATAGCCACTGTATAGATCCCGGAGATTGCCGAGGGCTACATCGGACGTTTCCGGGAGTGAAATACACCACGTGACCCCACGTGACCAAGATCTCGTGGGAAGTTCAAACGACGGCTCTGTCTCTCTCTCTCTCTCCCAACTGACTTCGTGAAGACCAGACGTGCTTTGACGAGCAGCTGAGGTTTCAGCAACCACGTGCTATCTTGTTTGCCAGATTCTATTTTGGAAGGTAAATTTATATTGCTATTGTGTACTACACTTGCATATTCACCCGGTTCACTTCACTGTTATGAAAGTACTAATGTATTAAGTAAACAACAGAAATTGCAACAACAATATTTATAGTGGGCCTGCAATACATTACCAAAATGCTGGCAAACAATGAAAAAACCAACCACATTGTTAAGCAAAAACCCTGGGATGGGAAAACCTTTGTTTGCAGTTACCAAGTATAAAACCATGAAAAGCATAATAAGAAACTTTACTACTACAACATGACTGAAGGACTACTTTTATATAAGGTTACCTTTATAATTATAATTCTTAGTCCTAGGAAGTATTATATATTCTTACGAAAGGATAAATTATAAATATGTAAATAAATGATGTGTAAAAATGGTCAATCTGCCTAATGTAGACATTCTTCAACTAATTAAATTCAATAATAGCTGTATTTGTACTGAGCATAATTTTTAGGGAGAGAGACAGAGATGGAGCAACAAGAAGAGAGAGAGAGAGAGAGAGAGAGAGAGAGAACTGCTATCTTCAAATTCTGTCACGATTTATGTACAAATATTCGAGGTCAAATTGACTACTTCCAATATCTGTTGAAAACCTGAAATATCAAACAAAAGAATGTGCAAATTGATTATTAAGCTAACTGTAAATGAGCCAAAGGACGAATTACCTTTGGACCGAATGGAGAAATAAAGGCTGCATGCACCATTCTTTGTAAACAAAACAAGGAAACTGACCTTTAACGGTAAATTATCCAAATTCCGATAGAATATGTCACATTAGTCCCTAAAAACACTGGTAAAATCCGTTATGGTGAACTCACTAGATACGTTTTCGCATGTATCGCACGCGGGGCCATGCTAAATCAGGGGGATATTCCGTTAAACTGCGGGACTATTCTCCGGGTCTCCCATGTATCCACTTTAAATAAATTTTAAAACAAATGAATGCTGTTCTCTTCCATTCGAAAATGTAAGCTATTATTTAGTCATTAGTAAGAATTTATAACTGATGTTTTGTACTATATCAATAATAGATGTACCTGACCTAAATTTGTTGAATGCGTGTTATGGAAATATCTCATGTATTTGTACACATGCAAACTGAGAAAATAAAGAGTACTTTGAATTGACTAAATCTCATATTCTGGAAAAATTGCACCTGAAATTTTGTAAAACTGTACTTGGTGTTAGACAGCAAACCTGTAACGCGGCTGTTTATGGAGAGCTTGGACGATATCCGCTCTATATAAACAGATACGTACGTGTTGTGAAATATTGGTTTAAAGTTTGCAACTCAGAAAATATTCTGACCAGAACTATTGTTGATAATTTAATGTTACATGTATACACCCAACAAAGTATAAAATCAATCTGGTTAAACAACGTTAAAAATTTGCTAGAGAAATATGGATTTTTATATGTACAAGTAGGTATATACCAGTGTAAGTGTATAGTACACAGTTTGCAGCACAAGACGTATGAACTATTTTTTTTTTGTATAATAAGATTATAATATGTTATACAATTATGCTACATGCATGTGTAATATAGATGTAAATATGTGGGTATGTACATAATTACTATAAACATATGCAGTAATAAGAATAGTTTGAACTGTATCTATCAAACATAACGAATGTTTACTCCGCTTTCGAGCGATACTCTGGGCAGAAGGCCCAGGGTGTAGTAACGATAGCGGTTTAGCTTATTTTAGCTTGATAAGTCCATCCATCGGACACAAACCTACTACTAGGATCTCTTGTCAACAGTGTTATAGTTATATAGAGAGATTTGTAATCACTAGAAACTGTAAAGTTTATGTGAAATAAAATTCTGTTCTGTTCTGTTCATCATAGAACAGAACATACATATCTGTGTGGAATGGACATGGGTACTAGAGTTTTCTTCTGACCTGTCAGAGTTATTTTTAGATTGGAACATTCTACAATTTTAAAAGCGATGAGTTTTCTCTACATCCAATTAGAGATACGGATCGCTGTAATTTTTGCGCTTAATGTACAGTAGAGGATACATTATTCTTTCCCGTTTAACCCTTTACCCCATAGAAGCGACTTTTAGCGAATCTGATTTATTCATCCGCTGAAGAAAATAGTTCCAATTTAATAATTTAATATATATTATAGGGAAAATTTCCAATATATTCTAGCACAGGATAGCTTAAAGCAGGCTGAAAGTAAAGCAGAATGCGCCGTAAGCGCATTCTGCTTACTTTCAACCTGCTTTAAGTAGTAACCTATTTTCAATTCTAGAAATAGGCTATCAGGTAAAGGGTTAAACGCAAACGCAATGCACTAAACTGTGAAAAAATAGCTTTAGAAATTTTAACTATATTTTGAATCTATATTTTGAATCTGAATAGCAAACAGGTTGGAGCCTGATCAGACGCCGGGTTACCCGGAGTCTGATCTGGCTCCAACCTGTTTACAGCGGACATAATAGTTTTAGCCTAAACACGTTTATTGAGAATGAATAACATATCAGTAAAATTAGCGCAGCTGTCTCGTTTTGCACAAGGCTCATGCTTATATCAAATTGGAAAATGTACGACTATATAGATCCGATGTTACCCTATTACAGTACTGAACCTTATTAAATTAACAAATTTTGCGATTCGCTTGCAATTCAATGGCAATTCGCTTGCGATTAAAAATAGTAACTTTACCCTCGGGTAAGGTTGCCTGAATGGTGTATCTCACAAATATTCCTAAATATGCCTCCGTTAATTTTTTCGATTCCATATTTGTCACAACCGCTTCGGAAAATTCGTGTAAAAATATTCAAGCGTAAGATTCGTCTTTTGAAGCACCCAATTCGATGGCAATTCGATGGCAATTCGATGGCAATTCGCTTGCGATTCGCTTGAGATTATCAATTCAATTTAATAAGGTTCAGTACTGTATCTATTCACCATTATGAACTATTCTGTTCTCAAAATAAGTCTGACAGTTCAGAAAAATCGCACAATAATGTTCTTCAAGATATTTTCTCAATCTATTGATGGAGTCCCCCATTGTTCTCGATAGGCGTGAAAAGGCACGGATAAACTCATGCTGTAGAGACATTTTCAATGGTTATTTCTAACCAAACTATCAAATATAAAGGTTTGGTCTCACATGAGACGCTTCAATGGTTCTTTGCTACCGGCATGTGCACAATACCCATGCTTTCTGCAAGGAAATTGTCTGGCAAGGCGTTGTGACCGAAAGGTCGTCAGGAAATATCTTTAACTGTTCTGTTCTATGTACATGTATAACGTAATCGGCCCGGTTAACAGCCAAATAAGCACGAAGTTGTTGTAATCGTAGAGTAAACCATTGTATAAAGGGTTTGGTATTTAATAAAGACAGTATGTAAGCCAGAATAGCGCATTTTTTAAACCTGAATATTCAGGCAGATACGTAATCTAAACATATAACCAGAAATGGGTGTCAAAGCCACCTGATGCTCGCCTGTTTAAAGTTTATGTCTAAAAAACATCTTGTATCAAAAGAAAATCACCCGTCCAAACTATCACCTGGTGATTTGTAGTCAAAACGATTAAGTCCAAAACGTGTCAAAAATTGACAAAAAACTAATTTTAAATTTCAACTTCATAATATTAATGTTTGACCCGTCATAAACCTCCATACTAAATTTCAGCATCTTAGCACAAGTATTAAACTTTAAAACAACCCGTCCAAAAAACTTTAACCTGGTGTTTTGTAGTCGAAAAACCTAAGTCCAAAACATGTTTAAAATTGACATAAAATTAAATTATTTTTATATTCCAATTTCATAACATCAATGTTTACCCTCTAATGAACCTCCATACAAAATTGCAGCATCTTAGCACAAATATTAAGCTTTAAAACAACCCGTCCAAAAAACTTTAACCTGGTGATTTGTAGTCGAAAAACCTAAGTCCAAAACATGTTGAAAATTGACATGAATTTAAATTATTTTTAAATTCAAATTTCATAACATCAATGTTTACCCCCAAATGAACCTCCATACAAAATTGCAGCACCCTAGCACAAATATTAAGCTTTAAAACAACCCGTCCAAAAAACTTTAACCTTGGCCACGCTCACGCTCACGCTCACGCTCACGCCCACGCCCACGCCCACGCCGGGGGTATGACATTAGCTCTGCTGTTCTACGAACAGGCGAGCTAAAAAGGAGTAATCCGCGATGATTATGGAGGCAATAAATCTGACAAACACATGAATTTGATGGGAAAAGGTCGACTTTTAAATCGGTTTGTTGACATCCGATCAACGACGGAGATTTTCCGAGTTCGTTCGGCTTGCGCCCGGTAAAGATGTTTTCTTATGACCTGTCGGAGTTATTTTTAGATTGGAACATTCTAAAACTTTAAAAGGGATGAGTATTCCCTACATCCAGCAAGAAACATTGATAGCTGTGTTTATTGTGCACAGTATACAGTAGAGAATACATTTTCTTTCCGGTTTAACGCAAACGCAATGCATGTAACTGTGGAAATTTACTTTTAGAAGTTTTAACTATTATTTTTTAATATGAGTAGCAAATATGTTGGAGCCTGATCAAACGCCGGGTTACCCGGCGTCTGACCTGGCTCCAATCTGTTTGTAATGGAAATAATAGTTTTGTAGATCTATACAAATGCGTTTATTGGGAGATAATAAAGTATCAGTAAAGTTAGCGCAGTGGTCTCGTGCTGCACGGTAACCATACTTATCTCAAGTAGGAAAGTGTACGACGATGTAGTCGATGTTACCTTGCTTACAGTGGAGAAAATGTTATTCTTTCCCAATTAACGCTAAAACCATGATTTCAATTGCAAACAGTTTGGAGCAGATAAGACGCCGGGTGACCCGGCGTCTGATCACGCACCAATCTGTTTGCCACTCAGACTAACATGAATGGTCAGAATTGTCTAAAAGTTATCCATTTATGCGTATTATTGCGATGCGTTTGCGTTTCGTTTGCGTTTAAAGCCGCATTGTGCTTTTGAGAAACCTGCATAAAACGGTTGTTTGGGGTCCCATTTGAACTACGTGGGACGTGATTCTTTCACAAAAACCGGTTTTATCTAAGCAATTCGCTTTTTAAATTTTATTTATAATATTTTTGTGCTAGCACCAATTAAAAAGCCTCCCTTGTGAATGGAAAGAAGGACAACTCTGTAAATACAGGGCTCCAGATAACGGAAGTATTTCGAAAACATAAATCTTTTTTTCTGCTTTTAAACCCAATGGTGTCATACTCATTAAAAGTGTCTCGAATAGACGGTTTAATCAGTAGTAACACCATAGCATTCGGTGCTGAAATGAGTGAGAAAATGTTAGATTGGTTCAGATTACTCTCGCTTACATGTTTAGCTGGAACATCTGGATAACCCTTATTCTGCTGCACAGACGTCTGCTTCGACATTGTCGTCTGCAAAATGTGTTCAGTTTAGATTTATGCATTGTTTTAATTAAACAAACCTTAAGACGAGTGTCAAATAGTTTGGATCCAGATGAGACGCCACGTTACGCGGCGTCTTTTTAGATTCAAATAGTTTGTAAACTCCGTAAAGTAGGCACAGGGTTAAACACTATGAGATTCAATAACAACGTGTACATATCTTTCACTGTGGGTAAACGGTCAAATAAACTATAGAGAATGTATACCTTGAGCTTGCTGAAAATGACTGTTTCAGCCTTGTCCGCTCTCTAACTCAAACATTTCTTTTTGGATCTTCACCAAACTTGCTACAAATGTTTATTAGTATAGCATCTAGGTCAGGTTCAATAACTAGCAAAATCGCATAAGGCATGTCTGAGTTATTGCTGAAAAATGCTGAAACAGTCATTTTTTAATACATAAAGGGCAAAAACTCAGATATGACACATGCGATTTCTGTAATAATCAAACTAAACCTAAACTTCATATACTTAAACATTTTCAGCAAGTTTAATGAATATCCGATAAAAACTGTATGTGTTAGAGTGCAAAAAGTGACTGAAACCGTCATTTTTCATTAATAAACAGGCAATAACTTAGATATACCTTATGCGCTTTTAGTAGTAATCATACTAAACCTTGATATTATATCAATAAATATTTTCAGCAAATTTGTCGAAGATCCAATAAAACGTATTTGTGTTAGAGAGCAAACCTTGCTGAAAACAGTCATTTTTTAATACATAAAGGGCAAAACCTTAGGTATGCCACATGCGATTTTAGTAATAATCAAACTAGACCTGAATTTTATATGAATAAATATTTTCAGCATGTTTGGTGAATATCCGATAAAAACTGTTTGTTTTAGAGTGCAAAAATGACTGAAACAGTCATTTTTTATAAATTAAGGTACTTCGCATATGTGCGTAGTTTCCATACGATTGTTATGAAACTTTTCATGGAGAATGATAATAGCCTAAGAAACAATGTGTGTAAATATAGGCAAAATTTATCGTGTGGTTTGTCTTTAAGGTCTTTTTTCTGACAAAAACCTAGAATTTTGATGATTTTATTTTTCTTAAAAATGAATAAAGCTAATGACTATAATTCTCACCCAATAAGTAGTCCACAACATTCATTACAAGAAAAGCTAAAAACATTTTGAATAAAGGTGTTCAGAAAGATGTTATCAGCTATTTAAATTTTGCAAAATGCTAAAAAATTGAATTACAAAAAACTCACTCATTCAATGTATATTTGTTTTCATTTTATTCAAATATATGGTTGATGAACTAGTCAGTCTGAAAAAATTAGAAAATATTACAGTCAGGATTTGTTGTAATAACATATTTTCTTTATTAAAATGTGGGATATTTGTTGTTTAGATACAGTTACCTACCTTAGAATTAAAACTTTGTCATTAAAATGCATTATTATTTATTCATGGACTTGCATACAAGGTTTATTATATTGTTTGAACATAATTATAATGGGCAATATCGATCTTGAAAAGGTTAGCGTATTGATAAGCTTCAATGTGTGGCTTTATAGTTCGATCAAATCGTTTACATGTATACCGATTTAATTGACTTGTAAGTCATTAAACTAAAACGTACAGGTAAGTGGACATATACTTGGACCGTAAACATCACTAGTTCTAATCAACGAAGACTAAACATAACATGTCTCTTGATTACTGCGTTATGGATTGACAAGTCAATAACTCGGACACTAAAAAAATTATTGGATCGGATGGGTCTCGAACCTATGACCTTTTGATTGCTAGTCAACCACTATACTAACTGCGCTATGAAGGATTATACTAATTCGTATCAACATTTCCTTTATATCAATTTTCTAGTATAAACACGTACGAAAACAGTCTGTGTCGTCAAGACGCATATCCGCTCGCCCGCAAGACCGTCTTCCGGTAGCCAAAGGCCTTAACAGGCAATAACTCAAAAACACCTTATGCGATTTTAGTAGTAATCAAACTAAACCTTGATTTTATATCAATGAACATTTTCAGCAAGTTTGTGGAAGATCGGATAAAAGATATTCGAGTTAGAGAGCGGACAAAAAAGTGTGATAGTCTAACTGACTGATGGATCGACCGTCGAAGGTAATTGCGGTTGCACACGGTGATGTTGACTCCGGCTGTATCACGTGATACTAAGCCGTGTGGTAAGGTTTATGGCACACGCTCTATTTTCGGTTTGTTATGATTTTAAATCGCCCTTTTTGGTGATTTAGGTCCGTCTTCATCATTTCATAGATCAGTTTGGCCCATTAGAATGTTCAAACATTATTATTAACCGTTATTGTATTTCAGACATTATGAAAAGGTCTGAAAACACAATGGGACTTTAAACGGGAAAGAATAACGTCTTCTCCACCGTTACCTTAATGGTTATGAACTATTCTGCTCGTGACTCTTATTCGAGGTAAACGGCGTTTTGCCCCTCCGGCCTTTTGCCCCTTCCTCAAAAACAGCAACACGGAACTTTGCCCCTTCCTGATTTTACGTACACGGACTTTTGCCCCTTCCCGTTATTTCATACACGGAATTTTGCCCCTTTCAACACGGACTTTTGCCCCTTCTGTATGGAAATGTCAAATATTACCCCTTCCATATTGAAATGTTGATTTATATAGTATTATTGTCATTTAAATTTCCAATTTCTTACATTTGAATTAAGATTTCGGGAATCCTTTCCCGATTTTGTGTTGAGGTGAACGTAAACATTATCGCTATCACGCTTTCAGTGAAAGTTATGCAAACATAATTTTGCATTCACGCTTTATTGGTATACTCGAGAGTCTTTTTTGTATAAGATAAAAGGACAATTTCACCGACAGTCACACAACGTAAACATGTTAATCCTTATTATTGCAAACAGTTCACATTTTAAGGTAGTTATCAATCTTTAATTAGCAATCAACACCTATATATGTAGTTAACATCAAAGCAGCGACTACTGCAATGATTCGATTTCAGTTAAAGTTGATTGATAATAATGATTGGTAATAAAGTTGTTTGCTAATTACTTTGTCTGTTTGACCAAAATGACGAGATGAAAAGAAAAAAATATTCTGTCCGTGCAAAAATGGGGAAAGGGCAAAGTTCCGTCCTTTCAAAAAACTGAAAGGGGCAAAAGTCCGTGTTGGAAGGGGCAAAAGTCCGTGTCGACAGACAAAACGCCGACACGACAAAATGCCGACAGGACAAAACGCCGACGCGACATAACACCGATACGACAAAACAACGACTTGTCGTGTCGATCTTTTGTCGCATTTTTACAGGTAAGTATATTTTACAGGTATTCTTCCTGTAATTTTAAAGCTTTTCGTTGAGGTTTTATAAATATTTGGTAATTACTTTTGGTTAAAATAATGAATCTAACCTCGTTTAGTTCATTTAGTTCAAAGGCATAAAATATGTTGTTAACCTTATTAACAAGACAGATGTCTTGGTTTTTTAATTGCCCTGACTTAAATGAACACCTTTAACTTAGTTTTATTCACTTGTGCAAGGAACTTTGTATGAATATTTATTAGACCATGATATTTCAAGAAAGCATGACGTTTAAAACCAATAGAAATGTTATGATAGAACAAATGTATTTATTCCATGAAAAATGTGACATTTCATCAATTCCCTAAAACGCCAAGTGATTACGCGTAACCCCTAAAATGTTCAGGGATCCTGTAACATATATACATGTATATTCAAAGATGAGTTTTAGGTAAGTAAACTTTGTCGATGTTTGTCGACGTTTGTCGGTCTTTTTGTTGATCTTTTTTGTCGATGTTTTGTCACGTCGGCGTTTTGTCTTGTCGATGATATGTCGTGTCGGCGTTTTGTCTGTCGACGTTTTGTCGCGCTCCCGTTGGAAGGGGCAAAGTTCCGTGTTGCGATTTTTGACGAAGGGGCAAAAGGCCGGAGGGGCAAAGTTCCGGTATTCTTATTCGACCTTGCGGAAACTCTCGGAAGCCGACACGAAGATTTGTTATGTAAACAAAAAGCTTATTTTTCCAACCATCTCGATAAGAAATCGGCACATTTATGTATGGTTCTTAAAGAAAGGGGGCATGTTTCAGGCACCTGACAACGGATTTCGCTTAGTTTTAATACATAGAAAATGTTCTTATATATATATTAGAAATTGCGTGATTTAAACATAAATTTGGGCGACATTCTGGCTTTAAGTATCGATGGATGTGTGAATTCGCGGCTACTATATACATGTTTGAATTGTTCAACCAACCGTGAATACAATGGACTGTGAAATAATTGTGTATAGGGTTTAGTCGCGGTATTGTGTTTGTCTTTGCTGCAGGCAAGTTATTATGTAACGGAATAAGCTTTCAGCAAATTCCGTAAAAATAAAGCACCTGCATGAACACGATCAGACATTCCCCCATTAAACCTGAATGGGGGCCAGTGTACAATTAAGGCTTATTCCAAAGACCCCTTCACCGGATTTCGGGGAAAGTTGTGGGATATAAGGTAAGATAGTAACTGTTATCTATATATGTGTAGTGAACACCGGGTCAGCTAGTACACGATCGACTGTGCCGATAGCCAGTAAAGTCCCAAGGTCAAGGCCACGTGTCATTCGGGAGCTTTGAGCAGTCCAGAGTCACTTCTGACGATACCCTCTGGTTGTACGGACGTGCTCATGAACACCCAGCTCTACGCTGAACATCTAGGGTATGTTGACTTAGTATAGAATAGTACTAAACTTTGAAGAAATACAACATTGGTGGCAGCGTCAATTCGACACCCAATTTCGCCAATTCTGAAACACGCTACCTTAGAGAGAGTCGTGTTCGGACAAAAGTGCCAAATTCGATATCTCGTGTTTGTTTTATTGATGAACGTGTATTTGCAAGTTGCTGACGAGTAATTTTGTGATACTGTTCATGTTATTGCACTGGTTTTTTGTGTTTATTTTGTCAAATTAACTTTGTCAAGAACTATTCGCACGTGACCGGTGCTGTTTATTTATTTTCGTATTTCAAATTACGCGCTCTGTTTTCTAATTGGAGCTTTATTCTGAAAGGCCTGCTTTTCTAATATAGCGGTTTATTAGTAATAAGGAGCGTGGTTTTTTGTTTTACTATTTCTGAGTCAATGAGTTCGCAAATTTCGGACACAGATGTTTTGAGAGTAGAGTTGGGATGCTGAGTTACGTCCGGTGCGTCCTCCGAAAGTGAGACAGAGTATGAGGGTCATGCAGTCAGGGTCAAAAGTCACCCATACCTGACAGTAAAGAACAGCTAGATATTGGCTTCATCCGAACTTGGAAAACCCCAAAGTTCAGATCTCAGAGCCAAGGAAATCTCATAAAAGGGATATTATGCCTACGGTCCCAAAGTACCTTCATTTGAGGGAAATGGGAAATGAGAAGTTCATTTGGTGTGCAAAGCCATATGAATGGATTGAGGAGGAATGTTTGAATTGCCTGTGTTGGAGCCTCAAAGAGAGAGCGCAGGTCGCTATTCAACGGGTGCGAAAGCATCAGCAGGTACATTCAGCCATGTATGGTAAGGCATAGGCTGACAGGGAAACGAGATTATGAAAAAGGACTGGTGGTTACCAGGTAAGTCAGGTCGGATCAGATCAAAAGTCATCTGTAGATTCCATGCATGATTAGTGGAAAAACTTATAAAGTCTTTAGGAGCTAGATTAAAGTTAGGGGTGGACAGAGGTCTAGGGCTTATTTTGCGTATGGGGAAACTGGACATAATGCAGTGGTGAATGTCCGAGGACTTTAGACGCAAATGGGTCACGGAAGCCGGCCAATCCTCGACCTTAACTGCAATAGACCGGACTAGGGCTATAGTAGAAGAGGTTGTGGTTTGTCAGGTTAAGTCTGTTTCTCAGTATTCTGTAACAGTCCAGATAGGTAATGTTCCAGTAAAGGCAGTGTAGATACAGTGGCTGGGGTAACATTTATATCCAATTGGATATATGATTCATTAAAGAAGCCGCTTCGCAAACAGAAAGGCGTCAAACTTCTAACTGCTGGGAGAGATATGTGAATGTCTGGTTTTATTACCGAATCATTTAAACTCAAAATTGGGGATAACTGGTATGCTCAGAATATGTATGTAGCACCAATCGAGCAAGGCATGTTGCTTGGATTTGATATTGTGTAGGGCACAGGTAAATCCATATTAGATTTAGGTAAGAATCTAATTCGGATCCTTTCATTTGGTTTATAAATCCTAGGCGCAGAGATCGGTCGAGCATTGCGCAGTGGCCGAGGTGTTACGTGAAGAGTCCGATACACCGATCGGATACGACTCTAAAAAGAGTCCACAACATGAATAAAAACACACAAAAGCGGTGTAATAATTCGGGAAAGGCTAAACGTTACAAAAGATCCCTGAGCATCTAGCAAACATGTTTGAGGATCGATTGTTGTTACAATGGGTTAGACAAGGAGCAGTCAACTGGCATCTCTTTTAATTGAATTCTAAAATGTTTTTGCCACCAAACCTTTTGGCCAATTTGTAAATTTCTGATCATGACAGTGAAATAGTGAAAATTTGGCATGTACAAATGTACCATCTAAAGCAAAGGACGTAGAAAGATTTAGGTTTATCAAATTAACATAAATTCGTTTGTTAAAGATTTTTCTAAAATATCAGAACCCTTGCACGCTGTAACAGGTCATTAGTCTTTTGGGATGAAGCTCAGAAAAGAGCTTTGGGGGAAGCTCAGACAAGAGCTTTTGAGAAACTTAAGGATGCCTTGATGACACCAAATCGCCAAATATGGAAGATAATTTCATTCTCTATCCAGACAAGAGCGACTAAGCAATCGGTGCCGAACTCCTTCAAATATAAAGTGGGAGGAAAAGGTAATCGCTTATGGTAGGTATTGTACAACTCGAAAAGAATTGCTGGCAGTAGTAATTTGACAATTACAAGACCGTATTGTTATTATCTGTTAGGCAAACCATTTGTGGTAAGAACTGACCATTCAAGCTTAAGATGGCTTATGAGATTCCGGTACACACAGGGGCAGCCTGCGAGATGGCTCGAGCATCTGACGCAGTTGACATGGTGGTCAAGCATCGTGTAGGCGTATGCACAATAACGCTGATCCATTGTCCCGTATTGCAACCAATTCGGAGCAGTGCAATGCTTATTGTGCTGGAGAACGTCTGGTAAAATTGCCGTGTGGGGGATGTAGTTATTGTGGAAAAGCACATGAAAATTGGGCTGGTTTTACAGAATTAGTGGATGATGGGGTACCCTTGGCTAATATGAACGGGTCTAGAACTGTTTCTATGGTGTCTAAGGGTAGTCAGGTCATCCACGGGGAATACATCGAATCTGTAGGTCCAGTAGGCGACAATGGCAAGCCGGTTCTTGAGCAAATTGGGTCTGGTGGGAGTTGTACAGAACAACAAATATTCACTAAAATTGTAAACCCAAGTTTAGTGGATCTGCAAGATCACTATGATGAGCTGGAAGTTTTCCAGAATGTGGTAAATAATATTCCATGGGAAGCCGACGGGATCAATGGTAGCCCGGAAGTGGTAAGTGTCAATATGGTTTCCACAAGAGCTAGAGTAGAAATTCAGGGTAACGTGGAGACTGGATCTATTAATCCAATAGGTGGTGGCGGACAGTCAAAATCCACTGGTGCTGAAAGGCGTGTAAGTTGGGGTTTCTCTCTAGATGAGCTAGAAAAAGCTCAAATAAATGATAGTGATCTGAAAGGAATAATAGACTGGATTAAGGATGATGGGTACCCTGATGTCCAGTCTTTATTCAGGACAAGTCAGGCAACTAAGTCACATTGGCTAAATAGGGAGTTGTTTGTCTTGATTGACAAGGTTTTGTATCGGTCAGACCCTGATACAGGTGATAAACTGTTAGTTCTTCCCCAGAGTCTTAGGGAAGCAGCTATGGCGGCTAATCACAATATGCCGTCAGCTGGTCACCAAGGGATAGCTAGGTCTCTTGAGCGAACCAAGGAGAAATACTACTGGTATGGTATGCGACAGGACATAACTAGTTATGTGACCAGCTGTGAGGTGTGTAATCAGAATAAGAAATCTGATCGACGTGGTAAGTATTCGATGTCCGAGTATCAGGCTGGGGCACCGATGGAGCGCGTACACCTAGACTTTTTGGGGCCATTACCAAAACCGCCTAGGAGTCATGAGTATATTCTGATGATGGTGGACCAATTCACAAAATGGGTTGAATGTGTTCCAGTGTCAACACAAACGGCAGAACAGACAGCAAGAGCTGCTGTAGACCAGTTTAGTAAAGTAATATTCAAAGACCTGGATATTGCAAAAAGGACTGCCCCGTTTAGTAATATTCAAAGACCTGGATATTGCTACTCGAAAGTAAAGTCATATTTTGAAAGCATAACCGAAAGCATGTCTGAAAGCATAACCGGATGACAAAGACCTTTGAATAAGGTGGGGAAGAGTGTAGTGAACACCGGGTCAGCTAGTACCCGATCGACTGTGCCGATAGCCAGTAAAGTCCCAAGGTCACGGCCACGTGTCATTCGGGAGCTTTGAGCAGTCCAGAGTCACTTCTGACGATACCCTCTGGTTGTACGGACGTGCTCATGAACACCCAGCTCTACGCTGAACATCTAGGGTATGTTGACTTAGTATAGAATAGTACTAAACTTTGAAGAAATACAACAGATGTTAGTTGTCTGCTTTATAGACCGATTTGTTTTCACCTGGCAGTGCAGAGCTAACCTTTCAGGGCCGGGTCCAAGATTTTTCTTTGCTTTGGCAAAGATAAACTTATTTATATTTGGGTTTAGGGGTGATAGGTTACATCATAGGTATAGTTCCGTATTACATCGTTATTGTCCGATACTTTCAACATGGAGAAACACGATTTATGCGTGCATCTATATATCCACGTTAAAGGGTATATGCAGTACCTTCTGTCTTCAACAACACCCAATGAGAGACAAATAATTAATATTACGTGTGTTGTCTGGATGGAGTTGTTATAGGGAGGGAAAATGAAGATTGGGCTTACAATTGCAAACAGCTTGAATCCAGATCAGACGCCGCGTCACGCGGTGTCTTATCTGGATTCAAGTTGTTTGTCACTCGTCGTTATATTCCTTCAGTCACAATGTCCAGTAACAAATAGGCAGAAGACAACGGTAAACGGAAATGCAATGGTCCTCATCGAAACTCCAGCCTGCCAGGTCAATAAAATCAGCATATATCTAGATTTAAGTTGTCTGCTTGTTTGAATAGATGATATTATAGATTCTAATAAGCATCCACGGTCAACACCGATATTTGCTTTAACCCTTTCACTCTCAGTGACGCCTCAAAGCGCGTTTGCAAACAGTTTGGTTCCTGATCAGACGCCGCGTAACACGGCGACTGATCAGGACCAAAACTGCTTGACACTCTTATCGATATTTATTAAGTCATACAACCTTAAATATAACTTTGAAACCTGTATTGCACACAACAATACTAAAGCAGACGACAATAAATAAATTTCGGGTTAAATTCCTAAAAATTGTTTGTAAAATCTGGGAAAACGCTTTCAAAAGAGCCTAAGAAACGTATGTTTATATCGTGAATGCCATATTTGGCTTCGAAACAACATGAGCTACATAAATAAAGCGGTGAAGGGGTAAAATTCTCCGGAATAATTTGATCATGAAAGGGTTAAAATTACCATGGAGAAATTACATGATTTCTCCATGAAATTACCTGTTATATCTGGGTCATTTTGTGTTCAAGAGAACGTTTATACTATACTATATAGAGATACGTTCCTGGTGATGAGTTCAGTTAAGAGATTGATGACCGTCGTTGGCCATCGATTGCGAGTTGGCTACCGGTCTGAAATACAGGGGAGACAAGTTATTCTTCCGTTCAAATGCAATGCAATGAAATATAGAAAATAGCAATTTTTTGAAAATTCTGAATTCCAGTTTCAATCTGAGAGGCAAACAGTTTGGAGCCTGTTCAGACGCCGGGTTACCCGGCGTCTGATCTTGCCCCAAAGCGTTTGCAATGAAAAGAATAGTTTAAGCGTAAACGCGATTATTTGGAAAGAAAACGTCGTCTCTACTGTATTCTGCATGCTGCACACGGGGCAACCTAAAAAGCAAACAGTGGTAACTGAACACGCTACAGGTAACCATTCGTGCAACCTACAGTCATCAGATTAACCCATTACTCCATAGCCTTATTATAGCTTTAAAAGGAGATGAACTCTTAAAGCAGGTTGAAAGTAAAGCAAACTGCACCTTTCAGTCTGCTTTCAGCGTTACGCAGCGTCTGATCAGGATAAAAACTGATGCAAATGAGCTTTATGGCGTCATTGAGAGTGAAAGGGTACAGTCTAGTCTATGTTTTGGCTACTAGTATATAGGATTGTTTTAAGAGTGCTATAGTCAAGTCAAATGAGCTTTATGACGTCATTGAGAGTGAAAGGGTACAGTCTTGTCTATGTTTTGGCTACTAGTATATAGGATTGTTTTAAGAGTGCTATAGTCAAGTCAAATGAGTTTTATGACGTCATTGAAAGTGAAAGGGTACAGTCTAGTCTATGTTTTGGCTACTAGTATATAGGATTTTTTAAAGAGTGCTATAGTCAAGTCAAGTGAGCTTTATGACGTCATTGGGAGTCTAGTCTATGTTTTGACTTTATAGGATAGTTTTTATAGTGCTATAGTCAAGTCAAGTGAGCTTTATGACGTCATTGAGAGTGAAAGGGTAAAGTCTAGTCTATGTTTTGGCTACTAGTATTTAGGATTGTTTTAAGAGTGCTATAGTCAAGCCAAGTGAGCTTTATGACGTCATTAAGAGTGAAAGGGTAAAGTCTAGTCTATGTTTTGGCTACTACATGTAGTATATAGGATTGTTTTAAGAGTGCTATAGTCAAGCCAAGTGAGCTTTATGACGTCATTGAGAGTGAAAGGGTAAAGTCTAGTCTATGTTTTGGCTACTAGTATATAGGATTGTTTTAAGAGTGCTATAGTCAAGTCAAAATGAGCTTTATGACGTCATTGATATTGAAATTGTTAAGTCTAGTCTATGTTTTGGCTACTAGTATATAGGATTGTTTTAAGAGTGCTATAGTCATGTCATATGAGCTTTATGACGTCATTGATATTGAAAGGGTTATGTCTAGTCCATGTTTTGGCTACTAGTATATAGGATTGTTTTAAGATTGCTATAGTCAAGTCAAATGAGCTTTATGACGTCATTGATATTGAAAGGGTTAAGTCTAGTCTATGTTTTGGCTACTAGTATATAGGATTGTTTTAAGAGTGCTATAGTCAAGTCAAATGAGCTTTATGACGTCATTGAGAGTGAAAGGGTTAAGTCTAGTCCATGTTTTGGCTACTAGTATAAAGGATTGTTTTAAGAGTGCTATAGTCAAGTCAAATGAGCTTTATGACGTCATTGAGAGTGAAAGGGTTAAGTCTAGTCCATGTTTTGGCTACTAGTATAGAGGATTGTTTTAAGAGTGCTATAGTCAAGTCAAGTGAGCTTTATGACGTCATTGAGAGTGAAAGGGTACAGTCTAGTCCATGTTTTGGCTACTAGTATATAGGATTGTTTTAAGAGTGCTAGAGTCAAGTTAAATGAGCTTTATGACGTCATTGAGAGTGAAAGGGTACAGTCTAGTCCATGTTTTGGCTACTAGTATATAGGCTTGTTTTAAGAGTGCTATAGTCAAGTCAAGTGAGCTTTATGACGTCATTGAGAGTGAAAGGGTACAGTCTAGTCTATGTTTTGGCTACTAGTATATAGGCTTGTTTTAAGAGTGCTATAGTCAAGTCAAGTGAGCTTTATGACGTCATTGAGAGTGAAAGGGTAAAGTCTAGTCCATGTTTTGGCTACTAGTATATAGGATTGTTTTAAGAGTGCTATAGTCAAGTCAAGTGAGCTTTATGACGTCATTGAGAGTGAAAGGGTACAGTCTAGTCTATGTTTTGGCTACTAGTATATAGGATTGTTCCATTATGTTAAATGTTGGATTAAATATCTGTTCCCAATAGAATGTGAAAATATGACATTAAAATGGTTCCAATGTTTGATGTGTATTTATCTATTTCACCCCTGAAACTTCACATGGATCATTCCAGTGTCTAATCATGTCAGTCCATGTGTAGATTGTTTTGTACAAACAATGCAGACCTTAATCAGAGGGGTCCTACTGTCCAGGGCCCTCTTATTAGGGTCATAACTATTTGCACAGAACGAGTGTACTTTTCACATGTACACTGTTTGTAAAAGATAGAAATATGCAGCACTTGGGGTCAATGAGATAATCAAGTTGTTTAATCGCCATTTCTAAAATGTCATTTTAAACTACTCAAATATGATATCATTTATTTAGTTTTATATTGCAATTTTCTATATTCAAGTTCCTTGTTCAAACATGCACATTATACTAAGCATGTATATACATCAAGTACATAGTAATAAACTTTGAATAAACTGTTTATTTGTATGTTGAATATTTCTCAATGGGAACCATGAAAAGGTACAAACCGGTATTAGACGGCATTCATGCATTTTTTTACCCGTTCACTCCAAGGCTAAATAACACATGTATATGCAAGCATTTTTTTAAACAGATAAGATGATGAGTAACTCGGCGTCCGATCAGGATCCAAACTATTTGACACTCCTCATATCAATGTTTTATAAAGTCAAACACTGGTAAAATGTCCAATTCAAAAAATTTAAAGCAGCTAAAAAATATCAGGAGACACCAATATGGCAATGAGTGTGTCATACGGGTATTTCCGTCATACTTGTTAACGAAAGGGTTCAAGTAATGCTATAATATCAGGAGACACCAATATGGTAATGACTGTGTTATACGGGTATTTCCGTCATACTTGTTAACGAAAGGGTTCAAGTAATGCTATAATATCAGGAGACACCAATATGGCAATGACTGTGTCATACGGGTATTTCCGTCATACTTGTTAACGAAAGGGTTCAAGTAATGCTATTATATTCAGATTATATTTTCGTTTCTACAAATGAAAAATACGTTGGGCTTCTGAAAAAAAAAATTCATTGCTCTGAGACAGTTTTAAAAGAGGCTTTCTCACTGAAAAAGCGTGTTTTAAGCTCCGACTAATTGAAGCAACATGATCACTGTCAAAGACAGGTACCTATTTAATACATGTCAACTGTAAATGCTAAGCTCATGACGGAAAGTTGCATACGGGTTTTCTGTAAAACAGTCGATTTACACAAAATGTAATGCAGAGAGTTCCTGCAGGAAAGTAATGCAGACAGTTTCCATACATGCTTTCTGTGATACATTAAAACTTACTGACCAATGCAGAAAACGTTCCAGGGGGACTTTCTTTCCTACAGTAATTCTTGAGTTAAGCTATCATTAAATATGTAATGCAGAGAGCCATATGAAAGTAATGCAGACAGTTTCCAGACAATAGTTTCTGTGATACATTTATATAAATATTAAGATATATTACAATGCAGAGAACCTTATGAAAGTAATGCAGACAGTTTCCAGACAATAGTTTCTGTGATACATTAATATAAATATTAAGATATATTACAATGCAGAGAACCTTATGAAAGTAATGCAGACAGTTTCCAGACAATAGTTTCTGTGATATATTAATATAAATATTAAGATATATTGCAATGCAGAGAGCCATATGAAAGTAATGCAGACAGTTTCCAGACAATAGTTTCTGTGATACATTAATATAAATATTAACATATATTACAATGCAGAGAGCCTTATGAAAGTAATGCAGATAGTTTCCAGACAAAAGTTTCTGTGATACATTAATATAAATATTTACATATATTACAATGCAGAGAGCCTTATGAAAGTAATGCAGACAGTTTCCAGACAATAGTTTCTGTGATACATTAATATAAATATTAAGATATATTGCAATGCAGAGAGCCATATGAAAGTAATGCAGACAGTTTCCAGACAATAGTTTCTGTGATACATTAATATAAATATTAACATATATTACAATGCAGAGAGCCATATGAAAATAATGCAGACAGTTTCCAGACAATAGTTTCTGTGATATATTAATATAAATATTAAGATATATTGCAATGCAGAGAGCCATATGAAAATAATGCAGACAGTTTCCAGACAATAGTTTCTGTGATATATTAATATAAATATTAAGATTTATTATATGCCTTCGTATGATATCGAGCGTTTCCGCGTGTATTTGCACAGTAAAATACAATAGTCTGTATCGGCCACCTTGTATCAGCCACTTTGTATTTTACTCTGACGTCACTTTCGGTTTAACGCGACGTCATTTACGTACATGTGCAAGTGCCGCGTTATTCATTGTGGCAAACAAAAATGCTTGTTCTGCTTCAAATAACTAATGAATTTTGGATATAAAATGATTAAAACAACTATTTACTTGTTTCTGGTGTGTATTCAATGCATATAATAAACACATCACCAGTTGACAGTGCGCTACAGAGTGTTGCATTTAGCTGTCGACATTTTTGGCGGAAACAACCGATCAGACTCGCGTCAAGGCGCTCGTCGGATCGGCTATTTCCGCCAAAAACGTCTCGAGCTAAATACATCACCCTGTATCGCACTGTCAACTGGTAATGTGTATATATTGCAATGCAGAGAGCCATATGAAGGTAATGCAGACAGTTTCCAGAAAATAGTTTTTATTACCCGACTCTCTATTTAAGTGAATATTAAGCATTTTTGACTGTTTTCCGAAATATTTACCAGACTGAGGCCAGCAGGCAATAGTTGACTGTTACATAGCACTGTTACATGCGCGAAAATGGTGCGCAAAACTTTTCTGCATCGCGGGACCAAATAAGGCGTCTTATGATACAGATTTTTGTTTAAGGATCTAGCCTTTTGCGGAGTTGATCGGGTCATTTTTTTCTCTCCCGAACAATCCCCTTAAAAGGCTATATAGTTCTAGACCTAAAATTAAGAGTAACTCCAAATTAAAGCGATAAACCGCTTACAGATCTAACGTCTTCCTTTTTTTAAACAAATTATGACGTTACAAAAAAAATGACGTCATATCATACATGACGTAATTTCGACAAAGTGTCAATCAATTTCAGTCAATAAGAAACAATAATAATTCAATCGTAATTGAAAATATGAACATGTTAGACATCTTTTTTACAAAACAGTGATGTTCACAGTCAGTTGTTGTCTTGAAATATTTACAATCGCCCCATTCAATTCCATTGACAAAAAGTGTGTTCATTTCATATAAACACCAATTTTCGAGAGGGCGGGACTTGTGGAAAAGTTTCGAAGTGAGGCGGTGCATATGCAGTTTTCATTCGCGAATTAATCTTTAGAACTTGGGGCAGCAAAAATTTGGCGGATTTTTTCAAAATTTGTTCTCAAACGATCTATGCCTTCCTACTAGTGGAAACCATGATTCCCGACTAATAAACAAGATGGTGACGAAATGTTTTCAAGGGTGTATAAAATTTCAAAAAATTGGATTAGTGATGCTTTATTCGACATGAATTGAAACACTTTCTATGTGAATAAGTGCGGACTATATCAATGCCTAAAAAGGGTGAAAGCAAGAGCAGTGGGACTCGAAATAAGTCCAGAGTGGCTCCTGATATAGAAAAGTCGACCACGAGGTTGTCAACTATGGATCAAGATGGCGGAATAATCGGAAGTCAAAGTGGACAATGCAGCCAACTGCAACCAGCTTTACCAGGTCAGAACTTTATAATGGCAAGTCCTATGCATTATAACAGCCAAAATAACAACAGTCAGTTTATGCAAATGAGTGCAGCTTCACCTGTTTCTAATCAAGCGGATATGTTTTCTGTCATTTTACAACGTCTAGAATCAATGGACAAGAAATTGACTCAGTTAGATACTATCCAACAATCAGTCTCAAAACTAACAGGACGTATGAATTCGGTTGAGCAGACGATCAAGGGGTTTGATGTTCGATTTCAAGATATTGAAAACAGTCGGCAGTTTGACAGCAGTGCCTTAGAAGAAATCAGCAAAAAGCAAAAGCAAATTGAATCAACGCTGTCTAGATTACGTAATCTTGAAACGGAACAACGTGCTAAAGAGCAAGATTTAAAAAGGGATATAATCGACCTTAAATGCAGAAGCATGAGAGACAATCTGTTGTTTTTCAACATTCCGGAAGGAAAAGATGAAAACTGTGAAACCAAGATTATAGATCTGATGGAATCGAAACTAGAAATTGAAAATGCAAAAGTCAACATAAAGCTGGAGAGGGTTCATCGGATCGGAGCATATAATTCATCTAAAACTCGACCAATTGTTGCAAAATTCAGCAATTTCCCAGACAGAGAGAAAATTAGAAAATCAGCCAGATTGCTCAGAGATACACCATATGGAATAGGGGAGCAATTTCCACCAGAAATCGTACAGAAGCGCAAGAGGCTCATTCCCGTGATGAAGAAAGCTCGATCGGAGGGTAAAGAGGCGTACCTGAGTGTTGACAAGTTATACATCGAGAAGAATCTGTATAGAGAGAGTGATTAGGAAAATATCGAGAGTGTTCTTAAGGTTTGTGCCTGGAATGTAGAAGGTTTAACATTAGCTAAAAGATCATCAGACGAGTTCCTAAAGCATATTATTGACTACGACGTTATATGCCTTACTGAAACGTGGACGGGGAAAACATCAGATATTGAACTTAAGGGTTATAGTAAGCCAATTCATTCATTTAGACGTTTCCATCACAGGAGGGCTAAAAGGTATAGTGGTGGAATTATAGTATACATAAAAGACAATATACGAAAAGGGATAAAGCTGTGCAAGAATAATGTTGATTGTATAGTTTGGTTAAAATTAGAAAGATCTTTTTTCAATTTACAGGAAGACTATTATCTAGCAGTGACTTATATCCCACCAGAGAACTCTCCTTTTCATGATATTTACGACATTGACTTATTTCAACAGTTAGAAAATGATGTAAGATTCTATTCCGATAAGGGCAAAGTTTTTATAACAGGAGATCTTAATAGTAGAATAGCACATAAATCTGACTATATTCTACAAGATTATGCCATTCACGGCGATCAATACATTGATATACCGTTACCTCGGTGTTCACGGGACTTTACATCGAATAGATTTGGTGACTATCTTTTAGATTTATGTAAAGCTACGGGTTTGCGGGTTGTGAATGGTAGATTGCACGAAGACAAGTCAGTTGGAAATTTCACATGTATGACTCATAATGGAGAAAGTGTAGTTGACTATTTGTTATCATACGATTTTAATATGGATAGTTTATGTTATTTCAAAGTTAAACAATTTAATGAATTTTCAAATCATGCACCACTTTCATTTTCATTTAAGATTAATACGCAACCACAAAATAGCACAGAGTATACAAAAACGTTTTATAGGTGGAAACCGCAACATGCGGAAGCATTTGTGAGTGATGTACAGAGTGGTATAGAACAAGTACAACGATCTATGCATGAGGGAATAGAAAGCAACTGTAATGTTGACAATTTAGTCACACTATTAACACAATTTTTAACAACTAAAGGTGATTTATACTTTAAAAAAACTGTAACTATAAAGAATGTAGAATTTATATCGAAAGATCAAAATAGACAAAAATGGTATAATGATGAATGTAAAAATAAATGTGAGGCATATAAAAGAGCCGTATTTGAATATAATATATGTAAAAATAACAATACAAGGCAAGTATTATTAGACAAGAAGAAAGATTACAAGTATTGCTGTAGGAAATATAAAAATGAATATAACAGACAATTATGTCAGAAAATGAATGAAATGAAACATAGTAGTCCAAAACAATTTTGGAAAATGTTTAAGAAAAGATCAGGAAATGAGTCCGCAGATTGTATAGACATGAAGGATTTCTTTAATCACTTCAAAAATTTAGCTCAAGCTGACGAATTAATAGAAAACGAAGAATGTACAGAGTTCATTAATCAGTTCGATAGTTTCGAAAATTTAAGTACGTTTAGTGAACTTGACTCGCCTATTACGTCGGAGGAAATTCTTAAGGCAACAAAGTCACTATCAGTTAACAAAGCACCATCATTGGATAACATTATATACGAATACTTTAAATCTAGTATTGACGTAATTTGCGAATCGATCAGACTATTATTCAATTACATTTTAGACCAAGGAGAGTTTCCACCCAGTTGGTCAAATGGAGTTGTTATACCGTTATTTAAAAAAGGTGATTCAAGCGATCCAAACAATTATCGAGGTATAACTCTGATAAGCTGTTTTGCTAAGTTATTTACAGTAGTTTTAAATAACAGGCTTAAACATTGGGTAGAGGAAAATGATAAAATGACCGATGCTCAGTTCGGATTTCGTTCTAATTACAGTACTGTTGACGCTATATTTGTATTGAACTCTCTGATTGAAAGACAGTTGAAAGATAAATCGTCCTTAATGTGTTGTTTCATAGATTTTAAGAAAGCATATGACTTAATAGATAGGAACTGTTTATGGTTCAAAATGATTAGATCTGGTATAGATGGCAAATTGTTGTCTGTAATTCGGTCAATGTATGCAAATATTAAACTATGCGTACGCCACATGAACTCATTATCAGACTTTTTCAATTGTAACCTTGGTTTATTGCAAGGGGAAATAGCCTCACCGATGCTTTTCTCCCTGTTTCTAAATGATATTGAACTGCACTTACAGCAGAATCTAGATTCAGGTATTACTATTGATCAGTTATCTATATATTTGCTCTTATTTGCAGACGATGCAGTTTTGTTCTCGTATACTAAAGCAGATCTGCAGTGTTCACTGAACAATTTGGAGACCTATTGTAAAAGATGGAATCTAACTGTTAATGTGAATAAAACTAAAATTGTTGTTTTTAAAAAGGGTGGCAGATTGGGTGAACACTGTAGATGGTATTATGCAGGCAACGAAATAGAAATAGTTAGCACATTTAATTATCTAGGTGTTGTGTTTTCAAGCGGGGGCTCTTTTGCTCATGCAACAAGAACGTTAGCAGGAAAAGGCCTACGGGCTATGAATGCTTTATTTAGTATTACTAGAAACATGGAAGTTCCTGTTAATATAATGTTTAACTTGTTTGATTCATATGTGCTATCTGTACTAAATTATTCGTGTGAAATATGGGGATTTTTGAAAGCAGAAAACATTGAACGTATTCACAGAAAATTCTGCAAATGGATATTACATGTTAAAATCTCCACGAATACTTTGTCTCTGTATGCAGAACTAGGTAGATTCCCACTTTATATCAATCGATACACGAGAATTGTTAAATACTGGTTAAAACTGTATGGATGTAAGCAAAAAAATTGCATAATACGGACCATAGTAGATGAACAAAGACTAGAAATTCTAAATGATAACACAGTTACAAACTGGTCATCAAAAGTGAGAAATCTTTTACAAACATGTGGTTTTGCAGAGGTGTGGCTGTTTCCAGAATCAATTAACATGAAAGCTTTTATTCCTTTATTAAGTAAACGCCTCAGAGATATATACCAAACAGAATGGCACATGGGCGTGGAAGCATGCACATCTATGTCACTTTACAGACAACTTCATACTAATATAAGTCGAGCTTGTTATCTACATATTATTGAAAATCCAAAATATAGATGTGTTCTAGCAAGAATACGGTTGAATTCTCATGATTTAAATATTGAAACTGGCCGTCACAGAAATATTTTAAGGAATGAAAGGTTATGTACTTTATGTCATTTGAATGATTTAGAAGACGAGTACCATTTTATACTGAAATGCCCTTTATATAACCATATGAGAAATATATATATTCCAATGTTTTACTCAACTCGGCCGAGCATGTATAAATTTATAAATTTGTTAAATTCAGAAAATAAAACAGTTTTAAACAAACTGGCACTCTATTGCATCAAAAGTTTTAAGCTTAGAAGCGATAAACTAAATGCATTGTAGATAAGTTTTTCAGGGTCCGGGGTTATGGGGCGTTTGTGTTGGGTCTGGAATCGTTCTCGGGTGTTTGATTGGTCAGATTTGAGCTTTTGCTCGGGTCTGGTCCGTCGGATGCTTGGGACCGGTCTCTTGCTCGGCTTAAGGGCTCTGTAGACTTGGACCAGGGTGATGTATGTTTGGTACGGTTAGTTATGTTGTTTATTCTCCATAGGAATTATTATAGATTGAGCCTTGTCTAATAGATGTAAAAATGTGTAATCTCCTAAGACACTTAGGTGGGGGAGGGGGTGATTCAGAAAACTCCTGAAGGAGTTTTCTGCGTTGCTTTCGGCCTGCAGTTAGTGGACATCCCCTGAAAATTCAAAAGAAAAATTCCAATCTCCAATTTTTAAAAGCCAATTCCATTTTAACGATTATAATGACAAGCAGTACAGGGCCTGATCAGATGGTTCATTAAGGAGCCCTCTGATCGGAATCTTTACTGTTTGCATAAAACAAGCGTACTCTCCGCAAAGATATTGTTGTTATTGATAAGTATATGTGTCGCTATGGTGTAATGTTGTTAGTTACCATCACGTGTTCTGATGAGGTAGCTATGACGTAATGTAATTACGTCACAAGTATTTTACGAAGAAGTTACAAGTGTATAAAAATAGTACACACTTTTCCCCACGTGGCTTATGGCGTCATCTATGTACGTCATCATTGCTACGTATACGATGACGTGATGTGTAGTGGGGGAAAATGTTTGTGGGTTTAAAGATTTATATAGATCTATCTAAATCTTAATTTATAAGCAAGGTCAAATTTTAATAACTTAGTGAAATATTTGTGATTTGTTTGTTGATGTGCATTACTATATCAAATAGTTTCTTAATTGTGTTAAATGCGTTTAACTAGATCTAGTATAGTTTTAAATCTATTCAGTGCAATACTGCCGTATCCTCGAGTAACGCTACTCGCAGATGCGGTGGTGCTGCGCTGACTTCGGGTTAAATGTGAGAATGAAAATTTCTTTTCTTATGTTGCTAACAGGGCTGCCATTTTCAAGATTTTTCCAAAATTCTTCGGATTTTTATACTAGCAGACTAAGCAGAGTGTAGCTTAAACCGGGTTGAGGGTGAAGCTGAGTGCGCTTTAAGGTGTATTCTGCTTTACTTTCAGCCTGCTTTGAGTTATCGCGTTTAAAAAAAAATAATAATAATAATAATAATAAAATTGAAAATCTTAGAATTTTCTAGTCAACTAGTAGAAGCCCTGTGCTAATGATGAGCACTCTCGGGATACATGGTCCATGTTGATATTTCTGTTAAACATGCCTTGTATCTCATAACCATCAGTTTATGTTATTATGTATATATGTTATGATGATGAGCTTGTATGCTTAAGTCAAAATAAAACATCTGTTCTGTTCTGTTCTGTTCTGTTCTATAAATGAGATAAATTGCAAGAAAATTGACGCAATAATCTACCTTATAAACAGCGGCCTATATCTGCGTTTCTTTATGACAATAAAACCCCGATATATTTTAGTCTGGTTCCCTGTCTCCTATTAACTCCGATTAGGAGTCTGGCACGAACTGAAAATGGCCGCCTCCAGCGTAAGTTTGGTTTCATGCTAATATTGTAGAAAATTATTTAATCCGGTTTGATTAACATGTAAATACTTTTGATCAGGGTTAACTAAATCAAATTAACATTGATTAAGTGACATATAATTACCATTCGGTCATAAATACCACAAAATACGACTTTGTCATGTATTTTCGCGAGTATTTTCCCATTTATGTTTATGTTCAGCGAGAATCTAGCTCGTATGTTGGTTTTCTCTTCGGATATGTACTCAAGACAACATGACCATGATATTTGGGTTGTTTTTCATTACACTAGAAGAAATAAGAGAATAACTTAATAGAAGAAATTTGAGGGGGAGGCAATTTTGGTTGAATATTATGAAGAACCTGAAGACATTTTTTAATCTTCGTTTTATTTGTCCTTAGCTTGGCAACAATGAGCTGGCTGGCAACCAGTGATACCCCTGTCTTGAACAGATAATACTACATATTTGGTGAATTATGCAAACTCACTTTTATCAAGTATGTAGGGGGACCAAGAACCTTGGACAAATAGACACTGTCACAGTAAAGTTTAGTTAATTTCAGCTATACAGAGTAAACTCATAAAAATGCATCATATGAAAAATGTAGTAACATTGTAGATGAAGTCGGAGCCTTTCGTTATTTTGCAGAATAACAATTTGGTTAATCATTATCCAGGAAAATATTAATTGGTTCCAATGCTCCTAATCATGGTATTGAGATCAGACTAAAATTGGTGTGTATCTCAACTAATGGTCCGTTCTGAACCATGCTTTATATAGCATGGTTTATGTATGGGCCCGCAGTTGACAAGAATGGCAGATCGCTTTCTGTATATATGCTTTCTGTAAATGTTGACTAATATTGACCGCATTTTAAGGTGTAAAATAAATTAATTTACACCTAAATTATGCCTCCAAATACTATGTAAGTTACATGTAGTTCAATTTTTTGTAGTCAATAATATGCACCATAAGAAATATGTACCTTATCCTATCAGGTGGTAGCTTAACCCATTACCTGTTTCTAGTATCGAAAATATGTGACTACTTAAAGATGGTTGAAAGTAATTTAGTAAAGCAGAATGTGCCTTAAGGCACATTCTGCTTTACTTTCAGCCCGCTTTAAGCTATCATCTTCCAGGATATAGAAACTATTTCTTATTATATATATTCACTACAGTATAAATCGTAAGTCTTTTCTTCGGAGGAGGAATAAATTAAAAGCGTAAAAAGGCGTATTTATCATATGGGGTAAAGGGTTAAAGCAGGCTAAAAGTTAAAAGCAGCAAGTGCCTTTCACTGCCAATTTTTTTGTGAGATTTTTACCCCTTCTACGTTTCATTGAAGTCTGCTTCAATTATGCTGTCTGCAATGTTTGTTTCAATGTTTTAAAAAAAAGCTGAAGAAAATTCAAAATGAGTGTCAAACAGTTTTAATCCTGATCAGACGCTGTGTTACCGTTTGCAAACATGCTTTAAAGCGGCATAGAGAGCGAAAGGGTTATGGAGCATTCTGCTTTGTAGTTAGCTTTAGACATTAAATAGAGCCTTCCTTCTGTTACTCATTACTATGATTGACTGTGTTAACTCATTCACCCATAAAACATCAAGTGGACATTTTCCAGTTTCCAATTAAGCCATGTCCATATTTAGAGTTGATTTTATACATCGCAAAATCCTAAACAGTGCAGACCATGATCAGAGTTCTGCTTTAGGAGCACCCTTATCAGTGTATACACTGTTTACACAGGACAAGTGAACTCTTCACACACCACTGGTTGAAAATGATGAGTATACATGTACTCATTTCTAGGGTTCAATGGGTTAAGTAATCATCTGTTTTAAACACTGATAAAGTTCTATGAAGGGAAAGTTTAGTACTATAGATGGTTAGTTCTTCAAGTTTTTTACAAGTTAAAAACACAAAAAGTTATTGATGATCATTTTTGGAAATACAAAACAACAAAACTTAAATACACAAATGTAATATTTAATTAAATTTGATCAGAACAAGCTCAATGGAAAATTTGTTTTTCTAACTGGTACCATTGGTATGACTTATCAATCATTCAAAATATAGTTCAATGAGTGTCATAGACTGTCTCGGTGTATTATCCTTGAAGATGCTCTCTGTTGTAGCAACATCTGTTGATGAAACTGAAATAAAAATAAATGATTATAACAATTTTGTGCACTACTGATATATTTCCATATACAGTAAAGCCTCTATAAAACAAAGGATAATTGATTATGTAAAAGACAAGTTAAAGCTTAAAGCAAAGTGACTGTAAAACTTAACTGTCACTTTGCTTTAAGCATTTATCACCTGCCATAAATACCTTCTACTTAACACAATATACTGGCCGTAACAGAGAGGTTTTACTGTATATGTGTTGATTTAGACAAATTCAATGGTTATCAAGTTTATTCCCACTTGTGTAGAATACTTTGAAACATTGAGTATTCTCTTGAAAATAAGTGTCAAACTTTTTTTTTAATATAACTTCTTTCTTTACAATTTCAGTGAGAGTTCACCCTTGCGTCAAACATTTCTCTATTTCTACACCATACATGCCTGTTTGAATTATAATAATTACATTTACAAACAGTGTAGACCCTTATCTGAGGGCTTTGGTCAGGGTCTACACTGTTTGTTAATTTAGACCAGTATTTATTAAACTACACAGAATTCCAAGTAGAATGGCTCATGTTTTGGTAACTCAAATGGTCCACAAGGTAACCTAATAACCCCAAAGAATTACTATGTGTTGAAAGAGTTAACTTGAACATTGGTTCACATTCACTTTGAAGTTAATTAAAGAAGTGATGTACCAGAAATGATAATGACCATAATACTATTTTTTCATTTTTTGCAGACAGCAAACCATGGGAATTAATCTCTTTGTATTTTTACAATCACCTGCTCAACAGTACTTTAACAAAATAGTGTGAACATACAAATGTATCTTGCTTTAATTACCAATTTATGCACCCCTTGCATACACTACAACAATCATTACAATCAACTGATTGACTCTTTCCTCCACTCTACCAGTTACTGTTCATTTTTTACCCCATAGCCTGTTTCTAGTTTTGAGGACAATTTCAATTTCAATTTTCTTTAGATGAAAACTTGATGAGCACTTAAAGGGACTCGCAACCGAATGGTGTACTTGTCAAAATTAAATTAAATAAAAGCAAATTTGTGGCATTATTTGGCTTCTGACATTAAAAAATAATGATCAGTCCAAAAAAGTCTCAAGTATCGTCACCGAATCTTAGTTTCTTTAGATATTTTCCGTCGTTTTTCTATAGCGTCAGCTGACGGTATAGTTGTTGTTGTTGCTTCTCTACACGGGCTCAGACATACACCCGAGCCGAATAAAGTACTATCAATCGCTACCAGTGAACTACGTTAATTAGCTACCATATATATACAGAGCGCTGGTAGCCGAGGGGGTAAAGGTGTTTCCTCATTTTTTATGTTTGTCTCCGCATGGAGGGTCACGGGTTCGAATCCCACCAAAGCTTCTTTTTTTTTTTTTTTTTTTAAATGTATTTTTTAACAGAATTTATTATCCTAAACTAAATCTTACCCATTTATATAAGCATTTGACATATATTTACAAATTACTATTTTTAATGCTAAATCTGGTTGCGAGCCTCTTTAAAACAGGTTAAAAAAAGCAAAATGCACCTTAGGGCGCATTCTGCTTTTCAGCCTGTTTAAGCTACCCTCTGATAGTATATATAGAAACTATATATTTTGGTACATGTATAGGAGTGCATCAATTGGAAATACTTTAATCAGTGGAGGAATAAATTAAATGTGCTAGAACTTGCCCTTCTATGGGGGAAAAGGGTAAAATACATTAATGCAGGTGGCGACTTAAAAAATATGAGAGTAAATCAGAAAGCTCCTAAAGGAGCTTTCTGGTTAGCTTTCATCTTGTTGTATGCAATACCCCGTCTCAAACACAGAGTGGACTATTAGTGGTAAAACATTTACAGTGATTAAGGGAACTTTCAAATAATTAATGCATGACATAGAAAAAAATAGAATTCCTAAAGCATTTGGCATTCTAACCTGAGGTTTAGCCCTTTTATTGGGATTTTGAGAAGTTTTGCCTGTTGGGGTGCCCCTCTCCATGCTCTCCCTCTTCCAACAACTGTTTCGGGGAATTGAAAGAGCGGGTTTGCTGTTACCATGCCCATGGAACTGGATCACACTGGGGTGCCATTATTTTTCTTTTCTGACTGTCCTATCTTGTGTTACCACTGTTGTGGTATAGATGGTCTGATGACTGCGACATATTGCTGAAGAATAAGAATTTGAATGTTCAAATTGCATGTGTATAGTCGGGTTGAGTTTATGATTAAATGGTCAGAGATATGTGTAAGCGGCCCGGTGGTTCAGTGGGTAGAACACTTATCCTGTAAGCAAGTTCGGGGTCCCAGGTTTGAGTCCCGGTCCGGCTGCATATTTTTCTCACTATGTTACATTTGGCGCCCAATGTAAATAACCCATAGGATAATACATGTATATATAACTCGTAGAGTGTTTGACATACAGAAACAATAATAAGAAACTCGTGGAGCATTCCATCTTTAGTAAGAATTCGGTATGAATTCTTGTGTAGAAGTTGTGTGTGTAGATGCGTTGAGTTTATGATTAAATGGTCAGAGATATGTGTAAGCGACCCTGTGGTTCAGTGGATATAGCACTTGCCCTGTAACTTGTAAGCAAGGGGTCACCGGTTCGAGCCCCGGTCTGGCTGCATATTTTTCTCACCACGTTACAAATAATTACAGTTCAAACACGTGTTACTGCAATTTCACTGTATAATCAACTTGTCCACTTATTGAAAATAATGACAACCTAAAAGTTCATCCCCGTGCAAAGCAAAAGTAAATAAATATGAAGCTCAATATGAACTCATCAACGGTGGGGAAGAAATTGGGATAGAATATACTTTGCCTGTCCCCACGATCTTCCTCACCAATAGGTCGCCTAGAGTAAAAGCGTCACCACTTTTTGCCTTTCATTACGAAGCTACCAAAGGTGTTGGTTTTTTTTGGGTGGGGGGGGGGCGGCTGATAAGTCTGAATCTGAATATAGTCTGTTGGAAAAAAGTATGTAAAGTCCGATTTGAGGTCAGAAATCTGTTTCTCACAGGGGTTTCTACACATACAATAATATATCATTATTTCCCGAACTTTTGAGGGGACCGGCAAAGTAAATTCTACCCCGAAATGTGTCTTTAGTTAAAAATCCGGAAATAGGTTTATCCGAATTGTGTATCCTCTGGAAATTTATGAGGAGAATCCAGCTGTTCCATTGGTGATCTACAGTTAAAACACACTCAAATGGCTTTATTTTGTTTAACGTTACTGTATTATTGTGTTAATATCAGATGATCAATCATTTTAAACAACATTTGTTCTTATCTTCAATGTAGAATCTTACCCTGCGCATTCCGCCATTACCAGTCCGTGCCTGACCTTTGATATATGAAATAATCAAACATCCGGGAACCTGACTAGATATATTTATCCTACTTTAAAATTACGTCACTTCTAATGACGTCATAAATCGGCATTTTTCGCGCCAAACTGTCAAGTTGTTGACAATGGAACTTATTTTTTCTGCTTTCGAATGTACACAGATTCAGCAAATCGGTCATGACTGTTCCTGTTAGGGTACACATTATTCGTGTTATCGACCTCTAATGTGGATTAAACATACATGCGTACTGACAAAATGTTTATTTAATGTTAGAAATTACAGCAAATATATTGTAAATATAAGAAATGAACTGATTTTTTTCGGCGTTCAAGCAAATTTACCATGAATCGCTAGCGCGATTCATGGTATTTGCCGAAATTTTCTGTCGTTCATTTCGCTTGAACGCCGAAAAAAATCAAAAGGTTTTCCTATAAAAACTGATAAACCCCTGGGTGGGGCCAATTTTGGCCCGGGGTCACAATTTGAACACAATTGGTAGAGAACCACAAGGCAAAGCTATATGTCAAATATAGGCCATACAGTTTCAGAGTAGACGATTTTTAAAGGTTTTCCTATATAAGTCTATGAAAAACTGATAAGCCTCGGGGCGGGGCCAAATTTGATCAGGGGGTCATAATTTGAACAATCTTGGTAGAGTACCATAGGGCAAAGCTACATGTCAAATATAAATGATCTTGGCCTTACGGTTTCAGAGAAGATGTTTAAAGGGTTTTCCTATGAAAAACTAATAGGCCCGAGGGCGTGACAATTTTTTGCCCGGGGTTATAATTTGAACAATCTTGGTAGAGGACCACAAGGCAAAGCTATATGTCAAATATTACAGATCTAGGCCATACAGTTTAAGAGAAGAAGATTTTTAAAGGTTTTCCTATATAAGTCTATGTAAAACTGATAATCCCCGGGGAGGGGCCAATTTTGACCCAGGGGTTATAATTTGAACCACTTTGGTAGAGGACTTTAAGGCAAAGCTACATGTCAAATATAAATGATCTAGGCCTTACAGTTTCAGAGAAGAATATTTTTAAAGGTTTTCCTATGAAAAACTGATAAGCCCGAGGGTGGGCCATTTTTGGCCCGAGGGTCATAATTTGAAAAATCTTGGTAGAGGACCACATATTAAAGATCTGGGCCTTACAGTTTCAGAGAAGAAGAGTTTTAAAGGTTTTCCTATATAAGTCTATATAAAACTGATAAGACCCGGGGCGGGGCCAATTTTGACCCGGGGGTCATAATTTGAACAATCTTGGTAGAGGACCATATGGCAAAGCTACATGTCAAATATTAATGATCTAGGCCATACAGTTTCTGAGGAGAAGATTTTTAAAGGTTTTCCTAAGAAAAACTGATAAGCCCCAGAACGGGGCCATTTTTGGCCCCAGGGTCAAACTTTGAACAATATTGGTAGAAGATTATTAGGTAATGATACATACCAAATATCAAAGGTCTTGGCTGTTGGGTTTCTGAGAAGAAGATTTTTTCAGATTTTCTTATGCATTAAAAGTTGTCTATAGGGTCATGTTAGAAAATCAGGTCTTACAGCAAGGGGAATAATTCTAGCCAAAATCTTTGAACAAGATTTCGTTCCCCCTTGTCACTGACAAAGTTTGGTTGAAATCGGTTCAGTGGTTCCTGAGGAGATGTTGTTTGAAAATGTGAACGGACGACGTACGACGGACAACAGACACCGGACGACGGACGGAAAGGGGTCACAATAGCTCATCCTGAGCCTTCGGCCCAGTTGAGCTAAAAACATGACTGCCAGTGGGTGCATGATTAAGGTTTTCCTGATATGGCTAAAGTGAAAGCTAAATATAAATCTTCTTTTTCCGAAGTCCCTTGCCCAATTTTAATGTCATCATGACCATAAACATGGGTACCAGGTGAGCGATTTAGGGCCGCATGCGGCTCTTGTTTAAGATAACAAAATCAGTTTAAGGAATCTGGTAGAGGCTCATCAATTGACCATTTGTGTAAAATTATTTTCAATTTGGACCAGTAGTTTCAGAGAAGAAGATTTTTAAAGATTTTACTATACAGTAACATCAGGAAAACGTGCCCCACCCACTGCCGGCCATGTTTTATAGATTTCAAAATAATTTTAAGAAATCTGGTAGAGGGTCACCCATGGATCATTTACATAAATTTACTTTCAGATCGGACCAGTAGTTTTTTAAAGTTTCATATAAAGTAGCCATATAAGGAAAATATGCCCCACCCACTAGCGGCCATGTTTTTTAAGATAGGAAAATTATTTTAGGAATCTGATAGAGGGTCACCAATGGCACAATTTGGTAAACTTATTTTCAATTCGCACCTGTAGTTTATGACCCTAGCAGATTGTAGTATTATTATGACAATTAAACCGGCTGACTGTAAGAAAGTAACGCGTTCCATAATTCCGATATTTCTAAATAATGAGAGTATTTCAAATATTAAAATCTTTATGTCTCCATCAAACGCATGTTGTGACTACTCATTAGAATCGCCTAAAATAGATTATCTTAATGAGTAGTCACAACGTAGGATTTGATCCAGTCATAAATAAACAGATGGAAATGTTCAAATACGTCTTCCTATCCAAAGCCCAGAATTTCTCAATGGAGTCAGGGCTCCAGATAAGAGGTAGTTTTTTCAACAAATCCAACATTTTCTCACTTATTTCAGCACCAAATCCTATGGTGTTACTACTCATTTGAATCGTCTCGAAGAGACGATTCTAATGAGTAGTGACACCATAGGGTTTAATTCAGAAATAAAGATTTTAGTTTTTGAAAAACTACCCTTATCTGGTGCTCTGTGGAGTAAAACCTCTCTATTACGACAACTAAAGCGAAAGCTAATTGGTTGTATAAAAGACGGGTGACAGCTTAACCCATTACCCCATAGCCTGTTTCTATTTTTTTTTTAAATATGTAACCACATAAAGCAGGTTGAAAGTAAAGCAGAATGCGCCTTCAGGTGCATTCTGCTTTACTTTCAGCCTGCTTTAAGCGACCATCTGCTAGAACTAAGCTTTAAGCTACCATCTGCTAGAATGGAGAAATAAGTTCTTATAATACATATACATGTATATAACTTTATAAATTGGAACTATTTTCTTTAGTTGAGAAATAAAGGCGTATTTATGGGTTAATGGGTCAAAGCAAGCAAACATGATACAGGAAGTTTTCTGTTGTACTGTCACATTTTTTAGCAGTCACCTGTCGTAACGTCCTAATAATTGACATAAGTTAGTGGTACATGTATTAATAAAGGGGTTTTACAGTCTCCCTATCCAAAGCCAAGAATTTCTCATAACATACATACCACAAATATAACCACACTTATTCCTATCACCTGTTCAACAATATCCTAACCACGGGCTATCATTAATGAGACGCACATTGCATTCTCTGTCCGCCCATTCCTTCATCATCATCCTCGTACGCCTCACCACGATGACGATTTCTCATATCTTCTTCAGGATCAAATTCCTCGAGAGTATGCTCTTCTGCTCCGTCTGGAATCATTTGCTGCTCACGCTGTGGTAAGCACTTCTCTAGTTCAGGAATTTCGTTCGCATTAATAAATACGTTTATTGGGAAAATGACTTTGAATCTTATAATAAGTCGTCCTTTTGTAAAGGTGTCACGATGTATCGGCATACAGCGATATCATTGATCTCAGTTTGTCTCCCCCTTGTCATGCCTCGCTCAGGATGCACATTTCGTGCCAGTTATCTTGTCATCTTCTAGGAATTAGCACCTGATCATTTAGCAAATATTCCATGCCAATTCGATCATGACTGGAAGGGTGATGATCCGGACATAGTGAATCTAACACCACCGTGAATGTCAGATAAGGATATCCCATCCAAAGTTTTGAAGATATTTTAGGAACACGAGGCTTTGCCGAGTGTTCCTAAAATATCTTCAAGCCGAGGGTAGGATATCCATCTGACTCTAAACTGTTGTGTTTATTTTCTTACCTCGTCAATCCTAAAAAACGCGTTCAACTTGCTATACAGAGGCGAGTAGTAATTTCGCATTCACCTCATAAATGGCGGACGGGTCTTTTAATGTTAATTGACCTACTTACATTTCAAATGAACATACTATATTCAGTAGTGATATTACATTATAAGTAAAGTACAGAACAGTTTTTTGTTTGCAAGAAGGTATGAAAGCAAACATTCGTGGTTTCATACAGTGTTGCCAGGTTTGATAGTAAATACTTCCATGCAAATTCATGTATTATAAAAATATCTACATTTTGGAATGTTAACCGGTGCAACAACCATGCACATAATAGTATAAGGCTTTATCATTGGATACACTGTTGAACAATCTTTAATAAAATTAAGACTGCACTTCATTGGAAAAAATAGTTTGCCTTTAAAAGTTCCGATGAGTTAAGCGTTCACCTGACTTAACACAGTGTCATATGATCGCTGAGCATGGGTTGCACAAGATATTACCTACTAGGTTTAACCACCTAAGCTAAGTAAAGTAATGTATTTAACACAGAATCATAATTATTAGTTGTATCATGTGTGAACAGTTCTAACACTCGTCTGCTTTATAATTTTCGTCTGCGGACGTTTTCAATTTATTTTTTTGGGTTTACATATGAAACATCAATACGAGTGTTTACAATTTGGGTCATGATCAGAGTAACTCGACGTCTGATCAGTATCGAATATTTTGTAAATGCAAAACCATAGTTACGCTATGGTTATAGGTTTAAAACAAGATTGGCTCCATATTATTGAACTTTTAAGGCTTTATCTGACGTAGTCTCTTCACCTATGACTCTATAATGTTAACTAGTATATGCCTAATACATGTGTTGGGTCGCTCGACATTGTATGCGGATTGGTTTTTCAGTTTTGAGAAACACAATTTTTAACTCGTATCAATTATGTTACATAACTTCAGGTTTTAAAAGCTATGCATCTTTTAAGTTGAATTCACGTATATTTTTACAGTTGCATGTAGATTTATCCGAACGTGCTTAACTCGACCTTGACCAGTTCAATATCTACATGAAATATGTAAATCGCTTGATCTCTTGTATATTGTATACGAGCCCCAAAAAGAGTAAAATAGCTAAGTCCAACATGTTTTGTTTGGCCTAGGTGTGAGCATATAAAAATTACTATTATATGATGACGATTCTTTCCATTCAAGGCACACAACCATTCTACTGCAAATACATCTGCGTCAAGCTTGCTGCCATGTTTTGGTATTGTTTCTGTAATCGATATTTTTCATGAATGTCTGCTTTGGCTTTGAATGGATTATTAAAGCTGACATCGTTTTCGACAGAAATTTAACCGATCTGAGATGTTGAAGAACTATGGGGTTTGAAGAGCCTTTGTCATGTTGCATTATGCTGGGGCTAAACCAAGCAAGAAACGGGATAGTGGTTTCCACGTACACACCCAAACGACTTTCTGATTCACGACAGTAGGCGGAAATAAACGGATGTTATAGTAGTTGAAATTTTAAGGCCTCAGCATTATATCCTCAGGTCGTAATGACCCTTGTATTTACGGAATCCACACGCGTAATGATGTCTATAAAAACAACGAACATTTTTTAAAACTGAACTACAGAAAAACATTCATCAGAAATTTCAAGGACAATGGTGTTAATTGACGAGTAAGTGGGGCCTACCGCATTACAGAGTAGTTACCCTTGGCGATTAAGTCCCTTGCACGTTGGGTAGTGTTACGCCAATTTGGTAGACTGACGTGACAACGTATAATGTATAAACTAATAAAGGTTATCTCTTTTCATCTCTCTTTCTTTTTGGCTCTCCCTGTCTGTCTTTCGACCTGCCTGTCTGTATGTCTGTCTTACTGTCTGTCTGTATGCCTGTCTCTCTCTCTCTGTTTCTCTCATTGTATTCCTTTCTGTGTGTCTCTATGACTCTCTGTCACTGCCTCTGTATTTGTCTCGTACTGCCTGTGTCTGTATGTCTGTCTGTCTGTCTCTCTCGCTATCTACACACTCTATATGTCCCTCTATATCTACCCAACTGTCTTTTCGTGTGTCTATCGTTTACTGTTCATATATTTTAATCTCTTTCTTTACATATATGTCTATCTGTTTCCTTAGTGTCTGTATGTCTCTCTCTCTGTCTGTCTGTCTGACTCTCTCTATATATCTCTATTTCTCTCTTATATTTGTCTGTCGGTCTGCCACTGCTTCTTGTCTGTGCCTCTGGATCTCTCTCTCTCTCTCTCTTTCTCTTTGCCTGTCTTTCTCTCTTTGTATGTATGCTTCTCTGTGCCAGTCAGTATGTCTCTCTGTCTGTCTCTCTCTGTCCCCTCCCCTCTTTCTATGCCGCTGTATATCTGTGTGGCTGTCTCTCATTTTATATATTAATTGTTTCAGTCTACATTACATACAAAACATTCCACTCTATAGGCATCTGATGAATGCAAATTTTAATAGTTTTTTTCCAAATAATAATGCAACTGACTGCTAAAAGAAAGATAAAAGTAGAGCTAAACCTTGCTGTAGGTGCTAACAGCATGATTTTCACACTACTTTTTGTAGTCACATTAGCCTTGTCTGCATGTACATATGCATTCAGAATTCGTAAGACAGTGTAGAGGCATCCTTATTTCCTTATGTGGAGAAAAGGTAAAATGTGCTATATAGAGCTAAAAGCAGAAAACGGGGGTAAAATATATTTCTAGTGATAGACTCCATGAATCCAACATGTTTGCAGTCTGATCTGGGTTAAAACTATTTGCAATAGTCATCATAACTGGTGTTCAGTGTTGAAAGGGTTAATCAAAAGTCATCAACCAAATCAGGTGCTTTATTTATTCTTTTCATTATTTTTTCACGATTGATTAACAGTTATTCATTCATGTTATTTTTTTAAATTTAAATCAATGTATTTTTTTTGTTTTGTCATCTGTATAAAACAAACATCATGCGAGTATAGACGTCACTATATAAATATCACATCTCACAGAGGGTGAGAGAACGGATTGGTCACCTGAGGCAAGTAATGTCAACCGAGGCGTTAGCCGAGGTTGACATTTACTTGTCGAGGGTGACCAATCCGTTCTCTCACCCTCTGTGAGATGTGATATTTATTTTATTATACCGAACAAAAATTTAGATCTAATTACCACTGTTTTTAATACAGAACAACGATCGCGAATACATGTATCGGAACTATTTTATTTTCATTACTAAAAACAAATAACGGAGAAGTTAATTTCTAGACGCAAAAACACAATAAATATGTTTGTTAACAAAAATAAACAAAAAACAAATTATTATTTGAAAAAATAAAAGTTTGGATCGATCGGGATTCGAACTCGGACCGCCGTGGGCAGGGTCGACCATCATACCGCTAGGCCACGGACACAGATCACGTGACGTCGATTTAATTTGTATATAAAGTTTTTATATTGACGTGTTTTTAAAAAAAAATCAAATTGCAAGCAACAAACCTTTATTCTGAATAATATTGCCAACAAAAGGTTAACAAACAAATATCCATTCGTTAATTGTATTCCCATATCTAGCTATACGCTGTTATAGACCATTCTACAATCGTCTCCAATTCTGTCTGTCTTATTCTATTTTTAGCAATACGGCACTCTAGCAACAAGTTGACAGATACTTTAGGTAGGCTAATAGACAAAGCAGAATGTCAAATTTAGTAGCAAATGTCGACATAAATATTGAACAGGATGCAGAGTTTGAATCTAAGGAGTGAGTAAAGAAACTGTTCCAAAATAATGAACGACATTGATTAGCAACGCGAAAACTGGTGACACTTTGCAGTCGATTGTTTTAAAATCTTATCTCATTGAGATGAAGCGTAAAGTATGGTCCATTTGATTTCGATTGTGTAACTTTGCAAATTCGAATCGACTCACTTTTCCAGTTCATTGCCGTTATTTCACTAGAAGCGTTTTGATTCTTCCTTTTTCTGAACTGAGGGGTACTAAAACTCGGGCCGAATACGCAGGGTAATTTCGTGATGTTACGCGGGCCGAAATGTAATGTTAGCCAGGTAACATTACGGATTTTCACCTTCTGACGTCACATGAGGCTATATAGTAGATAAATCGAGTGAGGTATAATAATATATAAATATCACATCTCACAGAGGGTGAGAGAACGGATTGGTCACCCGAGGCAAATAATGTCAACCGAGGCGTCAGCCGAGGTTGACATTTTCTTGTCGAGGGTGACCATTCCGTTCTCTCACCCTCTGTGAGATGTGATATTTATTTTATTATACCGAACAAAATTTTAGATCTAAGTACCACTGTTTTCAATACAGAACAACGACCGCGAATACATGTATCGGAACTATTTTATTTTCATTACTAAAAACAAATAACGGAGAAGTTAACTTCTAGACGCAAAAACACAATAAATATGTTTGTTAACAAAAATAAACAAAAACCAAATTATTATTTGAAAAAAAAAGAAGTTTGGATCGATCGGGATTCGAACTCGGACCGCCGTGGGCAGGGTCGACTATCATACCGCTAGGCCACGGACACAGGTCACGTGACGTCGATTTAAGTTGTATATAAAGTTTTTATATTGACGCTTTTTTTAAAAAAATCAAATTGTAAGCAACAATCCTTTATTCTGAATAAATATTGCCAACAAAAAGTTAACAAACAAATATCCATTCGTTATTTGTATTCCCACATAGCTATACGCTGTTATGGACCATTCTACAATCGTCTCCAATTCTGTCTGTCTTATTCTATTTTTAGCAATACGGCACTCTAGCAACAAGTGGACAGATACTTTAGGTAGGCTAATAGACAAAGCAGAATGTCAAATTTAGTAGCAAATGTCGACATAAATATTGAACAGGATGCAGCGTTTGAATCTAAGGAGTGAGTAAAGAAACTGTTCCAAAATAATGAACGACATTGATTAGCAACGCGAAAACTGGTGACACTTTGCAGTCGATTGTCTTATCTCATTGAGATGAAGCGTAAAGTATGGTCCATTTGATTTCGATTGTGTAACTTTGCAAATTCGAATCGACTCACTTTTCCAGTTCATTGCCGTTATTTCACTAGAAGCGTTTTGATTCTTCCTTTTTCTGAACTGAGGGGTACTAAAACTCGGGCCGAATACGCAGGGTAATTTCGTGATGTTACGCGGGCCGAAATGTAATGTTAGCCAGGTAACATTACGGATTTTCACCTTCTGACGTCACATTAGGCTATATAGTAGATAAATCGAGTGAGGTATAATAAAAACGAATGTTCATGTTACACGGGTAGCTACGCGGTATTCCTGTGGAGAACAGTACCAAAATATACACTTCATAGATAGTCGGCTTGTTCAAGTGTAGATCTACATCATGCTGGGAGAGTTTTATGACGCTAGTGCGGCTTCTGTGTTCGATTACGTAATGTCACATGCCTTTGTGATGTGTGATATGGAAGACCTGGGGTGCGTTAATTAACGCGAGCGCCACGTGGCGTTTTGCAAAACTCTTGAGTTAGCGCTATTGAACGATAGGTTCTGAGCGGGCGTTTTGTAAGTTCGCCGAACGTAGATTGACGATTGCTCGCCGAGCGTTTTCTAGGCGAACCAAAATGGTGACCAAGTGAGTTTTTACCCCAGGTGAACTGTAATTGTTGTCTATTTCTGATAAAGAACGTAGAAATTGTTGATAAATCGGTATTCATAGTGGTATTTAGACGAAAGCCACTAAGTCTAGATGGTATTCCTGATAATGAAGGTGAAGAGGAATGTAAAAGCGCACTGAATTGGTCGAGAAATGAGGTGCACAAAAATTCGGGTGTAACCTATTAATCGGATAGGGTCGAAATGTGCTCTATATTGTAGATCAAGCAAAATAAGATGTAAAATTAATTCCATTTACTTGATATGTTTTCAATTTTTTATTTTAAAACTTTGATAGAATGTGTTTTTCTGAATCTGAATGGTAGAAAGACGTTGCAGCGGTGACGAGACATTTCGCATCTAAAGTTTAGCTTTAAACCGTTTCCTCCCTGGTTGTGTCGCCCCCAAACTAGACACTGGTGTTTCGCCCCCAAGGCATTGTTGTTTCACCCTTCAATGTATAAAATTCTTCCAAAATAGACACAAAATAAACTCGGTATTTCATCAGGATCCAAATCAAGTGACGATATTATATATGCATGGCAGGGCTGCCATAAGTTGACATGAAAAATCCTAAGATTTCCCAATTTGCATTTTTCAAGTTTGATTTTATGAATCGTACTGATGTGAGGACGCCAGGGTCATAGGACGAAGAGGCTGGGGCCGAAAGGCATAGGAAGTAGCTACGAGTGGTCCCCGGTTCTGGTTTGTGCGTGAAAGTCAGGAGGAGATAAATATATATGTCAAGTAGACCACCGGTGCCGAGATTTCAGAAAAAACCGTTGTGTGCCTCCTTTATCAGTCCGGAATCTTCCGGATTGACGGAATCGAAATCGAATGGTCCAGAACTGTTCTATCTGCCCGAGGAGGTGGTGTGAGCAGAATTGTGACGTATCATCATGGTTCCCGGCACAATTTACGAACGCCTCGACAGCAAAGTTGTAATAAGTAGGGAACCAGACTACCATATTTGCAAGGGTTCAATTCCGTTTTTATTTGATTTACTAATTCCATGGAATCGTTCCAAACAGTTCTGGAACTGATAATCGAACACGCCCTATCTCTTCTTGATCAACCAGCTTATCGTATTGTTGTATCTTTATATGCATTCATTAGCTCTCGGCTACACATCAGTACCTTTACCCCCATTGTCTGTTTCTATGTCTGTTGACACGTGACTACTTAAAGCAGGCTGGAAGTAAAGCAGAATGCACCTTAACTCTTTCCTCCCTGAAACTTTAAATGGAAAAATCCAGTTTCCATTTTAGTCTAGTCCATTTCTGACTTTTAAGGGTTGTTTTTGTCAATGTTTGGCATTGTGACAAACAGTGAAGAACCTGATCAGACTCAGAGGGCTCCTTTCGGAGCCCTCTGATCAGGGTCTTCACTGTTTGCATAGGACAAGTGTACTATTCACATGTACACTGTTTGAAAAGCACGCCTATATGCGGGACTAGGGTTCAAAGAGTTAAGGCGCATTCTGCTTTACTTTCAGCCTGCTTTAAGCTACCATGTACTAGAAAAAAATCCTAGGATTTAGGAAAAGTCCGGAGAAATGGCAGCCCTGGCATGGTGATATTTACATGAAAATTATTAAGTCTACATAGTTTTTCCCATTGTTGAAGCTGAAGATAAAAGTAAAATCCTGATTAAATAGGTCCAGAGACCTAAAGTTCTACAAGATACAAGATGATTTATTTAAGGTTGGATACAATATAACAGTAAACAGTAGCTTTCGAGGCAGGAGGTTATGGGTTGGATCCGCAGCATGGTCATACCTAAGAGCATCATCAAAACTGTACTAGTAGCCCCCTTGTTTCACAATCACCATTTTAAGAGCTAGGAATGTGACTGTAAAGCCCTAAGGTCAGTATGCATGTTAATGGATACCTTCTTTGTCCCAATAAAAACCTCTACAGAGCTTATGTTGATTGTTTAGCACAAACACATGTATAAAATAAACAAGAGTAAAAAAGGCTGTAGAAAAAAGGACTGTTAAAGAAAGGGTTTACATATACGGTGGATGCAAGCTAGGTATACAAACTATTTAGGGTGTTTTCATTTGTTTTGTTCTCCAGAACTAGGAGCTTTGGTTCATTAGACTCTGCAGTAATCGCATCGATAGCTCAGTGGTAGAGTGTCCGCTTTCGAGGCGAGAGGTTGTGGGTTCGATCCCCCGCTGGGTCATACCAAAGACCATTATAAAAACGGTACTAGTAGCTCCCTTGCCTGAAGCTCGACATTGTAAGGGTAGTGCTAGGAAGGTGAATGTAATGGCCAGGTAAGTATGCATGTTTTAATGAATACCTTATTTGTTGCAATAAAAACTCTACAGAGCTTATGTTGATTGTTTACCATATGCAAAGTTAAATAAAGCTTGCCTTTGCCTTTGCACTGTTTGCTCAGTATATTTACCAATCTAATATTGAGGTTAGTTCAATAGAACAAAACACACAAAAACAACCCACAGAAGTGATATGTACATCACTGTAACTTTAAGAGGCTGTTACATAAGCACAGCACTAAAAACCAAAAGGAGAGATACAGATAGAACTGGGCAAAGCGACCACCGAAAGAGACGCAGTGGTTGTTAGCAATAGGTTGCCGCTTAATGCAGGGCAAAAAACAGTGAAGAAGACGCCTTAGTCGTCTGCACCACTTTTGCCCGGCATCATGCAGGCTGCTATAACAGCTCCACACGGCTGAAATAACACCTTTTCTGTTTGCTTAGCACAGGTCGGACTGCATAAATTACAATAAATTAAAACACAAGCACAGTTCAATTAAAAACATAATTGACATGTCATGGTCAAACCTACCACAGTTACCACACAATTTAAAAGAACTCAATGATTGATTGTCAAAAACAGGCTGCCTCATACTGCAGGACAAAAGCAGCCTGGATGACTCCTATAGAAGCCTCAGCACCCTCTCTGTCCCCAACCTAGCTTCCATAAATCACAACACTGTAGACAAATCACATCTGTCTGGTTGAATATTGCAGGTTTAAACACACATGCTTTTTGGCTCAGTGGTAGAGCGTCCGCTTGCAGTGCTGGAGGTTGCGGGTTCAATCCCTGGCCGGGTCAAACCAAAAAAATTAAAATTGATAGTAATGGCTTCCCTCATTGGCACTCAGGATTTCGGTTAAGCATTACGACTGGTTCGTTTGTGTCAGGATAAAGTGACTGGCCGGGTACAGTCCCAATGGTGCACCTAAAAAGTGACCCTTCTCATAATCATCAGAATTGATGGCGTAGAAGTAATAAATAGAAATAGAAAATGTAAAATCAAATATGGCCAGAAAGGCCACACAAATCAAAACCTAAGGGGGATTACCCTTAAAGACATTTCATGACCAACTTTCGGTGGTAACAATTAGTCACGCAATTACCTTTCTAAAAGCGTCTAATGTGAGGCCTGACTTTAGTTGGATTAGAAATAAACATTGGAAAACATCTAGAGTATGTGTAGGCATAACTTTGTCACGGAGGGAGGTCTGGGTTCGAATCCCAGCACCGGCTATATATTGACAAAAGCTTCCTTGAGATTGGTTTAAATGAAGTTTAACAGCCTTTTGCAACATTATTATCCCCTGCCGAAAGGCAGAGGGATACTGTTTTAGGTCTGTCCGTCCGGCTGTGTGTGCGTGCGTGCGTGCGTGCGTGCGTCACGTTTTCCGTCCGCAACTGTATCTCCGAAACCTATAAACAGATTTGGATTAAACTTGGTATACTTATTTGTCATCATAGGAGCACCGTGGGAAATCAAATTTTTTTCAGAAAAATTGAGGAATTTATGAGTTATCTGCCCTTTTTGTGTTAAAAATGCTGTCCGTCCGTCACGTTTTCCGTCCGCAACTGTATCTCCGAAACCTATAAACAGATTTGGATTAAACTTGGTATACTTATTTGTCATCATAGGAGCACCGTGGGAAATCAATTTTTTTTCAGAAAATTTTAGGAATTTATGAGTTATCTGCCCTTTTTGTGTTAAAAATGCCATATTTAACCGTTTTTACACTCTAGCAACTACAGTATTCAACATATTTTGTTTATACTTGCACACATTGTCTATAAGTACAAGTTCTTCCAGGTGTGCAATTATTGTAAAAAAGGGATACTTGTGGCAAGAGTTATCTGCCCTTGATGTACTTAGAAATGCTAGAAAATGCTTTATTTTGGTATTGTTTACATACTAGAGCCTATAAATATGCATGGATTTTTGAAAAAACTTTCTTGAATTATGTATGGCTATTAGTTTTCAAATGAATTTGATTATTGTTGAAAACGGAGAAATTAGTCATGAGTTATCTGCCCTTGATAAGTAAAAAAAGCCATATTTAACTGTTTTTACTCTCTGGCAACTCATAACAATTATGAATGAATTTAAATGATACTTGCACACGATGTCTATAAGTAACAGTTCTTGAAGGTGTGCAATTATTGTCCATAAAGGATACTTGTGGCAATAGTTATCTGCCCTTGATGTACTTTGAAATGATAGAAAATGCTTTATTTTAAAATTGTTTACATCCTAGTATCTATAAATATGCATGAATTTTGATAAAACAAATTCTTAAACTATGTATGGCTATTAGTTTTCAAATAATTGTTATCATTTTTGAAAACGGAGAAACTAGTCAACAGTTATCTGCCCTTGATGAGTCAAAAAAACCATATTTAACAGTTTTTACCATCTAGAAACTACAGTCTTTAATGGATTTTGATTTAACTTACACATGATGTATATAAATATAAGGGTAGCAATTATTGTCAAAATAGGATACTTTGTGGCAAGAGTTATCTGCCCTTTATGTACTTAGTAATGCTCAACATGGCTTTATTGTTTACATGCTATTGTGTACAAATGTGAATGGATTTTGAAAAAAAAAAAAAATCATATATGGCTATTATTTATAGAATGAGTTCAATTAGTGCAAATTAGTCAAGAATACTCTGCCCTTGATGAGTTGAAAATGTGTTTACACTCTAGTAAATTCTACAGTTCTGAATTTTTTTTAATAATACTTGCACACAATTATAAGTTCTTGAAAGTGTTTAATTACTGTTGAATTTGAATCAAGAGTTACCTGCCCCTGTCATACTTAGATTTATAATGCTACAAACGGCTTTATTTTTTGTATTGTTTAGGCTTTAAAATGTACAAAATTGAATGGATTTTTATAAAACTTTGTAAAAAGCTTTTGAATGTTGATCTTTAAAGACAGGTGATCACCATTTGCCCCTTCCTCCCACAATAAAGTTTGCCACTTTCTTCTGGACAATCGCTGCGGCAGGGGATATCAGCTCTAAGGTGCTTGTTGTCAAATAAATACAGATGACGGCCACCAGCAGTGACTCTTTGCCATGTACTGGTGCATCAGAAGACACCCCCCCCCCCCCCCCTGGCTGCTGCACCTTTTTTTAAAGGTTTTCATTAGATCCCAACGACCCATACAGTCTACATGACATGTCGGTTGTGAGGTCGCGACTTGGTAGGATATCATTTAAGCAATTGTTGTCTGCGAAAATATATAATGTATAAACCTATGATAAGCATAGTTTTCATAAAACCGCGGCTCTTATGTTTGTATATAATCAGTGGCGGCTATCTAGACAGAGCCTAGGTTGCATTTCTGCCACAGGGTGTGGGTTTACAGTTTCGCAAAGCTGCAATCTACTTGTTCAAATAAAAGAATGGATGCTTCCATCTATGTCTGGTGCGACAGAAGAACAGTCACACACCATACACCTCATTCAACTCTCTTTATGTTTAATGCATGCAACTGAAGACCCACTCATTGTGTATATAATGCATGTGACAGCTTAAAGAGCAGGATGAAAGCTGTCAAAACAGAAAAACTTCTATAAATTTTGACCTGATGATGATCAGTGATTAGAACTCAAATTTAATACCCAGAAAGTGTATATAGGACATATTCTGCAAGAAATCCAGATTAAATCCTATAAAAATGTTTGAAAACCTGCAAATAAAGCAGTGTTTGATACAGGTTATAGCTAAATACAGGACAAAAGTAAAGCAGATGGCCAAAATGTCTTTTCACTGAAGTGTTTCATTTAATTCCAAACCCAAAAGGTGTATATGGGACAGATTCTGCAAGGAGAACTATTAAATGCATTGAAAATGTTTGAAATTTCTGCAATAAACAGTCAATATTGTGTTAAGCGACTACTGAAAACTGTACAAATAGCAGTATTTGATACAGGCTATAGTTTTTTACAGGACAAAGGTAAAGCAGATGGCCCAAATGTCTTTTCATTGAAGTATTTAATTTATTTCCACAGTCAGAAACTGTATATAGGACATATACAAGAAAAAACATTGACAAGCCATGAAATGTTTGAAAATGCTGCATTAAACAGCCAATTCTGTGTTAACCGGTCACTCAGAAGTGTATTAAGTAGCAGTATTTGATAGGTACAGGTTATGGCTAAATTAGTAGAATAATACAGGACAAAGGTAAAGCAGCTGGCCAAAAGGTATATTTAATATTTAATTATTTATTATTGAAGTATTTGAGTAAAGGTTGTGCTTTACTCCATCAATACGCCTATTTACACATTTACTTTGTTCCTCCACTGGAGAAAATAGTTACATTTATACAGTTATATTATATTATGTGCAATATTTCCTATATCCTAGCAGATGGAAGTTGAAAGCAGTTGACAATTCAGTCTGATGTGACAATTTTGAAATAGTTGACAATTTCAACACAGTGTTAAGACCAAGATCCATAACCAGGAAGTGTACTATTGGACATATCTTTAAAAAAAAAAGCAAAAAAAGCAAAGTGAAAAATAGTGAAAAACTGTGAAAAAAGTGTGAAAAATCAGTATAATGTGACATTTTGGAAATACTTGACAATTTCAACACTTCCTGAGAGCCTGCCTGCACTTCTTCTAAAGCTACCTGGCCATAAATGTGTTTTATTGCAATAATAAAACGAATTCAATGCCAGAAGGTCCAAAGTCCTTACAAAAAGCTGATGGGAAGAAGTATGGTGTAAACTTTGTGCCATTAAATTTTTCAAAATAAGTCTTTCTCAAGGTTGCTAATGTCTCCCCTAACGCCAGTGTAGTTTAATTGGTTAGAACGTCCTCTATAATGGAGGGAGGTCTGGGTTCGAATCCCAGCGCTGGCTATATATATAAAAAAAATGTTGACAAAAGCTTCCTTGAGATTGTTTTTAATGAAAGTTAACAGCCATATGCACAGAAAATTCTCCAATATATCTGAAATATCCACGAGTGTGTGTCGAATAAGAAATGAAAACATGACTTTTATGGTGTTGTTATATTCCTATCAATCCCCTCAGTTATATCCACCTTTTCCTGACATTTGCAGTACAACTGCTTTTTAGTGCAAATACAGGGCCAAAAAGCAAATAAAATGCTAAAAAAGTGTGAATAAGCCTCGATTTTAGCTTTATAAATTATGAAAAACACTCTTTTCTCCCAATATTTATTTGTTATACCACTCTGTCTGTGGTATTGTACATAAATTACCCATTTTACGCCTTTAAAATAGCTGTTTGGCTGGTTGCTGTGGTGAAAAGGGCTAAAAATGGGATAAATTCCATGCATGTAGCGAATTTGACTTTTTTTTTTTAAAAATAATCATTATTATTATTTCCATAGATTCGTTTCTTTAATACAGTGGAGGAAACATTTTTATTTCCCCCAATAAACGCTTTTTACGTTAAAACTTTATATCCGTTGCAAAAGTTTGGAGCCAGATCAGACCCCGGGTAACCCGGCGTCTGATCTTGCTCTTTTAAATGTTTGCCACTCAGCTTAAAATTGATTATAAGGATTGTCAATAAGTTGCCATCTTAATGCAATGTGTACACGCATATTTATGCGTTAGGTTGCGTTTAAACGGGAAAGAATAAATTTTTCTCCACTATACCAATAACTGCTTAACCCTTTCACTGCCAAGCTTTTCGTGCGATATTTTACTCCTTCGCCGTTTCATTGCCGCCGGCTTCAATTTTGATGTCTGCAAAGTTAATTTTTAGGCAGTATACGAGTGCCACACAGTTTGGATCCTGATCAGACGTCGCGTAACGCGACGTCTGATCGGGATCCAAATTGTTGGCAAACGCGACTTTAGGCGCCATTGGGAGTGAAACATGTTAAAGCATGCTGAAATGCAAGAAAAAGTCTCCAATCAGAAGGTATCCTTCTTATTATCAGCCTGCTCTAAAACAATAACACTGAAATAAGCAAATAACTTAAAACTTCAAATCGTAAAAGCTAGTCAATTACTGAAATAAGCAAATGCCTAGCACATGTCAGCTTAACCCTTTACCCAATAAGAAACATTCTGCTTTACTTTCAGCCTACTTTAGACTACCATCTGCTAGACTATATAAAATATTTGTTATTGTAATTGTACAGGAGGGTATAAACTGGAACTATTTTCTTCAGCGGAGTAATACATAAAATACGCTAAAAGTCGCTGCTATGGGGGAAAACGGTTGAAGCACTCTGATAGTAAATTCATAGAGAAGTAATTGAAATCAACTTAGTTCTAAATACATGTAGTACAAAAACCAGAAATAATACTAAACCTTCCATCTCTGTAGTTAAAATGTAACTGTGCAGTAGAACAATGTGTTTAGACAAATACTACAAAGTGCAATACCCCATCTCTACAACAACACCCAAGGACTGGGAGACTAAGGCTGTGTGTGTTGTTGGGAAGGAGTTGTTTTGGGAGGGGAAATTTACACTGGGATTACCTTTGCAAACAGCTTGAATCCACATCAGATGCGGCGTATTGCCACGTCTGATCTTGATTCAAGTTGCATGTCTCTCGTCATTATATATTTATTCTGTCAAAATGTCCATTATTATGTTACTTTGAGCGAAACCAACGGACGACAATTTCAAGTAGACGATATTGCAGCAATGAAAGCTTAAGACATACTTGTCTTGTTTGGGAAACAGCGGTAAGCATTGTTTTAAATAGGGAATCCTTGTTCAGCAGGCCGTTGTAGGGAGGGAGCACTGTAAAAATCCAAATTTTAGATTGAGAAAACTTCGGAGATGCAGAAAGATCCTAAATCTTTCTGCATGTTTATTCTTTTCACTCAGCTGCCAGATGCCATTATAAAGCAACCAATGTATCTTGTAATTGACGCTTAATATAAGTGGACCTGGCTGTACCTTTTCAGCATTCGCTTTTAACCCTTTCACTGCTGTGATGTCGTTTACTTTAAAATAATTGTCGTCTGCTGGAATTTCTTTACCTTTAAAAATTGACACGAATTGCCAACAGTTTGGAAAATGATCAGATACTATAATGCAGTGTCTTATCTGAGCTAGAATTGTTTTCTGTTGAAAAAAACAACAACAATATTTCACAATAACTCTAGTAACACCATGTTCTGAGCGATATAGAGCCAATGTCACTCTTGTTAAGATATACATTTTTACATTTATTACCAAACAAAACGAGTGCAGACCTCCTGAAAGACCCTTTGATTTGGATCTACACTCTAAGCTGAGGACAAGTGTACTCTCCACGGGTAGAATTGTAAATGAAATTTCTTATTTGGGTTACCTACAAAGTCGCTGATGGGGTATATATTCAGTTTTTTGCTGATTTGTTTAAACATGATTTTACCTTTTCATTTTTAATAACGTAACCCAATATTTACTCTACGCCGATCATCTTACATGTACCGGTAGATCTATATGAAATACTACTCATATTTTACTTTCAGTACTGTACGATATGATGTAATATTTTTTATTTTTTTTAACACCACCCTGTATCAGACAGGTTGTGTTTAGTGATTAGAGGCTACACTGATCTTTCATTTTAGTTGAAAATATCTGGATAACAACACAACAAGAAAAGTTGATATTTATTTTTTGTATATTACTGGTAGATCTACCTGTAATATAACTTAAAGTGCGAAATACAATTGCTGTGTAATTGCTTTCTATGCGGATTCACCATTCAGGTTACTATAGATCTATTTCATTCGGCGAATTGTTCATAGGTCGAATACACTAGCACCCCTTGAAATGGGCAAATCTCCTTCACAGAGAGTATACGAAACGTTTTGTGGCGAACTTAGCGTTCATTAGTAGCTTTCACCGAGCAAAACGCCACCGACGAGAGGTTCGCCCTAATGAACACAGGGCTGTAGTTTACTACAGGCTTAACCTGGCAGTTACAAACGTTTTTGATCCAGAGTAATAGTTTATTATTTTACCATACTATTTATCTGATCATTTTATTAATAAGTTAACGTCAATTATCTTAATTTGATTAATCGATATATACATGTATTAAGTATAGTAGCACACATCTTCACATCTTTGATAATATCGCCTTTCCTAATGAACAGTTGTGAACTATTGGGTTGTACTAGAATTGAAAGAAATCTAATATTATAATAAAACCAATAATAGTCCTAATCATGCGGTGATATCATCGTCTTTGAAATTGTCGTCCGCAATATTTTTTAATTTAGATATGTACATTTTGAAAAGTAAAAAAAACTCAAAACGAGTATGAAACAGTCTGGATCCAGATCAGACGCCGTGTTATGCGGCTTCTGATCTAGATCCAAGTTGTTTGCAAAAAGGACTTGAAGTCGCGATCAGCAGGCAAAGTGTTAAACAGTCACTAAAATAGATCGCTTCAAGACATTGACTGCTGTATATAGAACATAAGTGAAGCAGAAAGACAAGTAGAATGTGCATGTTATTTTGTTCTTTCCCTTCTTTAAAACTTTATCACGCCCACAATTCCTTTTGAAAGGGTAAACAAATAAATTCAGTGGAATCTGAAAGTACGTTTCAAAGATAAAGCATCGCATTGAGGTGTATATTAAACCAGTCTTTTTGAGGGTGTTTATTTAGGGTGGGGGTGTGTGGGGTCGCCTGCTGTGGAAACTTTACCGGGCAGCAGTCCTAGGTTGGGGGTGTGGGGTCGCCTGCTGTGGAAACTTTACCGGGCAGCAGTCCTAGGTTGGGGGTGTGGGGTCGCCTGCTGTGGAAACTTTACCGGGCAGCAGTCCTAGGTTGGGGGTGTGGGGTCGCCTGCTGTGGAAACTTTACCGGGCAGCAGTCCTAGGTCCTTGTTATACCAGTAGTTAAACTGCAAAATAGCATTCTAAATCGAATTCGTTATTCATATGATTTCCAACGCATGTTACACAGTCAATATTGTGTGATCTTAAACCGGAAGCTACTCAACAGTTATCTGGGGAGTTCACTCTTGAGAGAAATTCGGATAACTCTGTAATGCGGTAGGCCACCCATTGTGAAATGTTAACAAGTTAAATGGACCTTGTTACGTAGAAGTAGTACGGAAGCTGATGTTTCCAGGTGGACTTCACCCGGTCTTGAATAATCCATACTGAGATCCTCTACGCACGCATTATATCATTACAGCTTCTGGTCTTTGACTCAAAAGATTAAGCTGCGTTAAACGCGTGTTTGTAGATTTTTAGTTAATTAATCAAACAACACTCATACCAACAGGGTTTGTCGCCTGCTAAATAAAATGTTGTTTATCGGTTGGTGAACAATTCCGGCGTCGGATAGGGCACCAATCTGTTTGCCAGATTTAATTACTTTAAATCTTAGAATGATTTAAAGAAATGCTACTTCCTACCTGCTATTTTATTATTTTGCTTTCCGTTTGCATTTAAACGGGAAATAGTAACACGTTCTCTAGTATTGTGACAAAACTTCTCGACATTTTACAGGTGGCAAACATTTTGTAACAAAATGGGGTAGCTATCGTCTAACGATTAACACGCACTGCAGACCATAATCAGGTGCATTGTTTATTTCCCTACGACCCGTGGCTAGGAATTCATATGAAACTGTTTCTAGGAATACAAAGTGACACCGTCGACATTAGGCAATTTCTGTTCGAACATCTTATGTAGAACCCATCTCAGTTTACCGGCATTTAATATCAGCAAAGGGAGGGATTCTTAAAATACATTCAATGCAGGTAATGTTTAAGCTCCTTGCCAAGAGACGGATATCTACGTGTTCCTTATTTAAAACGCATACATTTGAGAAAATTCTTTTTAGGCGGCATACAATATCATCTCTCTCCCAGACCTTGTGCTTAGGTCGGTTACATAGTTAACCCTCCCCCACCTATAGAAGTGCCTTTTAACGTACAGTAAAACCTCGCTATTACGACCACTAAAACGAAGGCTAATTGATTGTATAAAAGAGAGGTGACAGCTTAAAGCAAGGTGACAGTGAAACAGAAAGCTCCTAAAGGAGCTTTCTGTTTCACTGTAACCTTGCTTTAAGCGGTTACCTACCATAAATACTCTCATAATTAACATAATTTAGTGGTCGTAATAGAGAGGTTTTACTGTAATTAATTTACTCCTCCCCTGAAGAAAATAGTTCTGATTTTAACAGTCATAACCATGTAACAAAAGAAATACATTTGTATTTTTTTGTATTCTAGCAGATGGTAGATTAAAGCAGGTAGAAAGTAAAGCAGAAGGTTTCAACCTGCTTTAAGTGGTCACCTGTCTTCAAAACTAGTAAAAGGGAGGGATTCTTAAAATACATTCAATGCAGGTAATGTTTAAGCTCTTTGCCAAGATACGGATATCTACGTGTTCCTTATTTAACCCTTTCCCTCATAGAAACGACTTTTAGCGCATTCAGTTTATTCTTCCGCTGAAGAAAATAGTTCCAATTTATACAGTTATAAATATGTTTCAAAGGGAATATTTTCATTATTCTAGCGGGTGGTAGCTTAAAGTAGGCTGAAAGTATAGCAGAATGTGCCTTAAGACACATTCTGCTTTACTTTCAACCTACTTTAAGTAGTCACCTGTATTCGAAACTAGAAACAGGCTATAGGGTAAAGGGTTAAAACGCATACATTTGAGAAAATTCTTTTTAGGCGGCATATTCTAAATGGATAACGACAAATTCGTTATTTTGTCAAAACTTGTTTTGTATGTTTAAACAGATAATATATATTATTGAACTGCTTATGGAGGTTTCTTTTATTAACATCAATCGAATCCTAAATGACAAAACCACATGGCAGTACAATCATAATTGACATCACACATTAATGACACTTTTGAAATGTTAGATTGATGTTAAAAATAACAAGATAACAAAGTCAATTTATATCTGGTTTGATATTCCAATTATTTAGAAACCTATTCCCAATGCACAGTTTTTTAAATTCCGTGAGTATACATGCGTCAGGAATGCTGATATAAAAAAAACGCAACGATATATCATTTATGTGAAATAAACCTCCATTCAAACGATTTACTTATTTCGTGATTCCACTGTAGATATTGCACTGGTCAAGTCGAGTTAAGCAAGTTCGGATAAATCTACATGCAACTGTAAAAATATAGGTGAATTCAACTTAAAAGATGCATAGCTTTTAAAACCCGAACTAATGTAACATAATCGATACGAGTTAAAAATTTTGTTTCTCAAAACTGAAAAACCAATCCGCATACAATGTCGAGCGACCCAACTGAAGCATTAGGCATATACTAGTTAACAATATAGAGTCATATGTGAAGAGATTACGTCAGATAAAGCCTTAAAAGTTCAATAAGATGGAGCCAATCTGGTTTTAAACCTATAACCATAGCGTAACTATGGTATATTCGATACTGATCAGACGTCGAGTTACTCTGATCATGACCCAAATTGTAAACACTCGTATTGATGTTTCATATATAAACCCATAAATAAAAAATTAATTGAAAATGTCCGCAGAGTACAATTTTAAAGCAGAAGATTTTTAGGTCTGCTCACACCTAATACAACTAATATATATGATACTGTGTTAAATACATAACTTTACTTAGCTTAGGTGGTTACACCTAGTAGGTAATATCTTGAGCAACCCATTATCAGCGATCATATGACACTGTGTTAAGTCAGGTAAACGCTTAACTCATCGGAACTTTTAAAGGCAAACTTATTTTTTCAATGAAGTACAGTCTTAATTTCATTAAAGATTGTTCACCAGTGTATCCGATGATAAAGCCCTATACTATTATGTGCATGGTTGTTGCACCGGTTAACATTCCAAAATGTAGATATTTATATAAAACATGAATTTGCATGGAAGTATTTTAAAACTATCAAACCTGGCCACATTGTATGAAACCACGAATGTTTGCTTTCATACCTTCTTGCAAACAAAAACTGTTCTGTACTTTACTTATAATATAATATCACTACTGAATATAGTATGTTCATTTGAAATATAAGTGGGTTAATTAACATAAAAAACCCGTCCGCCATTCATTCGGCGAATGCGAAATTACTACTCGCCTCTGTATACAGTGGAGAATCTGTTATTCTTTCCCGTTTAAACGCAAACGTACGCGAACGCAAAGCACTAAAACGTAGAAAAGAACAACTTTTAGACAATTCTGATAATTCATGTTTATCTTGGTGGCAAACAGTTTGGAGCCTGATCAGACGCCGGGTTACCCGGCGTCTGATCTGGCTCCAAACTGTTTGAATTGTCAATAATAGTTTTAGCGTAAACGCGTTTATTGGGAAAGAATAACAGATTCTCCACTGTAGCAAGTTGAACGCGTGTTTTAGGGTTGATGATGTGAGAAAATAAATCTAACACCACAGTTGAGTGTCAGATGGATATACCACCCTCGGCTTGAAGATATTTTAGGAACACTCGGAAAGCCTCGTGTTCTTAAAATATCTTCAAAACTTTGGGTGGGATATCCTTATCTGACATTCACGGTGGTGTTAGATTCACTATGTCCGAATCATCACTCTTCCAGTTATGATCGAATTGACATGGAATATCTGCTGAATGATCAGGTGCCAATTCCTAACTGGCACGAAATATGTGCATCCTGAGCGAGGCATGACAAGGGGAGACAAACTGAAATCAATGATATCGCTGTTTGACAGATAATACAGTTACCACGGTCGGAACTTTTATTGAAAGCAGTCGATATGCGATTTGTTTATGTGATTGAAGATTGGCTTATTTTGGGTGGAATATACGACATGGCTACATTTATAGCCTGGTTTAATAATAACAGGAGCCCCATAGGGCATATTTCGCTCACCTGAGAATAGCTGACAAAATAGAGATAATGATTTATGTCCAGGACGGGGTCATTTTTTACCCAAGGGACATAATTTGAAAAATCTTGATAGAGGACTTGTAGGTGATGCTGTGTGCCAAAAATCTAAGACCAGGGCTGTAGGGTTTTAGACAAGAAGATTTTTTAAAGTTTCCATTGAAAAAATCTATTTGAGCTCCTGTGACCTACATATGCAACATACTGAAATCATTTGATCAAAATATGTAAAGGACATCTAGAAGTGTCACCATGTGGAATATCAAAGCTCTGGCCATATTAGTTTCAGAGAAAAAGACATTTAAAAAGTTCACTATATAACTCTGTAAAACTGTGACCCCTGGGGCGGGGCCAATTTTTACCCTAGGGGCATAATTTGAACAAACTTGACAGAAGACCTGCAGATTATGCTATGTGCCAAATATCTAAGCTCTGGCCGTTGTAGTTTCAGACAAGACGATTTTTTAAGATTTCCTTATCTTTTTACTTTGGTTGCCATGGCAACCAGAGTTCTATATTGTTTTTAATTCTTTGAATGAATTTGAAAGAGCTTGACCCAAGGAACATTCATGTAAAGTTTGGTTGAAATCTGTCAAGCGGTGAGGTTGGGGTGAGGTACTGAGTATAAGAGCGTATAAGAGTGAGGTTGGGGGCCCCTAAACCCAGGTTTAACCCCCCAGTGGCTGTTAATAATTAATTTATAATTAATTATTGATTGTTACTGACCGTACCAAGGCGGGCTCCTATGTTCACTTTGCTTTATGTTTGTCTTGCGTGTTGTTTTCTATTAGTCTAGATGAAGGAATGGTATTGCGTGTGTGTGTGTGTGTGTTATGGTTATGGTATGACTGTGTGTATGTGTTCTGCTTGAGATATGGGTGTATTGTTTGTGTTGCGTTTCCTGCTTGAGTCTTTCGTATTTATTTATAGGGAAGATTTTATTTGAAGAAATTGCTTACGACGACGGACGATGGACGACTGACGACGGGCGACGACGGACGCCGGACACAGGACCATCCCTATAGCTCACCTTGAGCCTTTGGCTCAGGTGAGCTAAAATAGTTTGTAATTTCCCTTACCACTTTTATACATAACAGGAGATTAATCTTTTATAATATTTTCAGTACGTGTTTAGAATTAGCTCTATTTTTGAAAGTTTATGTAATAATAACATTTAAAGCTGTGTAGTGTTTGCATAAAAGTCTTATTGTATTTGACAGACAATTTAATAAACTTATTGAAAATAATAAAGCCGTAATAATAATTATAGTATCAAATTGTGTTTAGAAAATTACCTCAAATAAACACAAAAAAGGTCCAATGTCCTCGAGGAGGGGCCATGAAGGTTCATGTTTGAGCTGAACGAGTAATGCGATCTTATTGTGCATGATACCAGTGTGTTGGCATCGATCTTTAAAATGATATATCTTACATGCATTTTTCACTTATAATAATGCAATTATTGATCCAGTTTCAACTTATGCTAGTCAAAATAGCCCTTGTTTATGTTCAAGACAGATCGGGGAATTAAAAGTTAAGACGAGGGGAATTAAAACGGTGATCCCATTATTTCTTACTGCTGTATGACTACTTACTTTAAGTGTGTGTATTACACGCAGAAACCGGTTAAAACAATAGACGATGGGCGCCAACGAGTATCAAGTGGCCTGATCTCAATAAATTGGATTTCTCATTATGATATGGGTAAAATAATATTCCCTTTATCTTACCAAATAATGACGCACGAGATGTGACACATAGACACCCTACCACCACATGAACCTGATAAAGAACAGTGAATATTGGTCCAATATAATTTCTTTACAAGTCGGCTATCAGGTATCTCTAAATTTGGCAAACCTAATTGCAAAGCATGATCCAGCGTATTTATGTATTGTTTTATCTGATGAAGAGACGAACAGTGTGGGCTCTCTATGCATGGGGTGAAGATTAGTTGATTGTTGCCTCCTTAAACCCCTTCATGGAATGTAAAAAGAACTGTCAGCTTTTATTATTCTTTTTAGACCTTAGGAACATTATAACTAGGGTCAAACAGTCAAGTTTCTTATCAGATGCCTAGCTAACAAAGAAGTATGCTAAATACACCCGGTTGTTAAAGGCACGAAATCCCGATATAAACCAGAGCAAACTTAACTAAGAAGACGTTAAACGGAATTAAACGCAATGTGTAAAAATGACATATTCTTGAAAGCATTGAATTTATGTGATAATATGATGGGTAAACAGTTTAGTGCCTTATCAAACACCGGGTTACCAGGCGATGATCTGACCTAAAAATGTTTGCAATTGAAATGGTTGTATGCAGTTTGCGATCGTCAGGCAAAAGGTTAATCGAACCGAAATATACGAACATGTAAACAGGATTACATATTTCAGTCAGTAATATTAATAAAGTCCAGGCATAATCGGTCAAAAGACTGATAGTGAGTCGTTTACAAACGGTATACATGTCAGGAGTACACATGTCATATGTTAACAGTGTAGACCCATCATTTCTTTTATCATAGTGCATATAACAACCCTAAAAGACGTCAATTGAATACACTTAAAACACGTAATTGTTCATGCAAATTGCCAGTCATCAATGAGTTGACCTATTATACCATAAATATGCATTTGTACCCCATGAAATTTATCCCTACGCGAAATTAAATAGCTTCTCAAGCACAGACATGAACACGCGCGAATGCATGTTCTCTAAATGCTGGACACAAGTACCTTAAGTTACGATGAAAGTATAGTTAACACCTCTCTATTACGGACACTAAAAATAAGGCTAATTGTTCGAATAAAATACATGTGACAGCTTAAAACAAGGTGACAGTAAAACAGAAAGCTCCTACAGGAGCTTTCTGTTTTACTGTCACCTTGCTTTAAGCATTCACCTGTTCTTAACGTTTAATAATTAACATATGTTAGTGCTCGTAATAGAGAAGTTTTACTGTAATGCCAAATGCTCCTCAAGTAGCTAGTATGCTGTACTTTTAGCCAGCTTTAGGCAACAATCTATTAAAATACTAAAATCAATCAATGAGGAAATTGACAGTAACTGTTGTTACAAGGTTTATACATTACATCGGAAAAAAGTGACGGCCCAGATAAGACAGCACACATGCACTACGTGTTAGGCATGTTAAATGGAGGAATAAATCAACGCCGAAAAATTCGTATTTATTGAGTACAGTAATCTCCCTATGTACCAACGACGAGACCCTCCTTACAATAAAAAATTGTCGCAGTTCCCCAAACCTTTTATTATTGCAATATCGTCTGATTAAAAGTGATGTTTGCTGTTTGATATTGAATCTTTTAAAATAAGAAACATTAAGACCGGTGACAAAAAGTTTGAACCCAGAGTAGACATCGCGTGACGTGGCGTCTGATCTAGGTTTAAACTATATTCAAATGTAAGTCAAGTCATGCTAGCCATTTTTAGTGTATTTTTCCACCTCTATAACAACTCCCTCCCACAAATAATATGTGTTCCCTACGATCGACTGGTGATGACTTCCGACTTCAAACTTCACACTTCAGAGGTCCCACTTCCGACTGCCGAGTTGCGATTTCGGACTTCAGGCTTTTGACTTCAGCCTTCAGACTTCTGACTTCAAACTTCACACTTCAGACTTGAACATATTTTCTTTAACACGTCATCGGCTTATGAATATGCAGCCGATAGCCTAAACTGACATCTTTTAACCCTTATCCTGCTTAGATAGCGTCGTCTTTAAAAGTATCGTCTGCAAAATGTGTTGTTTGTTTCAAGTAAATAAATACAAAGATGAGTGTCAAACATTTTGGATTACAATCCGACGCCGCGATAAGCGGAGTCCGATCTGGATTCAAGCCGTTTGCTAAAACCATTGAAGTCGCGATCAGCAGGCAAAGGGTCAACATCGTAACAAAGGAATGGCCATTATGAAAATAATTTTAACATATTTAAAATACAAATAGGCATTAGCAAACCGTCTGTTTTGATCAAGATCAAATTGTCCTTTGTTGCCCTATATATAGTTATATTACCTCCTTCTAATTCTAGACATCCCATTGGTCAACCTAGGTCACGAGAAGACACCATGAATACCGAAGTTGGTAAGTGAAATCCATATAAAGTTGCCTTGAATTAATGTTAGGTATTTACAAGAGTTCATTGCTTTGCTTAAGCAATATATTTTCCCCAAAGTTATAAAAATAATGTATGTTTATCCAAACATAGTTTTCTAAAATGCATTCAGATAATGTATGCTTAATTGACCTTAAAAAGTAAATTCTATAATGATTAAAGAACAAAATAATATATGTGTTTACGCTTTTGAGTAATACAATTAGTTTATAAACTTTTCTGTAAAATAAAAGGGGGTTATTCATATAGTATTTTATTATACAATTATTGCTATTTGGGAACAATTGTTCCTTCTTTCTAACACCTTTAACTTGTTGTTTAAAACAGTATATGTATGGAGTAAATGGTTAAAGTATAGATGTATGACAGAAAATTATACAAAACGTGAGGAAGATTATAGACTTGAAATACTATTTAGATATCTTATCAGACATCCATTATTCTCTAGTATTGTTTTTGTTGTTTTAAGAAAGAGTTACGTCCTGTGCAATTCTTGTCCAAATTTGAATATTATAGAACACGTGTCGGACGAACTAGGACGACATGTTCGAAAACAATTACGCATTCAACACGGTAAACGACTTGGCAGCAGCATTACAAGTTGAATGGAACAGCTTGCCTGCGCCGTAAATACAGGGTATGTATGCTGCGCCGCCTAATCACGACATGCATTGGACAAAATGGGGGACACATAAGATACCGTCTCAGAATTAAATACTAACAACACATTTTGGGTGATTATTGAACATTCAACATGAAATTAAACCTTTGTTGATGGTGAACCAAGTCTTATCAAAGAAAGTGTTATTTTTAAAATGACCCCTATGTTATTTCGCTCTATAATTTCCAATAAAAGAATATCGAGTCAACTTCAATTGTTCACAGAATGACACTAAGGAGTTATTCTTAAATGCAGATTAAATTATAGTCAGAATATAGCCCAGGTCCTAGTCGTGTATTGATAAAAATATACGATGAGTACTTTTTATGGCAGAGTATGGAATGAAACTCATGCAAAATACCAAAAGGTGAATGTTTCTTGGAGCATAAAGTAGGGTAATTCATATTGATTATTTGAAGTATAGATTAAACTGAAAATGCTTTAAATTATAGGTAGTCGTTAAGATATATTCCTTATGCAGTGCTTATTGTACCTAATATAGAATATACAGTGATAAAGTACTATACGTCTTTAACACCGGGCAAGGAATAATATAATTATTTAACACTTACATTGCCAATTAAGCCAAAGGCTTTGTCAACAGTTTAGATCCTGATCAGACGCCGCGTAACCTGTATCAGTAGTAATCAACTGTTCAAGCCGCAACTTGTTAAAGAAGAAACGAATAATTTACCCAATCCCTTATCAATAGCGCCAAAAGGCACATTTGCCAATAGTTTAACAATAGTTTGGATCCTGATCAGACGCCGATTAAAACCGTAGTAAAATGATATATTAAATCTAACCATGAAAGGATATTGCAAACAACAATAATGTAGCAGACGACGTTATGACGATGTAAAGGTAAAAATAAAACAATAAACCTTGCGATGAAAGAGTTAAGAACAGATAGGAGTAATACAGAAAGGAAGCTAAAATCAGACGGCTGACGGTATACTTGGGAAGTGGAATAGTTTGACATTCGTTTACAGTACCGAACATATTTTTTTAGTTTAGAAGAAGTTTCTTTGGATGAAACCCGATAACTTCATATCTAACTGAAGACAAAGAGGTATACCAGGCGGCTCAAAGATTCATGAATAACAAAATACAAACCATGTCCCAGATTGATTGTTATCAAATAGTGCGGCATGTTTGTTCAGAGTACCTTGACGTATAAGTGAGTTGTACTGATTGTATTTTTGGAGCTGCTCATTGTCAAGGTTTTGGGTAAATGTATAAAACAATGGTTTTCTTAAATGTTGCATTGTAATGATGGTATTCGTAAGACAGGGGCAGGTTTATGATGATGTATCATTTATCTCTTCAATTTAAGGGACGGCAATAACAGTGGCACTCCTGTAAACCAATACATGTTTATTCTTAAGTGATCAAAATGTTAAGTTGAGAAAGATTTTGGCCAGACAATTCACCCCAGAAACTTTTAATTGAACATTCCTATCTCCAATTAAGTCTAATCAATATTTGGCTATTTAGGGGTTGTATTAAAAACAGTACAGGTTATGATCAGAAGATTCCACGAGGAGGTCTCTGATCAGGGTCTACATTTTAGCTTTTCTGTTAGCCGGTAATTAGGAGACAGGCAATGGTTTACATATTATTGTATGTGTCTTCTTTATATGATGAGTGGAACAGTTTAACATCTGTTTTTGGACAAACCAATAAGTTCAATATTTGGTGGTAGGAGTTTATCTGTCATTTTGTTCATTAACCGTCTAAAACTAGCATTGTTCTCCTGCTATGCGCAATGCGCATGCTCAAACGGTGCGTTGCCGTTGCTATGCTAGTGTTTACCCCTATCTCCATTTAGTCAAGTGGCAGTCGTCTTCAAACGTATAACTAGCAAAGTGAGATTATTAAGCTTAAACAGTATAAACTTTGCTAAGGGATATTATTGTAGTGGAACCATTGCATGAAAGTCCAGCAGAATAATTTGGTCAGAAGAGAATCAATCGATAATTACTGACGTAAGTCTATTTTAATTTTCCAACGATTTTCTTTTTTGTCGTGACGTCAATATGCTTTTAACAAATGTCAACTGCTTTTGTTTCTCAACTCTAGACTTCAGAAATTTTACTCCAGAAACATCGATTAGAATGACAATCAGTTTGAATCCTAGTCAGACACTGAGTTAGTCAGGATCCAAACTTTTTATAAATATCATTGCAGACAAGGCCAGGCACTCGGGGATCAAACTTCAAGATATCGTAAAGCGTTTGTTGGTTAATATTTACAATAAAATCAGCCTAAATGACGACCGCTTTTATATATAATAATGTTAGATTGGTTGTTACTAGACTGGGTTGCTGCTGAAAGCAAGATGGAAGTAAAACCAAAAGTACTTGGCTTTACTTTTTGTTTTGCTTTAAGTTGTCAATTGTCTTTAATGACAGGAGAAGGAAATATAGATAGATAGATATATAGAGAGAAAGACAGGGAGAAAAACAACAAGAGGGCATTGAAGGCCCTGATATCGCTCACCTGTTGTACATAATGAAGCCTCATGGCTTTACCTTTGAGTTTCACCCGTTTTAATCTAAATCCATTCAAATTTGTAGTATAGCATGTAAACAATTTTGGATTACAACTTCATAATTCTAGTATAGTAGGGTACATCAATGGCAGATAACTAGAGCCCATACAATACTGAAAATGAAGCCTGTTCTAGCCTTTCGAAGTATATCAAGGGCAGATAACTATTGCCACAATGATAAGATTTCAACAATATTTGCACTCTTTCGAGAACTTATAGCGATATACTTTGTGTGCAAGTATAATTAAACTCCATTGAAAACTGTAGTTGCAAGAGTGTAAACGCTGTTAGATATGACATTTTTAGCAATGCAAGGGCAAATATCTGTTTACCTATTTGTCCGATTTCAACCATAATCGCACTTGTTCGAACTCTTATGGTCATATACAATCTGAGCAAATTTGAAAAAGACTGTAATAAAAAGTGTGGCCTCTAGAGTGTAAACACCGTTAAATTTGGCTTTTCAGCAATTCAAGGGCAGATAACTCTTAACGTTTTCGTCAGATTTCAAACATAATCCATCTTATTCGAACTATTATGGTCATATAAATCTGAGCAAGTTTGAGAAAGATTGGATAAAAATTGTGGTCTATAGAGTGGAAATACCCTGAAATATGGTATTTTCAGCAATTCAAAGGTAGATTACTCTCGAACTATAGGTCTGATTCCAATCATAATCGTACTCACTTGAACTCTTATAGTCATATACAATTTGAGCAAGTTTGAGATAGAGTGAATGAAACGTGTGGCCTTTAGAGTGTAAACACTGTCAAATATGGCCTTTTCTGCAATTCAAAGGTAGATAACTCTTGATATAGTAGTTGGATTGCAACCATAATCAAACTCATCAGAACTCTTATGGTAATAAACAATCTGAGCAAGTTTGAAAAAGATTAAAAAAATATTGTGGCCTCTAGAGTGTAAACACTGGTTAATACGGCATTTTCAGCAATTCAAAGGTAGATAACACTTGATCTTTTCGTTGGATTTCAACCATAATCGAACTAATCCGAACTGTTATAACAATAAACACTCTGAGCAAGTGTGAGAAAGATTGAATAAATATATTGTCTTCTAGAGTGTAAACACTAAAATTGTTGACGACGAATGACAAACGACGTACGATATATATATTCGATATATAGAGACAAGAAAAGATACAGAGGAAGATGGAGGAAGTAAGATAGATGGTTAGAGAGAGAGGCAGAGAGACACAGAAGGAGAGACTGATGACGACGTGAAGAGAGACACATAAAAGGAAAGAGAAAGAGAGAGAGAAATAGAGAGAGAGAGACGGAGATACTGATATAATGAAAAGGAGAAAGGGAAAGTACAGTTGTTTGAATTATTATTGGCAGTCGTTTAAGAAAGGTGATCGTCGTTTAATAAAATACAACAATAATACAAACAGTTCCATTATTTGTTTTATTAGTATCGCCTTACATGCAGCATTTACCTGACCTCATAGATCGCAATATGCGTCTTAATTCATTCCCTCCTCAAACGCCCAAGGAGTAAATCCGTTGTCAAATTACCCTGGTATTCCAAATTCAGGTTTTGAAAATATTTCTATGTTTTTCTTACATGTAGCATGTATGCCAAAAGTAACAAAAAGTGCAGACCCTGATCAGAGTAATCCTACAGTGAATAAACAGGTTCTCTCTTTACAGTCACACTGCTTCGTTTGCTGAAAAATGAGGTATTTTATCTATAACTATGTGTTAAGGTTTTAGACGGGTAATGCTTATCGAAACAAATCCGCAAAAACTATACACCATCTCATTCAGTATCCAATTTTTCCAGAGTTAAAAAAATTCACCTCATATAACTGAAATTATGGATATTTTTGTCTTGTTAACCTACTTTTTAAAAAAAACGTCCTGAAATGACTATCCCTCTTTTTTCTTTCCGAGGATAAAAAATTACAAATATTAATAAAAAGATCAAAGGACAAGGTTCACGAAGCCTCCTTTTTGGCCCTGTAAAAATCTTTTTTTTTCCAATTTATGTTTTAGCTATATTTTCTCTTTATTTGTCAAATTCAAATATTAATGAATCATATTATACATAAAGCTCAACCCAAAATCAAGTTTTGACAACTTTATAGTTTCTTGTAACTGGACCATGAGGCCAAAAAAGGCCAAAAAGGCAGATTTTGGGTACAATTCAGGGTATAAATCATAGAAATAAACAATGAAGGCACTAATGCGACACAAATATATTTTAAGTACACAATAAATATTTAAGTTGAAGTAACATATCCAAATTTGGAAGTGTCGCATGCGTGCCTTCATAGTTTATTTTTAGGATTTATACCGAGAATTGTACCAAAAATCTGCTTTTTTGTCTTTTTTGGCCTTTTGGTTCATTCACAAGAAACTATAAAATTGTCAAAACTTGATAATGGGTCGTTTGTGTGTATATTATGGAGTTTTAGTATCTGATATTGACAAATAAACAGAAATTAAAGATATAAATATTTTTTGGAAAAAAATCTTTTTTTACAGGGCTAAATCGGAGTCTTCGTGAACCTTGTCCTTTATTCATGCATTTATACAATTAAGCAATTAAATATTTTGCATAATACATTAAAAAAATCTCTTATATTTCGGAAAAAATAATTTATGAGTCAATTTTTTCTCAAAAATCATTTTTTACGTTTTAGCAAAACTGAGAGTTTTACAAAAATTAGGCAGGGGCATTCATACTGACTACACTTAAATTATTTACCATGTCTCTAGAACAAAATAAAAAAAAATTAAGAGGGGTGACCTTATGTAACTTAAGAAAAATGAAATTGTGTTTGAGAGGGGTCAACATTTGTTGGAAAGTAAAATCAAAGAAAATTGAAGTTTTTTGATAAAACATGCACTATCATATGCAAATAGTTGTGGGATTCACAAAAATGTCAATTTAATAGCTATTGTCTGTTTTACAAATTATTTTCTGCAAGATAAACAATATTCTCCAGCAAGAAATGTGAAAAATACAGCCAATCTTGTATAAAGCAACCACCTTGCGAATCAGCCTGCATACCTCTTCATTATGACACTAGACTAATTAACTCAGAGTAGAAATAGTGAAGAAAACTCCTACTGAAGCATTCTGAATTAGTTTTATCCTGCATTAAACAGACAGCTCAATACCAGACAAAATATGGGTATTCACTAGAGTGATCGCTTAATACAAGATTGACTGTAAAAGTTGACAATGATTACCAAGTTTCATAATAATCGGCTGGTATGTTGCATCCCAATAATTGCAATAGATATTTAACCCTTTACTCCATAACTTATTTTAAGTATTGAAGAGACATGGTTGCATAAAGCAGGCTGAAATTAAAGCAGGATTCATTCTTCTTTACTTCCAGTCTGCTTAAACTATGTTCAGTCTGCTTAGATAAAGGATGTTTATCATGTATATTCATGACTGTATAAAATTTAACTATTTACTTTCAAGAGTGAAGGAATAAATTGAATGTGTTAACATGAGTATCAATGGAGTAAAGGGTTGATTTAGGAAAACATGTTTAGCATGTACCACAGGTTTGATTTACAGTCAGACCTGTATTTAATAGGCAGTCTGTTCCTCTACCTTTGTTGTTGTTCTAGGGCTTATTTGTCATAGGGAATGTTTTCTGTTTATTAAACCGAGATGATCCCCTCTGCTACAGTGGAGAAAACGTTATTCTTTCCTGTTTACACGCAAACGTAAAACACTAAAATGCAGATAAGGACACTTTTTTGACAATTCTGACTTTTCATTGTTTTCTGAGTGGCAAACAGTTAGGAGCCTGATCAGAGGCCGCGTTTACCCGGCGTCTGATCAGGCTACAAACTGTTTGCACTGGAAATAGTACTTTTAGCGTTAAAGCGTTTACTGGGAAAGAACAGCGCTTTCTCCACTGTAAGAGCTAAAAGGAAGGCGGGTTGGTGGTTTTAATCCAAACAGGCTGCTTTGGAGCAAATGAGATAAGCCGAAATCATCTTCCTGTAATCATTATCATGTCATCTCATCATGCGTCCCTCATCATTTATGGGCGCTTGTCTCGCAGATCCTGGCAAATCTAGCTCTTCATTGGCAGACTCAACAAGTTTACTACCCGCACAATAGTTATGATCCACTAAAACATGTTTTTCTTTTATTTCCGTACCGGCCACTCGTCGATTTGCAAACTTTTCCACTCAGGGCTCGACTTCTCACAGGGCCCCGACACGGTTGCTTTTTGAGAAAAAAAACCGTCAGAAGTATATATACCTTTTTTCTCTAAAAATAGCAATCGTGTCGGGGCCGCTGTGCGCAGTCAAGCATTACCCAGCTAAGACCTTAAGGCATGGTGAATTCATACTTATTGTTATGGTTGTCAAATGGCTTCAAGGGATCCAGATCAGACGCTGCGTCATAATCTAAACGGTTTGTACTTTAATGTAACTGTAATTCTAAGTGCTGTTAAGCTTGACATTTAAATACTTGACTCCATTCAAAAGTGAACTAATTTGAAGTGTTTAAATATGACAATAAAACCAAAGGTTCAATTGCGTGAGTTTTTTATTTCATTTTTCATTTTTCTTGAAACTGCATGTGTCTTACACACCGGCATTAAACCTGCTTTAATGAAAAAGGCGTGTGGCACAATAAGTAGTTCATCTCTTATTTACTTCTGCCGCATGGTTTCGATCTCGATCGATCTAAACACCGGTAAGAGTATATGAGCAGTGGAAAATGTCAAGTAGACGATATATCATACAAGACTAATAAGTCCACTTTGCAAATAGTTCGGATCCAGATCATAGGAATAATTACTCCGGTGAATACCAGGGAAAGAATGGAACAAGTGGTGATTTAGAAAAACTAGTATGGTGGTGTTTAGGTACCTTCTTGTTGGAAAACAAACAGGTCCTCGATATTGTATGGTTCTAACACACCGTCACGGAAGGCAAGATACCCTGAGTTTGAGTCCTGATAAGCGTGAATGCACAATTTCTTTTCTTTTATCGCTATAATTATTAAATGGAAGGGCTAATTCCTCACTCTTCCCACATTGATCTAGATATTTTTAGATCTGGAGATTGATTTACTTTTAAACTGTAACAACTAAAATTGGCGATTTTGTTTTATTCGAAGCTCAAATTTATGAGATACCACGATTGTTTCGAAGCTATTTAAAATTATGTTAAATGAAATGGACTATTTCATCGTTTACTCTTTCATAGCGTTCAAAGTCAACTATGCAAATAATTTGAATCCAAATTAGACGCAGCGAAACGCTCGTCTGATCTGTATCGTTTTTTTCTTTGATCAAAAAGTGGTAAATTACTTTGAAACAATAGTTGATGCAAATGTTCTTTGTCTATCGGCACATGTGGTCGCGTGAAAACGTGTTCCTCTATGATACCAGGGGTAGTGAGATGGATGCCCCACCGGACTGGTCCTTCAGATGAGCCTTTGTAAACCGAGGGTCTGTGTATCAGTCGCGTATGTACACTGAGCATCCGAAAGAACCAGAGAACTATTTCGATAAGAGTAGTGCATCGCGCTCAGGTTTTCAGTAATGACGATAAAAACTTTATAGAGGTGAACGAAAGATGAACATTGAATACAAAATGTTTAAACATCATCTGAAAAAGTGACATCAAGCAGCGCAGTCTTTCGTTCCCTACTTGAGACTATATAGAAGTATGTAGTTCAGCATTATATACAAAATATATATAGATTCTATAGTGGAGCTAGATCTAGATAGAAACAGAAAATGTCATAGTAGTGTGAAAAATGCCCCCTAACTTCCTTCTTGTCCTTACCAATGTCCTTGACCCTGTGACATTGACCCATGGACACAGGAGTTGAACGTGACACATCGTCTTTGTTTGGTTAACATTTCTATCTAGATATACTGATTCACACCCTCGCGGGTAATTTAGAGCAGGTGTGCCTATTTATTTTGAAATTCATTCACCGATTAAAAAAAGTAACAGACCGGAGACGAAATTCGTGGTGGACAGAAGGACAGATGGACGGACAGACAGACAGATAGACAGAGAGAAGGAAAATGCGATAACCCAGTGCCCACCTTTCTTGGGCATAAACTAGATATAGCTAGAAGTACTTACATTGTTCAGTGGCATTAAATCATTGTGCTTATCAAAACTATTGAACTAATGACATACACGTAGTTAATTTCTATTGGAATATCGTTCGGCTATTTCCGGAAGACGGCGAGCGATAGAATGTTTAAATATTCAATGACGTCATGTATACAATTCATTGCGTCACAGCGTTCCTACTACCTTAGATTTTGGGTGCTGACTGCACAGTCGTACATGATCTTCACTCTGCAATGACTGCTTATTCTGAAAATTGTGATGGTTATAGCACCTTAGAGCTCGCTGGATATCACATTGATCTAGATCTACACGCAGTTTGATCGTTAAATGTCTCTATTTCAAAGATCGAAACAAATCGATAGAGATCTAGATGCTATTCTGAGCAGGTAAGATTTATATTTAAGATAGATCTAGCTCTAGATCTAGATAAGATCAAGGTATTGATTTTATTTCCTGGCGATTCATGCGAAACAGAAAACGTAATTACACCAACGCCCAGCCTTGATCAAGCCAGGTTTAACCATTCCATCCACACTGTAGGTTATTCAGTGTTTAGGCATAGGCCTACTTAAGTAAATATTTGAAACCGAGGCTGTTCAAACGTCGTTTCAAAGTCTCCCAAATGAATATTTCTGCTGTACTGTCACTTTATTCAGTAATAGGGGTCGCAAGACAATTGGCTCTTGTAATCTTCTCTTGATTAGAAAAACAGCCACTTTCTCGAACAAAATTTGAACGCTTTTGGTCGCATGAACCTCACAGATTTATTAGGCAGCAAACTGCCAGAACACGTAACGATGTAAGAAAAGGCTAGTGCGGGTTGTTTTTCACCATTTTAGGAATAGATCTATGACCAAAATCCTTGGAATTGGGAAATTTTGCTACAAATCACTGACACTTAGGAAATTTGTGTAGAGATCTAAAATGAAAAAAATGAAATTGAATAAATTTATTTGACTAGATCCAGATCTAATCAATGATTGTTTGAATTTTTTTGACCAGGAACACTAGTCTTAGACGCATATGTGTAGTGTTCCTAATAAGCCAAATCCATGAGTTGTGCCCTGCTTTTCAAAAGAGAGCTAGCAATCGGGAACAGTTTGGTGAAAGTTTTGAAAATAAGATAGAATGACCATCCCCTGCAAAAATGACCCATGAGTCAATTCACGTAGAAAAATGACCCGGGTTTTTATACTATGTAGAAAAAAGACCAAAGCTGTAGAAAAGAGACCCCATCGACTCGTAGTAAAATAACCCCTCACGAAGAGAAATGACCCCTGTAGAGAAATAACCCCCTCTTTTCTGTTACACTATTGCTGTTACTACTACGACAACAACTCTAACTACTACAACTTATACTAGTACCACCACTACTACTACTGTTGCTGCTGTTGTTGGTGCTATTTATGCTGCTTCTTAGTTTACTATTACTACTTATAGAACTGATATGATAGTTATTTTACTGCTGTTATTAGTTATTACTACTGCTATCATTGCTACCATTTCTACTACTACTACTTCAGACACTTCTACTGCTACTGTTGCTGCAAAAAATGCTGTTGATCAATACTACTTCTACTGCTAACGTACTACTTCTTTTCTTGTTGATAGCGTACTATTGCTACCTTTATACTACTTCTACTTCAGACACTACTACTGCTGCTGTTTCTGCAAAAAAAGCTGTTGATAAATACTACTTCTACTGCTAACGTACTACTTCTTTTCTTGTTGATAGCGTACTATTGCTACCTTTATACTACTTCTACTTCAGACACTACTACTGCTGCTGTTGCTGCAAAAAATGCTGTTGATAAATACTACTTCTACTGCTAACGTACTACTTCTTTTCTTGTTGAAAGCGTACTATTGCTACCTTTATACTACTTCTACTTCAGACACTACTACTGCTGCTGTTTCTGCAAATACTGCTGTTGATACTACTACTTCTATGTTAACGTACTACTTCTTTTCTTGTTGATAGCGCACTATTGCTACCTTTATACTACGTCTACATCAGACACTACTACTGCTTCTGTTTCTGCAAAAATGCTGTTGATAAATACTACTTCTACTGCTAACGTACTACTTCTTTTCTTGTTGATAGCGTACTATTGCTACCTTTATACTACTTCTACTTCAGACACTACTACTGCTGCTGTTTCTGCAAAAATGCTGTTGATAAATACTACTTCTACTGCTAACGTACTACTTCTTTTCTTGTTGATAGCGTACTATTGCTACCTTTATACTACTTCTACTTCAGACACTACTTCTGCTGCTGTTGCTGCAAATACTGCTGTTGTTAAATACTACTTCTACTGCTAACGCACTACTTGTTTTCTTGTTGATGGCGTACTGTTGCTACCTTTATATTTCATCTACTTCAGGCACTACTTCTGCTGCTGTTTCTGCAAATACTGTTGTTCCTACTACTACTTCTACTGCTAACGTACTACTTCTTTTTCTGCTGATAGCGTATTATTGTTACCTTTCTTACTGCTACTGCTGCAACTACTACACTGCTGTTGTTACTGCGACTTCTGCGCAACTATTGTTACTACTACTACTTCTGTTATATTATATAATTACTTCATTTGCTGCTGTTATTACTACTGATACCATTTCTACTACTGCTGCTGCTGATGATGATGCTATTCTGCTCGTGGTTATACTTCTACCATTACTTCTACCATTACTCCTGCTACTACATCTACTACTACTGCAGCTGCTGCTACTGCTCCTATTTCTAGTACCACTACTTACAGAAGTATTTGATTAGTAGAAAAAGTTAAATAGAGTGAATAGAAAATGAGAAGCGGAGAGAGCAGCAAACAAGTTTTGTTCTCCGCTATACTGGTCTATTTGGTGTGTTTGTCGGTTCAAAACGAAAAACAGTTTAAATTGAGGTGTTCATGACTCTTGAGCCTTATAGTTATTTGTGTAATTTTCGTAGGTATCTCATCCCCCACGTCAACACTTATTGAAATGATTTGGCTGGTCATGTAAAGTAGGAAGGTAACTTGGTCTTAAAGACATTACTTGACCTATTTTTGGGTAGTTATATCTAGTCCGGCAAAAAACAAAGTTACCTGAATGTCTATGCAAAGAATCAATGAACCATCTCATAATACTGTTACAGTTACTTTCACGTCTATTCTAAACAATGAGAGGACCATACAAAGGACCTGAAAAATGTCTTTAAAGACATTACCCTAGTTCTTTTAATGAAATCCTAACACCCCCTTGTTCTCACCAGTCGTGAAAGTAACTGTAAAACCATGAAACCTGATGCATGGCCATCTCATTTAGTCTACAGAGGCCCTGACATAATCATATTTAAGGTTTTCCTTTTTCAAACCAAAAATTAAGAGAAGGGCCTCACACTAGACTCTTCACTAATTATTTACTTGAACTTTCAGCAGGCTGTACATGCTTGTTGCCAACCTTAACCGGACTTGGTGTACTTTCTCCCTTGTTCTCAATAGCTAAATAAGCGTTAGAATAACTGAGAAAGCATGGGGCATGTGGTTCTAACCATCTTATTTTGTCTAGAGATGCCTTGCCAAGTTTTCATGCTCTTACTTTAGTTTATTGGCCAGATATAAGAGACGGGCCTAACATTAACCGTTTCACAGAGTAATATCTTTCAACTTGAGAAATTTGAACAGGCACAATACGGCACTTAAAGATATTTCCTAAGTCCTTTGATGGACTCCAACACACCATTTTTTTTAATCAGGCGTGAAAATAACTGTACAAGCATGCAAAATATGCTATACCAATCTCAGTTTGCCCAGTGAGGCCCATATCTACCGAAAGTGAGTCAGGGAATGTCTTAAATGCATGACAATAGTTAAAATTAACCTTCCTTTTTTGTTGACTATTAGTTTAGTTAGAAATCTTCTTGTATTTACTATGTATTGTATATAGAGCACAAATACATTAATTAAAAAATACAAACATAGAAATTACATAAGAACTTAAAAGGACTGGCAACCAGATGTTCATTTGCAATTTCTTGTAAAAATGTCAAATGGAACCAAATGTTACGTGACATTGTTGTGCATAAGGAATCGGTCTCCCCCACTGTTCACTAAATAGGTTAAATAGAGTGTCGATACATGGATGATGAATGGCTCGTTGAACAAGTGGTTGAAACGTCCGACTCAATTTTCCACCGCGTCGCTGGCTCGAACCTAAGCAGAGCTAGAAACAAAACTATTTGAAATGCAATTTGTAACATACATTTTTTATCCTAGACTAATATCTGCCTGTTGGTAAGAGCGTACACTGTTTGCACAGGGCAGTCTAGTTAAATTTGCAAGACTTGATATTTGCACTGTTTAAAATGACGAACACACTCGTCGGTAGGGTGAATGAGTTAATATGGCCATTATTCAATGGCCAAAAATGTTTCTTAGGTAGGAAGTCGGTGGGAGAGGGAGGGGGGGGGACAATCTACAGAGTCTACATTTGGTATTTACACTGTTTGTAAATGACGAATACACTCGTCGGTAGGTTTGAATGAGTTAATATGGCCATTGTTCCATGACCAGAAATGTTTCTAAGTAGGAGAGTCGGTGGGAGGGGGAGGGGGACAATCTACAGAGTCTACACTTGATATTTGCACTGTTTTTAAATGACGAATACACTCGTCGCTAGGGTTGAATGAGTTAATATGGCCATTGTTCCATGGCCAGAAATGTTTCTAAGTAGGAGAGTCGGTGGGAGGGGGAGGGGGACAATCTACAGAGTCTACACTTGATATTTACACTGTTTTAAATGACGAATACACTCGTCGCTAGGGTTGAATGAGTTAATATGGCCATTGTTCCATGGCCAAAAATGTTTCTTAGGTAGGAGAGTCGGTATGAGAGGGAGGGGGACAATCTACAGAGTCTACATTTGGTATTTACACTGTTTGTAAATGACGAATACACTCGTCGGTAGGGTTGAATGAGTTAATATGGCCATTGTTCCATGACCAGAAATGTTTCTAAGTAGGAGAGTCGGTGGGAGGGGGAGGGGGACAATCTACAGAGTCTACACTTGATATTTGCACTGTTTTTAAATGACGAATACACTCGTCGCTAGGGTTGAATGAGTTAATATGGCCATTGTTCCATGGCCAGAAATGTTTCTAAGTAGGAGAGTCGGTGGGAGGGGGAGGGGGACAATCTACAGAGTCTACACTTGATATTTGCACTGTTTTTAAATGACGAATACACTCGTCGCTAGGTTTGAATGAGTTAATATGGCCATTGTTCCATGGCCAAAAATGTTTCTTAGGTAGGAGAGTCGGTATGAGAGGGAGGGGGACAATCTACAGAGTCTACACTTGATATTTGCACTGTTTTTAAATGACGAATACACTCGTCGGTAAGGTTGAATGAGTTAATATGGCCATTGTTCCATGGCCAAAATGTTTCTTAGGTAAGAGAGTCGGTATGAGAGGGAGGGGGGGACAATCTACAGAGTCTACATTTGGTATTTACACTGTTTGTAAATGACGAATACACTCGTCGGTAGGTTTGAATGAGTTAATATGGCCATTGTTCCATGGCCAGAAATGTTTCTTAGGTAGGAGAGTCGGTATGAGAGGGAGGGGGACAATCTACAGAGTCTGCATTTGATATTTACACTGTTTGTAAATGACGAATACACTCGTCGGTAGGGTTGAATGATTTAATATGGTCATTGTTCCATGGCCAGAAATGTTTCTTAGGTAAGAGAGTCGGTATGAGAGGGAGGGGGGACAATCTACAGAGTCTACATTTGGTATTTACACTGTTTGTAAATGACGAATACACTCGTCGGTAGGGTTGAATGAGTTAATATGGCCATTGTTCCATGGCCAAAAATGTTTCTTAGGTAGTAGAGTCGGTGGGAGAGGGAGGGGGGACAAGACAATCTACAGAGTCTACACTTGATATTTACACTGTTTTAAATGACGAATACACTCGTCGCTAGGGTTGAATGAGTTAATATGGCCATTGTTCCATGGCCAAAAATGTTTCTTAGGTAGGAGAGTCGGTATGAGAGGGAGGGGGACAATCTACAGAGTCTGCATTTGATATTTGCACTGTTTGTAAATGACGACTACACTCGTCGGTAGGGTTGAATGAGTTAATATGGTCTTTTTTCTTAGGTAGGAGAGTCGGTGGCAGAGGGAGGTTTGTTTGTTCTTCTAAGAATAAGGACATGGGTAGGTTTGTCTACGAAACATTAAGACTTGGGTGTTTTCCTTCGTGGAATATAGACCCTGGGTCATTTGTCTACATAAAATGAGAACCCTTGGTCATTCGTTTACGTAGAATAAGGACCCTATGTAATTTTCTTACGTAGAATAAAGACCCTAGTGACTTTATGTACTTTATTAGTTATACAGTTTTTTTTCCAACCACATACACTGTATCACAGTATTTTCTACAAATCCAAGGTTTCAAGATATCAGGAGAATTTCAAAACCCTAAAATATTTAATTCTGCATTAAAACCTTAGGTGTTACTACTCATTAGACTCGTATTTGCAAGACGATTCTAATAAATAGTCACACACTATGATTTGGTTATGTAGGAAGTACGCGGCAAGCTTTATACGTATGCTATAGCGGCGTATTCGTCGTTGTCGTTAGCGGCTTAAACAATGATAAGAAAATGCTCATCTTCTCTATGTCATATTTGATGAGCATGGTGTGTTTATATGGACAACACCTTTCTATCCATACGAACATTTTGGTGGGAGACGTGACTCCAAAAAATTCAGTCAATATTAGTAATCTAGTACCTAGATCTTTTACATAGATTTATGTAAGTATTTTACATGTTTTGAATGTGCGAAACGCCCTTAGAACGCAACAGAGACCATCTAGGAAGATGTGAAAGTAAAGTACGTACACTAATTGGTAGAGTCTAGAGATTATTGATTAGAAAACAACTTGTATATATTGGCCTAGATTAAATAAGTTATTTTAAGTAGAATTTTTACATAATTATGCGCCGCGCTCCAGGAAAAGGGGGTTTTTAATGACAAAAATATAGATTTTTGAGTGTTGACTTTTTTTAAAAGATCAGATATTTCTGAGAATATACTTGAAAACGGTTTCTCAAAATTCCTTTTAATAACGGAGGTACGCTCTGTTTACTCAAATTCAAATTCTTTATTTCGCTCAGTACATGTTTTCACATGAATACATGAGGTTTACTGAGTACGGTGTTTGAACAACATGACGTCATTTTCAGTTCTTTGCATCAGTTTTCTTTTAAAACGACGCCATTTGTTATAAATACAAAATAGCACTCGGGCTTTCCAAAACTGTTGTACGAGACCAGCCATTGATAAACCCATTTAATCAACACTGACATTAAATAATGTGCTTCAGTCGTAACGGTTTGCCTGTCTCGTTCAAAACTATTTGTAAAGCCGGGCTGCTGTTACCTTTACTTTGCGATACCACCCGTGTACTTCTTAATCCACAGTATTGCCTCTCTTTAACGACACTTGCGATTAATGCTTTCCATTATAATTCAAGACGAGTGACGGGTTTGTTAGAGACAAAAGTTATGCACAAAGCATCTTCATGACCTTTCTGCATTGCTTTTGTCCTGCATGAACTGACATTAGGTATTATTATGTTTTCTGAATTCCAATTCTAACCTAATAATATGTTGCTCAAGAGAGGAAGTACTGTAGCTTCATTCTTATGTTTCCTATTGATAGTAAACTATGAAAAACAAAAAATAAACAAATCTTGATATTTTAATTTTTTTTCACACGTATAACAAATTACTTTAGAGTGGAGGGCAAGTGTATGTCTGTCGTTCCGAGGAGAGCCCATGAGCTTGAATCTCTCACGGCATAGCATTTGCATCAAACACAAATCCCTCTGTTTTAAGGATGTTTACAGAATTCATTCCTCGTCTCGACCCTTCCGCACTGTAACTAGAAGGCATGGTTGCTTCGAACCTGAAGTATTGGTATTCCCTGAAGTCAGAGAGAAAAAGACCATGCACTGGGTGAATTCTTTATTAGGAACTGTTCCGCAAAGTACGGTTTAACCGCATGTCAAAGACATGTATGCATAACAAACACTGTAGATCCGGTCTTGCCACCACATTTGCAATGCCGCCTCAGATCAGGATCTGAAATGTTTGCCGTTGTAGCTTTTATTTATTTCCACTCTGATGAGTGCCAAACAATGAACACCTGATCAGACGTGGGTAGCAGGTATGTTTCTTCACTAAGTCTGCACTCAAAGATTTTGGGGAAGGAAACGGCCTACATGTGATTGCTTATAAAAACACATTGACCCGAGATCGTGTTAAAATCGTAAGCGACTTGCAAGTTGATCACGTTTTTTTAATCATTTTTTTTTTTAAAAATATTTTTGTTCGGGCTTATTGCGAATCTAAATTGGGTTTTTTGTGCTGCCTTAAGTTTGGAACATTCCTTACTTTTGAAGTTGAGAAATTGCATACATCAACTGGTTTCATTTATCTATGTACCACAATTTTAATAGTTTACCTTATTCCACGTAATGGACGGAAAACTGGTCCTAAGAATGCCTTTCAGTCTCGCATTTTCCAGGAGGGGTAACGTACAGCCTCATTCGATACTGAAGATGTCTGAACAACAGCCTCAAGTTGGTCCATACTGTTACAGTCTGTTCGCCTGTATTTCTGTTTAGTGTCGCAAAGCCGGCGTAACGCAGTAGAATGACCCACCCATACAAAATGACCCGGGTCTTTGCACTACGTAGAGAAATGACCCCAGACCGTAGAAAAAGGACCCCATCGACTTGTAGTAGAATAACCCCCCTCACGCAGAGGAATGACCCCCGTAGAGAAATGACCCCCTCCCCACTTTTCAGCTTAATTGCCGTTACTGCTGCTACTGCTTCTTCTACTACTGCTGTTATTGCTGATTGTGCTGCTGCTACCACTTCTGTTGCTACTACTTCTTCTGTTATTGTTGTTACTGCTGATACTACTACTACTACTTCTGATACTGTCGCTGCTGCATAACCCCTACTGCTGCTAAGTATACTACTTTCATTGCTACTGTGTTTGTTTGAGTGTGCTGGGTTTTAACGCACTGCGACGCTGAAGGGTCATATGTATAGAGCCGATATGTGTATACAGTCGAACTTCGATATTTCGAACTCGCTTAACGCGAACTATCCGATATTTCGAAACTTTGCATTATTTCAAGCTCGGTTCAGGCGAACATACCTGTGTTTCAAAGTTAAAACGTGGGTATGTTCGACTTAACTGAGATCGAGATAACGAAGTTCGACTGTACTATATTTAGACGTGCATTGGCTATACAACCCGAATATGTTTGTAGCACGATTTGTCCACAAGTTATTGAATCTTTGTACACGTCTTTGTTCCAATGCACTTAAGACAATGCTCTCTTTTAAAATAAAGATTTGAAAGAATCAAATGATATAGTGCAGGACTAGGCATCTAGACCCGTTCGCAAAATGGTGTTGAGAGAGTTTCTCACTTGATGTGATTTAACGAGACCCTAGACATCACAAATCACCGAGGTGCTTATCTGCCACACTGACGTTTCCCATAATATCCAAATCCAATATGGCCGCCGCCAGCCATTTTGGAAAAGCTAACTTTTTTGTTTTTTGGAGAATAAATAAGTGTTTTTGGTGTGGAACTCATATCTGATGCCCTTTGTGCAATCTGGGGTGTCTTTGATTTGGAAAGGTCAAATTTCACATAAGTCAAATCCAATATGGCCCCCGCCAACCATGTATGAAAAGCTTTTTTCGTTGTTTTTGTAATAAAAATCAAATATAATACTTCTAAATTGATTATTTTTTAGAGTATAACTCATTTCTGATGCCCTTTGTGTAATATGGGATGTCCTTTGATTTGGAATGATCAAGTTCCACGATAGCAAAATCCAATATGGCCGCCGCAAGCCATGTTAAAAAAGCTATTTTTTTCCTTTTTTGGAGAATAAACCAATGTAATACCTCTCAATTGATAATTTTTGGGTGTTGAGCTCATTTCTGATGCCTTTTTTGTAATCTGGGATGTATTTGATTCGGAAAGGTCAAGTTTCACGATAGCAAAATCCAATATGGCCGCCGCAAGCCATGTTAAAAAAAGCTAATTTTGTTTCTTTTTTGGATAATAAACCAATGTATTACCTCTCAATTGATAATGTTTGGGTGTTGAACTCATTTCTGAGTCCTTGTGTGCAATCTGGGATGTCCTTGATTTGGAAAGATCAAGTTCAACAATAGCCAAATCTAATATGGCCGCCGCAAGCCATGATAAAAAGGCTAATTTTGTTTCTCTTTTGGAGAATAAACCAATGTAATACCTCTCAATTGATAATATTTGGGTGTTGAACTCATTTTTAAGCCTTTTCTTCTATCTGGGATGTTTTGATTCGGAAAGGTCAAGTTTCACAATAGCCAAATCCAATATGGCCGCCGCAAACCATGTTGAAAAAGCTAATTTTGTTGTTTTTTGGAAAAAAATCAAATGCTATACTTCTAAATTGATTATTTTTTAGAGTAGAACTCATTTCTGATGCCCTTTGTGCAATCTAGGGTGTCTTTGCTTTGGAAAGATCAAGTTCCAAAAGAAGCAAAATCCAATATGGCCGCCGCAACCATGTTGAAAAAGCTATTTGTTTTCTTTTTTGGAGAATTATCAAATGTAATACCTCTAAATTAATAATATTTTGGAGTGGAACTTATTTCTGAGGCCCTTAGTGCAATCTTGGGTGTTTTTGATTCAGAAAGGTCAAATTCCACAATAGCAAAATCCAATATGGCAGCCGCAAACCATGATGGAAAAGCTAATTTAAAAAAATATATAATTAAGAAAGATCAAATATACATGTAATACATGTATATCTTAATTGGTTATTGCTTGTGTTTAACTCATTTCCTCTCTGAGGTCCTTTGTTCAATATGGAGAGTCATTGGTTTGAAAAGGTCAAGTTCAATGTCTTTTTGATACATTAACGACCTTTGGCTTAGCTTCAACAGCAGTAGTCAGTATGTAAACAAGATGTAAGTAAATGGCAACTCTCTGACATTAAACAGAGAAAACACGACAGTGAGCGGGACTCAATCTTACGTCCTGGGGTAAGAGGCTTTTATCCTAACCACTAAGACTACCACAGGCCCATGGACAGACGGTAGGGCCGTGGCAGAATATATTACACCTTGTTCCACATGCATGGAAAGATACATCAATAAAGCATCAACAATTGATTAGATACACATGTATAGTTCCAATATCATTTCGTGCCGGGTTTTCACAGGTTGAAGAAACTGAAGTGTCCAGTTTTCCATGACAAAATGTGTTGCAAAAAGTACCTCTGCAGCACGGAAAAGACATCAACGAGTATCACACGTCTCTGTACACTAATACAATGTGAGCAGACTCTATGGTAAAGGCTTAAGGCACTTTGAGGGCAGCAGAGTACCAATGTACTCCTTACCACAAGGATCCGACACGATTGATTTTGAGGGGAAAATCGTCAGAAGGGATAAATAGAGAAAAGGGATACAACTGATTGTCAGTATATGCTCACCCTATCTCGACAAAACTGGGCATAATCATGAATAAATATTGATGAACCGGCACTTTTGTTGCATGTCTGTCTTCAGTTTCTTCACCCTGTGAAAACCGACACAAAATGACTTTGGAACTACACGTGTATCTAATCAATTTTTGATGCTTTATTGATGTACCTTTCCATGCATGTAGAACAATGTGTTATATTTCTGTCTCGGCCCTACCGTCTGTCCGTGGGGCTGTGGTAGTCTTAGTGGTTAGGATAACAGCCTCTTTCTGACCTTTTCAAACCAATGACTCTCCATATTGAACAAAGGACCTCAGAGAGGAAATGAGTTAAACACAAGCAATAATCAATTAAGATATATTTACAATCGCCCCATTCAATTCCATTGACAAAAAGTGTGTTCATTTAATGAAAACACCAATTTTCGAGAGGGCGGGACATGTGGAAAAGTTTCGAAGGGGAGGCGGGGCATATGCAGTTTTCATTCGCGAATTAATCTTTGGAACTTGGGGCAGCAAACATTTGGCGGATTCTTTTTCAAAATTTGTTCTTAACCGTAAATTTTACATAGTATTACACCATCGTGTAGCCAATACATTTTTACGTATTATGATGCCATATGTTGCCTATAAGTTGTACTTATAAGTATAAAAAAGTCCCTAAAACCAAATGTAAAGTGTTTTTTTTATCGTGTTATCACATTTGTTTTAGACGTAGAAATTGTGATCTAAAGCAGTAGCAGCAGCAGTATTAATAACAGCTGTTGTAGTAATATTACCAACAACAGTGAGTAACAGCAACAGTGTAACAGATAAATGGGGGGTCATTTCTCTACGGGGGTCATTCCTCTGCGTGAGGGGGGTCATTCTACTACGAGTCGATGGGGTCCTTTTTCTACGGTTTGGGGTCATTTTTCTACGTAGTAAAATGACCCAGGTCATCGTTCTACGTAGTGAAATGACCCATGGGTCATTTCAGCAGGGGTGGGTCATTCTACTGCGTTACACCGGCGACAACGTGCATGTCCCGGCATCTGCATCATGTACTCTATGGTCTGATGTTGGCCAGTCATGACATGCCACATAAAGTAGCCCATCACAAACTGGCTTTTATTTTGCTCTAAAACGACATGAATTTAACAACTGAGACAGGGCTCCAGCTAAGAGGGGTATTCGGAAATGAAATGTCGTTGCCAAACTCTATGGTTTGACTGCTCACTAGAATCATTTCGCAAACACGATTATGATGAGCAGTCAAACGGTAGGATTATTATAATTTTTAAACCCGATTTATATAGCGCTCTGTTCACACAGAAGTTGTGCGTTCAAAAGCGCTTCTTAGGTAAAACATTATTTTAACAGAAAATCTAGAAAAAAAATATTTCACCCTATCTTATCTGAAGATTTGCTGTGACTTCTGGTCTTTATGAAATTCTCCACAGTTAAAACATACATGTATATTAATATATATACTGCTCTTTTCTAATATTTCGACCTCTAAGGGCATTTTTTAAAGGTCGAAATATTAGAAAAGAGCAGTATATATATTGATATTAATTTAATTCCCTATCTGGAATATTAAAAAAAATTATTGTGAAACATATAGATAAAAGTTAATACATTGCAACAATAAGCATCCTTTAGCCAATCGCAACCGGGACAATAACTACAATAAGCCTTAATATCAGCGTCACACTGTCCCGAAGTTGACAACAGATGGACACACGATAGACGAAATGTTCACATTCAGGCCTCATCGTGTAATCATCAGGTCATTCGTGAGGGCTGAATTTTACGAGCATCGGGAGCAACTTCGTGATGCCCGTGTCACACTGTCCCGATTTTGACACCAGAAGGCCACACGAACATGGAATTTTGAACTTCGCGCGAAGGTGGCCCCGAACCTGACTCAACAGGCAAACCAACACGAAGGCAAGTACGGTGCCTACAGAAGGCCACACGATGGCAACCGAACCACACACGAAGTCAACACGAATATGCGGATTTTCACAGGAAGGTTACCCGAAGGCCACACGAAAGTCACACGATAGCTACACGACGTCGTGTTGAGAGTATGATGCAGTCACGAAGGCATCACATGACCTTCCGAAGGTATTAAACATTCGGTAGACGGCGGGAAAGTTCAGTTGCTGATCTAAGATTAAAACCACCATATATTTACCGATTTTAGATCTAACGTAACTTAAAATCTACGTAGGTTTTAAATTCATCATGTCACGAAAAGGAGGACATGGAAGGGGAAAGATGAAGGCTGAAACCTCCAATAGACGAGTTCGAAGATTCAAAAAAGAAGTTAACAGTCCTTAATCCCCAGAGGGAGTTGTTGTTCAGATGTAGTTGTTATAGGGAGGGAAATATTAAAACCCTGAGAGTGTAAACAGTTTGAATCTAGATCAGACACATCGTAACGCGCTGTCTGATATGGGTTCAAACTGATTGTCACTCGTCATTATATTGGTTTGATTTTGGGAGGCTTATTTTCAAAATGGCTAATGCCAACTTTGTGAGAAAATAGCAGACGACAGCAGTGATTTCGTTGGTATTAATGTTTTACTTAGGGAACAGTAGCAAGTATTTTTTTGAGAAGGGGTTCGCTGTAGGGAGGGAGCACTGTATGTGAAAATAATGTTAGTGAATATAATGGGAATGATACATGACAATCTTGTCCTACCAGGGCACCAAGCTAGCCTTTAAAGTAAAGTAGTGACCTAAATATCGTCTATAGTTTAACACTTTGCATGCGGTGTAATGTTTTTGTCTGTAACAATCTCAAAATTTCTTTTAAATTCATGGTCAGGGACGTGTTTCATAAAATCTTGTACGACGAATGTTGTCGTAAGTCAGATTATAAAAGTCTAAATCAATATTTATTTCTCCATCTAATCCTGTATTGCGGCATCTCTTTGGAACCGTCTTGAAGACAACGATTTCAAAGAGAAGTCACAAGACAATTTTAGATAAAGAAATCAGAAATTAAATGTATTTTAAAGTTTTGACTTACGATTGTTTTTGTCTTACGACATTTTATGAAACGAGTCCCTGAAGACCAAACAGCTTAGATCCTGATGAGACGCTGTGTTACGTGTTGTATCATCTTGATCCAAACTGTTAGCAAAGGTAATCAGCGTGGCCGAATTATCAGTCGCTAGCATGGTGAGAGGTTAATCTCAAGTTTCCAAAATGTAACATGCGATACTAGATTAACATAGAATTAAAAGTTCGATCGACTCTACATCTTGGAAACTAGAAATTCTCAACTTAAGTAAAGCCTGTCTATTGGAAAAGGCATATTGATTATAAGAAGATCGATGGCAGCTTAAAACATGGTGAAGGCAAAAAGAGTGTTCCGAAAAAGATGTTTGAACATTTCACTATATAACTCTATGTAAAACAGCGACCCCCGGGGCGGGCCAATTTTGACTGCAGGGGCATACTTTCAACCTGCTTTAGCAGCCACTTGCCTTAAACACAATATAAATCAGTGGTATAAATAGAGGGATTTTATTGTTTCTCAATATTAGTTGAAAAAAATAACGAGTTGTCCCGGACTTGACATTTTTAAACTTGAGATTTTAAACTACAGTTAAACTTGTTCATTGCGTCCATTAAAGAAAATTCTTATTGGTTATAAGAAAGAAAGGTGATAGCTTGAAATAGAGTGAAAGTAAAATAGAATGCGCATTCTGCTTTTTTAAGCTACTTTATGTGGTCACGTGTCTAGAAATTGACTTTTGGTAGAGGGTTTAAGGTACAATTCATAAAAAATCCGTTTCAAAAAGAGGACATTTGGAAATATTAGGGATTTTACATGATCAACTTTCATAATCATCAATATAAATCTGGTACATTGTAATAAAACTAATCATAATGATAATAATTATAATAATAGCATTAACAATAATAATAGCAATCAAATAGTGGCCGTCCTGATGTACAACAAAACAGAAATTTCTAATTTTAATAGATGGCAGCTTAAAGCAGGCTGAAAGTACATACCTTTAGGCACATTCTGTCTTACTTCCAATCTGCTTGAAATGAGTACCTGTCCTCAAAACTAGAAATAGGCTATTGGGTAATGGGTTAAACACCACAGTATTTATGTGATTCAGTGGTAGTTATAAATAGTGCTGTTGTTTCTTATTATTTCAATGTTGAACCTTTATTTCATAAGTGCAAACAATAACAAGTACTAGGTGTTTGGAAAATAAATTTCAAAAATCATATTTATTATTTCACGTTATGCTTCAGGCATTATGCAATACAGGGCTCCCTCTCTACAACACCATCCAACAAGGGGCATATTATGTATTTTGTTCGGAAGGAGTTGTTGCAGGGAGGAAAATATTAAGACCCTGAGAGTAAAAACAGTAAGAATTGTCTGATCTTGGTTCAAACTGTTTGTAACTCATTATTTTATTTTTTTTCGGTCACATCGTAGTCTCATTTCGATGCCATCGTACTATAATACGATAGCTTCACGATAGCTTCACGACATCATTGCGATGGCTTCACGAAGTCGTGTTGCCTTCCTAAGACTTCGGGCGGCTTCGTGTTTCCTTCGTATTGTCTTCGTGAGGAGAAAAATGCCCGATGGTACCGATGGTCACACGAGAGAAACACGAAGACGACACGATTTGACAAGATGTCCACACGATGGCATTACGAAGGGTAAAATGAAAACACGATGTCAACACGAAATCGAACCTTCGGAAGGTCCTTCGGCAACTTTTTTGACAGCCAAAGATTTTGACATCGCTCACGAAGTTACTCCCGATGCCCGTAAAAGTCAGCCGGAGCCCACACGAAGGCTGAAGATGCCCTCACGAATGACCCGATGATTACACGATCAGGCCCGAATGTGAACATTTCGTCTATCGTGTGTCCATCTGTTGTCAACTTCGGGACAGTGTGATGCGGGCATTAGCGATGACAAAATCATTGGCTGTCAAAAACGTTGCCGAAGGACCTTGCGAAGGTTCGTATTCGTGTTGACTTAGTGTTTACATTTTACCCTTCGTAATGCCATCGTGTGGGTATCTTGTCAAATCGTGTCGCCTTCGTGTTTCTCTCGTGTGATCATCGGTACCATCGGGCATTTTTCTCCTCACGAAGACAATACGAAGGAAACACGAAGCCGCCCGATGTCTTAGGAAGGCAACACGACTCCATGAAGCCATCGCAATGATGTCGTGAAGCTATCGTATTATAGTACGATGCCATCGAAATTAGACTACGATGTGACCAAAAACAGTTTAAACCAATATCAGAGAGGGAGCCCTGTATTGCATAATGCCTTAAGCATTACGTGAAATAATAAATATAATTTTTGAAATTTATTTTCCAAAAACCTAGTTCTTGTTATTGTTTGCACTTATGAAATAAAGGTTCAGCATTGAAATAATAAGAAACAACAGCGCTATGTATAACTACCACTGAATCACATAAACAATGTGGTGTTTAACCCATTACCCAATAGCCTATTTCTAGTATTGAGGACAGGTACTCATTTCAAGCAGATTGTAAGTAAGACAGAATGTGCCTAAAGGTATGTACTTTCAGCATGCTTTAAGCTACCATCTATTAAAATTAGAAATTTTTGTTTTGTTGTACATCAGGGCGGCCACTAGTTGATTGTTATTATTATTGTTAATGTTATTATTATAATTATTATCATTATGATTAGTTTATTACAATGTACCAGATTTATATTGATGATAATGAAGGTTGATCATGAAAAATCCCTAATATTTCCAAATGTCCTCTTTTTGAAACGGAGTTTTTATGAATTGTACCTTAAACCCTCTACTAAAAGTCAATTTCTAGACACGTGACCACATAAAGTAGGTTAAAAAAGCAGAATGCGCATTTTATTTTACTTTCACTATATTTCAAGCTATACCTTTCTTTCTTATAACCAATAAGAATTATTTTCTTTAATGGACGCAATGAACCAGTTTAACTGTAGTTTAAAATCTCAAGTTTAAAAATGTCAAGTCCGTGACAACTCGTTATTGTTATCAACTAATATTGAGAAACAATAAAATCCCTCTATTAATACCACTGATTTATATCTGTTTAAGGCAGGTGGCTGCTAAAGCAGGTTGAAAGTATGCCCCTGCGGTCAAAATTGATCCGCCCCGGGGGTCGCTGTTTTACATAGAGTACATCCTATGTTCACTTTGCTTTATGTTTGTCTTGCGTGTTGTTTTCTATTTAGTGTGTAGATGAAGGAATGGTATTGCGTGTGTGTGTGTGTGTGTGTGTGTGTGTTTGTTGTGGTATAACTGTGTGTGTGTGTTCTGCTTGAGAGGTGGGTGAATTGTTTGTGTTACGTTTCCTGCTTGAGTCTTTCGTATTTATTTATTATATAGTGAAATATTCAAACATCTTTTTCGGAACACTCTTTTTGCCTTCACCATGTTTTAAGCTGCCATCGATCTTCTTATAACCAATAAACCTTTCCAATAGACAGGCTTTACTTAAGTTGAAAAGTTCTAGTTTCCAAAATGTAGCGTCGATCGAACTTTTAATTCTATGTTAATCTAGTATTGAACTTTACATTTTGGAAACTTGAGATTAACCTCTCACCATGCTAGGGACTGATAATTCGGCCACACCTTTGCAAACAGTTTGGATCAAGATGATACAACACGTAAATCATAAGTCAAAACTTTAAAAAACATTTAATTTCTGATTTCTCTATCTAAAATTGTCTTGTGACTTCTCTTTGAAATCGTTGTCTTCAAGACGGTTCCAAAGAGATTCCGCAATACAGGATTAGATGGGGAAATAAATAATAATTTAGACTTTTATAATCTGATTTACGACAACATTCGTCGAACAAGATTTTATGAAACGGGGCCCTGACCCTGAATTTAAAAGAAATGTTGAGATTGTTACAGACAAAAACATTACACAGCATGCAAAGTGTTAAACTATAGACGATACTTAGGTCACTACTTTACTTTAAGGCTGTCTTGGTGCCCTGGTAGGACACGATTGTCATGTATCAATTCCATTATATACACTAACATTATTTTCACATACAGTGCTCCCTCCCTACAGCGAACCCCTTCTCAAAAAAATACTTGCTACTGTTCCCTAAGTAAAACATTAATACCAACGCTATCACTGCTGTCGTCTGCTATTTTCTCACAAAGTTGGCATTAGCCATTTTGAAAAAAAGCCTCCCAAAATCAAAATGACGAGTGACAATGAGTTTGAACCCATATCAGACAGCGCGTTACGATGTGTCTGATCTAGGTTCAAACGGTTTTCACTCTCAGGGTTTTAATATTTCCCTCCCTATAACGACTACCTCTGAACAACAACTCCCTCTGGGGATTTAGGACTGCTAACTTCTTTTTTGAATCTTCGAATTCGTCTATTGGTGGTTTCAGCCTTCATCTTTCCCCTTCCATGTCCTCCTTTTCGTGACATGATGAATTTAAAACCAACGTAGATTTTAAGTTACATTAGATCTATAATCGGTAAATATATGGCGGCTTTTAATCTTAGATCAGCGACTGAACTTTCCCGCCGTCTTCAGAATGTTTAATACCATCGGAAGGTCATGCGATGTCTTCGTGACTGCATCTGATCTCTCAACACGACGTCGTGTAGCTATCGTGTGACCTTCGTGTGGCCTTCGGGTAAACTTCCTGTGAAAATCCGCATATTCATGTTGACTTCGTGTGTGGTTCGGTTGCCATCGTGTGGCCTTCTGTAGGCACCGTACTTGCCTTCGTGTTGGTTTGCCTGTTGAGCCAGGTGCGGGGCCACCTTCGCGCGAAATTCAAAATTCCATGTTCGTGTGGCCTTCTGGTGTCAAAATCGGGACAGTGTGACACGGGCATTACAAAAATATGACGCTAAAAACTTGACATATTTACTCGCTTCGGGGGCAAATTACCATATTAATGTTTGGGGTCACTTTTTCCTGCCAAGAAGACAAAATGCAACTTTGCAAACAGTTTTGATCCTACTCAGACGCCGCGTCGCGGGGCGTCTGATTAGGAGCCAAACTGTTTGACACTAGTATCGACATTTCTTCATTGAAAACATTATGACAGACGACTCTACCAATGCAGACGGTATTTTGACTGTAAGAGGGGTTGAGCAGACGATTAAACTTGGCAGTGAAAATGTTCAGTTTAAAAAAAACTATACTAGAATAATTAGATCCTTATACAGCCGAGGCTCATAAGTCTTTCCCCAAAATGGCTGCCGTTGTGTTCTCTTACCTAAACACATGCAAACTTTAAACATCAACCAACTCAAAACGGCAACCCCAACTTACCTGAAACTTTCAGTATTTTGAAATAGAGCCGTTTTCTCTCTGCATGTGCCAAATTCTCCTTGGAATACTCTCATTAAGTGATTACACATAGGCCTGACTGTAACGATCCCAAATGTCAAGAACATATCTGATAAGATCATCCTTAGTTTTGATATTAGCTGTAGGTTTGCACAAGTTAGTTTTCAAAGATTTCCACACACTTTCTGTTAGATTCAAGTCTGGGCTCTAGGCTGGTCGATCTATTGTTGGGATATTATCGTTCCTTTACCATTCGGTGGCGAGTCAAGATTTATGCTGGTTAGCATAGTCATCTTGGGCACTGTAGGGCTTATTTGAGATTTTTTTTATACGCCCGTCTTCAGACGGGACGTATTATGTCGTGGAGCTGTCCGTCTGTCTGTCCGTCCGTCCGTCTGTCTGTCTGTCCGTCCGTTAACTTTTTCATGTCCGCTCTCTAACTCAAACAAAATTAGTCTAATCCTTTTGAAACTTGATCAGAACGTGTATGACCATAATATCTCGGTCAAGTTCGATAACCAGCAAGATTGACCCAGACATTCAAGAGTTATGCCCTTTTTTGTCAAAAACGGGCATACTATTTTGTCCGCTCTCTTACTCAAACAAATGTTTTTTAATCCTTTTCAAACTTTGTCAGCATGTGTATGACCATAATATCTCGGTCAGGTGCGATAACCAGCAGGATTGCCCTAGACATTCAAGAGTTATGCTCCTTTTTTCGTAAAAAACGGGCATATTTTAGTTTGTCCGCTCTCTAACTCAAACAAATTTATTTTAATCCTTTTGAAACTTTGTCAGCATGTGTATGACCATAATATCTCGGTCAAGTTCGATGACCGGCAGGATTGCACCAGACATTCAAGAGTTATGCCCCTTTTTTGGTAAAAAACGGGCATATTTTAGTTTGTCCGCTCTATAACTCAAATACATTTATTTTAATCCTTTTGAAACTTGGTCAGCATGTGTATGACCATAATGTCTCTGTCAAGTTTGATAACAAGCAGGATTGCACCAAGCATTCAAGAGTTATGCCCCTTTTTTGGTAAAAAATGGGCATATTCTAGTTTGTCCGCTCTCTAACTCAAATTTTTTTATTTCAGGCCTTTTGAAACTTGGTCAGCATGTGTATGACCATAATGTCTCGGTTATGTTTGATAACCAGCAAGATTGCCACAGACAGTCAAGAGTTATGCCCCTTTTTTCATCTAAAACGGGCATTTTTTAGTTTGTCCGCTCTCTAACTCAAACAAATTTATTCCAATCCTTTTGAAACTTGGTCAGCATGTATATTACCATAATGTCTCGGTTATGTTCTATAACCAGCAGGATTGCCCTAGTCATTCAAGAGTTATGACCCTTATTTTGTCAAAAATGGGCATTTTTTAGTTTGTCCGCTCTCTAACTCAAATAAATTTATTCCAATCCTTTTGAAACTTGGTCAGTATGTGTATGACCATAATGTCTCGGTCAAGCTCCATAATCAGCAAGATTGTCTTAGACATTCAAGAGTTATGCCCCTTTTATCGTCAAAAACGGGCATTTTTTTGTTTGTAGCTCTCTTTCTCAAACAAATTTATTCCCCTCCTTTTGAAACTTGGTCAGCATATGACCCCTAACTTTCAGGGTTCTTGCCCTTTTGTTTTTACCTTGATAGGGTTTTGGTATGACTACATTCTAAGATCGTTTTGACGGGCGTATAATGTGCCCGGCTTGCGGTGCTCTTGTTTAACAATAACTGGCCACAAATGTGTATCTAAAGTTTCAATATATTTCTCGGAATTGATATTACCATCAACTGGTGTCAGGGTTCCATCTCCACCATATGTTAAACAGCAGCCCCTGAACACAACAGATGATTTGCAATATGGGGAGGGTCAAGATTGTTTTCTGTGGTCTCCCTTACCCTCCCACTTCGATCTTGTTTTCGGAGCACCCTTACTCTCAAAATCTCTTTTTAAAATTTGAAATGGTAGATCTATCGATGTTTACCGATCGTGAAACTTTGTGAGCACTTTGAGAGTTCTTATTTAGATGACGGATAGCGTTTTTTTCTGCTAGCGTGTCAATTCCTTACATTTTACCCATGATATGTTACGAAGCAGACGATCGAAACAGATCAATATCATTTGTTTACAGAAAATGAAGAAGATATCGGTGTAACCATAAAATTCACTGTGTTAAAATTTCAATCTTCATAGTAACTAAACCACGGCGCTATTAAAGGTTTTCGAACGCGGTCATTTGCGGTACCAATATCGGCGCCATGTTTAGGGGAAAGACTTTTGACACTCGGCTGTAGTTTCATACCTGGACAATTGAAAAACAAGGCACAAACAAATAAGACAGTTTCATGTTGCCGATTCATATATGTATAAGTAAATATCAACTTATGCTCGGAACAATGGCATTGGAGTTACGGTAACCTATAGAACATTACTTTTTTGTTCTTTTATGATACAGCATCAGTGACTTTTCAGTATGACATAACAGACTATCGCATCTCCACCGCGGTGCCTAATCAGGGTCTACATGATATGTCACTAATCAATAAAAGCGCTTTCAACCTCAATGACAAATCTAGGTCTAAGGGAAAGGGTCGACTTTAAGTTGGCAGTGTGTAGCCAGATCCCTTTTCCTGTGTAAATCTTGAAATGAAAGATTTAAACTGAATAATTTAGGTCTACACTATGCGTTACAATGTATTGTAAGACAGTTTTTCGTATGAATTAATCATGTATGTATTCAATTAAATTCAATCTGTTTTTCCGTCATACAGATACAACTTTTATTTAGAGTCGGCATGTCATCACAAATAACATTTCAAAACCTACGCTATGTAAACTTTAAAAGCTTTGACCGACATTTAACAAAAACAATTAGGCCTAGATCTAGTATAGTATATGGATCTAAACATAAACTAGGTTATTTAAGAAAGGTCATCATGCATATAAATTAAATTGCACGTAGGTCTATACTCGCAATATATCACTCATACAAAAGAATAAGATTTAGATATATTGTCTTGTAGATCTAGGAATGAGGATGACATGTAGATCTAACCTATAAATATAATCAGTGTGAGACCTTCTTTGCATAGCATCTATGACGTTTTTATAGGATGACGTAATATGTATAGAAATGGATTACCTTATACGGTAAATTAAACTTAAACGTGTACGAGTTTGGCACGTCATGTAAGGTAAAAATGAGTAGATTGGATTTATATAGATTCTAGAATAGATGATGAATCTCTGACATCGGATTCCCCTATATTGTTTGTGGTGAAAAATTGAGACTCGTTTCTAACGGCCACTCGATCTAGATCTAGGTCACGCCTGTCATTGTTGAAAACTCGTTTAATCTACTGGATATTTTCTATAAACTAGTTCAATCTTCAATAGATAATAAGATATTCACAATGTTTGAGACCATAGTTCATTCTATTTCACTGATCTGTACTGACAAGTGAAGATCTGTGATTATTGATTGAATTGATACAGTCTAGATAGCCAGCATTGATGCGATGCGATCATGCGAAGGTCGCAGAAAACGGTGTTAAACCGTATTTTGGTTTTATTCCTGTAACCGGTAAAACAGAATATAGTACTAATATAATAGGTTAAACAAATGTTTCTTGCCTCTATTTCTGAATCCATATTCAAACCATCGCAATAACGCGCATCAAAAATACTTTAAAACACGTCTCCGATCATAAGAAAACATGAACAAATCACATGTTTCACACAAATAGTTTTGACGTCACTTTGTGGTTGTTTTTCGTACGTCATTGGCGATGTCACTAACACCCTTTTTTCTGGAGCGCGGCTCAATTATATATTTACGTTTGTATTAAAACCTGTTTTAAAGTACGAACATCCCTCAGAATGCACCAGGGATCATCTAGGAATAAGATTTTTCCTGGGGAGCATGTCCATCAAACCAAACCACCCTAGTAAGAGTACATACACTAAATGGAGTGGATAGGGTTAGGCGTTAGACATTTTATAAGGCTGGAATGCAACTTGTAGAAAATCCTACCTAGATTGAACATGTGAAAAAAGCATCTAGGAATAAAGATTCTCGGGGGAGCATGCTCTCTCGGACCCTAGTAGCAATGGATACACCAATTGGTCTAGCACGCCCCTGACCTGTGCCCCGCACGGCTAATCATTTCTACGGCGAATAGTAATTCCCCGGCCGCCGTGTGTTGCGCTTACATTTGCTGCGACTGCCGCGCGGCGAGATTCAATTTTTGTAGGGTTAAAAACCTGCGGCAAAAGTACAGCCGTGAAAGTCCCATCAGATACCCTGCAACCAAAATGCTGCTCCTGCTATACAACTTGGTTTTACTAAATATTCACACAACTAATATTAGTCAAACAACACCATGAACTCAAAAGGACACATTTGGACAGCATTTAAGAAAATCTTAATCCATTTTTAGATAATATACATGTTTTACATATATGAACAAAAGTACAAATACGCAATAGGAAAACTGACCATTGAGTTACGGCGGCCGCACGGTGGCCGTACGGCAGTCGTAGAACCACTCTACGGCGTGTGTGTCTACGGCCGCCGTAGAAATGAAAAAATGTTATAACTCCGCGTTATAATTCTATGGCGAGCTCTACGGCCTGTAAAATATTGGGATACGCCGTACGGCCGCCGTAGAATCTCTACGGCCGCCGTAAGATTCTCTCGATTTAACGTTTCTGCGGCCGCCGTAGAGCAAATTTGAGCGCACTGTTAGTCAGAGATAAACATTTTATTTATTTTCAAAGTTTCGTTACGAACATTGAATAGCCTTAAGCGTAGAAAATTCGTTTATGGTCTGATTCTACTATATTCAACTTGAGGTTAAAAACTAACAGCGGCTCGGAGGTACAAGTGGAATGGGATGTCGAAACACAGTGATCCCTATCTATAACGAACAACAATTCTCTTCTCACAACAACGCTTGCCGCTGTTCCACAAACAAGATAATTATCTCCAACCTTTTCATGTCTGCAATATCGTCTACTTAAAATTAAAATAAAAACAATATGACGAGTGATAAATAGCTTGAATCAAGATCAGACGCCGCATAAAGCTGTTTGCAATGCAGACAATTGTTCTCCCTTTAACAACTCCAGTCGAACAACTCACGTAATATTCATCTCCACTTAGGTATTATTGTATAGAAGGAGCACTGTATTATAAAACGAAATGCATTTTTTTCAAAAAGGTGTGTGTATAAGTTTTCATATATAATTTGATTCTTTCAATCGCTATTTTAAAATTGAGCATTGTCTTGAATGAGTTTGAACAAAGACATGTGCAAAGGTGCATCGAAAACTGGTTGAAAAATTGGGGTACACAAATTTCCGGGTTTCCAGTCTAGTATTTATAGCCATTACACGTCTAAATATAGAATACACGTATCGGCTCTATATGACCCTTCAGTATCGCAATGCGGTAAAATCCAACACAATCAAGCAAACAAAAGTAATAGTATTAAAAGCAACAAAAATAGCAGCAGCGGTAGCAGTAGAAGTAGTAGTAGTAACAGCAGCATTAACAACAATATCAGTAGTAGTAGCAGCAGCAGTAGAAGTAGTTACAGCAGCAACGCAAACAGCAATAACAGTAGTAGTAGTAGAAATAACAGCAGCAGTGACAGCAACCATTTAGAAGAAAAGTGGAAGTAATTACTCTGCATGAGGGGGGGGGGGGTCATTCTACGACGAGTTGATGGGGCCCGTTTTCTACGGTCCGAGGTAATGTCTCTACGTAATATAATTTACAACTACATGTGATAGAGCCTTATAGTTTGTATGTCCAATCAACTCAAGAAACTTTGAGCTTGTTACAACTTGGGTCATATCAAACAAAGGTCAATGTCATTTAGAGGTCATTTACGGTTAACTAAATATTGGTCAAAACTCTTTGATCATCTGAACATTTCTAAATCTATAAAACAGCCCTAAATAAAGTTTATATATGATAACTATACTAAGACGAAAAAGAATCGCAGGGAAACCTTTCAAGTTAGTTTTAAATGGTATCATTTAATCGAATATTCAGAACGATTAATTTACGTTGACAACATATCATTATTGAACATATTGACAAGGAACCTGTCTTCTCTACATCAGTGGAAAGTTGTTGGGCGAATGTGCCGCTTACCACCGCTACGTAACGGCGTGCGCGACGCTGAGCGGTAAGTGGCAAACCAACGTAAAGGCGTCAGGCTCGCAGACAGTTGACACGTAACCAGTTCCGTAAAGTGTCGGTATGGATATGTTGACTATGATTGTCTGACGTGTTATCAGTGGTTTAACTGGCAGTAAGGTGGCGATTGCGCAAGTGGGGTGGGTAGATAGCTATATCCTAACGTGACGTCGTGACGTAAGGACGTCCAACTGGCGGTCGGTTTGCAAGGCTTTCCGTCTCTAGCATGCGTCTGACAAGACGTTCTATAGTCGAGAAATGCACATTGAGCTGAGCAACAGCCTGTGGTTAGCCTCGACGTACCAATAGTGGTGCAACAGCTTGCCCCCTCTGAACTTTGATTAAGCGTACCATACTTCGAAGATGTTGAAAGGAGTTTTACAATCCGTAATTCAATGTGCCAACTTCAAACGTACACCATTGACTGATTTTGACAATTGAATATCTCGTCATCAAAATTTTACACGGCTATTGTGCATTTTCACACCTTCCCAGCGTACGGCGAATTTTAACGAGATTGCGTAATTTTATCCACATGAAATTGTGGATATTAGCCAAGATTTTCAATCTACCGATTTTCATAAATTTAGGCCAAGTAGATCTAATAAAAAAAAATTGAATATTTTATGTACCCTGCGTTTCTTTTTCGTCTTAGTAGATCTATATATTTTATATATATTATATATGTCTTCAAAAATTAACAGCTTATAATGTTATATGCGATTTTGAATTTTTGTTTAGAATACAATAGTTGACCCTTAGAGTGAAATATATTGTTTCAAGTGCATAGGAAAGGAGATAAGTTTAGATATCTCATCCTATGTTTGTATATGTAACCTCAAAATGACAAACGTTGTTATACGACGACATCATCATGACGTCATCATTTCATAAAGATGACGTCATAACGCTATGGTGATGATGTATCTGAAAAATGAGGGTTTTTTATTTGCCAGACCGTTTGTTTTAAATAGTTTAAACCTTTTCATTTGAACAAAAACAAATACCTGCTGTATGATTTTATTTAAGGTCTTAGATGGGTAATGCTCATCGAAACGAATCCGCAAAAGCTAAACACCATCTCATTCAGTATCCAATTCTACATCTTTTTCCAGAGTTAAAAGACTGTTCACCACCTATAACTGAAATTATGAGTATTTTTGTCTTGTTACCCTACTTTTCAAAAAACGTCCTAAAATGACTACCCCTCTTTTTTCTTTCCGATAATACAAAATTACAAACGTTAAAAAAACGATCAAAAGTTATTCATACATTTATACTTAAGACATTGTTGTATACAAATACAAGCAGACACATTAAATATTTTGCATACACCATTAAAAATCTTAATATTAAATCTTATATAGATCTAAATCTGGTATAATAATATTTCTGAAAAAATATCTGAGTCCATTTTTTTTCTCAAATATCATTTTTTGCATTTGAGCAAAACTGAGATTTCTACAGAAGTTAGGCAATGGCATTCATAGTGACCACACTTCAAAATATCTACCATGTCTCTAGAACAAAAAAATAGGAGGTTTGACCTCATTTCATCATCATCATCATCATCGAGTGGAGCGTTCAACGTGCCCATACCATCGAAGCCGTTATTCCCTCAAGATGAGCTCCAAGTCCTCTATGCAAAGTTGCGTTAGCAGCTTCCTGGAATGGACAGTGGTCACATCTGGCTTGACATAGCAAATCTGTCTGATCATGGCCCTGTCATTACGCTGCAGGCGCTGAAAGTTTGGTTTAGTCAGAGGACAGGTTTCACTGGCGTGGAGCATAACACTTCGCACGCACATTCGCCGCGTGTCTTGTATGAGAGCTGGCGTGACGTGAGAACAGGCAGTAGCTCCTTGAATTTCTTCCAGGCAGACTTAACACGAGCCGTTTTGCAAGGTCACAGCCGCCTGCTGCAGACAACATGTCCCCAATGTAGCGAAAGGAGAGAACCACATCCAGCTTGTCTTGGCCAACTTGGACCTCTCTCTGTGCCCTGCAGTCAATGGGACGAGAGGTTCCCAGGCAGCGGGAACATCTGAAGGCAGGATCTCTAACCAGTCTCCTGAGACCACTGCATTTTTTGTGGACCCAGGGTTTGCAACTATTACAGAAATTGCTGTTTCTGCCCAACCTGTGCGGCAAACAGCACAGTGGTACTTGCCAACACTCTGTAGAAGATCCATGCCAGTGCCACATATCATGCTTTTTGTTTTGCCAGCATTTACTCTGAGTCCTTTCTCTTTTATGTCTTTTTTCCAAACCACAAGTCTCCTGACACATTCCTCAAGTGACTCTGTGATGATTATTAGGTCATCTGCATAGAGATCCTCCGAGAGGACGCTCGTCCGGAGCTCGCGGGAGAGGGCTTCAAGTTCAATGATGAAGAGCAATGGGCTGAGTACAGAGCCCTGGTGTACACCGACTTTCAATTCGAACTCGTTGCTATGACCCACTCCAACTCGAACACAGCTACGCTCATTTGCGTACATTCCTTGAACCAGGTGGACAATCCATTCTTCAACGCCAAGTTTTCTCATGGCCCACCATATCACTCTCCGAGGGACCCGAGCAAACGCCTTTTTTAGATCTACAAAGGCCATGTAAAGCTTCTTGTCCATTGCTAGGTGTTTTTCCTGCATCTTACGAACAACAAAAAGTGCGTCTGTGTTGTCTCTGCCTGGTACAAAGCCAAACTTGGAGTCATCTTTGGTCACCAACTGTCTGATGAGGCTATCCACAATTCGCTCTAATATTTGCATGACCTGGTCTATGAGTTTGAGACCACGGTAGTTACCTCTTTCTAGAGCATCACCCTTGCCTTTGTAGATGCAGACAATGGAACTCTCCAACTAGTCAGAGGGGACCCTGCCAGTGCCTGCATGAATGATTGCCCTTACAAGGTTGCAAATCATGGTAGCACCTGCATCACCTGCTGCTTGGATCATTTCCACCACGATGCCAGATGGTCCTGCAGCTTTACCCGTCACTTGAAAAAAAATGAAATTGTGTTTGAGAGGCGTTAAAACTAATGGGACAGCAAAATCAAGGAAAAGTGAAGTTTTTTGGTATAACATACACTGTCATTTGCAAATATTTGTGGAATTCAAAGAGAATTGTCAATTGAATAGCAATTTTCTGTTTTACAAATTCTGTTCTGCAATAAAACAATATTCTCAAGGAAGAAATGTGAAAAATACAGTCAATCTTGTATAAAGCAGCCACCTTGCGAATAAGTATGCATACCTCTTCATAATGACACCAAACTAATTAATTCAGGGTAGAAATAGTGAAGAAAACTCTTTCATACTGAAGCACTCTGCATTAGTTTTATCCTGCATTAAACAGACAGCTTCATACAAGACAAAATATGGGTATTCAATAGAGTGGTCGCTTAATACAAAATTGACTGTAAAAGTTGACAATTGTTAACTCCATAGCTTATTTTAAGTATTTAAAACAGGTGTTTGCTTAAAGCAGGCTGGAATTAAAGCAAAATCCATTCTATTTTACTTTCAGTCTGCTTTAACCTACGATCTTCTTAGATCATATAGGATTACTTTTTATATTCATGAATGTAGATCTATAAAGTTTGATTATATTCATGAATTGTAAAACAAATTAAATACGTTCAAATGAGAATCTATGGGGTTAATGTTTGATTTAGGAAACGAAACTATAGTATACGGACGTGTTTACTGTCACTACTAGATTTAACTGTAGGATCCTTCTGCAGATCCAGGTAAAACTAAGTCCTCGTTGGTAGAATTAACAACCTTATCATCTGCGCAATAGTTGTGTTCCACTAGAACATTGTTTTTCTTTGGTTTTTGTCGCCTACTTGTCGATTTGATAATCTTTTCAAACCGGTCACGCCTTTTTGTCGCCATGTTAGTAATAACAAAAAATGACGTCACCTGTCGCGAAATCCCAAGTTTTCGGACTTCAGAACGTGGCCGAATGCCACTCGGAACTTGTCGAATCGAAATAACGGTAAAGAACGAGGGTCGTTGAAGTTACACGGAAAATCATTGAACCATTGCATGTCTAAGACCTTACCAGAAGAATACATTGTAGTGACAAAACACATCGGGGGCATTTGTCACTTTCTGTGACACCGTTCTTGTTTGTACTATAATAATATGAATTACCAGACTGAGGAACCGTCTATATGTATGCAATTTCCAAAAATAACTTAATTTAACTATATGAGAGTATTTAATTTTTAGTTCTCCAATGCGGGTAACTTTCTAGAATGGAGGAACTTGTTACATGCAGAGAATGTTGTATCTAAAGAGTAAAGGTTAATTATTTCTATTCTACAGGATGGCTACTAGTGGTAACAGGTTTGCCGACACACAATATGTTAATTGGCTCCGGTCAACACTGGCATTGATACACATGAAAGAGGGTCTAGAGGAATTCACTGCCAACCAATCTCTCCTCTTCCATAAACAGCTGCTAACAAAGTATTTAGGAAAAGCTGCACATTCATGTAAAGGAAACTGCAGTTCTGCTGATATCAAGAAGGATTTCCGCAACCATAGATGGTACATGACTTGCCCAGACTGCGACTCTTGGTTGCAGACTATAATATCATTCCACAAAAATGCTCCATTTCCAATGTTGCATCCAGCAAACACACACCCCAACTTGTGGAAGACAGAGCCTTGGGAAATCATGAAATTTTTTATTGGTCACGGTTGTGAATCAAATAAGTCCCCGAAAGATGCAGATATTCAAGGAATCCTGTCGTTGTTTATCAACTCTAAGCACTTTTCAACTGGAAGGCACATTGGTAGACAGGATTTGCTGGATGAGGTAGGTCATTGTGTTTCTATGTCATTGAGTTTGGAAATTCTGTTCCTTGTACAGCAAACCAGAGAACTTCCTATCTTGCAAAGGTTCTAGGACATAATATAAGGTCATCATCATAGCTTTCGGACAATTGTTTGTTTATCATAATTTTAGTATTATACCTATTACCTACTGCGTTTATAGAATTTGGACTGAAATTGTTCGACAAAAGTGTTTTTCTGAAGAAAATCTTATATGGAAGATGTTCATGAGATTTAGAATTTAAGCAGCATATTCTATGGCAAATGGTAGTGCCTTTTGAATTGTTTCCTACACAGAATATATGGTGAACTTGTGTACAGTTTACTACTCCTATACTATTAGAGGGATTAGTTCCGAAGTTTCACAGATTAATTTCTTGCATGTGAATTTTTTATGATGTTTGAAATTTGGACTTTGATCATTCAAGTATTTGCGGATGGGGTTTACGGGGCAGACATAATTGTTTGTAATACACAAATTGAAGTTTTGCAATTAATTCCAGTATATTTATGTCAAATATGGTCATTGTGTTGAAATAAAAACCATGCACTTTTTAATTATCTGCTCAATCCTTTTTATATTTGATAGTGTGGCGTGAGCATGGACATTACATGTATAATATGTGGGTTATATTTAGCGCCTAGCTGTTAATACTTTGTTATCATGCATTTTCAACACATAATCTAAATACATTTTAAGATTGATGATATGGGCGAATCATGCTGTTGCATGCAGGGCTGTTGGTGGAATAAAGGCCCTTAGTTTGGATATTAGCCTTAGACCACTTTAACAAGTTATGCCCCTTCCAATGTTTTCCTGCATGAAATACAGCGAACCCGTGTGCACAGCTTACTACTCGTACATTATTTGAGACATTTAAGCTAACTGTCACAGATTAGCTACTTGTGTGTAAAGCTGTTCATGCGGTTTTAAATTCGGGGTGTGAATATTTTTTGGGATAGGGGTATACCGTATACAGGGGTGGACATAAGTTTTTTTTCTCAAAAAGAAATCAAGTTTAAGTTATTATCTTTAAATTTTCAGTTGCTTGGTATCAGAAACAGCCTTTTGCATTCTGCAAATTTCAAAGTAATTGAAGCAGATATGAAGAATTACTTACAGACAGTGTTATCATTCATGCAAGGAATGACAGGGTTAGCAGGAAGTGAGAAGGATACCTTAGAGGCAGCAATTGACAAAGTACAACAGGTAAATGATATTTACGTCTTATGATTTAAAAAAAATGTAAAGCAGAATGTGCCTTTAATCACATTTGCTTTACTTTCAGTCTGTTTTAGCTACCATCTGCTAGAGAATAACAATTATTTCGTATGGTACATGTTTATGACTGTATAAGTAAAACCTGATTCCAACAGTGTAGGAATAAATTAAATGCCCAAAGGACGCTCCTGTACAGGAAACGATTAAAGAAACACAATAATCTATGTCTGACTGTTTCAGATAATTCTATATAGCATTTCTCCATTACCCAAGTAGTAATAGGTTATCATTTACCCCCCCCCCCAAATAGGTAGTTGGGACTCTACTGAAATCAATTTTTCCGTCAGTCCTTCCTAGTGTGTGAATACATATTTAGCTACCATCTGCTAGAGAATAACAACAGTGTAGGAATAAATTAAATGCCCAAAGGACGCTCCTGTACAGGAAACGATTAAAGAAACACAATAATCTATGTCTGACTGTTTCAGATAATTCTATATAGCATTTCTCCATTACCCTAATTACAATGGGTTATTATTTTAACCCCACCCCAATAGGTAGTGGGGACTCTACTGAAATCACCTTTTCCGTCAGTCCATCCTAGTGTGTGAATACATATTTGGATTGCCCAGTGTCGCAAACCACTTTCAGGTCACTTTGATCTTGACCTCTGATCTTGATAATTAAAATCCTTATCCGGAGTATAACTCCTATACCATATTCATATAACAACGATTACTAAACCTGATATGTAAATACACCATGAGATGTGCAATCTCATGGTGCAATATCGCGTACTACTTCAGGATATCACTTTGACCTGACCTCTGACCTTTATTATTGAAAAACCTTGACCGGAGGGTATCTACTACAATATTACTATGCCTTCTAAGATTACCAAACCTAGTGTGTTAATACATCTTTAGATTGCCGAGTGTCAAATACTACCATCAGGTCGCCTTGACCTCTGACCTTGAATGTTGATAAAACTTGTCCAGTACATGTGACAGGGACCTGTTGTGGGCGTATAAATCACCAGTATTGATCGTTAACTTTAAAGTTTTATTATTCCGTCCATTCAGTAGACGGGGTCGCATTAGCAAGTTGGTTAAAGTTTCTGTGCAGTTCTACCACGTTGGCAATATGTGCCTTAAACAGTGTACGAGGGGTGTTCAAATAGTTTTGATACTGGATTAATAACTTCAATATAATGAGTGCAAAATGCTTGTGTGATATATCATTTTAAAGAGCAATTCTTGGCCTACACGATGGTATAATGCACGATAAGATCACATAATGTGACGAGTCACAACATGAACCTAAACTACCTTTCTCGAGGACACTGGAACATAGCACTTTTCAGACATTACTTTTTGACTTTATTATTATTATTATTATTATACCCGATTTATATAGCGCTCTTTTCACACAGGAGTTGTGCGTTCAAAAGCGCTTCACATGAAATTATATAAATGTACCTACAAAGCGAGAAAGACAAATAACTACATTCACAATAAAAATGATACAATATTGAGATGCATGGAAACATGGAATTAATGAACAAAGTAAGAGCTAAGAAAAATGCAGCCAGTCACGCCCGGCGCATAAATACATTACTTCTTAAAGAGTATAATTTCCAGATTTGTTTTGGAAATATATAAGTTTATGTCTAAATTTAAATGTTAATAAAGTTTTATTTCTCTTGAAAGGGTTAACTGTCTAAAATCTCATTTTTTTCAAAATCAACAGTTCTTGTTTTGCTTATGACGAAAGTGGACATGTTTTTTCGAACGCTATGAAAATGTTCAAGATCAGTATATCTACATTTTGATATTTAAACATGAAACCTTTTTCAATGGCTTCAATTATAGCCTGGTTTAATAATAAAAAAGAGTTTGTAGTTTCTCTAACTTCTTTTATACATAACAGGAGATCATTTTTATCATATTTTCAGTACCTGTTTAGAATAAGCTCTATTCTTAATATTTTATGTGGATCTAATAATAACATTTAAAATTATGTAGTGTTTGCATAAATGTTTTATTGTATTTGATAAAAAACAATTCATAAACTTATTCAAAGTAATAAAGCCGTAATAATAATTATAGTATCAAATTGTGTTTAGAAAATAACTCAAATATACACAAAAAGGTCCAGTGTCCTCGAGGAGGGGTAATATATAGGTTCATGTTGGGACTAAGCGAGCAATGCGATCTTATCGTGCATGATATTACCGTGTAGACAAAGAATGGATATTTAAAAAGATATATCGCACATGCATTTTCCACTTGAAATAATGAAGTTATTGATCCAGTATCAAAACTTTTTGAACTACCCTCGTATAAACGGTATTTTAGGGTCTCCTCCTACCTGTTGTTTGCTGGAAGTCACGATATGCCTGAAATACTGTTAAAGCGACATAAAATCACAAGTAAAAACACATAATAATTTTCGGTAACTTTTTTCTTTTACCCGTTGTAGGCAGAGGTGACACTTGGAGATCACTTATCCGTAGTATGTAGGTCCGTCTGTAGAGGTGACACTTGGAGATCACTTATCCGTAGTCTATCCTTCCGTCTGTAGAGGTGGCTCTTGGAGATCACTTATCCGTAGTCTGTCCGTCCGTCTGTAACGCTGTTTGCATTCACACTTTTACTTTTGACTATAACTCTTGTTCTACTTAAGCTTTTAAGACATATCGCGTTTTATGGGCAGAGCTTGACAGGTGCAGTTCTCTTGCATAAGGTACATAACTCTTGCATCATTCTGTGCCAGTTATTCCCCTTTGCCACATTTTCCTTTACTTGCAAAATAATTCTGTTATTGATGAGTGAAAGTGTATTGCACAAGCCTCTTAACCCTTACATCAATCATGTAAGAGTAAGTTCCCTTTCCAACATTTTCCATATTTCTGCGTATAACTCCTGTCCTACATATCTATTTCAGATGAAATTTAATTAATGGAAATAGTGTGAGTGTCTTACACATGTTGCAAAACTATTTCATCACTACAATGAGAGTTATCCCTCTTTCTACTTTTACCTTTTTGGCAGATAATATATGCTATACTGCAGCTTTGCATTTATGCTATATATACTTGATCGCAGGCGACACATGTGTTCCAAGGAACACGATTCCAGTTGTTTTATATTAACTTGTATATTTGGATCACAGTGGTTGTAAATAGTTTATTCCGACCAAGGGTTACTGTGTCCAGGGCGATCCATCACCACAAATGTTGAGTCATAGGAATATAGAAACAAGATTAAGTTCAGATCTGATTGCATATGTAACAATAAAGTATCAAAGATTTATCCTTACTAAGCTAGTTTCATGTGTTTCTGACTTTTAGCTGGAGGCAAATCAGATAGAGATATCAGTAAACAAAGATCTTGAATTACGTGCATTACAAGAGAGACAGGTTGCATTAGACAGAGATTTGAGGGCACTTGTTGACGTGACAAAGATAGAGCAAGACCGTCAAAGCACAGAGGTCAAAGGAGAAATAAACAAGGTATGTGTTAATATTTATACCACTAACTACTGTATATTCTTCTAGTTGTAAAATTATAAAACTGTATATTCTTCTATTGTAAAATAATAAACCTATCAATATAAGTTAAAATATAGTTAAAATAAAAAAATGATAATTTTGGAGTTTGAAATCTTAAGTTTAAAGATAATTGTAATCATTTATATCTCCGAATGACTGAGTCACGGGCATATTGTTATTTGTCTGTTTGTCTATTTGTCTGTTTGTGTGCCTGACTGTTTTGTCTGTACACAACTTTAACCTTAGCCATAACGTTTAAACATTCGATTTCGAGTTCATTTTTATAGGCTAGTCTTCAGACGGGACGTATTATGTTTTGGCGCTGTCTGTCCGTCCGTCTGTCGTATCCGTCCGTATCATTATTTTTATGCCCCCAACTGGGCGGCATATAGTGATCGCACTGTCTGTCCGTCCGTCCGTTCGTTACACTTTTTGTGTCCGCTCTCTAAATCAACTAGTTTTTGATTAATTTTTACCAAACTATCTGAAAATGTTTATAGACACAATATCTCAATCAAGTTCGATAACCAGACAATCGCATTAGGCATTTCTGAGTTATGGCCCTTGAATAGGCAAAAATGCATTTTGTTACTGTGTCCGCTCTCTTACTCAACTAGTTTTCAATTGATTTTCACCAAACTTCCTCAAAAATTTTATAGACGTAAAATCTCGGTCAATTTCGATAACCAGACAAATCGCATTAGACATTTCTGAGTTATTGCTCTTGAATTAATAAACTTTGCATTATTTAAGCATGCCCGCTCTCTAACTCCAACAGTTTTAAATTGATTTTACTCAAAATGTTTAAACGCATAAAATCTCGGCCAAGTTCGATAACCAGATGAATTGCATTAGGCATTTCTGAGTTATGGCCCTTGAATCTGTAAAATTTGCATTTTTTAACCATGTTCGCTATCTAAATTAAACAGTTTTCAATTGATTTTAAACAAACATCTGCACAATTTTTATACCCATAATATCTCGGTCAAGTTTGATAACGAGATGAATCACATTAGGAATTTCTGAGTTAGGGCCCTTAAATCAGTTAAAATTGCTTTTTTAAATATGTCCGCTCTCTTACTCAAATGTTCGGCATCTGTGACCTGTGGACACATTTCTTGTTTATAACTTATATTGATAGTTTTATTATTTTACAATAAATAGAAGAATATACAGTTTACGTTAAGGTAACTTTTTCATGTCCGCTCTCTAACTAAAACAAATTTATTTCAATCCTTTTGAAACTTAGTCAGCATGTGTATGACTATAATGTCTCGGTCAAGTTTGATAACCAACAAGATTGCCCAAGACATTCAAGAGAAATGCACCTTTTATCGTAAAAAACTGGCATTTTTAGTTTGTCCGATCTCTAACTCAAACAAATGTATTTCAATCCTTTTGAAACTTGTTAAATCTGTGTATGATTATAATGTTTCGGTCCAATGCGATAATCAGCAATATTGCTAAAGACAAACAAGAGTTATGCCCCTTTTACCGTCAAACACGGGCATTTTTTAGTGTGGCCGCTTTTTATTCCAATCCTTTTTAACCTTAGTCATGTGACCCCAAACTTTAAGAGTTCTTCTCCTTTTGTTCATTTTACCTTGAAAGGGTTTTAGTATGGCAACATTCTAAGATGGATTTGACGGGCGTATAATGTGCCCGGCTTGCGGTGCTCTTGTTGGCATGTGTACCCAATTCAAGAAGCTCTTGAGCTCAGTTGTACTTCATCCCTGTTAGACAAAGGTCAATGTTATTTAGAGATCATTTAGGGTTAAAAGATGTAATTAAATGTCGCCGGGCAAAGATACCTAGTTCTGTCTCCGTCCGGGGTTCGACTTAAATGGGGTCTGGCACAAATGGGACTTTTGTAGCGCCTGAAAATAATTGGAGGCGCATACAAGACAAACTCAAGACGTACGTAAGTAACTATCTGTGATATTCGAAGTGCGCACGTGCGAGTTAGGGTGGCTATTTTATACTAAAAGATTAAGGGTTAGTTGAACTTGAAACTAAAGTATTGATTAGTAAGTATATGACCATGAGTCTAGATATACCTATATGAGCATGGGCGGATCTACATGATTATGGGATGAACTTAATGAATGGAAGCATGGGCGGATCTACATATGAATATGAAAGGGTCTACATAAAAACGAAGGATCTAGACATGAATATGAAAGATCTACATGAGAATGAAGGATCTAAATGAAGATGAAGGATCTACACATGAGTATGACACATATAAAAGACATTTAACATAGAAACATGACCATTGTCAAACCATGGAACGATTGACCCTGTGAAATAAACATTTTATATTTTACAGTTGAAAGCAGCAACACGTAAATTTGATGAATTTCTGGAAAGCAACGATCTTGTCGGCGATGTATCAAAACTATCGAAAAGGATGGGAGACATTGATCAGACAATTGCTGAGCATGCGAAACGAATCTCCATATTAGAAGGTCAAGAACAGGTAAGCATACGTTCACTTTACTTGAGTTGATAATAGTCAACTTTTCAAAGAAGAAATTTAGAAAAACTCCTTGTTCAAACCTTCGTGCAACCTAGAGTTTGTCTAGATGAGTAGAGGACCAATATGTATTTTGTGGTCAGTATATCAAAAGTCAAAAGTTCTTCAGTAAAGATATACAATGTATTATGGTTTTACAATGATTATTTTCCCCAATCAATAAACCTTTCTTCAACCTAGACTTTTCATATTTAATATTCTGATATTTAAGAATAACCGAAAGTATAATACGATGCAGAATTAACGATTCGTATCTCGATAAAGATGCAAACTTGAAGTGTTTCAAATGCAAAGCAAATCAATCAGACAGAAACGAATACCATTTTTTACCAACTTTAATTTTAACCATATTGGTTCTAACTATTAAATAATTGTAGTGAACTATATCGAAAGTTGGTTCATACCAATTCGCCAGACCCAAGCCAATAGATCTTGTCACTACTGCCATAAAACTAGGGTTGAATCTGTACAGAATAACGGTAGTTCTGCCACTGAGTCCTACCATGATCAAATTTATTGTGAGTGTTTACCCCATTACCGCCATAGTGTCGTCTGCTTCAATATAGTTGTCTGCAATATCGTTAAAAAGTAAGATTTAAGGCAGTGTAACTGACGTAATTTTAAAACAAGTTGCAAGCAGATCAGGATCAAAACTGTTTACAAATGCACTTTATGACGGCATTGAGAATGAAAGGTTTCAAAGTGCTTGTCCCAAATATGAAATAAAACATACGTTCTAATTCCGCGAATATTTGTCATTAGGTACAACATTCTGATCGCCGAGTTTTCGTAGACAGACATCTATTTTTTCAATTGTTTGCGAAATTAAAATTTAAACGTTAATATGTGACATGTTTTTAAATTGAACAAAACCATTCTCATTTGAAATACTTCAAATGTTTTTGAAAGAACTTTGATCCATCAAAAGCATGTCAGCCAGAAGGCGTGGTCAGATTTCGTATTCTGATTCAGTAATATCAAATTAAAAGTTAAGAACGTTTTAAAAGTTTTTTTTTTTAAATATATTATCTTTATAAAACTTTGTAAGGGTCATGTATGAACATAGAATATGTTGGGTTATATAGTAAATAAGTCGTTGAAAGTGCAGAAAAAGTTGTTGGCCACTCTTAAAGCCATACTTTTAATTCAATCGTCATGACGACACTTGCTTAAAATAATTATCTTGACAAAAGCTAAACAATGAATATAGGTTAGTACGGGTTACATTATTTTCTTTCCATTGGCGGTATTGAAGAAATATCTCTTTTTGAGAATATTTTAGGGATAATTGCGTGTACTATCTTAGTTCATATGAGCCGAAGGCTCGATATGAGCTATTGTGACCGCTTATCGTCCGACGTACGTCTGTCTGTTGTCCGTCCGTTCACATTTAATTCAAACGACATCTCCTCTGGAACTGATGGATGGAATTTGATGATAATTGGGTGATCCTTGTATGCTTCTCTACCGATATTGTTCAAATAAAATGGAACAATTTAGAACTCTGGTTGCCATAGCAACAAAGGTGATGGTGATTCACTCTCAACGTTGTTCAAAGCATAGCCCTAGGTTTATTATTGAACCCACCCTAGAGATTGTTTCAGTGCCCCTTTATACCAGTATGATTGTTTAATCCAAGTAACACTGTACTCCCCAGTATGCTCCCTAAAGGTGACATCACCAAATTTTGCAAACAGTTTGGATCCTGATCAGATGCCAGATAAGGCTGCATCTAATCTTGATCTAAACTAATTGTCACTCATTTACCTAGTATTTATAAAGTTTATTTCTTTTACATATTTCACATGCAATATATTTGAAGCTGATAACAATTTAACATGATAAGGGCTAAGCCAGCAACCTTATATTGCCAGTTCCATTACACAATTCACTGACCTGGTCAATAGCTGTTATTAGCCTGCTAAAATTGTTGTCTGCTACATGTTTATGCCCCTGCACGACTTAGTCGGGAGCATATTGTTTTTTGGTCTGTCTTTTTGTTTTTTGTGTGGTTTGTGTCTGTTTGTCCGTTTGTTTGTCCGTCTATCGACATATTTGATATTGGCCATAACTTTAGAGCTACATAAGATAGAAATTTATATTTGGTATATACACTAAACTAAAAGAAGATCTTTAGCTCTGTACAATTTAGGTCATGTCCTACAAATTTCAAGGTCATTTAGAGGTTATTTAGATTTCAAATGGGGTAATTTAACAATGGCCATAACTTTAAAAATTGATGTGATAGAAACTTTATATTTGTAATGTGTACTCAACTTAAGAAGCTCTTGAGCTATGTACAATTTTGGTAATGTCTAACGAAGGTCTATGTCATTTTTTGAGTCATTCACCTTTGTCATAGTTTCTTGTCCGGATGATAATTCCAGTTATACTGGTCTTAATTAACCCATAACGTCATATATATGCATTTTACGCCTTAAATTTATTCCTCCACTGAAGAAAATAATTCCAGTTTATACATATACAGTCATAAAAATGTAAGATAAGAAAAAGTGTCTATATCTAAGTAGATGATATCTAAAAGTAGGTTGAAAGTAAGCAGAATGTGCCATAAAGACATTTACTGACCAACTTTGGGTGATAATCCCTAGGCAGGCAGTTTCCTTGCAATAATCATGATTTTAATGCATACCTATATTACTGTGAATCGTTTTATGTGAGGCCCGACTGTTAAATTTGATAGTTTGGTTAGTAAAACCCATTGAAAAAAAAACCTTGAGTGTGAGTATGTCAGAGCCTCTCTAGACAACTTAAGATTGGTGACATTGGCACACTTTACCCTTACTTTACAGTTACGTTCACGCCTAACGAGAACAATTTGGGGTCCATCAAAGGACTGAGGAAATGTCTTTAAGGAGCATTCTGCCTTATTTTCAACCTGCTTTAGGTGGTGACTTATTTTCAAAACCAGAAACAGGCTATTGGGTAATGGGTTAAATGAAATTGAATATATGGAAAGAGCCAAATGAGTTGAAGTGCCATTAACAAGGGCCATAACTCTGACATCTATATTTATGGACTTATTCAGCTTGCTGACATTTACTTGCCCTGAAGATAACTCCAGTTCTACTAGTGCTATTGTAATGAAATTTCATATATATATATAAAGAACCTGATGAGAGAAAAGGCCATGCACTAGGGCAACACTATTTATGGAGTTATTTCCCTTTTATCATATTTATTGCAAGAAGTTATTCCGCATTGTGACAGTTTCTTGTCCGGAAGATAACTAAAATTCTACTAGTGCTATTGTAATGAAATTTCATATATATTTAATCTTATGAGAGAAAATGCCATCCACTAGGGCAACACTATTTTAAAATCCCCCAACTGGGCGGCATATAGTGATCGCACTGTCCGTCGGTCTGTCCGTAAGTTACACTTGTCGTGTCCGCTCTCTAACTGAAACAGTTTTTAATTGATTTTCACTAAACTTCCTCGAAATGTTTATATGCATACAATCTCGGTCAAGTTCGATAACCAGACACATCTAATCAGGCATCTTGAATCGGTAAAATTTGCATGTTTTACCGTGTCTGCTCTCTAACTCAACTAGTTTTCAATTGATTTTCACCAAACTTCCGCAAAATGTTCATGATGTTATGCACAAAATTTCGGTTAAGTTCGATAACCAGATAAATCGCATTAGGCATTTCGGTGTTATGGTCCTTGAATCGGTAAAATTTGCATTTTTTACTGTGTCCGCTTTCTAACTCAAATAGTTTTCATTGATTTTTACCAAACTTTCTCAAAATGTCTATATGCATAATATCTCGATCGATAACCAGACAAATAGCGTCAGGCATTTTTAGTTATGGCCCTTAATTCGATAAATTTGCATGTTTTACCGTGTCCGCTCTCTAACTCAACTAGTTTTCAATTGATTTTCACTAAACTTTCTCAAAATGTTTATATGCATTAAATCTCGATCAAGTACTATAACCAGACAAATCGCATCAGGCATTTCTGTGTTATGGCCCTTGAATCGCAAAAAATGCATTTTTTACCGTGTCCGCTCTCTAACTCAACTAGTTTTTATTTGATTTTCACCCAACTTCCTCAAAATGTTTAAAGGCATAAAATCTCGGTCAAGCTCGATAACCAGATAAATCGCATTAGGCATTTCTGAGTTATGGCCCTTGAATCAGTAAATTTGCATTATTTTTATGCCCCCAGAATCTACGATTCGGGGGCATATATTTTTTTTCATGTCTGTTGGTTTGTCCGTCTGTCCGTCCGTCTGTCCGTCTGTCTGTGCCAAAAACCTTAACCTTGGCTATAACTCTTGCATTTTTGTACCAGGACCTTTTATACTTGGCATGTGTCTTCCCTGTATCAAGACCTTTCCATCCATACAAACCTTTTTGACCTTGTGACCTTGACCTTGACATTTGACCTACTTTTGTAAAAATCTTTAAATGGCTATAACATTTGCACCAGTAGGCCCAGGGCTTTCATATTTTGTATGTATATTTTTTGTGTCAAGACCTTTCCAACCATACCAACATCTTTGACCATGCGACCTTGACCTTGACATTTGACCTATTTAATCAAACTTTAACAAAAAACCTTAACCTTGGCTATAACTTTTGCATTTTTTACCCTTGGCCTTTTATACTTTGCATGTGTATTCCTCATGGCAAGACCTTTCCAACCATATAAAACTTTTTGACCTTGTGACCTTGACCTATATATTTGACCTACTTTTGTAAAAATCTTTAAATGGCTATAACATTTGAACCAGTAGGCCCAGGGTTTCATATTTTGTATGTATATTTCTTGTGTCAAGACCTTTCCAACCATACCAACATCTTTGACCATGCGACCTTGACCTTGACCTTTGACCTATTTGATCAAACATTAACCAAAAACCTTAACCTTGGCTATATAACTTTTGCATTTTTAAACATGGGCCTTTTATACTTTGCATGTGTATTCCTCATGGCAGGACCTTTCTAACCATATACAACTTTTTGACCTTGTGACATTGACCTTAAAATTGACCTACTTTTGTAAAAATCTTTAAATGGCTATAACATTTGAACCAGTAGGCCCATGGCTTTCATATTTTGTATGTATATTTCTTGTGTCAAGACCTTTCCAACCATACCAACATATTTGACCATGCGACCTTGACCTTTGACCTATTTAATCAAACTTTAACCAAAACCTTAACCTTGGCTATAACTTTTGCATTTTTGCACCTGGGCATTTTATACTTGGCATGTGTATTCCTCATGGCAAGACCTTTCCAACCATACAACACTTTTTGACCTTGACCTTGACATTTGACCTTCTTTTGTAAAAATCTTTAAATTGCTATAACATTTGCACCAGTTAGCATAGGGCTTTAATATTTTGTATGTATATGTTTTGTGTCAAGACCTTTCCTACCATACCAATATCTTTGACCATGTGACCTTGACCTTCACTGTTGACCTATTTAATCAAACTTTAACCAAAAACATTAACATTGGCTATATCTTTTGCATTTTTGAACCTGGGCCTTTTATACTTGGCATGTGTATTCTTCATGGCAAGACCTTTCCAACCATACAAAACTGTTTGACCTTGTGACCTTGACATTTGACCTACTTTTGTAAAAATCTTTAAATGGCTATAACATTTGCACCAGTTGGCCCAGGGCTTTAATATTTTGTATGTATATTTCTTGTGTCAAGACCTTTCCAACCATACCAACATATTTGACCATGTGACCTTGACCTCGATCTTTGACCTATTTAATCAAACTTTAACCAAAAACCTTAACCTTGGATAGAACTTTTGCATTTTTGCACCTTGGCCTTTTATACTTGACATGTGTTTTCCCTTTCTAACCATACAAAACCTTTTGACCTTGTGACCTTGACATTTGACCTACTTTTGTTGAAATCGTTAAATGGCTATAACATTTGCACCAGTAGGCCTACGGCTTTCATATTTTGTTTATATATTTCTTGTGTCAAGACCTTTCCAACCATACCTACGTTTTTGCCCTTGTGACCTTGACCTTTGACCTTTATTTGTATAAATCTTTATACGCCTATAACATTTGAACCAGTAGGCCTAGAGCTTCCATACTTTATAGGTTTCTTGTGTTAAGACTTCTCCAACCATGCCAATGTTTCATTTACCCTACGACCATGACTTTTGACCTACTTTTGCAAATAAGCATTACATTACAGAACATGATGCTGGCGGGGACATTTGTGTTTCACAAACACATTGCTTTTCATCTGATCATCACCAAACTTTCTGAAAATGTTTGTTGACATAAAATGGAGACCAATTTGGATAACCAGCGGCACCAATTTATGCTAGGCCTTTTGGAGTAATGGCCCTTGAAGTCCTCAAAATGGCGCTCCACTACAGTTTCAGCTCTCTAACTTTTACGTTTGATAGTCTGGATTCCCCTCCCTGTATCATCGGGGGCATTCGTGTAACTGGGACACGCTCTTGTTCGTTTCTGCTCTCAAACTCAAATAGATTTCAAATGATTTTTACCAAACTTTTTCAAAATGTTCATAGCTATGATATCTCGATGAAGTTCGATAACCAGACACATTGCATCAGGCATTTATGAGTTATGGTCCTTGAATTAGTAAAAGTTTCATTGTTTAAGCACGCCCGCTCTCTAACTCCAACAGTTTTCTATTTATTTTCACCAAACTTCCTCAAATTGTTTATACGCATAAAATTATTTGATCCTTAATAAATTTATTGAAAATGTTTTAGCTATTAAGGACATATGCGACCAAATGAAATCTCAGATGGATCTTTTAAACATTTCAGCATAGATTCTTCAAACTGTATTAGTATCATGGCAAAAAGAAAAACATAGGTTATAAAGGTATTTTTTTGTCGATGGACATTTGAAATGTATGATGCAGCAATTCTCTGCAAAGAGTCGACATGCGTTATTTTGGCTTTCTAGAAAGATGTAAAGTAACACTGGCACAAACAACATTTGCTACTCACTAAAAATATGATGCAAAGAGTATAGTTTGTTGCTTCATATATATGCAGTTTTCTTAATTTTTTTCGGCTCCAATTCAATGAAAAAACTCACTTAGTCAAAATCTGCCCGAACTAAATTGATGAAACTTCTCACAATAAAAGCTATAGGTGTGAATAATAAGACAATGGTTATAAAAAGCATAAGTTATAATGCTTCTTCTGAAACTATAGGCACTTTGTTACATATACCAATGGCCTAAATAAGCATACGGCTTTTTCTATGTGTTCTCGGGTTCACGCTTATAAATATTCAATTTGAATGAAGTTCTGGGTTATTAACTTAGCCTTATTAGATAGAGTATTTGCCAAGTTTCACGTATTTTCATATATCAAGTACAATTGCACGTATTACACGTTTAAATTACGCGATTCATGGAGATTGTTTGAAACCGAAAGTATCTACGGGAGGTAACCGATATGCACGATTTCGTTGAGTTGCGAATTTGCGATGCTTGATTTGTTGTACTTCCTTAAAAGCCACTAGGTATCTCACGAAATGGTAGCATATGCCTTTAAATCCTTTCTACGTAAACTGTTAAAAAAATTGAGCAACAGTCCTGGGACTCCTTCAATATAAGGAACATCCCCCACCATGTTTAAAGAAGGATTTGGCGACATCTGTGACCTTTGGACACATTTGTTTCTCTCTTTTGGGTGGAAGGAAGGTTTCACGCTGAATGGGGGGAGGGGTATCTGTGACCTGTGGACACATTTCTTATTTTGGAGTTATTCCCCTTTGTCATATTCATTGTAAGGAAATTAAGTTCTGCTGACGATAGTGAAATAAATATCATATATGGAAATAGCTTAATAAGAGGATGTGTTATGGATAAGGGCCATACTCCTGGCCATAATTGTACAGCTATATTAAATTGTTGTCTTGCCAAGTCAGCTTAGGTACAGTGTCCTCAAGTGAGCGAATTTAGGGCCATGACCATCTTGTTATAAATATTTTAATATGAAGTCACCGGTGAAGGTCACTGACATCGAAGTCTAATCTTGTACAGAAATAGTCAACGGTCATGTGCTAACTTTAATTTACAACAGCAGATGTTAAGTGCTTGTGTGGCGGCTGTAAAAAGTCGCCCCGTACTTCATTCTCAGTGTTGTTATACTTTCTAGTCCTTTGGAATAATTGATTTCAGCGCATTTACAGTTGAAAGTTGAATTCCGCTTAAGCTGGGGCTAGGGGGCGTGAGCACTGTTGCATATTTAAGTATTGCTCATGAACAGACTCAATTAAACCGAGTCTGCAATTTTCAGTATTTGCTTTGTTTTCTGTGCTTTCAAAGGATCTCCCCTTATTTAGATTATTTAACATTCAAAAACTAAATTCGACTTTTGAAGTTTGATCAAAGCTAATATAAATGATCTACGTATAACCAAAATCAGTCTCAATACACTTTATATATTGTTTAAATAAGCTGTTCAGAGAACTTTGATCCCGTGAAACATATAGCCACCAGAGGGTGTTAATAAATCGAATAAAAGTTGTATTTTGGCTATATCTGTATGAGGTTTTGAAAAAGAGATTGGCAAATCCAGGGGCAATATGTTTAGGCCAATTTTCTTGAAACTTGTTCAGAATGACAATGAGACAATGTGTGAATATCATGGGTTTTGTAGGTTTACCAAATAGGTATACAGTTTGGATCCTGATCAGACGCCGCGTTGCACGGCGTCTAATCTGGATCCGAACTCTTTTCAAAGTCTACTTTATGCGACTATGGCACCGAAAGGGTTAACCAACTAACAGAGCAGGTATTAATTACATAGACATACTTTGCCGGGCCTGCTTTTAAGTATGAGTGATATGTTATGTTGCCTCGCAAGATCGCTTTAAAACACTTGTATGCATGCCCTAATTCCACGATTATAAGTTCATTGTCAAGTGTTACCCGGGAGGTTGTCTAAAAATATACGCTACAAAGGTCTATAGGTACACAATACTGAAGGTATGTCTTCAGCTGTCTTGTAAGTGAGAGCACAGTCGCGTATACATATAGTATTAGCTCGATGCATTTTTACCCTGCAGTCTGAACGTTGTATCGTGTCCGGCATGGAGGAACGTTGTATTTGAAAACTAACCTATAAAATGTTTATATTCACGTAAAGGGGACATTTTTATATCAATTTATCAATACTGTCCATCAGGGAGTGTTTTGGTTTGGATAATATTGCAGAATCTCTAATACACCAGCTTAACTAAGCGAGTATCCAACGAGAACACAACGCCGGAGCATGCACATATAACCGGGATATTCCGTGCAACTACTCCTTTATTAATATTATAAAGAAAGACTCTCAAAAACAACGTTTCATTGTCCTTACCTCGTTGTTTATCAAGAGCGCAGCCATTTTTGTTCCACATCTATAGCGTAGATTTTACAGCAGTGGGAACGTAGAACAGCAGTCGGCGACGTTACGTCTTACCAGTGTGATAATCGTCTACACGTCTCATTTTTCATAATCTTCTGTCCTAAATCTAATTTTTAATCGTTTACTCCAAGGTACTCTTTTTAAACACGTTAAAGGTGTAAGAAATCTAACAAAGGGCCATTCTTTCAAATTATGATATAGATAACTAACTTTATGAATTACCTCCCTTTATTAGTGAAGAAACACCTAATTTCATTCCTCAAAAGCATTTTTATGTTTTATTTTTCTTTCGTTTGTTATCATAATAAAACGTACTAATGTTTAGAATTTCAGTCCAATAAGGCATACATTACCTTATGCATTTTTAAAACTTACAATTGGATCAACGAAAATTATGTTCATGAATTGGCTAAAAACTTTTTAAAACGTCCAAACGTTTTTTACCGTATGGGACGTTTTAACGTTAATGCGCCAAAACGTATACAGCATTTTGTTTATCGTTACGTCATTAAATTACATAAATATTGCAAATGTAAGCCAAGTCTTGTTTTCCCTCCTTATAACGGCTCGCTCCGAGCAACACACACAATATGTGTCTCCAATTGGGTGCTGTTGTAGAGGTGGAACACTACAGCAGACAAGGGTGAAATGCCAAGGGAAGTAACTCTTAACAGAGTGTCGGAATAGTTGTCCTGTCCAATATGAAAATGATATGGATTTTCTGGATCCGAGTCCAAAATGAGAAATATATGGCCTTCTGGGATCGTTTTTTTTCCAAAAGTCGGTACATTATACTTTACTGACTTCTCTTGTACCGTCACGTGGTTGAAAGATGGTCTTACGATTGGTTTAATCTATGTAGGTGTGAAATAAATAAGAATATTTCCATGGCGAAGAAAGCTTAAACGAAAATGTTCGCGATTATATTGGCGCTAGTCATATGTCTACAATGAAGGCAATATTTAGTTTTATGTGTCTTTAAAATATTTCATATTAATTTGCTTTGCAGTCTAAAACTGATGTCCACATAGGTAGTGTTATTGATCTGGAGGAGCAGCGTAAAGGTAAGTAGAGATAACAAAGGTGAGATATTGATTTTAAAAGTCTTCAGCATTTGAACATCAATTAATATACCATCGCGACTCGTCGAGAGTGAATAAAGGGATCTGCCCGTAAGTGTCTGTGTGTATGTACGTAATGCATTTTGTCCGAAGCATATGTTCTGTACCTTATCAGCATGGGTCACCAACGTGTTTGTGTATATATATCTTTGGATAGCGGAGTGTTGCATACTACATGTAGGTCACTGTGACCTTGACACCAACCTTTGAGCTCAATTTAAATAAGAGCTTGCCCGAGGCTAACTTGGTGAGTGAGTACGTAAAGACTATGTGATGGCGGAGCGTCGCATACTAATTTACAGTTTACTGTGACCTTGACCTTTACATTTGACCTTAATTGGAAAAAAACTTTTCTGGAACATACCTTCTGTAACTTATCAGATGGGAATAGCAGATTTGAGTACATCTTGGGATGGTGGAGTCTCATATACCAGCCACTATTTAGTCTATTAGGTCACTGTGACTATGACCTTGACTTTTAACCTCAACTGTAAAACAATTGTCCGGAGCATACCATATGTACCTTATTAGCTAAGGATAATACATTCGGTGCGCGTGTGCATTTTAGGAATGCGGAGTATCGCATACTACTTAAAGGTCACTGTGACCTTGACCTTTGACCTCATTTTTTTTTAAACTTGCCCGGAGCATATCTTCTGTATCTGATCAGCTAGGAATGGCAAACTTGTTGTGTGAGTACAACTTGTGATGGAGGAGTGTCTGATATTACTTTTGGGTCACTCTGACCTTGACTTTCGATCTCAACTGTAAAATACTTATCAAGAGCCTTTTCCTTTAACACAAATTTTTCCTCACATGTTTACATACATCACCCCTTGTAAAAGGTCATCGTTTGTATAAATATAACTTGATGAGGGTATCTGCTTCCTCTGCAATGTCTCGTTTCTGCTCAGTGTTTACTGTTATGACGTGAACCTTAATAGTGTACAACAGAAGGAAGATTATGCAATATTTCCGCCATAGTTAACGTAAAGAATTTTGCTTAAACAATATAGCTTTTACACACCTAACACGTAGCTTTGGACTCATACAGCGATTGATCTGTTAACATGTCTTTTCGCTGACATATCTGACCGCCGTGTCCGTTTTGTCAGGAGCATTCTAGCTCATTCGTCGTCAACAATTTCTTAAATGACATCTCGGAGACTCCTAAACTACTGGTTGAATATTTACAAACTTATAAATCCTTATATTATTATCTTCCAATGTAGTTTAAATAGTTCCAGTACATTGGATATCTAGGTCACAATAGCTAAATGCTGATTGTTTCATTGAAAACTGAAAAAACATTTTTGTCTGAGACCACAGTATTTACGCTGAGATATTTGGCATCTTCTATCAATATCACATGTTCCAATTATGCTATTTGGGTAAACAATCACTCCACCACGGGTTCATAAATTTACAAAGAGTTATATAGTGAACTCTTTAAATATCGTCTTCTCTAAATAATAATATGGCCGGGGCTTTGATTTTTGGCAAGGTAACATTTCTAGAGGTAATTTACCAATAGTGTTGAAATTGTTTCAGTCGGTTGCATATCTACATGTAGGTCACATGAGCTTAAATTAATTTTTTTTCAATGAAAACTTCAAAAGGTCTTCTTGTCTGAAACTACATTACGCTCAGGTTAGATATTTAGCACAAAACACTATTTAAAAATATTACAGATCCTCTGTCAAGATTGTTCAATTTATGTCCCTGGGGTCAAAATGACAGATTTATAAAGTGAAATCTTCGAATACCATCTTCTCTGAAATGATGATATGATCAGATCTTTGATATTTTGCATGGCATAAATTCTAGAGGTCTTTTACCAATACATGTATTTATGAAACGGTTTCGGTCCATTGCATATATCGGCAATATCATCACTATATCTTGAGATGGAATGTAGCGTAGAATGTTAAGTCACTGTTATCTCAACCATAAGTGTTGAATAAATGGGAAATTATCCCCAAAAGAACTCCCCCATCCTACCACCCCCAGTGGGATGGGACGAAGATAGAATACATCTACTGCCTGAACTGGCAGAGTGGTACGATTCCATCAAAATGTGACACCAATACATTCGCACACATGCATCCAAACAGGCGCTATATGACCATTTTATATGTCGCGGTGCCGTTAACCCCAACTCAATCAACCAAACCAAAGATACCTTCCTACCTTGCTTATTTGACTGAGATTATTCCCTTTGTAAAAACAAGTAAAAGGAAGGCAACTCGGTGGATTCGTTTTAGTTTTTTAAGGCATTTAGGTCTTTAGTTGGTCCATTAGTAGCTTAAGAGAAGGAGGTGATATTAGCTCACCTCATGATGAGCTATTGTGATCCGATTCCGTCCGTCGTGCCCTGTCCGGTGTCACTCGGTTTTAACCAAACTTTAGCAGACGCATCAGTAGGGTGGGGGAAGTAACAGATGTTAAAAAACAAGTGGGTGAGGTAATTTATCTTGTTGCCATGGCAACCGGGCACACAATCTAAAAAATATCTTCTCCTAAATTACTAGTCCGATTTCAATTTCGTTTTTACCAAAAAGTTAGTCAGTTGATAGCCTTTCAAAGATGTTCAAATAAGTTTGACCCGTAAACAAACATGGCCGTCAGAGGGCGTGGTTACTTCCGTTTTTATAATATCTACAATATAAGTCAAAACCTTTAAAGATCTTCTTGTCAAAACAATTTTTTTATGTAGCATCATATAGTAAAACCTTACCAAGACTGTTCAAATTATGACCCGGGCCAAAAAATGGCCCCGCCCAGGGGCTTATCAGTTTTACTTAGGAAAGCCTTTAAGAATATTCTTTTCCAAAACCGTAATACCCAAATCATTAATATTTCACATGTAGATTTTCCTTGTGGTTCTCCACCAAGATTGTTCAAGTATACCCCACCCGGGACAAAGATGGCTCCGTCACGGGCCAAACTTTTGTTTATCTAAAAGGTTGCGGATAGTCCTTTATGACTGAACAAATTGGCACTTTTCTGTAGGAAAATAACTAAAACATCAAAACTTACCTTTGAGGAATATCCTAGATTGCAAGTTTCCTATATGAAAATGCATTATGCATTTTGAGCAATTTTAACCCAAAAAAGTGCTTGTTCTGCTTAAAGTGTCCTAATCAAAGCCGACAGCCTTGAACAACATGGTTTATAGGTAAATGCAGCGTACAAATACAGAAAAACATGTCTTTAAGGACAATTGGGGTGGGGTGGGTGAGGTGGGGGGGGGTTAAGCACAGACCCATTTCAAGCAAAAAATCCCATGTTCAGGCAAAACTCCTAATCCAGTTTAGATCTACTTTTCTATCATCATTTGTGCATAAGTTGTACCAAACAGCACTCTCAAGTCGAAACAAAACTATGACGTAATTTCCGGGAAACGCTCGCATAGGGTATGGAACACTAATTAGGCTCTCTTATATAATTCGTAGACGTAAACATAATCAACCACAACACGTAATTTTCAACTTATTTAACCTTATAAAAAACCAACGTTTCGGTTTGAGCCTTCATCAGGATAAAATATCAAATACAACGGACGTGACCTCACATAGCAACGTACAGTATAACGTTGCACAATCACGTTACGTTGTTCTGCGGAAAAATAGTAAAATGTACAAAATTTGCAATAGGTCCCACGCTTATAAAACCACCGAGATGAGTCCGAGATCCATCTCAAGCTCACCACTGATCTCAAATCTGACCAATCAAAAGTTCGAGAACGATCTCAGACTCAACTCAAAAGCCAAACAAGCATGGAACTAGATAAGATAGTGAAGTACTTTACGGATATATAAATACTAAACATTTCCTATAGTAATCTAATATAAAAAAAAACATAAATAGGAAAAAACGCAACAGTACTAAACACGTTATCTTAACGCAAACTTTTAAATTGTGAAAAGTGCTTTTGAATTTAGACCATCTGGATGTATAATTCATATAAAATGTCATCTTCAAGGTCAAAATGTGTCACATTTTACAGCCTAGCTAAGTGCAACTCTATATTCTTCCAAACGATACATTAATGCACAACTAAAAATGGAGAAAACATCACGGTGCCATGTGTTATGTACGAAATACAGTAACATGCAAAAAGTATTCGTTAAATGGCGGTCATAATGGATTTGATCGTGATAATTAGCGGGTGTTTCAAAGATATTGTAACAGAGACGAATAAATAAACTTATATCTCTTACCTCAATAATTCGTCAGATGTCCCTTGAATCTTATAAACAGCATTATCCTAAGGTAAATAGACATGTAGAGGCTTTGAACATAGGATTTCAGTCCAGATACGAAACATGTTATCGTACAAATCCTGATTGCTATTTATGAAGTTCACTCTGCACGACAGTTTTGTCTTAATATACTGTCAGACATTTTCGATAATGTTTTGTTGTTATATTATTTTGAACCTTGTAAACCGAGATCCTACCTGCACGATGCATCGGGACGTTATCATCCTAAAATAAATATGAATTGGTCGGGAAACGTCTTGCAATAACAGGCCAAATATCACTTGGAGCATCTATTCATACATGTATTTTACTGCATTTATATTACCGTTTAAGCTTACAGGTTATAACTATAAAAAGAGCCTTGCGGTCGGTCGTCACCGTCCGCTCAAGTGTCATACACATACCGGTATGTTAACCCACCTCGCGAGGTCTCCCTGATCTAGGCAAATTTTCAATCGATCCAGTTGTCTTATATTAATTAAAAAAGAGAATGTTGTACTGTAAGGCCTCTGTAATCTTCGTGAAATTGCTAGATCCATTCAATAACACATTTGGCTACATTTTCATGTCTTTACTCAATTCTGAGCCTTTCCGTCCCTTTTAGGATAACAGAAATACCTTGCATTTACATCTCTGGCACTTATGTAGTACATCAAAAGCATGAAAACGGATGTAGAGCAGATAAAAGTTTTATTTAGAGTCGGACTGTTTACAAAGTACATGTCTAGTGACAAAATGCCATATTCAGGACAAACAAATTAGCACTAAATATATCGGGGAAACTACTTTTGACTAGACTATGCAACATGTATGGTCTATTTTGGTTTTCCGCAACCTAGATTATACAGGTTGCTTGTGCAAAATTGATGCTTGGGATTGCATTTGAGATACGTAGATCAAAAGTAACGATCTGTTACTAAAATAGAATTGTAGTTTCCAGATTATAATTTCTGTTTTCACTTTGACAAGTTTTAACTCTCTGATTTTTGATACGCCCATCTCTAAAGATAGTCGTGTATTGCCGTTCGTTTGGTAGTCCTTCCGTCAACATTTCGTTTGTCCGATTTTTTTTTCGAAAAACTAGTGTAAGGATATTAATGAAACTATTATAGGCATCAAATTCTGAAGCTGAGTCAGTTTTTAGGTTCATTCGAGTTGACGTTACACAGTTATCTGCCCATGATGTACTCAGATATGATATAGAATGTTTATATAACAGTGTTTGCATCCCTGGCAACTAGAATTTTGAATGAATTAAATGTTCCTTTATGGTTTATGCTCTTTTGTCTACAAATTGGAATGGATTTGATAAAACTTTGTAAAACTATAAAATCCTCGAATGCGTTCAATTATGGTCAATATCGGGCTAATTGGTCAATAATTATCTGCCTTTGATGTGTTGCAAATGCCATACTTTATTTTGGCTGTGGCTAAATTTTTCGGGATGTTGTATACTGGTCAGACATGTTTTTTTTTAAAAACAGTCTATATTACATTTCTTTTTTCAGAGCTCCAACAGCATCTTCTACGTAAGTACGGAGAGGAAAACAAGTACTGGGAGAATCCTATGGATGAGGAGGAGGTCTACCTTTCAGAAATGTACGTTCAACCGTCTGTGAAGCGTATAAGGGAGATCAACGAGCGTGGGGAAATGAAAGAAGTGAAAGACCAGAAGTCACAGCCCTCTAAACTAATATATAAAGACCTATTCTGTTCTAAATTTGGAAAAATTTGTAAAAATGTTTATATGACCGGCGACGCTGGGGCTGGAAAGTCAGCATTTAGTAACCGGCTGGTCCTCAACTGGTGCATTGCAGTGCAGAATGACAAACATGCTAGAAAGTCAACATGTTGTAACCGCATGGTCCTCAACTGGTGCACTGCAATGCGGAATGACAATTACCTAAAAGCTGATGATACTCTTGCTACTGAAGATCAAGAACTGTTGTCAGCTTTCAGATTTTTGTTTTACGTTAATTTAAGAGATGCTGAAAAAACCTACCATGTTGAGGACATGATTCAATTGCAATTATTGTCAAATGTCCCAGAGTCGTTGAAGATATCAGATGTACTTAAGAATGACAGGTGTTTGGTTTTATTGGATGGTTTGGATGAGTGGTCATGTCCACCTGATGTAGAGAAATGCCAAAATATTAATCAACATATTCCTGGCAGAAATACTGCAAACAAAAACTGTATCTTTATTACTACCACTCGTAATTGGAAGTATGATGTTATTTCGCTAAAAAATACAGATGTTGATAAACATGTAGAGTTAAGTGGGTTAGATAAAGAATCGTCAGCAAACCTTGCAGAGAAAATAGTAGACAATCTCAACAGAGGGTCAGAAACACAAAAATATATTTATGATTTTCATTTTAACATTAAGGGGAAAAAACTTGAGGATTTTTTATCTGTACCCGTTCTTCTCATACAGTTGGTAACTTTGTGGTTTTTCGGCAAAGACTTTGGCAATTCTCAGTTACAATTGTACTGTAGTATGCTGGAGCTGATGTTTGAACGTTCTGAGAAAAACCTTCCTGAGGAAATCCCAGAAAGTTCAAGCACAGCTGAAGCAACATCAAAAAAACTGCCAGAATGTTTCAGTACCAAAGATAATTGCCAAAAATATGCAGAATTACTCAACTGTTTAGCAAAACTGGCGTATAATGCTTTGTTTAACAAACAAAAGGAAGATTCATTAGTCTTTAAAAGCTCAAAGTTGGAAATATTTGGCATTTCTCCATCAAATATTAAACTCTGCTTACATTGTGGTATTTTATCGCAATGTAAGGATTATGGCAATCGTACAGGGAAATATAAAAAGTTTTCATTCTTACATAAAAAGGTACAAGAATGTCTTGCAGCTTTGTATTTAGTAACTAACGACAAAGCTGAAGACATTCCGAAAGAAGTAAAACAATTGTGTAATTCAGTAGAGACCATGTTAGAAATGAATCAGGTGTGGCTGTTTGTAGCTGGAATGGACCGTGACATGACAAGACAGTTGTTAGAACATTTGGGTCATGTTGTTAGTGGTGACGAGCGGGTTAACACGTACAGACAGACTGTATATAGTGACTATGACAGTAACTATGACAGTTTGATAGAAGACATACAGAGATGTGTGTCTGACTGTGTATCAGAAGGCCTCAATAATGGCCACCATTATGAGAATGTCTGTTTGCAGGACTTCCGTATTGATAGGTACAATGTCCGTGCTGTAGAACGTTTGTTGTTCTGCTCTGACATGTCCAAAGTCAAGTCTGTGTACATAGAGACTGGTGGCATTGATGCTGCTAAGTTGTCAGCTATAACTGGTCAGTTTCTACAATGTCGCTCAATACAAAGACTGCACCTGTTTGACTACTTCTCCTCCCTTATACCCGACAGTACAGTGACAGCTCTAGTAGATAACAACTGGGCCTCACTTACAGCCCTGGACTTGGCGACTGGGATCACAGCCCCAGATAAGTTAGTTACTGCCATATGCAGCAGCATTAGCAAGTCTTTAATGACACTAGGGCTGTTAGTTACACTGAGACATAAACATTTAGAACAAATATTGGCCAGTTTATCCCAGTCTCGCGTCATTAGACAGTTAGGACTGGGAGGGTTAGACTGTACAGACCATGGCAGACAGTGTAGAGCTAAGATAGATTGTTCTGCTATGACTCAGCTTCAGGAACTTACTCTGTCTGACTCCTCCTTGTATGTAGTTAATCTGCCGTCTTTGCCACACTGTGTGGAGAAGGTTAGACTGGATTATGTTACATTACCCGTGACGTCACTGCGTGACTTTGCTCGCGGACTTTCCCAGACAAAACGTAAAGTGACTGTACAACTAAGACAGAACGTAACATTGACAGAGACGAGAGAGGAGTGTGGAGACTTGGAGGGTTTCCTCCAGAACTGTCCCGGGTTGGAGTTGACACAGTGCTGGTATCATGACAGTAACAATACATGGGTTATAAAGTTCCACACAAACAGCCAGTAAAGCCTGGAAAACTCGTCATTGCCACTCAAACTCTCAACAGCCGCCATTTTGTCTCTAACCGTTTGACTGTAAAAACATATTTCACCTTCTAACTCGGTAACCACTCATCCAAACACTCAACTGTCGCCATTTATTCTCTTAGTTAGATCGTTTTCTTTCTTATTATTCAAGTTTTATCTCAAAATTCTGAAAAAAGTTGTTTTTCATCTCTCAGCAGTTTATTTAGCAGCAGACGGAATTTTAGTCATTTTCAGACTCGACATTTTGTTAAATATGAACTTTGGGGTCCTTCATTATTTTAATTATTTTTATTTTCTCTGATGACTTGAAAGCAAATTAGTTGTCTGAATCTCGAGATAAAACACTTGATTAATAATTAATTAAAGAACAATGACATTTTTATTGGGGGCAATTTCTTACCCCACCCACTGCTAATTTAGCTTAAAATGCCAATTGATGAAAAACAACTTTTTTCGGAATTTTTTGTTTTTATTGATTTCATTTGATAGAAAATGCGCCAACTAAGAGAACAAATGGTCACACGTGGATATTAAACCAAATAATAAGAAATATTTACCATGTTTTTGTTATTCTAGAATAGAACTTTGTTGACACTGTCTAAAATGGTAAATGATGTAAAACAACTTTTGCTCGAATTTTGAGTTTTAATTGATTTCAATGGATGGCAAATGGTCTAACTAAGAAAACAAATGGTCACAAGTAGGTATTTAACTACAACAATGTGATATTTTAGCACAGCAAATAAATAATGAGAAATAAGATATAAATGAATTAACACATTTAGCCCTATCGACGAGTATACTCGTCATTTACAGAGTACATATGAAGGGTAGACTTGTCCAATGCAAACAGTGTAGACCCTGATCAGTGGACTCCTAATCAGTTTATGCAGTGTTTTATCATGCAGCCCTCGCGACATTCGTTCTTTCGTCCGTCCCACATACGTACTGTACATACTTTGTCCAGCTAAGTCTTCCAACAGATTTCAAGCTACAACCTTTAACCTTATAATTATGTATAGTGTTTGCACATATACCATAGATGTGCATGTGAACAAGATTTTGATCGGCTTTAATTGTTCACAAAAGGTTGGTTTAAATATGTGTTTCCAATAGGATGTGTTTAGGACAGTTAAATGGTTCTAATGATTGATACGTATTTAACTCATTCTCCCCTGAAACTTCAAATGGACAATTCCAGCTTCTAATCAAGTACAGTCCATTTGTGTAGCCAAATGACAAACAATGCAGACCTTGATCAGAGGGATCCTACTGTCCAGACCCCTCTGATTAAGGTCAGAACTATTGGAATAGAACACGTGCAAGTGTACTTCTCACATGTGCACTGTTTGTAAAAGACACACATATGTGGCATTAGGGGTCAATGAGTTAATCAAGATGTTTAATCACAATTTTTAAAATGTCATTTCGGAGAACATTGATGTGATATCATTTAGTTTTATATTGTAATTTCTATACTTAAGTTTCCTGCTCAAACAGGTATACATTATGTTAAGCATGTATATACATCAAGAACATAATAATAAACTTTGTATAAACTGTTTATTTGCGTTTTGAGTATTTCTCCATGGGAACCAGGAAAAGGTACAAACCGGTAGTAGACGGCATTTCGAGATAAAAGAACTTTGAAGGCTGATGGTTGTTAAATAGAAGATTAACCCATTTGCTGCCAGGCTCTATAACACTGACATATGCAAACAGTTTGGATCCAGATCAGATTCCGCGTTACTCGGCGTCTGATCAGGATCCAAACTATTTGACACTCATATCAATGTTTCATAAGGTCAAAGACGCATATAAATCAAAGTTTAGAAGTTAAAGCAGACGGAAACTAAAGGCAGACGATAATGTGGCAGTGATTGTGTTAGATGGGTATTTCTGTCATGATCAGGGCTTCCATTTCTCCGGATTTTTCCGAAATCTTCTGATTTTCATCCTAGCAGACGGTAGCTTAAAGCATGTTGGAAGTAAAGCCTAAAGTCGCATTCTGCTTTACTTTCAACCTGCTTTTAGTAACCGCACTTGAAAAATAGAAAATTTGGAAATCTTAGGATTTTTCAAGATCAAGTTATGGCAGCCCTGCATGATTGTTAATGAAAGAGTTAAAGTAATGCAAAAAGCTTCTGAAGAGTTTCTCATTTCTACAATAAAACATGTTAGGCTCCCAATAAAATAGATATTGCAATCTTTCGAGACGGGTAACTGTTTAATACAAGGTATATATAATGCAGAAAGCTCCTCTTGTAAATAAATCAATGCAGACAGTTGCAGGAGAGGCTTTCCGCATAAACAGTGTGCGTTAGGCTCCCACTAAATCAAGCAGCATTCTCATTTTGAAAGACATGTCACTATTTAATGCAGATCAAATGTAATGCTGAAAGCTCCTGAAAAATAGAACTTAAAAACATGTGACGGGTTTTCTAACATACAGTAAAATACACAAAATGTAGGACAGAGAGTTCCTACAAGAAAGTAAATGCAGACAGTTTCCAAACATGCTTTCTGTGATTCATTAAAACTTGAAGTTACAGAGAAAGTAATTATGCAGACAGTTCCAAAAATTCTTTCTGTGATACATTAAAACTTAAAGTTGCAGGAAAGTAATTATGCAGACAGTTTCAAAAATGCTTTCTGTGATACAGCGCTCCCTCTCTACAACGACACCCAATGGGAGACAACAAATGTGTGCGTTGTTTGGAGGGAGTCGTTATAGGGAGGGAAATTGGTTTACATTTGCAAACAGCTCGAATCCAGATCTGACGCGGCGTCTGATCTGGATTCAAGCTGTTTGTCACTCGTCATGTTTTTTGTCTGTCAAAATGTCATTTATGTAAGAAAATCAACAGACAACAATTTTAAGCAGATTATAATGCATCAGTGCAAGCATTATACATAATTTTCTTGGAAACAGCGGCAAGTTTCGTTGTAAGGAGAGAGTCGTTGTTGGGAGGGCCTTTGTAGGGAGGGAGCGCTGTACATTAAAACTTGAAGTTACAGGAAAGTAATACAGACAGTTTCAAAACATGCTTTCTGTGATACATTAAAACTGGAAGTTACAGGAAAGTAATGCAGACAGTTTCCATACATGCTTTCTATTATACATTAAAACTGGAAGTTACAGGAAAGTAATGAAGACAGTTTCCAAACATGCTTTCTGTGATACATTAAAACTTGAAGTTACAGGAAAGTAATGCAGACAGTTTCCATACATGCTTTCTGTGATATATATATTCAAACTTGAAGGTACAGGAAAGTATTGCAGAAAGTTCCAGGGAGTTTTTTCTGTGATACAGTAAATTTGAGTAAGATACCATTAAATATGTGATGCAGCGAGCCATAGAAAAGTAATGCTGAAAGTTTTCAGCCAATCTTTCTGTGATACATTAAATACATATTAACATCAGTTGTAATGCAGAGAGCTCCTACAGGAAAGTAATGCAGCCAGTTTCCAGACAATCTCTCTCAGACACATTAAAATAAATGATAACATGAAATGTAATGCAGGCATATTTCTGTGATAATGCACAGATGTCTCTGTGATACATCAAAACTTGAATCTACCATGTAATGCAGAGAGCTCTAACAAGAAAAGAATACAAACAGTTTCTAGACAGGCTTTCTGTGCTACAGTTAAACTTAAGTTTACTTATTCACCCCTGGAACGTTTAATGAACAATTCCAATATCCAATCAAGTCGAGTCCATTTTTAGCTCACCTGAGCCAAAGGCTCAAGGTGAGCTATTGTGACCGCTCACCGTCCGTAGTACGTCTGTCCGTCTGTCCGTTCACATTTACTTCAAACGACATCTCCTCTGAAACCGGCCGATTGTAGGGAGAGTTCAAACTGCTCATGATGTTCCTTGGGTGCTTCTCTACAGAACTTGTTCAAAAAAAAGGAAAAAAAGCACAAACTCTGCTTGAAAAAGCAAAAAAGCAAAAATCTTTAAAAAATCTTCTTGCCCAAAACTACTAGGCCCTAAGCTTTGATATTTGTACAGTAGAATCTCCTGGTGGATCCCTCTATAGTTTGTTAAAATGAAATCCCTAGGGTCACATTTGACACCACCCTGCACAGTTTAAGTGCTGCTCTAGGCAGGTTTTACAGTATTTTTGATTTAGGCAGAACTGTATTTACCTGAGTTACCCTTAATATACTATGGGCAAATAACCAATATTTGCAAACAGTTTGGATCCAGATCAGATGCAACATAATGCTGCATCTAATCTGGATCCAAACTATTTGCCACTCATTTACCAACTTAACATTTTCTAAAAAAAAAAATGTACATTTTTTACACACAGAAGGTATTTAGCAGACATCATTTCAGTCTGGTAAGGGTAAGCCACCAGCAGCAGTGCTGCTAATGCTACAGTACCGTACTCTTGCATAATAGTTGACCTCAGTGATCAGGCCAACAGAACTGAACATGTTGTCTGCTAAAGTTTAGAAATGGTTCAGTCTTCTTCATACTTAGAGAAACAGGATCTGGAAGTGATCCACTGACAGTTATGTAATTATGTCTTATGCCATATTTATACATATGTTTAATATTGGTTTTGTCACAGTTATCTGCATGTTTTGCCATTTTTTCTTGTCCAGGATTCAACCCTTTTTCCCCAATAAATACTGACGTTTGTTAACCCATTACCCCATAAATGTGCATTTTTAGGCCTTTGATTTATTCCTCCACTTAAGAAAATAATTCCCCTTTAAACAGTCATGAAAATGTAAGATGTGAAATAAGTTTCTATATCCTAGTAGATGGTAGCTTAAAGCAGTTTGAAAGTAAAGCAAAGTGTGCATTAAGACCCATTCTGCTTTACTTTCAACCTGCTTTAGGTGGCCACCTATTTTCAAAACCAGAAACAGGCTATGGGGTAATGGGTAAAATGAAATTGCCTATTTGGAAAGAGCCTAATGAGAGGAAGTGCCATTTGCAAAGGCCATAACTCTGACATCATTGTTTTTTTAGTTATTTTGTCATATTTTCTTGTCAAGAAGACAACTCCAGTTCTACTGATGCTATTGTAATGAAATTTTATGTATGGAAAGAAACTGATGAGAGAAAATGCCATGCATAAGGGCAGCAATATTTTGTTTTCCCCTTTGTCATATTTTATTGTCAGGAAAATAACTCCAGTTCTGCTGACGCTAGTGAAATAATTATCATTTACCGGAAATGGAAATAGCTTGATAAGAGGATGTGTCATGGATAAGGGTCATAAGCTTGGCAACAAAATTCACTTTTGTCATGTTTTCTTGTCCGGAAGATAACTCCATTTATAGCTATATTAAAATGTTGTCTTGCCCAGTCAACTTAGGTACAAACTTCAATATCCTCAGGTGAGCGAATTTAGGGCCATGGCCCTCTTGTTACTATTTAGGGTTGATTTTAGCAATATATTGCACAACGGCAAACAGTGCAGACCCTGATCAGAGGGCTCATCTAGGATCAGGATCTACACTGTTTGCATAGGACAAGCATAGTCTTTACAGGTACACTGTTTGTTAATGACGACAATGCGTCGCTAGGGTTGAATGAGTTAAGCTACCACTGAATGTAATGCAGAGAGCATTTATAGAAAAGTAATGCAGATAGTTTCCAGACGGGGTTTCCGTGCTATATTAAACATGAGTTAAGCCACCACTGAATGTAATGCATAGATCATTTATAGAAAAGTAATGCAGACAGGGTGTCCGTGCTATATTAAAACTTGAGTTAAGCTACAACTGAATGTAATGCAGAGAGCATTTATGGAAAAGTAATGCAGACAGGGTGTCCGTGCTATATTAAAAAGTGAGTTAATCTACCACTGAATGTAATGCAGAGAGCATTTATAGAAAAGTAGTGTACATATATAGTTTCCAGACCATCTCTCTTTGCTACCACAATTTAATGAAGCGAGCCGCTACAGGAAAGTGTTGCAGAAACTTTCCAATTAGATTTACTGTACAACTAAAACTATGTAAAGCTATAACAAGAGGGCCAGAATGGCCCTTGATCGCTCACCTGACCATGGTGACACTAAGTTGGGTCAAGTGATTTCAGACAAGAAGATTTGTAAATTTTCACTGATGAGGAAAAATAGGGGCAGGGTCATATTTGATATGCAGGGGAAAATCTTGAACATGAGTATCTTGATAGAGGACCTACAGATGATATTATGTGCCAAATATCTTAGCTTTGTCCCTTTGTGGTTTTTGAGAAGATGTTTGAAGATTCCACTATATAACTCTATGTAAAACTGTGATCCCCGGGGCTTGCCATTTTTGACCCCAAGGACATAATTTGAACAACTTTGATAGAGTACCTGTAGACGATGCTAGGTGCCAAATATCTAAGCTCAGTGTACTATGGTTTCAGACAAAAACATTTTTCAAGTTTTCATTGAAAAAATCTATGTTTAGCTCCAGTGACCCAGATATGCAACAGCCCGGAACCAATTCAATAAAATATGTGAAGGACCTCTAGAAGTTACACCATGCCAAATATCAAAGCTCTGGCCGTATTGGTTTCAGAAGAAAGGTGTTTGAACATTTCACTATATAACTCTTTTTAAAACGGTGACCCCCGAGGCGGGGCCAATTTTGACCCCAGGGGCAAAAACTTGAATTATTTTTATAGAGTACCCCGAGGCAATGCTATGTGCCAAATATCTAAGCTCAGTGTACTATGGTTTTAGACGAGAGGATTGTTCAAGTGTTCCTTGAAAAAAATCTATTTTTCAGCTCCGGTGACCCAGATATGCAACGGACCGGAACGAATTCTACAACATATAAGAAGAACCTCTAGAAGTAACACCATGCCAAATATCAAAGATCTGGCCGTATTGGTTTCAGAGAAAAAGATGTTTAAACATTTCACTATATAATTCTATGTAAAACGATGACCCCTAGGGCGGGGCCAATTTTGACCCAAGGGGCAACATTTGGACAGCTTTGATAGAGGACCTGTAGACAATGATAGGTGCAAAATATCTAAGCTCAGTGTAAATTGGTTTCAGGCAAGAAGATTTTTTACGTTTTCATTGAAAAAATCTATTTTTAGCTCCGGTGACCCAGATATTCATCAGACCGGAACAAATTCAGCAAGACATGTGGGGGACCTCCAGATGTTACACCATGCCAAATATCAAAGCTCTTGCTGTATTGGTTTCAGAGAAAAAGATGTTTGGACATTTCACAATATAATTCTTTGTAAAACGGTGACCCCAAGGGCGGGGCCAATTTTGACCCCAGGGGCAAAATTTGAACAATCTTGATAGAGGACCTATAGATAATGCTATGTGCCAAATATCTAAGCTCTGGTCCTTTGTGGCTTTTTGACAAGAAGCTTTTTTAAGATTTCCTTATTTTTTCACTTCGGTTGCCATGGCAACCAGAGTTCTGCATGGGTTCAAATTCTTTGAACAACTTTGAAAGAGCTTGACCCAAGGAACATTCCTGTGAAGTTTGGAAGTGGTTTTTAAGAAGAAGATGTTTGAAGAAATTGTTGACACACGACGAACGACGCACGACGACGGACACCGGACAAAGACCGACCACAAAAGCTCACCTTGAGCACTTTGTGCTCAGGTGAGCTAAAAAATAAAGAAGCAAAGAAAATTCAAACGGCATGTCACTGCTTAAGTCTTTGCATGCTGGGTAATTTTTTCGTCTGCTGATGTTCTAAAATTAGAAACTATTTGCAAAGATAATCACTGTGGCAGATATATCCGCCGCTAGTGTGCAAAGAGTTAATGTAGGAAAAAAATAATACATGGCGTATAAAGTTCACAGACAATACATGGCGTATAAAGTTCCACACAAGCAGCCAGTAAAGCCTGGAAAACTCGTCATTGCTTGTTGACACTGTCTAAAATGGTAAATGATGTAAAACAACTTTTACTCGAATTTTGAGTTTTAATTAATTTCAATGGATGGCAAATGGTCTAACTAAGAAAACAAATGGTAACAAGTAGGTATTTAACTACAACAATTTGATATTTTACCACAGAAAATAATGGATATAAATGAGAAAATTAACGAAGCAGCAAGAATTCATGAATTAACACATTTAGTGCTATCGACGAGTATACTCATCATTTACAGAGTACATATGAAGGGTAGACTTGTCCAATGCAAACAGTGTCGACCCAGATCAGGGAGTCCTAATCATATTGATGTTTTTTCAATCATACTACCTTAAATTGAACTTTGAAACGATCTTGCAGACAGCAATATTGAAGCAGAGGACAATGTAATGTTGAAGAGGTAATTTCGCGCTAAAAGGGTTAATATTTGGAAGTAGTAACACACTTGAAAACATTTGGCATTACAAATGAGTGTTACGAAATATATTATATGATAGTTGACGTGTTTCCTGTATATAATGTGACTGATTGTGGTATCGTGCCATGTATTTATGGCGTGCTATAGTTTGCTGCAAGTAGATAAGGCCTCCATATACAGTCGAAACACGATAATTTGAACTTGCGTTAGTGTTTTAGCCATGTCTTGACTTTAAAATACGGGTATGTTCGACTTAAGGGTGTATCAATGTCATGAATTTAAGAAATTTTCAAAGTATATGAAAACACTTTATGATGGTTTTGTATTGAAGAGCTATTTAAGATGAATGAAAAAATAGAAAAAGTGTACATTTTGGTGAACAACAGTTGGCTCGATGGCCATGTAAAATTTACCCCACCCACTTTCTCTTATTTTGTCCTTTTCAAACAGCCCGCTTCAATAAAATCCATTTTAAATGAAAACAAATATGATAATTTGGTTTTGTGTTATTTATTTCCTATCTATGGTAGTATTTCTTCATACAAAAACTAATTTAAGAAAAAACAGGCACCAAATGTGAAATTTATAAAGCTCTAAATATCATCGATATGGTACTTTTTTGTAAATTTTGTAAGGGGAGATAACTCTTTTTACTTTAATAACTCAACATTTTCAACACTGACCTTTCAATTTCTTTTCATATTTTGAACTGCCTTAGCATTGGCTTTCATTTGGTAGAATATAAGAAAAAGTTTAATACTAGAACTATTTTATTTTCAAACTTTTTTACTTTTTTTTCATAAAATAAAAAATCTAATAAAATCATGCCCTATAAAAAGCATATTTTTGATATTCGAGGATCCATATTGTTCAAACCTAGTGCCCGCTTTGTCTAATTTGGTTTCTATATGTGAAAATACCACCATAGACATGAAATAAATAATGAAAACCCAAATTACCATGTTCGTTTTGTTTTGAAATAGATTTTACTGAAGCTTGTACTCTGAATGGGTAAAATTTGAGAGAAAAAATCCAAATTTGACATACCTTTTTCAAATCGCTGTAGCTAAAAAAAAGGACACCACCATATATTTTTTTTTCCATTTTTTCATTCATCATAAATAGCTCTTCCAAAAAAACAATGATAGAAAAAAAGTTTGATACTTTAAAAAAAATCGCTTATGGGTTTGATACACCCTTAAGCGAGATTTAATTATAAATTCAATATATGAAATACTGGTACGATCGATTTAAGTTAGTTCGAAATATCAATAGGCCATTCAATATAAAATTCGACCTAGACAAAATTGCAAAAGAATTTCTGATTGTTGTCGGCGAATTAAACTAGATATGTATATTATCTCACTGCAAAAAGTTGGAAGTTGGAGTAGGTGGGGAAAGTTAAATAAAATCGATTTTAAACCGCTCTACTTTACGCAAAATCCGATGGCCTGTACAGTACACCGTAGAAGTATTTCCTGACGTAAAAGCTAATGACGTCATCAATATGACATCATTATGTCTATGAAAATGGCGATCGCAAGGTTTCAAATTTACTTCCGGGTGTAAATTATTTTGAAAAAAGCTGATAAAGCGATACTGGTAAGTCAAAATTAATACATTTGTATCTCAATTGCAACACTGAAGACGGACGATTTCGTCTGTGTATTTATTATTACACGTAATTTAATAAAATGGCGAGTTTCACCGCACATTTGTTGATTTTCAATATTGCAGGTTTTGCTTCATTATTTTATGAAATAACTGGCTTTTTGCGTAATTGTATGAAAGATATGAACATCGGTATAAGAATTATTAAGAAAAGAGCGATAAAAGCGAAATTATGATGAAACTAAAACGGCGTCTTGTTCAATTTTTAAAACTACGGAAGCACATTTCTGTCATAATTCACTGGATTTCGCGATATATATTGTTTTCAACAAAATTGACTTGCACGGATTTCAAGTCATTTATACTTATGTCTTATTATTTATTGTTTTCAGATTTAGCAGAAACTGATAGCCCAACACGAAGTCAGCACGTGAAAATTAAACTCTGACACACAGAAAACACCATTATGTAGAAGGTAAATTCATTATGCTTATCTCACATAATTCTGATTTATATCAAGAAGGTATACGCATGACGTTCCGTATTCCCGGGTTTGATGCTATTGTTTTTTTGAAGTTGAAACCAAGCGTTGATGACTTTTGAACGTTTCATTTCCGTTCGAAGCGTGCATAATCCACAGCACTCACTTTCACTTATGTTTTCCTCCAAAGGATACAGCTTAAACAGTTTAATGTATGCTCTAAAACGCTTAAATGACATTTTTTTTTGCAAACAAACACTTCTCAATCGAGCCGATGAAAATAAGCGGACCAAGGCGAGAACAAATCAATACACATTATCAATACAGATGATGACGTTTTGAATGACAAAAGTTAAACATATGCATATATTTAGTCGCTAGGTTTGAATGTATTAACACTGTAATCATAAAGCATATTCTTTACAGATACACTGTTTGTTAATGAAGAGTACACTTGTCGCTAGGTTTGAATGCATTAACACTGTAATCATAAAGCATATTCTTTACAGATACACTGGTGTTAATGAAGAGTACACTTGTCGCTAGGTTTGAATGTATTAACACTATAATCAAAGCATATTCTTTACAGATACACTGTTTGTTAATGAAGAGTACACTCGTAGCTAGGTTTGAATACTAACACTGTAATCATAAAGCATATTCTTCACAGGTACACTGTTTGTTAATGAAGAGTACACTCGTAGCTAGGTTTGAATGTATTAACACTGTAATCATAAAGCATATTCTTCACAGGTACACTGTTTGTTAATGAAGAGTACACTCGTAGCTAGGTTTGAATGTATTAACACTGTAATCATAAAGCATATTCTTTACAGGTACACTGTTTGTTAATGAAGAGTACACTCGTAGCTAGGTTTGAACATAGGTGGTTCTCTCGAAAAAATAAATAAATAAAAATAAAAATAAAAAATAAAAAAATTGTACCCTTACTCTTTTTATATATACAAGGTATACAACTCTAAAAATGGCATTGCCAGAAAATTGGAAAAAACATGTTTCATCCTAACAAAAACGGGTTTTATTGTTCGTATAATACACCATATTCATAAAAATGGTACTAAGGTATAGGTCGTTCAACTTAAAAAGCCAAAATTTCAAAAATATTTGTCACGAAGCTCAATTACATGAGCTCGTCCCGAGAGTTCACGGGTTTCAACCGCGTAAAGTTGCGTAAACACACATTATAGGGGATATCACACATAATTAACATTACATTTATAAAATAAAAGTCAAAACTCCAATCACCAACCATCAAACTTTATTCAAACTCATATAAAATGGACATAAGAGAACAAAATATGACGGCCGAATTTGCATTTAACTATTTGACTTCCATTTTGGAAGAAAATTAGAGTTATGTAAAGAGCGATTTGATTGGCTGGTCGATTGGTTCCCTAATACATTGCGCCGAAGGCTAACTACTATCGGAAACGGTAAACAGTCATTTCCGCCCGAAATGTCATTAGCGGTTGTTTTCTTCTTCTTCTTCTTCCTTTTTCTGGCCACCCTCGTCATGCCGAGTATTATGCCAGTTTCTTAGATCTGCGCTTACCCCCCTACCCTTCCTAATCCCCTTTTAGAAAAGCAAGTCAGATTTGCTCAGTCACGAGAGATTTGAATGTCTCTAGTGACGGGGCATCTGCTGTGCTAGGTGGTAGAGCGTTCCAGTCTTTAGTGGTTTGTATAAAGAATGACCATTTCCTGGAGTCTATTGTGGATGTTTGTACTGTGTATGTATGTGACTGGGCATATCTAGTGCTACGTGTGGGTTTGTTAAGGTAATTTTCTGGTATGATGTTAACTTGATTATGGACTATTTTATAGAACATGTTGACCAACCATCATCTGTATACTTCATCTGATTCTGAGTTTCTTACGCCGTAGAATCATATAAGAACGGGTTTACTTGGTATTTATCTTTGACGTCTGGTTGTGGATCATCCGTTTATGCAGTCTACCAAGTGTTACAGTACTGTACGTCGATTACGAGATATGCATAATGATGTAGACTCCTCCTTCTAGAAAATGTCCACTGATGGGATCGTTTGAGGTAGATCTACAGATTCATATAGGTAAGTGAATTAATTGTATATTGTATATTGATCCCGTAGTCAGAATATACGACATTCTATTTTGTTGCCAACTGATACGACCTAGATGCATCCGATTCAGTTGTCTGGTCCACCTGGTCTAGATCACAGGCACTCGATGACAGGAACGAATTAAATCGATATAAATTCCCGTGTTCCCTGTCATATATATAAATAACACAAGGTTCCCCTCTAGCCATTTTTTAAAACAACGGAAGTGCTAGATATCCAACCCTGACCCGGCTACCTTGCGGTTTTGTTCGGGAACCAGTGACGAGTTCAGTAAAGAAATCGATTGCCATCAATTGCGAGTTGACTACCGTTCTGAAATACAATGGAGAAAACGTAATTCTTACGTTCAAACGCATTGCATTGAAATATAGAAAATGAATCTTTTTGACAAATCCGACTACCGGTTTTAATCTGAGTTGCAAACAGTTTGGAGCCTGATCAGACGCCGGGTTACCCGGCGTCTGATCTGGCTCCAAACTGTTTGCAATGAAAATAATAGATTAAGCGTAACCGGGGTTATATGGAAAGAAAATGTTTTCTCCACTGTACTAGACCGGTAGCCAACTCGCAATCGATGGCCATCGATTTCTTTACTGAACTTGTCACGCTGTATTGTTATTCTCCGTTCCGTTTGTGACTGGTTCCCGAAATGTCCATACAAAACCGCGCGCTAGCCGGGTCAGGGTAAAATATCGGCACTTCCATTGTCATAATAATCTCAAACTACATGTAGTGTTTCATAATCAGATGATTTTCATAATACGTTTAAATCGCCACTGGCAAGGGGACATTTACAGTTTTTAGTAATGGCATAAATAGTTATCATGGGATAAAAAAAATTATCAAAGACATACCAAACATTATCCGCTATCAACACTAATAAATGTTTTGTTGAGAAATGCAGAATTCTTGTGCTGAAAGACTGCCAGACGATGGGGGCTTAAAAGGGATCTTTCCCTACCACAGAACCCAAAATCATCCTACAGGTATAATCAATCATCAGATATAATTGGACAGACCACTTTGATTAATCATCGACTATACATCGAAATCAGATTGATATATATTTATTTTTTTATAATAAAAACACCAAAGGAGTAGAAGACACGATCAAGCAGTATTGTGTTGACTGTTTTTTATTCACCAACGTTTCGGCCTTACAAAGGCCTTCATCAGGGTGGTACAAAAATGGAAACACAATTTATACAAAAATCTTGTCCCTGAAGTGCAGGTTTTTAGGTACCTTTGTCATGTGACCTTTTATAAAGATAGATCAGCCCTCATTACTAAAACAAAGAGTAGTCATGACAATGATGTCATCATGACGTCATCATGACTTAAGATGACATCAGTATAGTTCCATGGTGATGAGGTTATGAAAGATACATTTGATTTTTTAGTATAAATTTAGTAGCGAAAATGTTAAAATTGACAATAAAAAATTCAGATTTTTTTTATTATTATTTTAATCGCACATGTGAAGATTGATAGACATCTACATACAATAAAAATGTAGTATTTATTTAATTGATTTAATACATTTTATATTCAGAAACAATATAGCAATTTAACTTAGAAAAATAATCATCGAAAATAATCAATCATCATTTAAACACCATCTCAAACACATCAAAATGTTGTCAAAATACCATAAAACAAAAACATCATTTAAAGTGAGTTGAATAAAAACAAATTCATTTTAATGTTGTAAAATAACAAGGTAGGAATCTCTATATGCTGTAAACAGGCATACAGTCAGTACTGAACTCGTCACTGATTTATGTTAAAATAAAATCGGCATCTTTCATGCGCTTGCCAAGCAAAAACGCTGAATTACGATAATATTGGGGGATTTCCGCCTTGGACATGCCTCCAGAGCTTCACATTGGCAAGCATCTAGATGAACGAGACAGAGTTGATGTCTGCCTGAAACTTAACAATAAAAAATGATTATTATTGCCACAACCAAGCAAATCTATGCCTGTGCGTTAAGGTTAGATATTAAAACAGTGTTTTTGACTGCTACAATACAGAATTTGTTCTGTAACCGACGAATATATATATATGTCAAGGTCATTCAGTGCATAAAGGGCTTCTGGGGTCTTCCTTCACCTATAATTAGCTGGACGTCGCGATATGACTGAAATACTGTTGAAAGCGACGAAAAATCAAAACAAATAAAAAAACAAGGTCATTCAGTTGAAAATCTACGAAATTGACCTATCAAATTGTTAATTTTCGCTATTAAAACGTATTTAAATTACGCGCCAATCTAGCATTGTTTGTATTTAGCACGGAGGACGTGGTATTTAGTAAGTAATCTTGATCATATCAGCGTTTGTATGATGAGGATCAGATATGAAAACATTAAATTTCAAGCCTCTCAGGAACTGATGTGATCCAAGTAAAAACAGTGTTTTTTTTCACCACTTTGGGAATGAGTTGGTACCCCTTCAATTGGGAAAAATATGCCCTAAAACGGCGTAAAATACTTGATTTTGGGAAAAAATCGAGTCGTAAAAGGCTCATTTTGGGAAAAAATCGTGCCGTGAAATGCTCATTTTGGGAAAAAAGTCCTTGTTTTCAATTGGGAACGGGTCCCCCAAAAAACCGCTGAAAAATGGCGACCAAACAGCATCTCCATGATGGTGAAAAAGACTTAGAGTCTATTGAAGTAAAAAGGCAAAACAAAATAATCATCAAAGTATAAAAATCTGTACAAAGACTGACAGAAATGTCTTGGACCTTTGTTGAATCAAGAATAGTATATTTAAATTTTTCGATAATATGCAATGCATTATGCTGACTCAGGGGCAACATCAGCATCATATTTTTTTCTGACAAAACTTTGTATCCAGTTAATTAACATGGCCCTCTGGAACTACATAACAAAAAGCTTGTCCGGAGCATATCTCCTTTTGGTGTGTAAGTACATGTTTGGATGGCAGAGTGTTGCATACCATTATAAGTCCCAGTGACCTAAAGTTACCTTTGATCGCGATTTAACAAAAAGCTTTTCTAGAGCATACATGTATCTCCAAATTAGGTGTGTGAGTACATCTTGGGATGGTGGAATGTTGCGTACCAATTTTAGATCACTGTGACCTTGACTTTTGACCTTGATGTCACAAAAAGCTTGTCTGGAGCATATCTCATATACCTTATCAGCTGGGGAATCCAAACTGGATGTGTGAGTACATCTTGGGATAGCGGAGTGTCATAGATGTACCACTTTCAAGTCACTGTGACCTTGACCTTTGACCTTGATTTAACTAAAGCATGTCCGGAGCATATCTCCTATACCTTACCAGCTAGGGATTCCAAATTTGGTGTGTGGATACATCTTGGGATGGTGGAGTGTCGCGTCTCACTTTCACTTTACTCTGGCCTTGACCTTTGTAATCGATTTAACAAAAAGCTTGTCCAGAGCATATATCCTTTACCTTATTAGATAGGGATTTCAAATTTGGTGTGTGAGTACATCTTGGGATGTTGGATTGCCGTGTACCATTTTGAGGTCCGAAGCATATCTCCTTAACCTTACCAGTTACAGATACGAAACTTGGTGTCCAAGTTCATCTTGTTATGGCGGAGTGTCGCATAGCATTTTTAGGTCACTTCGACCTTTGACCTCAATTTTACAAAAAGCTTGTCCGGAGCATATCTCTATTGAATAGTGTCGTTTTTAATATTAAGAATTGACTCCTGGGTCATTTTCAACAGTATCAAAATTTTATGTTACACCTGCATTACATTGTCCATATTTTTTCCCGCCAAAATGAATTTTAGTGTAAAACGTACAATTTTGGGGCATATGTCACGCGTGGTGGCTGTACTGGATTAATCTTAGATTTGTAAATCTGCCTTTAAATCTAACCAACAGTACAATATAAATAAAAGAAATTGAGATAATCATCACCTTCTAAAAAAAAATCCATTGAGGTACATGTACATTTGTAATTTGTTTCACTAACCATGCTGGTCATCAGCAGCAACCATTAAATTTTGTAATTTTCATTCACTATTAATCGACTCGGATTCCAGTGGATAAAGAAACGAGTTCAATAAAGAAGCTCATGAATAATTGCATGCATGTTAAAATTTGAAAACTAAAATGGTATACATTTTGCCTTAGAAACCAGAAATTATAAGATCTGCGACACTCAGGCAGTAGGTCCTGCACTGTTGCAAACACTTAATCATGGATAGTGCTCAAAGCTATTAAAAATATGCATAAAATGGGACAAGTTGAAATAGATCAATAGAATGCCATGTGCTTTTATTCTAAATAATTATCATCCATGAATAATTAAGGCCCCACCAAGAGGTGGTGCCGTAAATTTTTCGTCCGGTCTATTTCATTATACCCGCTCAAACGAAGTTTGGGGGGGGGGGGGGAGGGGGTATACTGGATGGAGTCACCATGTCCGTCCGGCCGGCTTGTCCGGAGCATACTAACTTCTAAAGTATAAGAGCTATTGACTTCAAACTTCATATACAGATATATCTAATTGACCAGGAGTGCAGTGCGCAATAACCATAACTCTGTCTACAATATTATTGGAGTTATTGCCCTTTGTTATTTTATTAAATTTATTCTTGTCCGGAGCATAACTTCCAAAGTATAATAGCTATTGACGTCAAACTTCATATACAGATAGAGCTCATTGACTAGGAGTGCAGTGAACAATAACCATAACTCTATCATCAGTATTTTTGGAGTTGTTGCCCTTTGTTGTTATATTTTTACCTAATTTAGGCTTGTCCGGAGCATAATTTTCAAAGTATAAGAGCTATTGACTTCAAACTTCATATACAGATAGATCATATTAACTTGGAGTGCAGTGCGCAAGAACCATAACTCTATCATCAGTATTTTTTGAGTAATTGCCCTTTGTTGTTATATTTTTACCCAATTTAGGCTTGTCCGGAGCATAACTTTCAAAGTATAAGAGCTATTGACTTCAAACTTCATATACAGATAGATCATATCAACTTGGAGTGCAGTGCGCAAGAACCATAACGCTATCATCATTTTTTTTTTGAGTTATTGTCCTTTGTTGTTATATTTTTATTCAATTTATGCTTGTCCGGAGCATAACTTCCAAAGTATAAGAGCTATTGACTTCAAACGTCATATACAGATAGATCTCATTTACGAGGAGTGCAGTGCATAAGAACCTTTACTCTGTCATCCATATTTTTGATGTTATTTCCCTTTGTTGTTTTATTTTCATCCATTTATGGAATTGTTGCCCTTTGTTATTTTTTTACATGTTAGGGAGCACTTAAGTGCACACATCAACTTTATCCAGAAACATTTACCTCTTGTGACAAGACCCTACTGGGGGTATGAATCACCATTTGTGATAGGTCTAGTTTTGATTGTTGCGAAACTTTGGTGTAAAATCCCGGTAAGTTTTTAAAATTACCCAAATCAAATAACTAATGATGGATTTGGGACCTTTGATTATTAAAAACAACTGTTTCAACCTTTCCACTCTTTGTATTTGGAGCCGTTTAATTGTTTTTGTAAGTAATTTAGCAGTAAGTGTTTGTGTGGAGTGTTGGGTTTGTTCTCTCCAACGTCTACTTGTCTAGGCAGCTTGAATGTTTTAAAAGCAGTCCTTGTCTAGCATTTTGTGTATAAATCATGTGTACACTTTAATTTCAATGACAGCATTACAGATACAGAGTGACTCTTGAAGGTATACACCAAAAATTTCACATCATTGAAGATAAAAATTAAAAGTGTATAAACGTGTGACATAGGTGATTTTATGCCCCCGGCATCTATAGATGCGGAGGCATATAGTAATCGTCCTGTCCGTCCGTCCGTAACAGGTTAAATAGATTTCACCATTTCGTCAAGCATCAACACCGCTTACTCAAATGCTTGGATACTTATACAGTTGTTGCCTTGGACCATTCCCTATCCACCAATATCACACAACCTTGATTTTGACCTTGACCTAATTTGGACTTACCAATCCACCCATATTACCCAATCTTGATTTTGACCTTGACCTAATTTGGACTTTAAAAAATTCAGAAAATATTGTCAAGGATGCCACCGGGGGCATAAGTGTTTATCGAACGCGCATTCTTGTTTCTTTTGTACATGTAATTATTTTTTATATTTCAGTGCTGCAGACGACCTTGTGGAGTGGAGAGTTTCAGTTTCCTTTCTACTGTCTTTGATTTGGAGTTTCTGATTGCCCTACCGCTGTACCTGAATCTGACTGCTATATCTGGTAAAAATTTATTTCCGTCCTTTAATTATCATTATCCTATTAATTTATGTCTCAACTCCCAATAATCTTTGATTCAGGGGCATATAGTTTTGTGTCACCTGCTGTAGGCATACAGTTATGGATTACTTTTGTCCTTCTGTCCATCCATATGTCGGTCACGCCTCATAACTGATGTTCTAATGATGCTTTTAAGATGAAACTTCATTTATGGAAAGAGCTTAACAAGTAGAAGTGTATTGCAAAAGGGTCAAAACTCTTGTATCAATATTGTGCGAGTTATTCCCCTTTTTAGCTCACCTGTGAGCTATTGTGATCAGAAATAATCCTGAGTGGAATTAAAGGTTCTGTTTCCTTGTAACATCAGTGGGAGTTTTAAAAACAATATTTTCTGAAATCACTTGACCAATCTTTGTGTCAACATGTTCAGGTGAGGGATTGAGGGCAATTATGGCCCTCTTGTTTGAATCCCATTACTGATTAGTCTTGCTTTACTCTCCTGTACATCAGTATTGGTATAACAAACTGAAAGTGCTATAATAATTGGGATCCCTGCTTGTCCATAGTCTGTCTGTTTGTCTGTCCGTAAACATTCTAGTTGCTACATATCTATTAGATTTTCATGAAACTTTATGACAATGATTTTTTAGCTCACCTGAGCCAAAGGCTCAAGGTGAGCTATTGGGATGGCCCTGTGTCTGGCGTCCATCGTCGTGAGTCGTCGTTAACAATTGCTTCAAATGACATCTCCTCCTATACCGCTGAACAGATTTCAACCAAACTTTACAGAAATGTTCCTTGGGTCAAGCTCTTTCAAATTTGTTCAAAGAATTAAAAACAATGCAGAACTCTGGTTGCCATGGCAACCAAAGTGAAAAAATAATGAAATCTTAAAAAAGCTTAAAAAATCTTCTCGTCAAAAACTACAAGGGCCAGAGCTTAGATATTTGGCACATAGTATCACCTACAGGTCCATTATCAAGTTTGATCAAATTATGCCCCTGGGGTCAATATTGGCCCCGCCCCAGGGGTCACCGTTTTACATAGAGATATATAGTGAATTTTCAAACGTCTTCTCCTCTGAAAGTAATATGGTCAGAGCTTTAATATTTGGCATGGTGACACTTCATGATGTCCTTTACCTATTTTGTACAAATGGTTCCGGTCGGTTGCATATCTAGGTCACAGAAGCTTAAAAATCTTCTTGTCTAAAACCCTAGTACCCTGATCTTAGATATTTGCCACATAGCATCATCTACAGGTCCTCTATCAAGTTCAAATTATGCACATCGGGTAAAAAATGACCCTGTCCTTGACATGAATCTTTTTCTCCATTTTGTCAGTTATTCTCAGGTGAGCGAAATATGCCCCATGGGGCTGTTGTTTAATTAAATTTAGGTTAAGTTGGAATGTTGATCATGTTGGGGTCAAAAACAAAGTCACTAGGTAAAATCATATAAAAGCAATGTTAACACTCTAGAGGCTACAAATCTGATTTAATCTTCATGAAAATTGTTCAAAATTTTTGCCTTATTAATATCTAGGTCAAGTTGAAATTTGGGTCATGCAGGGTCAAAAACTAGGTCACTAGGTAAAATAATTTAAAAACCTTATTAACACTCTAGAGGCTACAAATCTCGTTAGATATTCATGAAACTTTGTCAAATTCTTTGCATTATTTATATATAAATCATGCTTGAATGTGAGGTCAAAACCTATGACACTAGGTCAAATCATGAAAATACATTGTTCACACTCTAGAAACTACATTTCTCATTTTGATCTTGATGAAACTTACTCAAAATGATTGCTTCATTGAAATCAATGCCATTTTTTAATGTGAGTCATGTTGGGTTGAAATCTAGGTCACTATAGCTCAAGTTTTAAATGTTGTACCAGGTGAGCCATATAAGGCCAAAGAGGCCCTTGTTTTTAAAAATGTTTACCATATTATAGTAACTGTTGCATATTTTTAATTTGGTGTTATTATTAATATACACGTATAGAGAATCAAAATAAATATCCTGTCCATATGTTTAAAATATCTTATTATCTGCCATTAATTTTGTTTTGTTTTCTTTACAATATTTGAAAAATGCACATTTAATTTCAGTTGCAGTGATTTTTTCCCTTCAATTGTTAATTGGTCCGGTATCCCTAAGGTTTTAAAATTTTGTTCAGTATTGCTTGCATTGTGAACAAAAATAGTTCATAAATTATGCTGATTAGAATCACTGAATAGACCTTGATCAAACTTTTCATTATGTATAATAAATTCATTTGTTTAGATCTATATTTGTCTTTTCAGATTGAAAATTCTGCCAAGTAGATGTTTTGAGTGATCTCAGGAGAAATTTATGATGGAGCAAATCTATATCCAAGGATTCCCAATTCATTCATCAAGAAATTCCACACCCAATACTTAAAATGACATTGATGGCATCATTGACCTTAATGAGAGGACTAGAGAGTGCTCTTACATAAATTGAATAAGAATAAATAAGTGTCTTCAATATGAACACTTTGCTGCTGGTTCCTTTTAACCCATTACTCCATAGATACACATTGTTATGCCTGATATTTATTCTTCAATTGAAAAAAAAGTTAAAATTCATACAGTCATGAAATTGTTTCAATAGAAACATTTATATATTATAACAGATGGTAGCTTAAAGCAAGACAAAAGTGAAAAAATGCACCTTTTGGTACATTTTGCTTTACTTTCACTGTGCTTTTAAGTGGTCACCTATCTTCAATAATAGATAAAGGATATGTTTTTTAACTCAAAAAGGAATACTACAGTCAAACTTTAATAATGTATCTCGATCTCACTTTAGTGGAACATACCCGTATTTCAAAGTTCAAATATCCCTAAATTTTAATTTTTAGCTCACCTGAGCTAGCTCATGGTGAGCTTTTGCAATCCTTGAATGTCCGGCGTTCGTCTTCAACAATTTTAGTGTTTACACCCTAGAGGCCACAATATTTATTCAATCTTTCTTTAACTTGCTCAGATTGTATATTACCATAAGAGTTCGAATGAGTTCAATTCTGGTTGAAATCGGACAGATAAATCAAGAGTTGTCTACCTTTGACTCACTGAAAATGCCATATTTAACAATGTTTACAATTTAGAGGCCACACTTTTTATCAAATTTTTATCAATTTTGTATCAAACTTGCTCAGATTGTATTTTCCATAAGAGTTTGGATGAGTTCAATTATGGTTGAAATCAGACCAATAGGTCAAGAGTTATCTACCTTTGAATTACTGCAAAAACCATTTTTAACAGTGTTTACACTCTAGACTCTAGAGGCATCACTTTTTATCCAATCTTCCTCAAACTTACTCTGATTGTATATGACTATAAGAGTTCAGATGAGATTTATTATGGTTGAAATAGGTCAAGAGTTAACCCCCCTTGAATTGCTGAATATATCATATCTAACAGTGTTAACACTCTTGCAACTACATTTTTCAATGGATTTATATTATACTTGCTGATAATGTATATAGCTATAAGTTCTCGAAGGAGTGTAATTATTGTTTAAATCTGATCATTGTGGCAAGAGTTATCTGCCCTTGATATACTTTGAAATGCTAGAAAAGGCTTCATTTTAATTAGGCTCTAGTTATCTGCCCTTTATGTACTCTACTATACAAGAGTAGGTTGTATTCCAATGTTGTTAACATGCTATACTACAAATTTGAATGGATTTAGAATAAAACGGGTGAAATTCAAAGGTAAAGCTATGAGGATTCATTTCAAATGGTGAGCGATATCAGGGCCTTCAGGCATTAACTCCATCAATACGCATTTTTCACATTTAACTGTTATTCCTCCAATGAAGTCATGAGTATGTATCAAAAGAAATAAATTAACCTACTTTAAGTGTTTACCTGTCTATGGAGTAATGGGTTAAAAAGAAAGGGCTGTTCTATAAGATGTTCCATGTGATTTGTAGTTTTTGAAAACAGTCAGTCATCATGTTCTTAGCAAGCACTCATTTCCAGATCAAGGAGACATCTAAAGACAAGTGACTTTTTAATGCATGGAAAAATAATGCAGAGAGCCGTAGATTTTTCATGCATAATTGTTAATCTTCATTAAGCAATCACCAGAACATATTATTGTATAAGTTAATAGGTGCTTAATAACAGAGTGACTGTAATCAATAACAAATCTGCTTTTGGTAGATGGGAGAAAGAAAATAAAATCATCAACTTGACAAAATTTTATTTGTTTTAATTGTACGTAGGTACAACCAATCGTTGCTGTTTGCTTTGTTCATTCAACTATACCACAGGGCTCAAGATAAGGGGAGACTAAAATCTTTATTTCTGTATTAAACCCTATGGTGACACTACAGTACTAATAAGGATCCTCTCTTTATTTACTACTGAGAATAGTAACACCATAGGATTTGGAGCTGTATTAAAGGGAGATCTATTGGATTTGTATAGTTTACTCCTTCTGATCTGGAGCCCTGTATAGACTACATGCACCATGGATAATCAAACTGGAGTTATATGCCTATTTTAAGCTACCATCTGCTAAAATATAGAAAATATTTCTTAATAAATATATTCATGGCTGTCATAATTGTAACTATTTATTCACGAGAGAAAAAAATTAAAGACGTAAAAATGTGTATATTTGGAGTAATGGGTTAAACATACTTTAATCTTTCACACCATAGATGCTCATATTAATGCCTTTAATTTATTCCCACACTCAAGAAAATAGTTCAGCTTTGTGAAGTCTTAAAAAAAATGTTTTCCACATCCTAGCCGATGGTAGCTTAAAACAGACTGAAAGTATAGCAGAATGCTCCTTAAGTAACTGTAATGAAAAAATGGTTGAGTAAAGGGTTAATATAGGTGATTGGCGCATATATGGATAATTGGAATAAAGATCAAAGCAAGCTGAAATTCGATCAGAATGTATCCAGTAGGTGATTTCTACTCAAGTTAATTTTAGCCTATGCAAACTGTTGACACAGGTCAGAGGGCTCCAAATAGGGACCCTCTGATAAGGGTCTTCTTTGTCTTTCATGTTGCAATAAATTGTAACAAACTCATTGAAACCTACCATCACATACAGTAAAACCTCACTATTACGACCACTAAAAAGAAGGCTACTTGACTGCTTAGGACAGGTGACAGCTTCAATCAAGGTGAATGTATACATTAACCTTGCTTTAAGCAGTCACATGTCTTAACTACCGGCTAATTCACACTATTAAGTGGCCGTAATAGAGAGGTTTCACTGTATATTCATTATTAACCAACAGTGTACCTGTGAAGAGTACACTTGTCCTATGCAAACAGTGAAGACCAAGATCAGTGAGTTCCAAATTCGGTAATTCATTGTTTATCAGGTTACAATAAATCGTTGCAACCTAGTGCCACATATTTACATCATTAACAAACAGAGTGACTGTTAGGAGTACACTTGTTTATTGCATACAGAGTAGATCCAGATCAAAGGCCTCTCAAACTCATTGAAATATACCACCAAATATTAACATCATTAACCCTTTCTACCCTACAGTCCTCTGTAGAGATTACTGATTACATATGAAAACATTGAAGACCCTGATCAGAGGGCTCCTCCAACAACGAAATTAATTTCAATTTATACAGATATGAAATTGTGCACAATCCAAATCATATCCAAGTAGATGGTATCTTAAAACAGAATGCACTTTATGGCACATTCTGCTTTACTATTACCTTGCTTTAAGTGGTCACATGTCTTTAAAACTAGAAACAGGCCACTTACTAAAAATTGTTTTTCCTATTTTCTCTTTAACCCATTACCCTATTTCTAACCACTTTACCCAACATGTATGAACTATACATATTCAATCCTAACAAGTTAAGTTTTTAGCTCACCTGAGCTAGCTCAGGTTGAGCTTTTGCAATCCTTGAATGTCCGTCGTACAATTTTAGTGTTTATTCTCTAGAGGCCACAATTTTAATCCAGACTTTCTGTAACTTGCTCAGATTGTATATTACCATAAGAGTTCGGATGAGTTCGATTAGGGTTGAAATCTTACCAATAGGTCAAGAGTTATCTACCTTTGAATTGCTGAAAATGCTATATTTAACAATGTTTACACTCGAGAGGCCACAAATTTTATCCAATCTTTCTAAAACTTGCTCAGATTGTATATTACCATAAGAGTTTGCAGGGTTTTCTTTTGCATTTTGTAATTGAGAGTCCTAAGGACCCTCAAACCTTTCACTTCGAGAGTCCCTCAACCTATTTGGGGGTCCCAAATTAATTTGATGTGTATAAAATGCCTTACAATGTTGACAAATAACTTGTTAAACCTTTGTAAACACTAAAACAGTGCAGATTCATGATCTCTGTTGACTCGCATCAGCACCCAGGATTTACATCTCTGATGATTTGCGGGTTTGGAGTAAAATGTCAAAATTTTGAGGGTCCTGGGGACTCTCGGGGTTGGACAAATAGGAGTCCCAGGTGACAGAATTGAGTCTCAGATGCAGGAAACCTGCGTCCGGGAAAACCCTGAGTTTGATTATGATTGAAATCCGACCAATAGGTTAAGAGTTATCTACCTTTGAATTGCTGAAAATGCTATATTTAACAATATTTCCACTCTAGAGGCCACAATTTTTATCCAATCATTCTAAAACTTGCTCAGATTGTATATTACCATAAGAGTTCGAAAGTGTGTGATTATGATTGGAATCCCACCAATAGGTTAAGAGTTATCTACCTTTGAATTGCTGAAAATGCATTATTTAAGGGTGTTTACACTCTAGAGGCCACAATTTTTATACAATCTTTCTTAAATTTGCTCAGAATGTATATGACTACAAGAGTTCAAATGAGTTCGATTATAGATGTAATCAGACGCATAGTTAAAGAGTTATCTACCTTTGAATTGCTGAAAATGCCAAATTTAACGGTGTTTTTACTCTAGACGCCACAATTTGTATCCAGTCTTTTTCAAACTTGCTCAGATTGTATATTACCATAAGAGTTGCAATAATTGTGATTGTGGTTGAAATCAAACTAATAGGTCAAGAGGTATCTGCCCTTGAATAGCTGAAAATGCCATATCTAACAGGGTTTACACTCTTGCAACTACAGTTTTCAATGGATTTTGATTATACTTGCACACAAAGTAAACAGTTATAAGTTCTCAAAGGAGTGCAATTATTGTTGAAATCTAATCATTGTGGCAATAGTTATCTATCTGCCCCTGATACACTTTGAAATGTTAGAAAAGGCTTCATTTCAGTACTGTTTAGGCTCTAGTTATCTGCCCTTGATGTACTCTACTATACTAGAATTATGAGGTTGTATTCCAAAATTGTTTACATGCTATACTACAAATTTGAATGAATTTAGATTAAAACAAGTGAAACAGAAAGGTAAAGCTATCAGGCTTCAGTACAAGAGGTGGGCGATATCAGGGCCTTCAGGCCCTCTTGTTTAACATCCTTTTCTGCCATCAATGGGCTAATTGGACGCCCCAGAGAGAGGGGAGCGGATACAGAGAACCCGGGCGTGATGCCCTACTCTTATTATCGAAAGAGTTCTCTGCTTCTTTTAGATGCTAAGTGTAAAGCACTCATACATCGACCTCGGTTTATAAAGTCTCAACCGAAGGACTTGATCCCGCGGGGGATCGAACTCACAACCCCTGACGTAGTAAGTGGGTGCTTTACCCCTCGACTACGTCAGTCGGTCAATCCTAACAAAAGCAACATGTATACCACATAAAAGTCACCTGACTGTTAAAAATATTGCCATTTGAAATACTTGACCTTGACCTTTCACCACACATGTCTAAAATATACATATTCATACTCCTTCAAATGAGAGAAACATGAATACAAAATATAATGCTTAGATCAGCTGGGGTTCACAGGTTATGGTTATTTAAAAAAAAAATTGACCTTTTGACCTATGTGACCTTGATCTAGGAGCTGACATGCTCAAAATCCCTCTTCATATGGGCAACATGCATTTCAACTTTATATTACAGCCGTTATATTCAAATGTGACCTAGATTTTGTCAAGATGGTCATTTTGACAAAGTTTGATAAAGATTTGACCAAAATTGTGGCCTATATAGTGTGTTCACAAGCAAAAATTACATGGATGCACATAAGCAAACACAGCACGATCACATTAGCTCACTTTGAGCAAAATGTGCTCAAGTGAGCTACAAACACTATTGTTTATTCACTGCTATTCGTGTGATAAATACCACAGGTAAAGAATAAATTCTATAAGCAAACAGTGTAGATCTAGTGGTTTCTCTTTGGAGTTAATATTCAAAACTTGATCAACAGTACATATTTAATTCCGAGTGTTTATGCAAGTAACTTCATATTTTAGTCGCCTCTGGGTCCAACAGATTTATAGTACATTTGTTTATTGGAAGTTGACATGTCTCTTTCATGTGAATGATGGCAAGATCTCCAATTCAGAATCATGCTCCCGAATCAACTCAATACTGTGAAGAGCACTACACAGGACACAAAGAATTATGGCTTTCTGAACTCAAATATGGCATCATTCAATCATACCAGGGAACCATCTGAAAGAGCAAACACCTTAGCAATTCCATCATAGGCTTGTCTCATTGGCTAACTTTAGTCTTCAGACTGTAAATGTTTCCAAGATACGAGTGGAATGACTGTGCAATAAATTACTCGTCACAAAGACCCAACTCCGAAAAGTCCCCTGGTTGCTTAAATACCACAAGCAGGCAAAAGAACCTTCACTCTAGGCTGATTGACTACACAGTAGTGAGGGGTGACTAATAAGCTCCAACAGTCTGAAAGAGAAAAAATGTACATACATGTCAATAGCCAAGTTCAAGTTAAATTTCGAAAATCAAGATTGTGTTTATTGTTTAACAAACCCTTCTCAAATGTCTGCAATGCTCGAAAATTGAAAAAATGTTCTAAATTCAAAAAATGAAAAACCTAGGAAATATCCATTCAATCCTTACCAAAATTTTATTATAATTAATTTGTGCCTATACAAACAATAGAGTATCAAAAGTCACTTAGTGATACACGTCATGATAGCACATGTACACGCCTTTGGGCCCATTTACACCCCCAAACTATTAATCCTGGATCAGGATTCGCACCTGCTATCTTTAGGAAACAAGGCGACACCTGTCACAAACCTAGCATGCCGTCCCAGGACCGATCATAGGGGGTTCATTGATCATGAGACTAGTCCCCATTTAGAGCATTACCCTTAATCGTGACTAACTGACCATCGGTTTTGTGACCATATCTTAGGTGGCTAACAATTTCAGTATAAATAGTTTGAAAACATTTAAAAAAAAGATTGACCAATTCACATTTTTTTGTTTCAATTTAAGAACAATATACGGGAGAGGGTCTAGATCTATATTTTTTGCGAGCACGGCGTTCATTTTGTGAACTTTCCAATTGTTTGATTTCAAATAATGTTACTTATGTACACATGTATACCTATGATGACTCTAAATCAACAGCTGTCAAGTGCCGAAAAAGAACTTATTAAGAGAAAATTCGCATTTACTTACCCTCGTTTACCCGTTGCTTTCTGTTTCTACGAGCCATAACGGCGGCCAATAAACTTGCTGTATCCCGGCATGTAACGTAAATATAACACGCTCGATGAACGAAGGAACCAGTTTTCCGGATGGTTGAGATGAATTACGGACGATTCGTCAAAGTGTAAACTCGTCAAAAAGGCAATATATAGTAATGGCAAAAGACGATTCGTCAAAAAGGATTTTGTGTTGGGGGTATATACTAAACACTAACCAGTTTAAGTATATATAAAATAATACTTTTTTGTTAAATGAATAGGTTTATATTGGTAAAATTTACAATTATCAAGACGTTGAGGGGATTTTCTAGCATTTAAAGTTGTAACATATAAATTACTATATCTAATTTAAATATATGTAAGATGAATATTGATGCCGATTTGTCCAAATAAAATTAAACTTTACCATAATAGGGATAGTTTTCAATGTATTATATTGAGTGTACATTTTATTTAGTGTTTAAGCATAATTGATTTACAAGAGAAAGGTTTAGCTTTAATCAGACATTACAAAAGTAATGCAGAAATCAGAGCTCTATGCCCTCGCCCATACATTAAGCAATAGTAACTTCTATAAGAATATCCCGTGACGTATCCTTGATAGAATGTGTTATTTAAAATCATTTAAAAATTGAGTCTGGGTATATATGGTTTAGACACTGATCTAATGCTAAAATTAACACACAAGCAATGCTTTAATAAGAAACGGTATATCACGTGCAAATCACTTTAATTGGCTGGGCATTGTTGATTATCTGGTGCGAAAAGTTGATTGGCAATTACTCGACCTGTTATATCTGCACTGGTATTAAACTGTTAAAACAACAAATCAATTAATGTAATCATCATAGGCAAAAGTACACTGGAATGTGTTACTCAGTGATCCAACATGTGTCGAGCAGTTTGGATACTAATAAGAACTTATGTGATAGCGCGAAGCCTTATGATCATTATCTACACTGTTTGACAGTTTGCACCATAATGTAAATATGTATATGATAAACATTTAATTTGTTAACAGTGTAGACCCGGACCAAAGTGTTCCCGACAGTTTTTGAGTTCTCTATACTCTATAGATTCATACATTGTTTGTCATTTTGCACGATTTCACTATGTACCAAAAATTCAAAATTCTTTATTTCGCTCAGTACATGTTTTCACATGAATACATGAGGTACGAATGAGGGTTCTTCATTCGTGTGTTACCTAATTATCTGATAGCGCCGAAGCCTTATGATCAGGGTCTACACTGTTTTAAATGAAAGTTTGTCCTTAGAGATAGAAAATATTAGAAAAGAGCAGATTATATATTAATACTATTTTAATTCCCTATCTGGAACATCGTTATATTTATTGTATAATTAAATCAGTATACAAAAACCTTTTTGACGAGTTGACTACCCTTTTGTACTATAATTCCTTTTTGACGAGTTGACTACCCCTTTTGTACAATAATTCCTTTTTGACGAGTTTGCACTTTGACGAATTGTCCATCACCCGTTGAGATACTTAGCAACAGCCAATGGAATGCCATGTTTCATATCGCTCATTTGCATAAATAGTTTTCAATCGACAAAAAATACGCATCTGTACTGAATTTTGCCCCACAGAACTCTTATTTCGCATCGACTTGTAACAAACGCTTGTTTCGAAGTCATTTTTTGTTTATTGAACAAACTATTGCGTTTAATTAGTGCATTTGCGAGCATAGGGCGAGTATAAGGTGCTTTTGACCCTAACTTCACTGAAATTTCGGGGACGAGCTCATGTAATCGCTCGACAGGCCGAGTTGTATACCTTGTATATAAATATAGTAAGGGTACAATTATTTTTTTTTTCAGAATTTTTTTTTCTTATTTAGAGAGTATATAAATAAAGATCTAGTAAGGGAATTTTTTTTTCTTTTTTTTTTTTTAAATTTTTTTTTCGAGAGAACCACCTATGGGTTTGAATGTATTAACACTGTAATCATAAAGAATATTCTTTACAGATACACTGTCTGTTAATGATGAGTTCACTTGTCGCTAGGTTTGAATGTATTAACACTGTAATCATAAAAGTCCTTTTATCAGGGTCTGCACCGGGCAAGCATTGTCTTCACAGGTTCACTGTTTGTAAATGAAGAGTATACTTGTCGCTAGGGTTGAACATGTTAATGCTTTCAAACCCATAGGCAACTATGCAACTTTATGAATATCAGGATCCAAACTTTTTTTCAATTTCATATTAAAATGTCTTTAAAGAGGCTTTACCCATTATCCATAAATACACATTTTTACAACTTAAATGTTTTCCTTTACTTAAATACATTTCCCCGGTCCTTTGATGGAGTCCCCTCCCCCATTGTTCTCGATAGGCATGAAAGTTACTGTAAAGCAGGGGCAAAGTGTGCACAGCCAATGTCACCAATCTTAAAGTGTCTAGAGAGGCTCTTACATCCTCACTCGATCTCAATTTTTTTTTAATGGGTTTTACTAACGAAACTATCCAATATATGGCGCAGGCCTCACATGAGACGCTTCAATGATTCAGAGCAATACAGGTATGCATAAAAATCATGAATTTTGCAGGGGAACTGCCTGTATAGGGATTATCACCGAAAGTAGGTCAGGAAATGTCTTTAAGAGAATAGTTCCAATTCATACACACATGCATATGCTTCATGAGAAATAATTGTATACCCTAGCAGATGGTAGCTTAAAGCAGGCTATGCTTTACTTTCAATCTGCTTTAAGGGGTCACCTGTTTTTAACACTAAAAACACGACATGAGGTAAAGGGTTAAATCTATATACAGTAAAACCTCTCTATTACGACCACTAAAAGGAAGGCTAATTGTCCGTATAAAAGACAGGTGACAGCTTAAAGCAATGTGAAAGTGAAACAGAAAGCTCCTGTAGGAGCTTTCTGTTTCACTTTCACTTTGCTTTAAGCAGACACCTGTCTTAAACGACTAATATTTGACACTTTTTAGTGGTCGTAATAGAGAGGTTCTACGGTATTTTTAATAAGTATCGCAGATATCCGGAGCAATGGAAATGGTTTTATGGCTGTTTAAACAGATGATAAAATTTGGCACTGAAAGAGTTACGAAACTACACTGATACTGGGAATTTCTGAGAAGTAGAAACAAATAAAATCTCTTTTTTATCATTTGTTCAATTTATTCACAAAAAAGAAAAATATTTGACTACCACATTTAACATGTTACCAAGTTAAGAACAATTGTGAAATACATGTTTAAATAAATCAGCTGTAAACAACATAAACGTGTCCATGGCAACAGAAGAGCTCAAACCTTTATATCATTACTACCATCATTATCTTCATCATCATACACATAATAAGCAGAACAAGTATCACAATATCTATATAAATACGTCAACCAAGTATTAACTCATCGACCCCTGAAACTTCGAGTGGACAATTCCTGTTCCCAATTACATGTATAAACATAATCATTTAAGACTACATGTATTAAGAGTTGCTTCAGAGCTCAAGATAAGGGGAGTATTTAAAAAACTAAATCTTTATTTCTGCATTAAACCCTATGGTGTCACTACTCATTAGAATCGTCTCTTCGAGACGATTCTAATGAGTAGTAGCACCATAGGATTTGGTGCTGAAATGACACAGAAAATGCTAAATTCATTTGGTTTACTCCCCCTTATCTGGAGCCCTGCTACTTTTGGCAATATATTGCAGAATGACATACAGATATGTCGCAAAATGACAAACAAGTCAGATTTTGGTTAGAGGGCTCCTACAGGAGCTGTCTGATCAGGGTCTACACTGTTTATCATTGTTTGCCAATGATTGTAAACAAACGTGAACTAGTCAAAAATGGTCCAACACTTAATGGGAAACTGTAATTGTCAATTTGAAGCTTCAGAGGTCAATAAGATAATGAAGGTCAATAAAATACAGACAGTCCCTACAGAAATGTGTTGCATTTAACACAGCTTTTGGGTTGGTATAATAGCCGTAATTGGGTTATACTTGCATTTCCAATGCCAAAATGTAACTGTTTCTCTAATTGCTAGGCTGCTAGCATACAATAAATCCATTTACAAAATTTCACAAAATCGGCAAAATACACTCAGTGCAAAAAGAAACGCACACTTTTATACAATATTATCTGTATGTAGAAGGAACGTATTTGTGAAATAATCTTTTCATTACAGTCAGTAGTTCCGTCTTGGGCTATCAATGTTGAAAATGGGAGGTTTATCATTGAATTGGTATCATCACAACCTGCACAAATCGATGCGGTGTTTTCAACAGGCACTAATTAACTCTTTCGCTGCCAAATTAATCGTGATATTTTTATCCCACATCCGTTTCATTGTCGTCTGCTTCAATTTTGTTGTTTGCAAGATCGTTTCAAAGTAAGATTCAAAGTAGTATGACTTAAAGTATATCTATACGAGTGTCAAACAGTTTGGATCCTGATCAGACGCCGCGTTACGCGGCGTCTGATCTGGATCCAAACTGTTTGAAATCGCGCCTTTTGACGTCATTAAGAGTGAAATAGTTAAAATACAGCACAGTAATTTTAAGTATATGTTTTTCTAAACTTGTGGCAGAATTAAATTGATCTTGAGATATGGTCTTAGTATCTTAAAAAAGTATCTTAATCTGCGCCTGAGCACAATGTGCGTTTCTTTTTGTACTGAGTGTATGTGCAACTTTCTGCTTTTTTTCGAAGCCGGTAAGATTTTCCCATGTGTCTATGCTTGTCAGCTTGTAAGCATATGTTAGCTTAAAGGAGACTGAACGTAAAGCAGAGTGTCTCCAGGGCTGCCATTTCTCCGGATTTTTCCTAAATCTCCGGAATTTTTCCCAGTTCATGGTACCTTAAAGCAGGCTGAAAGTAAAGCAGAATGCGCCCTAAGGCCCATTCTGCTTTACTTACAGCCTGCTTTAAGTGGTCGCATGTCAACAAAACAAGAAAAAGGCTATGGGGTAAAGGTACGATTCCTTAAATCGCACTTGAAAAATGCAAATTTTGAAATCTTAGGATTTTTCATGTCAATTTATGGCAGCCCTGTGTCTCTAAAGGAACATTCTGCTAAATATTTTCAGTCTGATTTAGGCACCCTACTATATTCAGTACTGTAAACAAGCTATGGAGTAAAAGGGATTAATGCATTCTAAAAAACTTGTGCACCGTTTATTTAACTTGTGACCGTGTTTAACTTCAAATGGACAATCCACTCTGTTTTTTATTTTGTATTTGGAAACCTCAACCCAGAGCTCTACATAATGTGAGTATTGCAAAAATTAAAATAGTTCTTTCTGCATTAAAACCATTGGTGTTATAGGTCGTTTGCAGTTCAAAAAAACACGATAAATCGGAGATAACTTTAAAGTTAGTGGACGTATTTAAATGAAATTTTGCATACACTTATGATATATCTATACCAACTCTGACAAGAAAACTCAGAATTTTTGATAGACTGACTAAAATCTTTTCTTCTTTGTTTTATATAAATTTTGTGTCCCTGAAAATGGCCATTTGCGTGGGTTGTTATTGGCTATTACCTTGATCACGTTTGTTTACATGGGAGAACTTCACTAGGTAAAATCTCGTGATTGTTGCTTCTGTCTGAAAGGTGAAACCCGTGCTGATATTGGATTTTTTAGTTGGTCAAAATTATTTTTGAGGCCCGATTACATTTTAGTCTGCTTAATTCATGAACACTTCGTCAGGAAATAAAAAGAAATGCATTGGGTTTTTTTCAAACTGAAGCTCTATCATTCCTACATTATATGTATCAGTGTTCGAGTTGTATTGTATTACGTTTACGTTACGTGTCGTTTCATTTAAACGACCAAATAACGTTTTTCAAACTGCTCTGGAAACATTCTTTTGAAAACGTGACAATTGTAAGTTGGTGTAGACAACATTCCACGTATATCGTCTGGAATGAACACGTCTTCTGATATTTATTACATTAGTTTCTTTTGCTTTTACATGTAGTTTGATAAAACGTCTGTATGAGTGGCAAATAGTTTGGATCCTAATTAGATCCCGATTGGCTCCGACTTCCGATCAGGATCTAACATGTTTGCAAATATGACAGTATGGTCATTAAATACTTTTAACGTACCCCAGTCAGGGCCTCGTTCGGTTAGTTGTAAACTGCTATGGTATGCGACAGCTTAACGGTGAGGCGTTACCGAGTCGTGCAAAATAGGCTGTTGAATAATTTGAAATCACCCTTCGGAAAACTGTCCTTTAGAAGTGTAAACTCTACATAGAAGTTATGAATAAAACTTTTTTATTACAGAGTGAAAAAAATTGTTCTTTTTTGTCAGAGTTGGTATAGGTATATCATAAATATATGCAAACTTCCATTTGTCTGCGTTGTCTTATTATAAAAATATTTGAAAATTATCGTGTTTTTTTTAACTGCAAACGACCTATACTAATCGTTAGAATCATCTCTTTGAGACAATTCTAACGAGTAGTGACATCATAGTATTTTGTGTTGAAATGAGTAAGAAACGGTTGGGTGTGTTCAGTAAACTCCCTCTTATCTGGAACCCTGCACTAGACATACTTGGAGATTTAAATGTTCTATTAGAAGTTTCATGGTTCACTCTTAACTCTTTACACCTCAGCCCATTTCTAGTTTCTGCAATATCCTAGGTGGGGACTACTTTACTTACTGTAGATATAAACAGAAGCGTAAATAGGTGGGGACTACTTAACTTACTGTAGATATAAACAGAAGCGTAAATAGGTGTATTTATGATGTAAGGGGTTAAATCAGTCATCTGAAAGAATGAAGAACAAGCTTACAACTTTCAAACAATTGACTAAGAAATTTGTTAAGGCCTCAATTAGATGTTTTTTTGAAAGGATGAATAACAAGCTTATAACTTTCAAACACTTGTCTAAGAAATTTGTTAAGGCCTCAATTAGATATTTTCTATGAAAGAAAGTGTTATATACATGTATTTGTATGAGCTAACTGTATAAAAAGTTTGAACAAAACTATAACAATCTTAACCCATTACCCCGTAGATGCGCCTTTATACACCTTATTCCTTCAGTGACGAAAAATAGTATCACTTTTTACAATATCATGAATACTATGCTTCATAAGATATGTATTCTATACCCTACTATGCTAGCAGATTGTAGCATAACACCGGCTGACTTTAAGCAAGTAACACGTCCCACAATTCCGATCTCTCTAAATAATGAGAGTATTTCAAATATTAAAATCTTTATGTCTCCATCAAACGCATGTTGCGACTACTCATTAGAATCGCCTCAAAGAGATTATTTTAATGAGTAGTCACAACGTAGGATTTGATCCAGTCATAAATAATCAGATGAAAATGTTCAAATACGTCTCCCAATCCAAAGCAAAGAATTTCTCAATGCAGTAAAACCTCTCTATTACCACCACTATAGCGAAAGCTAATTGGTTGTATAAAAGACGGGTGACAGCTTAACCCATTCCCCATAGCCTGTTTCTAATTTTTTTAAATATGTTACCACATAAAGCAGGTTGAAAGTAAAGCAGAATGCGCATTAAGGCACATTCTGCTTTACTTTCAGCCTGCTTTAAGCTACCATCTGCTAGAACTAAGCTTTAAGCTACCATCTGCTAGAATGGAGAAAATAGTTCTTATAATACATATGTATAACTGTTTAAATTGGAACTATTTTCTTGAGTTGAGAAATAAAGGTGTATTTATGGTGTAATGGGTTAAAGCAAGGAAACAGTGATACAGAAAGCTCTTTAACTGTCACAGCAGTCACCTGTCGTAACGTCCTAATAATTGACACAATTTAGTGGTATTAATAAAGGGGTTTTACAGTCTCCCTATACTCAGCCAATATTTTCTCAATACGTACATACCACAAATATAACCACACGTATGCCTATCACCTGTTCAACAATATCCTAACCACGGGTTATCATTAATGAGACGCACATTGTACTCTCTGTCCGCCCATTCCTTCATCATCATCCTCGTATGCCTCTCCGCGATGACGATTTCTCATATCTTCTTCAGGATCAAATTCCTCGAGAGTATGCTCTTCTGCTCCATCTGGAATCATTTGCTGCTCACGCTGTGGTAAGCACTTCTCTAGTTCAGGAATTTTGTTCGCATTAATAAATCCGTTTGGTGGGAAAATGACTTTGAATCTTATAATAAGACGTCCTTTTGTAAAGGGGTCACGATGTATCGGCATACCCTCACCCATCACACATTTGATGTCATTGGTTTTAACTACTTCACCTGGAAAATAAGAAGAGCATTACTTATACAACCCTTGTTAGCGCTCAATATACGAGGGATTAAACTGAACAGATCCAACATTTTCTCCATCATTTCATTACCAATTCCTTTAGTGTTATTGGTCATTAGAATCGATTCTTCGAGACAATTCTAATGAGTAGTATCACTATAAGATTTGGTTCTGAAACGAGTGTGAACATGTTGGATATGTTCAGTTTACTCCCTCTTATCTGGAGCCCTCAAGAAGATTATTGAAAATTTCTTTGATTTTTCAGGATGACAACTAGAGTGCTGCATTATTTCAAGTTCTTTGAAGTCTAGTCCCGCATATAGGCGTCCTTTTCAAACAGTGTACATATGAGTCGTACACTTGTCCTGTGCAAACAGTGAAGACCCAGATCAGAGGGCTCCGAAAGGAGCCCTCTGATCAGGGTCTTCACTGTTTGTCATAATGCCAAACATTAACAAAAACGACCCTTAAAGGCCAAAAATGGACTAGACTCAAATGGAAACTGGAATCGTCCATTTAAAGTTTCAGGGAGGAAAGAGTTAAACAACTTTGACAGAGCTTGACCCAAGGAACATTCCATTTCAGTCTGATTGCAATCAGGCGTGTGGTTTAGATTAACCCATTACCCCATAAATACGCCTTTTTATTCCTCCACTCAAGAAAGTAGTTCCAATTTATACAGTCATAAATATGTATCATAAAGAATATTTTCTATATTCGAGCATATGGAAGCTTAAAGCAGGCTAAAAGTAAAGCAGAATGTGCTTTAGGCATATTCTGATTTACTTCTAACCTGCTTTAAGTGGACACCTATCGTCAATACTAGAAACAAGCTATGGGGTAATGGGTTAAGGTGTATTAGAAATTAGACACAAGACGCACACAGCACGACAACAGACATTTACTGACCACCAGGCGTGTGGTTTAGATTAAGATGTATTAGATATTGTAGACACAAGACGCACACAGAACAACAACAGACATTAACTGACCACCAGGCGTGTGGTTTAGATTAAGGTTTATAAGATATTGTAGACACAAGACGCACAAAGAACTACAACAGACATTAACTGACCGTCAGGCGTGTGGTTTAGATTAAGGTGTATTAGAAATTGTAGACACAAGACGCACACAGCACGACAACAGACATTAACTGAGCATCAGACATGTGGTTTAGATTAAGGTTTATTAGAAATTGTAGACACAAGACGCACACAGCACGACAATAGATATTAACTGACCATCAGACGTGTGGTTTAGATTAAGGTGTATTAGAAATTGTAGACACAAGACACACACAGCACGACAACAGACATTAACTGAGTATCAGACATGTGGTTTAGATTAAGGTTTATTAGAAATTGTAGACACAAGACACACACAGCACGATCACAGACATTAACTGACAATGAAAACCCATCATGACTTCCTTGAGCACTTTGTTCTCAGCTCAAGGTGTTTTATACTATTTACGGAGTAATGGGTTAAATATGTTCCTTACCTGGTAAGGTAGAGACGATTAGGACCCGGCCATCCAAAGTATCAATTGTTTTCTGCATCCCACACAGGGCCTCAACTAACTGTAGATCAATTTCCATTATAAGGTCACTACCATTACGACGGAAAGTTTTGTGCTCTTTTTCGTCTAGAACAATAATGATGTCCCCGGGCTCAAGCCCTGGTTCTTGGTCCCCCTCGCCTGTAAATCGAATATTCTCACCATCTTTCATTCCTGAAAAGAAACAAAAAAACATTTGAACCTCAATATCTCAAACTCGCTCGAAATGATATATAAACCACATTTTAACTTTGAAATATGAGAAGTAATTTGCACATATTGAATAGCCTCAATAGATCTTCAGATAAGGAGAGTACATGTATTTCAAAATCTAAAATCTTTATTTCTGCATTAAGCCCTACAGTGTTACTTAAGAAATAAAAAACAAATACCAGCGTTTTATCATGCAACAAGAGCGTGTCCCAGTTACACGAATGCCCCCGATGATACAGGGAGGGGAATCCAGACTATCAAACGTAAAAGTTAGAGAGCTGAAACTGTAGTGGAGCGCCATTTTGAGGACTTCAAGGGCCATTACTCCAAAGGGCCTAGCATAAATTGGTGCCGCTGGTTATCCAAATTGGTCTCCATTTTATGTCAACAAACATTTTCAGAAAGTTTGGTGATGATCAGATGAAAAGCAATGTGTTTGTGAAACACAAATGCCCCCAGCCAGCATCATGTTCTGTAATGTAATGCTTATTTGCAAAAGTAGGTCAAAAGACATGGTCGTAGGGTAAATGAAACATTGGCATGGTTTGAGAAGTCCTGACACAAGAAACATATAAAGTATGGAAGCTCTAGGCCTACTGGTTCAAATGTTATAGGCGTATAAAGATTTATACAAATAAAGGTCAAAGGTCAAGGTCACAAGGGCAAAAACGTAGGTATGGTTGGAAAGGTCTTGACACAAGAAATATATAAACAAAATATGAAAGCCGAAGGCCTACTGGTGCAAATGTTATAGCCATTTAAAGATTTCAACAAAAGTAGGTCAAATGTCAAGGTCACAAGGTCAAAAAGTTTTGTTTGGTTAGAAATGGAAAACACATGTCAAGTATAAAAGGCCAAGGTGCAAAAATGCAAAAGTTATATCCAAGGTTAAGGTTTTTGGTTAAAGTTTGATTAAATAGGTCAAAGATCAAGGTCAAGGTCACATGGTTAAAGATGTTGGTATGGTTGGAAAGGTCTTGACACAAGAAATATACATACAAAATATTAAAGCCCTGGGCCAACTGGTGCAAATGTGATAGCCATTTAAAGAATTTTACAAAAGTAGGTCAAATGTCAAGGTCACAAGGTCAAACAGTTTTGTACGGTTGGAAAGGTCTTGCCATGAAGAATACACATGCCAAGTATAAAAGGCCCAGGTTCAAAAATGCAAAAGTTATAGCCAATGTTAATGTTTTTGGTTAAAGTTTGATTAAATAGGTCAAAGGTGAAGGTCAAGGATCATGGTCAAAGATATTGGTATGGTAGGAAAGGTCTTGACACAAAACATATACATACAAAATATTAAAGCCCTATGCTAACTGGTGCAAATGTTATAGCAATTTAAAGATTTTTACAAAAGAAGGTCAAATGTCAAGGTCAAGGTCAAAAAGTTTTGTATACTTGGAAAGGTCTTGCCATGAGGAATACACATGCCAAGTATAAAATGCCCAGGTGCAAAAATGCAAAAGTTATAGCCAAGGTTCAGGTTTTTGGTTAAAGTTTGATTAAATAGGTCAAAGGTCAAGGTCAAGGTCGCATGTTCAAAGATGTTGGTATGGTTGGAAAGGTCTTGACAAAAGAAATATACATACAAAATATGAAAGCCCTGGACCTACTGGTGCAAATGTTATAGCCATTTAAAGATTTTTACAAAAGTAGGTCAAATTTTAAGGTCAAGGTCACAAGGTCAAAAAGTTTTATATGGTTGGAAAGGTCTTGCCATGAGAAATACACATACCAAGTATAAAAGGCCCAGGTTTAAAAATGCAAAAGTTATAGACAAGGTTAAGGTTTTTGGTTAAAGTTTGATTAAATAGGTCAAAGGTCAATGTCAAGGTCACATGGTCAAAGATGTTGGTATGGTTGGCAAGGTCTTGACAAAAGAAATATACATACAAAATATGAAAGCCCTGGGCCTACTGGTGCAAATGTTATAGCCATTTAAAGATTTTTACAAAAGTAGGTCAAATGTCAAGGTCAAGGTCACAAGGTCAAAAAGGTTTGTATGGATGGAAAGGTCTTGATACAGGGAAGACACATGCCAAGTATAAAAGGTCCAGGTACAAAAATGCAAGAGTTATAGCCAAGGTTAAGGTTTTTGGCACAGACAGACGGAAGTTCTCACAGTTGGACATTTGTTGGGTATATTTTTTGTTTAAAAGTACCCAACAGTACACTAATATACCCAACAATAACAATAGGGCAATCACGGAATGAATGGAATCTATTGTTCTCCCTACCCAACAAAGGACCTTTCGTGCGCTCGGACAGACAGACGGACGGACGGACAAACCAACAGACATGACAAAAACTATATGCCCCCGAATCGTAGATTCTGGGGGCATAATAAAACACAGGTAGGAGTTGAGATGCATAGTAATTAAATCACGAGATCAAATGCCGAATGATTTAATTACCGGCACCTCAACGACTACCTGTGTTTTATTGCACAATAATTATTATTTTGATTCTAACACCTCAGGTTAACCACAATTTACACCAACACTTCGGTGCTAAATTCTTGGTGTTCCCATTTTCGAAGACATTACGTTACAACGCATTTGTGTTTTTTTGAGAATTTAAACACAGATACGTTCCTTCTTTGTTTATATAGGAGCGTGAGGGAGAAATTTTCCTCCCTCTTTTCTGGAGCCCTGGAGCCCTGGAGCCCGTTTTACTAAACAACTTGCAAAAAGTTTTTGCGTAATTCAAAATCATTTAACTCTTATTTTTCAATCATAAAGCGCGTCCTCTGATCTGGCTATTTGCTGTTTTAGACTAGTCGGAAATCTCAGAAATATGCTCCAAAAAAAAGTCAGAGGCATTTTTGCGGAAAAGTTGACAGGCCACCTTTTTATCATAACTAAAGTGTGCTGAATCCATTTAGGGTGCCTGTCACCCTCTCCGGTGCCTTGAAAGCCCAAAAAATGGTAAAAAAAAAATGGCCGCCAAAACGCTATTTTTCGCTATTAAATCCCATCTTTTTGGGATTAAATATACCTAATACATCTGGTACTCCTAATCTATATGGTTTATCACAACAAATCTTCACATGAATGTTCCTGGGTTGATTCTCCATCAAAAAGTTTATAACATGAAGATGTCTGGTTGCCATGGCAACCAAAGTAAAAAATAGAGAAATCTTTAAAAAAAAAAAAAATTCTTGTAAAATAAATCACATTGCCCAAAGCTTAGATACTTTATTTATATATCACAGACCCCCTTTTAACCATAATTAAAGTGATTTTAATTCAGTGTGTTGCCTCTCCCCCTCTCCAATAAAGTTTAAGGTCAAACATGAGTAAAAAAAACAACACAAAATGGCCACCAAAAAGCTCATTTTCGTTATTCTATGCAGTATTTCTGGGATCAAATACACAATACATTTTCCTCTCCTAAACCACATGGCTGATTACAACCAAAAAGCTCTGTACAATACTTTGTTTTGGGTCAATCTCTTTAAAAATGATTTCATGAAGACTTTTAGTTGCCATGGTAACCAAAGTTAAAATCAGGTTGGTTTAATTTTGTCTAAAATTTGCTAACTTTGGGCTAATTGGACATCACAGAGAGAGAGAGAGAGAGAAGCGGATATAGAGGTACCCGGGCGATACCCAACTTTTGTATGCCCAGTACATGTATAAATCACTTATACATTGTATATAGGTACAAAATAACCATAGCGAAATTGGCGGATAAGGAGCATTTTTGCATTTAAAGTAAGTTGAGTACAATTACGATTTACAATGCATCATGCTCTACTTAAATTACTATCTTATATGTTACAGTGGGAAACTGTTTTTTTTCCTGTTTAAAAGGAAGTAAATGCTTTCGCAGTTCAATAAATGTTGGAAATAACTCCTTTTGGAACCTTTTGACTTTGTATTAAAATCTTAGTGGCAAATATTTTGGAGATTGATAAAACTGGTGTCTAATCTGGTCTGAATTTGTTTACTATGGACATCATTGTTTTGGCACAAACATGGTTTTAAAGAATACAGTTGTAACTACTGTAGTTACTATTGGTTAGTTACAACTGACATACTGCATTCAAAATATCATATAGTTCCTATTCATAGTGGTAGTTGTCGTTATCCTTGGATTTGTATTGTGATGTGGACACTGGACAGTATACGGGATATTCCGCACAAGTTTACACTGTTAAATCATATTGTTAGTATAGTAATTACAGGAAGTCAGTTTCAAACACAACTTGGGTATTGGTGTAAATATCATTAAGATGGAAAGCCATTGATATTCACTCTACTCTAATGTCTGGAAATGTGAATGCTTCACATGTAATGATAGTGCATCACTTGTTGTGACCGACTATAATGAATGGGACTCGAGAAACAGTCGAGATTGACACTGTCTTGATAAACGAGTCAAAGTGTTCCATATTGTACTTTTTATCAGATAAATCTTTAGCATTTGTTTATTGAAAATTTCTATTTACAAAGCTTTGCATCATTCCATGATTCTCTGCAAAAACATTTTATGCAGTCCATTTGCTTTGGCTAGGGAATAAGGATGTTAAAGCGTGTACGACTGGAATGGTTTCCATGACAGTTATGTCATACAATATAGTGTGAGCAGGAATAGTATACTCATTTCTGTGACCCCAACTCTCTCGGCCAGAGTTTGGTGTAATACATTGAATGGCAGTGAGACAGTAGAAGAATCAAAACATTAGTGTATCTGACCAAAACAACTATTTTGTCAACATCGCTTGTAAGAAAAGAGTAAAATAATATCCTCCTCTTGTCAAGCTTGGGTATTTACGTGTCTACATCAGGCTTGTTTGATTCGGCTTCTGACTGTTTGCTCATCAGGGAACCCACCAGCCACAACTATGATTTGGTCATGTTTATCAAGCTCTGTAGCCTGTTCACAGAGAGAGCTCCTGACAAGTCAGTCTTGTTACTTGGAATTGCCCAAATCAACAGACAGGGGTACTTTATATCAGCAAATAACACACCAACTGGGGCTGATACCCTTGGCACTTCTCTTACATGCTTTAGATTTGATTGACATCCTATAATACCTGCCATGTTTATTAAAACACCAATAAGATCTTCAAATGTAGAACCTTTCTGTGTCTTCATAATGGCAATCAGAAAGGTATGCCCGTCAATAATAATGAAGACAGTAGTTCAGCTGCTGCCTACATTTGTGAACACATTGTTTCTGCTGTTACAATCTGATATAGAATGGCTGAATGTCATAGCAAGCGCTATCAGCAAAGACAATTGCTTGTGGTTCATCTAAGTCCACTGTATGATAGACCGGTCAGCATTTGATACGGTATGTTTGCTGTCTCTAGAACATAAGCCTTTCTATATCAAATAGAGATGAAAACATCAGTGGTTTGTTCTTCTACAACGGTATTGGAATCTGACATTCCGGTCCTTACATGACAATAGGCTTTCCTCAACAAATGCGTTGCATTACCGTTGTCCTTTGCATTTAGGAATTCATTGTCATTTGATGTCTAAGTCCTTTGTTACAATGATTGGCTAATCTGCATACTCTTCAATGGCAAGCATATGGAATCATATACGACATAAGTGTTGACACCAATTCGTCTCCGATAGCTTGTGACTGTTTTCTGAAGAATCAACAAGTATTGGATGAGTGAATTGGGTTTATCATCTCACCAACAGTTTTTCAGCTATAAAGAGATAATGTCTTCTTGAGACAGATACATGTATAGAGCAGCAAAACCATGATATCAGTCCATAGATACATGTCATGATACCGTAATCCGTCACATTATAAACTTATATCGGGCAGACAAGTAGTGCTAGTTCAACATTTCACCTACATCGAGAGAATATTGGATATGATTTCAGAAACTTAACTGCAGCTGGAAAAACAACTCTCTTTTGATCATACAAGTGGTATGCAGTGGTCCCTTGAAGTCTTGTGAATAGGTTTTAAGAGCCGCTTGGGGCTCATTATCATGACATTACATATTGATTTGTTTGTCAAAATTCAAGCGGCACACTTCTCTTGTAATTTTCTATGTGGATCTAATATCATTAGATAAAACTCACTTTCTTAAGGCAGTTGTGGTCTTTGTGATACAAATAACTCCTTCTCACCAGTCTTCTTTCTGTTCAGCAAACCATGGCTTTTGTCTAGATCAACTTGATTAAATCAACACCTTTATCTAATTGCTACAAGTTTCCATTTCAGAAATTCATGAAACACATCTCTAGGAAGCTGGTGCATTTTATTATCCATCAAGCATTATTTGTGTGATCAAAATGCTTTAACGAGAGGACCCTACTGACTCTATATAGTTCAGCTGTGTCATTAGAATTTGACATAAGAGCCGCTGGGAGGGTACGGTTTTGATAACAGGCTATGATCTTATTGTCTACAACGTTATTCTTTACAAAACAAATATAGTATGTGTCACCTTATGTTTTTGACAATGTATTAAAAACAAATTCATTAACTAGTAATGTTTGACCTTATGGCAAAATGTTTACAAACTTTGAAGAATTCTACAGTGCTCCCTCTCTACAACAACATCCATCGGGAGTCAAAAAGTGTGTTTGTTGTTTAGAGGGGGTATATTGAAATAAATTAATGTTGTTTATGCAACTGTGACAAGCATTGTTGTAAAGAGGGTATAATTGTAATGAGAGTAGTTGTAGAGAGCACTCTACTTGGTGATGATTTACATTAGATATCAAAGCTTTGGGCCTAGTCAGGTTTTTGACACGAGGTTCTTACATGGACAAAAGTAACTTACAAGAACGATAGGGCAATGTTAATTTTTTATCACGGAGATATGCTTTTTAATAGATTGATAGATGTCTTCTAGGCCGTACTATACACAAAATGTCTAAGCTCTGCGTTGTACATGTTTTTATAAACACTGAACGGTTTGTGATGGCAGGGGCCTAGCGATGATTTAAACAAACAAGATAAAGGTCTACTGTGTTATGCTAATATACAAACTTGAGCATTGTGGTTTTTGACAATATTTCTTTTCCTATAGAGGATAAGTCTATGCACAACTGTTGACCATAGCTAGTTCGGGCCAATTTATTAATTTTGTAACATATTGAAATACCGTTTTGAGTGTATTGTTACACCCCAAAAATTTAGATCCAGGTATAAACTTGATAGAGGTCTACTAGGTTAAAGTAAGTATCCATCAATTTTCTAAGCTTTGGGACTTGTGTGTACGTGTGGAGATGGGGGGGGGTACAAGTTTGTAATTCTTGTTTTTTAGGTTTCTCTTTTTCATTACCTTAGTTGCCACGGCAACAAATGTTTTTAAGGAGATACACCCCATGAACATTCTTGTAATGTTTTGCTTTAATAAACCATGAGGTTAAGGAAAAGCATATGTATTAGGAGTATTAATTTTAATCCAAGTATAACTGGATATAATAACGAAAAACCTGATTTTTCACTTTTGTTCCCATGACAACAGAAAGTCTGCATGAAATCATTTTTTAAAGAGATTGAACCAAGACATAGTCTTGTACAGTTGGTTCTTATCAGCCATGTGGTTGAGAAGAAAGTGTATTAGGTGTATTTGATCCCAGAAAGACTGCATAGAATTACAAAAATTTAGAGTTTTGGTGGCTATTTTGTGTTGTTGATTTGTTTACCAATGTTTGGCCTTAAACTTCATTGGAGAGGGGGGCAGACAGCAAACTGGATTCACATCACTTTAATTATGGTTAACATGTGGTTTGCCAGTTATCAATAAAGTATCTAAGCTTTGGGCCATGTGATTTATTTTACAAGAATTTTGATTTTTTAAGAATTCTCTTTATTTTACTTTGGTTGCCATGGCAACCAGACATCTTCATGTTATCAATTTTTTTTATGGAGAATCAACCCAGGAACATTCCTGTGAAGATTTGTTGTGATAAACCATATAGATTAGGAGAAGCAGATGTTTTAGGTATATTTAATCCCAAAAAGATTGGATTTAATAGCGAAAAATAGCGTTTTGGTGGCCATTTTGTTTTTTACCATTTTTGGGCTTCCAAGGCACCGGAGAGGGTGACAGGCACCCTAAATAGATTCAGCACACTTTAATTATGATAAAAAGGTGGCCTGTCAACTTTTCCGCAAAAATGCCTCCAGAAGTTTGATTTCCCCAAAATCCGACTAGTCTATTTGTAGCAAGTGATAATAAAAAATATAAAGTAAAATTTAAAATTTTGACTTAAGCAAATAATTTGCGTAAGTTGTTTATGGAAAATGGAGATACTGATTTATGTCCAGGAACTGACCTAGATATGCAACAGACCGGAACCATTTGAACAAAATATGTAAAGGATATTTAAAAGTGTCAGCATACCGAATATAAAAGCTCTGGCCATATTAGTGTCAGAGAAGAAGACGTTTGAAATTTTCTCTATATAACTCTATGTAAAACTGTGACCCCCGGGGCGAGGCCAATTTTGACCCTAGGGGCATAATTTGATCAAACTTGATAGAGGACCTGTAGGCAATGCTATGTGCTAAATATCTAAGCTCTGGCCCTTGTAGTTTCAGACAAGAAGATTTTTTAAGTTTTCATTGAAAAAAATCTATTTCTAGCTCCTGTGACCTAGTTATGCAACCGACCAAAACCATTTGAACAATTTTGGTAAAGGACATCTAGAAGTGTCATCATGCCAAATATCAAAGCTCTGGCCTATTAGTTTCAGAGAAAAAGACATTTGAAAATTTCACTACATAACTAGAATATGTAAAACTGTGACCCCCGGGGCGGGGCCAATTTTGACCCCAGGAACATAATTTGAACAAACTTAATAGAGGACCTGTAGATGATGCTATGTGCCAAATATCTAAGCTCTGACCCTTGCAGATTTTGACGAGAAGATTTTTTAAGATTTCGTTATTTTTTCACTTTGGTTGCCATGGCAACCAGAGTTCTACATTGTTTTTAATTCTTTGAACAAATTTGAAAGAGCTTGACCCAAGGAACATTTCTGTAAAGTTTGGTTGAATTCTGCCAAGCGGTATAGGAGGAGATGTCATTTGAAGCAATTGTTAACGACGACGGACGACGCACAACGACGGACACAGGGCCATCCCAATAGCTCACCTTGAGCCTTTGGCTCAGGTGAGCTAAAAACGAGCCCGGGCCCAAATTTAATTGATACAATTGTAAAACATCAAAATGTGCGACTTAATGGTTAACAAGAGTTGTCAGAGAGACAACAAAGCTCGCCATTGGCACATTTAGAAACTTAAAAGCACACTCAAGGTCACCGAGGTCAAGCTTTTTGCCTGCATAGAAAGGTCTTGTCAATATACACATGAAAATTAAATATGAAGTTACACCTCAAGGGACATAGGAAATATAAGCGTTTTTCGAAACCTAAACACAGATTTCTAATCCTTAAACTCTGGATCTAAGTTCAAGGTCAAGGCCACAAGGGTCCAAATTTTTCTGTGCATGGAAAGGTCTTGTCCATATACACACACATACCAACTATAAAAGCAATACCTCAAGGGACATAGAAGTTATAGACATTTTTCAATACCTAAACACAGATTTCGAAACCTAAACGCGAGCCCTAAGTTCAAGGTCAAGGTCACAGGGGTCCAAATTTTTCTGTGCATGGAAAGGTCTTGTCCATATACACACACATACCAACTATGAAAGTAATACCTCAAGAGACATAGAAGTTATAAGCATTTTTCAAAACCTAAACACAGATTTTCGAAACCTAAATGCGGACCCTAAGATCAAGGTCACAGGGGTCCACATTTTTCTGTGCATGGAAAGGTCTTGTCCATACACACACACGCATACCAACAATGAATGTAATACCTCAAGAGACATTGAAGTAATAGGCATTTTTCGAAACCTAAACCCAGATTTCGAAACTTAAACGCGGGGCCTAAGTTCAAGGTCAACGTCACAGGGGTCCAACAGTTTCTGTGCATGGACAGGTCTTGTCCATATACACACACATACCAATTATGAATGCAATACCTCAAGAGACATAGAAGTTATAGGCATTTTTTTGAAACCTAAACACAGATTTCGAAAATTAAACGTGGGCCCTAAGTTCAAGGTCAAAGAGGTCCAAATTTGTCTGTGCATGGAAAGGTCTTGTCCATATACACACACATACCAATTATGAATGCAATACCTCAAGAGACATAGAAGTTATAGGCATTTTTTCGAAACCTAAACACAGATTTCGAAACCTAAACGTGGGCCCTAAGGTCAAGGTCAAGGTCACAAGGGTCCAAATTTTTCTGTGCATGGAAAGGTCTTGTCCAAATACACACACATACCAACTATGAATGCAATACCTCAAGAGACATAGAAGTTATAGGCATTTTTCGAAACCTAAACACAGATTTCGAAACCTAAACGCGGACCCTAAGTTCAAGGTCAAGGCCACAGGGGTCCAAATTTTTCTGTGCGTGGAAAGGTCTTGTCCATATACACACACATACCAACTATGAAAGCAATACCTCAAGGGACATAGAAGACATTTTCTTAAAATTGTTTACGCCGTTCACGACAACGACGACGTCGACTACACCGGGGGTATTGCAATAGCTCGTCATGTACTTCGTACAGGCGAGCTAAAAACTAGACCTTTCACAAATGGTTAAAAAGAACGTTTTCCCCTAGAAAGAGTGCAGACTCCTGTCAAACAGATCCAATAAGAAAACAGTGTAGACTCTTTCCGCCCCTAAACAGACCTGGGGCCCGTTTTACTAAACAACTTACGCAAATTATTTGCGTAAGTCAAAATTTTAAATTTTAATTTGTATTTTTTATTATCACTTGCTACAAACAGCAAAAAGCCAGATCAGAGGACGCCTTTTTGCTGTTTGCAAACGTTTATGATTGAAAAATAAGAGTTAAAACGATTTTGACTTACGCAAACATTTTGCATAAGTTGTTTAGTAAAGCGGGCCCCAGACTACCAACCTTTGTCTACGTGGACTTCAAGTATTTTGTGATCGTCCACCACCTTTTTGCCAACACACGTCTTGCATCTTAATTTCGGGTTAATTCTCTCCCCTTTTCCGCTACATTCATGGCACACTGACTGGATCTGTTGAACCATGCCGGGTGCCAGCTGTTGAATCCTCACTTGCATACCGGTTCCCTTACAGTTTGGACAACTTTCAACGGCACCCTCTTTGCCACCTCAACCTAGAACGTACAGATTGGAATCAAACCATAGCATTAATATCAAAGCTCAAGTTAAGGGGAGTACAGTGCTCCCTCTCTACAATGACACCCAATTGCAGACAAAGATTGTCTACCTTAATCGGAGGGAGTTGTTATAGGGAGAGAAATTGACTTACATTTGCAAACAGCTTGAATCCAGATCAGACGCCGCGTAACGCGGCGTCTGATCTGGATTCAAGCTGTTTGTCATTCGTCATTATGTTCATTTTCTGTTAAAATGTCAATTATGCGACTTGAGAAAAACAGCAGAAGACAATTTTAAGCAGAAGTTATTTGAAGGAATGGATAAAAGTGTTATACATGCCACTTATGTGAAAGAAGGGGTAAAGCATTATAAACCCGTTTTATGGCACTTTTCTGGCCGAATGAAATAAGATGTGGCATGGCAGAAAAGGCTTAATACTTCTGCATACAGTCGAACTTCAATATCTCGAACGCGCTTAACTCAAACTATCCGATAGTTCCGACAAATGAACTGCATTGTTTCATACTCGGTTAGGTTGAACATACCCATATTTCAAAGTTAAAATGTGACTAAGCCACGTTTTAACTTTGAAAACGGGTATGTTCGATTTAACCGAGTTCGAGATATCGAAGTTCGACTGTACCGACCATCACATTTACTGCAAATGACTTTTTTCTTCACTGATAACTTTCTTGTGGTCCCGTTGTACAAATCTTCCAGCGATACTTTCATCTGGTGTATAACATCTTTGCCTTTCTTTGGTCCCCGCTGTCTACGCCCACCACCACCACCGAAAAACATTTAAAAAATATCCATGGGCGAGTGGAAATCAAAGCCACCTCCAGATCCGCCCCCATTGATCGGTTCTTCTCCGCCTCGGTCGTAAGTATCTCGCTTCGTTGGATCAGAGAGCACTTCATATGCCATACTGATGTTCTTGAACTAAACAAAACAGGAATCAAGGTCAGGGCAGTAAACTGAACAAATCCAGCATTTTCTCACTCATTTCAGCACCAAATCCTATGGTGTTACTACTCATTAGAATCGTCTCAGAGAGACAATTCTATTGAATAGTGACATCATAGGGTTTAAAGCAGAAATACAGATTTTAATAGCTTGAAATTCTCCCCTTACCTGGAGCCCTGAAGGTTAGTGGAAATTAACCCATTACTCTATTACATTATAAATGACAGGGCTCCAGATAAAAGTAGTATTTCAAAAACTAACATCTTTATTTCTACACTAAAACCTACAGTGTCACAACTCTTTAGAATCATCTAATAGGATATGGTGCTGAAATGAGTAAGAAAATGTTGAGATTTTTGTCAATGTAAATTAACCCATTACACCATAAATGGCAAAGCTCCAGATAAGGTTAGTATTTCAACAAGAGGGCCTCCAGACCCTGATATCGCTCACCTGCATAATACAACCTGATAGCTTTACCTTTAGTTTCATTCATAATTATAACAAGTTTAATCAAAATCAATTCAAATTTGACACATTCTAGACTTCTAGTTCAGTCAAGCATATCAAGGGTAGATAACTCTTAACACAGTCACTTGATTTCGACAATAATTGCACTTCTTCAAGAACATTTACATTGTGGGCAAGTACAATCAAATAACATTAACAAGAACTGTCCGTAGGACAGCAAGCTCGACTATCTGCTCCCTGTACTAAAAGCAGTTATGGAATAAAAACAGTAGTTGTAGTAATGTATGCTTTAAGTGAAGGGCATTTTCTAGGTTGATCAAAAATCTCAATGTGGATGTCTAAGTTCCAAAGGTGAGATAATTCATACAAAATACCATCTAGAATTATGCACATCTAGTGTAAGACAAGTGAAGCGATTATTGAATTAAAATATTATTTGTTGTGATATATGCCTTAAGTGAAGGGCATTTTCTAGGTTGATCAAAAATCTTAATGTGGATGTCTAAGTTCAAAATTGGAGATAGTTCATACAGAATACCATCTAGAATTATGCACATCTAGTGTAAGACAAGTAATATGTTTGAGGTGAAGCGATTATTGAATAAAAATATTAGTTGTAGTGATATATGCCTTAAGTGAAGGGCATTTCCTAGGTTGATCAAAAATCTGAATGTGGATGTCAAAGATCAAAAGAGTAGATAATTCATACAGAATACCATCTAGAATTATGCGCATCTAGTGTAGAAAAAGTAAAATGTTTGAGGTGAAGCGATTATTGAATAAAAATATTAAATAGTTGTAGTGATATATGCCTTAACATTTTCTAGGTTGATCAAAAATCTTAACGTAGATGTCTAAGTCCAAAAGGGGAGATAATTCACCCAAACTACCATATAGAATTATCTGCCTCTAGTCTGGGGCAAGAAAGATGTTTGAGGTAAAGCTATTATTGAATAAAAAATTAGTTGCAGTGATATATGCTTTAAGAGGATGGCATTTTCTAGGTTGATCAAATCTTAACGCGGATGTCTAAGCCCAAAGGGGAGATAATTAATACAAAATACAGTCTAGAATTATCCGCCTGTAGTCTTGGGCAAGTAATATGTTTGAGGTAAAGTGATTATTGAATAAAAACATGAATTGCAGTGATATATGCTTTAAGAGGATGGCATTTTCTAGGTTGATCAACAAGGGCCACTATGGCCCTAAATCGCTCACCTGGTAACCAAGTACACCGTGTGACCTAGTTGTTGACCGGGAATGACCCTCATTCTAACTTGACCTCGATTTCAATGAGACAAACATTTTGTTCAAGTTTCATGAAGATTCAATGAATTTTGTAGTCTCTAGAGTGTTAACGAGGTTTTTGGATTATTTGACCTAGTGACCTAGTTTTTGACAAGTCATAAGCCACATTTGAACTTGACCTATATTTTATCGAGGCAAACCTTTTCATCAAGTTTTATGAAGATCAAATGAAATTTGTAGTCTCTAGAGTGTTAATAAGGTTTTTTGATGATTCCACCTAGTGACCTAGTTTTTGACCTGATATAACCCACATTTTAACTTGACCTAGATAACATTGATGCAAACATTTTGATGAAGTTTCATGAAGATCTAATGAAATTTGTAGTCTCTAGAGTGTTAACAATGTTTCTCAAAGATATGACCTAGTGACCTAGTTTTTGACCGGACATGACCCACATTCAAACTTGGCCTAGATTTTATTAAAGCAATTATATTGATGAAGTTTCATGAAGATCCAATGAAATGTGTAGCCTCTAGAGTGTTAACAAGGTTTTTCGATAATTTGACCTAGTTACCTAGTTTTTAACCGGATATAATCCACATTTAAACTTGACCTAGATTTTATTAAGGCAAACATTATGACCAAGTTTCATCAAGATCCAATGAAATTTGTAGTCTCTAGAGTGTTAAAAAGGTTTTTCAAAGATTTGACATAGTGACCTAGTTTTTGACCGGACATGACTCACTTTCGAACTTGTCCTTGATTTCATTGAGGCAATCATATTGATGAAGTTTCATGAAGATCCAATGAAATTTGTAGCCTCTAGAGTGTTAACAAGGTTTTTCGATAATTTGACCTAGTGACCTAGTTTTTGACCGGACATGACCCACATTCAAACTTGACCTAAATTTCATTTAGGCAAACATTATGACCAATGAGATTAGATCCAATGAGATTTGAACCTGCTGGAGTGTTAACGAACAATTGTGAACGGACGGACGGACGTTCTAACGAATGGTACATTGTGGGACTTTTTCCTTTGATCTTTTCTTCATTTTTTTTGTGGGACTAGTCCCACAAGCAAAACATATTTTTGGTTATAATTTGGAATCAAATGATCTGGAGGCTAACCCTACCCCTAACCCTATGTCCTACAACTGGTCAGGTTAATGTCAAAAGAAATGGCCAGGTTAATGTCACAAGAGATGGCCAGGTAAATGATTTTACATTGTGGGACTTCTCCCAAAAAAGTTACACAATGTATCATTCGTGAGCACGGACAGACAGACAGACAGACGACGGACGACGGACATCCAGCGATCCTAAAAGCTCACCTTGGCACTACGTGCCAGGTGAGCTAAAAATCTTAACGTGGATGTCTTAGTCCAAAAGGGGAGATAATTCACCCAAAATACCATCTAGAATTGTCCTCCTTGATGATTGAGGGCAGGTTAGATGTGTATGGTAAAATTAAAATACAACATAAATTGTGTGATATATGCTTTAAGAGGATGTCATTTTCTAGGTTGATAAAAACCTTAACATGCAATGCTGACGAATAGTTGAGCTAAAAACTGTGCTTATATACAATCTGAGCAAGTTTGAGAATGACTGGATAAAAATTGTGGCATCTAGAATGTTAACATACGGCATTTTTAACACATCAAGGGCAGACAACTCATGACCTTAGAATGAAACTTTTTATGCAAGTTTAACCCATTACCCCATAAATACACCTTTTTACGCATTTGATTTATTCCTCAACTGAAGAAAATAGTTCCATATAATACCTTCATAAATATATACCAAAACAATATTTTCTATATCCTAGCAGATGTTAGCTTAAAGCAGGCTGAAAGTAAAGCAGAATGTGCATTAAGACACATTCTGATTTACTTTCAATCTGCTTTAAGTGGTCACCTTTTTTCAAAATTAGAAACAGGCTATGGGGTAATGGGTTAATCTCAACTGACGAAATGAGCTCCTAATTAAATAGTCATAAACATAGACCAAATAATGTTTCTCTATATTCTAGCAGATGGTAGCTTAAAGTAGGCTGAAAGTAAAGCAGAATGAGCCTTAAGGCACATTCTGATTTCCTTTCAACCTGCTTCAAGTGTTCACCTGTCTGTAACCCATTACCCCATAGCCAGTTTCTTGCTTTGAAGACCACTGACCACTTAAAACAGGTTGAAAGCAAAGCAGAATGCACCTTGAGGCGCATTCTGCTTTACTTTCAGCCTGCTTTGAGCTACCATTCACTAGGCTAATGAAAATAGTTGTACGGTTCATATTCCTGAAGGTATAAAGTGGAACTATTTTCTTCAATGAAGAAATAAATTAAAGACGTAAAAAGGTGTATTTATGCGGTAGTGGGTTTAAACTAGAAACAGGGTAAAGGGTTTCAACAATTATGCTAACACACCTCGCGCACCCTTATAATCAAAGAAGGAACATATCTGTGTTTAAATTCTCAATAAAACATGCATAACGTAAAAGGTAACATGGCTTCGAAAATACGTACAAAACGAAATGTAGCGTCGTCACGTGGGTGCAAATTGTTGTTAAACCAAAGTGTTAGAATTGAAATAATAAATTAATACCAATGTTTTATCGTGCCATAAAACATGGGGTAGTCGTTGAGATGATGGTAATTAAATCATTCGACCTTCGGCCTCGTAATTTAATTACTACGCATTTAAACTCCTACCCATGTTTTATTGCACGATAAAACACTGGAATGAATTTATTATTTTTTAAAGAACCAACCTTATCTGGGTCATCAGGATTATTCTCTTTCTGTACGCTTTCTTGATTTCATCTGGAGTAGCCAAATATTTGACTCCTAAAAGGTCGTAGTAGGCCGTCTCCTTGACCATTTCCGATTTCTTTGTAGTTCGTTAAAATTTGAATATATTACCGTTTTGTCCCAGACCAGGGCTACAGATAAGAGGGAGTTACTTCAACAAATCAAACGTTTTCTCACTCATTTCAGCACCAAATCCTATCGAAGAGACGATTCTAATGAGTAGTGACACCAAAGGGTTTAATTCAGAAATAAAGATTTTAGTTCTTGAGAAAGACTACCCTTGTCTAGTGCTCTGTTCCCAGATTTCCTAAAACTATTGAACCCTAGTCACACATATATGCATCATTTGCAAACGGTATACCTGTTAGGAGTACATTTGTTCTATGCAAACAGTGTTGACCATGATCAGAGGCTACACTATTTGACAGTTTGACACATACTGTAAAAATCAGACCCTAGAAAGTCAAAAATGGACAAGACTGAATTGAAAACTAGAACTGTCCATTTGAGGTTTTAGGGAGGAAAGGGTTAATGAACATTTTCAGTTGAATTCCTGTAACACTTGACAAGAAGTGAACTCCAGTTCAGAAAATACCGACGTTATCAATAATCACCACGTTATACTCATCCCATTCCCCCATGGAAGTGCCTTTTAGCGCATTTGATTTATTCCTCAACTGAAGAAAATAGTTCCGATTAACATAGTTATGAACACATACCAGAAGATATTTTTTTATATCCTTGTAGATGGTAGCTTAAAGCAGGCTGACAGTAAAGGCTTTCTGCCTGCTTTAAGTTACCTGTTTCTAGCTTTTTCTGCTTAACTTTCAACCTGCTTTAAGCTATTTTCTGCCAAAAGTAAGGTGCACTCTGTTTTACTTTCAACCTGCTTTAAGTGGTCATTTATCTTCAAAGCTAGAACTAGGCTATGTGGTAAAGGTTCAAACAAGAGGGCCCTGTTAGTGTTATTGCTCACCTGTTGTAATGAAGATTTTTAGCTTTAACTTTGAGTTTCAACCATATAAATCTAAATCCATTCAAATTTGTAGATTATAGAGTGTAAACAATATTGGAATACGACCTATTCTTGTATGGTAGAGTACATCAAAGACAGGTAACTAGAGCGTAAATACTGTTAGATATGGTATTTTCAGCAATTCAAAGGTACATAACTCATGACCTAATGGTCTGATTACAACTATAATCGAACTCATCTGAACTCTTATAATTATATACAATCTGAGCAAGTTCGAGAAAGATTGGATAACAAGTGTGGCTTCTAGAGTGTAAACACTACAATTGTTGGCACTGGACGCCGGACATTCAAGGATTGCAGAAAAAGCTCACCATGAGCTAGCTCAGGTGAGCTAAAAATACACATACTAAAAAATAATCAAGGTGAAAACTTGTTAGCGAAAAAGGCAAACCTTCGCGGCTTAAAGTCTCTGTGGCAGATCATAAACAAACAGTAAGAGTTTGAATCGTAGATAAACTAATTTTCTTCTCTTGAGAAAAATCACAAAGTGTTTCAGTTTCACAGTTTATATTCAGTTCTATCATGAACTCTCGTAACGAAGTATAGCAGAAAAAAATCCATATTAACAGGGCCCCAGATAAGAGGGAGTAAACGGAACAAATCCAACATTTTCTCACTTATTTTAGCACCAAAATCCTATGGTGTTACTACTGATTAGATTCGTCTCAATGAGATGATTCTAATGAGTAGTGACACCATAGGGTTTAATTTAAACCCTATGGTGTCACTACTCATTAGAATCATCTCATTGAGAACTTTAATGCAAAATTACAAATTTTCGTTTTTGAAATACTCCCCTTATCTGGAGCTCTGATATTGGATATTATGAGAATCCCCGGGCAGGAATCAAATCCAGTGCGCTTACGTGACTGTCTATCTAGTACCATACCCTGTGAGCTAAAGAGTCTTAACTCCAGCGCAGGAGCTAAGTATTGCATATGTCATTCGCCACGGCTTTGCTATTTATAGTACACACAGAGAAGTCAATGTGTTGGATGTAACACACCCCCTTTTAACAAAGTCACCATTTATGATGACGATCAAAGCCACATTGCCACTTAAGCCAATTCTGCATATTAAGAGCCATTTTGACATCGTATTGTCCATCCCTGCCGAGTCCCAAACTCTCGTAACGAAGCCAGATGTGTAGATAATGCGTGTAGCTGCATACTTACCCAATTGTTCAATGTTAGTGAAACACGCAATTATTTACTTACCCAATTGTTCAATGTTAGTGAAACACGCAATCATTTACTTACACAATTGTTCAATGTTAGTGAAACACGCAATTATTTACTTACCCAATTGTTCAATGTTAGTGAAACACGCAATTATTTACTTATCCAATTGTTCAATGTTAGTGAAACACGCAATTATTTACTTACCCAATTGTTCAATGTTAGTGAAACACGCAATTATTTACTTACCCAATTGTTCAATGTTAGTGAAACACGCACTTATTTACTTACCCAATTGTTCAATGTTAGTGAAACACGCAATTATTTCAAAACTAACGGATGACAGTACGCAACAAAAACAAAAGAAAACCCAACTATTTAAAAGTAAGTGAGTAACAAACAAACAGATTCAAAAACTCAATTGCTTTTTATTTTCTGAACTTTCACTTTATTTGAGAGTATTTTAACAAAACGTGCATACGGATATGTGTTCGATAAATACCGAACATTTTCGGAACTGAATTCGTGACGTAAGTGCACCTGTTACAGATCGCAGCATCTCGATTCTAAATTTAACGGAAATCATAGAGGAAGTCCAAATATGTTGCCATGAAAACAATTTATAAAGCACTGACCATTTCCCTGGCTACATCGAAACGGCAAACTGTATAGATGACTCACTTGATGACATTATTTAAAAATACAGCGCTCCCTCTCTACAACGACAACCAATGCGAGACAAAATTGAAATAGCATGTGCGTTGTTCGGAGGAAGTCTATAGGGAGGGACATTGGCTTACAATTGCATACAGCTTGAATCCAGATCATACGCCGCGTAACGCGACGTCTGATCTGGATTCAAGCTGTTTCTCCCTCATCATAACATTTTTTTCTGTCAAAATGTCCATTGTGTAATTTTGAGAAAAAAGCAAATGACAGACAATGCAGCCATGAATAGGTTGGACATAATTGTCTTGTTTGGGAGAAGAGCCGAAAGGGTTGTTGTAAGGAGGCCATCGTTGTTGAGAGGGTCGTTGTAGGGAGGGAACACTGAACTATTTACTGTGATACAATAACAATAGTTATAATAATAACATCGACTTTTACTGCCAGAGCTTCAGATAAGAAGTAATCTGAACAAATCCAACATTTTCTCACTTATTTTAGCACCAAATCCTATGGTGTTACAGCTCATTAGAATTGTCTCGAAGAAACTATTCTAGTGAGTAGAAACACACTATGGTTTAATGCAGAAATAAAGATTTTACTGTTCGAAATAATCTCTTTATCTGGAGCTCTGCAGACCATATTTGCCTTTTTTTCAAATGGGTTAGCCATTATGACGATTTAAGTTTTGATAACGTTACGCAGTGTACCAACCATATGATGCGTTCTAGCATGACATTAAGTTAAGTGCGGTTAATATTCAAATGCTACAATGCGACGTTATCGGTACCATTATCATATAGATCAAAGCGTTAACATTATCAAAATTAACGTTGAATGTTTCCAGAAAGGCATGTTTAGATGATTAGTTTCTACTAGATCTATGTATGGGATGAGCAGGGCTCCAGATAAGGGGAGTATTTCAAAAGCTAAAATCTTTATTTCTGCATTACTTAATTTAAATCCTATCGTGTCACTACTCATTAGAATCGTCTAATAAGTAGGGTCGAGGTGGGTACGTTCGGACACCTTGGTCTTTATTACAGTGTAGCTCTATCAGCGTAGCTACTGAATTTTTTTTGTATCTGTTCATTAATATAATTAAGTTTTAAAAACGTCTTTCTATATTGATTTAACACAAACTTCCTCATAGAAAATAGTTTTGAAGCCATTTCACATTGTTACTGCATGCCTGGTACAATCGGACACTTGTCGGGTACGATCGGACACGGGTATAAATATAATTAGGTACGGAGAAATTTGTTCATCTTCTTTACGACTGCGGTAGAATGCGGCTGGTAGAACGCGAAGCCAGGCGACCACTTTAAAAGCCATCTGCTGCTGCAAGATGAGTGAAAGATTTTAAAAAGCAACATGAAACTGAAGTAGAAAACTTATGACTAAAGGAGCTGTCTTAACACACCAAAATAATCAACCTGTTAGTGGTTGTATTAACTTTCTACACACTACATGTATATAGACTCATTGTCGTCTGCAAAAATGTGTCGTCTGCAACAATTATGAGTTGCACTTGACGAATTTTCTTTCAGAAAATAGCATCAGAGTGTCTAACAGTTTGGATCCATATGAGACGCTGCGAGACGTGGCAGATTATCAGGATCCAAACTTTTGAGAATGGTAAGATTCACAAATTCGCCCGTATCATGCAGAAGGTTAAATTTTTGTTTCTTTGGTCTAGGAAAATCTAGACTTTAACACAGCAATCGATACGAATTATGTGTGTTATGATCCTTGACATATCTAGCGAATTGAATGTGAAAGTGTTGCAAATATGCACATTTATTGTTTTTATCTGTTTGTTTAGTTGTTATGTTGGGTCTCTGATATTTAGGGCATTTAAAAAGATGCTAATTGGGTATAAGAGAAAACACAGCATATGACATACATGTATTTTATTAATGGTGTCGTCACATCCTGTTACACTTGTAACATTAAAAAAAAAGTACCTGGCACTGGCAGTAATTTTTGCTAACAGCTCAGGGGCCCTTTTTACTAAACTACTCACGCAATTTTTTGCGTAAGTCAAACCTTTTTACTCTTATTTTTCAATTATCATTATTTACAAACAGCAAATTGCCAGATCAGAGGACGCGTTTTCAAAGCGTCCCCAGATCTGTCTATTTGCTGTTTGTTACAAGTGTTCATAAAAATGCAAATTAAATTTTAAAATATTGAGTTAAGTTACGCAAATAATTTGCGTAAGTAGTTTAGTAAAAACGGGCCCTTGATCTATATCGGACACCGAGCAACTAATCAGGATCCACGCTTTTTGAAACTGACCTAAGTAACATTCCTGTAAAAGAGCAGGACAAATATAACAACCTGTAAACAGAATATACACTCAGTACAAAAAGAAACGCACACTTTTATACAATATTATCTGTATGTAGAAGGAACGTATTTGTGAAATAATCGTTTCATTACAGTCAGTAGTTCCGTCTTGGGCTATCAATGTTGAAAATGAGAGGTTTATCATTGAATTGGTATCATCACAACCTGCACAAATCGGTGCGGTGATTTCAACAGGCACTAGTTAACTCTTTCGCTGCCAAATTAAGCGTGAGATTTTTATTTCACCACCGTTTAACACTATAGGATTTGTTGCTGGAATGAGTGAGAAAACATTATTCAGTTCACTCCCTCTTATCTGACTAAATATGGTTTTCAAAGATTGCAAACGTGTTGTTTGTTTGAACCGGCCCGGGATTGAACCCACAACCTCCCGCACTGCAAGCGGACGCTCTACCACTAAGCCATGCAGCCCGACAGCCAGTTTGTATAGTTCTTCAAATACCAAAGAGGTTTCGCTACCCAGATAACCAGACTTAAGGCAGGCGACACCTGAGAAACCACTGGCCCTGATTCGGTAAGTTCTCTATTGTTTGAGTACATTTACTTTAAAACTGAAATAGGACTGAGTGAAAAAATCGCGGCCCGACCGGCACTCGAACCCAGGGAATCTGGCTTACCGTGTCATCATTCTTAACCACTTCAGCTACCGACCCACCCGGTTTAGGCCTTATTGATTATCCGTCAGTTACCCAAGTAACTCCCGCTACATTACTCCCCCTTTTTCCGGAGATTCGCCCAATTTAACTCAAGGAATCATGGTATGCAATGCAACGGGCGGTCACGACACCAAACTGTAACAGGACTCCAGTGAGAAAATCGTGGCCCGACCGGGACTCGAACCCAGGGTCTCTGGCTTACTGTTCCAGCACTCTAACCACTTGAGCTACCTTGCCACCCGGTTTAGGACTTATTGATTATCCACCAGTTACCATTACAAAACCATAAATCAAAGCGCTGAAAGCGCCGCTGAAAGACTGTCGACGTACTAAGGGAAGGCATTTGCTTTCAGCTGTACAATTATATGTTGTGTACAGTGGTAAAACTATATGTATAAGTCTCTGACAAGTATGATTAGTTCAATGTTAAGATAAGTTTAAGCTGGGGGTTGCTAAAAAGACAACGTTGAAGACAAGTGGAAACTTAAAGTAAGACGAAAGTAAAACAGAGACATCCATGGGCTTTCTGTTTTGTTTTTATTTCACTTGATGCTTCAATTTGCCTACTACACCAAACACTTGTTTATGGCTCTTTATCAGGATCAATTGGAATCATGAAATTTCTATGAGGAATCATTTGAATGAAAGTGAACTTAGTAAAAGCATTTTAACTATTTCCGTCAATTTGTAATAAAGGGTGGTGTTTCGTTCGTAAGTACATGTACAAGTATCTAAAATCAAAATTAAATAATAGTTACAACAAAATTATAAAGATTGGATGAAAACTATTGGAGTTAGAGAGCAACCACTGATATTTTTCGGTATTTCAAGGTGTATAATCTTTACATTTTATGCAACATAGGTAACTTATTATTGAATTTGGCAAGGCTTGTACACATTACACAAATGGATAGCTATCTGATCCCCATGATCGCCAAGGTCGCCGTCGTTTTATACCCCCAAACCACTAGACGGCGCTCAATGGCGATCTCCGCGCTCCATGCTGAACGCCATTATATTTACACGCTTTTCGGTATTATCATTGTATAAGTGTATAACAGTTTGGATCCAGATGAGACGCCGAATTACATAATGCAAATTAGATATATTGATAGAAAAAAATAACGAGTATGTTAAAATTAGGAGATTTAGTATCAGATCACCACGGAGCGCGAAGTATCTACTGATTTGCTTTGCAGGTTCTGGTTTTGAAAACAAGTGACCACTAAACGAAGGTTGAAAGTAAAGCAGAATGCGCCTAGAGGCGCATTTTGTTTTACTTTTAGCCTGCTTTTAGCTACCATTCACGAGGATAAAGAAAATATTTCTAAAGGTACATATTCCTGAATGTATAAAGTAGAACTATTTTCTTCAATGAAGAAATAAATTCAAGGGTATTTATAAAGTAATGGGTTTAAACCAGAAAAAGGGTAAAGGGTTAACACTAAAATTCTAACACACCTCGCGCACACCTCTATTTAAACAAAGAAAGAACGTATCTGTTTTTAAATTCTAAATAAAACATGCACGGCATAACGGGATGTAATATGGCTTCGAAATGGTTAAATTTAAGTGTTAGAATTAAAATAATAAATTAATACAAATGTTTTATCGTGCAATAAAACATAGGGCAGTCGCTGAGATGCTGGAAATTAAATAACTCGGCATTCCGCCGAGTTTCTGAATCCCTATCCGTGTTTTATTGCACGATAAAACACTGGAATGATTTTATCATTTCTTAAAAAACCCAACCTTATCTGGGTCATCTGGGTTCTTGTCTGGATGGTATTTCAACGCTGGTTTTCTTTATGTTTTCTTAATTTCATCTGGTTAGTAGCTGAAGGTTAGCTCCAAAAAGGTCGTAGTAGGCCTTCTCCTTGACCATTTCTGATTGATTTATTCTTTGTTAAATCTGAAAATATAATTATATGCATTATCGCTTTCTCCGGGCTGTTGGTCGGTATGTGATCTAGATCTATTAACTATGCTAAAGCTAATGTATTTTAAAATGTACGTGATACTGCTTTGTTAGCTATAGCTGCAGGAAGTGGGTCCAGGTAAGATTTGATTAGCGCAACATCGACTGGTCTGGACTGCTGGTCTATATATGATCTTGATCCACTTGCTATACTAAAAATGTTGTCTTTTAAAATGTATATGAAACTGCTTTGTAAGCTAAAGCTACATGAAGTGGGTCCACGTCAGATTCGCAGATTCGATTAGCGCAACATCGACTGGTCTGGACTGCTGGTCTATATATGATCTTGATCCACTAGCTATACTAAAATGTTGTCTTTTAAAATGTATATGAAACTGCTTTGTAAGCTAAAGCTACATGAAGTGGGTCCACGTCAGATTCGATTAGCGCAACATCGACTGGTCCGGGCTGCTGGTCTATATATGATATTGACCCACCAGCTATGCTAAAATTGGAAATTTGTCATTTAAAGATTTATGTTATCTAATGCTTTCTTATCTTAAGTTTTGCATAATCTGCTAATGTTGCTTTGTAATAATTTTCTAGAAGGTGACACACTTTGTATTTAACTATTTACATGCCGGCTAATTGTTTTCGTCTGCAAAAATTGTCGTCTGCAACTGTTCTAAAAATATATTTTTCTAATTTCTTTTTTAACAATTGTCAGATGCGGCGTCTCATCAGGATCAAAACTGTTTGCAAAGATAATCACTGTGGCACATTTATCATCCGCTAGCATGCAAGGAATTAGTTATCAACTGGCGTATACATGTAGACTAATAGCTCTGGATTTACCAGATTATCACTCTGGCATATATTTTAGCCGCTAGCATGCAAACAGTTAATACCAGCTGGCTTATAAATGTAACATGACTGTGATAACAATAGCTCTGGATTTGCCAGTGATTTGAATGCATGGCAACATATTTTTGTGGAATGGAATGCAATATGTAACTTGACTGTGATAACAATAGCTCTGGAGTTGCCAGTAGTTTGAATGCATGGCAACATCTTTTTGTGGAATATAATATTATAATTCTGACTTATACAGTCATGTAACATGACTGTGATAACAACAGCTCTGGATTTGCCAGTAATTTTATTTTTGTGGAATGTAATATGATAATTCAAATATGTGTGAAGAATACTTTACAACAGTATACCCCATATTTACAATGGGCAATTTTAAAATTATCTATGACTCATTTGATGGCCAATGCTGTTGTCATAGAAGAAAAAAGAAATTAGCATTACGAAAGCTAGACATCAAGACCCAAGCAGTAGGAGCTTTCTGCTTAAAACCGGGTTTCAGATAAGAGGAAATAAACTGAACAAATCCAATGTTTTTTTTAATTATTTCAGCACCGACTCCTTTACTTATTAGAATCGTATCGAAGAGGTTTTTCTAATGAGTAGTGAGTCACTAGTAACAGCATAGGGTGAACTAATAAATAAAGCATTTTACCTAACACAATAGAAATTTGTTCTATATTGAGTGAGAAAATTATGGTTTTTTTCTGTTACTCCATCTTATCGGAGACCTGACTTGTGTACATTTTTAGATGTTTTTTTGTATTTCTTATATTAATCTACAGCACTGCCAGTGCCTGTGGTCTATTTTTAGAAACGATTTGAATGAGAATTGACAACATGGTTTTTTGGAGTTGAAATGAGTGAGATATGTTGGATTTAATCAGTTTACCCCAATCTTATCTTGAGCCCTGCCTGTTGTATATGTTTATATATTGGTAGAGACGATTCTAATTAATGAGTAGTGACAACATAGAATTTGCAGCTAAACTAAGTGAAAAAAAGCTGGATTTGTTCCGTTTACTTGTAACCTTCCTGATGTATAATTTTATATATTGTTAAAGACGATTTTAAGTAATGGGTAGTGACAACATAGGATTTGGACCTGAAATAAGAGTAGAGTGAGAACATGTTGGATTTGTTCACCTCAACCTTATACTTTCTGACGATCAGCACAAATTATTATTAGATGGCGTTGTCATGGATATAGACGGATTAAAACTAATTGATGAGTATACCAGAAATTGGCCGCCTCAGTCTAATTAATGAGTAGTAACAACATAGGGTTTCGAGTTGAAATGAGAGTATGTGAGAAAATGCTGGATTTGTTCACTTCAACATTATACTTCCTGACGATCAGCACAAATCATTATCAGATGGCGCTGTCAGGGATATAGACAGAGTAGACTAGAAATTGACCGCTCCCAGTCCACTCTCTAGACTTAGGCATGATAGTAGTTGGTTTTGCAGGTTGTTCCAGTAAGTTATGGTTCTGGGGAAGAAAGAGTTCATGTGATACTGGGTCCTGGTAGTTCTATTTTCCAATGGATATAAGGATGTTGTGGTCTACATATATAAACTGGTGCTGGATTTGTATACACGACTAATAGCGTATCAGTTCTGCGGTGGGTAAGGGTATACCACTCAAGGGTATACACTATTTGGACTTCTTGTGAAGATGTGTTCCTTCAGGACATACCCAGAGGCAGCTCGTTTGACTCCACAAACTTATGTGCTAGACAGATTTGCCAGGGATAGCACACCACTACACACTATATAAATGAGGCCTGACATTGGTAGTGTATGCTCAGGGATGCCACACCACGGCACAATATCTAAATGAGGCCTGACATTGGTAGTGTAACTATGCCTGACATTGGTAGTTTATGCTCCTTCCTTAACCTTTGCATTCTTGGTTTCAGTATTTCTTTTGACGAATCTTTGTGTTTTGGCTTTGGCCAGTGTTGTTAATGTGGTTTATCTATTTCATGTCTTTGTTTATGGGGATACTTTGATTGTGTGTTGGCTTTGGCCACAGTGTTGTTAATATGGTTATCCATTTCATGTCTTTGTTTATTGTGATACTTTGATTGTGTGTTGGCTTTGGTCACAGTGTTGTTAATATGGTTTATCCATTTCATGTCTTAGTTTATGGTGATACTTTGATTGTGTTTTGGCTTTGGCCACAGTGTTGTTAATATGGTTTATCCATTTCATGTCTTTGTTTATGGTGATACTTTGATTGTGTGTTGGCTTTGGCCAAAGTGTTGTTAATATGGTTTATCCATTTCATGTCTTTGTTTATGGTGATACTTTGATTGTGTTTTGGTTTTGGCCACAGTGTTGTTAATATGGTTAATCCATTTCATGTCTTTGTTTATGGTGATACTTTGATTGTGTGTTGGTTTTGGCCACAGTGTTGTTAATATGGTTTATCCATTTCATGTCTTTTTTTATGGTGATACTTTGATTGTGTTTTGGCTTTGACCACAGCGTTGTTAATATGGTTTATCCATTTCATGTCTTTGTTTATGGTGATACTTTGATTGCATTGTATACTCAACACAATTTCTAATCGGTCACCTTATATTTCATTCTGAAAAAGAAATATGAAGAAATAATTAATCATGTGATTGTGTTACAATGCCAATGTAATCAATTTGGAAACAGATTATCACAATTTATCGGCTATCACCTTTCCGTCTAAGCTTAAAGAATAACTTCTGTGTAGGGACCAAAGCTTTTGAAAGTCACGGGAGTTCTTAGGTCCAATGTAAGTAATGAGTATTGCCCCTATCAGCTGCAATAACAGTTTTGTATCGACTTCTCTTAGACGAGAAGAATTCAGCAAAAGTTTTATTTTCTCACACATCGTCGACGTCGCGCTCGAATGCGTCAACGTTGTGATGCTGAGGAAATGGACGAGCACGTTTATTGAGAATGTCGCAAAACAGAGGGACACTTTTTGTTAACTATTTGAACCCTGGTCACACATATATGCGTGATTTGCAAACAGTATACCTGTTAGGAGTACATTTCGTCACCTGAGCGCAACACGGTCTTAAGTCACATTTTTTAAGAAATGGACTTTTCATCATTTTCTAACACATTTCCCCATAATACATCTTATGAAAAAGCATTTCAGACAAATTCTGAAAATTGTTGACAAAAAAGGTATAATTGTCCAAAGGTCTTAACTCAAACTGTCCAAGTCTTTTGGTGCAAAACGGTCTTAAGTAGACTTAAGACCAAGTTGCACACCAAAAAAAAGTTATTAAAAAGGGAAGTAACTCAAATTGCATTTGTCTTATGACATTATAAGTTGTCTTTATGACATCAAATGATGACATCATAATTATGAATTATTAATTTTATATTTGTGATAAATTTATGATAAAAAAATGGAAATTGCAAAACGGTCTAAGTAGACTTAAGACCGCGTTGCACACAAAAAAGTGATTTTTATCTATTTCAAGAAGCCTACTTTTTGCCAAGTTTTCTGATGCTTTGAAGACCTAGAATAGGGTAAGTACAAAGGTTTTTCATGTATGATTTTGATTTAAGTCTGATGCAGAAAAATTAGCAGACTTTATGGAATAATTGATTGGATTTGTATCTACATGAATCTTCCTGATACTTAACAATAATCCTTAGATTGTATAAAGCTGTATGGTTTGCTAGGTTTTAAAAATACAAAACTTAAGATATATTTTACTAGTATAGAGCTTGTTTAGTTTGAACTGAGTGGCAAAATAGTCTCATTTTTGGATGGTGTGTAAAACTGTACAATTAACTTGGACATCTTACATTATTTAGTAAATATGCATTCACTGTCATTCATCAGTGTAAATCGGGTATAGAATATATGATGATAAAACTTGTATGTTTGACTACATCATTATGCATGAATGGGTGTTCTTTAGTACATGTTTTCACAATTTAGCGAAACATTTTGTAAGCTTTTGGGCCACATAGTGATTCAATTTATTCTGAATCTATCTGTGTAGCATTACCCTTTTAAAATGTAGTGCAACATATCTACAATTATGTTTTGGCTTTCTAGATTTACCATGTTGAGGGCGTCAAGCCACCAGGGTGATCCCAAATACAAAAGTAGCGGGTGACAGTGTATGACCATATCAAGACTTTTAACAAATCAACCCAGAGCTCTGCACCAAATAAACGTTTGATTCCATTCTTGAAGATGGTGATAAACTGTACCAGGATATTGCAAGAAATTCAAACATTAGAGGACCTACCTAAAAAGGTGAAATATTCCAGTGTGCGATATTCCACATGCATAAGTGGTTCACTTGATAGAGATCGCTCAGAGCCTGGGGACCTTTCTACAACATTTGGGATGCCATTGAAAAAATGTGTACAGACAACTCTAAATGCATAATAACGATTGGGGACAGAACCCCAGCATATTTTACAAGCATCTTCAAGATACAAAAAACCTTTATCTTCGACAGTCACAGTCGAGACCCCAGTGGACTTCCGATTTCATAGAAGCACGTCTTTTGAATTAGCATTGAACTTAAATGCCTTTAACCTTCTCCTACTTTTTCAGTCATCAGTGTGGTGCTGATTGATCCATCTTGTTTCAAGAAAACTGAACTGCAATAAATCTGTGTACACATACTTAACCCATTACCCAATAGCTTGCTTCTATTTTTGAAAACAGGTGACCACATAAAGCAGGTTAAAAGTAAAGCAGAATGTGCCTAAGACACATTCTGCTTTATGTTCAGCTTGCTTTAAGCTACTATCTGCTAGAATATAGAAAATATTTCTTATAATATATATCCATGACTGCATAAACTGAGAGTATTTTCTTGAGTGAAGGAATAAATTAAAGGCGTAAAAAGACGTACATCAATAGACATTTTGATATCTATTATCAAATAAGAAAAAACATTGAATTTTTTACAAAATATTTTTTATCAAAAGTACGGAAGTACGGGATAGAAAATCCTGCATTTTTTTACTATTTACATAATAATGGAAAAAAGGTGGTTTATGTACACTGACATGTAAGAGATGATCAGATACTTGCTTTATCAAAACGTTTGTTTGATATGCCTGAAAGATAAGGCCATTTGGATTACATCAGGGACATTCAGTAACATTTGTTATTGAATGTCCCTGATTACATTTAGTAAGTAAAAATTTCAGAGAAAATACTATAGCTTGTTAGTTTAAGGTTCTAATCGTATATCCAAAAATGATTTTTTCACTAGCCATGGCAGTTTCATGCAGTTTACCAATGGTGGATTAAAATTGTCATGATAAGTGTAAGAATTATTACTGGATATGCGACTAGAACCTGTAACTTATATGGAAAATGCTATCCTGATAAATTTCTTTCATGAAGTGTAGCTTGTTAATTTGCAACAGTTTACTGTAATAAGAATCAAATTGAAATTATTTAGTGTAATATTGATTGTGGTTTATGCTTATTTTCTGTTTCTGATGTTTTATTGTCAAAACCTTTTCAGTTGAGACTTATTAATATTCTCGAACTACTAGAATTCCGTTCTGCTCTGCTGAATGAAAAAAAATAGTTGATCATAGATTACAGAATATGACTTGTAATGAGTCTTAACTCATATTACCCCTAAATACGCCTTTTTACGCCTATAATTTATTCCGCCACTGAAGAAAATTGTTCCCTTTTATACAGTCATAAATATGTATCAAAAGAAATATTTTTCATATCCTAGCAGATAATAGCTTAAAGCAGGCTGAAAAAGAAGCAGAATGTGCCTTAAAGCGCATTCTGCTTTACTTTCAACCTGCTTTCAGTAGTCACTTTTTTTTCCTCAAAGCTAGAAATAGGCCATGGGGTAATGGGTCAACTGAATTGGATAATACCTAACATTAGCTATGGATATAATTTATCACGTAACTTGCAGTTTGAGAGTGCATTGAATGAGTGAGATAATGTACGAAGTAAGTGCTTTTATAACAGAAAACCGTTTAAACCAGCAGATGACGACGTCCAAATGATGCAACGCATTATAGATGATATTATTATAGTTAGGAAATCATGTTCAATGTCACACTCAATTTTAGCCAAATTTTTAGGAAAAACTGTTGTTAACTTATTCACACAAATAAATATAATGATCGCTAAAGCTCGTATCTTATTACTTTGGTGAACTTGTGTCATAAAATTAAGATGTAATAGGCAATCATGTCAGATCCTCTATATTTCAATCATGATGACCATTGTGTTTTAGCATTCAAATTCTAGCATTGATAATCTATTAGTAGTGTTTGCATGCTTTAACTGTGAATCTAATGTTGAAATTATTAGAATGCATTCATAAATACGAAAGACTCAAGCAGGAAACGTAACACAAACAATACACCCACCTCTCAAGCAGAACACACACACACAGTCATACCACAACAAACACACACACACACACACACACACGCAATACAATTCCTACATCTACACACTAAATAGAAACCAACACGCAAGACAAACATAAAGCAAAGTGAATATAGGAGCCCGCCTTGGTACCACCAGAAATTCAGAACACTATAATCAATGGGAATTATAATCTATGACTCTGAACTTTATCATTAGGTCAAAACGTGTCAACTAAGTTTGTTGTCTTCTTCAGCATAATTGCCTAAAACTTAAAACTACAACAACTTAGTCTATCTATTTCTGTATTGGAAAATGAAAAATAATTTATGCTTAAAACATTGTGATCTGCCACATGATAAATAATGCTTTCTAAAATGATCTCTAAAACATGTCCTATTGGGCATGGGTTTATAATTATAGTATATTAAAATTATTAAATACATTTACTTGTTAATGGAATGATATAGTTTTTATAGCAGATTGTTATTTTATAATGTTCTAAAAGTTTAATAAAGAAGTTGATTTTACGCTGTGCTTTTTGTTTGATAATGAACTTCATACCCTTACCTAGTACCTATACCAAGCAAAAATATGAATGCAGACCTGGAAAAACTGTAGTTCTTAAACAATATTTAATTGAATAGTTGGTAAATTGCATTTTAAGGGTAAATGGAATGTTTAAGCATCATCCAAAGCAACAGGCAATACTCGTTCTATGAATTAAGTACTTAAAACACTAAAACGTATTAAAACTTTTTATTTCTAACTTTATAAATGAAACTGATTTACTCCTAATAAAGAGTGTTGATACAGGTAATAATTATGCAAAAAATATCTGAAAGATTCCACTAAACATTATCTCCAAAACCACACAAAAAATCAAATAAGACCATGTTGCGCCCAATTTTTCTTCCTGAACGGAGCCAATTTTTGGCGCAACAAGATCATCAAAATACCTAAAATAATTAAACATTATTATTTTTGTAATATCCCATGTCAAACAAATGGATATAATAGAGATATAACTGAAAAGCTGTCTGCATATCTCAAAATGTTATGAAAATAAACAGTTTTTTGTCGTTCCTGTAAAATTTTAAAAATGTGACTTAAGACCGTGTTGCGCTCAGGTGACGATTTGTCCTATGTAAACAGTGTTGACCCTGATCTTGATAGTGCTCTGTTCCCAGATTTCCTAAAACTAATGTTTTTTAAATAGTACAATCCCTGGGACAAAGTGTACTCTACAGAGGGACACTTTTTGTTAACTATTTGAACCCTGGTCAAACATATATGCGTCATTTGCAAACAGTATACCTGTTAGGAGTACATTTGTCCTATGCAAACAGTGTGTAGGTGCTAACTTACTTCTCTTAAACATGGAACTTCAAACTAACAAAAGACTAATAATACCCCTTACACCACTTAGAATGCACTCTGTGTGTTCTGTTCATATCCCTAGAAATACTACTAATTTTGCATCACTAAAGCCGTGCGTACAGCTAACACCACTTAAGCTCTTTTCGGCATCTTCTTTTCACATTCCATCTATTTCTATTAATAATTGTTTTCATAATGGTCCAAAAGTGGTGCTTTCACCTCTTAAATATTCTATTCAACGCAATAATTCTGTTTTATTACGACCACTGAACAAAAAACGTAGAGTGCATCCTATTATTGAAAAGTGCAATGCTAAGAGGTGAGCGTGTTGCAATTATTTATCTTGCAAGTCTACTATACAATCAACAGTAAACGGTAGATTATTTAGTGTTGTCATAGATTCAGACATCAACTGACGAACTAACCATATTGTATACGTGTTAACTTGAAAAGCACCAGGTTGTGGTATCCAGTATGTTGGGCAAACCGGTCGTCCTCTCAAAACTAGGTTTAATGAACATCTTCGTACTTGTAGGAACAAAAAACTGAGGAACTTTCTGTATCAACATTTTCGGAAATCTGGACATGGATTAGATTTTATTTCAATTCAACCTGTTGAACATATTACGTATGATATAAATGCTACTAATAGTTTCAAATGTAAGGCTAGATTTATAACGGAATTAAAATGGATTAAAAATTTACAGACACCCTTTCCTTTAGGCTTGAATGATAATATATACCAATCTGGCAATATTTCTAAAGAACCTTTAATTGATATTTTTTCGATTTATTCTACACGAAAGCGTAAATCTAGATCGCATGGTATTCGTATAAATGGAAATATTAAACGTAAATAACGTCAGTCGATTTCTATTACAGATTTGCATAATCTGCTGTTACATTCTGGTAAACATAAAATGCTTTCTCGGCTTTCTTCGTTGTTATTGTCGTCTTTAAAATATATTGACGACAAGGCTGATGGAATAATTTTACGCACAGATCCTCTGTATTATACTGCAGGTTTAATACAAAGTTATACTCAGCATGTTCTTAGACCTCCTATTGATTATTTAAACGATCACAAAAGATATTTCATTAAGGTCCCTTTTATAAATAAAGGTATTGATTTCATAGATTTACAAAGTATTCTCCGTAACAAAAATGTGATGAATGCTATTCCAAATTATTTCAAAAATCTTGAACCACCTATTATTTGTTATAAGTATAATAAATCTGTTAGAGGGTTAATTTTTAACTACAATAAAATTGTTTCTGATCTTAAAATTCTCGAAAACACACCAGATACATGAGACTGTACCTCTTCTAAATTCTGTTACGCTCCAGTGGGTCATATAATAACTGACAATTTTGATATCATTAAAGATAAACGCATTAGAGCGATTTTGAGTAAGGGACCTAAATTTAGATTACCTGCCTTAATTGATTTCGATACTTGTCACAATCATATTTCTGAAGCTTTGAATAAGTATAGTACCAACTGGTGCCGCAGAGAACATGCTGAAAATGACGCTCTTAATTTTTGATATTATCGATACCCGGATTTCGTTCTATTTATCCAATAACCATCTTTTACCACCTAAACCTAAATTTAACATTCGTCACTTAAAGAAGGGCATACAAGACTTTCATTCCAAGTATGTACTCGTTCCTGCAGACAAAGCATCCAATAATGTGATAATTGTATGACGATTACATTATGTTGATACTTTAAACCAGGAACTTGTGAATACCAATTCCTATACAACGACTAATTTAACGGAGCATAATGTAGTATCTGATCATCTTGATACTTGTAAACAATTAAAAGCTTACGTCAACATTACATGTCATAAAATTCCTACTATGTACTGGATACCAAAACTCCACAAAACACCATATAAGTCTCGTTTTATTGCTAATTCAAGTGCATGTACTACTACTAAGCTTTCCAAACTTTTGACATCGTCTTTAATTAAAAACAAAGAACATGTTCAAAGGTATTGTGACAAGACTTACGAAAATTCTGGACTCAATCTGTTTCGGTCTATCAAAAACTCGAATGAAATTTTGACGAAGCTTGAACATAGAAAATACCAAGCTTGCAATATTAGTACGTATGACTTTTCAACACTATATACTACCTTACCTCATAATTTAATTAAAGCTAAACTTATACAACTTATTGAAAAGACTTTTGCCAGAGAAAGGAAACTATTTCTGGCGTGTAATACTGATCGTGCATTTTTTACAAATGACACGGTTAAGCATTACACTATGTGGACTTGCACCGATGTCTGTAAATCACTATCATTTCTTCTGGATAATATTTATGTACGTTTTGGGAGTACCATATACCGCCAAGTGATTGGTATCCCTATGGGTACAAACTGTGTGCCCCTTGTCGCAGACCTATTTTTGTACTGTTATGAGAGGGACTTTATGCTAAGTCTAAAACCTGATACACAGGCAGATATGATCGAAGCCTTTAACAACACATCGCGCTATCTAGATGATATTTTTAATATAGACAACCCATTTTTTGATACATTGTTTCCTTTTATTTACCCAAAAGAATTACGCCTTAATAAAACAAACGAGTCAAATTTATAGGCACCATTTTTAGATTTGGATCTTTTAATAAATAACGGAATTGTTTCTTCTAAGATTTACGATAAACGAGATGATTTTGATTTTAGTATTGTAAACTATCCTCATCTAGATGGCGATGTTCCCCGTTCTACATCTTACGGGGTTTATATTTCACAACTTATTCGTTTTGCTAGGGCTTGTACCTCTGTTGAGGACTTCCACATTCGTAATAAAACTATTACTGAAAAGCTTCTTAAACAGGGGTACAGATTTCATAAACTTCGTAAAACATTTTCTAAATTCTTTTATAGAAATTTTCCTCTCATTAACAAGTATAAATGTAACTTAAAGTCTTTTCTGCGGCAAGGTATTTCACATCCGGAGTTTTATGGTGATGTGATTTACAGACTTCGTAAGATTCTTGGACATATGCATTTTCAAAACCTATTTGTGAAACGTATTAGATTTTTCCTAAAAAAAGATTATGATCCAACTATATTGCTGCGCTCTTCACGTTTGGTTATCGATCAATCTACAATTGATAACTATGCTTTCCTCTTTGGTTGTGCGACGACAGACAGGGCTTAGCACTACATGATAATGTATCTCCAAAGCCGTCCTTAACCGGGAGAGTTATGTCGGATTTTCGTGCTTTGGTTTTTCTCTCCCTCTCTGTCGTACCCTAAACCCTCCCATGTCTTACAGTTACTCGTGACTACCGACTATTCGCTTGAGTACAATTTGACCGTTGCCATAGTGGGTTATTTTTAACACGGGCTTGAATGTTTAATTCTTTCCCGTGTTACTAATAATCCTGTCAGAGAATTTTGTTAGATGTTTTACATGTATTTACTTACTGTGCTGGCGGTCTTTTTGATTGTAAGGTTGTGGAACAGGGTTTATATTTTATGTACACTGTTCGTCTTTATTGGTGAATATAGGAGATAAGTGTGAGGTTGGGCGCCCCTAAACCCAGGTTTAACCCCCCAGTGGTTGTTAATGGTTAATTAATTTATAATTGATTATTGATTGCTACTGACCGTACCAATGCGGGCTCCTATATTCACTTAGCTTTATGTTTGTCTTGCGTGTTGTTTTCTATTTAGTGTGTATATGAAGGAATGGTATTGCGTGTGTGTGTGTGTGTGTGTGTGTGGTTGTGTGTGTGTGTGTGTGTGTGTGTGTGTGTTTGTTATGGTATGGCTGTGTGTGTGTTCTGCTTTAGAGATGGGTGTATTGTTTGTGTTGCGTTTCCTGCTTGAGTCTTCTTTCGTATTTATTTGACCCTGGTCAGACGCTACACTATTTGTCAGTTTGACATATACTGTAAAAACCAGACCCTAGAAAGTCAAAAATGGACAAAAGACTTAATTGAAAACTAGAACTGTCCATTTGAGGTTTCAGAGAGGAAAGGGTTGATAAACATTATCAGGTGAATTTCCTGTAACACTTGGCAAGAAGTGAAATCCAGTTAAAAAAATACTGACGTACTCAATATTTACCACGTTAATACTTAACCCATTCCCCCATGGAGGTGCCTTTTAGCGCATTTGATTTATTCCTCAAATGAAGAAAACAGTTCCGATTTACATAGTCATGAACACATACCAGAAGATATTTTTTATATCCTTGTAGATGGTAGCTTAAAGCAGGCTGACAGTAAAGGATTTCTGCCTGCTTTAAGCTACCTGCTTCTAGATTAGAATTAAGGTCACCACTTAAAGCAGGTTGAAAGTAAACCAGAATGCGCCTTAATGCGCATTCTGTTTAACTTTCAACCTGCTTTAAGCTATTTTCTGCCAAAAGTAAGGCGCATTCTGCTTTACTTTCAACCTGCTTTAAGTAGTCACCTATCGTCAAAGCAAGAAACAGGCTATGTGGTAAAGGGTTAAACAAGACGGCCTTGAGGGCCCCGATAGCGATACTGCTCACCTGTTGTAATGAAGCTTAGTAGCTTTACCTTTGGGTTTCAACTATATTAATCTAAATCCATTCAAAGTTGTAGATTATAGAGTGTTTACAAACAATATTGGAATACGACATATTCTTGTATGGTAGAGTACATCAAGGACAGGTAACTAAAGCGTAAATACTGTTAGATATGGCATTTTCAGCAATTCAAAGGTACATAACTTTTGACCTATTAGTCTTATTTCAACCATAATTAAACTCATCTGAACACTTATGATTATATATAATCTGAGCAAGGTTGAGAAAGTTTGAATAAAATGTGTGGCTTCCACAGTGTTAACACTAAAATTGTTGGTACTGGACGCCGGACATTCAAGGATTGCAAAAAGGCTCACCCTGAGCTAGCTCAGGTGAGCTAAGAAAAACACATACCAAATCACCATCAATGTGAAAATGCGTTAGCGGAAAAGGCAAACCTTCAAGGTTTAAAACCTCTGTACCAGATCACAAACAAACAGTAAGAGTTGGAATCGTTGATAAACGAATTTTCCTTCACTTGAGAGAAATCACAAAGTATTTCAGTTTCACTGTTTATATTCAGTTCTTTCATGCATACAGAATACGAGGAACATATTTAGAACTGGATGACATAAGTGCACCTGTTACAGATCGTAGCATCTCGATCCTAAATTTAACGGAAATCATAGAGGAAGTCCAAATGTGTTGCCATGAAAACAATTTATAAACGCACTGACCATTTCCCTGGCTACATCGAAACGGCAAACTGTATAGAGTATAATGACTCGCTTGATGACATTATTTCAAAATACAGCGCTCCCTCTCTACAACCACAACCAATGATATACAAAATTGAAATAGCATGTGCTTTGTTCGGAGGAAGTCTATAGGGAGGGACAGTGGTTTACATTTGCATACAGCTTGAATCCAGATCACACGCCGCGTAACGCGACGTCTGATCTGGATTCAAGCTGTTTCTCCCTCATCATAACATTTTTCTCTGTCAAAATATCTATTATGTAATTTTGAGAAAAAAGCAAATGACAGACATTGCAGCAATGAATAGGTTTGACATAATTGTCTTGTTTGGGGGAAGAGCCGAAAGGGTTGGTGTAAGGAGGCCATCGTTGTTGAGAGGGTAGTTGTAGGGAGGGAACACAGAACTATCATTCACTGTGATACAATAACAATAGTTATAATAATAACATAGACTTTTACTGCCAGAGCTTCAGATGAGAGGGAGTACCCCGAACAAATCCAACATTTTCTCACTTATTCTAGCACCAAATCATATGATTTTACAGCTCATTAGAATTGTCTTGAAGAAACGATTCTAGTGAGTAGAAACACAACATGGTTTAATGCAGAAATAAAGATTTTACTGTTCGAAATAATCTCCTTATCTGGAGCTCTGCAGACGATATTTACCTTTTTTGTGGGTTGGCCATTATGATGATTTAAGTTTTGATAACGTTACGCAGTCTACCAACCATATGATGCGTTCGAGCATAACATTAAGTTAAGTGTGGTTAATATTCAAATGCTACAATGTTGCGACGTTATCGGTACCATTTTCATATAGATCTAAGCGTTATATTTATCAAAATTAACGTTGAATGTTTCCAGAAAGGCATGGTTAGATGATTAGTTTCTACTAGTTTCTACTATGTATGGGATGAGCAGGGCTCCAGATAAGGGGAGTATTTCAAAAGCTAAAATCTTTATTTCTGCATTATTTAATTTAAATCCTATCGTGTCACTACTCATTAGAATCGTCTAATGAGTAGTAACACTATAGGATTTGGTGCTGGAATGAGTGAGGAAAACATTGTTCAGTTCACTCCCTCTTATCTGACTAAAGATGGTTTTCAAAGATTGCAAACGTGTTGTTTGTTTGAACCGGCCCGGTATTGAACCCACAACCTCCCGCACTGCAAGCGGACGCTCTACCACTAAGCCATGCAGCCCGACAGCCAGTTTGTATAGCTCTTCAAATACCAAAGAGGTTTCGCTACCCAGATAACCTGACTTAAGGCAGGCGACACCAGAGAAACCACTGGCCCTGATTCGGTAAGTTCTCTATTGTTTGAGTACCTTTACTTTAAAACTGAAATAGGACTGAGTGAAAAAATCGCGGCCCGACCGGGACTCGAACCCAGGGTATCTGGCTTACCGTGCCATCATTCTTAACCACTTGAGCTACCGACCCACCCGGTTTAGGCCTTATTGATTATCCATCAGTTACTTGTACACACCCGCTACATTACTCCCCCTTTTTCCGGAGATTCGCCCAATTTAACTCAAGGAATCATGGTATGCAATGCAACGGGCGGTCACGACACCAAACTGTAACAGGACTCCAGTGAGAAGATCGTGGCCCGACCGGGACTCGAACCCAGGGTCTCTGGCTTACCGTGCAGCACCCTAACCACTTGAGCTACCTTGCCACCCGGTTTAGGACTTATTGATTATCCACCAGTTACCATTACAAAACTATAAATCAAAGCGCTGAAAGCGCCGCTGAAAGACTGTCGACTTACTAAGGGAAAGCATTTGCTTTCAGCTGTACAATTATATGTTGTGTACAGTGGTAAAACTATATGTATAAGTCTCTGACAAGTATGATTAGTCCAATGTTAATATAAGTTTAAGCTGGGGGTTGCTAAAAAGACAACGTTGAAGACAAGTGGAAACTTAAAGTAAGACGAAAGTAAAACAGAGACATCCATGGGCTTTCTGTTTTGTTTTTATTTCACTTGATGCTTCAATTCGCCTACTACACCAAACACTTGTTTATGGCTCTTTATCAGGATCAATTAATATCATGAAATTTCTATGAGGAATCATTTGAATGAAAGTGAACTTAGTAAAAGCATTTATGCATCTTTACACCTACTATGTATAATAAATGAGGCAATTATAAACAATGATTGTTTAAACATAGCTATATACTCATAACCATTAATTTAGTATGTGAAACAATTGTAATAACTATTTCCGTCAATTTGTAATAAAGGGTGGTGTTTCGTTCGTAAGTACATGTACAAATATCTAAAAATCAAATTTAAATAATAGTTACAACAAAATTATAAAGATTGGATGAAAACTATTGGAGTTAGAGAGCAACCACTGATATTTTCCGGTATTTCAAGGTGTATAATCTTTACATTTTATGCAACATAGGTAACTAATTATTGAATTTGGCAAGGCTTGTACACATTTCACAAATGGATAGCTATCTGATCCCCATGATCGCCAAGGTTGCCAAGGTCGCCAAGGTCGCCGTCGTTTTATACCCCCAATCCACTAGACGGCGCTCAATGGCGATCTCCGCGCTCCATGCTGAACGCCATTATATTGACACGCTTTTCGGTATTATCATTATATAAGTGTATAACAGTTTGGATCCCGATGAGACGCCGAATTACATAATGCAAATTAGATATATTGATAGAAAAAAATATCGGGTATGTTAAAATTAGGAGATTCAGTATCAGTATTTGCAAGTTCTGGTTTTGAAAACAAGTGACCACTAAACGAAGGTTGAAAGTAAAGCAGAATGCGCCTAGAGGCGCATTTTGTTTTACTTTTAGCCTGCTTTTAGCTACCATTCACTAGGATAAAGAAAATATTTCTAAAGTTATATATTCCTGAATGTATAAAGTAGAACTATTTTCTTCAATGAAGAAATAAATTCAAGGGTATTTATAAAGTAATGGGTTTAAACCAGAAACAGGGTAAAGGGTTAACACTAACATTCTAACACACCTCGCGCACACCTCTATTTAAACAAAGAAAGAACGTATCTGTTTCTAAATTCTAAATAAAACATGCACGGCATAACGGGATGTAATATGGCTTCGAAATGGTTAAATTTAAGTGTTAGAATTAAAATAATAAATTAATACAAATGTTTTATCGTGCAATAAAACATAGGGTAGTCGCTGAGATGCTGGAAATTAAATAACTTGGCATTCGGCCGAGTTTCTGAATCCCTATCCGTGTTTCATTGCACGATAAAACACTGGAATGATTTTATTTTTTCTTAAAAAAACAACCTTATCTGGGTCATATGGGTTCTTGTCTGGATAGTATTTCAACGCTGGTTTTCTTTATGTTTTCTTAATTTCATCTGGTTAGTAGCTGAAGGTTAGCTCCCAAAAGGTCGTAGTAGGCCTTCTCCTTGACCATTTCTGATTGATTTGTTCTTTGTTAAATCTGAAAATATAATTATATGCATTATCGCTTTCTCCGGGCTGTTGGTCGGTATGTGATCTGGATCTATTAACTATGCTAAAGCTTATGTATTTTAAAATGTATGTGATACTGCTTCGTTAGCTATAGCTGCAGGAAGTGGGTCCAGGTAAGATTTGATTAGCGCAACATCGACTGGTCCGGACTGCTGGTCTATATATGATCTTGATCCACTAGCTATACTAAAAATGTTGTCTTTTAAAATGTATATGAAACTGCTTTGTAAGCTAAAGCTACATGAAGTGGGTCCACGTCAGATTTGATTAGCGCAACATCGACTGGTCCGGGCTGCTGGTCTATATATGATATTGACCCACCAGCTATGCTAATATTGGAAATTTGTCATTTAAAGATTTATGTTATCTAATGCTTTCTTATCTTAAGTTTTGCATAATCTGCTAATGTTGCTTTGTAATAATTTTCTAGAAGGTGACACACTTTGTATTTAACTATTTACATGCCGGCTAATTGTTTTCGTCTGCAAAAATTGTCGTCTGCAACTGTTCTAAAAATATATTTTTCTAATTTCTTTTTTAACAATTGTCAGATGCGGCGTCTCATCAGGATCAAAACTGTTTTGCAAAGATAATCACTGTGGCACATTTATCATCCGCTAGCATGCAAAAAGTTAATACCAACTGGTTTAAACATGTAGACCAATAGATTATAACTCTGGCATATATATCCGTCGCTAGCATGCAGAGAGTAAATACCAACTGGCGTATACATGTAGACCAATAGCTCTGGATTTAACAGATTATCACTCTGACATATATATCCGCCGCTAGCATGCAGAGTAAATACCAACTGGCGTATACATGTAGACCAATAGCTCTGGATTTAACAGATTATCACTCTGACATATATATCCGCCGCTAGCATGCAGAGTAAATACCAACTGGCGTATACATGTAGACCAATATCTCTAGATTTACCAGATATCATTCTGGCATTTATTTTAGCCGCTAGCATGCAAAAAGTTTATACCAACTGGCTTATAAATGTAACATGACTGTGATAACAATAGCTCTGGATTTGCCAGTGATTTGAATGCATGGCAACATATTTTTGTGGAATGGAATGCAATATGTAACATGACTGTGATAACAATAGCTCTGGATTTGCCAGTGATTTGAATGCATGGCAACATCTTTTTGTGGAATATTATATTATAATTCTGACTTATACAGTCATGTAACATGACTGTGATAACAACAGCTCTGGATTTGCCAGTAATTTTATTTTTGTGGAATGTAATATGATAATTCAAATATGTGTGAAGAATACTTTACAACAGTATACCCCATATTTACAATGGGCAATTTTAAAATTATCTATGACTCATTTGATGGCCAATGCTGTTGTCATAGAAGAAAAAAGAAATAAGCATTACGAAAGCTAGACATCAAGACCCAACAGTAGGAGCTTTCTGCTTAAAACCGGGTTGCAGACAAGAGGAAATAAACTGAACAAATCCAATGTTTTCTCAATTATTTCAGCACCGACTCCTTTACTTATTAGAATTGTATCGAAGATGTTTTTCTAATGAGTAGTGAGTCACTAGTAACAGCATAGGGTGAACTAATAAATAAAGCATTTTACCTAACACAATAGAAATTTGTTCTATATTGAGTGAGAAAATTATGGATTTTTTCTGTTACTCCATATTATCGGAGACCTGACTTGTGTACATTTTTAGATGTTTTTTGTATTTCTTATATTAATCTACAGCACTGCCAGTGCCTGTGGTCTATTTTTAGAAACGATTTGAATGAGAATTGACAACATGGTTTTTTGGAGTTGAAATGAGTGAGATATGTTGGATTTAATCAGTTTACCCCAATCTTATCTTGAGCCCTGCCTGTTGTATATGTTTATATATTGGTAGAGACGATTCTAATTAATGAGTAGTGACAACATAGAATTTGCAGCTAAACTAAGTGAAAAAAAGCTGGATTTGTTCCGTTTACTTGTAACCTTCCTGATGTATAATTTTATATATTGTAAAAGACGATTTTAATTAATGGGTAGTGACAACATAGGATTTGGACCTGAAATAAGAGTAGAGTGATAACATGTTGGATTTGTTCACCTCAACCTTATACTTTCTGACGATCAGCACAAATTATTATTAGATGGCGTTGTCATGGATATAGACGGATTAAAACTAATTGATGAGTATACCAGAAATTGGCCGCTCCCAGTCTAATTAATGAGTAGTGACAACATAGGGTTTCGAGTTGAAATGAGAGTATGTGAGAAAATGCTGGATTTGTTCACTTCAACATTATACTTCCTGACGATCAGCACAAATCATTATCAGATGGCGTTGTCAGGGATATAGACAGAGTAGACTAGAAATTGACCGCTCCCAGTCCACTCTCTAGACTTAGGCATGATAGTAGTTGGTTTTGCAGGTTGTTCCAGTAAGTTATGGTTCTGGGGAAGAAAGAGTTCATGTGATACTGGGTCCTGGTAGTTCTATTTTCCAATGGATATAAGGATGTTGTGGTCTACATATATAAACTGGTGCTGGATTTGTATACACGACTAATAGCGTATCAGTTCTGCGGTGGGTAAGGGTATACCACTCAAGGGTATACACTATTTGGACTTCTTGTGAAGATGTGTTCCTTCAGGACATACCCAGAGGCAGCTCGTTTGACTCCGCAAACTTATGTGCTAGACAGATTTGCCAGGGATAGCACACCACTACACACTATATAAATGAGGCCTGACATTGGTAGTGTATGCTCAGGGATGCCACACCACGGCACAATATCTAAATGAGGCCTGACATTGGTAGTGTAACTATGCCTGACATTGGTAGTTTATTCTCCTTCCTTAACCTTTGCATTCTTGGTTTCAGTATTTCTTTTGACGAATCTTTGTGTTTTGGCTTTGGCCAGTGTTGTTAATGTGGTTTATCTATTTCATGTCTTTGTTTATGGGGATACTTTGATTGTGTGTTGGCTTTGGCCACAGTGTTGTTAATATGGTTATCCATTCCATGTCTTTGTTTATTGTGATACTTTGATTGTGTGTTGGCTTTGGTCACAATGTTGTTAATATGGTTTATCCATTTCATGTCTTAGTTTATGGTGATACTTTGATTGTGTTTTGGCTTTGGCCACAGTGTTGTTAATATGGTTTATCCATTTCATGTCTTTGTTTATGGTGATACTTTGATTGTGTGTTGGCTTTGGCCAAAGTGTTGTTAATATGGTTTATCCATTTCATGTCTTTGTTTATGGTGATACTTTGATTGTGTTTTGGTTTTGGCCACAGTGTTGTTAATATGGTTAATCCATTTCATGTCTTTGTTTTTGGTGATACTTTGATTGTGTGTTGGTTTTGGCCACAGTGTTGTTAATATGGTTTATCCATTTCATGTCTTTTTTTATGCTGATACTTTGATTGTGTTTTGGCTTTGACCACAGCGTTGTTAATATGGTTTATCCATTTCATGTCTTTGTTTATGGTGATACTTTGATTGCATTGTATACTCAACACAATTTCTAATCGGTCACCTTATATTTCATTCTGAAAAAGAAATATGAAGAAATAATTAATCATGTGATTGTGTTACAATGCCAATGTAATCAATTTGGAAACAGATTATCACAATTTATCGGCTATCACCTTTCCGTCTAAGCTTAAAGAATAACTTCTGTGTAGGGACCAACGCTTTTGAAAGTCACGGGAGTTCTTAGGTCCAATGTAAGTAATGAGTATTGCCCCTATCAGCTGCAATAACAGTTTTGTATCGACTTCTCTTAGACGAGAAGAATTCAGCAAAAGTTTTATTTTCTCACACATCGTCGACGTCGCGCTCGAATGCGTCAACGTTGTGATGCTGAGGAAATGGACGAGCACGTTTATTGAGAATGTCGCAAAACAGAGGGACACTTTTTGTTAACTATTTGAACCCTGGTCACACATATATGCGTCATTTGCAAACAGTATACCTGTTAGGAGTACATTTCGTCACCTGAGCGCAACACGGTCTTAAGTCACATTTTTTCAGAAATGGACTTTTCATCATTTTCTAACACATTTCCCCATAATACATCTTATGAAAAAGCATTTCAGACAAATTCTGAAAATTGTTGACAAAAAAGGTATAATTGTCCAAAGGTCTTAACTCAAACTGTCCAAGTCTTTTGGTGCAAAACGGTCTTAAGTAGACTTAAGACCAAGTTGCACACCAAAAAAAAGTTATTAAAAAGGGAAGTAACTCAAATTGCATTTGTCTTATGACATTATAAGTTGTCTTTATGACATCAAATGATGACATCATAATTATGAATTATTAATTTTATATTTGTGATAAATTTATGATAAAAAAATGGAAATTGCAAAACGGTCTAAGTAGACTTAAGACCGCGTTGCACACAAAAAAGTGATTTTTATCTATTTCAAGAAGCCTACTTTTTGCCAAGTTTTCTGATGCTTTGAAGACCTAGAATAGGGTAAGTACAAAGGTTTTTCATGTATGATTTTGATTTAAGTCTGATGCAGAAAAATTAGCAGACTTTATGGAATAATTGATTGGATTTGTATCTACATGAATCTTCCTGATACTTAACAATAATCCTTAGATTGTATAAAGCTGTATGGTTTGCTAGGTTTTAAAAATACAAAACTTAAGATATATTTTACTAGTATAGAGCTAGTTTAGTTTGAACTGAGTGGCAAAATAGTCTCATTTTTGGATGGTGTGTAAAACTGTACAATTAACTTGGACATCTTACATTATTTAGTAAATAAGCATTCACTGTCATTCATCAGTGTAAATCGGGTATAGAATATATGATGATAAAACTTGTATGTTTGACTACATCATTATGCATGAATGGGTGTTCTTTAGTACATGTTTTCACAATTTAGCGAAACATTTTGTAAGCTTTTGGGCCACATAGTGATTCAATTTATTCTGAATCTATCTGTGTAGCATTACCCTTTTAAAATGTAGTGCAACATATCTACAATTATGTTTTGGCTTTCTAGATTTACCATGTTGAGGGCGTCAAGCCACCAGGGTGATCCCAAATACAAAAGTAGCGGGTGACAGTGTATGACCATATCAAGACTTTTAACAAATCAACCCAGAGCTCTGCACCAAATAAACGTTTGATTCCATTCTTGAAGATGGTGATAAACTGTACCAGGATATTGCAAGAAATTCAAACATTAGAGGACCTACCTAAAAAGGTGAAATATTCCAGTGTGCGATATTCCACATGCATAAGTGGTTCACTTGATAGAGATCGCTCAGAGCCTGGGGACCTTTCTACAACATTTGGGATGCCATTGAAAAAATGTGTACAGACAACTCTAAATGCATAATAACGATTGGGGACAGAACCCCAGCATATTCTACAAGCATCTTCAAGATACAAAAAACCTTTATCTTCGACAGTCACAGTCGAGACCCCAGTGGACTTCCGGTTTCATAGAAGCACGTCTTTTGAATTAGCATTGAACTTAAATGCCTTTAACCTTCTCCTACTTTTTCAGTCATCAGTGTGGTGCTGATTGATCCATCTTGTTTCAAGAAAACTGAACTGCAATAAATCTGTGTACACATACTTAACCCATTACCCAATAGCTTGATTCTATTTTTGAAAACAGGTGACCACATAAAGCAGGTTAAAAGTAAAGCAGAATGTGCCTAAGACACATTCTGCTTTATGTTCAGCTTGCTTTAAGCTACTATCTGCTAGAATATAGAAAATATTTCTTATAATATATATCCATGACTGCATAAACTGAGAGTATTTTCTTGAGTGAAGGAATAAATTAAAGGCGTAAAAAGACGTACATCAATAGACATTTTGATATCTATTATCAAATAAGAAAAAACATTGAATTTTTTACAAAATATTTTTTATCAAAAGTACGGAAGTACGGGATAGAAAATCCTGCATTTTTTTACTATTTACATAATAATGGAAAAAAGGTGGTTTATGTACACTGACATGTAAGAGATGATCAGATACTTGCTTTATCAAAAAGTTTGTTTGATATGCCTGAAAGATAAGGCCATTTGGATTACATCAGGGACATTCAGTAACATTTGTTATTGAATGTCCCTGATTACATTTAGTAAGTAAAAATTTCAGAGAAAATACTATAGCTTGTTAGTTTAAGGTTCTAATCGTATATCCAAAAATGATTTTTTCACTAGCCATGGCAGTTTCATGCAGTTTACCAATGGTGGATTAAAATTGTCATGATAAGTGTAAGAATTATTACTGGATATGCGACTAGAACCTGTAACTTATATGGAAAATGCTATCCTGATAAATTTCTTTCATGAAGTGTAGCTTGTTAATTTGCAACAGTTTACTGTAATAAGAATCAAATTGAAATTATTTAGTGTAATATTGATTGTGGTTTATTCTTATTTTCTGTTTCTGATGTTTTATTGTCAAAACCTTTTCAGTTGAGACTTATTAATATTCTCGAACTACTAGAATTCCGTTCTGCTCTGCTGAATGAAAAAAAATAGTTGATCATAGATTACAGAATATGACTTGTAATGAGTCTTAACTCATATTACCCCTAAATACGCCTTTTTACGCCTATAATTTATTCCGCCACTGAAGAAAATTGTTCCCTTTTATACAGTCATAAATATGTATCAAAAGAAATATTTTTCATATCCTAGCAGATAATAGCTTAAAGCAGGCTGAAAAAGAAGCAGAATGTGCCTTAAAGCGCATTCTGCTTTACTTTCAACCTGCTTTCAGTAGTCACTTTTTTTTCCTCAAAGCTAGAAATAGGCCGTTGGGGTAATGGGTCAACTGAATTGGATAATACCTAACATTAGCTATGGATATAATTTATCACGTAACTTGCAGTTTGAGAGTGCATTGAATGAGTGAGATAATGTACGAAGTAAGTGCTTTTATAACAGAAAACCGTTTAAACCAGCAGATGACGACGTCCAAATGATGCAACGCATTATAGATGATATTATTATAGTTAGGAAATCATGTTCAATGTCACACTCAATTTTAGCCAAATTTTTAGGAAAAACTGTTGTTAACTTATTCACACAAATAAATATAATGATCGCTAAAGCTCGTATCTTATTACTTTGGTGAACTTGTGTCATAAAATTAAGATGTAATAGGCAATCATGTCAGATCCTCTATATTTCAATCATGATGACCATTGTGTTTTAGCATTCAAATTCTAGCATTGATAATCTATTAGTAGTGTTTGCATGCTTTAACTGTGAATCTAATGTTGAAATTATTAGAATGCATTCATAAATACGAAAGACTCAAGCAGGAAACGTAACACAAACAATACACCCACCTCTCAAGCAGAACACACACACACAGTCATACCACAACAAACACACACACACACACACACACGCAATACAATTCCTACATCTACACACTAAATAGAAAACAACACGCAAGACAAACATAAAGCAAAGTGAATATAGGAGCCCGCCTTGGTACCACCAGAAATTCAGAACACTATAATCAATGGGAATTATAATCTATGACTCTGAACTTTATCATTAGGTCAAAACGTGTCAACTAAGTTTGTTGTCTTCTTCAGCATAATTGCCTAAAACTTAAAACTACAACAACTTAGTCTATCTATTTCTGTATTGGAAAATGAAAAATAATTTATGCTTAAAACATTGTGATCTGCCACATGATAAATAATGCTTTCTAAAATGATCTCTAAAACATGTCCTATTGGGCATGGGTTTATAATTATAGTATATTAAAATTATTAAATACATTTACTTGTTAATGGAATGATATAGTTTTTATAGCAGATTGTTATTTTGTAATGTTCTAAAAGTTTAATAAAGAAGTTGATTTTACGCTGTGCTTTTTGTTTGATAATGAACTTCATACCCTTACCTAGTACCTATACCAAGCAAAAATATGAATGCAGACCTGGAAAAACTGTAGTTCTTAAACAATATTTAATTGAATAGTTGGTAAATTGCATTTTAAGGGTAAATGGAATGTTTAAGCATCATCCAAAGCAACAGGCAATACTCGTTCTATGAATTAAGTACTTAAAACACTAAAACGTATTAAAACTTTTTATTTCTAACTTTATAAATGAAACTGATTTACTCCTAATAAAGAGTGTTGATACAGGTAATAATTATGCAAAAAATATCTGAAAGATTCCACTAAACATTATCTCCAAAACCACACAAAAAATCAAATAAGACCATGTTGCGCCCAATTTTTCTTCCTGAACGGAGCCAATTTTTGGCGCAACAAGATCATCAAAATACCTAAAATAATTAAACATTATTATTTTTGTAATATCCCATGTCAAACAAATGGATATAATAGAGATATAACTGAAAAGCTGTCTGCATATCTCAAAATGTTATGAAAATAAACAGTTTTTTGTCGTTCCTGTAAAATTTTAAAAATGTGACTTAAGACCGTGTTGCGCTCAGGTGACGATTTGTCCTATGTAAACAGTGTTGACCCTGATCTTGATAGTGCTCTGTTCCCAGATTTCCTAAAACTAATGTTTTTTAAATAGTACAATCCCTGGGACAAAGTGTACTCTACAGAGGGACACTTTTTGTTAACTATTTGAACCCTGGTCAAACATATATGCGTCATTTGCAAACAGTATACCTGTTAGGAGTACATTTGTCCTATGCAAACAGTGTGTAGGTGCTAACTTACTTCTCTTAAACATGGAACTTCAAACTAACAAAAGACTAATAATACCCCTTACACCACTTAGAATGCACTCTGTGTGTTCTGTTCATATCCCTAGAAATACTACTAATTTTGCATCACTAAAGCCGTGCGTACAGCTAACACCACTTAAGCTCTTTTCGGCATCTTCTGTTCACATTCCATCTATTTCTATTAATAATTGTTTTCATAATGGTCCAAAAGTGGTGCTTTCACCTCTTAAATATTCTATTCAACGCAATAATTCTGTTTTATTACGACCACTGAACAAAAAACGTAGAGTGCATCCTATTATTGAAAAGTGCAATGCTAAGAGGTGAGCGTGTTGCAATTATTTATCTTGCAAGTCTACTATACAATCAACAGTAAACGGTAGATTATTTAGTGTTGTCATAGATTCAGACATCAACTGACGAACTAACCATATTGTATACGTGTTAACTTGAAAAGCACCAGGTTGTGGTATCCAGTATGTTGGGCAAACCGGTCGTCCTCTCAAAACTAGGTTTAATGAACATCTTCGTACTTGTAGGAACAAAAAACTGAGGAACTTTCTGTATCAACATTTTCGGAAATCTGGACATGGATTAGATTTTATTTCAATTCAACCTGTTGAACATATTACGTATGATATAAATGCTACTAATAGTTTCAAATGTAAGGCTAGATTTATAACGGAATTAAAATGGATTAAAAATTTACAGACACCCTTTCCTTTAGGCTTGAATGATAATATATACCAATCTGGCAATATTTCTAAAGAACCTTTAATTGATATTTTTTCGATTTATTCTACACGAAAGCGTAAATCTAGATCGCATGGTATTCGTATAAATGGAAATATTAAACGTAAATCACGTCAGTCGATTTCTATTACAGATTTGCATAATCTGCTGTTACATTCTGGTAAACATAAAATGCTTTCTCGGCTTTCTTCGTTGTTATTGTCGTCTTTAAAATATATTGACGACAAGGCTGATGGAATAATTTTACGCACAGATCCTCTGTATTATACTGCAGGTTTAATACAAAGTTATACTCAGCATGTTCTTAGACCTCATATTGATTATTTAAACGATCACAAAAGATATTTCATTAAGGTCCCTTTTATAAATAAAGGTATTGATTTCATAGATTTACAAAGTATTCTCCGTAACAAAAATGTGATGAATGCTATTCCAAATTATTTCAAAAATCTTGAACCACCTATTATTTGTTATAAGTATAATAAATCTGTTAGAGGGTTAATTTTTAACTACAATAAAATTGTTTCTGATCTTAAAATTCTCGAAAACACACCAGATACATGAGACTGTACCTCTTCTAAATTCTGTTACGCTCCAGTGGGTCATATAATAACTGACAATTTTGATATCATTAAAGATAAACGCATTAGAGCGATTTTGAGTAAGGGACCTAAATTTAGATTACCTGCCTTAATTGATTTCGATACTTGTCACAATCATATTTCTGAAGCTTTGAATAAGTATAGTACCAACTGGTGTCGCAGAGAACATGCTGAAAATGACGCTCTTAATTTTTGATATTATCGATACCCGGATTTCGTTCTATTTATCCAATAACCATCTTTTACCACCTAAACCTAAATTTAACATTCGTCACTTAAAGAAGGGCATACAAGACTTTCATTCCAAGTATGTACTCGTTCCTGCAGACAAAGCATCCAATAATGTGATAATTGTATGACGATTACATTATGTTGATACTTTAAACCAGGAACTTGTGAATACCAATTCCTATACAACGACTAATTTAACGGAGCATAATGTAGTATCTGATCATCTTGATACTTGTAAACAATTAAAAGCTTACGTCAACATTACATGTCATAAAATTCCTACTATGTACTGGATACCAAAACTCCACAAAACACCATATAAGTCTCGTTTTATTGCTAATTCAAGTGCATGTACTACTACTAAGCTTTCCAAACTTTTGACATCGTCTTTAATTAAAAACAAAGAACATGTTCAAAGGTATTGTGACAAGACTTACGAAAATTCTGGACTCAATCTGTTTCGGTCTATCAAAAACTCGAATGAAATTTTGACGAAGCTTGAACATAGAAAATACCAAGCTTGCAATATTAGTACGTATGACTTTTCAACACTATATACTACCTTACCTCATAATTTAATTAAAGCTAAACTTATACAACTTATTGAAAAGACTTTTGCCAGAGAAAGGAAACTATTTCTGGCGTGTAATACTGATCGTGCATTTTTTACAAATGACACGGTTAAGCATTACACTATGTGGACTTGCACCGATGTCTGTAAATCACTATCATTTCTTCTGGATAATATTTATGTACGTTTTGGGAGTACCATATACCGCCAAGTGATTGGTATCCCTATGGGTACAAACTGTGTGCCCCTTGTCGCAGACCTATTTTTGTACTGTTATGAGAGGGACTTTATGCTAAGTCTAAAACCTGATACACAGGCAGATATGATCGAAGCCTTTAACAACACATCGCACTATCTAGATGATATTTTTAATATAGACAACCCATTTTTTGATACATTGTTTCCTTTTATTTACCCAAAAGAATTACGCCTTAATAAAACAAACGAGTCAAATTTATAGGCACCATTTTTAGATTTGGATCTTTTAATAAATAACGGAATTGTTTCTTCTAAGATTTACGATAAACGAGATGATTTTGATTTTAGTATTGTAAACTATCCTCATCTAGATGGCGATGTTCCCCGTTCTACATCTTACGGGGTTTATATTTCACAACTTATTCGTTTTGCTAGGGCTTGTACCTCTGTTGAGGACTTCCACATTCGTAATAAAACTATTACTGAAAAGCTTCTTAAACAGGGGTACAGATTTCATAAACTTCGTAAAACATTTTCTAAATTCTTTTATAGAAATTTTCCTCTCATTAACAAGTATAAATGTAACTTAAAGTCTTTTCTGCGGCAAGGTATTTCACATCCGGAGTTTTATGGTGATGTGATTTACAGACTTCGTAAGATTCTTGGACATATGCATTTTCAAAACCTATTTGTGAAACGTATTAGATTTTTCCTAAAAAAAGATTATGATCCAACTATATTGCTGCGCTCTTCACGTTTGGTTATCGATCAATCTACAATTGATAACTATGCTTTCCTCTTTGGTTGTGCGACGACAGACAGGGCTTAGCACTACATGATAATGTATCTCCAAAGCCGTCCTTAACCGGGAGAGTTATGTCGGATTTTCGTGCTTTGGTTTTTCTCTCCCTCTCTGTCGTACCCTAAACCCTCCCATGTCTTACAGTTACTCGTGACTACAGACTATTCGCTTGAGTACAATTTGACCGTTGCCATAGTGGGTTATTTTTAACACGGGCTTGAATGTTTAATTCTTTCCCGTGTTACTAATAATCCTGTCAGAGAATTTTGTTAGATGTTTTACATGTATTTACTTACTGTGCTGGCGGTCTTTTTGATTGTAAGGTTGTGGAACAGGGTTTATATTTTATGTACACTGTTCGTCTTTATTGGTGAATATAGGAGATAAGTGTGAGGTTGGGCGCCCCTAAACCCAGGTTTAACCCCCCAGTGGTTGTTAATGGTTAATTAATTTATAATTGATTATTGATTGCTACTGACCGTACCAATGCGGGCTCCTATATTCACTTAGCTTTATGTTTGTCTTGCGTGTTGTTTTCTATTTAGTGTGTATATGAAGGAATGGTATTGCGTGTGTGTGTGTGTGTGTGTGTGGTTGTGTGTGTGTGTGTGTATGTGTGTGTGTTTGTTATGGTATGGCTGTGTGTGTGTTCTGCTTTAGAGATGGGTGTATTGTTTGTGTTGCGTTTCCTGCTTGAGTCTTCTTTCGTATTTATTTGACCCTGGTCAGACGCTACACTATTTGTCAGTTTGACATATACTGTAAAAACCAGACCCTAGAAAGTCAAAAATGGACAAAAGACTTAATTGAAAACTAGAACTGTCCATTTGAGGTTTCAGAGAGGAAAGGGTTGATAAACATTATCAGGTGAATTTCCTGTAATACTTGGCAAGAAGTGAAATCCAGTTAAAAAAATACTGACGTACTCAATATTTACCACGTTAATACTTAACCCATTCCCCCATGGAGGTGCCTTTTAGCGCATTTGATTTATTCCTCAAATGAAGAAAACAGTTCCGATTTACATAGTCATGAACACATACCAGAAGATATTTTTTATATCCTTGTAGATGGTAGCTTAAAGCAGGCTGACAGTAAAGGATTTCTGCCTGCTTTAAGCTACCTGCTTCTAGATTAGAAGATAGGTCACCACTTAAAGCAGGTTGAAAGTAAACCAGAATGCGCCTTAATGCGCATTCTGCTTAACTTTCAACCTGCTTTAAGCTATTTTCTGCCAAAAGTAAGGCGCATTCTGCTTTACTTTCAACCTGCTTTAAGTAGTCACCTATCGTCAAAGCAAGAAACAGGCTATGTGGTAAAGGGTTAAACAAGACGGCCTTGAGGGCCCCGATAGCGATACTGCTCACCTGTTGTAATGAAGCTTAGTAGCTTTACCTTTGGGTTTCAACTATATTAATCTAAATCCATTCAAAGTTGTAGATTATAGAGTGTTTACAAACAATATTGGAATACGACATATTCTTGTATGGTAGAGTACATCAAGGACAGGTAACTAAAGCGTAAATACTGTTAGATATGGCATTTTCAGCAATTCAAAGGTACATAACTTTTGACCTATTAGTCTTATTTCAACCATAATTAAACTCATCTGAACACTTATGATTATATATAATCTGAGCAAGGTTGAGAAAGTTTGAATAAAATGTGTGGCTTCCACAGTGTTAACACTAAAATTGTTGGTACTGGACGCCGGACATTCAAGGATTGCAAAAAGGCTCACCCTGAGCTAGCTCAGGTGAGCTAAGAAAAACACATACCAAATCACCATCAATGTGAAAATGCGTTAGCGGAAAAGGCAAACCTTCAAGGTTTAAAACCTCTGTACCAGATCACAAACAAACAGTAAGAGTTGGAATCGTTGATAAACGAATTTTCCTTCACTTGAGAGAAATCACAAAGTATTTCAGTTTCACTGTTTATATTCAGTTCTTTCATGCATACAGAATACGAGGAACATATTTAGAACTGGATGACATAAGTGCACCTGTTACAGATCGTAGCATCTCGATCCTAAATTTAACGGAAATCATAGAGGAAGTCCAAATGTGTTGCCATGAAAACAATTTATAAACGCACTGACCATTTCCCTGGCTACATCGAAACGGCAAACTGTATAGAGTATAATGACTCGCTTGATGACATTATTTCAAAATACAGCGCTCCCTCTCTACAACCACAACCAATGATATACAAAATTGAAATAGCATGTGCTTTGTTCGGAGGAAGTCTATAGGGAGGGACAGTGGTTTACATTTGCATACAGCTTGAATCCAGATCACACGCCGCGTAACGCGACGTCTGATCTGGATTCAAGCTGTTTCTCCCTCATCATAACATTTTTCTCTGTCAAAATATCTATTATGTAATTTTGAGAAAAAAGCAAATGACAGACATTGCAGCAATGAATAGGTTTGACATAATTGTCTTGTTTGGGGGAAGAGCCGAAAGGGTTGGTGTAAGGAGGCCATCGTTGTTGAGAGGGTAGTTGTAGGGAGGGAACACTGAACTATCATTCACTGTGATACAATAACAATAGTTATAATAATAACATAGACTTTTACTGCCAGAGCTTCAGATGAGAGGGAGTACCCTGAACAAATCCAACATTTTCTCACTTATTCTAGCACCAAATCATATGATTTTACAGCTCATTAGAATTGTCTTGAAGAAACGATTCTAGTGAGTAGAAACACAACATGGTTTAATGCAGAAATAAAGATTTTACTGTTCGAAATAATCTCCTTATCTGGAGCTCTGCAGACGATATTTACCTTTTTTGTGGGTTGGCCATTATGATGATTTAAGTTTTGATAACGTTACGCAGTCTACCAACCATATGATGCGTTCGAGCATAACATTAAGTTAAGTGTGGTTAATATTCAAATGCTACAATGTTGCGACGTTATCGGTACCATTTTCATATAGATCTAAGCGTTAACATTATCAAAATTAACGTTGAATGTTTCCAGAAAGGCATGTTTAGATGATTAGTTTCTACTAGATCTATGTATGGGATGAGCAGGGCTCCAGATAAGGGGAGTATTTCAAAAGCTAAAATCTTTATTTCTGCATTATTTAATTTAAATCCTATCGTGTCACTACTCATTAGAATCGTCTAATGAGTAGTAACACTATAGGATTTGGTGCTGGAATGAGTGAGAAAACATTGTTCAGTTCACTCCCTCTTATCTGACTAAAGATGGTTTTCAAAGATTGCAAACGTGTTGTTTGTTTGAACCGGCCCGGTATTGAACCCACAACCTCCCGCACTGCAAGCGGACGCTCTACCACTAAGCCATGCAGCCCGACAGCCAGTTTGTATAGCTCTTCAAATACCAAAGAGGTTTCGCTACCCAGATAACCTGACTTAAGGCAGGCGACACCAGAGAAACCACTGTCCCTGATTCGGTAAGTTCTCTATTGTTTGAGTACCTTTACTTTAAAACTGAAATAGGACTGAGTGAAAAAATCGCGGCCCGACCGGGACTCGAACCCAGGGTATCTGGCTTACCGTGCCATCATTCTTAACCACTTGAGCTACCGACCCACCCGGTTTAGGCCTTATTGATTATCCATCAGTTACTTGTACACACCCGCTACATTACTCCCCCTTTTTCCGGAGATTCGCCCAATTTAACTCAAGGAATCATGGTATGCAATGCAACGGGCGGTCACGACACCAAACTGTAACAGGACTCCAGTGAGAAGATCGTGGCCCGACCGGGACTCGAACCCAGGGTCTCTGGCTTACCGTGCAGCACCCTAACCACTTGAGCTACCTTGCCACCCGGTTTAGGACTTATTGATTATCCACCAGTTACCATTACAAAACTATAAATCAAAGCGCTGAAAGCGCCGCTGAAAGACTGTCGACTTACTAAGGGAAAGCATTTGCTTTCAGCTGTACAATTATATGTTGTGTACAGTGGTAAAACTATATGTATAAGTCTCTGACAAGTATGATTAGTCCAATGTTAAAATAAGTTTAAGCTGGGGGTTGCTAAAAAGACAACGTTGAAGACAAGTGGAAACTTAAAGTAAGACGAAAGTAAAACAGAGACATCCATGGGCTTTCTGTTTTGTTTTTATTTCACTTGATACTTCAATTCGCCTACTACACCAAACATTTGTTTATGGCTCTTTATCAGGATCAATTAATATCATGAAATTTCTATGAGGAATCATTTGAATGAAAGTGAACTTAGTAAAAGCATTTATGCATCTTTACACCTACTATGTATAATAAATGAGGCAATTATAAACAATGATTGTTTAAACATAGCTATATACTCATAACCATTAATTTAGTATGTGAAACAATTGTAATAACTATTTCCGTCAATTTGTAATAAAGGGTGGTGTTTCGTTCGTAAGTACATGTACAAATATCTAAAAATCAAATTTAAATAATAGTTACAACAAAATTATAAAGATTGGATGAAAACTATTGGAGTTAGAGAGCAACCACTGATATTTTCCGGTATTTCAAGGTGTATAATCTTTACATTTTATGCAACATAGGTAACTAATTATTGAATTTGGCAAGGCTTGTACACATTTCACAAATGGATAGCTATCTGATCCCATGATCGCCAAGGTCGCCAAGGTCGCCAAGGTCGCCGTCGTTTTATACCCCCAATCCACTAGACGGCGCTCAATGGCGATCTCCGCGCTCCATGCTGAACGCCATTATATTGACACGCTTTTCGGTATTATCATTATATAAGTGTATAACAGTTTGGATCCCGATGAGACGCCGAATTACATAATGCAAATTAGATATATTGATAGAAAAAAATATCGGGTATGTTAAAATTAGGAGATTCAGTATCAGATCACCACGGAGCGTGAAGTATCTACTGATTTGCTTTGCAAGTTCTGGTTTTGAAAACAAGTGACCACTAAACGAAGGTTGAAAGTAAAGCAGAATGCGCCTAGAGGCGCATTTTGTTTTACTTTTAGCCTGCTTTTAGCTACCATTCACTAGGATAAAGAAAATATTTCTAAAGTTATATATTCCTGAATGTATAAAGTAGAACTATTTTCTTCAATGAAGAAATAAATTCAAGGGTATTTATAAAGTAATGGGTTTAAACCAGAAACAGGGTAAAGGGTTAACACTAATATTCTAACACACCTCGCGCACACCTCTATTTAAACAAAGAAAGAACGTATCTGTTTCTAAATTCTAAATAAAACATGCACGGCATAACGGGATGTAATATGGCTTCGAAATGGTTAAATTTAAGTGTTAGAATTAGAATAATAAATTAATACAAATGTTTTATCGTGCAATAAAACATAGGGTAGTCGCTGAGATGCTGGAAATTAAATAACTTGGCATTCGGCCGAGTTTCTGAATCCCTATCCGTGTTTCATTGCACGATAAAACACTGGAATGATTTTATTATTTCTTAAAAAAACAACCTTATCTGGGTCATATGGGTTCTTGTCTGGATGGTATTTCAACGCTGGTTTTCTTTATGTTTTCTTAATTTCATCTGGTTAGTAGCTGAAGGTTAGCTCCCAAAAGGTCGTAGTAGGCCTTCTCCTTGACCATTTCTGATTGATTTGTTCTTTGTTAAATCTGAAAATATAATTATATGCATTATCGCTTTCTCCGGGCTGTTGGTCGGTATGTGATCTGGATCTATTAACTATGCTAAAGCTTATGTATTTTAAAATGTATGTGATACTGCTTCGTTAGCTATAGCTGCAGGAAGTGGGTCCAGGTAAGATTTGATTAGCGCAACATCGACTGGTCCGGACTGCTGGTCTATATATGATCTTGATCCACTAGCTATACTAAAAATGTTGTCTTTTAAAATGTATATGAAACTGCTTTGTAAGCTAAAGCTACATGAAGTGGGTCCACGTCAGATTTGATTAGCGCAACATCGACTGGTCCGGGCTGCTGGTCTATATATGATATTGACCCACCAGCTATGCTAATATTGGAAATTTGTCATTTAAAGATTTATGTTATCTAATGCTTTCTTATCTTAAGTTTTGCATAATCTGCTAATGTTGCTTTGTAATAATTTTCTAGAAGGTGACACACTTTGTATTTAACTATTTACATGCCGGCTAATTGTTTTCGTCTGCAAAAATTGTCGTCTGCAACTGTTCTAAAAATATATTTTTCTAATTTCTTTTTTAACAATTGTCAGATGCGGCGTCTCATCAGGATCAAAACTGTTTGCAAAGATAATCACTGTGGCACATTTATCATCCGCTAGCATGCAAAAAGTTAACACCAACTGGTTTAAACATGTAGACCAATAGATTATAACTCTGGCATATATATCCGTCGCTAGCATGCAGAGAGTAAATACCAACTGGCGTATACATGTAGACCAATAGCTCTGGATTTAACAGATTATCACTCTGACATATATATCCGCCGCTAGCATGCAGAGTAAATACCAACTGGCGTATACATGTAGACCAATAGCTCTAGATTTACCAGATTATCACTCTGGCATTTATTTTAGCCGCTAGCATGCAAAAAGTTTATACCAACTGGCTTATAAATGTAACATGACTGTGATAACAATAGCTCTGGATTTGCCAGTGATTTGAATGCATGGCAACATATTTTTGTGGAATGGAATGCAATATGTAACTTGACTGTGATAACAATAGCTCTGGAGTTGCCAGTAGTTTGAATGCATGGCAACATCTTTTTGTGGAATATAATATTATAATTCTGACTTATACAGTCATGTAACATGACTGTGATAACAACAGCTCTGGATTTGCCAGTAATTTTATGTTTGTGGAATGTAATATGATAATTCAAATATGTGTGAAGAATACTTTACAACAGTATACCCCATATTTACAATGGGCAATTTTAAAATTATCTATGACTCATTTGATGGCCAATGCTGTTGTCATAGAAGAAAAAAGAAATTAGCATTACGAAAGCTAGACATCAAGACCCAAGCAGTAGGAGCTTTCTGCTTAAAACCGGGTTTCAGATAAGAGGAAATAAACTGAACAAATCCAATGTTTTTTTTAATTATTTCAGCACCGACTCCTTTACTTATTAGAATCGTATCGAAGAGGTTTTTCTAATGAGTAGTGAGTCACTAGTAACAGCATAGGGTGAACTAATAAATAAAGCATTTTACCTAACACAATAGAAATTTGTTCTATATTGAGTGAGAAAATTATGGATTTTTTCTGTTACTCCATCTTATCGGAGACCTGACTTGTGTACATTTTTAGATGTTTTTTGTATTTCTTATATTAATCTACAGCACTGCCAGTGCCTGTGGTCTATTTTTAGAAACGATTTGAATGAGAATTGACAACATGCTTTTTTGGAGTTGAAATGAGTGAGATATGTTGGATTTAATCAGTTTACCCCAATCTTATCTTGAGCCCTGCCTGTTGTATATGTTTATATATTGGTAGAGACGATTCTAATTAATGAGTAGTGACAACATAGAATTTGCAGCTAAAATAAGTGAAAAAAAGCTGGATTTGTTCCGTTTACTTGTAACCTTCCTGATGTATAATTTTATATATTGTTAAAGACGATTTTAAGTAATGGGTAGTGACAACATAGGATTTGGACCTGAAATAAGAGTAGAGTGAGAACATGTTGGATTTGTTCACCTCAACCTTATACTTTCTGACGATCAGCACAAATTATTAGTAGATGGCGTTCTCATGGATATAGACGGATTAAAACTAATTGATGAGTATACCAGAAATTGGCCGCCTCAGTCTAATTAATGAGTAGTGACAACATAGGGTTTCGAGTTGAAATGAGAGTATGTGAGAAAATGCTGGATTTGTTCACTTCAACATTATACTTCCTGACGATCAGCACAAATCATTATCAGATGGCGTTGTCAGGGATATAGACAGAGTAGACTAGAAATTGACCGCTCCCAGTCCACTCTCTAGACTTAGGCATGATAGTAGTTGGTTTTGCAGGTTGTTCCAGTAAGTTATGGTTCTGGGGAAGAAAGAGTTCATGTGATACTGGGTCCTGGTAGTTCTATTTTCCAATGGATATAAGGATGTTGTGGTCTACATATATAAACTGGTGCTGGATTTGTATACACGACTAATAGCGTATCAGTTCTGCGGTGGGTAAGGGTATACCACTCAAGGGTATACACTATTTGGACTTCTTGTGAAGATGTGTTCCTTCAGGACATACCCAGAGGCAGCTCGTTTGACTCCGCAAACTTATGTGCTAGACAGATTTGCCAGGGATAGCACACCACTACACACTATATAAATGAGGCCTGACATTGGTAGTGTATGCTCAGGGATGCCACACCACGGCACAATAGCTAAATGAGGCCTGACATTGGTAGTGTAACTATGCCTGACATTGGTAGTTTATGCTCCTTCCTTAACCTTTGCATTCTTGGTTTCAGTATTTCTTTTGACGAATCTTTGTGTTTTGGCTTTGGCCAGTGTTGTTAATGTGGTTTATCTATTTCATGTCTTTGTTTATGGGGATACTTTGATTGTGTGTTGGCTTTGGCCACAGTGTTGTTAATATGGTTATCCATTTCATGTCTTTGTTTATTGTGATACTTTGATTGTGTGTTGGCTTTGGTCACAGTGTTGTTAATATGGTTTATCCATTTCATGTCTTAGTTTATGGTGATACTTTGATTGTGTTTTGGCTTTGGCCACAGTGTTGTTAATATGGTTTATCCATTTCATGTCTTTGTTTATGGTGATACTTTGATTGTGTGTTGGCTTTGGCCAAAGTGTTGTTAATATGGTTTATCCATTTCATGTCTTTGTTTATGGTGATACTTTGATTGTGTTTTGGTTTTGGCCACAGTGTTGTTAATATGGTTAATCCATTTCATGTCTTTGTTTATGGTGATACTTTGATTGTGTGTTGGTTTTGGCCACAGTGTTGTTAATATGGTTTATCCATTTCATGTCTTTTTTTATGGTGATACTTTGATTGTGTTTTGGCTTTGGCCACAGCGTTGTTAATATGGTTTATCCATTTCATGTCTTTGTTTATGGTGATACTTTGATTGCATTGTATACTCAACAAAATTTCTAATCGGTCACATTATATTTCATTCTGAAAAAGAAATATGAAGAAATAATTAATCATGTGATTGTGTTACAATGCCAATGTAATCAATTTGGAAACAGATTATCACAATTTATCGACTATCACCTTTCCGTCTAAGCTTAAAGAATAACTTCTGTGTAGGGACCAAAGCTTTTGAAAGTCACGGGAGTTCTTAGGTCCAATGTAAGTAATGAGTTTTGCCCCTATCAGCTGCAATAACAGTTTTGTATCGACTTCTCTTAGACGAGAAGAATTCAGCAAAAGTTTTATTTTCTCACACATCGTCGACGTCGCGCTCGAATGCGTCAACGTTGTGATGCTGAGGAAATGGACGAGCACGTTTATTGAGAATGTCGCAAAACAGAGGGACACTTTTTGTTAACTATTTGAACCCTGGTCACACATATATGCGTCATTTGCAAACAGTATACCTGTTAGGAGTACATTTCGTCACCTGAGCGCAACACGGTCTTAAGTCACATTTTTTCAGAAATGGACTTTTCATCATTTTCTAACACATTTCCCCATAATACATCTTATGAAAAAGCATTTCAGACAAATTCTGAAAATTGTTGACAAAAAAGGTATAATTGTCCAAAGGTCTTAACTCAAACTGTCCAAGTCTTTTGGTGCAAAACGGTCTTAAGTAGACTTAAGACCAAGTTGCACACAAAAAAAAAGTTATTAAAAAGGGAAGTAACTCAAATTGCATTTGTCTTATGACATTATAAGTTGTCTTTATGACATCAAATGATGACATCATAATTATGAATTATTAATTTTATATTTGTGATAAATTTATGATAAAAAAATGGAAATTGCAAAACGGTCTAAGTAGACTTAAGACCGCGTTGCACACAAAAAAGTGATTTTTATCTATTTCAAGAAGCCTACTTTTTGCCAAGTTTTCTGATGCTTTGAAGACCTAGAATAGGGTAAGTACAAAGGTTTTTCATGTATGATTTTGATTTAAGTCTGATGCAGAAAAATTAGCAGACTTTATGGAATAATTGATTGGATTTGTATCTACATGAATCTTCCTGATACTTAACAATAATCCTTAGATTGTATAAAGCTGTATGGTTTGCTAGGTTTTAAAAATACAAAACTTTAGATATATTTTACTAGTATAGAGCTAGTTTAGTTTGAACTGAGTGGCAAAATAGTCTCATTTTTGGATGGTGTGTAAAACTGTACAATTAACTTGGACATCTTACATTATTTAGTAAATAAGCATTCACTGTCATTCATCAGTGTAAATCGGGTATAGAATATATGATGATAAAACTTGTATGTTTGACTACATCATTATGCATGAATGGGTGTTCTTTAGTACATGTTTTCACAATTTAGCGAAACATTTTGTAAGCTTTTGGGCCACATAGTGATTCAATTTATTCTGAATCTATCTGTGTAGCATTACCCTTTTAAAATGTAGTGCAACATATCTACAATTATGTTTTGGCTTCCTAGATTTACCATGTTGAGGGCGTCAAGCCACCAGGGTGATCCCAAATACAAAAGTAGCGGGTGACAGTGTATGACCATATCAAGACTTTTAACAAATCAACCCAGAGCTCTGGACCAGATAAACGTTTGATTCCATTCTTGAAGATGGTGATAAACTGTACCAGGATATTGCAAGAAATTCAAACATTAGAGGACCTACCTAAAAAGGTGAAATATTCCAGTGTGCGATATTCCACATGCATAAGTGGTTCACTTGATAGAGATCGCTCAGAGCCTGGGGACCTTTCTACAACATTTGGGATGCCATTGAAAAAATGTGTACAGACAACTCTAAATGCATAATAACGATTGGGGACAGAACCCCAGCATATTCTACAAGCATCTTCAAGATACAAAAAACCTTTATCTTCGACAGTCACAGCCGAGACCCCAGTGGACTTCCGGTTTCATAGCAGCACGTCTTTTGAATTAGCATTGAACTTAAATGCCTTTTACCTTCTCCTACTTTTTCAGTCATCAGTGTGGTGCTGATTGATCCATCTTGTTTCAAGAAAACTGAACTGCAATAAATCTGTGTACACATACTTAACCCATTACCCAATAGCTTGATTCTATTTTTGAAAACAGGTGACCACATAAAGCAGGTTAAAAGTAAAGCAGAATGTGCCTAAGACACATTCTGCTTTATTTTCAGCTTGCTTTAAGCTACTATCTGCTAGAATATAGCAAATATTTCTTATAATATATATCCATGACTGCATAAACTGAGAGTATTTTCTTGAGTGAAGGAATAAATTAAAGGCGTAAAAAGACGTACATCAATAGACATTTTGATATCTATTATCAAATAAGAAAAAACATTGAATATTTTACAAAATATTTTTTATCAAAAGTACGGAAGTACGGGATAGAAAATCCTGCATTTTTTTACTATTTACATAATAATGGAAAAAAGGTGGTTTATGTACACTGACATGTAAGAGATGATCAGATACTTGCTTTATCAAAAAGTTTGTTTGATATGCCTGAAAGATAAGGCCATTTGGATTACATCAGGGACATTCAGTAACATTTGTTATTGAATGTCCCTGATTACATTTAGTAAGTAAAAATTTCAGGGAAAATACTATAGCTTGTTAGTTTAAGGTTCTAATCGTATATCCAAAAATGATTTTTTCACTAGCCATGGCAGTTTCATGCAGTTTACCAATGGTGGATTAAAATTGTCATGATAAGTGTAAGAATTATTACTGGATATGCGATTAGAACCTGTAACTTATATGGAAAATGCTATCCTGATAAATTTCTTTCATGAAGTGTAGCTTGTTAATTTGCAACAGTTTACTGTAATAAGAATCAAATTGAAATTATTTAGTGTAATATTGATTGTGGTTTATGCTTATTTTCTGTTTCTGATGTTTTATTGTCAAAACCTTTTCAGTTGAGACTTATTAATATTCTCGAACTACTAGAATTCCGTTCTGCTCTGCTGAATGAAAAAAAATAGTTGATCATAGATTACAGAATATGACTTGTAATGAGTCTTAACTCATATTACCCCTAAATTCGCCTTTTTACGCCTATAATTTATTCCGCCACTGAAGAAAATTGATCCCTTTTATACAGTCATAAATATGTATCAAAAGAAATATTTTTCATATCCTAGCAGATAATAGCTTAAAGCAGGCTGAAAAAGAAGCAGAATGTGCCTTAAAGCGCATTCTGCTTTACTTTCAACCTGCTTTTAGTAGTCACTTTTTTTTCCTCAAAGCTAGAAATAGGCCATGGGGTAATGGGTCAACTGAATTGGATAATACCTAACATTAGCTATGGATATAATTTATCACGTAACTTGCAGTTTGAGAGTGCATTGAATGAGTGAGATAATGTACGAAGTAAGTGCTTTTATAACAGAAAACCGTTTAAACCAGCAGATGACGACGTCCAAATGATGCAACGCATTATAGATGATATTATCATAGTTAGGAAATCATGTTCAATGTCACACTCAATTTTAGCCAAATTTTTAGGAAAAACTGTTGTTAACTTATTCACACAAATAAATATAATGATCGCTAAAGCTCGTATCTTATTACTTTGGTGAACGTGTGTCATAAAATTAAGATGTAATAGGCAATCATGTCAGATCCTCTATATTTCAATCATGATGACCATTGTGTTTTAGCATTCAAATTCTAGCATTGATAATCTATTAGTATTGTTTGCATGCTTTAACTGTGAATCTAATGTTGAAATTATTAGAATGCATTCATAAATACGAAAGACTCAATCAGGAAACGTAACACAAACAATACACCCACCTCTCAAGCAGAACACACACACACACACAGTCATACCACAACAAACACACACACACACACACACACACGCAATACAATTCCTACATCTACACACTAAATAGAAAACAACACGCAAGACAAACATAAAGCAAAGTGAATATAGGATCCCGCCTTGGTACCACCAGAAATTCAGAACACTATAATCAATGGGAATTATAATCTATGACTCTGAACTTTATCATTAGGTCAAAACGTGTCAACTAAGTTTGTTGCCTTCTTCAGCATAATTGCCTAAAACTTAAAACTACAACAACTTAGTCTATCTATTTCTGTATTGGAAAATGAAAAATAATTTATGCTTAAAACATTGTGATCTGCCACATGATAAATAATGCTTTCTAAAATAATCTCTAAAACATGTCCTATTGGGCATGGGTTTATAATTATAGTATATTAAAATTATTAAATACATTTACTTGTTAATGGAATGATATAGTTTTTATAGCAGATTGTTATTTTGTAATGTTCTAAAAGTTTAATAAAGAAGTTGATTTTACGCTGTGCTTTTTGTTTGATAATGAACTTCATACCCTTACCTAGTACCTATACCAAGCAAAAATATGAATGCAGACCTGGAAAAACTGTAGTTCTTAAACAATATTTAATTGAATAGTTGGTAAATTGCATTTTAAGGGTAAATGGAATGTTTAAGCATCATCCAAAGCAACAGGTAATACTCGTTCTATGAATTAAGTACTTAAAACACTAAAACGTATTAAAACTTTTTATTTCTAACTTTATAAATGAAACTGATTTACTCCTAATATAGAGTGTTGATACAGGTAATAATTATGCAAAAAATATCTGAAAGATTCCACTAAACATTATCTCCAAAACCACACAAAAAATCAAATAAGACCATGTTGCGCCCAATTTTTCTTCCTGAACGGAGCCAATTTTTGGCGCAACAAGGCCTTAAGTCAACAAATCATCAAAATACCTAAAATAATTAAACATTATTATTTTTGTAATATCCCATGTCAAACAAATGGATATAATAGAGATATAACTGAAAAGCTGTCTGCATATCTCAAAATGTTATGAAAATAAACAGTTTTTTGTCGTTCCTGTAAAATTTTAAAAATGTGACTTAAAACCGCGTTGCGCTCAGGTGACGATTTGTCCTATGTAAACAGTGTTGACCCTGATCTTGATAGTGCTCTGTTCCCAGATTTCCTAAAACTAATGTTTTTTAAATAGTACAATCCCTGGGACAAAGTGTACTCTACAGAGGGACACTTTTTGTTAACTATTTGAACCCTGGTCAAACATATATGCGTCATTTGCAAACAGTATACCTGTTAGGTGTACATGTGTCCTATGCAAACAGTGTGTAGGTGCTAACTTACTTCTCTTAAACATGGAACTTCAAACTAACAAAAGACTAATAATACCCCTTACACCACTTAGAATGCACTCTGCGTGTTCTGTTCATATCCCTAGAAATACTACTAATTTTGCATCACTAAAGCCGTGCGTACAGCTAACACCACTTAAGCTCTTTTCGGCATCTTCTTTTCACATTCCATCTATTTCTATTAATAATTGTTTTCATAATGGTCCAAAAGTGGTGCTTTTACCTCTTAAATATTCTATTCAACGCAATAATTCTGTTTTATTACGACCACTGAACAAAAAACGTAGAGTGCATCCTATTATTGAAAAGTGCAATGCTAAGAGGTGAGCGTGTTGCAATTATTTATCTTGCAAGTCTACTATACAATCAACAGTAAACGGTAGATTATTTAGTGTTGTCATAGATTCAGACATCAACTGACGAACTAACCATATTGTATACGTGTTAACTTGAAAAGCACCAGGTTGTGGTATCCAGTATGTTGGGCAAACCGGTCGTCCTCTCAAAACTAGGTTTAATGAACATCTTCGTACTTGTAGGAACAAAAAACTGAGGAACTTTCTGTATCAACATTTTCGGAAATCTGGACATGGATTAGATTTTATTTCAATTCAACCTGTTGAACATATTACGTATGATATAAATGCTACTAATAGTTTCAAATGTAAGGCTAGATTTATAACGGAATTAAAATGGATTAAAAATTTACAGACACCCTTGAATGATAATATATACCAATCTGGCAATATTTCTAAAGAACCTTCAATTGATATTTTTTCGATTTATTCTACACGAAAGCGTAAATCTAGATCGCATGGTATTCGTATAAATGGAAATATTAAACGTAAATCACGTCAGTCGATTTCTATTACAGATTTGCATAATCTGCTGTTACATTCTGGTAAACATAAAATGCTTTCTCGGCTTTCTTCGTTGTTATTGTCGTCTTTAAAATATATTGACGACAAGGCTGATGGAATAATTTTACGCACAGATCCTCTGTATTATACTGCAGGTTTAATACAAAGTTATACTCAGCATGTTCTTAGACCTCATATTGATTATTTAAACGATCATAAAAGATATTTCATTAAGGTCCCTTTTATAAATAAAGGTATTGATTTCATAGATTTACAAAGTATTCTCCGTAACAAAAATGTGATGAATGCTATTCCAAATTATTTCAAAAATCTTGAACCACCTATTATTTGTTATAAGTATAATAAATCTGTTAGAGGGTTAATTTTTAACTACAATAAAATTGTTTCTGATCTTAAAATTCTCGAAAACACACCAGATACATGAGACTGTACCTCTTCTAAATTCTGTTACGCTCCAGTGGGTCATATAATAACTGGCAATTTTGATATCATTAAAGATAAACGCATTAGAGCGATTTTGAGTAAGGGACCTAAATTTAGATTACCTGCCTTAATTGATTTCGATACTTGTCGCAATCATATTTCTGAAGCTTTGAATAAGTATAGTACCAACTGGTGCCGCAGAGAACATGCTGAAAATGACGCTCTTAATTTTTGATATTATCGATACCCGGATTTCGTTCTATTTATCCAATAACCATCTTTTACCACCTAAACCTAAATTTAACATTCGTCACTTAAAGAAGGGCATACAAGACTGTCATTCCAAGTATGTACTCGTTCCTGCAGACAAAGCATCCAATAATGTGATAATTGTATGACGATTACATTATGTTGATACTTTAAACCAGGAACTTGTGAATACCAATTCCTATACAACGACTAATTTAACGGAGCATAATGTAGTATCTGATCATCTTGATACTTGTAAACAATTAAAAGCTTACGTCAACATTACATGTCATAAAATTCCTACTATGTACTGGATACCAAAACTCCACAAAACACCATATAAGTCTCGTTTTATTGCTAATTCAAGTGCATGTACTACTACTAAGCTTTCCAAACTTTTGACATCGTCTTTAATTAAAAACAAAGAACATGTTCAAAGGTATTGTGACAAGACTTACGAAAATTCTGGACTTAATCTGTTTCGGTCTATCAAAAACTCGAATGAAATTTTGACGAAGCTTGAACATAGAAAATACCAAGCTTGCAATATTAGTACGTATGACTTTTCAACACTATATACTACCTTACCTCATAATTTAATTAAAGTTAAACTTATACAACTTATTGAAAAGACTTTTGCCAGAGAAAGGAAACTATTTCTGGCGTGTAATACTGATCGTGCATTTTTTACAAATGACACGGTTAAGCATTACACTATGTGAACTTGCACCGATGTCTGTAAATCACTATCATTTCTTCTGGATAATATTTATGTACGTTTTGGGAGTACCATATACCGCCAAGTGATTGGTATCCCTATGGGTACAAACTGTGCGCCCCTTGTCGCAGACCTATTTTTGTACTGTTATGAGAGGGACTTTATGCTAAGTCTAAAACCTGATACACAGGCAGATATGATCGAAGCCTTTAACAACACATCGCGCTATCTAGATGATATTTTTAATATAGACAACCCATTTGTTGATACGTTGTTTCCTTTTATTTACCCAAAAGAATTACGCCTTAATAAAACAAACGAGTCAAATTTATAGGCACCATTTTTAGATTTGGATCTTTTAATAAATAACGGAATTTTCCTTCTAAGATTTACGATAAACGAGATGATTTTGATTTTAGTATTGTAAACTATCCTCATCTAGATGGCGATGTTCCCCGTTCTACATCTTACGGGGTTTATATTTCACAACTTATTCGTTTTGCTAGGGCTTGTACCTCTGTTGAGGACTTCCACATTCGTAATAAAACTATTACTGAAAAGCTTCTTAAACAGGGGTACAGATTTCATAAACTTCGTAAAACATTTTCTAAATTCTTTTATAGAAATTTTCCTCTCATTAACAAGTATAAATGTAACTTAAAGTCTTTTCTGCGGCAAGGTATTTCACATCCGGAGTTTTATGGTGATGTGATTTACAGACTTCGTAAGATTCTTGGACAAATGCATTTTCAAAACCTATTTGTGAAACGTATTAGATTTTTCCTAAAAAAAGATTATGATCCAACTATATTGCTGCGCACTTCACGTTTGGTTATCGATCAATCTACAATTGATAACTATGCTTTCCTCTTTGGTTGTGCGACGACAGACAGGGCTTAGCACTACATGATGATGTATCTCCAAAGCCGTCCTTAACCGGGAGAGTTATGTCGGATTTTCGTGCTTTGGTTTTTCTCTCCCTCTCTGTCGTACCCTAAACCCTCCCATGTCTTACAGTTACTCGTGACTACAGACTATTCGCTTGAGTACAATTTGACCGTTGCCATAGTGGGTTATTTTTAACACGGGCTCGAATGTTTAATTCTTTCCCGTGTTACTAATAATCCTGTCAGAGAATTTTGTTAGATGTTTTACATGTATTTACTTACTGTGCTGGCGGTCTTTTTGATTGTAAGGTTGTGGAACAGGGTTTATATTTTATGTACACTGTTCGTCTTTATAGGTGAATATAGGAGATAAGTGTGAGGTTGGGCGCCCCTAAACCCAGGTTTAACCCCCCCCAGTGGTTGTTAATGGTAAATTAATTTATAATTGATTATTGATTGCTACTGACCGTACCAATGCGGGCTCCCATATTCACTTAGCTTTATGTTTGTCTTGCGTGTTGTTTTCTATTTAGTGTGTAGATGAAGGAATGGTATTGCGTGTTTGTGTGTGTGTGTGTGTGTGTGTATGTGTGTGTGTGTGTGCGTTGGTGACACTATCAAAGCGAGGTACGTCATAGGAGTACACAGCAACGAACCGAGGTACCTCCAACAAGCGAGGTAGTTTTTACTTATACCTCGGTAGGTATACCTCGCATTTAGCATGCTCAGTTCAAGATACAAACGCACACAAAATATCTCGAGTACCTCGGTTTGCTTTTCTACTACCTGTTTGTGTGTCGGTGTGTGTTTGCACACAGTCGATAACGATATTTGTAGGTGATGTGTGAGTGTACCTCGTTTTGTAGGTGATGTGTGTGTGTGTGTTTTTACCTCGGTTTGAAACAGAGTTTTTGCCCATTACTTACCTCGTTTTGTCGGTCTAGTGTTGATCGGTAATTCTTTATAAATTCGATATTTTCTTCACATCGTTTGAAACTGTGACTGTCCTGAAAACCTTTTGTCATATTTGCCTTAAGCGTTTTGGCTTATAAAGCGTACACCTCGGTATGAGGGTGTGAAACGTGTACCTCTGTCGGATAGTAAAACCAGTATGGGTGCGTTTGTCTGTGTGTGAGACGGCTTTGGAATAGTTTATCTTTCTTTTTTCTCTCAACATCAATCTCTTTCTATATAGTTTTATATATACATATAAATAAATATATTTACGCATACAAATTGTCATTTGTGAGGTGTCTGTAACAAACTTTGGAGCTCTCAGAGAGACACTGGGAGGGAGCAATAGCACTCGGAAAGACATATAGGAGGGCACATAAACACTCGGAAGGACGCGGGGAGGGTTGCAGAACACTCGGAAAGACACTGGGAGGGATCAGGAACGCTCGGAAGGACGCTGGGAGGGCTCAGAAACACTCGGAAAAGACGTTGGGAGGGATATGGAGCCCTCGGAGAGACAATGGGAGGGAGCCATACCTCTCGGAAAGACACTGGGAGGGCCCAGGAACGCTCGGACGAACGCTGGGAGGGATCAGAAACACTGGAAAAGACGTTGGGAGGGCTTTGGAGCCCTCGGAGAGACAATGGGAGGGAGCCATACCTCCCGGAAAGACACTGGGAGGGCCCAGGAACACTCGAAATGACGCTTGGAGGGGTCACGAACACTCGGACAGACGCTGAGAGGGATCAGGAACGATCGGAAGGATGTGGGGAGAGCTCAGTAACACTCGAAAAGACGTTGGGAGGGCTTTGGAGGCCTCGGAGAGACAATGGGAGGGAGCCATACCTCTAGGAAAGACACTGGGAGGGACCAAGAACACTCGAAAGGACGCTGGGAGGGGTGCAGTACACTCGAAAAGACACTGGGAGGGATCAGGAACGCTCGGAAGTACGCTGAGAGGGCTCGGAACCTCGCTTAGAGGGATCGGAACCACGATGAGAGGGCTTGGAACCACTCGAAAAGACGTTGGGAGGCCTTTGGAGCCCTTGGAGAGACGATGGGAAGGAGCCATACCTCTCGGAAATACACTGGGAGGGACCAGGAACACTCGAAATGACGCTAGGAGTGGTGCAGTACACTCGGAAAGACACTGGGAGGGACCATGAACGCTCGGAAGGACGCTGGGAGGGCTCACAAACAATCGGAGAGACAATGGGAGGAGCCATACCTCTCGGAAAGACACTCGGAGGGCCCAGGAACACTCGAAAGGACGCTTGGAGGGGTCATGAACACTCGGACAGACGCTGAGTGAGAGGGATCAGGAACGCTCGGAAGGACGCGGGGAGGGCTCAGTAACACCCGAAAAGACGTTGGGAGTGCTTTGGAGGCCTTGGAGAGACAATGGGAGGGAGCCATACCTCTCGGAAAGACACTGGGAGGGACCATGAACACTCGAAAGGACGCTGGGAGGGGTGCAGTACACTCGGAAAGACACTGGGAGGGATCAGAAACGCTCGGAAGTACGCTGAGAGGGCTCGGAACCTCGCTTAGAGGGATCGGAACCACGCTGAGAGGGCTCGGAACCACTCGAAAAGACGTTGGTAGGGCTGTGGAGCCCTCGGAGAGAAAATGGGAGGGAGCCATACCTCTCGAAAAGACACTGGGAGGGCCCAGGAACACTCGAATGGACGCTGGGAGGGGTCATGAACACTCGGACAGACGCTGAGAGGGATCAGGAACGCTCGGAAGGATGTGGGGAGAGCTCAGTAACACTCGAAAAGACGTTGGGAGGGCTTTGGAGGCCTCGGAGAGACAATGGGAGGGAGCAATACCACTCGGAAAAACACTTGGAGGGCCCAGGAACGCTCGGACGGACGCTGGGAGGGCTCAGAAACACTCGGAAAAGACGTTGCGAGGGATTTGGAGCCCTCGGAGAGACAATGGGAGGGAGCCATACCTCTCGGAAAGACACTGGGAGGGACCATGAACACTCGAAAGGACGCTGGGAGGGGTGCAGTACACTCGGAAAGACACTGGGAGGGATCAGAAACGCTCGGAAGTACGCTGAGAGGGCTCGGAACCTCGCTTAGAGGGATCGGAACCACGCTGAGAGGGCTCGGAACCACTCGAAAAGACGTTGGTAGGGCTGTGGAGCCCTCGGAGAGAAAATGGGAGGGAGCCATACCTCTCGAAAAGACACTGGGAGGGCCCAGGAACACTCGAATGGACGCTGGGAGGGGTCATGAACACTCGGACAGACGCTGAGAGGGATCAGGAACGCTCGGAAGGATGTGGGGAGAGCTCAGTAACACTCGAAAAGACGTTGGGAGGGCTTTGGAGGCCTCGGAGAGACAATGGGAGGGAGCAATACCACTCGGAAAAACACTTGGAGGGCATAGGAACGCTCGGACGGACGCTGGGAGGGCTCAGAAACACTCGGAAAAGACGTTGCGAGGGATTTGGAGCCCTCGGAGAGACAATGGGAGGGAGCCATACCTCTCGGAAAGACACTGGGAGGGACCATGAACACTCGAACGGACGCTGGGAGGGGTGCAGTACACTCGGAAAGACACTGGGAGGGATCAGAAACGCTCGGAAGTACGCTGAGAGGGCTCGGAACCTCGCTTAGAGGGATCGGAACCACGCTGAGAGGGCTCGGAACCACTCGAAAAGACGTTGGTAGGGCTTTGGAGCCCTCGGAGAGAAAATGGGAGGGAGCCATACCTCTCGAAAAGACACTGGGAGGGCCCAGGAACACTCGAATGGACGCTGGGAGGGGTCATGAACACTCGAACAGACGCTGAGAGGGATCAGGAACGCTCGGAAGGATGTGGGGAGAGCTTAGTAACACTCGAAAAGACGTTGGGAGGGCTTTGGAGGCCTCGGAGAGACAATGGGAGGGAGCAATACCACTCGGAAAAACACTTGGAGGGCCCAGGAACGCTCGGACGGACGCTGGGAGGGCTCAGAAACACTCGGAAAAGACGTTGGGAGGGTGTTGGAGCCCTCGGAGAGACAATGGGAGGGAGCCATACCTCTCGGAAAGACACTGGGAGGGACCATGAACACTCGAAAGGACGCTGGGAGGGGTGCAGTACACTCGGAAAGACACTGGGAGGGATCAGGAACGCTCGGAAGTACGCTGAGAGAGCTCGGAACCTCGCTTAGAGGGATCGGAACCACGCTGAGAGGGCTCGGAACCACTCGAAAAGACGTTGGAAGGGCTTTGGAGCCCTTGGAGAGACGATGAGAAGGAGCCATACCTCTCGGAAAGACACTGGGAGGGACCAGGAACACTCGAAATGACACTAGGAGGGGTGCAGTACACATGGTTTTTGTTTGTTTGTCCTGCATGCCGGGTACCGGGTTTGAATCTCACCAGAGCGCAATTTGTTTTTTATTGAAATGCATGTTTTTAAACAGAATTTCTTATCCTAAACTAATTCTTACCCATTTATATAAGCATTTGACATTCATTATATTTACAAATTACTATTTTTAATGCTAAATCTGGTTGCGAGTCTCTTTAAACATAAAGCCATTTATTTAGAAAGAATAACTTAGTTTTTATGTACAGTGCTCCCTCTCTACAACGACACCCAATGGGAGACAAACCTTGAGTGCGTTGTTCGGAGGGAGTCGTTATAGGGAGGGAAATGGGTAAACATTTGCAAACAGCTTGAATCCAGATCAGACTCCGCGTAACGCGGCGTCTGATCTGGATTCAAGCTGTTTGTCACTCATCATTAAGCTTTTTCTGTCAAAATTATCATTATGTAACTATTACTCGAGACCAGTTAGTACTTGGATAGGTGACCTCCTAGGAATAACGAGTGCCGTAGAAATTTTACTATATTTCTGTCTTTTTTAATTGTTTTTAGATAGGATATTTTCTAGTTTAACACATTCAACCCTAGCGACGAGTTAACTCGTCATTTACAAACAGTGTAGTGCACACGTTTCAAATGTAAACGGTGCACATGGCTTGATAACGGAAAATGACGAGTGAACACGTTATCAGGGATCAATTGGTCAAACAACCATACCATATCATTGACGTTTATATAGTTTGGATCCATATGAGACGCCAAGTTACTGACTACGGAAACCTGCCAGCAACCATCGCCCGGCTTAGTACAATTGTAATATTCTCAGGTACCCGGTTTGTAAATGACGAGTATTCTCGTCTCTAGGCTTGAATGTGTTTAAACTGCAAAAAAAAGTCCAATATAAAGACAAAACTCATTTAAAAAACAACAAAAATCAACAACAAAAAACAGACAAATAGGAAAAAGCCTGAGGCGCCCGGTATTACCAAGCGGTCACCCATCCAAGTACTGACCGGGCTCCACGTTGCTTAACTTCGGTGATCGGACGAGAACCGTAGTGTTTAACGTAATTTATTTATGGCAGTAGACACTGTTGGTCAATTCTTTATAGTGAATCTGTTTGTGAAGCATACCGCGTAGATAACCTGCAACTTACTCGTTGGTTAGGATTCAAATCAGTTTCGTATAAACACTGAACGTTATTATACAAGTGGTACTTTCGATATTTCCAAAATTATGTGTTCTGAAATGTTCCAGTTTAAAAGCATTGTACTTGGTATAAACGAATATTCTAACATGACACGTGAATTCGTCTCTATAAACAAAGAACAGGTCTATCGTGGTATACCTGAGACGGTATACCACGCTCTTCCCTACCCCGCTCCTCCCGCGGTTATATGACATGACGTGACCACGTGCGTTCATACGTTATGTTTTTTAAATTTGTTTCGTTATTCATATAGCCCGTAAAGACCATATACTTTTAACCAGTAACGTTACAGTAATTTTCTCATTCTTCTGTCTTGTTTGATGTAATGTTTGTTCTATGCCAGATTATGGATCGGTAATTGTAAATTTGCTTATGGGTGTTAGATTCTTGTAATGCCGCGGAAAAAGTTATTCGGTCGAAAAACTTCATCCGCTGAGGAAATAAGTATGGAACATTTGATTTCCTTTCTAATGAATTTCCTTACATCTGGTCATGTTAGAATCGAAATAATCTATGTTCTACCGTTGTGAAACTGTATTTTACAACGGTCGGTCGTTGTGGTGCGCAGGAATTGACCACTCAGGCCTTCGGCCTTCGTGGTCAATTCCTGCGCACCACAACTCCCAACCGTTGTAAAATACCGTTTCACAACGGTAGAACATAGATTATTTCTTAAGTAAACCATGTACTATTTCAGCCAATCAGCTTTCTCCATTGCCATAGTTCGTTTGTCTTACTGTATTTTCTATGTCGAATATGTTCTATGTTATATATTGGCACACGAGTGTGTGTGGGTGTGTGTGTGTGTGTGTTTGTGTGTGTGTGTGTATGTATGTGTGTGTCTTTCTCTTTCCCTCTCTCTATGTTTCTGTCTCTGTCTCTCTGTCTATGTACCTATCTTTCTTTCTCTCTTTTTCTCTATCTTTTTACCTCACTGTCTCTATATGTCTGTCTGTCTCTCATTGTCTTTGTATGATTCTCTCTGTTGTTCTCGCTATCTCTCTCTCTCTCGTTCTCTCTCTATCTTTCTCTTTCTCTCTGTCTCCACCTCTCTCTCTCTTTCTCTCTCTCGTTCTCTCTTTCTCTTTTTGTCTGTTTGTCTTTGTGCATGTCTCATATTGAATAGCTAATAATAATCATAAGCCATGTCATGACAAAACCTGCCATATTGCACTGCTATATTGAACACACCATTGTCATCCCAGGCTCTATACAGTGGAGAATCTGTTATTCTTTCCCAATAAATTCGTTTACGCTAAAACTATTATTTGCAGTACAAACAGTTTGCCACCAAGATAAACAAGAATTATCAGAATTGTCCAAACGTTGTTCTTTTCTACGTGTTAGTGCTTTGCGTTTGCGCACGTTTGCGTTTAAACGGGAAAGAATAACAGATTCTCCACTGTAGGAACACTGCATTTTCCTGCACATGTAAGAATTGTTTTACCTTCCAGATTTAAATTTTCAGTATTTTATGGTAGCTTCAAATTACTTAAGATATTTGAATAGAGTTTTGTCAATTTATAGCACAATGTAAGAAAAATACAGCTAAATACAATGCTTTAAATGATTATGGGTGTCAAACAGTGAAGTGCCAGGACATTCGACACGTCAAAGACGCGGCGGCTGGCCGTGGTCTACACCGTTTTCAATGCAATAAGGAAGTTTTGTCAGGGTACGGTTCATATGTATATAAAAAAAATTATAATTATTCTTTAGGGAAAGTCGAATCTTGCGTTGATCAATTGTGACTCGATTCAATTTCTGTAACTTTGAATAGTACTGTTAATCGGTCTGAACGTTTAAGTCGATTTGTTTTCTTTTTTTATATGGAAGGGTCCAAGGTTATAAAGCGTTTGGGCTGAGTCTGGGTGTGTTCTCAATCATTTGATTGGTCAGATTTGAGCCTAGGCTCAAATCTGACCAATCAAACGCTTGAGAACGACTTTGGACTCAACTGAACAGCTTTATAACCTTGGACCCCGGGTAATGTGATTACATGTACAGGTAGAAAATGGCTGTTTTTTTACAAATGTGTCGATGTTTTATTTTAATCAGCGTATCAAACAGCTTAGAGCCTGATCAGACGCCGGATTACTCGATGTCTAATCCGGGTCCAGACTGTTTGCAAACCGCTATTGGTACAGTACTGAACCTTATTAAATTAAATTGATAATCGCAAGCGAATTGCCATCGAATTGCCATCGAATCGCGCGCTTCAAAAAACAAATCCTACGTTTGAATATTTTAACGCGAATGTTCCGAAGCGGTTGTGACAAAAATGGAATCGAAAACACTAACGAAGGCATATGTGGGAACATTTGTGAGATACAACATTCAAGAAAACTTACCCGAAGGTAAAGTTAGTACTTTGAATCGCAAGCGAATTGCCATCGAATTGCCATCGAATTGCAGGCGAATCGCAAAAATTGTTAATTTAATAAGATGCAGTACTGTATGCAGCCGTTGTATTTTGTGTTCAAGGTCTGCACTGTTTCTTTATTTGCAATACATTGTAAAACAGATCTGTTATTCTTTCCCGTTTAAACGCAAACGTACGCAAACGCAAAGCACTAAAACGTAGAAAAGAACAACTTTTGGACAATTCTGATAATTCTTGTTTATCTTGGTGGCAAACAGTTTGGAGCCTGATCAGACGCCGGGTTACCCGGCGTCTGATCTGGCTCCAAACTGTTTGCACTGCAAATAATAGTTTTAGCGTAAACGCGTTTATTGGGAAAGAATAACAGATTCTCCACTGTAAAAAGTAAAATTTGGTCTTGAGTTTAAATTTTAGTTTGGAATTCCATCGAAATCTGAGAAGTCATTGTGTAAATGCAGGGAAACAGTTATGCAAATAACTTCGAAATGACTTATTTGCATTACAAACGTTCTAACCGGCAGATGCTGTTTAGGGGTAACGCATTAGATTGCCAATCCAGGGATTGTGAGCTTGATTTCTCCGTCGGACAAAGTCCCTAATACATTGTACAATGTATCAGTGCTATTCACTGAGCATGAAAAAGAACCAGTGGGCTGTATCGGAAAAAGGAATAGGGTATCTCCCGGGTTCTTCTGTATCCGCTTTCCTCTCCGGGCTCTGTGACGTCCAATTAGCCCAAACTTGGCAAAAACGTGTGTAAATAAAAACAGCCAATAAACAGGTGGTCCACCAGTAGATGTTCTTAACTCTTTCAAACCTGAAACTTTAAATGTATAATTCTTGTTTTGACTAAAGTACGAGGTTGCTTCGAAATAATACGTGCTAAATGCAAGTGTGATACATTATTTTTAACAGCAAGTATTTGCCTACAAGATGGTACATGTATATCACACATGCATTTTGGACATATTCTATTGAAGTTATTCATCAAGTAACATTACTTTTTGAAGCACCCTAGTATAGTCCATTTTCGACTATTTCGGATGTTTATTGCAACATATTGCAATGACAAACGGTGCACAGACCCAGATCATAGGGCTACTGAAGGAGCCTTCGGATCTGGATTTACACTGCTTGCATAACACAAGTGTATTCATCACAGGTACAATGCTAAAACTGTTATTTCCATTGCAAACAGTTAAGAGCCAGATCAGACGGCGGGAAACAGCTATACATGTATAATAAAAAACAGCTGAAATAGCGGGACCTTTAAACAGATATTTGTTGCTAGTGAATGTGTGATACGGGAAAAAATTGGTCTTTACAATTCCTTTAATTTATTCGTTTTAAGGGGAGTTTTAAGCGAGAAAAATAAACAAGCACGGCTTTTGGTAAAGACGAGGGATCCTATAACCTCGATTGACGGTATGTGCCTGTCGGTAACCCGTCTAAAGCTCCTTTCCGACTGGGCACAGACCAACCTCGGTTATAGAATTCCCCGTATTTACCAAAAGCCGTGATTGATTCTATTAGCATTGCATGTCTTAATTTCGTGCAATTCATTCACCCGACATTCAACGAACACTTCTAGTTTCCAATAGAGTCTGGTCCAAGTTTTACACATTTAGGTGTGGTCTTACCAAGTTTTGCAAAGTTATAATCAGTACAGTCCCAGATCAAAGGGTTCCTGCATGATCCCTATGGTCTTTGTCTATACTGTTTGCATGCGAGACGGATGAATTCCTAACCCTTTACCCAATTGCCTGTTTCTTGTTTTGAAGACATGTAACCAATTAAGCAGGTTGAAAGTAAAGCAGAATGCGCCTTAAGGCGCATTCTGCTTTACTTTCAACCTGTTTTAAGATATCATCTGCTAGAATGTAGAAAATATTTCTGATGATACATGTTCATGAATGTCTTTTCTTCAAAATCAAGGGCGTAAACATGTATATTAATGGTGTAATGGGTTAAAATAAAGAAGGGTTGGAAACGGGACCAACATTTATGTCCGGTATTGAGGGGTTCCGGTTTAGAGAGAATTCCGGTATTTAGAGGTTCCGGTTTAGAGAGAATTTCGGTTTTTAGAGGTTCCGGTTTAGAGAGAATTCCGGTATTTAGAGGTTCCGGTTTAGAGAGAATTCCGGTATTTAGAGGTTCCGGTTTAGAGAGAATTCCGGTATTTAGAGGTTCCGGTTTAGAGAGAATTCCGGTATTTAGAGGTTCCGGTTTAGAGGGCTTTCACTGTATATTGTTTGTAAATGGCTGGTGTATTTTACTCGTCAAAAGAGTTGATTTATTAACCCTTTACCTCATAGCCTAAAGGCACATCCTGCTTTACTTTCAGCCTGCTTTAAGCGTAAATCTGCAAGGCTATATACATATTTGTAATGGTAATTGTTCATGAGGGTATAAACTGGAACTATTTTCTTCAGCGGAGGAATAAATTAAATACGCTAAAAGTCGCTTCTATGGGGGAAAGGGTTAAACCAAATCGACGAATATACCGAATTATTAACAAACGGTTTACCTTTGAAGTGTACACTTGTCCTATGATAACAGTGTAAATTCTGACCATAGGGCTCCTGCATGAGCTCTGTTATCAGGATATGCACTGCTTGTCATTTGGCAATATATTTCTTAACTCAATCTTTAATAGCCTGAACCCTTTACACCATAGCCTGTTTCTAGTTTTGAAAATAGGTGAGTACTTAAAGCAGGTTGAAAGTAAAGCAGAATGCGCCCTAAGGCGCATTCTGCTTTACTTCCAGCCTGCTTTAAGTTACCACCTGCCAGAATTAAGAAAATATTCATTCTGCTACATATTCATGACTGTATTGATTGGAATTATTTTCTTACGCGGAGGATTAAACGGAATGCTCTAAAAGGCGCTTCTATAAGGTAAAGGGTTAAGGTTGATGACTCCTAATGTGATCGATGAAAATCGGGACTCTACTTGCAGCGATCGACCATTCTCGTCACTCTACGACCCGTTCCTAACTATGCTTAGCGTGGTTAGGAAACGGTTGACAGTTGACATGAATGACCGGTCGCTGAACGTAGATTAGCATGGCTCGCAAAGGATGTGCATTTGACGAGGATGGCCGATCGCTGCTCGTGGAGTTTCCGATATTGACCGACATCAGCCGATGTCAATATAAGTCCTCAGCCTTAAATGTACTAGATGTAAATTAAACACAAACGAAACGCAAACGCATTGCAATAAAATGTATAAAATTACACTTTTTTAACATTTCTCCGGATATATTTTTATCTGGATGGCAAACAATTTGGAGCCTCTGATCAGATGCCGGGTTACCCGGCGTCTGATCCAGCTCCAAACTGCTTGTAATGGAAATAATAATTTTAGCGTAAACGCGTTTATTGGGAAAGAATAACGTTTTCTCCACTTTAAGAGAAACGACAACCTTTTGACAATATTGATTTTTTTTAATCTGAATGGCAAACAGTGGTAAATACGCTATTCCTACCCATTTACGCGTTAATCTATGCGTAAGACACGCATAGTGAACGGTTAACGAACGGTTAACGAACTGTTAATGCCTAACGATCTTAACCCGTTTAAACGCGTTAATAAACGATTATACCAGAGATGCTGCGATTGGTGCTTCAGGTATCCGTTTCACGAGGAGATTTCGGATCTTATCGACAGGCACTGACCACCGCATGTAACCAATCTATTTATGTAACCCGCCTATATATGCCACTCAGATATCGGGGGATTAACAGTGTATTGCCAATTAAAGATAGCGATGTTATCGGCGATACCACCTAATGTTCTGTAATACACATGTCATAAAGTGGATGTATAAACCGCTGAAGCTAAGGGGTCCGTCGGCTAAGTGATGACCCTTTTATCCGGACTCTTTTAAACGCGTAAAAGCCGTTTAACGAAACGGATAATAAATGCATAGTGAACGGTAAAACGAACGCGTAGAGTGGGTAGGAATAGCGTATTTACCACTGTAACTGTTATAGCGAAAATGCGTTTACTGGGAAAGAAAAACGTCTGCTCCACTGTTAAACAGAAAAGAATTAATGATTTCTTTATGTATCCGATAACCTTCCAAAAAGCATTACAATCATTACATCAGTTATCAGGGCTGCCATAAGATGACATGAAAAATCCTAAGATTTCCAAATTTGCATTTTTCAAGTGCGATTTTACGAATCGTACCTGTAAGCCATAGCCTTTTTCTTGTTATGTTGACATGTGACTACTTAAAGCAGGTTGTAAGTAAAGCAGAATGCGCATTAGGGCGCATTCTGCTTTACTTTCAGCCTGCTTTAAGCTACCATGTACTGGGAAAAAATCCGGAGATTTAGGAAAAATCCGGAGAAATGGCAGCCCTGCAGTTATATAACTCTGACCTAGCACGACGTGGTGACATATATATTACGTTACAACGAATTGCGGGAAGCATGTACGGACATCACCGATGATTACCGTGATTTGACGAGCTGTTACGAGGACATGACAGGCGTGTGTACAAGTACACTTTTCTCGCCTGTCTTTGACAATGATGAGCTGAAGGTGTCATAGTTGGGGCATTTTTATTTACATTAACCCTTTCACCCTCAATGACGCCAAAATACGCCTGCTCAAACAGTTTGGATTCTGATCAGACGCCGCGTAACGCGGGGTCTGATCAGGATCCAAACTGTGTGACTCTCGTATCGAAGGTTTATAGTCATACTGCCTTAAACTTAACTTTGAAACGATATTGCAGACAACAAAATTGAAGCAGACGACACTGAAACGGTGATAGGGTAAAAATCTCACGAACAATTTGGTAGTGAAAGAGTTGAGTAACGGTGTTATTGCATATAGGATCTGTCATGAGTCGATGTTTAAGACAAGCTGATCTCAAACGAGTCTAGAATTGAAATGTTATTAAGCGAGCCTTGGCGAGCTTAATAACTTTTCTATTCTAGACGAGTTTGAGATCAACTTGTCTTAAACATCGACGAGTGACAGATTCTTTTTCTCACATGATTACCAACTATTTAAGCTATTTTTGTTTAGCAATATGCATTTTTTTTGGAAACCCCGTGATGTCCAAACGCCGTTATAAATAGTGACGTTATAGTGACGCCATCAAAGTGATCTTACACATGTTGGAGATAAGGATATTCGTCATCGTTGTTTGCTGTAGAAAACAGGGGTAGTTATGTGAGAAAAGCCGGTATACCGTGGTCAAGTGGTAATGCTTAGGACCGCCAATCAAGGGGTGTGAGTTCGACTCTCCCCCTGGACCTTTTGCACCAACATAAAAGCTTTTAGCATAAATGCGATTAGATCTAGCAATAACTTGAAGTTAAACGTGTTCTGTGCAAATTGTGTAAGTATTTTTCAGTGGGCTCCTAAAGGAGTCTTCTGACCAGGGTCTTCTTCTGTTTGTAACTTTGCAATATATAAATGAAAACAAACCTAAACAATACTTAACCCTTTCACTCTCAATGACGCTTAAATGCGCATTTGCAAACAGTTTGGATCCTGATCAGACGCCACGTAACGCGGCGTCTGATCAGTATTCAAACTATTTGACACTCGTAAAAAGGTATCGATAGTTATTAAGTCATACAACATTAAATCTTTGAAACGTGTCTTGCAGACGACAGTACTGAATAAGACGACAATGGAGCGGTGAAGGGGTACACATCTCCCGAATAATTTGATCATGAAAGGGTTTATGGGCTAAATTTAATAGGATACTGGAATTTCCCGTTAAAAGTGTCAGACCTAAATAGAGATAGCATTAATATTAAAAATTAAAATCCAGATGTTTTGAATATAATATAAAGTAGAACAGTTGCCCCTCCGAACCAAAAGCTCAATTTCTATTCAAATCTTTTCATAACTTAGAACAATTTTTCATACATTTTCGACCTGTCACCTGTTTTTCATACAATCATTACTCCGTCTTTTTGTGGTCGTAATACAGGGGTTTTACATGTACATGTGCAAAGACGAGTATGTTTCAAAGAAGACCTGAGCGGGAGTCACAGGCTTAGGCCTTTATCCTGTATTTGCGGTATCACGGTATCGGTAAAGAAGTAAACAAAAGTGGCGCAACTTTTTTCTTCTTCAGAATTTTATTGACTATAGTTGACATACATTAGGACAAACGGAAGAAAAAAACAGACACATAAACAAACAGACATACAGACTTATATAAGAAGTGATATACAGACACTTGAACAAACAGACATATTGACATACAAACACACAAAAGAGAAACTGACATGTACAGTCGAAAACTCGATACTTCGAACACGCTTTAATTGAACTCACTCATATTTTATAAGTTGAATTTTGATAACTCGACCTCGCTTCAATCGAACAACCCTTAATTCAAAGTTATACGGTCATAACAGTTATAAGCCATGTTTTAACTTTGAAATAGGAGTTAGTTCGACTTCAGCGATTTCAAATTATCGATTTTCGACTTTACATATATAAACAGACACATACATGTACAGACAGATATCTATGATAAAATAAAATCACGACCCAGCGCTTATAAAGCGTTTGTGATGAGTCTTAGTTCGTTATGAAGCATTTGATTGGTCAGATTTGAGCCTAGGCTCAAACCTGACCAGTCAAATGCTTTAGAACGATTTCAGACTCAACTCAAACGCTTTATAAGCATGAACCACGGCATGCCATGGCGCTGTAAACTCTTATCGTGCTAGGCGCGATCTGGCAAACATGTGCAAACAGTTTGGATCTAGATCAGACGCCGCTGATCTGGATCCAAGCTGTTTGACAATCGTTTTCAATTATTCTTCAGTTTAAAAAAGCATACACATTAGACGATATATTTGAAGCAGACGACAATTCAGAATGGTAAGGGTTAAAATGATATGTTTATGTATTGGTGTTTCTGCTGATCTTGGCAACTGACAAAATAACAGAGAAAAATAATTTGTTAGTTGTATGGGCGGTATTTTAACAGAAAACAAAGCACATGTAAACACTGATCAGACGGCTATAGGCCGATTTTATTGACCTGGCAGGGCGGAGTTTCAATGAGGACCATTGCATTTCAAATTTAGGGGCGGAACTACGTTCGTTTTATTATCGGAATTTACCGTTGTCGCCTGCCGTTTTTTCTCAACGTTACATGTCGGTGGACATTTTGACCGAATGAATATAATGGCTAGTGAAAAGCAGCTTGAATCCAGATCAGACGCCGCGTTATTATTTATAACCACTCCCTCCGAAAATCAGACGCAATCTTTGTCTCCCATTTGGGTGTTGTTGTAGAGAGGGAGCACTGTATAAACCCTTTTCACGTTGATATGGCTGCGCGAATCTGCATTTGCCTTATCGGACAATAACGATATAATTCGGAATTATGCCTATCACCCCTAAAATCAAAAGTAAATTAGTTTATCTTTGCTAAATGTTAGCTCCGCCCTGCCAGGTGAAAATAATCGACATTTACTTCGGTATTTTGGGGGAAATAATAAGCATCCGTTAACTAAAAGTATAATGCCCAAACATCCTAGTGAAGAAACAATGAAATATTGTTATGACGTCATTTGTGACGCCATACAGTAAATAGTTGAAATGAAACCAAACACAGACATCGGTCACGTTTGACAGTTCTTCAGATTTCGTTCTGAGTGGCAACAGTTTGGAGTCTGGTCGGACATCTCGTTGTCCGGTGCCTGATCTGGCTCTAAACTATTTTCAATGAACATAAGGCTCGAAGCATAAACGCATTAACTAGATTGGAAATGAGTAACGGGTTCTTCACTGTAGGTAAAACACATTTGCAGAGTTTAATTGTATATTACCATATACAGTTGAAACTCGATGCTTCAAAATCGTTTAAATCGATCGTACCAGTATTTCATAAGTTGAATGTCGATAATTCGATCTCACTGAAGTCAGACATAACCGTTCGAAGTATCGAGTTCGACTGTACATTGTAAGTTTAGTAAAAGAGAAGGAATACATTAATATAAGTTAAACATTGTTAGTGTTCCATGAGCTTTCTTTTCAGTCAGTATCTCAAAGAATCGTCTTCGTCACTTTCCGTGGCTTTCTGGAGTTTTCGGAAGTTGTCGGAAAGGTCACGTGGTCTCACTTCGTCATTTTCCGGCATTAGGTCTACACGAATGCGGTTAGACGTGTTTGCTAATTGAAAATATCCACCCAGCTGTGACTTGGGGATGGAGAAACAGCCAAGATTCAAGTGAACTTTGAACGTATGTATCTGAAACAGTTTAGAAGACGTTTTTCTGACGTCATAAGTGACGTCATGCAGCAGAGAAGACGTTATTTCCCCGTTTACGCTCTAGCAAAACGCAACTAGATCTACATTGAAATCAATTTGTAGAGAATGATAACTTATTTACAATTCTCAGGAATGTTCGTTGTAATCTGAATAGCAAAAAATAGCTACCCGGCATCTGGTGCCCATTTCATAAAACTTCTTACGACAAACGTTGTCGTAAGTCAAAACTTTAAAATACATTTAATCTCTGATTTCTCTATCGAATCCTGTCTTGTGACACCTTTTTGGAATCGTCTTTTCAAGACGATTCCAAAAAGATGTCACAAGACAGGATTAGATGGAGAAATAAATACTTATTGAAAGTTTTATAATCTGACTTACGACAACATTTGTCGTAAGATGTTTTATGAAACGGGCACCAGACCTGTCTCCCAAGTGTTTGCAATGGAAATGATAGATTTATCATAAACAACTAATTGGGAAAGAATAACGCCTAAGGTGCACCCTGCTTTACTTTTAACCCTTAGCCCGCCAAATAAATTGTCGTCTGCTATATTTCTCGTCTGCTTCAAGTTTCAAAGTGCTTCAAAGTTGCTCAAAATTGCTGAAAATGTTGTCCGAGTGTCAAACAGCTTGGATCCGGATGAGACGCCGAGTTACTCGGCGTCTCATCCGGATCCAAGCTGTTTGCATATGGAGCTATAGTCGTGCGTGGCAGGCTAAGGGTTAATCTGTTTTGTGTCGCCATCCGTCTTCAAAGCGAAGTAACTGGCTGTTGGATAAAGTAATAATAAAATATAAATATACCAAGTTTTAGTCTACTTTCAGTCCGTATGACCGCTCAGCCGGCTGTATATTTACTCCCCTGATCATTGAGCCTTCTTGCCTACAATATTGAGTACTGCTAACATATGGCGCGTAGGCAGCCACAGTAGCGGCACAGACCCTTCACATGTACCCATTTTAACTCCTGGGTAGAGAGGTGCAATTTCCGGTACATAACTTGCTCAAGAACATTCCTGTACATCATCGGGGATTGGGAAAATCCCCTAGTCAGGCCGCTGGTCCGGCGGGGGATCAAACTCACGAGTAGTCCAACGTGTTACCACTGGACTACTACCGTTAATACCATAGTGACTGTCTATGTGTGTGTCTGTTCGTGTTGACTTACCTTGATATCAATGCTTCCGGTAAGCTTTGCGCATGCGTGGAGTCTTGACAAGTCGATATCGTATATTTCCAGACAAATTTTGCCTAACTTTCCCAGGCCAGGAATCTCGAAGCATTTGTCGAACAAGTGTTTCACTAAAACAATAAACCAATAAAATACAGTGTTACAAACAAATGTTTCACTGAAACAATAAACCAATCAAATACAGTGTTACAAGTTTCACTGAAACAATAAACCAATCAAATACAGTGTTACAAACGTGTTCAGTAAAAGAAAACGTCACAAAAGTTGCTTGTCAAATGAACAAATATTTTATATTGAGTCACACATTATCCAATTAAATGTTGTGTTACAAAAGTGTCCATTCTTACAAAACAGAACCGAACAGACAACACATGAATATATTTTATTGGATTGTTCTTAGTACATCATCATATAATACTATATATAATACAACTTATAGAATATTTATACCATATGAAACGATAATAATCAATGAAATATCAGGTTATATTCTGTATAGCCATGTAAACAGAGAATGACTTAAGTGTTATGAGTCAAGCTGAAACGAAAGATAATCCAGCCTTAAGATATACATGTATTCAGTATTTCGATTCATTGTTATATATAGGATCTGTCTAAAACGAGTCTAGAATTGAAATGTTATTAAGCGAGCCTTGGCGAGCTTAATAACTTTTCTATTCTAGAGGAGTTTGAGATCAACTTGTCTTAAACATCGACGAGTGACAGATTCTTTTTCTCACATTACCAACTATTTAAGCTATTTTTAAAGCAATATGCATTTTTTTGGGACCCCGGTGACGTCAAAACGCCGTTATAAATAGTGACGTTTTAGTGACGTCATCAAAGTGATCTTACACATGTTGGAGATAAGGATATTCGTCATTGTTATTCGCTATAGAAAACAGGGGTAGTTCTGTGAGAAAACCATTTCTCTGGAACATTTCTAAAGATTTTAACAAACTGGGGTTTATATTGTAGTACAGTCGAACCCCTCTAAACCGGACATGTGTGGGGGACAACATAAATGTCGGGTTTATAGGGGTTTCCAGTTTAGAGGGGTTTTAACCAATTGCCGCCTAGCTTGTTTATAGTATGGGAGATTGCTGACCACTTAAAGCAGATTGAAAGTAAAGCAGAATGCGCCTTAGCGCATTCTGCTTTACTTTCAACATGCTTTAAGCTATCATATACTAGAATATATTTTATTTAGTGTAGGAATAAATCAAAGGCGTAAACAGGCCTGGTGTATTTGGTCAGATTAAAGAAGGGTTGGAAACGGGACCAACAATTTTGTTCGGTTTAGAGAGAATTCCGGTATTTAGAGGTTCCGGTTTAGAGAGAACCCTGGTATTTAGAGGTTCCGGTTTAGAGATAATTCCGGTATTTAGAGGTTCCGGTTTAGAGAGAATGCCGGTATTTTGAAGTTCCTGTTTATAGAGAACTCCGGTATTTTAGAGGTTCCGGTATTCAGAGGTTCCGGTTTAGAGAGAATTCCGGTATTTAGAGGTTCCGGTTTAGAGGGGTTTCACTGTTTGTTTATAGAGAACTCCGGTATTTTAGAGGTTCCGGTATTCAGAGGTTCCGGTTTAGAGAGAATTCCGGTATTTAGAGGTTCCGGTTTAGAGGGGTTTCACTGTACTGGGTTTTATATGGTAGTAGTTCTTAACCCCGGCTGCCGGATGATATGACACTTATATGTGCAAATAGTTTGGATCCAGATCAGACGTCGCGTAACGCCACATCTGATCAGGATCCAAGCTGTTTTACACGCATATCAATGTTTCCCATGTAAAACACACTATATTACCAATTTTGAAAATAAAAACAGACAAAAAATACAATAATCGACAGTATACCATAACAGCGATTGTGTTAGACGTGTATTTCATTTAACGTAATAACAGCGATTTGTTAGACGGGTATTTCCGTCATAACGGCAGCGAAACGTTAAAATACATTTCTTTCTGAAGCCTTTAAACCACGGGCATCTAATTATAAAATGACATTCGTCTTCTACAGAATATATAACTAAGCAACAGTTATCCCAAAATTGTCCCATATAATATAATGTTCTAAAAATACGGTATTTTGTTTCCGTAACGTGAAATAAATGGCTTTACTTCACTTTATTACGTAACAAATAATATCAAATTAAAAGACAAACCATTTATTTGTTTTTGAAATTTTTCTTCTGAACTGGAATAAATACCTTTCCAAACTGTATGACATCATAACTGACGTAATATCAAAAATGACATTTTTCTCAAGTTAATAGAATCTGAAATAGTTCGAGTAAGACTCACGTTCCACTTCTTTCTTGTACAACACATGTTTGTTCAAAGTGAACTCGAGGGAAATATGATGACTTTCTGGATTGTACCTCAGCTCCATGCAGGCTGAAGCAGAAAAACTTTGTCATAACAAATACCCTTCTTCATGGTGCATTGGAAAACACGTTATCCCCCCCCCCACCCCCAGCAACAACAAGAGCACCGCAGTGCGGCAAAATACGCTGTCATGGCCGGCGGGTGTCAAAGTCGTCCGGACTCAGGCCGACTGGAAAAAGTCGCCCGGAGTGTTACAATTTGGTTACAATAGACAAAATGTAAGTAAAATTATTATCAGGAAACAATATATTGTTAAACAATTGTGTGAAGGGGCATAACTCTGAAATTACGGAGTCAAACCAAAAACCCGTAATATATATTAAGTCACTCCATTCATTGTATCACCATATCAAATTTGAAATCAATTGAATAAAAAATAAAAAGTTCTGTTGTTTTTTTTTAATGCCCAGTTTTGACAATAAAGGGACACAACTCTGCTAAAAATAGCCACCAACGTCTGAAACGCAAACTCGGCCGAACTATTGTGGTATGGAATATGTGTAGGAAGTCTAATCAAAATCGGTCAATAAATGAAGGTGAGAGAGCGCTAAGAAGAAAAGTTAACGGACGAAGTGTGGCTTATTTTAAATTTTAAGTATGTAAAGGGGCATAACTCATAGAAAAATAAATTAACAGGAACAAAAATTCACAGGTGCTTTCCCTTCATGATGAGAAAGATAAATATGAAATTGGGTTACAATAGACAAAATGTAAGTAAAATTATAATCAGGAAACAATTTATTGTTAAAAAAAATTGTGTGAAGGGGCATACATGTAACTCAGAAAATACGGAGTCAAACCAAAAACCCGTAATATGTTATGGAACTTTATTCATTGTATCACCATATCAAATTTGAAATCAATTGAATAAAAAAAAAAGTTCTGCTTTTTTTAAAAAAATGCCCATTTTTGACAATAAAGGGACACAACTCTGCTAAAAATAGCCGCCAACGTCTGAAACGCGAACTCGTCCGAACTATTGTGGTATGGAATATTTGTAGGAAGTTTAATCAAAATCGGTAAATAAATTAAGGTGAGAGAGCGCTAACAAGAAAAGTTAACGGACGGACAGCGCTGGGTATACCATAATACGTCCGTCGATGACGGGCGTATAAAAACAACAAAAAATAAAAATAAACAAAACGAACAAAACAAAACAAAACAAAAACAAACAAAAATCCGACAAACCTGTTTGGACACTAAGTTTTTACCTTTTTGTGTGTGTTTTGTGTGTGTGTGTGTTTGTCGGATTTTTGTTTGTATTTGTTTTGTTTTGTTTGCCAAACACACATTGATGGTCTTTGTTGTTGTTGTTTTTAAATTATTTTGACTACCTTTGATTGTTTGCGATCCGTGATGTTTAAACAGTAACGACAAAGTTTTTCTTCACTGTATTTTAAATTCTTCGAATTTTGAATCTTTGAAAACTGAAGTTCTTTATTAGATCTATAAGCTCCCCTAACCCTTTCCCTTATAGAAGCGACTTTTAGCACATTCATTTTATTCATCCGCTGAAGAAAATAGTTCCAAATTATACCATAATGAATATGTGTCATATTTAATACTTTCCTTATTCTAGCAGTTAATAGCTTAAAGCAGGCTGAAAGTAAAGCAGAATGCGCCATATGGCGCATTCTGCTTTACTTTCAACCTGCTTTAAGTAGTCACTTATTTTCAAAACTAGAAACAGGTTATCTGGTAATGGGTTAAAATGTGCGACCAGCAGAGGATTTTTAAAAGATAAATTTTTAATGAATTTGTCACCTTTTTTTGTATGATTTCTCTTAAAACAGTAAATTATAAATAAAATTAAAAAATGTTTACAAACAAATTTATCAACCCTTACACTGCCTTAGCTATAGTATAATGGTTATTCTAACACAACTCGCACACGCCCCGATATAAACAAAGAAGGGCACAACTGTGTTTGAATTCACAATAAAACACGCACGCACTGTAACACCTAAAATGTGACGTTACTAACGTAATATGGCTTCGAAAATGCGTACGCCAAGAAATGAAGCACCGTTGCGTCGGTACAAATTGCGGTAACACTGAAGAGTTAGAATCAAAATAATAAATTAATACCGGTGTTTTATCGTGCAATAGAACACGGATAGTCGTTGAGATGCTTGTAATTAAACCACTCGGCCAAATTCCAATTTTCGTAAATAAGAACAGTCTAAAATTTGAAGCAGAAAATATCCGAAAAATGTCTGTGCTAAGCGGGTTATATAACGACACGATTAGGTTTCTTCAAAATAACAAACACAAAAAATAATAATGTGAAAAACTATTGCACACGATGATAACAGAGCAGACAATATTACGTTAGGATAAGGGTAAATGTGATATGTCCAGTAAATCGGACGTTATTATGACGTCATTAGTTATGGCATGCAGAAAAAAGACATTGCCCCCAATAAACGCGTTTACGCCAAAACTACCTTTTCAATTGCAATAGTGTGGAACCTGACCAGACGCCGAGTGACCCGATGTCTGGTAGGGCTCTAAACTGTGTACAACTCAGATTAAAATAAATCGTAAGAAATGTCAACACGTTGTTATTTTCAATCTGCATTGCGTTAGCGTTTAGTGTGTGAAATAGGAAAGAATAACGCCTTCTCCCATGTATGACGTCACAAAAGACGTCAGAATAACGTTTTCTCCACTGTTCGTGTACATGTATACCTTCAAGCTTGAAAGTCCTGATGAACTTGAACTTGTGAGTGATGCAGCACTTGCAGTCATCCTTGGAACAGGTACAATGGATCTTAGGAACATGATGATGCTTCTTCTTGTGCCAAAATCCTGAAACAATGACGTAATATGTGGAAAATTTGTGTCAAGTACATGTACCCGAAAGCAGTTTATAATTGTTATACATTTGAGATATCTATAAATGACGTAATTTGGGACGGCATGCACATATAATGGGGAAAAGCTGAAACTACACAACTGTTATACCGTGGGGATGACGTTATTTGCTCTTTAAATGACGTAATTTTGGGACGTCATGTAATGGGAAAAGCTAAAAGAAGTATACTATCGTTATACAGTTGGGTGACATTACTTCCTGTAAAATGACGTAATTTTGGGACGTCATGTAATGGGAAAAGCGAAAAGAAGTACACGATCGTTATACAGTTGGGTGACATTATTTCCTGTAAAATGACGTAATTTTGGGGACGTCATGTAATGAGAAAAGCTAAAAGAAGTACACCATCATTATACAGTTGGGTGACATTATTTCCTGTAAAATGACGTAACTTGTGACGTCATATAATGGTAAACATGGAATCAAAAGCTGAAAGAAGTAGGCTAATGATGTTTATGCAGTGGTGTTTTTTTCTGTAAATGACGTCATTTGTGTGGTACATGTAGAATGTGAAACAGAATTTACAAAGAGGTGCCAAAACCTAACACATCTACCTTGTCCTTATGCAGTTTGCTTATATCTATAAATTACGTAACTTGTTGTGGCGTCATAAAATGGAGTGAATGTGCCAAAAAAACCTAAAAAAGTGTCTTCTCTATTGTACGACTTTCCTTAACCCTTTCCCTTATAGAAGCGACTTTTAGCACATGCATTTTATTCATCCACTGAAGAAAATAGTTCCAAATTATACCATAATGAATATGTGTCATATTTAATACTTTCCTTATTCTAGCAGGTAAAAGCTTAAAGAAGGCTGAAAGTAATACAGAATGCGCCATATGGCGCATTCTGCTTTACTATCAACCTGCTTTAAGTAGTCACCTATTTTTTAAATAGAAACAGGCTATCTGGTAATGGGTTAAACCTTTACACGATAATTCGTTTTATAACATAAAATACAGTGATCACTTAAAGCAGGTTGAAAGTAAGGCACATTCTGCTTTATTTTCAGCCTGCTTTAAACTAACATTTGCTAGGCTATGTAAAACATGTGTTACGGTAATTGTTCATGAGGGTATAAGCTGGAACTAATTTCGTCAGCGGATGAATAAAATACATGTGCTAAAAGTCGCTTCTATTAGGGAAATGGTTAACTCGTTTGTGGTTACGAGAATTGAGTGTTGGTAATAGGTGTACATGTGCATTGGATACCAAGGGCCTGTTTCATAAAACTTCGTACGACAAATGTTGTCATAAGTCAGATTATAAAAGTCTCAATTATTAATTATATCTCCATCTTATCATATCTTGTGACATCTTTTTGGAATCGTCTTGAAAAGACGATTCCAAAGAGATGCCACAAGACAGGATTAGATAGAGAAATAATAATTAAATGTATTTCAAAGTTTTGACTTACGACCGTTTTTGTCGTACGAAGTTTTATGAAACGGGCCCGTGTTCTATAAAAGCAGCGAATGGCGAGATCAGCGAACTCCTACGCCTTTCAAGTACATTATAAAACTAAAAAGTAACCCTACATAGTCTTAGATGGGCTACATTTAATGGGGTTGTCCACTTGAAGACCCGGGTTGAATGAGTTTAGAATACAACAAATTACGTGGATGGTTTTGAAAAGTCGGTATGCTTGTCCTGTGCAAACAACGTAAACTGATATCACGGGCTTACTATTGCGACTACTATCGCTATCGCGATGTTTATCGATACATCAAGGCTGCCATTTCTCCGGATTTTTCCTAAATCTTCGGATTTGTTTCTAGTACATGGTAGCTTAAAGCAGGCTGAAAGTGTAAATGTAATAAGTTTTAACCAATAACCCCGTAAATACGCCTTTTTGCGCCTCAATTTATTCTTCAACTAAGGAAAACAGTTCCACTTTATACAGTCATACATGTGCATCAAAATACAGTGAAACCCCTCTAAACCGGAACCTCTAAATACCGGAATTCTCTCTTAACCGGACAAAACCTTTGGTCCCGTTTCCATCCCTTCTTTATTTTAACCAATTACACCATAAATATACCTTTTTACGTCTTTGGTTTATTCTTACACTGAAGAAAACAGTTTGTACATTCTAGCAGATGATAGCTTAAAGCAGGTTGAAAGTAAAGCAGAATGCGCCTTTAATTATATACTTATAGCAGCAAAACAATACATATTCCAAACAAAAAACAATAAAGAAATACCGACTTTCAAATATTTCAAAAATACCCTAACACGAAAAATAAATATTGAAAAAAAAATAGCACAAAACAGAGATAAACTAGAAATACACAATTTAAAATGGAGACCATTCCTAGAACAGACATAAAAACCTTTATACATGTATATATATATTTTTTTTCCTTAGAAAATATTATATTAAAAATATTTAGACTGGTACTGTAGTCCAAAATTAGAGTCAAATTTCAACTCCTTCGCAAACAAATTTCCTTACTCCCCTCACTATCCCTCTTTTCTCTCTCTCTAAAAATTTTTTTCATCTCATGTGTATAAATGTATGTTATGTAATATGAAATTGTATAGCATGAAAAATGATGAAATAAATTTCATTACAAAAAAAAAACCTGCTTTAAGTGGACAGCTGTCTTCCATACTAGAAATAAGTCAGAAACCCTCTAAACCGGAAACCCCTCTAAACCGGACATTTTTTTTGTCCCCACACATGTCCGGTTTAGAGGGGTTTCACTGTATATACTAGTATTTCAATGACAGAATGCTCCCTAAAGCGCATTCTGCTTTGCTCTCAACCTGTTTTAAGTAGTTGCTTGTTTTCAAATTTAGGAAAGGGCTTTGGGGTAATGGGTTAAATGGGCTACACAGAATTGAAAATTGAGTTGTTCATTTAAAGAGTCTCAATGAGTTTAGAATAAAACAATCTGCGTATTTTGTCTTACAGTGGAGAAAACGCTATTCTTTCCCGTTTAAACGAAACGAAACGCAAACGCGTCGCAGTAAAATGTAGGAAATTGCAACTTTTGGACATTCTCACGATTTATTGTAAGCTGAGTGGGAAACAGTTTGGAGCCTGATCAGACGCCGGGTCTGGCTCCAAACTGTTTGCAATGGAAATAATAATTTTAGCGTAAACGCGTTTATTGCGAAAGAATAACGTTTTCTCCACTGTAATAAGTCACCTACCATATTTCTTCTCCGGTTGCATGCCAATACGTTTTAACAGGTATGTAACGTCGACGTCATCATCAAGGTCACCGGGTAGGTCTATGACGTCATCTTCTGTCGAATCGTCCACGGCCCAATCACTTGTTGGTTTGATTTCTGCAATAAAAAGTTTAAAAGTTCAAGGTGTCTTTATTTAAATATTTCTTCAGTCTAAAAAGCCTAAAATGATTAGTAAAATCTAACTTGAAAACAAAATCCAGACGACACTATCAATGCAGACGATGTTTAAGCGATAAGAGGATAGAAGCAGGCGATACAACTTGGTACAGTGGAGAATCTGTTATTCTGACGTCATAAGTGACGTCATACAGTGGAGAATGTGTTATTCTTTCCCAATAAACGCGTTTACAGTGGAGAAAATACACATTACCAGTTAACAGTGCGATACAGAGTGATGTATTTAGCTCGAGACGTTTTTGGCGGAAATAGCCGATCTGACGAGCGCCTTGGCGCGAGTCTGATCGGTTGTTTCCGCCAAAAACGTCGAGAGCTAAATGCAACACTCTGTAGCACACTGCCAACTGGTGATTTTTTTATTATATGCCTTGAATACAAACCAGAAACAATTAAATAGTTGTTTAAATCATTTTATAGCCAAAATGTATTAGTTATTTGAAGCAGAACACGATTTTTTTGTTTGCCACAATGAATAACGCGGCACTTGTACACGTACGTAAATGACGTCACGTTAAATCGAAAGCGAGGTCAGAGTAAAATACAAAGTGGCTGATACAAGGTTGCTGATACAGACTCTTGTATTTTACTGTGCAAATACACGCTGAAACGCTCGATATCCTACAAAGGCATATAATAAACGTTATTCTCTCCCGTTTAAACGCAAACGAAACGCAAACGCAAAACACTAAAATGTAGAAAATGACAACTTTTTTACCATTCTGACTATCTATTTTAATCTGAGTGGCAAACAGTTTGGAGCCTGATCAGACGCCGGGTTACCCGGCGTCTGATCTGGCTCCAAACTGTTTGCAATGGAAATAATAGTTTTCGCGTAAACGCGTTTATTGGGAAAGAATAACGTTTTCTCCACTGTAGTGAAAGAGCTAAACGGGGGAGAAATAATGTCTTCAAAACTACACAAATATACACAAAAGCTACAGTGAAGAAGACATTCTCTCCCGTTTAAACGCAAACGTAATGCATTAGCATTTAGAAAATAACAAATTGTTGACATTTCACATGATTTAATTTACTATGAGTGGCAAACAGTTTGTATAGTGACCAGACACAGGGATACATGTACCCATCGTCTGATCATGCTGCTTTCAATGGAAATAATATTTTTAGAGTAAACGCGTTTATTGGGAAAGAATATCGTCTTCTCCACTGCATGACGTCACTAATGACGTCAGAATACCGTCTTCACTACTGTATACCTACCTTCGCCATATTCGGACATAAATTCATACAGTTCTCTGTTGGTCAAACACGTGACCTTGGACAAGCCAATGGTCAACACGCCGAGAAGAACTAAGCAAAATCCGAACTTCATAGTGCGAGCAGCTGCTTCAGAAATGATGCCCGGGTTTTAGCCCGGACCCTCTTTTATACGGCATCCGTATCGGTACGATCACGGATTTGAAACGTATCCGTCTGTGGCTATACAGGGCTGCCATTTCTCCGGATTTTTCAGAAATCTTCGGAATATTATCCTAGCAGATGTTAACTTAAAGCAGGCTGAAAGTAAAGCTGAATGCGCATTCTGCTTTACTTTCAACATGCTTTAAGTGGCCACGTGTCTAGACACTGACCATGGTAGGCCTACTATTCGTAAAATCGCATTTAAAAATAGAAAATATTGGAAATCATTATAATCTTGTGGGAGCCCTGTTGCTACAATGGAGAAGACGTTATTCTTTCCCGTCTAAACGCAAACACATTGCAATACAATGTAACAAATTACATTTTTGTTGTTTATCACGATATATTTATGTAAATGGCAAACAGTTTAACCCTTTACCCCATAGCCTGTTTCTAGTTTTGAAAATACATGTAGGTGAGTACTTAAAGCAGGTTGAAAGTAAAGCATTCTGCTTTACTTTCAGCCTGCTTTAAGTTACCACCTGCTAGAATTAAGAAAATATTAATTCTGCTACATATTCATGACTGTATTGGTTGGATTTATTTTCTTCCGCGGAGGATTAAACGGAATGCGCTAAAAGGCGCTTCTATAAGGTACAGGGTTAAAGTCTGATTAGACACTAGAAGATCCGGTTTCTCATCTGGCTCTAAACTGTTTGCATGAAAATAATAGTTTTAGCGTAAAGGCGTATTTCATTGTTATTTTTGTTTTTAAAGGTTAAGAAAACAACAAACAAAACAACATCGACTCTAATACATCGTGATAAACAACAAAAATGTTGGGACCTTTCAGTTTTACTGTAATCTTGCTTTAAGCTCTCACATATCATTTATACAATTAATTAGCCTTCGTTTAAATGGTTGTTATAGAGAGATTTTACTGTATTAAATTTTACGATAGTAAGACAATGGCCTAATGACGTCATTTCCGGGCAGCTACGTATCCTCCTTCAATTGTTGTTGTTGTAAGGTTTGTTGTTGTTGTTGTCTCACTTGTAAACAGTTTTACTCCAGAGCTGATATCGAGATGGCTGACCACTTAAAACAGGTTGGAAATAAAGCAGAATGTGCTTAAGGCATATTCTGCTTTACTTTCCACCTGCTTAAAGCTATCATCTGCTAGAATATATAAACTATTTTCTTCAGTGTAGGATTAAACCAAAGACTTAAAAAAGCCGTATTTATGGTGCAATGGGTAAAAATAAAGAATGGTTGGAAACGGGACAAAATAGTGTTCCGGTTTAGAGAGAATTCCGGTATTTAGAGGTTCCGGTTTAGAGGGGTTACACTTTATCTATAAGAACCTTTGTCAGATGCGTCTCTACACGTAACAACACTTTCAACATAATACAAGAAATTGCAGAAGAAATTTACATTACACAGTGTAAAGGCATTCACTGGAGAGTACGTTATTCTTTCCCAATAAACGCGTTTACGCTAAAGCTATCAGTTTCATTGCAAACAGTTTGAAGCCAGACCAGACGCCGGGTAACCTGGCGTCTGATCAGGCTCCAAACTGTTTACCAATTAAATCAAAATGAATCGCCGCTGAGTTGCCAAGATGTAGTCATTTTCTCCATTTCATTTCTCTGCGTTTGCGTTTCGTTTACGTTAAGCGCGAACGAATAACTTCTTCTTCACTGTATAAGGCTCCTTCACTGTCTTACAGTGGAGAATCTGTTATTCTTTCCCGTTTAAACGCAAATGTACGCAAACGCAAAGCACTAAAACGTAGAAAAGAACAACTTTTGGACAATTCTGATAATTCTTCTTTATCTTGGTGGCAAACAGTTTGGAGCCTGATCAGACGCCGGGTTACCCGGCGCCTGATCTGGCTCCAAACTGTTTGCACTGCAAATAATAGTTTTAGCGTAAACGCGTTTATTGGGAAAGAATAACAGATTCTCCACTGTACATGTACCCCGACTACAATAATTACTGACAAACAGTTAGGATCCTGATCAGACGCCGCGTTACGCGGCGTCTGATCAGGATCAAAACTGTTTGACACTCATTTGATCATAACTAAAGTCAAAATATTTGAGAACTACAAGCATGCGACAAATATGTTTTTAAAACTTATGACGTCATAGCAGTGAAGGGGTTATACAGTGGAGATAGAGGATATTGTATGAGTGTTCATTATTTATCATTTTTAATAAACGAGTTTACTAAAATAATATGACGCGAGCCTTGGCGAGCGTCATATTCATTTTAGTCAACGAGTTTATTAAAAATGATAAATAATGAACACGAATGTGATATTCTATTTATCACATTACAAGTTCAAGCACCTATTAAATTGATTTGAAGCCGTAGTTTGTAGACCCTACGCTATATAGATTTTCCGCCAAACGTTACGTTGTTTACGTTAACGTCATAGTAAATGACGTCATTTGGCACCCCGCTACATGCAGCGCTTATGGACGAACAAGTTAGGCCGGAGCCCAAAAAACGATATTCCACTAGTGGATTACGATATTTATACAATCGCTTTATGCAACTCCCAGACCGCAAATTATGTGATAAAATCTGTTATTCTGACGTCATTCGTGACGTCATACAGTGGAGAATCTGTTATTCTTTCCCAATAAACGCGTTTACGCTAAAACTATTATTTGCAGTGCAAACAGTTTGGAGCCAGATCAGACGCCGGGTAACCCGGCGTCTGATCAGGCTCCAAACTGTTTGCCACCAAGATAAACAAGAATTATCAGAATTGTCCAAAAGTTGTTCTTTTCTACGTTTTAGTGCTTTGCGTTTGCGTACGTTTGCGTTTAAACGGGAAAGAATAACAGATTCTCCACTGTAGGATCCGTATTTGCTATATCCGTTTGAAACCTGAATGCAAATTTAAGATAATTGTTACAACCGGTTTAGATCCGAGTCAGACGCCGAGTAACAATTCCAGTGCAGAAACTCGGTGTCTTATCTGTAGCGCGTTCAAGTACCGTATCGATTGCATCGATTGCATCAGAAAACGGTAACAATTTACCTTTAACGACCGTTAGGCTGTTACCGATTGCGAACGACACTAACGGCCTCAGACGTTGGTGAACGTTAGATGTCGTACTATATGGGTTGTTTGCATCGGTTAACGTTGCTGTTCGCTGATACGGTACTTGAACGCGCTACAGGATCTAATTCTTAACTATCAGACATTCTGATTTCTTTTACTGAAGTTAAGCGAATAAACATACAATGAAGCTAACTTATAAAGAAGCTGATTCCTTTGATTTCTTTCACTTTATCCAAATTGCGTTATATAAGGTAAATTTTAACTACAGTAAAACGTCTCTGTTACGACCACCAAATTTGTGTTAAATGACATGCGTTTACGACAGGTGAATGCTTAAAGCAAGGTGACAGTAAAACAGAAAGCTCCCAAACGACAGGTGACTGCTTAAATCTCGGTGACAGTCAAACAGAAAGCTCCTTCAGGGGCTTTCTGTTTTACTGTCACCTTGCTTTAAGCTGTCACCTGTCTTTTATTCAATCAATTGGCCTTCATTTTAGTTGTCGTACATGTATAATGTTCATTAGAGATGAGGAACATAAGATCTGTTTTGTTACATCAAATATTTCGTTTTATTATATACCTATCCTAAAAACTAGCGAATACAGGCCCAGCAATCTTTTTCCGTATCTGATGGTCCGTATCAGATGGCATATATGCTACACAATGTTGACGTCACTGCTTTTATGCACACAAGTTGTACACGAAGTATTTATATAAAGAAACGTTGAGCGTGACGTTTCGGAATTCCAGGTGCCGATGTTATTTTTAAAAAAAAATCGAAACTAAGCATTGACCTACTTTGAATAGTTAATTTCCATTTTTAGCGTAAATAACCCACAACACCCATTTTTACTAATGTATTCCTCCAAAGGATAAAGCTTAAAACAGTTCAACTCATGAATACTCTAAAACGATTAAAACCGTTATTTGCAAAACGCCACATCTAAAATAACGGATTCAATCGAGGACAAAGTTATACGGCATAACATTATAATGACGTAATTTATTGGTAGTCACATGACTTCCATAAATAGTTTAAGATTGCATGAACTTAGATTCTTTAAAAATAGGGCCCTACATGTATGCGTATATTTGATTATTCGATTGAACAACATATTAGATCTAGATCTAGTACCAATCAATTTAGGTACATAATCAAAGGAATATCACTACACTGTGTGTTCCGGGGTCTTGTATCAGTTCTTGTCGGTCGTGTAATCCAGATCTCACGAGAGGCTACTACGCCTCTCGTGAGATCTGAATTACACAACCGACGAGAACTGATACAAGACACCGGATCACACACTGTGGTGATATTTCATTTTTATTATATACCTACCAATGTTCTGCCCGAAATATTTCTGTATTTTATCGAACAAATACACCTTGACGGATTGAAAATTCCGTATTACCCATGTACCTTGTGTAATGGGAAAAGAACGTTTACTGTGTAGTCGGAAGTTCGGAACTACAGTAAAACCTCTCTATTACGACCACTAAAGTATGTTAAGTATTAGGGTGTTTACGGTAGGTGACCGCTTAAAGCAAGGTGACAGTGAAACAGAAAGCTTCTTTAGGAGCTTTCTGTTTCACTGTCACCTTGCTTTAAGCTGTCACCTCTCTATTATTTAATCAATTAGCATTCGTTTTAGTGGTCGTAATAGCGAGTATTTACTTTCACGCGCCATTCCCCGAAGTGTGACGTATGGGAAATCCCGTTTATTTATAGTAACGCTCGAAACATTTCTATCGTTTTTCATTTTATTTTTATTATAAGAGGTATATAATAAAAGGAGCATTACTATACTTTGCATATCTTATGTACCGGATCACTCTCGTTGTGTGTGTAAAGGCTATATCCAACTCGACCTTCGGTCTCGTTGTATATAGCCTTTACACACACAACTCGAGTGATCCGGTGCATAAGATATGCAAAGTATAGTACTATTCCGTTTATATCCAATTTTGTTATAAGAGAACTTCACTGTATAGTAGAATATTACAAAGGTAAAAGTTTGCTTATGTACAGTGGAGAATCTGTTATTCGTTCCCGTTTAAACGCAAACGTACGCAAACGCAAAACACTAAAACGTAAAAAAGAACAACTTTTGGACAATTCTGATAATTCTTGTTTATCTTGGTGGCAAACAGTTTGGAGCCTGATCAGACGCCGGGTTACCCGGCGTCTGATCTGGCTCCAAACTGTTTGCACTGCAAATAATACTTTTAGCGTAAACGCGTTTATTGGGAAAGAATAACAGATTCTCCACTGTACAGCGCCAGTATGGCTGAGGCTAACCCTTTCATGATCAAATTAATCGGGAGATTTTTACCCCTTCACCGCTTTTATTGTCGTCTACTTCATTATTGTTGTCTGCAAGACACGTTTCAACGTAAGATTTAATCTTGTATGACTTAGTAACTATCGATAAGAGAAACAAACAGGTTGGGTCCTGATCAGACGCCGCGTTATGCGGCGTCTCAATAGGACCCAAACTGTTTGCAAACGCGCTTTAAAGCGTCATTGAGAGTGAAAATGTGTATTCATGTACTGTCACGAGCGTCTTCAGTAACGCGGCATTTGATCTAAATCCAAACTATTTGGCGCTCATATTAACATGTCTACGGTTTATAAAGAATCAGGTCATAATTTGAGTTTTTCCAAACTATTTGGCGCTCATATTAACATGTCTACGGTTTATAAAGAATCAGGTCATAATTTGAGTTTTTCCAAACTATTTGGCGCTCATATTAACATGTCTACGGTTTATAAAGAATCAGGTCATAATTTGAGTTTTTCCAAACTATTTGGCGCTCATATTAACATGGCTACGGTTTATAAAGAATCAGGTCATAATTTGAGTTTTTCCAAACTATTTGGCGCTCATATTAACATGGCTACGGTTTATAAAGAATCAGGTCATAATTTGAGTTTTTCCAAACTATTTGGCGCTCATATTAACATGTCTACGGTTTATAAAGAATCAGGTCATAATTTGAGTTTTTCCAAACTATTTGGCGCTCATATTAACATGGCTACGGTTTATAAAGAATAAAGTCATAATTTGAGTTTTTCCAAACTATTTGGCGCTCATATTAACATGTCTACGGTTTATAAAGAATCAGGTCATAATTTGAGTTTTTCCAAACTATTTGGCGCTCATATTAACATGGCTACGGTTTATAAAGAATAAAGTCATAATTTGAGTTTTTCCAAACTATTTGGCGCTCATATTAACATGGCTACGGTTTATAAAGAATCAGGTCATAATTTGAGTTTTTCCAAACTATTTGGCGCTCATATTAACATGGCTACGGTTTATAAAGAATCAGGTCATAATTTGAGTTTTTTCGCAGACGATATATCTGAAGCCGACGATAACAGGGCTGCCATTTCTCCAGATTTTTCCGAAATATTCGGATTTTTATCCTAACAGATTGTAGTTTAAAGCAGGCTGAAAGTAAAGCTAAAGTGGTCACGTTTCTAGACACTGACTATGGATTGGTACTACAGTGCTCCCTCTCTACAACGACAACCAATGGGAGACACTGATTGTGTGCGTTGTACGGAGAGAGTCGTTATAGAGAGGGAAAATTGGCTTACATCTGCAAACAGCTTGAATCCAGATCAGACGCCGCGTTACGCGGCGTCTGATCTGGATTCAAGCTGTTTGTCACCGTCATTATATTTATTCCATGAAAATGTAATTTTGAGAAAAAACAGCAGACGACAATTTGAAGCAGACGATATCGCAGCAGTAAAAGTGTTAAACATTTTGTCTTGTTTGGGGAACAGGCGTAAGGGTCGTTGTAAGGAGGGAGTCGTTGTTGGGAGGGCCGTTGTAGGGAGGGAACGCTGTATTCGTAATAATGGCATTTAAAAAATAGAAAAATAGGAAAGGCGCATGCTGCTATACTTTCAACATGCGTTAAGTATTCACGCGTCTTCAAAACTAAAAATAGACTATAGGGTAAAGCATTAAAGATACGATTCGTAAAATCGTCCTTAAAAAAATAGAAACATTAGATATCTTGGTATTTTTTTATGATCTACTTGTGGCAGCCCTGCGATAATACAATATGATAGAGGTCAGGATCCAAACTATTTCACACTCATTCGAACATTTCTAAGTCAAAATACCCCAAAAATTAAAATTGAGAAATACAAGCAGGCGACTTTTTTTTTTTAATTTGATGACGTCATACATGTAGCAGTGTAAGTGTTATAGGATCCGTGTTTGCTATATCCGTTTGAAACGTGTGTGCAACTTTGTGATAATTGTTACAAACGGTTTAGATCCTGGTCAGAGGCCGAGTAACACTTCTACTGCAGCAACTCGGCGTAACATGGACCAAAACTAGTTGTAGCGTAAACGCGTTTATAGGGAAAGTATAACGTATCAGTAAAGTTAGTGCAGCAGTCTAGTGCTGCACGAGGATCGTACGAATATATATGCTCAAAAGTTTTGCGCGTGCGGACATGAGCCCCCCGACCCACCCTATGATAAGATACATGTTTTTATGTGTTAAATTGTAGAAAACATGTTCTTAAGTGTTCTTTTGTCCTTAATTCACTTTAATAGTATATGCTTTTAACCCCAAATGTTTGAGATCTTTGATATGATTGAGAATTATGAGACACAAACAACACCTTTGACTTACGATTATACGGACATGCGACTACTTAAAGCAGACTGTAAGTAAAGCAGAATGCGCCTTAGCTACCATGAACTGGGAAAAAATCCGGAGATTTAGGAAAAATCCGGAGAAATGGCAGCCCTGCTGTATACTGTGTGCAATTAGCGGCACGTGGAAATACCATGCTCGATGAATAGTAAAAAGAATTCCCCGACGCATGACATTCTTACTTTTTTTAGTTTTGGGGTTAAAGTTAGTTTAATAGAGAAAATAAGTAATAGATACACGACGGGTTTCGCCTTAAAAGTGTAGGGTATGAATCGTAATCAGACTGTTTGCGAGGGCGACAACAAATTGTCCGAGGCGAAGCCGAGGACATATTTGTTGTTCGTCCGAGCGAAACAGTCTGATTACGATTCATACCCTACACTTTTAAGGCGAACAAGTCGCTGTATCTGACTTATACGTAGATTTTAATAAATATCTTACACCGAGTCAATAATGATTGCGGTCAATGTAATATTGCAAATTAATATATCTATTTATAAAATATTGAAATTCACGTAAACCAACTATTATTTTCATTGGTCCTTTTTATACTTTGCACGAGCATTCCGTGCAGCCTGTGTGCTGGGTCATGCCGTAAAATAACTACGTACATGTATTTATTTATCTGCGCTCAGAATGAGTATTCAGCTAGTATAAGGTAAGCGCTGTATTTACCAATTTAGATGACATCTTTTTTTAAGCATTTAGCTTTAAGGTCAATAAATATTTTATCATTTTAGCCCGATATAATTCCTTTTCCGCTCCTTATAACCAAACCAAGGACCAGATATTTTTCTCCTGAACAGGCACACTATTAAATAGCGTCGTTTACTCTTGCACTGTCATATTGTCGTCTGCTTTGAAATTGCTGAATGCACTTATTTTCCAACGCAAAGTTTCGGGATTTGATTGCACGAATCAAGTGTCTATCAGTTTGGATCCTGTTCAAACGCTGAGTTACTGTGTGTTTGATATTGATCCAAACTATTTGCAAAAGTTCGTTATCCCTGATCGTGCTGAATTTCCGTCTGCATCAAACTTAACGTCTGCGGAGAATCTCAAAATCTTTCTTATGCTTTCCAAATTGAATCAAAAATGAAAATCAGTGCCAAACATTTGGATCCAGATCACATGCCGCGTTACATGGCGTCTTCTATGGATCTAAACTGTTTCCAAATGTCAGACAAGCGGTACTCACAGTGGAAAACGTTATTCTTCCCCAATAACCGCGTTTGACGCTTAAACTATATTGTCCATTGCAAACATTTTGGAACCAGATCAGACGCCGGCAGGATCCAAAATTGTGTGCCACTCAGATGAAAAAAGATGATGAAAAATGTAAAAATAAAAGTTATTATTTTCTAGAAATCTACATTTTGTGTTTTGCGTTTGCGTTTCGATTGCGTTTAAACGGGAACGAATTACGTTTTCTCCACTGTAGCATAACAAGGGTTACCTCGTCAATTCCCGGGCAGTGCAAGAGCTAAACCGGTGACCGCATGCTCACCACGTGCATCACGCCCGTAAAAAGTATCCGGTAACAGAAAGTAAAACTGTCCGGTAACAGAAAAAAGTGTCCGGTATCAGACGTAAGAGGACACTTTTTGAATAGCTTTGCGGGGGGGGGGGGGGTATCTGCGTATCAGTAAACACCACTCACCGTTTTCCATTTGTTGTCAATATTTATGTACGCGCGCTACTTATCGGAAGTACCAAGCGCTCAGTTGCTTTGCTACTCTTTTCGGAGAAGTAGCAACTGATTGGAGGGCGTGGATTATAAGGACAATGGATTCAATCAATCTATCAAACTTACAAGTTTCCCTGTCGGTGTTTCTTCGGTAACTAATAATGTCCATGTCTTAACCCTTTGAACCCTAGTCCCGCCTATATGCGTCCTTGCAAACCGTGACCATGTCAATAGTACACTTGTCCTATGCAAACAGTGAAGACCCATATCAGAGGGCTCCGAAGATGCAGTTTTTATTTAATTCTACTCCTATTCATGGTTATTCTAGGGAACAGTCCTGAGGATTTACAATTGTCACTTAATAGACTAAACGAATACTGTAACCATTGGGGGCTGGAGGTAAATGTCGCCAAAACAAAAACAATTGTTTTTCGCAAGAGAGGTAATCTTAAAAGGATTGAAAGCTGGACGTATGGACAGCAGCAAATTGATGTTGTGAACGATTTTAATTATTTGGTTGTTACTCTAAATTACACAGGAAATTTCAATTTGAATACTCAAAACTTATACGGAAAAGGTCTTAAGGCTACTATGAATACGTTAATTTCTAATTTAAAAAAATATGAAACCAAACCTAAGGTCGCACTCCAGATGTTTGATGCGTTCGTTTCACCTATCATAACGTATGCATGCGAGATATGGGGGTTTACTTATTTAATACAAAAAACACAAAATAATTGATAAACCTTGGACATTTTCTGAAGATAATTACATCATCAGTTACCGGAGAAGTTTAGCCAATTACCAAACGGAAATCCTTAAAATACCCACATTTATAATGAATCGATAACAGAAACAAACAAATAAAGCGATAATTAAATAAAATAAAACAACAATGATAATATAAATATTTATAATAATAATAATAATAAATTTAGATAAATAAACAAACAAATCTAAAATAAAAAAAATAACAAACAATCAAACGGAACGGGGATTAATGCATCAACAAACAAAGAACAAAAAAATAAATAAATAAAAAATAAATAAATAAACAACAAATCTATTTATTTAAAAAAGTAATTATTATAATGACAATATTACTAAATGAATTGTAAACAAAAAAATTTAAGACAACGACAACAAAATAACAATCAAACAAAAGAACATAATTCAATTAAATAATGTAAAAATATAACATAAACAATTATGAAATATATATCTAATGAATTAGAATATCAAGAAAGAACTAGAATAAATTTAAAAGAACAAAAAAAACAACAACAAAAAAACAACAACAAAAAAACAACAACAAACAAACAACATAAAAACAAACAATCAATTGTTTATGAACCCGACATAACAACAATAACAAACAAAGAACATAAAAACAAACAAAAAACAAAACAAGGAAACTGACCTTTAACGGTAAATTATCCAAATTCCGATAGAATATGTCACATTAGTCCCATTAAACATGAATGACATCTCGCTAAAAACACTGGTAAAATCCGTTATGGTGAACTCACTAGATACGTTTTCGCATGTATCGCACGCGGGGCCATGCTAAATCAGGGGGTATTCCGTTAAACTGCGGGACTATTCTCCGGGTCTCCCATGTATCCACTTTAAATATGTATGCTGTTCTCTTCCATTCGAAAATTTAAGCTATAATTTAGACATTAGTTAAGAATTTATAACTGATGTTTTGTACTATATCAATAATAGATGTACCTGGCCTAAATTTGTTGAATGTGTGTTATGGAAATTTCTCATGTATTTGTACACATGCACACTGAGAAAATAAAGAGTACTTTGAATTGACTAAATCTCATATTCTGGAAAAATTGCACCTGAAATTTTGTAAAACTGTACTTGGTGTTAGACAGCAAACCTGTAACGCGGCTGTTTATGGAGAGCTTGGACGATATCCGCTCTATATAAACAGATACGTACGTGTTGTGAAATATTGGTTTAAAGTCTGCAACTCAGAAAATATTCTGACCAGAACTATTGTTGATAATTTAATGTTACATGTATACACCCAACAAAGTATAAAATCAATCTGGTTAAACAACGTTAAAAATTTGCTAGAGAAATATGGATTTTTATATGTACAAGTAGGTATATACCAGTGTAAGTTTATAGTACACAGTTTGCAGCACAAGACGTGTGAACTAATTTTTTTTTGTATAATAAGATTATAATATGTTATACAATTATGCTACATGCATGTGTAATATAGATGTAAATATGTGGGTATGTACATAATTACTATAAACATATGCAGTAATAAGATTAGTTTGAACTGTATCTATCAAACATAACGAATGTTTACTCCGCTTTCGAGCGATACTCTGGGCAGAAGGCCCAGGGTGTAGTAACGATAGCGGTTTAGCTTATTTTAGCTTGATAAGTCCATCCATCGGACACAAACCTACCACTAGGATTTCTTGTCAAAAGTGTTATAGTTATATAGAGAGATTTGTAATCACTAGAAACTGTAAAGTTTATGTGAAATAAAATTCTGTTCTGTTCTGTTCTGTTCATCATAGAACAGAACATACATATCTGTGTGGAATGGACATGGGTACTAGAGTTTTCTTCTGACCTGTCAGAGTTATTTTTAGATTGGAACATTCTAAAATTTTAAAAGCGATGAGTTTTCTCTGCATCCAATTAGAGATACGGATCGCTGTAATTTTTGCGCTTAATGTACAGTAGAGGATACATTATTCTTTCCCGTTTAAACGCAAACGCAATGCACTAAACTGTGAAAAAATAGCTTTAGAAATTTTAACTATATTTTGAATCTATATTTTGAATCTGAGTAGCAAACAGGTTGGAGCCTGATCAGACGCCGGGTTACCCGGAGTCTGATCTGGCTCCAACCTGTTTACAGCGGACATAATAGTTTTAGCCTAAACACGTTTATTGAGAATGAATAACATATCAGTAAAATTAGCGCAGCTGTCTCGTGTTGCACAAGGCTCATGCTTATATCAAATTGGAAAATGTACGACTATATATAGATCCGATGTTACCCTATTACAGTACTGAACCTTATTAAATTAACAAATTTTGCGATTCGCTTGCAATTCGATGGCAATTCGCTTGCGATTAAAAATAGTAACTTTACCCTCGGGTAAGGTTGCCTGAATGGTGTATCTCACAAATATTCCTAAATATGCCTCCGTTAATTTTTTCGATTCCATATTTGTCACAACCGCTTCGGAAAAATCGCGTAAAAATATTCAAGCGTAAGATTCGTCTTTTGAAGCACCCAATTTGATGGCAATTCGATGGCAATTCGATGGCAATTCGCTTGCGATTCGCTTGAGATTATCAATTCAATTTAATAAGGTTCAGTACTGTATCTATTCACCATTATGAACTATTCTGTTCTCAAAATAACTCTGACAGTTCAGAACAATCGCACAATAATGTTCTTCAAGATATTTTCTCAATCTATTGATGGAGTCCCCCATTGTTCTCGATAGGCGTGAAAAAGCACGGATAAACTCATGCTGTAGAGACTTTTTCAATGGTTATTTCTAACCAAACTATCAAATATAAAGGTTTGGTCTCACATGAGACGCTTCAATGGTTCTTTGCTACCGGCATGTGCACAATACCCATGCTTTCTGCAAGGAAATTGTCTGGCAAGGCGTTGTGACCGAAAGGTCGTCAGGAAATATCTTTAACTGTTCTGTTCTATGTACATGTATAACGTAATCGGCCCGGTTAGAAAAATCGGATAACAGCCAAATAAGCACGAAGTTGTTGTAATCGTAGAGTAAACCATTGTATAAAGGGTTTGGTATTTAATAAAGGCAGTATGTAAGCCAGAATAGCGCATTTTTTAAACCTGAATATTCAGGCAGATACGTAATCTAAACATATAACCAGAAATGGGTGTCAAAGCCACCTGATGCTCGCCTGTTTAAAGTTTATGTCTAAAAAACATCTTGTATCAAAAGAAAATCACCCGTCCAAACTATCACCTAGTGATTTGTAGTCAAAACAATTAAGTCCAAAACGTGTCAAAAATTGACAAAAAACTAATTTTAAATTTCAACTTCATAACATTAATGTTTGACCCGTCATGAACCTCCATACTAAATTTCAGCATCTTAGCACAAGTATTAAACTTTAAAACAACCCGTCCAAAAAACTTTAACCTGGTGTTTTGTAGTCGAAAAACCTAAGTCCAAAACATGTTTAAAATTGACATAAATTTAAATTATTTTTATATTCCAATTTCATAACATCAATGTTTACTCTCTAATGAACCTCCATACAAAATTTCAGCATCTTAGCACAAATATTAAGCTTTAAAACAACCCGTCCAAAAAACTTTAACCTGGTGATTTGTAGTCGAAAAACCTAAGTCCAAATCATGTTTAAAATTGACATAAATTTAAGTTATTTTTAAATTCCAATTTTATAACATCAATGTTTACCCTCTAATGAACCTCCATACAAAATTTCAGCACCCTAGCACAAATATTAAGCTTTAAAACAACCCGTCCAAAAAACTTTAACCTGGTGATTTGTAGTCGAAAAACCTAAGTCCAAAACATGTTGAAAATTGACATAAATTTAAATTATTTTTAAATTCAAATTTCATAACATCAATGTTTACCCCCAAATGAACCTCCATACAAAATTGCAGCACCCTAGCACAAATATTAAGCTTTAAAACAACCCGTCCAAAAAACTTTAACCTTGGCCACGCTCACGCTCACGCCCACGCCCACGCCGGGGGTATGACATTAGCTCTGCTGTTCTACGAACAGGCGAGCTAAAAAGGAGTAATCCGCGATGATTATGGAGGCAATAAATCTGACAAACACATGAATTTGATGGAAAAAGGTCGACTTTCAAATCGGTTTGTTGACATCCGATCAACGACGGAGATTTTCCGAGTTCGTTCGGCTTGCGCCCGGTAAAGATGTTTTCTTATGACCTGTCGGAGTTATTTTTAGATTGGAACATTCTAAAACTTTAAAAGGGATGAGTATTCCCTACATCCAGCAAGAAACATTGATAGCTGTGTTTATTGTGCGCAGTATACAGTAGAGAATACATTTTCTTTCTGGTTTAACGCAAACTCAATGCATGTAACTGTGGAAATTTACTTTTAGAAGTTTTAACTATTATTTTTTAATATGAGTAGCACATATGTTGGAGCCTGATCAAACGCCGGGTTACCCGGCGTCTGACCTGGCTCCAATCTGTTTGTAATGGAAATAATAGTTTTGTAGATCTATACAAATGCGTTTATTGGGAGACAATAAAATATCAGTAAAGTTAGCGCAGTGGTCTCGTGCTGCACGGTAACCATACTTATCTCAAGTAGGAAAGTGTACGACGATGTAGTCGATATAACCTTGCTTACAGTGGAGAAAACGTTATTCTTTCCCAATTAACGCTAAAACCATGATTTCAATTGCAAACAGTTTGGAGCAGATAAGACGCCGGGTGACCCGGCGTCTGATCACGCACCAAACTGTTTGCCACTCAGACTAACATGAATGGTCAGAATTGTCTAAAAGTTGTCCATTTATGCGTATTATTGCGATGCGTTTGCGTTTCGTTTGCGTTTAAACGGGACAGAATAACGTCTTCTCCACAGTTACCTTAATGGTTATGAACTATTCTGCTCGTGACTCTTATTCGAGGTAAACGGCCTTTTGCCCCTCCCTCCTTTTGCCCCTTCCTCAAAAACAGCAACACGGAACTTTGCCCCTTCCTGATTTTACGTACACGGACTTTTGCCCCTTCCCGTTATTTCATACACGGAATGTTGCCCCTTTCAACACGGACTTTTGCCCCTTCTGTATGGAAATGTTAAATATTACCCCTTCCATATTGAAATGTTGATTTATATAGTATTATTGTCATTTAAATTTCCAATTTCTTACATTTGAATTAAGATTTCGGGAATCCTTTCCCGATTTTGTGTTGAGGTGAACGTAAACATTATTGCTATCACGCTTTCAGTGAAAGTTATGCAAACATAATTTTGCATTCACGCTTTATTGGTATACCCGAGAGTCTCTATTGTATAAGATAAAAGGACAATTTCACCGACAGTCACACAACGTAAACATTTTAATCCTTATTATTGCAAACAGTTCACATTTTAAGGTAGTTATCACTCTTTAATTAGCAATCAACACCTATATATGTAGTTAACATCAAAGCAGCGACTACTGTAATGATTCGATTTCAGTTAAAGTTGATTAATAATAATGATTGGTAATAAAGTTGTTTGCTAATTACTTTGTCTGTTTGACCAAAATGACGAGATGAAAAGAAAAAAATATTCTGTCCGTGCAAAAATAGGGAAGGGGCAAAGTTCCGTCCTTTCAAAAAACTGAAAGGGGCAAAAGTCCGTGTTGGAAGGGGCAAAAGTCCGTGTTGGAAGGGGCAAAGTTCCGTGTTGCGATTTTTGACGAAGGGGCAAAAGGCCGGAGGGGCAAAGTTCCGGTATTCTTATTCGACCTTGCGGAAACTCTCGGAAGCCCACACGAAGATTTGTTATGTAAACAAAAAGCTTATTTTTCCAACCATCTCGATAAGAAATCGGCACATTTATGTATGGTTCTTAAAGAAAGGGGGCAGGTTTCAGGCACCTGACAACGGATTTCGCTTAGTTTTAATACATAGAAAATGTTCTTATATATATACATGTATAAGAAATTGCGCGATTTAAACATACATTTGGGCGACATTCTGGCTTTCAGTATCGATGGATGTGTGAATTCGCGGCTACTATATACATGTTTGAATTGTTCAACCAACCGTGAATACAATGGACTGTGAAATAATTGTGTATAGGGTTTAGTCGCGGTATTGTGTTTGTCTTTGCTGCAGGCAAGTTATTATGTAACGGAATAAGCTTTCAGCAAATTCCGTAAAAATAAAGCACCTGCATGATCACGATCAGACATTCCCCATTAAACCTGGGTGGGGGCCAGTTTACAATTAAGGCTTATTCCAAAGACCCCTTCACCGGATTTCGGGGAAAGTGGTGGGATATAAGATAAGATAGTTACTGTTATCTATAGATGTGTAGTGAACACCGGGTCAGCTAGTACCCGATCGACTGTGCCGATAGCCAGTAAAGTCCCAAGGTCAAGGCCACGTGTCATTCGGGAGCTTTGAGCAGTCCAGAGTCACTTCTGACGATACCCTCTGCTTGTACGGACGTGCTCATGAACACCCAGCTCTACGCTGAACATCTAGGGTATGTTGACTTAGTATAGAATAGTACTAAACTTTGAAGAAATACAACATTGGTGGCAGCGTCAATTCGACACCCAATTTCGCCAATTCTGAAACACGCTACCTTAGAGAGAGTCGTGTTCGGACAAAAGTGCCAAATTCGATATCTCGTGTTTGTTTTATTGATGAACGTGTATTTGCAAGTTGCTGACGAGTAATTTTGTGATACTGTTCATGTTATTGCACTGGTTTTTTGTGTTTAATTTGTCAAATTAACTTTGTCAAGAACTATTCGCACGTGACCGGTGCTGTTTGTTTATTTTCGTATTTCAAATTACGCGCTCTGTTTTCTAATTGGAGCTTTATTCTGAAAGGCCTGCTTTTCTAATATAGCGGTTTATTAGTAATAAGGAGCGTGGTTTTTTGTTTTACTATTTCTGAGTCAATGAGTTCGCAAATTTCGGACACAGATGTTTTGAGAGAAGAGTTGGGATGCTGAGTTACGTCCGGTGCGTCCTCCGAAAGTGAGGCAGAGTATGAGGGTCATGCAGTCAGGGTCAAAAGTCACCCATACCTGACAGTAAAGAACAGCTAGATATTGGCTTCATCCGAACTTGGAAAACCCCAAAGTTCAGATCTCAGAGCCAAGGAAATCTCATAAAAGGGATATTATGCCTACGGTCCCAAAGTACCGTCATTTGAGGGAAATGGGAAATGAGAAGTTCATTTGGTGTGCAAAGCCATATGAATGGATTGAGGAGGAATGTTTGAATTGCCTGTGTTGGAGCCTCAAAGAGAGAGCGCAGGTCGCTATTCAACGGGTGCGAAAGCATCAGCAGGTACATTCAGCCATGTATGGTAAGGCATAGGCTGACAGAGAAACGAGATTATGAAAAAGGACTGGTGGTTACCAGGTAAGTCAAGTCGGATCAGATCAAAAGTCATCTGAAGATTTCATGCATGATTAGTGGAAAGACTTATAAAATCTTTAGGAGCTAGATCAAAGTTAGGGGTGGACAGAGGTCTAGGGCTTATTTTGCGTATGGGGAAACTGGACATAATTCAGAGATGAATGTCCGAGGACTTTAGACGCAAATGGGTCACGGAAGCCGGCCAATCCTCGACCTTAACTGCAATAGACCGGACTAGGGCTATAGTAGAAGAGGTTGTGGTTTGTCAGGTTAAGTCTGTTTCTCAGTATTCTGTAACAGTCCAGATAGGTAATGTTCCAGTAAAGGCAGTGTAGATACAGTGGCTGGGGTAACATTTATATCCAATTGGATATATGATTCATTAAAGAAGCCGCTTCGCAAACAGAAAGGCGTCAAACTTCTAACTGCTCGGAGAGATATGTGAATGTCTGGTTTTTACAGAATCATTTAAACTCAAAATTGGGGATAACTGGTATGCTGAGAATATGTATGTAGCACCAATCGAGCAAGGCATGTTGCTTGGATTTGATATTCTGTAGGGCACAGGTAAATCCATATTAGATTTAGGTAAGAATCTAATTCGGATCCTATCATTTGGTTTATAAATCCTAGGCGCAGAGATCGGTCGAGCATTGCGCAGTGGCCGAGGTGTTACGTGAAGAGTCCGATACACCGATCGGATACGACTCTAAAAAGAGTCCATAACATGAATAAAAACACACAAAAGCGGTGTAATAATTCGGGAAAGGCTAAACGTTACAAGAGATCCCTGAGCATCTAGCAAAAATGTTTGAGGATCGATTGTTGTTACAATGGGTTAGACAAGGAGCAGTCAACTGGCATCTCTTTTAATTGAATTCTAAAATGTTTTTGCCACCAAACCTTTTGGCCAATTTGTAAATTTCTGATCATGACAGTGAAATAGTGAAAATTTGGCATGTACAAATGTACCATCTAAAGCAAAGGACGTAGAAAGATTTAGGTTTATCAAATTAACATAAATTCGTTTGTTAAAGATTTTTCTAAAATATCAGAACCCTTGTACGCTGTAACAGGTCATTAGTCTTTTGGGATGAAGCTCAGAAAAGAGCTTTGGGGGAAGCTCAGAAAAGAGCTTTTGAGAAACTTAAGGATGCCTTGATGACACCAAATCGCCAAATATGGAGGATAATTTCATTCTCTATCCAGACAAGAGCGACTAAGCAATCGGTGCCGAACTCCTTCAAATATAAAGTGGGGAGGAAAAGGTAATCGCTTATGGTAGGTATTGTACAACTCGAAAAGAATTGCTGGCAGTAGTAACATTTACAAGACCGTACTGTTATTATCTGTTAGGCAAACCATTTGTGGTGAGAACTGACCATTCAAGCTTAAGGTGGCTTCTGAGATTCCGGTACACACAGGGGCAGCCTGCGAGATGGCTCGAACATCTGACGCAGTTGACATGGTGGTCAAGCATCGTGTAGGCGTATGCACAATAACGCTGATCCATTGTCCCGTATTGCAACCAATTCGGAGCAGTGCGATGCTTATTGTGCTGGAGAACGTCTGGGAAAATTGCCGTGTGGGGGATGTAGTTATTGTGGTAAAGCACATGCAAATTGGGCTGGTTTTACAGAATTAGTGGATGATGGGGTACCCTTGGCTAATATGAACGGGTCTAGAACTGTTTCGATGGTGTCTAAGGGTAGTCAGGTCATCCACGGGGAATACATCAAATCTGTAGGTCCAGTAGGCGACAATGGCAAGCCGGTTCTTGAGCAAATTGGGTCTGGTGGGAGTTGTACAGAACAACAAATATTCACTAAAATTGTAAACCCAAGTTTAGTGGATCTGCAAGATCACTATGATGAGCTGGAAGTTTTCCAGAATGTGGTAAATAATATTCCATGGGAAGCCGACGGGATCAATGGTAGCCCGGAAGTGGTAAGTGTCAATATGGTTTCCACAAGAGCTAGAGTAGAAATTCAGGGTAACGTGGAGACTGGATCTATTAATCCAATAGGTGGTGGCGGACAGTCAGAATCCACTGGTGCTGAAAGGCGTGTAAGTTGGGGTTTCTCTCTAGGTGAGCAAGAAAAAGCTCAAATAAATGATAGTGATCTGAAAGGAATAATAGACTGGATTAAGGATGATGGGTACCCTGATGTCCAGTCTTTATTCAGGACAAGTCAGGCAACTAAGTCACATTGGCTAAATAGGGAGTTGTTTCTCTTGGTTGACAAGGTTTTGTATCGGTCAGACCCTGATACAGGTGATAAACTGTTAGTTCTTCCCCAGAGTCTTAGGGAAGCAGCTATGGCGGCTAATCACAATATGCCGTCAGCTGGCCACCAAGGGATAGCTAGGTCTCTTGAGCGAACCAAGGAGAAATACTACTGGTATGGTATGCGACAGGACATAACTAGTTATGTGACCAGCTGTGAGGTGTGTAATCAGAATAAGAAATCTGATCGACGTGGTAAGTATTCGATGTCCGAGTATCAGGCTGGGGCACCGATTGAGCGCGTACACCTAGACTTTTTGGGGCCATTACCAAAACCGCCTAGGAGTCATGAGTATATTCTGATGATGGTGGACCAATTCACAAAATGGGTTGAATGTGTTCCAGTGTCAACACAAACGGCAGAACAGACAGCAAGAGCTGCTGTAGACCAGTTTAGTAAAGTAATATTCAAAGACCTGGATATTGCAAAAAGGACTGCCCAGTTTAGTAATATTCAAAGACCTGGATATTGCTACTCGAAAGTAAAGTCATATTTTGAAAGCATAACCGAAAGCATGTCTGAAAGCATAACCGGATGACAAAGACCTTTGAATAAGGTGGGGAAGAGTGTAGTGAACACCGGGTCAGCTAGTACCCGATCGACTGTGCCGATAGCCAGTAAAGTCCCAAGGTCAAGGCCACGTGTCATTCGGGAGCTTTGAGCAGTCCAGAGTCACTTCTGACGATACCCTCTGCTTGTACGGACGTGCTCATGAACACCCAGCTCTACGCTGAACATCTAGGGTATGTTGACTTAGTATAGAATAGTACTAAACTTTGAAGAAATACAACAGATGTTAGTTGTCTGCTTTATAGACCGATTTGTTTTCACCTGGCAGTGCAGAGCTAACCTTTCAGGGCCGGGTCCAAGATTTTTTTTTGCTTTGGCAAAGATAAACTTTATATTTGGGTTTAGGGGTGATAGGTTACATCATAGGTATAGTTCCGTATTACATCGTTATTGTCCGATACTTTCAACATGGAGAAACACGATTTATGCGTGCATCTATATCCACGTGAAAAGGGTATATACAGTACCCTCTGTCTTCAACAACACCCAATGAGAGACAAATAATTAATATTACGTGTGTTGTCTGGATGGAGTTGTTATAGGGAGGGAAAATAAAGATTGGGCTTACAATTGCAAACAGCTTGAATCCAGATCAGACGCCGCGTCACGCGGTGTCTTATCTGGATTCAAGCTGTTTGTCACTCGTCATTATATTCCTTCAGTCACAATGTCTACTAACAAATAGGCAGAAGACAACGGTAAACGGAAATGCAATGGTCCTCATCGAAACTCCAGCCTGCCAGGTCAATAAAATCAGCATATATCTAGATTTAAGTTGTCTGCTTGTTTGAATAGATGATATTATAGATTCTACACCGATATTTGCTTTAACCCTTTCACTCTTAGTGACGCCTCAAAGCGCGTTTGCAAACAGTTTGGTTCCTGATCAGACGCCGCGTAACACGGCGACTGATCAGGACCAAAACTGCTTGACACTCTTATCGATATTTATTAAGTCATACAACCTTAAATATAACTTTGAAACCTGTCTTGCACACAACAATACTAAAGCAGACGACAATAAATAAATTTCGGGTTAAATCCCTAAATATTGTTTGTAAAATCTGCGAAAACGCTTTCAAAAGAGCCTAAGAAACGTATGTTTATATCGTGAATGCCATATTTGGCTTCGAAACAACATGAGCTACATAAATAAAGCGGTGAAGGGGTAAAATTCTCCGGAATAATTTGATCATGAAAGGGTTAAAATTACCATGGAGAAATTACATGATTTCTCCATGAAATTACCTGTTATATCTGGGTCATTTTGTGTTCAAGAGAACGTTTATAGAGATACGTTCCTAGTGATGAGTTCAGTTAAGAGATTGATGACCGTCGTTGGCCATCGATTACGAGTTGGCTACCGGTCTGAAATACAGGGGAGACAAGTTATTCTTCCGTTCAAATGCAATGCAATGAAATATAGAAAATAGCAATTTTTTGAAAATTCTGAATTCCAGTTTCAATCTGAGTGGCAAACAGTTTGGAGCCTGCTGCACACGGGGCAACCTAAAAAGCAAACAGTGGTAACTGAACACGCTACAGGTAACCATTCGTGCAACCTACAGTCATCAGATTAACCCATTACTCCATAGCCTTGTTATAGCTTTAAAAGGAGATGATCTCTTAAAGCAGGTTGAAAGTAAAGCAAAATGCACCTTTCAGCCTGCTTTAAGCGTAACGCAGCGTCTGATCAGGATCTAAACTGATGCAAATGAGCTTTATGGCGTCATTGAGAGTGAAAGGGTACAGTCTAGTCTATGTTTTGGCTACTAGTATATAGGATTGTTTTAAGAGTGCTATAGTCAAGTCAAATGAGCTTTATGACGTCATTGAGAGTGAAAGGGTACAGTCTTGTCTATGTTTTGGCTACTAGTATATAGGATTGTTTTAAGAGTGCTATAGTCAAGTCAAATGAGCTTTATGACGTCATTGAGAGTGAAAGGGTACAGTCTAGTCTATGTTTTGGCTACTAGTATATAGGATTTTTTAAAGAGTGCTATAGTCAAGTCAAGTGAGCTTTATGACGTCATTGGGAGTCTAGTCTATGTTTTGGCTTTAAAGGATTGTTTTTATAGTGCTATAGTTAAGTCAAATGAGCTTTATGACGTCATTGAGAGTGAAAGGGTAAAGTCTAGTCTATGTTTTGGCTACTAGTATATAGGATTGTTTTAAGAGTGCTATAGTCAAGCCAAGTGAGCTTTATGACGTCATTGAGAGTGAAAGGGTAAAGTCTAGTCTATGTTTTGGCTACTAGTATAAAGGATTGTTTTAAGAGTGCTATAGTCAACCCAAGTGAGCTTTATGACGTCATTGAGAGTGAAAGGGTAAAGTCTAGTCTATGTTTTGGCTACTAGTATATAGGATTGTTTTAAGAGTGCTATAGTCAAGTCAAATGAGCTTTATGACGTCATTGATATTGAAAGGGTTAAGTCTAGTCTATGTTTTGGCTACTAGTATATAGGATTGTTTTAAGAGTGCTATAGTCAAGTCAAATGAGCTTTATGACGTCATTGATATTGAAATTGTTAAGTCTAGTCTATGTTTTGGCTACTAGTATATAGGACTGTTTTAAGAGTGCTATAGTCAAGTCAAATGAGCTTTATGACGTCATTGATATTGAAAGGGTTAAGTCTAGTCCATGTTTTGGCTACTAGTATATAGGATTGTTTTAAGAGTGCTATAGTCAAGTCAAGTGAGCTTTATGACGTCATTGAGAGTGAAAGGGTACAGTCTAGTCCATGTTTTGGCTACTAGTATATAGGATTGTTTTAAGAGTGTTATAGTCAAGTCAAATGAGCTTTATGACGTCATTGATATTGAAAGGGTTAAGTCTAGTCCATGTTTTGGCTACTAGTATATAGGATTGTTTTAAGAGTGCTATAGTCAACCCAAGTGAGCTTTATGACGTCATTGAGAGTGAAAGGGTAAAGTCTAGTCTATGTTTTGGCTACTAGTATATAGGATTGTTTTAAGAGTGCTATAGTCAAGTCAAGTGAGCTTTATGACGTCATTGATATTGAAAGGGTTAAGTCTAGTCTATGTTTTGGCTACTAGTATATAGGATTGTTTTAAGAGTGCTATAGTCAAGTCAAATGAGCTTTATGACGTCATTGATATTGAAATTGTTAAGTCTAGTCTATGTTTTGGCTACTAGTATATAGGATTGTTTTAAGAGTGCTATAGTTAAGTCAAATGAGCTTTATGACGTCATTGATATTGAAAGGGTTAAGTCTAGTCCATGTTTTGGCTACTAGTATATAGGATTGTTTTAAGAGTGCTATAGTCAAGTCAAGTGAGCTTTATGACGTCATTGAGAGTGAAAGGGTACAGTCTTGTCTATGTTTTGGCTACTAGTATATAGGATTGTTTTAAGAGTGCTATAGTCAAGTCAAATGAGCTTTATGACGTCATTGAGAGTGAAAGGGTACAGTCTAGTCTATGTTTTGGCTACTAGTATATAGGATTTTTTAAAGAGTGCTATAGTCAAGTCAAGTGAGCTTTATGACGTCATTGGGAGTCTAGTCTATGTTTTGGCTTTAAAGGATTGTTTTTATAGTGCTTTAGTTAAGTCAAGTGAGCTTTATGACGTCATTGAGAGTGAAAGGGTAAAGTCTAGTCTATGTTTTGGCTACTAGTATATAGGATTGTTTTAAGAGTGCTATAGTCGAGCCAAGTGAGCTTTATGACGTCATTGAGAGTGAAAGGGTAAAGTCTAGTCTATGTTTTGGCTACTAGTATATAGGATTGTTTTAAGAGTGCTATAGTCAACCCAAGTGAGCTTTATGACGTCATTGAGAGTGAAAGGGTAAAGTCTAGTCTATGTTTTGGCTACTAGTATATAGGATTGTTTTTAGAGTGCTATAGTCAAGTCAAATGAGCTTTATGACGTCATTGATATTGAAAGGGTTAAGTCTAGTCTATGTTTTGGCTACTAGTATATAGGATTGTTTTAATAGTGCTATAGTCAAGTCAAATGAGCTTTATGACGTCATTGATATTGAAATTGTTAAGTCTAGTCTATGTTTTGGCTACTAGTATATAGGATTGTTTTAAGAGTGCTATAGTCAAGTCAAATGAGCTTTATGACGTCATTGATATTGAAAGGGTTAAGTCTAGTCTATGTTTTGGCTACTAGTATATAGGATTGTTTTAAGAGTGCTATAGTCAAGTCAAGTGAGCTTTATGACGTCATTGAGAGTGAAAGGGTACAGTCTAGTCCATGTTTTGGCTACTAGTATATAGGATTGTTTTAAGAGTGCTATAGTCAAGTCAAATGAGCTTTATGACGTCATTGATATTGAAAGGGTTAAGTCTAGTCCATGTTTTGGCTACTAGTATATAGGATTGTTTTAAGAGTGCTATAGTCAAGTCAAGTGAGCTTTATGACGTCATTGAGAGTGAAAGGGTACAGTCTAGTCCATGTTTTGGCTACTAGTATATAGGATTATTTTAAGAGTGCTATAGTCAAGTCAAGTGAGCTTTATGACGTCATTGAGAGTGAAAGGGTAAAGTCTAGTCCATGTTTTGGCTACTAGTATATAGGATTGTTTTAAGAGTGCTATAGTCAAGTCAAGTGAGCTTTATGACGTCATTGAGAGTGAAAGGGTACAGTCTAGTCTATGTTTTGGCTACTAGTATATAGGATTGTTCCATTATGTTAAATGTTGGATTAAATATCTGTTCCCCATAGAATGTGAAAATATGACATTAAAATGGTTCCAATGTTTGATGTGTATTTAACTATTTCACCCCTGAAACTTCACATGGATAATTCCAGTGTCTAATCATGCCAGTCCATGTGTAGATTGTTTTGTACAAACAATGCATACCTTAATCAGAGGCGTCCTACTGTCCAGGGCCCTTTTATTAGGGTCATAACTATTTGCACAGAACGAGTGTACTCCTCACATGTACACTGTTTGTAAAAGATAGAAATATGCAGCACTTGGGGTCAATGAGTTAATCAAGATGTTTAATCGCCATTTCTAAAATGTCATTTTAAACTACTCAAATATGATATTATTTATTTAGTTTTATATTGCAATTTTCTATATTCAAGTTCCTAATATTTATTTTATTACACCGAGCTTATCAACCCTGGCTTTGGAATCATTTTATTCGTATTTTATAAAATGTGTTGTGAACACCAATTTAGCGCGGACATGTACATAACGCGGGAAATGACGTCGCCGTCTTACGACGTCACATTGTTTATAATTATATTACAAGTAAACAAAGAAGAACGTTATGATAAGTAAATTGAAGAAACAGCGTCTTTACATTGTCTAGGTGGCAAATATCCTCTTCCGAAATTATGGCAAATCGTTAAAAAATGGACAAAAGGAAGCAACTTGTACAGAAAATGCCAAAAGTTGATTATAAGTTACCACTCTTTAAAATGTTCCAATGTATCCAATAGCGATTGGCATGTCAAGGCTGACAGTACGTTTTCGGACGTAGTAAAAAAGTAATGTCCTTTAGAATGACGTCACAAAAAGAATATCATAAAGAGTGACAGTATAGATGTAAAAGACATGCAAAATGTTAACTGTAGGTCTATGAGAATTTAACATTGGAACTCAAAGCGAGGTGTAATAAAAAGGATTTTTCTATATTCAAGTTCCTTGTTCAAACATGCACATTATGCTAAGCATGTATATACATCAAATACATCAAATACATAGTAATAAACTTTGAATAAACTGTTTATTTGTATGTTGAATATTTCTCCATGGGAACCAGGAAAAGGTACAAACCGGTATTAGACGGCATTCATGCAATATTTACCCGTTCCCTCCAAGGCTCAATAACACATGTATATGCAAACAGATAAGATGCTGAGTAACTCGGCGTCCGATCAGGATCCAAACTATTTGACACTCCTCATATCAATGTTTTATAAAGTCAAACACAGGTAAAATGTCCAATTCAAAAATTTTAAAGCAGATAAACAATATAAGCAGACAACAATATGGCAATGACTGTGTCATACGGGTATTTCCGTCATACTTGTTAACGAAAGGGTTCAAGTAATGCTAGAATATTCAGATTATATTTTCGTTTCTACCAATGAAAAATATGTTGGGCTTCTGAAAAAAAAATCATTGCTCTGAGACAGTTTTAAAAGAGGCTTTCTCACTGAAAAAGCGTGTTTTAAGCTCCGACTAATTGAAGCAACATGATTACTGTCAAAGACAGGTGCCTATTTAATACAGGTCAACTGTAAATGCTGAAAGCTCATGACGGAAAGTTTCATACGGGTTTTCTGTTAAACAGTGGATTTACACAAAATGTAATGCAGAGAGTTCCTGCAGGAATGTAATGCAGACAGTTTCCATACATGCTTTCTGTGATACATTAAAACTTACTGGAAACCAATGCAGAAAACATTCCAGGGGAACTTTCTTTCCTACAGTAATTCTTCGGCAAATACCATGAATCACGCTAGCGATTCATGGTAAATTTGCCGATAATTTTCTGTCGTTCATTTCGCTTGAACGCCGAAAAAAATCAGTTCATTTCTTATATTTACTATATATTTGCTGTAATTTCTAACATTAAATAAACATTTTGTCAGTACGCATGTATGTTTAATCCATATTAGAGGTCGATAACACAAATAATGTGTAACCTATAAGGAACAGCCATGACCGATTTACTGAATCTGTGTACATTCGAAAGAAGAAAAAATAAGTTCCATTGTCAACATCTTGACAGTTTGGCGCGAAAAATGCCGATTCATGACGTCATTAGAAGTGACGTAATTTTAAAGTAGGATAAATATATCGGGGTTTTATTGTCATAAAGAAACGCAGATATAGGCCGCTGTTTATAAGGTAGATTCTTATGTCAATTTTCTTGCAATCTACCGGTATCTCATTTATAAAGAAGAATATTAGTCGGGAATCATGGTTTCCAATAGTAGGATGGCATAGATCGGTTAAGAACAAATTTTGAAACAAGAGCCCCATGGGGCATAATTCGCTCACCTGAGAATAGCTGAAAAAATGGAGATATTGATTTTTGTCCAGGACTGACCTAGATATGCAACAGACCAGAACAATTTGAAAAAAATATGTAAAGTATATTTAAAAGTGTCACCATACAGAATATAAAAGCTCCGGCCATATTAGTTTCAGAGAAGAAGACGTTTGAAATTTTCTCTTTATAACTCTATGTAAAACTGTGACCCCTGGGGCGGGGCAAATTTTGACCCCATGGGTATAATTTGAACAAACTTGATAGAGGACCTGTAGGCAATGAAATGTGCCAAATATCTAAGATCTGGCCCTTGTAGTTTTAAACAAGAAGATTTTTAAAGTTTTCATTGAAAAAAATCTATGTTTAGCTCCTGTGACCTAGTTATGCAACAGACCAGAACCATTTTTACAATTTTGGCAAAGGACATCTAGAAGTGTTACCATGCAAAATATCAAAGCTCTGGCCCATTGGTTTCAGAGAAGAAGACGTTTGAAAATGTCTCTATATAACTCTATGTAAAACTGTGACCCCCCGGGGCGGGGCCAATTTTGACCCCAGGGGCAGAATTTGAACAAACTTGATAAAGTACCTGTAGACGATGCTATGTGCCAAATATCTAAGCTCTGGCCCTTGCAGTTTTTGACAAGAAGATTTTTTAAGATGTTCTTATTTTTTCACTTTGGTTGCCATGGCAACCAGAGTTCTGCATTGTTTTTAATTCTTTGAACAAATTTGAAAGAGCTTGACCCAAGGAACATTTTTGTAAAGTTTGGTTGAATTCTGTCAAGGGGTATAGGAGGAGATTTCATTTGAAGCAATTGTTAACGACGACGCACGACGGACGACGCACGACGGACGACGACGGACGCCGGACACAGGGCCATCCCAATAGCTCACCTTGAGCCTTTGGCGCAGGTGAGCTAAAAACCATTTGTCATACTTACAGTAGTGCAATGACAATGATAACAAGAGCCCCATGGGGCATATTTCGCTCACCTGAGAATAGCTGACAAAATGGAGATAATGATTTATGTCCAGGAGGAGTCATTTTTTACCCGAGGGGCATTATTAAATTTGAACAATCTTGATAGAGGACCTGTAGATAATGCTATGTGCCAAATATCTAAGATCAGGGAACTAGAGTTTAATTTAGACAAGAAGATTTTTCCATTGAAAAAATCTATTTTAGCTCCTGTGACCTACATATGCAACAGACTGGAACCATTTGAACAAAATAAGTAAAGCACATATAGAAATGTCACCATGACAAATATCAAAGCTCTGGCCATATTAGTTTCAGAGAAGAAGACGTTTGGAAATTTCACTATATAACTCTATGTAAAACTGTGACCCCCGGGACTGGGCCAATTTTGACCCTAGGGGCATAATTTGAACAAACTTGATAGAGGACCTGTAGATGATGCCATGTGCCAAATATCTAAGCTCTGGCCATTGCAGTTTTTGACGAGTAGATTTTTTAAGTCTTTATAGAAAAAATCTATTTTTAGCTCATGTGACCTAGATATGCAACAGACCAGAACCATTTGAACAAAATATGTAAAGGATATTCAGAAGTGTGACCATACCAAATATCAAAGCTCTGGTCATATTAGGTTCAGAGAAGAAGACGTTTGAAGTTTTCACTATATAACTCTATGTAAAACTGTGACCCCCGGGGCCGGGCCAATTTTGACCCCGGGGGCATAATTTGAACAAACTTAAAAGAGAACCTATAGGCGATGCTATGTGCAAAATATCTAAGCTCGGCCCTTGTAGTTTTTGACATGAAGATTTTTTAAGTTTTCATTAAAAAATCTATTTTTAGCTCCTGTGACCTACATATGCAACAGACCAGAAGCATTTGAACAATATTGGTATAGCACATCTAGAAGTGTCACCATGCCAAATATCAAAGCTCTGGCCATATTAGTTTCAGAAGAGAAGACGTTTGAAAATTTCACTATATTACTCTATGTAAAACTGTGACCCCCAGGGCGGGGCAAATTTTGACCCTAGGGGCATAATTTGAACAAACTTGATAAAGTACCTGTAGATAATGCTATGTGCCAAATATCTAAGCTCTGGCCCTTGTAGTTTCAGACAAGAATATTTTTCAAGATTTCCTTATTTTTTCACTTTGGTTGCCATGGCAACCAGAGTTCTGCATTGTTTTTAATTCTTTGAACAAATTTGAAAGAGCTCGACCCAAGGAACATTCCTGTAAAGTTTGGTTGAAATCTGTCAAGCGGTATAGGAGGAGATGTCATTTGAAGAAATTGTTAACGACGCCGCACGACGCACAACGCACGACGGACACAGGGCAATCCCAATAGCTCACCATGAGCCTTTGGCTCAGGTGAATTAAAAATCCGTCAAATGTTTGCTGCCCCAAGTTTCAACGATTAATTCGCGAATGAAAACTGCATATGCCCCGCCTCCCCTTAGAAACTTTTCCACAAGTCCCGCCCTCTCGAAAATTGGTGTTTCTTTGAAATGAACACACTTTTTGTCAATGGAGTTGAATGGGGCGATTGTAAATATTAAAACTTAAATCTACAATGAAATGTAATGCAGAGAACTATAGGAAAGTAATGCTTTAGGAAATCACCTGTTCTTAACTCCTAATAATTAACACAATTTAGTGGTCGTAATAGAGGGGTTTTACTGTATCTACATGTACTTTCAGTGCAGTTTAACCCAATATTCCCTTGTGATGTGTATTAATATATGCCTCCTTTACAAATTGTGCATAGCTAATAGTACACGTGTTCTATGCAAACAGTATAAACCCGAATCTGAGGACTACTACAGCAACACTTTGATCAGGGTCTGCACTGTTTGTGAGTTTAAATTTTATAACAAGAGCCGCATACGGCCCTAAATCGTTCACCTGGTACCCATGATTACGGTCATGGTAATGGACAAGTAATTATTAAGTTTTCACTTATTCACCCCCACCCACTGCTGGCCATGTTGTTTGAGCTAGGAAGATTATTTGAAGAAAACTGGCAAAGAATCACCTATAAAAAATTATTTGTTTAAGGTACTTCGCATATGCGCGTAGTTTCCATACGATTGTTATGAAACTTTTCATGAAGAATGACAAATAGCCTAAGAAACAATGTGTGTAAAGGCAAAATTTATCGTGTGGTTTGTCTTTAAGGCCTTTCGCTACCGGAAGTCGGTCTTGCGGGCGAGCGGATATGCGTCTGGGCGACACAGACTTTTTTCGTACGTGTTTATACTAGAGAATTTATATAAAGGAAATGTTGATATAAATTAGTATAATCCTTCATAGCGCAGTTAGTATAGTGGTTGACTATAGTGGTTGACTAGCAATCCAAAGGTCATAGGTTCGAGACCCATCCGATCCAAATATTTTTTTAGTGTCCGATTTATTGACTTGTCAATCCATAACGCAGTAATCAAGAGACATGTTATGTTTAGTCTTCGTTGATTAGTACTAGTGATGTTTACGGTCCAAGTATATGTCCACTTACCTGTACGTTTTAGTTTAATGACTTACAAGTCAATTAAATCGGTAAACATGTAAACGATTTGATCGAACTATAAAGCCACACCTTGAAGCTTATCAATACGCTAACCTTTTCAAGATCGATATTGCCCATTTTAATAATGTTCAAACAATATAATAAACCTTGTATGCAAGTCCATGAATAAATAATAATGCATTTTAATGACGAAGTTTTAATTCTAAGGTAGGTAACTGTATCTAAACAACAAATATCCCACATTTTAATAAGAAAATATGTTATTTCAACAAATCCTGACTGTAATATTTTCTAATTTTTTCAGACTGACTAGTTCATCAACCATATATTTGAATAAAATGAAAACAAATATACATTGAATGAGTCAGTTTTTTGTAATTCAATTTTTTTGCATTTTGCAAAATTTAAATAGCTGATAACATCTTTCTGAACACCTTTATTCAAAATGTTTTTAGCTTTTCTTGTAATGAATGTTGTGGACTACTTATTGGGCGAGAATTATAGTCATTAGCTTTATTCATTTTTAAGAAAAATAAAATCATCAAAATTCTAGGTTTTTGTCAGAAAAGAAGACCTTAAAGACAAACCACACAATAAATTGTGCCTATATTTACACACATTGTGTCTTAGGCTATTATCATTCTTCATGACAATTTTCATAACAATCGTATGGAAACTACGCGCATATGCAAAGTACCTTAAGGTATCTTTTTCACATCATCGGATGTATATTTTTTTTCATTTTATTCAAATATATGGTTGATAAAACAGTTGGTCAGAAAAAATGAGAAAATATTACAGTCAGGATTTGTTGTTATAACAGATTTTCTTATTAAAATGGGCGCAATTTGAAGTTGAGATACAGTTACTTACCTTAAAATTAAAATTTTGTCATTAAAATGCGCTATTATTTATTCACGGACTTGCATACAAGGTTAATTATAATTGTTTAAACATACAATGTAATAATAATGGGCAATGTTGATCTTGAAAAGGTTGACGTATTGATAAGCTTCAATGTGTGGCTTTATAATTCGATCAAATCGTATAGATGCATACCGATTTTATTGACTTGTAAGTCATTAAATTAAAACGTACATGTAAGTGGACATATAATTGGACCGTATATAACATCACTTATTCTAATCAACGAAGACTAAACAAAACATGTCCCTTGATTACTGCGTTATGGATTGACAAATCAATAAATCGGACACTTAAAAAAAATATTTGGATCGGATGGGTCTCGAACCTATGACCATTGAATTTCTAGTCAATCACTCTGCTCACTGCGCTATGAAGGATTATACTAAATCGTATTAACATTTTCCTTTATATAAATTTTCTAGTATAAGCACGTACGGAAAAAGTCTATGTTGCCAAGACGCATATCCGCTCGCCCGCAATACCGACTTCCGGTAGCGAAAGGCCTTAAAATCATTCTTAAATCAGACCAATAGTTTCAGAAAAAAGATTTTTAAAGATGTTCTATACAGAAATATAAGGAAAACTTGCATCACCCACTGGCGGCCATGTTTTTAGCTCACCTGGCACGAAGTGCCAAGGTGAGCTATTGTGATCGCCCTGTGTCCGTCGTCGTCCGACAGTCCGTCCGTAAGTCCGTCGTCAAACTTTTTCTTTAAAGATCTTCTTCTTGAAAACCACTGGGCCATTTTCATTAAAACTTCATAGGAGTGTTCCTTGTAGGGTACTCTCTCAGATTTCTTCAAATATAGGTCATCTAATTGAAATTGTGGTTGCCATGGCAACCAATTGAAAAAAACTTTAAAAATCTTCTTGTCAAAACCTACTGATCAGAATTAAAAATTTGCATAAATTATTCATGGGTGACCCTCTATCAGATTTCTTGAAATTATTTTCCTAACTTAAAAAACATGGCACCTAGTGGACGGTGCAGATTTTCCTATTATGGCTATATAGTGAAAACTTAAAAAATCTTCTCCTCTGAAACCACTGCTCCAATTTGAAAGTAATTTCACACAAATGATCCATAGGTAACCCTCTACCAGATTTCTTAAAATAATTTTGTTACCTAAAAAAACATGGCCGCCAGTGGGTGGGGCAAGTTTTCTTTATACTACTGTATAGTAAACACTTAAAACATCTTCTTCTATGAAAGAACTGGTCTGAATTGAAAGTAATTTTACACAAATAGTTCAGGGATGAATCTCTACCGGATATCTTCAAATGATTTTCCTAGCTTCATGGCCGCAAGTGGGTGGGGCAAGTTTACTTATGATTCCTTATAGGGAAAATTTACAAAATCTTCTTCTCTGAAACTACTGGCCAAAATTGAAAATAACTTTACCAAAATGATCCATTGGTGACCATCTATCAGGTTTCTTCAAATAATTTTGCTAGCTTAAAAAACATGGCCGCCAGTGGGTGGAGCAACTTTTTGTTATTTATACTGTGTAGTAAAACTTAAAAAATCTTCTTCTCTGAAACTACTGGTTAAATTTGAAAATAGTTTTACATAAATAATTCAAGGGTGATCCTTTGCCAGATTTCTTCAAATAAATTTCCTAGCTAAAAAACATGGCCACCAGGGGTGGGGGACTGGGGTGAATTTACCTTAGTATAATGATGGCCTATAGTGAAAAATCTTCTTCTTTAAAATTACTAGCCCAAATCGAAAATAATTTTATACAAATGATCCACTGGTGACTCTTTACCAGATATCTTCAAATAATTATGCTAGCTTAAACAAGAGACCCAGAGGGTCACATTTCGCTCACATGAGGACACTGTACCATAGAATCAGACTGGGCAAGACAACATTTTCATATAGCTATGACCCAGGTGCCATAATTTGATCTTCGCAGAGGACCACAATGCGAAGCTACATGTCAGATATTAATGATCTGGGCCTTACGGTTTAAGAGAAGAAGAATTTTAAAGGTTTTCCTATAAAAACTGATAAACCCCTGGGTGGGGCCAATTTTGGCCCGGGGGCATAATTTGAACACAATTGGTAGAGAACCACAAGGCAAAGCTATATGTCAAATATAGGCCTTACAGTTTCAGAGTAGACGATTTTTGAAGGTTTTCCTATATAAGTCTATGAAAAACTGATAAGCCTCGGGGCGGGGCCAAATTTGATCAAGGGGTCATAATTTGAACAATCTTGGTAGAGTACCATAGGGCAAAGCTACATGTCAAATATAAATGATCTTGGCCTTACGGTTTCAGAGAAGATGTTTAAAGGTTTTCCTATGAAAAACTAATAGGCCCGAGGGCGTGACAATTTTTTGCCCGGGGTTATAATTTGAACAATCTTGGTAGAGGACCACAAGGCAAAGCTATATGTCAAATGTTACAGATCTAGGCCATACAGTTTAAAGGAGAAGATTTTTAAAGGTTTTCCTATAAAAGTCTATGTAAAACTGATAAACCCCGGGGAGGGGCCAATTTTGACCCAGGGGTTATAATTTGAACCACTTTGGTAGAGGACTTTAAGGCAAAGCTACATGTCAAATATAAATGATCTATGCCTTACAGTTTCAGAGAAGATTTTTAAAGGTTTTCCTATAAAAAACTGATAAGCCCGAGGGCGGGCCATTTTTGGCCCGAGGGTCATAATTTGAAAAATCTTGGTAGAGGACCACATATTAAAATTCTGGGCCTTACAGTTTCAGAGAAGAAGATTTTTAAAGGTTTTCCTATATAAGTCTATATAAAACTGATAAGACCCGGGGCTGGGCCAATTTTGATCCGGGGGTCATAATTTGAACAATCTTGGTAGAGGACCATATGGCAAAGCTACATTTCAAATATTAATGATCTAGGCCATACAGTTTCTGAGGAGAAGATTTTTAAAGGTTTTCCTAAGAAAAACTGATAAGCCCCAGGCCGGGGCCATTTTTTGCCCCAGGGTCGAACTTTGAACAATCTTGGTAGAAGATCATTAGGTAATGATACATACCAAATATCAAAGGTCTTGGCTGTTGGGTTTCTGAGAAGAAGATTTTTTCAGATTTTCTTATGCATTAAAAGTTGTCTATAGGGTCATGTTAGAAAATCTGGTCTTACAGCAAGGGGGATAATTCTAGCCAAAATCTTTGAACAAGATTTTTTTCCCCCTTGTCACTGACAAAGTTTGGTTGAAATCGGTTCAGTGGTTCCTGAGGAGATGTTGTTTGAAAATGTGAACGGACGACGTACGACGGACAACAGACACCGGACGACGGACGGAAAGGGGTCACAATAGCTCATCCTGAGCCTTCGGCCCAGTTGAGCTAAAAACATGACTGCCAGTGGGTGCATGATTAAGGTTTTCCTGATATGGCTAAAGTGAAAGCTAAATATAAATCTTCTTTTTCCGAAGTCACTTGCCCAATTTTAATGTCATCATGACCATAAACATGGGTACCAGGTGAGCGATTTAGGGCCGCATGCGGCTCTTGTTTAAGATAACAAAATCAGTTTAAGGAATCTGGTAGAGGCTCATCAATTGACCATTTGTGTAAAATTATTTTCAATTTGGACCAGTAGTTTCAGAGAAGAAGATTTTTAAAGATTTTTTACTATACAGTAACATCAGGAAAACGTGCCCCACCCACTGCCGGCCATGTTTTATAGATTTCAAAATAATTTTAAGAAATCTGGTAGAGGGTCACCCATGGATCATTTACATAAATTTACTTTCAGATCGGACCAGTAGTTTTTTAAAGTTTCATATAAAGTAGCCATATAAGGAAAATATGCCCCACCCACTAGCGGCCATGTTTTTTAAGATAGGAAAATTATTTTAGGAATCTGATAGAGGGTCACCAATGGCACAATTTGGTAAACTTATTTTCAATTTGCACCTGTAGTTTATGACCCTAGCAGATTGTAGTATTATTATGACAATTAAACCGGCTGGCTGTAAGCAAGTAACGCATTCCACAGTTCCGATATTTCTAAATAATGAGAGTATTTCAAATATTAAAATATTTATGTCTCCATCAAACGTATGTTGCGACTACTAAATAAATTAGAATCGCCTAAAATAGATTATCTTAATGAGAAGTCACAACGTAGGATTTGATCCAGTCATAAATAAGCAGATGGAAATGTTCAAATAAGTCTTCCTATCCAAAGCCCAGAATTTCTCAATGGAGTCAGGGCTCCAGATAAGAGGTAGTTTTTTCAACAAATCCAACATTTTCTCACTTATTTCAGCACCAAATCCTATTGTGTTACTACTCATTTGAATCGTCTCGAAGAGACGATTCTAATGAGTAGTGACACCATAGGGTTTAATTCAGAAATAAAGATTTTAGTTTTTGAAAAACTACCCTTATCTGGTGCTCTGTGGAGTAAAACCTCTCTATTACGACAACTAAAGCGAAAGCTAATTGGTTGTATAAAAGACGGGTAACAGCTTAACCCATTACCTCATAGCCTGTTTCTATTTTTTTTTAAATATGTTACCACATAAAGCAGGTTGAAAGTAAAGCAGAATGCGCCTTCATGTGCATTCTGCTTTACTTTCAGCCTGCTTTAAGCGACCATCTGCTAGAACTAAGCTTTAAGCTACCATCTGCTAGAATGGAGAAAAAAGTTCTTATAATACATATGTATAACTTTATAAATTGGAACTATTTTCTTTAGTTGAGAAATAAAGGCGTATTTATGGGTTAATGGGTTAAAGCAAGCAATCGTGATACAGGAAGTTTTCTGTTGTACTGTCACCTTTTTTAGCAGTCACCTGTCGTAACGTCCTAATAATTGACATAATTAAGTGGTACATGTATTAATAAAGGGGTTTTACAGTCTCCCTATCCAAAGCCAAGAATTTCTCATTACATACATACCACAAATATAACTACACTTATGCCTATCACCTGTTCAACAATATCCTAACCACGGGCTATCATTAATGAGACGCACATTGTACTCTCTGTCCGCCCATTCCTTCATCATCATCCTCGTACGTCTCACCACGATGACGATTTCTCATCTTCTTCAGGGTCAAATTCTTCGAGAGTATGCTCTTCTGCTCCGTCTGGAATCATTTGCTGCTCACGCTGTGGTAAGCACTTCTCTAGTTCGGGAATTTTGTTCGGATTAATAAATCCATTTGGTGGGAAAATGACTTTGAATCTTATAATAAGACGTCATTTTGTAAAGAGGTCACGATGTATCGGCATACCCTCACGCATCACACATTTGATGGTCTATTGAAAACAGTGCCTACCCAGATTACACGGCTCCTATTGGAGCCATCTGATCAAAATCTACACTGTTTGTCATTTTGTAAACATATTGTTAAAAAACAACCCTAGGTTATCTAAAATTGACTTAACATGTCGAAAATCGAGTTGTTTATATTTTCAGTATGTTTTCAACCTGCCAATCTACAAAGATCTGCGATATGGAAACACTAAAACAAAGACTTCCTGGGGCATTCTCTAACGCCACACGTTTCAGATACATGAAAGATTAACGGCACCACAACACACGAAATGGTCGTATGGCGCAGATAAACAATTACATAAATTGTTATTATGTTAGTAGTTTTCAAAACATCCATCAACAATTGAGTAAATGTAGACCCGCAAAAAAGAATCCATAAATATATGCTTAAGAATTTAAGCTTTTAAAAACTAAAACTTGTTGAATAGACAGGTATGCACCATGAACAGCGCCCTGAGGTCCACGATGGTTATAATTTCATTCCCTGGGACGTAGATGCCTTTAAAATTTGGAAATCACTTTAAACGAAGATAATGGTGAACTGCTGGACTTAGATAAGTCAATATACCCACTAATGTGGAGGACAAGATTAGACACATTGGAATACAGCTAAATCTAAACTTTCTTAACAAATATTTTCCTTAGAGAAAGCATATACTGTTGCAGTTAAACAGTTAACGTGACGATGTTCAAGGAGTGTTTTGTCTGAGAAACGTTTAAACTTTGTGTTTGACAACACATAACGTTATCCAATTATTCATTTCAACTAATTCTGGATGCAGTTCCAATGGTGTTTTCCCTACCCATGAATGGTCTTCCTATACAGTTTTGCCAAATAATAAATACCGTATGCATCACTGAGGGAAAAGTAAACGTTGAGACTGTCCTCTCAGACAGATGGGGCCCGTTTTACTAAACAACTTACGCAAATTATTTGCGTAAGTCAAAATTTAAAATTTTAATTTAAATTTTATATTATCACTTGCTTCAAACAGCAAATAGCCAGATCCGAGGACGCGCTTTTAGCGCGTCCTCTGATCTGCCTATTTGCTGTTTGTAAACGTTTATGATCGAAAAATAACAGTTAAACGATTTTGACTTACGCAAACATTTTGCGTAAGTAGTTTAGTAAAACGGTCCTCTCAGACAGCTGGTGTACTCGATGATGCTGTGCTTGTTCAGATACTTCCTCAAATAAGCTTTGTAGCAATAAGATACTATTCAATGGAAATGTTTGATCCATATATTATGTTCTTTTTTGTAAACACATGGCACGGTTGACATTGTATTGTACAGTGGAGAATCTGTTATTCTTTCCCAATAAACGCGTTTACGCTAAAACTAGTATTTGCAGTGCAAACAGTTTGGAGCCAGATCAGACGCCGGGTAAACCGGCGTCTGATCAGGCTCCAAACTGTTTGCCACCAAGATAAACAAGAATTATCAGAATTGTCAAAAAGTTGTTCTTTTCTACGTTTTAGTGCTTTGCGTTTTCGTACGTTTGCGTACGTTTGCGTTTAAACGGGAAAGAATAACAGATTATCCACTGTATGCTTTCTTGCAGATAAGTAGATAAGTATGACGATCGATTACAAAATAGAACCAGGAGGTAAGTACAGTTGTCAATCGGACGTCTTAGCAATTTTGTCGTCCTTCTTTGTGTAGACTTAAATCAGCTGTTTGGTGAACTCGCAAAAGAATGCATGTAAACTACATTTTGAAAAGGAAGACAACTCATGCTTTTGCATCTATCTCAAAGTTTGTAGCTCACATGCTGATGCTGATGTATGAGTCTCTTGAGGCCTTGTGTAAACAAAAAAGCTTATCGTATGATTGTTTTGCATGTTACTGCAATTGCATGTGCTTGTCATCGCCCAGTAGTTGTTAAAAAACAAGTAACATTGATGTTTTCGTACCAGTTATTTTTATACTTGAGGCGTTAGAACTGCATATTGACTAAAACTATGGTTAACATTTGAGATGTGGCACCGATACAACTACATCCAAGTACATGCTATTCAACACCAGTCAGGTAAAACCCTGAAAAATACTGGTCCACACTGGTGTTTGAAACATGCTTAACGTGTATGGTGCGGTATTGAGACATGACAATACTTTTTACAGGCCATGAAATATAAACGAAACTGATGAAAAAATTCATGCTTGTGATTGCTATGTATGACAAACAGGTGGCTCTACTGGAAGAGATTTACTGTCGTATATCCCTCCCACAATAAGCCAATCTTCAATCACATAAACGATTCGCATGTCGACTGCTTTCAATAAAAGTTCCGACCGTGGTAACTGCATTATCTGTCAAACAGCGATATCATTGATTTCAGTTTGTCTCCCCTTGTCATGCCTCGCTCAGGATGCAAATTTCGTGCCAGTTATCTTGTCATCTTCTAGGAATTAGCACCTGATCATTTAGCAGATATTCCATGCCAATTCGATCATGACTGGAAGGGTGATGATCCGGACATAGTGAATCTAACACCATCGTGAATGTCAGATAAGGATATCCCATCCAAAGTTTTGAAGATATTTTAGGAACACGAGACTTTGCCGAGTGTTCCTAAAATATCTTCAAGCCGAGGGTGGGATATCCATCTGACTCTAAACTGTTGTGTTTATTTTCTCACCTCGTCAATCCTAAAAAACGCGTTCAACTTGCTATACAGAGGCGAGCAGTAACTTCGCATTCACCTCATGAATGGCGGACGGGTCTTTTAATGTTAATTGACATACTTACATTTCAAATGAACATACTACATTCAGTAGTGATTTTACATTATAAGTAAAGTACAGAACAGTTTTTGTTTGCAAGAAGGTATGAAAAGCAAACATTCGTGGTTTCATACAGTGTTGCCAGGTTTGATAGTAAATACTTCCATGCAAATTCATGTATTATAAAAATATCTACATTTTGGAATGTTAACCGGTGCAGCAACCATGCACAGAATAGTATAAGGCGTTATCATCGGATACACTGTTAAAAAATCTTAATAAAATTAAGACTGCACTTCATTGGAAAAAATAGTTTGCCTTTAAAAGTTCCGATGAGTTAAGCGTTCACCTGACTTAACACAGTGTCATATGATCGCTGAGCATGGGTTGCACAAGATATTACCTACTAGGAGATAAGTGTGAGGTTGGGCGCCCCTAAAACCAGGTTTAACCCCCCAGTGGTTGTTAATAATTAATTAATTTATAGTTAATTATTGATTGCTACTGACCGTACCAAGGCGGGCTCCTATATTCACTTTACTTTATGTTTGTCTTGCGTGTTGTTTTCTATTTAGTGTGTAGATGTAGGAATTGTATTGCGTGTGTGTGTGTGTTTGTTGTGGTATGACTGTGTGTGTGTGTTCTGCTTGAGAGGTGGGTGTATTGTTTGTGTTACGTTTCCTGCTTGAGTCTTTCGTATTTATTAACCACCTACGCTAAGTAAAGTAATGTATTTAACACAGTATCATAATTATTATTTGTATCATGTGTGAACAGACCTAACACTCGTCTGCTTTATAATTGTCGTCTGCGGACGTTTTCAATTTATTTTTGTTGGGTTTACATATGAAACATCAATACGAGTGTTTACAATTTGGGTCATGATCAGAGTAATTCGACGTCTGATCAGTATCGAATATTTTGTAAATGCAAAACCATAGTTACGCTATGGTTATAGGTTTAAAACAAGATTGGCTCCATATTATTGAACTTTTAAGGGTTTATCTGACGTAGTCTCTTCACCTATGACTCTATATTGTTAACTAGAATATGCCTAATACATATGTTGGGTCGCTCGACATTGTATGCGGATTGGTTTTTCAGTTTTGAGAAACACAATTTTTAACTCGTATCAATTATGTTACATAACTTCAGGTTTTAAAAGCTATGCATCTTTTAAGTTGAATTCACGTATATTTTTACAGTTGCATGTAGATTTATCCGAACGTGCTTAACTCGACCTTGACCAGTTCAATATCTACATGAAATAAGTAAACCGCTTGATCTTTTGTATATTGTATACGAGCCCCAAAAAGAGTAAAATAGCTAAGTCCAACATGTTTTGTTTGGCCTAGGTGTGAGCATATAAAAATTACTATTATATGATGACGATTCTTTCCATTCAAGGCACACAACCATTCTACTGCAAATACATCTGCGTCAAGCTTGCTGCCATGTTTTGTTATTGTTTCTGTAATCGATATTTTTCATGAATGTCTGCTTTGGCTTTGAATGGATTATTAAAGCTGACATCGTTTTCGACAGAAAATTAACCGATCTGAGATGTTGAAGAACTATGGGGTTTGAAGAGCCTTTGTCATGTTGCATTATGCTGGGGCTAAACTAAGCAAGAAACGGGATAGTGGTTTCCACGTACACACCCAAACGACTTTCTGATTCACGACAGTAGGCGGAAATAAACGGATGTTATAGTAGTTGAAATTTTAAGGCCTCAGCATTATATCCTCAGGTCGTAATGACCCTTGTATTTACGGAATCCACACGCGTAATGATGTCTATAAAAACAACGAACATTTTTTAAAACTGAACTACAGAAAAACATTCATCAGAAATTTCAAGGACAATGGTGTTAATTGACGAGTAAGTGGGGCCTACCGCATTACAGAGTAGTTCCCCTTGGCGATTAAGTCCCTTGCACGTTGGGTAGTGTTACGCCAATTTGGTAGACTGACGTGACAACGTAAAATGTATAAACTAATAAAGGTTATCTCTTTTCATCTCTCTTTCTTTTTGGCTCTCCCTGTCTGTCTTTCGACCTGCCTGTCTGTCTGTATGTCTGTCTTACTGTCTGTCTGTATGCATGTCTCTCTCTCTGTGTTTCTCTCATTGTATTCCTTTCTGTGTGTCTCTATGACTCTCTGTCACTGCCTCTGTATTTGTCTCGTACTGCCTGTGTCTGTATGTCTGTCTGTCTGTCTCTCTCGCTATCTACACACTCTATATGTCCCTCTATATCTACCCAACTGTCTTTTCGTGTGTCTATCGTTTATTGTTCATATATTTCTATATCTTTCTTTACATATATGTCTATCTGTTTCCTTAGTGTCTGTATGTCTCTCTCTCTGCCTGTCTGTCTGGCTCTCTCTATATATCTCTGTTTCTCTCTTATCTTTGTCTGTCGGTCTGTCACTGCTTCTTGTCTGTGCCTCTGGATCTCTCTATCTCTCTTTATCTTTGCCTGTCTTTCTCTCTTTGTATGTATGCTTCACTGTGCCAGTCAGTCTGTCTGTCTCTCTGTCTGTCTCTCTCTGTCCCCTCCCTTCTTTCTATGCCGCTGTATATCTGTGTGGCTGTCTCTCATTTTATATATAAATTGTTTCAGTCTACATTACATACAAAACATTCCACTCTATAGGCATCTGATGAATGCAAATTTTAATAGTTTTTTTCCAAATAATAATGCAACTGACTGCTAAAAGAAAGATAAAAGTAGAGCTAAACCTTGCTTTAGGTGCTAACAGCATGATTTTCACACTACTTTTTGTAGTCACATTAGCTTTGTCTGCATGTACATATACTTTCAGAATTCGTAAGACAGTGTAGAGGCATCCTTATTTCCTTATGTGGAAACTTTACCGTGCAGCAGTCCTAGGTCCTTGTTATACCAGTAGTTAAACTGCAAAATAGCATTCTAAATCGAATTCGTTATTCATATGATTTCCAACGCATGTTACACAGTCAATATTGTGTGATCTTAAACCGGAAGCTACTCAACAGTTATCTGGGGAGTTCACTCTTGAGAGAAATTGGGATAACTCTGTAATGCGGTAGGCCACCCATTGTGAAATGTTAACAAGTTAAATGGACCTTGTTACGTAGAAGTAGTACGGAAGCTGATGTTTCCAGGTGGACTTCACCCGGTCTTGAATAATCCATACTGAGATCCTCTACGCACGCATTATATCATTACAGCTTCTGGTCTTTGACTCAAAAGATTAAGCTGCGTTAAACGCGTGTTTGTAGATTTTTAGTTAATTAATCAAACAACACTCATACCAACAGGGTTTGTCGCCTGCTAAATAAAATGTTGTTTATCGGTTGGTGAACAATTCCGGCGTCGGATAGGGCACCAATCTGTTCGCCAGATTTAATTACTTTAACTCTTAGAATGATTTAAAGAAATGCTACTTCCTACCTGCTATTTTATTATTTTGCTTTCCGTTTGCATTTAAACGGGAAATAGTAACACGGTCTCTAGTGTTGTGACAAAACTTCTCGACATTTTACAGGTGGCAAACATTTGGTAACAAAATGGGGTAGCTATCGTCTAACGATTAACACGCACTGCAGACCATAATCAGGTGCATTGTTTATTTCCCTACGACCTGTGGCTAGGTATTCATATGAAACTGTTTCTAGGAATACAAAGTGACATCGTCGACATTAGGCAATTTCTGTTCGAACATCTTATGTAGAACCCATCTCAGTTTACCGGCATTTAATATCAGCAAAGGGAGGGATTCTTAAAATACATTCAATGCAGGTAGTGCTTAAGCTTCTTGCCAAGATACGGATATCTACGTGTTCCTTATTTAACCCTTTCCCTCATAGAAGCGACTTTTAGCGCATTCAGTTTATTCTTCCGCTGAAGAAAATAGTTCCAATTTATACAGTTATAAATATGTTTCAAAGGGAATATTTTCATTATTCTAGCGGGTGGTAGCTTAAAGTAGGCTGAAAGTATAGCAGAATGTGCCTTAAGGCACATTCTGCTTTACTTTCAACCTACTTTAAGTAGTCACCTGTATTCGAAACTAGAAACAGGCTATACGGTAAAGGGTTAAAACGCATACATTTGAGAAAATTCTTTTTAGGCGGCATATTCTAAATGGATAACGACAAACTCGTTATTTTGTCAGAACTTGTTTTGTATGTTTAAACAGATAATATATATTATTGAACTGCTTATGGAGGTTTATTTTATTAACATCAATCTAATCCTAAATGACAAAACCACATGGCAGTACAATCATAATTGACATCACACATTAATGACACTTTTGAAATGTTAGATTGATGTTAGAAATAACAAGATAACAAAGTCAATTTATATCTGGTTGGTTATTCCAATTATTTAGAAAGCTATTCCCAATGCACAGTTTTTAAATTCCGTGAGTATACATGCGTCAGGAATGCTGATATAAAAAAACGCAACGATATATCATTTATGTGAAATAAACCTCCATTCAAACGATTTACTTATTTCGTGATTCCACTGTTACCGTAGATATTGCACTGGTCAAGTTCGAGTTAAGCAAGTTCGGATAAATCTACATGCAACTGTAAAAATATAGGTGAATTCAACTTAAAAGATGCATAGCTTTTAAAACCCGAAGTTATTTATCATAACTGATACGAGTTAAAAAATGTGTTTCTCAAAACTGAAAAACCAATCCGCATACAATGTCGAGCGACCCAACTGAAGCATTAGGCATATACTAGTTAACAATATAGAGTCATATGTGAAGAGATTACGTCAGATAAAGCCTTAAAAGTTCAATAAGATGGAGCCAATCTGGTTTTAAACCTATAACCATAGCGTAACTATGGTTTTGCATTTACAAAATATTCGATACTGATCAGACGTCGAGTTACTCTGATCATGACCCAAATTGTAAACACTCGTATTGATGTTTCATATATAAACCCATAAATAAAAAATGAATTGAAAATGTCCGCAGAGTACAATTTTAAAGCAGAAGAGTGTTAGGTCTGCTCACACATGATACAACTAATAATTATGATACTGTGTTAAATACATTACTTTACTTAGCTTAGGTGGTTACACCTAGTAGGTAATATCTTGAGCAACCCATTATCAGCGATCATATGACACTGTGTTAAGTCAGGTGAAAGCTTAACTCATCGGAACTTTTAAAGGCAAACTTATTTTTTCAATGAAGTACAGTCTTAATTTTATTAAAGATTGTTCACCAGTGTATCCGATGATAAAGCCCTTTACTATTATGTGCATGGTTGTTGCACCGGTTAACATTTCAAAATGTAGATATTTATATAAAACATGAATTTGCATGGAAGTATTAACTATCAAACCTGGCCACATTGTATGAAACCACGAATGTTTGCTTTCATACCTTCTTGCAAACAAAAACTGTTCTGTACTTTACTTATAATATAATATCACTACTGAATGTAGTATGTTCATTTGAAATGTAAGTGGGTCAATTAACATAAAAAACCCGTCCGCCATTCATGAGGCGAATGCGAAATTACTACTCGCCGTTGTATAGCAAGTTGAACGCGTGTTTTAGGGTTGATGATGTGAGAAAATAAATCTAACACCACAGTTGAGTGTCAGATGGATATACCACCCTCGGCTTGAAGATATTTTAGGAACACTCGGAATGCCTCATGTTCTTAAAATATCTTCAAAACCTTGGGTGGGATATCCTTATCTGACATTCACGTTGGTGTTAGATTCACTATGTCCGAATCGTCACTCTTCCAGTTATGATCGAATTGACATGGAATATCTACTGAATGATCAGGTGCCAATTCCTAACTGGCACGAAATATGTGCATCCTGAGCGAGGCATGACAAGGGGAGACAAACTGAAATCAATGATATCGCTGTTTGACAGATAATACAGTTACCACGGTCGGAACTTTTATTGAAAGCAGTCGATATGCGATTTGTTTATGTGATTGAAGATTGGCTTATTTTGGGTGGAATATACGACATGGCTTCAATTATAGCCTGGTTTAATAATAACAGGAGCCCCATGGGGCATATTTCGCTCACCTGAGAGTAGCTGACAAAATAGAGATAATGATTTATGTCCATTACGGGGTCATTTTTTACCCAAGGGACATAATTTGAACAATCTTGATAGAGGACGTGTAGGTGATGCTGTGTGCCAAAAATCTAAGACCAGGGTTGTAGGGTTTTAGACGAGAAGCTTATTTTAAGTTTCCTGTGACCTACATATGCAATATACTGAAATCATTTGATCAAAATAGGTAAAAGACATCTAGAAGTGTCACCATGCCGAATATCAAAGCTCTGGCCATATTAGTTTAAGAGAAAAAGACATTTAAAATTTCACTATATAACTCTGTAAAACTGTGACCCCCGGGGCGGGGCCAATTTTTACCCTAAGGGCATACTTTGAACAAACTTGACAGAAGACCTGTAGATTATGCTATGTGCCAAATATCTAAGCTCTGGTCGTTGTAGTTTCAGACAAGACGATTGTTTAAGATTTCCTTATCTTTTTACTTTGGTTGCCATGGCAACCAGAGTTCTATATTGTTTTTAATTCTTTGAATGAATTTGAAAGAGCTTGACACAAGAAACATTTCTGTAAAGTTTGGTTGAAATCTGTCAAGCGGTGAGGTTGGGGTGAGGTACTGAGTATAAGAGTGTATAAGAGTGCGGTTGGGGGCCCCTAAACCCAGGTTTAATCCCCCAGTGGTTGTTAATAATTAATTTATAATTAATTATTGATTGTTACTGACCGTACCAAGGCGGGCTCCTATGTTCACTTTGCGTGTTGTTTTCTATTAGTCTAGATGAAGGAATGGTATTGCGTATGTGTGTGTGTGTGTTATGGTTATGGTATGACTGTGTGTATGTGTTCTGCTTGAGATATGGGTGTATTGTTTGTGTTGCGCTTTCGTATTTATTTATAGGGAAGATTTTATTTGAAGAAATTGCTTACGACGACGGACGATGGACGACTGACGACGGGCGACGACGGACGCCGGACACAGGGCCATCCCAATAGCTCACCTTGAGCCTTTGGCTCAGGTGAGCTAAAAATAATTTGTAATTTCCCTAACCACTTTTATACATAACAGGAGATTAATCTTTTATAATATGTTCAGTACGTGTTTAGAATTAGCTCTATTTTTTTTAAAGTTTTTGTAATAATAACATTTAAAGCTGTGTAGTGTTTGCATAAAAGTCGTATTGTATTTGACAGAAAATTTAATAAACTTATTGAAAATAATAAAGCCGTAATAATAATTATAGTATCAAATTGTGTTTAGAAAATTAACTCAAATAAACACAAAAAAGGTCCTATGTCCTCGAGGAGGGGTCATGAAGGTTCATGTTTTAGCGGAACGAGTAATGCGATCTTATTGTGCATGATACCAGTGTGTTGGCATCGATCTTTAAAATGATATATCTTACATGCATTTTTCACTTATAATAATGCCCAGTTTCAACTTATGCTAGTCAAAATAGCCCTTGTTTATGTTCAAGACAGATCGGGGAATTAAAAGTTAAGACGAGGGGAATTAAAACGGTGATCCCATTATTTCTTACTGCTGTATGACTACTTACTTTAAGTGTGTGTATTACACGCAGAACCCGGTTAAAACAATAGACGATGGGCGCCAACGAGTATCAAGTGGCCTGATCTCAATAAATTGGATTTCTCATTATGATATGGGTAAAATAATATTCCCTTTATCTTACCAAATAATGACGCACGAGATGTGACACATAGACACCCTACCACCACCTGAACCTGATAAAGAACAGTGAATATTGGTCCAATATAATTTCTTTACAAGTAGGCTATCAGGTATCTCTAAATTTGGCAAACCTAATTGCAAAGCATGATCCAGCGTATTTATGTATTGTTTTATCTGATGAAGAGGCGAATAGTGTGGGCTCTCTATGCATGGGGTGAAGATTAGTTGATTGTTGCCTCATTAAACCCCTTCATGGAATGTAAAAATAACTGTCAGCTTTTATTATTCTTTTTAGACCTTAGGAACAATATAACTAGGGTCGAACAGTCAAGTTTCTAATCAGATGCCTAACTAACAAAGAAGTATGCTAAATACACCCGGTTGTTAAAGGCACGAAATCCCGATATAAACCAAAGCAAACTTAACTAAGAAGACGTTACACGGAATTAAACGCAATATGTAAAAATGACATATTCTTGAAAGTATTGAATTTATGTGAGAATATGCTGGGTAAACAGTTTAGTGCCTTATCAAACATCGGGTTACCCGGCGTCTGATCTGACCTCTAAAACGTTTGCAATTGAAATGGTTGAATGCAATTTGCAATCGTCAGGCAAAAGGTTAATCGAACCGAAATATACGAACAAGTAAACAGGATTACATATTTCAGTCAGTAATATTAATCAAGTCCATGCATAATCGGTCAAAAGACTGATAGCGAGTCGTTTACAAACGGTATACATGTCAGGAGTACACATGTCATATGTTAACAGTGTAGACCCATCATTTCCTTTATTATAGTGCATAAAACAACCCTAAAAGACGACAATTGAATTCACTTAAAACATGTAATTGTTCATGCACATTGCCAGTGATCAATGAGTTGACCTATTATACCATAAATATGCATTTGTACCCCATGAAATTTATCCCTACGCGAAATTAAATAGCTTCTCAAACACAGACATCAACACGCGCGAATGAATGTTCTCTAAATGCTGGAAGCATGTACCTTAAATTACGATGAAAGTAGAGTTAACACCTCTCTATTACGGACACTAAAAATAAGGCTAATTGTTCGAATAAAATACAGGTCACAGCTTAAAAAAAGGTGACAGTAAAACAGAAAGCTCCTACATGAGCTTTCTGTTTTACTGTCACCTTGCTTTGAGCATTCACCTGTTCTTAACGTTTAATAATTAACATATGTTAGTGCTCGTAATAGAGAAGTTTTACTGTAATGCCAAATGCTCCTCAAGTAGCTAGTATGCTGTACTTTTAGCCAGCTTTAGGCAACAATCTATTAAAATACTAAAAACAATCAATGAAGAAATTGACAGTAACTGTTATGTCAAGGTTTATACATCGGCAAACAGTGACGGCCCAGATAAGACAGCAAACATGCACTACGTGTTAGTCATGTTAAATGGAGGAATGAATCAAAGCCGTAAAATTCGTATTTATTGAGTACTGTGATCTCCCTATGTACAAACAACGAGTCCCTCCTTACAATAATAATTGTCGCCGTTCACCAACCTTTTATTACTGCAATATCGTCTGATTAAAAGTGATGGTTGCTGTTTCATATTGAACCTTTAAAAATAAGAAACTTTAAGACCGGTGACAAAAAGTTTAAACCCTGAGTAGACATCGCGTGACGTGGCGTCTGATCTAGGTTTAAACTGTATTCAAATGTAAGTCAAGTCATACTCGCCATTTTAGTGTATTTTCAACCTCTATAACAACTCCCTCCCACAAATAATATGTGATCCCTACGAACGACTAGTGATGACTTCCGAATTCAAACTTCAAGCTTCAAACTTCAGAGTTCCCACTTCCGACTGCCGAGGTCCAACTTCAGAACTCAGGCTTTTGACTTCAGCCTTAAGACTTCTGACTTCAAACTTTACACTTCAGACTTGAACTTATTTTATTTAACACATCATCGGCTTATGAATATGCAAGGAATATCCTAAAACTGACATATTTTAACCCTTATCCTGCTTAGATATCTTCGTCTTTAAAATTATCGTCTGCAAAATGTTTTGTTTGTTTCAAGTAAATAAATATGAAGATGGGTGTCTAACAGTTTGGATTACAATGCGACGCCGTGTTACGCGAAGTCCGATCTGGGTCCAAACCGTTTTCTAAAACCATTGAAGTCACGATCAGCAGGCAAAGGGTCAACATCGTAACAAAGGAATGTCCATTATTAAAACAACTTTAACATATTTAAAATACCAATGCCGTAAACATAGGCATTAGCAACCGTCTGTTTTGATCAAGATCAGATTATCCTTTGTTGCCCTATATAATTATCTTACCTCCTTCTAAATTATAGACATCCAATTGGTCAACCGAGGTCATGAGAAGACACCATGAATACCGTATTTGGTTAGTAAAATCCATATAAAGTTGCCTTCAATTCATGTTAGGTATTTACAAGAGTTCATTCATTTGCTTAAGCCATACATACTTCCCCAAGTTATAAAAATAATTTATATCTATCCGAACATAGTTTTCTAAAATGCATGCAGATAATGTATGCTTAATGGGCCTAAAACGAATTTATAATGATTAAAAAACAAAAGAAAATATATGTTAACGCTTTTGAGTAATACAAGTAGTTGATTCATTTTTCTGTACTATAAAAGGGGGTAATTCATATAGTATTTTATTATACAATTAGTGCTATTTAGGAACAATTGTTCCTTCTTTCTAACACCTATAACTTGTTGTTTAAAACAGTATATGTATGGAGTAAATGGTTAAAATATAGATGTATGACAGAAAACTTTACAAAACGTGAGGAAGATTATAGATTTGAAATACTATAGTATTAAGATATCTTGTCAGACATCCATTATTCTCTAGTATTGTTTTTGTTGTTTTGAGAAAGAATTACGTCCTCTGCAATTATTGTTCAAATTTGAATACTATAGAACACGTGTCGGACGAACTAGGACGACATGTTCGAAAACAAGTACGCAATCAACACGGTAAATGACTTCGCAACAGCGTTACAAGTTGAATGGAACAACTTGCCTGCGCCGTAAATACAGGGTATGTATGCTGCGCCGCCTAATCACGACATGCATTGGACAAAATGGTGGACATATAAGATACCGTCTCAGAATACAATACTAACACATTTTGGGTGATTGTGGAACATTCAACATGAAATTAAACCTTTGGCGATGGTGAACCAAGTCTTATCAAAGAAAGTGTTATTTTTAAAATGACCCCTATGTTATAACGTTCTATAATGTCCAATAAAAGAATATCGAGTCAACTTCAATTGTTTACAGAATGACACTAAGGAGTTATTCTTAAATGCAGATTAAATTATAGTCAGAATATAGGCCAGGTCCTAGTAGTGTATTGATAAAAATATACGATGAGTACTTTTTATGGCAGAGTATGGAATGAAACTTATGCGAAATACCAAAAGGTGAATATTTCTTGGAGCTTAAAGTGGGGGTAATTCATATAGATTATTTGAAGTATAGATTAAACTGAAAATGCTTTAAATTATAGGTAGTCGTTAAGATAAATTCCTTATGCAGTGCTTATTGTACCTAATATGGAATATACAGTGATAAAGTACTATACGTCTTTAACACCGGGCAAGGAATAATATCATTATTTAACACTTACAGTGCCAATTAAGCCAAAGGCTTTGTCAACAGTTTGGATCATGATCAGACGCGTAACCTGTATATGTAGTAATCAACTGTTCAAGCCGCAACTGGTTAAAGAAGAAACGAATAATTTACCCAGTCCCTTATCAATAGCGCCAAAAGGCACATTTGCCAATAGTTTAACAATAGTTTGGATCCTGATCAGAAGCCGATTAAAACCGTAGTAAAATGATATATTAAATCTAACCATGAAAGAATATTGCAAACAACAATAGTGTAGCAGACGACGATATGACGATGTAAGGGTAAAATAAGACAATAAACCTTGCGATGAAAGAGTTAAGAACAGATCGGAGTAATACAGAAAGGAAGCTAAAATCAGACGGCTGACGGTATACTTGGGAAGTGGAATAGTTTGACATTCGTTTACAGTACCGAACATATTTTTTTAGTTTAAAATTAAAAGAAGTTTCTTTGGATGAAACCCCGATAACTTCATATCTAACTGACGACACAGAGGTATACCAGGCGGCTCAAAGGTTCGGTTCATGAATAACAAAATACAAACCATGTCCCAGATTGATAGTTATCAAACAGTGCGGTATGTTTGTTCAGAGTACCTTTTGTACTGATTGTATTTTTTGGAGCTGCTCATTGTCAAAGTTTTGGGTAAATGTATAAAACAATGGCTTTCTTAAATGATGCATTGTAATGATGGTATTCGTAAGACAGGCGCAGGTTTATGATGATGTATCATTTATCTCTTCAAATTAAGGGACGTCAATAACAGTGCCACTCCTGTAAACCAATACATGTTTATTCTTAAGTGATCAAAATGTTAAGTTGAGAAAGATTTTGGCCAGACAACTCACCCCAGAAACTTTTAATTGAACATTCCTATCTCCAATTAAGTCTAATCAATGTTTGGCTATTTAGGGGTTTAATTAAAAACAGTACAGGTTATGATCAGAGGATTCCACGAGGAGGTCTCTGATCAGGGTCTACATTTTCAGCTTTTCTGTTAGCCGGTAATTAGGAGACGGGCAATGGTTTACATATTATTGTATGTGTCTTCTTTATATGATGAGTGCAACAGTTTAACATCTGTTTTTGGACAAACCAATAATTTCAATATTTGATGTTAGGAGTTTATCTGTCATTTTGTTCATTAACCGTCTAAAGCTAGCATTGTTCTCCTGCTATGCGCAATGCGCATGCTCAAAAGGTGCGTCGCCGTTGCTATGCTAGTATATACCCCTATCTCCATTTAGTCAAGTGGCAGTCGTCTTCAAACGTATAACTAGCAAGCATATTTCTAAAAGTGAGATTATTAAGTTTAAACAGTATAAACTTTGCTAAGGGATATTATTGTAGTGGAACCATTGCATGAAAGTCCAGCAGAATAATTTGGTCAGAAGAGAATCAATCGATAATCACTGAGACGTAAGTCTATTTTAATTTTCCAACGGATTTTTTTTTTGTCGAGACGTCAATATGCTTTTAACAAATGTCGACTGCTTTTGTTTCTCAACTCTAGACTTCAGACAATTTTACTCCAGAAACATCGATTAGAATGACAATCAGTTTGAATCCTAGTCAGACACTGAGTTAGTCAGGATCCAAACTTTTTGTAAATATCATTGCAGACAAGGCCAGGCACTCGGGGATCAAACTTCAAGATATCGTAAAGCGTTTGTTGGTTAATATTTACAATAAAATCAGCCTAAATGACGACCGCTTTAATATATAATAATGTTAGATTGGTTGTTACTAGACTGGGTTGCTGCTGAAAGCAAGATGGAAGTAAAACCAAAAGTACTTGGCTTTACTTTTTGTTTTGCTTTAAAGCGACTCGCAACCAGATGGTGCATTAAAAATAGTAATTTGTAAATATGTGTCAAACGCTTATATAAATGGTAAAGAATTAGTTTAGGATAAGAAATTCTGTTTAAAAAAATGTATTTCAATAAAAAAAAATATTGGTCTCTGGTGGGATTCGAACCCGGGGCCCGGCATTGGCGGACAGAAGGCAAAATAGGGGAAACCGCTTAAACCAATGGACCTCGGAACTATCCGTTTATCTCGGATCGATTTAACGTTTTTCAATGTGTAGCCATCGAAAGTGCATACAACTTCGTAATTCGGCTCGTGTTTATGTCTGAGCCCGTGTAGAGAAGCAACAACAACAACTATACCGTCTACTAGTCGGTATAGAAAAACGATGGAAAATATCTAAAAATCTAAGATTCGGTGACGATTCTTGAGACTTTTTTTGGACTGATCATATTTGTTTAATGTCAGAAGCCAAATAATGCCACAAATTTGCTTTTATTTGAGTATTTTATTTTATTTTGACAAGTACACCATCCGGTTGCGAGTCCCTTTAAGTTGTCAATTGTCTTTAATGACAGGAGAAGGAAATAGAGATAGATAGATATATAGAGAGAAAGATAGTGAGAAAAACAACAAGAGGGCATTGAAGGCCCTTATATCGCTCACCTGTTGTACAAAATGAAGCCTAATGGCTTTACCTTTGAGTTTCACCCATTTAAATCTAAATCCATTCAAATTTGTAGTATAGCATGTAAACAATTTTGGATTACAACTTCATAATTCTAGTATAGTAGGGTACATCAATGGCAGATAACTAGAGCCCAAACAATACTGAAAATGAAGCCTGTTCTAGCATTTCGAAGTATATCAAGGGCAGATAACTATTGCCACAATGATAAGATTTCAACTTATAGCTACATTGTATATACTTTGTGTGCAAGTATAATCAAAATCCATTGAAAACAAACTGTAGTTGCAAGAGTGTAAACGCTGTTATATATGACATTTTTAGCAATGCAAGGGCAGATATATTTTTACCTATTTGTCCGATTTCAACCATAATCGCACTTATTCGAACTCTTATGGTCATATACAATCTGAGTAAATTTGAAAAATACTGTAATAAAAAGTGTGGCCTCTAGAGTGTAAACACCTTTAAATATGGCTTTTTCAGCAATTCAAGGGCATATAACTCTTGACTTATTCGTCAGATTTAAAAAATAATCAATCTTATTCGAACTCTTATAGTCATATACAATATTTGCAAGTTTGAGAAAGATTGAATAAAAAGTGTGGTCTATAGAGTGGAAACACCCTTAAATATGGTATTTTCAGCAATTCAAACGTAGATTACTCTCGAACTATAGGTCTGATTACAATCATAATCGTACTCACTTGAACTCTTATAGTCATATACAATTTGAGCAAGTTTGAGATAGAGTGGATGAAACGTGTGGCCTTTAGAGTATAAACACTGTTAAATATGGCATTTTCAGCAATTCAAAGGTAGATAACTCTTGATATATTTGTCGGGTTTCAACCATAATCAAACTCATCCAAACTCTTAAAGGTAATAAACAATCTGAGCAAGTTTGAGAAGGATTGAATAAATAGTGTGCCCTCTAGAGTGTAAACACTGGTTAATACGGCATTTTCAGCAATTCAAAGGTAGATAACACTTGATCTATTTGTTGGATTTCAACAATAATCGAACTAATCCGACTTCTTATAACAATAAACACTCTGAGCAAATTTGAGAAAGACTGAATAAACATATTGTCCTCTAGAGTGTAAAAACTGGTAAATACGGCATTTTCAGCAATTCAAAGGTAGATAACACTTGATCTATTTGTTGGATTTCGACCATAATCGAACTAATCCGAACTCTTATAACAATAAATACTCTGAGCAAGTGTGAGAAAGATTGAATAAATATATTGTCCTCTAGAGTGTAAACACTAAAATTGTTGACGACGAATGACAAACGACGGACGATATATATATATATTCGATATAAAGAGACAAGAAGAGATACAGAGGAAGATTGAGGAAGCATGATAAGATGGTTAGAGAGAGAGGCAGAGAGACAGAGAAGGAGAGACTGATGAAGAAAGAGAGAAATAGGGAGAGAGAGACGGAGATACTGATATAATGAAAAGGAGAAAGCGAAAGTACAGTTGTTTGAATTATTATTGGCAGTCGTTTAAGAAAGGTGATCGTCGTTTAATAAAATGCAACAATAATAGTGCAAACAGGTCCTTTATTTTTTTTATTAGTATTGCCTTACATGCAGCATTTACCTGACCTCATAGATCGCAATATGGGTCTTAATTCATTCCCACCTCAAATGCCAAAGGAGTAAATCCGTTGTCAAATTACCCTGGTATTTCAAATTGAGGTTTTGAAAATATTTCTATGTTTTTCTTACATGTACCATGTATGCCAAAAGTAACAAAAAGTGCAGACCCTGATCAGAGTAATCCTACAGTGAATAAACAAGTACTCTCTTTACAGTCACACTGCTGCATTTGCTGAAAAATGAGGTCTTTTATCTATAACTAGATGATTAGGCATGATGAATTCATACTTATTGTTATGGGTGTCAAATTGCTTCAACGGATTCAGACCAGACGCTGCGTCACAATCTAAACGGTTTGTACTTTAAAGTATCTGTAATTCTAAGTGCTGTTAAGTTTGACATTTAATACTTGACTCCATTCAAAAGTGGACTAATTGGAAGTATTGAAATATGACAATAAATTCAATTGCATGAGTTGTTTTATTTCATTTATCATGTTTCTTGAAACAGCATGTGTCTTACACACCGGCATTAAACCTGCTTTATTAAAAAAGGCATGGGCACAATAAGTAGTTCATCTCTTATTTACTTCTGCCGCATGGTTTCGAAACTTTCGATCTCGATCGATCTAAAGACCGGTAAGAGTATATGAGCAGTGGAAAATGTCAAGTAGACGATATATCATACAAGACTAATAAGTCAACTTTGCAAATAGTTCGGATCCAGATCATACGAATAATTACTTGGTGAATACCATGGAAAGAATGGAACAAGTGGTGGTTTAGAAAAACTAGTATGATTGTGTTTAGGTACCTTCTTGTTGGAAAACCAACAAGTCCTCGATATTGTATGGTTCTAACACACTATCACGGAAGGCTAGATACCCTGTAAGCGTGAATGCACAATTTATTTCTTTTATCGCGATAATTATTAAATGGAAGGGCTAATTCCTCACTCTTCCCACATTGATCTAGATATTTTTAGATCTGGAGCTTGATTTACTTTTAAACTGTAACAACTAAAATTGGCGATTTTGTTTTATTCGAAGCTCAAATTTATGAGATACCACAATTGTTTCGAAGCTATTTAAAATTATGTTACATGAAATGGACTATCGTTTACTCTTTCATAGCGTCCAAAGTCGACTATGCAAATAATTTGAATCCAAATTAGACGCAGCAAAACGCTCGTCTGATCTGTATCGTTTTTTTCTTTGATCAAAAAGTGCTAAATTACTTTGAAACAATAGTTGATGCAATGTGTTCTTTGTCTATCGACACATGTGTTCGCGTGAAAACGTGTTCCTCTACGATACCAGGGGTAGTAAGATGGATGCCCAACCGGACTTGGTCCTTCAGATGAGACTTTGTAAACCGAGGGCCTGTGTATCAGTCGCTTATGTACACTGAGCATCCGAAAGAACCAGAGAACTATTTCGATAAGAGTAGTGCATCGCGCTCAGGTTTTCAGTAATGACGATAAAAACTTTATAGAGGTGACCGAAAGATGAACATTGAATAAAAAATGTTTAAACATCATCTGAAAAAGTGACATCAAGCAACGCAGTCTTTCGTTCCCTACTTGAGACTATATAGAAGTATGTAGGTCAGCATTAGATACAAATACATAATTATATATTCTATAGTGGAGCTAGATCTAGATAGAAACAGAAAATGTCATAGTAGTGTGAAAAATGCCCCCTAACTTCCTTCTTGTCCTTACCAATGTCCTTGACCCTGTGACATTGACCCATGGACACAGGAGTTGAACGTGACACATCGTCTTTGTTTGGTTAACATTTTTATCTAGATATACTGCTTCACACCCTCGCGGGTAATTTCGAGCAGGTGTGTCTATTTATTTTGAAATTAATTCACCGATTAAACAAGTAACAGACCGGAGACGAAATTCGGGGCGGACAGAAGGACAGATGGACGGACAGACAGACATATAGACAGACAGATGAGAAGGAAAATGCGATTACCAAATGCCCGCCTTTCAGGGACATAAAGTAGATATAGCTAGAAGCTAGAAGTACTGTACCATGTTCAGTGGCATTAAATCATTGTGCTTATCAAAGCTATTAAACTAATGAGTAATGACATACGCGCAGTTAATTTCTATTGGAATATCGTTCGGCTATTTCCGGAAGACGGCGAGCGATAGAATGTTTAAATATTCAATGACGTCATGTATACAATTCATTGCGTCACAGCGTTCCTACTACCTTAGATTTTTGGTGCTGACTGCACAGTCGTACATGATCTTCACTTTGCAATGACTGCTTATTCTGAAAATTGTGATGGTTATAGCACCTTAGAGCTCGCTGGATATCACATTGATCTAGATCTACACGCAGTTTGATCGTTAAATGTCTCTATTTCAAAGATCGAAACAAATCGATAGAGATCTAGATGCTATTCTGAGCAGGTAAGATTTATATTTAAGATAGATCTAGCTCTAGCTCTAGCTCTAGATAGGAGCAAGGTCTTGATTTTATTTCCTGGCGATTCATGCGAAACAGAAAACGTAATTACACCAACGTCCAGCCTTGATCAAGCCAGGTTTAACCATTCCATCCATATGTTAATCTGTGTTTACTTAAGTAAATATTTGAAACCGAGGCTGTTCAAAAGTCGTTTCAAAGTCTCCCAAATGAATATTTCTGCTGTACTGTCACTTTATTCAGTAATAGGGGTCGCAAGACAATTGGCTCTTGTAATCTTCTCTTGATTAGAAAAACAGCCACTTTCTCGAAAAACTTTGAACGTTTTTGGTCGCATGAACCTCAAAGATTTATTAGGCAGCAAACTGCCAGAATACGTAACGATGTAAGAAAAGGCTCGTGCCACAGGTTTTCGGCGCGTAAGCTATGACACCCCCCCCCCCCCCATAAATCTTTCAAAATGAGTCAAAATACATCCATATGTTCAACAAACATCCTAAACAAATGTTTCAAGAACTTTCAAGAAGTTTCAAAAAAAAAAAAAATTGTTCGTATCATGTATGTATACAATGAAAAGGTGGATGTGTATTCAGGGCCATCAACTTCCCAACCTTGTCATTTTGTCATTTTTGGGCCGATTTTGACAAATGATGGCTTATTATTTACATTTAACAGTTCTGTTCAAAGAAAGTTAGCTCACAGCCCAAGCAAGACACGAGCACAAGTGAAGAAATAAAAAGTTCGATAGGCACCTTATATCGGAATCCTTCTGTCTACTTAATTTTTTGGACTTGTTCGTCAGTCATTCACTGATTCAGCGATTAACAAGTGCATTTGCGACCATGCATTACACCATGGTACGGGTAATTAATAGAAAATGAAATATATAATATGTACCTTTTGAATTATCGGTAAATGAACATTTCTGTTACGAAATGAATTTCTAGATAACTTTCGTTTAGTTTCGGTTGACAAACGGATATGATATCATTGGTCGTATTCGAATCATTCAATTTGTTGTCAACGAAAACTAGGCGGAGCAAATGCTCGAAGATTTACTGATGACAACGTTTTTGACCCGACTCGAATCGAAATTGTGGTCAACGATTTGATGGTTTGACAACATTTTGTCAACGGAAAACATCAAGTGGTGATTCGAATAGAACCTGTTGACAACACGTCCAACTAACGCTATGGTTGTCCTGATTCGAATACGACCAATTGAGGCGCTTGACTTTTGCGTCATTTCCTGCTTTGAAGCTGGTTCTCGGGTTCGCTAGAATGATAATAGTTTGACTGGGCAACCAGTTGTTTGTTTGGGAAAGTTTTGCGTGACAGATGGTTTCCGAATAAGGGGTCTCCCCACCCTTCGAGTCCCCATGCGCGTGTTCGCCGATTGCTTTGAATTTTTTTACCAATTATCGTCAAAGAAAACTGTTTGCTGTAAACAATGAGCCATCATCTGTCCAGATCGTCCAAGATTTGACAAAATGACAGGGTTGGGAACTTGGGGGTTGCTTCTGCAAGGCGCTTTTTCATGGCAGCCTTTACTATTTTACTTATAAATTAGCAAAAAAAAATTTTTTTTTTAAATTTCACGAAACTTCAGGAAATGTTCTTTTATGATGATTATTGAATGTATGGATAGATTTTAGGGTATTTTATTCACGTTTGGTGGTGGTGGAGGGGGTTATAGCAGCTAGGTAGTGTCATAGCCAACGGGCCGAATGCCTATGGCTCGTGCGGGTTGATTTTCACCATTTTAGGAATAGATCTATGACCAAAATCCTTGGAATTGGGAAATTTTGCTACAAATCACTGAAACTTGCTGTTTCTGCAAATACTGCAGTAGAAGTAGTAGTATCAACAGCAGTTGCTACCTTTATACTACTTCTACTTCAGACACTACTACTGCTGCTGTTTCTGCAAATACTGCTGTTGATACTACTACTTCTACTGCTAACGTACTACTTTTTTTCTTGTTGATAGCGCACTATTGCTACCTTTATACTACTTCTACTTCAAACACTACTACTGCTGCTGTTTCTGCAAAAATGCTGTTGATAAATACTACTTCTACTGCTAACGTACTACTTCTTTTCTTGTTGATAGCGTACTATTGCTACCTTTATACTACTTCTACTTCAGACACTACTTCTGCTGCTGTTGCTGCAAATACTGCTGTTGATAAATACTACTTCTACTGCTAACGCACTACTTCTTTTCTTGTTGATGGCGTACTGTTGCTACCTTTATATTATCCCCTGCCGAAAGGCAGAGGGATACTGTTTTAGGTCTGTCCGTCCGGCTGTCCGTGCGTGCGTCCGTCACGTTTTCCGTCCGCAACTGTATCTCCGAAACCTATAAACAGATTTGGATTAAACTTGGTATACTTATTTGTCATCATAGGAGCAACGTGGGAATTCAAATTTTTTTCAGAAAATTTTAGGAATTTATGAGTTATCTGCCCTTTTTGTGTTAAAAATGCCGTCCGTCCGTCCGTGCGTCCGTCACGTTTTCCGTCCGCAACTGTATCTCCGAAACCTATAAACAGATTTGGATTAAACTTGGTATACTAATTGTCATCATAGGAGCACCGTGGGAAATCAAATTTTTTTCAGAAAAGTTTAGGAGTTATCTGCCCTTTTTTGTGTTAAAAATGCCATATTTAACAGTTTTTACACTCTAGCAACTACAGTATTCAACATATTTTGTTTATACTTGCACACATTGTCTATAAGTACAAGTTCTTGCAGGTGTGCAATTATTGTAAAAAAAAGATACTTGTGACAAGAGTTATCTGCCCTTGATGTACTTAGAAATGCTAGAAAATGCTTTATTTTGGTATTGTTTACATACTAGAGCCTATAAATATGCATGGATTTTTGAAAAAACTTTCTTGAATTATGTATGGCTATTAGTTTTCAAATGAATTTGATTATTGTTGAAAACGGATAAATTAGTCATGAGTTATCTGCCCTTGATAAGTAAAAAAAGCCATATTTAACTGTTTTTACTCTCTGGCAACTACAATTATAAATGGATTTAAATGATACTTGCACACGATGTCTATAAGTGAAAGTTCTTGAAGGTGTGCAATTATTGTCAAAAAAGGATACTTGTGGCAATAGTAATCTGCCCTTGATGTACTTTGAAATGATAGAAAATGCTTTATTTTAAAATTGTTTACATCCTAGTATCTATAAATATGCATGAATTTTGAACAAATTCTTAAACTATGTATGGCTATTAGTTTTCAAATAATTGTTATCATTTTTATACGCCCGTCTTCAGACGGGACGTATTATGTCGTGGCGCTGTCCGTCCGTCTGTCCGTCCGTCTGTCCGTCCGTTAACTTTTTCATGTCCGCTCTCTAACTCAAACAAATTTAGTCTAATCCTTTTGAAACTTAGTCAGAACTTGTATGATTATAATATCTCGGTCAAGTTCGATAACCAGCAGGATTGCCCCAGACATTCAAGAGTTATGCCCCTTTTTCGTAAAAAACGGGCATATTTTAGTTTGTCCGCTCTCTAACTCAAACAAATTTATTTTAATACTTTTGAAACTTTGTCAGCATGTGTATGACTATAATATCTCGGTCAAGTTTGATAACCAGCAGGATTGCCCTTAGACATTCAAGAGTTATGCCCCTTTTTTCGTAAAAAACGGGCATATTTTAGTTTGTCCCCTCTCTAACTCAAACAAATTTATTTTAATCCTTTTCAAACTTTGTCAGCATGTGTATGACCATAATATATCGGTCAAGTTCGATAACCAGCAGGATTGCCCCAGACATTCAAGAGTTATGCCCCTTTTTTCGTAAAAAAACGGGCATATTTTAGTTTGTCCGCTCTCTAACTCAAACAAATTTATTATAATACTTTTGAAACTTTGTCAGCATGTGTATGACTATAATATCTCGGTCAAGTTCGATAACCAGCAGGATTGCCCTTAGACATTCAAGAGTTATGCCCCTTTTTTCGTAAAAAACGGGCATATTTTAGTTTCAAACTTTGTCAGCATGTGTATGACCATAATATCTCTGTCAAGTTTGATAACAAGCAGGATTGCACCAGGCATTCAAGAGTTATGCCCCTTTTTTCGTAAAAAACAGGCATATTTTAGTTTGTCCGCCCTCTAACTCAAACAAATTTATTTCAGGCCTTTTGAAACTTGGTCAGCATGTGTATGACCATAATGTCTCGGTTATGTTTCATAACCAGCAAGATTGCCACAGACAGTCAAGAGTTATGCCCCTTTTTTCATCTAAAACGGGCATTTTTTAGTTTGTCCGCTCTCTAACTCAAACAAATTTATTCCAATCCTTTTGAAACTTTGTCAGCATGTGTATTACCATAATGTCTCGTTTATGTTCTATAACCAGCAGGATTGCCTCAGACATTCAAGAGTTATGCCCCTTATTTTGTCAAAAACGGGCATTTTTTAGCTTGTCCGCTCTCTAACTCAAATAAATTTATTCCAATCCTTTTGAAACCCTGTCAGCATGTGTATGACCATAATGTCTCAGTCAAGCTACATAACCAGCAAGATTGCCCTTGACATTTAAGAGTTATGCCCCTTTTATCATCAAAAACGGGCATTTTTTGTTTGTAGCTCTCTTTCTCAAACAAATTTATTCCCATCCTTTTGAAACTTGGTCAGCATATGGCCCCTAACTTTCAGGGTTCTTCCCCTTTTGCTTTTACCTTGATAGGGTTTTGGTATGACTACATTCTAAGATCGATTTGACGGGCGTATAATGTGACCGGCTTGCGGTGCTCTTGTTGAAAACGGAGAAACTAGTCAACAGTTATCTGCCCTTGATGAGTAAAAAAACCATATTTAACAGTTTTTACCATCTAGAAACTACAGTCTTTAATGGATTTTGATTTAACTTACACATGCTGTATATAAATATAAGGGTAGCAATTATTGTCAAAATAGGATACTTTGTGGCAAGAGTTATCTGCCCTTTATGTACTTAGTAATGCTCAACATGGCTTTATTGTTTACATGCTATTGTGTACAAATTTGAATGGATTTTGAAAACAAAATTAAATCATATATGGCTATTATTTATAGAATGAGTTCAATTATTATCGAAAATGTGCAAATTAGTCAAGAATACTCTGCCCTTGATGAGTTGAAAATGTGTTTACACTAGTAAATTCTACAGTTCTGAATTTTTTTTTTAATAATACTTGCACACAATTATAAGTTCTTGAAAGTGTTTAATTACTGTTGAATTTGAATCAAGAGTTACCTGTCCCTGTCATACTTAGATTTATAATGCTACAAACGGCTTTATTTGTTGTATTGTTTAGGCTTTAAAATGTACAAAATTGAATGGATTTTAAAAAACTTTGTAAAAAGCTTTTGAATGTTGATCTTTAAAGACAGGTGATCACCATTTGCCCCTTCCTTCCACAATAAAGTTTGCCACTTTCTTCTGGACAATCGCTGCGGCAGGGGATATCAGCTCTAAGGTGCTTGTTTCATCTACTTCAGGCACTACTTCTGCTGCTGTTTCTGCAAATACTGTTGTTCCTACTACTACTTCTACTGCTAACGTAGTACTTCTTTTTCTGCTGATAGCGTACTATTGTTACCTTTCTTACTGCTACTGCTGCAACTACTACACTGCTGTTGTTACTGCGACTTCTGCGCAACTATTGTTACTACTACTACTTCTGTTATATTATATAATTACTTCATTTGCTGCTGTTATTACTACTGATACCATTTCTACTACTGCTGCTGATGATGATAATGCTAGTCTGCTCGTGGTTATACTCCTGCTACTACATCTACTACTACTGCAGCTGCTGCTACTGCTCCTATTTCTAGTACCACTACTTACAGAAGTATTTGATTAGTAGAAAAAGTTAAATAGAGTGAATAGAAAATATGAAGCGGAGAGAGCAGCAAACAAGTTTTGTTCTCCGCTATACTGGTCTATTTGGTGTGATTGTCGGTTCAAAACGAAAAACAGTTTAAATTGAGGTGTTCATGACTCTGAGCCTTATAGTTATTTGTGTAATTTTCGTAGGTATCTCATCTCCCACGTCAACACTTGTTGAGCTGATTTGGCTGGTCATGTAAAGTGGGAAGGTAACTTGGTCTTAAAGACATTACTTGACCTATTTTTGGGTAGTTATATCTAGTCCGGCAAAAAACAAAGTTACCTGAATGTCTATGCAAAGAATCAATGAACCATCTCATAATACTGTTGCAGTTACTTTCATGTCTATTCTAAACAATGAGAGGACCATACAAAGGACCTGAAAAATGTCTTTAAAGACATTACCCTAGTTCTTTTAATGAAATCCTAACACCCCCTTGTTCTCACCAGATGTGAAAGTAACTGTAAAACCATGAAACCTGATGCATGGCCATCTCATTTAGTCTACAGAGGCCCTGACATAATACAACCAAAAAACAGAAAAAAAAGTTGTATTAGTAAAAGTGCTAAGATCCTTGATTTTGAAATACAATAAACGCTTCAGATCAGCTGTTCGGTAACAAAGAAAGTAGTTTAAATTCAACGAAGCGCATGTACCATGCGCAGATCCGGGGTTTGGGTAGGGGCTAGTAAATCCCAGTTCATTTTTAGCTCACCTGGCACGAAGTGCCGAGGTGAGCTTTTAGGATCGCTGAATGTCTGTCGTCCGTCGTCCGTTCGTCCGTCCGTCCGTTCACAATTGTTCGTTAACACTCTAGCGGCTACAAATTTCATCCGATCTTCATGAAACTTCATGACAATGTTTGTTTTGATAAAATCTAGGTCAAGTTCGAATGTGGGTCATGTCCGGTCATAAACTAGGTCACTAGGTCAAATCATATAAAACCTCGTTAACACTCTAGAGGCTACAAATCTCAATGGATCTTAATGAAACTTATTCAGAATGTTTGCCTCATTGATATCTAGGTCAAGTTTGAATGTGGGTCATGTCCGGTCAAAAACTAGGTCACTAGGTCAAATCATATAAAACCTCGTTAACACTCTAGAGGCTACAAATCTCAATGGATCTTAATGAAACTTGGTCAGAATGTTTGCTTCATTGATATCTAGGTCAAGTTTGAATGTGGGTCATGTCCGGTCAAAAACTAGGTCACTAGGTCAAATCATAGAAAAACCTCGTTAACACTCTAGAGGCTACAATTCTCAATGGATCTTAATGAAACTTGGTCAGAATGTTTGTCTTGATGAAATCTAGGTCAAGTTCGAATGTGGGTCATATCCGGTCAAAAACTAGGTCACTAGGTCAAATCATAGAAAAATCTTGTTTACACTCTTGATTGGGGGTCATGTCCAGTCATAATCTAGGTCACTATAGGTCAAGTTTGCCATGGTGTACCAGGTGAGCGATTTAGGGCCATAGTGGCCCTTGTTTGTGTAACAGATCTGCGAAACAGTGCATATTGTTGCTTTTGATACATATAAATACGAAAGACTCAAGCAGGAAACGTAACACAAACAATACACCCACCTCTCAAGCAGAACACACACACACACAGTCATACCACAACAAACACACACACACACACACACACACGCGCGCGCACTACCATTCCTTCATCTACACAATAAATAGAAAACAACACGCAAGACAAACATAAAGCAAAGTGAATATAGCCTGTGATCATTATACCGAGAAAAGCGGTACATTCCATTTTTTCATACTATTTTGCACAGTTTTAAAAGGTCATTATTTTCCCTTTATTTACCCTTTGAGTTTTCAAAACAGCCTCACCAATGGATAAAATCTGGATCTACAACTACAAACCTGCATTGTAAGGTAGTGTATTGACTTGAAATCACATATAATTCCAACAAGCAATGTGGTAAAAATACTGTTTCTAAAATTAAACTGTGTTCTGAAGAGAATTCTTCATTTCTGGTCACTAAAAGTATATTTTTATCTTTTATAAAGTGTCCTATACTCTGGTATCGTAGTGTCATTACAAGTGAGAGGCTCGGTTATAGAAGTGTATGTGGTAATAACGCATCTGATTATTTGTACGTTTAAATTTCTTAAAATACGCTGATAAACTATAACTATTACATGCTCTATCGTTATTCGACATATCTATCTTTTACTTAAATAGGTAACATTGAATTACTATATGTTTTATCGTTGTTTTATCGGAATATGTCATCAATATCCATTTGCTACTGCTTTCCGAGAGAACTTTCTCAAAAATTGCCAGAAAGCTATCGTTTTTTTCGTGCATTTGTTTCTTCACAGTATGAAAAGATATACCAGTTATCGATCTCAAAGGTTTCATGTCTCAAAAGCTACTCTACAGAACATAAAAGAACTTACCCTCTAGCGCGTGCTCTTTGTTTACCACTGTGATCGTGCTATCCTCTGGTATCGTAGTATAGGGATGACGGCCGTGTACTTATGTTTGTATTAAAATAATGCACTGTTCGTAAACAAGCAGCGATCAATTATTCTGTCCCTTCCGCCTTAAGTTAGTTTTTCCTTATGCATGCAACCACACCAACATGGTAAATATTTAAATACAGAAGCTGACCCTGTTAAGGCTATTGGACTGATTAAGATCCAGATTAGATCTAGTACATACGATTCTCAGCATTGTTTCATAACAAATGGCAGTTAACACTTTCAACCCTACAGTCCTCTGTAGATATAACTGATTTCCTATGCAAACTGTGAATACCCTGTTTTTTCATCGGTTTTCGTTGTCATATCAAAGTTTCAACAGTAGACTGGTTCAAAATGCCTGTGCTAGAAGAGTCCAAACGGATAATAAATACCCACAAGAGAAGTTTAAGGGTGAAAGGGTTAATAACGATTACATTCGCAAAATAGATCTACATCAAAATTGTATTTTTTTTCCGTCAGTTTGGATCCAGATTAGTAGATAAAAACCATTTATGTTTACACGTACGTTTCGTCTGCACAGATATTTCGTCAAAATAGTAATTATGTCTGTCCGTTGGTTTGGCTCCAGATTAGTAAAACTAACTTATGTGGAAGCATTATATCTACGTCTTCGTTTCTGTAAATACACATCTCTTATAAACGGATTAGCGAGACAAGCCGCAAAAAGCTAAAAACTAGAATATATCAAAGTACCGCACCACCGGGTAGCGAAACGCCAAGTTACCATTTAAAAATGGCATCTGTTCATGAGCAATACTGAAAACTAGATCTTTGTCACAAACTCTGCGCTTTGTCTTATTATGGAATGCCGGTCACGACATGCCAATTGCTAAATGCTAAATGTTTGTTAGCCAATTGCTAATTTGCAATTTGCTAAATTCTTGCAAATATGCCACTTGCCAGTTACTTAATGCTAATTGCCATTTGTCATTAATCTAATTTCTTTTAACTGAAGAGTGTTGTTTAGGGGGTCAAAATTGTAATGTAACACCGTCTAATCGACAAGATTATGGTCATGAGTATAAACAATAAACCCACAGTTCTTTGCATGTTGTTTTGACTACTTATGTCAATTGCTAAATGCTAAAAGCTAATTTGCCATTTGCTAAATGCTAATATGTCACTTGCTAGTTCTATAATGCAAATTTGTCAAATGCCAATATGCCACTTGCCAGTTGCTTAATAAATTTATATATGTATTACACTGCATCTATTGTAAGGGAAAACATGCTACAATATTTCACTTTACCTCCACGGCAATGTCTAAGGACATCATCTGGTGAAGCCTGGTTCTGTAGTTTGATCTGACAATTTCATCAAAGTAAGCTATTTGCATGTCGTGACCGGCATTCCATAGTCTTATAAGCATATCAAATAATAATGCCAAATTGCCAATATGTACAGTCATTTGTATTCATTCGACATCTTCCGTAAACCGCTCGGCCATCTTCGTAAGTCAGCAGACTTTAGCACGCATTAAATTGTTTGATGACGTAATATATAATTTGTGACGTCAATTCCAAGCGTTCAAAATTTAAACTGATCAGTGTTGTGTGCGCCAAGCTGAATTTTAATGGACATTTTTTCACTGTATTCCAATATTTGGATCTTGATCTATCGACGCAGGTAAGGTTTGTTGTTTTACGTTGATTTAGATCTCAGTTTTTAACAAATGTATGTGTTTGTGATTTATGAGCACCAATGGCAATGATTTATTAAGTCAACCTGCCAATAACTGATCACTACTGTATCCAGAAAGTTTTTGTTTAACGGCAAACTACTCACGTCAGCGTAGATCTACTTCTCTTGGTCGCGAGAATGAACATGAACACTGCCTTAACATTCATATGATTTTCGAAATTTAACTTGATCAATTGAGAAATAGATTCTATGTTCGATTGTTTGTTATACGCCTGAGCCTGCCATTTTCGCTACAAGGTAGGCTACAGCCTTGGGGGAGTTGTACATATACCATAGATGTGCATGTGAACATGGTTTTGATCTGCTATAATTTTTCACAAAATTACAGTCAGCTGAACTTAGTCAATTTTTTTGCCGGCGGGGGTATCGTATTTGTCTTACAGACAAAGTCATCCAGGCCCGTAGCCACGCTGAGGCACACCGAGGCACTTGCCTCGGTGAAATTTTGAAAAGTGACCAAAAATAACAAGAAATATCTTTAAAAAAGATATTCCGTCGCAGGTTAAAGTTTTGTGTGGGGTACAATGGAGAATCTGTTATTCTTTCCCGTTTAAACGCAAATGTACGCAAACGCAAAACACTAAAACGTAGAAAAGAACAACTTTTGGACAATTCTGATATTTCATGTTTATCTTGGTGGCAAACAGTTTGGAGCCTGATCAGACGCCGGGTTACCAAATTGTTTGCACTGCAAATAATAGTTTTAGCGTAAACAGGTTTATTGGGAAAGAATAACACATTCTCCACTGTACAGTATTCACTTAACCAGAGACAAGTGTATACACCGATTCTGACTTAACATCTTTCGTAAACAGACTTTCCCACATGCTAAATTTAGAGCTTATCCTCGCTAAATTTAGAAATGATGACATAGACTGCATCTCAATGTTTTGCCAGGTTTACACTCGCAAGATTGATGTGAAAAAATAACAGAACGCCAGTCTAGGCCATTGGCCGATAAGAGTACTGCATTTCAAGCACGTGATCATTGACCAGGATTTCTGATCATTCCTGATTGGTTAAATTGTTTCATAGAGTTGCGGTCAAAATACAAAACAGACCCGTCTGCGACGGGAAAAAGAAGCAATTTTCGAAAATTAAATTAGAAATATATTTAAAAATGTATTAAAAGCACTCAGAGTGATTATAACACATGTTATTTGGTATAAAGTATCTTCTCAAGTTACATTCAATCACGTATGTTTAGATCAACCAGCCTCTGCAATGAGATCGGCGTTGTCCTATGCAACGTCATAGAATATGCCACCGTGAGTCCGTGGCGTCATACAATTTTATACGCGCACACCGGTTTCAGCTCTGCAACATAAACATGGTGGATCGGGAAACTTATCGATGCCAAATCGGTCTTTTTAAAAGTCGCTCGAATTAGAAATGCTGCGGGCGATTGGCGTTGTAGGTTTTGTAGGGCTGTTGTTGTTCATGGCGGGTATAGAGCTCAACCCAGGGCCTTTCCCCAACGATCAGGTAACAGGGGCGTACCAAGCGATACGCACTTAAGTTATACGCACGAGCGTAACATCAATTTGAAAAATGAACAATCAAACATGGCATAATATTCGAAAGCCAGGCGCGTAGCTACCTGTACACGCAAAAAACGCAACTGCGTACATATTGTCCTCAAAAATCGAAAAATTAAAAAGCCCAAAAATGCAATAAAAGTCGGAGGGGGTAGGGGGTTAGAGATTAATGGCAGGAAGACAACCTGTCAAAAAACTATTATCCTAGATTAAACAATTCATGTTATATTTAGTAAAATTTTACATAGATTCATGTTGTTATTTTACCTGTTTTGAATGCGGGAAACACCTTCAGACGCACCAAAGACAACCTGATGGGAGGGACCGATGATGGGTAGACATTAGAGATTAAAGGCTGGAAGACAAGCTATAATATCATAAAGGAAAAACATTATCCTAGAACTAATAATTTGTTGAGTCAAATTTTACATAGATTAATCACAGTATTTTACCTGTTTTGAATGCGGGAAACGCCCTCAGTATTCACCAGAGACCATCTAGAAATTACGATTTCCCGGGGGAGCATGGTCCCGGACCCCTCCCTCTACCAATATGAGTGTGTGTATATCCCCGCATTTTTTTTATCTTAGATGAAAACAATTTCTTTTATTCTTTATTCGAATTTCATATGTATTTATGAGGGATTTTACCTGCTTTGATTGCGCAAAATGATTGCGCGAAATGCCCTCAGCACGCACCAGAGACCATCTATGAACAAAACATTTCCGGAGGAGCATGTCCCTGGGCCACCACCCTCTAGTAAGAAGTGCGTTCACCAAATGGGCTAGCTTTTTCCTGACGTCTACCTTTGCCCCTGACGTGTGCCCCTTAATTGCATTGTGCTTCCTACGGGCCTGCTTTATCATGTTCTAAAAGGATCGTAAATGCAAATGGTTCTGATGTAGATCTAAATATATATTTATGTCTATGATTGTCGGTTTGAAATTGACATCCATGACTTTGTCGTTGATGTCGTTTTTGTTTTTTTTTAATCATTTTTTGTATATATTTATGTTATTTTATCTCGAGTTTCGAGGTTGGGAAACGTCCTCAGAACGCACCAGAGACCATCTAGGAATAAAATTTTCCCGGGGGAACATGCCCCCGGGCCCCCCTAGTTAAAGTGCGTACACTTCCTGATTGATCTAGCTACGGCCACTGAAAGCTAAGGGGGGAGCGGGGGGGGGTGTAGACCATAATGTCTAAATGAAGATTTCAAACACACTTCAGAGCTCACCATTTTCAGTTCTAATTTTCGTTTTTCTCCCGGGGGAGAACCCCCGGACCCCCACCAGTATTTGTCGATATCCAGTTTCTGAATCTCAATAACTTGATAACTACAAAGGTGACGGCTGCAAATGTACTCGCTCGTGCGTCTAAAGGTCGACTATAGCTCTAGCAGAAGTGACGTAAGTGGCAAAATAATGTTATGTCTTATAATTATAACGCAGCTTTGATAAAAAAAAATGGTTTAAAAAAGTCGTATTCAGTGTCCCAAACATCTTCCAGGGCTCACCATTTCAGTTCTAATTTCCAATTTTCTCCCGGGAGAGGACCCCGGACCCCCTCCAGCATTTGTCAAATTCCAATTTCAGAAACCAATTATAACGGAGATTTGGACTTTTTTGTTTTAAACATAGATCGTATTCAGTGTTCAAAATCCCTCCAACTACACTTTAGAGCTCACCATTTCAGTTCTAATTTCCAATTTTCACCCGGACCCCCACCAGCATAAAATGTATCAACTTCAGTTTTCAGAAAATCAAGAACTTTTAGTACAGTGGAGAATCTGTTATTCTTTCCCGTTTAAACGCAAACGCAAAACGCTAAAACGTAGAAAAGAACAACTTTTGGACAATTCTGATATTTCATGTTTATCTTGGTGGCAAACAGTTAGGAGCCTGATCAGACGCCGGGTTACCCGGCGTCTGATCTGGCTCCAAACTGTTTGCAGAGGAAATAATAGTTTTAGCGTAAACGCGTTTATTGGGAAAGAATAACACATTCCCCACTGTAACTACAAAGTCGACAGCATAAACACTACAGTGTTACATGTACCTCTCGTACGCATAAAAGATGAATATTTATAGCAGAACACAATTTTAATCTCAAAACAAAAATGTTATGTATAATATGACAAGATTTTAATAAAATTGTATGGTTCACATAAGTCGTATTCAGTGTCCCAAATATATCCAACTATATACTCTTCATAGCTCACTATTTCAAGTTCTAATTTCCATTTTTCTCCCGGGGGAGGACCCCCGGGCCCCCACTTACATTTGTAAAGTTCAGATTTCAGAAATTCAAGAACTAAGTAACTATAAATTCAAATTCAAATTCAAATAACTATACGAAGTCGGCAGCTTGAAAACTACAGTGTTTCATGTACCTCTCGTACGTCTTAAAGTTGAATAATTCTAGCAGAAAACAAGCTTCGTCATAAAATTATGTTACGTCTAAAAAAACTTTGAACAAAATTGTATGGTTCAGTGACATCAGATAGATCGTATTCAGTGCCCCAAATACACTTCACAGCTCACCATTTCAGTTCAGATTTTCATTTTTCTCCCGGGGGACGCCCGCCTTAAAGCGCATTCTGCTTCAATTTAACCTGCTTTAAGTGTTCAACTAGAAACAGGCCAGGAATTAAGTAAAGGGTTAATAGCGATATTTTTGTTTGTAGCGAAAAAGGACTTCGGGGATCACACGCATTTATCGCTGTTACTTATCCGTATGAAAATGTATTAAATTAGTGATACAATATCTGGTTTATACAAAATAGGTCATACAGCGCCGATGAATAATGATGATTACAAGAAAATTTTAGAATTTAAAGTATGCAATTTTAAGAAAAAGCACCCCAAATATACGCCAAATCGCACCCTCGAAAAAAAAAATCCCGGGGGAACATGCCCCCGGACCCCCCTAGAAAAGATGTGCCTCGGTGCTTTTTAGTCTCTGGATACGGCCCTGTCATCCCTCTAGATCATGTTGGAGTGAAATATTTGCCATATAAATAGCAGATGATAAAAGTAATTTACTACACCAGTCTCTCAAACTTTTACTTCAGCCCATTTGGAGCGATCTCTGTCGCTCATGTAGTTCATGTAGGATAGAGATCGGATGTTTCCGCAGAAACATAAGCATCTCTGCTTCTTTGGTCCATTTGTATGTATACTCCTTTCGTGGGATGATCCTTGTAGTTGGCTGATATTTTAATCGTGATTTCTTCAGTTGAATTCACAATGTTTAATTATTCACAATGTTTCATTAATGGATTAAAACAGAGCATAGTGTTCACAATAATGCACACATTTATAAAGATTATTTACACTGGTTTATATTGTTCATAAAAACACAAAGTCAGTAAAACATATTGGAACCATCTATGGGTTGTAGCATTCGGCATTAAATTTGTTAGGTTTATTGGTGACCCCCCCCCCCCCCCCCAGTGCCCATTCAACTTTGATTTGAATGAATTTAGTGTGGATGCTAGCACTACACTGTTGGGGAGGGAGTTCCATATAATATCAATAACTCTGTGACTGAAAACACCCTTTCTCAACTCTGTTCTGGCTCTTGGTTTCATAAGTTTCAAATTGTTGCCTCTTGTAACAGTGTCACCTTTAACCGATAGCAAGTTGGCAGACGTTATGTCAAAACCATTAATTAGTTTAAACGCCTGGATAACATATGCCCTATCCCTCCTGTACGCCAGGGTTGGAATGCCTAAATGCATAAGTCTCTCATTGTAGCTTAAATCCCTTAAGTTTCTAAGCATTCTTGTTGCCCTTCTCTGCACATTCTCTATTGCAATATTATACTTTTTGTAGTGTTGGGACCATATTACTGATGCGTACTCTAAGTGAGGTCTCCCCAATGCTTTGTACAGGTTGAGGAACATATGTCCTTTGTAACACATGTAAATGTTTTTACAATTAACCCAATAATACTATTTGCTTTATTAATTTTTGTGTATATGTGTATGTCAAATTTCAGTTATTGTCAAATTGAACTCCAAGATCTTTTTCTGTCGTTATTTGTTTTATTTTTTCTATGCTATTGTTTGGTGTTCTCATAAATTATTCGCTTGCAAATGAATTTCCAATGTGCATAGATTTGCATTTTTTAATATTGAAGATCATTTGCCATTTTTCTGACCATTTACACGCATCGAATATGCTACTTTGCAGTTTTTCGTCATCTTTATCTTTTTCCTGAATTGTGTATAATTTGGTGTCGTCTGCAAATAGTTTGATTGTACAGTCCACGGCATCGGGTAGGTCGTTGATATATATTAGGAACAACAGTGGCCCTAATAGACTACCCTGAGGTACTCCACTAGTGACTTGTTGCCATGAAGATTTTTCACCCCCTACCACTACTCGTTGCATCCTATCTTTCAGAATGTTTTCTAGCCAAGCTAAAATTTTACCTTTAATACCAAAGCTTTTAATCTTTTCAAGGAGTTTTTTGTGTGGTACATTATCAAACGCAGCTTTGAAATCTAGATATATAATGTCGGTCTCCTTACAGTGATTCAGATTGGGCCCGGCCATCGGCAAATTGCCGAAAGAAAATGAAAATGGCCGAGAAAAAACTTTTTGTCGGACATAAGGGCCGGTAGTTTTAAAGATTGGCAGACACAATGGCCGGTAGAATTTCCGTTGAATACGACAACAGCGCAGATAAGCTTCGTTTTGTCTTTTTAACTAATTAATTTCAGGAAAAACGAATTGATTTCAAATTCTTATCGTTCATCAAAATACGAATTGTGCTCTGAGATGTGTCGTTGTAAGGATTGATTTCCGTGTGGTAAATATTTACTTGCGCACCGTTAGAAAAAGGGAGGTTACTGTGCACTCAAAAATATATCTATATATATATGAACGATAAAATCAAAGTTGTCCGAAAATAGTGTTTGGTAGAAAAACTGTCAACAAAATATTAAAATCTAAACGTGGAAGAGTCAGATAAACGATAGACAGTTGAAAATCATTGGTTGTCAGCTTTCGTATTTAAAAGGAAACAAACAAGGTAACAAACATCTAATAAAAAGGCAGTGACTAGAGGTACGTGACCGTACCTCTAATATTTGAAATTAGCGGTACGGTCACGTACCCCTAGCGAGCCCTGTGAGGGTTGACTAGGGGTACGTGAGTCATTAAACTATGTAGCAACATATAAGTTTGCCTGCAGATACGTTTTATTGGTGCTAATATTGATAATCTCTCATTTCTTCATTATCTTGTTGATATTTAATGGAGAAAAACAAAGAAACTTCGACATTTGTTCACCACCCAACTTGTTCTAACGGCAGCGATGAGAATAGATGTATTCCGCATATATGTATACAGTATAGGGTTAATTCAGAGACAGTGTAAAGGCTTTACACTGTCTCTGGTTAATTATCGTCAGATACGCCCGATATCTGAAAATCCGTGACCAATGTTAAGTGTTTTTCTTATAAATGATTAATTTGATTCAAAACTAACTTTTTATATAATATTCTTGTTCGAAATTACTGCTGATGTATCTTCCTAACTTATCGTTGAATATAAAGTGGTAGATCTGAGAAAATAAAAACAATCGAAGCTTCGGCTCCCATTAAGTATCGAACGTGTAAGTTTGCTGGTTAATAACATGTTACAAAAATCAACTCAAAAACACGTTTGACAATTGATCGCAATTAGACAGTGCAATTATTCTAAATAAAGCTGTTATTGCATAATTATACATGCTTGTAAAAAATGTGTGAACGTTCTTTAATCATAGGTATAGTTTTCGCTGCCGTGAAAAAAATGCCGATATGGAATTTTTTTATATGAAGTTTCTTTGCTTTTCTGCGTTAAACAGTCGGAATAGAAGGTTGAAATGAGATATTAGTAACATTAACATCGATATTAACGTATCTGCAGACAAAATAAAGTGTTTCTTAATAGTGTTTTGGACTCACGTACCCCTAGTCAACCCTCATACGGCTCGCTAGGGGTACGTGACCGTACCGCTTATTTCAAATATTAGAGGTACGGTCACGTACCCCTAGTCACTACCAATAAAAATGTTGGCAGTTTGTTGAACGATTTAATTTCAAACGCTGCTGCATCGGTGGAGAAAAAACCTCAGAAGCGGCGAACTTTTTAGATTCTTGAAAATCGTAATTTCACATATCAGTACCAATTACGGTAGCAAGTTTCTGTTTTAACAAGATGATTTAGATTTAAATTAGATTTGAGCCGTTTGATTATGGCCTAGACTTTTTTTTTCTTTGGGACAGAATGGCCGAAAAAAATTCATTATTTAGGACATGTGTCCTATAGTTAGTAGGCCCAATCTGAAGGTAACGGGTCAACTCGGCCAAAAACCAACTCGGCCACGGTCCAACTCGGCCTAAAACCAACTCGGCCTGGTCCAACTCGGCCAATTTTTAGAAACTATTATTGCTGAATATAAATAAATGTGGGTGAATAATATATGTTGATATTAGACTTACACACTTCGAATAAAGAGTATATAATTTACATACATGTAAAAAAAAAAAGTAATTGAAATTCATGTACTGAAATGCTTCCTAATGTTGAACAATATATTCTTTATTCGAAGATTTGGCATCGAAGAATATACATATAACATTTAAGTACACTATAGTTTTGATCCTGATAATACGCCCAGTTACTCTGCATCTGATCATATTCAGACCAATTGTAATGGGGTAATTAAGTAAAGTGCTTAAACAAATATATTACGACTCAAACTGCTAAACACCTCTTGACATCTTACCCTCAAGCTTTAATGCACGTGCTGTACGTGCACTATACGATTAAATTTGATAATTCCTGTAATTATTTCACTGACATCTAATTTAAAAATTCTGCTCCGATATGTATGTCTTAATAATAATATATATACTATTCATATAACATTTAAGTACAGTGAATAGAATCAAGGATTGTCAAATAGGCTTGATCCTGATCATACGCCGGCCCGAGTTACTCTGCAGCTGAACATAGTCAAACCAATTGTAATTTGGGTGATTCGGTAAAGTGCTTAAACAAATACATTCGACTCAATTTGCTAAACACCTCTTGACATCTTACCCACAAGTTTTAATGCACGTGCTGTAAGATCACCATGTGATTAATTTTAATAAATTCTCTAATTATTTCACTGACATCTAATTTAAAAATTCTGCGGCAATATTTATGTCTTAATGATAAGATATATATTATCCTGATATTATTTCAGTACATTGAGTAAAGTCAGGAAATGCCAAATAATTTTGATCCTGATCATACGCCGAGTTACTATGCATATGCTTCTAGTCAAACCTATTTGCCAAATTCAATTGTATTTGGGACAAAACAGTAAAGGGCTTATACAGCTACTTTTTGTGTAAATATTATATACGACTCACACTACTTAACTAGACTCTTTTTGCTCACGATTTATACGTCCATTATTTAACTTATACAAGAACAACACACACTCTCGATCTATTAATTAAGTCTCACAATTATTAAACTACTCCAGAATTCACACGTGTAAAGTTTATCCACTATTGAGAGCAATATAACCAGGAAATCATTAGTAACCAACTACAGTGATGCTCACTTATAACGAAATTCAGGGGATCTTGCAAATTAGTTCGTCTTATCCAAACTTCGTCTTATCGAAATTTCTTTGTGAATAGTTTGCATATAAAGAAATTTTTACTCATTATACTTCTAGTACATAATTGATTAGAAAGAAAGAAATATAGAAAGGCATAGAAATTAAATCTTAAATATTTCTTTTAATTGTACCAAATAGAATAATTAAATGATAACAAAATAAGATTGGCTATGACATAATAAATGCCATTTTTCGTCTTGAAAATTTAACCTGTTCCCTGTTTTTGTATTAATAGAAAACTCAACCTATTATGAATAAACTTTATTAATATAAAAAAGTTCTACTATGTTGATAAAGCATCAGTGGTTGTTATCTTTTTGCAGAATACAGGTGTCAAACAGCAAGAAGTCTGACCAGACACCCAGTTATAAGGCATCTGATCTGGATCCAAACAAATAATGTGCAAAGTAAACTAATTATTTCCAGTTGTTTGAACATCCTATCAATACTTCAATAGCATATATACAAAACATGTTGGTTGGGTAATGTTTTGTTATCTGAGGTGATGAGCAGCTAAGCAATTAAGTACTGTCACCTTTGTAAGCCACTTGCCAAACTGTGATAATGACCGGCATGTTGTATTAACAGGACCATTTTACAGGTCTTATCCAGTTTTTCGTTATATCCAGTTTTCATCTTAAGCAAGCATGAGGCCATTGAAATAAAGAAGGAAGCAGTCGGGGATTTATTTTTAGTTTGTATTAAGCAGTTTTTCATCTTATCCAAGTCGTTATAAGTGAGCATCACTGTAATGTTAAGTGTCTTTATTTCCCACCTTCCAATAATATTTCTTCTACACCTATGATTATCAAAATAAACAATCCATTACGATTTACTCTATAATGATTAACTTCTAAAACTTTTTGATTTCACACACAAACATATTGAAAGCTGTACCTTTGGGAGCTTTCGCCTGTGTACTACAGGCTTTTTCAACCAACTGATGTTTCACTGGGACTTGACATCGCTCGAGGCTTTAGTGAGCGATGTTAATGCATTGTCCCAGATGTGTGGCAAGTTGTAGCGGCCCCCGTCCCTGTTGAGCGCCGGCTTGTGTGCTCTGATGTAGATTGCCTCTTTGACCCCCCGTTCAAACCAAGAGGGTTCACGGTCTAGTATGTGCACTGATTCCGTTGAAAAAGGTAAAGCTTTCAATATGTTTGTGTGTGAAATCAAAAAGTTTTAGAAGTTAATCATAATGAACAATACCACACAGTTGAATTTCCACAAGACCGATTTACTCTAAATTTATCGAATAATTTCTAGTGAATTTTCTTCTACACCTGTAATTATCTACAAAACCAATCACATTCTTTTTACTCTAATATCATTGCCAATGATACAACACCAACTCAAATATGTTGATGAAAGTAACAGGTTTAGGTTTTCCTAGTTATATAATCCGTAATTAATCAGCAAAGTTCAAAGATACTCGTCAAACAATATGCAAAATAACAACGCAAATTAACACCTGTTTGATGGTACCTTGGACATTCTTTATTGCCCTCGGACGTTCTAATTGCTTTGACACTTACGTTTGAGATGGGTACAAACTGTCGTCACATTAACACATTAAAGTATGTTTTCAATTATGTGTGAATATGGCAATAATGGAATGTTTAAACAGTTTAATCAAACAACAACATATTAATAATGACCAAGTTGTAGAGATAATGTTCACTTGTATTAATTAACAATTATAAAAGTACACATATCAACAATAATATCTAGTTCTACTACTACAATACATTAGCTAAAACTACTATTACAGTACTGTGACTCAAATTTTCGTATTTCAACATGGAGACATAACAACAACCATATATTTAGTGAAAATTATTTTGTTAGTCTTGATAAACTTTATTCATATCACTAACTTTCCCATACAAATTTATCAATTTTTTTTCTGGCCGAGTTGGACCATACTATCTGGCCGAGTTGGACCATACTATCTGGCCGAGTTGGACCAGGCCGAGTTGGTTTTAGGCCGAGTTGACCCGCATTCATTTAGAATATCTCCATTGACATAAAGATGGAGAAGTGTTTACAGATAAACATACGAGAACAGACTGAATTTACAGAGTAACCACACTATGTCAGCTTAAATCATGGATATAACTTGAACAAATGACCTATGAAGACATGCAAACTGTAAGTAAACAGTGTTATTAACATGCATACTTTCTACAACAACTGTTAGAAATGAGCAAAGTATGAAAAGTCATGGGTTTCCGCGGAATCAAACAATCGTTAAAAGATCGCTCCAAATCGCATCAAAATCGATGACTAACATCTTTTCCCTATTAAAACCTAGTACAAATATATGAACATCAATGAAACGTTGGTGTGTCCTATAAAATAAGACATAAACAACAAATACATGTAAATGAATCAGCTTCCCAAAAGCAATGCAACTGTACATTCTGTTACAATAGAAGGGGTATAAAAGGGATGATGGACAATTCGTCACCATGCAGATTCGTCACCAAAGCAATATAGTACAAAAGGGGTAGTCAATTCGTCACCAAAGGAAATATAGTACAAATTTTTTATATACTGCTTTAATGAGTATAATTGTTCACACATAGGTGTTATAATTACCTTTTTGTAGTGTTAATATACACGTTATGTAGATCTAATTGACACTTACATTTTGTTTGGATCCCGATCTGTACGGACAATTTTTGGTCAGACAGTTAGGAGCCCGATACGGGAAATGTAATTATTATGGCTATATTTACGCTATTAGGGGCAATTTGGTAATATTTTACCAAATAGTTTGTATCCACATATGGTCTGGCTCCAAAATGCTTGTCAAGCAGAAGAAATAAAATGCAACCAGAAACTATAGATGACATTTCATTCCCATCCTTTTAAGCGTCGTTTGGAAATAAATTCATATAGATGTATAAATACAATTTTACTTTCTAACCTAATGGAGACACGTAGGGCCAAGGTATTGCATTAACAATATTTCTGCATTACCTTTACGCTGTATAATTTTTCCCTGCATTAACATGCTACCTTTCATTAATTGGTATAATCCTTTATATATAGTACATGTATTGTTTTAACGGATTGATGGGATTAAGTGTTTAATCAATTTCTTACTTTCTCATCATTTTTAAACTATTTATATAACTACTTTAATCGGTGATATTTAAAGCCTGAATCAAAGAATACCTGTTATCAGTATCCAGTTTCAAACTGACTGACACATGACTGACTGACACGTGTATGTTCACTGAGCATGACATTCCTTTGTACGTGTGCCTATGATATTTACATTAATTGGTATGTTGTTTTTACAGTTAATATCAATACAGTTATAACAGGTCGGGTAATTACCAATCAACGTTTCACACCAGATTAACAACAATGTACATGTAATTAAAGTAATCTGCCTTTGGCGGTATATATAACAAACTTTTACGTTTGACCCTATACTGTTTCTTACTGTATTAATTGTAGCTTAAGATCATTTTTTGCATTCATTTTAAGGATGTCGGCCTGTCTTTTTGAGCATTATGAAATTTCCAAAATATTTTACGAACTCATTTTCCGAAAAATGTTAAGAACTCATTTTTGGTGAATGTATACAGTCATAAAATACTATTTTCCCGGGAAAAAATTGGATTTTCGTTCGGGACAGGACTTTTTAAGTTTTATGTCCTATTCGTAGTTTACAGCATACACCGTTTTCATAGCTAGGTTGCATTTTGTTACATCCGATTTCATTTCAATTTCTCAGAATATAAGCATGAAATTTTCATGGTAGTACAGTTTTAGTATAAATTATAGATAATTCAATAGATCAAATGATATTTTTTTGAAAAAAAATATTTTTGGTAAAAATACACCAAAAAGTGAAAAAATGAGAAAAAATGGATTTTTTTAATAAAATGATCTATATCTTTTTTTTTAAAGATCCGGGACCCTGTGTTTTTATTTGCTATTTCACTAAAACTTTATGTTTGCAAGGCTAAAATCAACAAATAAAATATTTGGTATTTAGTTTGCTACAATTTGTAGGGCAAGTTTCACTGTGCCTTTTTCTCCCATTATAACAAACAAACAAAATCAAACATTTTTATTGTGGATCTTGAAAAAACTTTATTTTCAGGGTTTATTCTTACTATGGTAATATAAATTAGGATACATTTTGTACAAATAGATTGTTTAAATAAAGTTTTAAAACCCGTAGTACAAAAAAGTAGGAGTTTTTGTGAAGCTTCAATTTTAGGGGGTAGCCTTGAAAAATCTCAAATTGTGAAAAAGAATGGTCCGGTACCCCCACTTTTTTCACGAGTTTTGTCATAGAAACTTATTTTACTGTCTGTATGAAAAGTTTGAAGAATTTAATAATTACTTTCCAAAGGTGCACCTACCCCCTTAAATAACACATTCGAATATTATATATATAAAAAAAAACACTCAATAAATTCATGTCAATTTCCGTTTTATGATTCCTTAAACAGGTGGCTAGATTAAAAAAAAACTTCATTTCTGAGAACACTTTAGAGATGATTTATCTCACATTTCCATTTTTATTTAAGATTAGTTTAATAAAATCAGGGTCAGCGAACATACTCACGTATTTGTTTTTAGACAGGTAGTTTTGTAACAATCCACATTTCTCAAGTGCAAGAACCTAAACACATATTTACATTGAAAAGTCTACCTATTATTAGTGTTTTAGACAGCTGGCTGCTTAGATATAATGGCAGTAATAAAGAAGGTCATATAGGAGATTTGTGATCTTAAGTTTCATCTTCCTTTAAAAAGCCACCTGTCTTATGTTCAAGAAATGAACCTTAAACACATCTTAAACATTGAAAATTCTACATATGGCAGAATAAGGATTTTCCGATAGGAGCTTTCCGTTTAACTTTGAGCATACTTTAACCAGCAACCTTTCTTAAGTGCAAGCAATGAACCTAAAACACATCTTATACACTGACTCTTCATGTTACTGGTGTTTTAGACAGGTGGCTGCTTAAGGCAGTAATAAAGGAAACTTGGTCATAGTTTTAATTTTTGTTCGAAAAATTTCGGCATCTAGATTCATCTTTTATACTTATAGTAATTTATATATTACAATTGTAAATGCTAGAATATACATATGGGCTTATCGATACTCGTCAATTTCAACAATATAACTGATACAATTAACAGAAAAATAATCCTGATCATATAGACGATTCTATTAAAAAGTTTTGCATGATTTATCTCCCCTGATAACTACTCTTCAATATCTCCGTCCGCCATTAATACGCTGCACAACGAACGAAATCGATAAAGGGTCAATCATTACCGCTCTACCCTGAATAGATCTATACAAAGGTTATTGCAGACAGTTTTGATCCTGATCAGATGCATAACTCGGCTTCTGATCAGGAACCGAACTGTTTGACACTCATAACGATATAAGTTCTATTTAAGTAACCTTACCTAGAACTTTCAAAGTGAGAAATTTAGAAGCAAACGACAGTTGTTATAACCCTTTACTCATAGGCTGTTTCTAGTTTTGAAGACAGATTACCACTTAAAGCAGATTCGGTGCAATGCAGAATGAGCCTAAGGGTGCACTCTGCTTTAAGCAATCATCTGCAGTGATATCATATAGAAAGTATTTCGTAAATGCGTAAAAAATTGTAGATTCTATCGATGGAGGAAAGGGTTAAAGCAGATGACGGCATGGCAGTGAAGGTGTTGATCTTGTCGAAACTCGTTCTGTCTATTGTTCTAAGGTCCGGTACGCTTGACAATTTGTGAGATATATTGTGATGGTCTTGATTTCACATTGATTTTAAAGCAAAATGAAAGTACAGCTTTAAGCTCTTATATAAACATTCTGCTTTGCTTTCATATTGTTAACAACAATCAAGCTGAATATAGGAATCAGTGCAAGGTATGCACTGATAACAATATTTGCGAATAAAAATATAACACAAAATAAAAAAATAAAAAAAACAAAAAAACAACAACAAACAAAAAAACCCAGATATTGTCAGGGGCTGAAAATGCTCATTCGAAGATTCAGGGGTGACATATTTTATAAGTTTAATGACATATTGAATATTTTTTTACTTTTATATGTTACCTCATACGAAAATATCTAAGCAGAATTTAAGCCCCACCATGCTTCAAATATATCATCTGCGAAAAAAATCAAATAAATTTTTATTCTTTTTTAAACGGAATAAAATCTGAATATAAGTGTCAAACAGTTTGGATCCAGATCAGACGCCGAGTTACGTGGCGTCTGATTTTGTTCTACGTTGTTTGCAAATACAAGTGGGGTCAGGATCGGCAGGCAAAATATTAAAATAACTCAAACAAAATACTATTGAATGTAAACATGAATGAAAGTTAGAGGTGACAATAGAAATATTCAACCTAATCACTGATTAGAATTAGATCTATATGATTTGCTAAAATACATCTCTGATGGCTTACAAACTTGACAGGGGTCGTGTGAAATCTTTAATCAGATGTGCACAACATATTCTCGATGTGGCAGGGGGCAACTGAGACACAAGATTGAATTGGAGATTCAGATCATATGCTAAATAACTTGATAGTTTTTTATCTGGATCCACAATGCTGGCGAATGATATACAAGTGGCGAACAACACTCTTTTGGTTAATAGGTAGCTTATCATAATTATCATAAACATTTCAAAATAATTTGAAGCCTGTATCTAGACAAGACTCCAATTACTTTGCATCCGATTGATCTGGAATCAAACTGCACGTGTCACTCATATGGCGATTAACACTCTATCGGTGAATAGGAAAGCAACACTTATACAAGTGTCAAGTGCAGTATTTAACCAGACCAGACGCCCATGTTATCGGAGTCTGATCTGGATCCAAACTGTGTGCAAATTAAATTGAAATTCTATAGTGATATTTTCTATAAAAAAATCAGTCATTTACTTTTAACCGACAAAGCTATATGGGTCTTATCTATGATCAATGGGATATGATTATGTCGGTGTTTTACTAAAGGGTAATAAAACTGCGGGTGTCTTACGCAATCTACCCCCTGCTTGAAGGATAAACCAATCAACCGGAAATATTGCACATCTGTTGGTAATTAAATGACCTACATGCACAGTGATGTAACTTGTCACCGAGCCAACATTGACCTGAATTTATGAAATTTATGGCTACCGCTTTATTGATGAGAAAAGATTTTGAACCGAATGTGTATTTTACAAACAACATTTTTGGAGCTCAGTCAGAAATACCGAACTAAAAGACATCATTTTAATTCTTCATTTTAGATTTGTTGAATAAAGAACTAGATCTACGACAATATCGGGAAAAGGGCTATGTAATTGATTATTTATAACAATTTCGGTCAGTCGTTTTCATTTAATCGTATAGGGAAAAAAATTGAGGCGGCCAGATCATTGTTTTGTAGGTGATCAATTTAATCAAAACTTTATTACACCAGCCGACATAAGATTCCTCTAATTCCTAGCATTATTGTCTCTTATCGAAAATAAAGAAGTTTCGGTGTCTAAAGCGAACTTTAATTTCGAAAGAAATGATATATCACTAGTGATTGTGTCACTATATATGTATTAACTGATTCACTCCCCGATTGCTTAAAGTGCAGCGTATTAATGGCGGCTAGGTCACGTGACTCATAATAGCGGCCGTCTAATTATCGAAAATAGAATCGTCTATATATACCAGGTAAGAAAATACCCTATACAAAGTCTTTGGTGACGAATCGTCTTTTGCCATTACTATATATCGCTTTGGTGACGAATTTGCATGGTGACGAATCGTCTGTAATTCTATAAAAGCCACTACCCGGACCGAACCGAACCTAGCCGAAATTGGCCGGACCGAAAAAATTTCGGAGTTCCACTGTAAGCATAAAAATAATTTAAATTGGAAAATTTTGGTACGTATACGGTCAATATCCTAATATTTACACACTGTAAAAGTTTTATAACCATCAGAAATCTAAATATTGAAAAAAATGCGATTTTGTAATTTTAGGGGGTATAAAAGCCACTACCTTTCAAATTTCAGTTAATCCAGTTTTTCTTCTTAAAAACAGCTTTGTGTAATGTTATTTGATGATAAACTTATATCAAACCTTGTTTATTTTATGGCATGTACCAAAAAAACAATATTTGGGGAAACATAACTCTTAAAGTCACATTTGAAGTGATTTTCGTACCTGAATATAACGGTCCAGCGTAATATATTCATTTCCGTAAGAATCACACAACCTGTATATCCAGAGGGAGGGAGGGGGAGATCGATATATATAGAGAGAGAGATTAGTTCCCTGAGCATTTTTATGATTATTAATATCGGATGTTGAACTTACTTCGTGTACAGTCAATCTTGTATTAAGCGATCACTTATTGAAGTAGAAGTGGCAGTGCATTTTTGAAACAGATGACTGATTAATGCAATTTTTTGCCTTATTTTTACAAAACTGTAAGTAAATACCAGCAATCAATGGTTGTCGCTTGATACAATATGAACTATGAAGAGTAAGCTTTTCCTATGCAATCAGTGTAGACCTAGATCAGATGACCAGTGAATGAGCCATCCTACCAAGGTTAGCACTGTATTCCATTTTTCCATATATTGAAAAGCAATCAAAGAAAGTCATAATTGCTAATTATGTAGATTGTTTATATCATAACTGCTAATTACTTAGATAGTTTAAAGACATGAAACTAACTGAAAAGTGTGTCGCCTTTAACAGTTGGTTCATAACTTGATAATTGTTGTTTGCATTGTTTAATAGCATGATTTTAATAGACGCATGGTCAATAATTGCTATTATTGTTCAAAGTTTATAATAATGTTCTATCTTCTAAGACCTTTTTCAACAATCATTAAAAAACTTTTTAGTATTCTTAATGAATTAGAACATAAAAAATTGTGTTTTTTAAAAGATTAGTATACAATATCTGATAATATATAAGCATTCTGCATATCATATCTATAAAACGACGGGAAAATACAGTTTGCGTCATTCTTACGGAAATGAATATATTACGCTGGACCAATATTCCGGTACGAAAATCACTTCAAATGTGAATTTAAGAGTTATGTTTCCCCAAATATGTTTTTTTTGGTACATGCCATAAAATAAACAAGGTTTGATATAATTTTATTATGAAATAACATGACACAAAGCTGTTTTTAAGAAGAAAAACAGTATTAACTGAAATTTGAAGGTAGTGGCTTTTATACCCCCTAAAATTACAAAATCGCATTTTTTTCAACATTCAGACTTCTGATGGTTATAAAACTTTTACAGTGTGTAAATAATAGGTTATTGACCGTATACGTACCAAAATTTTCCAATTTAAATTATTTTTATGCTTAATGTGGAACTCCGAAATTTTTTCGGTCCGGCCAATTTCGGCTAGGTTCGGTTCGGTTCGGTCCGGGTAGTGGCTTTTATACCCCTTCGTTACAATATGGTTCCACTGGTACACAACTATGTCACAACGGAATTTGGTTTTTCACTGATCCGTCACAAACTTTTGCGTAAAGCTGTAACGAAACGGTTCAGACAGTGTCACGGACTGTACACGAAAGCATGCCAAATGAAAACATAAACCATGTAGGATCATGTAAATAATCATAGTAACGTTTTTGTTTTTATCTCTTTTTGTTGATATCATTATGAAAACGATAGCAACTATTACGCCATATACGTTTTCTAGCTATTTACTCAGCAATTGTCATATATATGATTGTGTTCTACCGACAAAACTGTTTCTAAGGGTATTTGTGGCATGTATTGAAAAAATAAGAATAATCTAACCCAGAAGTATGTTGATTTGGTAAACGGCCTTTTGCCCCTTCGGCCTTTTGCCCCTTCGTCAAAAACGCCTACACGGAACTTTGCCCCTTCTTGATTTTACGCACACGGCCTTTTGCCCCTTCCCGTTTTTTCATACACGGAACTTTGCCCCTTCCAACACGGACTTTTGCCCCTTCCATATCGAAATATTGCCCCTTCTTTATCAAAATTCAGATTTATATATAGTAATTTTGTCTTTTACAATTCAAATTTGTCTTTTACAATTCAAATTTCTTACTTTTCAGTAATCATTTCCCGATTTTGTCTTGAGGTGACCGTAAAATTCATGAAATCATCATTATCGCTATCACGCTTGATTCTCGCGTGAAAGTAATGCAAACATAATTTTCACTTCACGCTTAGTTGGTTCTCTAATGAATAGGCAATTTAAACGTAAAGGAACTAAAAAGACACCGACACAACGTACACACTTTAATCTTTATTAAATAATCAAGTTGATTGATAATAATGATTGGTAATAAGGTTGTTTGCTAATTACTTTGTCTGTTTGACCCAATTAACAATATGAAAAGAATAATTAATATCATACTCTTAGCCAGGGATAATAAATAGACTATTTATTATCCCTGTCTTAGCCTTTCGACCGGACGGATAATGATAAAAATCGGCCACAACAGAACAGAACACATATTTTATTCACCCAGGGTTTTACCGACAACAAGAGGATGTATTAAAATTTGTAAGTAATAAAAACTTTATGTTTCCATTTCGATAACCAAGAACAAAATAAAAGTGTAAGGTATGTGTATAGATAATTGGGCCTCGCGTTTTGTTTACTATGGTTATTTTGACTGGGATACAGGTATATATGCACCGGTCGGTGTGTATTGAAGTGAATATTTCTCACGCGAAATAAATACAATGTTGCGTTCGTTTCATTTCATCCGAAAAAAACCCAATTTAGTGTTATAAATAAATATATACACGGAAGATATTATCGGATTTAACAGGAAATGAATCCGTCAGGTCAGTAGACTATATTAGAGTAAGCCGGCCATAAATAGTAGATAGATCAATATCAAGAAAAAATATTCTAGCAAATTTCTACTCTCAATGATAAGAAATGGGGAGGCTGACGAAGTCGAAGGGGCAGATTTCTGCCTGTCAAAGTGCAGACTTCCATCCGTGGGAAAATAGGGAAGGGGCAAAAGTCCGCCCCTTTGAAAAAACAGAAAGGGGCAAAAGTCTGTGTTGGAAGGGGCAAAAGTCTGTGTTGGAAGGGGCAAAGTTCCGTGTCGGCGTTTTTGACGAAGGGGCAAAAGGCCGGAGGGGCAAAAGGCTGGTATTCGTTGATTTTGATTCATAACTTATATATATTGAATATCGTGTACATATCCGTACATATCCGTCATAAAATCGCATAAAATAACAATATTCAAAATATCTAAAACGTCACGGTCTGGACGATAAAGCGTCACGGTTTAGGAAAAGATTCTGATAGAGTTGTCACAGTTTGTTTACTACATTTTCTTAAACTCAGGTTATGTTTTTTTCCGTCATATGTTATCAAAGCAACCATAAAATGAACATTTTTGTCCCCTTTTATGCTGATAGAGTGACTAAAACTTTTTAGGAGAAAAAGAGAAATTTAATGTTGTAATTTGCCGCATGTAATAAATGTATTTCGTTTTAATATGTTGCACAAGATAGGTACTTTAATACACCTTTTTATTTTAATGAATAAAGCATCTGTACAAGTTTACAGCAAATTTAATTTTGAAACGAGCATTGACACCATTCTCAATTTCTGCATTTCATAGAAGCACACCGTGAACAGAAAATCTCATTCCTAACGTTTAACACATAAAGTGTTACATCATGAAGCAAAATACAGAAAATATACAAACGGACATCATTCGATATTGCGGGGGAAAAAGACCGGGACCCTACGAGCGAGTTAGTTTACATCCCGGTAAGTACCGTTTTGCGATGTCCAATGACAACCGACACGAATGAACAAAGTGTGTCGTTTGGACCAATGGACACTGCAAAAAAAGATCGACTGACAGTTGAAAACCATCGTCTACGTCCACAATGCAGTATATGCACAGGGGAACTACTGATTACAGTAATACACCTACGTTTAGTTCACTATAGATGATTAGTGTGTTTTTAAAGCAACAGGGCGGCTTAAACACCTACTACCACGTGTCATTCCCCAGTTAAGTGATAATGGTTTGCTCTCAGACTAGGTGGCATTATTTTGAATTGGTTGCATCCGAGAACTTTGATATACATGTAGATCATATTGAATGTCAGCTTTTTCTTTGTGTTGTTACATTTAAAACCGTAGGAAACGTACACACCATGAGATCTACATCAGAAGTTATGTACAAAGAAACAAGCTTATACTAGCTCTTAAACTAGAGTTATGTTCAATTTTGAATTAAATCTAGTTGACCTCCATATGACCTTGACCTTTGTCTGTCTTGACACAACTGTACTGAGCCAAAGATCTTCTAAAATTGAGTACACATGCCAAACATAGAGTCTCTATCTCATGTTGTTCCAGAGTTATGGTCAATGTTGAATTAACCGCATTTGACCTCTAAATGACATTGACCTCAGTTGGACACGACCCACGTTGTACCGAGTTCAATAGCTATTTGAGTTGAGTACACATTCTAAGTATAAAGTCTCTATTACATGCAGCTCCACAGTTATGGCCAATGTTAAATTCATCCTATATTTTACACCTAAATGACATCTAAATGACCCAAGTTGTACCGAGCTCAAGAGCTTCTCAAATTGAATACAAATACCACATATAATGTGTTTAGTTGTGGCCAACGATACATTATTAACATACAGACAAACAGAAAACCAAACAGACAGACAGACCAGAAACAATATGCCCCCGACTAAGTCGTGTGGGACATACAAAATAGACAAGACAGTCGACCCTTCAAGTTCACGTTATCCGTCAGAGCGCGTAAACTTATGTATCACACACACTGCAATCCTCTGCAGTGCCTTCTATCAAATTCAATGTATGTAGTTCAAATACAATATATGTTGCAGTTGAAATATCGTTAGCCAGACTGTCTTCGAATCTCTAAGTTTGTCATCATTTCAAACTGGAAAAAGCAATACCATTAAGATTACTGCAATTTGACAAGAACTGTAACGGTTTGGATAACGATCAGGATGTTTATTAAACATCCTGATCGTTATCCAAACCGTTACAGTTCTTGTCAAATTGCAGTAATCTTAATGGTATTGCTTTTTCCAGTTTGAAATGATGACAAACTTAGAGATTCGAAGCGGAAATTACAGTATGATCATGATCTTGCAGTTTTCAAACAATGGAAGCATTTATTAACATTTACAACGGACTAAATGGCTGCAACATGAACATGTGCAAACTGCACAAAATCTACTTTCATTTTCAATTTGCGACTGTTTTCACGGAAATCTCACGATTATGGAAATTACACTCAATCCAAATGTTGCAGAATGGTAAAGTTTAACATTTTTGACTTGACATTTGTAAATGTAACCAAGAAATAGTTTATTTTTTATAAGAAATACCCCAAATAAGTCACTTATGTCTTCGCAACCGTTTCGTGACGAGCTGTCGCAACCATTCCAATTTCCGTTGTGACGGAATTGTGTACCAGTGGGTTCAGGTCCGTTGCATATCTAGGTCGCATGAGCTTAAAATTGATCTTTTCAATGGTCGTATTCGAATCATCGAGTTTATGGTCAACGAAAAGTGGGCGGAGCAAACGCGCGAAGATTTACTGATGTCAACGATTTTGGCCCGACTCGAATAGAAATTGTAGTCAACGAAAACTTTGTACTTCCGGACGAATGGAAATGAATCAAACACCCGTTAAAACAGTCGTAATGCTCCCAATTTTTATATACGCACATAATGCCATGTGATCTGGATCCAATCGATTAATTGAGAGGGTCTTTATGTTTGTTTTATCTAGAGACACTAATCACGTGATCACGTGGTTACAAACGTGGTCACGTGACTAAATCAACTCTCGATTTTAGGGTTTGACAACATTTTGTCAACGGAAAACATCAAGTCGTGATTCGAATAGAACTTGTTGACAAATATTCCAACTAACGCGATAGTTGCCCTGATTCGAATACGACCATTGAAAACTTAAAAAATCTTCTTGTCTAAAACCACAGTACCCTGAGCTTAGATATTTGACACAAAGTATCATCTTCAGGTCCTCTATCAAGATTGTTCACTTAGGTCCCTTGGGTCATAAATGACCCCGCCCCGGTGGTCATACTTTTACATAGAGTTATAAGTGAAATCTTCGAACATGTTTTTCTCTGAAACTAATGCGGCCAGAACTTTGATATTTGGCATGTTGACATTTATTTAAGCCCTAACCAATATTGTGTATATGGTTCCGGTCCGTTGCATATCTAGGTCACAGGAGCTAAAAATATAAAAAATTTTCAATGAAAACTTAACAAATCTTCTTGTCTGAAACCACAGTACCCTGAGCTAAGATATTTGGCACAAAACATCATCTCTAGGTCCTTTGTTCGTGATTTTTCAAATTATAGGGAATAAAAAATGATCCCTCCCCTGGGGTCATAATTTTACATAGAGTTATATAGTGAAATCTTAAAACATGTTTTCTCTGAAACTAATATGGCCAGAGCTTTGATATTTGGCATGGTGACATTTCCAGAAGCCCTTAACAAATATTGTATATATTGTTCCGGTCTTTTTCATATCTATGTCACAGGAGCTAAAAATATTTTTTCAAAGCAACTTAAAAACTCTTAAGTCTGAAACCACAGTATCCTGGGCTTAGATAGTTAGCATAAAGCATCGTCTATTGGTCCTCTATCAATAAAAACTGCCAAGGCCCTAGGGGTCGCAGTTTTACATAAATTATATAGTGAAATCTTCTCTTAAACTATTATGGCCAACTCTTTGATATTTAGCATAGTGACACTTTTTGATGTTCTTTACCAATATTGCTGCAATGGTTCGTGTGTTGCATATCTCGGTCAGTTTAGCTAAAAATAGATTTTTTTCTATGAAAATTCTTCCTGTCTGAAACCATTAATTTTCAAATTCATCAGCAAGATTTTTGAAATTATGCCTCTGGGGATAACCAATGATCCAACCCCAGGGGTCATATGTGACCCTTGTGTTAATTTTTCCAGGTGAGCGATATTTAGGCCTGCATGGGCGTCTTGTTTAAACAAAACAAGTAAGTAGAATAATAGGGATCTTGCTTTTCAGAGTAAAAACCAGTTTGCAAATGCATATCTATTCATTAGTTTTACTCCGATATAGATCTACCTCAGTCGCTGTTATACATTACTCTGCTATTTATTCTTTCACTGCTGCACCGATACTGTAACCTCAACCTGAAAAAGATTCTAAGTAGGCGTATAAGCAAGGCAACGTCATATTTCTGGTCATATTTCGACAGAAACACTACGTGGGATGCTGAGTTTAAATCTGAGGATTCGTAGAAGAACTGTTCAAACTCAATACAGGATAGATCTATATGAGAAAGAAGGGGTTAATTCTGCTCAAGGAGAAACCAGTGATCCCTCCTATCTCATGCTCGACTCTAAATCACTATATTTTGTAACATAATTTATTCATTCATTTCTATCTCATGCAATGGCATATTATTTTCTAGCTGTTATAACCTAGCACTCGTCATTTACAAACAGTGTATAAATATATTAAGAGTACAATTAAATTAAATTGGCGAAAATGTTATCAAACGGCGCGATTAGATTGAGTCCACACCTCAAACCCCCATGTGGTTCTGGGGCATGCCAGCTTGGTCATCTTTCAGAAAAGAATGGGGACAACTACCATAGCTAGCATGATATAGTAGAAGGCTGCTTTTTCCAAATCGTATAATAATAATATTATATAAAACCAATCTCTAAATAGTCTAAAATCGACTAGAAGTAATTATTGGAAATTGGAATTTTTGATTTGAAGTTGCAGGTTTAAATGAGTCTATATATTCTACTTTATGTTGAAATAAGCAAGGTAACTCTAGCCTCATTTATATAAAATATTATTTTGTCAACACAGTTGCCTCCCTAGTCGAGCTTTCTTCATGAAGAATTCCGATGCAAAGACATAGTCTGCTATAGGAATCTGTATCATGACTATAACATCATAGATGGACAAACACAGATTAGAAACGCCAGCATTATATAGAACAAAAGAGAAAACATTTTAGAGAGCCTTTCAAAATTGTGATATTTCTTGTCAGAATAATATCATAATGTTGTACAGAATTTGGTTAAGTGCAACCATTGATTCGTTTAAAACGTCTGAAATGTATCATGTGTTTTAACTGCAAATGAATAAAAACCATACAATGATAATTTTAGATCACAAATGCTGAAGTAGCCAGTGTATGCATATACACGTCCACAGTACAGCAAATGATAACGCAGCCTAATAATACTTAGTAAAGTACACTTTTATTTTGACAGGTAGTAGGGCCACTATATTGAAGAAGGAAAAGAAATAGTCATAATGGCGACATCAGCAGATGACCGTGTAAATTCACAGAGCAATGTAAGTAAATACTAGATATTTCCATCTCACTTAACCAATTATCTCATATATAAACAAATACCTTTTAGTGCACTTAATTTATTGCACTACGGAAGAAAAACAATCAAATTTATACAGTCATAAACCATGTTGGAAAAAAAGCCTCTCTTTTTAATTGGATACGGGTCCGTCCGAAAAAATCGCTGAACATGTACCAAACAAAATGTTTTTAGCTCACCTCCCCCTGTGTCGCCTGTCAGTCGTCAAACTTTTTTCTTTAAAGATCTTCTTCTTGGAAACCTGGGCCAATTTCATCAAAACTGTATAGGATTGTTCATTGCAGGGTGCTCTCTCAGATTTCTTCAAATACATGTATAGGTGATCCAGTTGAAATTGTGGTTGCCATGGCAACCAATTGAAACAACTTAAATCTTCTTGTCCAAAACTACTGGTCGAAATTGAAAATAATTGTACACAAGTGATTCATTGATGATTCTCTTCCAGATTTCTTAAAATAAGTTTGTCCTCTTTAAAAACATGGCCGCCAGTGGGTGGTGCATGTTTTTCTTATGATACTGTATAGTAAAACTTTAAAAAAATTTCTTATGTGAAACTACTGGTCCAAATTGAAAATAATTTTACACAAATGATTCACGGATGATTTTTTACCAGGTTTCTCAAAATGATAATTGATATTTTAAAAAACATGGCCGCCAGTGGGAAGAACACGTTTTTCTTATGATACTGTATAGTAACAACTTTAAAAATCTTCTTATGTGAAACTACTGGTCCAAATTAAAAAATATTTTACACAAATGCTCCATGGGTGACCTTCTGTCAGATTTGTTGAAACAATGTTCCTATCTCAAAAAATATGGCCACCAGTTGGTGGAGCAGATTTTCCTTTCATGGCTATATAGTGAAAATTTAAATATCTTCTCGTCTGACACAACTGGTCCGATTTGAAAGTAATTTCTCAAAAATGATCCATAGGTAATCATCTACTAGATTTCTTGAAATAATTATGTTAGCTTAAAAAACATGGCCGCCAGTGGGTGTGGCACATTTTCCTTATTATACTGTATAGTAAAAAATTAAAAAAATTCTTCTGTGAAACCTATAGTCCAAATTGTAAATAATTGTACAATAATGATCCATGGGTGACTCTCTAGCAGCACCCAATCGTATAAACCTTGGTTAGTTTAACCCAAGGTTAAACTCTAACCGTGGGTTAAATTTTAACCATTCTGGTAAGCTAACCAGAATGGTTAAACTATTGTATAAACAGAATTAACCGCATGGTTCGTTAACCAAACTAGTTAAAATTTAACTATTGGTTAAATTAACCAGAACGGCCCACAATGCCCCATTCGTTTCATTCCGGTAACATCATTAACAAACTTTAAAAAAGATAGAATAAGATCCAAGACATAAGTATGGGCCTAAATCTTATTTATGCAATCGATTCTTCGTTCGATCGGGGATCAGACCACAATTGAACGATAGACAGAATTGAGCGGAGCTCGTCTATATGCATAGGCGTTCTAAAATGCTCGAGATCTGTGCCGGATATTAAAAACAAAGTAAATCTAGACAAAAACTGAATCAAACTTAATAGATCTACCACAAGATGCGTAGATACGTAGATCCATCAAGGCCCAATTTACATCTGACCCCCTTAGATCACCAGCACAACACAATGTGATCTATCTCAGATCGTTGTTACACCGGCGCTTGTCTTAGAATCCATCTCATTTCATGGTAGATCTAGATCTATTCAAGGGACAATGGACACGGAAACCAGTAATGCTGTCATTCCCAGTTAAAACAAATGTGTTCTGCCTAATTTCGTGGTCGTATTAATGGGGTTATACTGTACATAGATAATTGTTTGCCCAGTGTCATAGTAACGGCTGTTAAGAGTTACTCCCCTTAATAGCGCGAGGCTCCTTGTGGGGTATTTTAGGTGTGTGTTACAAAAGACAGAGAGTGTGGGAGAGAGGTGAGATTTAAATAGGTTGACTGAACAGATATCAAACGAACTTTCTTTCAACTTATATTTATTAATTTGCAGTTTTTCACTGACATACATGTAGATCTAGACCTATGCATGTAACAACAGTTGATATAGAACCCATAACAAGGTAATGCGGATAGATCTAGATTATAGATCTAGATCAACGTTTTGTTTGTTAAAACTCTCTCTGGCCAATGTGGACAATTGGTTTAAATCTATATTGACACACTGAAGACTTTTTATGTTATGCTAGAATTTAGATCTATGTATAAAAACAATAGTAAAAAAAATGTGGTTATGAGTCATATAATTAAAAGAAAGAAGACCTTGAAATAATTCAAACAGTGGAGATCAAAATCAGCTTTTGGAAATGTCCTCAGCTGATCATGACCTTAACTGTTTGTCACTCAAAATTTCTCTACTGAGGTTGATTAGTCTTCCTGTGACACCATTAAATTTTGCTTCAATGACTTTTAGAATAAAAATGGAAAGCTTTCATTGAATATTAACAATGAATATATATAAGGGTACGATGACGTCACTTATTTATTGATTTGACGTCATCCGAATTACGTCGTTGCTCCCGATTTTGGATTCGTGTTCTTCCGGTGAGTGGTTCGCGAAAAAATCGGACTGCCGGAATTAAACGATAAGACACGATTGACTACGATTTTTGGGGAGCCCTACGGGGAAAACGGCGATTGGTGATAATCCACTTATATATCCCTTATATATAAAGGTAGATCTAGATCTAAAGGTAAAGGATTGTTTATTATAATGTCACCCCTTTTGAAAGGACTAGTCCGGAGGATAAGCAAAAAATCGTGCATTTTTTGATACACCTATGAAATTTGGCACATAGTTCACCTAGCACCTACAATGTCATTTAAAAACGGGACCCCAGCTCAATTCCTCCTGTGGCGAAAATGGCGGCCATTTTTCAAAATGGCGGACTCCAATTTTAGATGTTTTTATCTTTTTGCTTATAGATATGATAGAAAACAATTTGTGTTGTCTATATCTATGTTTTTATGGTGAGAAATGCTCTATTTGACGAAACATCTATGATTTTTATGCTTGTTGTACTGAATGGTCAAAATTTACAAGAGTTATGGCCCTTGACGTCAGTAAATAAATGCTTTTTAAATGACTAAACGTCCACTCCTCATAGGTTTCTGCCTGTAATTTGTTAAAACTACCCAAATGGTTCAACATGACATGTTGTTGTAAATTTGCTAATTGCGTTATACTTAAATCTTTTTTTGCCAGAGTTATTGCCCTTGCCGTGGGTAAATAAAATAGAATGTTGTGCGCCAACCGTCTTTAAAGAAGTCCTGAATAGAAACTTTTTGGCCAATTTCATTAAAATTTCATATATATGCTTCTTGGACAATGCTCTATCAAATTTTGTGAAATGAAGATTATGTAACTAAAATTGTCGTTGCCATAGCAACCAATTGAAAAAATCTTAAAACCTCATTCTTTAAGAAATTTTTGGTCTAATTTTAATTTTATATAATTATTTATAATAAATGACTAACCATATACAAGATATTTTGAAATTATTTGCCTCGCTTGAAAATCACGGCGGTCAGTGGGTGGGGTAAAATTCTCTGATATTGCCATAACAACCAAATGAATCAATTTTTAACACTCTGCTTGTATGGGACCTCTATGTTGATATGTTATTTTACGCAAATGATCCTCTAGTGACCTTTATTAATTATTCTTTGTAATTTTTATCTTAGCTTATCAATCATGGTCGCATGTGGGTGGGGAAATATGGCCATTGCAACCAAAAGAAACAAACTTGAAACCTCTTCTTGTCTGAAACTTCTGTGCTGATATGAGTATTTCTTATAAACATGATTAACTTTCATTAGTGGCATACTTCAATAATTCTTGCAATGTTTTTCTAAGCTCATAAAACATGGCCGCCAGTGGGTGGGAAAAGTTTTCCTTATATGGCCATAACTACCAAAAGAAACAACCTTTGAAAATAATTTTGTCTGGAGCCATTATGGTGATTTCTTCTACACATATGATCCACTAGTGACGTATTTCTATAATTTTTCAAATAATGTTCTTAGCTTAAAAACATAAGGCCGCCAGTAGGTGGGGTAAGATTTCCTTATTTGGTTATAGCAACAAAATGATACCAACTTTGATGGTGTTCTTGTCTGAAATCTCTGCTCTGATTTGTTTTAATACAAATGATCCACTAGTGACCAACTTCAATATTCTTTGAAAAGGTTTCTCTTAGCTTATCTAACATGGTTGCCGGTGGGAAGGGTAAACTGTCCTCATATGGTCATAGGGGACAACCAAATGAAACACACTTGAATAATATTATTGTCTGGAACCTTTGCTCTGATTTGTTTTAATACAAAAAATCCACTAGTGACCCACTTCAATATTTTAAAAAAATGTTTTTTCAGGCTCATAAGACATTGCTGCCAGTGGGTAAGGAAACAATTCCTTATTATTTCTAGGATCATTGGAACCAAAAGAAACAAACTTAAAAACTATCATTTTCAGACACTACCAGACCGATTTAAATATAAGTTGTGACATGCTACTAAATGTTGTCAGACACCCCCTTGTTACCTATCTTATATAATTTTACACTGTTATTTTTGGGTAACTTTCTACTGGATTTAGTATACAAATATATAGTAACATGTATGTTTTCTATAGTACAAATATATACCTGCCAGTGGGTGGGGTTAGTTTTCCTTACATGACTTTGGTGAAACATGTAAAACTAGTTTTAAGAGACATTTCTATCCCTCTTTAAATATAATATTACACAAAATTAATGATCCTTGGTTGACTTTGTACCAAAGTTATTAATTCAAAGACGGGACATTTAATGTGGAAGTAAGGCAGTATTGTTCGTCCGTCTGTCTGATAAACAACATATATCTGTCTATTCGGCTTGCTAACACGATAACTCGAATTCATTTTTCCAAGTTTCATCATGCACGTACATGTGTATTTTGCTTCATTATCTAAATAGTTTGAACAGTTTCATAAATTGCTACCTTTTGAATATATTTTATTGAATGTTTTCCTATATTGCCAAATAGAGACATAAGGTAGAAAAGCAAGAACGTTTTCATATCCCTAATTCATCTCTAAATTTGTATAGTATTTAAAAAAGCAATTACATGTATGTTTAAAACAGGTTACGTGTTATGTTTTTGTCTTTTAAATAAAAAATAATCTTGCCATGTGGCTAAACATGAGCATTATCTAGAGAATTTAGGTACAGAACATGTAATGAAAACATTGCCCGTTCATGCGAAAATTCGATCCTATTTTGGTCGGTTTCATCATATTCATTCTCCAAAGTTAACTATATAAAACATGGCCTCCAGTGGATGAGAAAGACGATACTTATATGTATACTGTTCATTGGAATTATTGTAAAACAATACCATTGAGTTGTCGCTCATATAAGTATATGTAAAACAAACAAAATAAACAGGGATTCTTTAAAAGATGACTCCGTAGTAGGACTAAATGTCCGTCCTAGATCTATGACTAAAAACAATCCTGGTAAATGTCTACTAGGAGATGCTATACGAGTAATCTTCGAAACGCATTGAGTATGGTAGTGACACACCATTTCCAAAAGGATTTTTCAGCAGGTAATCAAAACAAAACAAAACAAAAACAAATCAGCAGGTAATCTTAAGCAAATATCTACATAAAGTAACATCCTATCATAATTGTTCCAACAAGTTGTCATTATTTCGATGTTGGCAGATAACTCAACCACTTCATAAAAAACTAGTTTGAAAACGAGAAACAACTACTGACGATATTCAGTCATATATGAAGTTTGCGGAAATCTCGGTTAAAAGAGCTTTTTACCAAAATGACCAGTGATTCTTGGTCTTCTTAGAGGTGGTTTGATGATGAAGAAAGACTTTTTATTGTCATGAGAGAACCTGTTGATAATGTCACACACTCAGGTGGATCAAAAACAGGAACACGTGAAAAAAAAGTTTTAAAAATCAAAAAAGTATGTTTGATATAAAATACGTGATATTGCACGCATTATTGGCAATTCACTATAAATAGCTATTTTTGTTTTTAACGATATCTGCGGGTACTCAATATTTGACTTAAAACTAACAGGAGCCGCATATGGCCCTAACTCGCTCACCTGGTACCCATGGTTACTGCCATGGTAATGAACCAGTAATGGTTAAGTTTTCACAATAAGCCATCATTGGTAAATTCATCCCCACCCTCTAGCGGCCATGTTTGAGCTAGGAAGATTATTTTAAGAAATCTGGTAGACCCATGGATCACTTGTGTGAAATTACTTTTAAATCGGACTAGCGGTTTCAGACAAGAAGATTTTTTTCACTATATAGCCATATAAGGAAAATCTGCCCACCCACTAGCGGCCATGTTTTTTAAGATAGGAAAAATATTTTAATAAATCTGATAGAAGGTCACCAATGGCACAATTGGGTAAAATTATTTTCAATTCGGACCTGTAGTTTTTGACAAGAATTTTTTTTTAAAAATTCAATTGGTTGCCATGGCGACCACAATTTCAATTGGATGCCCTATATTTAAAGAAATCAGAGACAGTACCCTACAAGGAACAATCCTATGAAGTTTTGAAGAAATTAGCCCAGTGGTTTCCAAGAAGAAAATCTTTAAAGAAACAGTTTGACGACTGACGGACACAGGGCGATCACAATAGCTCACCTTGACACTTTGTGCCAGGTGAGCTAAAAAATGGTAACATGTTGAAACTGACAAAGGATTGCACAAGCGACCCAAAATACGACTAAATGGTAATGGAAGCTGTTGATAAAGTAACCTAGGTGTGTGTTTAACAAGCAAGAAAGGTTAAGAACAAATATGGAATGCCAATATTTGCAAAATACACGTTGGGTGCAAAGAAAGTTTTGAATGCCGTTATCTTCAGTGCAGAGTACAACAAAAAGGGTAGTAGTATGACTGATAGGTAATACCATGATGTTATATTTAAAACATAGAACCAGTACTTCCAGGAACGTAAAGATTTAAAAAAAAAAAAAAAGATTGAAGTCGTACTGACTAAATGTGATACAGCATTCATTTATTATTCTCAAGATTTGTTGAGTTTTGTTTGGTTGTTAACGTCTATTTCTGCGTAATATAGGCTAATGAGACATCTTAGGGAGAGGACAGTGTATACAAAAACCCGGGCGCGATGCCCTACTCTTATTATAGAGTTTTCCGGTTCTTTCAAATTCCTAATGCAAAGCAGTTAAAAAGCACTGATACATTGGACCATGTTTTTTTTTTATAAAGTCACTTTCCCCAAGTCTGGTGACTTAGACTTATATGCTATGATTTTGACATGTTTGGTAGAAGTCTAGAAGATAATGATAATGCAAAATATCTTAGACCAGTGACACTTTGTTCCTACTAGAATATTTTATTTTATTGCCAAGGAAATCAGGTGTCATGCATGGTACAGCTTGGCTACTCATGTTCTGTACGAATCCAATCAATCCTATTTCATTTAAACACATTATTTGCAGATTGGAAGGCAAGTTGATCGACGTTTGTACGTACATACGGATGGACAAAAGTAACATTATATGAGCAACATTTCTGCGCGGCATCACATTAAACGCATACACATTGTAATTGTTGTTTACTTTGTTTCATACATAAATTCTATAATTCTATATATCTATTGTGAGACAATTTCTTTTATTACTTATTTTTAAAAAAAATTTTTTGCATAAAATGGCTGCCGTTTTAGTATTTTTACTTGAATTAACTGCAATTTTGATTTTTCTTCATCCACATATAGACTTGTAATTATATTTGAATTCATTGACCCTGAAAACATAGGTATACGAGATGTAGATGTCAACATTTACTTTCAACCGCTATCATTAAACAAGTTACATTGATTTGAAAATTGAAAAGACGGCCATTTTTTAAATTGCCGCCTTAGCTTCCATAGGTAAAATCTGATTAAGGTCTAACTTCCGAATCAAAAATATTAGGACAAGTGTGTTTTCATAAAATTCATAATGTAAATAATGTGAATACTTCCATATTTCAATTTGGAAACACAATATTTAAGTATTTATTAATATTTAGTTTATTTTACACAAAATGGCTGCCATTATAGTAATTTGTACGTAAATCGGCAGCCATTTTGACCTTTATTCCTTAAAATACAGTTTTGTTTTTATATTTTTATTCATTGACCCTGAAAATATAGGTATAGCTACCAATATCTACTTTATATCCCTATTTCCATTAAAAATTGAAATGGCGGCCATTTTTTAAATGGCCGCTTCAGTCGCCATTGATCAAATCTGACCGATGTCTAATTCTTAAATAAACCATAATAGGTCAATGCAAGTGTGTGCCAAATTTCATGAAATTCGTCAACTCTGCTTTCTAATTTTATCTTCTTTGAGAGGATGTATTTGAATTTTTTTACTTATTTTTAAGTAAAATGACTGCATTATTAATAATTATTTCAGATATAATGGCAATCATTTCATTTTTTTTCTTCAAAATACAGATTTGTGATTATATCTAAACTAAATGACCCTGAAAACAGAGGTAAAGATGCCGACATAAACTTTCTACCCCTATTAGTAAACGAGCTACGTGGATTTGAAATTTGAATTGGCGGCCATTTTTAAATGGCCGCCACAGTCACCATGGGTCAAATCTGACTGGGGTCCCGTTTTTAAATGAAGCGTAATAGGTCAAAGTAAGTATAGACCAACTTTCATAGGTGTATCAAAAAGTGCACGATTCGGCCAAAAACCGGCCTTAAGCCTCCGGACTAGACCATCCAGTTTCCACTTATGAGACACACATTATCTCTATATAATAGGTCACACTATTTCAAATATGATCAGTCAATCTTGAGATAAGTGACATGCATGCACTCATTGAAGTAGATCTAGTTTGACTGCTTAGTCAAGTTAATAATTGCAAGATAGAAAAAAAATGGAAGTAATTACTGTAATCATATTCTGTGTAAAGCATGCACCTGTGTTGAAAACAACTACTGGGCAATCCACTAGATGGATGCCTAATATAAGATTGACTGAAGAATATTGTAAATGCACAAAACTTAAAGAATCAACATATATATTGTCATAAAATGATACATGATGGACATGTTTCATACATGACAGGAATGTGCCAGCATTCAGTAGAGGACCTATGGGAAGTCCTGCTTAAAGCAGAATCATAATTTCACTTCTTCATTTACCTTATACTTCTTGTATTTTCAAAATTAACTACAACAGTAAATACCACTCCTGAATTCTTAAAGTTGTGAAAATTTGATTGTTTAGTGACACTGTTGTATTGAGCAACCACTAACTGAAATGGCAGGAAGATGATTGAAGGCAGGTGGCTGCTTAAACCAGCAACCATCTGTACTTGAGAATGCCTAGGACCTTCTATTGATTGGTTGCTTAATGAATGATTGACTGGATTATATTAAGCAACCCCTATTTAAGTGAGGTAGCAGGGATATATTTGAATGAATGTGACAGCTGAATGCAGGATAAATGTTATGCAGAAAACTTATACAGGGTTTTTTGTTCATACTTTTAATTCTGACTGCATTAACAACCATCTGTACTTAAGATTGCATTGTGATCTTCTACAAAGTGACTACTCTTGTAAGCAAATAGGCACAAACTTTGCACATGTGTATCAGTTCTAATTCATTTCCATATCTTTTATTTTAATTTTGTTTGTCTAAACAATAGACTGGGTAATCTAAGTGAGATTTGGTATATTTTCTTTGACAGCAATTTTTTTAACCCCTCTCTTGCATGTTATACATCATCAAGTAGTATTTAATGAATGTTATTTAGATTCAAGTTTGAATACATGTCAGTGCATCATTTATATTTGTTTTTTCAGATCCAAATTATTTTTTAATCATTGTAAGATCTGTAAACATATTTTTTCATAACACTTTAAATACGAATCTAAAACAGATTAGTGGTTGAAATTATTTTTTGACCAATGATAGTTGAGTGTTTTTGAAAAATTTCGAGGATTAATTTTTGTAAGTCAGTACTATCAAACACTAAACAACGACTAAAAATTTAATCCTGCGCATGCATATTTGGGTTGATTCGCAGGTTAGTCCAGCAGATATGTGAAAGAATCGTGCATTTTATGATAAAAGCATGAAACTTGGTACACTGGTACTAGACATTATGAGAAACATTTTAAAGATTGGAGGCATTCTGGATCTGTCCTGTGTCGACCATGGCGGCCATTTTTAAAATGGCCGCCAATTAGAACAGTTTTCTGCAGTCTAGTTTGAATGTGTCTCGGTTTATCATATTTCTACAGGGCTAAATCACTAAAAGCAGCTGCATGTATGATGATTTATTGCAGAGAAGCATTATAAAAATATTTTTGATTTATATATGGGCCATTTAATGTAATTTTAATCCTCAATACACCCCCCCCCCCCCCCTTCAAAAAAAAATCATAATAAAAAAATAAATCAAAACACAGAATTTAAGTACAGTGGAGAACCCATTATTCTTTACAATATAAAGATGTTTATGCTTAAACATTATGTCTATTTCAAACAGTTTGGATCCAGATCAGAAGGGTTACCTGATGACTGAGCAGGCTCTAAACTGTTTGTCGCTCAAATATAAATACCGTAAATCGTCAGAATTTTAATGAAGTTGACATTTTCTACATTTCATTGCACTATTGTGTTCGTGTTTAATTTCCTTTAAATGAAAAGAATATCCTCTTCTCCATTGCATGAAATTTTTAAAATCTTAATGCCTTTCATACTATTTGGTGCATTTTTGGGGATTTATTGTCTTCATTTGTGACACACCAAATTTGGTGGCACAGTGGATTTGCGCTCACAACCACGGCATTTGCTGAGTAATGTACAGGGAACTTTTCTTTCGCATATCTACATCTTCTTCAACAGTATATATGATAACAGGGCAGAATGCTGAACCAGCAGGTGGCAGATTCACCTATATTACTTCCAACTCGGCCGAATCATTATTAAATGTTCAAACAAATTCTGCTGGATCTTGAAGTGGTGGTGCTTTCAGCAAGCTCTGATCCGATACGTGACCAGGCTGGTACCCCACACTTAGGAGATGTTGATAGAGAGCATCCTGTGTTTGCACTTTATGTTCAGTACTCCTGCCTTTTTGGATGAACACCATCTGTCTGGCCATGTTAACATTGTTTTCAGAGCTTTCATACATCAATACGATGTACCTGGTGTGACACACAATCTGATCAAGCTGTTTGTTTTCCTGTACCACATAAACATGATGTTAGCGTCACTGGCACATCCTGCTTGAGCATGAACAACAGGAAGCGAGCTTGTCAAGTCCTAGAGTCTGTGCCATTGACTTAATGTCCAAGTAGATTTTTTCTCTCCATTTCAAAGGCAACACACAGCTGTTTACATCCGATCTTGTGAGCAAGACTGCTAGCACATTTTTTTCTGTGTCAACAGTTCTGAGTAAGATGTTTTGGCAACCTTGTTTGGTCCAATCTGCGGCATGAAGCAAGATTGTTGTATCCATTTCCTTGTGTTAAGAAGGAAATAACGATTCAGTGTCAAGTGCCTCTCAACAACGCAGCTTCCCCATGAGTAATGACAACTATGCCAGGAAATTGTTCTTCTATCAATTGTTCACTGAGGAGATTAAATAGTTCTGTTTCATTACCGTCTTCCTGCAGGAATTGATGTCGGTTTCGGGACAAACTTTTGTTTTCCTCAATCCTAATTCATGCGCCATTTCCCCTCTTTTTACCTGAGTGTGCTTTAGGACTCAGATTTGTAAACATCAAAACTACATCACCAAGCAAACAGAATCTGACAATTGTCTCCGTATGTTGTTCATGAACTCAAGTGCATACTCAGTAAATTGATGTATAAGACTTGATTGCATTGGCAATTTCCGCACCATCAATGGTGACCATGTCCATTCCAGATGCTATGCTATCAGCATCATCACTTTCTGGTACCAGAGTTCTAGGCATTGGAGAAGGTCTGCCTTTTGCACAATCTCATTTTACTGCAGTCTGAGAGTGCTGGGGTTTCATGTTGGTAACATCTTGTAATACAAAGAGTCAGTGCCACATATTCGACTAACAATACATGTACAAGTATATTGTATTGAAAAATGAAATACAATAACATACATGTATATGGACTTCGGCTGCTCCTGACTGTGTGGTTTTTCCATCTGTGTCGAGATCTGAACAAGGAAAGATTGTTCTTTGGTATCCCGTCATCAACTGCAGCAGTGCGATCCACTAGACGATTCTTAAAGAATTTCTTGCATTGATTTTCACCCAGCTGTTTCATCCCGTTAACTTATTCCTGCTGCATCTAACACTATTCGCGTATCGAGCACCAAAAGATCACCAATGGTGTGTAAGAAAGGATTGCCGATTCTGCTCAGCATCATACAGATTCTACATATTCTGGAGAAACAGTGCTCCTGAAAATAACAGTTGGTTGTCATATAGTTTACGATATAGTGTCATAAAACGGTTTTGATGATTCATTCATATACATGTATAATGGAAAAGTAAGGACAATTGGGTTTATTGTTCCATTAACACATAACTCATTTACAACATGCGAGTATGGAAAAGTAGTCTAGTAGAGCAAACCCCAGAGGAAAATAACACCTAATTTTCGCACACCTGTTGGAGACAAAGTTAATTGTGCTGACCTAGAACAAAGCTATCTATGAAGACAACTTCCTTGTGTAAGCTGAGGCACTGTTTTAAACAGATATAATGTTTTTCCACGCTTTTGGTCACTTCAACTACTAGAATGCTAGAGCAGTATCCATACATCTGCGGTACATGATGGCACTTCCAGACAAACATCCGGAAAATATTTTCAGCTTTTTGTAAGGGAAAGTTTACAGTCATGACTTAACTAAAGGACAAGGTTCACGAAGCCTCCTTTTTGGCCCTGTAAAAATCTTTTTTTTTCCAATTTATTTTTTAGCTATATTTTCTCTTTATTTGTCAAATTCAGATATTAATGATTCATATAATACATAAAGCTCAACCCAAAATCAAGTTTTGACAACTTTTTAGTTTCCTGTAAATTGACCACGAGGCCAAAAAAGGCCAAAAAGGCAGATTTTTGGTACAATTCAGGGTATAAATCATAGAAATAAACAATGAAGTCACTAATGCGACACAAAGATATTTTTAAGTACACAATACATATTTAAGATGAAGTAACATATCCAAATTTTGAAGTGTTGCATGCGTGCCTTCATAGTTTATTTTTAGGATTTATAACGAGAATTGTACCCAAAATCTGCTTTTTTGTCTTTTTTAGCCATTTGGTTCATTCACAAGAAACTATAAAATTGTCAAAACTTGACTTTGGGTCGTTTGTGTGAATATTATGGAGTATTAGTATCTGATATTGACAAATAAACAGAAAATAAAGATAAAAATATATTTTGGAAAAAAATCTTTTTTTACAGGGCCAAATCGGAGGCTTCGTGAACCTTGTCCTTTCTCACTTGATTGGTCAAGTTGGAATCATCATCTGCATCACATTTATGTCCCTTCAATGATCAAACAGGCAGGTCTTATCAATAGCATGATGCTATAATGTCCATAAGGGAATACTTAGCCTTACCGGGCACCTTAACTTAGGTTTACATAAAGGTACATGTGTGAGACATTGACATATTCCTGTTTCTGTTTTTCCCTTTGGACTGTGAGTTATGAATTTCACCCTAAGCTTCATTGGTATCCTTTACCTTTAGGGGCCATGTTGGCCACTTGGTCGAGGTTACTTGCACATAAGCATCTCACCTCCTAGATGTGGGTTCGAAAAAGGCTAAAAGCAATTTATTTCAAGATAGTGTCGAAGGAATAGTCACCGTAGTGTGGGAAAATCATGCAGCCAGGAGCCGCTGAAGTCCATATACGTTATTGCAGTTTGTTTAGTGAAATGAGATTGTGCAAAAGGCAGACCTTCTCCAATGCCTAGAACTCTGGTACCAGAAAGTGATGATGCTGATAGCATAGCATCTGGAATGAACATGGTCACCATTGATGGTGCGGAAATTGCCAATGCAATCAATAAATACGAAAGAAGACTCAAGCAGGAAACGCAACACAAACAATACACCCATCTCTAAAGCAGAACACACACACAGCCATACCATAACAAACACACACACACACACATACATACACACACACACACGCAATCCCACAATCCAAACAGAAAACAATACTCAAAACAAACATAAAGCAAAGTGAACATAGGAGACCGCCTTGGTACGGTCAGCACTCAGCAGCAATCAATAATTAATTATAAATTAACCATTAACAACCACTTGGGGGTTAAACCTGGGTTTAGGGGCGCCCAACCTCACACTTATCTCCTATATTCACCTATAAAGACGAACAGTGTACATAAAATATAAACCCTGTTCCACAACCTTACAATCAAAAAGACCGCCAGCACAGTAAGTAAATACATGTAAAACATCTAACAAAATTCTCTGACAGGATTATTAGTAACACTAGTCTTATACATCAATTTACTGAGTATGCACTTGAGTTCATGAACAAGATACGGAGACAATTGTCAGATTCTGTTTGCTTGGCGATGTAGTTTTGATGTTTACAAATCTGAGTTCTAAAGCACACACACGTAAAAACAGGGGAAAGGGCGCATGAATTAGGATTGAGGAAAACAAAAGTTTGTCCCGAAACTGACATCAATTCCTGCAGGAAGACGGTAATGAAACAGAACTATTTAATCTCCTCAGTGAACAATTGATAGAAGAACACTTTCCTGGCATAGTTGTCATTACTCATGGGGAAGCTGCGTTGTTGAGAGACACTTGACACTGAATCGTTATTTCCTTCTAAATACAAGGAAATGGATACAACAATCTTGCTTCATGCCGCAGATTGGACCAAACAAGGTTGCCAAAACATCTTACTCAGAACTGTTGACACAGAAAAAAATGTGCTAGCAGTCTTGCTCACAAGATCGGATGTAAACAGCTGTGTGTTGCCTTTGAAATGGAGAGAAAAAATCTACTTGGACATTAAGTCAATGGCACAGACTCTAGGACTCGACAAGCTCGCTTCCTGTTGTTCATGCTCTAGCAGGATGTGCCAGTGACGCTAACATCATGTTTATGTGGTACAGGAAAACAAACAGCTTGATCAGATTGTGGGTCACACCAGGTACATCGTATTGATGTATGAAAGCTCTGAAAACAATGTTAACATGGCCAGACAGATGGTGTTCATCCAAAAAGGCAGGAGTACTGAACATAAAGCGCAAACACAGGATGCTCTCTATCAACATCTCCTAAGTGTGGGGTACCAGCCTGGTCACGTATTGGATCAGAGCTTGCTGAAAGCACCACAACTTCAAGATCCAGCAGAATTTGTTTGAACATTTAATACTGATTCGGCCGAGTTGGAAGTAATATAGGTGAATCTGCCACCTGCTGGTTCAGCATTCTGCCCTGTTATCATATATACTGTTGAAGAAGATGTAGATATGCGAAAGAAAAGTTCCCTGTACATTACTCAGCAAATGCCGTGGTTGTGAGCGCAAATCCACTGTGCCACTAAATTTGGTGTCTCACAAATGAAGACAATAAATCCCCAAAAATGCACCAAATAGTATGAAAGGCATTAAGCTTTTAAAAATTTCATGCAATGGAGAAGAGGATATTCTTTTCATTTAAAGGAAATTAAACACAAACACAATAGTGCAATGAAATGTAGAAAATGTCAACTTCATTAAAATTCTGACGATTTACGGTATTTATATTTGAGCGACAAACAGTTTAGAGCCTGATCAGTCATCAGGTAACCCTTCTGATCTGGATCCAAACTGTTTGGAATAGACATAATGTTTAAGCATAAACATATTTATATTGTAAAGAATAATGGGTTCTCCACTGTACTTAAATTCTGTGTTTTGATTTATTTTTTTATTATGATTTTTTTTTTGAAGGGGGGGAGGTGTATTGAGGATTAAAGTTACCTTAAATGGCCCATATATAAATCAAAAATATTCTTATAATGCTTCTCTGCAATAAATCATCATACATGCAGCTGCTTTTAGTGATTTAGCCCTGTAGAAATATGATAAACCGAGACACATTCAACCTAGACTGCAGAAAACTGTTCTAATTGGCGGCCATTTTAAAAATGGCCGCCATGGTCGACACAGGACAGATCCAGAATGCCTCCAATCTTTAAAATGTTTCTCATAGTGTCTAGTACCAGTGTACCAAGTTTCATGCTTTTATCATAAAATGCACGATTGTTCCACTTTTGGGCACTTATCCGCTGGACTAGGTGTGTCGGTAAGCCTCAAAGAACCTCAAAGAGCCTTTGATTAGCGGGGCTGCCATAAGTTGACATGAAAAATCTTAAGATTTCCTAATTTGCATTTTTCAAGTGCAATTTTACAAATCGTACCTTTACCCAAACGCCTGCTTCTACTTTTGTTCACGCGTGACAGTTTAAAGCAGGCTGAAAGTAAAGCAATATGTGCCTTAAGGCTTTAAGCTACCATGTACAAGAAAAAAATCCTAAGATTTAGGAAAAATCCGGAGAAAAGGCAGCCTTGGATTAGATGACTGAAAAACAGATTGCAAGTGCACTGTCGGGTTTGGGGAATCTACAATAAACATAAAAACCCAGAAACCCCCCCCCCCAAAAAGCCCAACATTTTTAGTGATAGTGAATGTAGATATTTAATTATACAAAACTAGAAAAGGATCGTCTTAAGGATGTCGGCCTGTCTTTTTGAGCATTATGAAATTTCCGAAAAATTTTACGAACTCATTTTCCGAAAAATGTTAAGAACTCATTTTTGGTGAATGCAAACAGTCATAAAATACTATTTTCCCAGGAAAAAATTAGATTTTTCGTTCCGGAAGGGACTTTTTAAGTTTTATGTCCTATTCGTAGTTTACAGCATACACCGTTTTCATAGGTAGGTTGCATTTTGTTACATCCGATTTCATTTCAGTTTCTCAGAATATAAGCATGAAATTTTCATGGAAGTACAGTTTTAGTATAAATTATAGATAATTCAAAAGATCAAATGATATTTTTTTGAAAAAAATTTTTTTTGGGTAAAAATACACCAAAAAGTGAAAAAATGAGAAAAAATGGATTTTTTCAGTAAAACGATCTATATCTTTTTTAAAAGATCCGGGACCCTGTGTTTTTATTTGCTATTTCACTAAAACTTTATGTTTGGAAGGCTAAAATCAACAAATAAAAAATTTGGTAATTAGTTTGCTACAATTTGTAGGGCAATTTTCACTGTGCCTTATTCTCCCATTATAAAAAAGTGGGTGGGGTAAATTTTACTCCTTTTCGGTGAAATCAAACATTTTTATTTTGAATCTTGACAAAACATTATTTTCAGAGTTTATTCTTACTATGGTAATATAAATTAGGATACTTTTTGTACAGATAGTTTGTTTAAATAAAGATTGAAAAACCGTAGTACAAAAATGTAGGAGTTTTTGTGAAATTTCAATTTTAGGGGGGTAGCCCTGAAAAATCTCAAATTGTGAAAAAGAAAGGTCCGGTACCCCCACTTTTTTCACCAGTTTTGTCATAGAAACTAATTTAACTGTCTGTATGCAAAGTTTGAAGAATTTGGTAATTACTTTCCAAAGGTGCACCTACCCCCTTAACAGTAAACTAGCACAGTGCTACTTCTCTTAACCCCTTACTCCATAGATACACATTTTAACGTATTTCATTTGTTCCTCCTCCATTTTATACAGTCAAGTATATGCACCATGAGAAATTTTACCTATATCCTAGCAGATAGTATCTTAAAGCAGGCTGAAAATAATGCAGACATTTCCTTAAGGAGCATTCTGCTATACTTTCAGCCTATCTTTAGCAACCATCTGTCTTCGATACTGAAAACAGGCTATGGAGTAAAGGGTTAAGCAATAATCAATGGTAATTTGCCGTTTTAACTAATACAAATGCAAGAACTATGCAATTAAAATTAGAAAAGTATGTACAGCAAAACCTTTCTATTACGACCACTAACAGGTAGGTTAATTGATTGTATGAAAGACTGATGGCAGCCTAAAGCAAGGTAAAAGTAAAACAGAAACCCCTAATGATTTTTGTTTGACTTTCACCTTGCTTTAGCCACCTTCCTCACACATTATGCTTGCATCTGGAGCATATCCGTCCAGCTGAGAAATGAAACGCATATTGTCATTTCGGCGCAAACCATTCTAATTTGTAACTGATTTTTATTTCTATTTAAAGGTATGTCAATTTCCTTTGACATCTCTTTGTCGGTACTATTTAAAAAGGGTGTTTCGGGAAGAACAAACGTTTTTAGCTCGCCTATTCGGAGAATGGGGGGGCTTATGGAATCACCCCGGCGTCGGTTTTTCATGGTTAAAGTTTTGGGGTAAGTGTTGTTATGCACTAATACATCATGAAATATTTGCATTAGGAAGCTGATATTTGGATTGGAGGTGCCCTGTGGGTTGAACATTGATGTTGTGTAGTTAAAATTAAAAAAAAAGTTTAAATTTAGTCAAAATTTCACCTTTTGTGGACTTAGGTTTTTCGGCTGATTTCTCATGGTTAAAGTTTTGGGGTAAGTGTTGTTATGCACTAATACTACATGAAATATTTGTATTAGGAAGCTGATATTTGGAATGGAGGTGCCCTGTGGGTTGAACATTGATGTTGTGTAGTTAGAATTAAAAAAAAGTTTAAATTTAGTCAAAATTTCACCTTTTGTGGACTTAGAGTTTTGGGACTGAAATTTCAAAGTTAGTTAAGGAGTAAGTGTTGGAATGCACTTATACTACATGACATATTTGCATTAGGAAGTTGATATTTTGAATGGAGGTTCCCTGTGGCTTGAATATCAATGTACTGATACACTTTTCTTTTGATAGTTACCTATTTAAGAAATGTTTAATTAGGCGAGCTTTGCTGTTCTCCGACAGCTCTTGTGTTACTTCCAATAGACGGTATAGCTCTTTGTCGGTACCAAAAAATTATTTCAACCACTAAATTGGTTAGTGTCTATTAGTCTATTTTAACGAAAGATTAAAAGTCGCTCGGGTGCCCCTCGCTTGACTTTTAATTTTTGTTAAAATCGACTAATAGACACTAACCTATACTAAAAACAACAATCCAATTGAAAGTCTCAGCAAAGTGAACCCTACAGCCAGCAGCAAGAGATGTTTCAATGAAAATACATGATATAACAATGTAGTTTCAACTCATAACAGCACTCTATCATAAGCTCTAAGTTAGGAGGATATTTCAATACTATCATAAGAACTGTCACAGAGTTCCCATGGTTTCATCAGGAATTATTCTGCTACTGACTTTCACTAAATTGAATGAAAACTCTACTAATCTTCTTTAAACTGTTTGTTCAATACAAGTATGACAACTGCATGCAGGTTTATATAATAAAAGGACTCTTAATATTTATTATGACTATAGCTTACTCCTTTTTATACGCCCGTCTTCAGACGGGACGTATTATGTCGTCCGTCTGTCCGTCCGTCTGTCCGTCCGTCAACTTTTTCATGTCCGCTCTCTAACTCAAACAAATTTAGTCTAATCCTTTTGAAACTTGATCAGAACGTGTATGACCATAATATCTCGGTCAAGTTTGATAACCAGCAAGATTGACCCAGACATTCAAGAGTTATGCCCCTTTTTTGTCAAAAACGGGCATATTAGTTTGTCCGCTCTCTAACTCAAACAAATGTTTTTTAATCCTTTTCAAACTTTGTCAGCATGTGTATGACCATAATATCTCGGTCAAGTTCGATAACCAGCAGGATTGCCCCAGACATTCAAGAGTTATGCCCCTTTTTTCGTAAAAAAAGGGCATATTTTAGTTTGTCTGCTCTATAACTCAAACACATTTATTTTAATCCTTTTGAAACTTGGTCAGCATGTGTGTGACCATAATGTCTCTGTCAAGTTTGATAACAAGCAGGATTGCACCAGGCATTCAAGAGTTATGCCCCTTTTTTCGTAAAAACCGGGCATATTTTAGTTTGTCCGCTCTCTAACTCAAACAAATTTATTTCAGGCCTTTTGAAACTTGGTCAGCATGTGTATGACCATAATGTCTCGATTATGTTTCATAACCAGCAAGATTGCCACAGACAGTCAAGAGTTATGCCCCTTTTTTTTTATCTAAAACTGGCATTTTTTAGTTTGTCCGCTCTCTAACTCAAACAAATTTATTCCAATCCTTTTGAAACTTGGTCAGCATGTGTATTACCATAATGTCTCGGTTATGTTCTATAACCAGCAGGATTGCCCCAGACATTCAAGAGTTATGCCCCTTATTTTGTCAAAAACGGGCATTTTTTAGTTTGTCTGCTCTCTAACTCAAATAAATTTATTCCAATCCTTTTGAAACTTTGTCAGCATGTGTATGACCATAATGTCTCGGTCAAGCTCCATAACGAGCAAGATTGCCCCTGACATTCAAGAGTTATGCCTCTTTTATTGTCAAAAACGGGCATTTTTTGTTTGTAGCTCTCTTTCTCAAACAAATTTATTCCCATCCTTTTGAAACTTGGTCAGCATATGACCCCTAACTTTCAGGGTTCTTCCCCTTTTGTTTTTACCTTGATAGGGTTTTGGTATGACTACATTCTAAGATCGATTTGACGGGCGTATAATGTGCCCGGCTTGCGGTGCTCTTGTTATTGGAAGCAGCAATTCCATCATTATTCCTTCAATATATCTAGTCAGGGATACAAAAAACTTCTCAAAAGTTACTCTTAGACAAATACTGTTTCACAGTAAAATACTGCTGAACTGAGGTAAAAGACAGAGCAAAGGTAAAGAAGGCAGTTTCTTGATAATTTTTTTGAATCATATCTTTAAGAACCTAAATGCATCATTGTTGAAGATTGCTTAACACATTGATTTCTGTAGGCTCATGGTGAAAGAAGTACCTGTATATGATAAGAGCAAAAGATAAACAGTATTTAAACTCCCAACATTCTGAAGTCTCCACATTTGTTGTGACTTTATATTAGAATTGTCAAAATCAGCCACTTTCAATGTTCATTCTCAATTTCTCATATAGTCTTTATAGGGATTTTTCAAGGCATAAATGAAAACATTTTGTAAATTTCCTGTTTAAATATGAGTTTATTTAAAGCTGATTGAAAGTAAAGTAGACATCTTCTTTGGGGTTGATATGGTACACAGGACTGCAAAGGCAATAATCATCTGACTTGCCCCTTTTAGTTTCATGTAAATCTGAAAAATATATAAAAAAAAAATATCTGTATGAAAAGTAAACCAAAACAGGCCAATATTCAATACATGGCTCATTAATGGTGTCTTACACAGGTGGTTGCTAAGGCTGTTTTTAAGCTCCTGCAGGAGCTTTCTGTGTTATATCTATTCTGTATTTATTAGTCATATGTCTGTGATTTCTAAAATGAGTAGTGGTCATGATTGCTGTGCATGACATTCTTGTACCTTTGCATAAGTATGAGAAAAATGCTCTATGGTCAATATCTCTTTCATTGATATTAAATGTAGAAATGAATGCAGAAGTTGAGTTTAAGTTTTATTGGAACCTATGTAAAGATAATGATCAACTGTATTGAAGAAGAAGCTTCAGATTGTTTTCATTGTTCATAATTATACTCATTTTTATATACATTCATTGGATTTATGTTACTATGCATACCTTATTTTAAATGTTGTTTATAGTGGCACACCACCCTGTGTTGAAACTGATCTTGCTTTTGGCATCAAGAAGGGAATAGAATGGCAATACAAAGCTCCAGCATGGACAACTGCTATCCTACACCACTTAAAAACAAAAAACTTTATCATTTATTTTAATTGAAAATCATAGTAAAATTAATTTACTTCTAATAAAAATATAACATAATGTTACAATGGTCTTAACCTATTATTACCCCATAGCCTTTTTCAAACATAGAAAATAAGTGACCACTTAAGGTACTTCGCATATGCGCGTAGTTTCCATATGATTGTTATGAAAATTGTCATGAAGAATGATAATAGCCTAAGAAACAATGTGTGTAAATATAGGCAAAATTTATCGTGTGGTTTGTCTTTAAGGTCTTTTTTCTGACAAAAACCTAGAATTTTGATGATTTTATTTTTCTTAAAAATGAATAAAGCTAATGACTATAATTCTCGCCCAATAAGTAGTCCACAACATTCATTACAAGAAAAGCTAAAAACATTTTGAATAAAGGTGTTCAGAAAGATGTTATCAGCTATTTAAAACTGACTCATTCAATGTATATTTGTTTTCATTTTATTCAAATATATGGTTGATGAACTAGTCAGTCTGAAAAAATTAGAAAATATTACAGTCAGGATTTGTTGCAATAACATATGTTCTTATTAAAATGTGGGATATTTGTTGTTTAGATACAGTTACCTACCTTAGAATTAAAACTTTGTCATTAAAATGCATTATTATTTATTCATGAACTTGCATACAAGGTTTATTATATTGTTTGAACATAATTATAATGGGCAATATCGATCTTGAAAAGGTTAGCGTATTGATAAGCTTCAAGGTGTGGCTTTATACATTGTATTTCGATCAAATCGTTTACATGTATACCGATTTAATTGACTTGTAAGTCATTAAACTAAAACGTACAGGTAAGTGGACATATACTTGGACCGTAAACATCACTAGTACTAATCAACGAAGACTAAACATAACATGTCTCTTGATTACTGCATTATGGATTGACAAGTCAATAAATCGGACACTAAAAAAAAAATTTGGATCGGATGGTTCTCGAACCTATGACCTTTGGATTGCTAGTCAACCACTATAGTCAACCACTATACTAACTGCGCTATGAAAGATTATACTAATTTATATCAACATTTCCTTTATATACATTTTCTAGTATAAACACGTACGAAAAAAGTCTGTGTCGTCCAAACGCATATCCGCTCGCCCGCAAGACCGACTTCCGGTAGCGAAAGGCCTTAAAAGCAAGTTGAAAGAAAAGCAGATCTGACCTTTATGCTCACTGTGCTTTACTTTCAGCCTGCTTTAAGCTTCCATCTTCTGATTGAAAGAAAATATTTCTGATGATGCATAGTCATAACTGTAGGAATAAAAACAATTTTGTAAAGCGGAGGAATAAATTAAAGGTGTGAAAAGGCATATTTAAGTTGTAATTGATCATTATGTAAACATTTATATATTAGTTTAATTTAGGAATTCTGTTTAAAAAAAGCATTTATAAGAAAGAAAATAATTTGCTCTCGTGGGATTCAAACCCGAGCCAAACATGCCAGGACGGAAAATAGAAATTGAGTCAGACTTCTAACCGACTAAACCAGAGCACCATTTAATTCATTGTGCTCAATTTTCCCTACATTAGTGTACAGCAAGGGAGAAGACATTTTCCTTTCCTGTTCATAATATATCTAAAACAACTAAGATTTTATGACTTTTCTCGATCATAAAAAAATGCAAGAAGCATGGTAATGCTACACATTTGCTTTCTTTTTAAAATATTTTTTTTTTTCATTTGTGCAAATACGCCATTTGGTTTTCAGTCTCTGTAAAGTGTAAATAGCTTGCATCTTGAGTATTTTTTTTTTGCCGTGCTTTATGACACAAAAGATAAAATAAAATGGACAGCAACTTAAGCATAAAAATATATAGAAATACTTGGTATTTGATGCCTTTGGTTAAATAGTGTGTTGTCAACAAAAACTCTATAAATAAACTTTTGCAAGCATAGATCTATTACATAATATGGCATGTAAAACATTGTTAAGAAACATTAATATTTTGGGGTTGATCGTGTGGCCGAAACGACCTACGCCTAACAATAGGCCGAAACGACTCAGGGCCGAAACTGTAACCCATTGCTTGGCAACTTGCTCTACTCAGTGTAAACATAAAACAACACTTATTGAACTGTTCAATCATTCAAAAACATATTGTGGTAGAGTGGGCTAAAGTGCAGTAATATAGATCTACCACGAATATATATTCTTTCTTGGCTCTTTGGTTTTGTTAGCTCACCTGAGCCAAAGGCTCAAGGTGAGCTATTGGGATGACCCTGTGTCCGTCGTCGTGCGTTGTCCGTCGTGCGGTGTGCGTCGTCCGTCGTCGTTAACAATTGCTTCAAATGACATCTCCTCCTATACCGCTGAACAGATTTCAACCAAACTTTACAGAAATGTTCCTTGGGTCAAGCTCTTTCAAATTTGTTCAAAGAATTAAAAACAATGCAGAACTCTGGTTGCCATGGCAACCAAAGTGAAAAAATAATGAAATCTTAAAAAATCTTCTTGTCAAAAATTGCAAAGGCCAGAGATTAGATATTTGGCACTTAGCATCACCTACAAGTCCTCTATCAAGTTTGTTCAAATTATGCCCCTGGGGTCAAAATTGGCCCCGCCCCAGGGGTCACTGTTTTACATAGAGTTATATAGTGAAATTTTCAAACGTCTTCTTCTCTGAAACTAATATGGCCAGAGCTTTAATATTTGGCATAGGGACACTCCTAGATGTCCTTTACCGATTTTGTTCAAATGGTTCCGGTCAGTTGCATATCTAGGTCACAGTAGCTAAAAATAGATTTTTTTCAACGAAAACATAAAAAATCTTCTTGTCTGAAACTACAAGGGCCAGAGCTTAGATATTTGGCACATAGCATTGCCTACAGGTCCTCTATCAAGTTTGTTCAAATTATGCCCCTTGTTCAAATGGTTCTGGTCTGTTGCATATCTAGGTCACAGGAGCTAAAAATAGATTTTTTCTATAAAAATTAAAAAAAATTTTTGTCAAAAACTACAAAGGCCAGAGCTTATATATTTGGCACATAGCATCACCTACAGGTCCTTTATCAAGTTTTTTTCAAATTATGCCCCTGGGGTCAAAATTGGCCCCACCCGGTGGGTCACTCTTTTATATAGAGTTATATAGAGAAATTTTCAAACGTCTTCTCCTCTGAAACTGATATGGCCATAGCTTTGATATTCGGCATAGTGACACTTTTAGATGTCCTTTACCTATTTTGTTTAAATGGTTCCTGTCTGTTGCATGTGAAGGTCACAGGAGCTAAAAATTGATTGTTTTAATGGAAACTTAAAAAAATCTTTTTGTCCAAAACCCTAGTACCCTGATCTTAGATATTTGGCACATAGCATCATCTACAGGTCCTCTTTAAAGGTTGTTCAAATTATGCCAATCGGGTAAAAAATGACCCTTTCCTCGACATAAATCTTTTTCTCCATTTTGTCAGTTATTCTCAGGTGAGCGAAATATGCCCCATGGGGCTTTTGTTTTGGTTTGGGGTAGAAAATCTAGATCCAGATCTCAATCGAGTGAGTCGGAGCGACCGTTTAGTAGGAGAGCTTTTAAAACGCTGTCTAAAGTCTTGTGTGTAGAATTCAAGTTTTCTGATTCGAGTAAATACAGCTTAATATTGTCCGTTTTAAGCTGAATAGATCTAGATCTACTTACCTTATCTTGAGGGCATGTAGATCTAGATCTATTATTTTTAGCTCAGCTGAGCACAAAGTGCTCAAGGTGAGCTTTTGTGGTCAGTCAATGTCCGGCGTCCCTCATTGTGCGTTGTGCGTCAACAATTTCTTCAAACATCTTCTACTCCAAAACCACTTGCCTGATTGCAACTAAACTTCACAGGGTCAAGCTCTTTCAAAGTTGTTCAAAGAATTTGAAACCATGCAGAACTCTGGTTGCTATGGCAACCAAAGTCAAAAAATAAGGAAATCTTAAAAAATCTTCTTGTCACAAACCACAAGAGCCAGAGCTTAGATATTTGGCACATGTCATAACCTATAGATCCTCTATCAAATTTGTTCAAATTTTGCCCCCGGGGTCGACGTTTTACATAGAGTTATATAGTGAAATGTTCAAACATCTTTTTCTCTGAAACCAATATGTCCAGATCTTTGATATTTAGCATGGTATTACTTCTAGAGGTATTTGACTTATATTGTTGAATTGGTTCCGGTCCGTTGCATATCTGGGTTACCGGAGCTTAAATAGATTTTTTTCCATGAGAACTTAAAAAATCTTCTTGTCTGAAACCATAGTACACTGAGCTTCGATATTTTGCACATAGCATCGTCTACAGATCCTCTATCAAAGTTGTTCAAATTTTGTCCCTGGGGTCAAAATTGGCCCCGCCCCGGGGATCACAGTTTTACATAGAGTTATATAGTGAAATGTTCAAACATCTTTTTCTCTGGAACCAATATGACCAGAGCTTTGATATTTGGCATGGTATAACTTCTAGAAGTCCTTCACACATATTGTTGAATTGGTTATGGTCTGTTGTATATCTGGGTCACAGGAGCTAAACATAGATTTTTTAATGAAAACTTCAAAAATCTTCTTTTCTGAAACCATAGTACACTGAGTTTAGATATTTTGTACATAGCATCGTCTACAGGCCCTCTATCAAAGCTGTTAAAATTTTGTCCCTGGGGTCAAAATTGGCCCCGCCCAGGAGGTCACCGTTTTACATAGAGTTACATAGGAAAATGTTCAAACATCTTTTACTCAGAAACCAATATGGCCAGAGCTTTGATATTTGGCATGATGTAACTTTTAGAGGTCCTTCACATATATGGATGAATTGGTTAGAACTGGTCTGTTGCATCTCTGGGTCACCGGAGGTAAAAATAGATTTTTTTCAATGAAAACTTCAAAAATCTTCTTGTCTGAAACCATAGTACACTGAGTTTAGATATTTTGCACATATCATCGTTTACAGGTCTTCTATCTTAGTTGTTCAAATTTGCCCCGCCCTGGGGGTCACCTTTTACAAATCTTCTTTTCTGAAATCACGTGACCCATCCTAGTGTCACCATGGTCAGGTGAGCGATCAAGGGCCATTCTGTCCCTCTTGTTATAGATCTACTCAAATGTATTTAAGCGCCAAATAAACCGTTTTATCCCTTTGGAGGCCCCCATTGCATTTATGGATATATCTTAAAATAAACATAGAATCTATACATGTAGGTTTCAGGGAGGATTCACTTTCACTCTAAACAAAACAGAAACTTACCGCTAGATATTGTTTACGGATGGTTTCTAGATGTTGTGACGTAGATGGAATTTATCTTCCTATTGACATTTGACCTGTCATCAGCCTAAAGGGACGTCTTGACCCTTATCAGGATGCTATCTACATGTATACACCGAACTGCCTACAGAAAGCGGTGCATATCGTTTAATACACAATTTGAGATTTGAGTCGAGCTTTCGGTAACCTAAATCAGCCATCTTGGATTTTGGTTAAATATTTAACCCACCTCAGGGACCAGGGTTAAAATTAACCGATGACACGACTGGGTTAAAGTTAACCAATCTTTTTTACAATCGATAACCCAGAGTTTAACCACAAAGTTAAGATAACCAAACTTTTAACTCAGCTGTTAACTTTAACCAACGTTTATACAATTGGATGCAGATATCTTTAAACAGTTTTGAAATCTTGAAAAACATGACCGCCATTGAATGGGGCACCTTTTCCTTATGATGCTGTATAGTAAAAACTTTAAAATTCTTCTTATGTGAAACTAATGGTCCAAATTGAAAATAGTTTCACATAAATTATCCATGGGTGACAATCTACCAGATTTCTTAAAATAATTGTGATATCTAAAATAAAAAGGCGCCAGTGGGTGGGGCAAGTTTTCCTTATGATACTGTATAGTAAAATCTTAAAAAATCTTCTTATGTTAAACTACTGGTCGAAATTGAAAATAATTTTACACAAGTGATTCATTGATGATTTTCTTCCAGATTTCTTAAAATAAGTTTGTCCTTTTTTAAAAACATAGCCGCCAGTGGGTGGTGCATGTTTGTCTTATGATACTGTATAGTAAAACTTTAAAAAAAATCTTCCTATGTGAAACTACTGGTCCAAATTGCAAATAATTTTACACAAATGATTCACGGATGACCTTTTACCACCTTTCTTAAAATGATTTTGATATTTTAAAAAACATGACCGCCAGTGGTGGAACACGTTTTTCTTATGACACTGTACAGTAAAAACTTTAAAAATCTTCTGTGAAACTACTGGTCCAAATTGATTATTTTTACACAAATGCTCCATTTATGACTCTCTACCAGATTGTTCAAAATAATATTGTCATCTTTAAAAAACATGGCCGCCAGTGGGTGGGGCTACTTTTCCTTATATGGCTATATAGTGAACATTTCTTCTTGTCTGACACCACTGGTCTGATTTAAGAATACTTTACACAAATAATGATGGGTGACCTTTTGCCAGTTTTCTTCAAATGATCTTCTTAGTTCAAACAACATGGCCGCCAGTGGGTGGGGCTACTTTTCCTTATATGGCTATATAGTGAACATTTCTTCTTGTCTGACACCACTTGTCTGATTTAAGAATACTTTACACAAATAATGATGGGTGACCTTTTGCCAGTTTTCTTCAAATGATCTTCTTAGTTCAAACAACATGGCCGCCAGTGGGTGGGGCTACTTTTCCTTATATGGCTATATAGTGAACATTTCTTCTTGTCTGACACCACTGGTCTGATTTAAGAATACTTTACACAAATAATGATGGGTGACCTTTTGCCAGTTTTCTTCAAATTATCTTCTTAGTTCAAACAACATGGCTGCCTGTGGGTGGGGGTTAATTTACCGGTGATGGCTTATAGTGGAAATTTAATCATTACTGGTCAATTACCATGACCGTTAACAGGGGTGCCAGGTGATCGTTTTAGGACCGCATGCGGCTCTCGTTTATTTCATAGCAGATCGTGGCTAAAAGTAGGTTGAAAGTAAAGGTGGATCACCTATTTGCGCATTCTGCTTTATTTTCAACCTGGTTTAAGTACTCGCCTGTCTTTAAAACTAGAAAGAGACTATGAGATAAACATGTGATTCAAAATGAATTCCATCAGTTGAATTTCAATAACTCGAGCTAATTCATAGCGAACATACCAGTATTGCAAAGTTAAAACATGGCTTAGTCATGTGACTGGCGAATGGCTTAGCAAGGTTTCAATATTGAAATACGGTGACGGGTGGGTTTGACTTCAGCAAATTTGTTTTTTCAAATTTCAGGTCCCTGTGAGCTTGACCTCTGACCTTGAAAATTGGAAATATTGTCAAACAAAAAAGTCCAGCAAATAACTGTATCGGTGTCAATTTTTATGATCATTTCATGTGTTGCGGTGCCGTAAAACTCAACTCAATCAAATCCTTTAGTTTTAATCTTAGACACTTGACACTTACCGTACAAGTAATTAGGAGTTCTAATTTAAAATATACAATTTACAGTTCTATATGACAAAAAAACCTTGACCTGGCCTTGAAAATGAGTCCAGTCTCAACCTCTGATACTTGGAACTTGGCATAACTATAAATCTTGAGAAAGAGATGTGCAAGACACACATTCCAAATCCATGTGGCTTTTATCTTGACATTTGACATTGACATAGGAAAACTCTTTTCCAAATCAGGTGAATGTTTTATCTTAAATCTCAGACACTTGAAATTTGACATAAGTTAATCATGTAGTGTACATGTGCAGAACCTAAATTCAGATCCATGTGCCCGTATACATTATTGGCTAGATCTTGTCCGCCAAACTCAATCCTAAGTTTAAATCTCAAATACTAGATACATAACATACAAGTTAATATTTAATTGTACAAGTGCAATATGTATATTTTAAATCTGAATAAGGGGAGAATGTTCGACTGTCCTTGAAAATGGGGTTGTTGAAGTGTGTATCAGCGGGGGTATTTATTACATTAAGTGGCGGTTCTAGTTTTGAGATCACCAAAGCACTTTCTGTTCAAGGTGAGCTATTGTGATAGCGCTCTGTACATTATATGTCTGTCTGTCCGTCTGTCAACAATTGTAAACAACCTCTTCACCGAAAAAAATGACCCAAGTATAACCAAACTTGGTCAAATACTTGCTGTTGGTTTAAGCTTCAAAAGTTGTCCAAAGAAAGTGGATGGGGCCAATGGTCATGTTTCCATGGTAACCCTGCACATAATCTAAAAGAATATTCTCCGAAACTACTCGTCCGATTTCAATTTGGTTTGAACAAATATGTTTATCAATGAATATTCTTTAAGACTTGTTAAAAAAAAATTGATTTGTCGAAATAGATGGCCGCCAGAGGGCGTGGTCATTTTTTCCCGTTCGGAAATATCGAATTAAGTCATATTTCTTGGATATATATTTCTGAACTTTTCAGTGTTCTGATCTTTATATAATATAGGTCAGGTTTGAATATGGGTAATGTCATAAAGTAGGTCAGTTACAGAGCTTCAATATGAATTATTTATGTTGGTATTAAAGCATGCTTAATGTCTCAAACTTCACATTAAAATAACCTTTCAATTTTAGTAAAATATTACAGATAAAATGACTTTTTCATCTAAAACAAAAAGCAGAAACGAGGGGTCTTCTTATTTTCCTCGAGCCCAAGACAGTGCTAAAAAGGTTAGATTTAGCTCTAGTTCAGATCAAAATCGGACAATTATGACCAACACTGAACATTTATTTACAATGTAGATCTAATTCTATACTGTTTATTCGGTAAAGTATCACAGACGACTATTATCCCGGACCGTAAAAAAAGCTTGCTTTTTCAATTATTAATAATCGTTTTCATTAATCGGATCATTGAGATCGCTTAGGATAATGAAAAATAATAAAGACAGCTGATTCTAAACTCAAACAATTTTATAACCTCCAGTTGGGTGAATACCTCAAATGAGCCCAACAATTTAGCCTGACTGTGAGTGTGAATCTGGACTCAAACAAGGGTTTATAACCCTGGGACCTGGAGATAGTTTACTTTGCCGGTCCCCTTGATATTCATTGCCAACACGCTACCAACACACTGACCCTTGTTTAGTCTGTTGAAAGACGTCAAAATCCCGTGATTTTTTAAGATACCATTTCTCACGGGCGTTCTATTTATACAGTAATAGAGCATTATTTCCCGGACATTTTGGGGGATGGCAAGGTAAATACGTTTCGTAGATCTAATCAGAAAACAAGTTACAATTCAAACTTTGAAAGGACAATCATTGTATAGCTGGCTAAATTTTAATCAACATAACATGTTATGTTTTTCATTGTATACACAAACAAAACAAAGTTTGAGAGGGGGTATTGTCGATAAGGTTTGACCTTTCAGTTTATGAATACTCCGTCTTTTTCCGTAAGCTATTTTTATCTTCCGGAAACAACAAAATAGTGTAAATTAAATAAGCCATTCAACGATGACTCGAATTTGATTATATTATCTGATAAAGATAATTACAGTCGGCAATAGCTCAGTGGTAATGTATCTGCCCTACCAACGTAAAGGTTATGGGTTCGATACCCGATAGAGTTTATTTTGTAATATTTCTTAAAGTGTCTTTTTTAAAAACTTTTTTAGGGTAGACACATACATAATATTCATGCAATTGTATAAAATAAAGTACAGTGAACTTGCCTAAAGGAAACTTGGATAGAAAAGTGCGTATACAGTTGAGAAAATGTTATTCTCTCCAGTTTAAACGCAAACGAAACGCAAACACATAGCAATAAATCATTGCCGGGTTACCAGGCGTCAGATCTGGCTCCAAACTGTTTGCTATGGAAATAATAGTTTTAGCGTAAACGCATTTATTGGAAAAGAAAAACGTTTTCTCCACTGTAGCAACATTACGTTATGCAAATCACTCTCTGGCAAAACGCACTCTTTGTTACTTCTGATTTCGTTAAGCAGCAAGTTTTTCTTACACAAACGTGTACTGTTTTATTTTCGTAAAACATATAATTATCGAAAAAAAATTAGCTGAAGCCGACGTTTGCAAAATAGTGCCTAGAATCGAACCAACGACCCTAGCAATACGAGTCAATGACACTATCCACTAAGCTATTGCGACAGTGGCGTTAGATCATCGACTGAAGTATACTACCTAAAGTTTTCATTGATCTATGTATATCGCTTTTGACCCATTTATCGTGGACGTCCTATTACCGGTGATTTCCGAGTATTCCGCATAGCGCAGCTACGCGCATGTGTCAGCTCTTAACTTCCGTCTATCTTTCGGCTGCTACTCAAAACTATTGTGTATAAAGCAAAAAATGTTTTTTCTGAGGGAAAATGTTCATTTTTAATGAATTCCACTAGAAAAAATCATTTTCCCCCCTACAAAACCATTTAACCTAATTTTATGGTGATAGTTTCAATATATCCAATGATTTAATTCACTACAAAAAAGTCTGTTGACTAAGGGGTGGGGCCGTGACGTCACGCGATGGATTTATAAAGGCTACTTACTGGCATAAACTTTTGACCATTATACTGATAAACAATAAAATAAGCTCGATCTTAGCTATGAGGAAAAAATGTTTTCCAAGCTTTTTGTTTGTTTTAGTCTCATTTTAATCTTGACAGATCTAATATCTCAGTAAAGGCCATTCATTGAAAAATGGTCTGATATTTTTCTTCAGATTTCCTCCAACAAGATAAAACGTTCACAATAGGCAGTGTTCTGCCTAGAAATCCAAAACTATGGGCCCCAGGGCCCACTGGACATGAAAAAAGGGGGCCATTTTTTAAAAGTGTGGGCCCCACATTTTTTGCCATGAAAATAATAGAAAACACAATAAAAATAACTTGTTTTCCAATTACGACATTCACCAGTGGTGTGCTCTTATTCTTAAATTGCTTTAGTCTAGACAGAGATTGTCATAGAATCTGACCCACCATTGTAAGCCAGCCACGTATGATCTTTTGACCACCTATGCTGAAAAGTTCATCCCTTCTTTTTCTCGGCGGATATACTATTCGTGCGTTTCGAAGAGCCGTCAACTTTATCAGACTTGGCCGTCGGCTGGGGTGGAGAGGGGTTTCTGTTTTTGAGAATCAATTTACTACTTACGGTTGTATTCTGATCCGCAACAGCGTCATGCACGTTTTTTCTTTGGTATACTTAATATTATTTTGGTCTAATTCCTTAATTTTACTCCGCGTATTTCGAAAACTTTGAAAAAAGTCTATCAGTGTAGCTGCCTTACGTTTTTGGTACAGCCATCTTTCAACGAAACAAACGAGAAGGCATGAGAGATTATCAGCGATTGGACTACAGCGGATACTTCCGGTAGACGTATCCAATGAAATTAGTCGTTTTAAATGCTCTAATAGTACGGATAGACTAAAACATTGACCGTCAGTGCGGGGGAAAAAAAAATTCGCGATTTTTTTAAGCGCGCCCTCGGGCCCATTTACGGGAATTTTTCCGCGCCTTTTGTGATTTTTATGCGCCAAGGGCGCGGCCTGGGCAGAACACTGAATAGGATATAGTAAATTGGGCCCATTGCGATGTATGTCAGCATTGGACACTATTAAAATAATGTTAAAAAATTCGAGTGCTTTGCAGAGGTGACATACACTTCCCCTATTGTGAAAAAATGTGACGGAAAATGTTAAAATATTTCAGTTAAAAATTGTGTTTACAGATAGCCTTGAAGTTCTTAATAATATTCGCTAGAAGTTCAAGCCGATACCTGAAAAATATTCCGGGTGCCATTTTACCTTATCACCGATAATAGGACGAGTAGCCAAAACAAACATGGCGGCGCACTCGCTACAGTTGACCATGATTATTTTATGTCAAATTATGGGTGTATTTATATATTGAAGCTGAAAAACATAAAGAAATGTTTACTTTATATGTTTAATATCCTTTTGATTTAAAAACCATATTATTTAATAAGAAATACTCAGACGAATCCTTAGATCACCGGTAATTGGGTGAACCAAGATAACTTAAGTATACGGAAACTTCCGATGGTACCAACGAAAGTTGACGGAAAGTGATGACTGAGAGGTCAAACCTTATGGATAATATATTAAAATCAGCCTGTGGGCCGGTCGTTGGTCGATCTGTCTGCAAAATATTGTACGACGAACGCTTGTTGCAATCTAACCCAAACATTAAGCATGCGGAAGCATGCAGTGAAATTCTTCACCGTGCACTTAAGTTGCTTGCGCGCTTTTGCACACTTACTTTTGGGGATTGCTGTGGTAGGCGTGCGCATGCTTGTCGCGTTTTTAAGGCGCTTCCAAACATGATGTCTGGTGGGGTCATTTGTGATTCGTTTATCATGCGGCTTTGACTGTTGAGTGTTGATCTACATTTGCAAATAAGCATTTCATTACCAAACATGATACCTGCTGGGGCCATTTGTGTTTTTTACACACTTTGCTCTTTAAATGATCTTCATCAAACTTTCTGAAATACAATGGAGACCAAGTTCGATAAACAACGGTGCCAAATCACACTAAGCCCTTTGAAGTTATGGCTTTTGAATTTTTTAAAATGGCGCTTTAACCCCCTCACTGCCGTGACGTCATCAATTTTAAACAATTGTCGTCTGCTTCTATTACTAAAAAACAATTTTAGGTATTTTGACTTAAGAAATATTGAAAAGAGTGTCAAACAATTTGATTCCTGATCAGACACCGCGTTGCGCGGCGTCTGATCAGGATCTAAACTATTTGCAAATAACTACTGTACTCAGAGTAAGGCAGTGAAGGTGTTATTGGCGCTACACGACAGTTTCCGCTCTGTAACCCGAATAGCTTTCATAGGATAGTCTTGATTACACTCCTCTTGTCATCGAGGGCATTCGTGTATCTTTGAAACGCTTCTTGCTTATTCTTAGACGTACCCTGTAAATGATTTTTTTCTCATTTGTATCAAGTTTAATTTGGTAAAGTATCATCAGCTATATTAAGGTGGTTCGACAGCGGGCGACCCGCATCTCGAGTTCCGGAAATGCTGATGACTTTCACCTGATCTTTGCGGCACGTGCTTATAGTAGAAAATTTGGATAAAGAAAAGTTTGATCTACTTCAGTGTCTTCTCTGTTAGCGCAATTGGTACGGTGATTGACTTGCAATCCAAAGGTTCTAGGTTCGATTCCCACTCGCTTCAAAATTTTTTTTTAACAAATTGTCCGATTTTAGTGAATAGTCAATTCATAACGCAGTGATCAAAGGACAGGCTATGTTTAGTCTCGTAATAATGAATGATATCAGATGCAAGTATAGTCAAGTGACAGCTAAATTTGTGAGGATTTATAGCCTATATAACAGATGGCAGCTTAACACAGGACAAAAATAATGCTTAAAGATATATCCTAAAGGAGCTTTTATGCATTACTTTTGTTATGCATTAAGCAGTCACTTGCCCTTTAAAGATCTACAGGCTACCGTTTTCAATGGTCCCTTATTACAGGTTTGACTTATGATATTATTTAGAGCTGACGGCATTTTAAAGTTGAACTCAAGGGAGGTTACTCGTTTTGTGTTAACATTTTGTCAGAATTTCAGGAAATCATGTATAAAATGTAAATTCTACTGTAGATTTTCATTAAATTTTTGTGACTAGTAGAATTAAGTTATATCTATCTAATAAGAGTAAAATTAGTGTATGTTAAACAGCTAGATTTTTTGTAATTTGAGATTTTCAGAATTTGACTTTTTTAAAATATTGATATTTCCAGAAAATATGCCCTGAAATGCTTTTGTTTGCCCAATATATTACAGTCTATGTACAGTTTACTTGAATGTACAGAAATTATTGAGTTATATCATTCTATAAAAAAAATATTCCTGTTTATTAAAAAAGGAGCTTTTCTCGACAAAAGGTTCTGTCAGAAAAAAAACGGCAGTGTAACTTTTTTTTATTTTAACGATTTTTCACTCTCCATAATTATGGTATATTTCAATTTGATCAAGGTTTCAAAGAATTCTGACACAGAATAAGCTGACCTGCGAACCACCTTAATTATTCTTTATTTATTGTTAAAATCGATTTTCCGGGGTTTAACTACTACACATTCATTAAGTTTCCCCTATTTTAAATATCGGGTAGCGAAACGTCCGGGGATGTGAAACGACTTAAGGTTGGGTAGCGAAACTACTGTAGACTGAACGTCAAAAGTTGGGGGTCACGTAATAGTAACGACCTGTCAACACTCTTTCGCATGTATTTCTTTTAATATTAGAATAAAGTTGAAGTATTAACTATTACAGTATCACAAGGTCATGGAATTTACCTTCTTTTCTATATATTTTTTTCATATAATTAATGAAGAAAACTAATACGATTAAACAGTAAACTAAATCGACGACGTCAAACTGACGCTGTAAGGTGTAACACAAAATTTCAACACAAGATCGAAAAAATATACACAAAATGTACAATTTACGCGAAAAGTATTGGAAATTTTGTACACCGACGTAAATTATGTAATTGTAAACGTTACGTTAATCCCGCGTTTAAAGAACGAGTAAACAAAACAATACATGCGGCCTTAATAAAAAGTAAATAGTGTAAGATTCTAAAAAAGTGACCGTTTTTTTCGGCACGATTTTTTAAAATGCAATAAATAGAGATTAATCAATTTCTTTTGATTGATATAAAAAATATATCACGAGAATGGGCTGTTACCTGGTTAAAAAAACGAGTCCGCAGGACGAGTTTTTTAACCAGATAACGATCCATTCGAGTGATATATTTTTCATATCTATTCAAAGGAATTTATTGTTCTATTTATTATATATATATTAATGACGTTTTTACAGAAAACCACACCAAATTAATTACCGCGACGTCACTAAACTAATTAAGACGTGACGTCACAAAAAGTGATATCATCACTACATGTAGTGATGATATCAACAGTGACGATATCAAATGTATCTGAGAAATCTCTATAAATCATCGATAGGTACAGCGCCGGGTCATATTATTATAAACAAAATGACGTCATTGACGTAACGGCGTATTATCAACATTGCCAAACACTTACAAATAACTTTATAGCAAGGATGTAAAAAAGCATTTTTAACATCAATATTCAGTAATGTGTTCTTTGGCTCTTATAATTTTTACCGTTTGCTATGCGAGAGAGTTTTACAAGGTTTTTATGTAATGAAGAGGAATGTTAGTCGAGATTGATCTGAATTTACTCTCAAAGTCCTGCTTACTTTGGATGCGAGCTACTTTTTTCCTGGGCTGGGATTTTAGCAACAACCAACAGTTTTCAATATTATTGGCATTTGGGGATTGAGCTGGCCATAAAAGTCCACTATTGCTGTGTCTTCGTTTTAACTGTGCCACACTGCGCACCCTATGTACCAGCACACTCATTTGGGAAAATATAAGACCTGTTTTGTGAAATGTCTACCAACAACTCGCCAAAGATTGGTGTCGTTAATATCTATTAAGATATGTGCATGCATTTTGCTACCAACAACAGATATTGTCTGTACTCCGTATCAGGAAATACAGTAACAAATCACGAGGCTGACCTTGGACGGACAGCCAGGGCTTTGGCATTTCTCTTCTTTCCACTTCTTAGCCTGTATACTATTATTCCTCTTTGTTTATGCCGATTAGCAACAGCAAATACTGAACATCTATTAAAAATCCTAGCAGTTTTGCATTTTTAGAGCATTTTCCATCTTTTAAGTATTTATTTACACTAATTTCTATCACACTGGTACACAGATATTTGGCTTTCCCCATCACTTACGAGATCACTAAAAGAAAACAAACACGAGAGTATATTCCAAGATTTTAGGTTATGACGTCATATGTATGACGTCTGTGTAATGGTTAAGTCATCATCGATGTTTTATGTACAGTAACCTAAATATAAAACATAGTCAAAGGTAGACAAATCTTACAGTCCATAACGTGACGGCCATATTGTTTATAATAATATGACCCGGCGCTGTATATAATAAAAGTATTTTCCTTTAATGAAATTATTAATATTTTAACACTTGACATACGTTTAGATTGTTATTTATAAATATAAAATTTCAAAACATTATATCATGTATAAATTGGTTTAATTATGAACAGTGCAGGGTCTTAAAAACTGTTCCGCTTTTCAAAAAAAGTCTAGATCACGACCACTATAAATTTTTAAAGGTAAATTTATTTTATATGCTTTAAAATGTTTCATTTTTTAGTGTATTTTTGACATACGTCTAGAATGTATTTTGTAAAGTATAGCGGATTTTACGATTGAGCTTTTAATACTTTAATTTTTCTACTGGGTTTAGAGTCTTAAAATTTTGTCCCCCCGTGCGCATTTAAGACGCGACGCCATAAATGTAACGTTCATAATACGGAAAAAAGGCTTGCCTTTTTTCCGTTCTTAAGTAATGCACGATAAAATCAAAGGTATTCCAATTCTATTTAATCACTGATAGACTTTGAAAAGTGTTTGATTTGCGCGTGAATAATTTCCTCAAAACTAGGCAACTACAAAACATGGGGGCTGACATATTGGATGATGATGCCACGGCTTTTACGAAGAGTTGTGCATGACGTTTCGGAATTCCCGATTTCGGTGATATTTTTAAACCATTTTAAGAATGAATAACCCACAACACTCACTTGTAATGATTTCCTCCAAATGACAAACTTTCAAACAGTTCAATCCATAACCTTTAACGCTAAAAATGAACGTTATTTGCAAAAAGCTACTTCTCAATCGAACCGATAAAAATAACGGATTACCTTACGTCATCAATATAAATAATGACGTCATTATTGGTGGTCATATGACTTCCAAAAATAGTTTCAGATTGCATTATAATACAGGGCTGCCATAAGTTGAAATGAAAAATCCTAAGATTTCCAAATATCCATTTTTCAAGCGCGATTTTACGAATCGTACCTTTACCCCATATCCGATTTCAAGTTTTGTTGGCATGTGACTACTTAAAGCAGACTGGAAGTAAAGCAGAATGAGCCTTATGGCGCATTCTGCTTTACTTTCAGCCTGCTTTAAGCTACCATATCCTGGGGGGAAATCCGGAGATTTAGGAAAAAGAGAAATGGCAGCCCTGATACATGTAATATAGCTGTACGGAGGAGTTTTAACTTCTAACATTGTATACACGGGTGCTTATATAATTTATTATCTATTTGATTATTGGGTAACAATATATGATAGATCTTGTCCCAAACAATTTAGGTTTATAATAAAAGTTCGAGTCGGTTGTGTAATCCAGATCTCAGTCACGAGAGGCGTAGCTTCGAGTGTGATCTGGAATACACAACGAACTGATACAAGAGCGCTGATCACACACTGGCGATAGATCTATTCCGTTTTCATTAATACAATTTTGCTTTTTTCCGTCCATAGGCAAAGCCTAAATACATATTAGCATAATTACTTATTTAATGATATTGTTGGACTGCCATAGAAAGGTATATTTGAATATTAACAATGTCTCATCTGTCGTCTTCTTTTATTTGGGGTTCGGACGTGTTTCGATCGATATTCCATTTATACCTCAGAAACCCGGACACCTGTACATGTATAAGTTGAAAGAGGGATCAAACGATAAATGTTGGTGCTGTGTATTGCGGTGATATTGCAGAGAGCTCTTATATGAGCTTTCTGTGATATTACCGTGCTGCACTGGGCGACCGCCTGTCGGTGGACCAATTGTCTTTGTGTCCGGTTTTCGGAGGTGTTGCTGTATTTTTTATAAAGGACCGTGGGAAAATTCACATTCCAATTAGTGTCATCATCATGACGTCATACACTGTGATCATTGTGATGTCATGGTTGTGAGCTTATACCGCATGACTTTCTCAGTCTCAGTCCGGTTCCCATCGCTTTATAGTGAAAATGAAAAAAAGGGAACCGACAGTTTTACTTCTATAAGGGGGATGGGTGTTAGAAAAAACCGACTGACCTCTGCATTAAACCGTATGGTGTCGCAGCTTATTAGAGTCGTCACTTCGAAAGATTTCTGGAGTGTGGTAGTGTAACGTACGTGGTACGTTTGTATATGCAAATGAGGCTTCCCAACCCGTTGTATGTTGATTAGTGAGTCAATTATATAGCGCAACAAACATCTCTTGTTGTGAGCTTAAGCTTTGCACCGACGGGGTTTGTTGTTGCTGGGTCTCTCGGTTTGCACGTTACAAATGGTGGCAGCGGTTAGATAATGACAACTGCCAGACCGGAGTTGCCTTACTCACGGTTCTCCCAGGGTCCAAGTCTCGGGACGAGACTTCTCGGAGGGGAGAGTTGTGTAACGTACGTGGTACGTTGGTACATGTATATGTAAATGAGGCTTCCCAAATCGTTGTATGTTTGGAAGTGAGTAAATAATATAGCGCCACAAACATCTCTTGATGTGAGCTTAAGCTTTGCAGTGACGGGGTTTGTTGCTGCTGGGTCTCTCGGTTTGCACGTTACAGTAGCACTGTGGGGTTGGTGCTGAAATGTGTGTGTGGTTGGGGGGATACTGGATGTGTTCGGTTTACTCATCTGGAGCCCTGTGTATAGATCTAGTGTGTAGATCTACTGTAATTTATTTAATCTTTATTTCCTTCTAGATCTAGATCCAGATGTATTTCAATATTACTATTTTAAAGGGGTTTCCAGCTTGCACTGGTATGTCTACTGGTTGTATGATTTCTCTCATGGCGCTTTACGGTGTTATCTTAAACTATTTTAAACTGCAAATACGCATATGTTGAAAATAGGGTGTTTAAAGTAGAGCGGAATTCGCCTCCAGGCGCGTTATGTCTTATTTTCCGTCCGTTTTAAGCTTTTAGCTACTATCATGCTAGAAGATAGAACTTTTAATGCTGTAGAAAGTTTACTTCTTGGTCGTAGCCTCATTTGCAAATAATATGCGGTAGTACATGTCAGGCCCGTAGGAAAACGCGCCCCCAGAACGCCCCAGAGGCCATCTAGAAATAAAATTTCCCAGGGGCAGCATGCCCCCCGGACCCCCCTAGTAAAAGTGAGTACAGTAATATGAGTGGGTAGGATAGGAGTTTAGAGTTTAATAGCTGGAAGGCAACCTGCCTGAAAATGTGATCTTAGATTAATAATTTGGGGTAAATTGGAGTCATTTTTTACATAGATTTATGTTCGCCTTATACCTGTTTGGAATGCTCACCAGGAAACACCTTCAGAATGCAGCACAGAGCCACAGACCACCTAGGAATAACATTTTGCCGGTGGGGGGGGGCAGGCCCCCGGACCCATAGATATCTTAAAATAACCTAGATCGGCTATAGGCCAATCAGCGACGGTCATCGAGAAGCCATCTTGGTTCGTGTATGCTATTCATGTTCCAATGGTCTGGTGCACGTCGTATTGCGGTAGTTTAATGACGTTACATGCAGTGCGCAGTAATCCCGTCTACGTTGACGGTGCGTCATTGACTACAGAAGTTGCTAAGAACCGTTCCATAGTTGCTATGATTAATCGATGATTTTATTCAGTTAAATAAGAATTACCATCATTTTGTGCTTATTATCGTTTGATTGTCGTTTTACGGTGCATATTTATGTTACAAGATGTATGTAGTACGAATTCATTCTTAAATGAAAGTAAATCATATTTTGTTTCCGGAGGGAAACTGTATGATACACGACAACCAAGATGGCGTCTCTCTGACCGTCGACCAATGGGAGCCCCGCGCTAGGTGGCCGATCTAGTCTCTTAAGATATCTATGCCCGGACCCCCTAGTAAGAGGGCGTTCAGAAATTTCCTTGTGCCCCCTCCCCCAACCAATTGCAATTTGCTTCCTACGGGCCTGCAAGTACACTATAACCTTGTTTATTTTTTGTATGAATAACCTCTTTCCTGTCGATGTTGAAATAATATGTATTTAGGCTTTGCCTATGGACGGAAAAAAGCAAAATTATACTAATGAAAACGGAATAGATCTATCACCAGTGTGTATCAGTTCGTTGTGTATGAAAAATCCAGATCACACTCGAGGCTACGCCTCTCGTGACTGAGATCTGGATTACACAACTGACTCGAACTTTTATTTTATACCTAAATTGTTTAGGACAAGATCTATATGTTGTTAAACCAAATAATCAAATAGATCTATAAGCACCCGTGTAGAAAAGTTAAAACTCCTCCGTACGCCTATAATGCAATCTTAAACTATTTTTGGAAGTCATATGACCACCAATAATGACGTCATTATTTATATTGATGGCGTATTGGTTATCCGTTATTTTTATCGGTTCGATTGAGAAGTAGATTTTTATACGCCCGTCTTCAGACGGGACGTATTATGTCGTGGCTCTGTCCGTCTGTCTGTCCGTCCGTTAACTTTTTCATGTCCGCTCTCTAAATCAAACAAATTTAGTCCAATCCTTTTGAAACTTGGTCAAAACGTGTATGGCCATAATATCTCGGTCAAGTTCGATAACCAGCAATATCGACCTAGACATTCAAGAGTTATGCCCCTTTTTCGTCAAAAACAGGCATTTTAGTTTGTCCGCTCTCTAACTCAAACAAATTTATTTTAATCATTTGGAAACTTTGTCAGCATGTGTATGACCATAATATCTCGGTCAAGTTCGATAACCAGCAGGATTGCCCTAGACATTCAAGAGTTATGTCCCTTTTTTCGTAAAAAACGGGCATATTTTAGATTGTTTGCTCTCTAACTCAGACAAATATATTTCAATCGTTTTGAAACTTTGTCAGCATGTGTATGACCATAATGTCTGGGTCAAGTTCAATAACCAGCAAGATTGTTTAAGACATTACAGAGTTATGCCCCTTTTTCGTAAAAAACGGGCATATTTTAGTTTGTCCGCTCTCTAACTCAAACAAATTTATTCCAATCCTTTTGAAACTTAGTCAGCATGTGTATTACTATAATGTCTCGGTTATGTTCCATAACCAGCAAGATTGCCCCAGAAATTCAAGAGTTATGCCCCTTATTTTGTCAAAAATTGGCATTTCTTAGTTTGTCCGCTCTTTAACTCTAAGAAATTTATTCCAATCCTTTTGAAACTTAGTTAGCATGTGTACGACCATAATGTCTCGGTCAAGTTTGATAACCAGCAAGATTGCCCTTGACATTCAAGAGTTATGCCCCTTTTATCGTAAACAACGGGCATTTTTTTTGTTTGTCCGCTCTCTTTCTCAAACAAATTTATTCCAATCCTTTTGAAACTTGGACAGCATATGACCCCTAACTTTCAGGGTTCTTTCCCTTTTGTTCACTTTACTTGATAGGGTTTTAGTATGACTACATTCTAAGATCGATTTGACGGGCGTATAATGTGCCCGGCTTGCGGTGGTCTTGTTGTAAATAACGTTCATTTAAGCGTTTAAGGGTATGAATTGAACTGTTTGAAGCTTTGTCCTTTGGAGAAAATCATTTCAAAGTGAGTGTTGGGGGTTATTCATGCTTAAAATGGTTTAAAAATAGCACCGAAATCGGGAATTTCGAAACGTCACGCACAACTCTTCGTAAAAGCCGTGACGTCATCATCCAAGATGTCAGCCCCCATGTTTTGTAGTTGCCTAGTTTTGAGGAAATTATTCACGCGCAAATCAAACACTTTTTAAAGTCTGTCAGAGATTGAATAAAATTGGAATACCTTTGATTTTATCATGCATTACTTAAGAACGGAAAAAATGCAAGCCTTTTTCCGTATTATATTTGTCATGTGTTCATGGGCCAGTATAGTGAGTATATTGGCCTAAACAATATATAGATAACAGTTCGTTCGTCCTTTCGTTCATCTGCATATAAAATAAACTGAGCGTTGCGCGATAAATGAAAATCATTTAAACGACGTTAAAACTCCGACGTCATAATGTTACGAACGTGAAACCGAACTTTTGACGTTCAATCTGTAGCGTAACGTCTGGGGTAGCGAAAAGTCTTGTAACGCGGTTTATGGACGTTACGCTACACGGTGTTTCGCTACCCAGGACGTTTCGCTATCCCAATACAGTCGTTTCACCACCTACCGTTAAGTCGTTTCGCTACCTAATTTTTCAAAATTATATTAACCTATATTGTTTGGTTAAATCAGGTACGGCAATATATTATTAGGCTCAAATGTGAATCACAAACTTTATTTTTAATGGATACTTGAAAAATATGATCGATTTATTGACAAAAATCGTGTAAGTTACTAAAAATAGATGCTTCTATATTTTATGTATAAATATAATACTCTGCTACCTTAGGCTCATAATTAAACAAATAGATTGGATCCAGACGAGATGCCTTGTTATGCGGCCTCTCGCCGGGATCTTAAAATGGCTTTTAGAAATTAATTATAGTTATTAGAAAGAAAAAAAAAACTTTACGGCGAAATATGTTGACAGTTGTTACGTATACAATTTATTCGATTTGGCCCTTAGAATGCATGGTATAGGGCGTGAAATGAATGTGGTTTGAATGATAGAATAAGTAGAAAACTGATTTAGTCAATGTTAGACGCCGAGTCCCTCAGTCGCCGGTCTGGATCTAATATGTCTGCATAAGCCTAACAGTCGCGAAGTAAGGCTGCATCAATTCTAGTAAAAAGATATTTACATATGAATCAAGCAAGACTAAAATATGAGACTGTCTTTTTAATTTAATAATTATACGTGTGTTAACCCATTTAACCCTAGTTTCGTGTCTACTAAAGTGGACCATGTAAAACAGTGTAGACCCTGATGAGACGTGGCTTTGTAGGTGTGGTCTGCACTGTTTGCTATATGTAATCTTGAATATTGTTCAATGAAGACAAACAATGCAGTCATGATAGCTCATCTCCTTTATTTGTGCCAGTGATTGACACGCGATACATTAATGGTTTGATCGCATTAAAGGTGTGGTTTATCTTTGACTTGTTGCAATAGCCCCTTTGAAGCCGTACCGCCGATCACTCTTATTATATATTATCTGTTTTATACATGGCAAAAGTAATGCAAAAACTCTACGTTACATGTGTCAAGCATTAAGCAATATATATTTAATCGGCACGTGTCTGTATATGGCACAGCAGGAGAGTCTGATCAGGATGCACAAAGCAGTGCCAAACAATTTGAAACCTGATCAGATGCCGAGTTACACAATTTTGACACATTTTATTCAAAGGGGTTAATTTATTTCTTTATTCCTCAGACATTTCATTCTAAAAGTAAGAAACATTTGGAATGCAATCAATTCTATTGCTGGGGCTGTATTAAGCCTTTGTTCGACGGTCATCTAATTATACTGTACGGCGATCTTCAAAGACAATGTATATCTGCTTAATGAAGGGCAAAAGTATTGCAAACAATCTCCTATGAGTTTTCTACGTTACATGTGTCATGCGTCAAGCAGTACATTTCCATACACATGTCAATTGTCAATTTATTAAGCGGATGGTTTAAATAGCTGCTTATTTTAACACAATATTTTACTGTTTCGGCACGTGCCTGCATACAGTTTTTAACCTGATCAGATGCCGAGTTACACAATGATGACATATTTTATTCATGGGGGGGGGGGGTTAATTTATTCCTTAAAATAAAATTTCATGTAAATTCTAAAGTTAAAATAATTAGGAATGTAATAATTCATTTTCATCGCGCGTACATTAGATAAACATACACAATTTTAACTCTGAAATTTAACTATTTTTCTCCTTTTATTCAAGTATATTTGGTTAATTATCATCAAAATATATAGTATTGTTTCTTTATTTTATGATTTAAATTGATTCTCCGAGTTTAAATTACAGATTCATTAAATTTCCAGCGCGTGCGTTAAATAATATCAGTATGTCTCGTCAGCAACATCATGGAGGAAGTATAAGCCCGGTATACTTCCTCCATGGCAACATTTAGTATTTACGTTGATATGCAATCTATTACATAAAACAAATACGACATGATCTTGAGACGATTTTCTTCCGGAACAAGACTTGCAATGATACCTAGATGTATTCAAGATTAAAACAACAATTTACAAATCTTTAGTAAAATGTGGAATTGGCTTAATTAGTTGATTGATCACCCATTGTCCTTTCATTCATTCCCGTGATGAATTGTCGAGCGATGATAACAACATGTTGTGTATTTAGAGTCTATATATGGTGTCACACCTGTACGGAAGTGCTTCCGGGTCGTAGGGTGCCTAAATAGTACCTAATTTATATAGTGAAAAATTGATGTGTGTATGTTCATGGTCATATTTTTTATTGAAAGTGCTGATTAACAGCAGATGCATTTGTTTTTGAGCTGAGATAGTGATGTTGTTGATAAATAAAAGGTGTTTCTGGGTTCTATTTGGGAACTAATTTGTGAGAACATGTGGTCAGAGATGCGAGTGTGGTGCGGCGGGTCATCAACTTTCATTTTGTAAATATTGACGGTGACCTTAGAAATGTGAAATTTGTGGAAAAGTTGAACCTTAATGGTATCTTTTTCTTTGCTAATTCTGGTGCCATGTTTTTGCTTTCTATGGAAACAGGGTCGTTATATTGACCGGTAGGTCCTGTAATTGGACAGAGACAGGAGAATATTGCCAATTTACTATAGAGTTCTATGGAGGAAGAAGAAGGGCTTTTGTACACAGTGACACAATATTGTTTGGGTATGGATAATAAAATGACGCCCGGTGGGAGTTTGTGGGGAGCCGCATTTAAATAACGTGTTTGTTCATGATCGAGGCAGATTTCATCCAATTATTGCTTTTTTTTATTTATTTATTTTTGTTGGGGGGGGGGGGGGTCCTTATCACTTGCGGCCATGTTTAGAATTAGTGCGCAAGCTCAAAGTGGGATGTTCAGACTGAATACTTGCTAACGCTTAAACGTTTCATTTTTTCTAATAGTCTTACCTAGTTCTTCAGGTTTCGCTAAATGCTCATATTTGAGCATAAGCAATAACTGAAACAGTTTTCTTAGATGAGGGATGCTTTTTTATTTAAGACAAATATCTGTTTTAATAGGAAGCATGCTGAAAGTCTCTTATTTGATTGTTCTTTTCTCCTTACATTAAGCATGCTTTATCAGAAACCAGCAGGGATCTTTTGATTAACTTTAAGTTTAAGAAGTATATATTTTGATACATGTAAATTACATGGTTGACATATATGCATCTACCACCCTAGCCCTATAGCTATTACGAGAAATAGCAGTTGACCCTGAGCAATCCACAGCTGAAAATGTTTTGGAGTGTTTTGCTCAGTATACAACATTAATATCATCTTTACTTAGAAATATATTTAGGGATAAAATAATAATTCACAAATGATCAAATAATTACCGCTAACTACAACGCAAACTAACCAAATAATACGACAAATGTTTTGTTAGTGTGCGAGAATGTGAGGTAATTTAAGTTGGGAGGTACTTCTCAACGGCAGTTGTTAAGTTTAGTCTAAAAATGTTTCCTCTAAAATATCTAAAGAATATTCTTATCTTAAAATATTTTTCCTTTTCTTACTTGAAAAAGATATTGTTAGACAAATGTAAACCAAAATGTAAAGATTGTTTCGGAATAGACTTCAATACTGTTTATTGTTAACCTTTTGCATGCTTGGTAATTTTTGTCTTCTGCAACAACTGACGTCTGCTACTGTTCTAAAAATAGAATTTTCAAAATTTCTTTTCAAAACATGGTCAGAGTATCAAACAGTTTGGATTCTGACCCAAACTGATTGCAAAGGTTATCCGCTGCTAGAATGCAAAGAGTTAATATTTTTCGTTCTCGTTGTTTGATCATGGCCCTATCTTATATGGTACTGTGGTTGCTTCCTATATCAGTAGGGAAACAATCAGATGTTCTGTTACAATATTATATTTTATAGCTCTGCTTTGGTGTCCGGACAATAACCTTTGATATCACAGGAATACCATGCATATACTCGAAGTACTGCTTGCTTATGATAGGGATAGTATTTGAGGTTGGTTAGGTCAAAGGTCATATTAAAGCCGCATTGTGTTTTTGAGAAACCTGCATAAAACGGTTGTTTGGGGTCCAATTTGAACTACCTGGGACGTGATTCTTTTTACAAAAACCGGTTTTATCTTAGCAATTCGCTTTTTAAATTTTATTTATAATATTTTGGTGCTGCACAAATTAAAAAGCCTCCCTTGTGAATGGAAAGAAGGACAACTCTGTAAATACAGGGCTCCAGATAACGAAAGTATTTCGAAAACTTAAATCTTTATTTCTGCTTTTAAACCCAATTGTGTCATACTCATTAAAAGTGTCTCGAAGAGACGGTTTAATCAGTAGTAACACCATAGAATTCGGTGCTGAAATGAGTGAGAAAATGTTAGATAAGTTCAGATTACTTCCGATTACATGTTTAGCTGGAACACTGAAAATGACCCTGTTAACCCTTATCCTGCTGCACAGACGTCTGCTTCGACATTGTCGTCTGCAAAATGTGTTCAGTTTAGATTTATGCATTGTTTTAATTAAACAAACCTTAAGACGAGTGTCAAATAGTTTGGATCCAGATGAGACGCCGCGTTACGCGGCGTCTTTTTAGATTCAAATAGTTTGTAAACTCCGTAAAGAAGGCACAGGGTTAAACACTATGAGATTCAATAACAACGTGTACATATCTTTCACTGGGGGTAAACGGTTAAAATAAACTACGGAGAATCTATACCCTGAGCTTGCTGAAAATGACTGTTTCAGCCTTGTCCGCTCTCTAACTCAAACACTTCTTTTTGGATCTTCACCAATCTTGCTACACATGTTTATTAGTATAGACTCTAGGTCAGGTTCAATAACTAGGAAAATCACATAAGGCATGTCTGAGTTATTGCTGAAAAATGCTGAAACAGTCATTTTTTAATACATAAAGGGCAAAAAATCAGATATGCCACATGCGATTTTTGTAATAATCAAACTAGACCTAAATTTTATATACTTAAACATTTTCAACAGGTTTAATGAATATCCGATAAAAACTGTATGTGTTAGAGTGCAAAAAGTGACTGAAACCGTCATTTTTCATTGATAAACAGGCAATAACTCAGATATACCTTATGCGCTTTTAGTAGTAATCAAACTAAACCTTGATTTTATATCAATAAACATTTTCAGCAAGTTTGGTGAAGATCCAATAAAACTTATTTGTGTTAGAGAGCAAAACTTGCTGAAAACAGTCATTTTTAAATCGCATAAGGCATGTCTGAGTTATTGCTGAAAAATGCTGAAACAGTCATATTTTAATATATAAAGGGCAAAAACTCAGATATGCCACATGCGATTTTTGTAATAATCAATCTAGACCTAAATTTTATATGAATAAATATTTTCAGCATGTTTGGTGAATATCCGATAAAAGCTGTTTGTTTTAGAGTGCAAAAATGACTGAAACAGTCATTTTTTATTAATTTACAGGCAATAACTCAAAAATACCTTATGCGATTTTAGTAGTAATCAAAATAAACCTTGAATCTTGATTTTATATCAATGAACATTTTCAGCAAGTTTGTGGAAGATCGGATAAAAATAGTTGAGTTAGAGAGCGGACAAAAAAGTGTGATAGTCTAACTGACTGATGGATGGACGGGCGGAGGTAGATACGGTTGTCCCCAGTGAAGTTGAATTCGGCTGTATCACGTGATACTAAGCCGTGTGGTAATGTTTATGACAGACGTTCTATTTTCGGTTTGTTATGATTTTAAATCGCCCTTTTTGGTGATTTAGGTCCGTCTTCATCATTTCATAGATCAGTTTGGCCAATCAAACATTATTATTAACCGTTATTGTATTTTAGGCATTAAGAAAAGGTCTGAAAACACAATGGGACTTTAACATGTTAATCGAGATTCAAGTTTTGTGGCTTGACAATAATTTCTGTTTCTAATAGATGTCCATCCTCCATATGAAGTGTACAAGCTGTTTATGCAGGAAAATAACCTTAGGGTTGTATTTTAGGTCATCAGATCAAAGGTCATGGGATCTATTCCCGAAAATAGAATTTTCGTTTCTTGACAACTTCTGTTTTTATGCCCCGCGTCGATCAGTCGAGGGGTGGGGGTTACACTGTTTTACCCTTGGTTTTCCGTCCGTCTGTACGTCCGTCCGTGCATTTGTCCGTCCCAAATACAGTACATACTTTGTCCGGCTTATTTCTCATACAGTTTTACAGCTACAACCTTATAACTTGGCAGAGTGTTTGCACATTCACCATAAATGTGCATGTGAAGGGCCAAATTTTTAGCCCCAATTTATTAAACTTGCTGAAAACTAATTATCTAGACAAATTGTAGGTAATGTATGATTATGATTTATGTGTCAGGTTAAACGGTAAGTAGGTCAAATCATAGAAGCATCAAAGCCACTTCCAATATACGCAGTTTTCCAGTTAAAGTTGTCACATTGAATACACTGATAACCATTATCCTGACATGTTCGCTTCTTGTGACAAGGTGTTTCTGTACTAGTTGTGGTATTAATCATCTTAAGTGATAAGACTAGTTAAATATTGGAACTTTGTACTCTGGTGAGCGTCTAAGAGCCCTTGTTTCTGTTTAGCACATGTATTGAAAGTCTTAACCAGTCAGACATTGAATATAAATGTTTCAAGTCTTAAGAGTTTACCAATGTGAAGAGTGGTCACATGCAAGGCATTTAATAACTTCGACTTTTTGTAAGGGTGAAAAGTGTTATTGTTATGCAACCAAGTGGTATAAGACACACGGCATGTAGTGTTACCATATTTGTACGTCTTAAACGTGGTCACATGTTCAAGAGTTTAAACATATATTCAACTGTTTAATAGTTTACTGAAATACTGGAATGTGTCTGTACCTGTTACTCTCGTATCTTTATTTTCAGATGGACCTGAAAGTTGATGCCAAGCGTAAGTAACTAATTTTTGCAAACATTTATTTAAGAATCTTGCCCATCTGAAGAAGAATTAGTGACTAATGAAAGTAAAGTACCAGTTAAAGCCGTATTCCAAGCCCTATACAGCCCCCCCCCCCCCCCCCCCCCCCCCCCAATCACAGCTTGATACTTGGTGATTAGATCGCCCTTATCAGAAAATGTTTATTACAAACAAATTATCACAGCAGGGTACTAATTGATAGATGTAGACCAATATAGGGGCTAATGATAGCTGTGCATTTAACCCTTGAGCTGTGGATCGTGAGTTGACTGTTATTTTTTCAAACAGTTTGGATCCAGATCTGATGCTGCATAATGTCGCATCTGATCTGTATCCAAACTGTATACCAGTTATCACTGAGACTTTTTTAATTGAAATATGTACAAATCTAATTTGAATATTGTTTGCAGACGACAATTTAAAAGCAGAAGATATTACCGCAGGGTAAGGGTTAAGCACACAGTGATATTGTCTGTAGATTAAAAATTGATGAAATTGATTTGATTTTATTATTCTGTAATTTTGGGTCTTATAATAAATAACAAAACAGTGGGTTAGTAATCTAGCATCAAGTATAATACCAAGCAAGTTATGACATTACATTTTACAATCATCAACTATCAAACTACATTTAAAAAATGCAAACTGCATAGATCCAGATCAAATTCTCAGTTACAAAGCACATGAGCTGGAGCCATACTAATGACTTAAGGGCAAATAGATAAACCCTGATTACTGAAAACTAAGTTATTATCTGTACATGGGCCATAAGTGGAAATAAAACATTGGATAGGTGCTACATCGTGACAAAATTATGTGTAGTGTTTTAGTGCAGATGTGAACATTTAGTGATTATAATAAAGAAACAGTTGTGACAGTGGAAATCTCTTTTCCTCGTGAATTTAACTCAATATAAACACCCTTTTAAGCCTTTACTTAATTCCCACACTAATGATAAAACAGTACCATACAAAATGATTTATATTCTTTATCAATGCTTAAAGCAGGCTGAAAGTAAATCACATTATGCACTTTTTTAAAAAGAGTGTTTAGCCTAGCAGATGGTAGCTTAAAGCAGGCTGAAAATAAAGCACATTCTATTCTACTTTCAACCTGCTTTAAGTGGTCACTTGTATTCAAACAAAGAATTAATCCTCTTCAAACATGGTCTAAATATATATATAACTCTGAATAAGTACTTTACGAAATATAGTATTTATCCGAGCAGACGGTTGCTTAAAGCAGGCTGAAAGTAAAGCACATTCTGCTCTACTTTCAAACTGCTTTAAGTGGGTACCTGTATCCAAAAAAAAACATTTAAAGGGTTATTCTTCTAGAAAAAACTGTATACATATAACTTAGACGACAGTTTTTAGTTGACAAAATACAGATGTTAAAAAGTGTTGAAAAAGGTTTCATAACTTGATAATTTGACAATTAAAGGAAATGATCTAGATGCAAACTTTTGTTTTTTTTGTGAAGGCCTATTCTTATCTTTATATGTATGCAACAATATCACAGTGTTGAAATGGATCAGCTAGATCCCTTATCTACCTGTATTAATACCTAGTACCCTAGACCATGGTGCACTATGTGCCTCTGGGTAATATGATGTAACTGTTGTATATCAAGTCTGTCGTGTGACCCTGGCACAATATACAATCCAACAGACATCCTACTGAGCCAGAAATAGGCTTTTAAAGTCTACTTTCAGTCCGAATTACCGCTCAGCCGACTGTACATTTACCCCCTGATCATTGAGCCATTTTGCCTACACTATTGAGCACTGCTAACATATGGCGCATATTGCAGCCGCAGTACCGGCTCGGTCCCTTTACAGGTACCCATTTTAACCCCTGGGTGGAGAGGAGCATCTCGCGGTACATGTTTTGCTCAAGAACATTCCTGTACTTCATCGGGGATTCGGAAAGAAATCCCATAGTCAGACCGCTGGTCCGGCGGGGGATCGAACTCACGACCCCTGGCACCGTAGTCCAACGTGTTACCACTGGACTACTTCCGCCGGTAGTAATGACGATGGGAATTATATATAAACTCCTATTCAATATATCGAAGTTAGAACTCTCCGCCAGTAAAAGTAGCTACTAAACACTTTAAACCTATTCAACACATTAGTGGGTTTATAATCTTCGCCAAGTTCAATTCATTCGCACAAGTAATGTCAGGATCATGCCCCTTTAATTGATATATATTGTCAATTGTTAGCATTGTCCCCTCTCTAATTACAATAATGTTATCCAATCTTCACCAAATGTTCTGAAACATTTGCGGGTTTATAATATTTGCCGCCTTTTATAGTCCGCTAAATCGCAAAAGGCATGTCTAAATTGTGGGCTTTTATTACTAGAAATGTTACTTTAGGCCTTACCCGTTACCTATATTTTAACAGATTTTCATGCGACCTTTTATGCGAGTGATTAGGATGTTTATAGGTGAAAGTTCTAGGCCCACAATTTGGTTTTAGTCTTTTCCATCTCACACTCAAACAGTTTTCATCCGACCTTGTACAAACTCAATGGGACAGGAATATTAATATATCAAACACTGTGTGATCAAAGGTCAAGGTCAACTATATGAAATGGCAACTTTGACCTTCAGATTAATATGTACTTTATATATTGAATACATGCTGCTCTTATTAAAAGGAAGTTGATGATTTAGTTGGTTGTTGAATGCTGTAAAATACTTTTTTATGTTTAGAACATTCAGAAGTTCTTAGAACATTTTAGGATGTCATACAATATCATAACATATTAAGTTATGTTATAGAATAATGTGGAAATATGTAGATTGTGCCAAAAAATATATATTTTCTGGTAAACAACAGCCACATGATATTTTTTTGTTAACACGAATTCCTCTGAAAGTCTATATTTAGTAATTGCATGGCATGTGATGTGTTATGATTTTGTGTCACTTTCAAGATATTACTAGTATGTTTATATCATGAAATTCAGCTAATTGCTAGTGGAGTAGGACTATAGTTATTTTACAGTCCGTTTCCGAATAAATCGACAACTGGGTAAAACCACCGGCTTCCTTACTTGAAAAATAAAAAACTCCCATTCTGGGATTTGAACACACAGCAAGCAACTAGAAACAAAGTAATTATTAGTCACAGTGACTATAAATATTATAACCACCTAGATGTAAAGGATGACCTAATGCAGAATAAAGGCAAAGTAGAAAACTGCTAGAGGAACTGCTTGCACTAACTTACATCCCATCTTTCTGAAAATGATCATTCTTGAGATCTACTAACTTCTTATCATTACACGTTAGGAATGATGACTTGGAAATCATGACTAATCCATGATATTTGCTGATATAGTTTCATCTGGTTTTTAATCCATTTCAGTTTTTCCAGACTTTGTGAAAGATGTGTTGGATGAAGCAATAGAGGCTATTGTTGGCAAACTGGAACCAGATAAACTACTAGATTTCTTTGTGAAGCGCAAGATTCATGGGGAAGCAACACACAGGAGGATACGAGATATACGAGAATTAAAGGTATGTGCACGCTTCCACAATCACCACATTACTAACCTGCTTTAAATTACATTATTCAGACTTACCAACCCTTGATAACTGGTGACAATCATTCATTGTAAGCAATTAATAAATACTACATGTTACATGGAATGTTTAACTCGACTGTTCATAGAGCGGCATATCTAATGTTATTCCCCTTGCATGAGCGTGGTCGTGAGTGTGGCCAAGCTTACAGTTTTTTGGACGGGATGTTTTCTAGCCTGATAATTGTGCTAGGGTGCTGAAATGTTGTATGAAGTTTTAGTTGGGGTCAGATATTGTTGTTATGAAGTTCAAATTTAAAATCGTATTTCATTTACTGAATGAGCTTGAAAAGTTGAACTGTCTTATTTAAGGGTGTATCAAACTCATAACCGAATTTTGCAAAGTATGAAACCTTTTTTCTATCATTAAATTTTTGTTTATGATTAATGAAAAAATAAAAAAAATATGGTGGTGTCCTTTTATTTTTTAGCTACAGTGATTTGAAAAAGGTATGTCAAATTTGGTAACAAAACAAAACAAACATGGTAATTTGGGTTTTCATTATTTATTTATGTCAATGGTGGTATTTTCACATATAGAAACCAAATTTAGACAAAGCAGGCACCAGGTTTGAACAATATGGATCATTGAATATCAAAAATATGCTTTTTATAGGGCATGATTTTATTGGATTTTTTATTTTATGAATAAAAGTAAAAAAAGTTTGAAAATGAAATAGTTCTAGTATTAAATATTTTCTTATTATCTACCAGATGAAATCCCGTGTTTATAAGGCAGTTCAAAATATGAAAAGAAATTGAAAGGTCAGTTTTCAAAATGTTTAGTTATTAAAGTAAAAAGAGTTGTCTCCCTTTACAAAATTTACAAAAAAGTACAATATCGATAATATTTAGATCTTTATAAATTTCATATTTGTTGCCTGTATTCTCTTAAATTAGTTTTTGTATGAAGAAATACTACCATAGACAGGAAATTGAAGCGGGCTGTTTGAAAAGGTCAAAATAAGAAAAAGTTGGTGGGGTAAATTTCACATGACCGTAGAGCCAAATATTGTTCATCAAAATTGACACTTTCACTATTTTGTCATTCTCTTAAATAGCTCTTCAATACAAAACCATCATAGAGTGTTTACATTTACTTTGAACATTTCCCAAATTCATGAGTGTCGTACACCCTTAAGGTTCATAACTCTTGCATCAATAATGTCAGTTCTTCCACATAGTATTTTCCTGAAAATAACCTCTTTTATACTGAAGCTTTGAAATGAATATTCATCAAATGGAAAGTGAATGGTGAGTGAAAGTGCCTTGCACAAGGTTCACATTATACACATAAGCTGTAGAAATCATTTTTCATAACTCTTGCATTAATGCTGTGCATGCTATTCTCCTTTCCCACATTTTTATACGCCAGTCTTCAGACGGGACGAATTATGTTATGGCACTGTCCTTCCGTACATCCAGGAGGCACATTATTGGGTCATTAACCTGGCAGTTTGGGTCATTAACCTGGCCAGTTAGTGATTGTGGGGTTGAAAGAGAGTATTGTGGGGTTAAAAAGGCGTTTGTGGGGTTAGTTTTAGGGTTAGGGTTTATATAGCTTCTAACCCATCAACACGCTCTCCTAAGACCGTCCGTCCGTCTGTCCATCCGTTAACTTTTTCATATCCGCTCTCTAACTCAGACAAATTTATTCCAATCCTTTTGAAAATTGGTCAGAATGTGTATGGCCCTAATGCCTCGGTCATGTTCGATTACCAACAAGATTGCTTTAAATATTAAAGAGTTATGCCCCTTTTTTCGTCAGAAAACGGGAATATTTTCGTTTATGCTCTCTTACTCTAAAAAATTTATCCAATCCCTTTGAAACTTAAACAGCATGGGTATTACCATAATGTCTCGGTCAAGTTCGATAACCAGCAAGATTGCCTTAGACATTCAAGAAATATGCTCCTTTTTTCCTCAAAAAAAGGGCATATTTTCGTGTGTCTGCTCTCTAGCTCAAACAAATTTATTTCAATCCTTTTGAAACTTGGTCAGCATATTATGTATTACCATTATGTCTCGGTCATGTGTTATTACCAGCAAGATTGCCTTGGACTTTCAAGAGTTATGCAACTTTTTTCGTCAAAAACGGGCATATTTTCGTTTGTTTGCTCTCTAACTCAAACAAATTTATTTCAATCCATTTGAAACTTGTTCAGCATATGTATTACTATTATGTTTCGGTCAAGTTTTATTACCTGCAAAATTGCCTAAGACATTCAAGAGTTATGTCCCTTTTTTTCTTAAAAACGGGCATATTTTCGTTTGTCTGCTTTCTAACTCAAATAAATTTATCTAATCCTTTTGGAACTTGGACAGCATGTGAATTACGATAATGTCTCGGTAAAGTTCGATAACCAGCAAGATTGCCCCAGACATTCAAAAGCTATGCTCATTTTTTCCTCAAAAACGGGCATAATTTCGTTCGTCTGCTCTATAACTCAAACAAAATTATTTCAATCCTTTTGAAACTTGGTCAGCATGTGTATTACTATAATGTCTGGGTCATGTGTTATTACCAGCAAGATTGCCTAAGATATTCAAGAGTTATGTCCCTTTTATCGTAAAAAACGGGCATATTTTAGTTTGGTCGCTCTCTTTCTCAAACACATTTATTCTAATCCTTTTGAAACTTAGTCAGCATGCGTATTACTATAATGTCTCGGTCATGTTCTATTACCAGCAAAATGCCTTAAACATTTAAGAGTTAAGCCCCTTTTTCATCAAAAACGGTCATTTTTTAGTTTGGCTGCTCTCTTGCTCAAACAAATGTATTCCAATCCTTTTGAAACTTGGTCAGCATGTGTATGACCATATGTTCTGGGTCATGTCTGATAATCAGCAAGATTGCCCTGGATATTTTTCGAGTTTTGCTAATTGTTTCGTCAAAAACGGGCATTTTTAGTTTGTCCGCTCTATAACTCAAACAAATTTATTCCAATCCTTTTGAAACTTGGTCAGCATATGACCCCTAACTTTTAGGGTTCTTCCCCTGTTTTCACTTTACCTTGATAGGGTGTTAGTATGCCTACATTCTATAATCGATTTGACGGGCGTATAATGTGCCCGGCTTGCGAAGCTCTTGTATGACCAAGCGACCTCCAGTCGGGGCGGATGTTGATCTGCTTTAATATTTCACAAAATTACAGTCAGTTGAACTTAGTCATTTTTTCCAAGCGGGGGCATCATATTCTTCTTACAGACGACTACTTCCCTCTAGTCTATTTTTCGGCCTATAACTCATTTTTTACTTGTGCTTTCTACATGATATGTCCTTAATTGAAATAGTTTAATGAGTGGAAGTGTCTTGAACAGATCATAGCTCTTGCGGCAATTCCATGAAGATTGTTCCACTCTTCTTCAACTTCTTTTCTAGAAGACAACTACTGCTATACTGCGGGGTTTTATGCTCCCCTCAGGGGGAGCATATAGTCGCCGCTTTGTCCGTCCGTCCGTATTTCAGTCTGTCTTTCTGTCCGCGCTAACAACTTGGGTATATGGGACTAGGTGGCGTTACACAGAACAAAAGAAAACAATAGAGCTGTTTATTCCGTTAGTCCATGTTGGGTTTATGTTGCTTCTTTGGTTTAAGTGACTATTTTATATTTCTTTTCACACATTTTTAACAAAGGCGAAGTCACATAAACCTGAAATGTTAGAGCGTATGTCCTTCTGTCTGTCGATCTGTCCGTCTGTCCGTCATGCCTTTTGGTCCGGAGCATATCTCTTGAACGTTACACCGTCAGTTGATGAATCCTAATACAATGACAGAGGATGATTAAAGGAGGTAAAGTACACAAGAACCGTAACACTGTCATCTCCAAATATTTAATTATCTCCCTTTTCTCATAAACAAATCAATTTTGTCTGGATATTTTGTCCGGAGCATATCTCTGTTTTGTTACACCGTAAATTGATCAAACGTGTTACAGTAATAGAGGATGACAAATGGAAGTTCAGTACACAAGGAACGTAACTCTGTCATCACCCAATATTAAATTATCTCCCTTTTTCTTATAGAAAAAAAAATTGTGTCCGGAAGATATCTCTGGACTGTTACACCGTAATTGAAATGAAACTTTATGTATTAGTTATAGTTCATTTTTTGAAAATTATGCAATATAACCTGGAGCGACCGTAGGGAGCGAACAGGTTATCTTGCATAATTTTCAAACAAATGAACTATAACTGATTTACCGTTGCCTCGAATATGGCGCGTTGGACGGTGTATGGCAGTTATCGTTCACCCTAGTTTTCATACCGTTCAACAAAATTTACATATCGCGCCAGTTTGTCTGCCAATAAATGGGCTCTATTTCGGTGGGCGGCTCTTCCGATTTTTGGAAACTCGCGAATTTATTCTTACACCTGAGAAACAAAACTAGTCTACCAAATGGAATTTAAAACTAGAGCCTTGAATGGCGTTGTCTTTAAAACAAATATGATGCCCCCCACCCGCTTGCTGTAATTTTGTGAAAAATTAAAGCAAATCAAAATCCTGTGCACATGCACATCTATGGTAGTGCAAACACTACACTGCCACATTATAAGGTTGTAGCTTGAAAACTGTATAGGAAAAGTTAGCCGGTTTAAGATCACCTGTTAGATGACATCGATCTGGACTGCGCTGTTAATAAAAGTAATGCCTGTGCCCTGGGGCTCCGAATGCGTTAAAGACGAGTGGCTTTTTAACGCAAGCAGAAACGCATATGGACTCTTTCTGTATTGCTATTCTAATGCATTGACGAATAGCCACCTTAGTTTAAACCCACTCCCTTTCTGATGGCCGCTTTCGAAACGTTTTACAGTCAAACCTTTGTATAGAGCGATTACACAAAAGAAGATACAGGTGGCTGTTTAACCCTTTCAACCCCAACACTTATGATAAATAATTCCAATTTCTCATTCAGTCGAGTCCATTTGTTTGTAATATGATGTGGTTCTACAATGTTTACGCATGACAAGTTTACCATTATCTGGTACATTGTAAATGACGAGTGTACTCCTCGCCTATAGGGTTCAATGACTTAATGCAGGACAAAAGTAATACACAAAGGTCAGTTGTGAGCCTTCTGTATTAATTTGATTATGCATTAAATTAACTAGTCGTTCTTTAACATAGTCATACCTCTTCACTGAATCATGGTCGTTAAACATAGGTTATACTGTACTATGTAACTTCCATACATGTACGTAGTATGTCTATTTCCCAGCTGAGCGATGGCTGTCTAATGACGTAATAATGCTAGTCCGGCAGAGGGCTGACTTGACCTGGAAATGCCGTCCTAAGTTTTTTTCTCGACTGATTCTACTTCAGCATATGTTACTTATTGAAAAACCACCGGGTGCCACTTTGTCACCCTTGAGCATTTTCGTATATTCAAGATGGCGGCCAAAATGGCTGCCCAAAGGCTTTTAAACAAAATAGCACAAAATCAGCATTCATTTTTCCTTTTTTAATTGATTAGACCTCACCATAATGATAGTTATTATTCAAAAAAAGTTTCATGTTTTCAAATTTTACGGGTGACATCTTGTCACTCTTGAGCATTTCAGTATAGTCAAAATGGCGGCTAAAATGGCTACCTAAATGCGTTGAAACAAACTACTCTTAACTTCAGCTTTCAAGGTTTGGTTTTCTTAACTGATTTGACCCCACTATAATGATATATATTACTGAAATGATGATACATACTATTGAATTGTTACGGATGACATCTTGTCACCCTTGAGCAGTTCTGTATATTCAAGATGGCGGCCTAAATGGCTACCGAATTTGCTTTTAAACAACAAAGTTCAATAAGCAGCCTTTATGGTTTCTTTTTTAAACTGATTTGACCTCACCATAATGAGAGTTATTATTGAAAAGACAATTTATGTTTTAAAAATGTTACGGGTGACATCTTGCCACCCTTTAGCATTTCCGTTTATTCAAATTGGCGGCTTAAATGGCTATCCAAATGCGTTAAAACTACTCTACTTCAGCATTCATAGTTTGATTTTCTAAACTTATTTGACCCCACCGTCATGAAACTTTTTACTGAAATGATTATACATATTATTGAGCTGTTACGGATGACATCTTGTCATCTTTGAGCATATCTGTTTATTCAAAATAGCGGCTAAAATGGCTACCGAAATGCTTTAAAACAAAATGGTCATCAAATCAGCATTCATAATTTCTTTCTATTTATTGATTTGATCTCACCATTATGATATTCGTTATTGAAATGATCAAACTAATTATTGAAATGTTACGGGTGACATCTTTTTATCATTGAGCATTTCCGTATATTCAAGATGGTTGCCAAAATAGTGACAGAAATTTTGTTTAGCCAAAAAAGTCCAAAAATCAACAATCATACATTTTTTATTCCTTACTGACTCGATATCAACGTAATTATACTTACTATTAGAGTTATGATACTTATTGATGAAATTTAACGGGTGACATCTTTTCATCATTGAATATTTTCGTATATTCAAGACGGTGATGCTTATTATTGAAAACAGGATACTTGTTATGGAACTGTACGTGGATGACATCTTTTCACCCTTGAGCATTTCTGTATATTCGAGATGGCGACCAAAGCGTTGACCGAAATTCTTTAAATCAAAATAAGTCCAAACAACAACATTCATTATTTCTTATTTTTAAATGGTTTGACCTTACCAGAATGATACTTATTATTGACAGAATGATACTCATTATTGAAATACTTCGGGGGACATTTTCCACCTTCGAGCATTTTCGTATTCAAGAAAGTTTTTTTTCCCTTCCTCCAACCAAACCCTGCTGGGTCAAGATCAGGTAGATAGTTTCCTCTAATAAATGCCTAAATCAAGGTAGCAAAGTTTTGCTGATGTTTCATCGCTAAGCTGTGTGGTCTAAACTTGAACGTGTGTTTCAGATATGAACTCGAGGAAATACTATCACTTGTGAAATGTAAGTTTCAATAGAAAAATCAAGTCAACCGATAAGTTAAAACACACAGTTGGACCACAATTCTTTCCTTGCAGCAGTTCACGTTTCTATTCCAAAGTTGTCTGCAACTGTGATACATCCCGATACGGTATATGCAGGAAGAATGTCCTCAACACTGTCCATATGTTTGTCCCATGCAATATCAATATCAATAATATATTGGTTAACGTTTTTTCGCCCTTCTTGTTTTATATGACTGACAGCTTAGGATTCGAATAAGTTCATGTGCATGAGAATACCTACTACACAATGATATTGTACATATATATCTCTTAATCTGTTGTTTTCAAATGTTTTCTTTCTGACATAATACATCGGCTTGTTTAAGCTTATGTTTCATTTTTACCTATTATCACTAGCTTGTTTATTTGTGTGTGCTCAATTTGAAAAGTCTCAGCATCTAGAATGTAAGAGATTATCAGCTTCATTAACTCTTTTTTTCAGTGACAGTAAGATACACTGATTTTGGTAATATGCTGTTAGCATGCAACTGATAGTAATCGATTTTAACCTGTTGCTCTCGTACACTTATAGAAATTTCAGTGTTGTATATATAGGTCAACATTGTTGTTCTCCTCCAACTTAAATGTTGGCGATGCAGTTCTACAGAGCCTTTTGTGGGGTATGTCATAAACCCATAATAACGATATCGATCCGTCTATGGTGACTGTCTACTGGTCCTATCATTGTGTCAGAAACTCCTATCTGAACTTTTTATTGAGTTGCTTTATCAAATTTGGTAACTGTCATATCATTATGACCACCAAACAGTGCTGTTGGAAAAGGTGTCAATTCATAGGGCAGAACATCTCCGATATCAACTTCATGGCTGCTAGCTTGAAGACTTTCCAAGACTATTGGGTAGATTTCACATGATTTGATCAACCATCTCATTCTTTTGGTCACGGTGATTTGTTCTCTGGAATCCTTTTTGTTCAATTTTATTAGCAGTCCCTATCGTGGATTAAAGCTGTTATGCACATCATCTGATTCCATTTCTTCAGAATCAATGTTGAAAACGCTATCTTTATCAATTTCTTGATCAATCTAGCAACTACAGTTTTTTAAATGCACTTTGAACTGACTTGCTCACAATGCATATTACTGTAAGTTCTTCCATAAGTTGAAGTTTTGGTGCAATAGAACCCTTTTGTCAAGAGTTAGCATCCTTGATGCACTCAGGTAGGCTCGAAAAAGCAAGACTTTAACAACGTTTGCGCTCTACTAGTGTCTACAAATTCGAATATATATTTTTCCAAACGTTCACAGGATAAGCAAGGCTTTCAGTTTTAGGAAGATTTTGATTTTTGATGAAACTTAAAGATAAAACTAACATATTCAATTCCGGTGAGAGATTGTATGGCCATCATGGTCCTATTGTCTTACCGTGCCTTCCGTGTCCTTTGCATTGTTTTCTATTTTCCGTCTCCCTTGTGTCCCTCATAGTCAGTTTCAGGATCATCCCTGTAAGCCACCATGATATCAAAGTTTGCTTGCAGCTGATTGTACATGTGAATGTCTAAAGCCTATGAGTATTTCTGTTTTATCATAATCTTAATTATGCAATCGGTAACATGTCCATGGCACATAAAGGGGATTTTAATGAACATATGACAGTTTCACTTTCATATACCTCGTCCATGCCTCATCAAATATTAGTTTTCAAAAATATTCTGAGCACTGCTCTTCGGAGAGCCCCCATTTTTTTCAGGTAAGTCATGCCACATCTGCCATTGTTAGTTAACATGACCTGAATCGGAACTTTAAGGCAGCATTTCACTATATACTACACTCTTTCAAGGCATCAGCAAACATAAAGGCTAAGCCACTGTCTGTCATCAAACTACCATCATCGGCAACTAAGCTGATGAGTAAGTGTATGCAACAAAGCCTATATGCTGAGAATGAAATATTTTGACGCACAAAAACATGTGCAGTTACGTGACCCTAGCTGCTGGTACTTAATTCAACACTGACCAAAAAAGAAAACAATATCTAGGTCACAGAGATCAAGGTTAAAGGTCAATGTAAGTAACTTACTATTGTAACTAGTTTTACTCGTTGAAGTGCACATACACGTGAAGTTATGTGACTCTAATTGAAGTACTTAGTCCAAAATTGACCTATTAAATGCAAAATAATTTACAAATGTCATAGAGGTCAAGGGAAAAGGTCAAGGTTATCAAACTGCAATGCAACATGCTACTCACATTAAGATGTATCTATGGTTTAATTTTCATTGATATAATACTTAAACTTTCAAGGAATTTACCCGGTATTCGATGCCGGGGTATAGCATAAAAGGCCCAATTTCGTGGAAATTAGTAAAAAATAGTGGGTGGGGTAAACCGGAAATATATCAAAATGCTCAAGGGTGCCAAGGTGGCACCCGGTCAATTCTGAATACCAATGCTTTGAACTATCAATATCAATCAAGAAAAAAACTTAGGACGCAATTTCTAGGTAGACCTCAAAATCCTCATTTCTCTGCCGGACTATGCGCTTAGCCCCTCCTTAGCGCGAGGCGTCCATAACCGTGTTCATAAACTGCTTTATTTCTTCCATACCCGGTACAAAGCTGAACGAATATGCGATATATTTTTTCATTTCTCCCTGAAATAGAGCCCTTTCATTGGCTGGCAAACTAGGGCGAACGGTAAGCATTGATAGAGAATGACAGAAGGAGCTGCAGTACATACAAACCATAACTCTCTCATCTCCAAATATTGAAATACCTCTCTTTTTATGCCAGCAGAATCTACGAGTTTTTTGCCCTGTCTGTTTGTCCGAGCGTACAAAATGTCATTTGTTTGATATGGAGAACAATAGAGAACAATAGAATTCCATTCATTCCGTTGTGTATTGTTGGGTATTTTTTGTAAAGTTAGGTTCTTTTTCACAAAAGAAAAAAACCAACAAGTGTACAAATGGAACGACGTCCGTCAGTCTTTCTGGGTCAAATACCTTAACTTTGGCTATAAGTTTTGCATTATTGCACATGGGCTTTTTATCCTTGGCAATTGTCTTCTCTGTGTCAAGTCCTTTCCAACCATATAAACTATTTTGACCTTGACCTGTGACCTACTTTGTTAAAATCTTTAAATGTCTAAAAAATTTGAACCAGTAGGCCTAGGGTTTCCATATTTGATATGTATAATTTTTGTGTCAAGACCTTTCCAGCCATACCAATGTTTTGACCATATAACCTAGACCTTGAACTTTGACATATTTAATCAAACTTTAACCAAAACTTTAACCTTGTCTATAACTCTTGCATTATTACACCTGGGCCTTTTATACTTGTTTGTGTCTCTCCTGTGCCAAGATCTTTCCAACGATATAATCCCTTTTGACCTTGACCTTTTTCATACTTTTATAAAAGAAAAAAGGCAATTGAACGAGTAGGCCTAGTTCCTTAATTGTTATTTGTATTTCTTGTGTTAAGACCTTTCCAACAATACGAATATTTTTGACGCTGTAATCATTACCTTGACGTTGAACTTTTTAAATCAAACTTAAACCAAAAATATTAACCTTGGCTAAAACTCTTGCACAATGACCTTTGATACTTTGCATGTCAAGACATTTCCAACCTTACAATAGTTTTGTGACCTTGACATTTGACCTACTTTGTAAAAATCTTTAAATGTCTATGGTATTTTAACCAGCTGACCTAGGGATTTCATATTTTGTATTTAATGTATATTTTTGGTTTCAAGACCTTTCTATCCATTCCAATGTTTTTCACCATGTGACTTTGACCTTTACCTTTGACCTATATAATCAAACTTTAATTACAAACATTAACCTTGTCTTCAACTATTGCATAATTTGCATATTGTCATTTTATACTTGCCATGTGTCTTCCCTGTGTCAAGACCTTTCCAACTATACAACAGTTTTGACCTTGTGACCTTGACCTTTGAACTTCTTTTGTTAAACTCTTAAAATGTCTATAACATTGAACCAGAAAGTGTACGGCTTTCATATTTTGTATGTATATTTCTTTTAATACCTATTTGACTATACCAATGTTTTTTACCTTATATGACCTTCATCGTTGACCTATTTAATCAAACTTTCATCAAAATCGTTAACCTTGGCTTTAGATTTTACATAGCATGCTGCTGGTTGGGGGCATTTGTGTTTCACAAACACATTGCTTTTTATCTGATCTTCTCCAAATTTTCTGAAAATGTTTGTTAATATTAAATGGGAGTCCAAGTTTGATAACCAGTGTCGCAAATTCACACTAGGCCCTTTGGAGTTATTGCTCTCGAATCCTCAAAATTGTTATTTAATGCCTCTCTCTATGACAGTTTTCGCTTTCTAACTCAAACAGTTTTCATAGGATAGTCTCGATCCCCCTTCGAGTGCAATCGGGGACATTCGTGTATCTAAAACACGCTCTTGTTTTCAAAAGAAAACAGAGAAAAGCTGCGTGTCTGAAACAAATTTCCCAATTTAAAACTCATATTATACAAATTATCAAAAGGTGACACTCTGATAAATTTCTCATACATATTTCTTAGTTTAGAATCATGACTGCCTGTGGATGTGGTCGAATTTACACCACCTATTTCCTGAATTCAGTTGACTTTTTATGTCACAAAAATCAGCTGAGCGACTAAGTGCCATTCTGTTTTTTTTGGTTTTAGTATAATTTGCGTGTTGGTTTACATTCTAGCAACTACTGAATAGAACAGTGTCTGACTTTACCTGCAAACAATGTATGTTTATCTATATGAGTATAGAAATAATGACAATCTAGTGACTACAACTTTTTATAATGGGTGAAACTTTCAGGTTAACTTGCCAATTGCTCCACTTTTTTTCATGATTGCCGGTGGGCGTATCATGTACCGTCCGATATACTCTTTTTGTTTTTCAGGATCAAGAAAACCCCTCAGACAAATCAGACAAAAATGAAGCAATCAGACAAATGATACGTGGGAATCCTAGGAATTACGTTATCTTCAAGGAAGGAATAGCAGCCACTGGTCAGCAAGAATTACTTCATGAACTGGAATCAACTGAACGAAGACTGCATGATTCACTTAAAGGTATAATTTAAGTTCTACCTGTAAGTTTAACGGATTTTTGTTGTAAATGTCAATTTTTTCAGTTCAGGATAGAATTAACACATGGATAGTTTGCTGTATAAGAGCTTTTAGCTATATCTTTATCTTGCTGTATAAGAGCTTTTAGCTATATCTTTATCTTGCTTTATCGCATGCAATAGGCTTGATATTGAAACAGGTATTATTTTATACTGTTGTAATTATTATACGCCAGTCTTCATACGGGGCGTATTATGTTATGACGCTGTCCGTACGTCCGTCCGTCTGTCTATCCGCGCTAACATTTTTTATATATGGGACTAGATGACATAACACAGAACAAAATAAAACAATAGAGCTGTTCATTCCGTTAGTCCATGTTGGGTTTATGTGGGTTTTTTCTTTTGTTTATACGGCTTCTTTATGTGTCTTTTCATACCTTTTTAACAATGGGAAATTCACATAAACCTGAAATGTTAGAACGTCCGTCTGTCCGTCCGTTAACTTGTTCATGTCCGCTCTCTAACTAAACAAAACTATTCCAATCCTTCTAAAACTTGGTCAGCTTGTGTATGACCATAATGTCTCGGTCATGTTCGATAACCAGCAATATTGCCCCAGACATTAAAGTGTTATGCCCATTTTATCGTCAAAAACGGGCATTCTTTTCATGTCCGCTCCCTTATTCAAACAAATTCGTTCCAATCAATTTATGTTTGACCATAGTGTCTCGGTCAAGTTCGATAACCAGCAAGACTACCTTAGACTCTCAATGGTTATGCCCATTTTATTGTCCAAAACGGGCATATTGTAGTTTATCCACTATCTAACCCAAACAAATTCATTCCAAACCTTTTGAAACTTGACCAGCATGTGTATGACCATAATGTATCATCTAAGTTCGTTAACCAGCAATACGTCTCCAGACATTCAAGAGTTATTCCCCTTCCATCGTCCAAAACGGGCATTTCTTAGTTTGTCCGTTCTCTAACTCAAACAAATTTATTGAAATCATTTTGAAACTTGGTCAGCATGTGTATGACCATAATGTCTCGTTTAAGTTTGATAACCAGCAATATTTCCCAAGACATTCAAGAGTTATGCCCCTTTTATAGACCAAAACGGGCATTGTTTAGTTTGTCCGCTCTCTTAACTCAAACAAATTTATTCTAATCCTTTTGAAACTTTCTGAGTTGTTCCCCTTCTGGTCACTTTACCTTGGGTTTGAGTATGACTACATTCTAAGATGAATTTGAAGGGCGCATAATGTGCCCGGTTTGCGGTATTGGTCACACTTTTTTCCGAATGATATATTTTCAATTCTACTGAAATTAGAGAAATGAAACTTCGTATATGGAAATAGGTTGATGAGGGGGAAGTGCTATTGACAAGGGCAATAATTCTTGCATCAAAAGCTTTAAGTAATTCCCCTTTGTCATATTTGCTTGTCAGGCAGATAACTACAGTTCTACTGACGCTAGTGAATACAAAATTCATTTATGGAAAGAGGTTGATAAAAGGGAATGTCACCTTCAAGGGTCATAACTCTGGCATTAGTACTCTTAGAGTTATTCGGATGTGACGTAGTTTCTTGTCCTGAAGATGACTCCAGTTCTACTGATGCTAATGAAATGAAAGTTCACATTGGATGCGATCTGAGAGACTACAATAATTGTCGAGTTATTCCCGTTATTTTTTTTTGTTTAAAATAAAAACTCCAATTCTACCGATGAAGTAAATGAATTTCACATATATAAAGCATTTGATAAGAGAAAGTGCCATACACAAATACCATAAATCTGGCTTAGTACTGTTTGAGTTATTTATTACCCTTTGTCATATTTACTTGTCTGCAAAATGACTCCAGTTTTGCAGTTATTTAACAGTTTCGGTGTGTATTTGTATTGGTAACTGATCGTTAAGGGTGGATTGGGAGACCTTTTGTAGCTCACCTCAGTCAAAATCTCAATGTGAGCTATTGTAATGGCCTTATGTCTGTCGTCGATCGTCGTCGTTAACAATTGTTTCAAATGGCGTCTCCTCCTATACCGCTTGACAAATTTCAACCAAACCTTATAGGCAAATTTCATGATAAATTCATAGTGTTGTTCCTTGTAGGGTACACTGTCATATTTTGTTTCTAATATAGGTCTATCAAGTGTCGTTGACATGGCAACTAATTAATAATACTTTTAGAAATTCATCTTGTAAAAAACGACAGATCCGAATTGAAAACAATATTACACAGTGATCCTTTTGTGACCCTCTATTAGATTCTTAAAATAATTGTCCTAGCTAAACAACATTAGGTGATGCAGATTTACATGCCCCCGTGATGATCAGTCGAGGGCATACTGTTTTGCCCATGTTGGCTGGCTGTCTGTCTGTTCGTTCATTCGTCCGTCCCACATATCCAGTACATGCATTGTCCGGCTAACTTCTCCTACAGTTTTCAAGCTACAACCTTATCATTCGGCAAATTGTTTGCACATATACCATAGATGTGCATGTGAACCGAATTTTTATCTACTTGAATGCTTCAAAAATGTACAGCCAGTTGAACTTGGTCAATTTATACGCCCACCACTAAAGGTTGCCGTATATTGGCATGGCCCTGTCCGTACGTTCGTCCGTCAACATTTTCTGTGTCCGGAGTTTTTCCAAAATACTGTAAATAGGATATTTATTAAATTTCACACAAATGTTATATGCATAAATGAGTGAAGTTTAAGGTTCGTTTAATTTGTCGTTACAGAGTTATCTGTCCTTCATGTACTCAAATATGATATTAAAAGCTTGTCCGGAGTTTTATCGTATAACTGTTGGAGGGATATTATCAAAACTTCACACTATAGTTGTATGCATCAAACTCTGAAGCTGAATGAAATTTTAGGATCAGTATACCCCCTCACACGAAGTATTTTTTGGGGGTATACTGGAGTCACCATGTCCGTCCGCCCGTCTGTCTGTCCGGCTTGTCCGAATCATAACTTGTAAAGTATAAGAGCTATTGACTTTAAACTTCATATACAGATAGATCTTATTGACCAGGAGTGCAGTGCACAAAAACCGTTACCCTGTCATCAGTATTTTTGGAGTTATTTTCCTTTGTTGTTATATTTTAACCAATTTAGGGTTGTCCGGAGCATAACTTCTAAAGTATAAAAGTTATTGACTTCAAACTTCATATACAGATAGATCTTATTGACTAGGAATACAGTGCACAAGAAATATAACGATATTATCAGTATTTTTGGAGTAATTGCCTTTGTTGTTATATTTTTACCCATGTCTTGTACAGTAACATTTAATGTCTGGGCTTGATATTGTAATGTGAGTTGACATCAGATTTAGTCTTTAAATATAAACAAAGTTAAACACTGGTCAAACGCCAGTATCAGATCCCCTTAAGAAAACTAAAGCCATGCACATATCAAGATACATTCCCCTTTTCTTGAGCAACATACTATTCAATAAGAACCGGTAGGATCTTTAAAGACGGGTATCTGCTTTATGCGTGGCAAGGGTAATTCAGAAACTCATGAAGGAGTATTATGCGTAATTTTTGTCTTGCATTAAATTCCAATATCTAAAACAGCCATAATAAGGCCTACCCTTAGTGCCGTTGAAAGGAGATTTACTGTATAAATTAAATTTAAATTCCTGACCTTATCATCTTTGCGTTCGAGGAGCTATATTTTATTTACTCGGTAGCCTCCATGGACTAGCGGTATAGTCATTTTGACTTACACCACAAGCAGCTCATCGTGTGGGTTTGAGTCCCGGTCTGGCAATTCCGATTTTTATATGGGGAAGTTTTCCAGATGGCTTGCAGAAGGTCGATTGTTTTACCCAGTTGCCGATTTGTGCCCGAAACAGTGCATAAAGGGCTTCTAGGGCCGTCCTCCCCCTGGAGTTAGCTGGACATCGCGATACGACTGATATATTGTTAAACCGACATAATATCATAACAAATTTAAATCTAGCCTGCACACAACTAAAAACCCAAACCTGTAATACTTTCCGTACCTTGATTCCGAAACCAATTACCCAAATTTAATGTCACAATGTCCGTAACTATGGGATACCAGATGATCGAATTAGGACTATCATAGCCCTCGTGTCGGTGGCCCAATGGTAGGACGCTCGACTAGGAAGCGAGAGGTTCCTGGTTCGAGCCCTGTCAGGATCACTGAAATTTTTCTGAGCAAAAAATTAACCCTACATTGCTCCACTTCACCCAGGTGATTTAAATGGGTACCTGAGAGGGAAATAAGTCAATGTGTCATGGCTGCTAGTAGCGCCGAATGTAAATGGCCGACTTGTGACTCGATGAACAGGGAGGTAATTGTAAAAGTCGGCAGAATATATGACATATAAATTTCAGACTTGATAAACCTATCACCTTTACCTTTACCTTACCTTGTTGATGCTCTCTAATGCAATATTTTATCCGTATGTCATACATTTTGCAAGTGCATTATTACTTACTGTTCAAAAGCAACATTTGGTATGTGATTAACCAATTGATTTTATTTGATTCAAATTCATACAATGCTGCTGTTTAAATTGTGATATTAACAGGAACATGCTAACTTGCTTAAAATGCTATAATCTGAGGTATTTCATTGTAGGGAGCTTCCATCATTTCCAGTGATATTATTGTCTTAACATTGCGTATCCTATTTTCTAAAAAACATCACTTCTTCTTCTTCTTATAGCGTTTTAAAAACATCACTCATTTACAGCTGGTTTTTACCCCCTCAAACGAAGTTATTATATTATATGGAAATATTATATTTTTACCCAATTTAGGTTTGTCCGGAGCATAATTTCAAAAATTTAAGAGATAATGACTTCAATCTTCATATATAGACAGATCTCATTGACTAGGATTGCAGTGCGCAAGAGCCGTTACTCTGTCATCAGTATTTTCGGAGTTATTTCCCTTTGTTGTTACATTTTTGTCCAATATAGGCTTGTTCGGAGAATTATTTCCAAAGTATAAGAGCTATTGACTTCAAACTTCATATACAGATAGATCTCATTGACTAGGATTGCAGTGCGCAAGAACCGTTACTCTGTCATCAGTATTTTCGGAGTAATTGCCCTTTGTTGTTACATTATTGTCCAATATAGGCTGGTTCGGAGAATTATTTCCAAATAAATACGAAAGAAGACTCAAGCAGGAAACGCAACACAAACAATACACTCATCTCTAAAGCAGAACACACACACAGCCATACCATAACAAAAACACACACACACACACGCAATACCATTCCTTCATCTACACACTAAATAGAAAACAACACGCAAGACAAACATAAAGCTAAGTGAACATAGGAGCCCGCCTTGGTACGGTCAGTAGCAATCAAGTATAAGAGCTATTAACTTCAAACTTCATATACAGATAGACCTCAATGACTAGGAGTGCAGTGCACAAGAATTATAACTCTATCTTCAGTATGTTTGGAGTAATTGGCTAATTGCCCCTTGTTGGTATATTTATACCCCCTCAAACGAAATGTTGGGGGTATACTGGAGTCACCATGTCCGTCCGTCCGTCTGGCTTGTCCGGAGCATAACTTGTAAAATATAGGAGCTATTGACTTCAAACTTCATATACAGATAGATCTCATTGACAAGGAGTGCAGTGCGCAAAAATTGTTTCTCTGTCATCAGTATTTTTGGAGTTATTGCCCTTTGTTATTTTTATCAAATTTAGGCTTGTAAGGAGCATAACATCCAGAGTATAAGAGCTGGTGTCACTCCTGAACGAAACCCCTCCATAGACTTCTATAGTAAATTGGCAATATTCTCCTGTCTCTGTCTAGTTCCGTGACCTTCCTACCAATATAATGACCCTATTTCCATGGAAAACAATAACAAGGCACCAGAAACATAAAAAGAAAAAGAGACGATAAAGGTTCAACTTTTTCACAAATTTCACATTTCTAAGGTCACCGTCAATAATTACGAAACGAAAGTTGGCTCCCCGCCGCATCACACTCACATATCTGACCACATGTTCTCGCATAGTAGTTCCCAAATGGAACCCAGAAACACCTATGATTTATCAACAACATCACTATTTCAACTCAAAAACAAATACATCTGCAATTAATAAGCACTTTCAATAAAACATATGATTATGAATCACACACATCAAGGTTTCACCGTGCTATATTTAGGCACCCTACGACCCGGAAGTACTTCCAATATGGTGTGACACCAGCTATTGACTTCAAACTTCATATACAGATAGATCTCATTGCCTAGGAGTGCAGTGCGCAATAACCATAACTCTATCTCAGTTTTTTGGAGTTATTGCCCTTTGTTATTATATTTTCAACCAATTTAGGCTTGTCCGGAGCATAACTTCCAAAGTATCAGAGCTATTGATTTCAAACTTAATATACAGCTAGATCTCATTGACTAGGAGTGCAATGCACAAGAACCATAACTCTCTCTCAGTTTTTTGGAGTTATTGCCCTTTGTTGTTATATTTTTACCCAATTTAGGCTTGTCCATAGCATAACTTCCAAAGTATAATAACTATTGACTTCAAACTTCATATACAGATATATCTCATTGACTAGGAGTGCAGTGCACAAGAACCATAACTCTATCCTACCTTTTTGGAGTTATTGCCCTTTGTTGTTATATTTTTACCCAATTTAGGCTTGTCCGGAGCATAACTTCCAAAGTATAATAGCTATTGACTTCAAACTTCATATACAGATAGATCTCCTTGACTAGGAGTGCAGTGCACAAGAACCATAACTCTATCTTAGTTTTTTGGAATTATTGCCCTTTGTTGTTATAATTTTACCCAATTTAGGCTTGTCCAGAACATATCTTCAAAAGTATAAGAGCTATTGACTTCAAACTTCATATACAGATAGATCTTATTGACTAGGAGTGCAGTGGGCAAAAACCTTTACATATAATAATAATAATAAGTGCTATTTTTGGAGTTGTTGCCCTTTGGTGTTTTTTCTTCAAGTTAGGGAGCACTTAAGTGCATACATCAACTTTATACTGAAACTAGCAAAGGATCGAAAGCAACAATAGATCTTATAACATAAACATGAAACAGTTTTGGTAAAGATCAGACTCTGCGTAACATGGCGTCTGATCAGGATTTAACTGACACTAATGCATATTATTTTTTCTGTTAAACAATCATACATTCTAAAGTAAAAACAGACGGAAAGTCTGTAAGCAGACGATATTTTGGCAGCTGTCATAAAAACAGTGAACGGGATACATTACCCAGTTTGGTACTGTGATCTCTTAGTCTGGCTTATAATGTAAACTTACTTGTACATGAACATTACATATGTCTATTCAGATAAATATAGATATATATATATATATATAATACTGATAACACTGTAGAGCCGTAATGGCGAAACATGTTTGTTAGTAGATTATGACATTAGAACTTACATATCAAGGCATGTGAAGTCATTTATTTAATTTTTCCTATATATATATATGTATCTCCGTTGCTTTTCAGGACAAAGTCACTGTGATTCAACAACAGATTGCGCTTTGCTTCACCAGATAAAACATCTGAAGCTCAAAGTATCGACGCTGACAAGCAAACCGATTCAGGGTAACTACTGCTAAAGATGTACAGTATAACCTGCCATATTCGACATCCTTCGGTACCATTCTTACAGATGATGTCGCATATGTGTCGGTTAAGGCAGGGTTTAGAAAGACAGTTTAACCTTGATATTTTACATTTTAACTTTGAACTATTCGTATGTTCCACTTAAGGGTTTCGAGGATAATTATAAAGATTTAACAAAAGAAATATGATCTAGTTCGACTTAACCCACTTGTGCCCACGACCCCATATATGAGACATAGACGGCACTGTTTGCTGATAGGAATTTCAATATAAAACAAAATGAAAAGTTTGACCAGGCATCCCTTTGATAAAAAATCGACTAATCCAATATAAAACATGGGAGAATCCACTGGGCGCGAATTGGTTAACGAGATGACGAATTTCGACTTTTGCCATTCGACGTAAATTTGGGTCAGAAAAGCATTGTCCGATAAAACAGGTTTCTGGTTCTAATCAGGTGTCGGATAAGCCAGGATATTCTGTACAACATGACTTTATTATGTCTTTCGGATTACCCTTAACTCCATAGAAAGGCACTTTATACGCCCGTGAAAACGGGTTGTATTATGATATACCCTGCGTTGTCCGTCCGTCCGTACTTACGTAGGTCTATCCGTCAGTCTGTCCGTTAACTTTTTCATTGTAAGCGCTCTCAATCCTTCATTTAATGACCAATTTTAATTAATCTCACCACAAACATTTCATAGTACAATAGCTCGGGCGAGTTCGCGTTCAGACGTTAGTGACAGAGTTATGCCCACTTTGTTGTCAAATATGGACATTTTAAAAAGAGAATCCAGATCGTTTTTGTTCTTTGTTTACTTCCTTCCAAATTTGATATAGTGATATAGGGAGTGAAGCTATTTTACATATTTTACGGATTGTTTCCCCTTAACACATACGTTTTCAAAGAAACTGTTTTCTGTAATAATTGTAGTTTTATTTGGCATATTGTTATCGTATTTCAGATTGAGCTTTCTCAGTATACATGGAAAATAGTTTCCAATGTGGTTTCGCTCTTTTGTACCGGTTGCAGCCAAATTTCATATGTAGCTCACCTATTATGCAGGAAAGATGTCTAGGGATTTTGGTCACGGTTTAATGAATTTTTCTGGAGTTATGCCTCTTTACATACTCAGTATTTTACGGCTCAAACTGTTTTTCAGAAGATAGCTTTACTTCTGTTTGTCGTATTGAAACCAAATATTTATACTTAGCTTTCTTATGCCGGAAAGACACCTACTGATTTTGGATTAGGTAGGATGATATGTTGTTTCCGGAGAACTTTAGTTCTGTACAAGGTATTGTTTCGAAATTTCATAGTAAGCTTTCTCATCATACAGGTAAGACACCAACTGATTTAGGTTATGGTGTAATGTTTTTTATTGCAGTTATTCAACTTTATATACTTAGAATTTTACAGCTCAAACTGGTTTCTTGATGATAACTCTGATTGCCGTATTTAAACCAAATGTCATACTTGACTTTCATATTATACAGGGAAGACATTTATTGATTTTGGTTTCTCGTCTGATGTTCAGGGTGTCCAGTCAGATCAGGGAATTTTCAAAGGAATTTTGAAATGTCTTTGGGAATTCGGGTATTTAAGCAAAATGTCAGAGAATTTTGAAGGTACAAGTCCATGAAAAATTAAAGTACATATAGTGAAAGCTGAGGCAGTTTCTTCTTGGTTGAATAATGAAAATAATAATGCTGATAATGATATAATATTCATATCTTCACAGGCATATGCTTCAAAACGAAATAGATATGTCTTTAAAGGCGCTTTAAAATTTAATTAAGTAAAAAGATTTGTTTATATCATTGAATGTTAAAGTGCCCGAAATGACTGATCAATTTCATTTTGAAGCCCTTATTTATGAAGAGATATAAGTACCATTTGGTAATCTTACAGATGATTCTTAACACCTTTTTTATTATTCTAAATATATAATCATGCATTTGAAAGCATTTAGGGTTGGGGTTAGCTTAGTAAACAACATAACTCAAATAATAAACATGTTTGCATAACAACTAAATGTTATTTAATCTTTAACCTCAGAGCATGTTTCAAGTTTTGAAGACAAGGTTGAAAGTAAAACAGAATGGGCATAAAGGCACATTCTGCTTAAAATTTAGCCTGCTTTAAGCTACTACCCACTAGGACATTGGAACAAGTTCTTATGATACATGTTCATGCCTGTATAATTGAAGTTATTTTCTTCAATGGAAGAATTAAAAGGGTTCATTGTTTTGAGGAACCTATGCAATTATCCCTCTTCCTTCTGACTGCAGTATGCGGGACCCCTTTGCTGACTCTGTCAGTGTTTAAATTAAACAACCTAGAGGTTGATACCAGTATCATAAGGTCTAGTCAGAATATTTGCCTTTACCTATTTGCACTTAGTGTCCTATTACAAAAACGACAATGGCAAATAGTGTAGAATCTGATCAGACGAAGCATTATGCGTTTTCATTGTTTGCTGATTGGAATTTTGATATCGAACAAAGAGAAAATAAACAGATCAGGTACCTCTTAAATAAAAAATGGACTAATCCAATAAATAAGCATTAAAGAATACACTGAGCTCAAATGGATTAAAAAATCATACACGATTGAATGCGAGTTATATTTACCGTATCAAAAACTAGGCTACTTTGTTGGCACTCTATAGGCTACACAATAAATCTGAAACTTGTTCAAAATGTTTGCATCAATAAACTCTTGGAAACTTGGTCAAAATGTTAGCCTTCATTAGATCTTGAAAACTTGGTTTAATGTTTGCCTCTAAAAAGTCTTTGACACTTGGTCAAAAGGTTTGCCTCAATAAATTCTTGGAAACTTGGTCAAAATGTTTGCCTCAATAAATAAATACGAAAGACTCAAGCAGGAAACGCAACAAAAACAATACACCCACCTCTAAAGCAGAACACACACAGTCATACCATAACAAACAAACACACACACACACACACACACACACACACACACACACGCGCGCGCGCAATCCCATACATTCATCAACACATTGAATAGAAAACAATACGCAAGACAAACATGAAGCAAAGTGAACATAGGAGCCCGCCTTGGTACGGTCAGCAGCACTCAATAATTAATTATAAATTAACCATTAACAACCACTGGGGGTTAAACCTGGGTTTAGGGGCGCCCAACCTCACACTTATCTCCCATATTCACCTAAAAAGTCTTGGACACTAATTGTCAGGGTGCCCACGGACTCTGGAAAACAGGGAAAATGGTTAAAAAAAATTCCCCGCAGAGAAAAATCAGGGAATTTGAAAATTTGCTAAAAATCAGGGAATTATCAGGGGATTTGGCAGAAATTGGAGAGAGAAAGTCTAGACTACAGATAGTCTCTCTTCCTGACTTTCTATAAAAGTGTATTCAACTATTCATACAGTTAGTAACATGTACATGTAGTAATTAAGCAATTTACAATGTCTATTTAGCTTAATGTTTATCCATATCTGATGGGTTAATTAATATTATTTATCAGTGCCTACTCTGTTAACTAGTTGAAATAATCAGCATCTTAACTGAAGAGAACGGATAATGGAGTTAAGTAACCCTTGTCCTAGAACTCAAGTGTCAAAGGAGTCAGAGATGAAAAGTAAAAGTGATTGAATGTAACCTTTTCGTCCACAAAACCAAATCAGAGAATGATCAATATCAGCATCAGTAGTATAAGCATATCTAAATGAAACTTTATATACTTGGGAAACATTTTGGCCATTTTTCTCGGGGTGGGGTGGGAGCGGAGCATGCCCCCAAATCCCCCTAGTAAGACTACGTTCACAAATTAACCTGTGTCCCCCAATCCCAAAATGCTTCCTACGGGTCTGCAACGCATGTAATAATTACAATTAAGGTGCTGGATTTTTTTTACACCTAGCTGTGAACATTGCTGATGCAGTACTTATGTAAATGTGACATCTTACATTAGAAAAAGATAAATTCATACAAGACATGACAAAACTCAAAAGGTATTAGTACAGAATAGTGTGACTTTATGATGTTGAAGGTATGGCTATAAGGGGGAGGTTGGAAGCCATTTTACTCAGTTGTATTTGAGCAGTGTAGGTCGCGAAAAAGATCAGGGAAAACTACCTTTCAGTCAGGGAATTATCAGGGAATTTCAATTTTGAATTTCTGTGGGCACCCTGATTGTGGATTTGGACTTTTAGTATTACTCATGAACTGACTCAATTAAACCGAGTCTGCAATTTTCAGTACTTGCTTTGTTTTCTGTGCTTTCAAAGGATCTCCCCTTATTCAGATTTGTAATAAGTTTGCGTCGCTTTAACAGTTTGCACTATATAAATAATAGATGGCCGTTTCCGTGACATTGAAATTGTCATCTCCAGAATCAAAAGTAAGGAGTTTACTTTGTAGTATCATAATCTTGTTTTCGAGGGTTGAGAATTTGAATGTCACGCAAACTGCCATCTAATATTTAATTCATTGCACCGAGCGTATTATCCCCTGCCGAAACCAGAGGAATACTGTTTTAGGTATGTCCGTCCGTCCGTCCGTCCGTCCGCAATGGTATCTCTGAAACCAATTAACAGATTTGGATGAAACTTGGTATAATAATTTGTCATTATAGGCAAAAGATAGTGGGGAAAATCCATCAAAATATATTTAGAAATTTATGAGTTATCTGCCCTTTATGTTTTACAAATGCCAGATTTAACCGTATTACACTCTAGCAACTACAAAATTCAATAGATTTTAAGATTGCACACAATGTCCATAAGTACACATTCTTAAAGATGAGCAATTATTGTCAAAAAAGGATACTTGACTGAAACCGACTATAAATAAAGATTATCTAAAGAGATATCTGTCCTTGATGTACTTAGAAATGCTAAAAAATGCTTTATTTTAATATTGTTCAAGTTCTAGTGTCTATAAATATGCATGGATTTTGATAAAAAAAAAAAACTTCTTAAACTATGTATGGCTATTAGTTTTCAAATTGGTTTTATTATTGTTGAAAACTGAGAAATTAGTCTGCCCTCGATGAGTCGAACATATCATAGTTAACAGTTTTTACTATCTAGCAACAAATTTTGAATGGATTTTGCTTATACTTGCACACAATGACTATAAGTATAAGTTCTTGAAGGGCTGCAATTATTGCCAAATAAGATACTTGTGGCACGATTTATCTGCCCTTTATGTACTTAGAAATGCTAGACATTGAGGTTTTATTTTAGTATTGTTTACATGCTTGTGCATGGGGTTTGATACTTTATCAAACTATATATGGCTATTTGTTTTGGAAAAAGTTCAGTTATTGTCAAAAATGTGCAAGTGTCCTTTGGAATCATTGATTTCAGCGCATTTACAGTTGAAAGTTGAATTCCGCTTAAGCTGGTGCTAGGGGGTGTGAGCACTGTTGCATATTTAAGTATTGCTCATGAACAGACTCAAATAAACCGAGTCTGCAATTTTCAGTATTTGCTTTGTTTTCTGTGCTTTCAAAGGATCTCCCCTTATTCAGATTATATAATTCACAACAGCAGATGTTAAGTGCTTGTGTGGCGGCTGTAAAAAGTCGCCCCGTACTTCATTCTCAGTGTTGTTATACTTTCTGGTCCTTTGGAATCATTGATTTCAGCGCATTTACAGTTGAAAGTTGACTTCCGCTTAAGCTGGTGCTAGGGGGCGTGAGCACTGTTGCATATTTAAGTATTGCTCATGAACAGACTCAAATAAACCGAGTCTGCAATTTTCAGTATTTGCTTTGTTTTCTGTGCTTTCAAAGGATCTCCCCTTATTCTGATTAGCCGAGAGTATTCTGCCATTGATGAGTTGAAAATGCCATATTTAAGTTTTTACACTCTTACAGATTTTTTAACAGAGTTTAATTATACTTGCATACAATGTATATAAGTATTGTCAAAATAAGATACTTGGTAGCAAGGGTTATTTGCCCTTAATGTACTTAAAAATGCTAGAAAAGGCTTTATGTTAGTACAGTTTACACGAAAGTGTGAAAAAATGTGAATATTTTTTATAAAAACCTTATGATACTATAAATACATAGCTATTAATTTTCAAATGAGTTCAGTTATTTCTAAAACGGGCAAGGTATGCCCTTAATTAGTATATTTACCAGTGTTTGTATCTACAGTTCTGAAATAGTTTTGATAATACTTGTACACAATGTTACATATAAGTTTTTGAAAGTGTTTAAATACTGTTAAAATTGAATCATGAGTTATCTGCTCCTGTTATTCTCAGATATGCTAGAAACGGCTTTAGTATAGTACTTTTTAGGCGTTAGTTTGTACAAAATTGAAAGGAATTTTACAAAACTTTGTTAAAAGATTTGAATGTTGATCTTTAAAAACAGGTGATCACCATTTCCCTCTTCCTCCCAAAATAAAGTTTGCCACCTTCTCGACAATCGCTGCGGCAGGGGATATCAGCTCTTATATGCATATTAACACTGACTTTAGAATCGTCTCAGTCGTGTTTTACAAAAAAGAAGCAAAGCGCTCTTAACGATATAGAGGAAAAAAACCGAAAAAAACATTAGAGTAACTTTCCTCTATGAGACATTTCAAAGAATGTCACATAGCAAAAGAATGTCGCAAAGCTCAGACAGCAATGTTATATATTGACAGATATCAAGATACTAGTGTTTTAGCCAGACTCTCAAAAAGGGCAGGGGCACCAAAAAGGGGCAGGGGGGCACCAAAAAAGGGCAGGGTGCAAACAAAGTGCGGACCCGCAACTTTGGCGAGGGGATTGTTAACATTTCTAGGTGTCTTTTCATCATATTCGAAGTCTTATAGGTCCATAAGCACTTTTAATGTATTCAGCATATAAGTCTGTAAAGATAAAGGTTATACATGTGGCAATAGAACAATGGGGAGGGGCGTCCCCTCCTGCGCTGCGGCGGACATTTTTTGGACTTTAAATGATGAAATAGTGCAATTTTGCTATACAGAGATATATAATAAACATGTATGCACATGTAGTGGATTTTAGCTATACATGTACATTATACAGATGCATACAAGTATTATGGAAAATGGATGAAATCAGCCAATTTTTGCAAATAGAATATTAACAGATCAAGATTGTTTTTCTTTAAATCACACATTATTAATATTTAAAGTTACACAACTAAATTTTACTCCAGCACCTGATGATTTCCCATTACAGCTGTTGATTGAGGTTGGCATTTAAACTAGTATTCCATTCTTTTGCAACAATGTATTTTGTAAAACAGGGGTGTAAAAGCCCCAAAACGATCAATACTAGAAAATATCAATTCTCTTACTTAATTCTTTAAAAAAACAAAAAAAACAAGAAACTAGGTTATGGAGTGTCTTTACCTTTATGTAAATAGTATAGACCCAGATCAGAGTGCCCTGGGTAAGTCCTTTGTATAGGGTGTATTATCTGTTTGTCTGATTTCAAATTATTTTGAGATTTTTCTAATATCGCACACAGTTAAACATGGATCTACTATAAAGTACAATAATTATTGGCATTGGATTTTTGCTGTATCCAGGCAAATTCAGCCTTCCCTAAGCAACCACCTGTCATAAAACAGAATACAATTAATTAGACTGCATCACGGGAAAAATTAAACAGGATCTACTTAGATATGTGTTGTCACGCTGATGTTCTGTTTCAAATAGATCATTCAATATGAACTTACCAAAATAAAAACAACAGCACAGAACCGATACTTTTAGAAATAGAAATATCCCATTCTTCGATTCTCGCGCGTATGTAGTATTTGATGGCAGAAACGGACGTTATCAAACCAACCAAACCTCTCTCGGTCGTAACTTATTTCCCGAAACTCCAGCGAAATAGACACCTGTAAGATGTAATTCGTTAATTTCACGTCAATCATCAATACTGTCTTTCTAAATGGGTGTATATAACGTCTACATTCATTGGATGTTTAAAAAAAAGATGCGGGGAATTACCTTTCTTATAGCCAATAAAACGAGTAAAGACAACTTGTGTAAAAGTTCGAAGCACGGTGCGCGTTTGAATTTTCCATTTCCGAAATTTTGAAGACTGTTCGTTTCTGGTACGTGAATATTAATAAAGATTTGTATGGAAAGTATTTCCTTCTAAGAAAATTAAATTCGGTTTTAGATCTATATTCACCTAAAATGTTCGTTCGTCGAGCATTCTTTATTGGCCCTGTATCGAGCATATTTTTCCAAGATCCGACTCGCGTTTGCGTTTAATCTGTGATTTTTTTTTCAGTCTTCATAATGGATAATAATCATATGAATGTTTAAATTTAGGGAAAAGGGTGTCGTATATTCTGTTTTTCAACGAGGCCAACATGCGTTTCGATTTAATCCGGCTTCAGTCGTACACTCTCGCTATGCGGGGTACCACACCAGGTACATATGTGTATCGGTCGATTACACACTATAAAATTTTGTTGATTGTCTATGACACGCGTGTGTCGCATTGCACTGATTGGCAATAATGGGATTAGCGACAGTAAGTGGTATCGCTCCGGGCAGCGGGGCGGTCTATATCAAATGGATAGGGGCACAGAATAGGGGCACTAGGGCGGATCCTTACACCGGAATAAGGGCAGAAGGGCGGATCAAAAGGGCAGAAGGGCGGGCCGCCCCGCCATTCCGCATTAGCTAAAACACTAAAGATACATTATAGTTACTTGCCCCTATGCGAAGTGCCAATAATATTGCATAGCAAAATAATATCGCATAGCTCAGAGATTCGCAGTGAAATGTTGGGATAGAGGTAAACAAATAATTATGCAAAATGTCACATTTTGTCTATTGGAAATGAACATTATAACTCAAAGCGAGGTGTACTAATGATAACTAAAGCTTATATTTGTTAAAATACTAGGTCATTTTACACCAATTATTTATAGAAATTGGTTTGTTGATCATTATTCTAGACACAGTCTACCCATGTGTTTATTTTAAGGGCTGATCACGATCAGTCGGGGGCATACTGGTTTACTCCTGTCCGTCCGTCGTTCGATCGTTCGCTCGTCCGTCCGTCCCACATATGCTACGGTAATAACTTTGTCTGGGTAACTTCTCTTACAGTTTTCAAGCTTCAACCTTATAACTTGGCAGAGTGTATGCCCATATACGATAGATGTACATCTGAAAATGATTTGATACGTTTAATTTTCTACAAATTACAATCAGTTGAACTTAGTCTATTTTTTTGCGGCGGTGGAATCCTATTTGTCTTAAAAAAGTCATCCCTCTAGGCTCTAGTTTTGAACAGACTGTTCTCAAGCATTTAATTGGTCAAAATAATAGAGCTGTGGTGTGGTAAAAACTCAAATCTAACCAATCAAATGTTTTATAACATTGATTTAGTGTTATTTAGGCGGCACATTTGGCCAAAATAGCCTTTTCGTCCCATACGTGAAACGCGATAATAAACCAAACTGATTTAAATAAACGCTTATGGTTACGGTGATAGTATTGCAAATTTATTCAGAATTATTTACCACTTCAAACTAGGTCATGGTCAAATCAACGTTGGGCGATGTGGATATACTGTAAATGGTCAAAATCCACAACTTTGTAAGCATCAAAGCATTCCAGTAAGTCTAGTTAATAACGAAATAGACTATCAAAAATAGTCTTGGTCCAAAAGTGATGAAGGGCAAGGTCAAATTGAGGTAGAGTGGTATAGAATGATTTTGAATGGTCTAATGCAACAACTGTATAAGGATGAAAGCATTCTAGTCAGCGGTTTTGAGGCTAGATGAGACGATACAATCAGGTTAACCTCCTTAGCACGGATGGACTGACTGATCGGCGGGCGGTCTGAACACTCACTATATGCCCCCACATCTATATATTTCGATACTGGGAGAATAATGACTAAAATCTTGAAGCAACCAATTTGTATCCATGCCCTGCCATTTGATATTGCTGTAAGTTAACATATATGGCTTACATTTCAGATCTCCAGCAGCATCTTCTAGATAAGTATGGAGAGGAGAACAAGTACTGGGAGAATCCTGTGAATGCGGAGGAGGTCAACCTTTCAGAGATGTATGTTCAACCGTCTGTGAAGCGTATAAGGGAGATCAACGAGCATGGACAAATGAAAGAAGTAGACCTGAAGTCACAGCCCTCTAAACTAATATATAAAGACATATTCAAGTCTAAATCTGGAGAATTTTGTAAAAATGTTTATATCACCGGCGACGCCGGGACTGGAAAGTCAACATTTTGTAACCGCCTGGTCCTCAACTGGTGCACTGCAGTGAAGAATGACAAAACTCTAAAAGCTGATGATACTCTTACTTCTGAAGATCAAGAACTTCTGTCAGCTTTCAGATTTTTGTTTCACATTAATTTAAGAGATAATGAAACAAACTACCATGTTGAGGACATGATTCAAAAGCAGTGTTTGTCAAATGTCCCAGAGTCGTTGACGATATCGGACATACTTAAGAATGAGAGGTGTTTAGTTCTTATTGATGGTTTAGATGAGTGGTCATGTCCACGTGATGTAGAGAAATGCACAAATATTAATATAAATATCCCTGGAAGAAATACGGCAAATAGAAACTGTATCTTTATTACCACCACTCGTAATTGGAAATATGACGTTATTGCTTTAAAAAATAAAGACGTTGATAAACATGTAGAGTTATGTGGGCTTGATAAAGACTCGTCTGAGGAACTGGCACAGAAACTGTTAGAAAATCTCAACAGGGAGTCAAAAACACACAAATTATTTGATGATTTTGATGATGAGATAGAGAGGAAAAATCTTAAGGAATATTTATCTGTGCCAGTTCTTCTCATACAGTTGGTAACTTTGTGGTTTTTTGGCAAAGACTTTGGCAATTCTCAGTTACAATTGTACTGTAGTATGCTGGAGCTGATGTTTGAACGTTCTGAGAAAAATCTTCCTGAGGAAATCCCAGACAGTTCAAGCACAGCTGTAGCAACATCAAAACCGCTACCAGAATGTTTCAGCACCAAAGATAATTGCCAAAAATATGCAGAGTTACTCAACTGTTTGTCAAAGCTGGCTTATAAAGCTTTGTTTAACAAACAAAAGGAAGAAGCTTTAGTCTTCAAAAGCTCAAAGTTGGAAATATTTGGCATTTCTCCATCAAATATTAAACTCTGCTTACATTGTGGCATTTTATCTCAATGTAAGGATTATGGCAATCGTTTAGGAAAATATAAAAAGTTTTCATTCTTACATAAAAAGGTACAAGAATGTCTTGCAGCTTTGTATTTAGTAACTAACGACAAAGCTGAAGACATTCTGAAAGAAGTAAAACAATTGTGTAATTCAGTAGAGACCATGTTAGAAATGAATCAGGTGTGGCTGTTTGTAGCTGGAATGGACCGTGATATGACAAGACAGTTGTTAGAACATTTGGGTGATGTTGTTAGTGGTGACGAGCGGGTTAACTCATACAGACAGACTGTAGGCTATGACAGTTTGATAGAGGACATACAGAGATGTGTGTCTGACTGTGTATCAGAAGGCCTCAATAATGGCCACCAATATGAGAATGTCTGTTTGCAGGACTTCCGTATTGATTGGTCCAATGTCCGTGCTGTAGAACGTTTGTTGTTCTGCTCTGACATGTCCAAAGTCAAGTCTGTGTACATATATACTGATGACATTGATGCTGCTGAGTTGTCAGCTATAACTGGTCAGTTTCTACAATGTCGCTCAATACAAAGACTGCACCTGTATGACTCCTCCTCCCTTATACCCGACAGTACAGTGGCAGCTCTAGTAGATAACAACTGGGCCTCACTTACAGCCCTGGACTTGTCCACTCGGATCACAGCCCCAGATAAGTTAGTTACTGCCATATGCAGCAGCATTAGCAAGTCTTTAATGGCACTTAGGCTACAGTGGGTTAAACTGAGACATAAACATTTAGAACAAATATTGGCCAGTTTATCCCAGTCTCGCGTCATTAGACAGTTAGGACTGAGTGGGTTACGCAGTACATACCATGACAGACAGTGTAGAGCTAAGATAGATTGTTCTGCTATGACTCAGCTTCAGAAACTTACTCTGGACTGCATGTTTGGCTCCTCCTTGTATGTAGTTAATCTGCCGTCTTTGCCACACTGTGTGGAGAAGGTTGTACTGGAGTCTGTTACATTACCCGTGACGTCACTGCGTGACTTTGCTCGCGGACTTTCCCAGACAAAACGTAAAGTGACTGTAGAACTAAGGTCGGTAACATTGGCAGAGAGAAAGGCGAAAGGTATTAGAGGTTTCTTTAGGCGAAAGTTAACGAGAGAGGAGTGTGGAGACTTGAAGGGTTTCCTCCAGAACTGTCCCGGGTTGGAGTTGACACAGTGCGAGTATCATGACAGGAGCAATACATGGGTTATAGACTTCCAGACAAGCAGAGTGCGAGTATGACAGTGACAATAGATGGTGGATAAAGTTCCACACAAGCAGCCAGTAAAGCCTGGAAAACTCGTCATTGCCACTCAAACTCTCAACAGCCGCCATTTTGTCTCCAACCGTTTGACTGTAAAAACATATTTCACCTTCTAACTCGGTAACCACTCATCCAAACACTCAACTGTCGCCATTTATTCTCTTAGTTAGCTCGTTTTCTTTCTTATTATTCAAGTTTTATCTCAAAATTCTGAAAAAAGTTGTTTTTCATCTCTCAGCAGTTTATTTAGCAGCAGACAAAATTTTAGTCATTTTCAGACTCGACATTTTGTTAAACATAAACTTTGGGGTCCTTCATTATCTTAATTATTTTCATTTTCTCTGATGACTTGAAAGCAAATTAGTTGTCTGAATCTCGAGATAAAACACTTGATTAATAATTAATTAAAGAACAATGACATTTTTATTGGGGGCAATTTCTTACCCCACCCACTGCTAATTTAGCTTAAAATGCCAATTGATGAAAAACAACTTTTTTCGGAATTTTTTGTTTTTATTGATTTCATTTGATAGAAAATGCGCCAACTAAGAGAACAAATGGTCACACGTGGATATTAAACCAAATAATAAGAAATATTTACCATGTTTTTGTTATTCTAGAATAGAACTTTGTTGACACTGTCTAAAATGGTAAATGATGTAAAACAACTTTTGCTCGAATTTTGAGTTTTAATTGATTTCAACGGATGGCAAATGGTCTAACTAAGAAAACAAATGGTCACAAGTAGGTATTTAACTACAACAATGTGATATTTTAGCACAGCAAATAAATAATGAGAAATAAGATATAAATGAATTAACACATTTAGTGCTATCGACGAGTATACTCGTCATTTACAGAGTACATATGAAGGGTAGACTTGTCCAATGCAAACAGTGTAGACCCTGATCAGTGGACTCCTAATCAGTTTATGCAGTGTTTTATCATGCAGCCCTTGCGACATTCGTTCTTTCGTCCGTCCCACATACGTACTGTACATACTTTGTCCAGCTAAGTCTTCCAACAGATTTCAAACTACAACCTTTAACCTTATAATTATGTATAGTGTTTGCACATATACCATAGATGTGCATGTGAACAAGATTTTGATCGACTTTAATTGTTCACAAAAGGTTGGTTTAAATATGTGTTTCCAATAGGATGTGTTTAGGACAGTTAAATGGTTCTAATGATTGATACGTATTTAACTCATTCACCCCTGAAACTTCAAATGGACAATTCCAGCTTCTAATCAAGTACAGTCCATTTGTGGGTTGTTTTGTACAATTGTAGCCAAATGACAAACAATGCAGACCTTGATCAGAGGGATCCTACTGTCCAGACCTCTCTGATTAAGGTCAGAACTATTGGAATAAAACACGTGCAAGTGTACTTCTCACATGTGCACTGTTTGTAAAAGACGCACATATGTGGCATTAGGGGTCAATGAGTTAATCAAGATGTTTAATCACAATTTTTAAAATGTCATTTCGGAGAACATTGATGTGATATCATTTAGTTTTATATTGTAATTTCTATACTTAAGTTTCCTGCTCAAACAGGTATACATTATGTTAAGCATATATATACATCAAGAACATAATAATAAACTTTGTATAAACTGTTTATTTGCGTTTTGAGTATTTCTCCATGGGAACCAGGAAAAGGTACAAACCGGTAGTAGACGGCATTTCGAGATAAAAGAACTTTGAAGGCTGATGGTTGTTAAATAGAAGATTAACCCATTTGCTGCCAGGCTCTATAACACTGACATATGCAAACAGTTTGGATCCAGATCAGATTCCGCGTTACTCGGCGTCTGATCAGGATCCAAACTATTTGACACTCATATCAATGTTTCATAAGGTCAAAAACGCATATAAATCAAAGTTTAGAAGTTAAAGCGGACGGAAACTAAAGGCAGACGATAATGTGGCAGTGATTGTGTTAGACGGGTATTTCTGTCATGATCAGGGCTTCCATTTCTCCGGATTTTTCCGAAATCTTCTGATTTTCATCCTAGCAGACGTTAGCTTAAAGCATGTGGGAAGTAAAGCCAAAAGTCGCATTCTGCTTTACTTTCAACCTGCTTTTAGTAACCGCACTTGCAAAATAGAAAATTTGGAAATCTTAGGATTTTTCAAGATCAAGTTATGGCAGCCCTGCATGATTGTTAATGGAAGAGTTAAAGTAATGCAAAAAGCTTCTGAAGAGTTTCTCATTTCTACAATAAACCATGTTAGGCTCCCAATAAAATAGATATTGCAATCTTTCGAGACGGGTAACTGTTTAATACAAGGTATATATAATGCAGAAAGCTCCTCTTGTAAATAAATCAATGCAGACAGTTGCAGGAGAGGCTTTCCGCATAAACAGTGTGCGTTAGGCTCCCACTAAATCAAGCAGCATTCTCATTTTGAAAGACATGTCACTATTTAGTGCAGGTCAAATGTAATGCTGAAAGCTCCTGAAAAATAGAACTTAAAAACATCTGACGGGTTTTCTAACATACAGTAAAATACACAAAATGTAGGACAGAGAGTTCCTACAAGAAAGTAAATGCAGACAGTTTCCAAACATGCTTTCTGTGATTCATTAAAACTTGAAGTTACAGAGAAAGTAATTATGCAGACAGTTCCAAAAATTCTTTCTGTGATACATTAAAACTTGAAGTTGCAGGAAAGTAATTATGCAGACAGTTTCAAAAATGCTTTCTGTGATACAGCGCTCCCTCTCTACAACGACACCCAATGGGAGACAACAAATGTGTGCGTTGTTTGGAGGGAGTCGTTATAGGGAGGGAAATTGGTTTACATTTGCAAACAGCTCGAATCCAGATCAGACGCCGCCTGACGCGGCGTCTGATCTGGATTCAAGCTGTTTGTCACTCGTCATTATGTTTTTGTCTGTCAAAATGTCATTTATGTAAGAAAAACAACAGACAACAATTTCAAGCAGATTATAATGCATCAGTGCAAGCATTAGACATAATTTTCTTGGGAACAGCGGCAAATGTCGTTGTAAGGAAGGAGTCGTTGTAGGGAGGGAGCACTGTACATTAAAACTTGAAGTTACAGGAAAGTAATGCAGACAGTTTCCAAACATGCTTTCTAGGATACATTAAAACTTTGAAGTTACAGGAAAGTAATGCAGACAGTTTCCAAACATGCTTTCTGTGATACATCAAAACTTTGAAGTTACAGGAAAGTAATGCAGACAGTTTCCAAACATGCTTTCTAGGATACATTAAAACTTTGAATTTGCTTTCTGTGATACATTACAACTTGAAGTTACAGGAAAGTAATGCAGACAGTTTCCAAACATGCTTTCTAGGATACATTAAAACTTTGAATTTTCTTTCTGTGATACATTACAACTTGAAGTTACAGGAAAGTAATGCAGACAGTTTCCAAACATGCTTTCTACATGTGATACATTAAAACTTGAAGTTACAGGAAAGTAATGCAGACATTTTCAAAACATGCTTTCTGTGATACATTAAAACTGGAAGTTACAGGAAAGTAATGCAGACAGTTTCCAAACATGCTTTCTAGGATACATTAAAACTTTGAAGTTACAGGAAAGTAATGCAGACAGTTTCCATACATGCTTTCTGTGATATATATATTCAAACTTGAAGATACAATAAAGTATTGCAGAAAGTTCCAGGGAGTCTTTCTGTGATACAGTAAAATTTGAGTAAGATACCATTAAATATGTGATGCAGCGAGCCATAGAAAAGTAATGCTGAAAGTGTTCAGCCAATCTTTCTGTGATACATTAAATACATATTAACATGAGTTTTGAAATGCAGAGAGCTCCTACAGGAATGTAATGCAGCCAGTTTCCAGACAATCTCTCTCAGACACATTCAAATAAATGATAACATGAAATCAGGGCATGTGATAATGCACAGATGTTTCTGTGATACACCAAAACTTGGATCTACCATGTAATGCAGAGAGCTCTTACAAGAAAGGAATGCAAACAGTTTCCAGACAGGCTTTCTGTGCTACAGTTAAACTTAAGTTAACTCATTCACCCCTGGAACTTTTAATGAACAATTTCAATATCCAATCAAGTCTAGTCCATTTTTACTGGTTGGGGTTGATTTAAGCAATATATTGCACAACGGCAAACAGTGCAAACTCTGATCAGAGGGCTCATCTAGGATCAGGATCTACACTGTTTGCATAGGACAAGCATAGTCTTTACAGGTACACTGTTTGTTAATGACGACAATGCGTCGCTAGGGTTGAATGAGTTAAGCTACCACTGAATGTAATGCAGAGAGCATTTATAGAAAAGTAATGCAGATAGTTTCCAGACGGGGTTTCCGTGCTATATTAAACTTGAGTTAAGCCACCACCGAATGTAATGCAGAGATCATTTATAGAAAAGTAATGGAGACAGGGTGTCCGTGCTATATTAAAACGTGAGTTAAGCTACCACTGAATGTAATGCAGACAGCGTCTACAGAAAAGTAATGTACATAGTTTCCAGACCATCTCTCTTTGCTACCACAATTTAATGAAGCGAACCGCCACAGGAAAGTGTTGCAGAAACTTTCCAATTAGATTTACTGTACAACTAAAACTATGTAAAGCTATAACAAGAGGGCCAGAATGGCCCTTTATCGCTCACCTGACCATGGTGACACTAAGTTGGGTCAAGTGATTTCAGACAAGAAGATTTGTAAATTTTCACTGATGAGGAAAACTAGGGGCAGGGTCATATTTGATATGCAGGGAAAAATCTTGAACATGATTATCTTGATAGAGGACCTACATATGATACTATGTGCCAAATATCTTAGCTTTGTCCCTTTGCGCTTTTTGAGAAGATGTTTGAAGATTCCACTATATAACTCTATGTAAAACTGTGATCCCCGGGGCTTGCCATTTTTGACCCCAAGGACATAATTTGAACAATTTTGATAGAATACCTGTAGACAATGCTAGGTGCCAAATATCTAAGCTCAGTGTACTATGGTTTCAGACAAAAACATTTTTCAAGTTTTCATTGAAAAAATCTATTTTTAGCTCCAGTGACCCAAATATGCAACAGACCGGAACCAATTCAATAACATATGTGAAGGACCTCTAGAAGTTACACCATGTCAAATATCAAAGCTCTGGCCGTATTGGTTTCAGAGAAAAAGATGTTTGAACATTTCACTATACAACTCTTTGTAAAACGGTGACCCTCGAGGCGGGGCCAATTTTGACCCCAGGGGCAAAAACTTGAATTATTTTTATAGAGTACCTTGAGGCAATTTTATGTGCCCAATATCTAAACTCAGTGTACTATGGTTTTAGACGAAAAGATTGTTCAAGTGTTTCTTGACAAAAATCTATTTTTCAGCTCCGGTGACCCAGATATGCAACGGACCGGAACCAATTCTACAACATATAAGAAAAACTTCTAGAAGTAACACCATGGCAAATATCAAAGATCTGGCCGTATTGGTTTCAGAGAAAAAGATGTTTAAACATTTCACTATATAATTCTATGTAAAACGGTGACCCCTAGGGCGGTGCCAATTTTGACCCAAGGGGCAAATTTTGGACAGCTTTGATAGAGGACCTGTTGACAATGATAGGTGCACAATATCTAAGCTCAGTGTAAATTGGTTTCAGACAAAAAGATCTTTTACGTTTTCCTTGAAAAAATCTATTTTTAGCTCCGGTGACCCAGATATTCATCAGACCGGAACCAATTCAGCAATACATGTGGGGGGGGGGGCTCTAGATGTTACACCATGCCAAATATCAAAGCTCATGCCGTATTGGTTTCAGAGAAAAAGATTTTTGGGCATTTCACTATATAATTATTTGTAAAACGGTGACCCCCATGGGCGGGGCCAATTTTGACCCCAGGGGCAAAATTTGAACAATGTTGAAAGAGGACCTATAGATGATGCTATGTGCCAAATATCTAAGCTCTGGTCCTTTGTGGTTTTTTGACAAGAAGATTTTTTAAGATTTCCTTTTTTTTTCACTTCGGTTGCCATGGCAACCAGAGTTCTGCATGGGTTCAAATTCTTTGAACAAATTTGAAAGAGCTTGACCCAAGGAAAATTCATGTGAAGTTTGGAAGTGGTTTTGAAGAAGAAGATGTTTGAAGAAATTGTTGACACACGACGAACGACGCACGACGACGGACGCCGGACAAAGACCGACCACAAAAGCTCACCTTGAGCACTTTGTGCTCAGGTGAGCTAAAAAATAAAGAAGCAAAGGAAATTCAAACGGCATGTCACTGCTTAACTCTTTGCATGCTGGGTAATTTTTTCGTCTGCAAAAATTGTCGTCTGCTGATGTTCTAAAATGAAATTTTTCAAATTTTCTTTTCAAAACACGGTCAGAATGGCAAACAGTTTGGATCCAGATAAGACGCCGCATAATCTGGATCCAAACTGTTTGCAAAGATAATCACTGTGGCAGATATATCCGCCGCTAGTGTGCACAGAATTAATGTAGGAAAAAATTAATACAGGCCGTATAAAGTTCACAGACAATACATGGCGTATAAAGTTCCACACAAGCAGCCAGTAAAGCCTGGGAAACTCGTCATTGTTTGTTGACTAGAAAAGAACTTTGTTGACACTGTCTAAAATGGTAAACGATGTAAAAACAACTTTTGCTCGAATTTTGAGTTTTAATTGATTTCAATGGATGGCAAATGGTCTAACTAAGAAAACAAATGGTAACAAGTAGGTATTTAACTACAACAATTTGATATTTTACCACAGAAAATAAATAAGGAGTAATTGGATATAAATTCGCCCCGCATTCTCCTTATATAGCACTATTCTAAAAAGAGACTTGCATATTTCAATGAATGCTCACTTAAAATCCAGTTCTAGCCGGCTGGTTTAGGGGCGGAGCTATACTGATCACTTTCAAATCGATACAGACAAGTCCGTATGGTAGGCGTGGTTAACGCGGAGTAATCAAGTATGGCGTGTGCCAGTAAATCGGTTTTAAAAAACGCGACCTAAAGGCATAGGTTCAAAAAGGGGTGAAATTGGCCCTATGTCAAATGTTCACCAAACTTTCACAGATGATAGATAGGTATGTGGTATATTAAAAAAACAACTTTATTTTCTCCATATTCACGTCGATGTTGTCATAGGAACCAAATACAATGTACTTATAATAACATAAAAATGGCTTATTATTTCAATATTTTATCATATCAATAGGAAAACATAGTATTTGAGCATAATTGATGCTTATAATACAAATATTTCGTAAATTCGTGTGCTTTTAAATGTCTCAAAAGGGGTTTTAAACATAACGAGAAAGTTTACCGGTTAAAAGTCTAAATTTATCCCGTAATTATAATATGTGATTGGGACCATTTTCAGTCCATGTATAGAGATCGTTACTACGATTAGCAACGCATAGCAACGGGCAAAGTGTCTATTAGAACGGTTATGTACATTTCTGGTTCATTTCTCAGCTCACGCACTTTGCTAGTAAACGCATTGAAGTGCCATCAGCTCATGAATGCCGGAAGTACGAAATTCATTTCTTAAATAAATGAGAAAATTAACGAAGCAGCAAGAATTCATGAATTAACACATTTAGTCCTATCGACGAGTATACTCATCATTTACAGAGTACATATGAAGGGTAGACTTGTCCAATGCAAACAGTGTCGATCCAGATCAGGGGGTCCTAATCATATTGATGTTTTTTCAATCATACTACCTTAAATTGAACTTTGAAACGATCTTGCAGACAGCAATAATGAAGCAAAGGACAATGTAATGTTGAAGAGATAATTTCGCGCTAAAAGGGTTAATATTTGGAAGTTGATACTGTGTTAATTTGTTCATATTCGGCAGAAATCATGACACGTGTATTCATGGATTACTCCTAATGTGGCAGTTCTCTGACTGTTTAATACAGTGGGAAAATAAGGTTTGGTATGGGCAATGTTTATTACGTAATTGCTCCCAGCACTGGTAAATAGTCGAATTGATTTAGAATAAACGTTGTTGCAACATAGGGGTAGCTGCGATTCCGTACCTGTAGACACTCTAAGACACAGTATACAGTTACGATATCGCAACTACGTAGGGTTTAAACCATTTAGTGGGAATAAAATGCTTAATGCCTACTTTCAGGTATGATTTGGATGATTTCTAAAATAAAATACAAAGTGTTCGGAAAAACAAACACATGTGTTCGGTGTTACAGACAGTAGTCGGTAATTAAAGCATTTTGGTCTAGTTGCAAAACTGACTTATTCTCCGTCAAATATAGCGTTATGTAGGGGAGTGTTGCTCGAAAATACTTATTACAGTTGTTCCTTATACCCTGTTGCTAACATTGAATGCACATGCTTATATTAATGAACATATCATATAAAATTGCTTAAGTGGTTGGTAATACCCGCACCCGCTCTAACACACTTGCAAACATTTGGCATTACGAATGAGTGTTACGAAATATATTATATGATAGTTGACGTGTTTCCTGTATATAATGTGACTGTGTGTGGTGTCATGTCATAAGTTTATGGCATGCTATAGTTTGCTGCAAGTAGATAAGACCTCCATATACAGTCGAAACACGATAATTTGAACTTGCGTTAGTGTTTAAGCCATGTCTTGACTTTAAAATACGGGTATGTTCGACTTAAGCGAGATTGAATTATAAATTCGATATATGAAATACTGGTACGATCGATTTAAGTTAGTTCGAAATATCAAGTTTCCACTATGTAAGTCAAAGACTATGTAAGTCAAAGACTATGTAAGACTCAGATCAATTGCCGTTTAGTGGCAGTTTTCTCCCAAACCTTGAGCCGAATTTTATCCCATGACGTCAAAATTGATGACGTCACGGTTGTTCGTAAATGACGTCAAACTTCTTAACCCATTGCCACATAGCTTGTTTCTAGGTTTAAACAAAGGTGATCGCTTAACGTAGGATGGAGGTAAAGTAGAACGTGCCTTAAGGTCTGCTTTAAGCAATCATCTACTAGATCTAGGATATGGAGAATATTTCTTATGAAACGTTTTCATGACTTTATAAAAGGGAACTGTTTTCTTTAGTGGAGGAATTGGTTAACGGCGTAAAAGGGCGCGTTTGTTCGTGAATAGGTTAAGGCTGAGCATTTTCCAGAGCCAAATTAGAAACGCTTCTAGATGTGAGCGTCAAACTTATTTTGAAAAAAAAAGTCCAATGATCCCAACCCCGATTGGTTCTGACTAGAGATGGACTTTATAACGGAAGTTGCACGATTAAAAGGGTATTGTTATCCATTCCGGGTGAGCAATAAAAGGGCAAAAACAATTTTAAAAAAACTTGTATTAATCATTAATTCGTCTTTTTTAAGTAATACTTCCCCCATCATTGAACTGTGTAAGGTGTGCAGTGCATCTTTCGATATCAGAGCTCCGTTTGGAAATAACTTCATCGTTGAAACCATGATGTCATATTGGCCCCCGATTTTCGAATTGGCCCCCTATCTGGGACCAACTCAAGATTTGAGTCTTACATACATAACTGAAATAACGGAATGTTTACAACAGTCAAACTTGTATTTAGCTAACCATCCACAAATATTAGTGGAATTCTCTATAAGAACATCTGACTGCTTAATGTAAAAGTAGAATGTAGAAATAACCTTTATTCTGCATTGAGCAATCACCTGTGTTAAAGCTCAATGTGCATTCTTTTGAAAAACGATTATAATGTTTTGCTCCATGTCATATCGGATGCTGAACATTCCGTTATGTAAAAGGTTGGATTAAATATCTGTTCCCAATAGTGGATCTATGTGTTTATGACATTGAAATGGTTCCAGTGTGTGGTTTGTAATTACCTCATTCACCCCTGAAACTTCACATGGATAATTCCAGTGTCTAATCAAACACAGTCCATGTGTAGGTTGTTTTGTACAAACAGTGCAGACCTTGATCAGAGGGATCCTACTATCCAGAGCCCTCTGATTGGGGTCAGAACTATTTGCATAGAACAAGTGTACTCTTCACATGTACACATGTACACTGTAAAATACAGAAACATGTGGCACTAGCGGTCAATGAGTTAATCAAGATGTTTAATCGCCATTTCTAAAATGTCATTTTGAACTACTCAAATATGATATCATTTATTTAGTTTTATATTGCAATTTTCTATATTCAAGTTCCTTGTTCAAACATGCACATTATGCTAAGCATGTATATACATCACGTGCATAGTAATAAACTTTGAATACACTGTTTATTTGTATGTTGAATATTTCTCCATGGGAACCAGAAAAAGGTACAAACCGGTATTAGACGGCATTCATGCAATATTTACCCGTTCACTCCAAGGCTAAATAACACATGTATATGCAAACAGATAAGATGCTGAGTAACTCAGCGTCCGATCAGGATCCAAACTATTTGACACTCCTCATATCAATGTTTTATAAGTCAAACACTGGTAAAATGTCCAATTCAAAAAATTCCTACAAATGAAAAATATGTTGGGCTTCTGAAGAAAAAAATTCATTACTCTGAGCAAATAATTTAGTAAATTATTCAATAAATTACTGAAATAATTTGCTCAGAGTAATGAAACAAATTATCAAATGTTGAATCCTGAGCTTGGAAACAACATATTAAGTTACATGTTAAGCTCCCACTAATAACATACACTGCAAAATTTCAAGACGGATAACTGTTTAATGAAAGGCATGTACAGTCAGTGGACATAATTATTCGCCACCATGGGAAAAAGTTGCTTATTTTTATCAGTATTTCTCAACTGTTTATTAGAATTAAAACTCTAAACAACATGCATTGTACTTATGTTTGGTTTTAAGAGTTTGAGCAAAGAGTCGTAAAATGTTTTCTAGTCTCAAACAAAGCCTTTGGTTCTTGTTGCTAGGTGATTTTAGAATGCACGTGCAAAATTTGAACCATGTTCACATTATATGGTTTCCATGGTAACAATAGATGAAAATTATGTAAAACTACACCGGATTAACGAGCACCTTACATATACGATTAATAGTAAAATAAGAAATTGTCATTCTAAAGCTCTGTAACTTCATGGTCAGTCACACAGTGGTAAACTTGATTTCCCATAGACTCCCATGTTAGTTTTAGCATTTATCGCATGTCAGTAAACTTGAACATTAACAATTTCTTTAACTTTCTTTATTTTCCTTTTGAAAGCTCACTATTGTGCAGGAGAATATGTTTTTAAAGAAAATAGTTCTTCAGTTCTAGTTATTTGTCCCATTTGTTACCATGGCAACCAGTTTAGTGGAACGATCCGACTTTTTTCATTTATATTCTAAAGTTGCCTAGCAACAGATGTACTGGTCCGAACAGCAGAGAATAGATCTATATTTGAAAAGTCAACAACCTAACTTTTAAACTGCCCTACACTGTTGTGTAATATTTTGTTCGACAATTGTGTGGTATCACCAGTAATGTTAAACATGTGTGGAAAAAATGCCAAAGAATTCGTAGGGTGGCGAATAAGTATGTCCTATGACTGTATAATGCATAAAGCTCATTCCGTCAATCAAGAAATGCAGACAGTTTCAAAATAGGCTTTCTCACTGAAAAAGCGTGTTTTAAGCTCTCACTAAATGAAGCAACATGATCACTGTGAAAGACAGGTCACTATTTAATACAGGTCAAATGTAAATGCTGAAAGCTCATGACGGAAAGTTTCATACGGGTTTTCTGTTAAACAGTCGATTTACACAAAATGTAATGCAGAGAGTTCCTGCAGGAAAGTAATGCAGACAGCTTCCATACATGCTTTCTGTGATACATTAAAACTTACAATTAAAGTACAGGAAACCAATGCAGATTACATTCCAGGGGGACTTTCTTTCCGACAGTAATTCTTGAGTTAAGCTATCATTAAATATATAATGCAGAGAGCCATATGAAAGTAATGCAGACAGTTTCCAGACAATAGTTTCTGTGATACATAAAAACTTAAATGTACCATGAAATGTAATGCTGAAAGCTCCTACGGGAAAGTGATGCAGACAGTTTCCAGATAATATCTCTGTGATACATTAAAACTTAAATGTACCATGAAATGTAATGCTGAAAGCTCCTACGGGAAAGTGATGCAGACAGTTTCCAGATAATATCTCTGTGATACATTAAAACTTAAATCTACCATGAAAGGTAATGCTGAAAGCTCTTACGGGAAAGTGATGCAGACAGTTTCCAGATAATATCTCTGTGATACATTAAAACTTAAATCTACCATGAAAGGTAACGCTAAAAGCTCCAAAGGGAAACTGATGCAGTTTAAATCTACCATGAAAGGTAAACCTGAAAGCTTACGGGAAAGTGATGCAGACAGTGTCCAGATAATATCTCTGTGATACATTAAAACTTAAATGTACCATGAAATGTAATGCAGAGAACTATAGGAAAGTGATGCAGACCGTTTCCAGATAATATCTCTGTGATACATTAAAACTTAAATGTACCATGAAATGTAATGCAGAGAACTATAGGAAAGTGATGCAGACAGTTTCCAGATAATATCTCTGTGATACATTAAAACTTAAATCTACCATGAAATGTAATGCAGAAAACTATAGGAAAGTGATGCAGACCGTTTCCAGATAATATCTCTGTGATACATTAAAACTTAAATGTACCATGAAATGTAATGCAGAGAACTATAGGAAAGTGATGCAGACCGTTTCCAGATAATATCTCTGTGATACATTAAAACTTAAATCTGCCCTGAAATGTAATGCAGAGAACTATAGGAAAGTGATGCAGACCGTTTCCAGATAATATCTCTGTGATACATTAAAACTTAAATCTGCCCTGAAATGTAACGCAGAAAGCTCCTACGGGAGAGTAATGCAGTTCCCATTTTATACATCGGTGATACATTAAAACCTAAATATGCCATGAAATATAATGCAGAGAGCTTTAGGAAAGTAATGCAGACATTTTCAAGATAATATTTATTACAGAGAGGTCCTACAGTTTACTAATGTGGACAGTTACTAGATATATATGTGATACATTAAGAATTAAATCTGCAATGAAACATAATGCGGAGAGCTCCTTCATGAAAGTAATGCGGACAGTTTCTAGATATCTATTTGATATATTAAAATTTAATCTGCAATGAAACATAATGTGGAGAGCTCCTTCATGAAATTAATGCGGACAGTTTCTAGATATCTAGTTGATACATTAAAATTTTAATCTGCAATGAAACATTATGCAGAGAGCTCCTATAGGAAAGTAATACATACAGTTTCCTAATAATATCTCTGTCATACATTATTACTTAAATCTGTCATGAAATGTAATGCAGAGAGCTCCTTTAGGAAAGTAATGCAAACAGTGTCCTGATTTTTTTTTTTAATGCAGACAGTTTTCAGGAAATATCTCAGTGATACATTTAAACTTCAATCTACATGAAATGTAATGCAGAGAGCTCCAACAGTAAAGTAAAGAAAACAGTTTCAAGAAAATCTTTCTGTGATACATCAAAACTTCAATCATGAAAAGTAATGCAGAAAGCTCCAACAAGAAAATCATGCAGCCATTTTCTTGACTGACTTTCTATTCCTAAAAAAATTGAGTTATAAAATCAATGAATGTAATGCTGAGCAGAGAGTTCCTACTAAAAAGTACAATTACTACAGATACTCATATAGAATCGATCGAATTGTAGCAGAATAAAACGATGAAATATCTTAAAACTATCTACATTTACTTGCCCTTCATTAAGCTGCCACATAAGCTGTCGTTATAATTAACACAATTTAGTGGTCGTAAAAATAAACACAATTTAGTAGTCGTAATAGTAGGGTTGTACTGTATCTACATGTACTTTCAGTGCAGTTTAACCCAATATTCCCTTGTGATGTGTATGCCTCCTTTACAAATTGTGTATTGCTAATAAAACACGTGTTTTATGCTAACAGTGATGTGTATATGCCTCCTTTACAAATTGTGTATAGCTAATAGTACACGTGTTCTATGCTAACAGTGATGTGTATATGCCTCCTTTACAAATTGTGCATAGCGAATAGTACACGTGTTCTATGCTAACAGTGATGTGTATATGCCTCCTTTACAAATTGTGCATAGCTAATAGTACACGTGTTCTATGCTAACAGTGATGTGTATATGCCTCCTTTACAAATTGTGCATAGCGAATAGTACATGTGTTCTATGCTAACAGTGATGTGTATATGCCTCCTTTACAAATTGTGTATAGCGAATAGTACACGTGTTCTATGCTAACAGTGATGTGTATATGCCTCCTTTACAAATTGTGTATAGCGAATAGTACTCGTGTTCTATGCTAACTGTGATGTGTATATGCCTCCTTTACAAATTGTGCATAGCTAATAGTACACGTGTTCTATGCTAACAGTGATGTGTATATGCCTCCTTTACAAATTGTGTATAGCGAATAGTACACGTGTTCTATGCTAACAGTGATGTGTATGTGCCTCCTTTACAAATTGTGTATAGCGAATAGTACACGTGTTCTATGCTAACAGTGATGTGTATATGCCTCCTTTACAAATTGTGTATAGCGAATAGTACACGTGTTCTATGCTAACAGTGATGTGTATCGAATAGTACACGTGTTCTATGCTAACAGTAATGTGTATATGCCTCCTTTACAAATTGTGTATAGCTAATAGTACACGTGTTCTATGCAAACAGTATAAACCCGAATCTGAGAACTACTACAGGAACACTTTGATCAGGGTCTGCACTGTTTGTGAGTTTAAATTTTATAACAAGAGCCGCATGCGGCCCTTAATCGCTCATCTGGTACCCATGATTACGGTCATTGTAATGGACCAGTAGTGATGAAGTTTTCACTTATTCACCCCACCCACTGATGGCCATGTTGTTTGAGCTAGGAAGATTATTTGCTGAGAAAACTGGCAAAGATTCACCTTTGAAAAACTATTTGTTTAAAATCATTCTTAAATCAGACCAATAGTTTCAGAGAAAAAGATTTTTAAAGTTGTTCTATACAGAAATATAAGGAAAACTTGACCCACCCACTGGCGGCCATGTTTTTTAAGATAACAAAATGATAACAAAATGGTTTTAAGAAATCTGGTAGAGCGTCACCAATGGATCATTTACATAAAATAACTTTCAAATCGGACAAGTAGTTTTTGACAAGAAGATTTTTAAAGTTTTCACTAAGGAAAATCTGCCCCACCCACTAGCGGCTATGTTTTTTAAGATAGGAAAACTATTTTAGGAAATCTGATAGAGGGTCTGTCCCGGTCACCAATGGCACATTTTGGTAAAATTATTTTCAATTCGGACCTGTAGATTTTGACAAGAAGATTTTTAAAGTTTTTTCAATTGGTTGCCATGGCAACCACAATTTCAAGTGGATGACCTATATTTGAAGATATCTGAGAGAGTACCCTACAAGGAACAATGCTATGAAGTTTCGATGAAATTGGCCCAGTGGTTTCCAAGAAGATCTTTGAAAAACAAGTTTGACGACAGACGGACGACGACGGACACAGGGCGATCACGATAGCTTACCTTGGCACTTCCAGCCAGGTGAGCTAATAAAAACAACACTGAATACCTGTAGTCAAAATCGATACATGAATAACTGTCATTTACTAAATATCCTGCAGGAGCCCTCTGATCAAGGTCTGCACAGTTGTCCTTTTGCAATGTTTTACAAAAATGAATTTTAAATGGTCAAAAACTGAAAACCGGAGTTTTCCATTAAAAAGTTCAGGAGTGAATGAGTTAAAAGGCAGACAAGAATTCGGCATATTAACGGTTAATGCTTTCAAAGTCATAAGCGCCTTTACAGTGTAATGTGATGTCTGATCAGGAACCAAATTGTTTAGACATTGTTTAGAGTTTAATCCTACAGAACCCAATAAAATCTGACAATTATTCAGTATGCGTACTGTAAATGATGTCAAAGTCATAGGCGCCTTTACAGTGTAATGTGATGTCTGATCAGGAACCAAACTGTTTAGACATTGTTTAGAGTTTAATCCTACAGAACCCAATAAAATCTGACAATTATTCAGTATGCTAACTGTAAATGATGTCAAAGCCATAGGCGCCTTTACAGTGTAATGTGATGTCTGATCAGGAACCAAATTGTTTAGACATTGTTTAGAGTTTAATCCTACAGAACCCAATAAAATCTGACAATTATTCAGTATGCTAACTGTAAATGATGTCAAAGTCATAGGCGCCTTTACAGCGTAATGTGATGTCTGATCAGGAACCAAATTGTTTAGACATTGTTTAGAGTTTAATCCTACAGAACCCAATAAAATCTGACAATTATTCAGTATGCTAACTGTAAATGTTTTCACTCCTGTAACTTTTAATGGACAGTTTCATTTTCTAATTAAGTCCAGTCTTTTTTCTACTATTTAACTCATCACCCCTCAAACTTTAAAGGAGAAATCCAATTCCCCTAGTAAGTCTAGTCAAGTTTTGTATATTTAGGGTAGATTTTAACCCTACCTATATTGCAAAATGACAAACAGTGCAGAACCTGATCAGATGATTTATGTAAGAGCACTCTTGTCAAGGTCTTCACCGTTTTCATTAACCAATTCTACTCTTTACAGATACACTATTTGTTAATGATGAGTACACTCGTCGCTAGGTTTGAATGTATTAACACTGTAATCATAAAAGTCCTTTTATCAGGGTCTGCACCGGGCAAGCATTGTCTTCACAGGTTCACTGTTTGTAAATGAAGAGTATACTTGTCGCTAGGGTTGAACATGTTAATGCTTTCAAACCCATAGGCAACAATATCAGGATCCAAACTTGTTTTCAATTACATATTAAAATGTCTTTAAAGAGGCTTTACCCATTACCCATAAATACACATTTTTACAACTTAAATGTTTGCCTTTACTTAAATACATTTCCTCGGTCCTTTGATTGAGTCCCCTCCCCCATTGTTCTCGATAGGCATGAAAGTTACTGTAAAGCAGGGGCAAAGTGTGCACAGCCAATGTCACCAATCTTAAAGTGTCTAGAGAGGCTCTTACATACTCACTCTCAATGTTTTTTTCAATGGGTTTTACTAACGAAACTATCCAATATATGGCGCAGGCCTCACATGAGACGCTTCAATGATTCAGAGCAATACAGGTATGCATAAAAATCATGAATTTTGCAGGGGAACTGCCTGTATAGGGATTATCACCGAAAGTAGGTCAGGAAATGTCTTTAAGAGAATAGTTCCAATTCATACACACATGCATATGCTTCATGAGAAATAATTGTATACCCTAGCAGATGGTAGCTTAAAGCAGGCTGTATGCTTTACTTTCAATCTGCTTTAAGGGGTCACCTATTTTTAACACTGTAAACACGACATGAGGTAAAGGGTTAAATCTATATACAGTAAAACCTCTCTATTACGACCACTAAAAGGAAGGCTAATTGTCCGTATAAAATACAGGTGACAGCTTAAAGCAATGTGAAAGTGAAACAGAAAGCTCCTGTAGGAGCTTTCTGTTTCACTTTCACTTTGCTTTAAGCAGTCACCTGTCTTAAACGACTAATATTTGACACTTTTTAGTGGTCGTAATAGAGAGGTTCTACGGTATTTTTAATAAGTATCGCAGATATCCGGAGCAATGGAAATGGTTTTATGGCTGTTTAAACAGATGATAAAATTTGGCACTGAAAGAGTAACGAAACTACACTGATACTGGGAATTTCTGAGAAGTAGAAACAAATAAAATCTCTTTTTTATCATTTGTTCAATTTATTCACAAAAAAGAAAAATATTTGACTACCACATTTAACATGTTACCAAGTTAAGAACAATTGTGAAATACATGTTTAAATAAATCAGCTGTAAACAACATAAACGTGTCCATGGCAACAGAAGTGCTCAAACCTTTATATCATTACTACCATCATTATCTTCATCATCATACACATAATAAGCAGAACAAGTATCACAATATCTATATAAATACGTCAACCAAGTATTAACTCATCGACCCCTGAAACTTTGAGTGGACAATTCCTGTTCCCAATTACATGTATAAACATAATCATGTAAGACTACATGTATTAAGGGTTGCTTCAGAGCTCAAGATAAGGGGAGTATTTAAAAAACTAAATCTTTATTTCCGCAGTTAACCCTATGGTGTCACTACTCATTAGAATCGTCTCTTCGAGACGATTCTAATGTAATGAGTAGTAGCACCATAGGATTTGGTGCTGAAATGACACAGAAAATGCTAAATTCATTTGGTTTACTCCCTCTTATCTGGAGCCCTGCTACTTTTGGCAATATATTGCAGAATGACATACAGATATGTTGCAAAATGACAAACAAGTCAGATTTTGGTTAGAGGGCTCCTACAGGAGCTGTCTGATCAGGGTTTACACTGTTTATCATTGTTTGCCAATGATTGTAAACAAACGTGAACTAGTCAAAAATGGTCTAACACTTAATGGGAAACTGTAATTGTCAATTTGAAGCTTCAGAGGTCAATAAGATAATGAAGGTAAATAAAATACAGACAGTCCCTACAGAAATGTGTTGCATTTAACACAGCTTTTGGGTTGGTATAATAGCCGTAATTGGGTTATACTTGCATTTCCAATGCCAAAATGTAACTGTTTCTCTAATTGCTAGGCTGCTAGCATACAAGAAATCCATTTACAAAATTTCACAAAATCGGCAAAATATGTGCAACTTTCTGCTTTTTTTCGAAGCCGGTAAGATTTTCCCATGTGTCCATGCTTGTCAGCTTGTAAGCATATGCTAGCTTAAAGGAGACTGAAAGTAAAGCAGAGTGTCTCCAGGGCTGCCATTTCTCCGGATTTTTCCTAAATCTCCGGATTTTTTCCCAGTTCATGGTACCTTAAAGCAGACTGAAAGTAAAGCAGAATGCGCCCTTAGGCGCATTCTGCTTTACTTACAGCCTGCTTTAAGTGGTCGCATGTCAACAAAACAGGAAAAAGGCTATGGGGTAAAGGTACGATTCCTTAAATCGCACTTGAAAAATGCATATTTTGAAATCTTATGATTTTTCATGTCAATTTATGGCAGCCCTGTGTCTCTAAAGGAACATTCTGCTAAATATTTTCAGTCTGATTTAGGCACCCTACTATATTCAGTACTGTAAACAAGCTATGGAGTAAAAGGGATTTTTGCATTCTAAAAAAATTGTGCACCGTTTATTTAACTTGTGACCGTGTTTAACTTTAAATGGACAATCCACTCTGGTTTTTATTTTGTATTTGGAAACCTCAATCCAGAGCTCTACATAATGCGAGTATTGCAAAAACTAAAATATTTCTTTCTGCATTAAAACCTTTGGTGTTACTACTCGTTAGAATCGTCTCTTTGAGACAATTCTAACGAGTAGTGACATCATAGTATTTTGTGTTGAAATGAGTGAGAAACGGTTGGGTGTGTTCAGTTAACTCCCTTTATCTGGAACCCTGCACTAGACGTAATTGGAGATTTAAATGTTCTATTAGAAGTTTCATGGTTCACTCTTAACTCTTTACACATCAGCCCATTTCTAGTTTCTACAATATCCTAGGTGGGGACTACTTTACTTACTGTAGATATAAACAGAAGCGTAAATAGGTGGGGACTACTTTACTTACTGTAGATATAAACATAAGCGTAAATATGTGGGGACTACTTTACTTACTGTAGATATAAACAGACGCGTAAATAGGTGGGGACTACTTTACTTACTGTAGGTATAAACATAAGCGTAAATAGGTGGGGACTACTTTACTTACTGTAGATATAAACATAAGCGTAATTAGGTGGGGACTACTTTACTTACTGTAGATATAAACATAAGCGTAAATAGGTGGGGACTACTTTACTTACTGTAGATATAAACATAAGCGTAAATAGGTGGGGACTACTTTACTTACTGTAGATATAAACATAAGCGTAAATAGGTGGGGACTACTTTACTTACTGTAGATATAAACAGACGCGTAAATAGGTGGGGACTACTTTACTTACTGTAGATATAAACATAAACGTAAATAGGTGGGGACTACTTTACTTACTGTAGAAATAAACAGACGCGTAAATAGGTGGGGACTACTTTACTTACTGTAGATATAAACAGAAGCGTAAATAGGTGGGGACTACTTTACTTACTGTAGATATAAACAGAAGCGTAAATAGGTGGGGACTACTTTACTTACTGTAGATATAAACAGAAGCGTAAATAGGTGGGGACTACTTTACTTACTGTAGATATAAACAGAAGCGTAAATAGGTGGGGACTACTTTACTTACTGTAGATATAAACAGACGCGTAAATAGGTGTATTTATGATGTAAGGGGTTAAATCAGTCATCTGAAAGAATGAAGAACAAGCTTACACCTTTCAAACACTTCTCTAAGAAATTGGTTAAGCCTAAAGTAGGTGGTTTTCTTTGAAAGAATGAAGAACAAGCTCACAACTTTGAAACAATTGACTAAGAAATTTGTTAAGGCCTCAATTAGATGTTTTCTTTGAAAGAATGAAGAACAAGCTCACAACTTTGAAACAATTTTCTAAGAAATTTGTTAAGGCCTCAATTAGATATTTTCTATGAAAGAAAGTGTTATATATTTGTATGAGCTAACGGTATGAAAAAGTTTGAACAAAACTATAACAATCTTAACCCATTACCCCGTAGATGCGCCTTTATACACCTTATTCCATCAGTGACGAAAAATAGTCTCACTTTTTACAATCATGAATACTATGCTTCATAAGATATGTATTCTATACCCTACTATGCTAGCAGATTGTAGCATAAAACCGACTGACTTTAAGCAAGTAACACGTCCCACAATTCCGATATCTCTAAATAATGAGAGTATTTCAAATATTAAAATCGTTATGTCTCCATCAAACGCATGTTGCGACTACTCATTAGAATCGCCTCAAAGAGATTATTTTAATGAGTAGTCACAACGTAGGATTTGATCCAGTCATAAATAATCAAATGGAAATGTTCAAATACGTCTCCCAATCCAAAGCAAAGAATTTTTCAATGCAGTAAAACCTCTCTATTACTACCACTATAGCGAAAATTAATTGGTTGTATAAAAGACTGGTGACAGCTTAACCCATTCCCCATAGCCTGTTTCTAATTTTTTTTTAAATGTTACCACATAAAGCAGGTTGAAAGTAAAGCAGAATGCGCCTTAAGGCACATTCTGCTTTACTTTCAGCCTGCTTTAAGCTACCATCTGCTAGAACTAACCTTTAAGCTACCATCTGCTAGAATGGAGAAAATAGTTCTTATAATACATATGTATAACTGTATAAATTGGAACTATTTTCTTGAGTTGAGAAATAAAGGCTTATTTATGGGATAATGGGTTAAAGCAAGGAAACGGTGATACAGAAAGCTTTCTGTGTTACTGTCACCTTACTTTTAGCAGTCACCTGTCATAACGTCATAATAATTGACACATTTTAGAGGTATAAATAAAGGGGTTTTGCAGTCTCCCTATCCAAAGCCAAGAATTTCTCAATACATACATACCACAAATATAACCACACTTATACCTATCACCTGTTCAACAATATCCTAACCACGGGCTATCATAAATGAGACGCACATTGTACTCTCTGTCCGCCCATTCCTTCATCATCATCCTCGTACGTCTCACCACGATGACGATTTCTCATATCTTCTTCCGGGTCAAATTCCTCGAGAGTATGCTCTTCTGCTCCGTCTGGAATCATTTGCTGCTCACGCTGTGGTAAGCACTTATCTAGTTCAGGAATTTTGTTCGCATTAATAAATACGTTTATTGGGAAAATGACTTTGAATCTTATAATAAGTCGTCCTTTTGTAAAGGTGTCACGATGTATCGGCATACCCTCACCCATCACACATTTGTTGTCATTTGTTTTAACTACTTAACCTGGAAAAAAAGAAGAGCAATTATACATGTACTTATAAAAATCCTTCTCAGCGCTCAGAATAGTCCGGGAGTCAAGGGGTTAAACGTGGAAATGCCGGATGAACTTTTTCTCTCTGCAGTTTTCAATAGTCTAGGGGGTCCTTATCAAGATTCAAGAGGGTGCTCGGTGATATCCCTTGAGCATTTCTCAAAATATGCTAATTAAGCCCGCCATTACTGAAATCCCGTTTATTGGCTGTAACACATTTATTACACACGGTAACCTCCTACAAAATGTGTCTACACCTATGTTTTCAGGGTCTACGAACATTATAAGCACGTCAGTTTTGCATTTTAATTACTCACACTCGATAAATTAAATCAATTACGCTAATGCTAATTGAGTCCGCCATTACTGAAATTCCGTTAATTGGCTGTAATACATTTATTATACATGGTAACCTCCTGAAAAAGGTATCTACACCTATGTTTTTAGGGTCTACACACATTATAAGCACATCAGTTTTGCATTTTAATGACTCGCACTCGACTAATTACATCAATTATGCTAATTAGGTATGAGATCATTAAAGAAATCAAGCTTATTCGGATACTGCTGGAGTTATTTGATCTAATGCCAAAATGTAAATGTCCATTCCTATATTGTCAAAAACTGTCTTTCAAACAATACGATAATAGTATTAATTGCATTCTTAAGGTGATTAAGATGCCATATTAGGTAATGCTGCTAAGGCAAATGGTGAAACTTCTTTACTCGGGGCATTGTTATGTCATCTGGATGGTGTACAAATTGCACGGAACTTAAATAATTCTGGATGAACGATCGGACTAGATGTAACCCATATTTGGATATGCGTATATCATGATCACTTATCACGGTAAATGGTAGTAAATGTTTAGCTCCTCGGCCTTTTATTGAATATTTATGAATATGGCGAATGCAAATCAATTCAGCTCAAAAGCTGAAACCGTCTTGGACAAGTGTTGTCTCTGTCAAACAACAAAAAGAAGGAATCTCTAAAATAAAACAAAGCCTGGAAGTCAGGAAAACGATAGCTATGGAATGATTGCTACAAACATTGTGTGCAATTCAAGATCATTGATCAACCAACTCCCATTTCATATAGCGAATTGACCCAGGGTAAGCCTGGACAGGCAATGACAATGGCGTAGACCAACGACAGAACGAGTGTGCCTGCAACTTAACTAATGGTAAGCTCCTGTCTATACTTAGTGATGGTGATGCTGTGACACAAGAGCTGAATTATCACAAGTCATGTTTGACAACACTGTACAATAAGGAATTGGCTTATTTGTCATCGATTGAAACACAGGAAAGTTCTGATACACATGAAAAACAAGTGTTTTCTACTTGTGTTTTCAGAGCTCGTGGCATTCATAATGGATATAAAATTGAGCGTAACAGGTCCTCTTGTATTTCATCTTAAGTAATGCTCGTGTGACAATGTTTATGAAATGACTTCAGCAGTTTACGAATGAAACCCAATCAAGAACAGATGTTCACTTGAAAAGACTGAAATAACGATAGTTAGCTGAAAGTCCTGACTTGGAAGCTCACAGTAGCGGAAATAGTGCTACTCGCCCAGTTCTATCTAAAACAGTCCATTTATTCTGAAACTGTGGTCCTCAGTAAGGCAGCAACAACTCTTCTCAAGTCAATGCTTAAACACAAGTGCTCCGTTGATGGCAGGTTAAATTATTTGTATACATGCTAGAACATGGAGTTGAGGTGAAGTAGCAAACGCAACCTGGAGCTTGTAAAAAGATTCCACAATGACACAGCTCCTGCAATACAACTGTCTTTCTAAGCACAGAGAAGGAGCTTCCACGTTCATACATCATAAATACCTCGAGCCACCATTTTAATTTTTTACTGGAACGTCTGTTTATTGGAAGACTCGAAGGAGCGCGCTTTTAGAATTGCTACATGAGAATGGACTCTCTATTCCGTACAACAGAGTGCTCGAAATCTCAGCCCAGTTGGGCAATGCTGCACAGTCAAGTCCACAGTTCAACTACTGGTTCATTAAACTGACTAGTCTTTCAGTGATAAGGTCGTTTCAGGCTAATTTCAAGCTAAAATCCCAAGCATAGGCGACATTGATACGTTTCTTCTTCTCAAACAACAACGTCCACTATGCATGTTGGCTACCGGTGCAACTTAAAGACATGCTTACCTTAGATGTGACGCATCCTAACGAGAACCAGGCATTTCAGGACGGGAAATTTGTTGTGTTAAATCGAAGCGATCTTTCTCTGCAATAGCAATCTACCAACCCCATGAGCAGGCTAATTCCACAATCAAAGGAAAAGGAGGGTTGTATGTGTGACAGAAGACCCTTTTGCTTTAAGAAGATGGATGGTAGCTGGACCTGAAGTTTCACGCAGCACTTCATGAACATATCAAACGAGCTGCTTACCAAGCAGGAAGAATATAGGGAGAATGTTTAGAACCGTTAATGAAAACTGCAAGCCCTGCCGATTGGGGATGGACAAGGCAAAGCAACGTGTGGAGGGTTCACCGGACCTCAATGACACCAATAGCAGAGATTTGCAAACAGCTGACAAAGTGCGGGTGCAAGAAGCAATGCAATGTACACTGCAAATGCTACAAATACGGACTTGCTTGTACATAACTGTGCAGCCAGCTCCAAATGGGAAACATAGCATAATCATTTGACTTCAGCTTAAGTGAATTGCTTCGGAAACAAAGTTTTGTGATAGAAAATGTACCAGAAATTCATTTTTACGGTGTGTTGGCGACCGTTTTGGAAAATAGCCGCAATCTTGGTTTTTCTACATAAGTCGTTGTTTATCAGAAAGATCATATCACATGTTTTTTGTTGTTATTTAAATAACTGCCATTTTATGAGGTGAAAATGATTTTTAAGGTTGGTTAACTTGAACAATCCCTCAGTGGCGGCCATATTGGAAAATGGCCACCATATTGACTTTTTCCGATGGCTAACGACAGATTTGAGGTAAGCACATCTTGGTGGACATTTATGCTTGCTTCACCAAGTGCACCATTTTTGCACTAAAAGCTCCGCTTCTTTAGTTATCAACAAAAACTGTAGCATTTCTTTAGTAAAATATACACACATATGTGAAAAAACCACGCAAAATACGCCTCTTTTGCGGCAATTTGAATAATTTCTTGATTAAAAGAGATTGTATTATGAATTTAAAGTTCAATAATCATATATGTTTGTGTTTCGAATACATCTAAGACACATTTAAATTATTTAATGGAAAATTGTACCCACAACTGAGTCCTAAGTAATATTTCGTATTTTTGGCGGCCATCTTGGACGCCATCTTGAATTGCGATGTTGTCCCAAACTTTGCTAACTGCATCAACAGGATTCATAATCTTCAGACTTAGACTAACAGTTTGTTATATAGAAACATATGTTTACAGGCGAGAATCAGTTGACCGTCTTAAATGGTCTGATATTTGGAGATATACCAAAATAACCTATATTTCAGTAATGGCCGACCTCATTTGCATACTGTGCATAAGTTGCATATGTCCAAAACATTTAATTTTCTGAAATGATGGGTTAATCATGTTCGTAGACCCTGATAACCTGGTTATAGACACCAATTTCATCATGGTAGGATGCATACTAATTGACATATGACCAAATAACGGAATTTCAGTAATGGCGGACCTCATTTGCATAATTTGCATTAGTTGCATATGTCCAAAACATATCATTCATGAAATGATGGGTTTATTATGTTCGTAGACCCTGATAACCTGGTTATAGACACCAGTTTCATCATGATATGGTGCATACTAATTGACATATGGCCAAATAACGGAATTTCAGTAATGGCGGGCTTAATTAGCATATTTTGAGAAATGCTCAAGGGATATCACCGGGCACCCTCTTTGATCTTGATGAGGACACACTAGACTATTGAAAACTGCAGAGAAGAAAAAGTTCATCCGGCATTTCCAGGTTCAGCTTAATATCGGCCTTTGACTCCCGGACCAAAACAGTGTAGAATAAGGGTTTTTCAAATAATTTAAGAAAATAAGATTTGCAAATTTCCACTGAAGTTATATAACGAAAATCAACCTGATCCACTTGCTTCCATGTTGTTAAGCAAAAAACTTTAGTGTGAGAAATCTGGTTGACTGTAACCTATATTTCATTTGTGTATTTTTATTTCGAATGTTGAAATATTTTAGACGAGAAGATTATTGTTTATTATATTTTTTACGTAAAAAGATGTTTAAGCTTCGTTGACCTAGATATGCAATGAACCGGAACAATGTCAACAACATTGATAAAGAACTTACAACATGCCAACTATCTTAGTTTTAACTGTATTAGCTTTAGAAAAGCAGATTTGACCCCTGTGACAAGATATAAACACCCATGATAGAGAACCTATATATAAGGCAATGTGCAAATAATTAATCTCATAATGTTCTTGTTTTTTTAAAAGATGTTTGAAGATTTCACTGTATACCTCTATGTCAATATGTGACCCCCAAGGGGCGGGCCATGTTTGACCTCAGGGGCAAATATTGAACACTCGTGATAGAGAATCTGTCGCTGATACTATGTACCAAATATCTGTGACAACCGGGGTGGGTTTATTTTTGACCCGAGGGAAATAACTTGGACACTCTTGATAGAGGACTTATAGAGAAGCTATGTGCCAATTATATGAGATGTGTACTATGTATCAGACAAGAAGAGCATAAAGTGTTCAGTGAAAGTATACATTAGGGCTCCGATGACCTAGCTATGCAACAGACCGAGGCCAATCCTAAAATATAGAAAACATACCTTTAGAATTTACACCATGAACATTGTCAAATCTGGCTATATTAGTCTCAGAGAAGATGTTTGAATAATTCACTATATAATTATAAATAAAACAGTGACCCCTTGGGCAGGCCAATAGAAGTTGTGGACACCTGACGCACACATCACTACACCATACTAACTGACCACAACAGTTCATCTTGAGGACTTCATTCTCAGCTCAGGTGAGCTCAAAGGGAGTAACTATGGTATTCAATATTTGCATATGACAAGTGTACTCTTCACATGTTTACTATTTACAAAGGATGCATATTGGCGTTATTTGGGTTCAAATGTTTAGTTAAACTTTCAAACCCTAGATACGAGTATACTCGTCCAAAGCATAAGTAAAAAAAACTGTGTTTTTGTGAAGAGTACACTTGTCCTTTGCACACAGTGCCTACCAAGATCAGACACCTCCTATAGGAACCATTTCGGTCTACACTGTTTGTCAATTTGTAAACATATTGTAAAAAAAACAACCATAGGTTATCTCAAATTGACCTAACATGATAAAAATGGACTTGTAATTATATAGGTATAATTAAATATCCCTTTTTGGCTAGATAGGAAAGAGGGTATGGATTATACTGTCTGTGTATTTCTCTTGTACGGATGGCTATACCAATATTAGAGAACTCCAATAGGAGCAAACTAATCAGGGTCTACACTTGCACTCAAATACGTCTGGATGTGCCCTTGTTGTCGCAGTTTGTCTCATTTGACCCTAGCCACGATTATTCAAACAGTTTACTTGTACAGAATGCACTTGTCCTATGTTAATTGTGTAGATCATGATCCAAGGACTTCACAATGGTCTGCACTGTTTGTCATTTTGTATCGAGCTGTCACAAACACTCCTTAATAGTCAAACATTGACTAGAATTTTTGGAAACTGGACTTTTTTCCATTTAACGTTTCTGGAATGAAAGAGTAATTAAAGTACACTTCTACTGAGATCAGGAAACCTCGGACAAAGTCGAGATCGGGGAACCTCGGCCAAAGTCGAGATCGGGCAACCTCAGCCATAGTCACGATCAGGTAACCTCGGCAAAAGTCGAGATCGGAAAACCTCGGCCAAAGTCGAGATCGGGAAACTTCGGCCAAAGTTGAGATCGGGAAACCTCGGCCAAAGTCGAGCTCGGGCAACCTCGGCCAAAGTCGAGCTCGGGAAACCTCGCCCAAAGTCGAGATCGGGAAACCTCGGCCAAAGTCGAGCTCGGGTTACATCGGCCAAAATCGAGATCGGGCAACCTCGGCCAAAGTCGAGCTCGGGTAACCTCGACCAAATTCAAGATCGGGCAACTTCGCCCATTGTCGGTCAATAGCTGTTCCCTGACGGTAGTGCAAGAAGAAAAGCAAAATGCATATACAAGTCGAAAACTTCAATAATTCGAACTAGCTTTAGTTATAATATAGCAATATTTCAAAGTTAAAACGTGGCCTATATTCGACTTACATGTAAGTCAGATTAACTTATATAGTTTCACATAATTATGAAATACCGTTGAAATTGATGTGTAAACACAAGTTAGAAGTATCGAGATTCGGCTGTAATTAGTTACCTATTTAGTTCATTAAATATAGTTTAATATTGTCCGATGAGTATACAATCTTACTTTTAACGTATTGGTTGATTTTAATATAATAACCGTAATAATGATACGATCAATCATAGTTCGGTACGGTCCGTCAGTTGATAATTATTATAACTGATCGCTGTATGTAGAACACAGACAATAGCATCATACAATGTCTGCTCTCTACAACAACATCCTATGGGAGACAAAGATTATGTGTGTTTTCAGAGGGAATTGTTACAGGGAGAAGAAATTAGAACCCTTAGAAAGCAAACAGTTTGAATTAGGGTCACATCTCGAGTCAATCTGTGTGTGACTCGTTATGTTTCTTCAAAATGAGAAAAAACAGCAGATGACATTTTTAAGATAAACCGTAGACGATGTTGCATTAGCAAACACTGATCTATGTCTACACTGTTTGCATAGGACACACTTCCCTCTCTTGGACATGGTTTGTAAATGACGAGTATAATCGCCGCTATGGTTCAATGGGTTAATCAACTTCACTACTCAAGTGTCTATTGTTTCAGGATTGTTTGTTATACTTGTATACCGTGAACCCTTTATCGGCGCTATATGACCTATTTATGGGTATAACATGTACCAAACATCAAATACAAAAAAATCTACTAAAATGATTTGCAAGTATGTTTGTATATCTTCAAGGGAGCTAATCAAGAGCGGTTGTTCTCATGTTATATTTTAGTTGTCTCCGTTTACCTGTCATTCATTTCCATTTAACGGCATCATGGTTCGGCTATCTCGTTATAGCTTTATTCTCAAATGTATGTAATGACAAACAGCATTTAAGGTACTTCGCATACGGAAGTCACTCCTTCGGGAGAGCGGAAATGCGTCTTGACGACATAGACTTTTTTTCGCACGTGCTTATACTAGACAATTTATATAAAGGAACTGTTGATACGATTTAGTATATTCCTTCATAGCGCAGTCGATAGAGTGATTGACTAGCAATCCATAGGTCATTGGTTCAAAACCCGTTCGATCCAAATAATCTTTTATGTGTCGGATTTACAAATGTATTGACTTGTAAATCCATTATGCAGTGATCAAGGGACATCTTATGTTTAGGCTTCGTTGATTAAAATCACTGATGCTATATATGGTCCAATTATATGTCCACTTACATGTACGTTTTAGTTTAATGACTTACAAGTCAATAAAATCGGTATACATGTATACGATTTGATCGAACTATAAAGCCGCACATTGAGCTTTTCAATACGTCAACCTTTTCAAGATCGATATTGCCCATTATTATGTTTAAACAATATAAATAACCTTGTATGCAAGTCCATGAATAAATAATAATGCATTTTAATGACAGAAATTTAATTTCAGGTAGGTAATTGTATCTGAACTTCAATTTTCCCACATTTTAAAAAGAAAATCAGTAATTACAACAAATTCTGACTGTAATATTTTCTAATTTTCTCTGACCAACTGTTTTATCAACATTAATTTGAATAAAATGAAAACAAATATACATTGAATGAGTCAGTTTTTTGTAATTCATTTTTTTAGCATTTTGCAAAATTTAAATAGCTGATAACATCTTTCTGAAACACCTTTATTCAAAATGTGTTTAGTTTTTCTTTTGATGAATGTTGTGGACTACTTATTGGGCGAGACTTAGTCATTAGTATTATTTATTTTTGAGAAAAATAAAATCATCAAATTTCCAGGTTTTTGTCACAAAAAGAGACCTTAAAGACAAACCACATGATCAATTTTACCTATATGTTCAAATATTGCTTCTTAGGCTATTACCATTCTTCAAGAAAAGTTTCCTAACACCTTGTATGGAAACTAAGCGCGCCCGCGAAGTACCTTAACTATCTCAAATGTTATAAATAGTTCAACGTTGACAAAGACATACTTTCCACCTCTCTCTGCTAGTTCTACTGGTCTTAGCCAGAGTATTTAGATCTTACAATTCTTCCTAAAATCCTTTTATAAATTCATGTTAAAAAGAAAAGGTATTCGTGAGATAATGATATTTGCTCTAAAATAATGCAGACAACTCATACACACGAAGTAGAGTCCTGCATTATTTTTTTTGTCAAGCCAGTCTATAATCAATGTGATAACTCAATCTTAGCCTTACTCAGATCACAGTGGTTATTACATAACAGTCTGAATCTTGATCAGACGCTTTGTGACCTCTTTAGTGCCTTTTCTGGAGAACAATGGTTATTACGAAACAGCTAAGATCTTGATTAGACGCTTTGTGACCAAATGATTGTCTCACCTAAAGTACAACGGGTGTAACCAAGTTGTTTAGAACCTGATCAGACGTTTTTCAACACCTTCACTACCTTACCCGTCGTACAATTGTTATCACCAAACAGGGTCTCGGTCAGGCGCTGTGTGACCCGTTCATTGCTTTACCTGGACAACAATAATTATTGCCAAACATGTTTGATCCTGATCAGAGACTGCTTGACCCCTTCACTGATTTACCCGAAATAAAAAGGTTATTACAAAACAGTTAAAATCCTGATCAGACAATGTGTGACCCTTTCACTGCCTTACCAGGCGTAAACCTGTTTTAACCAAACAGTTTAGATTCTGATTAGACGCTCCATGGCCCCTTCAATGACTTACGAAGAGTACAATGGTTATTACCAAACATTTTGGATCCTGATAAGACGCTGTGTGTACCTTTCATTGCCTTACACTAATAACAATGGTTATAACCGAACAGTCTGGGTCCGAATCAGACGTTGACTGACCCCTTAACTGCCTAACCAAAGGTACAATGGTTATTACCGAACAGTTTGGGTCCTAATCAGGCGTTGCCTGACCACTTAACTGCCTAACAAAAAGTACAATGGTTATTACCAAACAGTTTTTGTGTCCTAATCAGACGTTGCCTGACCACTTAACTGCCTAACCAAAAGTACAATGGTTATTACCAAACAGTTTGTGTCCTAATCAGACGTTGCCTGACTACTTAACTGCCTTACCAAAAGTACAATGGTTATTACCAAACAGTTTGTGTCCTAATCAGACGTTGCCTGACCACTTAACTGCCTAACCAAAAGTACAATGGTTATTACCAAACAGTTTGTGTCCTAATCAGACTTTGCCTGACTACTTAACTGCCTTACCAAAAGTACAATGGTTATTACCAAACAGTTTGTGTCGTACTCAGACGTTGCCTGTCCACTTAACTGCCTAACCAAAAGTACAATGGTTATAACCAAACAGTTTGTGTCCTTATCAGGCGTTGCCTGACCCCTTAACTGCCTAACCAAAAGTACAATGGTTAATATAACCATAGGTAAAAAACCTATATACGGCCGAAATCTGTTCCTACAAAGTAAAGATAGATATAAGGTAACTTTATTTTTCGAGGGTACGAAATGACAAAAAATAGGGTGCGAAAGGCAAGGGTACGAAATAGCCAGTTTCCGCAATAACCACACTGGCGGCCATTTCGGATTCGCCAGCCGATTCACTCGATTCACCAAATCCGGTGCGGCGTACCAATCACATGATAGGGATATGTCTATCGGTATAAGCCTAAGTATTCAATGGTGTTTGCCAAGTTCACACAGGAAAATTGTGTACGACTATAATTTAATATTTCAATAGAGGAGAGACTGATGAGCCACCGCTACGGAATACCGAACGCTCGGTTGGTTGGCGAATTAGGCATTCCCTTGCCGGAAGTGAAATCGTTAAAGTTAAAATGGCGGCGCCCATAATTTGCGATAAAAGGTATAGGGCCACCAAATAGACCGGAAGTGCTTCATGGTGTAGTCGAAAGAAGTCCGGCTAAGAAATAGTGCCAAACTTTTTGCCTCAGAATAGCTTTTTGTCAAGAAATATGTACTGTTTTGAGCCTTTTATGTAATACATGGATGCTAGAGAATAGATACAAAGACTTTCTGTCATGATAGATGGGTTTTTGGAGAAATTATGTGAGCTGAAGTGACATGTCCCTGTTTTAGCCGGTGCCTTTTCAAAATGTAGCAAAACACCAGTCATGTCACTGAAGCCAAGATAATTTTCTTATATGCCACATGACCCCCTGTTTTCTCTGCATTTTTCACTTGTGCAAGGGTGTATCTTTGTGGGAAATATAAGGTGGCACCTGTGGTTGGAATAAAAATTGTATTTTTTGGACCTTGGAAATGACGCATTTTATATAAGTTATATAGAAGAGCCGTTTTGGTGGCCCAAGCCCTAAGAATTCAGGTTCACCGGTAAATGAAATTTATTTTCTTATTCCTTGTTTTATTCACGCAACGCGTACACATTATCTAAAGGCGGCCTGGGCAAAAAGCGGCCGTATTACCGAACAGTCTGGGTCCTAATCAGACGTTGCCTGACCCCTTAACTGCCTAACCAAAAGTACAATGGTTATTACCGAACAGTTTGGGTCCTTAACAGACGTTGCATGACCCCATAACTGTCTTACCCTGAGTACAATTGGTTTAGATCCTAATCAGATACTGTGTGACCCCATTGCTTATTACCGAACAGTTTTGGTCCTGATCAACGCCCTCACTGCCTTACCCGGATAACACTTGCTCAAACCAAATAGTTTAGATCCTGATCAGTTGTTATGGGACCCATTCACTGCATTAGTCAGAGTACAATGATTATAAAAAACAATTTGGACCCTGATCAGACGTTGCCTAACCTTTTCACTGCCTTCCCCGATGTACATTTGTTATTCCAAAACAGTTTAGATTCTGATCAGTTGTCATGGGACCAATTCACTGCATTAGCCACAGTACAATGGTTATAACAAACAGTTTGGATCCTGATCAGACGTTGCCTAACCTTTCACTGCCTTACCTGGATTACAACTGTTATTACCAAATAGTTTAGATCCTGATCAGTTGTTATGGGACCAATTCACTGCATTAGCCACAGTACAATGGTTATAACAAACAGTTTGGATCCTGATCAGACGTTGCCTATCACTTTCACTGCCTTACCTGGATTACAATTGTTATTACCAAATAGTTTAGATCCTGATCAGTTGTTATGGGACCCATTAACTGTATTAGTCAGAGTACAATTGTTATAACAAACAGTTTGGATCCTTATCAGACGTTGCCTTACCTTTCACTGCCTTACCTGGATTACAATAGTTATTACCAAATAGTTTAGATCCTGATCAGTTGTTATGGGCCCATTCACTGTATTATCCAGAGTACAATTGTTATAACAAACAGTTTGGATCATGATCAGTTGTTATGGGACCTACTCACTGCATTAGCCACAATAAAGTGATTATTTCAATCAATATGGAACATGATCAGACGCTGCCTAACCCCTTCACTGCCTTATCCTGAGTACAATTGGCTTAAATCCTAATCAGATACTGTGTGACCATATTGGTTATTACTAAACAGTTTGGATCCTGATCAGACGTTGCCTCACCCATTCACTGCCTTACCCGATGTACACTTGTTTTTACTTAACAGTTTATATACTGATCAGACGTTGTCTCACCCATTCACTGCCTTACCCGAAGTACACTTGTTTTTACTAAACAGCTTATATACTGATCAGACGTTGTCTCGCCCATTCACTGCCTTACCCGATGTACACTTGTTTTTACTAAACAGTTTATATACTGATCAGACGTTGCCTCACCCATTTACTGCCTTACCCGATGTACACTTGTTTTTACTAAACAGTTTATATACTGATCAGACGTTGCCTCGCCCATTCACTGCCTTACCCGAAGTACTCTTGTTTTTACTAAACAGTTTATATACTGATCAGACGTTGCCTCACCCATTCACTGCCTTACCCGATGTACACTTGTTTTTACTAAACAGTTTATATACTGATCAGAAGTTGTCTCGCCCATTCACTGCCTTACCCGATGTACACTTATTTTAACTAAACAGTTTATACACTGATCAGACGTTGCCTCACCCATTTACTGCCTTACCCGATATACACTTGTTTTTACTAAACAGTTTATATACTGATCAGACGTTGCCTCACCCATTCACTGCCTTACCCGATGTACACTTGTTTTTACTAAACAGTTTATATACTGATCAGACGTTGCCTAACCCATTCACTGCCTTACCCGATGTACACTTGTTTTTTCTAAACAGTTTATATACTGATCAGACGTTGTCTCGCCCATTCACTGCCTTACCCGATGTACACTTGTTTTTACTAAACAGTTTATATACTGATCTGACGTTGTCTCGCCCATTCACTGCCTTACCCGATGTACACTTGTTTTTACTAAACAGTTTATATACTGATTAGACGTTGTCTCACCCATTCACTGCCTTACCCGAAGTACACTTGTTTTTACTAAACAGTTTATATACTGATCAGACGTTGTCTCACCCATTCACTGCCTTACCCGATGTACACTTGTTTTTACTAAACAGTTTATATACTGATCTGACGTTGTCTCGCCCATTCACTGCCTTACCCGATGTACACTTGTGTTTACTAAACAGTTTATATACTGATCAGACGTTGTCTCACCCATTCACTGCCTTACCCGAAGTACACTTGTTTTTATTAAACAGTTTATATACTGATCAGACGTTGTCTCGCCCATTCACTGCCCTACCCGATGTACACTTGTTTTTACTAAACAGTTTATATACTGATCTGACGTTGTCTCGCCCATTCACTGCCTTACCCGATGTGCCCTTGTTTTTACTAAACAGTTTATATACTGATCAGATGCTGTCTGATCATTTCACCTCTCTATAACACCCACTTGTTAATTGATTTTAAAAAGGATTGAGCTTAACGCAAGATGAAAGTAAAACAGAAAGCCTATCAGACTGGTAAGGATCTACACTAATTGTCATCCATAGGCATATATGTATATATACAGCATTTTGTACAACAGTTTTATATACTGTAATCCTTCTCTATTTCAACAACTAATATGAAGTATTATTGATTGTATAAAACAAGAATGGTGCTTAAGTAAACTGAAGCTAAAACAACAGAAAGCTAAAAGAAAAAGAGAGAATGGCACTGAGTGTCACCCACATGCATTTTAAGCATTTATATACTGTCAAACAACTCTATTACGATCCCTAAAATGAATACTAATTAATTATATAAATATAAGAGGATAAAAAACGATCATACTCCTTTCTCTGGACAAACGCAACATGACGTTTTTACTTACTCAGCATAAGTGCAAGACAGCCTTTACCCTTCATTTGCACCATACCTTTATGATATATTTATCCCCTCCTACACGTAGGCGTTCCGGGATATTTTCCAGATAACTGCAATCAAAAGTAGTTTTAATAATAGTACTTGATTCAGATAGTAGTCTAATGTAGGATAAACATGAAGCGAACGCCTCCTACATGGATTTTCTGCCTGGCTGTCATCTCGATATAAGAAGCAGGGTTCAATCAACACTACATACCTGTATAAATACATTTTAACCATTTCACTCTCAATGACGCCAAAAAGGCGCCTTTGCAAACAATTTGGATCCTGATCAGACCCCGCGAAACGCGGCGTCTGATCAGGATCCAAACTGTTTGACACTAGTTTGTGAAATTTTTTCAGTCATACGTGTACTGCCTTAAATCTGACATTAAAACGATATTGCAGACAAAAATATTGAAGCAGAAACAGAAACAACAAACAATTTGGCCTTGAGATTTTATTTCTGAAACTATAAATCAAGAGATAGGACTATTTTCAATATTTCAGCAGACGACAGTTTTAGCAGATAATAGACTAATACAGAAATACTATACATTGTTTATACAATCACAGCCGGATATAGCTATTAGGCACTTATGACCATCGAGCCGAGAGTAAGAATGTCGTCGGCTTCATTGCATGTTCTGTCTTACTTTCATCTTGTGTGAAGCAGAAGTACAGTTAAACCACTAAAACGAAAGTCAATTGATTGTATAAACGACAGGTGATAGTTTAAAGCAAGGTTACAGTAAAACAGAAAGCACTTAAGGAGATTTCGGTTTTATTGACGCCTTTCTTTAGGCAGTCACCTGTCGTTTCACGTAATAATAAACACAATTTTGTGGTCGTAATAGAGAGGTTTTACTGTAGTTTAATATAGATCGTTAGCCTAGACGGTAGGGGTGGGGTTAACAAGTCATTTACTCTGTAGGTTTTCTCTGCATAATTGGTTTAATCGAACGAATGAAATGTATCCTCAATTAACTGATTACTCCCTAAATACGCCTTTTAACGCCCTTAATGTATTCATCCACTGAAGAAATCGTTCAAGTTAAAACTATCAATTTTATGTACCATCGGAAATGTTACCTATATTTGCAGAAAATTATAGTTATGGTACATACAGTCCCTGCAGATGGTAGTTTAACGCAGGTTGAAAGTGAAACCAAGCGTCTGACCAGGATATAAACTGTTTGGTAAAAACCCTTATCATGCTGATTTGTCGTCTGCTTCAAATATACGTTTGCGAAAATTGTCAATCATCGTTTTTTTTAATTATTAAAGAAAATATGAATATGAGTGGCAAACAGTTTGGATCCAGACCAGACGCCACGTTATGCATGATAATACTCTGATTTACTTTCAACCTGCTTTAAATGGTCACCGGTCTTCAATACAAGAAACGGACTATAGGGCTAAAGTGGTAAGACGCATCCTGCTTCACCTTTATCCTGTAGGAAGTGGTAAAATGTCTGCAAAAGTAGAACCTGGATACTGATAAGGTAGAGGCTTATGGTGCATGCTGCTTTACGTTTAACTGCTTTAAGCGGTCACCTGTCTTCTAAACTAATATTATGTATTTCAAGGCCTGAAGAACAGGGGGAGGCACAGGGGGGCGGGGGTTAAGGATGCGGGCACCACCCTCTCCCAATACTTTTGCTAATATATGTATTATAAGAACCTAGTTCTTTACATAGAATTTTGTAAGTATTGTACCTCTTTTGAATATAGGAAAGGCTAATTAAGGAATAGGTATGCAGGGTATGTTAACCCTATGAACACACATTACTTTCAGTGTACACATCTCAGGTACTTGTAGTCTCATCTAGGTCTACATAGTCTGTTAACTCTTTGAATAAACAATACAGTCAGTGGACGCCTTTACAAAACTCAGGTATTTATAGTCTCATCTAGGTTAACAGGGAATGCTAACCCTTTGAACACACACTACAGTCATTGAACATCTTAACACATATCAGGTACTTGTAGTCTCATCTAGGTCTACAGGGTATGTTAACCATTTTAACACACACTACAGTCAGTGGACATCTATACACATCTCAGGTACTCGAAGTCTCATCTAGATCTACAGGGTATGTTAACCATTTGAGCACAAACTACAGTCAGTGTACATCAATACACATTTCAGGTACTTTTAGTCTCATCTAGGTCTACATAGTTTGTTAACCCTTTGAACACACACTACAGTCAGTGGACATCTATACACATCTCAGGTACTTGTAGTCTCATCTAGGTCTACAGGGTATGTTAACCATTTGAACACACACTACAGTCAGTGGACATCTATACACATCTCAGGTACTTGTAGTCTCATCTAGGTCTACAGGGTATTTTGACCCTTTGAACACACACTGCAGTCAGTGGATATATTTACACACCTCAGATTCTTGTAGTCTCATCTAGGTCTGCAGGGTATGTTAAACCTTTGGACATCTTTACATATATCTGGTACTTGTAGTCTCATCTAGGTCTTCCGGGTTTGTTGACCCTTTAAACACACACTGCAGTCAGTGTACATCTATACAAATCTCTGGTAATTGTACTCTTATCTAGGTCTACAGGGTTTGTTGACCCTTTGAGCACACACTACAGTCAGTGTACATCTATACACATCTCAGGTACTTGTAGTCTCATCTAGGTCTACAGGGTATGTTGACCCTTTGAGCACAAACTACAGTCAGTGTACATCTATACACATTGCAGGTACTTCTAGTCTCATCTAGGTCTACAGGGTATGTTGACCCTTTGAACACAAACTACAGTCAGTGTACATCTAATCACATATCTGGTACTTGTAGTCTCATCTAGGTCTTCAGGGTATGTTAACCCTATGAACATACTACATTCAGTGTACGTATTTACACATCTCAGGTACGGGTAATCTCTTTTAGGTCTACAGGTTATGTTAACCCTTTGAACACACACTACAGTCAGTGCACATCTTTACACATCTTACCCTTTGAACTCACACTGCAGTTAGTGGATATCTTGACACATCTCAGGTACATGTAGTCTCATCTGGGTCTACAGGGTATGTTAACCCTTTGAACACACACAACAGTCAGTTGATATATTTAAACCTCTCAGGTATTGGTAGTCTCATTTAGGTCTACAGGGTATGTTGACCCTATGAACACACACTACAGTCTGTGGATATCTTTACACATCTCAGGTATTGGTAGTTTAATCTAGGTCTTCTGGGTATGTTAACCCTTTGAACACACACTGCAGTCAGTGGACATCTTCACACATATCAGGTACTTAAAGTCTCATCTAGGTATACAGGTTATGTTAACCCTTTGAACACACACTACAGTCAGTGGACATATTTACACATCTCAGGTACTTGTAGTGTCATCTAGGTCTACAGGGTATGTTGACCCTTTGAACCCACACTACAGTCAGTGGACATCTTTACATATATCAGGTACTCGTAGTCTCATCTAGATCTACAGGGTATGGTTATCGTTTGAACACATGCTACAGTCAGTGCACATCTCTACACATATCTGGTACTCGTAGTCTCATCTAGGTTTACAGGGTATGTTGACCGTTTGAACACATGCTACAGTCAGTGGACATCTTTACACATCTCAGGTACTTGTAGTTTCATCTAGGTATACAGGGTATGCTAACCCTTTGAACACACAATACAGTCTGTGGACATCTTTACACATCTCAAGTACGTGTAGTCTCATCTAGGTCTACAGGGTATGTTAACCATTTGAACACACACTACAGTCATGTGTAAGCAGTGTACACAATAGGTGTACACGTGTCCAATGGACATGATGTCCTTTGATCTATTAATCGTTTTAAGTACATTGTTAAATACATCACAAGTATATACAATCACAAATAGGCTAGACTTAATTTGAAACTTGATTTTTCTATCTAAAGTTTCTGGAGGAATAGTCATATGGTATCAGATCTTCTCATCTATATTGATATATGTAAAAGTCAGTCACGACATGTTTAGTTTATATAAAGAGGTAAAACGTTTCAGTATGACATTGTGTCTAACTGAGCGTAATGCGCATGCTCAGGTTTGGTGCGGTCTTAACCAACTAAATGTAGCAGCCGCGACTGTTCAGTGTTACACACTACGAACATTTTAAGGATTGTATCTGAGTTCATTCTGTCTAAACCAGATATTAACGTTTGCTTGATTGTGTAAGATATCTGTTCAGTGAGAAGTGATTCCAGCCATACATTTGGAAGTAAGTAATGACTTAAACGATTTTATATTCAAAAGATGACATTTAATTTAATAACACTTATGTTCTTTATGATGATTGTGCTTTAAAATGTATTGTATACAAAAGATGTCTAATTACCAATCGGTTTAATACTTAACATAAGATAGACACCACAATCATTGAAATACACTGTTTGCACACAAAAGTACAGACATATTCAACATCTTACTCAAAAAAGTTTCAAAACAGACACTAGAGGTCACTGCAAATGGATTAACCCTTTCACCGCCAGAATCGCCTAAAGTCGAATTTGCAAACAGTTTTGATCCTGATCAGACGCCGCGTTACGCGGCGTCTGATCAGGATCAAAACTGTTTGACACCCGTTTCGATATGTCTTATGTCATACTCTCTTAATAGACCTTTCTCAAATTGTATGCATGCCTGAGATTCCATTACCAGAACGAGGCTAGTAGTGCAAGCAACTGACCAGTCAATATGGCCACTGTGTGTATCAAAGTGCATATCGTTTTCTAGATATGATGCTAGCTTAAGTTTTCATAGATTCTCAAAAGTCAGCAGCTGTAAAAACTGGGTTGTAAAATAAAGAAGAGATGATGGTTCATTTTCCAAGGTTAAACAGTTTTATTAGTACCATGCTTAAAGAAACGATTGCATGTCATGAGACACCATAACAAGTTAACATGTATATTATTTGGAATTTCAGACATCATAAGATACATAATTATTATGAATTTGAACATACCTGAATATAAGCATAAGTTTTCTCCAGGTAAAATCGTATTTCTTTTTACGTTAATTTTTAAACATATGCATTTCAATAGTAGAACATTAATACCATATTTATTCTAATTAACAACTTTCAGATTACTGGTTCACCAAATACTTAAAGACAGGATATTTGAAATGGACTCCAGTGTTGAAAACATTAAAGAAATGATCTGTATCAACAGCATTTGACTGGTCTAAGGAAAAACAAGCTAGACGTTTATTAAACAATAAAATGGTATAATTAGATCCTGTTATCAAGCAGACATCAACATTAAGGTAAACTTGCAGAAGAGAGTCTATTTTTGCATTTAAACCGCCTTTGACATTCACCTATCATACTACAAAAAAACTAAGATCAATGTAAATTGACAATAGCTATTTGTATGATATTAATTTATTTAAAAAAATGAATAAAATACTAGTAAGAATGTTGTTCATGTTTCATTTTAATGAAGCCCCAGAATCTGCTCAATACGATATAGAGACATCAACCCAGACTTCAAATCCATGTGAATTTTAAAGAACCTTTTGGACAAGAAAACACAGGAATGTGAAAATTTAAATTCACAGATTGCAATAGAGCGTTTTGAAATCAACAGATTTTCAAAGATAATACCTTGACAATTTTTCATACTGGATTCAATTGGTATTTAATTTTTATTGCATTGTTAAATTTTTTATTAAGCCAACTACTCATAATATGCTGTTTTGTCCATTTACATTAAGCAACGAAAGCAAACTGGTCATATAAAATTATAAAATAAATAAATTACACTTTGTTACAATATAATATTATGTTTCTAATAAAACTTACAGCTAGAGGTCCGATATGGTGTTTCATTCTTTTTCTGTGAGAGAAGCATTCCCTGGTCACCACTGATTTGTTATGAATTTTGCGATTTGGAGAGCATGTATTAGAATAAACATGGTAGTTATGTTGGAGGAGAAAGTTAAATAAGCATTCTTAGCTAATTAGTGTACAACAGTTCATCTGTAGGTCAGGTCCTCAATAAACTGCTTTGGAACATTGGAAGCATAGCGATAGTTTGAGATTAATTTACAGGATAAGGGATGACTAATGAAAGTCTAGAAGGACTCTGGAACAGTTATGTAATAGATGAAAAGCAAAGTATAGATTGAGTGATAAGGCAGTAGAAAGCCTTTATTTACACCTGGAAAGAACAGCAATGTACATAATCTTTAAGATGGAGAGTCTTTGTTTGCTTATCATGAAACCGAAAGTACCACGGAATCAATGCCGATAAACATCTTTTCTGGTAATTTATGGATGTAATTTTCACTAAAATACTTTGTCGATGGGCTTATTCCCTGATAACTTTGTGATGTACTTTAAAAAAAACACCAAAAAACAAAAAAGTTACAGAACTAGATCTAAATCTCTGGCACTGAATAGCAGCCATACCTATTGAGTAGAGAGGTACTGCCTGCACTATGAGCCTCGTTCTGGGAAATAACTGAATATTCATGAGGCAATATTAAGAAAGGTCTATTCTAACTTTGAAATGATATTTCAGACTATAATATTGAAGCAGACGACACAATAACGGTGTAGGGGTAAAAAACTCAAAAATAATTTGGCGGTGAAAGGGTTAAACTATTTCAAATGTAACCATTTGGTAAACATAAATCCAATGAATAGCTAAATATTGAAGCAGTATGATCAAATTGAATGTGACAGAGGTCAATGTGATAGAGGTCAATTTAAACTTGAGAAATGAGTGGTAAACAACTTGGATCCAGATCTGATCTGGATCTAAGCTGTCTGCAAATGTTAGCCAAGTTGCACTAAGCACGACATGGGTTGAAGTATTTGTGCTTTTCATTTTGTTAAATTCTGTTCTCACTACACACAACTAACAAAGGATCGTAATTCTACACAATATTCCGATGGAGAGAAAACAGTATACCATCTGAAGTTATTTTTAAATTGGTTCTATCGATCGTGCATATTTGCTAGAGCGTAGACGTTCCAAGGTCACGTATCCGGATAAACCAAGTCTAATGATACATTTCATCTCTATAGAACTAGGTTTATCGGTCAGCGCATTCGGATGATACAGTATTATGGGGTAAATATAGGATTTGCAACAGGGGTAAATAAAAATATGAGCGTGATATCGTCACTGATCCATAACAAAATTAGCCGGTTTCGTATATGTTTGCATACTATCCTATGTACATAGCTTGATATGTTAGATTTGGGATAGGCGGAAACAATGTCGGCATGTCTTTATATTTGCATGAATTCTATAAGTTTTTGTAATATACTGTTAAATTTTGTTATTACGACCACTCAGATGAAAATTAATTGATTGCATTTAAAGCAGATTAGAACGTAAAGGAAATGACACAAAACAGACAGCTCCTAAAGTAGACTGGTCAGGATCTACACTGTCTGTCACCCACATGTATCTACAGCATTTAGTTTAGCAGAAAAACAGTATCTTCCTGAAAAGTAGTTTTGATAACAGCTTTTTCAGATGGTAGCTTCATGTAGGATAAACATGAAGCAAACCCCTCCTATACGGACTTTCTATAAGTAAACAACGAGCAGTGAACCATACAATTTAGCTCAGCCCACTTTTTGGTTTTGGGGCAGTCAGCATATCGACAGCTTAGTAAGATGGACTACAGGAATGTAGACATCCCTGAGTCGTGGGCAGTACTAAACTGTAAAGTACATTCACGGATCACTGCTCGTTGGTTACATCGATATAAGCAGCAATGTGTAATTAACTATATCAACACTACATACCTGTATAAATGCACTTAGCAAACAGTTTTTCTCTACAGATTATGTTTATTTCATTATAAACAAAAACTATTTGACTTTTGTCAACACCAAATATCTGTATACATACTTAAAGCAAATTAGTGTGTCACTGACTTCTTTTTCTGCAACTATAAACAATAATATGGGACTAATATCAATACTACATACCTGTATAAATACTTTTGGAAAACAGTGAGGCAGTGGAGGCAAGTCATGTTTTATGATGAGATCCCAATTTCTCTAGTTCTTGAAGACATTCAATGTCGTGTAAATACCGACGTCGTAAAGGTTTAACCTCTTCCTGCTACGCTTTCCAAGCTGAGATCAGCCTTCTTGGAAGAGTGATCAACATCTCAATGAGGAGGATAAACACCCTCATAAACCTCATGCATAGGAGAATAAGGGCTATGTTGAGAGCAAATGGGACATGTGCGGCATTGGCGAGTCAATTTCCACGGTCAATTTTGTTTTCAGATTACACATGGTGACATTTTCTATTCCATGCTATCATTTCTTAATCCCTTATCCGATACGAATCGTCATTTTGCTGTTAGTTCAATATCAATCATTGTTCATTCCAACACAAATATAGAACATTCTACCCGAAAATCACCATGCTTTTAATGTTCCCTAATTTTCTCTATAAAAATAGACAAAATAGATAAAATTTACCCCTGGTAATCTTTCATTTGCAGTTAAAACTATCTGAACAGGCATTACAGGCGTATTGCAGTTTAATGCGTGTTTTCGATAGAGTTACACTAGATACTAAAAATAAACTTTTATTATTTGATTCTATGGTCGTCCCTATTTTAACGTATGGATCTGAGGTTGGGGGATCTATGATTACAAAGAAGTTGACAAATTACATATGAAATTTTGTAAAAGAATTCTTGGAGTTAAGATACAGACACCTACCAACGCTGTTGGAGAGCTTGGTAGATTTCCACTGTCTTTAATATGTAAAGAAAGATTGTTAAAATTCTGGCTTAAGATAATGAGCAGTCAAAACCCTCTTATTATAAATTCGTACACTGACCAACTTGAGTCTATATGTGGTGATTCTTGGGCGAAAACAATACAGAATGTTATAAATGACCTTGTTTTTTCTTATATACTTGACAATTTCAAATTGAATACAATTATTTTCCAATGATTAAAAGAAGGTTACAAGATCAGTACATACAAACTTGGAGTAATTCTCTAAGTAACACCTCTAAGCTTGAATATTTTTATCAATTTAAAAAGATTTTCTGTTATGAAGAGTATTTGGATATTGTTAAAAATAACACACTTCGAAAAAAAAAATCAATTAACATGCCTAAGATTATGTTCACATTCATTAGAAGTAGAAGTAGGGCGCTATTATGGTATCGAAAAACAAAACAGATTATGTAAACTATGTGATCAAAATGTTCCTGAAACAGAATATCACTTTATAATGACTTGTTCATTATACAGTGATCTTCGAAGAAAATATATTAAATATCAATCCTGGCCTTCAAAGCAAAAATTTATTTCATTAATGTCTTCAAAAACAAAACTGTAATTATGAACTGTGCTAAATATATTAAATATGCATTGACTTTAAGAAAAAAATACTCTGGAAACAATAATTTAATTTGTTTCGTTGATTTTGTATTATTTACGTGAATTTGTAATTGGACAACGTATCTACCATCGTGTGGATGGTATATGCGCTGTCTTCTATTACACTTTGTATTGAATTGTAACTTGATTTGTTGTCTTGGCCATACTTTTCTTTATATATTTGTAAATGGCCAAAGGTATTTAAGATGCCGATTTTGCCAATAAAAATACTGAATACTGAATACTGTATAAACAATTTATTTTCGTGCACATGTATTAAATGCAGTACAACCAAACAAATTTGATATGTTTGATTACTTGTTCTATGTTCATTCCTCGTTTCACATATGTATGTGCTGAGAAGATTGAATAAACTGTAAAAAACTGAATTTTTTAATTTATTCATGCCTGTTCATTGAAAGGCCGCAGTACACAGGTTATACTGTAATTCACAGCTGAGCGGTTGCTGTATACCTAATGATGCGCTACGCTCCGCCTTAGCACGCGATGTCCATAACCGGTTCATGGCTTGTTTATTTCTGCCATATCCAGGTACAAAATTGAAAAATATGCGATATATATTTTCATTTCTCGCTGAAATGGAGCACTTTCATTGGCTGCCAAACTAGGGCAAACGGTAATGATAGTTTTAGATCAAAACCGTTGAAGTACCAAGTGTATGCATATACACGCCCAAAGTACAGTAAATGATCACTCAGCCTAATAATACTTAGTTTAGTACACTTGTATTTTGACAGGCGTTAGGGCAACTATATTGAAGAACGGGAAGACATAGTGTTAAACAAAGACAATGGCGACATCAGCAGAGGAGAGTCCGAAGATACAGGGAAATGTAAGTAAATACTTGATATTTCGATCTCACTTAACCAATTATCTCATATAATCAAGTACCTTTTAGTGCATTTAATTTATTGCACCACGGAAGAATTAAAAGCCTCTTTTTTCAATTGGATACGGGTCCCTCCAAAAAAATACTGAACATGTACCCAACGAAATGTTTTAGCTCACCTGGCACAAAGTGCCAAGGAGAGCTATTTTGATCGTCCTGTGTCCGTCGTCGTCCGTTCGTTCGTCTTCCGTCGTCAACAATTTCTTTAAAACGACATCTTCTCCTACACAACTAAATGGATTTTACCCAAACTTGGCAGGAATGATCCTTATATAGTCGTCTTTGAAAGTTGTTCAAATATTTCTGATCCGTTGCATATCTAGGTCACATGAGCTAAAAATAGATCGTTTCAATAAAAACTTAAAAAATCTTATTCTCTGAAACCACAGTACCCTGAGCTAAGATATTTTGCACAAAGCATCATCTTCAGGTCCTCTATCAAGATTGTTCAAATTATGTCCCTGGAGTCAAAAATGGCCCCCGCCCCGGGGGTCACAAATTTACATAGAGTTATATAGTGAATTCATCAAACCTCTTCTTCTCTGGAACTGATAAGCTAGAGCTTTGATATTTGGCATGGCGTAACTTCGAAATATACTTTACCTATACTGTTCAAATGGTTCCGGTCCGTTGCATATCTAGGTCACAGGAGCTAAAAATAGCTCGTTTTAATAAAAACTTTAAAAAAATATTCTTCTTTGAAACTACAGTACCCTGAGCTTAGATAGTTTGCACAAAACATCATCTACAGGTCCTTTACCAAGATTGTTCAAATTATGTCCCTGCGGTCAAAAATGGCCCCGCCCCGGGGGTCGCAAATTTACATAGAGTTATATTGTGAAATCTTCAAACCTCTTCTACTCTGAAACTAATTGAGCTAGAGTTTTGATATTTGGCATGGTGTAACTTCGAGAGGTACTTTACCAATATTGTTCAAATGGTTTCAGTCCGTTGCATATCCAGGTCACATGAGCTAAAAATAGATTTTTTCAATAAAAAATTAAAAAGTCTTCTTCTTTAAAACCACAATACCCTGAGCTTAGATATTTTGCACAAAGCATTATCTTTAGGTCTTCTATCAGGATTGTTCAAATTATGTCCCTGGGGTCAAAATGACCCCGCCCGGGGTTCACAAATTTACATAGAGTTATATTGTGAAATGTTCAAACCACTTTTTCTCTGAAACTAATATAGATAGATCTTTGATATTTGACATGGTGTAACTTCTAAAGGTACTTTACCAACATCGTACAAATAGTTCCGGTCCATTGCATAACTAGGTCACAGGAGCTAAAAATATTTTTTTTTCAATTAAAACTTTAAAAATCTTCTCTGAAACCACAGTACCCTGAGCTTAGCTATTTGGCACTCAGCATCATCTAATCAGCAATTGGCACAATCATATTGTCATAATTTCTCAGCTTTCCAAGATATGTTACATTTACATCAAACGGATCCAGGTCAGCGATTTAGGGCCGTTTACACGGGGGGCCAACTAGGTATTACGATGAAATGTTTCTCTACGACAACCTATATGGGTATTATAACAAATTTAAATTGCTACGAAGGCAATTTTGTTGTCGTAGACAAACATTTCTCACTATATACACTGACTTCGTAGCTATACAAATCTCTTATAATACCCATATATGTTGTCGTAGCTATACAGTTTGATGGTAATACGTAGTTGGCCCCCCGTGGTATACGGCTCTTGTTTATTTCATAGCAGATTGTGACTAAAAGAAACCTGAAAGGTTAGGGGAATGCACCAATTTGCATTAACTTTAAAGCTAGAAAGAGACTCTGGGATAAACATGTGATTCAAAATGAATTTCATAAGTTGAGTTTTAATAACTCGATCTCATTCAGAGCGACCATACCAGTATTGCAAAGTTAAAACCTGGATTAGTCATGTGACTGGTGAATGGCTAAGCAAGGTTTTTATTTTGAAATGAGTTCGACTTGAGCAACTTTGAATTTTCAATTTTCAGGTCCCTGCGACCTTGACCTCTGACCTTGGAAGTTAGAAAATCTTGTCAAACAAACAATTTCCAGCAAACGCCTCCTTTAGTTTTAATCTCAGACACTTGACACTTACCACACAAGTAATGAGATGGTCTAATGTAAATTACACAATTTACAGTTCTGTATGACAAAGACATTAGGTGCGGAAATCCCATGTCCGACTCCTCAGTCTCGTACATTTAAAGAACCGGACGAATTGATTTTTGCATTTCAGTTGTCCGCGGACAAGCACAGATTTGGATGATATTATATTGGAAGCCTTAATTTTAATCTGCCTTCAAATCCGACCAAAAGTAGGTATAAATTCAAAGAAATTGAGAAAATCAGCGACTTCTGATGTTTGTTTACAATTTAGATGTTGGGTACCCTACTGGTGAATATCGGTCAAAACGGCCCGAGTCAAAACGGCCCGGGTTAAAACGGCCCCCTAAATGGCCCGGGTCAAAACGGCCCCCCTCTGTTATTGTATTGGTACAAGTATTATTAGGACAATTATAAATTATGATTAGTATTATTACGTTTATGAAAGATAATTATAGGCCATTACAAACGTGGAACATGTAGATTGAGAATGACAATGAATGAACTTATTAATCTGATGTCCATTTTTCACCATTTACTAACTACATGTACATGCCTATTAATGAAGACGCTCATCATATTTTTCCCTAGCGTCAAATTAATCCAATCTGCAGCCTATTAAGCATTAAAAAAAACACAATATTTGAATGGATAGACGGACACACCTTCCATCCAGACAAGTTAGTATTTTAAAGCGGGTAAAGTTTTTCATGCAGAGTGTAAGGTGCGTACAACGGCGTAGAGGGTAATTATTAAAACTACTTCAAATATAAGGTTGTTCTTGTTATATATTTCAGCTGTTTTGCTATAGAATGTGTTAACCCATTAACCAAAAGATACTCCTTGCTATAATTTTATTATTATTCACGGCATGGCATAGTTTTGTATTAAAACTGTAGGGTGGGCCGTTTTGACCCGGGGCCGTTTTGACTCAGGGGCCGTTTTGAATTCATCCACTGTAATAATCTGGTACCAGCGTATAAGGAGAATGTGTTCACTAAATAAGCTGACGAATAACAATTCGGATTTGTTTTGCAGTGTATTAGCAATGCAAAGTAATTGATTGTTTCTTTCTAAAACCTGATTAAAGCTCGCAAAAAATTCCCTGTAACAGTTAGAACCACTGTGTAATAATAAAGAAGGGGTTAATTGAATTATCTGATGGTTCAACACGAGGGAAATCGTCTGTAATTATGTCCGGTATTGTTTTGAAACTATTCTATCGTTGTCCGTATTTTAGCCCTAATCTTAAAATACGTCATGTCCATTTCCCTATGTGTTTATTTATGTTTTTCTCACTCTCTGGATCGTACAAACCAGGCCATATGGCACTACGTATGGTGGCAACAGAAATAACAAATACCAAATTGACGGAAACAGGGCAAATTTATTTTAAGTCTCAACAGAAGCAAATGTAAAAGTATCAAAAATATTATGCATGAGACATAAAACAAGTATTTGCCATATCTGGGACCCAAAAACCGCCCAGTTAATTTAAAAGAAAATAGAATAGGAACCCTGGACAGCATCGACAAAATGAGTGTGAATTTAGTGATGGCTTTGAGTTTGACGTAGACAAAAAACAGCTTTAATATCTATAAAAAGTAGCTTCCAAATTTATTTATTTATTTATTTATTAACGGTGGTGTTCTATTAAGGAAGAGTAACCACTTCTTGTCGATACTACCAAGGATGCCAATATGATAACAGATAATGAACTGGTATGATGATAGAGGAGGAGGCTGGGAGGAGGTGGCTTCCGAAATTGTTGGCATATGATAACGTGTTGGTTCCTTGTGAAATTAATGGCTGACTGAGAAGGATGCAGGCCCCGATTGGCTCCCTATGTAGGCCACGTGACTCCTGGTAGCCAATAGGGGCCGGGATCCTTGATACCAAGCTATGGTATAAAACCCCTACCACTAACATCGACTAACATAACATGATTAAACAAAATTATTTATACCATATCATTTGAAACCATAAGTCGTTCAAAAACCATAAAAGATTTTATACTAGTATAAAATATATTTATGTTTTTTCTCACTCTCTGAATCGTACAAACCAGGCCATGTGGCACTACGTATGGTGAAAACAGAAATAACAAATACCAAATTGACGGAAACAGGGCAAATTTATTTTAAGTCTCAACGGAAGCAGATGTAAAAGTATCAAAAATATTATGCATGAGACATAAAACAAATTTTGCCATATCTGGGACCCAAAGACCGCCACTAGTGTAACTTCCGCCAGGTCTCAGATGGCGAATGGCATGATTTGTATTCTCTAGGATGATTGTATGTTGTCTAGGGAAAGGGTAAAATGGTACTAAGTTCTATGCCTGTTGGTCCATAGGGTATTTGCCTGACTAGAGGTACATCACTAACAATTATATGAACTGTATTGATAGCCATCGACAGTATTAAAAGAAAATACATGTCTGTACAATATGTTTCACTTTATACATACACCCTGCCGACCAAGACCTTCCCCATTTAAATATTTAAATGTTTATGAAAGAGACACTGATAATTTATGCTTCTAAAAAGGGTACTCTCTTCTATGGCTGAGTATATGTTCAACTTTATTTGTATTAATAAACTAATGAGCTGTTGCCGGTTTAACCCGATCAAGCAAATTGAAACAAGCCGTCTTCCCGAAACCTGAATGTCTGTCCCAATTGACAAACTTTCTGTCTGACTGGCAAAAAATTAAACTTGTCGGTCAGTCTTGCATTGTAAGTATTCTTGGAAACAAATTGTGTGGCTTAAATTTAGATTGGCTAAATTATTTATTTTTTTTAACTTTCGGGAAGTTTTAACCTACTTGACGAAAATCAGACTAGGAGACAACGGATTCTAAATGCAATAAAATAGATTGTCGATATCATGCAAACATGATTTACGTAACCGCAAACATGATTAATCATCATATAAATGGCGAAAATCAGACTAGGAAATAAGGATTCTAAATGCAATAAAATAGATTGTGGATATCATGGAAACATTATTTACATAACCGCTGAAATGATCAATCATCATATAAATGGCGAAAATCAGACTAGGAAATAAGGATTCTAAATGCAATACAATAGATTGTAGATATCATGGAAACATTATTTACATAACCGCTGACATGATCAATCATCATATAAATGGTGATAATCAGACTAGGAAATAAGGATTCTAAATGCAATAAGATAGATTGTGGATATCATGTAAACATTATTTACATAACTGCTGACATGATCAATCATCATATAAATGGTGATAATCAGACTAGGAAATAAGGATTCTAAATGCAATAAAATAGATTGTGGATATCATCGAAACATTATTTACATAACCGCTGAAATGATCAATCATCATATAAATGGCGAAAATCAGACTAGGAAATAAGGATTCTAAATGCAATAAGATAGATTGTGGATATCATGTAAACATTATTTACATAACCGCTGACATGATCAATCATCATATAAATGGTGTTAATCAGACTAGGAAATAAGGATTCTAAATGCAATAAAAAAGATTGTGGATATCATGTAAACATTATTTACATAACCGCTGACATGATCAATCATCATATAAATGGTGTTAATCAGACTAGGAAATAAGGATTCTAAATGCAATAAAATAGATTGTGGATATCATGTAAACATTATTTACATAACTGCTGACATGATCAATCATCATATAAATGGCGAAAATCAGACTAGGAAATAAGGATTCTAAATACAATAAAATAGGTTACAACTAACATATAAACATTATTAACATACCCTTGACTAGAGGTTTCCTTCACAACAAGGATAGTTGATTACTGGTACCGCAAACAGACCAATCATCGTGTGTGATTATAAGCAAGCCGGATATAAAAATCAATTTATCGTAGGCAACCCAAACTTGGAAATCCAAGCGTTAAATGGCGAGTTGCCGAGTGATTTTGAATACATGCAATTTAAGCTGACTTGAAAAATTAGCTAAATTAACACACGACATTAAACCCGTTCAACGATCCAGCAATCTCTACATTGTTGTTTCTATAACAAAGTTCTGTAATATGATAAAGTAAAAAAACTAACACCTGCAACATTTATGTACAGTATGTAAAATGCATGTAACAAACGATAACGGGAAGTCGAATGCCTTTGTTTCAAAGTTCAACTATATGACCGACGTATCAAAAACCCGGAAAAAAACGAGAGGAGGGGAGTTGTCTTTGGTTGTGTAAAAAACCGAACTAGTAGTAATGTTATAACGTACAAAACCCGCCCTCTCGTGTTACCAGCAAATGAACTGAGATCAACTAACTCCCGAAATAATGGGGAACCAATTGGTGATTGGATTGGCCTAATCCACTTTAACCCACAAGTGGCTAGTTTGACCCAATCCACTTTAAATTACAAGTGGCTGGTTTGATCCAATCTACTTTAACTTACAAGTGGCTGGTTTGACCCAATCCATATTAACCTACAAGTGGATGGTTTGACCCAGACCCCTTAAACCTACTAGTGGCTGGTTTGACCCAATCCAACTGTACCTAACAGGTGGTTGTTTGACCCCCTTTATGGACATGGCTGCGGGAGAGTGATAATAGACACCCCTTTGATAGAAAAGACACCGGCCCCAACTGAAACTGGAAGGTATTTGACGACTGTCCGACATATTGGCTCATAGGGGTTGGTTTGGAGTTCTAATGTATTTCAAGTATGCTGTGCTTTTCCAACGGCCTACTTTTTGTATGGCAGAGGTTGACATGCCAAGAGAATGAGCATAAGTGGTTCCTCCAATGCGGAATGAATGGGTGGTATACCGGGCTGGGTCTTAATTGCAAATCCTGACACATTTGTTGATAATATGTCTAAAATATGGAAGACCTATTGGGCAGCCGCAGGGGAAAGTAAAAAGGGGGCCTTGGAGATGACTCCTATTTTGAATGAAGGAAAATAGCGCTGTAACCGGACAAAGGGCAGTGTCACTTTGTAAGGCTAATGGGATGATGGATGTACGCCCCGTGGAATGTCTGTAAAAATGCTGATAGTACCCTATTTTTTTAAAAGAGAAAGACACCTGAACTCTTTGGATGACATTATTGCTGCTTTTTTGACATAGCGCTATCCCCCCCCCTCTGAACAAGCCGAAAAAGGCTACTAAACACATAGTTTTAAAAGTTTCCCGGATGTTATCGGCTAGCGGAATGGATTGGAGTGCTTCAGCTATTTGTGCTAATTTTTGAAGGTCAAAAGGAAGGCGGTCATCCGGGGTTTTGTCTTTGCGTAAACCCGCTAAAATGCTGCGAATGCCCTAAAAAACAGCCGGATTTTCATAGTTGCCAATCTTATGGACATAAGATATTGCAGAAGTCATGGACGTAATTGTTGAGGGTTTTAACCCATTAGTGTGTGAAAAAGCAACGAATTGGGCTAGACGGTCGACGGGAATGGGTAGTAATGGAATGGTGCCATAAACGGAAAAATGAAAATTGTGATAATGTTTGATTGCATTTCAATAACTAATCCAGGTAGAGGGGGCCAGAGACTTTTCTAAGAGGTTCTCAACCGCTGAATTTAGGGAATGTATCGTAGCAGTTCTTCTGGCACTTTCGTCGGCTGATGGTCCATTTGTGGGGCCAGCTGATGAAATGTTTCCAGCTGAAAACGAGAAAGAAGGTCAGGTAAGGTATTGAGCTTACCGGGGACATGAACTGCTCGCACAGAAATATTGTATGACATACAAACAAGAACAAAACGGCGAACGAAATACATAACTATGGTATCCTTGGATGACTGCTAATTTATAATGTGGACCACTGTCATGTTATCGGAATGCATGACTAAACATTTGTTTGCCAGGGTATCCCCCAAGATCTACAAGGCCAGAGTGATGGGAAAAATTTCTTTGACAGTGATGTGCCAAGGAACCATGTGGGCTGGCCACGGACCATAGAACCATTTTGAACCGAACATCGCTGTATAACACAAATTTCCAGCTGAGTCTGGGTGTAGATGAAGAGTTGTGTCATTTATCAAACGCTGTTCTAAAAAGAGTTGTTTACCATTGAAATGGTCAACGAAAAACGTCCATGCTGTAATGTCTTTACGGCCTTCTCTATTTAGGGTGATGCGGTGGTGAGGTACCGACACCCCTTTTGTGAGATCTGTGAGACGCCTTAGAAAACAACGACCGGGTATCACAACTTGGCAGCAGAAATTCAAGAGCCACAGAAGTGACTGGAGCTCGCGTAGAGTGATCTTTCGACGCCGGTCATGTTTGTCCAGTAAACCCTTCAGATTTGCCAATTTGTCCTCGGGTAAGCGTGCTTCCATCGCTGTACTGTCCAAAGTGAATGTTATAATCTGACTGGCGTTTACTGTTTTTTCTTGTTTGATAGGAACTCCTATGTGGTAACAAAGTTTGAGGAAAAGGTTCAGACTGGTTTGACAAATGACGTCTGAACGCCCAAGAAAAAGAAAGTCATACAGTTTGTGACAAGTGACGCTGTGCTATCCATTGCAAGGCAGTACTGAAAGACTCGAAAATGGCACAGGAGCTGCTGGCACCCATCGGAAGGGTAGAGTCGTAGTAAAATTGTCCTTGGAAAGATATGCCTAGAAGTTCATGATCTGCCTTGTGAATTGGAATCAGACGAAACGCAATTTCAATGTCCATTTTGCTCATCAAAGTACCAGGACCCAGGGAATTAGAGTTTTGACAGCATCATCAAAAGAAGCATAACGAACTGTAGCCAACACCGGGTCAATGTTATGATTTACCGATAAGGTGTCACCATAACTTAAATGATGAATAAGTCTTAATTCCCCTAACGTTTTCTTTGGGACTAGACATATGGGGGACACTTTAAAGTTCAGAAAGGGAGGGTGGTCAAAAGGGCCTTTGATACGTTTCGCCTGGATCTCCTTATCCAATTTGTGCGCTACCAGCTCCGGATTCTCGTAACATGATTGGTTGGAGCCTTTTTTGCTGAAGGGCAGTTCCCTGCCCAATGGTTGCCTCCCCGGCACATACCGCAGATATGGGTTTGGGTGCAATTGACTTTCTCACACTTTCCTGTTGCATTGAAAGTCCAACAGGTGTTGTATAGAAAGGGGCTCTTACCGTTAAAGCTAGCTTGGGAGGAGGGGGTAGGTGGGTAGGTGGGGATGTGAAGGCAAAAGGGTTGGGGTGGAGGCGAATGGTTGGGGGTTGAGTTTTGTGAGGATGATGGAAAGGCCGCTGCAGACAAACAGGGAAGGCCATGACTTGTGAAGGCCATAAGCCACGAGTCCATGTGTAGTCTATCCCATGGGGGTTCCTGTCTGATTTCCTTATTCTTGCGGAAATGTACGTCATATGTTTAAGAAGGCTGGTCCAGGGAGTTTAGCTGCAAAGTCCCTCACAATATCTGCGTATTTCAGGAGATATGCAATGGCAAGCGCATGGCCCGCGAATCTCAGAAATGCCGAGGTCCATTCCTCCACATTTTGAATTTACCGACGCTTGACGTTAGGGACAATGACCGGGTTGAAATTTTCGTCGAACTTAAAGGAATAGGGGCTTGGGTCATCTTCAACGGACAGGCTAGGGTCGGTGGGCAAAAGGGAAGCCAATTCAACGAATTTGTGTTCAATAATCTTTTGTTGGGTGACAATAGGTATACATGTAGGAATGGCCGTAAAATTTGCGTCGACATACGACAACCCATTACCTGAAGCGAAAATTGTTTGAGCATGTGCCGTCATTGGGTTGACTGTTGAGCATCAGTCTAGCTGGGCTTGTAGGAATTGTATTGCGTGTGTGTGTGTTTGTTGTGGTATCACTGTGTGTGTGTGTTCTGCTTGAGAGGTGGGTGTATTGTTTGTGTTACGTTTCCTGCTTGAGTCTTTCGTATTTATTATTTGGCATATTGGTTGCGGGGTGAAGCCCTACCTCATTTGGTGTGCATATCCGGTATTGTCCTGATTGGTGGTTGAATTTGAGATACCAAATCACCCTGGTATAATGTTGTGAACCGCTTGGTTTGACCCAAGCCACTCATTATTGTTAATGGTATTTTGGGGATGTAGAGCCCCTGAAATTCCTGATGGGATGTTAGTTGCTGTTTGGGTTGATCCCACACTGAAAATAGGCACAAACGGCCTAGGCGCACTTGTGACAGTATTAGATAAGGAACCATGGTGTAGAGATGTGGCGGACACCGTTGGCGCCTGTGAATTAGCAGACACCCACGGCATCTGCAACACCTCTGAAGAATTTGGGGTGTGCATCCCATAGCTGAGAAGCGACATTAATGATGGACTCCCAGGAATGGGCGAAATGTTATTAACCAGCGATGATATAGATGCTGTTTTAGTAGTGGAGGTCACCGGAAACTGGGAGCCACTCTGTACTGTTTGGGGTCTTGTTGCCTGTTTTGTATGTAGAATCTTCATGATTCTTACATTCTCCGGCAGTTGAAATGAATTGGCATGCCTGGCCTGAGAAACTGTCTCTGAAATGTCGTACTCCCATGTGCGCACTAGCTGGGTAGTTCCTGGGAGACCGTCGTGGCTCCTCTTCATTCTGAAATATGACATACAAACAGAGGCTTAGAACTAATCAACCCGTGATGACCCCCCACTTGCAAAAAGGATGTAACTCACCAATGTTAAAAATTGCCCTTAAGGTCGTTCGACAGCGGGTGGCCCGCATCTCGAGTTCCGGAAATGCTGATGACTTTCACCTGATCTTTGTGGCACGTGCTTATAGTAGAAAATTTAGATACAGAAACAATTGATCTGCTTCAGTGTCTTCTCTGTTAGCGCAGTTGGTACGGTGATTGACTTGCAATCCAAAGGTTCTAAGTTCGATTCCCACTCGCTTCAAAACTTTTTTTTTTAAACAAATTGTCAGATTTTAGTGACTAGTCAATTCATAACGCAGTGATCAAAGGACAGGCTATGTTTAAACTTTAGTCTAGTAATAATTAATAATATCAGATGCAAGTATAGTCAAGTGACAGCTAAATTTGTGAGGATTTATAGCCTATATAACAGATGGCAGCTTAACACAGGACAAAAGTTATGCTAAAAGATAGACCCTAAAGGAGCTTTTATGCATTACTTTTGTTATGCATTAAGCAGTCACTTGCCTTTAAAGATCTACAGGCTACCGTATTCAATGGTCCCTTATTACAGGTTTGACCTTTGGTATTATTTAGAGCTGACGGCATTTTAAAGTTGAACTCAAGGGAGGTTACTCGTTTTGTGTTAACATTTTGTCAGAATTTCAGGAAATCATGTTTAAAATGTAAATTCTACTGTAGATTTTCATTAAAGGACAAGGTTCACGAAGGGTCAAAATTGGCCCTGTTACAAAAATTCATAAAAATTTGTGTATGAATGAAGGAAGTCTTTATACATGGAAAACGACAATTTTTAATTCGAATCTTCAAACATTGTTGCCATGGCAACCAGTTATTCAACAGCATGCAAAACAAAGAAATTGCTCTATTGAAGTGGATATGCGAGTATAAATCGCATGTACACGAACAAAATAAGTGTATGTTTCAATATTGATTGAACAATTCCCTAGTATACATAGTTTTTGACATACAAGTAGCATTTAAAACGACGTGACACAGTTGCTATGGTAACAAAAAAAACTTTTTTTTTCAATTCTAGTATAACTAGACGATATGATGTAAAATAATATTTTTATTTGTTTACAGTTTTATCCAAATATTTAAAAATATTGCAAAACTTGTTAATTTTACCAAAATTGTTACCATGGCAACCAGTAAACCTGTTTCATGAAACCAAAAATGCCACTTTATCAGTACCAAAATAAGTAAGTCAGGGCTCCAGATCAGCGGCCCGTTTCATAAAACTTCGTACCACGAATGTTGTCGTAAGTCAGATTATTTAATTACTTATGTATTTCTCCATCTAATCCTGTCTTGTAACATCTCTTTGGAATCTTCTTGAAAAGACGATTCGATAGATGTTACAAGACAGGATTAGATAGAGAAATCATGTATTTCAAAGTTTTGACTTACGACCGTTTTTGCCGTACAAAGTTTTATGAAACAGGCCCCATGTGAGTTGATCTAAAATTTGAATTTTCATTTCTGCATTAAAACCCTTTGGTGAGACTACGCATTATAATCGTTTTTTCGAGATGATTTTAATATTTAAGTAGTTACACCATAGTTTATGATGATAATGTTTGATTTTTTTTAGTTTGTAAACTCTCTCTTATTTGGAGCCGACTCATGCCTCGTAACAATTAACATTATTCCTTTAGCCTAATGGTAGCCGTTTTTCAACGGAGGTTGTTTGGTGCATATTAATGATGTCCCACTAAAAATTCATTTTGAAGGTTGTATATTTTCCACATCATGACATTGCATCATTACGTTACGTCATGACAACCCTAATGTTTACAAACAATGATGCTTCTGGACGAAAAAACGATTTATTAATAGTTAACCTACTTTAGGTCAAGTAAATTCATTTATGTACAGTGAAACATCGTTAACTGGACAATTGAAAAACGAAATTTTCGGTATCTAGGGCTGCCATTTCTCCGTTTTTTCCGAAATCTTCGGATTTTTATCCTAGCAGATGGTAACTTAAAGCAGGCTGAAAGTAAAGCAGAATGCGCCCTAAAAAGCAGGCTGAAAGTAAAACAGAATTAATGCGCATTAGGGCGCATTCTGCTTTACTTTCAGCCTGCTTTAATAGGGCAGGTGTCTTCAAACTAGAAATAGATTATGGGGTAAAAGTAAGGTCTGTCATCCGTATTCCTTTCGTTACCTATGTTGTTATCTAAGTTGTTGTATGATCAGTAGATCTAATTACTTTTTCACAAAAAATGTGTGAGAAACCTATGTTATTTGGAACAAAATCCAGCATCAGAGACGTCCGCTCTCAAAATGAATGGCTCTTCTGATGCTGGATCTTGTATTACAGAAACGAGTTCCCAACGACTTGTCTGAGTTCTTAGTTTTATTAAGAAAATCCCGACAGTGGTAAGGATACTTCTCGCAGGAGTATTACGTATGTCAATTTTTAAAAAGTTTACCATGTCAAGAAACTGTTGCGTCGTAAGTCCTGTCATATTAAGTATGTCCTGGTCAGAGTATGAATTTAAATTGTCAAAGGAAAGTTTTTTGTCGATAATGACTGAACTCTCATCCAGAGTTTCTGAAGGAGATCTAAAACTGCTGTTCTATTAAGCTTTACCTGTAGTTTTACCTGTAGCTTTCTAGCAAAACATGATGTGTACTGCTTTCAACAGGTCTATTGTTACAGCTGTGAAATCTCCATTGCTGTTGAAGTGACCGGGACAACATCTACTTTCAGAGGAAATCAGGACATTATGTTTAAGAAATATTTCAAATTGTGTTGAAGATGATACAACATCAAGTTTTGGCCCGGGTTTCTTACACACAAAGCAATAAGCATGGCCTTTACTTGTAGATGGTATTTTTAGATGCACTGACGGAGGACTCAGTAGGGTTGAAAATTGATCATTCTTTTCTTGGTGTTGTTGTTACTGCTGTAGATCTATGATAGGCCTATAGCACAAGTTGACAAGTTAATTTCTATATTCTGGCCTGCTGTATTTACCACATATAAACTCTTAGGAGAAAGGATTTCCTAAGATATTTAGCCACATGTTTATTAGCTGGGCGTCTTTGGTTTAAATTGGGTTTTTTTGCACAGGATGCTGTTAAATGGCCATCTGAAAAAACAACAACATGGATCTATTGTAGGCTAAAGCATGAATAAGATTCACCATCATTATTTTATTCAGATCTAGATCTATCTTTGTGTAGATATTACTTTTTTAATTTACGCAGCATGAGAAAGGTAATCAGATCTAGAGAAGGTACATTTCTTTAGAATTTTTAAATTGAAAAAAAAAGTTTCTTCTTCTGAGAATTGAACCAGCAAACTCTGTCACGCAAATCAAGCGCTATATCCACTGAGCTACAGAGGACGACGTTGTACGTGTCTTAAAATTATGACACATTCAAAGCGAACGGAAACTTCGGAGACAGATTTAAAACGTTTCGAAGCATAACCTTTCATTTGAAAATAAACTTACATAAAATTCAAATATCTGAAGGACCATACACACAGCATTCGTATGTTTTACCTAGAATGCGACAATTTTCTTGGTTTGTTTAGACCCTGCATGTAGATCTACCTGTCAATCTCGACAGGTAGACCTAGATCTTTATTTAGCTCGATTGAATAAGGCTGATCAACGTTCAGTTTACACACACTTTTACATCAGAAAAATATATAATGTACATACCTGCCTTTGTAGTGGGAAATAAGTTTAGCACACTCAGCTTATCTTCACATTTTTTGTGTATTTTCTGTCAGCTTTAACGATATTTTGGTCTACTTGACAGTGGTTTGTTTACGAAGCGTCCGTGACAACGGCTCAGATTCGGATAATACCCAGTTACCGGATACAAATTAAATCGTGGGTTTCATGGTAAAAAATGACTCAAATACACTCAGAGTGGCACCAGATCAATAAATCGAACATATCCTACTGTGGCATTGACTTTTTAAATTAAAATAATGCTTACTGTTTATTTTTAATAAGTAATAAATAGCCACCAAGCGTCTACACGGATACACGAAGATTGAGCTTTTTGGCAATTCTGCACTATCGAAAATTACATTTTGAACTATGAAGGCATGGATGCGACACTTCAAAATTTTGATATGTTACTTCAAACTAATTAATTATTCAGTGTTAAAAATATATTTGTGTCGCATCAGTGCCTTCATATTTTATTCCTAGGATTTATACCAGGAATTGCCAAAATTCTGCTGTTTTTGGCCTTCCGGCTCATTTTCAAGAAACTATAAAATTGTCAAAAACTTGAATTTGGGATGAATTTAGTGAATAGTATGAAGTATTAATATCTGAAATTGACAAATAAAGAGAAAATAAAGAAATTCTTTTTTTTTAAAAAAAAAAAAGATTTTTACAGGGCCAAAACAGTGGCTTCGTGAACCTTGTCCTTTTTGTGACTAGTAGAATTAAGTTATATCTATCTAATAATAGTAAAATTAGTGTATATTACAGCTAGATTTTTTTTGTTATTTGAGATTTTCAGAATTTGACTTTTTTTAAATATTGATATTTCCAGAAAATATGTCAGGAAATACTTTTGTTTGCCCAATATCTTATAGTCTATGTACAGTTTACTTGAATGTACAGAAATTATTGAGTTATATCATTATATAAAGAAAATATTCCTGTTTATTAAAAAGGGAGCTTTTCCCGACAAAAGGTCCTGTCAGAAAAAAAACGGCACTGTAGCTTTTTTTTATTTTAACGATTTTTCACTCTCCATATGGTATACATGTAGATCTATTTCAATTTAATCAAGCTTTCAAAGAATTCTGACACAGAATAAGCTGACCCGCGAACCACCTTAACTGCTGTGAAAGAAGTAAAATTGTGATAATTATAATCCTATATTTAGGTTTACCAAATGATTATAACCAAATATTTGGGAGGGCAAACCTCAGCAACTAAATTCTAACTTTAGTTGAGTTATATCGTGTTTACAAGTGTAGGAACTGCTAATAGAACTGTTGAGTCTTACCAAAAGCCTAAGCAGAGGAGTTATGTAGGTTTGTCAATATAAAACGGGTATAAAATCCACATGTAGTCAGGAAAATTTGAAGACATGACTGTTATGGATCTTGATGGCCTATACTTATTGCATAAAATTGAATTGTGTACAAGAATTACAGATTTTTCAAGTTGATGAAATGTCTATGCAACCTGAATGTTATAGCTAAATGTCGCCCTGGGATATTGAAAAAGCGCCACAAATTAAAAAGCATGCATATTATGTAGGGATTCCTCAGTAAACCATAAGTGGACCGTATGCGAAGGGAGAAAAAACGCAGGGTTCTCGCTAGGAATTTGAAAGTTTCAGTCCAGGACTTTAATCCTGAAAAAAGTAGGAGTTACTTGTCAAAATTTTGATATTTCGGGAAGTTCCCAGGCAAATTTGCAGTTCTAGAACTGTTAATTACGAGTTAGCGAGAACCCTGGAAAACTATGAATAAAATCATACGGTGCCCACATACCCTCTCAACAGGAAAATAAATGAGGTTGTAACTGGGAGAACCCTAAAATTTGAAGTGACGACTAGACACAATATGGTGGTATCCCGCTAGGGTGGTAGGATATAACACTGCTGTTGACCGAGCCGAAATATATGTTACTCTGGATCTGTCTTGCTCAGGAACAGCTGTATTCTACCCCGAAAAAAACTAAAAACACCATGAAACTGCGGATTTTATAAGCATGCAGCATGCCCACGGCTGTATGTCTAAAGGTCAAGTTAAGCTCGACCCGAGACACAGACGGTAAAAAGATATTTGTGAGGGCAAACCCCCAACCCCCCCCCCCTTTTTTTTTCTTTTGGGGGGGGGGGGGGGGGGGCGGGAGCCAACAGACATACCGCAGAAATAAAACATGATAACGAAACTCTAAACGGCAATAAATGAAATATAAACGGAACCTCTCATGCATGACCCCCTTACTGCTCTTAGTAAATCATGCCTAAGAGCGAAGAAAGGCCGAGACCCAAAAGATTAAATTGCCGTTTAAACAGAGTGGATATTGAATATCCCAGGGTGACGGTCGAAACTTTTGCCATTTGCTTATGACTTGAGCAAAATCCATGCTTATTCAGGCGAACTACTGCTTGGTTATAAAACTCTGGGATTGAACTGATAGAATTAGAATATGAATAAAATATTGAGCTAAGGTGACGAAAAGCATATTGTGATGGTTACGGCAAATTATTCAAATAGCAAACTGGACCCCATTTGATCCTTTATAGTTCCTAAATAATCAAATAGTTAGAGTCCCCAACGGTCGACATATTTGGGCAGGGAAACAAAGTGTATGCAGATGTTGTAATATTGAAAATGGCAGACTTAACTTATGAAGAGGCCGGCAGTTTGCATATGCATATAATAGCAACACGTAGACAGTTGTTCAGCTTTTTCTGGCCGTGTGGACTGAGGTGTGTTCCATCCCCGCAAAAGGCTCTTGCTTTGGCATCCTCGGACCAAACACTCTTCGCTCGCCACAGTAGAACACCGTCTCAGTGTTGCAACTTGTCCTACAAATACTTGTTGGCTATATCCACTCTGCTGTTAAACCACGGGATGTGTAATGGATATCAGAATGTTGCTTGCAACCCCGACCGCTGTCTGGTCCCTATCGTAACTGTCTATTGTCCCCACAAACAAAACGAGTACATCCGGAGAAAAGTCATTTACATCCTCAAAATGGCCGAACAAATTGTTCACAGAGGCACCTGGATAGCCTGAAAATTGCACCAATGGGCGACCGGATAAACCTAACTGAAAGTCATAAATGTCCGACAACTGGATGAAATTCTTCAAACGCTTCACAAAAGAATGGCCAAATAGTTGAACTTTCAAGCCAGGTTGGATGTGAGAACTGGCCCTCGATCCGATATTGCCGTTGTTGTTATCTCCGATAGGCGCGGCCATGTTGTTTACGGTAAGAGTTCCCCCAGCGGAAGTGACGTAACGTTTAAATTCCTTTCACGGGAATGGCTTCAACCTCCACACAAAAACCGTCCACACAGCTAAAGTCAGAGCAGTATCAAATTTAATACCTGGTCTGCAGGGTGACGAAAATCTTCGTTCACAATAATGCGTAAACTATACGATCGCAATTGTAATCTAAACTATGAAAATTTCCGAAATTGTTGGCATATGTCATAATATGATAACGTGTTGTTTCCTTATGAAATTAATGGCTGACTGAGAAGGTTGCAGGCCCCGATTGGCTCCCTATGTAGGTCACGTGACTCCTGGTAGCCAATAGGGACCGGGATCCTTGATACCAAGCTATGGTATAAACCCCCTACCTCTATCATCGACTAACATAACATGATTAAACAAAATTATTTATACCATAGCATTTGAAACCATAAGTCGTTCAAAAACCATAAAAGAGTTTATGCTAGTATAAAATATATGACAAAATTGACAGCTAAGCAGACGATGGAAAAGTTTTTTGTCAGAAAAATCAGTAAAACAACAACTGTTGAAGACAACGGCAAACAAAACAAAAACTAAAAGTGACCGTGACCGTGACTTCGATAAAAAAAAAAGTAAGCGAACGTTTTAGCAATTTTAATTTAAATGGTTACATGATGTCTTCCGTTTGTATCCCGAAATCACCGTACGTCAGTGATGAATACAAGTTAGAGTTTCAAATAGATATACTTTATTTGTTGTAATAGAGTACAGGACCCTCTTACTTGAGGTCTGTATAGTTTTGCCTTAGAAAGTGTGACGGAAATGGACGGTATATAAACACTTCAACAGTCTGACCGTGGAAGCCGGCTTTTATAGCCAGATTGTCTAAGCGTTTGTCTCGGTTGCGAAGTTAAGCAACGTTATGTGCGGTTAATACCTGGATGGGTGACCGACAGGCTTACCGTTGGCCCGGTACACGTTACAAATTTAGTGGCAGCGGTGGGATATGGGATGACATCACCATCGTCCTAGAATCCATGTCGCATTGTCTCGCCCTCAGGATTGCCATGTGAGCAGGGTAACTTCGGGGCGAAGTCAAGAGAAAATAGGGGGGGGGGGGTGTGACGGAAATGGACGGTATATAAACACTTCTACAGTCTGACTGTGGAAGCCGGCTTTTATAGCCAGATTGTCTAGGCGTTTGTCTCGGTTGCGAAGTTAAGCAACGTTCTGTGCGGTTAGTACCTGGATGGGTGACCGACAGGCTTTACCGTTGGCCCGGTTCACGTTACAAAATAATCAGGTGTGTGGTTGTCAGACAGTAAGTCTTGCACTCTATCACTTCATTATTGATAGTCCTCAAAGTTACTAAAAAGAATAATAAATTAGGACAAGTTGAATGCTGCAGACAACCAAGATTTTTTAAATTTCAATTATCCGTGGACAAGTAGGAAAAAATCTAAATTTCCGGGCAGGGCTTGACCTGACCTTTAAAATGAGTTCAGTTTCAGTCCCCAATACTTGGAACTTGAAATAACTATAAATCTTGAGAATAAGATCCTTCTAGCGTAATCAATAACCCCAGTATAACCAAACTTAGTCAGATACATGCTGTTGGGTTAAGCTTCAAAACGTGTTCAAAGAAAGTGGATTGGTCCAATGGTCTTGTTGCCATGGTAACCATGTACAGTATCTAAACAAATCTTCTCCGAAACTACTCGTCCGATTTCAATTTGGTTTTAACTAAAATGTTTATCAATGGATATTCTTTAAAACTTGTTCAAAAATTGTTGATAGTCAAAATAGATGGCCGCCAGAAGACATATCGAATTAAGTCACATTTTTTGTGTATATATTTATGAACCTTTCAGTGTTCTGACCTTAATATAATTTAGGTCATACCTGGATAAAGGTCATATCATAAAGTAGGTCAGTAGTTCAAATAACAGAAAAAAGGCCTTCCCCAGAGCCCTTTTTTGTTAAATCTTATTAAAATATGCTTAGAAGGATTATCTTCAAAAAGCTAGGCACAATTTTAATTTAAATTACATACAATTAAAATATAGACCAGATCAAAACATAGAAAAAACTTCTAAACTGACTGTAGGAACAATAAGTTCATATAACTTGCTCAGAATGACCAATATTACAAAATCTAGGCAATTCAGTAATATCACGGTGGCCATTCCACGTGGCCTGATGGTTCGGTTCGGCGAAGTTTTTCTCTCGATTCAGGTAAGAAATATAGCGATTACTTTCTTTATAAGCACGAATTCGGTCCGGTGCATTTTACCAAAAATACCCTAAACATGGTTTTGGAGCGACTTTCATATGCGGTGTGAACTAAAGACTTTCATATTGGCAATTCATTTGTGAACTATTTTTGCAACAGACTGAACTGTTCTGACTTTTTTCGCAGAACAAGCAGACTGATTCGGTCCGGGCGGAAATACGCCCCGGAGAAATTTTGCACTTTTCACCTGAAAACGCTGCTATAACTAAAATTACTCTAGGTTTACATTTATATTTCGATGGTAAACCCCTTCTATACCCTATTTTCGAGCGAAGTCTCATATGCAAACATCTAAGATCTGGACAAGACACCGAGTAATTAGGATTTACGTCGATTTACACTTTGTCAGTAGCCATCGGAAAATAGTGCAAAATATCTGAGTTATGGCGCTTGAATCTGTAAAAATTTGCATTTTAACCACGTCCGCTCTCTAACTTAAACAGTTTTCAATTTATTTTCAACAAAGTTCTGCACAATTTTTATACCCATAATATCTCGGTCAAGTTCGATAACCAGATGAATCACATTAGGCATTTTTTGGTAAGGGCTATTGAATCAGTTAAAATTGCTTTTTATGCTCACTTTTAGGGGGGGCATATAGTCGCCACTTTGTCCGCCCGTCCGTGTATCTGTCCGTCTGTCCGTCTGTCTGTCGGTCCGTGCTAACAAAATGATAGTTACGTGGCTAAAATTGGCTTCCATAACCAGGCACATATTGAAAAACATTAACCTGGCAGTTTCTTGTAATATTAACCTGGCCATTTCTTGTGACATTAACCTGGCCACTTGTGGGACATAGGGTTAGGGGTAGAGTTAGCCTTCAGATCATTCTTTAACAAAGTTAGATTTATTTCATGTATGTGGCTAACCACACACATTTTAACCACATAAAAGAGATACAATAAAGAAGGGATTGGCCATTTTAAAGAAGATTGTGAGTATGTTTGTCCGTCCGCCTGTCTGTCTGTCACGCTTTTTTGTCTGGAGCATATCCCTTGAACGGTTCACAGTAGGTTGATGAAACTTGATACCGTGATAGAGAATGACAAAAGAAGGTGCAGTACACAAGAACTGTAACTCTGTCATCTCCCAATTTAGAATTATCTCCCCTTTCTCATAAAAAATCAATTTTGTCAGGATATTTTGTCCGGAGCATATCTCTGGACTGTTACACTGTAAATTGATTTAACTTGTTACAGTGATAGAGGATGACAGAAAGAAGTGCAGTACACAAGAACTGTAACTATGTCATCTCCCAATATTGAATTGTCTTCCTTTCTCTTATTAAAAAAATCAATTTTGTCCGGAACATATCTCTGGACTGTTACACCATAAGTTAATGAAACTTATTACAGTTATAGAGGACGACAAAAGGAAGTGCAGTACACAAGAACCGTAACCATGCCATCTCCCAATATTGAATTATGTCCCTTTTTCTTTAAAAAAATGTTTTTGTCCGGAGCATATCTCTGGACTGTTACACCGTTAGTTAATGAAATTTATAACAGTGATAGATGATGACATAAGGAGGTGCAGTACACAAGAACAATGACTCCTGCCATCTCACAATATTGAATTATCGCCCTTTTCATATTTAGAAAAAATCATATCTCCTGAGCATTGCATTGTAAATTTACAAAACTTGATACAGTGATACAGGATGAAAGAGGGAGTGCTGTACTCAAGAACCATAACTCTGCCATCCCCCAATATTGAATTATCTCCCTTTTCTTATAAAAAGTCAAATTTTCTTGAGCACTGATCCTTGGTGAAACTTGATTATGTGTTAGAGGATGACAAAAAGAAGTATTACGCAAGAATTATAACTCTGTCATCTCCAAATATTGAATCTTCAACCTTTTTTCATAAAACAATCACTATTGTCTGAAGCATATCTCCTGAACATTACATAATAAGTTGATGAAACTTAATACTGTGTTCACCTACTAATCATGCTATACCTTGGAGTTTTCTTTGTGGGGAGCATCCATCGTTTGGAACGATATTCTTGTTTAAGCATGTCCCCTCTGTAACTCAAAATTGGCGGCATCTGTGACCGGTGGACACACTTCTTTTTTTTTCTCTTGGGGGTTGGAGGACGGTTTCCATCTGAATGGGGGGCATCTGTGACCTGTGGCCACATTTCTTGTTATAGCTATATCAAAATGTTTTCTTGCCCAGTCAGCTTAGGTACACTGTTATCTGGTGAGCAAAATGAGAACCGTGACCCTCTTGTTTCATGTTTGTTTTTTAAATAAAGGTATTGATTTAGGTAGAATGAGATCGTTGCAAAAATTAGAGATATTGTCCAAATCTATACTTAAACCTAACTACACTTTAGAGATTCAGCCACGTCACATGATATTGAGCGCTATGCTGTCACAGAGGTCAGTGCAGGCTTGAGATAATTCTGCTGTAGAGAAAAGTGATAAGGGTCCAGACAAATGTTTCAAAGTAACAAGCACCTATTTAAGATTGAGAAAACCTTAATAATAACGCTGCAGAACGAAATACAGAAAGTTCCTAATAGAGATGTTCGCATGTCATTCAAAAAGGTGACATTGTTTCACACCGAGCATCTGTCATCAACTAATAATGTACTCTGCTAAGATTATGAAAATGGTCTGCTTCATATATGCAGAAATAGGTAATGCAGTGATCCTCAGACACTTATATATAAGATAACCATGCATATTCGTCAGGGCACTGCTCTATAACTGAGCGTGTGAATATTCAATACTACATATTATATATAACAAACACTAGTTATTAGATCAGTTCTTTTTAAAGATCACTGTTGTATGTACATTATGCGATAGACAGCTGCTGGTCTGATGGAAATATTTGATATGTATTCTGGTTTCGGTAGTTAGCCACTTAGAAATAGATATCATATATCTGTCTTGATGTGCCTAATCATCCGTAAACATGTACATGGTATATCACTATTATTTAGGTGAGCATTATAGGACCAATGTCCCTATTGTTTAAATATTGGTTATACTTATAGGTATTTCATTGACATTTTATTTGTATATTTTCAGACTAGCTCAGAGGATGAAGAATATGATTGTGAGTAGCCCTTTTTGTAAACCCGTCTTCAGACAGGACGTATTATGTTATGGCGCTGTCCATTCGTCCATCCGTCTGTCCGTCCGAGCAGATAAATCAATACTTACGTGGCTAAACAAACTAGCCACATAAGTGCAAAACATTAACCTTGGCAGTTTCTTGTAACATTAACCTGGCTATTTCTTCTGACATTAACATTGCCACTTGTTGGACATTGGGTTAGGGGTAGGGTTATTGCGTATTGCAATGGTATTGCGTGTGTGTGTGTTTGTTGTGGTATGACTGTGTGTGTGTGTTCTGCTTGAGAGGTGGTGTATTGTTTGTGTTACGTTTCCTGCTTGAGTCTTTCGTATTTATTAGCCTTCAGATCATTCTATTCCAAAGTTAGAGCCAAAAGAAAAGAGAACAAAGGAAAAGGCTACATAACACAAAGGTTATGGGTATGTCCGTCCGTCCATCCGTCCGTAAATTCTTTCTTGTACGCTCTCTTATTCAAACAATTTTATCAATCGTTTTGAAACTTGGTCCGCATGTGTATGGTCATGATATATCGGTCAAATTCGATAACCAGCAAGATAGTCCCAGACATGCAAGATCTTCACAAATGGGCTCTTTAGCGATTTGTTGTCTTGTCCGTTATCAAACAAATTTAGTTCAATCCTTTTGAAACTGTGTTAACATATATATGTCTATAATATATCGGATCAAGTTAGATAACCAGTAAGATTGCCATAGATGTTAAAGAGTTATGCCTCTTTCATTGTCTTTAATTGTTAATTTTTGCTTGTGTCAAGCATTTTCGAACCATACAACTTTTTACGATTGTGTGACCTTGACCTTTGACCTACTTTTGTAAAAATCTTTAAATGTATGTAACATTTGAATCAGTAGGCATAGGGCTTTATTATTTGGTATGTATATTTCTTGTGCCAAGACCTTTCCAACTATTCATATGTGTTTGACCATATGATCTTGACCTTACCTTAATCAAACTTTAACCAAAAACCTTAACCTTACTATAATTTTTGCATACCATCATGCTGGCTGATGGCATTTGTGTTTCACAAACGCATTGCTTTCCATCTGATCTTCACCAAACTTTCTGAAAATGTTTGTTGACACAAAATGGAGACCAAGTAAGATAACCAGTGGCGCCAATTCACACTAGGGTTTTTGGAGTTAGGGCCCTTGAATCCCTCAAATGGCACTTTTATGGCGCTCTCCACGACAGTTTCCACTCTCTAACTCAAACAGTTTTCATAGGATAATGTGGATTCCCATTCATGTGCCATGGTGGGATTCATGTATCTGGGACACTATCTTGTTGTTTTCTTGGTCACCTGGCAGGAAGTGCCAAGGTGAGCTATTGTGATTGCCCTGTCTCAGTTGTACGTCGTCGTCCACCCGCCGTCCAACATCAACCTTTTCTGAAAAGACCTCTTCTTGGAAACCACTGGGTTAATTTCATTAAAACTTCATGGAATTTTTCCTTATAGGCTAATCTCTCAGATTGCTTCAAATATAGGTCATCCAGTTGAAACTGTGGTTTCCATGGCAACAATTGAAAAAAAAACTATAAAAATATTTTTGTCAAAAACTACTGATCCAAATTGGAAGTAATTTTGCATAAATGATCCAAAGGTGACTCTCATCACACCTTTTAAAGTAATTTGCGTAGCTTAAAAACATAGCCGCCAGTGGGTGAGGCATATTTTCCTTAAATGGCTATAGAGTGAAAACTTTAATAAACTTCTTTTCTGAAACCACAAGTCCGATTTGAAAGTAATTTCACACGAATGATCCATAGGTGACTTCATACTAAATTTCTTAGAATATTTTTGTTTTTGTGGAGCAAGTTTTTCCTATATTACTGTATAATACATTTTGAAATTCCATTTCTCTGAAACTACTGATTCAAATTGAAAATTACTTTACAAAAATAATTCATTGATGACTCTCTACCGGATTTTTTAAAATAATTGTATTATCTTACAAAACATGGCCGCCAGAGGATGGGGCAAGTTTTCCTTATATAACAGTAGTCAACACTTTGGGAAAAAAATCTCTGAAATTACTGATCTAAATTGATTTTTTATTTACACAAACAATCCGTTGATGACTCTCTACCAGATTTCTTGAAATAATGTTGTTCTCTTGAAATACATGGCCGCCGCTATAGTGGGGCATAGTTTCCTTATATTACTGTAAAGAAAATCTTTATCTGAAACTACTGGTCAGATTTAAAAGTAATTTTATAAAAAGGATTCATGGTTGACCCCTTGCCAGTTTATATTATATAGCTTGTCCTACACAATTTGGTTACTGACTGAAACACAACAGTGTGTGGATTTATAATCAATAGGACAGATGACAGCTTAACACATGACAAAAGTAATGCACAAAACAAAGACTCTAAAGGAGCTTTTATTCATCCCTTATCTCATGCATTAAGCGGTCAGCTGTCTTTAAGGAATATACAGGCTACCATATTTAGTGGTCCCTTAAATTACATGTTAGGCTTATGGTATTATTACGAGCTGAAGGCAGATAAAAGTCGTACTCAAGGGAGGTAACTCTGTGTTAGTTTATTGTCTGAATTTCTGGAAATCATGTATAGAAAATAAAGTCTGTTGTAGATTTTTACTAAATTTTAGTGAATAGTAGAATTTAGTAATATCTACCCAATAAGTCTATAATTAGTGTATTTTAAACAGCTAGACTTATGTAATTTGCCATTTAGTGACTTTTTAAATCACCTGGCATGAAGTGCCAAGGTGAGCTATTGTGATCGCCCTGTGTCCGTCGTCCGTCGTCGACGGACGTCAGTCCGTCCGTCGTCAAACTTTTTCTTTAAAGATCTTCTTCTTGGAAACCACAGGGCCAATTTCCTCAAAACTTCATAGGATTGTTCCTTGTAGGGTACTCTCTCAGATTTCTTCAAATATAGGGCATCCAATTGAAATTGTGGTTGCCATGGCGACTAATTAAAAAATTAAAAAAATCTTCTTGTCAGAAACTACTAGTCCAAATTGAAAATAATTTTACCCAAATGTGCCATTGGTAACCCTCTATCAGATTTCTTAAAATAATTTTCATATCTTAAAAAACATGGCCGCTAGTGGGGGCAGATTTTCCTTATATGTCTATATAGTGAAATAAAAATCTTCTTGTCTGAAACCGCTGGTCCGATTTAAAAGTAATTTCACACAAATGATCCATTGGTGACCCTCTACCAGATTTCTTAAAATAATTTTGATATATAAAAAAACATGGCCGCCAGTGGGTGGGACACATTTTCCTTATGTTACTGTATAGTAAAAACTTTCAAAATCTTCTTCTGTGAAACTACTGGTCCAAATTGAAAATAATTTTACGCAAATGATCCATTTATGACCCTCTACCAGATTTCCTAAATCATTTTGTTACCTTAAAAAACATGGCCGCCAGTGGGTGGGGCTAGTTTTCCTTATATTTCGGTATAGAAAATCTTTTCCTCTGAAACTAGTGGTCTCATTTAAGAATTTTTTTACACAAATAATTATTCATGGGTGACCCTTTGCCAGTTTTCTTCAAATCTTCCTAGCTCATACATGGCCGCCAGTGGGTGGGGGTGAATTTACCGATGATGGCTTAAAGTGAAAACTTAACCATTATTGGTCCATTACCATGACCGTAACCATGGGTACCAGGTGAGCGATTTAGGGCCGCATGCGGCTCTTGTTCTGAATTTGACCTTTTTTAAACTTTAATATTTCCAATAGATATTTCATTAAATACTTTTATGTGGACAATTTCTGATATGGTCTGTACAATTTACTTGAATATACAGAAATTATTGAGTTGTATATTTTATAAAATAAATATTCCTGTTTATTAAAAATGGAACTTTTCTCGAAAAAAAAGGTCCTTTCAGAAAAAAACAGAGCTGTATTTTTTTAGCACTTTTTCACTCTCTATATGGTATATTTCAATTTAATCAATGTTTCAATGAGGTTTGACAGGAAATAAGCAGACCTCCGAACAACCTTAATTGGTCAAGAGCTATCTGTCCTTGATGTTGCGACAAATTAATATTTGATAGTGATAATCCACTAGCAACTACATTTTGGAATGCATTTTTAGCTCGCCTGTTCGTAGAACAGCAGAGCTAATGCAATACCCCGATGTGGGCGTGAGCATGGGCGTGGACCAAGGATAAAGTTTTTTGAAGTTAAAATTTAAAGATAAGGAGATTCATTAGGAGTCAAACATTGATTTTATGGAGTTTAAAGTTAAAAATAATTTTGATATTTGTCAATATTTGACATGTTTTGAACTAAAGTTTTTTGCTACAAAAAACCAGGTTAAAGTTTTTTGGACGGGTTGGTTTTAATGTTAATACTTGTGCTAGGGTGCTGAAAGTTTGTATGAAGCTTCATTTGGGGTCAAACATTGATATTATCCAGTTGGAATTTAAAAACAATTTTAATATTTGTCAATTTTTAACATGTTTTGGACTTAAGGATGTCGGCCTGTCTTTTTGAGAATGATGAAAACTCATTTTCCGAAACATGTTAAGAATTCATTTTCGGTGAATGCATACAGTCATAAAATACTATTTTCGCAGGAAAAAATGGGATTTTGTACCGGAAAGGAATTTTTTTTATCTGATTCGTAGTTTACAGCATACACCGATTTCATAGGTAGGCTGCATTTTTTTTTACATCCGGTTTCATTTCAATTTCTCAGAATATAAGCATGGAATTTTCATGGCAGTACAGTTTTATTATAAATTATTATAACTCAATAGATCAAATGACTTTCTTTTCTTAAAACAGGTTATTTTTGGTTAATAATACACCAAAAAGTGAAAAAATGAGAAAAAATCGATTATTTTTATAAAATGGTCTCCATCTTTTTAGCTCACCTGGCACGAAGTTTAGGATCGCTGGATGTCTGTCGTCCGTCATCTGTCTGTCCGTCCGTTCACAATTGTTTGTTAACCCTTTAACCCATAGCCTGTTTCTAGTAGTTAAGATATGTGACCTATTAAAGCAGGCTGAAAGTAAAGCAGAATGTGCCCTAGGGCACATTCTGCTTTACTTTCAGCCTACTTTAAGTTACTTTCTGCTAGTATATAGAAAATATTTCTTATAGTACATATTCATGACAGTATAAAATGGAACTATTTTCTTTGGCGGATGAATAAAATGAATGCGCTAAAAGTCGCTTCTATAAGGGAACGGGTTAACACTCTAGCGGCTACAAATTTCATACAATCTTCATGAAACTTGATGACAATGTTTGTCTTGATGAAATCTAGGTAGAGTATGAATGAGGGTCATGTTAGGTCAAAAACTGGATCACTAGGTCAAATCATAGCAAAAACTTGTTAACACTCTAGAGGCTACATATCTCATTTGATCTTCATGAAACTTAGTCACAATGTTTGCGTTATTGATATCTAGGTCAAATAAATACGAAAGACTCAAGCAGGAAACGCAACACAAACAATACACCCACCTCTCAAGCAGAACACACACACAGTCATACCATAACAAACAAAAACACGCAATACCATTCCTTCATCTACACACTAAATAGAAAACAACACACAAGACAAACATAAAGCATAGTGAATATAGGAGCCCGCCTTGGCACGGTCAGTAGCAATCAATAATTATTATAAATTAACCATTAACAACCACTGGGGGGTTAAACCTGGGTTTAGGGGCGCCCAACCTCACTCGTATCTCCTATATTCACCTTTAAAGACGAACAGTGTACATAAAATATAAACCCTATTCCAACACGAATGTGGGTCATGTCCGGTCAAAAACTAAGTCACAAGGTCAAATCATTGAAAAATATTGTTAACACTCTAGAGGCTACAAATCTCATTTGAACTTCATGAAACGTGGTCAAAATGTTTGCCTAATTGATATCTAGGTCAAGTTCGAATGTGGGTCATGTTGGGTCAATAACTAGGTCACTAGGTCAAAACATTGAACAATCTTGTTAACACTCTAGAGGCTACAAATCTCATTAGATCTTCATGAAACTTGCTCAAAATGTGTGCCTAATTAATATCTAGGTCAAGTCCGAATGTGAATCATGTTTGGTTAAAAACTAGGTCACTAGGTCAAATCATAGAACAATCTTGATAACAATCTAGAGGCTACAAAACTCATTAGATCTTCATGACACTTGGTCAAAATGTTTGCCTTATTGCTACCTAGGTCATGTTTGAATGTAGGTCATGTCCGGTCAAAAACTGGGTCACTAGGTCAAATCATAGAAAAACCTTGTTAACACTCCAGAGGCTACAAAATCTCATTACATCTTCATGAAACTTGGTCAAAATGTTTACCTAATTGATATCAAAGTCGTGTTGGAATGTTGTTCATGTAGGGTCAAAAACTATGTCACTAGATCAAATCATGAAAATACATTGTTAACACTCTAAAAGCTAAATTTCTCATTTGATCTAGAAGAAACTTGCTCAAAATGTTTGGCTCATTGAAATCTAGGCCACTGTTGAAAGTGGGTCATGTCGGGTCAAAATCTATGTCACTTTAGGACAACTTTAACATGGGGTACCAGGTGAGCGATATAGGGCCATAGAGGCCCTTGTTTTATAAGATCCGGGACCCTATGGTTTTTTGCTATTTCACTAAAACTTTATGATTTGCAAGGCTAAAAACAACAGATAAAAATTTTGGTAATTAGTTTGCTACACTTTATAAAGCAATGTTCACTTTGCCTAAATCTTCCATTATAAACAAGAGGGCCATGGCCCTAAAATCGCTCACCTGAGGACATTGTAGTTTGTACCTAAGTTGACTGAGCAAGACAACATTTTAATATAACTATAAGTGGAGTTATCTTCCGGACAAGAAAACATGACAAACGGGAATTTTGTTGCCAACCGTATGACCCTTATCCATGACACATCTTCTTATCAAGCTATTTCCATTACCGGTAAATGATATTTATTTCACTAGCGTCAGCAGAACTGGGGTTATTTTCCTGACAATAAAATATGACAAAGGGGAAAAACAAAATATTGCTGCCCTTGTGCATGGCATTTTTCTCTCATCAGTTTCTTTCCATACATAACATTTCATTACAATAGCATCAGTAGAACTTGAGTTGTCTTCCGGACAAGAAAATATCACAAAGGGAAATAACTCCAAAAACAATGATGTAAGAGTTATGGCCTTTGCAAATGGAACTTCCTCTCATTAGAGTTGTATACGCGCATGTCAGATGTCGGACTGCGACTGTCGGACCTCGACGTCCAAGCAGGGCCCGTCTCAAAGAGGTTTTGAAAGCCTAAAACCTGCATTGTTGCGGCAATCAATACCTATCCATATTTGAATGTTACATTATAGCTGTTGAATTTTAAAACATTAAATGGAGTGTAAGCATATCGTTAGAACTCTTCTCGTTGGACATCGACTCTCATTGCACATAATCAAGGTAGAAAGATGAATAAACGCGGGCGTTTAAGCAGACATTATTTTACAACAGGCTAAAGGTTAAGAAATGTTATATGCGTGGATATAATTATGTAATGGTATCCTCCCCCTAACGCCCGCATCTGATTTGAAAACAAATTACTTTCATTAGCTGGATTGTTTCGATCATACGTTTATTCTGGCGCATTTTGAAGAAAACGGAAATCAAAGTAAAACAATTAAATAGCGAAGCAAAATCCTATTGCTTTATGCTATTTCTTAGCGATATCGTTGGTTGAGTTTTAGTGGTTAAAGATTTTTCCTCACTCCATTGATGGACTACCCCCATTGTTCGCGATCGGTGTGAAAGTAAAGGTTAAACAGTAGCAAAGCGTGCACAGCCAATGTCACAAATCTCAGGTTGTCTAGAGAGGCCCTTACATAATCACACTCAAGGGGCTTTTCAATGGGTTTTACTAACCAAACTATCAATTATATGGTGCGGGCATCACATGAAACGCCCCAATGATTTACTGTAGTACAGGTAATCATAAGAATCATGAGATTTGCAAGAAAATTGTCTGGCAAGGCGTTATGACCGAAAGGTCGTCAGATGTCTTTAAGGTTGTTGGTTCAGTTGTTTGGCTTAGTAAGACATTTTTCAATAACTACAGAAGATTTATTTATTTATACATTCCAAAGGGTAACTCGCTGCAATAAGGCAGGTAACCCTTGGATTCGTAATTCCGGAGTTATTGTCCTCGTTTGATTTCGACTTTACTTTTTATGGACTTGCTCATTGACTATGAAAGGTATTAATTTTAATCTTTGAATGTCTATATCCAACTATTTATTTGTAACAATGCAGTTAACCATTTTCCAGGTACTTTTAATGGTGCCTCGTTTTGATATTATCTCGGTTGAGATTATCAAGCGCAGCACTTGTGAAGATGTCGGTCCCCTACGACAAAACTCTTGTCTTATGGAGTTTCGTGAACCGGGCACTTGGTGTGAAAATTGGAAGCATTGTTTGTATATATTTTTGAATATTGATTTGTTTAATTTTGTTTTACTGTTGTGTTGTAGACGTCTATTTATTTGACGCCCTTTGAATGCTGAATAATTCTAATTCTATACCTCTGAAAGTCCGGGGTTTTATGAGAATGATAGTCGGAGTGGCAAACGGGTTCATATTCAGGTCAGTCGCCAAAATCCTCGGAGGATAGCCTGGATCCAACCCGTTTGCGTACAGTGCGTACTAAGCTTAAATAGTGTCCCCCCCACACACATACCCATAATGTAGCAATGGTTAGTGTGCCTCCCCCCCCCCCCCCCCCCCCCCCAATCCCATTTTCCTTCCTACGGGCCTGAGATATATGCGTTTTGCCATGAAACGATCTGACTAGGTGTTATCACTAAAAGTAGATCATGAATTGTCTTTAAGTATATTTGCAAACAGCTTGATCCAGATCACACGCCGCGTAACCCGGCCTCAGATTAGACTCCAAACTATGTGTCCCTCGTACATGTATCGTTATTTCTTCTGTTAAATTCTGTAACCTCAAGTCAGCCATGCATTCAGTAAGGAAAGCGATGGCCATCGATTGCGAGTAACATGTAGCTACATGTACCGGTCTGACATACAGTGAAGAAAACGTTATTTTTCCGTTCAAACTCAAACGCATTGCAGCGAAATATAGAAAATCACATTTTTTAACAATTCTGACTACTAGTTTTAATCTGAATGGCAAAACGTTTGGAGCCGGCGTCTGATCTGACTCCAAACTGTTTACAATGAAAAACGTAAACGCGGTTATTTGAAAATTAAACGTTTTCTCTACTGTACTCTGCACGCTTCAAACGGAACACAAACTGCTAACCTAAACAGCAAGCAGAGGTAACTGAACACGCTACGGGTCTATGGTGTTTCAATTGTGCACTTGATGGACTACCCTGACAGGACCTCTCAGTCGTAATCATTATTGATTGTTCCGGAGTAACAAGTAGAAGTAAAAATCACAAGTTTGAATTTTGCATAAATTGCAGACGACAAATTAAGCGGACGTTATTTTGTCTGCGAGAAAGGGCGAAGAGTGACTGGTTGAATTTGGCATAGAAAGGGTTAAAAGTCTAGTGCGAAAATCGAACTGACTAGACTTTTCTAGTACATAATGTTGGGTCCAGATATGACGCCGACAAGCCATTCGTCTAGTTACAACTAAAACTGTTTCACACTCATAGTAAAGTTTCTTCAACTATAGAAAGGATTCAAATTACTATTATAGGGTTCAGGGAGAATACAGTTACATATAGTCCATGAGCTTGACCTTTAGCATGTTATCAAATGGTGTCTGCTTAAACTCTTGCGTTTCTTCATCTTTCTATTCTGATTATTTGCCATGAGAGTAGAGGTCCAAAGGGAAGAGATCTAACGATATGCTTTAACTCCATTAGACACTTTAAAATGCAACTTCTATAATATAACGTTGAAATATGGATAGGTATTTGCTTTGTTTAGGCTATCAAAACCTTTTTGAGACGGGCCCTGCTTGACAGTCGAAGTCCGACTGTCGAGGTCCGACCTCCGACCTGCGCGTATACAACTGTACTAGGCTCTTTCCAAATATGCAATTTCATTTTACCAAATACCCCATAGCCTGTTTCTAGTTTTGAAAATAGGTGGCCACCTAAAGCAGGTTGAAAGAAAAGTAGAATGTGCCTTAAGGGGTGTATCAAACCCTAAGCCAATTTTTCAAAGTATTAAACTTTTTTTCTATCATTGTTTTTTTTGAAAGAGCAGTTTATGATGAATGAAAAAATGAAAAAAGAAATATATGGTGATGTCCTTTTTTTTTTTAACTACAGCGATTTGAAAAAGGTATGTCAAATTTGGACTGTTTTCAAATTTTACCAATTCAGGGTACAAGCTTCAGTAAAATATACTTCGAAACAAAACAAACTTGGTAATTTGGGTTTTCATTATTTATTTCATGTCTATGGTGGTATTTTCACATATAGAAACCAAATTTAGACATAGCAGGCACCAGGTTTGAACAATATGGATCCTTGAATATCAAAATTATGCTTTTTATAGTGCATGATTTTATTAGATCTTTTTTATTTTATGAAAAAAATGAAAAAAAAGTTTGAAAATGAAATAGTTCTAGTATTAAACTTTTTCTTATATTCTACCAGATGAAAGCCCATGCTAAGGCAGTTCAAATATGAAAAGAAATTGAAAGGTCAGTGTTGAAAATTTTGAGTTATTGAAGAAAAAGTAGTTATCTCCCTTTACAAAATTTACAAAAAAGTACCTTATCGATGATATTCTAAATAAATATAATATATTCTTTATAAATTTCACATTTAATGCTTGTTTTGTCTTAAATTAGTTTTTGTATGAAGACATACTACCATAGACATGAAATAAATATCACGAAACCAAATTATCATGTTTGGTTTCATTTGAAATGGTTTAATTGAAGCGGGCTGTTTGAAAAGGACAAAATAAGAAAAAGTGGGTGGGGTAAATTTTACATGAGCCTAAAGTTGCTCACCAAAATGTACACTTTTTCTATTTTTTCATTCATCTTAAATAGCTTTTCAATACTAAACCATCATAGAGTGTTTTCATATACTTTGAAAATTTCCCAAATTCATGAGTTTGATACACCCTTAAGGCACACTCTGCTTTACTTTCAAACTACTTTAAGCTACCATCTACTAGGATATAGAAACTTATTTCTTATCTTACAATGTCATGACTGTATAAAGTGGGATTATTTTATTCAGTGGAGGAATAAATTTAAGGCCTAAAATGCATATTTATTGGTTAATGGGTTAACAAACATCAGTATTTATTGGGGAATGGCTTGAATTGGAATTATCTCCTGGACAAGAAAAATGACAAGACATACAGATAACTCTGACAAAACCAATATTAAACATATGTGTAAATATGGCATGAGGCATAATTACATAACTGTCAGTGGATCACTTCCAGATCCTGTTTCTCTAAGTATGAAGCAAACTGAACCATTTCTTAACTTTAGCAGACAACATGTTCAGCAGACACCACCAGTTCTGTTAGTCAGTCACTGAGGTCAAATATTATGCAATAGTTGGGGAGTAGCATCTAGGAGCTGCTGGCTTACCCTTATCATACTGAAATGATGTCTGCTTAAAACCTACTGTATGTGAAAAATGTACAAAAAGCCAATTTAGAAAATGTAAAGTAGGTAAATGAGTGGCAAATAGTTTGGATCCAGATTACATGCAGCATTATGTTGCATCTGATCTAGCTCCAAAATGCTTGCAAATATTGGCTATTTTCCCTTAGTATATTAAGGGCCTTAGGTAAGTACAGTTCTGCATAAATCGAAATACCATGAGACCTGCCAAGAGCAGAACTAAAACTGCTTAGGGTTGGGTCAAGTTTGACCATAGAGATTGCATTTGAACAAACTTTAGAGGGATCCACTAGGAGATACTATTGACCAAATATCAAAGTTGAAGGCGTAGTAGTTTTTGACAAGAAGATTTTTTTTTAAAGTTGTTTGCTTTTTAGCTCACCTGGCACGAAGTGCCAATGTGAGCTATTAGGATCGCTGAATGTCCGTCGTCCGTTGTCTGTCCGTTCACAATTGGTTCGTTAACACTCTAGCGGCTACACATATCATTGTGCCTTAATGAAACTTAGTCACAATGTTTGCCTTAATGGAATCTAGGTCAAGTTTGAATGTGGATTATGTCCAGTCAAAAATAAGGTCACTAGGTCAAATCATCGAAAAACCTTGTTAACACTCTAGAGGCTACACATCTCATTGAATCTTAATGAAACTTAATCACAATATTTGTCTTATTGATATCTAGGTCAAGTTTAAATGTGGGTTATATCCGGTCAAAAACTAGGTCACTAGGTCAAATCATAGAAACAGTCTTAACTCACATGATAAATACGAAAGAAGACTCAAGCAGGAAACGCAACACAAACAATACACCCATATCTAAAGCAGAACACACACACAGCCATACCATAACAAACACACACACACACACACAACCACACACACACACACACGCAATACCATTCCTTCATCTACACATTAAATAGAAAACAACACGCAAGACAAACATAAAGCTAAGTGAACATAGGAGCCCGCCTTGGTACGGTCAGTAGCAATCAATAATCAATTATAAATTAATTAATTATTAACAACCACTGGGGGGTTAAACCTGGGTTTAGGGGCGCCAAACCTCACACTTATCTCCTATATTCACCTATAAAGACGAACAGTGTACATAAAATATAAACCCTGTTCCATAACTAATTTATTTATTGTTTGTACAAATAACTAAAGCTTTTCTTTAAAAAATTGTCACGAGGATATCCGAAATGCTGATCTCCCTTATAAATGCACTCGGCGACCCAGTGACACGTCTAACCTAGTTTGAAGAATTTGGTAAGTACTTTCCAAAGGTACACCTACCCCCTTATTTTTTTTTACTGCAACAAGAGTTAAAGTTTTTTGGACGGGTTGTCGAAAGTTTAATACTTGTGCTAGGGTGCTGAAACTTTGTATGGAGCTTAATTTGGGAACAAACATTGATGTTATGAAGTTGGAATTAAAAAAGATTTTAATTTATTTCTATATTAGATATGTTTTGGACTTAATTGTTTTGACCTCAAATCAACAGGTTAAAGTTTTTTGAACGGGTTATTTTAAAGTTTAATATAACTAGACTAAGACTCATCGTTCATTTAATAATCTTTCTAAACTGAAAATTGATTTGTTTTCGATACAAGATGTTTTTAGACTTAAATTTCAAGCAGGCGAGCATCAGGTGACTTTGACACCCATTTCTAGTTATCATACTTGCACATAATGTATAAAATATAAGCTCTTGAAAAAGTGCAATTACTGTTGAAATAAGTGCATTGCGTCAAGAGTTTCCTGCCCTTGATGTACTCACTTTACTATAATATGTCGTATTCCAATATTATTCACACACTATAGTCTAAAATTTTGAATTGATTTAGATAACATGGGTGAAACTCAAAGTTTAAGCTATCAGGCCCCATTCCTGAAACCATCAGCATCTCACTATCCCTTATCATTCATCGGCGCTATATGACCGATTTTGTGTCGCAGTGCCGTAAACCCCAACTCGTCCATCCATCCATTACAGCAGGTGAGCGATAGAAGGACCGTCAATACCCTCTTGTTAGCTAACCAGAGCACAAAGTACTGAATGTGAGCTATTGTGATACCGCTCTGTCCGTTGTCCATTTGCATTTGCATTTGCAAACGACTTCTTCTCTGAAACCAATATTCCCAGTGTAAAAAGTTTTTAACTTTTAATTCGATAGGGTCAAAATTTGCCCTGCCCGGTATCACTAGTTTTAGACATATAAGATAAAATAGTCTTGTCAATAACCTGAACACCTAGAGCAAAGATATTCGCCATAAAGTATAAATCCGTAGTTTCCATCAAGATTGTCGGAATTATACCCCTGGGTCTAGAATTGCCTTTTGCCTAGCGCCCATATTTCTGGCTAAGTATCAAATAATCACTGCTCCAGATAGTGTGTGTTTTTGAAAATACTAACTGTGGCCGGGGCATAGAGTGTTATCCTTTTCAGTCCTTCCGTCATCATTTGGTTTCCGTTCAGTATCTCTGTCATTAATGCACATATTTAAGTTAAATTTAGTACATTGTTACACAATGGCAATACAAAGGTCAGGTTTAAATTTGGTTCCAGCAAAATAAGATTTGACAGAGTTGTGCCCCAGGGGCTAAGAAACTTCCGACAATTTGTTTGTTTCCGCTCATTAACTCAGTCAAGTATTAACATTTTGAATTGAAATTCGATATATACGTAGATATATCATTGCAATATGCAGGTCAAGTTTGAATTTGGTTCCGGCCAAAATTATTTTGACAGAGTTATGTCCCTTGGACTAAGAAAATTTCAGACATTTTTTAGTTTGCGCTTATTATTTCAGTTATGAATTGACATTTTGAATTGACATTTGGTATATAGATACATAATGGCAATATGCAGGTCAAGTTTGAATTTGGTTTGTAACAAATTAGTGTTGACAGAGTAATGCCCCTTGCACTTATAAACTTTCACGCTACATAACTCCTGTTCTACTGAAGCTTTTAAGATGAAACTTCATTTATAAACAGAGCTTGACAAGAAGTGGAAGCGTATTGCACAACGGTAATAACTCTTGCTACAATATTGTGAGAGTTATTCCCCTTTTCAACATTTTCTTTTCATGCAGATTTCTTCTGTTATACTAAAGATTTTCAAATGAAATTTCCTTTATTGAAAGAGAATGATAAGTGAAATTATCTTGCACAAGGTTGATAATTCCTGCATCAATACTGTTAGAGTTATTCCCATTTCGCTTATTTTCAATTTTCAGCATATAACTTCTATTCGACTCATGCTTTACAGATAAAATTTCATTTACTTAAATAATTTGATAAGCGGAAGTGTCTTGCACATTGTTTATTTTTCTTGCATCAATATGATGATAGTTATTCCCCGTTTCTACACGTTCTTTTGCGGCAGATTATTTCTGCTAAAATGAAGTTTGTCATTTTAACAAATCTTGTTCGACTTATAGTTGCTGGCAGGTGCAGCTCCTTTTGTCTGTAGCAGTGGCCGGCTAGCCCCATTCTTCGGCAGGCAATATTGTCTGTCACTCTAGGAATGTCCTTATAGAGGGCGTCATTCTTGATGAGCTGGCCTGGGTTGATGTTCTGAACTTGTCTTAGCATCCTAGTGTAGCATCCATCGGGGGACTTCTTGAGTTGAGTAGTGACTGTCCAGTATTCAGAGCCATATAGAAATATAGACTCGACTGTGCGAAGAAGAAGCTGAGCTTTGTATCGCGAGACATTTGTGAGCTCCAAACTGATTTCTCTCCATGCAAGGGCTTTCCTGACATTGATGTCGGTTGTGTCTCAGAGCTAGAGTACATATAAGGGTTCAAAGTAATTTGATTATGGTTAAACCGAACCAAAAGGTAAAAAATTATCTACCTGTGAATTGCTAAAAATTCCATATTCAACAGTGTTTACACTCTAGAGGCCACATTTTTTATCCAATCTATATCAAACTTGCTTATATGTATATATGACTATAAGAGTTCAGATGAGTTTGATTATGGTTGAAATCGAACGAATATGTCAAGAGTTATCGGCCTTTGAATTGCTGAAACTGCCATATTTAACGGTCGTTTACACTATAGAGGCCACAATTTGTATTTAGTATTTTTCGAACTTGCTCAGATTGTATATAACTATAACAGTTCTAATGAGTGCGATTATATTTAAATCAGACCAATAGGTCAAGAGTTATCTGCCCTTGAATCGCTGAAAATGCCATATCAAACAGCGTTTACACTCTTGCAACTACAGTTTTCAATGGATTTAGATTATACTTGTACACATAAGCTCTCGAAGGTGTGTAATTATTTTTGAAATCTAATCATTGTGACAATAGTTGTCTGTCCTTAAGTTACTTTGAAATGCTAGAAAAGGCTTCATTGCAGTATTGTTTAAGCTCTAGTTACCTGACCTTGATGTACTCTACTCTACTAGAATTATGAGGTTGTATTCCAAATTGTTTACATGCTATACTACAAATTTGAATGGATTCAGATTTAAACGGTTGAGACTCAAATGTAAAGCTATCATTACAACAGGTGAGCGATATCAGGGCATTGAACTTGTTTTATTATTCAACTAAATCAAACCTAATAACAATATTACATTCTGAAAGAAACTTTCCAATTTGTTGCAACATTATCATGTTATTCACGTTTCAAACCGCGTGTTATAATTTAGTGTGTAGACAATGCCGTGAATGGACTTCACACAGCGATCCAGGAAGACTTTATGAAATGATCTAACAAAAAGCATCAAATATAAAAAAGCAGTCGAAGAAACGTGCATGTCTTACCCCAAAAATAGCTATCCATATGATTTACAGTTTAAAAGGTTGAAAACCCATTCCAAATCCGACACATGTAGCCTCGATGTAATGGGTGGGGAAATATTGTATTGTTACCGTTTGCGTTTTATAATGGCAAATCACTTTGAAAATACACACTAAATTAACAATCATATGGATATTAGTCGGATATTAACTTCTTTGAATCGATTTTGGAAACACCAAACATTATATCTGATTATGTTTCTACTTCGAAAGACAGTGTGATTTGATGAGAAATTTAAATCAACAAATGCGTCTAAAAACTTATGAGAGAGAGTTAGATATTATTGCCATGGAGACATGTTTACAATGTTCTGAGTCGAAGAAAATCTTGAATTTGTCGTCGAAACTGTTACGGAAAAATAACCCACTGAAAGCACAGGACCGACGAGTGTTTCAGGTAATATATATTGAACATTAACACGTGTTCATGCGAAGGAATCAATGGATCAGCAGTGCCATCAAAAACATTCGCAAAAACGTTTCTATGCATAGCTCTAAACTTTTTATCACGTGTGTGGACGGGGCATCTACATAAGTCACTACAAGCGGTTGTAAGTGACATGAAATGAGCTAAAAATAAACGTCAACTCGAAAGTCGACCACGAAAATTCACGATAATCTACAGGAAGCTTTGTTTTTTAGTAATCGTAACTAACCGGCGAATTCCGACCCTGTATTAATCATGAATAACGAAATGCCGACAGGAGTTATGATTGGTTACTGTTAATTGCTTCGTTTCTTCATAACGAGGTGTTCAGATTGTATATGATATGTTTAAATTTTGATAACATCAGGAAAGTTTTTCTTATCGCGTAAAGTTGAACGATTGGCAGCCATTTTACAATGATGAAAGGGCAGTCAGTTGACTACAAACGACTGAAGAAATTATAACATCTGATTCCATTGTAATCAGAGGTATGTCGATAAATGTCTCCTACTGGGGGCTACCAATTACCTTACGGATCAATTAGCAAACTGATAAAACCCGTTAGCGGATTGTGAAATATCGTGAAATATCAAACATCATCTTTAATGCCCCAGCGATGATCAGTTAGGGACATACTGGCATACCCCTGTCTGGTTGTCCATCTGTCCCTTCATCTGTCCACGTAAATGGTTCATACTTTGTCCAGCTTTCTCCTTTAAACTTTGCTGAGTGTTTGAACATATAGCACAGGTGTGCACGTGGTCATGAATTTGATCTGCTTAACTATTTCGCAGATTTACAGCCAGTTGAACTTAGTCCTTTTTATGTGCATTTAAGAGTCATGCAATGGTACATGATTATGTCCATAGATGTGCATATGAACAGGATGACAAATAGCGGGGGCATTATATTTGACAAAGCCATCCCGCTCGTCTGAAACTTATTTGGCAAGAGCTTTGATATTTGGCATGGTGTAACTTCTAGAGGTCCTATACCGAGTATGTTGAATTAGTTCCAGTCTGTTTCATATCCATGTCACAGGAATTAAAGATAGATTTGTTCAATGAAAACTTTAAAAATCTTCTTGTATGAAATCGTAATCCATTGAGTTTAGATATTTTATACATAGCAACATCTACAGGTTCTTTATCAAATTTGTTGAAACTATACCCCATGTGTCGGAAATGGCCCTGCGAGGGGAATGTGTGTGTTATAGTTTAACATTAAAGTCTTATAATGAAATTTTTAAATTACTTCATCTTAAAATCCACAATGGTTACAGCTTATATTAGCTCACCTGAGCCGTTATGAGCTATTGTGATCGTTCTTCGTCTGATGTGCGTCGTTCGCCGTACGGAGTCCGTCCACATTGTCAAACGACTTCTCCATTGACCGAACTTCATTAAAAACACATCAGAAACATCGGTAGGGTGGGGGAACGAACAGTTGTTAAAATTTGTTGGTGGGGTAAAATGTATTCTTGCCATGGCAACCATGCACACGATCTTCTCCGAAACTACTTGTCCGATTTAAATTTGGTTCACACCGAAATGTTTCTGAATTAACAGACTTTCAAAGTTGTTCAAAGACTTTTGATCCGTCAAAAACATGGTCGTCAGAAGGCGTGGTCATTTTCGTTTAATAATATCAAATAAAAAGTACAATTGCTTCAAATGACATATCCTCATTTACCGCTTGAAGGTTGCAACAAGACTTTATAGTAAGGTTCCTTTGGCCAAGCTCTTTCAAATTTGTTAAAAAAATTCACGTACAATGCAGAACTCTGGTTGTCATGGCAACCGACATGAAAGAAGAGGGTCTAAAGGCCCTGCTATCGCTCACCTGTTGTACTGAAGCTTGGTAGCTTTACCTTTCTGTTTCACCCGTTTTAATCTAAATCCATTCAAATTTGTAGTATAGGGCAGATAACTAGAGCCTAAGTAATACTGAAATGAAGCATTTTCTAGCATTTCAAAGTATATCAAGGGCAGATAACTATTGCCACAATGATTAGATTTCAACAATTATTGCACTCCTTTATAAACTTATAGCTATATACTTTGTGTGCAAGTATAATCAAAATCTATTTAAAAAAAGTAGTTGCAGGAGTGTAAACGCTGTATGTTATGGCATTTTCAGCAATTCAAGGGCAGATTATCCGTGATCTATTGGTCCGATTTCGAACATAATCACACTTATTCAAACGTTTATGGTCATATACAATCTGAGCAAGTTTGAAAGAAGAATGGATAAAACGTGTGGCCTCTAGAGTGTAAACAACCTTAAATATGACATTTTCAGCAATTCAAAGGTAGATAACTCTTGACCTTTTAGTCTGATGTCAACCATAATCGAATTGATTTGAACTCTTATAGTCATATACAATCTCAGCAAGTTTGAGATGGATTGGATAAAAAAAATGTGGACTATAGAATGTAAACACTGTTTAATATGGCATTTTCAACAATTCAAAGGTTTATAACTCTTGATCTATTAGTCTAATTTCAATCATAATTGAACTCATCCGAACTCTAATGGTAATATACAATCTGGGAAAGTGTTGAGAAAGATTGAATAAATATTCTGGCCTCTAGAGTGTAAACACCCTTAAATATGACATTTTCAGCTATTCAAAGGTAGATAACTCTTGCCCTATCAGTCTGATTTCAACCATAATCGACTCATGTGAACTCTTATAGTCATATACAATTTGAGCAAGTTTGAGATAGATTGGATAAAATTGTGGCCTATAGAGTGTAAACACTAAAATTATGGACAACGGACGACGGACATTCAAGTATTGCAAAAGCTCACCCTGAGCTAGCTCAGGTGAGCTAAAAAATAAGAAAATATTAAAATGTCGTCTAGTCAAATACTATGAGGGCCCCAGCTTAGATATTTGGCGCAAAACAGCATCTACAAGTCCTCTATCAGGATTGTTCAACTTATGTTGCTGGGGCTTTTATATCTTGTATGGTGACAGTTCTATAATTATGTCATATAGTAACAGTGAAGAAATGTTTCTGGTTTGTTGCATATTTAGGTCACATGAGCTAAAACTATACTTTTTTCAATGAAAATTTAAAAATCATTTCGTCTGAAACCCTATTACACAGAACTTAGATATTTGGCACATTACAAGCTACAGCTTCTTTTCAAAAATGTTCAAATTGTGCCAATTAAGGAGTCAAAATTGGCCTCGTTCCGAGGGTCACCGTTTTACATAAAGTTATATTGTGAACTTTTCAAACTAATATGGCCAGAGCTTTGAGATTTAAGCCCTGTCCGGACGGGGCGTATCAGTTTTATTTTATTTTAAAACGTGGAACAATGTCGATCACAACCCAAAACTACAAACGTTTTTTATTTAATTCAAGCCATTGCATATAGGAATAGTTATCAAAACGACCCTTTCTTCCTTTATACACGTTATATTTTAAGCCATAACAACAACCAACGTCAACGATGTCACGTTAAAATGTGATGTAACACCTAAACTCGATCATGTGAGACATGTGAGAAAATGATCACTGTTTCAACTGCGGATTGTCGAACATTGTCGAAACCCACAGACAAGTGTAGAATATACTGTACAACCTTAAATTTCATTTTTCTCTTCAAACATATTTTGTTGTTAATCTGAAATGTTAGGGTCTATCTGTTGCAGTTACCTCCCTTACTTTGAATCCAATTTTCAAATCTCTATGATTTTACCCCCAATATCGTGGATTCATACAAACTAAACTGCTGTTTTGAGCTATTAGTAGTAACAAAATGATATCTGACACACCTGAAAAAAGAGAATGTGTACTCTGGTTTTAGTAGTTAGCCATTCAGAAACAGATAAACAAATATATATCTCTTAATATACCTCATTGGCTATATATCACTATTACTCTGGTGAGCAATATAAGGTCAGTGGCTCTCTTGTCATTTTTAGTCACACTTTTGATTGTAAGATATCTCCAATTCTACTTATGCTACTGAAATAAAACTTCGTATATGGAAAGAAGTTGATGAGAGGGCGTGTCATTTGTAAAGGCCATAACTCTGGCATCAATAATTTTACATGTTACCCCTTTAGAAAAGTGTATTTATATTGTCTGGAAGATAACGTCAGGTCTACTGATGCCATTGTAACGAAAAATTCATACAAGGAAAGGGTTTGATAAGAGGGAGTGCAATTGACAAGAGATATAACTCTAATGTCAACAGTTTTGGAGTCATTCCCATGTCATATTTTATTGTATTGAAGATAACTCAAGTTTTAAAAATGCTAGTAAAATGAAATTTCATATTTGTACAGAGTTGATGAAAGTGAATGTAATTATCGAGTCTTAGCACATGGCTAGGAGCTCTCGGCCAATCAAATGCCTCAAAAACCTGTGAATATATCGTTTAGTTGAACAAAACCATGAGCTAACTAACAAACTGTTAATTTAGTCCATGCTTCCGTCATCTCAAGGCAATTTGACGTCACAATCCTAGCAATCCTCCGAGCGAGCCATAGCGAAAACATTTTGCATATACTGTAGGCTTCTCAGTGTTGTTATACTTTCTGGTCCTTTGGAATCATTGATTTCAGCGCATTTACAGTTGAAAGTTGAATTCCGCTTAAGCCGGTGCTAGGGGGCGTGAGCACTGTTGCATATTTCAGTATTGCTCTTGAACAGACTCAATTAAACCGAGTCTGCAATTTTCAGTATTTGCTTTGTTTTCTGTGATTTCAAAGGATCTCCCCTTATTAAGATTTTTTTAACGATAAATAATCGGAATAAACACCAGCTCTAGGATTTAAACTGAAGCAATTCGAAAATTTCACAGTAACAACAATATATCTAGATCTACCCCGTCCCTTTGGACCTATATATATGCATTGTTTCAGCTGTAGATGTAGAAACCGGGATATGCATGTCTAGATTGTCTTTTAAAAAACAGCTGAAATCAGAGGGGAACTACACACGCCTGATAACATTATATTATGTACGGCGAGACCTAGACTTTAAAAGCAATTACTTTTAAATTGTTCTTATATATAGAGCTTTAATAAGCGTTATTTATGTTGGTGTTAAAGCATGCTTAATGTCTCAAACTTCACGTTGAAATAACCTTTCAATTTTAGTAAAATATTACAAATTTCGTCTGAAACAAAAACCAGAAACGAAGGGTCTTCTTATTTTCCTCGAGCCCAAGCCAGTGCTAAATAGGCCCCTCGAACTACATGTATATCGTTTATTCGCACTCAACCATGGTCTAACCTATGCATAGCTCTGGTAGGAATATTATTGGGGTTATTCATTTTATCATATTTTCTTGTCCGAAAGATAACTCCAGTTCTACCGATGCTAGTGAAATCAAAGTTCACATATATATAAAGAGTGATGAGAGGAAGAGTCATGCAGAATGGCCATTTATCTGGCATCAAATCGTTTTTAGTTATTTTCCTCTTTTTAATATTTAATTGCCTGCAAAACGACCTTGAAGTTACATGTATTTCCCAGTTTCTGTGTGTATTTGTGTTGGTTACTGGTTGTGTAGAGGGGATTGGGAAACATCTGTTTTCCATGAAGACAAATCTCTTATGTTTGTTTCATGTCATATTTCAGATTTTGAGGAGATTGTGAAATATATTTTGGATACTGCCACAGTCACCATTGTTGACAATATGGTACCTGAAGGAATACTTGATATGTTTGTAAAGCACCAGGTGTTGAAGGAGGCTACAAAATCCAGAATACGAGACATTAGGGTAAGTGTCAAATTATAAGAAGTTATGTCAGAATACTACACGTTACCTTATTACACCTCGCTTTCAGTTACAATGTTAATTTCCCATAGACCTAAAGTTAACATTTTGCATGTCCTTTACATCTATCCAAAAATATACTGTCACTCTTTATGATATTGTTTTTGTGACGTCACTCTAAATGATATTATTTTTTTCTCCGCTCTTAAAGATACTGTCAGCCTATGATATGATTTTCGCTATGAAAACGTAACAGAACGTTTTAAATAGTGGTAACTCCTAATCAACTTTTAGCATTTTCTGTACAAGTTGCTTCCCTTTGTCCATTCCTTACAAGAATCAAAGCTTCTGGACCACTTGATAAACGATTTTCAACCATTTTGGAAGAGGATATTTGCCAACTAGACAATGAAAAGACGCCGTGTCTTCAATCTACTTGTCATAACGTTCTTCATTCTTTCTTGTAATATAATTATAAACAAAGTGGCGTCATAGACAGCGACATCATTTCCCGCATTACGTACATGTCCGCGCTAAATTGGTATTCACAACAAATTTTATAAAATACGAATGAGACGATTTCATAGCCAGGGTTGATAAGCTCGGTGTAATAAAATAAATATTAGATGGCAGTTTGCGTGACATTCAAATTTTCAACCCGAGAAACAGAATGCCACCCCGAAGTTATGTCAGAATACATGTTACCATACATAGTTTTTGTTTGACGTTATGAAACCAAACCCCATAAACGTTTCATTTTCTACCTCAACGCGTTCCACTTATTTTGTAAGCATTTTATTTAAAATTGAATTAATAGTTATTATATCGTTATCCTTATTGAAACATATTATTATTTTGCATATATTTTAGCTCACTGGGCATGGTATATAACATATTATTACACCTCGCTTTGAGTTACAATGGTAATTTCCAATAGATCGAAATGAAACATCTATCCGGAAAAATACTGTCATTCAATGGTATTCTTTTTGTCACTCTCTATGATATTATTTTCTCTATTCTTTTTTCTTTTTATTCGCCCGTCTTCAGAGGTTTGCTAAGTTTCTAAATGTGCCGCTGTCGCTGGCGAGCTTTGTTGTCTCTCTGATAACTCTTGTTAGTTTGTCCGCTCCCTAATTCAAACAAATTTATTTTAATCCTTTTCAAACTTGGTCATCATGTGTATGACTATAATGTGTCGATCAAGTTCGATATTGCCCCAGACATTCAAGAGAAATGCCCCTTTTATCGTCAAAAACGGGCATTTTGTAGATTGTCTGCTCTCTTTCTCAAATAAATTTATTCCAATCCTTTTGAAACTTGGTCAACATGTGTATGACCATAATATCTCGGTCGTTTTTGGTAACCAGCAAGATTTCCCAAGATATTCAAGTGTTATGGCCCTTGTTATCGTCAAAATCGGGCATTTAACTCTATTATAGCCTTCTTAAACTTAAACGTCTTTCTCACTAAGGTATACACTATATTATCTTTTAACCTCATTTATAGCCTTCTTAAACTTAAACTTCTTTCTCACTAAGGTATACACTATATTATCTTTTAACTCTTTTATAGCCTTCTTTAACTTAAACGTCTTTCTTACTGAGGTAAACATATTATCATTTAACTCTTTTATAGCCTTCTTAAACGTAAACTTCTTTCTCACTGAGGTATACACTATACTATCATTTAACCCTTTTATAGCCTTCTTAAACGTAAACGTCTTTCTTACTGAGGTATACACTATATTATCCTTTAACTCTTGTATAGCCTCCTTAAACGTAAAGGTCTTTCTTACTGAGGTATACACTATATTATCATTTAACTCTTGTATAGTCTCCTTAAACGTAAACGTCTTTCTCACTAAGGTATACACTATGTTATCATTTACCTCTTTTATAGCCTCCTTAAACGAAAACGACTTTCTCACTGATGTATACACTATGTTATCATTTAACCCTTTTATAGCCTCCTTAAACGTAAACGTCTTTCTCACTGAGGTATTCACTATATTATCATTAACCCTTTCATAGCCTCCTTAAACGTAAACGTCTTTCTCACTGAGGTTTACACTATATTATCATTTAACCTTTTATAGCCTCCTTAAACGTAAAGGTCTTTCTCACTGAGGTATACACTATATTATCATTTAACTCTTGTATAGCCTCCTTTGGCGTAAACGTCTTTTTCACTGAGGTATACACTATGTTATCATTTAACCCTTTTATAGCCTCCTTAAACGAAAACGACTTTTTCACTGAGGTATACACTATATTATCATTTAACTTTATATAGCCTCCTTAAACGTAAAGGTCTTTCTCACTAAGGTATAAACTATATTATCATTTAACTCTTGTATAGCCTCCTTAAACGAAAACGACTTTCTCACTGATGTATACACTATGTTATCATTTAACCCTTTTATAGCCTCCTTACACGTAAACGTCTTTCTCACTGAGGTATATACTATATTATCATTTAACTTTTTTATAGCCTTCTTAAACGTAAACGTCTTTCTCACTGAGGTATGCACTATATTATCATGCTTGCTGCTTAACGTGTTCCAAGGAACATCCTTTCTCAAACTCAAATCCGCTCAGATTCTATATTACTATAAGGTCTCGGATTAGTTCTAAAATGGTTGAATTCGGTCTAATAGGTCAAGAGTTATCTGTCCTTGATGTGTTGGACATACCATATAGTATAATCTAAGTGTTTACCCTCTAGCTTAAGTTTTCAATTGATTTTGATTATACTTGCACACAATGTAATTGGTTATGTTCTTACTGGAGTGCATTTATTGTTGAAATCTGATACTTGTGGCAAGTATTATCTGCCATTGTTATATTTTGAAATGCTAGAAAAGGCTTTATTTCAGTATTGTTTACACTCAGTGTATCTGAGATGTTCTCTTGTTTTTGTTAGCTCACCTAACAGGAAGTGCCAATGTGAGCTATTGCGATCGTACTGTTCGGAATTGAAGCAAATGCCAGGGAAAACTCAGGGAATTTTGAAATTACAGTCTATGAATAATAATAGTATGTAGAGTAAAAGCTTAGGCAGTTTCTTCATGTTTGAATATCATTATCATAGTAATAAAAATATTATTAAAAATAATAATAATAATGATATTATATTAATATCGTCACAAGTATAGGCTTCAAAATAAAATAGATACATGTATGTCTTTTTAGTGAATTTAAAAGTTAATGATATAAAAATATTTATATCATTAAATATCGAAGTGCCTGATATGACTGATAACAATTTCATTTTGAATCCCATAATTACGAATATATATATAAATATATATAATTGTAAAGGTAAAAATGACTAAACACGCCTTCTATTTTTTCTTTTGTATTACCATACGCGTTTCGCCTCTCGGCTCATCAGTGATTGTAATATATTTGTTGCTATGACGTGGCGTCAATGGTAACGCTACGTCAAAAATGTGACGTCATAAACGTGACGTCATAACGTCATTTTAGTGGAACGTCATTGAAGTTCTTTTGATCAATTCTATGCATTTAATTTAGGTTGGAAACAGTTTATAAAATATTTTTCTTTTGCTAACCTGACCGAAATATTTTCTGAATTCATTTTAAAGAACGGGAACATTTGAAACTTGGGAATTTCTTTACAACATATGTCTAAATGTGCACTTAAAGGTATCTGCCGGGTGGATGGGTCCCTTATTTGTTGGGCATGTATTGTTCTTCTTGTTCTTAATTTGTCGCCTGTCTGGCCTATATAATATTCGTTACATCCAGTGCATGTTATGACATATAAGACGTTTCTTACATCACAGGACATATTGGCATTTACTTTAAATATCTTACCATTAAAATTGTATGAATTATTTTCGATGATGTGTTGGCACAAGCTGCAGTTTGGCCTACCACATCGTGTTACTTTGTATGAAAATTGTTTTGTGTCTGTGAATTTTGCCCTTGTTAGAATTCTTTTTAAATTTGGTAGTTGTCTTTTGCTTTTAATAATGTTTGTTTTGGAAATTATATTATTCATGGTTTCGTCTGATTGTAGTTTATGGAAATTATTTTTCAAAATCGGGAACATTTCAGTATTAGTTGGATTATGTGTCGAGACGAAAGGAATGCTTTCTTTCTCAGTTTTGTTATTTACCTTTAAAAGTGTATCTCTTGAAAGTCTTGTAGCTTTTTTTGTTCCATCTTTAATTAATTGTTTGGGGTAATTTCGTGACAAAAGAGATTCTTCTAATTCCTGCAATCTTGTATATTTCATACCTTCATTAGATACAATTGTCGAAATTCTACGGGCAAGGTTATACGGAATGCTTACTTTAGTATGTTTAGGATGACAGGAGTGAAAGTTAAGGTACTGTTTAGAGTCTGTCTCTTTGAAGTAAATGTCAGTGGTTATTTGTGTTTCATTTTTTAATATGAGTATATCCAGGAAGGGAAGCTCTTGGTTATTTACTTCAATTGTAAATTAAATATCTGGATGTAGGTTATTTATCAGATTGTGGAATGTTTTAAGTTCTTCTTTAGATTTTGTCCAAAACACAAAGCAGTCATCTAAAAATCTTTTCCATGCGTTTTTTATGTATGTTGCAAAGTCTTCGTTGAATATATTTTCAACTTGTGAATACAATTTTTGCTCTAGATATCCTAGTACTAGCGTTGCATATGTCGGTGCAAATTTTGTTCCCATTGCTGTACCTTTGACCTGGTTATAAAAAGTTTCATTAAATATAAAGTTGTTATTTTCAAGTATTATTTTGATTCCTTCCATGATGAAAGCCTTATTAAATCTCCTATGAATGAGGTCTGGATATTTATTCAACCAGTAATTTATAGCTTCTAAACCTAATTTATGTGAAATGTTAGTATATAAACTTGTGACATCGAAGGAAACCATTAAAGTATTTGCAGGAACTGATTTTGGAATATAATTCAAGAAGTCTATATCATCTCGGACATAACTGTCGACATGTTTTACAAGAGGTTTTAGCAGGATGTCTATGAGATTACTTAAGCGGCTAGTTTCGCAAACTGGTCCTGCCACTATTGGCCGGAATTTTAGATCTTCGGGATCTTTAAGTTCCAAATAATTGTTTTGGGTTTCTTTGCATTTTTCCTTTATTAAAGAGCTTTTATGAATTTTTGGTAAGCCGTAAAAGGAACTTGATTTACATTCAAAATTTGTTATATAGTCCACCTCATGTTTTGTCATATTTGGTGCCAGATCTAGGAGTTTATGAAGCTTTTTAAATGTTTGTTTTTAACAAGTTGCTTCTGTAGTGCAGTAAAAGTTTTTATCATTAAGCATTTCCGATATTTTTCGTTTATAATACGTTTTATTCATAATTACAATACCACCCCCTTTGTCCGCTTCTTTGATGATTATATTGTTATCCTGTGTCAACGATTTTGTAGCTTCCCTTTCTCTGAGTGAAATGTTATGTTTAATCTTTACTGATGGGTTAACTGGTATCTTTTTAGTAATATCTATGTATTCATCTAAAACTTTATTTCTGCCTCTAGGAGGTTGAAAATCACTTTTATTGCGTACTAGAGAGTCGTCATGTACACACTGTTTGTTAGAGAAAAATTCTTTTAATTTAAGTCTCCTATGGAAGTTCGAAATATCAGATTCTAGTTCTTGCTGGTTTTGTTTTTCCGGAATAGGTGCAAATTTTAGGCCTTTAGAAAGTATTTGAATTTCGTATTTTGTTAGTTTTTTATCAGAAAGGTTGAATATTTTTATTTGGTTAGATTTTATTTTGGTCAGGTTAACGTTTCCGTGCTCGCGCTCTCCTCTAAAAAATCATCATCTGAGTCTTCAATGACGTACCTGTTTATTGTTGGTTCCATTGTTTGTCTAATAGTCTGTGTTCTTTCTTGTCTTTTATTTGTATTGTTTCTTTGGGGTTGTCTTCTTATGTGTCCATTCTGGGTATAAGTTTGCTGGTTCCTTCTTTCATGTCCACTTGGCAATTGGTTGTTTCTTACTGTCGGTACTTCTCGGACGAATGTCGTGGGAGGTCTTGGTTTAGAATTATTCACAGCTTGTGCGTATGTTCTTTGGTTGGTCCCATGCCTTTGATCGTTTGTGTTGAACATGTCTTCTTGAGGTTTGAAAAAAGGGTTCTTATCTTTGTGTTCTGTTATAAATTTCCGTTCATAATTTTTCAACCAGGTTTCATTTTTGTTCCATCGTCGGAGAGAAATATTTTCATTGTGTTGAGTTTGTGCCTTCCACCAGGTTTTCAAGAGTTTTTGTACTTCCCCATGAGACTTCTGCTCAATAATTGAAAACATTTGGTTATCTATTGCTTCGTACCGTGACTGATGTTGTTCGGCTCTTAATCCCTGTAGGTCTATTTCTGTTTTAAAGTCGTTGAAGACGGAATTTTCTCTGAGTTTTCGCTGGTTCTCGGGCTCGTTGTTTATTTCCTTCTTTTGAATATATCTTGGTAGAACAATATTTTCCGCAGTGATCCAGCCTTGGTATATTTCCTTGTGTTTTTCATTCTTTACTTGTCCCCAATATGCATCTCTCCTTTTTTCCAGTTTTATGTTCCATAGGTTTGATATTGTTGATTTTATTTTTACTGCTTCCTCTTCTGCTAACAATGATTGTGGTCTAGATGCTGTTTGAAGATTGCTTCCTTGGTTTTTTTGCTCAAATGATTTGGTCATGTTTGTGAGAGCGTCTGTAACTTCTCTGAGAGAAGGGTTAACATCTCTGTCTACCTCCCTGTTTGCAGATGTATGTGTGTCTTTTATTGCACCAGTTAACGTTTCTATAGCTTCAAGAATCAGTGAAAGTTTTTTGCTAATTTCATTGAGTTTCCTACCTTCTCTCGCTTCTAAAGGAGTTGATGAAGGTTGGCTACTTTCTCCTTCCTGTGTCTTCTTTGGTGGCATGTTCCGTCCTTTAGCCGGTTGTATATAGACGGAAAATGTAAAATATTCCGGCAAATGCCGGACCGGCAAAAGTATATATAATTGTAAAGGTAAAAATGACTAAACACGCCTTCTATTTTTTCTTTTGTATTACCATACGCGTTTCGCCTCTCGGCTCATCAGTGATTGTAATATATTTGTTTCTATGACGTGGCGTCAATGGTAACGCTACGTCATAAATGTGACGTCATAAACGTGACGTCATAACGTCATTTTAGTGGAACGTCATTGAAGTTCTTTTGATCAATTCTATGCAATTAATTTAGGTTGGAAACAGTTTATAAAATATTTTTCTTTTGCTAACCTGACCGAAATATTTTCTGAATTCATTTTAAAGAACGGGAACATTTGAAACTTGGGAATTTCTTTACAACATATGTCTAAATGTGCACTTAAAGGTATCTGCCGGGTGGATGGGTCCCTTATTTGTTGGGCATGTATTGTTCTTCTTGTTCTTAATTTGTCGCCTGTCTGGCCTATATAATATTCGTTACATCCATTGCATGTTATGACATATAAGACGTTTCTTACATCACAGGACATATTGGCATTTACTTTAAATATCTTACCATTAAAATTGTATGAATTATTTTCGATGATGTGTTGGCACAAGCTGCAGTTTGGCCTACCACATCGTGTTACTTTGTATGAAAATTGTTTTGTGTCTGTGAATTTTGCCCTTGTTAGAATTCTTTTTAAATTTGGTAGTTGTCTTTTGCTTTTAATAATGTTTGTTTTGGAAATTATATTATTCATGGTTTCGTCTGATTGTAGTATATGGAAATTATTTTTCAAAATCGGGAACATTTCAGTATTAGTTGGATTATGTGTCGAGACGAAAGGAATGCTTTCTTTCTCAGTTTTGTTATTTACCTTTAAAAGTGTATCTCTTGAAAGTCTTGTAGCTTTTTTTATTCCATCTTTAATTAATTGTTTGGGGTAATTTCGTGACAAAAGAGATTCTTCTAATTCCTGCAATCTTGTATATTTCATACCTTCATTAGATACAATTGTCGAAATTCTACGGGCAAGGTTATACGGAATGCTTACTTTAGTATGTTTAGGATGACAGGAGTGAAAGTTAAGGTACTGTTTAGAGTCTGTCTCTTTGAAGTAAATGTCAGTGGTTATTTGTGTTTCATTTTTTAATATGAGTATATCCAGGAAGGGAAGCTCTTGGTTATTTACTTCAATTGTAAATTAAATATCTGGATGTAGGTTATTTATCAGATTGTGGAATGTTTTAAGTTCTTCTTTAGATTTTGTCCAAAACGAAGCTTGAAAATAGAAAATACCAAGCTTGCAATATAAGTACTTATAACTTTTCAACACTATATACTATCTTACCTCATAATTTAATAAAAGCTAAACTTATACAACTTATTGAAAAGACTTTTGCCAGAGAAAGGAAACTATTTCTGGCGTGTAATACTGATCGTGCATTTTTTACAAATGACACGGTTAAGCATTACACTATGTGGACTTGCACCGATGTTTGTAAATCACTGTCATTTCTTCTGGATAATATTTATGTACGTTTTGGGAGTACCATATACCGCCAAGTGATTGGTATCCCTATGGGTACAAACTGTGCACCTCTTGTCGCAGACCTATTTTTGTACTGTTATGAGAGGGACTTTATGCTAAGTCTAAAACCTGATACACAGGCAGATATGATCGAAGCCTTTAACAATACATCGCGCTATCTTGATGATATTTTTAATATAGACAACCCATATTTTGATACGTTGTTTCCTTTTATTTACCCAAAAGAACTACGCCTTAATAAAACAAATGAGTCAAATTTGTCGGCACCATTTTTAGATTTAGATCTTTTAATATAACGGAATTGTTTCTTCTAACATTTACGATAAACGATATGATTTTGATTTTAGTATTGTAAATTATCCTCATCTAGATGGCGATGTTCCCCGTTCTACATCTTACGGGGTTTATATCTCACAACTTATTTGTTTTCCTAGGGCCTGTACCTCTGTTGAGGACTTCCACATTCGTAATAAAATTGTTACTGAAAAGCTTTTTAAACAGGGGTACAGATTTCATAAACTTCGTAAAACATTTTCTAAATTCTTTTATAGAAATCGTCCTCTCATTAACAAGTATAAATGTAACTTAAAGTCTTTTCTGCGGCAAGGTATTTCACATCCGGAGTTTTATGGTGATGTTATTTACAAGCTTCGTAAGATTCTTGGACATATTCATTTTCAAAACCTGTTTGTGAAACGTATTAGATTTTTCCTCAAAAAAGATTATGATCCAACTATATTGCTGCGCACTTCACGTTTGGTTATCGATCAATCTACAATTGATAACTATGCTTTCCTCTTTGGTTGTGCGACGACAGACAGGGCTTAGCACTACATGATGATGTATCTCAAAAGCCGTCATTAACCGGGAGAGTTATGTCGGATTTTCGTGCTGTGTTTGTTTTTTCCCTCCCTCTCTGTCGTACCCTGAACCCATCCATGTCTTGCAGTTACTCGTGACTACAGACTAGTCGCTTGAGTACAATTTGACCGTTGCCACAGTGGGTTATTTTTAGCACAGGCTTGAATGTTAAATTATTTCCCGTGTTACTAATAATCTTGTCATAGATTTTTTGTTAGATGTTTTACATGTATTTACTTACTGTGTTGGCGGTCTTTTTGATTGTAAGGTTTTGGAACAGGGTTTATATTTTATGTACACTGTTTGTCTTTATAGGTGAATATAGGAGATAAGAGTGAGGTTGGGCGCCCCTAAACCCAGGTTTAACCCCCCAGTGGTTGTTAATGATTGATTAATTTATAATCAATTATTGATTGCTACTGACCGTACCAAGGCGGGCTCCTATGTTCACTTAGCTTTATGTTTGTCTTGCGTGTTGTTTTCTATTTAGTGTGTAGATGAAGGAATGGTATTGCGTGTGTTTGTGTGTTTGTTGTGGTATGACTGTGTGTGTGTGTTCTGCTTGAGAGGTGGGTGTATTGTTTGTGTTACGTTTCCTGCTTGAGTCTTTCGTATTTACTTAATGAAATTTATTAAAAAAAGAGAAAAAAATATTCTTGTCAAAAACTACTAGGCCCACAGGTTTGATATTTTGTCTATAGTATCTCCTGGTGGATCTCTCTCAAAATTGTTCAAATCAAAGCCCATATTGACCATAGGGATTCACCATAGGGATTTTTTCATTGCCGCTTTATTCAGGTATTATTATTCTTTACAGGTTCAACTGTTCATGTGATCCACCCTTATACTAAATCACCTATATTTGCAAACAGTTTGGATCCAGATCATTATGCTGCATCTAATCTGGCTCCAAACTATTTGTCACTTATTTACATAGTTTCTTTAATTAAAAAAATGTAAAGTATGATTTTTTACATAATTCACATACAATATATGTATAGCAGACAACAATTCAACATTATAAGAGTTAAGACCCCAGCTGCATTTGCTACTGGCAGAACTCTTTAACATAACTGAACTCAGGTCAGCTGAGGTACACTGTAACAGCAACATATGGTGTTGTCTGCTACATTTCTATGCCCCTACACAACTTAGTTGGGGGCATATTGTTTTTGTCTGTCTGCTTTTTGGCCCGTTTGTCCATTTGTTTGTCTGTCAGTCCACAAATTTAATCTTAGCAATACATTTGGAACTACATAAGTTAGAAACTTTATAACTTGGGTCATGTTCTACAAAGGTCAATGTCATTTTTTGAGTTATTTCCCTGTGTCATATTTTCTTGTCCTGGAAATAACTCCAGTTGTACTGATGTTAACCCATTACCCCATACATATGCCCTTTTACGCCTTTAATTTATTCCTCCTCTAAAGAAAAGTAAGATATAAGAAATAATATCTATATCTTAGTAGATAATAACTTAAAGCAGGTTGAAAGTAAAGCAGAATGTGCAATAAATAATCATATGGAAATACATGTAGCTTGATAAGAGGAAGTGTCATGGATAAGGGCCATAACCCTGCCAACAATATTTTTTTAAGTTATTCCAATTTGTCATGGTTTTTGTCATTTTTTGTCTCGAAGATAAATCCATTTACAGCTATATTAAAATGTTGTCATGCTTCGTAAGCTAAGGCACAATGACCTCCTCGGGTGAGCGAATTAAGGGCTATGGCCCTCTTGTCTGTGTTACTATGGTCACTGGTTGCCATGGTAACAGTGAGAGAAACCTTTCGGTTTCATCACTACCATATAGCATAAACACACCAATTTATAATGCAGCATGAGTTATGTAACAGATGTCTATCTTGACTTAGAAAAATAACAAAAATGCACGATGGGGTCCAATGGACCCCAAAAATCTCAATACGAAAGTTCTTTCAAGGTCCGGATGAGGGTTAAAAATGTGATATGGGTTGGTTGTAAGGCAGGCCCATGGGAACAGGGGGAGGACAACAATTTTGCCAATATAAGTGGAGGAATTTTTACAAAGATGAATGTTAGGATTTAACCTGTTTTCTAACCGATCACTTTTTAAACTCATATTTTTCGAAACAGGAAATGGCACACTGACGTAATCAGTTTTATTTCAAATACTAGGTTGAATGTGCATTGAATCGAGTTATTGAATTTTGAGTCTCTCTCTACGTTACGTCACATCTCCAAATTCGACGATTTTAGGTATTTTGCACGTGCAGAGCATGTATGGGGATTTTGGTAACTACGGTTTTTGATTATTTGTTGGTCATCAATCGTCCTAATAGAAAAATATTTAACATGTCGAGAATGCGGATTGTACTAATCACAAGAGCAGTCAAAAGTTGTATTCAGAGCCAACGAGAAATGCCACGTTAACGCCAATGACGTTTTACATAAGCTAAATATTAAACATCAAAATCTTATTTCACCTACTGCAACGCGTTTCAACATGTTGTTCGCAATATCTGCTTGTTTTGAGGAAACTTGTCTGACCGAATGTGTAGAAACTAACGTCATTAGCGCCTATAGATGAAAAACTCACGTATACGGAATCTTTCATTATGGTCATCACACACTCGCTCGTATGTTTCCACGCGTCTACGGTGACTGCTCGCGCATATCTGGACCGTCGAATATGTCAAAATAACGTAACGTAACTGCGTTAACGGCATCAACGGCAATCGTTTAAAAGCAAAATTTTAACTCGGCGAATCAAAATTCACCTTTTGTATTGATACATTAGAATTGCACGTCACTGAAGCCGTTTAGTGTGGCATTCCTTAAGTATTCTGTAAATGTCACTTAGCCACTGCTGACAGCTAGTGGCATTTTTGGTATTTTACATATTAGAAGAAAACAGACCTGGAGTTGACTCTGTATTTTTATTTCAGTGCATGTTGAACAATATTCCATCCATACTTAGATAATATTTTTTCAAGTGCTACATACGGGACCAATGTCGCGATGAAAGCTGGTAGTCCAACAGACAAATGTCATTCCTGACATTGTGACTTGTCATTTAAGGGTTAGGTTACAATTGCATTCATATTTTCCATAATTCCTGATCAATTTTAAAGAAAATGTTCTTCCTTTTATAAAACATCTTCATCTCATGGAAAATGTAATTTTTGGCATCCGGATTAACTAGTTTGTAGAGTAGCACCTTAAATCTGACTGATCGGTTAGTGTACAAAACGCCCCAGAATGCATCAGACCGCCATCTAGGAATACTTTTTACCCTGGTGAATATGTCAGAACCTCCCTCTAGTAAGGTAGCGTACACTAACATGGCTTAACTACACCCCTGACATGTGCACCTCACCAACACATTTAGCTTCGTACAAGGGGAGGTCAGAAGCCAGACATAAATATCTGTATGTTCAATTTCAATCACTCTTTCATAAGTGTAAATAAGTTTAAAGAATGCATGTTCTTGTATATAGAAAGAAGTAAAATAGAAATAAAGTCTACGGAAAGCAAGCAGACAAAAATGAAACATGAATAGAAGGTAATGCAATTGGTAATATAAAAGGTGGAGGGGAGGAGAATGCTACCACAGTTCAGATCCGTACCAGCAGAGTTTGAATGCCTTAAGCAGGGAAACTCGATTTCGGTCAGGGAAAAGTCAGGGAATTTTGCTTTACTCAAATTATGGACATCTTTGATTACTATTTTTGTGTCCAAGAGCTTATGTTGCCACCCAGTCGTTGGTGTTGGTGTTCCCGTTCCCGTGTCAATTGCCGTTTACGTTAGCAGTTTCAAGAATATGCATATAATTGTTATGTCCCTTGAGATATTGCTTTCATCTTTGTTATGTGTGTGTATATGGACAATACCTTTCCATGCACTTAAAAAGTTTGACCCCTGTGATCTTGACCTTGAACGTAGGGCCTGCGTTTAGGTTTAGAAATCTGCGTTTAGGTTTTGAAAAATGTCTTTAACTCCTATGTTCATTGCGATATTCCTTTAATATTTGGATATGTATATGGACAATACCTGTTCAAGCAAACAACAATTTGCACCCTAGTGACCTTGACGTAGAACTAAGGCCCACGTTCAGGTTTAAAAATCTGTGTTTAGGTTTCGATAAATGCTAATAACTCACATGTCCCGTGAGATAGTGCTTTCATATATGGTATGCATCTGTATATGAACAAGACCTTACCATGCACACAACTATTTTACCCCAGTGACCTTGACCTTGAAGTAAGGCCCGCATTTAGGTTTCAAACTCTGCAGTTAGGTTTCTCAAAATGTATTTAACTTCTATGCGCATTGAGGTATTCATTCATATTCGGTATGCATATATATATAAGCAAGACCTTTCCCTACTATTAAATGTTTGAACCCAGTGACATTGACCTTTAACTAAGGGCCCACGTTTAGGTTTCGAAAAATACTTATAATTCCTCTGTCCATTGCGGTATTACTTTCATATTTGGTTTGTATTTGTATATGGACAAGACCTATTCATGCATATAAAAAAAGTTGAACTCTGTGACCTTGACCTCCTAGTCTGCTTTTAAGCTTCTAAATGTGCCGAAAAGAGCTTTGTCTCTCTGACAACTCTCGTTACAATATTACCATCAGTTACTAATCAATATTTATTTAGATTACGATTTAATCGGATTACAATGTTACTATCAGTTACCCAATGCTTTCTTACAGGAAGAGCCAAAGACATCCGACAAAAATAGACAAATCAGAGACATTTGCCATAGTAATCCAGACATATATGTTGTCTTGAAAGAGGCACTAGCATCCACTGGGCAGCAGATATTGCTTTCGGATCTAGAGGATATGGAAATACAAGCACATGACTCCCTTAAAGGTAAAACTTCTGCATATACTATCTTACGGACATCGAAATATTATGAAATACTGTTAAAGCGATTTAAAATAATAACAAATCTACATCCTCATCCTACCGTAATATCGTCTGCTTTGAAATTGTTTTCTGCAAAATGTATTCAATTAAGATTTTTAGCTCACCTTAGCTAGCTCAGGGTGAGCTTTTGCAATCCTTGAATGTCTCTCGTGCGTCGTTCGCCATCAACACTTAAGAATTTACACTCTAGAGGTCACAATATTTACCCTTTCTTTCATAAACTTGCTCAGATTATTTATTACCATAGGAGCTCGGATGAGTTCAATTATGGCTAAAATCTGACTAATAGATCAGAGGTATCTACCTTTGAATTGCTGAAAATGCCATATTTAGCAGTGTTTGAACTCTAGAGGCCACAATTTGTATCCAATCTTTCTCAAACTTATCTAGATTGAATATTACTATAAGAGTTCAGATGGGTTTAAATATAGTTGAAATCGAACAAAGATATCAAAAGTTATTGACCTTTGAAATGTTGAAAATGCTATATTTAACATTGTCTACACACTAGAGGTCACAAATTTTAACCAGTCATTTTCAAACTTTTTCAGAATTTATATGACTATAAGAAATCTGAATAAGGGGAGATCCTTTGAAAGCACCGAGAACAAAGCAAATACTGAACATTGCAGACTCGGTTTAATTGAGTCTGTTCATGAGCAATACTGAAATATGCAACAGTGCTCACGCCCCCTAGCACCGGCTTAAGCGGAATTCAACTTTCAACTGTAAACGACCTGAAATCAATGATTCCAAAGGACCAGAAAGTATAACAACACTGAGAATGAAGTACGGGGCGACTTTTTACAGCCGCCACACAAGCACTTAACATCTGCTGTTGTGAATATTATAAATCTGAATAAGGGGAGATCCTTTGAAAGCACCGAGAACAAAGCAAATACTGAAAATTGCAGACTCGGTTTAATTGAGTCTGTTCATGAGCAATACTGAAATATGCAACAGTGCTCACGCCCCCTAGCACCGGCTTAAGCGGAATTCAACTTTCAACTGCAAACGACCTGAAATCAATGATTCCAAAGGACCAGAGTTTGAATAAGTGCGATTTTGGTTGAAATCTGACCGATAGGTCAAGAGTTATCTGCCTTTGAATTGCTGAAACTGCCATATCTAACTTCGTTTACACTCTTGCAACTACAGTTTTCAACGGATTTTGATAATACTTGCACGCAAAGTATATAGCTATAAGTTCTCGAAGGAGAGCACTTATTGTTGAAATCTTATTAGTGTGACAAAAGTTATCTGCCTTTGATATACTTTAAAATGCTAGAAAATGCTTCATCCAGTATTGATAAGGCTCTAGTCATCTGCCCTTGATGTACTCTACTATACTAGAATTATGAAGTTATATTCCAAAATTGTTTACACGCTATACTACAAATTTGAATGGATTTAGATTAAAACGGGTGAAACTCAAAGCAGAGACCATACATACAGGGATACCCAGGTCCGGAGTTTCCCTTCTTTCTCTTTGTAACAGGTGTCCGTTGAAAGGAAGTGACGTAGTTTGAGGCAGTCACGTGACTTTACCTTCACCCGCGCTTATTTAACAACGCCGCCATATTGAAAAACCAACCGCATAGTGATCAGTTGTGTTACAGATATTCTCTTTATAGCGTTTTAATACGATATTTTGTGATTGTGTTCGTATTAAACTCAATAAATGTGAGTTGTGGATTAAACAAAAGCTATTTCCCGTGTTTTTGCTGTTCAATCGATGAGTACTCGGTGTTGTTTTTGATTTTTTTTTTAACTTGTTTATGAAAAACCTGCTTCTCGATGGCGCGAACGCGGCATTTTCTTCATTCACGATTATCTGAAATATTTTATTTAATTATTTTATGTAATTGACGATGTGTTGCGTCATTAAAGTGAAATAATGATGAATAAATAAGCAGAAAAAAATGATGTGGAAAATTGCGACTCGCGTACCAGTGGTATAAGCCAAATGGCTAGCCGTAAATGCTTGGATCTTCAGTTTCAGGTTTCAAATGTTAATAAGAATTAAATTTCCATGTAGCTAAGACTAAGTTTAAGTCGTGGCCTTATTTTCTTGTTCATATGTCGATGCATTCTGCTACAAAATTTAATTTTAAAGAGACCACCCACAGGAGTGCCGAATATAAAGACTTGAAAATGAGCCTTGCTACGCTTAAAACTTTTGTTTTTGCACTTTCAAATATTAATAAAAATGTGTTTTTCACGTAGCCCAGACTTAGTTTTAGTGTTGATTAAATTTCCATGTCCATATGTCAATGCATTCTGCTATAAATTTTAATTTTAATGAGACCATCTGCTGAAGCTGGATATAAAAAGATGAAACAGGCGCCTTGCCGTAAAGACTTAAAACTTCAATTTGAGCTTTTAAAATTTCATAAGAAATCAGTTTTCAATGTAGCTCAGACTTATTTCAAATTGTGGCCTAATTTTCATGTCCATATGTCAATGCATTCTGCTACAAATTTTAATTTTAATGAGACCACCCACTGGAGTGCCAAAAATAAAGAGATGGGTTCATTTACACCTTCGTGCAAACTGTTTCTTTGATTTAGTCGGCATTTACCAAACAATAATTAACGAGTGTTCGTCGTACCCAGTTACTTGATGCTTGGACTTTGTTCAGATTATTCTTACGTCTGTTTAAGAACTGTGGTAGTGTTTAATAACTGCGGAAAATAATAAAGAAGCAAGAGATAATTATTTTCCAAATTCTATACATATATCCTAGATGCCTTTCAATAAATACCCTTTAACTCATTGACCCCCTAAACTTTTAATGGACAATTCACACTTCAAAATAAGTCTAGTCCATTTTTAACTTTTTAGGGTTGATTTTAACGATATCAAAATGACAAGCAGTATAAGGAGCCCTCTGATCAGGATCTACGCCATTTTATAGGACAACTTTTTTTAAAAACTTGACCCACCAAAAAAATAATCTAGATCTTGCTAGGAAAACTGTACTAATTGCATATGGAAATCATAGGCAGTTATTACTTTTTGTATCCAACCCAAAATCTCTATCGTCTGTCACTCGGATCAATGATTTCCCTAGACGCTTGACATTCGATTTATCCAGGTAATCGAGGTCGGTCCAGACGCTTGGATATCGATTTTTGGTAAGCGCTGCATCGTATCCACTGACGCTTATCTTGAGCATCTGTTCTCGCGTTAACGCGGTCAAATCTCGCTCAACGGTCTCGTTAGCGAGATTCACCGGACCTGGGTATCCCTGTATGTATGGTCTCTGCTCAAAGGAATAGCTATCAGGCTTCATTACAACAGGTGAGCGATATCAGTTCCCTTCAAGGTCCTCTTGTTACATATTTTATTAATAATATATTTATAACAGAGAAAAACTCCATAAAAAAACATAAGTTTCTTTTATTTCTTACATGTTTCGGCCTGTGGCCTTTTTCAAAGATAAAAAGTAAACAAAAAAACTTTAAGATGAGTATCCGACAGTTTGATCAAGATAAGATGTTACGTACAATTCGTCTGATCTAGATCTACACTATTTGCAAATGCAGCTCTAGTCGCGATCGGCATGATAAAGGTTAACACATTCAACCGTAGCGACCAATTTACTCGTCATTTACAAACAATGTACCAGTGAACACCTGCCCTATCCAAACAGTGCTGAGCCCCTGATTAGAGAACATTTTATGCTCTTGGCATCTATAAATGTTGAGGCTATAGTGATTGTCCTGTCCGTCAGTCCGTAACAAGGTTAACTAGAAATTACGATTTTGTCTAGCATCAACACCACTCACTCAATTGTTGGATATTTATGCAGTTATTGCATTGTACCATTCCAAATACACCAATATCATCCTACTTTTTTGAACTACATTTGACCTTGACCTAATTTAGACCAAACATATTATATCTATTTATTTCGTATACCATGCTTGCATACTAAAACAGTTCTTGCCAATTCACTCATACTATCCAACCGTAATTTGACCTGTACCGTGACCTAATTTGGACTTCAAAAATATTCAGAATATATTGGCCAATATACACCGAGGTCTAACACGTTTTTTAACGAAGTCCTGTTAAAGACTCTAGTGATAGGGACTTCTTAAAATACCGGTATAACAAATTCAAAAAAAATCTGAATAAGGGGAGATCCTTTGAAAGCACAGAAAACAAAGCAAATACTGAAAATTGCAGACTCGGTTTAATTTAGTCTGTTCATGAGCAATACTAAAATATGCAACACGCCCCCTAGCACCAGCTTAAGCGGAATTCAACTTTCAACTGTAAATGCGCTGAAATCAATGATTCCAAAGGAACAGAAAGTATAACAAAACTGAGAATGAAGTACGGGCGACTTTTTACAGCCGCCACACAAGCACTTAACATTTGCTGTTGTGAATTATATAAAGTTTGTTTGTGAATGTCAGTTTCTGCCACCGATGGGATAATTGAACAGTTTATCTGACAGGTTCTATAACACAACAAACATAAACCTATGCAAAATCAGAATCCAAACTGACATTCATACAATTTGTGTCTATAGTCAAACAGTCGTACATTCTAAACTTTAGAAATAAAACGGACAGTGAGTCAGCAGATGGTAATATGACGTCATAACCTGTCTAACCTTAAGACTATCCCATTCATGGGTTAGTCTTAGGGTTAGACAGGGTATGACGTCATAACGACAATGAAATAGTTACAATGCTCAGTTGGACACTACGAAATCTTAGTCTGGCTTATAATGTTAACTTATTGCCGCATGTACTTTATATTTAACTGTTAACATAAATATCGGAATGTATCTCTGTTGCTTTTCAGGACAAGGTCACTGTGCTTTGCCTCAACAGTTAAAACATCAGAAGATCAAAGGGACGACGCCGACAAGCAAACCTATTCAGGGTAAATGCCAATATAGATAAACAGTATAAGCTGCCTTATCCGACATCCTTCGGTACCAACAGATGATGTCTGATAAAGTAGTGTGTCGGTTAAAGCAGGTTTTAGATATACAGCAGAACTTTGATATTTCCCTTAAATGGAACATATCCGTATTTTAAAGTTCAACCATGACAAGGCCACGTTTAAACTTTGAATCCTTTACCCCAGAGCATATTTCATTTCTTGTTTTGAATACAAGTGGCAACTTACAGCAGATTGAAAGTAAAGCAGACATTGCAACAAGTTCTTATGATACATGTACACGACTGTATAATTGAAGTTATTATGTCTCCCCCTTACTGGTACAATAACATTTGTTCTAATGGCCAGATCACATCCAGTTTTGGTGAACTGGTTGCATATCAGGAGAGAAAGTTTAGGATTGTATTTCAAATCAGTAGGTCAAAGGTCACATGATCTGTTACTAAAATAGATTTTTTACTTCGTTTTGGTTTCCGGACAATAACACGGGGCAGACATGCGTTTTTCTCAAAAACACATTCTAGTTTTTGTTCACTGGAAGAATTAATTGAATGCGTTAAAAGGCGCTTCTGTTTGGGAAAGGGTTCATGGTTTGAGGAACTTGTGCAACGTTTCCTTTTCCTTCTGACCGTATTATGCGGAACCCTTTTCTGACTTTGTCAGTGTTTAAAGTTAACAATCTAGAGGCTGCCAGTGTAATAAGGTCTATTCAGAATGTTTGCCTTTACCTATTTGTACCTACTGTCCTATTATATAGGGGCATGGGCAAATATTGTAGACTCTGATCAGACGCCGCATTATGCATTTTCTGATATTAGTCTTCCCTGTTTGCTGATATGAATTTCAATATCAACCAAATAAAAAGGAATTTCAATATCAAACAAATAAAAAATAAAAAGACCAGGTACCTCTTACATAAAAAATGGACTAATCTAATAAATAAGCATTGACGAATACACTGAGCGTAAATGGGTTAAACAGATCACACAAGATTGAATGTGAGTTATGTTTACCGCAGTCAAAACTAGGCCACTATGTTAACATTCTAGAGGCTACACAAGAAATCTGAAACTTGGTCAAAATGTCTGCCACAATATAGTTTTGGAAGTTTGCCTCAATAAAGTCTTGGAAACTTGGTTAAAATGTTGGCATCCATAAAGTCTTGGACACTTGGTCAAAATATTTGCCTCAATAAAGTCTTTGACCCGTGGTCAAAATATTTGCCTCAAATAAGTCTTGGACACTGATTTTTGATTGGATTTGTTATAATTTTACCTCGCTTCAACAGGTTTGTTTTAGTTTTTTGGACACTATATAAATATTAGATGGCCGTTTATTCAAATTGTCAACCCGAGAAACAGAATGCCACTCCGAGGCAAAGGTTGAGAATTTGAATATCACGCAAACTGCCACCTAATATCTATTTTTATTCCACCGAACTTTTCAACCCTGGTCTTAGAATCGTCTCACTCATGTTTTATGAAATAAGAAGCAAAGTGCTCTTATTAATACAGAAATAAAATCAAGAAACAAGTTATTTTCCTCTTTTTGACATTTCAAAAAATGTCACATAGAAAAGAATGTCGCAAAACTCAGAGAGCAATGTCATACAGTGAGAGAGATCAAGAGACATTATTATACACCCTTCTTCAGACGGGACGTATTATGCTATGTCGCTGTCTGTCCGTCCTTCTATTAACTTTTTCATGTCCGCTCTCTATCTTAATTTAATGCCGGCGGGGGCATCATATTTGTCTTACAAAGCCATCCCTCTAGTTTTAATAACTCTTAAATGAGTCTAGGATTGTTCTCAAGCATTTAATTAGTCAAAATTGAGCTTTTGTGTGGTAGAAACTCAAATCTGACTAAGTGAAAAACGATAACAAACAATACTGATTTAAATAAACGGTTATGGTTCCGGTGACGTTATTGCAAATATATTCATAATAATTTCTCCGTCTAAAGTTGGTCATGGTCAAATAAACGTTGGGTGATGTGGATATACTGTGAAGGTCAGACGCAACAACTGTGTAAGCATCGAAGCAATCTAGTAGTAAGCAGTGTTGATGTCATGCTAAACGGTAAAGTTTAGTTAATAAAGAAATAGCCCATTAAAATATTATTGGTCCAAAGGTGGTCAATGGCAATGTCAAATTAAGGTAGGGTGATAAAGGAGGATTTGGAATGGTCTATTGCAACAACTGTATACGTATCAAAGCATTCTAGTCAGCGGTTTTGATGCTAGATGAGACGATTAAATCTGGTTAACCTCTTGCGCATGGATGGACTGATTGATCGCGACGGGCGGTCTGAACACTCACTATATGCTCCCACATCTTTCGATACTGGGAGAATAATAACTAAAAACCTAAAGCAACAAATTCTGTATCCATGCCCTGCCACTTGATATTGCTGTTACATGTAATTAACATATGCCTTCCTTTCCAGATCTCCAGCAGCATCTTCTAGATAAGTACGGAGAGGAGAACAAGTACTGGGTGAATCCTGTGGATGAGGATGAGGTCTACCTTTCAGAAATGTACGTTCAACCGTCAGTGAAGCGTATAAGGGAGATCAACGAGCGTGGACAACTGAAAGAAGTGAAAGACCTGAAGTCACAGTCCTCTAAACTAATATATAAAGACATATTCAAGTCTAAATCTGGAGAAATTTGTAAAAATGTTTATATCACTGGCGACGCTGGGTCTGGAAAGTCAACATTTTGTAACCGCCTGGTCCTCAACTGGTGCACTGCAATGCAGAATGACAAAAACTTGAAAGCTGATGATACTCTTGCTGCTGAAGATCAAGAACTGTTGTCAGCTTTCAGATTTTTGTTTCACATTAATTTAAGAGATAATGAAACAACCTACCATATTGAGGACATGATTCAAAAGCAGTTTTGGTCGAAAGTCCCAGAGTCGTTGAAAATATCAGACATACTTAAGAATGAAAGGTGTTTACTTCTTATCGATGGTTTGGATGAGTGGTCATGTCCACGTGATGTAGAGAAATGCCCAAATATTAATCAAAATATTCCTGGACGAAATACGGCAAATAAAAACTGTATCTTTATTACGACCACTCGTAATTGGAAATATGACGTTATTGCTTTAAAAAATAAAGATGTCGATAAACATGTAGAGTTATGTGGGCTTGATAAAGACTCGGCTGAGGAACTGGCACAGAAAGTGTTAGACAATCTTAACAGAGAGTCAGAAACACACAAATCAATTGATGATTTTGATGTTGAGATAAAGAGGAAATATCTTGAGGAATATTTATCTGTGCCCGTTCTTCTCATACAGTTGGTAACTTTGTGGTTTTTTGGCAAAGACTTTGGCAATTCTCAGTTACAATTGTACTGTAGTATGCTGGAGCTGATGTTTGAACGTTCTGTGAAAAATCTTCCTGAGGAAATCCCAGAATGTTCAAGCACAGCTGTAGCAACATCAAAACCGCTACCAGAATGTTTCAGCACCAAAGATTATTGCCAAAGATATGCAGAATTATTCCACTGTTTAGCAACGCTGGCTTATAAAGCTTTGTTTAACAAACAAAAAGAAGAAGCTTTAGTCTTCAAAAGCTCAAATTTGGAAATATTTGGTATTTCTCCATCAAATATTAAACTCTGCTTACATTGTGGCATTTTATCTCAATGTAAGGATTATGGCAATCGGACAGGGAAATATAAAAAGTTTTCATTTTTACATAAAAAGGTACAAGAATGTCTTGCAGCTTTGTATTTAGTAACTAACAACAAAGCTGAAGACATTCTGAAAGAAGTAAAACAATTGTGTAATTCAGTAGAGACCATGTTAGAAATGAATCAGGTGTGGCTGTTTGTAGCTGGAATGGACCCTGACATGACAAGACAGTTGTTAGAACATTTGGGTCATGTTGTTAGTGGTGACGAGCGGGTTAACACGTACAGACAGACTGTAGGCTTGTTTAGTGACTATTACAGTTTGATAAGCGACATACAGAGATGTGTGTCTGACTGTGTATCAGAAGGCATCAATAATGGTCACCATTATGAGAAGGTCTGTTTGCAGGACTTCTATATTGATAAGTACAATGTCCGTGGTGTAGAACGTTTGTTGTTCTGCTCTGACATGTCCAAAGTCAAGTCTGTGTACATAGATACTGATGTCATTGATGCTGCTAAGTTGTCAGCTATAACTGGTCAGTTTCTACAATGTCGCTCAATAAAAAGTCTGCACCTGCATGACCCCTACCCCTCCCTTATACCCGACAGTACAGTGACATCTCTAGTAGATAACAACACGGCCTCACTTACAGCCCTGTACTTGTCCACTAATATCACATACACAGATAAGTTAGTTACTGCCATATGTAGCAGCCTTAGCAAGTCTTTAATGACACTTGAGCTGATTGAGATTAACCTGACCCATAAACATTTAGAGCAAATATTGGACAGTTTATCCCAGTCTCCCGTCATTAGACAGTTAGAACTGTGGGGGTTACGCTGTACAGACCATGGCAGAGAGTGTAGAGCTAAGATAGATTGTTCTGGTATGACTCGGCTTCAGGAACTTACTCTGAAGGGCTTATCCTTGTATGAAGTTAAGCTGCTGTCTTTGCCACACTGTGTGGAGAAGGTTAAACTGGGGTATGTTCCATTACCCGTGACGTCACTACGTGACTTTGCTCGCGGACTTTTCCAGACAAAACGTAAAGTGACTGTAGAACTAGACGGGGTAACATTGACAGAGACGAGAGAGGAGTGTGGATACTTGGAGGGTTTCCTCCAGAACTGTCCCGGGTTAGAGTTGACAGAGTGCGAGTATATTAAAGACAGTAAATATAGTTGGGAGAGAAATACATGGAAGATAAAGTTCCACACAAGCAGCCAGTAAAGCCTGGAAAACTCGTCATTGCAACTCAAACTCTCAACAGACGCCATTTTGTCTCAAACCGTTTGACTGTAAAAACATATTTTATCTTCTAACTCAGTAACCACTCATCCCAACACTGAACTGTCGCCATTTATTCTCTTAGTTAGCTCGTTCTCTTATTATTCAAGTTTTATCTCAAAATTCTGAAAAAAATTGTTTTTCATCTCTCAGCAGTTTATTTAGCAGCAGACGGAATTTTAGTCATTTTCAGACTCGACATTTTGTTAAACATGAACTTTGGGGTCCTTCATTATCTTAATTATTTTCATTTTCTCTGATGACTTGAAAGCAAATTAGTTGTCTGAATCTCGAGATAAAACGTTTGACAAGAAATTAATTAAAGAACAATGAAAATGTTATGGGGGCAACTTCTTACCCCACCCACTCCTAACTAAGCTTAAAATGTCAATTGATGCAAAACAACTTTTTCTGGATTTTTTTGTTTTTATAGATTTCATTTGATAGAAAATGAGCCAACTAAGAGAACAAATGGTCACACGTGGATATTAAACCAAATGATAAGGAATATTTACCATATTTTTGTTATTCTAGACTAGAACTTTGTTGACACTGTCTAAAATGATAAATGATGTAAAACAACTTTTGCTGATTTCAATGAATGGCAAATGGCCTAACTAAGAAAACAAATGGTCACAAGTAGGTATTTAACTACAACAATGTGATTGTTTACCACAGTTAACAAATAAGGAGTAATTGACTATAAATGAGAAAATTAACAAAGCTGCAAGAATTCATGAAATTACACATTTAGTGCTATCGAGGAGTATAATCGTCATTTACAGAGTACATATGAAGGGTATACTTGTCCAATGCAAACAGTGTAGACCCAGATCAGGGGGTCCTAATCAGGGTCTGTCCAGTTTGACCATTTGTAAAAAAAAATAAACTGTAAATAAACAACCTCAAATATTCAAAAACAGGCGGGAAAATTGCAGGTTTGATCACCGGCAATAACACACCGGAGTCTTCAACCCTTTCACTGCTAAAGTCGACTTTTCAAACACTTTACATGTAACAAGAACTGGATCCAAATTGTTTGGCACTCATATATCAGGGGGTCCTACTCATATTGATAGTTTGTCAGTCATACTACCTTAAATTGAACTTTGAAACGATCTTGAACAGCAATATTGAAGCAGAAGACAATGCGATGTTGAAGAGGTAATTAATTTTGCGCTAAAATGTTTAATATTTAGAAGTAGTAACACACTTCCAAACACTTGACATTATAAATAAGTGTTGACATGTTTTCTGTATATAATGTGACTGATTGTGGTATCGTGCCATGTATTTATGGCGTGCTATAGTTTGCTGCAAGAAGATAAGGCTTCCATATACAGTCGAAACACGATAATTTGAACTTGCGTTAGTGTTTAAGCCATGTCTTGACTTTAAAATACGGGTATGTTCGACTTAAGCGAGATTTAATTATAAATTGGATATATGAAATACTGGTACGATCGATTTAAGTTAGTTCGAAATATCAAGTTTCCACTATGTAAGTCAAAGACTATGTAAGTCAAAGACTATGTAAGACTCAGATCAATTGCCGTTTAGTGGCAGTTTTCTCCCAAACCTTGAGCCGAATTCTATCCCATGACGTCAAAATTGATGACGTCATGGTTGTTCGTAAATGACGTAAAGCTTCTTAACCCATTGTCCCATAGCTTGTTTCTAGGTTTAAACAAAGGTGGTCGCTTAACGTAGGATGGAGGTAAAGTAGAATGTGCCTTAAGGTCTGCTTTAAGCAATCATCTACTAGATCTAGGATATGGAGAATATTTCTTATGAAACGTTTTCATGACTTTATAAAAGGGAACTGTTTTCTTGAGTGGAGGAATTGGTTAAAGGCGTAAAAGGGCGTATTTGTTTGTGAATAGGTTACGGCTGAGCATTTGCCAGAGCCAAATTAGAAACGCATCTATAAGAACATCTGACTGTTTAATGCAAAATTAAAAAGTAGAAATAACTTATATTCTGCATTAAGCAATCACTTGTGTTAAAACTCAATGTGCATTCTTTTGAATAACGATTATAATGCTTAATTCCAAGTCATGTCGGATGCTGAACATACCATTATGTTAAATGTTGGATTAAATATCTGTTCCCCATAGGATGTGTTTATGACATTAAAATGGTTCCAATTGTTTATGTGTATTTAACTCATTCACCCCTGAAACTTCACATGGATAATTCCAGTGTCTAATCATGTCAGTCCATGTGTATGTTGTTTTGTACAATTGTGGACAAAGAGTTCAGACCTTGATCAGAGGGGGTCCTACTGTCCAGAGCCCTCTGATTAGGGTCAGAACTATTTTCACAGAACGAGTGTACTTTTCACATGTACACTGTTTGTAAACGACAGAAACATGTCGCACTAGGGGACAATGAGTTAATCAAGATGTTTAATCACCAGATCTAAAATGTCATTTCGAAGAACTCTAATGTGATATCATCTATTTTATATTGTAAATTCTATATTTAAGTTCCCTGTTCAAACATGCATATATTATACTCAAGTTCATTGTTCAAACAGGTACACTATGCTAAGCATGTACATGTATATACATCAAGTACATAGAAATAAACTTTGTATAAACTGTGTATCTGTATTTTGAATATTTCTCCATGGGAACCAGGAAAGGTACAAACCGGTAGTAGACGGCATTTCATGCAAGATTTACCCTTTCGCTGCAAGACTCAATTACACATGTATATGCAAACGTTTTTTATCCAGATAATATGCTGCGTAACTCAGCGTCCAATCAAGATCCAAACTATTTGACATGCCTCATATCAATGTTTCATAAAGCCAAACTCGTGTAAAATTTCCAATTTATATAAGCAGACAACAATATGGCAATGACTTTGCAGGACGGGTATTTCCGTCATACTTGTTAACGAAAGGGTTAAAGTAATGCTATAAGCTTCGAATTATATTTTCATTTTATGAAAAAAATATGTTTGACTTCCACTAATAAAATAGACATTGAAATCTTTAAAGACGGGTAACGGTTTAATGCAATGCATATATAATGCAGAAAGCTCTTTCCGTATATAAAACAATGCAGACAGTTCCAGGAGAGGCTTTCTGATTGAAAACATATTTTAAGCTCTCACTAAATGAAGCAGCATGATTATTGTGAAAGACAGGTCACTATTAAGTTTAGTGCAGGTCGAATGTAATGATTATTGTGAAAGACAGGTCACTATTAAGTTTATTGCAGGTCAAATGTAATGATTATTGTGAAAGACAGGTCACTATTAAGTTTATTGCAGGTCAAATGTAATGATTATTGTGAAAGACAGGTCACTATTAAGTTTAGTGCAGGTCAAATATAATGCTGAAATCTCCTGAAGGAAGCTTTTAGAGAAAGGTTTCATACAGGATTTCTATCTTACAGTAGAACTACACAAAATGTAATGCAGAGAGCTACTGCAGGAAAGTAATGCAGACAGTTTCCATACATGATTTCTGTGATACATTAAATCTTGAAATTAAGTTACAGGAAAGTAACGTAGAAAGATTCAAGGGAGGCTTTCTGACCTACAGTAATTCTTGAGTTGAACTATCATTAAATATGTGATGCAGAGAGGCATATATAATTAATGCAGACAGTTTCAAGAAAATAGTTTCTGTGATACATTAACATAAGTAATAACATATATTGCAATGCAGAGAGCTATAGGAAAGTAATGCAGTTTCCACTATAGAAGAGTAATGCAGACAGTTTCCAGATACTATCTCTGTGATACATTAAAACTTAAATCTTCCATAAAATGCAATGCAGAGAGCTATTGGAAAGTAATGCAGACAGTTTCTAGATACTATCTCTATGATACATACAAACTTAAATCTGCCCTGAAATGTACTGTAGAGAGGTTTAGGAGAGTAATGCAGATTTCCTAGATAATATCTCTATGATACATTAAAACTTTTATCTGCCATGAAATGTAATACAGATAGCTCCTTCGGAAAAGTAATGCAGACAGTTTCCAGATAATATCTATGTGATACATTAAAACTTAGATCTGCCATGAAATGTATTGCAGAAAGCTTATTCGGGAAAGTAATGCAGACAGTTTCTAGATACTATCTATGTGATACATTAAAACTTAGATCTGCCATTAAATGTAAAACAGAAAGCTCCTACGGAAGAGTAATGCAGTTTTCAGATAATATCTCTGTAAAACATTAACACTTAAATCTGCACTGAAATGTAATACAGAAAGCTCCTACGGAAAAGAAATGCGCACAGTTTCAAGATAATATCTTTGAGAATTAAAAATTAATCTGCCATGAAATGTAATGCAGAGAGCTCATTTATGAAAGTCATGCAATCATTCCTGAAAATATTTCTATGATACATAAAACTTATATCTGCCATGACATGTAATCAAAGAGCTACAGGAAAGGAATGCAGACAGTTTCCAGATAATATCTCTTTATTTATGCTTTTCGGTGGATTACCACGATATAGCAGTGGATGATCACTTGGTAATCCACTGCAGTGGATTATCACCAATCGCTTTTATTATGAATTTTCCCCGTAGGGCTCCCCAAGAATCGTAGTCAATCGTGTCTTATCGTTAAATTCCGGCAGTCCGATTTGTCGCGAACTACTCACCGGAAGAGCACGAATCCAAACTCGGGAGCAACGAAGTCATTCGGATGACGTCAAATCAACAAATATACCGCCAACTGTCACGCACGTGTGTGTTCGACATAAAACGTGGGGCTCAACACGGGATAAATAATGTACGTTCGCTTTCAAATTTTAAACAATTTCGTTTAAAAAGTGGCTTAAAAGCATAAATAAATAGAATAACTGTGTTTTTTCAGTGTAAGATCGAATTTAATCCATTTCGTGAACATCAGACTGTTATATTTTCACTCGTGGCTTCGCCACTCGTGAAAATATAACGTCTGATGTTCACTCAATGGATTAAATTTCGATCTTACACTGAAAAAAACAGTTATCCTCTATGTAATACATTTAAACTTAAATCTGCACTGAAATGTAATACAGAAAGCTCCTACGGAAAAGAAATGCGCACAGTTTCCAGATAATATCTTTGAGAATTAAAAATTAATCTTCCATGAAATGTAATGCAGAGAGCTCATATATGAAAGTCATGCAAACATTCCTGAAAATATTTCTATGATACATTAAAACTTATATCTGCCATGACATGTAATCAAAGAGCTACAGGAAAGGAATGCAGACAGTTTCCAGATAATATCTCTGTAATACATTTAAACTTAAATCTGCACTGAAATGTAATACAGAAAGCTCCTACGGAAAAGAAATGCGCACAGTTTCCAGATAATATCTTTGACAATTAAAAATTAATCTGCCATGAAATGTAATGCAGAGAGCTCATATATGAAAGTCATGCAAACATTCCTGAAAATATTTCTATGATACATTAAAACTTATATCTGCCATGACATGTAATCAAAGAGCTGCAGGAAAGGAATGCAGACAGTTTCCAGATAATATCTCTGTAATACATTTAAACTTAAATCTGCACTGAAATATAATACAGAAAGCTCCTACGGAAAAGAAATGCGCACAGTTTCCAGATAATATCTTTGAAATTTAAATTTAATCTGCCATGAAATGTAATGCAGAGAGCTCATATATGAAAGTCATGCAAACATTCCTGAGAATATTTCTATGATACATTAAAACTTATATCTGCCATGACATGTAATCAAAGAGCTACAGGAAAGGAATGCAGACAGTTTCCAGATAATATCTCTGTAATACATTTAAACTTAAATCTGCACTGAAATGTAATACAGAAAGCTCCTACGGAAAAGAAATGCGCACAGTTTCCAGATAATATCTTTGACAATTAAAAATTAATCTGCCATGAAATGTAATGCAGAGAGCTCATATATGAAAGTCATGCAAACATTCCTGAAAATATTTCTATGATACATTAAAACTTATATCTGCCATGACATGTAATCAAAGAGCTGCAGGAAAGGAATGCAGACAGTTTCCAGATAATATCTCTGTAATACATTTAAACTTAAATCTGCTATGAAATATAATACAGAAAGCTCCTACGGAAAAGAAATGCGCACAGTTTCCAGATAATATCTTTGAAATTTAAATTTAATCTGCCATGAAATGTAATGCAGAGAACTCATATATGAAAGTCATGCAAACATTCCTGAGAATATTTCTATGATACATTAAAACTTATATCTGCCATGACATGTAATCAAAGAGCTACAGGAAAGGAATGCAGACAGTTTCCAGATAATATCTCTGTAATACATTTAAACTTAAATCTGCTATGAAATATAATACAGAAAGGTCATACGGAAAAGAAATGCGCACAGTTTCCAGATAATATCTCTGTGATACATTAAAACGTAAAACTTAAATCTGCCCTGAAATGTAATACAGAAACTTCCTACGGGATAGTAATGTAGTTTCCAGATATTATTTCTGTGATTAATCAAAACTTAACTATGCCATGAAATAAATGCAGAGAGCTATGGGAAAGTAATGCAGACAGTTTCAAGATAATATTTGTTACAGAGAGCTCCTACAGGAAAGTAATGCGAACAGTGTTTAGCCCACCTGGCACGTAGTGCCAATGTGAGTTATTTTGATTGTCCTGTGTCCGTCGTCGTTCGTCCGTCTGTCCGTTCGTCAACAATTTCTTTAAAGGACATCTCCTCTGAAACCACTTGATAGAATTTTTACCAAACTTGGCCTGAAGGAACCTTATATGGTCCTCTTTCAAACTTGTTCAAACATTTCCGGTCCGTTGCATATCTAGGTAGCAGGAGCTAAAATAGATAGTTTCAGTGCAAACTTAAGAAATATTCTTGTCAAAAACAACAAGGGCCAGATTATTATTTTTATCTCCTCTGAAACCACTTGATAGAATTTTTACCAAACTTGGCCTGAAGGAACCTTATATGGTCCTCTTTCAAACTTGTTCAAACATTTCCGGTCCGTTGCATATCTAGGTAGCAGGAGCTAAAATAGATCGTTTCAATGCAAACTTAAGAAATATTCTTGTAAAAAACAACAAGGGCCAGACCTAAGCTATTTGGTACATGGCATCATCTATAGGTCCTAAATCAAGATTGTTCAAATTTTACCCTTGCGGTCAAAATTGGTCCCATCCTTGGGGTCACTGTTTTACATAGCGTTACATAGCATACTCTTCAATCATCTTCTGCTCTGAAACTAATGTGGCCAGAGCTTTAATATTTGGCATGGTGACACTTCCAAAGCCATTTACCAATCTTGTTGAAACAGTTTCAGTCCGTTACATTTCTAGGTCACTGGAGCTAAAAAATGAATTTTTCAATAAAAACAAATAAAAATATTTGTGTCTGACACCACAGTACCCTGAGCTTAGGTATTTAGAACAAAGCATTATCTTCAGGTCCTCTATCAAAATTGTTCAAATTATGTCCCTGGGGTTAAAAATGACCCCACCCTGGGGGTCACAGTTTTACATTGAGTTTTGATATTTGGCCTGGTGCCGTTTCTAGCGGTCCTTTACCAATATTGTTGAAATGATTCCTACCAGTTGCATATCTGGGTCACATTAGCTAAAAATAGGGTTTTTTTCTATGAACAGTCTTACTGTCTGAAACCATGTACACCGTCATGAGCTTAGATATTTGACAGAGCACTTCATTTGCGTGTTCATTAGCAAGATATTTTCAATTATGTGATTTGGGTGAAAATAATCCCATCCCAGGGGTCATGTGACCTTTTTCTGGGTTTTCCCAGGTGAGCGATAATAAGGCCCGCATGGGCCTCTTGTTAGATAATATCTATGTCAAACATTAAAACTCAAATCTGCGATAAAAACATAATGCAGAGAGCTCCTACAGAAACGTAATGCAGACATTTTCCTGATACCATTTCTGTGATACAATAAAACTTAAATCTATCAGGGAACTTAATGCAGAGAGCTCCTACAGAAGAATGCAGACGGTTTCCTGATAACATCCCTGTGATACATTAAAACTTAAATCTGCCATTAAACATAATGCTGAGAGCTCCTACAGGAGAGTAATGCAGACAGTTTCCCGATAACATTTCTGTGATACATTAACGCTTATGTCTGCCATGAAATGCAATGCAGGAGCTCATATAGGAAAGTAATGCAAACAGTTTTCAGATAATATTTTTGAGAATTAAAACTTTAAATTTGAAATGAAATGTAATGCAGAGAGCTCATATAGGAAAATTATGCAAATAATTTCCTGATAATATCTCTCTGATACATTCAAAATTATATCTGCTATGAAATGAAATATCACATATAACATGATACCAAGTTAAGAACAATTGTGAAATACATGTTTAAATAAATCAGCTGTAAACAACATAAACGTTTCCATGACAACTGTAGTGCTCAAACCTTTATATCATTACTACCATCACTATCTTCATCATCATACACATAATAAGCAGAACAATATCTATATAAATACAGTCAACTCATCGGCCCTGAAACTTCAGGTGGACAATTTCTGTTCCCAATTATAAGAAGGGCTCCAGATAAGAGGGAGTTAATTGAACAAATCCATAATTTTCTCACTCATTTTAGCACCAAATCCTATAATGTTACCCCTCATTAGAATCGTCTTTTCGAGACGATTCTATTGAGTAGTGAAATCATAGGGTGTAAAGCAGAAACAAAAAGTTTAGTTTTTGAAAAACACCCCTTATCTGGAGCCCTGTATAAGTATAATCCATTTAAGAGTATTAAGGGTTGCCTTTTGCAATATATTGCAGAATGACATACAGATATATTGCAAAATGACAAACAATTATATAGTTTTTAAAAAACTAAAATCTTTATTTCTGCATTAAACGCTATGGTGTCACTACCCTTTGAGACGATTCTAATGAGTAGTAACACCATAGGATTTTGAAATGAGAGAGAATCTGAAATGAGAGAGAAAATTGCTGAACTCATTTGGTTTACTCCCTCTTATCTGGAGCTCTGTCACTTTTGGCAATATATTGCAGAATAACATACAGATATATTGCAAAATGATGAACAGTTCAGATTCTGATTAGAGGGCTCCTACAGGAGCTGTCTGATCAGGGTCTACAATGTTTATCAATGTTTGCTAATGATTGTAAACAAACCTGAACTAGTCAAAATTGGTCTAAACATGTATAAATATAATCCTTTTACGACTACATGTATCTAGATACAGGGCTCAGGGCTCTGGGCTCAGGGCTCTGGGCTCAGGGCTCAGGGCTCTGGGCTCAGGGCTTAGGGCTCTTCAGGGCTCCAGATAAGGGCGTATTTAAAAAGGCTAAAATATTTATTTCTGCGTTAAACCCTAAGGGTGCCCTACGAGACGATTCTAATGAGTAGTAACACCATAGGATATGTAAATGAGAGAGGATATGAAATAAGAGAGAAAATAGACTTCATCAAGACAAGCATTGTCATGAAGTTTCATGAAGATCGGACGGAATTTGTAGGCGCTAGAGTGTTAATGAACAATTGTGGACGAACGGACGACGGACATTCAGCGATCCTAAAAGCTCACCTTGGCACTTCGTGACAGGTGAGCTAAAAACTAAAATATTTATTTCTGCATTAAAACCAATGGTGTTACTACTCGTTAGAATCGTCTCTTTGAGACAATTCTAATGAGTAGTGACATCATAGTATTTTGTGTTGAAATGAGTGAGAAACGGTTTGGTGTGTTCAGTTAACTCCCTCTTATCTGGAACCCTGCACCAGACATAATTGGAGATTGAAATGTTCTATTAGAAGTTTCACGGTTCACTTTCTTAACTCTTTACACATCAGCCTATTTCTAGTTTCTGCAATATCCTAGGTGGGGACCACTTTACTTACTGTTGATATAAACAGAAGCGTAAATAGGTGTGGACTACTGTACTTACTGTAGATATAAACATAAGCGTAAATAGGCGTATTTATGATGTAAGGGGTTATATCAGTCATCTAAAAGAATGAAGAACAAGCTTACAACTTTCAAACAATTCTCTAAGAAATTTGGTATGGCCTAAATTAGGTGTTTTCTTTGAAACAAAGTATAAAGAACAAGCTTACAACTTTGAAACAATTCTCTCAGAAAGTTGTTAAGGCCTAAATTAGATGTTTTCTTTGAAAGGATGAAGAACAAGCTTACAACTTTCAAACAATTCTTTAATAAATTTGTTAAGGCCTCAATTAGATGTTTTTTTTATAAAGATGAAGAACAAGCTTACAACTTTCAAACAATTGTCTAAGAAATTTGTTAAGGCCTAAATTAGATGTTTTCTTTGAAAGAATGAATAACAAGCTTACAACTTTGAAACAATTCTCTAAGAAATTTGTTAAGGCCTAAATAAGATGTTTTCTTTGAAAGGATGAAGAACAAGCTTACAACTTTGAAACAATTCTCTAAGAAATTTGTTAAGGCCTCAATTAGATGTTTTCTTTATAAGGATGAAGAACAAGCTTATAACTTTCAAACAATTTTCTAAGAAATTTGTTAAGGCCTAAATTAGGTGTTTTCTTTGAAAGAATGAATAACAAGCTTACAACTTTCAAACGATTGTCTAAGAAATTTGTTAAGGCCTAAATTATGTGTTTTCTTTGAAATAATAAATAACAAGCTTACAACTTTCAAACGATTGTCTAAGAAATTTGTTCAGGCCTAAATTAGATGTTTTCTTTGAAAGAATGAATAACAAGCTTACAACTTTGAAACAATTCTCTAAGAAATTTGTTAAGGCCTAAATTAGATGTTTTCTTTGAAAGGATGAAGAACAAGCTTACAACTTTGAAACAATTCTCTAAGAAATTTGTTAAGGCCTCAATTAGATGTTTTCTTTATAAGGATGAAGAACAAGCTTACAACTTTCAAACAATTGACTAAGAAATTTGGTTAAGGCCTAAATTAGGTGTTTTCTTTGAAAGAATGAATAACAAGCTTACAACTTTCAAACAATTGTCTAAGAAATTTGTTAAGGCCTAAATTAGATGTTTTCTTTGAAAGAATGATTAACAAGCTTACAACTTTCAAACAATTGTCTAAGAAATTTGTTAAGGCCTAAATTAGATGTTTTCTTTGAAAGGATGAAGAACAAGCTCACAACTTTGAAACAATTTTCTAAGAAATTTGTTAAGGCCTCAATTAGATATTTTCTATGAAAGAAAGTGTTATATATTTGTATGAGCTAACAGTATAAATAAACAAAACTATAACAATCTTAACCCATTACCCCGTAGATGCGCCTTTATACACCTTATTTCTTCAGTGACGAAAAATAGTCCGACTTTTTATAATCATGAATACTATGCTTCATAAGATATGTATTCCATACCATACTATGCTAGCAGATTGTAGTATAAAACCGGCTGACTTTAAGCAAGTAAAACGTCCCACAATTCCAATATCTCTAAATAATGAGAGTATTTCAAATATTAAAATATTTATGTCTCCATCAAACGTATGTTGCGACTACTCATTAGAATCGCCTCAAAGAGATTATTTTTAATGAGTAGTCACAACGTAGTATTTGATCCAGTCATAAATAATCAGATGAAAATGTTCAAATACGTCTTCCAATTTAAAGCCAAGAATTGCTCAATGCAGTAAAACCTCTCTATTACCACCACTAAAGCGAAAGCTATTTGGTTGTATAAAAGACGGGTGACAGCTTAACCCATTCCCCATTGCCTGTTTCTAATTTTTTTAGATATGTTACCACATAAAGCAGGTTGAAAGTAAAGCAGAATGCGCCTTAAGGCACATTCTGCTTTACTTTCAGCCTGCTTTAAGCGACCATCTGCTAGAACTAAGCTTTAAGCACCATCTGCTAGAATGGAGAAAAAAGTTCTTATAATACACATGTATAACTTTATAAATTGGAATTATTTTCTTTAGTTGAGAAATAAAGGCGTATTTATGGGTTAATGGGTTAAAACAAGGAAACGTGATACAGAAAGCTTTCTGTTTTGCTGTCACCTTGTTTTTAGCAGTCACCTGTCGTAATGTCCTAATAATTGACATAATTTAGTGGTACATGTATTAATAAAGGGGTTTTACAGTCTCCCTATCCAAAGCCAAGAATTTCTCATAACATACATACCACAAATTTAACCACACTTATTCCTATCACCTGTTCAACAATATCCTAACCACGGGCTATCATTAATGAGACGCACATTGTACTCTCTGTCCGCCCATTCCTTCATCATCATCCTCGTACGTTTCACCACGATGACGATTTCTCATATCTTCTTCAGGGTCAAATTCCTCGAGAGTATGCTCTTCTGCTCCGTCTGGAATCATTTGCTGCTCACGCTTCTCTAGTTCGGGAATTTTGTTCGCATTAATAAATCCATTTGGTGGGGAAATGACTATGAATCTTATAATAAGGTACCTTTTTGTGAAGGGGTCGCGATGTATCGGCATACCTTCGCCCATCACACATTTGATGTCATTGGTTTTAACTACTTCACCTGGACACTAAGAAGAGCATAACTTATAAAACCCTTCTCGGGATTCAAGATACGAGGGATTAAACTGAACAGATCCAACATATTCTCCCTAATTCCAGTACTGGGGAACAACAGCTAGCACTGTTGCAATGAGAAAGTGAGTAAACCGACGTCTGATCAGGATCCAAACTGTTTGGAAACAACATGTACCATTCACAACATTTTAAAAAGGCATATTTAAAATTTTGCGAATGACGATTAATTTTTGAGCAGCACATTTTAGATAGCACGCTATTAAACTCATTCATCTCTGAAAATTAACATGGATAAATCCAGTTTAAAATTGAGCAGAAGCCATATTTAATATTGAGAATGATGAATAAGGTGGGTTTTACGGCACTGCGACACAAAATATCAGATGGCGCCGATGAATGATTAGATGATATGAGGATGACGGATGATATCAGAATGATGATTAAGGCTAATCTTATTCGCTGCAAGCAGTACGCTGGTCCAAGCCCCAAATAAATACGAAAGAAGACTCAAGCAGGAAACACAACACAAACAATACACCCATCTCTAAAGCAGAACACACACACAGCCATACCATAACAAACAAACACACACACACACGCGCAATACCATTCCTTCATCTACACACTAAATAGAAAACAACACGCAAGACAAACATAAAGCTAAGTGAACATAGGAGCCCGCCTTGGAACGGTCAGTAGCAATCAATAATCAATTATAAATTAATTAACTATTAACAACCACTTGGGGGTTAAACCTGGGTTTAGGGGCGCCCAACCTCACACTTATCTCCTATATTCACCTATAACGACGAACAGTGTACATAAAATATAAACCCTGTTCCACAACCTTACAATCAAAAAGACCGCCAGCACAGTAAGTAAATACATGTAAAACATCTAACAAAATTCTCTGACAGGATTATTAGTAACACGGAAAAGAATTAAACATTCAAGCCCGTGTTAAAAATAACCCACTATGGCAACGGTCAAATTGTACTCAAGCGAATAGTCTGTAGTCACGAGTAACTGTAAGACATGGGAGGGTTTAGGGTACGACAGAGAGGGAGAGAAAAACCAAAGCACGAAAATCCGACATAACTCTCCCGGTTAAGGACGGCTTTAGAGATACATCATCATGTAGTGCTAAGCCCTGTCTGTCGTCGCACAACCAAAGAGGAAAGCATAGTTATCAATTGTAGATTGATCGATAACCAAACGTAAAGTGCGCAGCAATATAGTTGGATCATAATCTTTTTTGAGGAAAAATCTAATACGTTTCACAAATAAGTTTTGAAAATGCATATGTCCAAGAATCTTACGAAGTCTGTAAATCACATCACCATAAAACTCCGGATGTGAAATACCTTGCCGCAGAAAAGACTTTAAGTTACATTTATACTTGTTAATGAGAGGAAGATTTCTATAAAAGAATTTAGAAAATGTTTTACGAAGTTTATGAAATCTGTACCCCTGTTTAAGAAGCTTTTCAGTAATAGTTTTATTACGAATGTGGAAGTCCTCAACAGAGGTACAAGCCCTAGCAAAACGAATAAGTTGTGAAATATAAACCCCGTAAGATGTAGAACGGGGAACATCGCCATCTAGATGAGGATAGTTTACAATACTAAAATCAAAATCATCTCGTTTATCGTAAATCTTAGAAGAAACAATACCGTTATTTATTAAAAGATCCAAATCTAAAAATGGTGCCGATAAATTTGACTCGTTTGTTTTATTAAGGTGTAATTCTTTTGGGTAAATAAAAGGAAACAACGTATCAAAAAATGGGTTGTCTATATTAAATATATCATCTAGATAGCGCGATGTGTTGTTAAAGGCTTCGATCATATCTGCCTGTGTATCAGGTTTTAGACTTAGCATAAAGTCCCTCTCATAACAGTACAAAAATAGGTCTGCGACAAGGGGCGCACAGTTTGTACCCATAGGGATACCAATCACTTGGCGGTATATGGTACTCCCAAAACGTACATAAATATTATCCAGAAGAAATGATAGTGATTTACAGACATCGGTGCAAGTCCACATAGTGTAATGCTTAACCGTGTCATTTGTAAAAAATGCACGATCAGTATTACACGCCAGAAATAGTTTCCTTTCTCTGGCAAAAGTCTTTTCAATAAGTTGTATAAGTTTATCTTTTATTAAATTATGAGGTAAGGTAGTATATAGTGTTGAAAAGTCATACGTACTAATATTGCAAGCTTGGTATTTTCTATGTTCAAGCTTCGTCAAAATTTCATTCGAGTTTTTGATAGACCAAAACAAATTAAGTCCAGAATTTTCGTAAGTCTTGTCACAATACATTTGAACATGTTCTTTGATTTTAATTAAAGACGATGTCAAAAGTTTGGAAAGCTTAGTAGTAGTACATGCACTTGAATTAGCAATAAAACGAGACTTATATGGTGTTTTGTGGAGTTTTGGTATCCAGTACATAGTAGGAAGTTTATGACATGTAATGTTGACGTCAGCTTTTAATTGTTTACAAGTATCAAGATGATCAGATACTACATTATGCTCCGTTAAATTAGTCGTTGTATAAGAATTGGTATTCACAAGTTCCTGGTTTAAAGTATCAACATAATGTAATCGTCATACAATTATCACATTATTGGATGCTTTGTCTGCAGGAACGAGTACATATTTGGAATGAAAGTCTTGTATGCCCTTCTTTAAGTGACGAATGTTAAATTTAGGTTTAGGTGGTAAAAGATGGTTATTGGATAAATAGAACGAAATCCGGGTATCGATAATATCAAAAATTAATTCTTTTCCCAAATCTGCGTTCCTTTTGTCTCTTGGCAAAGGGGATATTCTCAGTCTATAAACAGAAACATCCCCATATAGCAGTTAAACCCCAGAACAATGACAAGGTAGGAAGGTCTCTGGATTAAGTTTTCACAATATTGCAAAATGACAATCTATGTAGACCCTGTTCAGGTGGCTCACTGAAGATTCCTTGATCTGTGTCTACACTGTTCGCATAGGACAAACGTCTCTCTTAGAAATTGTTTAAAAAGGCGCGTATGGATCAATCAACGTCACTACTCAAGTAGAATTCTTGTTTATTGTTTCATGATGTATACTGCTAACACCTTATCGGCGCTATATGACCTATTCAGGGATAGACACCAAATACAATCAAATCTACAACAATGATTTGCAAGTATATTTGCATATCTTCAAGGGAGCTAATCAAGAGCGGTTGTTCTCATGGTATGTTTTAGTGTTCTCCCTTTACCTGTCTATTATGTCCATTGAACGGCATCATGGGTCGTTAAAGTGTATGAAATGAGAAACAGTATTTAACTATCTTAAATGTTATACATATTTCAATGTTGACAAACACATACATGTACTTTCCATCTTTCTCTGCTAGTTCTACTGGTCTTGTCCAGAGGATTTAGATCTTACAGTTCTTAATAAAACTCCTTTTCTAGATTTTTAAAAACAAGAAAATATATTCGTGAGATAATGGCATGTGCTCTTAAAATAATGCAGAAAACTTACATACACGAAGTAGATTCCTAGATTATCTTTATGCAGCCAGTCTTTGATCATTGCGATAACCCATCACAGCCTTACCCAGAGGTTTACAGTGCTTATTACAATACAGATTCTATGCTTTGCAGATGATTATTTCTAAATGTGATTCTGTCCTACCCGGAGTACAATGGTTATTACCAAATAGTTTAGATACTGATCAGACACCATGTGACCCTTTCACTGTCTTACCCGGAGTACAATTGTTATAACCAAACAGTTTAGATCCTGACCAGACATCGTGTGACCCTTTCACTGTCCTACCCGGAGTACAATTGTTATAACCAAACAGTTTAGATCCTGACCAGACACCGTGTGACCCTTTCACTGTCCTACCCGGAGTACAATTGTTATTACCAAACAGTTTATATCCTGATCAGACGCTGTGTGACCCTTTCACTGTCTTACCCGGGGTACCTGACAGACATGGGGTCAATTACTTAGCAAAGTAATTAATTAAATTACCAATTAGTTGGATAAAATGCATTTTAATTACCAATTAAATTACTCTGTTTTTTATAAAAGTAATGATTAAATTAAATTACTTTACCTGATTAATTGATTAAATTAACAATTACTTTTCACGGTTACACTACATGATCCAAGTTTATTAGTTCATTGCAAACAATATAGACCCAGATCGGAGGATTTTGAAGGTGCCCTCTGATAAGAGTGCTCTATTTACTATTTAGCACAATCCTATGCATTGGAAAATGTCACTGCCAATAAAACTATGTAGAATTATGAAACCAGTGTGGAAATAGATCAGAGTTTGAGTTATTTTGAAGCTGATCTGGATCGAAGCTGTTTATGCCAAGCTAAGGTTTGTTATGAAATTGTCAAAATTTAGGTTTTCAAAGCAGATGACACATCATGACAGGGCCACACATAAGGGTGTGTAAACTAAATATTTCCAACATTTTCTATTTATGTTTAAACCAAACCAAATGGTGGGACTATGCTTTAGAATCATCTAAACGAAACAATTCAAATTCCTATGCACCATAGGGTTTTGAGCAGGCATAAAGATTTTAGTCTTCCAAATACTCCCCTTATCTGGATCCCTGACACTATTAGCAAATGACAACATTAACACTTAATTAGTCACATAGACAGCCCAGTGCCCAATGTGTGAAAAATAGCTTTGTGTATAGAATACAAATATCACCTTTCTTAAACAGGTAAGGCTTGGTGAATGACCTTTAACCCAATGCACCGTTAGTGAATTTTGACAGCAAAGTTGTCGTCTGTAGTCTTTAAGAAAACACTTGCATTTCTGTCTAGTATTTTAACAAATATATAAAACGAAGTTTAAACTGTTGGGATCTTTGTGTGACATGATCTGGATTCAAACGGACTTTTCAAGTAATGCATGCATAGTATATTTCCAAAATCTATTTGGTCAATGAGCAAATTCAAAGAAGGATTGGCCGGTCTGGATCTACTGAGGCACTAGATCAACTGCCTTAGTGTACAACAATAGGAAGAAGAAGAAGAACTCCAGTACGGGTTAAGCAATTGAGAATAAGAGCTAGCTAAAAATATTGGGTATTGCCTCATGGAGCATGTATTGTTGCAGCTAATAAGGAGTTGTGTCCATCCACGATGAAGCTACAACAACAACATGCATGCATTTTTACACCTATTTTTAACAAATCATGTTTTATTGACCTGAGAATGAAAGATGTTTAAGCATTATCACATTTGTAGCATTAAATTTAATACTTGTAGGTTATTGACAGGTTTATTGACAACATGGCGAGGATCCAAATAAGCTTTTAATCTAATATTTTTCATTATTATATGTGATTTCAATCATGTCAGTTTGTAAATATTATGGAATAAAATGTTTTAACTAAGATGAGGTAAATCTTTAAAACTAACATGAACATACTTAGAAAATGTATAAATAGGCTTATCTTGTTTTCAATATGAGTTCAGAATGTTATTGTTCCAAATCATGTACATATTGTGCAGGGTTAATTGAAAAGTAATTGAAATTCAATTAACAATTACCCGCTTTTTTCAAAAGTAATCATTAAATTACAATTAAAGTAATTGAAATATTGCTCAATTAACAATTATCTCCAATTACTTCACTTTTGTTAATTAATTATTAATTTCAATTACCCCATGTCTTGTACCTGATCAGGCGTTCTATCTTATCAGGATGTTAATTGTTTAACCCTCGTTACGGTATAACTTTATTGATCTGAAGCATTATGTTTTCAGTTTTAACTTATACGTAAAGCTAAGAGATGAAAGATCATATTATTGCAGTGACTGGATTATTTTAGTCCATGCAACCAGTGTAATGGTTGCTTATTGTTTAAATAGTCACAGTCTATAAGATGTTATAATCATTTATTATATACCTATCGATGATTTATAGAAACTTCTCAGTTAGATAAATTTGAAATCGTCACAGTTGATATCATCACTTAGTCTAGTGATATGATGTAACTTTTTTTTTATCAAAGTCCAAGGAACCAGTGTAATGGTTACTTATTGTTTAAATATTCACAGTCTCTAAGATGTTATAATTATGTATATATGTGACTTTACACAAACTCAAAACTATCAAATGTAGCAAAAATGTTTTTTCTGTTTCTGTTTTTGACAACATTTTGTTTTTATTATTGGTTGGCAAACAAATTTTAAACCAGTGTCTGATCTGTCGTCAAATCAGTTAACACGTTAATCAATTCTTCACTGTGAAGAGCGATAGGCCTGGGTCTAAATAAGTCGTGTTGTCGTGGAAAATTTGAACCGTGACATGAGAAAACCTGACTTACTGAATTGCAAACTGTAACGGTCCAGACTAAACACTGAGTAAAATGAGCCGACTGGTCAGGATCTACACTGAGTGTCACCCAAACACATGTACAACAATTAGGTCAGCAGTATCATGGTAAAACCTCTCTATAATTACCACTTAAATGAAGGATAATTCATTGTATAAAAACAAATGGGAACTTGAAGCAAGATAAACTTCACAAAGAAAGCTCCTTAGCGAGGCGACTGGTATTCTATGAGTTCAGTAAAGAATTCGATGGCCGTCGTTGGCCATCAATTGCGAGTTGGCCGCCTGGTGTGAAATAGAATAGAGAAAACGTTATTATTCCACTTACAAGCAAACGACACGCAAACGCTTTGCAATGATATATAGAAAATGACAACTTTTATTACAGTTTTAATCTAATTGCAAACAACTTGGAGACTAGGTCACCCGGCGTCCGATCTAGCTTTAAAATGTTTGAAATGGACATGCTAGTTTTAGCGTAAACGCGTTTATGAGAAAATATGACGTTTTCTCTACTGTTATATGCATGCTGCACACGGGGCAACACTGCTAACCTAAACCGCAAACAAATACAACCGGTTGGGAGCTAACATCAAGATGAAAGTAAAACAAATAGCTATTAAGACTGGTCAGGATCTTCACTAATTGTCAGTCTCACTCACCTGCAGTATTTTGTTCAGCAGTTTAATATACTGTTAAACACGTTTATAGTAGACACAAAAATGAAGACTTAGTAATTGTATAAAAATGGTTGGAACTTACAGCAAGATGAATATAAAACAGAAAGCTCCAAAAGAACCACACGATCTACAGCATTTTGTACCGCAGTGTTATGTACTGTAGATACTCTCTCCTAAAGAACCACACGATCTACAGCATTTTGTACCGCAGTGTTATGTACTGTAGATACTCTCTGTGGTGACCACTGAATTGAATGCTAAGTGATTGTATAAAATAGGTAGGAGGTTTAAGCAATATAAAAATAAAACAGAAAGCTCCTAAAGAACCACACGATCAACAGCATTTTGTACCGCAGTGTTATGTACTGTAGATACTCTCTGTGGTGACCACTGAATTGAATGCTAAGTGATTGTATAAAATAGGTAGGAGGTTTAAGCAATATAAAAATAAAACAGAAAGCTCCTAAAGAACCACACGATCAACAGCATTTTGTACCGCAGTGTTATGTACTGTAGATACTCTCTGTGGTGACCACTAAATTGAATGCTAAGTGATTGTATAAAATAGGTAGGAGGTTTAAGCAATATAAAAATAAAACAGAAAGCTCCTAAAGGAGACTTGTCAGGATCTACACTGATCGTCACCCAAGAGAATCTATAGCGTTTTGTTCAGCAGTATCATATACTGTAAACTCTTTCTATTACGACTATTAAACCGAAGTGCTAATTGGTTACATTATCAGTACTCTTAACTCCATAGATACAAGTTGTTACGTCCTGCTACCTACCTAGCAAGATAAATATGATCAGTACTCATTACTTCATAAGTACACCATTTTACGACTTACTACTTACCTGGCAAGATAGACATGGTCAGTGCCCATTACACCATAGATGCGACTTTTTACGTCGGACTTATCTGGTACTATAGACATGATCATTACCAATTACTCCATTGATACACCTTTTTACGTCCTGCTACTTTCTCGGTAAGATAAACATGATCAGTGCCCATTACTCCTTAGATACACCTTTTTTACGTCCTGCTACTTTCTCGGTAAGATAAACATGATCAGTGCCCATTACTCCTTAGATACACCTTTTTACGTCCTCCTACGTTCTCGGCAAGATAAACATGATCAGTGCCCATTACTCCATAGATACACCTTTTTTACGTCCTGCTTCTTTCTTGGTAAGTCAGATATAAGCAGTAATGTGATTTATCAACAGTGGCATTAGGGTCGATATTAAAGTATTCACCTTAACTGCAATATCTTTATGTAGCAGTTGCGTTCATGTTACTATGGATAAATCAGAAGCAAATAAAGTTAGTGCTTAACACAGCTTTTTAGGTTTAGACAGTAAATACGAAAGCTAATATAGGAACGGTGTGTATTTTTCTTTCTTCTTTTTGCTTTGCCTTTATCTTGCTTTAAGCCACCTCCTGTCTTGTACTTCTAAGGCCCTTCTTATTTAGAGTGGTCGTAATACATTAAGATGGTTCTGTTTTTTAACCCTTGTAACAGGTACGTTTACGTTGAATGTGAAAACGCAAACCTTTTTCTTACCACATAACTGCCTAGCTATTGTCTGCTCTAAAGTTGTGTGCACCCATTTGTCAAAAAAATAAGAATTTATCAGTTTTAAGAAACCAACCAAAGCTTGGATCATTATTAGACCCCAGCCTCAGGCAGTGAAGAAGTGCAAGTTATAGTGCATGAACATTTGAAAAATCAGATTGACTGTCGAGCATTTTTCTACATGTTACTGTGTTGCGTTAAAATGGGAATTAATAACTTTTTTCTCCACTGTAAAGTGGCTTTTAAACGGGAAAGAGTCATTACCGTAATACGGCAGGTTTCCTCTTTACCCACATGAAATGATAATGGAGTAAGTAATATGATACGCCGCTTGTCTTAAGATTAAGTTAATAACTGCGGTCGGTATTGAAACTTATTGATGCATAAATATCTTTACTATTGTAGAGCCAACATAGAACCGTCGATATATCATTTCGCTGTAGACTTACTATTTAAAATTGTTTAAAACTGCGTGTTTACGTCTATCAAAGCCATTCAATGCCAACCTATTGTACTTTGAAACATTATCTACTTGACATTAACATGATCTTAACTAGTTTACTACCTGTGTATGGTATATTTTTAACTTTTTTTTTTTCATTTTAACCCTTTACTCAATTAACAACTTCTGAGATAAACACTGCTTTATTGCAACCAGTATCGATACTGATCATACACTGTACCTCTATAATGTAAATATTATCCTAATTTAGTTACTATCTGTGTATGGTATATACATAGATATACATATATACATAGATATAAACGGAAATGCAAAGGTCCGACAAAAGTCGGTCCGGTACAAGTTAAGATATATATCGAATTAAAAAATAAGAAAGATTATGCCTTTGTTTAAAAAATATTTAATAAAAACATTACGCTCCTCTACATAGATATATATATTGTTCTCGTTTGCTGTCATTTAAGCACTTTATTAAATATAAACCTTCTGCGTATGTTTGTTTATACTGAGTAATGATATGCGTACAATTGTACTGACTGCACATCCGTGCAGTTTTGATTCTGATCAGACATTCAATTTGAGCAGTTAGGTATTTTATGGTCAAAGGCAGCGAAATTCAGTCGAAATAACTCTCGGTTCTTTCCCAAGACAGGGTTGTGCGCATTGGACCGACAAGATCAACTAGTAAGAATCCTTTACAATGGTTCGTTGGTCAATTTCTTTGATTAATATCTTAGCAACAATCATAAAATTATGATAGACTGGGACACACCTAAAATATAAGACAATGAGAGTGATCAACGAACGAGGTAAATTTAGGAGGCTATACGCATCCGGACCAACGAGAAGGTGATGAACCGGGATAAGAGGTGGTGGGCAGGGTTGGCATTCGACCGGTCAATAAGAGTATTGACCACCCGGGCGGTCAATACTGTTTTTAACCGGTCAAGACCGGTCATTAGAGGCCATTACCGGTCATTACTGGTCAATTGAAATGACCACTTCTAACCAAGTTATAACCTATGTATCATACCTCTAGCAAAATGTAAATTATTGTTTAATATATTACAGTACATACAAACTGTACTGTTAAGGATCTTTTTAATTTTATAACAGTGTGATATTTTGATGTTGTTTTTCTTTAATGCAAAACAGTCGAAAAGAAAGTTTGCTTCTTGTAGAAACTCCGGCAGAGTGTGTAAGTTTTTCGTTTACTAGTTTCGTTCCAGATTGGAACTCATCAGAACGTATGAAATTTCGGATTGAAACTTCGTGAATTTAGACCCTTGGGATGGTGTCATGTGATATCTTTTATTACGTTTTTGTCACGTCTTACGCACTTTTTTTTGACAAATTACGCATTTTTGCGCAGATATTTCTGTAATGACCAGGAGTGGTCTTTTGCCAGGTGGCCATTTGATGTGGTCAATTCAATCAGACTACTTATAAAATAAAGTACTAGTACCCTAACTATCTTATTCATTCATTGTCATGAAGAGCATACTGAGGATAATTATCATATTAATGATTTAATCAAAAGATTGAAATATTTGAATTACATTTTGTAAATATTTGATAAAACCAGGACTACAAAGTAGTTGATTGAAAGGACTGGCCTTGTCAATTGAAAATCGACCTGTTTTGACCACCTAGGATCAGTTTGGGAGTATGTATATTCATCAAACTATCAATCGGAAGGCTATACTCATAATCAATCAACTACTACATATTTCAACTCAACTGTTCACTTATAATTCAACTGACCATTTACAAACTCAATCATCGACCACTCAAAATTTCATTATTGATCATTTCGGGAATATATTTCAGCAAATAATTCATCATTAAGGTCATATACCCCTAGTCAGTCAACAATTAAATGTTGAAGATTCATTGATGTCTATTATTTACAATCATGGGAAAAACATAAGTACTTGCAAGTCTGCAATACCTGTAAATTGCTGTCAAAACAGATTATAATGTGTTAGGTTGCCCCATGTCACTGCAGTGGGAGGGGCATAGATCTGATTGTCACCAATCAAAAGGTTTGATACAGGGTGATTATACACTGACAGGGGTATTATACACTGACACTTTGTTTGACTCCTATTTGTGCCCAGGAAGCCATCAATGAGTCTGCTAAGAATTAAGGCTGCAAGGTCATCTCATGAGCTGTGTAGACACAAACAATGAGAAGATGTCTGTAACAAAGGAGAACCTGATACGGGATGACTAAAACCTTACCGTTTATGGTTGCTCTGCACACTGGCTGAATCTGCTGGGACAGGATTTTACTCCTGACCAGGTGATAAAACCAAGTTGTAGAAGACAACTAATACTTCAGGAATCACCATACAACTTGTTCAATTGGCCAGGGTGGTCTTTTCAATCCACGCAAGTGGCCATTTCAATCGACCACAAGCATTCAGTTCAATCGATAAATGTGGTCAGTTCAATCGACCAGGGTGGTCTTTTCAGATCTGAAAAATCCACTTTGTGTTTCCTATACCCCCTATATACACTAGCAATAGCTGCCTATGTATCTGTAAGGCATCATTACACTATAATTAAACCTGTTTAAAGCTTTAAGAGCTTTATTTTAGCCTAAAAAGGGTATTGAACGGTATTGACCAGTATTGACCACTTCAGGGAGTATTGACCGGGGCGGTTTTAACCGGTTAAAACCTGGCGGTTTTAGCCGCCCCGGTTTTTACTGGCCAACCCTGGTGGTGGGTGCTTTCCGGATAAGCCAGGTAACCAACCCTTTGTTTGCTACCTCTCAGTAATAACAAGGGGATATAAATCCGATTTCAAGCAGACAAGTTGCCAGGGATCAAACGAACAGTCCTGTTCGCGAAAGTTTCTTGGTAAATAAACATACTTATAGAAGTGTGACAAGAACTTACTCACAATATTTAGATTTTTGTTAAATTCAAAATAACTCGTTATGGGGATTGACCATGTCACCATGTCACCCAGATTCTTTCTAAGGTTAGAGTTGCTCAGTTAAGGGTTTGACCAAATGAACCACAATGCCATCAAGTTTATATCCTGGTAAAAGGTAGGGTAACTGGGTTAATGGTTTGACCATGCAGTCCTCAATGATTCCGAGTGCAGATAATTTTGCAGCATATAAAACAAATGTTACAGCCGGTTAATAACACATAATGCAGGATACAAATAATGTTGAAAGCTCCAATTGTATTTCGACGGTATCCCTTTCAAAAAGGGATATTTTCAGACAAAATGAATGGCTTATTTTTTGGTGAGACAATATTTCTCAATAAGTATTTTAGGTCACTCTTTAAAAATTATGAGATATAATTATATCAAGTATTAAAAACGAAAACAAAACGACAGATGACTACGGACGTAAAATGACGTATTTTGGGCGATAACAATGTTTCACCTTGGCACTTCGTGCCAGATGACTTTAAACCCGCAAAGATATCAACACCAACAGGGCTTTGATCACAAACAGTTAAGAGCTGTCTGATGCGTGTGGTAATCGTTTTCATATATGTTCTCTGACATTTAGGAGTCCCCGTTTCGTTGTGTATAGTTTACTTTATCGTATTATCCAGTTGAATAGTTCAGATGATATAATTATGTTGATAGTAGTAGGGAGTTTTATAAAGGAATGTTCAGCATAAGAATATTAATTATTACACCTCGCTTTCAGTTACACTATTATTTTCCCAAAGACCAACTTGAAACATAGTACATGTATATATATACGCCGTGTTTCCTCCTGCTACTTACCTGGTAAGATATACATGATCAGTATACATTACTCCATATATACGCTGTTTTACGTCCTGCTACTTACCTGGTAAGATATACATGATCAGTATACATTACTCCATATATACGCTGTTTTACGTCCTGCTACTTACCTGGTAAGATATACATGATCAGTATACATTACTCCATATATACGCTGTTTTACGTCCTGCTTCTTACCTGGTAAGATATACATGATCAGTATACATTACTCCATATATACTCTGTTTTACGTCCTGCTACTTACCTGGTAAGATATACATGATCAGTATACATTACTCCATATATACGCTGTTTTACGTCCTGCTACCTACCTGGTAAGATATACATGATCAGTATACATTACTCCATATATACGCTGTTTTACGTCCTGCTACTTATCTGGTAAGATATACATGATCAGTATACATTACTCCATATATGCGCTGTTTTACGTCCTGCTACTTATCTGGTGAGATAGACATAATAAGTACACACAACTACATAGATACGCCTTTTAACATCCTTCTACTAACCTGGTAAGATAAAGAGTATCAGTATCCATTTGTGATACTTTCACTACAGTAAAAACATTATAGATTGCCTGTCGAGCATTTGTTAATCTATGCTGTAATAAAAATACAGCATAATACATTTTCTATCAGAAAAGCTTATTTCTAAAACGCATGTATAAACCGATTTGAATACCTACAGTAGAAAAGACATTATTCTTTCCCTATATTTGTGTTTACGCAAAAACTATTATTTCTTTTGCAAACAGTTTGGAGTAAGATCAGATGCTAGGTAACCTGGCGTCTAATCATTCTCAAAATATTTGCCACTCAGATTAAAATTAATAGTGATATCTAAGAAACTGAAATTTTCTAAAATTTTATTGTGTGTTGCTTGTGTTTCATTTGTGTTTAAATGGGAATGAATAACGTTTTCTTCAATGCAAATTGGCATTTAAACGAGATTGAACAACCACAGGTATACAGCAGGTTTCCATTTTAATCTCATAAAATGTTAAAGTAGTAATATGATACGCTGCTTGTCTTCAGATTTATTAAACAACTGCGGCCGGTATTGAAACTTATTGATGCATAAAAAAGCTCTACTATTGTAGAGCGAACATAGAACAATCCATATATCGTTACGCTGTAGACTTAACCATTCAACATTTGTTTTAAACTGTGTGTTTAGGTCTATCACAGCCATTCAGTGCCAGCCTATCACATGATCTTAACTAGTTAAATACCTGTGTATGCTATATTCTTAACGTTGTTTTTCTTCTTTTATGTCATTTTAACCCATTTTACCAAGTAGCCTGCGTCAAACAAACTGGTTGGAGCTTGTTAAATGTTTAGATATTCGGCCAGTTTACTGACATAACATCAATATGAATGCAAAACAGTATTGATACTGATCATGCAATTTACCTCTATAGTGTAAATATGAACTTAACTCATTTAAAATATGTGTATGGTATGTCATTTAACCCCTTTACTCAATAAACTTATTCTGCAATATTTACATGCATCCCATTCAAATCCATTGAAAATATAACGTTCAATGCATGTAAACTCTATTTCTCGAGAGGGTGGGACTATAAGTTTCCCATATGAGGCGGGGCATATGCATTTTTCATTTTATTTATTGGACAATATTTTCTCAAAAACTATTTTAGGTAAACGTTTGAAACTTATGAGCTATATAGCAAGTATCAGAAACAAAACAAAACGACGGACTTTCGACGACGTACACTTGGCGATGATTTTATACAGTTAAAAATCAAAAGAGCTGTCTGATTCGTGAGGTAACTGTTTTCTTATATGATCAATTTCACCATGTTCTTCATTGTGTCGTCATAATAACGGGTGCCTCAGTTTTTATGTCCAACTTCTCTTCGGTTTTCGTCGGTTTTGAAAGTGTTTTCAATCATATAATCAAAGTCTGATTGTATATAGGTCGGTAACTATATTGTCCTCTAAAGCTTTTATCTAAAACACTTCAATCGTACAAGTCGCTATGTCAAAGTTATTATTCGTCTTCGCAATATGATATGTTAATTTACTTTAACCTGTATCTACAGTAAACACATGTTTAAACCAGCAACTTGTAAAGGTAGAATGAAACTATTGATCCCTTTCGTTTGCAAATAAAGCCAAAATGCGCATTTGCCAACAGTTAACCACAGTTTAGATCCTAACCAGGGGCACATTGACACTTTTAGTAAAATACTATTTAAAATCTAACCATGAAAGGATATTGCAAACTTCAATATTGAAGCAGACGATATGACGATGTAAGGGTTAAAACCAAACGATAAACGCGGCGATGAAGGAGTTAAGAACGGGTAGGGCTAATAAAGAAAGGTATTCTTAACCCTTTCACTGCCAAATCTTTCGTGAGATTTTTAGTTTAAAACGGTGAAGAGGTAAATATCTCCCGAAAGATTCGGCAATGAAAGGGTTAAGATTCCTTTCTGTATTACCCCTACCTGTTCTTAACTTTTTCATCCTTATTGCTTCAATTTTGTTGTGTGCAATGTTGTTTCAAAGTTAAAATATAGGACAGTATGACTGTTTTAAAACGAGTTTCAAACAGTTTTGATACTGATCAGACGCCGCAACGCGGTGTCTGATCAGGATCCAAACTGTTTGCAAACGCGCTTTTAAGCTTCACTGAGAGTAAAATGCTAATTGAGAACGATTGCGGTATAATAGTGTAGTTGATTAGTTAGACATGTGTTTACAGTACCGAAACTATTGAGCTGTTTTAGTTTTAGAGAAGTTCAGCTTTGAATGAAACCCGATAACTTCTTATTTACCTAACGACAAAGAGATACGCACGGCGGCTCAAAGATTCATGAATAACAAAATACAAACCTTGTCCCAGATTGATTGTTCTCAAATAGTGCGGTTTGTTTGATCAGAATACCTTGACGTATAAATGAGTTGTACTGCTTGTATTTTTGGAGCTGCTTATTGTCAAGTTATGGGTAAATGTATAAACAAATTGTTTATATTAAATATTGCATTGTGATAATGATCTGTATAAGACAGACACAGGTTTATGATGATGTATTATTTATCTCTTCAATTTAAGTGACGTCAATAACAGTGTCACTCCTGTAAACCAATACATGTTTATTCTCGAGTGATCAAAATGTTAAGTTGAGAAAGGTTTTTGCCAGACAATTTACCCCTGAAACTTTTAATTGCACATTTCTATCTCCAATTAAGTCTAATAAATCTTTGGCTATTTAGGGTTTTTATTAAAATCAGTACAGGTTATGATCAGAGGATTCCACGAGGAGGTCTCTGATCAGGGTCTACATTTTAGCTTTTCTGTTAGCCGGTAATTAGGAGACGGGCAATGGTTTACATATTTTTGTATGTGTCTTCTTTATATGATGAGTGGAACAGTTTAACCTCTGTTTTTGGACAAACCAATAAGTTCATTTGTTTGTAGGAGTTTAACTGTCATTTTGTTCATTAGCCGTTTAAAACTAGCATTGTTCTCATGCTATACGTAATGCGCATGCGCAAAAGGTGCGTTGCTGTTGCTATGCTAGTGTTTACCCCTATCTCCATTTAGGCAAGTGGCAGTCGTGTTCAAACGTATAACTAGCAAGCATATTTCTAAAAGCGAGATTATCAAGCTAAAACAGTATAAACTTTGCTAAGGGATATTATTGTTGTGGAACCATTACATAAAAGTCCAGCAGAATAATTTGATGAGAAGAGAATCAATCGATAAATACTGACGTAAGTCTATTTTAATTTTCCAACGAGTTAAATATCTTTCTTTGTCGTGACGTCATTATGCATTTACCAAATACCATCTGCTTTTGTTTCTCAACTCTAGATTTCAGATAATTTTACTCCAGAAACAGAATAATTAGGAGACGGGCAATGGTTTACATATTTTTGTATGTGTCTTCTTTATATGATGAGTGGAACAGTTTAACCTCTGTTTTTCGACAAACCAATAAGTTCATTTGTTTGTAGGAGTTTAACTGTCATTTTGTTCATTAGCCGTTTAAAACTAGCATTGTTCTCATGCTATACGTAATGCGCATGCGCAAAAGGTGCGTTGCTGTTGCTATGCTAGTGTTTACCCCTATCTCCATTTAGGCAAGTGGCAGTCGTGTTCAAACGTATAACTAGCAAGCATATTTCTAAAAGCGAGATTATCAAGCTAAAACAGTATAAACTTTGCTAAGGGATATTATTGTTGTGGAACCATTACATAAAAGTCCAGCAGAATAATTTGATGAGAAGAGAATCAATCGATAAATACTGACGTAAGTCTATTTTAATTTTCCAACGAGTTAAATATCTTTCTTTGTCGTGACGTCATTATGCATTTACCAAATACCATCTGCTTTTGTTTCTCAACTCTAGATTTCAGATAATTTTACTCCAGAAACATCGAATAAAATACCAATCAGTTTGGATCCTGGTTAGCCACTGAGTCAGTCGGCATCCAAACTTGTTTGTAAATACCATTGCACGTAAGGCCAGGCACTCGGAGATCAAACTGCAAGATATTAAAAGGCATTTGTGGCTTAATATTTGCAATAAAATCAGCCTAAATGACGACCACTTAATAACCCTAGTTTGTTTTCTACTAAACTAATTTAAGAGTTAAATCTGGATGAAAGGGAGGCAAAACGCTTGTAGGAGCTTTCCTCTCTACGTCCATTGTGCTTGAAGTCAGGTCCGGAATTAAGCACCAAAAACACCCAATAGTAGTAGTTTGATTTATCGAGACATATATTTTTATATACATGTATACGTTGAGTTTACAAATTCCCACCTAAACTCTTTTTGTAAATGCATCTCTGACAGGGTATTGTCTGCTTTAAAGTTGTCTGCTGTCAATTGTCAGACTAAGATACATGTCAGATTTAAGAAACCTTCCTTAGCACTCTTGTGAAAATTCGACTATGTTGTTTTGTTCATTAGGATCGATTCCAAAACTTTTAAATTTCACACACAAAACTCAGTCCCAGTGAAACATCAGTTTGTTGATAAAGCCTATAGTACACAGGCGAAATCTCCCAAAGTAAAGCTTTAAATATAGTATGTGTGTCATTACAACGTTAGGTTACTTTTCTTTACGGCGTCTAGTTAACGTTTTACTTAAGGAATAATTCGATTCGCGGTTTCATACAGTGTGACCAGGTTTTTTTTTCATACCTCCATGAAAACAATAAATATTTCGAATTATTCCTTATAATTTAATATCACTTCTGAATTTAAGAAAGTAGTTAAATAGAGAATCTGACGCGAATGTTCTTTTTTAACGCTTTTAAAACGAAGGTTGTAGTCCCTCCGCCATATATATTTTCCGCCAAAACACGACGTTGTTATGTAGTAACGCGGACGTCAATGACGTAATTTGGCATCCTGCTTCATGCAGCGCCTGTGAAGAGCAGTTGGACTAACGGAAAGTAGTCCTGACAAGGCGTGGCCTGAATTTTATTTTTTTCATGGAGTTATGAAACAAAAATTACAGCCAATCACAGCTAACCAAATGAAATGAAAATAAACAATATTAAATTATAACTTGATAATACGGAATATCTTGTCGGACATAGAGCGTGATCGGAACTTTCTGAATCGGAATAACGTTAACACCAACGGTCCGCGAAATAACTTCGGGTTAGTATTGATATTATCTGAACCGATGTCCTGCCTGGGTATCATCTGTTTTAAATATTATCATAATACCGCTCTTAGAGTATGGATAATCATACAATGTCTGGTGCCAAACACACTCTCGAACAAGTGAGTTATATGATTAAGTACATACATGTTTTGCCAGTCCGATTTCAAAACAAACAAATCATTTAAAACATTCCAATATATTTCAATGTCTACATTATATTTCATTTCAAAGGAATGACTTCTTACACCGGGTCCTGGTAAATGAACAAGGCGCATTGTCTCTACATCCAGCTTGAGAAAATATCTCACAGCAGGGCTTTCAACTGAATCTATTTATACAATGTCATTTCAAGGTGCCCGTGTGGTATGACGTCATACAATGAACGATGACCTCATTAAGTGAATGGGGTTACACTTTTCAGATCAATTCTCCTGTTTATTTGGTTTAAACATATTTTATTTCAATAATTTACACGTATTTTACAAACATTGAGAAACAAAGAATTGAAACGAAAGCAAAACAGCTTATTGTGTCTCTTTCCTTGATTTTATCTTGATTAACATCTTCAAGCGGATGGGATATAGATTAGACGCCGATGTATATAGCGACTGATCTGGCTCAACACTAGTTTAAGCTCAGGTTAAGTGAATAAAATGTTCCTTTTGAGCTATACGAAGATAAAGTGATGCAGGCAATACAAACATTTATTCGTTCATCATACAGTACTTAGTTGGTTCAGCAACGTGTACCAGAAGTGGGTAAAGCGACATCGCATGTGTATTACACATATCGGGGAGTACTTTGAAAAGCAGTAAACGTTTTTGTGCATGAAGTTCGAACTCGTAAGACTATGACGTCATCGACGTCGCAAGGGTGCGCCGCGTAAGCATACTCTGTAGATTTATGTTGTTTACAGAAATGTTAAACTTACACGTATTTTGCGAGCCTGTAATTTGGTGTGTACACTAAGAATACCTGAAAACCTCAAGCTCATGCGGTAATAACTTTCTTCTACAGCAATACCGATCCACGATTTAATGGGACAACCCTCGTATATATATTCTAGCTAAATAAGTATAGGTTAGACCATGGTTGCAAGCGAATAAACGATATAGTTCGAGGGGGCGTAGCCCCCGAGAACTATGTCGTTTATTCGCGCGCAACCATGGTCTAACCCATTTAGCACTGGCTTGGGCTCGAGGAAAACAAGAAAACCATTCGTTTCTGATTTCTGTTTTAGACGAAAGAGTCATTTTGTTTGTAATATTTTATTCAAATTGAAAGGTTATTTCAAATGATAAGTTTGAGACATTAAGCATGCTTTAACACCAACATAAATAATGCTTATTGAATCTCTATATGTAAGCACAATTCATTAGTAATTGTCTTTAAAGTCTAGGTCTCACTGTACATAATATGAAGCGTGTGCCTCTGACCTCAGCTGTTTTTAGAATTGTGACGTCGAATTGCCTTGAGATGACGGAAGCGTGGAATAAGTGAACAGTTTGTTAGTTATGCCATGGTTTGTTGAAATAAACGAAATATTCACAGGTTTTTGAGGCATCTGATTGGCCGAGAGCTCCAAGCCATGCACTAAGTCGATGTTAAATAGTTATAGAAGAAATATAAGGTATCATTCTTTAAAAATATTTCCTCAGTCCATTGATGGAGTCCCCCACTGTTCTCGATAGGCGTGTAAAAGCATGCAGCATAAGCTTCCAGTGGGTATACCAATCTCAGTTTACCAGGTGAGACCCAGATAAACTCATGTTCTAGAGGCTTTTCAATGATTATTTCTAACCAAACTATCAAATATAAAAATCGGGGCTCACGTGAGACGCTTCAATGGTTCTTTGCTACCGGCATGTGCACAAGACCCATGCTTTTTGCAAAGAAATTGTCTGACTAGGCGTTATGAACGAAAGGTCGTCAGGAAATGTCTTTAAACAAATAGGATATGTATATATGGATTTTTTATAAATGTTTAGAGATCTATTAATTCATTAGTAGTCACGATCCCATATATAAGACATAGGCAAACAGTGTAGACTTTGATCAGAGGCGGCATTGTGCGGCGTCTGTTCAGAGTCTACACTGTTTGTTGATAGGAATTTCAATATAAAACAAATTGAAAATGAAAGTTTTTGATCAGGCATCCCTGTGATAAAAAATGGACTACTCCAATAAATAAACATGGAAAAATCCACTGGGCATAAATGGGTTAAATTATGCATTTGCCTCTCCTCTCAATCCTGCCTTTTTCAAAGCGCTGACTTTTACCAAAGTGTACATGTGAAGAGTACATTTTGCAGCTGCATGGGTAATATATGGTAGAAAGTTATGCAGAAAACACAGATAGTGAGGTTTCTAAAATTAAAGAATGACTGTACAACTTTCTTTTCTTATTACGTCTGTGCTGAAAAATAATGACCATTGCAAATAGTTTTCAGTTATTTGGCGTTTGACCATACTCCAAGCGATTTGCAATACACATTAACTTGGCACCTTGCCAGTCTCATAACTGGTCGCAATGCATATAACTTTCTTTTTTTTATCACCAACGCGGTTTTCCGTTTCCGTGACAACGCTTATTCCCAAAGCTAAAACTCCCGAACACGATAGATAGATTGAATGTAAACTTTCGAGAGATAATGTGAAAGAATTAATAGAGAGGGAACGAACAAACGGGAGAGAGGACGAGGGAAAGAAAGGGAAAGAGAGAGAAATAAGCAAATGAGACAGAAGAAGAGAGAAAGAAAGAGACAGAGAGAGGGAGACAAACAGAAAAAAGACAAAAAATAAGATCGATAAATCAGATTGAGACAGATAGACTGACAATCAGGTTGCGAGCTAAAGAGACAGAAAGAGAGGCAGAGGCAGACAGAAGAAGCCAGAGATTTGGCCGGAGAGAGAGGCAGAGGGAGGCAGAAGATGCCAGAGAGATGGTCAGAGAGAAAGGCAGATAGGGATAGAAAGAGAAGTACTGAGAGAGGGCAAGAGAGACAAAGAGAGAGAAAGGAGGAGAGTGGAAGAGAGACATAGAAAGATATACATGTATACTGAGTTAATGAAAAGGAAAAGGCGAAAGTAGAGTTGTTTGAATACATTATTAGCAGTCGTTAAAGCAAGGTCAACGTTTGATAAAAGACATTAATAATGCAAACAGTTCCTTTATTTGTTTTATTTTGCATGACTTGCTTGCATTATTCAGCTGACCTCATAGCTCGCTAAAAACGTCTTCATTCATTCCCTACTCAAACGTCAAACGGGCAATGCAGTTCTCAAATTACCCTGTTATTTTAAATTCAAGTTTTGAAAGTATTTATAATTGTTTCTTACATGTACCATATATGCCAAAAGTATTAAATTGTGCAGACCCTGATCAGAGTGAGCCTACAGTGAACAAACAAGTGTTCTCTTTACAGGCATACTGCTTCGTTTGCTGAAAATGTGTTCTTTTTTATTTCTGTAAGTAGGTGTCCAAGCATGATGAATTCAAAGTTACTGAAAAGGGGGTCAAATGGGTTCAAGGGATCCAGATCAGACGCTGCGTTAATTGTCGTCTGATCAGGATCTAAAATGTTTGTACTGATGAAAACCACTGTCATTCGAAATGCTGTTAAGCTTGAGATTAGATTACTTAACTCCATTCAAAAGTGGACTTATTGGAAGTGTTGAAATATGACAATAAAGCAGAAGGTTCAAGTGCGTGAGCTTTTAATTCATTTCTCTTTTTTCTTTGATACTATACAGCATGATTGTGTCTTAAACAACGGCATTAAACCTGCTTTAATAAAAAGGTGTTTTTAGTTTTGCTTTCTCCGTATGGTTTCGATCCCGATCAATCTAAACACCGGTAATAGAAATATGAGCAGTGGGCAATATCAAGTAGACTATATATCATACAAGACTTATAAGTCAACTTTGCAAACAGTTTGGATCCTGATCATACGAAGAATTAGAATTACTCGGGTAAATATCAGGGAAAGAATGGAACAATGCAGCGGGATTTATAATCTACTATGGTCGTATTTGGGTACCTACTTGGTGAAAAACCAACCAGTCATGGATATTGTGTAGTTCTATCTAGCATACTGTCATGGAAGGCTAGATATCCTGGGTTCGAGTCCTAGTAGAGCCGTGATTTTTCACAAGTCCTGATAAGCGTGAATGCACAATTTCTTTTCTTTTAACGCGATAATTATTAAAATAAGGGTTATTTCCCGGTCATTCCCATATATATTTTTCTAGAGCTTTAGCTTGATCTACTTTTTAACGGTAACAACTAAAATATAGGACATTGGCGATTTTGTTTTATTAGCAGCTCAAACATAAAATATGCCACAATTGTTTCAACTCGAAGCAACTGTTTAGTGAAATGGACTATTCCATCGTTTACTCTTTCATCGCGTCCAAAGTCGACTATGAAAATAATTTGAATCCAAATTAGACGCCGCATAACGCTCGTCTGATCTGTATCGGTATTTCTTCGATCAAAATGTGGTAAATTACTTTGAAACAATAGTTGATGCAATGTGTTGTTTGTCTATCGGCACATGTGGTCGCGTGGAAACGCGTTCCTCTAAGATACCAGGGGTAGTGGTCCTTCAGATGAGACTTTGTAAACCGAGGGCCGATGTATGAGTCGCTTATGTACACTGGGCATCCGAAACAACCAGAGGACTCTGTCGATAAGAGTAGTGCATCGCGCTCAGGTTTTCAGTATTTATCGCTCCCCTCTTATCTCTTTGGGGTGGCTTATTAGCCTATCGATGGCGGAAACGGTCGTTAACAAACAAACTAACCTACAATATTTTAGCAGGCTATGTGATGACGATAAATTTTATAGAGGTGAAACAGAAGATGAACATTAAATACAAAATGTTTAAACATCATCTGAAAAAAGTGACATCAAGCAACGCAGTCTTTCGTTCCCTACTTGAGACTGTATAGAAGTATGTAGGTCAGCATTATATACAAATATATATAGATGCTATAGTGGAGCTAGATCTAGATAGAAACAGGAAATGTCACAGTAGTGTGACAAATGCCACCAAGCTTCCTTTTTGTCCGTTCCAATGTCCTTGACCCTGTGACATTGACCCATGGACACGGGAGTTAAACGAGACACATCGTCTTTGTTAAGTAAACATTTCTATCTTGATATACTGTTTCACATCCCCGCGGGTAATTTCGATCAGTTGTGTCTATTTTTTTTTAAATTCATTCACCGTTTAAAAAAGCAACAGACCGGACACGAAATTCGGGACAGACAGAAGAAGGACAGACGGATGGACGGACGGACGGACAGATAGATGTCTACAGAGAGAAGGAAAATGCGATTACCAAATTCCCGCCTTTCAGGGACACAGGGCATAACATAGAAATAGCTAGAAGTAGTGTAGACCGTTCAGTGTCATGAAAGCATTGTGTAACTGTTAATGACATACACGTAGTTAATTTCTATCGGAATATTGTTCGGCTATTTCCGGACGACGGCGAGCGATAGGTTGTTTAAATATTTAATGACGTCATTTATTTATGCTTTTCGGTGGATTACTATGAAATAGCAGTGAATTATCACTTGATAATTTCACTGTTTTTAAGCAGTGGGATTATAGTCGCGCGTGCTTCTTTTAAGAATTTTCCCGTAGGGCTCCCCAAGAATCGTAGTCAATCGTGTCCTATCCTATTTTGGTAATTATTAGGGTGTTTACGACAGGTGACTGCTTATAGCAAGGTGACAGTGAAACAGAAAGCTCTTTTCTATCGGAATATCGTTCGGCTATTTCCGGAAGACGGCGAGCGATAGGTTGTTTAAATATTTAATGACGTCATTTATTTATGCTTTTCGGTAGATTACTATGAAATAGCAGTGGATGATCACTTGATAATTTCACTGTTTCAAGCTGTGGGATTATCGTCGTGCGTGCTTCTTTTAAGAATTTCCCCGTAGGGCTCCCAAAGAATCGTAGTTGCTTTAAGCTGTCACCTTTCTATTATACAATCAATTAGCCTTGATTTTAGTGGTCCTTATAGCGAGGTTTTACTGTAGTTACACCTTAGAGCTCGCTGGATATCACATTGATCTAGATCTACACGCAGTTTAATCGTTAGATGTCTCTATATCAAAGAGTCGGAACAAATCGATAGAGATCTAGATTCTATTCTGAGCAGGTAAGATTTATATTTTAGATAGATCTAGCTCTAGATCTAGATTAGACCAAAGTCTTGATTTTATGTCCTAGCGATTCATGCGAAATAGAAAACGTAATTACACCAACGCCCAGCCTTGATCAAACCAGGTTTAACCATTCCACGATAGGTTATTCAGTATTTACTTAAGTAAATATTTGAAACTAAGGCTGTTCAAACGTCGTTTCAAAGTCTCCAAAATGAATATTTCTGCTTTATCAGTAATAGGGGTCGCAAGAAAATTGGCTCTTGTAATCCCCTCTTGATTAGAAAACCAACCACTGTCTCGAGAAACTTAGAACGTTTTGGGTCGCACGAACGTCACAGTTTTAAGCAGCAAATTGTCTGAATGTAGTAAATGTTTACGAATTACTAGAAATTGGGTCGGGAGCGAGACAATGTTGATTAAACTACTGGAGTCTACATCCCGATAATCGCTCAATTATCGAACAATATATGCCTAAGTGCTACAGATATACGTTATATACTTAGACACATGATTTAAATTATTTTTCGACAAAGTAACATCCTTCTGACCATACTCATGACTAAGTACTACCTTAGTTGAATAAAACTGTATAACTCCATTGAGATGTAGTTATTACAAATAAAGACAGACGGACAGACACACACATACATACTATCAGTCTCTCTCTTTTTTTTCTCCCTTGTCCCCTCTCTCCTCCTTGTCACTTTCTTGTCTTCTCTCCCTCAATCTCGCACTCCGATCCTGCTTTCTTTCATTCCCAACACTCCATTTCTCTCTCACACTTCTCTCTCCCTCTTTCGTGTCGTCTCTGGTACCCTTTCTCTCTTTCTTGTGGGATTTAGATCAGCCCTATTGGGATGTTCAATCCCTTCAGCTTCTCCTTCTTGCATACTCGTAAACGTTTGTTAAAGCTCCCATGCATTTTTAAAGTATTTACGCGATGGTTTTGTCTGTCGCAGCATTTTTAATTTGGACAATGTGGTTATTGAGACATGTTATAAGCATTATATACCCAAATACTGAACATTTTCTATGAGCTTCTTGTAATAATCGTTGTATGTACATGTATTATCAAAATACCATTCCCAATAACAAAGAAGTATTGACTGGGCTGGGTATCGAACTCATGACCTTACTCAGTAAAACTCGACTATACTGTTTCGACCACGATGACATATAGGTTACAAAATCTTATCTTGAATATCAAGTTAAAGTTTCAACCCTGATTTAAATTTAAGAATGGTTGCAACTTCTATAAATAGAAAAGTGCGGTCTCTGTTCAGCGCTCAAAGTCCATGTATACATATAATATACGTGTTTACGATGTCAACTGTTTAATTAATAGCACCAAAAAGCAAAAAGTTTTTATCCATATCCAATACTGTAAAATCCTGAATAAAGGCGTATACGCTTATTTTGTTATTTAATGACGCCTATATGCACTTATTTTAGCATATGCGCTTGTAAACAAGAACAGACATAGCTTATTTTCGAAGTCAGAAGAACTCACCGTTTTGTCGGTTTGATCGTAATTTTTACCGGAAGTGAGTCGAAAGTTTAGTTTAAACATATTTTATTCCATAAATATACATAGAAATGGGGTTGGGCCGCAAGTTCTCACAACATTAGATTCGGCCCTTCCGCTTTTGTGTAAACATTCAGACAATATATACAATGGCTTTAAAAATATATAACTATTTAGAGACAACAAATAGAGTGAGTGGTAAGTAAGAGAACAGAAGAAGAAGAAATAAGAAATATCTTACTAATTATACTTATAAAATAACTTATATAATTTGAGTGACATTTTTGGATCAGTTGGTAGCAGCATAACATGTACAGTTAGTCTTGTATCCTAAAGAAGATAACAAAGTAGTCTAATAGATGATGTAGCTCAATGCAGAACAAACAACAATACAGAAAGTGTTTTATAAAAAAACATTCTGCGTATGTGACTTTAAACATACATGTATAACTAAAAGCATGGTATTTAGGACAGATAAAAAAGTAATGCTCTGCATTTTCTATTTGGTTACAGTGGGTACAGTTCTGTTTGTTTGATATGTGATTATCATAAAGATCGCTGTTCAAATTACTACAGTTGTTTCGCGGACGTGCAAGCATGACTGATAAATATCGACTTCCATGTAAATAGAAACATGGTATTTTGATTATGTCATGTTTAGTAATATTTTCTTTAAAACTTGAAATTGAAGGAGCATTCTTGAGAATATGTGCTGTATTATTCCATAATGCAATTGATGACGGAATACATGATTTACGAAATATTTCTGTCCTAGAAAAAGGAACAGGAATATCATTAGCGTTTCTTAATTTATAATTTCGTTCTAGTGGGATTTGAGGAATAATCAGGTAGCATATTGTTAGTTGCTTTGTACATGAAACAAAGACGTTTTATTTCGCGACGCTTTTCTAGAGATTGCCAACCACATTCTCTATACAAATTCTCAAGAGAAACCGAACGTGTTAGTCTATTAACTATACGAGCAGCATAATTTTGAAAGTGAAAGTAGGCTGGGTAAACGAACATGTTTTGTATTTAAGAAATGAATGGATTTTTTTCGGCGTTCAAGCGAAATGAACGACAGAAAATTATCGGCAAATACCATGAATCGCGCTAGCGATTCATGGTAAATTTGCCGATAATTTTCTTTATTATATGCCTTCGTATGATATCGAGCGTTTCCGCGTGTATCAGCAGAGCAAAATACAAGAGTCTGTATCAGCCACCTTGTATCAGCCACCTTGTATTTTACTCTGACGTCGCTTTAGATTTAGCGTGACGTCATTTACGTACATGTATAAGTGCCGCGTTATTCTTTGTGGTATGCTAAAAATCTTTTTCTGCTTCAAATAACTAATAAGTTTTGGATTTGAAATGATTAAAACAACTATTTAGTTGTTTCTGGATTGTATTCAAGGCATATAATAAACACATCACCAGTTGACAGTGCGCTACAGAGTGTTGCATTTAGCTCTCGACGTTTTTGGCGGAAACAACATATCAGACTCGCGCCAAGGCGCTCGTCAGATCGGCTATTTCCGCCAAAAACGTCTCGAGCTAAATACATCACTCTGTATCGCACTGTCAACTGGTAATGTGTATGTCCTTCATTTCGCTTGAACGCCGAAAAAATCTGTTCATTTCTTATATTTACAATGTATTTGCTGTAATTTCTAATATTAGATAAACATTTTGTAAGTATGCATGCAGTTTAATCCATATTAGAGGTTGATAACACGAATAATGTGTACCCTATCAGGAACAGCCATGGCCGAATAACTGTAGCTGCGTACATTCGAAAGCAAAACAATAAGTTCCATTGTTTACATTCTAAAATCAACAACTTTGACAGTTTGGCGCGAAAATGACGATTTGACGTCATTGGAAGTGACGTCATTTTTAAAGTAGGATAAACATATCGGGGTTTTTTTTGCATAAAGGAATGCAGACAGTTGTTGTCTATAAGGTATGTCAATTTTCTTGCAATTTATCTCATTAAAAAATAAGAATATTAGTCGGGAAGCATGGTTTCCACTAATAGGAAGGCATATATCGGTTAAGAACAAATTTTGAAAAAATCCGCCAAATGTTTGCTGTCCTAAGTTCCAAAGATTAATTCGCGAATGAAAACTGCATATGCCCCGCCTACTCTTCGAAACTTTTCCACAAGTCCCGCCCTCTCGAGAAATGGTGTTTATACGAAATGAACACCCTTTTTGTCAATGGAATTGAATGGGGCGAATGTAAATATTGAGTATTGAGTGTCTCTGCATGTAATCAGGATCCAAACTATTTAGCAAATTTGTTTGCTGCCATTTGATAACAAACTCAAAGTTTCCTTGACTGACCACGGAATTATATGAAAACACATATATATGTATAATTCCGGGTTCTTTCTGCAGAATTAATGACCCAAGTACCAAACAGTTTGGATCCTGATCTAACGTGGAGACAGATAGAGAAAGAGAGACAGTCAGACAGATAGAGCTACAGAGACAGACAGAGAGACAGACCGAAACAGACATAGGAAGAAAAACAGATATAGACAGAAAGACATAGAGATAGAGAGAGAGATAGAGAGAGAAGATATACCGTTTCTGTATATAATGCTTGTGACTCTCTGTAAGTATGTTTGTCTGATTAGCTGTCCCTATCTATCTGTTACGCTGTCTCTTTTTGTCTGTCTGTCTGATTGTCTATCTGACTCTCCATCTGTCTGTCCTTTCCAATATACATCTGTATGTCTGTCTGTTTGTATGTATGTATGCATCTTTGCCCCTCTCTGTCTGTCTGTCTGTTTTCCTGTTCTTCTGTCTGTATCTCGTCGTGTGTCTGTGTATGCGTGTGTATGTCTGTCTGTCTCTCCCTCTCTCTCTCTCTTTGTCTCTCTGTATGTCTATGTCTGTCTGTCTCTGTCTATCTCAGTCTCGTGTCCGCAGATTGAAGCAACTATAATTATTCAGCTTTGCACTAGATATAAATTATGTTATTTCTTCTTCCGCCGAGTTTTCATATGTAACACCCGGTTCTATAGTTTCTTTATGGTCATATATGATCTAAACTTTTACATTGGCTAATAAAAAAAGAATAATTTCCCCAAAACCCAAGTTTGACAGATCCTTTAAGGTCCCAGTGCACCCTGACCATATAGCCTTTTAGACTAACGGCTGCTTGATATTGATCTTCACAGTTTGTTTTAAATGCTTAAATGTATACGCTACTAGCATTCGAAGGGTTTAACAATAAGAAATGCAGTGTGACAAATGTAACTATGAACTGTATTTTAATTGGAACTTATCTGCAAGACAATGAAGTATAAATATTTTGATATATGTTATTTCAGGTATCTGTTTTGTACAACTTATTGATTTTAGCAAGCGGCTGCTTTGTATTGTTATTCAAATAAAAAATTGAGTTATTTCCATCTTTATTATACCAACTTATTTATCTTATGGCTGCACTAAATGGTCGATCAAACAACAATAACTTGTACCGTACAGACTACATTAATTTTCCCTGTTTAAACGCCAACGAAACGTATAGGCCGCTTATACGCAACTGCAATTTAGAAAACCACGATTAATATTCACCTGTCTTGCAAACAGTCTAGAGCATAATCAGACGCCAGGTAACCCGGTGTCTGATCTAGCTAAATAAATACGAAAAAGACTCAAGCAGGAAACGTAACACAAACAATACACCCACCTCTCAAGCAGAACACACACATCCACACCATAACACACACACACACACGCAATACCATTTCTTCATCCACACACTAACTAGAAAACACACGCAAGACAAACATAAAGCAAAGTGAACATAGGAGCCCGCCTTGGTACGGTCAGTAGCAATCAATAATTAACTATAAATTAATCATTAACAACCACTGGGGGGTTAAACCTGGGTTTAGGGGCGCCCAACCTCACTCTTATCTCCCATGTTCACTTATAAACCTGTTTTCAATAAAAAAAAATGTTTTAGCATATAAACGCGTTTATTGGGAAAGAAGTACACTTTCTCCACTGTACATAACAGATAACATTGTTTATTTTGAGACCAGAATATGTAGTGTTGATATATAAAATTATTTAATCTATTTTAAGCTTGTCTTCTTCGAACGAGACATGGGTTTAAGAGTTTGAAAATATGTGATTCAAGAAGTAAATCCGACTAATCTAATCCGCGTATGGGGCGAAACAAATATGACCGTATCCTCTCGAAATTAATATTCTCTAACCAGATTGTAAAACATATTTTTATGTAGATATTTGTATCTAAATATATTACTTTTTCTCAAGCATTTTCATGCTGGTAGGTAATCGTTAAAATCTGATTATAAATTGCAAACTGTGGAATACCATCATTGGAGGGAACGTTTCTTAGCATATAATACGCCAGGCTGCTGGAGCGCCCTCTGGTAGCACACAACGTGACAAACACATTATGCCTAATGTCATCCTGCCTTCGGATATCTTGGATTGGAACAATCTACATTATGACAATAGGCATGTTGCCAATTTACTCGATGTTTTTATGTAGCTGTTTAATTTCAGTGCTTATAAAGCAACGTACGAGATCTATATGCAAGCCGAATACAATGTGTCCCAATGCAGAATAACACAAACCAGACAGTAGAAAGGCAGTTGCAATGTAAGAATGCAAGATCGAAAATGAAAAAACAAGAGCGTGTCCCAGTTACACGAATGCCCCCGATGATACAGGGAGGGGAATCCAGACTATCAAACGTAAAAGTTAGAGAGCTGAAACTGTAGTGGAGCGCCATTTTGAGGACTTCAAGGGCCATTACTCCAAAGGGCCTAGCATAAATTGGTGCCGCTGGTTATCCAAATTGGTCTCCATTTTATGTCAACAAACATTTTCAGAAAGTTTGGTGAAGATCAGATGAAAAGCAATGTGTTTGTGAAACACAAATGCCCCCAGCCAGCGTCATGTTCTGTAATGTAATGCTTATTTGCAAAAGTAGGTCAAAAGTCATGGTCGCATGGTAAATGAAACATTGGCATGGTTGAACAAGTCTTAACACAAGAAACATACAATGTACATGTGCATACAAAGTATGGAAGCTCTAGGCCTACTGGTTCAAATGTTATAGGCATATAAAGATTTATACAAAAGCCGGTCAAAGGTTAAGGTCACAAGGGCAAAAGCGTATGTATGGTTGGTAAGGTCTTGACACAAGAAATATATAAACAAAATATGAAAGCCGTAGGCCTACTGGGGCAAATGTTATGGCCATTTAAAGATTTTAACAAAAGTAGGTCAAATGTCAAGGTCACAATGTCAAAAAGTTTTGTATGGTTGGAAGGGTCTCGCCACAGGGAAGACACCTGCCAAGTATAAAAGGCCCAGGTGCAAAAATGCAAAAGTTATAGCCAAGGTTAAGGTTTTTGGTTAAAGTTTGATTAAATAGGTCAAAGGTCGAGGTCAAGGTCACATGGTCATAGACTTTGGTATAGTTGGAAAGGTCTTAACACAAGAAATATGCATACAAAATATGAAAGCCCTGGGCATACTGGTGCAAATTATATAGCCATATAAAGATTTTTACAAAAGTAGGTCAAATGTCAAGGTCAAGGTTACAAGGTCAAAAAGTTTTATATGGTTGGAAAGGTCTTGCCATGAGGAATACACATGCCAAGTATAAAAGGCCCAGGTTTAAAAATGCAAAAGTTATAGCCAAGGTTAAGGTTTTTGGTTAAAGTTTGATTAAATAGGTCAAAGGTCAAGGTAACATGGTCAAAGATGTTAGTATGGTTGGAAAGGTCTTGACAAAAGAAATATGCATACAAAATATGAAAGCCCTGGGCCTACTGGTGCAAATGTTATAGCCATTTAAAGATTTTTTACAAAAGTAGGTCAAATGTCAAGGTCAAGGTTACAAGGTCAAAAAGTTTTATATGGTTGGAAAGGTCTTGCCATGAGGAATACACATGCCAAGTATAAAAGGCCCAGGTTTAAAAATGCAAAAGTTATAGCCAAGGTTAAGGTTTTTGGTTAAAGTTTGATTAAATAGGTCAAAGGTCAAGGTCACATGGTCAAAGATGTTGGTATGGTTGGAAAGGTCTTGACAAAAGAAATATACATACAAAATATGAAAGCCCTGGGCCTACTGGTGCAAATGTTATAGCCATTTAAAGATTTTTACAAAAGTAGGTCAAATGTCAAGGTCAAGGTCACAAGGTCAAAAAGGTTTGTATGGATGGAAAGGTCTTGATACAGGAAAGACACATGCCAAGTATCAAAGGTCCAGGTACAAAAATGCAAGAGATATAGCCAAGGTTAAGGTTTTTGGCACAGACGGACGGACGGACGGACAAACCAACAGACATGACAAAAACTATATGCCCCCGAATCGTAGATTCTGGGGGCATAAAAATAATGATATAATCATAAGAACAATAATGACAAATAATAGAAAGCGTAATAGAAATGTCAGAATGCAAAATTTTTGACTGTTTTAAGATTTTGAATAGATCTATTTTCAAATATTTAGCACATGACTTGGAGCTCTCGGCCAATCAGATGCCTCAAAAACCGTTTACTATATCGTGTAGTTCAACGCTCTTCACAAAACCATGGACTAACTAACAAACTGTTCATTTAGTCCACGCTTCCGTCATCTGAATGCAATTTTGACGTCACAATCCTAGCAATCCTCCGAGCGAGCCACCGCGAAAACCTTTTGCCTGCTCTGTAACTTAAAGCCCTATTCCGAGTCCTTCATAGCACCCCCCCCCCCCCCAAATCACAGCTTGATACTTGATGATTAGATCGCCCTTATCAGGGTATGTTTATTACAAACAAATTATCACAGCAGGGTACTAATTGATAGATGTAGACCAATATAGGTGCAAGTGATAGCTGTGCATTTAACCCTTAAGCTGTGCATCGTGAGTTGACTGTTATTTTTTCAAACAGTTTGGATCCAGATCTGATGCTGCATAATGTTGCATCTGATCTGTATCCAAACTGTATACTAGTTATCGCTGAGACTTTTTTTAATTGAAATATGTACAAATCAAATTTAAATATTGTTTGCAGACGACAATTTAAAAGCAGAAGATATTACCGCAGGGTCAGGGTTAAGCACACAGTGATATTGTCTGTAGATTAAAAATGGATAAATTTATTTTATTTTATTATTCTGTAATTTTGGGTCTTATACTACATAGCAAAACAGTGGGATAGTAATCTAGCTTTAATAAATAACATCAAGCATACTACCAAGCAAGTCATGACATTACATTTACAAGCATCAACTTTCAAACTACATTTAAAAACTGCATAGATCCAGATCAAATTCTCAGTTACAAAGCACATGAGCTGGGGCCATACTAATGACTTTAGGACAAATAGATATACCCTGATTACTGAAAACTAAGTTATTAGCAACGTATTTGATATGTTTGATCAGCATGAATCTTTTTAATAACAATTCCAGTTTCTCGTAAAGTCTAGTCCATTTTAACTATATGATAAGGTTGCTATAAAAGCTAATAGTCTAGTCCATTTTGACTATATGGTAGGGTCGCTATAAAAGCAAATAGTCTAGTCAATTTTGACTATTAAATCTGAAAAGTGTCCAACGGTATAATTTGCCCCTGTATCATAGCAAATGGTAGCTTAAATCAGGTTGAAAGTAAAGAAAAACGCTTTACTTTCTTGGCATTTTCTTGTGATTTAACCCATTTCTCCATAAAAACACATTTGCTCTACTTTCAACCTGCTTTAAGTGGTCACTTGTATTCAAACAAAGAATTAATCCTCTGCAAACATGGTCTAAATATTTATATAACTCTGAATAAGTACTTTACGAAATATAGTATTTATCCTAGCAGACGGTTGCTTAAAGTAGGCTGAAAGTAAAGCACATTCTGCTCTACTTTCAACCTGCTTTAAGTGGTCACCTGTATTCAAACAAAGCATTTTAAAGGGTTAATCTTCTAGAAAACTTATACCACTGTTATTAGTTGACAAAATACAGATGTTAAAAAGTGTAGAAAAAGGTTTCATAACTTGATAATTTGACAATTAAAGGAAATGATCTAGATGCAAAGCTTTAGTTTTTTGTGAAGGCCTATTCTTATCTTTATATGTATGCAATAATATCACAGTGTTGACATGGATCAGCTAGATCCCTTATCTACCTGTATTAATACCTAGTACCCTAGGCCATGATGCCCTAGGTGCCCTAGGCGCATTCTGCTTTACTTTCAATCTGCTCTAAGTGGTCACCGATCTTCAATACTAGAAATAGGCTATCAGGTAAAGGGTTAAAAAAACAGCTGATATCAGAAGGGAACTACACACGCTTGATGACGTCATACTTTATCTTTAAATGTACAGTGAGACCTAGACTTTAAAGACAATTGCTAATTCACAAACTCTACACTTTGTCTTATAATAAGCATATCAAATAATAATGCCAATACAGTCAATTTGAATTCATTCGACATCTTCCGTAAACCGCTCGGCCTTTTTCGGTCAGCAGACTCGGCACGCATTAAATTGTTTGATTACGTAATATATAATTATTGACGTCATTGTCCAGCGTTCAAAGTTTAAAGTGATCAGTGTTGTGTGCGCAAAGCTGATATTTTATGGACATTTTTTCACTGAGTCTGTATATCCAATATTTGGATCTTGATTTATCGACGCAGTTAAGGTTTGTTGTTTTACGTTGATTTAGATCTCAGTTTTTAAATAAATTATATGTTTGTGACCAGTGGTTTATTGAGAAATAAGAACCTAGATCTAGATCTAGATTCTAGATCTAGATCTATATCTATCCTAGATTCTATTGTATTCTAGGGATGCACATTCCGCAAAACAATGAACCCCGGAGCTAAAATATTTAGACTCAGAGTCCTTCGAGTAAAACCTGAGGCCAAACAATCACAAGTTCCGGGCTAGGATCGAACTCAGGTTTAACAGACAATAGATTGTGTTCAGTTGTGCAAGTTGTTTACATGTTATACATCTATATTTGTCTCTTAGTCACTCATCTATATTTGTCTCTTAGTCACTCTCACTCCCGATTAATCCCTCTCTGTATATAACTGTCTGTGTTTATATTAATTTTGTCTGTCTAATTCAGCACAATACATAAATACAAAGTTTTATATAATTATGAACTTGGCACTCCAGATACGTCGATGATAAAAGACTGGTTTATTTTAAGAGAAAATGATGTCAAATAAACACTTGCTCAACACTTGCCAATGTTTTGTCCGCGATGGAAATGATATGACGTCATTTAATGAAGTCATTTCGGTGCAGGATAAGAGGCTGGCGTAAAGACTTAAAAATTGGTAGTAATGGCTTCCCTCCTTGGCGCTCAGGATTTCGGGTTAGCATAACAACTGGTTCGTCGGTGTCAGGATAAAGTGACCGGCCGGGTACAGTCCCATTGGTGCACCTAAAAAGTGCCCCTGCTCGTAATACCCGAAAGGGGCGTGTAGCAGTATATAGAGAAAGAAAGAAAGAAAGAAAAAAGCACATTCTAGTTTGTGTTTCGGCAAAAGGTGCATTTTCGGCATAAGTGCACCCGCTCTTACATGTATACTAGTATCAGAACTACATTGTACAACCTTTTATTATGAATAAGTTTATGAAAAATGCTGATAGCAGAAAACAGTGTCGATAGCATGACAAAGAAGGGGTTAATTTTACTCAATACAATACAGAGAGTACAATACAGTTCATGCACAGTACAACAATACTACATCTATATAATATCTACAGCAAAACCTCTCCATCACGACCACTAAAAGAGAGGCGAAATGATTGTATACAAGACAGATGACAGCCTCGTACAATGTGACAATAAAACAGAAAGCTCATATAGAAGCTTTCTGTCTCACCGCCATTGGCGGTGAAACAGAAACCACCATTATCCTGCCTCAAGCAGTCACCTGCCCACAATCCCAGATAAGTCTGACCCCAGAGTCAGATTTAAGCTGTGACACATTTGGACAAAAGTTTCAGTATTACTGCTTTACAGATACAATATAGCATATCTAAACCAGATATAAAATGAACAGCTTTAAAGCAGTTTTTAAAGAAAGGGTGCCGCTTAATGCAGAATGACTGGCGTTTCTATGCATCCAGTCATCACATGTTTTAACTAAAAAATAAAGTTCCTCTCTGTCTTATTTATAGAAGTTGTATTTCAAAGCAAGCACTAGCATTAACTAAACACTAGACCACCTCTTATTGTGTACAACACTTCTTTGTGTCATCCTCTACGACAGTATCAAGTTTCATCAAGTTACGGAGCTCCAGAATTTATTTTTTATTAGGAAAAGGGAAATAATTCATTATTGGGAGATGACAGAGTTATGGTTCTTGAGAACTGCACTTTCTTTTTTCATCCTCTATTACTGTATCAAGTTTCATCAAATTAAGATGTAATGCTCAGGAGATAATATGCTTCGAAATAAACTTCATTATTTTAATAGAAAAAGGGAGATAATTCATTATTTGGAGACGATAGAGTTACAGTTCTTGTGTACTGCACCTACTACTGTCGTCCTCTGTCACTGTATCAATTTTCATTAACTTGCGCTGTAACAGTCCAGATATATGCTCCGGACAAAATTGATTTTTATGAGCAAAAGGGAGATAATTCAAAATTGGCAGATGACAGAGTTACAGTTTTTATGTACTGCACGTTCTGCTGTCATCCTCTATTAATGTAATAAGTTTCACCAACTTGCGGTGTTACGTTCCAGAGATATGCCTCGGACAAAAGATCAAGACAAAATTGATTTTTTATGAGAAAAAGGGAGATTATTCAATATTAGGAGACGACATAGTTACGGTTCGTGTGTACTGTGCCTCCTTCTGTCATCCTCTATAACTGTATCAAGTTTCATTAACTTACGGTGTAACGTTTCCACAGATATGCTCCGGACAAAAAAGTGCGACGGACAGACGGAAACACTGACCGACGGACGGACAAAGTGGCGACTAGATAATATTATGCTTTCCCCCTAAAGGGGAGCATAATAACTGTTTTTTCACTCATTTAAAAGTTGAGGGCGTTATGCTTGTCATTTGAGGAAAACAGAACACATTCACCAACTTGGTCAAGTGTTTCTACAGTACAGTGCCTCCATTTGAATTTGAACACCCCAAAATGTCAATCTGGATTAAACTTGGTAGTCCCAGCTTCCATCAGAGAGAATTCAACTGTCTGGTGAGTGGTGAAGTCCAGTCATAGTTCTCCATCGACCATAATTGTAGAAATGAAAGAAGTGAGAAGGTATTTAAATATGTCTTTTAAGGGATGTTACCTAATTTCTATTAGGCATGATAGACATTAATGATCTTGATCAGATGGCTTTTGATCTGGATCGGTTCTGTTTTAAGTATGCTGTATTATACCCACTAAAAAGGTTAACAATTAATAGTTAACTTATACCTCACTCTCTATTTAAGGGATTATTAAGCATTTTGACTGTTTTTTCGTAAAAATTTACCAGACTTATGCCAGGAGGCAGCGGTTGACTGTTGCACAGCACTGTTTCATGCGCGAACATGGCGCGCAAGCATTTTCTGCATTGCGAGACCGAATACGGCGTCTTTATGATCAAGACTTTTGTTTAAGAATTTGAATATGATCAAAACTACTAGATCTATGTAATCAAACAAGTTTCTACATATGTCTACCCTTTTCCCTTTTGCGGGGTTGTTAGGATCATTTTTTCTCTCCCGAATAATCCCCTTAAAAGGCTATATAGATCTAGATCTAGTATCAAGAGTGACTTCGAATAAGATTGATAAAACAGCTGGCAGATTTAGAATCTTTCTTTTTTAAACGAATTATGACGTTACAACATAAATGACGTCATCCCATCATGCACGCCGTAGGCTAATTTCGAAAACCAAACTAAGTATCTACCCATTTTAGTTAATAAGAAACAATAATTATTTCAATCGTAATTGAAAAAATGAGTAGAGAACTCTTTTCACAACACACTGTGACAGTGATGTTCACATTCAGTTTGTTGTATTGAATTTAATAAAGATGAAATATAAAGTCATTTCTTGAATATAAATACGTTTAGTTCAAACCATGTATATCTAAATACATGTAGATCTAGATCTAACCATTTAGTCGACCTTGCTTAAAAAGAGAGTCGGGTAATAAATCATTTGTTTTATAGTTACTTCGGGTACAGTCAAAGCATTGTCCCCCGGTAGCAGGGAAGACCTTGAGAACTGTTTGCCTCTCAAAGAAAACCAGAAATAAAGCAGAGACTTCTGAAGGCAGATAGCTGTCTAATACAATTCAAATACATCTGTATATCCTTGCTTCTTGTTAATTCGCCACTTTCTTGTCAATTCGCCACCTAAACAAAACTTAGAATTCCGTCACGAGAAGGCTACCGAGGATGTCCGAAAACAACAGAGAATTTCCGAATACTAGGACAGTTTCACTCAGGAAGATTTCAAGCGACGAAAATGCGAAAGAAACAGAAAAAATAAGAATAATTCGAAAAAAAGTTTCCAATCAAAAGACATGTTGGTAATTTTAATTCTAGCTGTCCGTTGTTATCTTTTAAATGTTAAGTTGTAAAAGTTATGATTTACTTGTAAAAAAATTAAATATTTCAAAATCATTAAAACATGTTCAAGTTTCATGAAACATACTGACAGAGCTTATATTGACCTAATTATCGAACGACCAATCAGAGGTGGCGATTTGACAAGAAAGCATCCCGGTGATCCAGAGCAATGACCTCGTTCGAAAACGGTACAGTTATTTATACTTTGTATTCATTTCACAAGTTTTATTTGTATATGTTCGTCTTATTGAAGGTTCAGTTCAGAATTAGATCCGTGAACAAGTAAAAATTTGTTACATCAGATAGGCGCATGCGCGAAAAATATAGCTAAGGGTGGCGAAAACACAGGTAACCAGACTACTAGTATAGAAATGCTCATTTGGTAAATTCCCTAAATGGCTACCTAACTTAGGTTGCATGCTAAGTAGAGGTGACTGCTAGTACAGGTTTGACTAGAACAATGTTAGTTGTCTTTTAATTCGAGCAGATGGCCGATGAACCGGAACGATTTTTATGAATTGCGTTCTCATATTCCCGGTGTTTTTCCCGGTAGACCACCGGTTATGAAGCAGGGTGTCCCCGGACTATCCCGGTTTTGACCGGTGTAATTACGGTGCAGGGCCGGCCTGTTCCTCGTTAATCCCGGTATAACACGGGATAACCCCGGTCGTCGCCGGTGGTATCCCGATGACCACCGGTGTCGTCGCGATCTACCCCGGTTGTTCACCGGTGACGTGCCGACCTTACCCGGCGTTCACCGGAAAGGACATAAACCGGGGCTAACGTGGATTAGCACCAATTCTTTTTTGTCTCACAGGGTAAATGAAATGAAATGTAAACGCAAGGCAATAAAAGTAGAACATTATAATGTTGTAGACTCTTAAAACTTCATTTTAATTTGAGTGTCAAGCAGTTTACCCGGTGTCTTATCTGGTTCCATACTGTTTGTAGTGGACATAAAGACTTAAGCATTAAGCCATTATTTAGAAAGAATAACTTCGTTTTTGTGTCACCTGCTGTAGACAGAGGTGACACTTAGGGGTCACTTTTCCCCTGTAACGCAGTAAAATGACCTACCCCTGTTAAAATGGCACATGGGTCATGTCACTACGTAAAAAAGTTACCCGGGTCATTTTACTACGAAAAAAATGACCCCAGACCGCAGTAAAGGCGCCCATCGATCGTAGTAGAATGACCCCCTCACTGTCTAGTGTCATCTATCTACGTAGTGTAAAGACCCGGGTCCTTTTACACAGATGGGTCACTCTACTGCGTTACAACGGCGTCTGCCTGTCAGCTCGTCCGTCCGTCCGTCCGTCTGTCCGCGCTAACATTTTGGGTATATGGGACTAGGTGACATAACACAGAACAAAAGAAAACAATAAAGCTGTTCATTCCATTAGTCATGTTGGGTTTATGTGGCTTTTTTTGTTTATGTGGCTTCTTTATGTGAACTCCCTGTGACTGCTGGTACGCTGAACCAGGACCCACCGGGGCTCTAAACAGGAACAGTGAAAACGGGGTTTAATAAAGAATGCCTAAATAAGATTTATTTCTCACCAAAAAACTAAAATATCTATAATGATACAGGCATAATGCGAAAAATATCATTAAAATGCTTAAAAGTATCCTTCATTGAATCAATTGCATTAAAACCATGGATATTTACAAACTATTTTACCTGCCCACTCCCAGCATTATACAGAGCACTGAAATTTCATCTGTGTTTTGATGAACAGAGGCCCCACTTGTAGGGCATAGTGTGGGTAGAATATATGCTAGGAAAATCATGTTAGTATTGTGGGTAGGAACAGGGTGGCTGGCCTGTAATGTATTGAACATGTGAAAGTTGTAAATATATTTTTTTTTCAGTAAGGTAGGGCCTATCTTAGAAAGGCGTTACTGCCTTGCAAGACAAGTCTTTACCTGGTTACTCAGTCAAGTTTTAAAAAAAGACGTAAGAGATGGTCACGGTAAATTCGTAACGTTTACCCGTCCCTTATCATTCATGACACAATATGGAGCTATATTTCCAAATAATTTGTCCATAATTAGACAAATAGTTGTTAAATGCACTCAGAAATATATCGTTTGTGTGTGTGTATATTTAAAGTGAGAGACAAAGCTCACCTTTTCAATTAGTTTTATCAACTGAATGCAGTCGATGTATTCATCAAGATGTAGTTGCTCCTTTTGAAGAGTTGCCAAGGGAAATAACTCAAATATGCGCGAATTCCGAGGGGGGGGGGGGGGGAAGAGACAGTGGGTAACATTTAAGTAAGCGCACAAAAGCGCGTGATGGAATCACATTATTGCTTTGATAACTTGAAAGTAAAGATTTAAAACTACATAAAAATATAATTTGCTTTCATTTAATCCACGGTTTTAATTCAATTGTCCGCCGTTAAACTTAGCAAACTTTCAAAGTCATCGTTTTTTTCAAACATATTCCTTTACTCAACGGAGGGTGCTATACCCTTTGGTTACCTCTTTTGATGCTTTTGACACCCATTTAAAGCACCGGTATGATTGGATGCTATTTATGAGCTTATTTTTTTTCGTTACTGTAATTGGGGTTTCCCGCAAAATCTTCCTTCCATGTACGGAGAACTTCCAATGTTAAATTTCGAATGACATTCCGCGGTAAACAACGTCTTTTATCCGACTTTTTCGAACACAGGTAGACTATTTTAACATTGAATTCATCGTTCGTAATCAACATTTTGTTATACGCCCGTCTTCAGACGGGACGTATTATGTTATGGCGCTGTCCGTCCGTCTGTCCGTCCGTTAACTTTTTCATGTCTGCTCTCTTACTCAAACAAATTTATTCTAATCATTTAGAAATTTTGTCAGCATGTACATGACTATAATCATGTAATGTCTCGGTCAAGTTCAATTACCAGCTAGATAGCCACAGAAATTCAAGAGTTATGCCCCTTTTTATCGTCAAAAACGTTTTTAGCTCACCTGAGCCGAAGGCTCAAGGTGAGCTGTTGTGATCGCCCGCCGTCCGTCTGTCCGTCTGTTCAAATTTACTTCAAGCGACATCACCTCTGAAACCGCGAGTTTGAGGGAAAAACTAAATTGCTGACGGTGTTCCTTGGATGCTTCTCTACAGAAATTGTTAAAATAAAATTCATTGGTGGACTACTTATTGAAAATTATTAAAAAAGTGAAAAACTTTAAACAAGTTTTTTGTAAAAAAACCCACTGTTCCCACACCTTAGATATTGCATGAATAGTATCTTCTACTAAATCACTTTCAAAATTGTAAAAAATCAAAACCCTAGGGTCAAATTTGACTCAACCCTGGCCATATCAGTGCTTTTTGATGCAGGTCTGACAGTAAAAACTCTCTAATGATCCGTTTTTATACGCCCGTCTTCAGACGGGACGTATTATGTCGTGGCGCTGTCCGTCCGTCCGTCTGTCCGTCCGTTAACTTTTTCATGTCCGCTCTCTTACTCAAACAAATTTAGTCTAATCCTTTTGAAACTTGGTCAGAACGTGTATGACCATAATATCTCGGTCAAGTTCGATAACCAGCAAGATTGCCCCAGACATTCAAGAGTTATGCCCTTTTTTGTAAAAAACGGGCATATTAGTTTGTCCGCTCTCTTACTCAAACAAATGTTTTTTAATCCTTTTCAAACCTTGTCAGCATGTGTATGACCATAATATCTCGGTCAAGTTCGATAACCAGCAGGATTGCACCAGGCATTCAAGAGTTATGCCCCTTTTTTCGTAAAAAACGGGCATATTTTAGTTTGTCCGCTCTCTAACTCAAACAAATTTATTTTAATCCTTTTGAAACTTTGTCAGCATGTGTATGACCATAATATCTCGGTCAGGTTCGATAACCAGCAGGATTGCCCTAGACATTCAAGAGTTATGCCCCTTTTTTGTAAAAAACGGGCATATTTTAGTTTGTCCGCTCTATAACTCAAACAAATTTATTCCAATCCTTTTGAAACTTGGTCAGCATGTGTATTACCATAATGTCTCAGTTATGTTTTATAACCAGCAGGATTGCCCCAGACATTCAAGAGTTAAACTTTGTCAGCATGTGTATGACCATAATGTCTCGGTCAAGCTTCATAACCAGCAAGATTGCCCCAGACATTCAAGAGTTATGTCCCTTTTATCGTAAAAAACGGGCATTTTTTTGTTTGTAGCTCTCTTTCTCAAACAAATTTATTCCCATCCTTTTGAAACTTGGTCAGCATATGACCCCTAACTTTCAGGGTTCTTCCCCTTTTGTTTTTACCTTGATAGGGTTTTGGTATGACTACATTCTAAGATCGTTTTGACGGGCGTATAATGTGCCCGGCTTGCGGTGCTCTTGTTATACAGACCCATTGTATCTTCCAGGCTAAGAAGCTACCCTTATACTAAATGCAACATTTTTGCAAACAGTTTGGATCCAGGTCAGATGCCACATAATGCTGCATCTAATCTGGATCTAAACTATTTGCCACTCATTTACATATTTTCTTATATTTAGAAAATATAAGTTATTATTTTTTACATATTTCACATACAAACATTTGGAGCAGACAACAGTTCAGCATGATAATAGTCATTTCTCTCTGAGGCCGTCTCCTATTGCATAACTGACCCATAGCTAGCTCTGAACTCAGGTCACTGAGATACATAACAGAAATGATAGTGATGTCTGCTATTTTATGCTCAAGCACAACTTAGTTCGAGGCATATTACTTTTGGTCTGTCTGTCCGTTTGTTTGTGTTTTGTTTGTTTGTTTATCTTTCTGTCTATCAGTCCACAATTAATGCTTGGCCATAAACAGTATGGATCCAGGTCAGATGCCACATAATGCTGCATCTAATCTGGATCCAAACTATTTGCCACTCATTTACATATAGTTTCTTATATTTAGAAAATGTAAATAATGATTTATTAACCTATTAACCCATACATATTCCTTTTTATGTCTTTAATTTATTCTTCCACAGAAGAAAATAATTTCACTTTATAGAGTCATTGTTGTCTTTAACAATTGCTTCAAATGACATCTCCTCATATACCGCTGAAAAGATTTCAACCAAACTTTACACGAATGTTCCTTGGGTCAAGTTGTTTCAAAATTGTTCAAAGAATTAAAAACAACGTAGAACTCTGGTTGCCATGGCAACCAAGTGAAAAAATAAGGAAATCTTAAAAAATCTTCTTGTCTGAAACTACAAGGGCCAGATCTTAGACATTTGTCACATAGCATCATCTACAGGTCCTCTATCAAACTACAAACTATGCCCCTGGGGTCAAAATTGGCCCCGCCCAGGGGGTCACAGTTTAACATAGAGTTATATAGTGAAATTTTCAAATGTCTTCTCCTCTGAAACTAATATGGCCAGAGCTTTGATATCTGGCTTGGTGACACTTTTAGATGTCCTATACCAATAAGGTTCAAATGGTTCTGGTCAATTGCATATCATCTACAGGTCCTCTATCAAGTTTGTACAAATTATGCCCCTGGGGTCAAAATTAGCCCCACTCCGGGGATCCCAGTTTTCAAACGTCTTCTTTTCTGAAGCTAATATAGCCAGAGCTTTGATATTCGGCATGGTGTTACTTCTAGATGTCTTTTATCTATTTTGTTCAAATGGTTCCAGTCTGTTGCATATATGTAGGTCACAGGAGCTAAAAATAGATTTTTTCAATGGAAACTTTAAAAAAAAAATCTTGCCTAGTACCCTGATCTTAGATATTTGAAACATAGCATCATCTACAGGTCCTCTATCAAGATTTTTCAAATTATGCCCCTCGGGTAAAAAATGACTCCGTCCTGGACATAAATCATTATCTCCATTTTGATGTACAGCTATTCTCAGGTGAGCGACATATGCCCCATGGGGCTCTTGTTTGTTAGTTTGTCCGCTCTCTAACTCAAATAAGTTTATTCCAATCCCTTTGAAACTTGGTCCGCATGTGTATGACTATGTCTCGGTCAAGTTCGATAACCAGCAAGATTACCCAATACATTCAAGAGTAATGCCCCTTTTATCGTCAAAAACGGGCATTTTTTAGTTTGTCCTGTGTATGTCCATAATGTCTCAATCAAGTTCGATAACCAGCAGGATTGCTCCAGTCACTCAATAGTTATATTCCTTTTATCGTCGAAAACCGGCATTTTTTAGTTTGTCCGCTTTCTAACTCAAACACATTTATTCTAATCCTTTTTAAACTTGGTCAGCATGTGTATGACCATACTGTAACGGTAAAGTTTGATAAACAGCAATAGTGTCCCAGTCATTCAAGATTTATGCCTCTTTTATCGTCAAAAACAGGCATATTTAGTTGGTCCGCTCTCAAACTAAGACACATTTATTCCAATCCTTTTGAAACTTTGTCAGCATGTGTATGACCATAATGTCTGAGTCAAAATTTGATAACGACCGAGACAATCAAGAGTAATGCCCCTTTTATCACCAACAAAAAGGCATTTTTTAGTTTGTCTACTCTCAAACTAAAATGAATTTATGCCACTCGGAGTTCTTCCCCTTTCGTTCACTTTACCTTGATAGGGTTTTAGTATTGTAACATTCCAAGATGGATTTGACTGGCGTATAATGTGCCCGGCTTGTGGTGCTCTTGTGATTTTATCCACTTGTGTCGTATATTTTACATAATATTTCAAGTCAGTTTTGCATTGTGACAGATACAGAGTGCACATGCGCCATATAAGCTGTCTTGGCTATTTACATGATGCAGCGTACCAAAATAAGATTATAGATATTTCTATTCAGTTAAGATTTTGAAGAAAATACTACCAGAGCAGTAGGTTAACTTGAGTAGTTCTAGTATTTTACATTTGTTTTAATATAGAAGACGATGCGTGTTGTTTACATGTTAAACATCTCTCTATATATTTCTCTCTTAGTCACTTTCTCTCCCGATTTCTCCCTCATGGTTTATATCTGTCTGTGTTTACACCCGTCTGTCTATCTGTTTACATCCGCCTGTCTGTCTGTATTTTTCACTCTCTTTCTTTCCCTCTCTGTCTGTCTCAATAAAATTATGTATTTTTGTCTCTCTCCCCTCTCTGTCTGTATGTCTCTCTTTTTCTGTCTCTCTCTCTCTTCTCTGTCCGATTCTATCTCTCTCTGTCTTTCTGTTTCTCATATTTCTGTATGTCTTTCTGTCTCTATCTGTATGTCTGTATATCCCTCCTTTATGTCGTGTTTGCCCTTTTTCCTTCAATGAAATAATCTATGTTGGATATTTTCCAAATTGCAAGAAAAACTCTATTTTTGCCGAAAATTCAATTTGGCAAAATAATGCATACATATCTTAATAATAAGAAGTGTTCTATTTAATTATCAGCTCTACTGTGTTAATTATAACTTATTTGATTTTCAATGGTCAAATATTAGGTTACGACACATCAAATAGCTGGAAGTGCTTCTGTGTTTGTTATGTTAAACAGTTGAGTTCCAACATTTTTGCATATATGTATGACATTGTATGGTCCATCAAGGGTAAGTACGAATTAGTTTGGTGCGTATTGCCGTGTCCCTGTAATCACTATTGATCCAGGATAACTAAATTTAACCTATTCGATAGGCATATAAAGTCACTCGAGTAATCAAAAATCGTACATTGGAAAGGGCGAAGTGTACTTAAAAGCATACCGATCCCGTGTTAAAATATTTGCTTTTCTGAGGATCTAGTCATATAAAGTTTGAAATGTTTATAAATAGTTTCATTTGAAAAAGATCAAAACTTCCGTAGGAACCGCTTATCGCCGTGATCGGTCGCCATGCTTGTGTGTTGTTTGTTAATCGAATTCGCTTCGCTAGACGCTTTTGCATAATAAACTTAAGTATATATACAAGTTGGTAGGAAACAAAACTTACGGTGGCACTGAGGTGACATGCAAACTTTTTTTTTTTTTTTTTTTTTTTTTTACTTTTTATCTCGTGCGCACGACTTAATTTGAAGGGAAAAAAAAAAAAAAAAAAATCTTTGCCTTTTTATCTCGTGCGCACGACTTAATTTGAGAAAAAAAAAAAAAAAAAAAAAAATTTGCTTTTTATCTCGTTCGCACGACTTAATTTTTAAAAAAAAAAAAAAAAAAAAAAAAAATTCACCTTTTATCTCGTGCGCACGACTTAATTTGAAAAAAAAAAAAAAAAAAAAAAAAAACTTTGCTTTTTATCTCGTTCGCACGACTTAATTTTGAAAAAAAAAAAAAAAAAAAAAAAAAAAAATCACTTTTTATCTCGTGCGCACGAGATAAATTTGAAAGATTTTTTTTTTTTTTTTTTTTTTTTTTTCAAATTAAGTCGTGCGCACGAGATAAAAAGTGAATTTTTTTTTTTTTTTTTTTTTTTTTTTCAAATTAAGTCGTGCGCACGAGATAAAAAGCAGTTTTTTTTTTTTTGTTTTTTTTTTTAAATTAAGTCGTGCGCACGAGATAAAAAGCAAAGTTTTTTTTTTTTTTTTTTTTTTTTTTCTCAAATTAAGTCGTGCGCACGAGATAAAAAGGCAAAGATTTTTTTTTTTTTTTTTTTTTCCTTCAAATTAAGTCGTGCGCACGAGATAAAAAGTAAAAAAAAAAAAAAAAAAAAAAAAAAGTTTGCATGTCACCTCAGTGCCACCGTATAAAAGCATACCGATCCCGTGTTAAAATATTTGCTTTTCTGAGGATCTAGTCATATAAAGTTTGAAATGTTTATAAATAGTTTCATTTGAAAAAGATCAAAACTTCCGTAGGAACCGCTTATCGCCGTGATCGGTCGCCATGCTTGTGTGTTGTTTGTTAATCGAATTCGCTTCGCTAGACGCTTTTGCATAATAAACTTAAGTATATATACAAGTTGGTAGGAAACAAAACTATGTAGGGTTGGTGAAAAGAGTAATATAGGTGAAAGGTATACTTGAGATATTTGAGAAGATATTTTATGTAAAATGAACCTCTCTATATATAGCGACCAGTAAATTGCGTTAACGTCAATTCTCGTATTCTCAGGGTTTCTCATAACAAAATCAGATGAAATGGGCATTCCTGACATCCAGAAATTTATAAAGTTTTTTCCTCCGATACATTTCTGTTGGAAAATGTAGCATAGACCCATAAATCATCAATTGGATTTGAATTCTCTATTTTCGAAATTTCACATGTAAAACCTGCTGCACATTGACATTTATTTAATACTTGTGCATAATTCAAATCTCAATAAACAAACAAAAAAATGATGCCACAGATGCAGAAATTTTCCATATGATAGATTTAAAGTGACTCTAAAAAACTTATCTGAACTGAAGGAGTTTACCCTCTCCATAGCAAAAACCCTTGTCAACCAATCAGAAGTATAAACTAAACTAAGGTCCGAGAATATGGGGAAACATTGGCTGATTTAGATTATGCAGGGTGGGGTGTATTCAAACGTAGAAATGACCTAGATAAGATTTATTTTTATGCCCCCAGAAACTACGGTTCGGGGGCATATAGTTTTTGTCATGTCTGTTGGTTTGTCCGTCCGTCCGTCCGTCTGTCTGTGCCAAAAACCTTAACCTTGGCTATAACTCTTGCATTTTTGTACCTGGACCTTTTATACTTGGCATGTGTCTTCCCTGTATCAAGACCTTTCCATCCATACAAACATTTTTGACCTTGTGACCTTGACCTTGACATTTGACCTACTTTTGTAAAAATCTTTAAATGGCTATAACATTTGCACCCGTAGGCCCAGGGCTTTCATATTGTGTATGTATATTTCTTTTGTCAAGACCTTTCCAACCATACCAACATCTTTGACCATGTGACCTTGACCTTGACTTTTGACCTATTTAATCAAACTTTAACCAAAAACCTTAACCTTGGCTATAACTTTTGCATTTTTGTACCTGGACCTTTTATACTTGGCATGTGTATTCCTCATGGCAAGACCTTTCCAACCATATAAACTTTTTTTTGACCTTGTGACCTTGACCTTGAAATTTGACCTACTTTTGTAAAAATCTTTAAATGGCTATAACATTTGCACCAGTAGGCCCAGGGCTTTCATATTTTGTATGTATATATCTTTTGTCAAGACCTTTCCAACCATACCAAAATCTTCGACCATGTGACCTTGACCTTGACCTTTGACCTAATTAATCAAACTTTAACCAAAAACCTTAACCTTGGCTATAACTTTTGCATTTTTAAACCTGGGCATTTTATACTTGGCATGTGTATTCCTCATGGCAAGACCTTTCCAACCATACAAAACTTTTTGACCTTGACCTTGACCTTGACATTTGACCTTCTTTTGTAAAAATCTTTAAATTGCTATAACATTTGCACCAGTTGGCCCAGGGCTTTCATATTTTGTATGTATATTTCTTGTGTCAAGACCTTTCCAACCATAGCAACATCTTTGACCATGTGACCTTGACCTCGATCTTTGACCTATTTAATCAAACTTTAACCAAAAACCTTAACCTTTGATATAACTTTTGCATTTTTGCACCTTGGCCTTTTATACTTGACATGTGTTTTCACTGTCTAACCATACAAAACTTTTTGACCTTGTGACCTGGACATTTGACCTACTTTTGTTGAAATCTTTAAATGGCTATAACAGTTGCACCAGTAGGCCTACGGCTTTCATATTTTGTTTATATATTTCTTGTGTCAAGACCTTTCCAACCATACCTACGTTTTTGCCCTTGTGACCTTGACCTTTGACCTTTATTTGTATAAATCTTTATACGCCTATAACATTTGAACCAGTAGGCCTAGAGCTTCCATACTTTATATGTTTCTTGTGTTAAGACTTCTCCAACCATGCCAATGTTTCATTAACCCTACGACCATGACTTTTGACCTACTTTTGCAAATAAGCATTACATTATAGAACATGATTCTGGCTGGGGGCATTTGTGTTTCACAAACACATTGCTTTTCATCTGATCATCACCAAACTTTCTGAAAATGATTGTTGACATAAAATGGAGACCAATTTGGATAACCAGCGGCACCAATTTATGCTAGGTCATTTGGAGTAATGGCCCTTGAAGTCCTCAAAATGGCGCTCCACTACAGTTTCAGCTCTCTAACTTTTACGTTTGATAGTCTGGATTCCCCTCCCTGTATCATCGGGAGCATTCGTGTAACTGGGACACGCTCTTGTTATTATTGATGTTTTACTTTATTCAGAGTTTCTACTGACTTTTAACCCTTTCCCTTATAGAAGCGACTTTTAGCACATGCTTTTTATTCATCCGCTGAAGAAAATAGTTCCAAATTATACCGTAATGAATATGTGTCATATTTAATACTTTCCTAATTCTAGCAGGTAATAGCTTAAATCAGGCTGAAAGTAAAGTAGAATGTGCCTTGGGGCCTATTAAGATACAGAGACAAAACATTCTTTCGTCCATTCAAGTTCACCTTAGGACATATGCGTATAAAACGTTTGTGTAATGATTAATGAAACGCTTTTTAGCTCACCTGACACATTGTGCCAATGTGAGCTATTTTGATTGTGCTGTGTCCGTCGTCGTCGTCGTCGTCAACAATTTCTTCAAACGACTTCTCCTAGACTATTGGATGGATTTTTACCAAATTTGGCAGGGATCCTTGTATGGTCTTCTTTCAAAGTTGTTCAAATAGTTCCAATCCGTTGCATATTTAGATCACAGGAGCTTAAAAATAGTTTTTTTCAATGAACATTTATAAAATCTTCTTGTTTGAACCCACAGTACCTTGAGCTTAGATATTTGGTACAAAGTATCGTCTTCAGGTCCTCTATCAGACTATCAAGATTGTTCAAATTATGTCTCTGGGGTAAAAAATGACCACGCTCTGGGGGTCATACTTTTACAAAGAGCTATATAGTGAAATGTTCGAACCTCTTTTTCTCTGAAACTAATATGGCCAGAGCTTTGATATTTGGCATGGTGACACTTCTAGAAGCTTTTAACCAATATTGTAAAATGTAAATATTATAACCGGACGGTCCGATTTTACTCCTATGGGTCTCCAGATCACCCAGTCTGACGGATCCACACTTACTCCGGGGGCTATTTACAAATACCGGAATTGGGAAACACAACGCAATGCAAAGTAAAGTTAATGAATGTTTAATAATAGTAAATCAACCAATCTTCTATATCAGACTGGACACACCAGACTTAAAGACTAACAGGCAACTGCTTAAAATAGATCTCTAGTTCTAACAGGTTCTGCAACAGTGGTCTAGATCCTCTAGCTAGATCTAGCTCTAATCCTGAATGCCTTAATATATATAAGTTTGTTTCAAGAATACGGAAATAAAGAAAATGCGTTTGTTCATGTGACGGGACTTCCTGTTCTAAATGTGAACACCGTCTTAAAATGCAAGTTTAGAGATTTGGAAGTTAGAGCCGAAAGTCTGAGTTCTAAAGTTCTCAGACGTGCCGAAAATGGAAGTGCCAGAACGCTAAGCTTCACTCATATTTATAAACTTTAACGCCATAATACTTTGTAAGTAAAGCGGCTCCTTTTACCCACTAGAAATACAAGGATGCCGACACGTGACAATATTGATCAATCAATATCAGGAACGGAAAAATCCGTTAACCGCATACTGTTGCAAATCAATAAGCTATCGCCGTTAAAACGTAACAACAATTATAAAATGCGAATTAACTTCAATATTAAAGGATGTATCTTATACATGAATTATCACACACACACACACTAAATATAACCATTGCTGACAGTGATTACTGTGTAAGCTGCAATTCTGCTCGGATTTAGAAGGTAACGGGTCAACTCGGCCAAAAACCAACTCGGCCACGGTCCAACTCGGCCTAAAACCAACTCGGCCTGGTCCAACTCGGCCAATTTTTAGAAACTATTATTGCTGAATATAAATAAATGTGGGTGAATAATATATGTTGATATTAGACTTACACACTTCGAATAAAGAGTATATAATTTACATACATGTAAAAAAAAAGTAATTGAAATTCATGTACTGAAATGCTTCCTAATGTTGAACCATATATTCTTTATTCGAAGATTTGGCATCGAAGAATATACCATATAACATTTAAGTACACTATAGTTTTGATCCTGATAATACGCCCAGTTACTCTGCATCTGATCATATTCAGACCAATTGTAATGGGTTAATTAAGTAAAGTGCTTAAACAAATATATTACGACTCAAACTGCTAAACACCTCTTGACATCTTACCCTCAAGCTTTAATGCACGTACTGTACGTGCACTATACGATTAAATTTGATATAACGAAATTCAGGGGATCTTGCAAATTAGTTCGTCTTATCCAAACTTCGTCTTATCGAAATTTCTTTGTGAATAGTTTGCATTTAAAGAAATTTTTACTCAATATACTTCTAGTACATAATTGATTAGAAAGAAAGAAATATAGAAAGGCATAGAAATTAAATCTTAAATATTTCTTTTAATTGTACCAAATAGAATAATTAAATGATAACAAAATAAGATTGGCTATGACATAATAAATGCCATTTTTCGTCTTGAAAATTTAACCTGTTCCCTGTTTTTGTATTAATAGAAAACTCAACCTATTATGAATAAACTTTATTAATATAAAAAAGTTCTACTATGTTGATAAACCATCAGTGGTTGTTATCTTTTTGCAGAATACAGGTGTCAAACAGCAAGAAGTCTGACCAGACACCCAGTTATAAGGCATCTGATCTGGATCCAAACAAATAATGTGCAAAGTAAACTAATTATTTCCAGTTGTTTGAACATCCTATCAATACTTCAATAGCATATATACAAAACATGTTGGTTGGGTAATGTTTTGTTATCTGGGGTGATGAGCAGCTAAGCAATTAAGTACTGTCACCTTTGTAAGCCACTTGCCAAACTGTGATAATGACCGGCATGTTGTATTAACAGAACCATTTTACAGGTAAAATCCAGTTTTTCGTTATATCCAGTTTTCATCTTAAGCAAGCATGAGGCCATTGAAATAAAGAAGGAAGCAGTCGGGGATTTATTTTTAGTTTGTATTAAGCAGTTTTTCATCTTATCCAAGTCGTTATAAGTGAGCATCACTGTAATGTTAAGTGTCTTTATTTCCCACCTTCCAATAATATTTCTTCTACACCTATGATTATCAAAATAAACAATCAATTACGATTTACTCTAATTTTATCGAATAATTTCTAGTGAATTTTCTTCTACACCTGTAATTATCTACAAAACCAATCACATTCTTTTTACTCTAATATCATTGCCAATGATACAACACCCACTCAAATATGTTGATGAAAGTAACAGGTTTAGGTTTTCCTAGTTATATAATCCGTAATTAATCAGTAAAGTTCAAAGATACTCGTCAAACAATATGCAAAATAACAACGCAAATTAACACCTGTTTGATGGTACCTTGGACATTCTTTATTGCCCTCGGACGTTCTAATTGCTTTGACACTTACGTTTGAGATGGGTACAAACTGTCGTCACATTAACACATTAAAGTATGTTTTCAATTATGTGTGAATATGGCAATAATGGAATGTTTAAACAGTTTAATCAAACAACAACATATTAATAATGACCAAGTTGTAGAGATAATGTTCACTTGTATTAATTAACAATTATAAAAGTACACATATCAACAATAAGATCTAGTTCTACTACTACAATACATTAGCTAAAACTACTATTACAGTACTTAGACTCAAATTTTCGAATTTCAACATGGAGACATAACAACAACCATATATTTAGTGAAAATTATATTGTTAGTCTTGATAAACTTTATTCATATCACTAACTTTCCCATACAAATGTATCAATTTTTTTTCTGGCCGAGTTGGACGGTTGATAGTCACAAGGCCGACCCTACCTAAGGCCGACCTTAATTTGTATAGTAGACCTATAGTCACAAGGCCGACCTTATCTTTATATAGAAATTTAGGTTTCACACCTATTTTACAGGTATGTTAGGCGCGTTGTGACAATTATCGATAGACGCATAATTATTGTTCATACCCAGATCATAATCACTTTATATTTGATGCAAATGAGTGTCATTGCAGAATTTCATTACCGTATTTATGGGTAATTAACTTACTTATACCATAGCCTGGACCCAGGTCATGGTCAGTTGTTGCTGTATATATATAGGTAGTTCACGGAATTATACAAAACGGAATAGCAACTAAGCGCAAATGAATAGGCGAGTACCTGAGCTCTCGCGGCGGTTGAATTGTTGAGATTATGTGTCACGTGACAACATCTTCACTTTTTTGCCTCGTTGTTCGCGATTTCTGGCGTGAAATTTACCGACTCGAGTGGTTTTATTGACATTTTATAGGATTTAAACGACTATGTGGACATTCCTATCAATTCACGGGAATAAAAACCCGTGAACAATGCTTCGAAAACACACATTTATCATATTGACTACCGATAGACAGTCTCTTTTCAAGTCTCGCGAGTCTCGTATCCGCCGCTAGAGATTTACGATATAGCGCGAGGTTTCGATTCCGTCAGTGTATAATTCTGTGGGTAGTTCAGGCCCAGATCATCATCGAAAAATCTCTTGATAACGTTATGTTTTGCATCTTTTACAGAGTGTACACTGTCTGAATTCAATGTGTAAACCATGATTAGATTTTCTATAGGGAAAGAAAATAAAACAGAATTCGACGTTTTTTGAAATTGTTAATATTCTCTTTCTTTAAAACACCAAGAAGCAACACACATATATTCAAAACGCACACACATTTGATAATATATGTTGCCTAGGGCAAGGGTCAGCATTAAGCTGCCACGTGTCAACACTTATAAATACAAATTAATACATTATCAGTATGGCACGTGGCGCTAGAGAAATTAACTTTCACTTTTGATCTAACTAACCCAGCTTATATCAGTATTAGATCAGGATCTTAAACAACATATAATATACACATAATCAACTTTTAAACAAGATTTTAAATGATAAGGCATTGGATATTTAATAATAGTTATTTAACATTGTATGGACGATGGCACGCGTATGGCATGTGGCGCTAGAGATAATCCAATTTCTGATTTGATCTAACGTCTGGCTATAAATGCACCCGTGTTAATAAAAGTATTTAACCAGGGTCTACACATTAAATGCACATGATACTTTTAGGAAATGATGATGGGAAAAGATTTTTAATAGAGGTTATTGCTTAATGTATAGACGAGTCGCGCGTATGGCACGTGGCGATAGAGATACTCCAATTTCAGATTTAATCAATATATATCTTTTAAGTATCCTTTAAACACTACTACTACTACTACTACTTCTACTACTACTACTACTACTACTATTACTACTAATACTACTACTTATACTACTACTCATACTACTAATACTACTTATAATAACAACAATAATAATAAAAAGGAAATATTACTAACAACACTACTACAACTGGATATTTGAAAAAGGGTACCTGTTAAAACATACACTGGTCCTATGTAAGCAGTGAAGATCCAAATCACAGGACTTCTAATTGGGTCCCCTGATCAGGGTCTGCACCGTTTGTCATTGTACACTGTTTTAGAAAATTAAAACCTTTCTGTAACGACATATTAACCTATTACCTGCTTCAATTGTCGGGAAATTAACAAACTATATTGATCGTAATAGAGAGATTTTACCCAGGGTATAGATATAACATATATATTATATATATTACAAATTTAATTATGGAACAATCCTTCTCACTTTCTATGCAATCGCAATTATAACCAAGATCACCTAATCGTTCAACAATTACACATAATCGTGACCTTATATTGATGCAATATACACTGCAGATAAAACATGCAAATAGTAACGACGTTTCAAAAACCATTAGCCATGGGAACTTAAAATGTCAACCTGTGACCAACAGTGCAGACCGTGAACACATTCAAGATTCAAAGTGTCTTTATTCAGTAATGTAAATACACAGTGTTGTTTCATCAACATAATCATAATTATTATACAATCACAGACATATGCCAATAGCATCATTACACTCTCTATTTGTAATAATAAAGAAAATGTACAAATAATGCTGAAATCAATCAGAGGACTCTATTGGAAAATATTTTAAATTAAAATTGTTCATTTTATTCTACATCGATTTCTAATATTTTCCTCTTATTTTTAGGACTTTCAACATAAAATCATCAAATATCGGTAACAGGCGGTTAACATTGGTCTTGAACAGCTCCATATGATCTGAATCTGTACTATTTCCTGAAGCATCTTTACTCAGTTTGAACAACTCAAATTATCTGCTATGTAAAATGTACACTCTGAAAATAGAATAAAATAAAAACATGCATTTATATTTTCTTTATATCATGAAAGAATTATACCCGGTTATAATTCCTCCATGTTTATATCTAGCTTCTTATGAGTAAGTAATTAATAACTAAGCATATCATATACTGTCAGTCACATTTTTCTCATGGGCTCTTGAGAATAACTTTTTTTTTTTATAAAAAATGTTGGATCTTGATCTGGATCGAAACTATTAAATCTGCAGGCTAATTGCCACCACGCCCTAATGGAAAAGGCTAACATTGATAAAAAACATAAATAATGTTTAAGAATTATTTATGTAAACATTAACATATTTTTTTCTTAAATAGCATCCTTTTTAAAAGAAAATTATTATGGTGATCATGATCTGGATCTGAACTATTATTACGGTTTTTGCGACAATTGCCGACTAGTGTCGGTTATATAAAACATAAATGTCTAATATTTATTTATAAACAATTACATGTCTATTTTTAAATTACATGATTTTTTAATAATTTTTTTTAATTTTATCAGGATCTGGATCTGAGCTAATATTTGGGTCTTTGGCTTGCAACAATTGCCGGCTCGTGTCGGTTATATACAAAGACAATCTAACATCAAATACATGCCGATAACAGATGTGTGAAAACCCTAATTGCTATATAAACATAAGGTCGGCCTTGTGACTATAGGTCTACTATACATATTAAGGTCGGCCTTAGGTAGGGTCGGCCTTGTGACTGTAAATCAGTTGGACCATACTATCTGGCCGAGTTGGACTGGGCCGAGTTGGTTTTAGGCCGAGTTGACCCGCATTCATTTAGAATATCTCCATTGACATAAAGATGGAGAAGTGTTTACAGATAAACATACGAGAACAGACTGAATTTACAGAGTAACCACACTATGTCAGCTTAAATCATGGATATAACTTGAACAAATGACCTATGAAGACATGCAAACTGTAAGTAAACAGTGTTATTAACATGCATACTTTCTACGATTTCAGGACGTTTCGCTACCTGGATTTTCGCCACCCTAGCGTGTTCGCTACCTGGTGGCTTTCGCACCTGGTCTTTTCGCTACCCAGTTGTTTTTGCTACCCTGATTTATTTTTCACACCCCTTACTTATATATTAATTTGTAGGCGCCAATTGTACATATAATGGACTTTAATTTACTGATCTGGATCCAAACTAATGTACGGAAAAGGAAGAGGTTTTTTTTTTTACTAATCTGGATCCAAAATAACGGACAAATATAAACATCAAGAATTGACTAATTATTTGCAGAGACGAGTTGCGTTCGCCGCATAAGAGATCTTTTATTTATTAATCTGGATCCAAACCAATTGAATATACATTTATTTACCGATCTGGGTCAAAACTTATGAACGGAAAGTAGAAGAGGTGGTTATTTACTAATCTGGATCCACACTAAAGGAAAGATATAAAAATCATGATTTGACGAATTATTTGCACAGATGACACGCGTCCACATGATATATCTTTTATTTATTAACCCAAGCCAATTGAATATACTTTTATTTACTGATCTGGATCCAAACTAATATACGGAATTTTGAAGAGGTTTCATTTACTTAGCTAGTTCAACACTTACTGATAGGAATAAAATAAAATTTTGACGAATTATTAGCACATGTGTCGTTATAAGAGATATTCAATTTGTTGATCTTGATCCAAACCAAACGCCTGTACATAAGAGAAATTTAATAATCTGGGTCCAAACTAACGGACAGAAAGATTTTTTTTTTACGAAACATTAATTGTGCTGATGATTCGTCTATATCCACATCAAATTTTTTCATATATAAATCTGGATCCAAAGCAATGGATCGCCATATAAGTGACTCAACAGACATAAGTAGAAGAGTTAATCATATAATAATCTGGATCCAACATAACCGTGAGAGAAATAATTAAATATTTTGTTCCAAATGAATGATTTACTGAATGGATTTTCTGGCTCAGCTGCATCACACAAAGAAAGGTAATGGCATGAATAAAATAAATTAGGATAAGGAATGTATAACAAAGAAGTCATCGCCTGCAATGTATCATATATAATAGTTATATAAATAGTTTACATTTGAATAGTACAAATAGGCTACACTTCTTTAAATTAATAATTACTTCATATATAGCATAAAAGTATAGGAAAATATTTTTCATATAGGGTAAATAAACCGATCAATGTATATTAGGGGTAGCGAAAATGTAAGGGTGGCAAAACGTCCAGGGTAAAAACCCGCTAGGTAGCGAACTGACAGGCGCGAACACAACAGGGTAGCGAAACGTCCAGTAACCCTTTCTACAACAACTGTTAGAAATGAGCAAAGTATGAAAAGTCACCTAGTACAAATATATGAACATCAATGAAACGTTGGTGTGTCCTATAAAATAAGACATAAACAACAAATACATGTAAATGAATCAGCTTCCCAAAAGCAATGCAACTGTACATTCTGTTCCAATATGGTTCCACTGGTACACAACTATGTTACAACGGAATTTGGTTTTTCACTGATCCGTCACGAACTTTCGCGTAAAGCTGTAATGAAACGGTTCAGACAGTGTCACGGACTGTACACGAAAGCATGCCAAATGAAAACATAAACCATGTAGGATCATGTAAATAATCATAGTAACGTTTTTGTTTTTATCTCTTTTTGTTGATATCATTATGAAAACGATAGCAACTATTACGCCATATACGTTTACTAGCTATTTACTCAGCAATTGTCATATATATGATTGTGTTCTACCGACAAAACTGTTTCTAAGGGTATTTGTGGCATGTATTGAAAAAATAAGAATAATCTAACCCAGAAGTATGTTGATTTTGATTCATAACTTATATATATTGAATATCGTGTACATATCCGTACATATCCGTCATAAAATCGCATAAAATAACAATATTAAAAATATCTATAACGTTACGGTCTGGACGATAAAGCGTCACGGTTTAGGAAAATATTCTGATAGAGTTGTCACGGTTTGTTTACTACATTTTCTTAAACTCAGGTTATGTTTTTTTCCGTCATATGTTATCAAAGCAACCATAAAATGAACATTTTTGTCCCCTTTTATGCTGATAGAGTGACTAAAACTTTGTAGGAGAAAAAGAGAAATTTAATGTTGTAATTTGCCGCATTTAATAAATGTATTTCGTTTTAATATGTTGCACAAGATAAGTACTTTAATACACCTTTTTATTTTAATGAATAAAGCATCTGTACAAGTTTACAGCAAATTTAATTTTGAAACGAACATTGACACCATTCTCAATTTCTGCATTTCATAGAAGCACACCGTGAACAGAAAATCTCATTCCTAACGTTTAACACATAAAGTGTTACATCATGAAGCAAAATACAGAAAATATACAAACGGACATCATTCGATATTGCGGGGGGGAAAAGACCGGGACCCTACGAGCGAGTTAGTTTACATCCCGGTAAGTACCGTTTTGCGATGTCCAATGACAACCGACACGAATGAACAAAGTGTGTCGTTTGGACCAATGGACACTGCAAAATTAGATCGACTGACAATTGAAAACCATCGTCTACGTCCACAATGCAGTATATGCACAGGGGAAACTACTGATTACAGTAATACACCTACGTTTAGCTCACTATAGATGATTAGTGTATTTTTAAAGCAACAGGGCGGCTTAAACACCTACTACCACGTGTCATTCCCCAGTTAAGTGATAATGGTTTGCTCTCAGACTAGGTGGCATTATTTTGAATTGGTTGCATCCGAGAACTTTGATATACATGTAGATCATATTGAATGTCAGCTTTTTCTTTGTGTTGTTACATTTAAACCGTAGGAAACGTACACACCATGAGATCTACATCAGAAGTTATGTACAAAGAAACAAGCTTATACTAGCTCTTAAACTAGAGTTATGTTCAATTTTGAATTAAATCTAGTTGACCTCCATATGACCTTGACCTTTGTCTGTCTTGACACAACTGTACTGAGCCAAAGATCTTCTAAAATTGAGTACACCTGCCAAACATAGAGTCTCTATCTCATGTTGTTCCAGAGTTATGGTCAATGTTGAATTAACCGCATTTGACCTCTAAATGACATTGACCTCAGTTGGACACGACCCACGTTGTACCGAGTTCAATAGCTATTTGAGTTGAGTACACATTCTAAGTATAAAGTCTCTATTACATGCAGCTCCACAGTTATGGCCAATGTTAAATTCATCCTATATTTTACACCTAAATGACATCTAAATGACCCAAGTTGTACCGAGCTCAAGAGCTTCTCAAATTGAATACAAATACCACTTATAATGTGTTTAGTTGTGGCCAACGATACATTATTAACATACAGACAAACAGAAAACCAAACAGACAGACAGACCAGAAACAATATGCCCCCGACTAAGTCGTGTGGGACATACAAAATAGACAAGACAGTCGACCCTTCAAGTTCACGTTATCCGTCAGAGCGCGTAAACTTATGTATCACACACACTGCAATCCTCTGCAGTGCCTTCTATCAAATTCAATGTATGTAGTTCAAATACAAAATTTGTTGCAGTTGAAATATCGTTAGCCAGACCGTGACGCTTTCTTAAACAGACTGTGACATAAACATCCTGATCGTTATCCAAACCGTTACAGTTCTTGTCAAATTGCAGTAATCTTAATGGTATTGCTTTTTCCAGTTTGAAATGATGACAAACTTAGAGATTCGAAGCGGAAATTACAGTATGATCATGATCTTGCAGTTTCAAACAATGGAAGCATTTATTAACATTTACAACGGACTAAATGGCTGCAACATGAACATGTGCAAACTGCACAAAATCTACTTTCATTTTCAATTTGCGACTGTTTTCACGGAAATCTCACGATTATGGAAATTACACTCAATCCAAATGTTGCAGAATGGTAAAGTTTAACATTTTTGACTTGACATTTGTAAATGTAACCAAGAAATAGTTTATTTTTTATAAGAAATACCCCAAATAAGTCACTTATGTCTTCGCAACCGTTTCGTGACGAGCTGTCGCAACCATTCCAATTTCCGTTGTGACGGAATTGTGTACCAGTGGGTTCCGGTCCGTTGCATATCTAGGTCGCATGAGCTTAAAATTGATCTTTTCAATGAAAACTTAAAAACTCTTCTTGTCTAAAACCACAGTACCCTGAGCTAAGCTTAGATATTTGACACAAAGTATCATCTTCAGGTCCTCTATCAAGATTGTTCACTTAGGTCCCTTGGGTCATAAATGACCCCGCCCCGGTGGTCATAATTTTACATAGAGTTATAAGTGAAATCTTCGAACATGTTTTTCTCTGAAACTAATGCGGCCAGAGCTTTGATATTTGGCATGTTGACATTTATTTAAGCCCTAACCAATATTGTTTATATGGTTCCGGTCCGTTGCATATCTAGGTCACATGAGCTAAAAATATAAAAAAAAATTCAATGAAAACTTAACAAATCTTCTTGTCTGAAACCACAGTACCCTGAGCTAAGATATTTGGCACAAAAAATCATCTCTAGGTCCTTTGTTCGTGATTTTTCAAATTATAGGGAATAAAAAATGATCCCTCCCCTGGGGTCATAATTTAACATAGAGTTATATAGTGAAATCTTAAAACATGTTTTCTCTGAAACTAATATGGCCAGAGCTTTGATATTTGGCATGGTGACATTTCCAGAAGCCCTTAACAAATATTGTATATATTGTTCCGGTCTTTTTCATATCTATGTCACAGGAGCTAAACATATTTTTTCAAAGCAACTTAAAAACTCTTAAGTCTGAAACCACAGTATCCTGGGCTTAGATAGTTAGCATAAAGCATCGTCTATTGGTCCTCTATCAATAAAAACTGCCAAGGCCCTAGGGGTCGCAGTTTTACATAAATTATATAGTGAAATCTTCTCTTAAACTATTATGGCCAACTCTTTGATATTTAGCATAGTGACACTTTTAGATGTTCTTTACCAATATTGCTGCAATGGTTCGTGTCTGTTGCATATCTCGGTCACTTTAGCTAAAAATAGATTTTTTTCTATGAAAATTCTTCCTGTCTGAAACCATTAATTTTCAGGTTCATCAGCAAGATTTTTGAAATTATGCCTCTGGGGATAACCAATGATCCAACCCCAGGGGTCATATGTGACCCTTGTGTTAATTTTTCCAGGTGAGCGATATTTAGGCCTGCATGGGCCTCTTGTTTAAACAAAACAAGTAAGTAGAATAATAAGGATCTTGCTTTTCAGAGTAAAAACCAGTTTGCAAATGCATATCTATTCATTAGTTTTACTCCGATATAGATCGACCTTCAGTCAATGTTATACATTACTCTGCTATTTATTATCCCCTGCCGAAAGGCAGAGGGATACTGTTTTAGGTCTGTCCATCCGGCTGTCCGTGCGTGCGTGCGTGCGTTTTCCGTCCGCAACTGGATCTCCGAAACCTATGAACAGATTTGGATTAAACTTGGTATACTTATTTGTCATCATAGGAGCACCGTGGGAAATCAAATTTTTTTCAGAAAATTTTAGGAATTTATGAGTTATCTGCCCTTTTTGTGTTAAAAATGCCGTCCGTGCGTCCGTCACGTTTTCCGTCCGCAACTGTATCTCCGAAACCTATAAACAGATTTGGATTAAACTTGGTATACTTATTTGTCATCATAGGAGCACCATGGGAAATCAAATTTTTTTCAGAAAATTTTAGGAATTTATGAGTTATCTGCCCTTTTTGTGTTAAAAATGCCATATTTAACAGTTTTTACACTCTAGCAACTACAGTATTCAACATATTTTGTTTATACTTGCACACATTGTCTATAAGTACAAGTTCTTGCATGTGTGCAGTTATTGTAAAAAAAGGATACTTCTGACAAGAGTTATCTGCCCTTGATGTACTTAGAAATGCTAGAAAATGCTTTATTTTGGTATTGTTTACATACTAGAGCCTATAAATATGCATGGATTTTTGAAAAAACTTTCTTGAATTATGTATGGCTATTAGTTTTCAAATGAATTTGATTATTGTTGAAAACGGAGAAATTAGTCGTGAGTAATCTGCCCTTGATAAGTAAAAAAAGCCATATTTAACTGTTTTTACTCTCTGGCAACTACAATTATGAATGGATTTAAATGATACTTGCACACGATGTCTATCAGTAAAAGTTCTTGAAGGTGTGCAATTATTGTCAAAAAAGGATACTTGTGGCAATAGTTATCTGCCTTTGATGTACTTTGAAATGATAGAAAATGCTTTATTTTAGAATTGTTTACATCCTAGTACATGTATCTATAAATATGCATGAATTTTGATAAAACAAATTCTTAAACTATGTATGGCTATTAGTTTTCAAATAATTGTTATCATTTTTTAAAAACGGAGAAACTAGTCAACAGTTATCTGCCCTTGATGAGTAAAAAAACCCATATTTAACAGTTTTTACCATCTAGAAACTACAGTCTTTAATGGATTTTGATTTAACTTACACATGATGTATATAAATATAAGGGTAGCAATTATTGTCAAAATAGGATACTTTGTGGCAAGAGTTATCTGCCCTTTATGTACTTAGTAATGCTCAACATGGCTTTATTGTTTACATGCTATTGTGTACAAATGTGAATGGATTTTGAAAAAAAAAAAAATCATATATGGCTATTATTTATAGAATGAGTTCAATTATTATCGAAAATGTGCAAATTAGTCAAGAATACTCTGCCCTTGATGAGTTGAAAATGTGTTTACACTCTAGTAAATTCTACAGTTCTGATTTTTTTTAATAATACTTGCACACAATTATAAGTTCTTGAAAGTGTTTAATTACTGTTGAATTTGAATCAAGAGTTACCTGCCCCTGTCATACTTAGATTTATAATGCTACAAACGGCTTTATTTTTTGTATTGTTTAGGCTTTAAAATGTACAAAATTGATTGGATTTTATAAAACTTTGTAAAAAGCTTTTGAATGTTGATCTTTAAAGACAGGTGATCACCATTTGCCCCTTCCTCCCACAATAAAGTTTGCCACTTTCTTCTGGACAATCGCTGCGGCAGGGGATATCAGCTCTAAGGTGCTTGTTCTTTCACTGCTGCACCGATACTGTAACCCCAACCTGAAAAAGATTCTAAGTAGGCGTATAAGCAAGGCAACGTCATATTTCTGGTCATATTTCGACAGAAACACTACGTGGGATGCTGAGTTTAAATCTGAGGATTCGTAGAAGAACTGTTCAAACTCAATACAGGATATATCTATATGAGAAAGAAGGGGTTAATTCTGCTCAAGGAGAAACCAGTGATCCCTCCTATCTCATGCTCGACTCTATATTTTGTAACATAATTTATTCATTCATTTCTATCTCATGCAATGGCATATTATTTTCTAGCAGTTATAACGGTAATATAACCTAGCACTCGTCATTTACAAACAGTGTATAAATATATTAAGAGTACAATTAAGTTAAATCGGCGAAAATGTTATCAAACGGCGCGATTAGATTGAGTCCGCACCTCAAACCCCCATGTGGTTCTGGGGCATGCCAGCTTGGTCATCTTTCAGAAAAGAATGGGGACAACTACCATAGCTAGCATGATACAGTAGAAGGCTGCTTTTTCCAAATCCTATAATAATAATATTATATAATACCAATCTCTAAATAGTCTAAAATCGACTAGAAGTAATTATTGGAAATTGGAATTTTTGATTTGAAGTTGCAGGTTTAAATGAGTCTATATATTCTACTTTATGTTGAAATAAGCAAGGTAACTCTAGCCTCATTTATATAAAATATTATTTTGTCAACACAGTTGCCTCCCTAGTCGAGCTTTCTTCATGAAGAATTCCGATGCAAAGACATAGTCTGCTTTAGGAATATGTATCATGACTATAACATCATAGATGGACAAACACAGATTAGAAACGCCAGCATTATATAGAACAAAAGAGAAAACATTTTAGAGAGCCTTTCAAAGTTGTGATATTTCTTGTCAGAATAATATCATAATGTTGTACAGAATTTGGTTAAGTGCAACCATTGATTCGTTTAAAACGTCTGAAATGTATCATGTGTTTTAACTGCAAATGAATAAAAACCATACAATGATAATTTTATTTCACAAATGCTGAAGTAGCCAGTGTATGCATATACACGTCCACAGTACAGCAAATGATAACGCAGCCTAATAATACTTAGTAAAGTACACTTTTATTTTGACAGGTAGTAGGGCCACTATATTGAAGAAGGAAAAGAAATAGTCATAATGGCGACATCAGCAGATGACCGTGTAAATTCACAGAGCAATGTAAGTAAATACTATATTTCCATCTCACTTAACCAATTATCTCATATATAAACAAATACTTTTTAGTGCACTTAATTTATTGCACTACGGAAGAAAAACAATCAAATTTATACAGTCATAAACCATGTTGAAAAAAAAACCCTCTCTTTTTAATTGGATACGGGTTCGTCCGAAAAAATCGCTGAACATGTACCAAACTAAATGTTTTTAGCTCACCTTGCACGAAGTGCCACGGTGAGCTATTGGGATCCCCCTGTGTCGCCTGTCAGTCGTCAAACTTTTTTCTTTAAAGATCTTCTTCTTGGAAACCTGGGCCAATTTCATCAAAACTGTATAGGATTGTTCATTGCAGGGTGCTCTCTCAGATTTCTTCAAATATAGGTGATCCAGTTGAAATTGTGGTTGCCATGGCAACCAATTGAAACAACTTAAATCTTCTTGTCCAAAACTACTGGTCGAAATTGAAAATAATTTTACACAAGTGATTCATTGATGATTCTCTTCCAGATTTCTTAAAATAAGTTTGTCCTCTTTAAAAACATGGCCGCCAGTGGGTGGTGCATGTTTGTCTTATGATACTGTATAGTAAAACTTTAAAAATCTTCCTATGTGAAACTACTGGTCCAAATTGCAAATAATTTTACACAAATGATTCACGGATGATCTTTTACCAGGTTTCTCAAAATGATAATTGATATTTTAAAAAACATGGCCGCCAGTGGGAAGAACACGTTTTTCTTATGATACTGTATAGTAACAACTTTAAAAATCTTCTTATGTGAAACTACTGGTCCAAATTAAAAAATATTTTACACAAATGCTCCATGGGTGACCTTCTGTCAGATTTGTTGAAACAATGTTCCTATCTCAAAATATATGGCCACCAGTTGGTGGAGCAGATTTTCCTTACATGACTATATAGTGAAAATTTAAATATCTTCTCGTCTGACACAACTGGTCCGATTTGAAAGTGATTTCACAAAAATGATCCATAGGTAATCATCTACCAGATTTCTTGAAATAATTATTATGTTAGCTTAAAAAACATGGCCGCCAGTGGGGGTGGCACATTTTCCTTATTATACTGTATAGTAAAAAATTAAAAATTTTCTTCTGTGAAACCTATAGTCCAAATTGTAAATAATTGTACAATAATTATCCATGGGTGACTCTCTACCAGCACCCAATCGTATAAATGTTGGTTAGTTTAACCCAAGGTTTAACTCTAACCGTGGGTTAAATTTTAACCATTCTGGTAAGCTAACCAGAATGGTTAAACTATTGTATAAACAGAATTAACCACATGGTTAGTTAACCAAACTAGTTAAAATTTAACTATTGGTCAAATTAACCAGAACGGCCCACAATGCCCCATTCGTTTCATTCCCGTAACATCATTAACAAACTTTAAAAAAGATAGAATAAGATCCAAGACATAAGTATGGGCCTAAATCTTATTTATGCAATCGATTCTTCGTTCGATCGGGGATCAGACCACAATTGAACGATAGACAGAATTGAGCGGAGCTCGTCAATATGCATAGGCGTTCTAAAATGCTCGAGATCTGTGCCGGATATTAAAAACAAAGTAAATCTAGACAAAAATTGAATCAAACTTAATAGATCTACCACAAGATGCGTATATACGTAGATCCATCAAGGCCCAATTTACATCTGACCCCCTTAGATCACCAGCACAACACAATGTGATCTATCTCAGATCGCTGTTACACCGGCGCTTCTCTTAGAATCCATCTCATTTCATGGTAGATCTAGATCTATTCAAGGGACAATGGACACGGAAACCAGTAATGCTGTCATTCCCAGTTAAAACAAATGTGTTCTGCCTAATTTCCTGGTCGTATTAATGGGGTTATACTGTACATAGATAATTGTCTGCCCAGTGTCATAGTAACGGCTGTTAAGAGTTACTTCGCTTAATAGCGCGAGGCTCCTTGTAGGGTATTTTAGGTGTGTGTTACAAAAGACAGAGAGTGTGGGAGAGAGGTGAGATTTAAATAGGTTGACTGAACAGATATCAAACAAACTTTCTTTCAACATATATTTATTAATTTACAGTTTTTCACTGACATACATGTAGACCTATGCATGTAACAACAGTCGATATAGAACCCATAACAAGGTAATGCTGATAGATCTAGATTATAGATCTAGATCAATGTTTTGTTTGTTAAAACTCTCTCTGGCCAATGTGGACAATTGGTTTAAATCTATATTGACACACTGAAGACTTTTTATACACCCGTCATCGACGGTCGTATTATGGTATACCCAGCGCTGTCCGTCCGTACGTCCGTCCGTTAACTTTTCTTGTTAGCGCTCTCTCACCTTCATTTATTTACCGATTTTGATTAAACTTCCTACAAATATTCCATACCACAATAGCTCGGACGAGTTCGCGTTTCAGACGTTGGCGGCTATTTTTAGCAGAGTTATGCCCCTTTATTGTCAAAAATGGGCATTTTTAAAAAAAAAACAGAACTTTTTTTTTAATTATTCAATTTATTTCAAATTTGATATGGTGATACAATGAATGAAGTTACTTAACATATATTACGGGTTTTTGGTTTGACTTCGTATTTTTAGAGTTATGCCCCTTTACACAATTTTTTTAACAATATATTGTTTCCTGATAATAATTTTACTTACATTTTGTCTATTGTAACCAAATTTCATATTTAGCTTTCTCATCATGCAGGAAAGGCACCTGTGAATTTTGGTTCCTGTTAAATTATTTTTCTATGAGTTATGCCCCTTTACATCCTTAAAATTTAAAATAAGCCACACTTCGTCCGTTAACTTTTCTTCTTAGCGCTCTCTCACCTTCATTTATTGACCAATTTTGATTAAACTTCCTACAAATATTCCATACTACAATAGTTCAGACGAGTTTGCGTTTCAGACGTTGGCGACTATTTTTAGCAGAGTTATGCCCCTTTATTGTCAAAAATGGGCATTTTTAAAAAAACAACAGAACTTTTTTATTTTTGATTCAATTGATTTCAAATTTGATATGGTGATACAATGAATGAAGTGACTTAATATATATTATGGGTTTTTGGTTTGACTCTGTATTTTCAGACCCTTCACACAATTTTTTCGGCGGAGCTGGTCTGATTTCTCATTGAGCCTCAAACCTTATATGGCCCAACCAATCGTGAATGACCAGAAATGAAAGCTTAAGGACACGTGCTTAAAATCGAATAGTCTGATTGGGTAGCGGTTAGACTTGACTACTGCCTTTTACAAATTTGTAAAATAAGAGACACAGACTGTTATAGGCTGATTTGCTATGTAGCGGTACCAGTAGTAAACACGATTTTCCGCTACTGCTAGTGAGTTATAACCGAGAAATTTTACGTGTCCCGACCGTTAGGTAGTGATTTGAATGACATAGTGTTTCTATTTTAAGATATGACATACTGTCTCAAATTTCGGCAATGATTTGATGCGTTCTGCAAATCAGAACGAAATTGTTCATAATAGAATTGATCATAATTTTAATCTAGTACCAAGTATATGAAAAAGAAAGAATAGCAGTAACAATTCAGTGAGATTACGAGAAAACTGGCGTTTGAATTTAACCTAGATATCGAAAAGATTAAAGATTTCGAGCATGATGGGTATTTTTTGTGTTAACACCGTTTTCCTCCAGCGCATGCGCAACTCTGTGACCTCAAATGTAAACAAACCGTGATTTTTTAACGCGATCGCAATCTCTTGGTTAAATGCGAAAACACAACAACACGTAGATACCTAAAACGTACATTGCTACACTTTGTAGATATTTTTATAATAAATCAGAACATAGAACTAACTCTACAAGACAAATCCATACACAAATTCTTGGAGCGGACACTTGTTTATTTTCTCATTTGAGGGGTCGTTTCAAACAATTCATATTCGGCATATTTCGAGGGTGCTTTCCAAAAATCTCAAATCAAAATCAGGTGATTGAGAATATTTAAACAATCAAACCATATTTAAAGTAACTAACAAAAGAGCACACACATACGAATTTTAGTAATTTATGGTATCTACAAATTACAAAATAAAAATGATACACGTAGATCTAGACATGGAAGTATAATTCCGTGATCTAGATCTGTCTTTAAAAATTCTAATCACTTTCAGTCACATCCTAGGAAGAAGTAAGTGCAATTCAATTGGCTTATAAAGATGGAAGTGGAAAATTGACCTCCCCCCCCCCCCCCTTGTGAACCAAGCAATAGATCCATGTGCAAACTGTACCTTCTGTCAAGAATTCTCAAGTAAATCTCGACAACCACCTCTGAAAAAGTACTTATTGATGGAATAAAAACAGCTGACAAACAGCTGACAACTTGCAGCAAAATGAAGCCCGATCAAAAGCATAAACGTGTGTAAATGCTCTCTGCTGTACTTTCACCTTCAGTCTTTGAGAGACCAACTGCCTTAACAAACTAATGATTAACCTCAGATCCAGTAGTTTAATGATTGCAAAAACTCATTCTTGGCGACTCTCAAGACCTTCAGTCTGTGGTCGTAGATTACTGCGCGTGTCTTATTAGATAAATATTAAGCTTAATATCCTGATTTACCATCCTATTTATTGCAACTTGGATAAAATCAATTCCATATACATCATTACCTTAATTCACCACCCATTCCGCCGAATATCTTTTTTAAAGATATTTCTTGTTTAACAATATATTGTTTCCTGATAATAATTTTACTTACATTTTGTCTATTGTAACCAAATTTCATATTCAGCTTTCTCATCATACAGGGAAGGCACCTGTGAATTTTGGTTCCTGTTAAATTTCAGACGTTGGCGACTATTTTTAGCAGAGTTATGCCCCCTTTATTGTCAAAAATGGGCATTTTTTAAAAAAAACAGAACTTTTTTCTCGACTATCGCAATACTATCGGGATAGTACTTGAGCTATCGCAATACTACAGCATAGTCTTTTTGAGATCGATAGTCGGGCCTACTCTCTGGGCGACTTTTTCCAGTCGGCCTGAGTATGGACTACTTTTACACCCGCCGGCCGTGACGGGCGTATTTTGCCGCACTGCGGTGCTCTTGTTATGTTATGCTAGAATTTAGATCTATGTATAAAAACAATAGTCAAAAAATGTGGTTATGAGTCATATAATTAAAAGAAAGAAGACCTTGAAATAATTCAAACAGTGGAGATCAAGATCAGTTTTTGGAAATGTCCTCAGCTGATCATGACCTTAACTGTTTGTCACTCAAAATTTCTCTACTGAGGTTGATTAGTCTTCTTGTGACACCATTAAATTTTGCTTCAATGACTTTTAGAATAAAAATGGAAAGCTTTCATTGAATATTAACAAGGAATATATATAAGGGTACGATGACGTCACTTATTTATTGATTTGACGTCATCCGAATTACGTCGTTGCTCCCGATTTTGGATTTGTGTTCTTCCGTTGAGTGGTTCGCGAAAAAATTGGACTGCCGGAATTTAACGATAAGACACGATTGACTACGATTTTTGGGGAGCCCTACGGGGAAAACGGCGATTGGTGATAATCCACTTATATATCCCTTATATATAAAGGTAGATCTAGATCTAAAGGTAAAGGATTGTTTATTATAATGTCACCCCTATTGAAAGGACCATCCAGTTTCGACTTATGAGACTCACATTATCTCTATATAATAGGTCACACTATTTCAAATATGATCAGTCAATCTTGAGTTAGATGACCATGCATGATGCATGCACTCATTGAAGTAGATCTAGTTTGACTGCTTAGTCAAGTTAATAATTGCAAGATAGAAAAAAAATGGAAGTTATTACTGTAAACTTATTGTTTAATCATATTCTGTGTAAAGCATGCACCTGTGTTGAAAACAACTCCTGGGCAATCCACTAGATGGATGCCTAATATAAGATTGACTGTAGAATATTGTAAATGCACAAAAACTTAAAGAATCAACATATATATTGTCATAAAATGATACATGATGGACCTGTTTCATACATGACAGGAATGTGCCAGCATTCAGTAGAGGACCTATGGGAAGTTTTCAACACAGGTGCCTGCTTAAAGCAGAATCATAATTCCACTTCTTCATTTACCTTATACTTCTTGTAATTTCAAAATTAACTACAACAGTAAATACCACTCCTGAATTCTTAAAGTTGCGAAAATTTGATTGTTTAGTGACACTGTTTGATGATAATCGATTTTTTATAATCATTTTTCAAACCGGCTTTATTGGCATATTTTGATCGGTCAGTTCTTAAGTAACATTTTAAAGCAGTTCTTAACAAACAATCGTTTTGATAAAATATTTTCAAAACCATTGGATTGTAGGATTAGCTAGTTCTGCGTGCTTTTTATATGTTGAACTTGTAATGTTAAATGTATAGTGTTAAATGGTGATAATAGTCTCTTATAATTCTTTAAAGAATGGCATGGTTAACATGTTATGATATGAAATGTGATACAATGTATATATGTATATGAAATGTAACCATGATGAGACTCAAATAAAGATTAAATCTGTTGTATTGAGCAACCACTAACTGAAATGGCAGGAAGATGATTGAAGGCAGGTGACTGCTTAAACCAGCAACCATCTGTACTTGAGAATGCCTAGGATCTTCTATTGATTGGTTGCTTAATGAATGATTGACTGGATTATATTAAGCAACCCCTATTTAAGTGAGGTAGCAGGGATATATTTGAATGAATGTGACAGCTGAATGCAGGATAAATGTTATGCAGAAAGCTTATACAGGGTTTTTAGCTCACCTGAGCCGAAGGCTCAAGGTGAGCTGTTGTGATCGCCCGCCGTCCGCCGTCCGTCTGTCCGTCTGTCCGTCCGTTCAAATTTACTTCAAGCGACAACTCCTCTGAAACCGCGAGTCTGAGGAAAAAACTAATTTGCTCACGGTGTTCCTTGGATGCTTCTCTACAGAAATTGTTAAAATGAAACTTTAAAGTGGACTACTTATTGAAATTTATTAAAAAAAGTGAAAAACTTTAAACAAGTTTTTTGTAAAAAACCACTGTTCCCACACCTTAGATATTGCATGAATAGTATCTTCTACTAAATCACTTTCAAAATTGTAAAAAATCAAAACCCTAGGATCAAATTTGACTCAACCCTGGCCATATCAGTGCTTTTTGATGCAGGTCTGACAGTAAAAACTCTCTAATGATCCGTTTTATACAGACGCATTGTATCTTCCAGGCTAAGAAGCTACCCTTATACTAAATGCAACATTTTTGCAAACAGTTTGGATCCAGGTCAGATGCCACATAATGCTGCATCTAATCTGGATCTAAACTATTTGCCACTCATTTACATATTTTCTTATATTTAGAAAATATAAGTTATTATTTTTTACATATTTCACATACAAACATTTGGAGCAGACAACAGTTCAGCATAATAATAGTCAGTTCTCTCTGAGACCGTCTCCAATTGCATAACTGACCCATAGCTAGCTCTGAGCTCAGGTCACTGAGATACATAACAGAAATGAAAGTGATGTCTGCTATTTTATGCTCAAGCACAACTTAGTTCGAGGCATATTACTTTTGGTCTGTCCGTTTGTTTGTTTGTGTTTTGTTTGTTTGTTTATCTTTCTGTCTATCAGTCCACAATTAATTCTTGGCCATAAACAGTATGGATCCAGGTCAGATGCCACATAATGCTGCTTCTAATCTGGATCCAAACTATTTGCCACTCATTTACATATAGTTTCTTATATTTAGAAAATGTAAATAATGATATTTATTAACCTATTAACCCATACATATTCTTTTTTATGTCTTTAATTTATTCTTCCACAGAAGAAAATATTTCACTTTATACAGTCATTGTTGTCTTTAACAATTGCTTCAAATGACATCTCCTCATATACCGCTAAAAAGATTTCAACCAAACTTTACACGAATGTTCCTTGGGTCAAGTTCTTTCAAAATTGTTCAAAGAATTAAAAACAATGTAGAACTCTGGTTGCCATGGCAACCAAGTGAAAAAATAAGGAAATCTTAAAAAAAATTCTTGTCTGAAACTACAAGGGCCAGATCTTAGACATTTGTCACATAGCATCATCTACAGGTCCTCTATCAAACTACAAACTATGCCCCTGGGGTCAAAATTGGCCCCGCCCAGGGGGTCACAGTTTAACATAGAGTTATATAGTGAAATTTTCAAATGTCTTCTCCTCTGAAACTAATATGGCCAGAGCTTTGATATCTGGCTTGGTGACACTTTTAGATGTCCTATACCAATAAGGTTCAAATGGTTCTGGTCGATTGCATATCATCTACAGGTCCTCTATCAAGTTTGTACAAATTATGCCCCTGGGGTCAAAATTAGCCCCACTCCGGGGGTCACAGTTTTCATACGTCTTCTTTTCTGAAGCTAATATAGCCAGAGCTTTGATATTCGGCATGGTGTTACTTCTAGATGTCCTTTATCTATTTTGTTCAAATGGTTCCAGTCTGTTGCATATGTAGGTCACAGGAGTTAAAAATAGATTTTTTCAATGGAAACTTAAAAAAAATCTTCTTGTCTAGAACCCTAGTACCCTGATCTTAGATATTTGGAACATAGCATCATCTACAGGTCCTCTATCAAGATTGTTCAAATTATGCCCCTCGGGTAAAAAATGACCCCGTCCTGGACTTAAATCATTATCTCCATTTTGATGTACAGCTATTCTCAGGTGAGCGACATATGCCCCATGGGGCTCTTGTTTGTTCATACTTTTAATTCTGACTGCATTAACAACCATCTGTACTTAAGACTGCATTGTGATCTTCTACAAAGTGACTACTCTTGTAAGCAAATAGGCACAAACTTTGCACATGTGTATCAATTCTAATTCATTTCCATATCTTTTATTTTAATTTTGTTTGTCTAAACAATAGACTGGGTAATCTAAGTGAGATTTGGTATATTTTCTTTGACAGCAATTTTTTTTAACCCCTCTCTTGCATGTTATACATCATCAAGTAGTATTTAATGAATGTTATTTAGATTCAAGTTTGAATACATGTCAGTGCATCATTTATATTTGTTTTTTCAGATCCAAATTTTTTTTTAATCATTGTAAGATCTGTAAACATATTTTTTCATAACACTTTAAATACGAATCTAAAACAGATTAGTGGTTGAAATTATTTTTTGACCAATGATAGTTGAGTGTTTTTGAAAAATTTTGAGGATTAATTTTTGTAAGTCAGTACTATCAAACACTAAACAACGACTAAAAGTTTAATCCTGCGCATGCATATTTGGGTTGATTCGCAGGTGTGTCGGTAAGCCTCAAAGAACCTCAAAGAGCCTTTGATTAGCGGGGCTGCCATAAGTTGACATGAAAAATCTTAAGATTTCCTAATTTGCATTTTTCAAGTGCAATTTTACAAATCGTACCTTTACCCAAACGCCTGCTTCTAATTTTGTTCACGCGTGACAGTTTAAAGCAGGCTGAAAGTAAAGCAATATGCGCCTTAAGGCTTTAAGCTACCATGTACAAGAAAAAAATCCTAAGATTTAGGAAAAATCCGGAGAAAAGGCAGCCCTGGATTAGATGACTGAAAAACAGATTGCAAGTGCACTGTCGGGTTTGGGGAATCTACAATAAACATAAAACCCCAGAAAACCCCCCCAAAAAGCCCAACATTTTTAGTGATAGTGAATGTAGATATTTAATTATACAAAACTAGAAAAGGATCGTCTTAACAGTAAACTAGCACAGTGCTACTTCTCTTAACCCCTTACTCCATAGATACACATTTTAACGTATTTCATTTGTTCCTCCTCCATTTTATACAGTCAAGTATATGCACCATGAGAAATTTTACCTATATCCTAGCAGATAGTATCTTAAAGCAGGCTGAAAATAATGCAGACAATTCCTTAAGGAGCATTCTGCTATACTTTCAGCCTATCTTTAGCAACCATCTGTCTTCGATACTGAAAACAGGCTATGGAGTAAAGGGTTAAGCAATAATCAATGGTAATTTGCCGTTTTAACTAATACAAATGCAAGAACTATGCAATTAAAATTAGAAAAGTATGTACAGCAAAACCTTTCTATTACGACCACTAACAGGTAGGTTAATTGATTGTATGAAAGACTGATGGCAGCCTAAAGCAAGGTAAAAGTAAAACAGAAACCCCTAATGATTTTTGTTTGACTTTCACCTTGCTTTAGCCACCTTCCTCACACATTATGCTTGCATCTGGAGCATATCCGTCCAGCTGAGAAATGAAACGCATATTGTCATTTCGGCGCAAACCATTCTAATTTGTAACTGATTTTTATTTCTATTTAAAGGTATGTCAATTTCCTTTGACATCTCTTTGTCGGTACTATTTAAAAAGGGTGTTTCGGGAAGAACAAACGTTTTTAGCTCGCCTATTCGGAGAATGGGGGGGCTTATGGAATCACCCCGGCGTCGGCGTTGGTTTTTCATGGTTAAAGTTTTGGGGTAAGTGTTATTATGCACTAATACATCATGAAATATTTGCATTAGGAAGCTGATATTTGGATTGGAGGTGCCCTGTGGGTTGAACATTGATGTTGTGTAGTTAAAATTAAAATAAAAGTTTAAATTTAGTCAAAATTTCACCTTTTGTGGACTTAGGTTTTTCGGCTGATTTCTCATGGTTAAAGTTTTGGGGTAAGTGTTGTTATGCACTAATACTACATGAAATATTTGTATTAGGAAGCTGATATTTGGAATGGAGGTGCCCTGTGGGTTAAACATTGATGTTGTGTAGTTAGAATTAAAAAAAAAGTTTAAATTTAGTCAAAATTTCACCTTTTGTGGACTTGGGTTTTTCGGCTGATTTCTCATGGTTAAAGTTTTGGGGTAAGTGTTGTTATGCACTAATACTACATGAAATATTTGTATTAGAAAGCTGATATTTGGAATGGAGGTGCCCTGTGTGTTGAACATTGATTATGTGTAGTTTAGATTTTAAAAAAAGTTTAAATTTAGTCAAAATTTCACCTGTTGTGGACTTAGGTTTTTTGGCTGATTTCTCAGGGTTAAAGTTTTGGGGTAAGTGTTGTGATGCTCTAATACTACTTGAAATACTTGTATTAAGAAGCTGATATTTGGAATGGAGGTGCCCTGTGGGTTGAACATTGATGTTACGTAGTTAAAATTGAAAAAAAAGTTTAAATTTGGTCAAAATTTCACCTGTTGAGGACTTAGGTTTTTCGGCTGATTTCTCCTGGTTAAAGTTTTGGGGTAAGAGTTGTAATGCACTAATACTACATGAAATATTTGTATTAGGAAGCTGATATTTGGAATGGAGGTGCCCTTGGGTTGAACATTGAAGTTGCGTAGTTTTTTTTTTTTAAAAAGTTTAAATTTAGTCAAAATTACACCTTTTGTGAACTTAGAGTTTTGGGACTGAAATTTCAAAGTTAGTTAAGGAGTAAGTGTTGGAATGCACTTATACTACATGACATATTTGTATTAGGAAGCTGATATTTGAAATGGAGGTGCCCTGTGGGTTGAACATTGATGTTGTGTAGTTAGAATTAAAAAAAAAGTTTAAATTTAGTCAAAATTTCACCTTTTGTGGACTTGGGTTTTTCGGCTGATTTCTCATGGTTAAAGTTTTGGTGTAAGTGTTGTTATGCACTAATACTACATGAAATATTTGTATTAGAAAGCTGATATTTGGATTGGAGGTGCCCTGTGTGTTGAACATTGATTATGTGTTGTTTAAATTTTAAAAAAAGTTTAAATTTAGTCAAAATTTCACCTGTTGTGGACTTAGGTTTTTTGGCTGATTTCTCATGGTTAAAGTTTTGGGGTAAGTGTTGTGATGCTCTAATACTACTTGAAATACTTGTATTAAGAAGCTGATATTTGGAATGGAGGTGCCCTGTGGGTTGAACATTGATGTTACGTAGTTAAAATTGAAAAAAAAGTTTAAATTTGGTCAAAATTTCACCTGTTGAGGACTTAGGTTTTTCGGCTGATTTCTCCTGGTTAAAGTTTTGGGGTAAGAGTTGTAATGCACTAATACTACATGAAATATTTGTATTAGGAAGCTGATATTTGGAATGGAGGTGCCCTTGGGTTGAACATTGAAGTTGCGTAGTTATTTTTTTTTTAAAAGTTTAAAAAAATTTAGTCAAAATTACACCTTTTGTGAACTTAGAGTTTTGGGACTGAAATTTCAAAGTTAGTTAAGGAGTAAGTGTTGGAATGCACTTATACTACATGACATATTTGCATTAGGAAGTTGATATTTTGAATGGAGGTTCCCTGTGGCTTGAATATCAATGTACTGATACACTTTTCTTTTGATAGTTACCTATTTAAGAAATGTTTAATTAGGCGAGCTTTGCTGTTCTCCGACAGCTCTTGTGTATTTCCAATAGACGGTATAGCTCTTTGTCGGTACCAAAAAATTATTTCAACCACTAAATTGGTTAGTGTCTATTAGTCTATTTTAACGAAAGATTAAAAGTCGCTCGGGTGCCCCTCGCTTGACTTTTAATTTTTGTTAAAATCGACTAATAGACACTAACCTATACTAAAAACAACAATCCAATTGAAAGTCTCAGCAAAGTGAACCCTACAGCCAGCAGCAAGAGATGTTTCTATGAAAATAGATGATATAACAATGTAGTTTCAACTCATAACAGCACTCTATCATAAGCTCTAAGTTAGGAGGATATTTCAATACTATCATAAGAACTGTCACAGAGTTCCCATGGTTTCATCAGGAATTATTCTGCTACTGACTTTCACTGAATTGAATGAAAACTCTACTAATCTTCTTTAAACTGTTTGTTCAATACAAGTATGACAACTGCATGCAGGTTTATATAATAAAAGGACTCTTAATATTTATTATGACTATAGCTTACTCCTTTTTATACGCCCGTCTTCAGACGGGACGTATTATGTCGTGGCGTCGTCCGTCCGTCTGTCCGTCCGTCAACTTTTTCATGTCCGCTCTCTAACTCAAACAAATTTAGTCTAATCCTTTTGAAACTTGATCAGAACGTGTATGACCATAATATCTCGGTCAAGTTCGATAACCAGCAAGATTGACCCAGACATTCAAGAGTTATGCCCCTTTTTTGTCAAAAACGGGCATATTAGTTTGTCCGCTCTCTAACTCAAACAAATGTTTTTTAATCCTTTTCAAACTTTGTCAGCATGTGTATGACCATAATATCTCGGTTAAGTTCGATAACCAGCAGGATTGCCCCTGACATTCAAGAGTTATGCCCCTTTTTTCGCAAAAAACGGGCATATTTTAGTTTGTCCGCTCTCTAACTCAAACAAATTTATTTTAATCCTTTTGAAACTTTGTCAGCATGTGTATGACCATAATATCTCTGTCAAGTTCGATAACCAGCAGGATTGCCCCAGACATTCAAGAGTTATGCCCCTTTTTTCGTAAAAAAAGGGCATATTTTAGTTTGTCTGCTCTATAACTCAAACACATTTATTTTAATCCTTTTGAAACTTGGTCAGCATGTGTATGACCATAATGTCTCTGTCAAGTTTGATAACAAGCAGGATTGCACCAGGCAGTCAAGAGTTATGCCCCTTTTTTCGTAAAAAATGGGCATATTTTAGTTTGTCCGCTCTCTAACTCAAACAAATTTATTTCAGGCCTTTTGCAACTTGGTCAGCATGTGTATGACCATAATGTCACGGTTATGTTCCATAACCAGCAAGATTGCCACAGACAGTCAAGAGATATGCCCCTTTTTTATCTAAAACGGGCATTTTTTAGTTTGTCCGCTCTCTAACTCAAACAAATTTATTCCAATCCTTTTGAATCTTGGTCAGCATGTGTATTACCATAATGTCTCGGTTATGTTCTATAACCAGCAGGATTGCCCCAGACATTCAAGAGTTATGCCCCTTATTTTGTCAAAAACGGGCATTTTTTAGTTTGTCTGCTCTCTAACTCAAATAAATTTATTCCAATCCTTTTGAAACTTTGTCAGCATGTGTATGACCATAATGTCTCGGTCAAGCTCCATAACCAGCAAGATTGCCCCTGACATTCAAGAGTTATGCCCCTTTTATTGTCAAAAACGGGCATTTTTTGTTTGTAGCTCTCTTTCTCAAACAAATTTATTCCCATCCTTTTGAAACTTGGTCAGCATATGACCCCTAACTTTCAGGGTTCTTCCCCTTTTGTTTTTACCTTGATAGGGTTTTGGTATGACTACATTCTAAGATCGATTTGACGGGCGTATAATGTGCCCGGCTTGCGGTGCTCTTGTTATTGGAAGCAGCAATTCCATCATTATTCCTTCAATATATCTAGTCAGGGATACAAAAAACTTCTCAAAAGTTACTCTTAGACAAATACTGTTTCACAGTAAAATACTGCTGAACTGAGGTAAAAGACAGAGCAAAGGTAAAGAAGGCAGTTTCTTGATAATTTTTTTGAATCATTTCTTTAAGAACCTAAATGCATCATTGTTGAAGATTGCTTAACACATTGATTTCTGTAGGCTCATGGTGAAAGAAGTACCTGTATATGATAAGAGCAAAAGATAAACAGTATTTAAACTCCCAACATTCTGAAGTCTCCACATTTGTTGTGACTTTATATTAGAATTGTCAAAATCAGCCACTTTCAATGTTCATTCTCAATTTCTCATATAGTCTTTATAGGGATTTTTCAAGGCATAAATGAAAACATTTTGTAAATTTCCTATTTAAATATGAGTTTATTTAAAGCTGATTGAAAGTAAAGTAGACATCTTCTTTGGGGTTGATATGGTACACAGGACTGCAAAGGCAATAATCATCTGACTTGCCCCTTTTAGTTTCATGTAAATCTGAAAAATATATAAAAAAAAATATCTGTATGAAAAGTAAACCAAAACAGGCCAATATTCAATACATGGCTCATTAATAGTGTCTTACACAGGTGGTTGCTAAGGCTGTTTTTAAGCTCCTGCAGGAGCTTTCTGTGTTATATCTATTCTGTATTTATTAGTCATATGTCTGTGATTTCTAAAATGAGTAGTGGTCATGATTGCTGTGCATGAAATTCTTGTACCTTTGCATAAGTATGAGAAAAATGCTCTATGGTCAATATCTCTTTCATTGATATTAAATGTAGAAATGAATGCAGAAGTTGAGTTTAAGTTTTATTGGAACCTATGTAAAGATAATGATCAACTGTATTGAAGAAGAAGCTTCAGATTGTTTTCATTGTTCATAATTATACTCATTTTTATATACATTCATTGGATTTATGTTACTATGCATACCTTATTTTAAATGTTGTTTATAGTGGCACACCACCCTGTGTTGAAACTGATCTTGCTTTTGGCATCAAGAAGGGAATAGAATGGCAATACAAAGCTCCAGCATGGACAACTGCTATCCTACACCACTTAAAAACAAAAAACTTTATCATTTATTTTAATTGAAAATCATAGTAAAATTAATTTACTTCTAATAAAAATATAACATAATGTTACAGTGGTCTTAACCTATTATTACCCCATAGCCTTTTTCAAACATAGAAAATAAGTGACCACTTAAGGTACTTCGCATATGCGCGTAGTTTCCATATGATTGTTATGAAAATTGTCATGAAGAATGATAATAGCCTAAGAAACAATGTGTGTAAATATAGGCAAAATTTATCGTGTGGTTTGTCTTTAAGGTCTTTTTTCTGACAAAAACCTAGAATTTTGATGATTTTATTTTTCTTAAAAATGAATAAAGCTAATGACTATAATTCTCGCCCAATAAGTAGTCCACAACATTCATTACAAGAAAAGCTAAAAACATTTTGAATAAAGGTGTTCAGAAAGATGTTATCAGCTATTTAAATTTTGCAAAAATGCTAAAAAATTGAATTACAAAAAACTGACTCATTCAATGTATATTTGTTTTCATTTTATTCAAATATATGGTTGATGAACTAGTCAGTCTGAAAAAATTAGAAAATATTACAGTCAGGATTTGTTGTAATAACATATGTTCTTATTAAAATGTGGGATATTTGTTGTTTAGATACAGTTACCTACCTTAGAATTAAAACTTTGTCATTAAAATGCATTATTATTTATTCATGAACTTGCATACAAGGTTTATTATATTGTTTGAACATAATTATAATGGGCAATATCGATCTTGAAAAGGTTAGCGTATTGATAAGCTTCAAGGTGTGGCTTTATACATTGTATTTCGATCAAATCGTTTACATGTATACCGATTTAATTGACTTGTAAGTCATTAAACTAAAACGTACAGGTAAGTGGACATATACTTGGACCGTAAACATCACTAGTACTAATCAACGAAGACTAAACATTAACATGTCTCTTGATTACTGCATTATGGATTGACAAGTCAATAAACCGGACACTAAAAAAAAAATTTGGATCGGATGGTTCTCGAACCTATGACCTTTGGATTGCTAGTCAACCACTATAGTCAACCACTATACTAACTGCGCTATGAAAGATTATACTAATTTATATCAACATTTCCTTTATATACATTTTCTAGTATAAACACATACGAAAAAAGTCTGTGTCGTCCAAACGCATATCCGCTCGCCCGCAAGACCGACTTCCGGTAGCGAAAGGCCTTAAAAGCAAGTTGAAAGAAAAGCAGATCTGACCTTTATGCTCACTGTGCTTTACTTTCAGCCTGCTTTAAGCTTCCATCTTCTGATTGAAAGAAAATATTTCTGATGATGCATAGTCATAACTGTAGGAATAAAAACAATTTTGTAAAGCGGAGGAATAAATTAAAGGTGTGAAAAGGCATATTTAAGTTGTAATTGATCATTATGTAAACATTTATATATTAGTTTAATTTAGGAATTCTGTTTAAAAAAAGCATTTATAAGAAAGAAAATAATTTGCTCTCGTGGGATTCAAACCCGAGCCAAACATGCCAGGACGGAAAATAGAAATTGAGTCAGACTTCTAACCGACTAAACCAGAGCACCATTTAATTCATTGTGCTCAATTTTCCCTACATTAGTGTACAGCAAGGGAGAAGACATTATCCTTTCCTGTTCATAATATATCTAAAACAACTAAGATTTTATGACTTTTCTCGATCATAAAAAAATGCAAGAAGCATGGTAATGCTACACATTTGCTTTCTTTTTAAAATATTTTTTTTTTTCATTTGTGCAAATACGCCATTTGGTTTTCAGTCTCTGTAAAGTGTAAATAGCTTGCATCTTGAGTATTTTTTTTTTGCCGTGCTTTTTGACACAAAAGATAAAATAAAATGGACAGCAACTTAAGCATAAAAATATATAGAAATACTTGGTATTTGATGCCTTTGGTTAAATAGTGTGTTGTCAACAAAAACTCTATAAATAAACTTTTGCAAGCATAGATCTATTACATAATATGGCATGTAAAACATTGTTAAGAAACATTAATGTTTTGGGGTTGATCGTGTGGCCGAAACGACCTACGCCTAACAATAGGCCGAAACGACTCAGGGCCGAAACTGTAACCCATTGCTTGGCAACTTGCTCTACTCAGTGTAAACATAAAACAACACTTATTGAACTGTTCAATCATTCAAAAACATATTGTGGTAGAGTGGGCTAAAGTGCAGTAATATAGATCTACCACGAATATATATTCTTTCTTGGCTCTTTGGTTTTGTTAGCTCACCTGAGCCAAAGGCTCAAGGTGAGCTATTGGGATGACCCTGTGTCCGTCGTCGTGCGTTGTCCGTCGTGCGGTGTGCGTCGTCCGTCGTCGTTAACAATTGCTTCAAATGACATCTCCTCCTATACCGCTGAACAGATTTCAACCAAACTTTACAGAAATGTTCCTTGGGTCAAGCTCTTTCAAATTTGTTCAAAGAATTAAAAACAATGCAGACCTCTGGTTGCCATGGCAACCAAAGTGAAAAAATAATGAAATCTTAAAAAATCTTCTTGTCAAAAATTGCAAAGGCCAGAGATTAGATATTTGGCACTTAGCATCACCTACAAGTCCTCTATCAAGTTTGTTCAAATTATGCCCCTGGGGTCAAAATTGGCCCCGCCCCAGGGGTCACTGTTTTACATAGAGTTATATAGTGAAATTTTCAAACGTCTTCTCCTCTGAAACTAATATGGCCAGAGCTTTAATATTTGGCATAGGGACACTTCTAGATGTCCTTTACCGATTTTGTTCAAATGGTTCCGGTCAGTGGCATATCGAGGTCACAGTAGCTAAAAATAGATTTTTTTCAACGAAAACATAAAAAATCTTCTTGTCTGAAACTACAAGGGCCAGAGCTTAGATATTTTGCACATAGCATTGCCTACAGGTCCTCTATCAAGATTGTTCAAATTATGCCCCTTGTTCAAATGGTTCTGGTCTGTTGCATATCTAGGTCACAGGAGCTAAAAATAGATTTTTTCTATAAAAATTAAAAAATCTTTTTGTCAAAAACTACAAAGGCCAGAGCTTATATATTTGGCACATAGCATCACCTACAGGTCCTTTATCAAGTTTTTTTCAAATTATGCCCCTGGGGTCAAAATTGGCCCCACCCGGTGGGTCACTCTTTTATATAGAGTTATATAGAGAAATTTTCAAACGTCTTCTCCTCTGAAACTGATATGGCCATAGCTTTGATATTCGGCATGGTGACACTTTTAGATGTCCTTTACCTATTTTGTTTAAATGGTTCCTGTCTGTTGCATGTGAAGGTCACAGGAGCTAAAAATTGATTGTTTCAATGGAAACTTAAAAAAATATTTTTGTCCAAAACCCTAGTACCCTGATCTTAGATATTTGGCACATAGCATCATCTACAGGTCCTCTTTAAAGGTTGTTCAAATTATGCCAATCGGGTAAAAAATTACCCTTTCCTCGACATAAATCTTTTTCTCCATTTTGTCAGTTATTCTCAGGTGAGCGAAATATGCCCCATGGGGCTCTTGTTTTGGTTTGGGGTAGAAAATCTAGATCCAGATCTCAATCGAGTGAGTCGGAGCGACCGTTTAGTAGGAGAGCTTTTAAAACGCTGTCTAAAGTCTTGTGTGTAGAATTCAAGTTTTCTGATTCGAGTAAATACAGCTTAATATTGTCCGTTTTAAGCTGAATAGATCTAGATCTACTTACCTTATCTTGAGGGCATGTAGATCTAGATCTATTATTTTTAGCTCACCTGAGCACAAAGTGCTCAAGGTGAGTTTTTGTGGTCAGTCAATGTCCAGCGTCCCTCATTGTGCGTTGTGCGTCAACAATTTCTTCAAACATCTTCTACTCCAAAACAACTTGCCTGATTGCAACTAAACTTCACAGGGTCAAGCTCTTTCAAAGTTGTTCAAAGAATTTGAAACCATGCAGAACTCTGGTTGCTATGGCAACCAAAGTCAAAAAATAAGGAAATCTTGAAAAATCTTCTTGTCACAAACCACAAGAGCCAGAGCTTAGATATTTGGCACATGTCATAACCTATAGATCCTCTATCAAATTTGTTCAAATTTTGCCCCGGGGGTCGACGTTTTACATAGAGTTATATAGTGAAATGTTCAAACATCTTTTTCTCTGAAACCAATATGTCCAGATCTTTGATATTTAGCATGGTATTACTTCTAGAGGTATTTGACTTATATTGTTGAATTGGTTCCGGTCCGTTGCATATCTGGGTTACCGGAGCTAAAATAGATTTTTTTCCATGAGAACTTAAAAAATCTTCTTGTCTGAAACCATAGTACACTGAGCTTCGATATTATGCACATAGCATCGTCTACAGATCCTCTATCAAAGCTGTTCAAATTTTGTCCCTGGGGTCAAAATTGGCCCCGCCCCGGGGATCACAGTTTTACATAGAGTTATATAGTGAAATGTTCAAACATCTTTTTCTCTGGAACCAATATGACCAGAGCTTTGATATTTGGCATGGTATAACTTCTAGAAATCCTTCACACATATTGTTGAATTGGTTATGGTCTGTTGTATATCTGGGTCACAGGAGCTAAACATAGATTTTTTAATGAAAACTTCAAAAATCTTCTTTTCTGAAACCATAGTACACTGAGTTTAGATATTTTGTACATAGCATCGTCTACAGGCCCTCTATCAAAGCTGTTAAAAGTTTGTCCCTGGGGTCAAAATTGGCCCCGCCCAGGAGGTCACCGTTTTACATAGAGTTACATAGGAAAATGTTCAAACATCTTTTACTCAGAAACCAATATGGCCAGAGCTTTGATATTTGGCATGATGTAACTTTTAGAGGTCCTTCACATATATGGATGAATTGGTTAGAACTGGTCTGTTGCATCTCTGGGTCACCGGAGGTAAAAATAGATTTTTTTCAATGAAAACTTCAAAAATCTTCTTGTCTGAAACCATAGTACACTGAGTTTAGATATTTTGCACATATCATCGTTTACAGGTCTTCTATCTTAGTTGTTCAAATTGGCCCCGCCCTGGGGGTCACCTTTTACAAATCTTCTTTTCTGAAATCACGTGACCCATCCTAGTGTCACCATGGTCAGGTGAGCGATCAAGGGCCATTCTGTCCCTCTTGTTATAGATCTACTCAAATGTATTTAAGCGCCAAATAAACCGTTTTATCCCTTTAGAGGCCCCCATTGCATTTATGGATATATCTTAAAATAAACATAGAATCTATACATGTAGGTTTCAGGGAGGATTCACTTTCACTCTAAACAAAACAGAAACTTACCGCTAGATATTGTTTACGGATGGCTTCTAGATGTTGTGACGTAGATTGAATTTATCTTCCTATTGACATTTGACCTGTCATCAGCCTAAAGGGACGTCTTGACCCTTATCAGGATGCTATCTACATGTATACACCGAACTGCCTACAGAAAGCGGTGCATATCGTTTAATACACAATTTGAGATTTGAGTCGAGCTTTCGGTAACCTAAATCAGCCATCTTGGATTTTGGTTAAATATTTAACCCACCTCAGGGACCAGGGTTAAAATTAACCGATGACACGACTGGGTTAAAGTTAACCAATCTTTTTTACAATCGATAACCCAGAGTTTAACCACAAAGTTAAGATAACCAAACTTTTAACTCAGCTGTTAACTTTAACCAACGTTTATACAATTGGATGCAGATATCTTTAAACAGTTTTGAAATCTTGAAAAACATGACCGCCATTGAATGGGGCACCTTTTCCTTATGATGCTGTATAGTAAAAACTTTAAAATTCTTCTTATGTGAAACTAATGGTCCAAATTGAAAATAGTTTCACATAAATTATCCATGGGTGACAATCTACCAGATTTCTTAAAATACTTGTGATATCTAAAATAAAAAGGCGCCAGTGGGTGGGGCAAGTTTTCCTTATGATACTGTATAGTAAAATCTTAAAAAATCTTCTTATGTTAAACTACTGGTCGAAATTGAAAATAATTTTACACAAGTGATTCATTGATGATTTTCTTTCAGATTTCTTAAAATAAGTTTGTCCTTTTTTAAAAACATAGCCGCCAGTGGGTGGTGCATGTTTGTCTTATGATACTGTATAGTAAAACTTTAAAAAAAATCTTCCTATGTGAAACTACTGGTCCAAATTGCAAATAATTTTACACAAATGATTCACGGATGACCTTTTACCACCTTTCTTAAAATGATTTTGATATTTTAAAAAACATGACCGCCAGTGGTGGAACACGTTTTTCTTATGATACTGTACAGTAAAAACTTTAAAAATCTTCTGTGAAACTACTGGTCCAAATTGATTATTTTTAAACAAATGATCCATTTATGACTCTCTACCAGATTTTTCAAAATAATATTGTCATCTTTAAAAAACATGGCCGCCAGTGGGTGGGGCTACTTTTCCTTATATGGCTATATAGTGAACATTTCTTCTTGTCTGACACCACTGGTCTGATTTAAGAATACTTTACACAAATAATGATGGGTGACCTTTTGCCAGTTTTCTTCAAATGATCTTCTTAGTTCAAACAACATGGCCGCCAGTGGGTGGGGCTACTTTTCCTTATATGGCTATATAGTGAACATTTCTTCTTGTCTGACACCACTGGTCTGATTTAAGAATACTTTACACAAATAATGATGGGTGACCTTTTGCCAGTTTTCTTCAAAATATCTTCTTAGTTCAAACAACATGGCTGCCTGTGGGTGGGGGTTAATTTACCGGTGATGGCTTATAGTGGAAATTTAATCATTACTGGTCAATTACCATGACCGTTAACAGGGGTGCCAGGTGATCGTTTTAGGACCGCATGTGGCTCTCGTTTATTTCATAGCAGATCGTGGCTAAAAGTAGGTTGAAAGTAAAGGTGGATGCACCTATTTGCGCATTCTGCTTTATTTTCAACCTGGTTTAAGTACTCGCCTGTCTTTAAAACTAGAAAGAGACTATGAGATAAACATGTGATTCAAAATGAATTCCATCAGTTGAATTTCAATAACTCGAGCTAAATCATAGCGAACATACCAGTATTGCAAAGTTAAAACATGGCTTAGTCATGTGACTGGCGAATGGCTTAGCAAGGTTTCAATATTGAAATACGGTGACGGGTGGGTTCGACTTCAGCAAATTTGTTTTTTCAAATTTCAGGTCCCTGTGAGCTTGACCTCTGACCTTGAAAATTGGAAATATTGTCAAACAAAAAAGTCCAGCAAATAACTGTATCGGTGTCAATTTTTATGATCATTTCATGTGTTGCGGTGCCGTAAAACTCAACTCAATCAAATCCTTTAGTTTTAATCTTAGACACTTGACACTTACCGTACAAGTAATTAGGAGTTCTAATTTAAAATATACAATTTACAGTTCTATATGACAAAAAAACCTTGACCTGGCCTTGAAAATGAGTCCAGTCTCAACCTCCGATACTTGGAACTTGGCATAACTGTAAATCTTGAGAAAGAGATGTGCAAGACACACATTCCAAATCCATGTGGCTTTTATCTTGACATTTGGCATTGACATAGGAAAATTCTTTTCCAAATCAGGTGAATGTTTTATCTTAAATCTCAGACACTTGAAATTTGACATAAGTTAATCATGTAGTGTACATGTGCAGAACCTAAATTCAGATCCATGTGCCCGTATACATTATTGGCTAGATCTTGTCCGCCAAACTCAATCCTAAGTTTAAATCTCAAATACTAGATACATAACATACAAGTTAATATTTAATTGTACAAGTAGTCTACCAACATTTTGACCGTTTTTGACCCCTCATGGCATGTCGTGTAGACGGGTTCACAATAAAAATGATACAATATTGAGATGCATGGAAACATGGAAATTCTTTCAATATTATTACCAAGATTATAAAATTGTTATAGTAAATTTGTAAAATCATTTTTAAAATGAGTCAAATTAAACAATTATTAATGAGAATTGTTTGCGTTATTTTTGACTGTTTTCTTATAATATCGAATTTGTTTGGGTTTACCTAGTACATTTTAATAAAAACAGCAATTAAATAATCAAATCAAATGTAATCTTACAGTCATTGTTCTTTCTTTAGGCAATAACTCTGGGGTTTTTTCTTTCTTTTTTATGTTTTTTTGTACGTTTGTTTATTATTTATCCTTTGTTTTCTTATAAAATCAAACTACTTTATGTACATGTATATAAACATCATTGACATGAAGCAGTAATTCACTATGGAAATTCATCACTGAAATATGCGTTTTAGGGTATACATACAGACACTCCCGATATATAAAAAAGCCAAAAGATTGGATTGTGTGCGATGCCAAATGAGTTTCTCTTAAATTCACTTTGGGGAAAGTATCATTATATTAAGTATTACTTTCTTAGGAACACTGTATTGACATGAACATACATAATGGATGACTATGTTAGGTTCAAATTTCTATAAAATGTTATCGTTGGTTTTGTGACAAATGCAAGTCTGGCTAAAACATGGTGTATTTACAATTTTGTGACGGGAAGTTGTGCTTTACAGCCTGTATACGTGTACTTTTAACACACACCAAATGAATTAGATGTAAACATTCTGTATAATTATTCACATACTTTAACGTACAGTTTTACAAATGAACATTTACAATATCAATATCCTTTTAGAGATATTTGAACGAAGAAGAACAATCACAAACCATACACTCGTGGTATCATTTGACCAAACTTGCGAATAACTTTACAGAACTTTCATCACCAATTGGATGTACTAAGACATGCATTATGCTTCGTTATGAAACAATCAGATCATCGATCTACATACATTCAGTTTACAATGACGCGTCTAGCAAAAGTGAGAATGTGGGGATTCTTATAAAGACGCATGCTACCAATAAATCTGAGTTACACAGTGTGTTGCCTCACAACCACATTCATACATGCATACTTGTTGGCTTTTATAGCAAGCACATTTTGCCGAGCTGCACTTTGTCTTGCAATAGCAAGACGAGAGTTGCATGTATGCCATTGGGATAGAGGGATTTCTTATCCAATTGGGGGTGATACATAATTAGTGTGTGTGTATGGGGTCCAAGGCTGTCTTGACTTTCATGAGTTGCCTATACCAGCAAGTGTCTATATACCAGTTAAGGTATGGAAACCTATGATGTTTTGTCGACCTTGAGTGCCTCATATATTTTGTTAACAAGGAATCATCCCCTTTGCTTTGCTGTACCGGATAACATCCATATTAACACGTCATTTCCTACAAAGCATCAACAGTATTACGTCTGTGTCCCTGCATATAACAATCAGACGATCAAACCCGCTTGCAACAGCATCCTTAGCATGGAATATCATTCTATTATCAGCTTCTTTGTTATCGACCGACAACTTATCAGCATGGAAGCTATATGACTTTGCATTTATAACGCCTACATCTGCTACAACAAGCAACCCTTGTGGTAATAATGTGTCATTCAGATGATAGAAACTCGGTTATGTACATGTATTTCTACTTCTCGTCGAGCACAAGGTATGGCTCTCTGACATGCGGTAGTGGGTCCAGGTAGTGGGTCTTCTGGACCTGTGATCTTTTCCAGTGGCAGCGTTGATAGACCTGCTCCCAAGGTATCAAATGTGACATCAATGCGAGTAGGTGTGCCTGTGATATGGGAATATACCGACTGAACAAATTCTTGAGCATACTCTCCGAATGTCTGACATCCTTGAGATCTTTCTCGAGCTTTAATAAGGTCAGGTCTTATCTGTTTCGATACTTGTTGCTTGTCTGATCTCGTGTCTCTATAAATACTTGCTAATGTCTTTTTTTGGGTGGAGCAAATAGTCGGTGTTGCACTCCTTGAACCAATAATTTGTAAAGTCCTAAACCAATGAGAGGGTTCTGCAATCACATCGCGTCCAACAAAATATGGCTAATGTCTTTTGTTTCAGCATCCTTTAACGCTGTCTCAACAAATTGGTCTACAGCATTGGATGCGTCTTTCGATTTTTCACTTGTCGAAATACAAAATACATCTAACAAACCGCCCAGTGCAGCAAGTGCTTAGAACTACCTTTGCTAAAAGATCTTGGTATACATAAAGAGTTGGTTTCCTTTGTACAACAATCAAATGTGAGCTGGTTTCCCGTAATGAAGTTAATATTTTTGTTAATTGACCCTGTGAGATCTGAACATACACAATCAACGCATTATATTTCGTGTTCTGTTAATTCGTATTAGATGGTTTTCATATGGAAAGAGAAAAGGCTGCATGGACCACATCGAATGCATTTCATGGAAAATATTTTACATTTACAATTTATTGTTTATTTACTATTAGTTAAAATGTAGAAACAGTAAAGTCTTGAAAACAGTGCGATTGCTATGTATGACAAGCCATTAGATAAGTTGTATTTAATGGAATTATTGTGTTGGACTGGACGTGTTTGCCTGATAGTGGAAAAAACCTTACTTCGCAATTCCTACAAGCCAAGCAGCTTTGTTTAAACACACGAAATTATTTGCATACTAAATAGCTTGTGTTTTGTGGCATTGCGCAAAATAATATAAGTGTCCAGTAGAGTGTAAATGAAGGAAATATATTGCTGATTCATTAGACTAGGCTGCTATTTATTGGATATAGATGTACATATAGTTGCGATAATTAAGCGTATGCGCTAAAGAAAACTGATTGCAGTGACAGATGCCTGTGTTTTCGATGTTGCCGCTTTTGTTCAGATTAATAAATTTGTGAATATGACAATGAATATATACACACATCATAAGCAATAATACAACAACAAACAGGATTTACTACTTTACTATTCATAAACCATATATGTATCAATGAATAAGTTTCTTTCTCTACTATATATATATACAATGTATATGTATTTTCCAAAAGTAAGTCAATACCCAATTAAACAAGTTCTTTAATAAAAATACAATCACAAAATTAGTGATTTTTAACACTACCTTTGACTCCGAAAGTTTGACTAATGGTCATGTATGAGAAAATTTAAGAAACGAAATTAATCATTAGTACAAAAGGTAACGGTCATCTTAAAGCAAACACATTTCTTTTTCAAACATTGGTCATTATGCATTAAAGTAATCTTCAAATCAATTTAAAATTTTCTTGATTACCTTGCCAATGCTTAAAAACATAAATTTCAACACCAAAAGTATAAAATTTGGTCATACATGTCAAATGTTAGAAGAGAAATGGTATATGAGAACCGAAAATGGCGGCCATTTTGAATGTTTACGGTGCAAAAGGGCTTTTTGTTGAAAGAAAGGCCATATCAGTATATTATGTAAACCTACTTTGATGATTGTATATCAAGTTTATGATTTTTTCTCTAATGTGCCCAGCTATTATAGCAGAAATGAACAGAATACGTGATTTACTGGCTTATTTTAAGAGTTATCGCCCTTGTTTGTGACTTATAATTGTTTTTTCTGTCACGAAAATTCTATTTCTAGATTTTTCGACCAATTATACATTCAATAAATTAAGGTTTTTAGGTTATCTATGAGTGATTGCAAATAGCATAACAATTAATTATCATAATTCCTATTAAAAAGGAGATATGGAACAGAAAAAACAGAGTTATTGCCCCTGGAATAGAGCATTGACTGTAATTTTTACTTTTATTTGCATATTGAATCGTTGCTTTATGTCAAAGGTGTAAAGAAACATACAAAAGTTTGATGTTATAAGAAAACAGTCAAAAAATAACGAAAACAAATTCCCATAAAAAATAAAATAGAAAGAGAAAAATCAGAGTTATTGCCCCTGGAAAAGGGCATTGGCTGTAATATTTACTTCAATTTGCATTTAGAATTGTTACTTTATGTCAAAGGTGTAAAGAAACATAAAAATAATTTGATGTTATAAGAACACAGACAAAAATAACGAAAGAATAACTATAAAAAATATAAAAAAGAATGAGTTATTGCCCCTGGAAAAGGACATTGACAGTAATATTTTACTTTTTTGATAATATTTAGCAAGTACAGAGTCTGACATTTGTGAACTAAGTGTAACCAATAATAGTTCATTTGATATATTTGAAATGTAAATAAAGTTAGGTTTATATTATGGTATGCAAAAATCTGCACCCAATGACCTTTGACCTATTTCTGACCTTAATATGCGCCTAAGAAATTTACATCCCCCTAGAATTGTTTGTATACATATGCTGAATATAAATCAAGTGGATGTTGCCCGTCTACACGACATGCCATGAGACCCATTTTCCAGAGCCTTATTTTCGATCCGTAGGCAGACTAAAGTGCAATATGTATATTTTAAATCTGAATAAGGGGAGAATGTTTGACTGTCCTTGAAAATGGGGTTGTTGAAGTGTGTATCAGCGGGGGTATTTATTACATTAAGTGGCGGTTCTAGTTTTGAGATCACCAGAGCACTTTCTGTTCAAGGTGAGCTATTGTGATAGCGCTCTGTACATTATATGTCTGTCTGTCCGTCTGTCAACAATTGTAAACAACCTCTTCACCAAAAAAAATGACCCAAGTATAACCAAACTTGGTCAAATACTTGCTGTTGGTTTAAGCTTCAAAAGTTGTCCAAAGAAAGTGGATGGGGCCAATGGTCATGTTTCCATGGTAACCCTGCACATAATCTAAAAGAATATTCTCCGAAACTACTCGTCCGATTTCAATTTGGTTAACCGTTTGAACAAATATGTTTATCAATGGATATTCTTTAAGACTTGTTCAAAAAAAAATTGATACGTCGAAATAGATGGCCGCCAGAGGGCGTGGTCATTTTTTCCCGTTCGGAAATATCGAATTAAGTCATATTTCTTGGATATATATTTATGAACTTTTCAGTGTTCTGATCTTTATATAATATAGGTCAGGTTTGAATATGGGTAATGTCATAAAGTAGGTCAGTAGGTCAAAAAACAGAAAAAGCCTTCCCCAGAAGCCATATTTTTGGTCAAATCTTATCAAAATATGCTTAGAATGATTATCTTAAAAAAAGCTAGGCATTATTTTAATTTAGGTTACATGCGATGAAAAAGGCCAGGTCAAAACATAGAAAAAGCTTCTAAACTGACTGTAGGAACAATAATATCATAAAACTTGCTAAGAATGACCAACATAACAACATGTAGGCAATTCAATAATATGGATAACTTGAAGTCAAAATGTGGGTCAGTAGGTCAAATCATAGGAAAAGGCTTCAAAGTACTGTAGATATCACAGTTTTACAAAAACTATGTTGTTTGTCCAAAACATAGAAAAGGCTGGTGAATCTTCTAGAGATATCATATTTAGCCCAAACAAGTGTTTCATAATCGGCTGATTTTCATAATCGATCATTGGAAATAATCGGACAGCCCACTGATTAATCATCGATTATATAATCGAAATAAGATATTTGAATTTTGAATAACGAAAATGTTAAAATTGACAATAAAAAAATCAGATTTTTATTTTTACTTTAATTCCATATCTGCATACATTGAAATGTAGTAAAGTGATTTCATACATTTTATATCAGAAACAATATATCTATTTTATATAGAATTATAATAAAAATTACATATATTTCGATTAATCAATTATTTGATTTTATAATCGAAGATCTATCGACTGAGCATTTACGATCAATCATCGGAAGTAATCGATCAACGTTTAGACACTAGCCCAAATGGCATTATTCTTACTTAGTATGATCACCTTGATCTTGTATAGCTATACATGTATATAATGCTGTCTTGCCCAGTCAGCTTAGGTACACTGTTATCTGGTGAGCGAAATGAGGACCGTGGCCCTCTTGTTACATGTTTGTTAATTGAAATAAAGGTATTGCTTTAGAACAAATGAGATCGTTGCAAAAATTAAAGATATTATCCAAATCTATACTAAAACCTAACTACACTTTAGAGATTCTGACACGTCACATGATATTGAGCACTATGATGTCACAGAGGTCAGTGCAGGCTTGATATAATTCTGCTGTAGAGATTAGTGATGAGGGTCCAGAAAAATGTTTCAAAGTAACAAGCACTTATTTAAGAATGAGAAAACCTTAATTATAACGCTGCAGAACAAACTTCAGGAAGTTCCTAAAGCTTTTCGCATGTCTGTGTCCTGCATTTAGCTACCATAGAGACATATGATAATAAAGACTATCAATGTACAGCTAATACAAGGTCAACTGTTCAGTATACTGTTTAAGAGAGGTTCTTGGCGCTTAAGATAGGTTGTGGCGGCTTAAGAGAGGTTGTCCCGGCTTAAGAGAGGTTGTGGCTGTTTGAGAGAGGTTCTGGGCGCTTAAGAGAGGTTGTCCCGGGTTAAGAGAGGTTGTCCCGGCTTAAGAGAGGTTGTGGCTGTTTATATACTGTCAAGTGGTGACATTGTTTTACACCGAGTATCTGTAATCAACTAATATTTATGTGCTTTGCTAAGATTATGAAAATTACAGAAACAGGTAATGCAGTGATTCTCATATACATATATAAGTTCACAATGCATATTCGTCAGTGCAGTGCTCTATAACTGAGCGTATGAATATTCATACTACATATTATATAACAAACGTCAGAGTTATTAGATTAGTTCTTCTAAATGGACACTGTTTTCATGTACATTATGAGATAGACAGCTGATGGAAATATTTGATATGTATTCTGGTTTCAGTAGTAAGCCACTTAGCAATAGATGATAGATATCTGTCTTGATGTGCCTAATTATCCATAAACATGACTTGTACATATATCACTATTATTCTGGTGAGCGATATAGGACTAATGTCCCTCTTGTTTACATATTGGTTATAGGTATTTTATTGACAATTTGTTTGTATATTTTCAGACTAGCTCAGAGGATGAAGACGTTGACTGTGAGTAACCTTTTTTATAAACCCGTATTCAGACGGGACGTATTATGTCGTGGCGCTGTCCGTCCGTCCGTCTGTCCATTCGTTAACTTTTTAATGTCTGCTCTCTAACTCAAACAAATTTAGTCCATTCCTTTTGAAATTTGGTCAGAACGTGTATGACCATAATATCTCGGTCAAGTTCGATAACCAGCAAGATTGCCCAGGACATTCAAGAGTTATGCCCCTTTTATCGTCAAAAAATGGGCAAATTTTAGTTTGTCCGCTCTCTTACTCAAACAAATTTATTCCAATCCTTTTGAAACTTAGTCAGCATGTGTATGACTATAATGTCGCTGTCAAGTTAAAAAACGGGCATATTTTAGTTTGTCCACGCCCTTACTCAAACAAATTTATTCCAACCCTTTTAAAACTTGGTCAGCATATGTATGACCATAATGTCTCGGTTATTATTCATACCCAGCAAGATTGCCACAGACAGTCAAGAGTTATGCCCCTTTATTCATCTAAAATGGGCATTTTTTAGTTTGTCCGCTCTCTAACTCAGACAAATTTATTCCAATCCTTTTGAAACTTGGTCAGCATGTGTATTACCATAATGTCTCGGTTATTATAAATAACCAGCAAGATTGCCACAGACAGTCAAGAGTTATGCCCCTTTATTCATCTAAAACGGGCATTTTTTAGTTTGTCCGCTCTCTAACTCAAATTTATTCCAATCCTTTTGAAACTTTGGCAGCATGTGTATGACCACCATGTCTCGGTCAAGTTTGATAAACAGCAATATTGCCCCTGACTTTTAAGAGTTATGCTCCTTTTATCGTCAAAAACGGGCATTTTTTTCAGCATATGACCTCTAACTTTCAGGTTTCTTCATCTTTTGTTCACTTTACCTTGATAGGGTTTTAGTATGACTACATTCTAAGATCGATTTGACGGGCGTATAATGTGCCCGGCTTGCGGTGCTCTTGTTATAAACCCCTGATCAGACGGGATGTATTATGTTATGGCGCTGTCCGTTCGTCCATCCGTCTGTCCGTCCGAGCTCATAAATCAATACTTACTTGGCTAAAATAACTAGCTAAATAAATGAAAAACATTCACCTGGCAGTTTCTTGTAACATTATGTTACAATAAATTTACATTAACCTGATCATTTCTTGTGACATTAACCTAACCAGTTGTTGGAAATAGGGATAGCCTCTAGATCAATATATTCCAAAGTTAGAGGCAAGAGAAATTTCGCTTATGTGATTGGCCACGAGAAAAGAGAACAAAGGAAATAGCCACATAACACAAAGGTTTTGGGTATGTCCGTCCGTCCGTAATTTTTTTCTTGTACGCTCTCTTACACAAACAAATTTATATCAATCTTTTATAAACTTAGTCCGCATGTGTATGACTATAATGTCTCGGTCATGTTCGATAAACAGCAAGATTTTCCCAAAAATGCAAGAATTATGCCCCTTTTATCATCAAAAATGGGCACTTTAGCGAATTTTTGTCTTGTCCTTTTGAAACTGTTTTAATATGTATATACATGTATGTCTATAATATATTGATCAAGTTCGATAACCATTAAGATTGCCACAGTTATTAAAGAGTTTTGCCCCTTTATCCTTAAAAATGGGCACTTTAATTGTAAATTTTGGCTTGTCCCCTCTCTGACTCAAACAAATTTAATTCATTTATTTTAAAACTTAATCAACATGTACATGTATAATTGTATATGACTATAATTTCTCGGCCAAGTGCAATAACCAGCAATATTGTCTCAGAATTTCAAGAGTCATCCCCTTTTATCGTCAGAAATAGGCACTTTTACAGTGACTTTTGGCTTGTCCGCTTTCTCACTCAAACAGATTTATTCCAATCCTTTTGACACTAAGTCAGGATGTAAAATATGACAAACTGTGTATAGGTCAAGTTCGATAACCAGCGAGATTGTACTTGAAACTCAAGAGGTGTGTCCCTTTTATTGTCTAAAATGGGCATATTTGTAGAAAGGCAAACGTTCTCTATCTATCTGTTCAATTCCTTTCAGATTTGATTTTCTGATACAACAAGTGAAGGGGTTAGATATATATTACGGCCTTTCCATGTAACTTTTTTATTTTTACAGTTATGCCCCATGTTTCGTTTGTAAACTTTTTCTTGCCATTACTCTATTATCTTTATTTATTGTTAATGAAACTTGCTACAAAAAAGCACTCAGAGAATAGAGTTATGCCACTTTTATTGAACATCATAGGCATTGTATAGAAACGGCAAATTATGTGTTCTCCATTTGACCCCTACTTTTCAGGGTAATGCCTCTTTTTCCCTATACAAGAAGTTCACTCTACCTTGATAGGGTTTTAGGATGAATTTGACGGGCATATAACATTCCCGGCTTGCGGTGCTCTTGTTAGTTATTCCAGCAAATATTGCCACGGTTAGCTATTGTGATAGGCCACTGTCTGTCATCATGTATCGTCAATCATAGTTGTCAGCTATTGTGATAGTCCAGTGTCTGTCATCACGTATCGTCAATCATAGTTGTTAGCTATTGTGATAGTCAAGTGCCTGTCATCACGTATCGTCAATCATAGTTGTTAGCTATTGTGATAGTCAAGTGCCTGTCATCATGTATCGTCAATCATAGTTGTTAGCTATTGTGATAGTCCAGTGTCTGTCATCACGTATCGTCAATTATAGTTGTTAGCTATTGTGATAGTCAAGTGCCTGTCATCATGTATCGTCAATCATAGTTGTTAGCTATTGTGATAGTCCAGTGTCTGTCATCACGTATCGTCAATCATAGTTGTCAGCTATTGTGATAGTCCAGTGTCTGTCATCATGTATCGTCAATCATAGTTGTTAGCTATTGTGATAGTCCAGTGTCTGTCATCATGTATCGTCAATCATAGTTGTTAGCTATTGTGATAGTCCAGTGTCTGTCATCATGTATCGTCAATCATAGTTGTCAACTATTGTGATAGTCCAGTATCATGTATCGTCAATCATAGTTGTTAGCTGTTGTGATAGTCAAGTGTCTGTCATCATGTATCGTCAATCATACTTGTCAGCTATTGTGATAGTCCAGTGTCTGTCATCATGTATCGTCAATCATAGTTGTTAGCTATTGTGATAGTCGGACCAGTGTGTTCATTAGTAACCGATTGCCGATGCAAACCATCGGTTGAAATCGCTTCTGCATCGGTTGTTTTTTGTACAGATACATAATTGAAGAATCACAAAAAGTGAAGTTTCACTCAAATATTACCGTTTTCGGCAAGTTAATTGAGTAAAACAAAAGCCTAGACCTCTTGAAACTTTGAAAGACGGACGTTAGTTGCCTAAAAATAGCGCAGATTATTGTAATTGTCTGAGTTGTTGCGTATACGTAATGCTCTCGGATCTTATCCTTACGATCTATATAACCTATTAGCTTCCGGTTTAAATATCTTATTTATTTGTTATAACCCGTTGTTACCGTTTGAGTTTTCGCAAGTTTCGCATGATGTTTCTAGCTTCTTCAGGGACGTAGATAAGATATATTTAATCTATGTCCCTGGTTTCTTGTTCAGTTTTCATTTACGATATTAACGTGAAACGTTCGATCGCCGTCGGTGTCCGTACTCATGGAAATAGTAAAACTTGAATATATCCTTAATGAAGTATTGTTTCCCCTCGTACTAATTTCGCCAAACATCAAAACGAATCTTCGGCATATTTAAATCACGGAATTATACACGCACGTGTGTATAGATGCTTTCATATGCTGCTGAAAGTTTGAACAAGCTGTCGGTAAAACCACGAAGTACTTAGGTCTAAGTACTCCATGGTAAAACGATATACAAGATAATCACCTTGAATTCCAGCGCATCCGCGTATTTTGAAATAAATACATTAGCGCGCAATCAAACAAGTCGGCGTTAGTTAAAGAATCCATTTTTTTTGTTTATTATGTAACACACACCACTGCAGGGTTCGACACTAACGGGAGTCAGGAGTCCGAGACTCCTTATTATCGTGTCGGACTCCTTTGCTGATTTGCATGTTGGCAGTCCCACGGACTCCTTAAATCTGGAGAGAAAAAACTAGAACAAAAATCATGTTCTGCCGATTTTCTGTAGCACAAAATCTACTTATAGAAAGTTAAAAATCAAACATAAGTCGGCGCTATGTTTTGTTTATTTCGTAACACACACCAGGGGGTTGATTGACATATTAAGTGTAGTTATATAATGAAAGTAGCGCTAAAAATAGTTTTCACTTGCTTGCTTTATTCGTTTAAACGTCTCACCCGAGTTATCGTTATCTGTTAAGACTAAACTATTGCGGGAGAGCGTATAAATTAAAGTCTACGGCACCCGGTATTCCCAGGCGGTCACCCATCCAAGTACTAACCGGGCTCGACGTTGCTTAACATCTACATCATACGTTGGTGCAGTCACTATATATATAATGACTATTACCCAATGGCTTAACTTCGGTGATCGGACGAGAAACGGTGTTTTCAAAGTATTTTCAAACGTGTTCAATTGCTGTTAAAAGATTTTCGGAAATCCGTTCTAAAGATAGCAGGTATTCCCTAAAATGTGTGCGACGGAAAATAATTTATGCGTTGAACTAATGCCGCATAGTCATTCGTTACTGTTCGGTACAGCTCGTAAAAGGCGGGAAAATAATTCCTTTGTCTTTGTCTTAGAAATCTTAATTTATGAAACACGGAATTCCGTACACACCCTCACGAGAAGTCACGTGTAATATACGTCACTATTACACGTGATTTGTTATCTTTCTAGGTATTCCTCTTTCAAAACAAACATGGCAGTCTACGCTTCATTGAACAGAAAAGCGAGACCATAAAAATAGTAGCTAGAGAAAGCCAAATATAGTCATACGAAGGCCCTCCTAATGTGGCAGTTCTCTGACTGTTTAATGCAGTGGGAAACTGAGCCTTAGGTGTGTACAATGTTTCTTAAATATTACGTAATTGCTTATCTCCCGCACTGGTAAATTGACAATCTTGTTAATAACACACACGGCCGAGCACACTTTTGACGAGCATTTACGGAGGTAAGAGAAAGTTGGATCCTGAAAATACGCCGATGATCTCTTACCGGAATTAACGTATATATCTATATACGTTCCTGGTTACATGGTGTCCAAAAACATGGAAAATACTTTTGATCTTGGTGTCCGAAATAAGAGGCAAAAAATAATTTATTTTCATGAAAAATTATAGGTTTCCGAACTCTAAGAATGTCCGAACTGTTGGAGTTAATGCGGTACGGTAGGTTGTGAAATTTGGCCAAGGAGAGCTCTTCTTTGGGGGTGTAAAAATGCTTAAAATCGTTTTCGGCCGGGGGGCTTTGCCCCCCTCCCTGGACCCACAGGGGGCCTAGGCGGCCCCCTTGACCCCCGCCAAATCGGTTGGTTTCACAAAATAATCCCTTGATACAAATCTTATTGACAACCCTGTAGTCCAGTGTCTGTCATCATGTATCGTCAATCATAGTTGTTAGCTGTTGTGATAGTCAAGTGTCTGTCATCACGTATCGTCAATCATACTTGTCAGCTATTGTGATAGTCCAGTGTCTGTCATCATGTATCGTCAATCATAGTTGTTAGCTATTGTGATAGTCAAGTGCCTGTCATCATGTATCGTCAATTATAGGTGTCAACTATTGTGATAGTCAAGTGTCTGTCATCATGTATCGTCAATCATAGTTGTCAACTGGTGTGATAGTCAAGTGCCTGTCATCATGTATCGTCAGTCATAGTTGTCAACTATTGTGATAGTCCAGTGTCTGTCATCATGTATCGTCAGTCATAGTTGTTAGCTATTGTGATAGTCCAGTGTCTGTCATCACGTATCGTCAATCATAGTTGTCAGCTATTGTGATAGTCCAGTGTCTGTCATCATGTATCGTCAATCATAGTTGTCAACTATTGTGATAGTCAAGTGTCTGTCATCATGTATCGCAGGGTTATAGATAAGGTTTTGCATTAATTGGGTATTTACTCCCTCTATTTTCTAAGAATTGGGTTTTCTGAATTTCAATTGAGTATCCAAAAAACCGTTACTCCATCAATTTGATATCAATTGCTTTTTTACTCTATTTTTTTTCTTCATTTAATACAAAACACAAGCTGAATGTTTGATGTATTGTACTGTACCCTCGTTTGCCCACACTCGATAATTTCAGTTTCGTACTCATTTCAACACAAATGCAACAGCTCATGTTTGTGTAGGATTCATTAATTTTCAGCCACGGAAACTTTAAAAGCCATTCCAGAATTCCTTTACCGTAACTTTGCTAACTTTAGCACTGTCGTAACAACCTCTTTTTTGACTGTTACACGCATCATTCAAAATTTCATTCACGACACCGTTACAGATTATTTCTGGTTCGTTCGCGGAAGGCTTACCGCCTCGATAGCTCATTGGTAGAGCGTCCGCTTTCTAGGCGGGAGGTTGTGGGTTCTATCCCCAGCCGGGTCATACCAAAGACCATTATAAAAACAGTACTAGTAGCTCCCTTGCCCGACGCTCGGCATTGTAAGGGTAGTGCTAGGAAGGTGACTGTAATGCCCAGGTAAGTATGCATGTTAATGGATACCTTGTTTGTCGCAATAAAAGCTCTACAGAGCTTATGTTGATTGTTTACCATATGCGACGTTAAATAAAGCTTGCTTTTGCCTTTTGCCTTTTTTGCTGAACGTAATTGAATAATGTGTTTTTTTTTGTTGTGGTTCGCTTTTTCTGTCCGCCCGATGCCATTTTGACAGAAGAAATTCTGGCAGACGATGTGACTCGTTTACTACTTAAACGAGGCTAATGAAAAGCGGCGCTGCATAAATCCTATAGGCTATTACTTGGAAATAAATAACCAGTCTAACCGGTGTATCGGTAAAATATTCACCCGGTGTTGTAGTAAACAACCCGTCATTACACTTGAGAAATGCGACTAATTGCGTAAGATACGCGCCTGCTTGAATTCTTTTGCATAAACCCTTTCAATAATTGATTTTCAGTACGCATGGATTTGAAAGTAATTGCTTTTCTACTGTATTTAATTGCGTATTTACGCAAATACGCACCTTATCTATAACCCTGGTATCGTCAATCATAGTTGTCAGCTATTGTGATAGGCCAGTGTCTGTCGTCACGTATCGTCAATCATAGTTGTCAGCTATTGTGATAGTCAAGTGTCTGTCATCATGTATCGTCAATTATAGCTGTCAGCTATTGTGATAGTCAAGTGTCTGTCATCACGTATCGTCAATTATAGTTGTCAACTATTGTGATAGTCCAGTGTCTGTCATCATGTATCGTCAATTATAGCTGTCAGCTATTGTGATAGTTAAGTGTCTGTCATTATGTATCGTCAATCATAGTTGTCAGCTATTGTGATAGGCCAGTGTCTGTCATCATGTATCGTCAATCATAGTTGTCAGCTATTTTAGCTCACCATAGCACAAATATATTTGTCAATAGCTAGAAAAACTAGATAATAGACAGTTGGTAACTTGTTTTATATCATTATAGTATAACGAAGTTGACCTCTGCTTTGGCAAGTATGTTATATTCAAAACTCTGGGGCCAAAATTGGCCCCTCGTAGGATTAATGTTGTACATAGACTTGTGTATATCAATGGCACATTTTTAAAATGTTTTGTCAATAACCAGAAAATACAAAAGCGTAGATACATGTGTAGTTGTTGCGTAGTATAACTTAAAACTCGATTGCGTCAAAACCATATCCCTGGGGCTACTATATATAGTTGCCTCACCACTGGCGTCCATATTTCTGGATTTAAATAAAAAGTAAGTAACATGCTGAAACCATATATTCATATATTCAAGATTAGTGAAGTTTTTCAAAATGAAATCTGATATAAACCCTATGGCGTCACTACTCATTAGACTCGACTTCGAGACAATTCTTATTAGTAGTCACACCATAGGATTTGGTATATACACTGTTAGTGAGAAAATGTCAGATTGGTTCAGTTTACTATCTTTAATATGGACACCAAAATGAGTCAATGAGAAAACCAGACTTCTTGCATGTAAAGGAAAAAGAATCAGAAATATTTTTTTTAATAAACCCTATGGCGTCACTACTCATCAGAATCGTCTTCGAGACGATTCTTATTAGTAGTCACACCATAAGACTTGGTAATACACTGTTAGTCAGAAAATGTCAGATTGTTTCAGTTTACTATCTTTAATATGGGCACCAAATTGAGTAAATGAGAAAACCATACTTCTTGCATGTAAAGGGAAAAAATCAGATTTTTTTTTAATAAACCCTATGGCGTCACTACTCATCAGAATCGTCTTCGAGATGATTCTTATTAGTAGTCAGTCACACCATAGGACTTGGTAATACACTGTTAGTGAGGAAATGTCAGATTGGTTCAGGTTACTCTCTTTAATATGGAGACCAAAATGAGTCAATGAGAAAACCAGACTTCTTGAATGTAAAGGAAGCAATTTCAGAAATATTTAGTTTCTTGAATAAATCCTTTGGCGTCACTTCTCATAAGAATCGTCTTCGAGACGATTCTTGTTAGTAGTCACACCATAGGATTTGGTAATACACTGTTAGTGAGAAAATGTCGGATTGGTTCAGTTTACCCTCTTTAATATGGAGACCAAAATGAGTCAATGAGAAAAAAACAGACTTCTTGCATGTAAAGGAAACAATTTCAGAAATATTTAATTTCTTAAATAAACCCTATTGCGTCACTACTCATTAGAATTGTCTTCGAGACGATTCTTATAAGTAGTCACACCATAGGATTTGGTATCACACTGATAGTGAGAAAACTTTGGATTGGTTCAGTTTACTCTATTTAACATGGAGACAAAAATGAGTCAATGAGAAAAACCAGACTTCTTGCATGTAAAGGAAACACTTTCAAAAGTGTTTAATTTCTTAAATAAACCCTATTGGGTCACTACTCATTAGATTAGTCTTCGAGACGATTCTTATTAGTAGTCACACCATAGGATTTGATATACACTTAGTGAGAAAATGTCAGATTGGTTCAGGTTACTCTCTTTAATATGGAGACCAAAATGAGTCAATGAGAAAACCCGACTTCTTGAATGTAAAGGAAACAAATTTAGAAATGTTTAGTTTAACCACTCTTGTTTGGGGCCCTGAATATGATTCTTGTGAGTCATAAAGCGCAAATGGCCCTCTGTATTCTATGTCATCAAGATCTGTCAGTCTTTATATGTCCATTACTTTTGAACTACATTAGATATAGACTTTATATTTGACAAGTATACTCAACCTTAAATGGCCTTAAGCCAGTTACAATTTACAACCTGGGTCATTTTACACAAAATTTCAATAGGGAACAAACTGGTTGAACTCTCAAACCTTTTGCTGAAGTCGGAATACTGTTTAACGAGAGCACCGCAAGGGGTACAATATACGCCCACTGGCAAAGAAATATATAGTTTTATCAAAATTTATTCTAACTTATAGACATTTAGAGCTCTGAGAGCATAAAAAATACTGAAATAAAGCCTTTTGTAGCATATCTGAGTACACCAAGGGCAGATAACTCGACACAGTGATCCGATTTCAATAATAATCAACCCTTTCATGAACTTATACTTCTATAATTATACTGTGGGCAAACATAATCAAAATCCATTCAAAACTGTAGTTGCTAAGTGTGTTAACACTGTCAAATAAGCCTTTTATAGCATATTTGAGTACATCAAGGGCAGATAACTCTGTAACAAAATTTCAAATAAATCTCAAACTTGACTCAGCTTCTGATCTTGATGCATATAACCTTTCTGTGAAGTTTCATTAATATCCTTCAAATAGTTTTCCAAGAAAACTCTGGACAAGTTTTATATAGCATATTTTAGTACATCTAGGGCAGATAACGCTGTAACGAAAATTTGAATGAACCTCAAACTCGACTCAGCTTTAGATCTTGATGCAAATAACATTTGTGTGAAGTTTCATTAATATCCCTTCAATAGTTTTCTCAAAAAACTCCGGACAAGCTTTTTATAGCATATTTGAGTACATCAAGGGCAGATAACTCTGTAACGAAAATTCGATGAACCTCAAACTCAACTCAGCTTAAAATATTGATGCATATAACATTTGTGAAGTTTCAGTAATATCCCTGTAATAGTTTTCCCAGAAAACTCCGGACAAGTTTTTTTATAGCATATTTGAGAACATCAAGGGCAGATTACTCTGTAACGAATATTCGAATGAACCTCAATCTCGACTCAGCTTTAGATCTTGATGCATGTAACATTTGTGTGAAGTTTCATTAATATCCCTATAATAGTTTTCCAGAAAAACTCTGGACAAACAAAACGTTGATTGACGAACGAACGGACGGACGTTCTTAGGACAGGGTGTTGTGGGGTTAGATGCTATATAAACCCTAACCCTAAAACTAACCCCACAAACGCCCTTTTTAACCCCACAATACTCTCTTTCAACCCCACATTCACTAACTGGCCAGGTTAATGACCCCATAATGTGCCTCCTGGATGTGCGGACAGACAGGGCCACGCCAATATACGACCACCTCTAGAGGTGGGTGTATAAAACATTCAGTTTTTAACTCACCAGAGCACAAAGTGTTGCACGTGAGTTTTTATACCCCCTTAAACGAAGTTTTGGGGGTATACTGGAGTCACCATGTCCGTCCGTCCGTGTTTTTCGGAGCATAACTTCTAAAGTATCAGAGCTATTGACTTAATACTTCATAAACAGATAGAACTTATTGACCAGGAGCGCAGTGCGCAAGAACCGTTACTCTATCATCAGTAATTTTGGAGTTATTGCCCTTCGTTAATTTTATTAAATATATTCTTGTCCGGAGCAAAACTTCCAAAGTATAGCAGCTATGGACTTCATATAGATCTCATTGACTAAGAGTGCAGTGCATAAGAACCATAACTCTGTCATCAATAAGTATTGAGTTATTGCCTTTTGTTATACTTTTAGCCAATTTATGCTTGTCCGGAGCATAACTTCCATAGTATGAGCTATTGACTTTAAACTTCATTAACAGATAGATCTCATTGACTAGAAGTGCAGTGCGCAAGAACCGTTACTTTGTCATCAGTTTTTTTAGCTCACCTGGCACGAAGTGCCAAGGTGAGCTTTTAGGATCGCTGAATGTCCGTCGTCCGTCCGTCCGTCTGTCCGTTCACATTTGTTCGTTAACACTCTAGCGCCTACAAATTTCATTCGATCTTCATGAAACTCCATGACAATGTTTGTCTTGATCAAATATAGGTCAAGTTTGAATGTGGGTCATGTCCGGTCAAAAACTAGGTCACTAGGTCAAATAATAGAAAAACCTTGTTAACACTCTAGAGGCTACAAATCTCAATGGATCTTTATGAAACTTGATCAAAATGTTTGTCTTGATGAAATCTAGGTCAAGTTTGAATGTGGGTCATATCCAGTTAAAAACTAGGTCACTAGGCCAAATCTTAGAAAAACTTTGTTAACACTCTAGAGGCTACAAATCTCAATGGATCTTAATGAAACTTAGTCAGAATGTTTGCCTCATTGATATCTATGTCAAGTTTGAATATGTATTATGTCCGGTCAAAAACTAGGTCACTGGGTCAAATCATAGAAAAACCTTGTTAACACTCTAGAGGCTACAAATCTCTATGGATCTTAATGAAACGTAGTCAGAATGTTTGCCTGATTGATATCTAGGTCAAGTTCGAATGTGGGTCATGTCCGGTTAAAAACTAGGTCACTAGGTCAAATCATAGAAAACATTGTTAACACTCTAGAGGCTACAAATCTCAATGGATCTTTATGAAACTTGATCAAAATGTTTGTCTTGATGAAATCTAGGTCAAGTTTGAATGTGGGTCATATCCAGTTAAAAACTAGGTCACTAGGCTAAATCTTAGAAAAACTTTGTTAACACTCTAGAGGCTACAAATCTTATTGGATTTTAATGTAACTTAGTTAGAATGTTTGCCCAATTGATATCTAGGTCAAGTTCGAATATGGGCCATGTCGGGTCAAAAACTAGGTCACTAGGCCAAATCAAAGAAAAACAGTGTTAACCCTCTAGAGGCTACAAATCTCGTTAGATCTGAATGAAATATTTTCAGAATGTTTGCCTACATCAAATCTAGGTCAAAATCAAATGTGGATTGTGTCTGGTCAAAAACTAGGTCACTAGGTCAAATTATAGAAAAATCTTGTTAACACTCTAAAGTTTGATTGTGGGTCATGTCCAGTCATAATCTAGGTCACTGTAGGTTAATTTTACATGGTGAACAAGGTGAGCGATTTAGGGCCATGGTGGCCCTTGTTTGGAGTTATTGCCCTTTGTTATATCTTCATCCAATTTAGGCCTGTCCGAAGCATAACTTCCAAAGTATAAGAGCTATTGACTTCAAACTCCATATACCGATAGATCACATTAACTAGGAGTGCAGTGCACAAGATCCATAACTCTATCTTCCGAATTATTTGAATTATTGCCCTTTGATTGTTATATTTTTTACCAAATTTAGGCTTGTCCGGAGCATAACTTCAAACACATAAGAGCTATTGACTTCAAACTTCATATACAGATATATCTCATTTACCAGAAGTGCAATGCATAAGAACAGTTACTCTATCATCCTTATTTTTGGAGTTATTTACCTTAGTTGCAATATTTTTTATCCTTTTAGGCTCATAAGAGCTATTTTTTTAGTTGTTGCCCTTCGTTATTTTTTAACTTCCCTTTAGGGGGAGCATTTAGTCACCGATTTGTCCGTCCATCCGTGTATTCGTGCGTCTGTCCTCACGCACGAAATGTCCTTTGTTGGGTATGGAGAACAATAGATTCCATTCATTCCGTGATTGCCCTATGGGGGCCTACCGCATTACAGAGTTATCCCAATTTTCATCACGAGTTAACTCCCCTGATAAGGAAAAGGTTGTTTCCGGTATTGAGACGGTGTCGATAACGGTCATAAACGATTCGGAAAAGAATAGATCGAATGCGGTTTATTAGTTTGATACCTATATCTATATGCAGTCAAGCTCATGTTTATCCCTTAATATGTATTTTAATGTATTAATTTTGTTTAATGTCAAATGCGACGGTTATTTATTTCATCGTTTTTAGCAAACCGAAAGTAGCACTGGTCATACTTTTTCTATATAACAAAGAAGCTGACTTTTAACATACTTAACAGACACGGGTTTTCACCTCGGTAAAAGAACGTTAACATGGATTAAAAGTAGATCCTGATCAGATGGTTACTATATAGGAACAGTCTCTATAATCAATGACTGTCCTCTCTGGTTCTTAAATGACATTATAGGTCTATAAATGCTGCCTATCACAGGTGAAAAAGGGGATATTTATTAAGACATTACCGGTATTAAACATAAACTTTGTATTATTCAGTTATTAATAATGACATGAATATTCATTAGGCAAAGGGTTAAACTGATCTTTTAAAATATGTTGAATGGTAAACAGTTTCTTCAAAAATGTATATTTTGTTTGTTCATTATATACCATCAGATTTTAGTTGACAGAAATTTCATAGAAATAGTTCAGCCTGTCATGCTCATAGCGCACATGGATTTCACCTCTCAAGGCTTCTGCCCAGGGGCCATAAAGCGCAAAGCATCATCACAACTAACAACAGGAAGTAACCAATTAGCTAGAAATCGAATTGTATACTGACCCCCCACTGGGGTGAAGCTGCTGTCCCATACATGTAAGAGTCATCTCTGCTATGACAAGCCATAAAACGGAAGCTTAAGTCTTGGGTACACAGGCTGGAATCAAAACACACCAAACTATTTTTTTTTTATATAGAGGATCCACATTGTTATTCATGTGGGGAATAAATTTTAATCTCCTATACCTTGCACTCCTTCATGTGCAAAAGCTTAACCCATTACCCCCATCATTATGCCTTTTACTCCTTTAATGAATTCCACCTTCATAAGCAACTAAATCCTCTTCATGCACTAAGCAGTCATAATTATGAAACATAGGTGATATTTTATGTCGTAGTGGGTGGTGCCTTAAAGCAGGATTAAAGTAAAGCAGGGTGCACCTTAAGGCGCATTATGTTTTACTTTCAACCTGCTTTAAGAGGTGACCTATATTCAATACTTAACACGGGCTGTGGGGTAATTGGTTTAGGTAATGGGTAAACCCATTACCCGATCGCCTGTTCCTACCTGGAAAGACAGGTGTCCATTAAAGGTAGATTGAAAAGTACATGCTACTTTACTTTCAGCTTGCTTTAAGCTACCATCTGCTAGGATATTCAATGTTTTTAATGTTGCACATTCATGCTAATAAAAACTTTGAATTAGAACTCTTTCCTTCAATGGAGGCATAAACCAAAGGCGTATTTAAAGGGTTAATAGAAAATATATACATACCGTTTAAACAACATAAATACTTTAGAACCCCTCTCCTATCATTAAATGTGTACTCTATTGAAAACTCAATGTTGAAAGTAAAGCATGTACATGTATTCCATCGTTTTAGTAGATTAAAACTTTATTTCTGTTGATCTTTTACCAGTTCACTAATTATAATAGGCTTAAAACACTATCATTTATAAAAAGTTTGGAACCAGATAAGATGCAGCATATATACTAACAGGCTGATCAGGGGTAGAACTGTTTCACACTCATATATGTCAAAATTGATATCATGTTCTAAACTTTTATCAAGAAAGTAGGCAGTATTTTTTTTTTTAAATATTAACCCTTATCATGCTATTAGCATAATTGATCATTCCTACGGTATTGTTCCTTATTTAATCAGCTAAAGTAATAAATTAAATGATAGGTATTCATAGCGGGTAGGGTTTATGGTTGATTAAGAGCAACCAGAATGTGCTATGACACATCCATGTAACGGGGTTTAACCCTTTACCCAATAGATGGTATTAGTTTTGAAGATAGGTGACCCCTTAAGGCAGGTTAAGGTACATTCTGCTTTAAGCTATCATCTGCTGGGAGGTATAACATATTTATTGAGGTGCAGATTGATGACTTATTTTAATAAACATATGAATAAATGATATGCATAGAACGGTATATCTATGGAAGTTTTTGTAAGTTTTATTGTAGGTAAAGTAAATGCATGTCTTAATTCTATTTTTGAACAATATGAGAGATTGCGCTTTCAATAATGTATAGCCAGGTTCTACTGTATATAATATAAGCTCTACACTAACAAGCAGACGATCTCCTCAAATTCGTGTTTGAGGATAAAGGATTTTCGATACTATGTGTACTTCACTATTGAACCGGAAACAACCGCTCATTCAGGGGGCGCTACTCTTATCACACTTTCCATGCGGGGTAACTCTGTATATCGGTAGGGCCCCATTGCCCTGACCTACTTTCGGCTATATAAGCATGCATCCCTGTGCAATTTGTGCTGTAACTGTTATCTTGTCTAGGGATATACATCATGTGTCGCCCATATCTTGAATTTGTTAGTTTGGTTTGTAAAACTCATTGAAAAAATCCTTGGGTGCGAGTATGTAAGGGCCTCTCTAGATAATTTGAGATTAGTGACATTGGCTTAGCACACTTTACTCCTGCTCTACCTGTATTTTCACGCCTAGTGAGAACAATGGGGGACTCCTTCAATGGACTGAGGAAATGTCTTTAAAACACAGAAAATCTTCTTAACACTGTAGGAGCAATATTTTAACCACCAGTTCATAAAATTTGCACAGAACCACCTCGACAAAATCTAGGCAGTGTAGTACTATGGGTTACTAGGGGGCAAAATGTGAGTCAGTAGATCGAATCATTGAAAACGCGCCAAAGTACTCTAGAACCCTGATTTTTCGCTCTAATTTCATGAAACTATCTCAAATTGATCACTTTGACAAACTCAGTCTCTAGGTTAAAAACGAAGATTTGTTATGACTTAATGAAAAGTAGGTTAGTAGGTCAAATCATTAAAAAAACTTCTGAACACTTTAGGGGCCATATGTATTATCCCGAATTCATGAAACTTGTTCGAAATTATCACCTTGACAACATCTGGGTAATGTATGAATAATAAAGGTTTAAGCCCAAACCTCATTAATCGTACTTAGCCTGATCACCTTTACAATATTTAGATCACATATGAATATAAGTCATGTCAGGTTATAAAGTAGGTCAGTTGGTCAGATGGTAGAGAAAACTTCTAGAGACAACCATATGTACATTTCCATTTTCTCATTTCTCTAATGGGCGTTTCAGGGCCTCACGGCCCTCTTATAAACTATACCTCCACAGAGTTTGAGGGGGTATCCTGGACCTGTCGGTCGGTCTGTCTGCAAAATCTTGTACTTTCAACTCCATCGGGTTTTTTTAGCTCACCTGAGCCAAAGGCTCAAGGTGAGCTATTGTGACCGCTCACCGTCCGTAGTACGTCTGTCCGTCTGTCCGTTCACATTTACTTTAAACGACATCTCCTCTGAAACCCGCCGATTGTAGGGAGAGTTCAAACTGCTCATGATGTTCCTTGGATGCTTCTCTACAGAAGTTGTTCAAAAAAAAGGAAAAAAAGCACAAACTCTGCTTGAAAAAGCAAAAAAGCAAAAATCTTTAAAAAATCTTCTTGCCCAAAACTACTAGGCCCTAAGCTTTGATATTTGTACAGTAGAATCTCCTGGTGGATCCCTCTATAGTTTGTTAAAATGAAATCCCTAGGGTCACATTTGACACCACCCTGCACAGTTTAAGTGCTGCTCTAGGCAGGTTTTACAGTATTTTTGATTTAGGCAGAACTGTATTTACCTGAGTTACCCTTAATATACTATGGGCAAATAACCAATATTTGCAAACAGTTTGGATCCAGATCAGATGCAACATAATGCTGCATCTAATCTGGATCCAAACTATTTGCCACTCATTTACCAACTTAACATTTTCTAAAAAAAAAAAAGTACATTTTTTACACATTTTTACACACAGAAGGTATTTAGCAGACATCATTTCAGTCTGGTAAGGGTAAGCTCCCAGCAGCAGTGCTGCTAATGCTACAGTACTCTTGCATAACATTTGACCTCAGTGATCAGGCCAACAGAACTGAACATGTTGTCTGCTAAAGTTTAGAAATGGTTCAGTCTGCTTCATACTTAGAGAAACAGGATCTGGAAGTGATCCACTGACAGTTATGTAATTATGTCTTATGCCATATTTATACATATGTTTAATATTGGTTTTGTCACAGTTATCTGCATGTCTTATCATTTTTTCTTGTCCAGGATTCAACCCTTTCCCCCCAATAAATACTGACGTTTGTTAACCCATTACCCCATAAATGTGCATTTTTAGGCCTTTGATTTATTCCTCCACTTAAGAAAATAATTCCCCTTTAACCCTTTCCCCCATAGCATATCTCTAGTATTGAATGTAGGTGTCCACTTAAAGCAAGCTGAAAGTAAAGCAGAATGCGCTATCATCTGCTAGAATATAGAAAATATTTTGTATTATACATATTTATGAATGTATAAATTGGAACTATTTTCTTCAGAGCAAGAATAAACTGAATGCGCTAAAAGGCGCTTCTATGGGGGAAAGGGTTAAACAGTCATGAAAATGTAAGATGTGAAATAAGTTTCTATATCCTAGTAGATGGTAGCTTAAAGCAGTTTGAAATTAAGCAAAGTGTGCATTAAGACCCATTCTGCTTTACTTTCAACCTGCTTTAGGTGGCCACCTATTTTCAAAACTAGAAACAGGCTATGGGGTAATGGGTAAAATGAAATTGCCTATTTGGAAAGAGCCTAATGAGAGGAAGTGCCATTTGCAAAGGCCATAACTCTGACATCATTGTTTTTTTAGTTATTTCCCTTTGTCATATTTTCTTGTCAAGAAGACAACTCCAGTTCTACTGATGCTATTGTAATGAAATGTTATGTATGGAAAGAAACTGAGGAGAGAAAAAGCCATGCATAAGGGCAGCAATATTTTGTTTTCCCCTTTGTCATATTTTATTGTCAGGAAAATAACTCCAGTTCTGCTGACGCTAGTGAAATAATTATCATTTACCGGAAATGGAAATAGCTTGATAAGAGGATGTGTCATGGATAAGGGTCATAAGCTTGGCAACAAAATTCACTTTTGTCATGTTTTCTTGTCCGGAAGATAACTCCATTTATAGCTATATTAAAATGTTGTCTTGCCCAGTCAACTTAGGTACAAACTTCAATGTCCTCAGGTGAGCGAATTTAGGGCCATGGCCCTCTTGTTGTTTTTTTTTTGGGGGGGGGGGGGGGTACCCGTTCCCACTTGAAACCAGGGCTTTTTCCCCAAAATGAGCTTTTCACGGCGCGATTTTTTCCCAAAATGAGTCTTTTACGACTCAATTTTTCCCCAAAATCAAGTATTTTACGCCGTTTTAGGGAACATTTTTCCCAACTGAAGGGCTACCAACTCATTCCCAAAGGGGTGAATAAAAACAATGAACTCCTACATCAGTTTCAACTTGATTCATTTGATACTTGGCATAAATGTTACTCAGTTGTAGTAGATGTGCAAGACTAAAATTTCAGGTCTCGGTGACCTTGACCTTTGGCCTTGAAACCGGTCTTGAAATTGGCAGGCAAAATCTTATACTTTGAACTCCTCCTTCATTTTCAACCTGATTCACTTGCTACTTGGCATAAATATTACTCAGGAGTAGTATATGTGCAAGACAAAAATTTCAAATATCTGTGACCTTGACCTTTGACCTTGAAATTGACATCTGATCTTGGTTATGAAAAAAATTTGTCCAGAGCTTATCTCTTTTACCCTATCATCGATGATTACCAAACCTGATGTGTTATTATATGTTGGGATTGCAGAGTGTCACATACCATTTTAAGTCATTTTGACATTGGCTTACACCTTTGACCTTATTGTAAAACCTTATTGAAAACGTCTGCAGAGTGTGACAGAGTACTGTATAGTGGGGGTATTTATCACCTTTAGTGATAGCAGTTCTAGTTCCTTCTGTTCAGGACAAGTCAGTTTCCTGTTTATTTGGTCAGTACAGGACAAATCACTGTCATGTTCCGTCTATACAGGACATGTCAAGTCCATGTAATGTCTATGCATGACAAAAAATTATGATATTCTGTCTATGCATGACGTGTGAGTTTTATTTTCTGTATGCTAGGCAATTCAGTTTCATGTTCTGTCTTTGCCAAACAGAAATGGTTCTATGTTTTGTTTATATGCTAATATGCAATGACATTTTCGTTTCATGTTATGTCTATGCAAGGTAATTTAGTTCCATGCTGTGTACATATACCGATATACGTTTATTTGAACACTCAGTGAGAAATATATTATAACTAAAGATATACAGCTTATCATGAATAGGTCAGGTTTGTGCTCTCTTGTTAAATGTTTGTTTGATATTTTATTTCGTATTTGTCATATTTCAGATTTTGAAAAGATTGTGAATACTGTTTTGAATACTGCAACTGAGAAAATTAGAGACATGATGAAACCTGAAGGAATACTTGATATGTTTGAAACTCGGAACGTGTTGGTGGATGCTACAACATTTAGAATACGAGACATTAGGGTAAGTGTCTCATTATAAGAAGATATGTCCGAATACAGCATACATATACAGACTCTCTCTTACCCCTTGTTTACTCTCGATTTCAAAACTTTACTTGTTTACCAAGACAACTGTGTATAAAAGGCTGTAGGGTAATGACATAATATACTTTATAAGAAAGTTTTCTGTTTCTTGGAAAAAATTCGAATTGATATTTACAAAGACGAAACAATATTCTTTCTGCCCTTTATACACAAGGGGAGTACTTTGGACGAATTTGAGACATATTGATAGGAGTTGTCTTTTGTCTTGCGAATACTTAAATTATGCAAGCGAGTTTGTTAGTGGCATGTTACTATACATATTTTATTGTTTTATTTCATGTTCCTTGTTTGACCCCATATAGTGTTTTCCATTTATTTTTATACGCCCGTCTTCAGACGGGACGTATTATGTCGTGGCGCTGTCCGTCTGTCTGTCTGTCCGTACATCCAGGAGGCACATTATGGGGTCATTAACCTGGCAGTTTGGGTCATTAACCTGGCCAGTTAGTGATTGTGGGTTTGAAAGAGAGTATTGTGGGGTTAAAAAGGGCGTTTGTGGGGTTAGTTTTAGGGTTAGGGTTTATATAGCATCTAACCCCACAACATGCTCTCCTAAGACCATCCGTCCGTCCGTCCGTCTGTCCGTCCGTTAACTTTTTCATGTCCGCTCTCTAACTCAAACAAATTTAGTCCAATCCTTTTGAAACTTTGTCAGAACGTGTATGACCATAATATCTCTGTCCAGTTTGATAACCAGCAAGATCGCCCTAGACATTCAAGAGTTATGCCCCTTTTTTTGTCAAAAACGGGCATTTTAGTATTTTTTTCATGTCCGCTCTGTTACTCAAACAAATTGAGTCCAATCCTTTTGAAACTTGGTCAGAACGTGTATGGCTTTAATATCTCGGTCAAGTTTGATAACCAGCAAGATTGCCTAAGACATGCAAGAGTAATGCCCCTTTTTTCGTAAAAAACGGGCATTTTAGTTTGTCCGCTCTCTAACTCAAACAAATTTATTTTAATCCTTTTGAAACTTAGTCAGCATGTGTATGACCATAATATCTCGGTCAGGTTCGATAATCAGCAAGATTGCCGTAGACATTCAAGAGTTATGCTCCTTTTTATGTAAAAAACGGGCATATTTTAGTTTGTCCGCTCTCTAACTCAAACAAATTTATTTCAATCCTTTTGAAACTTGGTCAGAATGTGTAGGACCATAATATCTCAGTCGAGTTTAATAACCAGCAAGATTGCCTGAGACATTCAAGAGTTATGTCCCTTTTTTCGTAAAAAACGGGCATATTTTAGTTTGTCCGCTCTTTAACTCAAACAAATTTATTCCAATTCTTTTGAAACTTTGTCAGCATGTGTATGACAATTATGTCTAGGTCAAGTTTGATAACCAGCACAATTGCCCAAGAAATTCAAGAGTTATGCCTCTTTTTCGTCAAAAACGGGCATTTTTTAGTTTGTCCGCTCTCGTACTCAAACAAATTTATTCCAATTCTTTTGAAACTTTGTCAGCATGTGTATGACCATAATCTCTAAGTCAAGTTTGATAACCAGCACAATTGCCCAAGACATTCAAGAGTTATGCCCCTTTTTTCGTCAAAAACGGGCATTTTTTAGTTTGTCCGCTCTCATACTCAAACAAATTTATTCCAATCCTTTTGAAACTTGGTCAGCATATGACCCCTAACTTTCAAGGTTCTTCCCCTTTTTTCCACTTTACCTTGATAGGGTTTTAGTATGACTACATTCTAAGATCGATTTGACGGTCGTATAATATGCCCGGCTTGCGGTGCTCTTGTTTAGGTAATGGGCTTTATTTAAATATCGAAATAATAAAAGACATGTTGAAATTGCTTTTATGCTCCCAGAATCTGTGATTTGGGCGCATTATACTTTTTGCTGTGTCTGTTTATCCGTTTGTCTTTTACCTACCTTTGTAAAATTGTTTAAATACCTATTATTAAATATTATTATGATATTAAGGCCAGATATCCATTGCCTTCTTACAGGAGGAGCCAAAGACATCCGACAAAAATAGACAAATCAGAGACATTTGTCATAGTAATCCAGACATATATATCATACTAAAAGAAGCGTTAGGAGCCACCGGGCAGCAAGGATTACTTTGTGACCTAGAAAATCTGGAAAAGAAAATCCATGACTCCCTTCCAGGTAAACTTTTTTTTCACAAAAAACAAGATGCTTTGTTTTACTCTTAACCCTTGTCTTGTCGTAATATCGCTTTCTTTAAACTGTCATTGACAAATTTATTCACTCAATACTTTTTATACGCCCGTCTTCAGACGGGACGTATTATGTTATGGCTCTGTACGTCCGTATGTCCGTCCGTTAACTTTTTCATGTCTGCTCTCTAACTCAAACAAATTTAGTCCAATCCTTTTGAAACTTGGTCAGAACGTGTATGATCATAATATCTCGGTCAAGTACGATAACCATCAAGATTGCCCTAGACATTCAAGAGTTATGTCCCTTTTTTCTTCAAAAACGGGCATTTTTAGTTTGTCCGCCCTGTAACTCGAACAAATTTATTTCTGTCCTTTTAAAACTTGGTCAGCATGTGTATGACCTAAATATCTCGGTCAATTTTGATAACCAGCAACATTGCCCTAGACATTTAATAGTTATGCCCCTTTTTTGGTCAATTCTCTGGTCACATCAAAAATTGACTACTGCAACTCACTGCTATATGGGATTCCCCAAAACTCACTACGAAAACTACAGCGTGTGCAAAATACAGCAGCCCGCATCATTACCAGGACTCCTCGGTACAATCACATCACTCCAGTCTTGAAGGAGCTTCACTGGCTTCCAGTTCAACACAGAGTTGAATTCAAAATTCTGACACTCACATACAAAGCCATGTGCAATGATTCTCCAAGGTACATTGTTAGTATGCTGGACGTGTATAGACCTCGAAGAGAGTTGCGGTCTGCGAGTAAATCAGTATCGCTGGTTGTGCCGAGAAGTCGTTTAGTGAAGTTTGGAGATAGAAGTTTCATGCATGCAGCCCCAAAGCTCTGGAACTCTCTACCATCAGACATCAGAGATGCGAGCTCAGTTGCAGTCTTCAAAAAACGTCTGAAAACACACTTCTTTAATATTTATTATTAGAACACATTAGGAAATGGATGACTGCTACCTCCGGGCCATGTTCTTGCTGTAGATATTGTGGGTCTAAATGGGAGTTCTGGAATTGTACCGTTTGCCCATGCCTATTCGGTGGATCTTGATGGTAGGGATTGCCCCTGATCTCTTTGAAACCGACTGGCTTGGGGTTTGCGGTATAATTCAAGGACATCTTCTTATCTTGATGTTTTATAAAGTAATGGTGTAATTTCAGCCATGGAACATGTAGGTCCCGCGGGTGTGGGGTGGAGAGGGTAGATGACTGCTACCCTAGGGCTGTGTTCATTCTGTATATGTTATGGGTCTAATTTTTAGTTCTGGGGTTGTACTGTTGACCAATGCCTGTCTGGTGGATCTTTGATGGTAGGGATACAACTCTGATCTCTTTTGAAACCAGCTGGCGTGGTCTGTGGTACAATTCGTGGACAGCTTTCACCATTTTTAATAATGTTATTGATCTTCTATAGGGTTTTTAGTTATGGTCGCATGCTATTATTCCTAGTTATGTTACATTAGATGGCCTGCATTGGGCGCTCTGCTATTATTTCTATTGGTCGGCAATCTTTAGCCGGTTGGTTCATTGCTGATTGATGGGGGTAGTATGATTGCCGTTTTGGGGGCTGTCTTTTGTATGTTTATTCTTATTTATTTTAGATCTAATTATAGTTATTTGTGTTTTGTCGATGGCCTGCATTGGGCGCTCTACCATTATTTATATCAGTCGGCAATACTTAGCCGGTCGGTTCATTGCTGATTGATGGGGGTAATGTGATCGCCGTTTTGGGAGACTGTCTTTTATATGTTTATTCATGTTTTATTTCAGATCTAATTGTAGTTATTTTGTCTTTTAAAGATTTATAGGTACATAAGTGTTATTTCATGTAAAGCGCTTTTGAACGCACAATCCCTGTGTGAAAAGAGCGCTATATAAATCTGGTATAATAATAATAATAATAAAAAACAGACATATTTTAGTTTGTACGCGCCCTTTCTCAATCAAATTTATTTGAATCCTTTTGAAACTTAGTCAGAACGTGTATGACCATAATGTCTCGGTCAAGTTTGATAACCAGCAAGATTGCCTCAGACATTCAAGAGTTATGCCCTTTTTTCGTCCAAAACGGGCATATTTGAGTTTGTCCGCTCTCTAACTCAAACAAATTTATTCTAATTCTTTTCATACTTAGTCAGCATGTGTTTGACGAAAATATCTCGGTCAAGTTCAATAACCAGCAAGATTGCCGTAGACATCCAAGAATGACGCGTCTTCTTTGTCAAAAACGGGCATATTTTAGTTTGTATGCGCCCTTACTCAAACAAATTTATTCCAATCCTTTTGAAACTTGGTCAGCATGTGTATTACCATATTGTCTCAGTTATGTTCCATAACCAGCAAGATTGATTTAGCAATTAAAGAGTTGTACCCCTTTTTTCGTCAAAAACGGGCATTTTTTATTTTATTCGCTCTCTTACTCACACACATTTTTTTCAATCCTTTTTAAACTTAGTCAGCATGTGTATTACCATTATGTCTCAGTTATGTTTGATAACTAGCAAGAATTGCTCTAGACATTCAGGAGTTATGCCCCTTTTTTCGTCAAAAACAGGCATTTTTTAGTTTGTCCGCTCTCTAACTCAAACAAATGTATTCTAATCCTTTTGAAACTTGGTCAGCATGTGTATTACTATATTGTCTCAGTTATGTTCCATAACCAACAAGATTGCCGTAGACATTTAAAGAGTTATGCCCCTTGTTTTGTCAAAAACGGGCATTTTTTAGTATGTCCGCTCTCTTACTCAAACAAATTAATTCCAAGCCTTTTGAAACTTAGTCAGCATGTGTATGACCATTATGTCTCGGTCAAGTCCGATAACCAGCAAAATTGCCTAAGACATTTAAGAGTTATGCCCCTTTTTTCGTCAAAAATGAGCATTTTTTAGTTTGTCCGTCTTTTACTCAAACAAATTTATTCCAATCCTTTTAAAACTTGGTCAGCATATGACCCCTAACTTTCAGGGTTCTTCCCCTTTTTTCCACTTTACCTTGATAGGGTTTTAGTATGACTACATTCTAAGATCAATTTGACGGTCGTATAATGTGCCCGGCTTGCGGTGCTCTTGTTATCTCAACTAACTATCTGGTTCAAAGGGATGGCTATTCAACCTGCAGAAGTTTCACTCAACCCTTAACTATCATGGTCCAGGACCTTGAATATATTTTATTCTATACATGTGATAGATACTGTACTAGTTTAACTTCAAAAGTATCCTATAACAACGGTAAGAAGACTGTTTCGCGTGGATGAACAACAAGATGTCCGAGGCGAAGCGTTTAACTTGCTATACAGTGGCGAGTTGTATTTTAAGGCGCTAATGCATGCATGACGACGTCAAAACAACGGCAATAATAACCAATCATAAGATAGTTCCATTAGTTCGGCTTGTCTGTCCGGACAGATAAGGTTATCTCACACCCCCTAGATTTCGGGAGGTATACCTCTGTCCGAGAGGTGAGAAAATGTGATCCAATTCCGTCCGTCGTACGTCGTCCGTTCACATTTTCAACAACATCTTCTCAGAAACCACTGACCCGATTTCAACCAAACTTTGTCAGAAGCATCAGTGACAAGGGGGAACGAAAGCTTGTTATAATATTTTGGCTAGAGTCATTCCCCTTGCTGTGGGACCAGGTTTTCTAACATGACCGTATAGACAACTTTGAATGTATAAGAAAATCTTACAAAATCTTCTTCTCAGAAACCCAAAGACCCAGACCTTTGATATTTGGTATGCATCATTACCTAATGATTTTCTAGCAAGATTGTTCAAATTTTGACCCTGGGGCCAAAAATGGCCCCGCCCTGGGGCTTATCAGTTTTTCTTAGGAAAACCTTTAAAAATCTTCTTCTCAGAAACTGTATGGCCTAAATCATTAATATTTGACATGTAGCTTTGCCTTATGGTCCTCTACCAAGATTGTTCAAATTATGACCCCGGGCCAAAAAAGGCCCCGCCCTCGGGCTTATCAGTTTTTCATAGGAAAACCTTTAACAATCTTCTTCTCTGAAACCGTAAGGCCCACAGGGTTTTCCCTTGCATTTTGTAATTGAGAGTCCTAAGGACCCTCAAACCTTTCACTTTGAGAGTCCCTCAGCATATTTGGGGGTCCCAAATTAATTTGATGTGTATTTGTTTGACCTTTGTAAACAGTGCAGATTCATGATCTGATGACATTAGCATACCCCACATCAGCACTCAGGATTTACATATCTGATGATTTGGGGGTGAAGTAAAATGTGGTCAAAGATTTGAGGGTCCTGGGGACCCTAGGGGTTGGACAAATAGGGGTCCCAGGTGACAGAATCGAGTCCAAGATGCAGGAAACCTGCGTCCGGGAAAACCCTGGGCCCAGATCATTTATATTTGACATGTAGCTTTACCTTATAGTCCTCTACCAAAGTTGTTCAAATTATGCCCCCGGGTCAAAATTGGTCCCGCCCCGGAGCTTATCAGTTTTACATAGACTTATATAGGAAAACCTTTAAAAATCTTCTTCTCTGAGACTGTAAGGCCCAGATCATTTATATTTGACATGTAGCTTTGCCCTATGGTCATCTACCAGGATTAATCAATTTATGACCCCTGGATCAAATTTGGCCCCGCCCCGGGCTTATCAGCTATATCAAAATGTTGTCTTGCCCAGTCAGCTTCTATGGTACAATGTCTTAGGTGAGCGAAATGTGGCCCTCTGGGCCTCTTGTTTGAAATTGGAAGCGTCCATTTAAAGTTTCAAGGGGTGAATTGGTTGATAGGAAATCAAGAACTAATTACTTGAATGATATATACACAGTGCCCTCTCCCTACAACGGCACTCTGAACAACAATTCCTTCCTTACAACGACGATTGCCACTGTTTCAGAAACAAGATATGTTCATGTCTAACTCTTTCACTGCTACAATATCGTCTGCTTGAGATCACAGGGCCCCGACACGATTGCTTTTTGAGAAAAAAATCGTCAGAAGGTATACATGTATATAGAGTCTCTATATATACCTTCTGTCGATTTTCTCTAAAAAATCAATCGTGTCGGATCCCTGTGCTTGAGCTTGTCGTCTGCTGTGTTTAGCTCACCTGGCACGAAGTGAGCTATCGTCTTCTTGGAAACCATTGGGCCAAGTTCATCAAAACTTCATAGGATTGTTCCTTCTAAGGTATTCTCACGATTTCTTCAAATATGGGTCATCCAATCAAAATTGTGGTTGCCATGGCAACCAATTGAACGAACTTTAAAAATCTTCTAGTTAAGAACTACAAGTCCGAATTGTAAATAATTTTACCCAAATGTGCCTTTGGTGACCCTCTATCAGATTTTTAAAACTAATTTTCCTATCTTAAAAAACATGGCCGCTAGTGGGTGGGGCAGATTTTCTTTATATGGCTATACCAGTTTTTTTCAAATTACAGTGGAACCTGTGTAAACCGGAATACTCTGGATATCGGACGGTTCGTCCGGTCCGGAATTTTCCCTTCTTTGTCCTTTGTAAAAATAACCTGTATACACCGGACCCTCTGGAAACCGAATACCGGACGGATCACCGCCATAATTTGCTTTATTTCAGCTCATTTTGACCTCTGTAAACCGGACATCAACCCTGCCGAACGGAAACAAAATTTCATGGTTTCACGCTGAGCGTGTCATAGCCTCTGGGCATCGCGTCGCCATTGTTTTACAACACCCTGTGTGTACTGCACTATTAGTCGGGATTAATAACACATCTAGATGTCAACTTTATATCTATTGACAGGAGAAGTGGTCCAGTGGAAACTGTGAAAACAAATTTATGACCGCGGAAATCATCATAAATGATCTGCTCCCACATAACATAGACTTACAAATTAGCGCTTATTCAATCACGAATGTTTGCATACTTATTAACAGTAATTATAATTAAACCTGTTGGGGCACTTTCATTATTAATTACAGCTCTTTATTTGACTAGATCTAGATCTATAAAACCACGAATGAAGAACTTCATTCGTGATAAAACACCTTTGTTTCCATAGCTTCATAGTTGGACGATTTTATGAATTTTGAGAAAATCTGAAGTGAAAGGGTAATTTCTGAAAAGTCTTTGATTACTTTTGCAAACAGTTGGGATCCTGATGAGACGCCGCGAAACGCGGTCCCACATCAGGATCCAGACTGTTTGTCACTCAGCCCGTATTTTGAAAATAAATTTTCAACAATTCTAATTTTGGAACAAGCAGACGACAGTGACGCGACATCTCATCAGGATCCAAGCTGTTTGTCACTCAGGCCTGCACACGTTGTTAAATCTAGATGTGGATCTAAACATTTATTTAAGAAAGCCTTAAGACGAGAATCAAACAGTTTGGATCCAGATCAGATGCCGCAAAACGCGGCGTCTGATTTGGAACTAATCTTTTTGTAAAAAAACAGTTATCAGTCGCGCCCAGCAGGCGGCGGCTGTAAAAAGTCGCCCCGTACTTCATTCTCAGTGTTGTTATACTTTCTGGTCCTTTGGAATCATTGATTTCAGCGCATTTACAGTTGAAAGTTGAATTCCGCTTAAGCTGGTGCTAGGGGGCGTGAGCACTGTTGCATATTTAATTATTGCTCATGAACAGACTCAATTAAACCGAGTCTGCAATTTTCAGTATTTGCTTTGTTTTCTGTGCTTTCAAAGGATCTCCCCTTATTCAGATTATGTCATGACAACGATGGGGATTTATTTAAGTTTCACGGTTTCGAATTCTGTGTTTATCGATTTATTACATGGGTAACTGTCTTTGTTTTCCTCTAGATCGCTACTTTGGTAAAATAAAAAATATTTAGATCTATCTCTAAATCGTTATTTATTGTCTCTATTCATACCTTCATTGACTCGAATTCAAGTTAACACCTTCACTGCCGGAGAATTGTTTTCTTCTTCGATTAAAGCACTCTGGATCAGGACCAGACGCCGAATTTCTTGGTTTCTTAGCAGATTCTAAACTACATGTACAGTTGCATGTCCGTCATCAGTGAATCGATGTTCATTACATATTGTCTAAATTTAGTATTTTCCACATGTGTACAATGATTGTCACGTGGTGATCATGTGATTGTGAGTTTTTCAAAATGACGGTGTAAACTTTAAAAATGGATTCCAAAACAAAACACCGATGGAAATGAAAGATAACACGTTACACATGTCAGTATTTTATTTATTCGTTTTATACGATAAATCAAGAAACACTTTGTGTTCACGTAAGGCAAATAAACAAACATTCAACAATACATTTTTTACAATAAAGTAAAGTGTATTAAACGGCGCATGGGAAAACGAGTACATGTACACATATTAGTGGCAATCTGCCGACACTCAATAATCCTGACTAAACCGGACACCTCTGAAAACCGGACGATCGGGTCAGTCCGCAGGGCGTCCGGTTTTCACAGGTTCTACTGTATCTTCCTAGCTCAAAAAAATTACCACCAGTGGGTCGGTGAATAAGTGAAAACGTTATCATTACTGGTCCATTTACATGACCGTAATCATGGGTACGAGGTGAGCGATTTAGGGCCGCATGCGGCTCTTTTTGGTGTTTTTATGCCCCCGGCATCGACAGATGCGGGAGCATATAGTAATCGTCCTTCCGTCCGTGCATTCGTCCGTCCTTCCGTCCGTAACAGGTTAAGTAGATTTTACCGTTTCGTCTAGCATCAACACCGCTTACTCAAATGCTTTGATACTTATACAGTTGTTACCTTGGACCATTCCCTATCCACCAATATCACCCAACCTTGATTTTGACCTTGACCTTGACCTAATTTGGACTTAGAATATTTTGAATGGGCTATTTCTTGGTTAACTAGATTTTACCGTTTCATCTAGCATCAACACTACTTACTACAATGCTTCTATACTTATACAGTTATTGCCTTGGACCATTACCAACCCACCAGTAATACCCAAGCTCAATTTGACCTTGACCTTGACCTAATTTGGACTTAGAAAAGATTCAGAATATATTGTCAAGGATGGCACCGGGGGCATAAGCGTTTATTGAACGCAGTCTTGTTATCCTTTGTTGTTATATTTTTATCCAACTTAGGCTTGTCCGGAGCATTACTTCAAAAGTATATGAGCTATTGACTTCGAACATCATATACATACAGGGTTTTCCCTTGCATTTTGTAATTGAGAGTCCTAAGGACCCTCAAACCTTTCACTTTGAGAGTCCCTCAGCACATTTGGGGGTCCCAAATTAATATTATGTGTATAAAATGCCTTACAATGTTGACAAATAACTTGTTAAACCTTTGTAAACACTAAAACAGTGCATATTCATGATCTCTGTTGACCTGAGCATACCCCACATCAGCACCCAGGATTTACATATCTGATGAATTGTGGGTTTGGAGTAAAATGTGGTCAAAGATTTGAGGGTCCTTGGGACTCCTGGGGTTGGACAAATAGGAGTCCCAGGTGACAGAATTGAGTCCAAGATGCAGGAAACCTGCGTCCGGGAAAACCCTGTACATATAGATTTAAATGACTAAGAGTGCAGTGCGCAGGAACCATAACTTTATCATCAATATTTTTGGAGTTATGGCCCTTTGTTACCCAATTTAGGCTTGTCCTGAGTATAACTTCGAAATTATAAGAGCTGTTGACTTCAAACTTCATATATAGATAAATCTCATTGATTAGGAGTGCAGTGCATATAAACCCTTACTCTGTCATCAGTATTTTTTTAGTTATTTCCTGGTGTGGTTTTATGTCTATCCAATTTAGGCTTGTCCGGAGCATAACTGCCAAAATATAAGAGTCATTGACTTCAAACTTCATATACAGATAGATCTCATTTACCAGGAGTGCAGTGCAGAACATGACTTCCAAATAATAATAGCTATTTCTGAAGATGTTTCCCTTTATTATTATTTCCAAGTTAGGGAGCACACATCAACTTTATCCTGAAAAAATTACCTCTTGTGACAAGACCCCACTGGGGTAATGAATCACCATTTGTGATAGGTCTAGTTAATATTTGACATGTAATCTTGCCTTATGGTTCTCTACCAAGATTGTTCAAATTATGACCCTGGACTAAAAACATGACCCCCCGCCTTGGGGCTTATCAGTTTTTCATAGGAAAACCTTAAAAAATCTTTTTCTCTGAAACCATAATGCGCAGATCATTAATAATAGACATGTAGCTTTGTCTGATGGTCCTCTACCAAGAGTGATCAAATTATGACCCGGGACTAAAGATGGCCCCGCCTTGGGGCTTATCAGTTTTTCATAGGGAAACCTTTAAAATATCTTCCCTGAAATCGTAATGCCCAGATCATTAATAATTCACATGTAGCTTTGCCTTATGGTCCTCTACCAAGAGTGTTAAATCATGCCCCCGGGACTAAAAATGGCCCCGCCCTCAGGCTTATGAGTTTTTCGTAGGAAAACCTTTAAAAATCGTCTTCTCTGAAACTGTATCACACAGATCATTAGTATTTGACATGTAGCTTTGCCTTATGGTCTTCTACCATCATTGTTCAACTTATGGTACCCGGGTCAAAAATGGCCCTGCCCCGAGGCCTATTAGTTTTACATAGACTTCTATAGGAAAACCTTTTCAAATCTTCTCTGAAACTGATACGCAGCTTAGCATTGTTGTCCACTACCAAGATTGTTCAAATTATGACACCTGGAGTACAGCTATATCGAAATATTGTCTTGCACAGTAAGCTTCTATGGTACAATGTCCTCAGGTGAGCAAAATGTTTGTCTCTGGCCCTCTTGTTCATATTTACTTTCAGTTAGCGAAGAATATTATACCCACTGTGTTTACCATCGGAAGTTGCTAAGGGAAGTAACCCTGCTTAGTTTCTATCGGGATACTCAGATAATCGATCAGGGGGTATCTTTCTTGTTGCTACGATAAGAATCTGCGAAATGAGTCGTCTGCAATAGGCGAGTATGTCTTTAAATGGTCTTGTGTGCACATCCCCAGACTAGAAAATAGTTGAGAAGAATATAAGCTACATCAATGCTATTTCACTGGCCTGTTCTCACTCAGACCATTTGATTCCACCATTAAAATACCATTTTTATTTAAAAGGTGCGCTAAAACCTGGAATTAAGTTCGTTTTATGGCTGTTTTAATGGTTTTTGCATGGCAAATGATCTTTCAAGGCTAAATCAAAGCTCTTTAAATGTTTTATTTACAATTTCATTTTGCTAAGGATAGGTATATTTCCAATCAAACCATATCTCCTAATATTGATTTCATTTTGACCTGGAACTAATTAGGTAATAAAGTCTGGCATTTCACCGGAGGTATACGCATTTATTGGATTAAAAGTGTGGCTAATCTGTATGTGTCTAATGTATGTTGCTAACTACTCTCTTTCTATCTTTCCTCTATCTCCCGGACCCTCTGTGAATATAATTATAACCCTGTGTTGCAAAATGGAAAACTATTAATCAGTGCTATATGACCTATTCAGTATCGCAGTGCTGTAAAACCCAACTCATCTATCCTGTGTGTTATTTTGATATTTAAATGTATCAGATAGTTTGCAATACATTGTTATATATTCCAGGGGGGGGGCTAACTACATATTATTGCTACAACAACCTATATGGGTATTATAAGAGATTTGCATTGCTATGAAGTCAGTGTATAAAGTGAGAAAATGTGTCTACAAAAACATAGTTGCCTTCGTAGCAATACAAATCTGTTATAATCCCATATAAGTTGTCGTAGCAAAACATTTCATCGTAATACCTTGTTAGCCCCCAGTGTATTCATTAAAACAGTAATACATTGCTTTATTTATATATCATGTCTACATTCATAGATTTCCTATCAACCCTTATTATTTCCCTACACAACCGGTGGTGGGGGCTATAAAGGAATCATGTTGTCCGTCCGTCACGTTTTTCAGGGACATTTGCCTTTTTCTTGAAAACTGTTTATGATACCATATTCAAACTTGGTATACATTATCAATGTTATTTGGGGACACTCATTGATAGATCATAACTCTTGCACCAAATTTGACAGAATTATGCCCCTTTTTAACTTGATTTTTTGGTCTCTTAATTGAGAATTTTTACTTTGAACATGCCATTTTCTTGAAAACTAATCATGATGTTGTCTTCAAACTTAGGAAGTTACATAACTATTGCCACATGACAGAATTATGCCCCTTTTTAACTTAAATTTTGGTTCCTTAATATGCATATATTATTCTTTCTACATGTCATTGGTGGTGTTTGTGACAGGTCAGTTTGGAATGGGGGGTATCAATTACTTTTAGTGATAGCTCTAGTTATTTTAACTGAAGGCTTCATGTAAGTATATGATTTTTCTATATATTGCATCTGTTGTGTTTTTCAGCGCACCATCACTGTGATACAGTAGCAGCCTGTCTTGTGTTTCAACAGTTAAAACATCAGCAACTTAAAGCGTTGATACCAGAAAACACACCAATTGAGGGTAACACGCAGTTTAGATATATATAAAACATGATTTTACTACAAGTATGTCTTAAGGGTACAACTGCTGGTAAAATTCTGTAATTATTTATATAGGTAGTAAGTGTCATTTTAAAAGACAGTTTGGTATGCATACTCCTTTATATATATTTACCAAGTGTCAACCATTGATTGATCTGCACATATCAAGGTATTCCAATCCTAAATATAGTGTGAAGTTAAGAAAATAGGCTTGTGAACGGAATTCTATGAGGAGGCAGGGCTTATGGCTCTTTTCTCCAAGAATTTATTTTCAAACTTTGACCACAGAAATTTGGCTCAATTATCAATGCGCTTTAAGCCTTTCACTACCAAAATATTCGTGATATGTTTAACCCTTCACTGTTTCCTTGTCGTCTGCTTCAATTTTGTTGTCTGAAATGTCGTTTTAAAGACATTTTTCAAAACGAGTGTTTAACAGGACCTGATCAACCGCCGCGTTACGCGTAGTCTGATCAGGATCCAAATTGTTTGCAAACGCGCCTTTAAGCGTCATTGAGAGTGCTAGGTTAACCAACTGATTGATGGCTTCATATAAGCAACAACATTGTTAATCGCCTGGAAAACATCTTTATTTATAAGAGACAGTTGTCAAAAAATTGGAATATTTTATATAATATATAATTATATATACATGTATATCATTTATCTATATTAATTTAAGCTTAAAATTATCTTAGTTCAAATATGACATCACATCAAAATGACGTCAAATCAACATTTTCAAAGGGATAAGACTTCACATAGCATCTTGGCAGAATTTAAGGAACATTTGAATATTGGTCATGTAGGATCAAACAGAAGGGCACAAGGTAAATGTATGGTGGTAAAAGTCTTGTGATTATTACAGATAACAGTCCCCCCCCCCCCCCCCCTAATTGGAAAGAGGCCTTGGTGGCCTAGTGGTTAAAGTAACTGTGGCTTACAATCACTAAGCTATGAATCTCGGTCAAAGCTCTTCGGGTTATTCATATTTAAAAATTCCAACTGTCTTTGAAAAGTTGGTGGTTCTACCCAGTTGCCGTTTTGTACCTGATCTAGTAAATCAATGGCTTTTGGTTTCTTCTTCTACCTGTAATTAGTTGGATGTCGCGATATGAGAGAAGTACTATTAACACGACGTACAATCATGAAAAAAATCCACATTGCTTTTTTATTATCAATATTCTTAGGTGAGGGATATACGGACCATCTTGTTTAAGACATTCGTCACTATGACTTAGGTGAACGATAATGGACTACTATGACACTTTTGGTCAATACCACGCCTCAGATTGATAATTAATGGTCTCCTTGTTCCATAAGTGACAGACAATAACAAATTACTATCATATATTTGGCATATGCTCTGCCACTAGAAGATTCTACGTATTATCATTATGTCTCCCTCACAGTCACTTTAGTGAGACATGTTGTTTTTGTTCTGTTTGTATGTCTGTGCATTCGTCTGTAATGCTTTGGTTTCCGGATAAAATAACTCCAGTTTCCATTGGGCCATCATGCCAATGTTGGTGTACTTGTTGATTACGACAAGGGAATGCACGAGGTCGCATTTAAGGTTTGTAGGTCAAAGGTCACATAAACTGTTACTAAAATTCATTTTCGGTTCCACTTTGGTTTTCGTACAATAACTTTTTGTTCTCATAGGGTGATCATGTCCATTGTTTTGGGTACTGGCTGTTTTAGAAGAGATAAAACATGGGATTTCAGTTTAGGTTAGTAGGTCAAAAGGCACATGGATCATGATGATCTGTTACAAAACAAAAAATTTTGGTTTCCACACAAAGCCTTAAGCTCTAATGGGTAGTCATGCCAATTATTGGTGTATTAGTTGCTGATGAGTAGTGAATGCTTTGGATAGCATTTGCGGTCAGTATGTCAATGGTCAAGTGATCTGTTACTAAAAGTAGAATCGTTTTGTTCCACTTGATTTCCAGACAATAATGTTTCGTTCTAAATGGGACTGAAATGTCAGAGTGTAGGTAAGATTCTACCAAATTGTTACAATAATACATTCACACACATACATGCAAATCGGGGCATTATGACCATTGTATGTGTCGCGGTGCCGTAAACCCCATCTCGATCAACCCAAAGAGACATTCCTACCTTACCGCTGTTTGGGAGCTTAATTGTCAAGGAGGATGTTTTAGTTCATTTGACTGAGATTTTTCCTTTTGCAAAAAAGTAAAAGGAAGGCAACTCGGTGGTTTGGCTTTGGTTTCTATAAGGCAATCAGGTCCATATTTGGTGCACTGGTTGCGAAAGAGAAGGAGGTATCATTAGTTAGATAATCTGATCTTGCTCAGTGTGAGCTTTTGCAATCCTTGAATGTCCGTTGTCCATGTTAACAATTTTAGTGTTAACACTCTAGAAGCTAATCTTTCTCAAGCATGTCTGATTGTATATGACTGTAAGAGTTTGTATTAGTTTGAATTTGGTTGTAATCAAACAAACAGCTCATTAGTTATCTGCCCTTGAATTACTGAAAATTTCATATCCAACAGTGTTTACACTCTAGAGGTCACACTTTTTATCCAATCTTCATCGAACAAGCTCAGTTGAGTTATCGGCTGGGTTAAATTACGGCTGAAATCGGACAATTATGTCATGTTATTTGCCCTGGATGTGTTGAAAATGCTTGAAAAGGTCATCAATTTTTATGCACTATTTCTCAAACTTGCTCAGATTGTATATGATTATTAGGTCTTGGATGAGTTTGAATGTGGTTGAAATCAGACCAATGGGTCAAGAGTTATCTGCCCTTTAAGAGTTGAAAATGCCATATCTGTATCATAACATTGTTTACACTCTAGCAACAGTTTTTAATTGATTTAATTATACTTGCACACATTGTAGATCTATATAGCTATTTTTAAAGGAATGCAATTATTGTCGATATCTGAATTATCTGCCCTTGATGAGTTGATAGTGTTGCACTATAGCAACTATAGTCGAATGCTTTTTGTGAATGTGTCAAGAGTTATCTGCCTTTGATGTACTTCATTACACTAGAATATATCATATTTCAATATCGTTTACACTCTATAGTCTACACATTTAAATTGGTTTAGAGTCATATGGGTGAAGCTCAAAAGTAAAGCTATCAGGCTCCATTACAACAGGTGAACGATATCAGGGCATTCAATGCATATTGTTGCATTTCAGGTCAGTAGGTCAAAATTCACATGATCTGTTACTAAAGTAAATTATTTACTTTGCTTGGTGTCCGGATAATAACGTTTGAATGGGTCGATCATATCTATATTTGATTTACTGATTGCTTGAGAGAAAGGCATGCTTTGGATTGTAGAAGAGGTAGGAAAGGTCAAAGGGCATGTTAACTGTAACTAAAAAAATATTTCTGGTTGATAGACGATTAGTAATTGTCAATTTAGCAATTGTTTTCATAAGCTGATCATCTCCATATATCATATACAGGTTGCTTGTGCAAAATGGATGATCGGGATTACATTTGAGATAAATCGGTCATAAGTTACAACATGAAACTAAGAATAGAATAGTGGTTCCCAGACTATAAGTTCTGCTTTCAATTTGACTAGTTTTAGCCCTGTGAATTTTTTAAACGCTCACCTCTAGAGATGGTCGTATATTGGTATGGTCCTGTCCGTTTGTTAGTCCGTCAGTTATTATTTCGATTTTTAGCTCACCTGAGCTAGCTCAGTGTAAGCTTTTGCAATCCTTGAATGTCCGTTGTGTGTCGTGAACAATTTTAGTGTTTACACTCTAGATAGAGGCCACAATATTTATCCAATCTTTCTCGAACTAGCTCAGATTGTTTATTACTATAAGATTTCGAATGAGTTCATTTATGATCAAGAGTTATCTACCTTTGAACTGCTGAAAATGCCATATTTAAGGTTTTTTACACTCTAGAGCCACAATATTCATCCAATCTTTCTCAACTTGCTCAGATTGATAAGAGTTCAGATGGGTTGGATTATGGTTGAAATTGAACAAATAGGTTAAGAGTTATCTGCCCTTGAATTGCTGAAAATGCCGTATCTAACAAAGTTTACCGTAAACTCTTGCAAGTACAGTTTTCTATGGATTGTTTTATACTTGCACACAAAGTATATAGCTATAAGTTCTCGAATGAGTGCAATAATTGTTGAAATCTAATCATAAGCGTTTACACTGTTTGCACAGGTCTGTCTGTCCCAATACTTATTATCACCAAATTAAGTAATATTTTAGTAAGCTACTTCACTATCCATTAAAACGTCATCGAAACAGTTTATTGTCACTTAATTCTTATCATATCATCATAATTTTCATTTCTTCAGACAGGACGTATTATGTCGTGGCTCTGTCTGTCTGTCCGTTAACTTTTTCATGTCCGCTCTCTAACTCAAACAAATTTAGTTCAATCCTTTTGAAACTTGGTCAGAAAGTGTATGGCCATGATATCTCGGTCAAGTTCGATAACCAGCAAGATCGATCCACACATTCAAGAGTTATGCCCCTTTTCGTCAAAAACGGGCATTTTAGTTTGTCTGCTCTCGGACTCAAACAAATTTATTTTAATCCTTTGGAAACTTTGTCAGCATGTGTATGACTATGATATCTCGGTCAAGTTTGATAACCAGCAGGATTGCCCCAGACATTCAAGAGTTATGCTCCTTTTTTCGTCAAAAACGGGCATATTTTAGTTTGTCCGCTCTCTAACTCAAACAAATTTATTTCAATCCTTTTGAAACTTTGTAAGCATGTGTATGACCATAATATCTCGGTCAAGTTCGATAACCAGCAGGATTGCCGTAGACATTCAAGAATTATGCCCCTTTTTTGTAAAAAACGGGCATATTTTAGATTGTTCACTCTCTAACTCAAACAAATATATTCCCATCCTTTTGAAACTTGGTCAGCATGTGTATGACTATAATGTCTGGGTCAAGAACAATAACCAGCAAGATTGCCCCAGACATTCAAGAGTAATGCCCCTTTTCGTAAAACACGGGCATATTTTAGTTTGTCCGCTCTTTAACTCAAATTTATTCCAATCCTTTTGAAACTTGGTCAGTATGTGTACTACCATAATGTCTCGGTTATGATCCATAACCAGCAAGATTGCCTTAGACATTCAAGAGTTATGCCCCTTTTTTGTAAAAAACAGGCATATTTTAGATTGTTCGCTCTTTAACTCAAACAAATATATTCCAATCCTTTTGAAACTTGGTCAGCATGTGTATGACTATAATGTCTGGGTTTAGAACAATAACCAGCAAGATTGCCCCAGACATTATGAGTTATGCTCCTTTTTCGTAAAAAACGGGCATATTTTGGTTCGTCTGCTCTCTTTCTCAAACAAATTTATTCTAATCCTTTTGAAACTTAGTCAGCATGTGTATTACCATAAAGTCTCGGTTATGTCCCATAACCAGCAAGATTGCCTCAGACATTCAAGAGTAATGCCCCTTTTTCGTAAAAAACGGGCATATTTTAGTTTGTCCGCTCTCTAACTCAAATAAATTTATTCCAATCCTTTTGAAACTTGGTCAGCATGTGTATGACCATAACGTCTCGGTCAAGTTTGATAACCAGCAAGATTGCCCCAGACATTCAAGAGTTATGCCCCTTATTTTGTCAAAAACGGGCATTTCTTAGTTTGTCCGCTCTTTTACTCAACGAAATTTATTCCAATCCTTTGATACTTTGTCAGCATGTGTATGACCATAATGTCTCGGTCAAGTTTGATAACCAGCAAGATTGCCTCTGACATTCAAGAGTTATGCCCCTTTTATCGTCAAAAAAGGGCATTTTTTTGTTTGTCCGCTCTCTTTCTCAAACTAATTTATTCCAATCCTTTTGAAACTTGGACAGCATATGACCCCTAACTTTCAGTGTTCTTTCCCTTTTGTTCACTTTACCTTGATAGGGTTTTAGTATGACTACATTCTAAGATCGATTTGACGGGCGTATAATGTGCCCGGCTTGCGGTGCTCTTGTTATTTTCTAAATTCAAAAATGGTATCGTCATCCTCTAAAACATATTTTGATGTAAATATCTTCAAAATAGGACTATTCAATCAAATTATAGTTCAAAAAATGTCAAATTGCGCCCATCTTGTAAAATGGCGACCATTTAGTTGTTTTCACGTGGACATTGTGATTTTCCGAGAAAGCATGTCATGTTGTATATATGTGCCAATTAACTTTTGTGCTTGCATCACAAAGCGAAGTATTTTCACTTAATTTGCCGGACTATTAAAGCGACTCGCAACCGGATGGTGTATTTGTAAAAATAAAATACTCAAATAAAACCAAATGTGTAGCATTGTCGTGCATCTGGCGTTAGAAAAATATGATCAGTCTAAAAACACCCTCAAGAAAGTCTTCAAATCTTAACTTTTTAGATATTTTTCATCGCTTTATCCTACTTTTATTCTATAGCATCGAAAGATGCAACAGAAATTGATCATGAGTCGGACAGAAACCCGGGCAGAATTATGTACTCTCCATCGCTACACAGTAAAGTACGTTAAATCTTTCCAAGAGATATAAATCGTCCGGCTAGTCGAGTGGTCTAAGACAAGTGGTTTCCTTATTTTGCTTCCTGCTCCCACATGCCCGGTCCAGTGTTCGATTTCCACCATAGCCCAATAATATTATTTTAATGAAATTCATTTTTAAACAGAATTTCTTATCCTAAACTAATTCTTACCCGTTTATATAAGCGTTTGACATTATATTTACAAATTACTATTTTTAATGCTAAAGCTGGTTGCGCGCCTCTTTAGAATACAGATATAACACTTTCAAAGTTTGTTTGTGAATGTCAGTTTCTGCCATCGATGGGATAATTGAACATTTTATCTGACAGGTTCTATAACACAACAAACATAAAACTATGCAAAATCAGAATCCAAACTGATATTCATACAATTTATGTCTAAACTTTAGAAATAAAACGGACTATGAGTCAGCAGATGGTAATATGACGTCATAACCTGTCTAACCTATTCATGGGTTAGACAGGATATGACGTCATAAAGACTATGAAATAGTTACAATGCTCAGTTGGACACTACGAAATCTTAGTCTGGCTTATAATTTTAACTTATTGCCGCATGTACTTTATATTTAACTGTTAACATAAATATCGGAATGTATCTCTGTTGCTTTTCAGGACAAGGTCACTGTGCTTTGCCTCAACAGTTAAAACATCAGAAGAGCAAAGGGACGACGCCGACAAGCAAACCTATTCAGGGTAAATGCCAATATAGATAAACAGTATAAGATGCCTTATCCGACATCCTTCGGCACCAACAGATGATGTCTGATAAAGCAATGTGTCGGTTAAAGCAGGTTTTAGATATACAGCAGAACTTTGATATTTCCCTTAAATGGAACATATCCGTATTTTAAAGTTCAACCATGACAAGGCCACGTTGAAACTTTGAAATATAGGTTTGTTCCACTTAAACGTGTTCGAGATGGCAATGTTCGACTGTATGCCATTCGACATTTGGGACCGAACACATTAAATATTTAAGCATGCATTTGAAGGCATTTAGTGTTGGGGTTTGTTAAGTAAACAACAAAACTCAAATAATAAACATGTTTGCATAACACAATGCGTTATTTAATCCTTTAACCCAGATCATATTTCTAGTTTTGAATACCAGTGGCAACTTACAGCAGATTGAAAGTAAAGCAGAATGGGCATAAAGGCACATTCTGTTTTACATTCAACCTGCATTATGCTACCATCGGCTAGGACATTGCAACAAGTTCTTTTGATACATGTACACGACTGTATAATTGAAGTTATTATGTCTCCCCCTTACTGGTACAATAAATGTTTGTACTAATAGCCAGATCACATCCAGTTTTGGCGAACTGGTTGCTTATCAGGAGAGAAAGTTTAGGATTGCATTTCAAATTCGTAAGTCAAAGGTCACATGATATGTTACTAGAAATAGATTTTTGACTTCGCTTTGGTTTCCGGACAATAACACGGGGTGGTCATGCGTTTTTCTCAAAAACACAATCTAGTTTTGTTCACTGGAAGAATTAATTGAATGCGTTAAAAGGCGCTTCTGTTTGGGAAAAGGTTCATGGTATTGAGGAACTTGTGCAACGTTTCCTTTTCCTTCTGACCGTATTATGCGGAACCCTTTTCTGACTATGTCAGTGTTTAAAGTTAACAATCTAGAGGCTACCAGTGTTATAAGGTCTATTCAGAATGTTTGCATTTACCAAGTTGTACCTAGTGTCCTATTATATAGGGGACATGGGCAAATATTGTAGACTCTGATCAGACGCCGCATTATGCATTTTCGGATCTTAGTCTTCCCTGTTTGCTGATAGGAATTTCAATATCAAACAAATAAAAAATAAAAAGACCAGGTACTTCTTGCATCAAAAAAGGAATAATCCAATAAATAAGCATTGACGAATACACTGAGCGTAAATGGGTTAAACAGATCACACAAGATTGAATGTGAGTTATGTTTACCGTAATAAAAAACTAGGCCACTATGTCAAAGGCTACACAAGAAATCTAAAACTTGGTCAAAATGTCTGCAACAATATAGTTTTGAAAGTTTTTGCCATTTTTTTTGCCTCAATAAAGTCTTGGAAACTTGGTTAAAATGTTGGCATCCATAAAGTCTTGGACACTGGGTCAAAATATTTGCCTCAGTAAAGTCTTTGACACTTTGGTCAAAATATTTGCCTCAATAAAGTCTTGGACACTTGGTCAACATCTTTGTCACTGATTTTTTATTTAGATTTGTTATATTTTTACCTCGCTTTAACAAGTTTGCTTTTTTTGGACACTATATAAATATTAGATGGCCGTTTATTCAAATTGTCAACCCGAGAAACAGAATGCCACTCCGAGGCAAATGTTGAGAATCTGAATATCACGCAAACTTCGATCTAATATCAAGAAACAAGTTATTTTCCTCTTGTTGACATTTCAAAAAATGTCACATAGAAAAGAATGTTGCAAAACTCAGAGAGCAATGTCATACAGTGAGAGAGATCAAGAGACATTATTATACACCCTTCTTCAGACGGGACGCATTATGTTACGGCGCTGTCTGTCCGTCCTTCCGTTAACTTTTTCATGTCCGCTCTCTTTCTCAATTTGTTGCTGGCGGGGGCATCATATTTGTCTTACAAAGCCATCCCTCTAGTTTTAACAACTCTTGAATGAGTCTAGGATTGTTCTCAAGCACTTAATTGGTCAGAATTGAGCTTTTGTGTGGTAGAAACTCAAATCTGACTTATCAAATGCTTTATAACATTGGATTAGTGACATTTCGGCGGCAAATTGGGCCTCAATAGCCTTCTTGTCCAACAAGTGAAAAACGATAACAAACAATACTGATTTAAATAAACGGTTATGGTTCCGGTGACGTTATTGCAAATATATTCAGAATCATTTCTCCGTCTAAAGTTGGTCATGGTCAAATAAACGTTGGGTGATGTGGATATACTGTGAAGGTCAAGCGCAACAACTGTGTAAGCATCGAAGAATGCTAGTAGTAAGCAGTGTTGATGTCATGCTAAACGGTAAAGTTTAGTTAATAAAGAAATAGCCCATTAAAATATGCTTGGTCCGAAGTTGGTCAATGGCAATGTCAAATTAAGGTAGGGTGATAAAGGAGGATTTGGAATGGTCTATTGCAACAACTGTATACATGTACGTATCAAAGCATTCTAGTCAGCGGTTTTGATGCTAGATGAGACGCTAAATCTGGTTAACCTCCTACGCATGGATGGACTGATTGATCGACGGGCGGTCTGAACACTCACTATATGCTCCCACATCTTTCAAAACTGGGAGAATAATTACTTAAAACCTAAAGCAACAAATTCTTGATCCATGCCCTGCCACTTGATATTGCTGTTACATGTAATTCTCATATGTCTTCATTTTCAGATCTCCAGAATCATCTTCTAGATAAGTACGGAGAGGAGAACAAGTACTGGGTTAATCCTGTGGATGAGGAGGAGGCCTACCTTACAGAAATGTATGTTCAACCTTCTGTAAAGCGTATAAGAGAGATCAACGACCATGGACAAATGAAAGAAGTGAAAGACCTGAAGTCACAGCCCTCTAAACTAATATATAAAGACATATTCAAATCTAAATCTGGAGAATTTTGTAAAAATGTTTATATCACCGGCGATGCTGGGACTGGAAAGTCAACATTTTGTAACCGCCTGGTCCTCAACTGGTGCACTGCAGTGCAGAATGACAAAAACCTGAAAGCTGATGATACACTTGCTGCTGAAGATCAAGAACTGTTGTCAGCTTTCAGATTTTTGTTTCACATTAATTTAAGAGATAATGAAACAACCTACCATGTTGAGGACATGATTAAAAAACAGTTTTTGTCGAATGTCCCAGAGTCGTTGAAGATATCAGACATACTTAAGAATGAGAGGTGTTTAGTTCTTATTGATGGTTTAGATGAGTGGTCATGTCCACTTGATGCAGAGAAATGCACAAATATAAATGAAAACATTCCTAGAAGAAATACTGCAAATAAAAACTGTGTCTTTATTACCACCACTCGTAATTGGAAATATGACGTTATTGCTTTAAAAAATAAAGACGTTGATAAACATGTAGAGTTATGTGGGCTTGATAAAGACTCGGCTGAGGAACTGGCACAGAAAGTGTTAGACAATCTCAAGGGAGAGTCAGAAACACACAAATTAATCTATAATTTTAATGCTGAGATAAAGAGGAAAAATCTTAAGGAATATTTATCTGTGCCCGTTCTTCTCGTACAGTTGGTAACTTTGTGGTTTTTTGGCAAAGACTTTGGCAATTCTCAGTTACAATTGTACTGTAGTATGCTGGAGCTGATGTTTGAACGTTCTGAGAAAAATCTTCCTGAGGAAATCACAGACAGTTCAAGCACAGCTGAAGCAACATCAAAAAATCTGCCAGAATGTTTCAGTACCAAAGATAATTGCCAAAAATATGCAGAATTACTCCACTGTTTATCAGAGCTGGCTTATAAAGCTTTGTTTAACAAACAAAAGGAAGAAGCTTTAGTCTTCAAAAGCTCAAAATTGGAAATATTTGGCATTTCTCCATCAAATATTAAACTCTGCTTACATTGTGGCATTTTATCTCAGTGTAAGGATTATGGCAATCGTACAGGGAAATATAAAAAGTTTTCATTCTTACATAAAAAGGTACAAGAATGTCTTGCAGCTTTGTATTTAGTAACTAACGACAAGGCTGAAGACATTCTGAAAGAAGTAAAACAATTGTGTAATTCAGTAGACACCATGTTAGAAATGAATCAGGTGTGGCTGTTTGTAGCTGGAATGGACCGTGACATGACAAGACAGTTGTTAGAACATTTGGATCATGTTGTTAGTGGTGACGAGCGGGTTAACACGTACAGACAGACTGTATACAATAGGGACTATGCCAGTTTGATAGACGACATACAGAGATGTGTGTCTGACTGTGTATCAGAAGGCATCAATAATGGCCACCGTTATGAGAATGTCTGTTTGCAGGACTTCTATATTGATGAGTACAATGACCGTGCTGTAGAACGTTTGTTGTTCTGCTCTGACATGTCCAAAGTCAAGTCTGTGTACATAAGGACTGGTCGCATTGATGCTGCTGAGTTGTCAGCTATAACTGGTCAGTTTCTACAATGTCGCTCAATACAAGGACTGTACCTGGATGACGACGACTCCCTTATACCCGACAGTACAGTGACAGCTCTAGTAGATAACAACTGGGCCTCACTTACAGCCCTGACCTTGTTCACTGACATCACAGCCCCAGATAAGTTAGTTACTGCCATATGCAGCAGCATTAGCAAGTCTTTAATGGCACTTGGGCTGGAGAAGGTTAAACTGAGACATAAACATTTAGAACAAATATTGGCCAGTTTATCCCAGTCTCGCGTCATTAGACAGTTAGAACTGAGACGGTTAGTCTGTACAGACCATGACAGCCGGTGTAGAGCTAAGATAGATTGTTCTGCTATGACTCAGCTTCAGGAACTTATTCTGTTTGAGTCCTCCTTGTATGTATTTAATCTGCCGTCTTTGCCACACTGTGTGGAGGAGGTTAGACTGTGGTCTGTTACATTACCCGTGACGTCACTGCGTGACTTTGCTCGCGGACTTTCCCAGACAAAACGTAAAGTGACTGTAGAACTAAAGTGGGTAACATTGACAGAGACGAGAGAGGAGTGTGGAGACTTGGAGGGTTTCCTCCAGAACTGTCCCGGGTTGGAGTTGACAAGGTGCTGGGACTGGAACAATACATGGGTTATAGACTTCCACACAAACAGCCAGTAAAGCCTGGAAAACTCGTCATTGCCACTCAAACTCTCAACAGCCGCCATTTTGTCTCCAACCGTTTGACTGTAAAAACATATTTCACCTTCTAACTCGGTAACCACTCATCCAAACACTCAACTGTCGCCATTTATTCTCTTAGTTAGCTCGTTTTCTTTCTTATTATTCAAGTTTTATCTCAAAATTCTGAAAAAAGTTGTTTTTCATCTCTCAGCAGTTTATTTAGCAGCAGACGGAATTTTAGTCATTTTCAGACTCGACATTTTGTTAAATATGAACTTTGGGGTCCTTCATTATTTTAATTATTTTTATTTTCTCTGATGACTTGAAAGCAAATTAGTTGTCTGAATCTCGAGATAAAACACTTGATTAATAATTAATTAAAGAACAATGACATTTTTATTGGGGGCAATTTCTTACCCCACCCACTGCTAATTTAGCTTAAAATGCCAATTGATGAAAAACAACTTTTTTCGGAATTTTTTGTTTTTATTGATTTCATTTGATAGAAAATGCGCCAACTAAGAGAACAAATGGTCACACGTGGATATTAAACCAAATAATAAGAAATATTTACCATGTTTTTGTTATTCTAGAATAGAACTTTGTTGACACTGTCTAAAATGGTAAATGATGTAAAACAACTTTTGCTCGAATTTTGAGTTTTAATTGATTTCAATGGATGGCAAATGGTCTAACTAAGAAAACAAATGGTCACAAGTAGGTATTTAACTACAACAATGTGATATTTTAGCACAGCAAATAAATAATGAGAAATAAGATATAAATGAATTAACACATTTAGCCCTATCGACGAGTATACTCGTCATTTACAGAGTACAAATGAAGGGTAGACTTGTCCAATGCAAACAGTGTAGACCCTGATCAGTGGACTCCTAATCAGTTTATGCAGTGTTTTATCATGCAGCCCTCGCGACATTCGTTCTTTCGTCCGTCCCACATACGTACTGTACATACTTTGTCCAGCTAAGTCTTCCAACAGATTTCAAGCTACAACCTTTAACCTTATAATTATGTATAGTGTTTGCACATATACCATAGATGTGCATGTGAACAAGATTTTGATCGGCTTTAATTGTTCACAAAAGGTTGGTTTAAATATGTGTTTCCAATAGGATGTGTTTAGGACAGTTAAATGGTTCTAATGATTGATACGTATTTAACTCATTCTCCCCTGAAACTTCAAATGGACAATTCCAGCTTCTAATCAAGTACAGTCCATTTGTGTAGCCAAATGACAAACAATGCAGACCTTGATCAGAGGGATCCTACTGTCCAGACCCCTCTGATTAAGGTCAGAACTATTGGAATAGAACACGTGCAAGTGTACTTCTCACATGTGCACTGTTTGTAAAAGACACACATATGTGGCATTAGGGGTCAATGAGTTAATCAAGATGTTTAATCACAATTTTTAAAATGTCATTTCGGAGAACATTGATGTGATATCATTTAGTTTTATATTGTAATTTCTATACTTAAGTTTCCTGCTCAAACAGGTATACATTATGTTAAGCATGTATATACATCAAGAACATAATAATAAACTTTGTATAAACTGTTTATTTGCGTTTTGAGTATTTCTCCATGGGAACCAGGAAAAGGTACAAACCGGTAGTAGACGGCATTTCGAGATAAAAGAACTTTGAAGGCTGATGGTTGTTAAATAGAAGATTAACCCATTTGCTGCCAGGCTCTATAACACTGACATATGCAAACAGTTTGGATCCAGATCAGATTCCGCGTTACTCGGCGTCTGATCAGGATCCAAACTATTTGACACTCATATCAATGTTTCATAAGGTCAAAGACGCATATAAATCAAAGTTTAGAAGTTAAAGCAGACGGAAACTAAAGGCAGACGATAATGTGGCAGTGATTGTGTTAGATGGGTATTTCTGTCATGATCAGGGCTTCCATTTCTCCGGATTTTTCCGAAATCTTCTGATTTTCATCCTAGCAGACGGTAGCTTAAAGCATGTTGGAAGTAAAGCCTAAAGTCGCATTCTGCTTTACTTTCAACCTGCTTTTAGTAACCGCACTTGAAAAATAGAAAATTTGGAAATCTTAGGATTTTTCAAGATCAAGTTATGGCAGCCCTGCATGATTGTTAATGAAAGAGTTAAAGTAATGCAAAAAGCTTCTGAAGAGTTTCTCATTTCTACAATAAAACATGTTAGGCTCCCAATAAAATAGATATTGCAATCTTTCTAGACGGGTAACTGTTTAATACAAGGTATATATAATGCAGAAAGCTCCTCTTGTAAATAAATCAATGCAGACAGTTGCAGGAGAGGCTTTCCGCATAAACAGTGTGCGTTAGGCTCCCACTAAATCAAGCAGCATTCTTATTTTGAAAGACATGTCACTATTTAGTGCAGGTCAAATGTAATGCTGAAAGCTCCTGAAAAATAGAACTTAAAAACATCTGACGGGTTTTCTAACATACAGTAAAATACACAAAATGTAGGACAGAGAGTTCCTACAGGAAAGTAAATGCAGACAGTTTCCAAACATGCTTTCTGTGATTCATTAAAACTTGAAGTTACAGGAAAGTAAATGCAGACAGTTTCCAAACATGCTTTCTGTGATTCATTAAAACTTGAAGTTACAGAGAAAGTAATTATGCAGACAGTTCCAAAAATTCTTTCTGTGATACATTAAAACTTGAAGTTGCAGGAAAGTAATTATGCAGACAGTTTCAAAAATGCTTTCTGTGATACAGCGCTCCCTCTCTACAACGACACCCAATGGGAGACAACAAATGTGTGCGTTGTTTGGAGGGAGTCGTTATAGGGAGGGAAATTGGTTTACATTTGCAAACAGCTCGAATCCAGATCTGACCCAGCGTCTGATCTGGATTCAAGCTGTTTGTCACTCGTCATGTTTTTTGTCTGTCAAAATGTCATTTATGTAAGAAAATCAACAGACAACAATTTTAAGCAGATTATAATGCATCAGTGCAAGCATTATACATAATTTTCTTGGAAACAGCGGCAAGTTTCGTTGTAAGGAGAGAGTCGTTGTTGGGAGGGCCTTTGTAGGGAGGGAGCGCTGTACATTAAAACTTGAAGTTACAGGAAAGTAATACAGACAGTTTCAAAACATGCTTTCTGTGATACATTAAAACTGGAAGTTACAGGAAAGTAATGCAGACAGTTTCCATACATGCTTTCTATTATACATTAAAACTGAAAGTTACAGGAAAGTAATGAAGACAGTTTCCAAACATGCTTTCTGTGATACATTAAAACTTGAAGTTACAGGAAAGTAATGCAGACAGTTTCCATACATGCTTTCTGTGATATATATATTCAAACTTGAAGGTACAGGAAAGTATTTCAGAAAGTTCCAGGGAGTTTTTTCTGTGATACAGTAAATTTGAGTAAGATACCATTAAATATGTGATGCAGCGAGCCATAGAAAAGTAATGCTGAAAGTTTTCAGCCAATCTTTCTGTGATACATTAAATACATATTAATATCAGTTGTAATGCAGAGAGCTCCTACAGGAAAGTAATGCAGCCAGTTTCCAGACAATCTCTCTCAGACACATTAAAATAAATGATAACATGAAATGTAATGCAGGCATATTTCTGTGATAATGCACAGATGTCTCTGTGATACATCAAAACTTGAATCTACCATGTAATGCAGAGAGCTCTAACAAGAAAAGAATACAAACAGTTTCTAGACAGGCTTTCTGTGCTACAGTTAAACTTAAGTTTACTCATTCACCCCTGGAACGTTTAATGAACAATTCCAATATCCAATCAAGTCTAGTCCATTTTTAGCTCACCTGAGCCAAAGGCTCAAGGTGAGCTATTGTGACCGCTCACCGTCCGTAGTACGTCTGTCCGTCTGTCCGTCCGTCCGTCTGTCCGTTCACATTTACTTCAAACGACATCTCCTCTGAAACCGGCCGATTGTAGGGAGAGTTCAAACTGCTCATGATGTTCCTTGGATGCTTCTCTACAGAACTTGTTCAAAAAAAAGGAAAAAAAGCACAAACTCTGCTTGAAAAAGCAAAAAAGCAAAAATCTTTAAAAAATCTTCTTGCCCAAAACTACTAGGCCCTAAGCTTTGATATTTGTACAGTAGAATCTCCTGGTGGATCCCTCTATAGTTTGTTAAAATGAAATCCCTAGGGTCACATTTGACACCACCCTGCACAGTTTAAGTGCTGCTCTAGGCAGGTTTTACAGTATTTTTGATTTAGGCAGAACTGTATTTACCTGAGTTACCCTTAATATACTATGGGCAAATAACCAATATTTGCAAACAGTTTGGATCCAGATCAGATGCAACATAATGCTGCATCTAATCTGGATCCAAACTATTTGCCACTCATTTACCAACTTAACATTTTCTAAAAAATAAAATGTACATTTTTTACACACAGAAGGTATTTAGCAGACATCATTTCAGTCTGGTAAGGGTAAGCCACCAGCAGCAGTGCTGCTAATGCTACAGTACCGTACTCTTGCATAATAGTTGACCTCAGTGATCAGGCCAACAGAACTGAACATGTTGTCTGCTAAAGTTTAGAAATGGTTCAGTCTTCTTCATACTTAGAGAAACAGGATCTGGAAGTGATCCACTGACAGTTATGTAATTATGTCTTATGCCATATTTATACATATGTTTAATATTGGTTTTGTCACAGTTATCTGCATGTTTTGCCATTTTTTCTTGTCCAGGATTCAACCCTTTTTCCCCAATAAATACTGACGTTTGTTAACCCATTACCCCATAAATGTGCATTTTTAGGCCTTTGATTTATTCCTCCACTTAAGAAAATAATTCCCCTTTAAACAGTCATGAAAATGTAAGATGTGAAATAAGTTTCTATATCCTAGTAGATGGTAGCTTAAAGCAGTTTGAAAGTAAAGCAAAGTGTGCATTAAGACCCATTCTGCTTTACTTTCAACCTGCTTTAGGTGGCCACCTATTTTCAAAACCAGAAACAGGCTATGGGGTAATGGGTAAAATGAAATTGCCTATTTGGAAAGAGCCTAATGAGAGGAAGTGCCATTTGCAAAGGCCATAACTCTGACATCATTGTTTTTTTTAGTTATTTTGTCATATTTTCTTGTCAAGAAGACAACTCCAGTTCTACTGATGCTATTGTAATGAAATTTTATGTATGGAAAGAAACTGATGAGAGAAAATGCCATGCATAAGGGCAGCAATATTTTGTTTTCCCCTTTGTCATATTTTATTGTCAGGAAAATAACTCCAGTTCTGCTGACGCTAGTGAAATAATTATCATTTACCGGAAATGGAAATAGCTTGATAAGAGGATGTGTCATGGATAAGGGTCATAAGCTTGGCAACAAAATTCACTTTTGTCATGTTTTCTTGTCCGGAAGATAACTCCATTTATAGCTATATTAAAATGTTGTCTTGCCCAGTCAACTTAGGTACAAACTTCAATATCCTCAGGTGAGCGAATTTAGGGCCATGGCCCTCTTGTTACTATTTAGGGTTGATTTTAGCAATATATTGCACAACGGCAAACAGTGCAGACCCTGATCAGAGGGCTCATCTAGGATCAGGATTTACACTGTTTGCATAGGACAAGCATAGTCTTTACAGGTACACTGTTTGTTAATGACGACAATGCGTCGCTAGGGTTGAATGAGTTAAGCTACCACTGAATGTAATGCAGAGAGCATTTATAGAAAAGTAATGCAGATAGTTTCCAGACGGGGTTTCCGTGCTATATTAAACATGAGTTAAGCCACCACTGAATGTAATGCATAGATCATTTATAGAAAAGTAATGCAGACAGGGTGTCCGTGCTATATTAAAACTTGAGTTAAGCTACAACTGAATGTAATGCAGAGAGCATTTATGGAAAAGTAATGCAGACAGGGTGTCCGTGCTATATTAAAAAGTGAGTTAATCTACCACTGAATGTAATGCAGAGAGCATTTATAGAAAAGTAGTGTACATATATAGTTTCCAGACCATCTCTCTTTGCTACCACAATTTAATGAAGCGAGCCGCTACAGGAAAGTGTTGCAGAAACTTTCCAATTAGATTTACTGTACAACTAAAACTATGTAAAGCTATAACAAGAGGGCCAGAATGGCCCTTGATCGCTCACCTGACCATGGTGACACTAAGTTGGGTCAAGTGATTTCAGACAAGAAGATTTGTAAATTTTCACTGATGAGGAAAAATAGGGGCAGGGTCATATTTGATATGCAGGGGAAAATCTTGAACATGAGTATCTTGATAGAGGACCTACAGATGATATTATGTGCCAAATATCTTAGCTTTGTCCCTTTGTGGTTTTTGAGAAGATGTTTGAAGATTCCACTATATAACTCTATGTAAAACTGTGATCCCCGGGGCTTGCCATTTTTGACCCCAAGGACATAATTTGAACAACTTTGATAGAGTACCTGTAGACGATGCTAGGTGCCAAATATCTAAGCTCAGTGTACTATGGTTTCAGACAAAAACATTTTTCAAGTTTTCATTGAAAAAATCTATGTTTAGCTCCAGTGACCCAGATATGCAACAGCCCGGAACCAATTCAATAAAATATGTGAAGGACCTCTAGAAGTTACACCATGCCAAATATCAAAGCTCTGGCCGTATTGGTTTCAGAAGAAAGGTGTTTGAACATTTCACTATATAACTCTTTTTAAAACGGTGACCCCCGAGGCGGGGCCAATTTTGACCCCAGGGGCAAAAACTTGAATTATTTTTATAGAGTACCCCGAGGCAATGCTATGTGCCAAATATCTAAGCTCAGTGTACTATGGTTTTAGACGAGAGGATTGTTCAAGTGTTCCTTGAAAAAAATCTATTTTTCAGCTCCGGTGACCCAGATATGCAACGGACCGGAACGAATTCTACAACATATAAGAAGAACCTCTAGAAGTAACACCATGCCAAATATCAAAGATCTGGCCGTATTGGTTTCAGAGAAAAAGATGTTTAAACATTTCACTATATAGATCTAATTCTATGTAAAACGATGACCCCCTAGGGCGGGGCCAATTTTGACCCAAGGGGCAACATTTGGACAGCTTTGATAGAGGACCTGTAGACAATGATAGGTGCAAAATATCTAAGCTCAGTGTAAATTGGTTTCAGACAAGAAGATTTTTTACGTTTTCATTGAAAAAATCTATTTTTAGCTCCGGTGACCCAGATATTCATCAGACCGGAACAAATTCAGCAAGACATGTGGGGGACCTCCAGATGTTACACCATGCCAAATATCAAAGCTCTTGCTGTATTGGTTTCAGAGAAAAAGATGTTTGGACATTTCACAATATAATTCTTTGTAAAACGGTGACCCCAAGGGCGGGGCCAATTTTGACCCCAGGGGCAAAATTTGAACAATCTTGATAGAGGACCTATAGATAATGCTATGTGCCAAATATCTAAGCTCTGGTCCTTTGTGGCTTTTTGACAAGAAGCTTTTTTAAGATTTCCTTATTTTTTCACTTCGGTTGCCATGGCAACCAGAGTTCTGCATGGGTTCAAATTCTTTGAACAACTTTGAAAGAGCTTGCCCCAAGGAACATTCCTGTGAAGTTTGGAAGTGGTTTTGAAGAAGAAGATGTTTGAAGAAATTGTTGACTCACGACGAACGACGCACGACGACGGACGCCGGACAAAGACCGACCACAAAAGCTCACATTGAGCACTTTGTGCTCAGGTGAGCTAAAAAATAAAGAAGCAAAGGAAATTCAAACGGCATGTCACTGCTTAACTCTTTGCATGCTGGGTAATTTTTTCGTCTGCTGATGTTCTAAAATTAGAAACTGTTTGCAAAGATAATCACTGTGGCAGATATATCCGCCGCTAGTGTGCAAAGAGTTAATGTAGGAAAAAAATAATACATGGCGTATAAAGTTCACAGACAATACATGGCGTATAAAGTTCCACACAAGCAGCCAGTAAAGCCTGGAAAACTCGTCATTGCTTGTTGACACTGTCTAAAATGGTAAATGATGTAAAACAACTTTTACTCGAATTTTGAGTTTTAATTAATTTCAATGGATGGCAAATGGTCTAACTAAGAAAACAAATGGTAACAAGTAGGTATTTAACTACAACAATTTGATATTTTACCACAGAAAATAATGGATATAAATGAGAAAATTAACGAAGCAGCAAGAATTCATGAATTAACACATTTAGTGCTATCGACGAGTATACTCATCATTTACAGAGTACATATGAAGGGTAGACTTGTCCAATGCAAACAGTGTCGACCCAGATCAGGGAGTCCTAATCATATTGATGTTTTTTCAATCATATAATGTTGAAGAGGTAATTTCGCGCTAAAAGGGTTAATATTTGGAAGTAGTAACACACTTGAAAACATTTGGCATTACAAATGAGTGTTACGAAATATATTATATGATAGTTGACGTGTTTCCTGTATATAATGTGACTGATTGTGGTATCGTGCCATGTATTTATGGCGTGCTATAGTTTGCTGCAAGTAGATAAGGCCTCCATATACAGTCGAAACACGATAATTTGAACTTGCGTTAGTGTTTTAGCCATGTCTTGACTTTAAAATACGGGTATGTTCGACTTAAGGGTGTATCAATGTCATGAATTTAAGAAATTTTCAAAATATATGAAAACACTTTATGATGGTTTTGTATTGAAGAGCTATTTAAGATGAATGAAAAAATAGAAAAAGTGTACATTTTGGTGAACAACAGTTGGCTCGATGGCCATGTAAAATTTACCCCACCCACTTTCTCTTATTTTGTCCTTTTCAAACAGCCCGCTTCAATAAAATCCATTTTAAATGAAAACAAATATGATAATTTGGTTTTGTGTTATTTATTTCCTATCTATGGTAGTATTTCTTCATACAAAAACTAATTTAAGAAAAAACAGGCACCAAATGTGAAATTTATAAAGCTCTAAATATCATCGATATGGTACTTTTTTGTAAATTTTGTAAGGGGAGATAACTCTTTTTACTTTAATAACTCAACATTTTCAACACTGACCTTTCAATTTCTTTTCATATTTTGAACTGCCTTAGCATTGGCTTTCATTTGGTAGAATATAAGAAAAAGTTTAATACTAGAACTATTTTATTTTCAAACTTTTTTACTTTTTTTTCATAAAATAAAAAATCTAATAAAATCATGCCCTATAAAAAGCATATTTTTGATATTCGAGGATCCATATTGTTCAAACCTAGTGCCCGCTTTGTCTAATTTGGTTTCTATATGTGAAAATACCACCATAGACATGAAATAAATAATGAAAACCCAAATTACCATGTTCGTTTTGTTTTGAAATAGATTTTACTGAAGCTTGTACTCTGAATGGGTAAAATTTGAGAGAAAAATCAAATTTGACATACCTTTTTCAAATCGCTGTAGCTAAAAAAAAAGGACACCACCATATATTTTTTTTCCATTTTTTCATTCATCATAAATAGCTCTTCCAAAAAAACAATGATAGAAAAAAAGTTTGATACTTTAAAAAAAATCGCTTATGGGTTTGATACACCCTTAAGCGAGATTTAATTATAAATTCAATATATGAAATACTGGTACGATCGATTTAAGTTAGTTCGAAATATCAATAGGCCATTCAATATAAAATTCGACCTAGACAAAATTGCAAAAGAATTTCTGATTGTTGTCGGCGAATTAAACTAGATATGTATATTATCTCACTGCAAAAAGTTGGAAGTTGGAGTAGGTGGGGAAAGTTAAATAAAATCGATTTTAAACCGCTCTACTTTACGCAAAATCCGATGGCCTGTACAGTACACCGTAGAAGTATTTCCTGACGTAAAAGCTAATGACGTCATCAATATGACATCATTATGTCTATGAAAATGGCGATCGCAAGGTTTCAAATTTACTTCCGGGTGTAAATTATTTTGAAAAAAGCTGATAAAGCGATACTGGTAAGTCAAAATTAATACATTTGTATCTCAATTGCAACACTGAAGACGGACGATTTCGTCTGTGTATTTATTATTACACGTAATTTAATAAAATGGCGAGTTTCACCGCACATTTGTTGATTTTCAATATTGCAGGTTTTGCTTCATTATTTTATGAAATAACTGGCTTTTTGCGTAATTGTATGAAAGATATGAACACCGGTATAAGAATTATTAAGAAAAGAGCGATAAAAGCGAAATTATGATGAAACTAAAACGGCGTCTTGTTCAATTTTTAAAACTACGGAAGCACATTTCTGTCATAATTCACTGGATTTCGCGATATATATTGTTTTCAACAAAATTGACTTGCACGGATTTCAAGTCATTTATACTTATGTCTTATTATTTATTGTTTTCAGATTTAGCAGAAACTGATAGCCCAACACGAAGTCAGCACGTGAAAATTAAACTCTGACACACAGAAAACACCATTATGTAGAAGGTAAATTCATTATGCTTATCTCACATAATTCTGATTTATATCAAGAAGGTATACGCATGACGTTCCGTATTCCCGGGTTTGATGCTATTGGTTTTTTGAAGTTGAAACCAAGCGTTGATGACTTTTGAACGTTTCATTTCCGTTCGAAGCGTGCATAATCCACAGCACTCACTTTCACTTATGTTTTCCTCCAAAGGATACAGCTTAAACAGTTTAATGTATGCTCTAAAACGCTTAAATGACATTTTTTTTTGCAAACAAACACTTCTCAATCGAGCCGATGAAAATAAGCGGACCAAGGCGAGAACAAATCAATACACATTATCAATACAGATGATGACGTTTTGAATGACAAAAGTTAAACATATGCATATATTTAGTCGCTAGGTTTGAATGTATTAACACTGTAATCATAAAGCATATTCTTTACAGATACACTGTTTGTTAATGAAGAGTACACTTGTCGCTAGGTTTGAATGTATTAACACTGTAATCATAAAGCATATTCTTTACAGATACACTGGTGTTAATGAAGAGTACACTTGTCGCTAGGTTTGAATGTATTAACACTATAATCAAAGCATATTCTTTACAGATGCACTGTTTGTTAATGAAGAGTACACTCGTAGCTAGGTTTGAATACTAACACTGTAATCATAAAGCATATTCTTCACAGGTACACTGTTTGTTAATGAAGAGTACACTCGTAGCTAGGTTTGAATGTATTAACACTGTAATCATAAAGCATATTCTTCACAGGTACACTGTTTGTTAATGAAGAGTACACTCGTAGCTAGGTTTGAATGTATTAACACTGTAATCATAAAGCATATTCTTTACAGGTACACTGTTTGTTAATGAAGAGTACACTCGTAGCTAGGTTTGAACATAGGTGGTTCTCTCGAAAAAAAAATAAAAAATAAATAAAAATAAAAAATAAAAAAATTGTACCCTTACTCTTTTTATATATACAAGGTATACAACTCTAAAAATGGCATTGCCAGAAAATTGGAAAAAACATGTTTCATCCTAACAAAAACGGGTTTTTATTGTTCGTATAATACACCATATTCATAAAAATGGTACTAAGGTATAGGTCGTTCAACTTAAAAAGCCAAAATTTCAAAAATATTTGTCACGAAGCTCAATTACATGAGCTCGTCCCGAGAGTTCACGGGTTTCAACCGCGTAAAGTTGCGTAAACACACATTATAGGGGATATCACACATAATTAACATTACATTTATAAAATAAAAGTCAAAACTCCAATCAGCAACCATCAAACTTTATTCAAACTCATATAAAATGGACATAAGAGAACAAAATATGACGGCCGAATTTGCATTTAACTATTTGACTTCCATTTTGGAAGAAAATTAGAGTTATGTAAAGAGCGATTTGATTGGCTGGTCGATTGGTTCCCTAATACATTGCGCCGAAGGCTAACTACTATCGGAAACGGTAAACAGTCATTTCCGCCCGAAATGTCATTAGCGGTTGTTTTCTTCTTCTTCTTCTTCCTTTTTCTGGCCACCCTCGTCATGCCGAGTATTATGCCAGTTTCTTAGATCTGCGCTTACCCCCCTACCCTTCCTAATCCCCTTTTAGAAAAGCAAGTCAGATTTGCTCAGTCACGAGAGATTTGAATGTCTCTAGTGACGGGGCATCTGCTGTGCTAGGTGGTAGAGCGTTCCAGTCTTTAGTGGTTTGTATAAAGAATGACCATTTCCTGGAGTCTATTGTGGATGTTTGTACTGTGTATGTATGTGACTGGGCATATCTAGTGCTACGTGTGGGTTTGTTAAGGTAATTTTCTGGTATGATGTTAACTTGATTATGGACTATTTTATAGAACATGTTGACCAACCATCATCTGTATACTTCATCTGATTCTGAGTTTCTTACGCCGTAGAATCATATAAGAACGGGTTTACTTGGTATTTATCTTTGACGTCTGGTTGTGGATCATCCGTTTATGCAGTCTACCAAGTGTTACAGTACTGTACGTCGATTACGAGATATGCATAATGATGTAGACTCCTCCTTCTAGAAAATGTCCACTGATGGGATCGTTTGAGGTAGATCTACAGATTCATATAGGTAAGTGAATTAATTGTATATTGTATATTGATCCCGTAGTCAGAATATACGACATTCTTTTTTGTTGCCAACTGATACGACCTAGATGCATCCGATTCAGTTGTCTGGTCCACCTGGTCTAGATCACAGGCACTCGATGACAGGAACGAATTAAATCGATATAAATTCCCGTGTTCCCTGTCATATATATAAATAACACAAGGTTCCCCTCTAGCCATTTTTTAAAACAACGGAAGTGCTAGATATCCAACCCTGACCCGGCTACCTTGCGGTTTTGTTCGGGAACCAGTGACGAGTTCAGTAAAGAAATCGATTGCCATCAATTGCGAGTTGACTACCGTTCTGAAATACAATGGAGAAAACGTAATTCTTACGTTCAAACGTATTGCATTGAAATATAGAAAATGAATCTTTTTGACAAATCCGACTACCGGTTTTAATCTGAGTTGCAAACAGTTCTGCGTCTGATCTGGCTCCAAACTGTTTGCAATGAAAATAATAGATTAAGCGTAACCCGGTACTAGACCGGTAGCCAACTCGCAATCGATGGCCATCGATTTCTTTACTGAACTTGTCACGCTGTATTGTTATTCTCCGTTCCGTTTGTGACTGGTTTCCGAAATGTCCATACAAAACCGCGCGCTAGCCGGGTCAGGGTAAAATATCGGCACTTCCATTGTCATAATAATCTCAAACTACATGTAGTGTTTCATAATCAGATGATTTTCATAATACGTTTAAATCGCCACTGGCAAGGGGACATTTACAGTTTTTAGTAATGGCATAAATAGTTATCATGGGATAAAAAAATTTATCAAAGACATACCATATATTATCCGCTATCAACACTAATAAATGTTTTGTTGAGAAATGCAGAATTCTTGTGCTGAAAGACTGCCAGACGATGGGGGCTTAAAAGGGATCTTTCCCTACCACAGAACCCAAAATCATCCTACAGGTATAATCAATCATCAGATATAATTGGACAGACCACTTTGATTAATCATCGACTATACATCGAAATCAGATTGATATATATTTATTTTTTTATAATAAAAACACCAAAGGAGTAGAAGACACGATCAAGCAGTATTGTGTTGACTGTTTTTTATTCACCAACGTTTCGGCCTTACAAAGGCCTTCATCAGGGTGGTACAAAAATGGAAACACAATTTATACAAAAATCTTGTCCCTGAAGTGCAGGTTTTTAGGTACCTTTGTCATGTGACCTTTTATAAAGATAGATCAGCCCTCATTACTAAAACAAAGAGTAGTCATGACAATGATGTCATCATGACGTCATCATGACTTAAGATGACATCAGTATAGTTCCATTGTGATGAGGTTATGAAAGATACATTTGATTTTTTAGTATAAATTTAGTAGCGAAAATGTTAAAATTGACAATAAAAAATTCAGATTTTTTTTATTATTATTTTAATCGCACATGTGAAGATTGATAGACATCTACATACAATAAAAATGTAGTATTTATTTAATTGATTTAATACATTTTATATTCAGAAACAATATAGCAATTTAACTTAGAAAAATAATCATCGAAAATAATCAATCATCATTTAAACACCATCTCAAACACATCAAAATGTTGTCAAAATACCATAAAACAAAAACATCATTTAAAGTGAGTTGAATAAAAACAAATTCATTTTAATGTTGTAAAATAACAAGGTAGGAATCTCTATATGCTGTAAACAGGCATACAGTCAGTACTGAACTCGTCACTGATTTATGTTAAAATAAAATCGGCATCTTTCATGCGCTTGCCAAGCAAAAACGCTGAATTACGATAATATTGGGGGATTTCCGCCTTGGACATGCCTCCAGAGCTTCACATTGGCAAGCATCTAGATGATCGAGACAGAGTTGATGTCTGCCTGAAACTTAACAATAAAAAATGATTATTATTGCCACAACCAAGCAAATCTATGCCTGTGCGTTAAGGTTAGATATTAAAACAGTGTTTTTGACTGCTACATTACAGAATTTGTTCTGTAACCGACGAATATATATATATGTCAAGGTCATTCAGTGCATAAAGGGCTTCTGGGGTCTTCCTTCACCTATAATTAGCTGGACGTCGCGATATGACTGAAATACTGTTGAAAGCGACGAAAAATCAAAACAAATAAAAAAACAAGGTCATTCAGTTGAAAATCTACGAAATTGACCTATCAAATTGTTAATTTTCGCTATTAAAACGTATTTAAATTACGCGCCAATCTAGCATTGTTTGTATTTAGCACGGAGGACGTGGTATTTAGTAAGTAATCTTGATCATATCAGCGTTTGTATGATGAGGATCAGATATGAAAACATTAAATTTCAAGCCTCTCAGGAACTGATGTGATCCAAGTAAAAACAGTGTTTTTTTTCACCACTTTGGGAATGAGTTGGTACCCCTTCAATTGGGAAAAATATGCCCTAAAACGGCGTAAAATACTTGATTTTGGGAAAAAATCGAGTCGTAAAAGGCTCATTTTGGGGAAAAATCGTGCCGTGAAATGCTCATTTTGGGAAAAAAGTCCTTGTTTTCAATTGGGAACGGGTCCCCCAAAAAACCGCTGAAAAATGGCGACCAAACAGCATCTCCATGATGGTGAAAAAGACTTATAGTCTATTGAAGTAAAAAGGCAAAACAAAATAATCATCAAAGTATAAAAATCTGTACAAAGACTGACAGAAATGTCTTGGACCTTTGTTGAACCAAGAATAGTATATTTAAATTTTTCGATAATATGCAATGCATTATGCTGACTCAGGGGCAACATCAGCATCATATTTTTTTCTGACAAAACTTTGTATCCAGTTAATTAACATGGCCCTCTGGAACTACATAACAAAAAGCTTGTCCGGAGCATATCTCCTTTTGGTGTGTAAGTACATGTTTGGATGGCAGAGTGTTGCATACCATTATAAGTCCCAGTGACCTAAAGTTACCTTTGATCGCGATTTAACAAAAAGCTTTTCTAGAGCATACATGTATCTCCAAATTAGGTGTGTGAGTACATCTTGGGATGGTGGAATGTTGCGTACCAATTTTAGATCACTGTGACCTTGACTTTTGACCTTGATGTCACAAAAAGCTTGTCTGGAGCATATCTCATATACCTTATCAGCTGGGGAATCCAAACTGGATGTGTGAGTACATCTTGGGATAGCGGAGTGTTATACATGTACCACTTTCAAGTCACTGTGACCTTGACCTTTGACCTTGATTTAACTAAAGCATGTCAGGAGCATATCTCCTATACCTTACCAGCTAGGGATTCCAAATTTGGTGTGTGGATACATCTTGGGATGGTGGAGTGTCGCGTCTCACTTTCACTTTACTCTGGCCTTGACCTTTGTAATCAATTTAACAAAAAGCTTGTCCAGAGCATATATCCTTTACCTTATTAGATAGGGATTTCAAATTTGGTGTGTGAGTACATCTTGGGATGTTGGATTGTCGTGTACCATTTTGAGGTCCGAAGCATATCTCCTTAACCTTACCAGTTACAGATACGAAACTTGGTGTCCAAGTTCATCTTGTTATGGCGGAGTGTCGCATAGCATTTTTAGGTCACTTCGACCTTTGACCTCAATTTTACAAAAAGCTTGTCCGGAGCATATCTCTATTGAATAGTGTCGTTTTTAATATTAAGAATTGACTCCTGGGTCATTTTCAACAGTATCAAAATTTTATGTTACACCTGCATTACATTGTCCATATTTTTTCCCGCCAAAATGAATTTTTGTGTAAAACGTACAATTTTGGGGCATATGTCACGCGTGGTGGCTGTACTTGATTAATCTTAGATTTGTAAATCTGCCTTTAAATCTAACCAACAGTACAATATAAATAAAAGAAATTGAGATAATCATCACCTTCTAAAAAAAAATCCATTGAGGTACATGTACATTTGTAATTTGTTTCACTAACCATGCTGGTCATCAGCAGCAACCATTAAATTTTGTAATTTGCATTCACTATTAATCGACTCGGATTCCAGTGGATAAAGAAACGAGTTCAATAAAGAAGCTCATGAATAATTGCATGCATGTTAAAATTTGAAAACTAAAATGGTATACATTTTGCCTTAGAAACCAGAAATTATAAGATCTGCGACACTCAGGGAGTAGGTCCTGCACTGTTGTAAACACTTAATCATGGATAGTGCTCAAAGCTATTAAAATATGCATAAAATGGGACAAGTTGAAATAGATCAATAGAATGCCATGTGCTTTTATTCTAAATAATTATCATCCATGAATAATTAAGGCCCCACCAAGAGGTGGTGCCGTAAATTTTTCGTCCGGTCTATTTCATTATACCCGCTCAAACGAAGTTTGGGGGGGGGGGGGGGTATACTGGATGGAGTCACCATGTCCGTCCGGCCGGCTTGTCCGGAGCATACTAACTTCTAAAGTATAAGAGCTATTGACTTCAAACTTCATATACAGATATGTCTCATTGACCAGGAGTGCAGTGCGCAATAACCATAACTCTGTCTACAATATTATTGGAGTTATTGCCCTTTGTTATTTTATTAAATTTATTCTTGTCCGGAGCATAACTTCCAAAGTATAATAGCTATTGACGTCAAACTTCATATACAGATAGAGCTCATTGACTAGGAGTGCAGTGAACAATAACCATAACTCTATCATCAGTATTTTTGGAGTTGTTGCCCTTTGTTGTTATATTTTTACCTAATTTAGGCTTGTCCGGAGCATAATTTTCAAAGTATAAGAGCTATTGACTTCAAACTTCATATACAGATAGATCATATTAACTTGGAGTGCAGTGCGCAAGAACCATAACTCTATCATCAGTATTTTTTGAGTAATTGCCCTTTGTTGTTATATTTTTACCCAATTTAGGCTTGTCCGGAGCATAACTTTCAAAGTATAAGAGCTATTGACTTCAAACTTCATATACAGATAGATCATATCAACTTGGAGTGCAGTGCGCAAGAACCATAACTCTATCATCATTTTTTTTTGAGTTATTGTCCTTTGTTGTTATATTTTTATTCAATTTATGCTTGTCCGGAGCATAACTTCCAAAGTATAAGAGCTATTGACTTCAAACGTCATATACAGATAGATCTCATTTACGAGGAGTGCAGTGCATAAGAACCTTTACTCTGTCATCCATATTTTTGATGTTATTTCCCTTTGTTGTTTTATTTTCATCCATTTATGGAATTGTTGCCCTTTGTTATTTTTTTACATGTTAGGGAGCACTTAAGTGCACACATCAACTTTATCCAGAAACATTTACCTCTTGTGACAAGACCCTACTGGGGGTATGAATCACCATTTGTGATAGGTCTAGTTTTGATTGTTGCGAAACTTTGGTGTAAAATCCCGGTAAGTTTTTAAAATTACCCAAATCAAATAACTAATGATGGATTTGGGACCTTTGATTATTAAAAACAACTGTTTCAACCTTTCCACTCTTTGTATTTGGAGCCGTTTAATTGTTTTTGTAAGTAATTTAGCAGTAAGTGTTTGTGTGGAGTGTTGGGTTTGTTCTCTCCAACGTCTACTTGTCTAGGCAGCTTGAATGTTTTAAAAGCAGTCCTTGTCTAGCATTTTGTGTATAAATCATGTGTACACTTTAATTTCAATGACAGCATTACAGATACAGAGTGACTCTTGAAGGTATACACCAAAAATTTCACATCATTGAAGATAAAAATTAAAAGTGTATAAACGTGTGACATAGGTGATTTTATGCCCCCGGCATCTATAGATGCGGAGGCATATAGTAATCGTCCTGTCCGTCCGTCCGTAACAGGTTAAATAGATTTCACCATTTCGTCAAGCATCAACACCGCTTACTCAAATGCTTGGATACTTATACAGTTGTTGCCTTGGACCATTCCCTATCCACCAATATCACACAACCTTGATTTTGACCTTGACCTAATTTGGACTTACCAATCCACCCATATTACCCAATCTTGATTTTGACCTTGACCTAATTTGGACTTTAGAAAATTCAGAAAATATTGTCAAGGATGCCACCGGGGGCATAAGTGTTTATCGAACGCGCATTCTTGTTTCTTTTGTACATGTAATTATTTTTTATATTTCAGTGCTGCAGACGATCTTGTGGAGTGGAGAGTTTCAGTTTCCTTTCTACTGTCTTTGATTTGGAGTTTCTGATTGCCCTACCGCTGTACCTGAATCTGACTGCCATATCTGGTAAAAATTTATTTCCGTCCTTTAATTATCATTATCCTATTAATTTATGTCTCAACTCCCAATAATCTTTGATTCAGGGGCATATAGTTTTGTGTCACCTGCTGTAGGCATACAGTTATGGATTACTTTTGTCCTTCTGTCCATCCATATGTCGGTCACGCCTCATAACTGATGTTCTAATGATGCTTTTAAGATGAAACTTCATTTATGGAAAGAGCTTAACAAGTAGAAGTGTATTGCAAAAGGGTCAAAACTCTTGTATCAATATTGTGCGAGTTATTCCCCTTTTTAGCTCACCTGTGAGTTATTGTGATCAGAAATAATCCTGAGTGGATTTAAAGGTTCTGTTTCCTTGTAACATCAGTGGGAGTTTTAAAAACAATATTTTCTGAAATCACTTGACCAATCTTTGTGTCAACATGTTCAGGTGAGGGATTGAGGGCAATTATGGCCCTCTTGTTTGAATCCCATTACTGATTAGTCTTGCTTTACTCTCCTGTACATCAGTATTGGTATAACAAACTGAAAGTGCTATAATAATTGGGATCCCTGCTTGTCCATAGTCTGTCTGTTTGTCTGTCCGTAAATATTCTAGTTGCTACATATCTATTAGATTTTCATGAAACTTTATGACAATGATTTTTTAGCTCACCTGAGCCAAAGGCTCAAGGTGAGCTATTGGGATGGCCCTGTGTCTGGCGTCCATCGTCGTGAGTCGTCGTTAACAATTGCTTCAAATGACATCTCCTCCTATACCGCTGAACAGATTTCAACCAAACTTTACAGAAATGTTCCTTGGGTCAAGCTCTTTCAAATTTGTTCAAAGAATTAAAAACAATGCAGAACTCTGGTTGCCATGGCAACCAAAGTGAAAAAATAATGAAATCTTAAAAAATCTTAAAAAATCTTCTCGTCAAAAACTACAAGGGCCAGAGCTTAGATATTTGGCACATAGTATCACCTACAGGTCCATTATCAAGTTTGATCAAATTATGCCCCTGGGGTCAATATTGGCCCCGCCCCAGGGGTCACCGTTTTACATAGAGATATATAGTGAATTTTCAAACGTCTTCTCCTCTGAAAGTAATATGGTCAGAGCTTTAATATTTGGCATGGTGACACTTCATGATGTCCTTTACCTATTTTGTACAAATGGTTCCGGTCGGTTGCATATCTAGGTCACAGAAGCTTAAAAATCTTCTTGTCTAAAACCCTAGTACCCTGATCTTAGATATGTGCCACATAGCATCATCTACAGGTCCTCTATCAAGTTCAAATTATGCACATCGGGTAAAAAATGACCCTGTCCTTGACATGAATCTTTTTCTCCATTTTGTCAGTTATTCTCAGGTGAGCGAAATATGCCCCATGGGGCTGTTGTTTAATTAAATTTAGGTTAAGTTGGAATGTTGATCATGTTGGGGTCAAAAACAAAGTCACTAGGTAAAATCATATAAAAGCAATGTTAACACTCTAGAGGCTACAAATCTGATTTAATCTTCATGAAAATTGTTCAAAATTTTTGCCTTATTAATATCTAGGTCAAGTTGAAATTTGGGTCATGTAGGGTCAAAAACTAGGTCACTAGGTAAAATAATTTAAAAACCTTATTAACACTCTAGAGGCTACAAATCTCGTTAGATATTCATGAAACTTTGTCAAATTCTTTGCATTATTTATATATAAATCATGCTTGAATGTGAGGTCAAAACCTATGACACTAGGTCAAATCATGAAAATACATTGTTCACACTCTAGAAACTACATTTCTCATTTTGATCTTGATGAAACTTACTCAAAATGATTGCTTCATTGAAATCAATGCCATTTTTTAATGTGAGTCATGTTGGGTTGAAATCTAGGTCACTATAGCTCAAGTTTTAAATGTTGTACCAGGTGAGCCATATAAGGCCAAAGAGGCCCTTGTTTTTAAAAATGTTTACCATATTATAGTAACTGTTGCATATTTTTAATTTGGTGTTATTATTAATATACACGTATAGAGAATCAAAATAAATATCCTGTCCATATGTTTAAAATATCTTATTATCTGCCATTAATTTTGTTTTGTTTTCTTTACAATATTTGAAAAATGCACATTTAATTTCAGTTGCAGTGATTTTTTCCCTTCAATTGTTAATTGGTCCGGTACCCCTAAGGTTTTAAAATTTTGTTCAGTATTGCTAGCATTGTGAACAAAAATAGTTCATAAATTATGCTGATTAGAATCACTGAATAGACCTTGATCAAACTTTTCATTATGTATAATAAATTCATTTGTTTAGATCTATATTTGTCTTTTCAGATTGAAAATTCTGCCAAGTAGATGTTTTGAGTGATCTCAGGAGAAATTTATGATGGAGCAAATCTATATCCAAGGATTCCCAATTCATTCATCAAGAAATTCCACACCCAATACTTAAAATGACATTGATGGCATCATTGACCTTAATGAGAGGACTAGAGAATGCTCTTAAATAAATTGAATAAGAATAAATAAGTGTCTTCAATATGAACACTTTGCTGCCGGTTCCTTTTAACCCATTACTCCATAGATACACATTGTTATGCCTGATATTTATTCTTCAATTGAAAAAAAAGTTAAAATTCATACAGTCATGAAATTGTTTCAATAGAAACATTTATATATTATAACGGATGGTAGCTTAAAGCAAGACAAAAGTGAAAAAATGCACCTTTTGGTACATTTTGCTTTACTTTCACTGTGCTTTTAAGTGGTCACCTATCTTCAATAATAGATAAAGGATATGTTTTTTAACTCAAAAAGGAATACTACAGTCAAACTTTAATAATGTATCTCGATCTCACTTTAGTGGAACATACCCGTATTTCAAAGTTCAAATATCCCTAAATTTTAATTTTTAGCTCACCTGAGCTAGCTCATGGTGAGCTTTTGCAATCCTTGAATGTCCGGCGTTCGTCTTCAACAATTTTAGTGTTTACACCCTAGAGGCCACAATATTTATTCAATCTTTCTTTAACTTGCTCAGATTGTATATTACCATAAGAGTTCGAATGAGTTCAATTCTGGTTGAAATCGGACAGATAAATCAAGAGTTATCTACCTTTGACTCACTGAAAATGCCATATTTAACAATGTTTACAATTTAGAGGCCACACTTTTTATCAAATTTTTATCAATTTTGTATCAAACTTGCTCAGATTGTATTTTCCATAAGAGTTTGGATGAGTTCAATTATGGTTGAAATCAGACCAATAGGTCAAGAGTTATCTACCTTTGAATTACTGCAAAAACCATTTTTAACAGTGTTTACACTCTAGACTCTAGAGGCATCACTTTTTATCCAATCTTCCTCAAACTTACTCTGATTGTATATGACTATAAGAGTTCAGATGAGATTTATTATGGTTGAAATAGGTCAAGAGTTAACCCCCCTTGAATTGCTGAATATATCATATCTAACAGTGTTAACACTCTTGCAACTACATTTTTCAATGGATTTATATTATACTTGCTGATAATGTATATAGCTATAAGTTCTCGAAGGAGTGTAATTATTGTTTAAATCTGATCATTGTGGCAAGAGTTATCTGCCCTTGATATACTTTGAAATGCTAGAAAAGGCTTCATTTTAATTAGGCTCTAGTTATCTGCCCTTTATGTACTCTACTATACAAGAGTAGGTTGTATTCCAATGTTGTTAACATGCTATACTACAAATTTGAATGGATTTAGAATAAAACGGGTGAAATTCAAAGGTAAAGCTATCAGGATTCATTTCAAATGGTGAGCGATATCAGGGCCTTCAGGCATTAACTCCATCAATACGCATTTTTCACATTTAACTGTTATTCCTCCAATGAAGTCATGAGTATGTATCAAAAGAAATAAATTAACCTACTTTAAGTGTTTACCTGTCTATGGAGTAAAGGGTTAACAAGAAAGGGCTGTTCTATAAGATGTTCCATGTGATTTGTAGTTTTTGAAAACAGTCAGTCATCATGTTCTTAGCAAGCACTCATTTCCAGATCAAGGAGACATCTAAAGACAAGTGACTTTTTAATGCATGGAAAAATAATGCAGAGAGCCGTAGATTGTTCATGCATAATTGTTAATCTTCATTAAGCAATCACCAGAACATATTATTGTATAAGTTAATAGGTGCTTAATAACAGAGTGACTGTAATCAATAACAAATCTGCTTTTGGTAGATGGGAGAAAGAAAATAAAATCATCAACTTGACAAAATTTTATTTGTTTTAATTGTACGTAGGTACAACCAATCGTTGCTGTTTGCTTTGTTCATTCAACTATACCACAGGGCTCAAGATAAAGGGAGACTAAAATCTTTATTTCTGTATTAAACCCTATGGTGTCACTACAGTACTAATAAGGATCCTCTCTTTATTTACTACTGAGAATAGTAACACCATAGGATTTGGAGCTGTATTAAAGGGAGATCTATTGGATTTGTATAGTTTACTCCTTCTGATCTGGAGCCCTGTATAGACTACATGCACCATGGATAATCAAACTGGAGTTATATGCCTATTTTAAGCTACCATCTGCTAAAATATAGAAAATATTTCTTAATAAATATATTCATGGCTGTCATAATTGTAACTATTTATTCACGAGAGAAAAAAATTAAAGACGTAAAAATGTGTATATTTGGAGTAATGGGTTAAACATACTTTAATCTTTCACACCATAGATGCTCATATTAATGCCTTTAATTTATTCCCACACTCAAGAAAATAGTTCAGCTTTGTGAAGTCTTAAAAAAATGTTTTCCACATCCTAGCCGATGGTAGCTTAAAACAGACTGAAAGTATAGCAGAATGCTCCTTAAGTAACTGTAATGAAAAAATTGTTGAGTAAAGGGTTAATATAGGTGATTGGCGCATATATGGATAATTGGAATAAAGATCAAAGCAAGCTGAAATTCGATCAGAATGTATCCAGTAGGTGATTTCTACTCAAGTTAATTTTAGCCTATGCAAACTGTTGACACAGGTCAGAGGGCTCCAAATAGGGACCCTCTGATAAGGGTCTTCTTTGTCTTTCATGTTGCAATAAATTGTAACAAACTCATTGAAACCTACCATCACATACAGTAAAACCTCACTATTACGACCACTAAAAAGAAGGCTACTTGACTGCTTAGGACAGGTGACAGCTTCAATCAAGGTGAATGTATACATTAACCTTGCTTTAAGCAGTCACATGTCTTAACTACCGGCTAATTCACACTATTAAGTGGCCGTAATAGAGAGGTTTCACTGTATATTCATTATTAACCAACAGTGTACCTGTGAAGAGTACACTTGTCCTATGCAAACAGTGAAGACCAAGATCAGTGAGTTCCAAATTCGGTAATTCATTGTTTATCAGGTTACAATAAATCGTTGCAACCTAGTGCCACATATTTACATCATTAACAAACAGAGTGACTGTTAGGAGTACACTTGTTTATTGCATACAGAGTAGATCCAGATCAAAGGCCTCTCAAACTCATTGAAATATACCACCAAATATTTACATCATTAACCCTTTCTACCCTACAGTCCTCTGTAGAGATTACTGATTACATATGAAAACATTGAAGACCCTGATCAGAGGGCTCCTCCAACAACGAAATTAATTTCAATTTATACAGATATGAAATTGTGCACAATCCAAATCATATCCAAGTAGATGGTATCTTAAAACAGAATGCACTTTATGGCACATTCTGCTTTACTATTACCTTGCTTTAAGTGGTCACATGTCTAGAAACAGGCCACTTACTAAAAATTGTTTTTCCTATTTTCTCTTTAACCCATTACCCTATTTCTAACCACTTTACCCAACATGTATGAACTATACATATTCAATCCTAACAAGTTAAGTTTTTAGCTCACCTGAGCTAGCTCAGGTTGAGCTTTTGCAATCCTTGAATGTCCGTCGTACAATTTTAGTGTTTATTCTCTAGAGGCCACAATTTTAATCCAGACTTTCTGTAACTTGCTCAGATTGTATATTACCATAAGAGTTCGGATGAGTTCGATTAGGGTTGAAATCTTACCAATAGGTCAAGAGTTATCTACCTTTGAATTGCTGAAAATGCTATATTTAACAATGTTTACACTCGAGAGGCCACAAATTTTATCCAATCTTTCTAAAACTTGCTCAGATTGTATATTACCATAAGAGTTTGCAGGGTTTTCTTTTGCATTTTGTAATTGAGAGTCCTAAGGACCCTCAAACCTTTCACTTCGAGAGTCCCTCAACCTATTTGGGGGTCCCAAATTAATTTGATGTGTATAAAATGCCTTACAATGTTGACAAATAACTTGTTAAACCTTTGTAAACACTAAAACAGTGCAGATTCATGATCTCTGTTGACTCGCATCAGCACCCAGGATTTACATCTCTGATGATTTGCGGGTTTGGAGTAAAATGTCAAAATTTTGAGGGTCCTGGGGACTCTCGGGGTTGGACAAATAGGAGTCCCAGGTGACAGAATTGAGTCTCAGATGCAGGAAACCTGCGTCCGGGAAAACCCTGAGTTTGATTATGATTGAAATCCGACCAATAGGTTAAGAGTTATCTACCTTTGAATTGCTGAAAATGCTATATTTAACAATATTTTCACTCTAGAGGCCACAATTTTTATCCAATCATTCTAAAACTTGCTCAGATTGTATATTACTATAAGAGTTCGAAAGTGTGTGATTATGATTGGAATTTCACCAATAGGTTAAGAGTTATCTACCTTTGAATTGCTGAAAATGCATTATTTAAGGGTGTTTACACTCTAGAGGCCACAATTTTTATACAATCTTTCTTAAATTTGCTCAGAATGTATATGACTACAAGAGTTCAAATGAGTTCGATTATAGATGTAATCAGACGCATAGTTAAAGAGTTATCTACCTTTGAATTGCTGAAAATGCCAAATTTAACGGTGTTTATACTCTAGACGCCACAATTTGTATCCAGTCTTTTTCAAACTTGCTCAGATTGTATATTACCATAAGAGTTGCAATAATTGTGATTGTGGTTGAAATCAAACTAATAGGTCAAGAGGTATCTGCCCTTGAATAGCTGAAAATGCCATATCTAACAGGGTTTACACTCTTGCAACTACAGTTTTCAATGGATTTTGATTATACTTGCACACAAAGTAAACAGTTATAAGTTCTCAAAGGAGTGCAATTATTGTTGAAATCTAATCATTGTGGCAATAGTTATCTATCTGCCCCTGATACACTTTGAAATGTTAGAAAAGGCTTCATTTCAGTACTGTTTAGGCTCTAGTTATCTGCCCTTGATGTACTCTACTATACAGTGATGCTCACTTATAACGAAATTCTAGGGACCTTGAAAATTTGTTCGCTATATCCAAATTTCGCTATATCCATATAGCGAAATTTTGGTCAAAACTGTTTGGATATAACGAAAATTATGAAACACCATATTCTTGGTACAAAAACAAATGAATAGGCAGAAATATAAAAATAACCCTGGGCAGTGTATCTTTACATTGTATTTCTTATTGTATCTCAACATCACTGTCTATGAAAGGTTTATGAAGAGTTTGTGAAAAAATCACTAATTTTTGTTTGTTTTTTGGCTCCTGTTTGAATGTTATGCTCAACTACATTAAGAGCAGAAAAGACATGCTCCCCAATGTCATCAGTATTTTCCAAATAGTGTCTAATATTCTCAATTAACTCCAATGTCGTCTCTTTAGATGTGACTGTTCTGGCAAGTATTGTCTCTTCCTCCTCCTCATCATCATCATCGCTGTCATCCTGAGAGCCTGGCTGTTGAATATCAGTGATGATGTCGCTGTCTGTTTTGTCCTCAGTTGTAGCCACACCCGTATCAACATTGACTACATCTGAGAGAGAAAGCTGAAAAATCATAAACTTTCAGCATTCATTGCAAGCATAAGTAAAACAAAGTACATGTGTATTTTTAAAACATTTGCAAACAGAATAGACCCACATCGGACAGATATTATAGCCCTGTGACCAGGGTCTACAATGTTTGCTTTAAACTTTTTGCCAGTACATGTCCATGTAACTCTTTCATCCAGGTAAACTGTAAGAAGAAGAACATTAAATCCTTATTGATGATGTGTTGTTTATATTTTCCCCTTGTTGAATATGCATATGACTGACCTGCGTTTGTGTTTTCTGGCAGTACACGGACAGTGGCAAGGAGTCTTGATATTCCTCTAGCAGTGTAGCCAGCGGTACATTATCATCGTAGAACCTGGCGATTAAAAAAATTCGCTTAGAAATCCATGCGTGTTTTACTTACCAAATACGTGTATGAGTCTCAAACGGTAAAGAGTCAGATCTGACACCGCATTACGCGGCGTCTGATCTGTATCTGAACTGTTTGCATAATAGTGTTAGTGTTATAGAGCTTGGCAACAAAAGTGTTAAAGTGGCAATTCTGAAAGTCGCCATGACATATCTTAGAGTAGCTTCCCTTGTTTGACCCAAATTTTGTATTTGGACTATCTTTACGACGTTCGAACTTTTCGGTATTTATAAATAAGTTACATTTATATTTAAAGACAAATCTACTCACCTTTCGCTTTTCTCGTTTAAATTTCCTGTCAAGACGAATCAGCCATTCTTGAAATAAAACGGATGGACTATACATTTTGAAATGGTCTTGACAATCTATCAAGAGCGCGAGTGAATTACAACAGGAAAAAAACAATTTTTTTGTTTTGGATAATTTGAGTATTTCTAAATGGAGAATAAGCATTCACTTGAAACTATCCTTTAACCCGTGTTATGCCAAATTGTCCTCTGCTTCGAATATATTGCCTGCGAAAATCAAAACAAAATATTTCTTTATTAGCTTGTCAACGTGTCGAAAGGTTGAAGATGAGTGGCAAACAGTTTGGATACAAAATAAGATTCCGCGTCATGCGGCGTCTGATCTGGATCAAAACTGTTTGCAAATGTGAACAGTCGTATTTTGCATGATAAGGGTTAAATGGTCTCAATGTATACATAACGCTCGTGCCCGAGGTGATAGCCAGTCAAACAATGAACTAGAGTGACGGTTGTGAGCACTCGTCAAACTGTGATAATTACCGATTGGAATTTTATATTATCCGAACCATTTTACAGGTAAACTTCATTATACGGACCTGAAAATTCGTTTATCTTAACCGATTTTTCACTATATCCGATTTCATCTTAAGCAAGTGGTAGTACATAGAAATAAAGAAGGACACGGTCGGGGAATAATTTTTATTTTATACTAAGCGGTTTTTCACTATATCCGAGTTCGTTATAAGTGAGCATCACTGTACTAGAATTATGAGGTTGTATTCCAAAATTGTTTACATGCTATACTACAAATTTGAATGAATTTAGATTAAAACAAGTGAAACAGAAAGGTAAAGCTATCAGGCTTCAGTACAAGAGGTGAGCGATATCAGGGCCTTCAGGCCCTCTTGTTTAACATCCTTTTCTGCCATCAATGGGCTAATTGGACGCCCCAGAGAGAGGGGAGCAGATACAGAGAACCCGGGCGTGATGCCCTACTCTTATTATCGAAAGAGTTCTCTGCTTCTCATAGATGCTAAGTGTAAAGCACTCATACATCGACCTCGGTTTATAAAGTCTCAACCGAAGGACTTGATCCCGCGGGGGATCGAACTCACAACCCCTGACGTAGTAAGTGGGTGCTTTACCCCTCGACTACGTCAGTCGGTCAATCCTAACAAAAGCAACATGTATACCACATAAAAGTCACCTGACTGTTAAAAATATTGCCATTTGAAATACTTGACCTTGACCTTTCACCACACATGTCTAAAATATACATATTCATACTCCTTCAAATGAGAGAAACATGAATACAAAATATAATGCTTAGATCAGCTGGGGTTCACAGGTTATGGTTAGTTAAAAAAAAAATTGACCTTTTGACCTATGTGACCTTGATCTAGGAGCTGACATGCTCAAAATCCCTCTTCATATGGGCAACATGCATTTCAACTTTATATTACAGCCGTTATATTCAAATGTGACCTAGATTTTGTCAAGATGGTCATTTTGACAAAGTTTGATAAAGATTTGACCAAAATTGTGGCCTATATAGTGTGTTCACAAGCAAAAATTACATGGATGCACATAAGCAAACACAGCACGATCACATTAGCTCACTTTGAGCAAAATGTGCTCAAGTGAGCTACAAACACTATTGTTTATTCACTGCTATTCGTGTGATAAATACCACAGGTAAAGAATAAATTCTATAAGCAAACAGTGTAGATCTAGTGGTTTCTCTTTGGAGTTAATATTCAAAACTTGATCAACAGTACATATTTAATTCCGAGTGTTTATGCAAGTAACTTCATATTTTAGTCGCCTCTGGGTCCAACAGATTTATAGTACATTTGTTTATTGGAAGTTGACATGTCTCTTTCATGTGAATGATGGCAAGATCTCCAATTCAGAATCATGCTCCCGAATCAACTCAATACTGTGAAGAGCACTACACAGGACACAAAGAATTATGGCTTTCTGAACTCAAATATGGCATCATTCAATCATACCAGGGAACCATCTGAAAGAGCAAACACCTTAGCAACTCCATCATAGGCTTGTCTCATTGGCTAACTTTAGTCTTCAGACTGTAAATGTTTCCAAGATACGAGTGGAATGACTGTGCAATAAATTACTCGTCACAAAGACCCAACTCCGAAAAGTCCCCTGGTTGCTTAAATACCACAAGCAGGCAAAAGAACCTTCACTCTAGACTGATTGACTACACAGTAGTGAGGGGTGACTAATAAGCTCCAACAGTCTGAAAGAGAAAAAATGTACATACATGTCAATAGCCAAGTTCAAGTTAAATTTCGAAAATCAAGATTGTGTTTATTGTTTAACAAACCCTTCTCAAATGTCTGCAATGCTCGAAAATTGAAAAAATGTTCTAAATTCAAAACATGAAAAACCTAGGAAATATCCATTCAATCCTTACCAAAATTTTATTATAATTAATTTGTGCCTATACAAACAATAGAGTATCAAAAGTCACTTAGTGATACACGTCATGATAGCACATGTACACGCCTTTGGGCCCATTTACACCCCCCAAACTATTAATCCTGGATCAGGATTCGCACCTGCTATCTTTAGGAAACAAGGCGACACCTGTCACAAACCTAGCATGCCGTCCCAGGACCGATCATAGGGGGTTCATTGATCATGAGACTAGTCCCCATTTAGAGCATTACCCTTAATCGTGACTAACTGGCCATCGGTTTTGTGACCATATCTTAGGTGGCTAACAATTTCAGTATAAATAGTTTGAAAACATTTAAAAAGATTGACCAATTCACATTTTTTTGTTTCAATTTAAGAACAATATACGGGAGAGGGTCTAGATCTATATTTTTTGCGAGCACGGCGTTCATTTTGTGAACTTTCCAATTGTTTGATTTCAAATAATGTTACTTATGTACACATGTATACCTATGATGAAAAAGTGCCGAAAAAGAACTTATTAAGAGAAAATTCGCATTTACTTACCCTCGTTTACCCGTTGCTTTCTGTTTCTACGAGCCATAACGGCGGCCAATAAACTTGCTGTATCCCGGCATGTAACGTAAATATAACACGCTCGATGAACGAAGGAACCAGTTTTCCGGATGGTTGAGATACTTAGCAACAGCCAATGGAATGCCATGTTTCATATCGCTCATTTGCATAAATAGTTTGCAATCGACAAAAAATACGCATCTGTACTGAATTTTGCCCCACAGAACTCTTATTTCGCATCGACTTGTAACAAACGCTTATGTCTCGAAGTCATTTTTTGTTTATTGAACAAACTATTGCGTTTAATTAGTGCATTTGCGAGCATAGGGCGAGTATAAGGTGCTTTTGACCCTAACTTCACTGAAATTTCGGGGGGACGAGCTCATGTAATCGCTCGACAGGCCGAGTTGTATACCTTGTACAGGGCCGGATCCAGAAATTTTTCAGTGGGGGGGGGCACAGGTGGGGAGGGTATGGGAGGGGTATAACCCCTCCCATAGGTGGGGGTACGGGGGCCTCCCCCGAACATTTTTTAAAACTTACATATCAAATGGTGCATTCTGAGGGCATTCTAAGAAGAAAGTTAACATCGATAAAATTATGTAAATACCCCAATGAAACACCCAAAAAAGTGGTTTCATAAGACAAAGAGAAAAAAAAATCATTATCTGGAATTTTTTTTATAGCTTTATCTCCATTCTCAGAAATCTATTACTCCACACCATGGTCATACAAAGATTTTCATCAGTGCATTCAAAACACAGGCCTTCAATTGATCTCAATGCAAAAAGTAGGAGTTTTTGAAATGGAAAAGTAGGAAAAAGGAGGAAGATTTCCTATAAAATAGTAGGAACTGTTTGATACAAAATACCACAAGGAGTCATTGTGCTCATATAATTTTAAGTAATCCAACAGGCCGAAGATGCGATCCAACAGGTTTAGGGGGGTCCGGGGGTACTCCCCCTGGACATTTTTGAAATCAAGCGCTTCATTTCCTGCATTCTGGGCCATACTGAGGGTGCTTGAAGACTTATTAGGAAAAAAGTAGGAGGTTTTGGTAGAAAAATAGGAAAAAGTAAGAAGGTGATCAAAAGTTGGAAAATAGTAGGAAAAAGTAGGAACTGTTGAAGGCCTGACAACAGGTAAAATACCTACTAACATAAATCTATGTTTTTATGTTTTGGGTTGGGGGAGGGGAGGGGGGGACAGGGGGCATACTGCTGTGCCCCCATCCATGTTACTACGGGCCTGTATTGGTTGGGGGAGGGGGACACACAGCCGTGCCCCCATCATTGTTACTACGGGCCTGTGTTGGGTTCAAACACAGACCAGGCATACTGAGGATTTGAGGGGGCACAGGGGCAATTTTGGATTTACTGGCCTGTAGGTTATGCAATTTTGGGGCACAGGCACAGACATTTTTATTTTTTTTGGTTGGGGGAGGGGGCACAGGGGGCATACTGCTGTGCCCCCATCCATGTTACTACGGGCCTGTATTGGTTGGGGGAGGGGGGGGGGCACACAGCCGTGCCCCCATCATTGTTACTACGGGCCTGTGTTGGGTTCAAACACAGACCAGGCATACTGAGGATTTGAGGGGGCACAGGGGCAATTTTTGATTTACTGGCCTGTAGGATATGCATATGCAATTTGGGGGCAAAGGCACAGGCATTTTTTTGGTTGGGGAGGGGGGCATAGGGGGCACACTGTTGTGCCCCCCATCCTTGTTACTACGGGCCTGTGTCGGGTTCAAACACAGACCAGGCATACTGAGGTTTTTAGGGGGCACATGGGCAATTTTGGATTTACTGGCCTGTAGGTTATGCAATTTGGGGGCACAGGCACAGACATTTTTATGTTTTTGGTTGGGGGAGGGGAGGGGGGACAGGGGCATACTGCTGTGCCCCCATCCATGTTACTACGGGCCTGTATTGGTTGGGGGAGGGGGACACACAGCCGTGCCCCCATCATTGTTACTACGGGCCTGTGTTGGGTTCAAACACAGACCAGGCATACTTAGGATTTGAGGGGGCACAGGGGCAATTTTGGATTTACTGGCCTGTAGGTTATTCAATTTGGGGGCACAGGCACAGACATTTTTATTTTTTTTGGTTGGGGGAGGGGGCACAGGGGGCATACTGCTGTGCCCCCATCCAATTTTGGATTTACTGGCCTGTAGGTTATGCAATTTGGGGGCACAGGCACAGACATTTTTATGTTTTTGGTTGGGGGAGGGGAGTGGGGACAGGGGGGCCTGTAGGATTTACTGGCCTGTAGGATATGCAATTTGGGGGCAAAGGCACAGGCATTTTTTTGGTTGGGGAGGGGGGCACACTGTTGTGCCCCCCATCCTTGTTACTACGGGCCTGTGTCGGGTTCAAACACAGACCAGGCATACTGAGGTTTTTAGGGGGCACATGGGCAATTTTGGACTTACTGGCCTGTAGGATATGCAATTTGGGGGCACATACATTTTTATTTTTCAGTTGGGGAGGGGGCACAGGGGGCACACTGTAGTGCCCCCCCATCCTTGTTGCTACGGGCCTGTGTCGGGTTCAAACACAGACCAGGCATACTAAGGATTTGAGGGGGCACAGGGGCATTTTGGATTTCCTGGCCTGTAGGATATGCAATTTGGGGGCACAGGCATTTTTTTTTGGGTGGGGAGGGGGCAAGTTCAAACACAGACCAGGCATACTGAGGATTTTATGGCCCGAGATAAGAGACACAAGCCATTGCAGCAGCTGCAGGCCAGCTGAAGGACATGTGCCCCTGTGCCCCCAGTGGGTATGTGCCTGTAATGTCATATGCTAATGCGACCTTCATACCCAGCTTAGTTATGAATAATTATGTGAATGAAGCAAAAAAAAAAATTCAGGCCAGCTGGGGGGGGCACGTGCCCCCTGTGCCCCCCGGTATATCCGTGCCTGTTGTATATAAATATAGTAAGGGTACAATTATTATTTTTTTCAGATTTTTTTTTTTTTTTAATTTTTTTTTCGAGAGAACCACCTATGGGTTTGAATGTATTAACACTGTAATCATAAAGAATATTCTTTACAGATACACTGTCTGTTAATGATGAGTTCACTTGTCGCTAGGTTTGAATGTATTAACACTGTAATCATAAAAGTCCTTTTATCAGGGTCTGCACCGGGCAAGCATTGTCTTCACAGGTTCACTGTTTGTAAATGAAGAGTATACTTGTCGCTAGGGTTGAACATGTTAATGCTTTCAAACCCATAGGCAACTATGCAACTTTATGAATATCAGGATCCAAACTTTTTTTCAATTTCATATTAAAATGTCTTTAAAGAGGCTTTACCCATTACCCATAAATACACATTTTTACAACTTAAATGTTTTCCTTTACTTAAATACATTTCCCCGGTCCTTTGATGGAGTCCCCTCCCCCATTGTTCTCGATAGGCATGAAAGTTACTGTAAAGCAGGGGCAAAGTGTGCACAGCCAATGTCACCAATCTTAAAGTGTCTAGAGAGGCTCTTACATCCTCACTCTCAATGGTTTTTTCAATGGGTTTTACTAACGAAACTATCCAATATATGGCGCAGGCCTCACATGAGACGCTTCAATGATTCAGAGCAATACAGGTATGCATAAAAATCATGAATTTTGCAGGGGAACTGCCTGTATAGGGATTATCACCGAAAGTAGGTCAGGAAATGTCTTTAAGAGAATAGTTCCAATTCATACACACATGAATATGCTTCATGAGAAATAATTGTATACCCTAGCAGATGGTAGCTTAAAGCAGGCTGTATGCTTTACTTTCAATCTGCTTTAAGGGGTCACCTGTTTTTAACACTGAAAACACGATATGAGGTAAAGGGTTAAATCTATATACAGTAAAACCTCTCTATTACGACCACTAAAAGGAAGGCTAATTGTCCGTATAAAAGACAGGTGACAGCTTAAAGCAATGTGAAAGTGAAACAGAAAGCTCCTGTAGGAGCTTTCTGTTTCACTTTCACTTTGCTTTAAGCAGTCACCTGTCTTAAACGACTAATATTTGACACAATCTAGTGGTCGTAATAGAGAGGTTCTACGGTATTTTTAATAAGTATCGCAGATATCCGGAGCAATGGAAATGGTTTTATGGCTGTTTAAACAGATGATAAAATTTGGCACTGAAAGAGTTACGAAACTACACTGATACTGGGAATTTCTGAGAAGTAGAAACAAATAAAATCTCTTTTTTATCATTTGTTCAATTTATTCACAAAAAAGAAAAATATTTGACTACCACATTTAACATGTTACCAAGTTAAGAACAATTGTGAAATACATGTTTAAATAAATCAGCTGTAAACAACATAAACGTGTCCATGGCAACAGAAGTGATCAAACCTTTATATCATTACTACCATCATTATCTTCATCATCATACACATAATAAGCAGAACAAGTATCACAATATCTATATAAATACGTCAACCAAGTATTAACTCATCGACCCCTGAAACTTTGAGTGGACAATTCCTGTTCCCAATTACATGTATAAACATAATCATGTAAGACTACATGTATTAAGGGTTGCTTCAGAGCTCAAGATAAGGGGAGTATTTAAAAAACTAAATCTTTATTTCCGCAGTTAACCCTATGGTGTCACTACTCATTAGAATCGTCTCTTCGAGACGATTCTAATGTAATGAGTAGTATCACCATAGGATTTGGTGCTGAAATGACACAGAAAATGCTAAATTCATTTGGTTTACTCCCTCTTATCTGGAGCCCTGCTACTTTTGGCAATATATTGCAGAATGACATACAGATATGTTGCAAAATGACAAACAAGTCAGATTTTGGTTAGAGCGCTCCTACAGGAGCTGTCTGATCAGGGTTTACACTGTTTATCATTGTTTGCCAATGATTGTAAACAAACGTGAACTAGTCAAAAATGGTCTAACACTTAATGGGAAACTGTAATTGTCAATTTGAAGCTTCAGAGGTCAATAAGATAATGAAGGTAAATAAAATACAGACAGTCCCTACAGAAATGTGTTGCATTTAACACAGCTTTTGGGTTGGTATAATAGCCGTAATTGGGTTATACTTGCATTTCCAATGCCAAAATGTAACTGTTTCTCTAATTGCTAGGCTGCTAGCATACAAGAAATCCATTTACAAAATTTCACAAAATCGGCAAAATATGTGCAACTTTCTGCTTTTTTTCGAAGCCGGTAAGATTTTCCCATGTGTCCATGCTTGTCAGCTTGTAAGCATATGCTAGCTTAAAGGAGACTGAAAGTAAAGCAGAGTGTCTCCAGGGCTGCCATTTCTCCGGATTTTTCCTAAATCTCCGGATTTTTCCCCAGTTCATGGTACCTTAAAGCAGACTGAAAGTAAAGCAGAATGCGCCCTAAGGCGCATTCTGCTTTACTTACAGCCTGCTTTAAGTGGTCGCATGTCAACAAAACAGGAAAAAGGCTATGGGGTAAAGGTACGATTCCTTAAATCGCACTTGAAAAATGCATATTTTGAAATCTTATGATTTTTCATGTCAATTTATGGCAGCCCTGTGTCTCTAAAGGAACATTCTGCTAAATATTTTCAGTCTGATTTAGGCACCCTACTATATTCAGTACTGTAAACAACCTATGGAGTAAAAGGGATTTTTGCATTCTAAAAAAATTATGCACCGTTTATTTAACTTGTGACCGTGTTTAACTTTAAATGGACAATCCACTCTGGTTTTTATTTTGTATTTGGAAACCTCAATCCAGAGCTCTACATAATGCGAGTATTGCAAAAACTAAAATATTTCTTTCTGCATTAAAACCTTTGGTGTTACTACTCGTTAGAATCGTCTCTTTGAGACAATTCTAACGAGTAGTGACATCATAGTATTTTGTGTTGAAATGAGTGAGAAACGGTTGGGTGTGTTCAGTTAACTCCCTTTATCTGGAACCCTGCACTAGACGTAATTGGAGATTTAAATGTTCTATTAGAAGTTTCATGGTTCACTCTTAACTCTTTACACATCAGCCCATTTCTAGTTTCTACAATATCCTAGGTGGGGACTACTTTACTTACTGTAGATATAAACAGAAGCGTAAATAGGTGGGGACTACTTTACTTACTGTAGATATAAACATAAGCGTAAATAGGTGGGGACTACTTTACTTACTGTAGATATAAACAGACGCGTAAATAGGTGGGGACTACTTTACTTACTGTAGGTATAAACATAAGCGTAAATAGGTGGGGACTACTTTACTTACTGTAGATATAAACATAAGCGTAAATAGGTGGGGACTACTTTACTTACTGTAGATATAAACATAAGCGTAAATAGGTGGGGACTACTTTACTTACTGTAGATATAAACATAAGCGTAAATAGGTGGGGACTACTTTACTTACTGTAGATATAAACATAAGCGTAAATAGGTGGGGACTACTTTACTTACTGTAGATATAAACAGAAGCGTAAATAGGTGGGGACTACTTTACTTACTGTAGATATAAACAGAAGCGTAAATAGGTGGGGACTACTTTACTTACTGTAGATATAAACAGACGCGTAAATAGGTGTATTTATGATGTAAGGGGTTAAAGCAGTCATCTGAAAGAATGAAGAACAAGCTTACACCTTTCAAACACTTCTCTAAGAAATTTGTTAAGCCTAAAGTAGGTGGTTTTCTTTGAAAGAATGAAGAACAAGCTCACAACTTTGAAACAATTGACTAAGAAATTTGTTAAGGCCTCAATTAGATATTTTCTATGAAAGAAAGTGTTATATATTTGTATGAGCTAACGGTATGAAAAAGTTTGAACAAAACTATAACAATCTTAACCCATTACCCCGTAGATGCGCCTTTATACACCTTATTCCATCAGTGACGAAAAATAGTCTCACTTTTTACAATCATGAATACTATGCTTCATAAGATATGTATTCTATACCCTACTATGCTGGCAGATTGTAGCATAAAACCGACTGACTTTAAGCAAGTAACACGTCCCACAATTCCGATATCTCTAAATAATGAGAGTATTTCAAATATTAAAATCGTTATGTCTCCATCAAACGCATGTTGCGACTACTCATTAGAATCGCCTCAAAGAGATTATTTTAATGAGTAGTCACAACGTAGGATTTGATCCAGTCATAAATAATCAGATGAAAATGTTCAAATACGTCTCCCAATCCAAAGCAAAGAATTTCTCAATGCAGTAAAACCTCTCTATTACCACCACTATAGCGAAAGTTAATTGGTTGTATAAAAGACTGGTGACAGCTTAACCCAATCCCCATAGCCTGTTTCTAATTTTTTAAAAATGTTACCACATAAAGCAGGTTGAAAGTAAAGCAGAATGCGCCTTAAGGCACATTCTGCTTTACTTTCAGCCTGCTTTAAGCTACCATCTGCTAGAACTAAGCTTTAAGCTACCATCTGCTAGAATGGAGAAAATAGTTCTTATAATACATATGTATAACTGTATAAATTGGAACTATTTTCTTGAGTTGAGAAATAAAGGCGTATTTATGGGATAATGGGTTAAAGCAAGGAAACGGTGATACGGAAAGCTCTTTAACTGTCACCTTACTTTTAGCAGTTACCTGTCGTAACGTTCTAATAATTGACACAATTTAGTGGTATTAATCAAGGGGTTTTACAGTCTCCCTATCCAAAGCCAAGAATTTCTCATAACATACATACCACAAATATAACCACACTTATGCCTATCACCTGTTCAACAATATCCTAACCACGGGCTATCATTAATGAGACGCACATTGTACTCTCTGTCCGCCCATTCCTTCATCATCATCCTCGTACGTCTCACCACGATGACGATTTCTCATCTTCTTCAGGGTCAAATTCCTCGAGAGTATGCTCTTCTGCTCCGTCTGGAATCATTTGCTGCTCACGCTTTTGTATGGAATTAATTTATTATGTCTTCAAGAACCAACCTTATCTTGGTCATCAGGGTTCTTGTCTGGATGGTATTTCAATGGGTCAAATTCCTCAAGAGTATGCTCTTCTGCTCCGTCTGGAATCATTTGCTGCTCACGCTTTTGTATGGAATTAATTTATTATGTCTTCAAGAACCAACCTTATCTTGGTCATCAGGGTTCTTGTCTGGACGGTATTTCAATGCCAGTTTTCTGTACGCTTTCTTGATTTCATCTGGAGTAGCCGATGGTTTGACTCCTAAAAGGTCGTAGTAGGCTATCTCCTTGACCATTACCGATTTCTTTGTATTTGGTTAAAATCTGAAAATATATACATGTATATTAACGTTTTGTCCCAGACCAGGGCTCCAGATAAAAGGAAGTTATTCCAACAAATCAAACGTTTTCTCACTCATTTCAGCACAAAATCCTATAGTGTCACTACTCATTTCAACTGACTCGAAGAGACACTTGTAATGAGTGGTGACACTAAAGGGTTTAATTCAGAAAAAAAAGATTTTTGTTCTTGAGAAAGACTACCCTTATCTAGTGCTCTGTTCCCAGATTTCCTAAAACTATTGTTTTTTAAATAGTGCAATCCCTGGGACAAAGTGTACTCTTCAGAGGGGCCCTTTTTGTTAACTTTTTGAACCCTAGTCACACATATATGCGTCATTTGCAAACAGTATACCTGTTAGGAGTACATTTGCTCTATGCAAACAGTGTTGACCATGATCAGAAGCTACACTATTTGTCAGTTTGACACATACTGTAAAAATCAGACCCTAGAAAGTCAAAAATGGACAAGACTTAATTGAAAACTAGAACTGTCCATTTGAGGTTTTAGGGAGGAAAGGGTTAATGAACATTTTCAGTTGAATTCCTGTAACACTTGTGAACTCCAGTTCAGAAAATACCGACGTTATCAATAATCACCACGTTCTACTCAACCCATTCCCCCATGGAAGTACCTTTTAGCGCAATTCGATTTATTTCTCAACTGAAGAAAATAGTTCCGATTAACATAGTCATGAACACATACCACAAGATATTTTTTTATATCCTTGTAGATGGTAGCTTAAAGCAGGCTAACAGTAAAGGCTTTCTGCCTGCTTTAAGCTACCTGTTTCTAGCTTTTTCTGCTTAACTTTCAACCTGCTTTAAGCTATTTTCTGCCAAAAGTAAGGTGCACTCTGCTTTACTTTCAACCTGCTTTAAGTGGTCATCTATCTTCAAAGCTAGAACTAGGCTATGTGGTAAAGGTTTAAACAAGAGGGCCATGTTAGTGTTATTGCTCACCTGTTGTAATGAAGATTTTTAGCTTTACCTTTGAGTTTCAACCATATAAATCTAAATCCATTTAAATTTGTAGATTATAGAGTGTAAACAATATTGGAATACGACCTATTCTTGTATGGTAGAGTACATCAAGGACAGGTAACTAGAGCGTAAATACTGTTAGATATGGTATTTTCAGCAATTCAAAGGTACATAACTCTTGACCTAATGGTCTGATTTCAACCATAATCGAACTCATCTGAACTCTTATAATTATATACAATCTGAGCAAGTTCGAGAAAGATTGGATAACAAGTGTGGCTTCTAGAGTGTAAACACTACAATTGTTGGCACTGGACGCCGGACATTCAAGGATTGCAGAAAAAGCTCACCCTGAGCTAGCTCAGGTGAGCTAAAAATACACATACTAAATAATAATCAAGGTGAAAACTTGTTACCGGAAAAGACAAACCTTCACGGCTTAAAGTATCTGTGGCAGATCATAAACAAACAGTAAGAGTTTGAATCGTAGATACTCTACTTTTCCTTCACTTGATAAAAATCACAAAGTGTTTCAGTTTCACAGTTTATATTCAGTTCTATCTTGCATACAGAATACGAGGAACTCTCGTAACGAAGTATAACAGAAAAAATCCATATTAACAGCGCTCCAGATAAGAGGGAGTAAACTGAACAAATCAAACATTTTCTCACTTATTTTAGCACCAAAATCCTATGGTGTAACTACTGATTAGATTCGTCTCAATGAGATGATTCTAATGAGTAGTGACACCATAGGGTTTAATTTAAACCCTATGGTGTCACTACTCATTAGAATCATCTCATTGAGAACTTTAATGCAAAATTACAAACTTTCGTTTTTGAAATACTCCCCTTATCTGGAGATCTGATATTGGATATTATGAGAATCCCCGGGCAGGAATCAAATCCAGTGCGCTTACGTGACTGTCTATCTAGTACCATACCCCGTGAGCTAAAGAGTCTTAACTCCAGCGCAGGAGCTAAGTATTGCATATGTCATTCGCCACGGCTTTGCTATTTATAGTACACACAGAGAAGTCAGTGTGTTGGATGTAACACACCCCCTTTTAACAAAGTCACCATTTATGATGACGATCAAAGCCACATTGCCACTTAAGCCAATTCTGCATATTAAGAGCCATTTTGACATCGTGAGTCCCCATCTTAACAAGAAACTCACGTAACGAAGCCAGATGTGTAGATAAGGCGTGTATCTGCATACTTACCCGATTGTTCAATGTTAGTGAAACACGCAATTATTTACTTACCCAATTGTTCAATGTTAGTGAAACTCGCAATTATTTCAAAACTAACGGATGACAATACGCAACAAAAACAGAAGAAAACCCAATTATTTAAAAGTAAGAGAGTAACAAACAAACAGATTCAAAACTCAATTGCTTTTTATTTTCATCCGGTATCAACTGAACTTTCACTTTATTTGAGCGTATTTTAACAAAACGTGCATACGGATATTTATTTCCAGTCATCATAAATTCTTGGACTCTGATAGGCTAAAACTGCACATGTGACCACTGTGTACGAGACCGTATTCATTGATTTTGCCGGGTAGTACGGATCACGTGACTTAATAGATGTTTCTCCCTCGATCGATTCGCGTAAATAATCTCTCTTTTTCTGTTTATTAAGCAATTGTTTATCAAGAAATAAAAAGAAATCTCAATAAAAAACTGTATTGAATCTATCATTATGCGTATGTGTAACTCAAATATCGATTAAATGCTAATTTCTTGCTTTGTTTTCCCTGATTACCCCACCCGCGTCGTCACCATGGTAAACAAAAGACTGGAAATGAAATGACACTTGTCACTGGTTTATAATGAAATTGACACATAATTAGGACATATTTAGATCAATATTTTTTATCGAAATCAACCCAAATAGACTTAACTCGATATGCATAGCCACTGACCTACGTATTAATTCGTTCGCTCCTGATTATTTCCGTTCATTTGTTAGAACTTATCGTTACAGTGTTTCATAAAACATAAATGTCGTCCTAGAATTGTCCGTTCGAAATATTCTGGTAGCCTACATGTAATGAACATTTATAAGATGCCAACATTCAAATGTGATGACGTAATCATGTTAGATACAGTTAAACTTAGGGCCTATCTTGAATTCTGTTCACTCGAACATATCGGTATTTCAAAGTTTAAAAGGTGGATATGCCAATTTTTGAGCTTGAAATACGGATATGTTCAACAGAAGCGGGTTTATGACATTAATCTGTAGAAATGCAGGTAGATTCTACGTATGCGAGTTCCAAACATCGAAGTTTAACTGTATAGACTTTTTTGCTCTAGCGCCAGAGATTTCAGTGAACTGTTGTCAATTTCAAGTGTCACTGAATTTAGGATCAAGTAAACAACACTATGTCAGATGATGCATGTTGTCTTGATTGTATTGGATCTAGACTGGAAATAAATTCGTTACACGGCATTCCGGCAGGGTGTACGGGCTAGTATGACGGTTTTGGATTCCGTATTTCCTTCGCGCTTCGCGCTCAGGAAATACGGAATCCAAAACCGTCATACCAGCCCGTACACCCTGCCGGAATGCCGTGTAACTAATAGTGTTCGATAAATACCGAACATATTCGGAACTGAATTCATGACGTAAGTGCACCTGTTACAGATCGCAGCATCTCGATTCTAAATTTAACGGAAATCATAGAGGAAGTCCAAATATGTTGCCATGAAAACAATTTATAAAGCACTGACCATTTCCCTGGCTACATCGAAACGGCAAACTGTATAGATGACTCGCTTGATGACATTATTTAAAAATACAGCGCTCCCTCTCTACAACGACAACCAATGCGAGACAAAATTGAAATAGCATGTGCGTTGTTCGGAGGAAGTCTATAGGGAGGGACATTGGCTTACAATTGCATACAGCTTGAATCCAGATCATACGCCGCGTAACACGACGTCTGATCTGGATTCAAGCTGTTTCTCCTTCATCATAACATTTTTTTCTGTCAAAATGTCCATTGTATAATTTTGAGAAAAAAGCAAATGACAGACATTGCAGCCATGAATAGGTTGGACATAATTGTCTTGTTTGGGGGAAGAGCCGAAAGGGTTGTTGTAATGAGGCCATCGTTGTTGAGAGGGTCGTTGTAGGGAGGGCACACTGAACTACTTACTGTGATACAATAACAATAGTTATAATAATAACATAGACTTTTACTGCCAGAGCTTCAGATAAGAGGGAGTAATCAGAACAAATCCAACATTTTCTCACTTATTTAAGCACCAAATCCTATGGTGTTACTACTCATTAGAATTGTCTCGAAGAGACGATTCTAGTGAGTAGTGACACCATATGGTTTAATGCAGAAATAAAGATTTTACTTTTCGAAATAATCTCCCTGTCTGGAGCTCTGCAGACGATCTTTGCCTTTTTTCAAATGGGTTAGCCTTTATGATGATTAAGTTTCGATAACGTTACGCAGTGTACCAACCATATGATGCGTTCGAGCATGACATTAAGTTAAGTGCGGTTAATATTCAAATGCTACAATGTTGCGACGTTATCGGTACCATTTTCATATAGATCTAAGCGTTATAATTATCAAAATTAACGTTGAATGTTTCCAGAAAGGCATGCTTAGATGATTAGTTTCTACTGTCTACTAGATCGATGTATGGGATGAGCAGGGCTCCAGATAAGGGGAGTATTCCAAAAGCTAAAATCTATATTTCTGCATTATTTCATTTAAGTCCTATCGTGTCACCACTCATTAGAATCGTCTAAATAGTAGTAATACCATAGGATTTGGTGCTGAAATGAGTGAGAAAACATTGATCAGTGCATTCCCTCTTATCTGACTATAGATTGCAAAAGTGTTGTTTGTTTGACCCGGTCCGGGATTGAACCCACAACCTCCCGCACTGCAAGCGGACGCTCTACTACTAAGACAGCCAGTTTGTATAGCTCTTCCAATACCAAAGAGGTTTCGCTACCCAGATAACCAGACTTATGGCAGACGACTCTAGAGAAACCACTGGCCCTGATTCGGTAAGTTCTCTATTGTTTGAGTACCTTTACTTTAAAACTGAAATAGGACTGAGTGAAAAAATCGCGGCCCGACCGGGACTCGAACCCAGGGTATCTGGCTTACCGTGCCATCATTCTTAACCACTTGAGCTACCGACCCACCCGGTTTAGGCCTTATTGATTATCCGTCAGTTACTTGTACACACCCAAGTAGCTTCCGCTACATTACTCCCCCTTTTTCCTGAGATTCGCCCAATTTAACTCAAGGAATCATGGTATGCAATGCAACGGGCGGTCACGACACCAAACTGTAACAGGACTCCAGTGAGAAAATCGTGGCCCGACCGGGACTCGAACCCAGGGTCTCTGGCTTACCGTTCCAGCACTCTAACCACTTGAGCTATTTTGCTTGCCACCCGGTTTAGGACTTATTGATTATCCACCAGTTACCATTACAAAACCATAAATCAAAGCGCTGAAAGCGCCGCTGAAAGACTGTCGACGTACTAAGGGAAGGCATTTGCTTTCAGCTGTACAATTATATGTTGTGTACAGTGGTAAAACTATATGTATAAGTCTCTGACAAGTATGATTAGTTCAATGTTAAGATAAGTTTAAGCTGGGGGTTGCTAAAAAGACGACGTTGAAGACAAGTGGAAACTTAAAGTAAGACGAAAGTAAAACAGAGACATCCATGGGCTTTCTGTTTTGTTTTTATTTCACGTTGAAGACAAGTGGAAACTTAAAGTAAGACGAAAGTAAAACAGAGACATCCATGGGCTTTCTGTTTTGTTTTTATTTCACTTGATGCTTCAATTTGCCTACTACACCAAACACTTGTTTATGGCTCTTTATCAGGATCAATTAGAATCAGATGAGACGCCGAATTACATAATGCAAATTAGATATATTGATAGAAAAAAATATCGGGTTAGTTAAAATTAGGAGATTCAGTATCAGATCACCACGGAGCGCGAAGTATCTACTGATTTGCTTTGCAGGTTCTGGTTTTGAAAACAAGTGACCACTAAACGAAGGTTGAAAGTAAAGCAGAATGCGCCTAGAGGCGCATTTTGTTTTACTTTTAGCCTGCTTTTAGCTACCATTCACGAGGATAAAGAAAATATTTCTAAAGGTACATATTCCTGAATGTATAAAGTAGAACTATTTTCTTCAATGAAGAAATAAATTCAAGGGTATTTATAAAGTAATGGGTTTAAACCAGAAACAGGGTAAAGGGTTAACACTAAAATTCTAACACACCTCGCGCACACCTCTATTTAAACAAAGAAAGAACGTATCTGTTTTTAAATTCTAAATAAAACATGCACGGCATAACGGGATGTAATATGGCTTCGAAATGGTTAAATTTAAGTGTTAGAATTAAAATAATAAATTAATACAAATGTTTTATCGTGCAATAAAACATAGGGTAGTCACTGAGATGCTGGAAATTAAATAACTCGGCATTCCGCCGAGTTTCTGAATCCCTATCCGTGTTTTATTGCACGATAAAACACTGGAATGATTTTATCATTTCTTAAAAAACCCAACCTTATCTGGGTCATCTGGGTTCTTGTCTGGATGGTATTTCAACGCTGGTTTTCTTTTTGTTTTATTAATTTCATCTGGTTAGTAGCTGAAGGTTAGCTCCAAAAAGGTCGTAGTAGGCCTTCTCCTTGACCATTTCTGATTGATTTATTCTTTGTTAAATCTGAAAATATAATTATATGCATTATCGCTTTCTCCGGGCTGTTGGTCGGTATGTGATCTAGATCTATTAACTATGCTAAAGCTAATGTATTTTAAAATGTACGTGATACTGCTTTGTTAGTTATAGCTGCAGGAAGTGGGTCCAGGTAAGATTTGATTAGCGCAACATCGACTGGTCTGGACTGCTGGTCTATATATGATCTTGATCCACTTGCTATACTAAAAATGTTGTCTTTTAAAATGTATATGAAACTGCTTTGTAAGCTAAAGCTACATGAAGTGGGTCCACGTCAGATTCGCAGATTCGATTAGCGCAACATCGACTGGTCCGGGCTGCTGGTCTATATATGATATTGACCCACCAGCTATGCTAAAATTGGAAATTTGTCATTTAAAGATTTATGTTATCTAATGCTTTCTTATCTTAAGTTTTGCATAATCTGCTAATGTTGCTTTGTAATAATTTTCTAGAAGGTGACACACTTTGTATTTAACTATTTACATGCCGGCTAATTGTTTTCGTCTGCAAAAATTGTCGTCTGCAACTGTTCTAAAAATATATTTTTCTAATTTCTTTTTTAACAATTGTCAGATGCGTCGTCTCATCAGGATCAAAACTGTTTGCAAAGATAATCACTGTGGCAAATTTATCATCCGCTAGCATGCAAGGAATTAGTTATCAACTGGCGTATACATGTAGACTAATAGCTCTAGATTTACCAGATTATCACTCTGGCATATATATCCGCCGCTAGCATGCAAGGAATTAGTTATCAACTGGCGTATACATGTAGACTAATAGCTCTAGATTTACCAGATTATCACTCTGGCATTTATTTTAGCCGCTAGCATGCAAAAAGTTTATACCAACTGGCTTATAAATGTAACATGACTGTGATAACAATAGCTCTGGATTTGCCAGTGATTTGAATGCATGGCAACATATTTTTGTGGAATGGAATGCAATATGTAACATGACTGTGATAACAATAGCTCTGGATTTGCCAGTGATTTGAATGCATGGCAACATCTTTTTGTGGAATATTATATTATAATTCTGACTTATACAGTCATGTAACATGACTGTGATAACAACAGCTCTCTAGACTTAGGCATGATAGTAGTTGGTTTTGCAGGTTGTTCCAGTAAGTTATGGTTCTGGGGAAGAAAGAGTTCATGTGATACTGGGTCCTGGTAGTTCTATTTTCCAATGGATATAAGGATGTTGTGGTCTACATATATAAACTGGTGCTGGATTTGTATACACGACTAATAGCGTATCAGTTCTGCGGTGGGTAAGGGTATACCACTCAAGGGTATACACTATTTGGACTTCTTGTGAAGATGTGTTCCTTCAGGACATACCCAGAGGCAGCTCGTTTGACTCCGCAAACTTATGTGCTAGACAGATTTGCCAGGGATAGCACACCACTACACACTATATAAATGAGGCCTGACATTGGTAGTGTATGCTCAGGGATGCCACACCACGGCACAATATCTAAATGAGGCCTGACATTGGTAGTGTAACTATGCCTGACATTGGTAGTTTATGCTCCTTCCTTAACCTTTGCATTCTTGGTTTCGGTATTTCTTTTGACGAATCTTTGTGTTTTGGCTTTGGCCAGTGTTGTTAATGTGGTTTATCTATTTCATGTCTTTGTTTATGGGGATACTTTGATTGTGTGTTGGCTTTGGCCACAGTGTTGTTAATATGGTTATCCATTTCATGTCTTTGTTTATTGTGATACTTTGATTATGTGTTGGCTTTGGTCACAGTGTTGTTAATATGGTTTATCCATTTCATGTCTTTGTTTATGGTGATACTTTGATTGTGTGTTGGCTTTGGCCAAAGTGTTGTTAATATGGTTTATCCATTTCATGTCTTTGTTTATGGTGATACTTTGATTGTGTTTTGGTTTTGGCCACAGTGTTGTTAATATGGTTAATCCATTTCATGTCTTTGTTTATGGTGATACTTTGATTGTGTGTTGGTTTTGGCCACAGTGTTGTTAATATGGTTTATCCATTTCATGTCTTTGTTTATGGTGATACTTTGATTGTGTTTTGGCTTTGGCCACAGCGTTGTTAATATGGTTTATCCATTTCATGTCTTTGTTTATGGTGATACTTTGATTGCATTGTATACTCAACAAAATTTCTAATCGGTCACCTTATATTTCATTCTGAAAAAGAAATATGAAGAAATAATTAATCATGTGATTGTGTTACAATGCCAATGTAATCAATTTGGAAACAGATTATCACAATTTATCGGCTATCACCTTTCCGTCTAAGCTTAAAGAATAACTTCTGTGTAGGGACCAAAGCTTTTGAAAGTCACGGGAGTTCTTAGGTCCAATGTAAGTAACGAGTATTGCCCCTATCAGCTGCAATAACAGTTTTGTATCGACTTCTCTTAGACGAGAAGAATTCAGCAAAAGTTTTATTTTCTCACACATCGTCGACGTCGCGCTCGAATGCGTCAACGTTGTGATGCTGAGGAAATGGACGAGCACGTTTATTGAGAATGTCGCAAAACAGAGGGACACTTTTTGTTAACTATTTGAACCCTGGTCACACATATATGCGTCATTTGCAAACAGTATACCTGTTAGGAGTACATTTCGTCACCTGAGCGCAACACGGTCTTAAGTCACATTTTTTCAGAAATGGACTTTTCATCATTTTCTAACACATTTCCCCATAATACATCTTATGAAAAAGCATTTCAGACAAATTCTGAAAATTGTTGACAAAAAAGGTATAATTGTCCAAAGGTCTTAACTCAAACTGTCCAAGTCTTTTGGTGCAAAACGGTCTTAAGTAGACTTAAGACCAAGTTGCACACAAAAAAAAAGTTATTAAAAAGGGAAGTAACTCAAATTGCATTTGTCTTATGACATTATAAGTTGTCTTTATGACATCAAATGATGACATCATAATTATGAATTATTAATTTTATATTTGTGATAAATTTATGATAAAAAAATGGAAATTGCAAAACGGTCTAAGTAGACTTAAGACCGCGTTGCACACAAAAAAGTGATTTTTATCTATTTCAAGAAGCCTACTTTTTGCCAAGTTTTCTGATGCTTTGAAGACCTAGAATAGGGTAAGTACAAAGGTTTTTCATGTATGATTTTGATTTAAGTCTGATGCAGAAAAATGAGCAGACTTTATGGAATAATTGATTGGATTTGTATCTACATGAATCTTCCTGATACTTAACAATAATCCTTAGATTGTATAAAGCTGTATGGTTTGCTAGGTTTTAAAAATACAAAACTTAAGATATATTTTACTAGTATAGAGCTAGTTTAGTTTGAACTGAGTGGCAAAATAGTCTCATTTTTGGATGGTGTGTAAAACTGTACAATTAACTTGGACATCTTACATTATTTAGTAAATAAGCATTCACTGTCATTCATCAGTGTAAATCGGGTATAGAATATATGATGATAAAACTTGTATGTTTGACTACATCATTATGCATGAATGGGTGTTCTTTAGTACATGTTTTCACAATTTAGCGAAACATTTTGTAAGCTTGGGGCCACATAGTGATTCAATTTATTCTGAATCTATCTGTGTAGCATTACCCTTTTAAAATGTAGTGCAACATATCTACAATTATGTTTTGGCTTTCTAGATTTACCATGTTGAGGGCGTCAAGCCACCAGGGTGATCCCAAATACAAAAGTAGCGGGTGACAGTGTATGACCATATCAAGACTTTGAACAAATCAACCCAGAGCTCTGGACCAAATAAACGTTTGATTCCATTCTTGAAGATGGTGATAAACTGTACCAGGATATTGCAAGAAATTCAAACATTAGAGGACCTACCTAAAAAGGTGAAATATTCCAGTGTGCGATATTCCACATGCATAAGTGGTTCACTTGATAGAGATCGCTCAGTGCCTGGGGACCTTTCTACAACATTTGGGATGCCATTGAAAAAATGTGTACAGACAACTCTAAATGCATTATAACGATTTGGGACAGAAACCCAGCATATTCTACAAGCATCTTCAAGATACAAAAAACCTTTATCTTCGACAGTCACAGCCGAGACCCCAGTGGACTTCCAGTTTCATAGAAGCACGTCTTTTGAATTAGCATTGAACTTAAATGCCTTTTACCTTCTCCTACTTTTTCAGTCATCAGTGTGGTGCTGATTGATCCATCTTGTTTCAAGAAAACTGAACTGCAATAAATCTGTGTACACATACTTAACCCATTACCCAATAGCTTGATTCTATTTTTGAAAACAGGTGACCACATACAGCAGGTTAAAAGTAAAGCAGAATGTGCCTAAGACACATTCTGCTTTATTTTCAGCTTGCTTTAAGCTACTATCTGCTAGAATATAGAAAATATTTCTTATAATATATATCCATGACTGCATAAACTGAGAGTATTTTCTTGAGTGAAGGAATAAATTAAAGGCGTAAAAAGACGTACATCAATAGACACTTTGATATCTATTACCAAATAAGAAAAAACATTGAATTTTTTACAAAATATTTTTTATCAAAAGTACGGAAGTACGGGATAGAAAATCCTGCATTTTTTTACTATTTACATAATAATGGAAAAAAGGTGGTTTATGTACACTGACATGTAAGAGATGATCAGATACTTGCTTTATCAAAAAGTTTGTTTGATATGCCTGAAAGATAAGGCCATTTGGATTACATCAGGGACATTCAGTAACATTTGTTATTGAATGTCCCTGATTACATTTAGTAAGTAAAAATTTCAGGGAAAATACTATAGCTTGTTAGTTTAAGGTTCTAATCGTATATCCAAAAATGATTTTTTCACTAGCCATGGCAGTTTCATGCAGTTTACCAATGGTGGATTAAAATTGTCATGATAAGTGTAAGAATTATTACTGGATATGCGATTAGAACCTGTAACTTATATGGAAAATGCTATCCTGATAAATTTCTTTCATGAAGTTTAGCTTGTTAATTTGCAACAGTTTACTGTAATAAGAATCAAATTGAAATTATTTAGTGTAATATTGATTGTGGTTTATGCTTATTTTCTGTTTCTGATGTTTTATTGTCAAAACCTTTTCAGTTGAGACTTATTAATATTCTCGAAGTACTAGAATTCCGTTCTGCTCTGCTGAATGAAAAACAATAGTTGATCATAGATTACAGAATATGACTTGTAATGAGTCTTAACTCATATTACCCCTAAATACGCCTTTTTACGCCTATAATTTATTCCGCCACTGAAGAAAATTGTTCCCTTTTATACAGTCATAAATATGTATCAAAAGAAATATTTTTCATATCCTAGCAGATAATAGCTTAAAGCAGGCTGAAAAAGAAGCAGAATGTCCTTAAAGCGCATTCTGCTTTACTTTCAACCTGCTTTTAGTAGTCACTTTTTTTTCCTCAAAGCTAGAAATAGGCCATGGGGTAATGGGTCAACTGAATTGGATAATACCTAACATTAGCTATGGATATAATTTATCACGTAACTTGCAGTTTGAGAGTGCATTGAATGAGTGAGATAATGTACGAAGTAAGTGCTTTTATAACAGAAAACCGTTTAAACCAGCAGATGACGACGTCCAAATGATGCAACGCATTATAGATGATATTATTATAGTTAGGAAATCATGTTCAATGTCACACTCAATTTTAGCCAAATTTTTAGGAAAAACTGTTGTTAACTTATTCACACAAATAAATATAATGATCGCTAAAGCTCGTATCTTATTACTTTGGTGAACTTGTGTCATAAAATTAAGATGTAATAGGCAATCATGTCAGATCCTCTATATTTCAATCATGATGACCATTGTGTTTTAGCATTCAAATTCTAGCATTGATAATCTATTAGTATTGTTTGCATGCTTTAACTGTGAATCTAATGTTGAAATTATTAGAATGCATTCATAAATACGAAAGACTCAAGCAGGAAACGTAACACAAACAATACACCCACCTCTCAAGCAGAACACACACACACAGTCATACCACAACAAACACACACACACACACACACACACACACACACACACGCAATACAATTCCTACATCTACACACTAAATAGAAAACAACACGCAAGACAAACATAAAGCAAAGTGAATATAGGAGCCCGCCTTGGTACCACCAGAAATTCAGAACACTATAATCAATGGGAATTATAATCTATGACTCTGAACTTGATCATTAGGTCAAAACGTGTCAACTAAGTTTGTTGCCTTCTTCAGCATAATTGCCTAAAACTTAAAACTACAACAACTTAGTCTATCTATTTCTGTATTGGAAAATGAAAAATAATTTATGCTTAAAACATTGTGATCTGCCACATGATAAATAATGCTTTCTAAAATGATCTCTAAAACATGTCCTATTGGGCATGGGTTTATAATTATAGTATATTAAAATTATTAAATACATTTACTTGTTAATGGAATGATATAGTTTTTATAGCAGATTGTTATTTTGTAATGTTCTAAAAGTTTAATAAAGAAGTTGATTTTACGCTGTGCTTTTTGTTTGATAATGAACTTCATACCCTTACCTAGTACCTATACCAAGCAAAAATATGAATGCAGACCTGGAAAAACTGTAGTTCTTAAACAATATTTAATTGAATAGTTGGTAAATTGCATTTTAAGGGTAAATGGAATGTTTAAGCATCATCCAAAGCAACAGGCAATACTCGTTCTATGAATTAAGTACTTAAAACACTAAAACGTATTAAAACTTTTTATTTCTAACTTTATAAATGAAACTGATTTACTCCTAATAAAGAGTGTTGATACAGGTAATAATTATGCAAAAAATATCTGAAAGATTCCACTAAACATTATCTCCAAAACCACACAAAAAACCAAATAAGACCATGTTGCGCCCAATTTTTCTTCCTGAACGGAGCCAATTTTTGGCGCAACAAGGTCTTAAGTCAACAAATCATCAAAATACCTAAAATAATTAAACATTATTATTTTTGTAATATCCCATGTCAAACAAATGGATATAATAGAGATATAACTGAAAAGTTGTCTGCATATCTCAAAATGTTATGAAAATAAACAGTTTTTTGTCGTTCCTGTAAAATTTTAAAAATGTGACTTAAGACCGTGTTGCGCTCAGGTGACGATTTGTCCTATGTAAACAGTGTTGACCCTGATCTTGATAGTGCTCTGTTCCCAGATTTCCTAAAACTAATGTTTTTTAAATAGTACAATCCCTGGGACAAAGTGTACTCTACAGAGGGACACTTTTTGTTAACTATTTGAACCCTGGTCAAACATATATGCGTCATTTGCAAACAGTATACCTGTTAGGAGTACATTTGTCCTATGCAAACAGTGTGTAGGTGCTAACTTACTTCTCTTAAACATGGAACTTCAAACTAACAAAAGACTAATAATACCCCTTACACCACTTAGAATGCACTCTGCGTGTTCTGTTCATATCCCTAGAAATACTACTAATTTTGCATCACTAAAGCCGTGCGTACAGCTAACACCACTTAAGCTCTTTTCGGCATCTTCTTTTCACATTCCATCTATTTCTATTAATAATTGTTTTCATAATGGTCCAAAAGTGGTGCTTTCACCTCTTAAATATTCTATTCAACGCAATAATTCTGTTTTATTACGACCACTGAACAAAAAACGTAGAGTGCATCCTATTATTGAAAAGTGCAATGCTAAGAGGTGAGCGTGTTGCAATTATTTATCTTGCAAGTCTACTATACAATCAACAGTAAACGGTAGATTATTTAGTGTTGTCATAGATTCAGACATCAACTGACGAACTAACCATATTGTATACGTGTTAACTTGAAAAGCACCAGGTTGTGGTATCCAGTATGTTGGGCAAACCGGTCGTCCTCTCAAAACTAGGTTTAATGAACATCTTCGTACTTGTAGGAACAAAAAACTGAGGAACTTTCTGTATCAACATTTTCGGAAATCTGGACATGGATTAGATTTTATTTCAATTCAACCTGTTGAACATATTACGTATGATATAAATGCTACTAATAGTTTCAAATGTAAGGCTAGATTTATAACGGAATTAAAATGGATTAAAAATTTACAGACACCCTTTCCTTTAGGCTTGAATGATAATATATACCAATCTGGCAATATTTCTAAAGAACCTTCAATTGATATTTTTTCGATTTATTCTACACGAAAGCGTAAATCTAGATCGCATGGTATTCGTATAAATGGAAATATTAAACGTAAATCACGTCAGTCGATTTCTATTACAGATTTGCATAATCTGCTGTTACATTCTGGTAAACATAAAATGCTTTCTCGGCTTTCTTCGTTGTTATTGTCGTCTTTAAAATATATTGACGACAAGACTGATGGAATAAATTTACGCACAGATCCTCTGTATTATACTGCAGGTTTAATACAAAGTTATACTCAGCATGTTCTTAGACCTCATATTGATTATTTAAACGATCACAAAAGATATTTCATTAAGGTCCCTTTTATAAATAAAGGTATTGATTTCATAGATTTACAAAGTATTCTCCGTAACAAAAATGTGATGAATGCTATTCCAAATTATTTCAAAAATCTTGAACCACCTATTATTTGTTATAAGTATAATAAATCTGTTAGAGGGTTAATTTTTAACTACAATAAAATTGTTTCTGATCTTAAAATTCTCGAAAACACACCAGATACATGAGACTGTACCTCTTCTAAATTCTGTTACGCTCCAGTGGGTCATATAATAACTGGCAATTTTGATATCATTAAAGATAAACGCATTAGAGCGATTTTGAGTAAGGGACCTAAATTTAGATTACCTGCCTTAATTGATTTCGATACTTGTCGCAATCATATTTCTGAAGCTTTGAATAAGTATAGTACCAACTGGTGCCGCAGAGAACATGCTGAAAATGACGCTCTTAATTTTTGATATTATCGATACCCGGATTTCGTTCTATTTATCCAATAACCATCTTTTACCACCTAAATCTAAATTTAACATTCGTCACTTAAAGAAGGGCATACAAGACTTTCATTCCAAGTATGTACTCGTTCCTGCAGACAAAGCATCCAATAATGTGATAATTGTATGACGATTACATTATGTTGATACTTTAAACCAGGAACTTGTGAATACCAATTCCTATACAACGACTAATTTAACGGAGCATAATGTAGTATCTGATCATCTTGATACTTGTAAACAATTAAAAGCTTACGTCAACATTACATGTCATAAAATTCCTACTATGTACTGGATACCAAAACTCCACAAAACACCATATAAGTCTCGTTTTATTGCTAATTCAAGTGCATGTACTACTACTAAGCTTTCCAAACTTTTGACATCGTCTTTAATTAAAAACAAAGAACATGTTCAAAGGTATTGTGACAAGACTTACGAAAATTCTGGACTTAATCTGTTTCGGTCTATCAAAAACTCGAATGAAATTTTGACGAAGCTTGAACATAGAAAATACCAAGCTTGGGAGGGATCAGGAACGCTCGGAAGTACGCTGAGAGGGCTCGGAACCTCGCTTAGAGGGATCGGAACCACGCTGAGAGGGCTTGGAACCACTCGAAAAGACGTTGGGAGGCCTTTGGAGCCCTTGGAGAGACGATGGGAAGGAGCCATACCTCTCGGAAAGACACTGGGAGGGACCAGGAACACTCGAAATGACGCTAGGAGTGGTGCAATACACTCGGAAAGACACTGGGAGGGACCATGAACGCTCGGAAGGACGCTGGGAGTGCTCACAAACAATCGGAGAGACAATGGGAGGGAGCCATACCTCTCGGAAAGACACTGGGAGGGCCCAGGAACACTCGAAAGGACGCTTGGAGGGGTCATGAACACTCGGACAGACGCTGAGTGAGAGGGATCAGGAACGCTCGGAAGGACGCGGGGAGGGCTCAGTAACACCCGAAAAGACGTTGGGAGTGCTTTGGAGGCCTTGGAGAGACAATGGGAGGGAGCCATACCACTCGCAAAAACACTTGGAGGGCCTAGGAACGCTCGGACGGACGCTGGGAGGGCTCAGAAACACTCGGAAAGACGTTGTGAGGGATTTGGAGCCCTCGGAGAGACAATGGGAGGGAGCAATACCTCTCGGAAAGACACTGGGAGGGACCATGAACACTCGAAAGGACGCTGGGAGGGGTGCAGTACACTCGGAAAGACACTGGGAGGGATCAGAAACGCTCGGAAGTACGCTGAGAGGGCTCGGAACCTCGCTACGAGGGATCGGAACCACGCTGAGAGGGCTCGGAACCACTCGAAAAGACGTTGGTAGGGCTGTGGAGCCCTCGGAGAGAAAATGGGAGGGAGCCATACCTCTCGAAAAGACACTGGGAGGGTCCAGGAACACTCAAATGGACGCTGGGAGGGGTCATGAACACTCGGACAGACGCTGAGAGGGATCAGGAACGCTCGGAAGGATGTGGGGAGAGCTCAGTAACACTCGAAAAGACGTTGGGAGGGCTTTGGAGGCCTCGGAGAGACAATGGGAGGGAGCAATACCACTCGGAAAAACACTTGGAGGGCATAGGAACGCTCGGACGGACGCTGGGAGGGCTCAGAAACACTCGGAAAAGACGTTGCGAGGGATTTGGAGCCCTCGGAGAGACAATGGGAGGGAGCCATACCTCTCGGAAAGACACTGGGAGGGACCATGAACACTCGAACGGACGCTGGGAGGGGTGCAGTACACTCGGAAAGACACTGGGAGGGATCAGAAACGCTCGGAAGTACGCTGAGAGGGCTCGGAACCTCGCTTAGAGGGATCGGAACCACGCTGAGAGGGCTCGGAACCACTCGAAAAGACGTTGGTAGGGCTTTGGAGCCCTCGGAGAGAAAATGGGAGGGAGCCATACCTCTCGAAAAGACACTGGGAGGGCCCAGGAACACTGGAATGGACGGTGGGAGGGGTCATGAACACTCGGACAGACGCTGAGAGGGATCAGGAACGCTCGGAAGGATGTGGGGAGAGCTCAGTAACACTCGAAAAGACGTTGGGAGGGCTTTGGAGGGCTCGGAGAGACAATGGGAGGGAGCAATACCACTCGGAAAAACACTTGGAGGGCCCAGGAACGCTCGGAAGGACGCTGGGAGGGCTCAGAAACACTCGGAAAAGACGTTGGGAGGGATTTGGAGCCCTCGGAGAGACAATGGGAGGGAGCCATACCTCTCGGAAAGACACTGGGAGGGACCATGAACACTCGAAAGGACGCTGGGAGGGGTGCAGTACACTCGGAAAGACACTGGGAGAGATCAGGAACGCTCGGAAGTACGCTGAGAGAGCTCGGAACCTCGCTTAGAGGGATCGGAACCACGCTGAGAGGGCTCGGAACCACTCGAAAAGACGTTGGAAGGGCTTTGGAGCCCTTGGAGAGACGATGAGAATGAGCCATACCTCTCGGAAAGACACTGGGAGGGACCAGGAACACTCGAAATGACACTAGGAGGGGTGCAGTACACATGGTTTTTGTTTGTTTGTCCTGCATGCCGGGTACCGGGTTTGAATCTCACCAGAGCGCAATTTGTTTTTATTGAAATGCATGTTTTTAAACAGAATTTCTTATCCTAAACTAATTCTTACCCATTTATATAAGCATTTGACATTTATTATATTTACAAATTACTATTTTTAATGCTAAATCTGGTTGCGAGCCTCTTTAAACATAAAGCCATTTATTTAGAAAGAATAACTTAGTTTTTATGTACAGTGCTCCCTCTCTACAACGACACCCAATGGGAGACAAACCTTGAGTGCGTTGTTCGGAGGGAGTCGTTATAGGGAGGGAAATGGGTAAACATTTGCAAACAGCTTGAATCCAGATCAGACTCCGCGTAACGCGGCGTCTGATCTGGATTCAAGCTGTTTGTCACTCATCATTAAGCTTTTTCTGTCAAAATTATCATTATGTAACTATTACTCGAGACCAGTTAGTACTTGGATAGGTGACCTCCTAGGAATAACGAGTGCCGTAGAAATTTTACTATATTTCTGTCTTTTTTAATTGTTTTTAGATAGGACATTTTCTAGTTTAACACATTCAACCCTAGCGACGAGTTAACTCGTCATTTACAAACAGTGTAGTGCACACGTTTCAAATGTAAACGGTGCACATGGCTTGATAACGGAAAATGACGAGTGAACACGTTATCAGGGATCAATTGGTCAAACAACCATACCATATCATTGACGTTTATATAGTTTGGATCCATATGAGACGCCAAGTTACTGACTACGGAAACCTACCAGCAACCATCGCCCGGCTTAGTACAATTGTAATATTCTCAGGTACCCGGTTTGTAAATGACGAGTATTCTCGTCTCTAGGTTTGAATGTGTTTAAACTGCAAAAAAAAGTCCAATATAAAGACAAAACTCATTTAAAAAACAACAAAAATCAACAACAAAAAAACAGACAAATAGGAAAAAGCCTGAGGCGCCCGGTATTACCAAGCGGTCACCCATCCAAGTACTGACCGGGCTCCACGTTGCTTAACTTCGGTGATAGGACGAGAACCGTAGTGTTTAACGTAATTTATTTATGGCAGTAGACACTGTTGGTCAATTCTTTATAGTGAATCTGTTTGTGAAGCATACCGCGTAGATAACCTGCAACTTACTCGTTGGTTAGGATTCAAATCAGTTTCGTATAAACACTGAACGTTATTATACAAGTGGTACTTTCGATATTTCCAAAATTATGTGTTCTGAAATGTTCCAGTTTAAAAGCATTGTACTTGGTATAAACGTATAGTAAACCATGTACTATTTCAGCCAATCAGCTTTTTCCATTGCCATAGTTCGTTTGTCTTACTGTATTTTCTATGTCGAATATGTTCTATGTTATATATTGGCACACGAGTGTGTGTGGGTGTGTGTGTGTGTGTGTGTGTGTGTATGTATGTGTGTGTCTTTCTCTTTCCCTCTCTCTATGTGTCTGTCTCTGTCTCTCTGTCTATGTACCTATCTTTCTTTCTCTCTTTTTCTCTATCTTTTTACCTCACTGTCTCTATATGTCTGTCTGTCTCTCATTGGCTTTGTATGATTCTCTCTGTTGTTCTCGCTATCTCTCTCTCTCGTTCTCTCTCTATCTTTCTCTTTCTCTCTGTCTCCACCTCTCTCTCTCTTTCTCTCTCTCGTTCTCTCTTTCTCTTTTTGTCTGTTTGTCTTTGTGCATGTCTCATATTGAATAGCTAATAATAATCATAAGCCATGTCATGACAAAACCTGCCATATTGCACTGCTATATTGAACACACCATTGTCATCCCAGGCTCTATACAGTGGAGAATCTGTTATTGTTTCCCAATAAATTCGTTTACGCTAAAACTATTATTTGCAGTACAAACAGTTTGCCACCAAGATAAACAAGAATTATCAGAATTGTCCAAACGTTGTTCTTTTCTACGTGTTAGTGCTTTGCGTTTGCGCACGTTTGCGTTTAAACGGGAAAGAATAACAGATTCTCCACTGTAGGAACACTGCATTTTCCTGCACATGTAAAAACTGTTTTACCTTCCAGATTTCAATTTTCAGTATTTTATGGTAGCTTCAAATTACTTAAGATATTTGAATAGAGTTTTGTCAATTTATAGCACAATGTAAGAAAAATACAGCTAAATACAATGCTTTAAATGATTATGGGTGTCAAACAGTGAAGTGCCAGGACATTCGACACGTCAAAGACGCGGCGGCTGGCCGTGGTCTACACCGTTTTCAATGCAATAAGGAAGTTTTGTCAGGGTACGGTTCATATGTATATAAAAAAAATTATAATTATTCTTTAGGGAAAGTCGAATCTTGCGTTGATCAATTGTGACTCGATTCAATTTCTGTAACTTTGAATAGTACTGTTAATCGGTCTGAACGTTTAAGTCGATTTGTTTTCTTTTTTTATATGGAAGGGTCCAAGGTTATAAAGCGTTTGGGCTGAGTCTGGGTGTGTTCTCAATCATTTGATTGGTCAGATTTGAGCCTAGGCTCAAATCTGACCAATCAAACGCTTGAGAACGACTTTGGACTCAACTGAACAGCTTTATAACCTTGGACCCCGGGTAATGTGATTACATGTACAGGTAGAAAATGGCTGTTTTTTTACAAATGTGTCGATGTTTTATTTTAATCAGCGTATAAAACAGCTTAGAGCATGATCAGACGCCGGATTACTCGATGTCTGATCCGGGTCCAGACTGTTTGCAAACCGCTATTGGTACATGTATGCAGCCGTTGTATTTTGTGTTCAAGGTCTGCACTGTTTCTTTATTTGCAATACATTGTAAAACAGATATGTTATTCTTTCCCGTTTAAACGCAAACGTACGCAAACGTACGCAAACGCAAAGCACTAAAACGTAGAAAAGAACAACTTTTGGACAATTCTGATAATTCTTGTTTATCTTGGTGGCAAACAGTTTGGAGCCTGATCAGACGCCGGGTTACCCGGCGTCTGATCTGGCTCCAAACTGTTTGCACTGCAAATAATAGTTTTAGCGTAAACGCGTTTATTGGGAAAGAATAACAGATTATCCACTGTAAAAAGTAAAATTTGGTCTTGAGTTTAAATTTTAGTTTGGAAGTCCATCGAGATCTGAGAAGTCATTGTGTAAATGCAGGGAAACAGTTATGCAAATAACTTCGAAATGACTTATTTGCATTACAAACGTTCTAACCGGCAGATGCTGTTTAGGGGTAACGCATTAGATTGCCAATCCAGGGATTGTGAGCTTGATTTCTCCGTCGCACAAAGTCCCTAATACATTGTACAATGTATCAGTGCTATTCACTGAGCATGAAAAAGAACCAGTGGGCTGTATCGGAAAAAAGGAATAGGGTATCTCCCGGGTTCTTCTGTATCCGCTTTCCTCTCCGGGCTCTGTGACGTCCAATTAGCCCAAACTTGGCAAAAACGTGTGTAAATAAAAACAGCCAATAAACAGGTGCCCCACCAGTAGATGTTCTTAACTCTTTCAAACCTGAAACTTTAAATGTATAATTCTTGTTTTGACTCAAGTACGAGGTTGCTTCGAAATAATACGTGCTAAATGCAAGTGTGATACATTATTTTTAACAGCAAGTATTTGCCTACAAGATGGTACATGTATATCACACATGCATTTTGGACGTATTCTATTGAAGTTATTCATCAAGTAACATTACTTTTTGAAGCACCCTAGTATAGTCCATTTTCGACTATTTCGGATGTTTATTGCAACATATTGCAATGACAAACGGTGCACAGACCCAGATCATAGGGCTACTGAAGGAGCCTTCGGATCTGGATTTACACTGCTTGCATAACACAAGTGTATTCATCACAGGTACAATGCTAAAACTGTTATTTCCATTGCAAACAGTTAAGAGCCAGATCAGACGGCGGGAAACAGCTATACATGTATAATAAAAAACAGCTGAAATAGCGGCACCTTTAAACAGATATTTGTTGCTAGTGAATGTGTGATACGGGAAAAAATTGGTCTTTACAATTCCTTTAATTTATTCGTTTTAAGGGGAGTTTTAAGCGAGAAAAATAAACAAGCACGGCTTTTGGTAAAGACGAGGGATCCTATAACCTCGATTGACGGTCTGTTCCTGTCGGTAACCCGTCTAAAGCTCCTTTCCGACTGGGCACAGACCAACCTCGGTTATAGAATTCCCCGTATTTACCAAAAGCCGTGATTGATTCTATTAGCATTGCATGTCTTAATTTCGTGCAATTCATTCACCCGACATTCAACGAACACTTCTAGTTTCCAATAGAGTCTGGTCCAAGTTTTACACATTTAGGTGTGTACTTACCAAGTTTTGCAAAGATATAATCAGTACAGTCCCAGATCAAAGGGTTCCTGCATGATCCCTATGGTCTTTGTCTATACTGTTTGCATGCGAGACGGATGAATTCTTAACCCTTTACCCAATAGCCTGTTTCTAGTTTTGAAGACATGTAACCAATTAAAGCAGGTTGAAAGTAAAGCAGAATGCGCCTTAATGCGCATTCTGCTTTACTTTCAACCTGTTTTAAGATATCATCTGCTAGAATGTAGAAAATATTTCTGATGATACATGTTCATGAATGTCTTTTCTTCAAAATCAAAGGCGTAAAAATGTATATTAATGGTGTAATGGGTTAAAATAAAGAAGGGTTGGAAACGGGACCAACATTTATGTCCGGTTTAGAGAGAATTCCGGTATTTAGAGGTTCCGGTTTAGAGAGAATTCCGGTATTTAGAGGTTCCGGTTTAGAGAGAATTCCGGTATTTAGATGTTCCGGTTTAGAGGGCTTTCTCTGTATACTGTTTGTAAATGGCTGGTGTATTTTACTCGTCAAAAGAGTTGATTTATTAAACCAAATCGACGAATATACCGAATTATTAACAAACGGTTTACCTTTGAAGTGTACACTTGTCCTATGAAAACAGTGTACATTCTGACCATAGGGCTCCTGCATGAGCTCTGTTATCAGGATATGCACTGCTTGTCATTTGGCAATATATTTCTTAACTCAATCTTTAATAGCCTGAACCCTTTACCCCTTAGCCTGTTTCTAGTTTTGAAAATAGGTGAGTACATAAAGCAGGTTGAAAGTAAAGCAGAATGCGCCCTAAGGCGCATTCTGCTTTACTTTCAGCCTGCTTTAAGTTACCACCTGCTAGAATTAAGAAAATATTCATTCTGCTACATATTCATGACTGTATTGATTGGAATTATTTTCTTCCGCGGAGGATTAAACGGAATGCTCTAAAAGGCGCTTCTATAAGGTAAAGGGTTATGGTTGATGACTCCTAATGTGATCGACGAAAATCGGGACTCTACTTGCAGCGATCGACCATTCTCGTCAATCTACGACCCGTTCCTAACTATGCTTAGCGTGTTTAGGAAACGGTTGACAGTTGACATGAATGACCGGTCGCTGAACGTAGATTAGCATGGCTCGCAAAGGATGTGCATTTGACGAGGATGGCCGATCGCTGCTCGTGGAGTTTCCGATATTGACCGACATCTGCCGATCTCAATATGAGTCCTCAGCCTTAAATGTACTAGATGTAAATTAAACACAAACGAAACGCAAACGCATTGCAATAAAATGTATAAAATTACACTTTTTTAACATTTCTCCGGATATATTTTTATCTGGATGGCAAACAATTTGGAGCCTGATCTGACGCCGGGTTACCCGGCGTCTGATCCGGCTCCAAACTGCTTGTTATGGAAATAATAATTTTAGCGTAAACGCGTTTATTGGGAAAGAATAACGTTTTCTCCACTTTAAGAGAAACGACAACCTTTTGACAATATTGATATTTTTTAATCTGAGTGGCAAACAGTTTGGCTTCACACTGTTTGCAATGGAAATACAGTGGTAAATACGCTATTCCTACCCATTTACGCGTTAATCTATGCGTAAGAAACGCATAGTGAACGGTTAACGAACGGTTAACGAACTGTTAATGCCTAACAATCTTAACCCGTTTAAACGCGTTAATAAACGATTATACCAGAGATGCTGCGATTGGTGCTTCAGGTATCCGTTTCACGCGGAGATTTCGGATCTTATCGACAGGCACTGACCACCGCATGTAATCAATCTATTTATGCAACCCGCCTATATATGCCACTCAGATATCGGGGGATTAACAGTGTATTGCCAATTAAAGATAGCAATGTTATCGGCGATACCACCTAATGTTCTGTAATACACATGTCATAAAGTGGATGTATAAACCGCTGAAGCTAAGGGGTCCGTCGGCTAAGTGATGACCCTTTTATCCGGACTCTTTTAAACGCGTAAATAAACGCGTAAAGAAACGGCTAGGAAAGGCGTTTAACGAAACGGATAATAAACGCATAGTGAACGGTTAACGAACGCGTAGAGTGGGTAGGAATAGCGTATTTACCACTGTAACTGTTATAGCGAAAATGCGTTTACTGGGAAAGAAAAACGTCTGCTCCACTGTTAAACAGAAAAGAATTAATGATTTCTTTATGTATCCGATAACCTTCCAAAAAGCATTACAATCTTACATCAGTTATCAGGGCTGCCATAAGATGACATGAAAAATCCTAAGATTTCCAAATTTGCATTTTTCAAGTGCGATTTTACGAATCGTACCTGTAAGCCATAGCCTTTTTCTTGTTATGTTGACATGTGACTACTTAAAGCAGGCTGTAAGTAAAGCAGAATGCGCATTAGGGCGCATTCTGCTTTACTTTCAGCCTGCTTTAAGCTACCATGTACTGGGAAAAAATCCGGAGAAATGGCAGCCCTGCTGAGTTATATAACTCTGACCTAGCACGACGTGGTGACATATTTATTACGTTACAACGAATTGCGGGAAGCATGTACGGACATCACCGATGATTACCGTGATTTGACGAGCTGTTACGGGGACATGACAGGCGTGTGTACAAGTACACTTTTCTCGCCTGTCTTTGACAATGATGAGCTGAAGGTGTCATAGTTGGGGCATTTTTATTTACATTAACCCTTTCACCCTCAATGACGCCAAAATACGCCTGCTCAAACAGTTTGGATTCTGATCAGACGCCGCGTAACGCGGGGTCTGATCAGGATCCAAACTGTTTGACTCTCGTATCGAAGGTTTATAGTCATACTGCCTTAAACTTAACTTTGAAACGATATTGCAGACAACAAAATTGAAGCAGACGACACTGAAACGGTGATAGGGTAAAAATCTCACGAACAATTTGGTAGTGAAAGAGTTGAGTAACGGTGTTATTGCATATAGAATCTGTCATGAGTCGATGTTTAAGACAAGCTGATCTCAAACGAGTCTAGAATTGAAATGTTATTAAGCGAGCCTTGGCGAGCTTAATAACTTTTCTATTCTAGACGAGTTTGAGATCAACTTGTCTTAAACATCGACGAGTGACAGATTCTTTTTCTCACATGATTACAAACTATTTAAGCTATTTTTGTTTAGCAATATGCATTTTTTTGGAAACCCCGTGATGTCCAAACGCCGTTATAAATAGTGACGTTATAGTGACGCCATCAAAGTGATCAGATTACACATGTTGGAGATAAGGATATTCGTCATCGTTGTTTGCTGTAGAAAACAGGGGTAGTTAGGTGAGAAAAGCCGGTATACCGTGGTCAAGTGGTAATGCTTAGGACCGCCAATCAAGGGGTGTGAGTTCGACTCTCCCCCTGGACCTTTTGCACCAGCATAAAAGCTTTTAGCATAAATGCGATTAGATCTAGCTATAACTTGAAGTTAAACGTGTTCTGTGCAAACTGTGTAAGTATTTTTCAGTGGGCTCCTAAAGGAGTCTTCTGACCAGGGTCTTCTTCTGTTTGTAACTTTGCAATATATAAATGAAAACAAACCTAAACAATACTTAACCCTTTCACTCTCAATGACGCTTAAATGCGCATTTGCAAACAGTTTGGATCCTGATCAGAAGCCACGTAACGCGGCGTCTGATCAGTATTCAAACTATTTGACACTCGTACAAATGTATCGATAGTTATTAAGTCATACAACATTAAATCTAACTTTGAAACGTGTCTTGCAGACGACAATACGGAATAAGACGACAATGGAGCGGTGAAGGGGTACACATCTCCCGAATAATTTGATCATGAAAGGGTTTATGGGCTAAATTAAATAGGAGACTGGAATTTCCCGTTAAAAGTGTCAGACCTAAATAGAGATAGCATTAATATTAAAAATTAAAATCCAGATGTTTTGAATATAATATAAAGTAGAACAGTTGCCCCTCCGAACCAAAAGCTCAATTTCTATTCAAATCTTTTCATAACTTAGAACAATTTTTCATACATTTTCGACCTGTCACCTGTTTTTCATACAATCATTACTCCGTCTTTTTGTGGTCGTAATACAGGGGTTTTACATGTACATGTGCAAAGACGAGTATGTTTCAAAGAAGACCTGAGCGGGAGTCACAGGCTCAGGCCTTTATCCTGTATTTGCGGTATCACGGTATCGGTAAAGAAGTAAACAAAAGTGGCGCAACTTTTTTCTTCTTCAGAATTTTATTGACTATAGTTGACATACATTAGGACAAACGGCAGAAAAAAACAGACACATAAACAAACAGACATACAGACTTATATAACAAGTGATATACAGACACTTGAACAAACAGACATATTGACATAGTATTACAAACAAACAAAAGAGAAACTGACATGTACAGTCGAAAACTCGATACTTCGAACACGCTTTAATTGAACTCACTCATATTTTATAAGTTGAATTTTGATAACTCGACCTCGCTTCAATCGAACAACCCTTAATTCAAAGTTATACGGTCATAACAGTTATAAGCCATGTTTTAACTTTGAAATAGGAGTTAGTTCGACTTCAGCGATTTCAAATTATCGATTTTCGACTTTACATATATAAACAGACACATACATGTACAGACAGATATCTATGATAAAATAAAATCACGACCCAGCGCTTATAAAGCGTTTGTGATGAGTCTTAGTTCGTTATCAAGCATTTGATTGGTCAGATTTGAGCCTAGGCTCAAATCTGACCAGTCAAATGCTTTAGAACGATTTCAGACTCAACTCAAACGCTTTATAAGCATGGACCACGGCATGCCATGGCGCTGTAAACTCTTATCGTGCTAGGCGCGATCTGGCAAACATGTGCAAACTGTTTGGATCTAGATCAGACGCCGCTGATCTGGATCCAAGCTGTTTGACAATCATTTTCACTTATTCTTCAGTTTAAAAAAGCATACACACTAGACGATATATTTGAAGCAGACGACAATTCAGAATGGTAAGGGTTAAAATGATATGTTTATGTATTGGTGTTTCTGCTGATCTTGGCAACTGACAAAATAACAGAGAAAAATAATTTGTTAGTTGTATGGGCGGTATTTTAACAGAAAACAAAGCACATATAAACACTGATCAGACGGCTATGGACCGATTTTATTGACCTGGCGGGGCGGAGTTTCAATGAGGACCATTGCATTTCAAATTTAGGGGCGGAACCACGTTCGTTTTATTATCGGAATTTACCGTTGTCGCCTGCCTTTTTTCTCAACGTTACATGTCGGTGGACATTTTGACCGAATGAATATAATGGCTAGTGAAAAGCAGCTTGAATCCAGATCAGACGCCGCGTTATTATTTATAACCACTCCCTCCGAAAAACAGACGCAATCTTTGTCTCCCATTTGGGTGTTGTTGTAGAGAGGGAGCACTGTATAAACCATTTTCACGTTGATATGGCTGCGCGAATCTGCATTTGCCTTATCGGACAATAACGATATAATTCGGAATTATGCCTATCACCCCTAAAATCAAAAGTAAATTAGTTTATCTTTGCTAAATGTTAGCTCCGCCCTGCCAGGTGAAAATAATCGACATTTACTTCGGTATTTTGGGGGAAATAATAAACATCCGTTAACTAAAAGTATAATGCCCAAACACCCTAGTGAAGAAACAATGAAATATTGTTATGACGTCATTTGTGACGTCATACAGTAAATAGTTGAAATGAAACCAAACGCAGACATCGGTCACGTTTGACAGTTCTTCAGATTTCGTTCTGAGTGGCAACAGTTTGGAGTCTGGTCGGACATCTCGTTGTCCGGTGCCTGATCTGGCTCTAAACTGTTTTCAATGAACATAAGGCTCGAAGCATAAACGCATTAACTAGATTGGAAATGAGTAACGGGTTCTTCACTGTAGGTAAAACATATTTGCAGAGTATAATTGTATATTACCATATACAGTTGAAACTCGATGCTTCAAAATCGTTTAAATCGACCGTACCAGTATTTCATAAGTTGAATGTCGATAATTCGATCTCACTGAAGTCAGCCATAACCGTATTTCAAAGTTTGAAAATATAACTTTGAAATACTGGTATGTCGAACTAACGCGAGTTCGAAGTATCGAGTTCGACTGTACATTGTAAGTTTAGTAAAAGAGAAGGAATACATTAATATAAGTTAAACATTGTCAGTGTTCCATGAGCTTTCTTTTCAGTCAGTATCTCAAAGAATCGTCTTCGTCACTTTCCGTGGCTTTCTGGAGTTTTCGGAAGTTGTCGGAAAGGTCACGTGGTCTCACTTCGTCATTTTTCGGCATTAGGTCTACACGAATGCGGTTAGACTTGTTTGCTAATTGGAAATATCCACCCAGCTGTGACTTGGGGATGGAGAAACAGCCAAGATTCAAGTGAACTTTGAACGTATGTATCTGAAACAGTTTAGAAGACGTTTTTCTGACGTCATAAGTGACGTCATGCAGCAGAGAAGACGTTATTTCCCCGTTTACGCTCTAGCAAAACGCAACTAGATCTACATTGAAATCAATTTGTAGAGAATGATAACTTATTTACAATTCTCAGGAATGTTCGTTGTAATCTGAATAGCAAAAACTAGCTACCCGGCATCTGGTGCCCGTTTCATAAAACTTCTTACGACAAACGTTGTCGTAAGTCAAAACTTTAAAATACATTTAATCTCTGATTTCTCTATCGAATCCTGTCTTGTGACACCTTTTTGGAATCGTCTTGAAAAGACGATTCCAAAAAGATGTCACAAGACAGGATTAGATGGAGAAATAAATACTTATTGAAAGTTTTATAATCTGACTTACGACAACATTTGTCGTAAGATGTTCTATGAAACGGGCACCAGACCTGTCTCCCAAGTGTTTGCAATGGAAATGATAGATTTATCATAAACAACTAATTGGGAAAGAATAACGCCTAAGGTGCACCCTGCTTTACTTTTAACCCTTAGCCCGCCAAATAAATTGTCGTCTGCTATATTTCTCGTCTGCTTCAAGTTTCAAAGTTCTTCAAAGTTGCTCAAAATTGCTGAAAATGTTGTCCGAGTGTCAAACAGCTTGAATCCGGATGAGACGCCGAGTTACTCGGCGTCTCCTCCGGATCCAAGCTGTTTGCATATGGAGCTATAGTCGTGAGTGGCAGGCTAAGGGTTAATCTGTTTTGTGTCGCCATCCGTCTTCAAAGCGAAGTAACTGGCTGTTGGATAAAGTAATAATAAAATATAAATATACCAAGTTTTAGTCTACTTTCAGTCCGTATGACCGCTCAGCCGGCTGTATATTTACTCCCCTGATCATTGAGCCTTCTTGCCTACAATATTGAGTACTGCTAACATATGGCGCGTAGGCAGCCGCAGTAGCGGCACAGACCCTTCACATGTACCCATTTTAACTCCTGGGTAGAGAGGTGCAATTTCCGGTACATAACTTGCTCAAGAACATTCCTGTACATCATCGGGGATTGGGAAAAATCCCCTAGTCAGGCCGCTGGTCCGGCGGAAGATCAAACTCACGATTAGTCCAACGTGTTACCACTGGACTACTACCGTTAATAGTACTTAATACCATAGTCACTGTCCATGTTTGTGTCTGTTCGTGTTGCCTTACCTTGATATCAATGCTTCCGGTAAGCTTTGCGCATGCGTGGAGTCTTGACAAGTCGATATCGTAAATTTCCAGACAAATTTTGCCTAACTTTCCCAGGCCAGGAATCTCGAAGCATTTGTCGAACAAGTGTTTCACTAAAACAATAAACCAATAAAATACAGTGTTACAAACAAATGTTTCACTGAAACAATAAACCAATCAAATACAGTGTTACAAGTTTCACTGAAACAATAAACCAATCAAATACAGTGTTACAAACGTGTTCAGTAAAAGAAAACGTCACAAAAGTTGCTTGTCAAATGAAAACAATATTGTATATTGAGTCACATATTATCCAATTAAATGCTGTGTTACAAAAGTGTCCATTCTTACAAAACAGAACCGAACAGACAACACATGAATATATTTTATTGGATTGTTCTTAGTACATCATCACATAATACTACATATAATACAACTTATAGAATATTTATACAATATGAAACGATAATAATCAATGAAATATCAGGTTATATTCTGTATAGCTATGTAAACAGAGAATGACTTAAGTGTTATGAGTCAAGCTGAAACGAAAGATAATCCAGCCTTAAGATATACATGTATTCAGTAGTTCGATTCATTGTTATATATAGGATCTGTCTAAAACGAGTCTAGAATTGAAATGTTATTAAGCGAGCCTTGGCGAGCTTAATAACTTTTCTATTCTAGAGGAGCTTGAGATCAACTTGTCTTAAACATCGACGAGTGACATATTCTTTTTCTCACATTACCAACGATTTAAGCTATTTTTAAAGCAAGATGCATTTTTTGGGAACCCCGGTGACGTCAAAACGCCGTTATAAATAGTGACGTTATAGTGACGTCATCAAAGTGATCTTACACATGTTGGAGATAAGGATATTCGTCATTGTTATTCGCTATAGAAAACAGGGGTAGTTATGTGAGAAAACCATTTCTCTGGAACATTTCTAAAGATTTTAACAAACTGGGTTTTATATTGTAGTACAGTGGAACCCCTCTAAACCGGACATGTGTGGGGGACAACATAAATTTCGGGTTTATAGGGGTTTCCAGTTTAGAGGGGTTTTAACCAATTGCCCCCTAGCTTGTTTATAGTATGGGAGATTGCTGACCACTTAAAGCAGATTGAAAGTAAAGCAGAATGCGCCTTAGCGCATTCTGCTTTACTTTCAACATGCTTTAAGCTATCATCTACTAGAATATATTTTATTTAGTGTAGGAATAAATCAAAGGCGTAAACAGGCATGGTGTATTTGGTTAGAATAAAGAAGGGTTGGAAACGGGACCAACGATTTTGTTCGGTTTAGAGAGAATTCCGGTATTTAGAGGTTCCGGTTTAGAGAGAACCCTGGTATTTAGAGGTTCCGGTTTAGAGATAATTCCGGTATTTAGAGGTTCCGGTTTAGATAGAATGCCGGTATTTTGAAGTTCCTGTTTATAGAGAACTCCGGTATTTTAGAGGTTCCGGTTTTCAGAGGTTCCGGTTTAGAGAGAATTCCGGTATTTAGAGGTTCCGGTTTAGAGGGGTTTCACTGTACTGGGTTTTATATGGTAGTAGTTCTTAACCCCGGCTGCCGGATGATATGACACTTATATGTGCAAATAGTTTGGATCCAGATCAGACGTCGCGTAACGCCACATCTGATCAGGATCCAAGCTGTTTTACACGCATATCAATGTTTCCCATGTAAAAACACACTATATTACCAATTTTGAAAATAAAAACAGACAAAAAATACAATAATCGACAGTATACCATAACAGCGATTGTGTTAGACGGGTATTTCATTTAACGTAATAACAGCGATTTGTTAGACGGGTATTTCCGTCATAACGGCAGCGAAACGTTAAAATACATTTCTTTCTGAAGCCTTTAAACCACGGGCATCTAATTATAAAATGACATTCGTCTTCTACAGAATATATAACTAAGCAACAGTTATCCCAAAATTGTCCCATATAATATAATGTTCTAAAAATACGGTATTTTGTTTCCGTAACGTGAAATAAATGGCTTTACTTCACTTTATTACGTCACAAATAATATCAAATTAAAAGACAAACCATTTATTTGTTTTTGAAATTTTTCTTCTGAACTGGAATAAATACCTTTCCAAACTGTATGACATCATAACTGACGTAATATCAAAAATGACATTTTTCTCAAGTTAATAGAATCTGAAATAGTTCGAGTAAGACTCACGTTCCACTTCTTTCTTGTACAACACATGTTTGTTCAAAGTGAACTCGAGGGAAATATGATGACTTTCTGGATTGTACCTCAGCTCCATGCAGGCTGAAGCAGAAAAACTTTGTCATAACAAATGCCCTTCTTCATGGTGCATTGGAAAACACGTTATTCCCCCCCCCACCCCCAGCAACAACAAGAGCACCGCAGTGCGGCAAAATACGCTGTCATGGCCGGCGGGTGTCAAAGTCGTCCGGACTCAGGCCGACTGGAAAATGTCGCCCGGAGTGTTACAATTTGGTTACAATAGACAAAATGTAAGTAAAATTATTATCAGGAAACAATATATTGTTAAACAATTGTGTGAAGGGGCATAACTCTGAAAATACGGAGTCAAACCAAAAACCCGTAATATATATTAAGTCACTCCATTCATTGTATCACCATATCAAATTTGAAATCAATTGAATAAAAAATAAAAAGTTCTGTTTTTTTTGTTTTAATGCCCAGTTTTGACAATAAAGGGACACAACTCTGCTAAAAATAGCCGCCAACGTCTGAAACGCAAACTCGGCCGAACTATTGTGGTATGGAATATGTGTAGGAAGTCTAATCAAAATCGGTCAATAAATGAAGATGAGAGAGCGCTAAGAAGAAAAGTTAACGGACGAAGTGTGGCTTATTTTAAATTTTAAGTATGTAAAGGGGCATAACTCATAGAAAAATGAATTAACAGGAACAAAAATTCACAGGTGCTTTCCCTTCATGATGAGAAAGATAAATATGAAATTGGGTTACAATAGACAAAATGTAAGTAAAATTATAAACAGGAAACAATTTATTGTTAAAAAAAATTGTGTCAAGGGGCATACATGTAACTCAGAAAATACGGAGTCAAACCAAAAACCCGTAATATGTTATGGAACTTTATTCATTGTATCACCATATCAAATTTGAAATCAATTGAATAAAAAAAAAAGTTCTGCTTTTTTTAAAAAAAATGCCCATTTTTGACAATAAAGGGACACAACTCTGCTAAAAATAGCCGCCAACGTCTGAAACGCGAACTCGTCCAAACTATTGTGGTATGGAATATTTGTAGGAAGTTTAATCAAAATCGGTAAATAGATTAAGGTGAGAGAGCGCTAACAAGAAAAGTTAACGGACGGACAGCGCTGGGTATACCATAATACGTCCGTCGATGACGGGCGTATAAAAACAACAAAAAATAAAAATAAACAAAACGAACAAAACAAAACAAAACAAAACAAACAAAAATCCGACAAACCTGTTTGGACACTAAGTTTTTACCTTTTTGTGTGTGTTTTGTGTGTGTGTGTGTGTTTGTCGGATTTTTGTTTGTATTTGTTTTGTTTTGTTTGCCAAACACACATTGATGGTCTTTGTTGTTGTTGTTTTTAAATTATTTTGACTACCTTTGATTGTTTGCGATCCGTGATGTTTAAACAGTAACGACAAAGTTTTTCTTCACTGTATTTTAAATTCTTCGAATTTTGAATCTTTGAAAATTGAAGTTCTTTATTAGATCTATAAGCTCCCTTAACCCTTTCCCTTATAGAAGCGACTTTTAGCACATTCATTTTATTCATCCGCTGAAGAAAATAGTTCCAAATTATACCATAATGAATATGTGTCATATTTAATACTTTCCTTATTCTAGCAGTTAATAGCTTAAAGCAGGCTGAAAGTAAAGCAGAATGCGCCATATGGCGCATTCTGCTTTACTTTCAACCTGCTTTAAGTAGTCACTTATTTTCAAAACTAGAAACAGGTTATCTGGTAATGGGTCAAAATGTGCGACCAGCAGAGGATTTTTAAAAGATAAATTTTTAATGAATTTGTCACCTTTTTTGTATGATTTCTCTTAAAACAGTAAATTATAAATAAAATTCAAAAATGTTTACAAACAAATTTATCAACCCTTACACTGCCTTAGCTATAGTATAATGGTTATTCTAACACAACTCGCACACGCCCCGATATAAACAAAGAAGGGCACAACTGTGTTTGAATTCACAATAAAACACGCACGCACTGTAACACCTAAAATGTGACGTTACTAACGTAATATGGCTTCGAAAATGCGTACGCCAAGAAATGAAGCACCGTTGCGTCGGTACAAATTGCGGTAACACTGAAGAGTTAGAATCAAAATAATAAATTAATACCGGTGTTTTATCGTGCAATAGAACACGGATAGTCGTTGAGATGCTTGTAATTAAACCACTCGGCCAAATTCCAATTTTCGTAAATAAGAACAGTCTAAAATTTGAAGCAGAAAATATCCGAAAAATGTCTGTGCTAAGCGGGTTATATAACGACACGATTAGGTTTCTTCAAAATAACAAACACAAAAAATAATAATGTGAAAAACTATTGCACACGATGATAACAGAGCAGACAATATTACGTTAGGATAAGGGTAAATGTGATATGTACAGTGAATCGGACGTTATTATGACGTCATTAGTTATGGCATGCAGAAAAAAGACATTGGCCCCAATAAACGCGTTTACGCAAAAACTACTTTTTTCCATTGCAATAGTTTGGAGCCTGGCCAGACGCCGAGTGACCCGATGTCTGGTAGGGCTCTAAACTGTGTACAACTCAGATTAAAATAAATCGTAAGAAATGTCAACACGTTGTTATTTTCAATCTGCATTGCGTTAGCGTTTAGTGTGTGTGAAATAGGAAAGAATAACGCCTTCTCTCATGTATGACGTCACAAAAGACGTCAGAATAACGTTTTCTCCACTGTTCGTGTACATGTATACCTTCAAGCTTGAAAGTCCTGATGAACTTGAACTTGTGAGTGATGCAGCACTTGCAGTCATCCTTGGAACAGGTACAATGGATCTTAGGAACATGATGATGCTTCTTCTTGTGCCAAAATCCTGAAACAATGACGTAATATGTGGAAAATTTGTGTCAAGTACATGTACCCGAAAGCAGTTTATAATTGTTATACATTTGAGATATCTATCAATGACGTAATTTGGGACGGCATGCACATATAATGGGGAAAAGCTGAAACTACACAACTGTTATACCGTGGGGATGACGTTATTTGCTCTTTAAATGACGTAATTTTGGGACGTCGTGTAATGGGAAAAGCTAAAAGAAGTATACTATCGTTATACAGTTGGGTGACATTACTTCCTGTAAAATGACGTAATTTTGGGACGTCATGTAATGGGAAAAGCGAAAAGAAGTACACGATCGTTATACAGTTGGGTGACATTATTTCCTGTAAAATGACGTAATTTTGGGGACGTCATGTAATGAGAAAAGCTAAAAGAAGTACACCATCATACACAGTTGGGTGACATTATTTCCTGTAAAATGACGTAACTTGTGACGTCATATAATGGTAAACATGGAATCAAAAGCTGAAAGAAGTAGGCTAATGATGTTTATGCAGTGGTGTTTTTTTCTGTAAATGACGTCATTTGTGTGGTACATGTAGAATGTGAAACAGAATTTACAAAGAGGTGCCAAAACCTAACACATCTACCTTGTCCTTATGCAGTTTGCTTATATCTATAAATTACGTAACTTGTTGTGGCGTCATAAAATGGAGTGAATGTGCCAAAACACCTGAAAAAGTGTCTTCTCTATTGTACGACTTTCCTTAACTATTTCCTCCCTAAAACTTCAAATGGACAATTCCACTTTCCATTTTAGTCTAGTCCATTTCTGACGTTTAAGGGTTGTTTTTGTCAATGTTTGGCATTATGACAAACAGTGAAGACCCTGATCAGAGGGCTCCTTTCGGAGCCCTCTGATCTGGGTCTTCACTGTTTGCATAGGACAGGTGTACTTTTCACATGTACACTGTTTGAAAAGGACGCCTATAGGCGGGACTAAGGTTCAAAGGGTTAAACCTTTACACGATAATTCGTTTTATAACATAAAATACAGTGATCACTTAAAGCAGGTTGAAAGTAAGGCACATTCTGCTTTATTTTCAGCCTGCTTTAAACTACCATTTGCTAGGCTATGTAAAACATTTGTTACGGTAATTGTTCATGAGGGTATAAGCTGGAACTAATTTCGTCAGCGGATGAATAAAATACATGTGCTAAAAGTCGCTTCTATTAGGGAAATGGTTAACTCGTTTGTGGTTACGAGAATAGAGTGTTGGTAATAGGTTTAGGTTTTATTCTTTATTATAGTCTCATCATGGTTACAGCATAGTATATACACAAACAAATATTACAAACAGTATTTTAAACCATGCCATTCTTTCAAGAATTATAAGAGACTTATCACAATACAAATATCACAACTACTTATTTTTACCTTTGTAAAAATAAATGTAATTAAGACTAGTTAAGAAATACAAATACAGTATTATATACATACATTGTAGTACGTAAAATGAAAGAAATATACGACCTCCATCAATATAGCGTTCTAAAATTCCACAAAATGAGAAAAAGAAAGTTGTTAAGTAAAACAGCCTTTAAGGTATATGAGTCTTAAAAGCTAACGGTTACAAATCGGTAAGACAAACTTTTCTAAAAATAAAACAATAACTCCTGCAAACGTATTAATTGAGGTTGTATAAATCCAATAAGAGCACAAGTGATATTATAAACAATAAAACATATAATTATATAAAGTACTTTAAGAATAATCAGAACTATCTACTAAGAAATGACATACGAGTCTTAAGTATATTAAAACAGGTTTTGGCAACTATTCTTATCATATTTTTGTTTGACATAATAAATGATAATTTCTCAATATCTGACATGTAGTTAAAATGTGCATTCAAAGCAGAAGCAGTTTGAACCATGCTTAAACGTAGGTCATTGTATACAGGGCAGTAAAAAAGGACATGTGTTTCGGATTCTATCTCTTCACAAAATGGACATATACGATCAACTATTTCTAAATTTTCATATCGACCTGTTTCGATTCTAATTGGTGCTACTCCACATCGAAATTTACAAAGTGCAGATCTATGTCTGGTGGGTAAAATCAACTTACAATATTGTTCAACGGCAAATGTATCTTTATACAGTGCGTAGTTGCGCAATTTGTTACCACCACGACCGTTCGTAGCATTAACCCTATTGATCGTAGATGTCCATTCGTTTACATATACAGAGGTAAGATGATCCGTTACAGTCTGTTTCATTCTGTTTTTAAGCATTGGAGTGTTTAAATTACAGTACTGATATAAATTACATGATTTCAATTGCTTTTCAACTGTAAAATACCAATTTTTACATGAGTTACTGGATTTGTTATACGCCCATAAAGCTACTCTCCTATTTACTCTCGATCTTGACATAGCACTCAAATTACACCATGTATTAGTCACTGATTTCCACTGTCTAACTATTGGAGGTGTCCAAGCCATTTCCCCTGCTACTGCAGCATTCGGTGTATACTTACCAACTCCTAAGAAGAAACGCATAGCTCGATTATGAACGGCGTTTACGCAAGAAAATGGTTTGACACCCCAAATAGCAGATCCATATGCAATAACAGGCCAGACTAGAGAGTCATACAGTTTTGTAAAAGCGTCATAAGTGACACCACCAATTGATTTACACTTTGCAATAAGCAGACCCAGTGCACGACTAGCACTCTGAGCCACGGCCTTTGCAGTAACATTATAATCAAGAAATTCATTGAGTACTATGCCAAGATAAACGTATCTATCTACTATCTGTAATTCTGCATCACCACATGTAAATTTAAAAATGGTCCTGGGAAAGGAAACAGGACGAAAATGTACAATCTGACTTTTAGAACTATTGATTTGCATTTCATTTGTGCCACACCATGCATGTAATGTTGTCAACAAAAGCTGGAGATCATCTTCATTTGTAGCTAACAAAACTATATCATCCGCATAAAGTAAAATACATACTCTTTCATCATCTATGGGGATACCAATCCCTAACTGCTTCAGACATTTAACAAGGTCATTTATAAACATATTAAATAACAATGGCGAGAGAATACAGCCTTGTCTGAGACCTGAATTGACATCAAACCATTCAGTTGTAAAAGAGTTAACACGGACACAAGATCTGACTGATGAGTATAGTGACATAATAGCTTTCATCATTTTACCTATAATTCCAGATTCAACCATTCTTATCCATAATAAATCACGATTAATATAATCATAAGCCTTTTTAAAATCAATAAAAGCAGTAAATGTTGGCTGTCTCAACTTCTTTCTAGTTTCTATAATACTAGTGAGAGTTGAGATTTGATCAACAGTACTCCGTTTTTTCCGAAAACCACCCTGCTCATCCTCCAGAACCCCGTTTTGCTCCGCCCAACTCACTAAGCGATCATTCAAAATGGAACAGTATATTTTATAAATTGCAAATGCTAAAGCAATACCTCTGTAAGACAATGGGTCTCTCTGATTTAAGTTAGACGACTTGGGTATAGGATTAATTATACACTTCCCCCATATACTAGGGACTGTACCAGTTTCGAAACATACATTAAATAGAGAGTGCATAAAAACTATGGCAGCATCGTTTTTCAATGATTCAGCATGAATGCAATCAGCACCAATAGCTTTACCATTTTTGGCTTTCAATACAGCAGAGGTGTACAGGTGCATTGGACACCAAGGGCCTGTTTCATAAAACTTCGTACGACAAATGTTGTCATAAGTCAGATTATAAAAGTCTCAATTATTAATTATATCTCCATCTTATCCTATCTTGTGACATCTTTTTGGAATCGTCTTGAAAAGACGATTCCAAAGAGATGCCACAAGACAGGATTAGATAGAGAAATAATAATTAATTGTATTTCAAAGTTTTGACTTACGACCGTTTTTGTCGTACGAAGTTTTATGAAACGGGCCCGTGTTCTATAAAAGCAGCGAATGGCGAGATCAGCGAACTCCTACGCCTTTCAAGTACATTATAAAACTAAAAAGTAACCCTACATAGTCTTAGATGGGCTACATTTAATGGGGTTGTCCACTTGAAGACCCGGGTTGAATGAGTTTAGAATACAACAAATTACATGGATGGTTTTGAAAAGTCGGTATGCTTATCCTGTGCAAACAGCGTAAACTGATACCACGGGCTTACTATTGCGACTACTATCGCTATCGCGATGTTTATCGATACATCAATGCTGCCATTTCTCCGGATTTTTCCTAAATCTTCGGATTTGTTTCTAGTACATGGTAGCTTAAAGCAGGCTGAAAGTGTAAATCTAATTAGTTTTAACCAATAACCCCGTAAATACGCCTTTTTGCGCCTTTAATTTATTCTTCAACTAAGGAAAACAGTTCCACTTTATACAGTCATACATGTGCATCAAAATACAGTGAAACCCCTCTAAACCGGAACCTCTAAATACCGGAATTCTCTCTAAACCGGACAAAAACTTTGGTCCCGTTTCCAGCCCTTCTTTATTTTAACCAATTACACCATAAATATACCTTTTTACGTCTTTGGTTTATTCTTACACTGAAGAAAGCAGTTCGTACATTCTTGCAGATGATAGCTTAAAGCAGGTTGAAAGTAAAGCAGAATGCGCCTTAAGGCACATTCTGCTTTACTTTCAACCTGCTTTAAGTGACAGCTGTCTTCCATACTAGAAATAAGTCAGAAACCCTCTAAACCGGAAACCCCTCTATACCGGACATTTTTTTGTCCCCACACATGTCCAGTTTAGAGTGGTTTCAATGTATATACTAGTATTTCAATGACAGAATGCCCCCTAAAGCGCATTCTGCTTTGCTCTCAACCTGTTTTAAGTAGTTGCTTGTTTTCAAATTTAGGAAAGGGCTTTGGGGTAATGGGTTAAATGGACTACACAGAATTGAAAATTGAGTTGTTCATTTAAAGAGTCTCAATGAGTTTAGAATAAAACAATCTGCGTATTTTGTCTTACAGTCGAGAAAACGTTATTCTTTCCCGTTTAAACGAAACGAAACGCAAACGCGTCGCAGTAAAATGTAGGAAATTGCAACTTTTAGACATTCTCACGATTTATTATAAGCTGAGTGGGAAACAGTTTGGAGCCTGATCAGACGCCGGGTTACCCGGCGTCTGGTCTGGCTCCAAACAGTTTGCAATGAAAATAATAATTTTAGCGTAAACACGTATATTGCGAAAGAATAACGTTTTCTCCACTGTAATAAGTCACCTACCATATTTCTTCTCCGGTTGCATGCCAATACGTTTTAACAGGTATGTAACGTCGACGTCATCATCAAGGTCACCGGGTAGGTCTATGACGTCATCTTCTGTCGAATCTTCCACGGCCCAATCACTTGTTGGTTTGATTTCTGCAATAAAAAGTTTAAAACTGTCTTGAACAGTGTGGGTCCTGATCTAAACTGTGTGTGCAAACGCGCTTTTAATCGTCATTGAGAATGAAGGGGTTAACTCTTTCGTCCCTGAAACTTTAAATGGACAATTCCAGTTTCCATTTTAGTCTAGTCCATTTCTGACTTTTAAGGATTGTTTTTTGTCAATGTTTGGCCTTATGACAAACAGTGAATACCCTGATCAGAGGGCTCCTTTCGGAGCCCTCTGATCTGGGTCTTCATTGTTTGCACAGGACAAGTGTACTATTCACATGTACACTGTTTGAAAAGGACGCCTATATGCGGGACTAGGGTTCAAAGGGTTAACTCTTTCACTGCCATTGGGGCCAAAAGGCGATTTTGCAAAAAGTTTGGATCCACAGTTTGGATCCAGATCAGACGCCGCGTCAGGATCGAAACTTTTTATTACTCATTTAAATATTTCTTCAGTCTAAAAAGCCTAAAATGATTAGTAAAATCTGACTTGAAAACAAAATCCAGACGACACTATCAATGCAGACGATTTTTAAGCGATAAGAGGATAGAAGCAGGCGATACAACTTGGTACAGTGGAGAATCTGTTATTCTGATGTCATAAGTGACGTCATACAGTGGAGAATGTGTTATTCTTTCCCAAATAAACGCGTTTACAGTGGAGAAAATACACATTACCAGTTGACAGTGCGATACAGAGTGATGTATTTAGTTCGAGACGTTTTTGGCGGAAATAGCCGATCTGACGAGCGCTTTGGCGCGAGTCTGATCGGTTGTTTCCGCCAAAAACGTCGAGAGCTAAATGCAACACTCTGTAGCACACTGCCAACTGGTGATTTGTTTATTATATGCCTTGAATACAAACCAGAAACAATTAAATAGTTGTTTAAATCATTTTATAGCCAACATTTATTAGTTATTTGAAGCAGAACAAGATTTTTTTGTTTGCCACAATGAATAACGCGGCACTTGTACACGTACGTAAATGACGTCACGTTAAATCGAAAGCGAGGTCAGAGTAAAATACAAAGTGGCTGATACAAGGTGGCTGATACAGACTCTTGTATTTTACTGTGCAAATACACGCGGAAACGCTCGATATCATACAAAGGCATATAATAAACGTTATTCTCTCCCGTTTAAACGCAAACGAAACGCAAACGCAAAACACTAAAATGTAGAAAAGGACAACTTTTTGACCATTCTGACTATCTATTTTAATCTGAGTGGCAAACAGTTTGGAGCCTGATCAGACGCCGGGTTACCCGGCGTCTGATCTGGCTCCAAACTGTTTGCAATGGAAATAATAGTTTTCGCGTAAACGCGTTTATTGGGAAAGAATAACGTTTTCTCCACTGTAGTGAAAGAGCTAAACGGGGGAGAAATAATGTCTTCAAAACTACACAAATATACACAAAAGCTACAGTGAAGAAGACGTTATTCTCTCCCGTTTAAACGCAAACGTAATGCATTAGCATTTAGAAAATAACAAATTGTTGACATTTCACATGATTTAATTTACTATGAGTGGCAAACAGTTTGTATAGTGACCAGACTCAGGGATACATGTACCCATCGTCTGATCATGCTGCTTTCAATGGAAATAATATTTTTAGAGTAAACGCGTTTATTGGGAAAGAATATCGTCTTCTCCACTGTATGACGTCACTAATGACGTCAGAATACCGTCTTCACTACTGTATACCTACCTTCGCCATATTCGGACATAAATTCATACAGTTCTCTGTTGGTCAAACACGTGACCTTGGACAAGCCAATGGTCAACACGCCGAGAAGAACTAAGCAAAATCCGAACTTCATAGTGCGAGCAGCTGCTTCAGAAATGATGCCCGGGTTTTAGCCCGGACCCTCTTTTATACGGCATCCGTATCGGTACGATCACGGATTTGAAACGTATCCGTCTGTGGCTATACAGGGCTGCCATTTCTCCGGATTTTTCAGAAATCTTCGGAATATTATCCTAGCAGATGTTAACTTAAAGCAGGCTGAAAGTAAAGCTGAATGCGCATTCTGCTTTACTTTCAACATGCTTTAAGTGGCCACGTGTCTAGACACTGACCATGGTAGGCCTACTATTCGTAAAATCGCATTTAAAAATAGAAAATATTGGAAATCATTATAATCTTGTGGGAGCCCTGTTGCTACAATGGAGAAGACGTTATTCTTTCCCGTCTAAACGCAAACACATTGCAATACAATGTAACAAATTACATTTTTGTTGTTTATCACGATATATTTATGTAAATGGCAAACAGTTTAACCCTTTACCCCATAGCCTGTTTCTAGTTTTGAAAATACATGTAGGTGAGTACTTAAAGCAGGTTGAAAGTAAAGCATTCTGCTTTACTTTCAGCCTGCTTTAAGTTACCACCTGCTAGAATTAAGAAAATATTAATTCTGCTACATATTCATGACTGTATTGGTTGGATTTATTTTCTTCCGCGGAGGATTAAACGGAATGCGCTAAAAGGCGCTTCTATAAGGTACAGGGTTAAAGTCTGATTAGACACTAGAAGATCCGGTTTCTCATCTGGCTCTAAACTGTTTGCATGAAAATAATAGTTTTAGCGTAAAGGCGTATTTCATTGTTATTTTTGTTTTTAAAGGTTAAGAAAACAACAAACAAACCAACATCGACTCTAATACATCGTGATAAACAACAAAAATGTTGGGACCTTTCAGTTTTACTGTAATCTTGCTTTAAGCTCTCACATATCATTTATACAATTAATTAGCCTTCGTTTAAATGATTGTTATAGAGAGATTTTACTGTATTAAATTTTACGATAGTAAGACAATGGCCTAATGACGTCATTTCCGGGCAGCTACGTATCCTCCTTCAATTGTTGTTGTTGTAAGGTTTGTTGTTGTTGTTGTCTCACTTGTAAACAGTTTTACTCCAGAGCTGATATCGAGATGGCTGACCACTTAAAACAGGTTGGAAATAAAGCAGAATGTGCTTAAGGCATATTCTGCTTTACTTTCCACCTGCTTAAAGCTATCATCTGCTAGAATATATAAACTATTTTCTTCAGTGTAGGTTTAAACCAAAGACTTAAAAAAGCCGTATTTATGGTGCAATGGGTAAAAATAAAGAATGGTTGGAAACGGGACAAAATAGTGTTCCGGTTTAGAGAGAATTCCGGTATTTAGAGGTTCCGGTTTAGAGGGGTTACACTTTATCTATAAGAACCTTTGTCAGATGCGTCTCTACACGTAACAACACTTTCAACATAATACAAGAAATTGCAGAAGAAATTTACATTACACAGTGTAAAGGCATTCACTGGAGAGTACGTTATTCTTTCCCAATAAACGCGTTTACGCTAAAGCTATCAGTTTCATTGCAAACAGTTTGAAGCCAGACCAGACGCCGGGTAACCTGGCGTCTGATCAGGCTCCAAACTGTTTACCAATTAAATCAAAATGAATCGCCGCTGAGTTGCCAAGATGTAGTCATTTTCTCCATTTCATTTCTCTGCGTTTGCGTTTCGTTTACGTTAAGCGCGAACGAATAACTTCTTCTTCACTGTATAAGGCTCCTTCACTGTCTTACAGTGGAGAATCTGTTATTCTTTCCCGTTTAAACGCAAACGTACGCAAACGCAAAGCACTAAAACGTAGAAAAGAACAACTTTTGGACAATTCTGATAATTCTTCTTTATCTTGGTGGCAAACAGTTTGGAGCCTGATCAGACGCCGGGTTACCCGGCGCCTGATCTGGCTCCAAACTGTTTGCACTGCAAATAATAGTTTTAGCGTAAACGCGTTTATTGGAAAAGAATAACAGATTCTCCACTGTACATGTACCCCGACTACAATAATTACTGACAAACAGTTAGGATCCTGATCAGACGCCGCGTTACGCGGCGTCTGATCAGGATCAAAACTGTTTGACACTCATTTGATCATAACTAAAGTCAAAATATTTGAGAACTACAAGCATGCGACAAATATGTTTTTAAAACTTATGACGTCATAGCAGTGAAGGGGTTATACAGTGGAGATAGAGGATATTGTATGAGTGTTCATTATTTATCATTTTTAATAAACGAGTTTACTAAAATAATATGACGCGAGCCTTGGCGAGCGTCATATTCATTTTAGTCAACGAGTTTATTAAAAATGATAAATAATGAACACGAATGTGATATTCTATTTATCACATTACAAGTTCAAGCACCTATTAAATTGATTTGAAGCCGTAGTTTGTAGACCCTACGCTATATAGATTTTCCGCCAAACGTTACGTTGTTTACGTTAACGTCATAGTAAATGACGTCATTTGGCACCCCGCTACATGCAGCGCTTATGGACGAACAAGTTAGGCCGGAGCCCAAAAAACGATATTCCACTAGTGGATTACGATATTTATACAATCGCTTTATGCAACTCCCAGACCGCAAATTATGTGATGAAATCTGTTATTCTGACGTCATTCGTGACGTCATACAGTGGAGAATCTGTTATTCTTTCCCAATAAACGCGTTTACGCTAAAACTATTATTTGCAGTGCAAACAGTTTGGAGCCAGATCAGACGCCGGGTAACCCGGCGTCTGATCAGGCTCCAAACTGTTTGCCACCAAGATAAAGAAGAATTATCAGAATTGTCCAAAAGTTGTTCTTTTCTACGTTTTAGTGCTTTGCGTTTGCGTACGTTTGCGTTTAAACGGAAAAGAATAACAGATTCTCCACTGTAGGATCCGTATTTGCTATATCCGTTTGAAACCTGAATGCAAATTTAAGATAATTGTTACAACCGGTTTAGATCCGAGTCAGACGCCGAGTAACAATTCCAGTGCAGAAACTCGGTGTCTTATCTGTAGCGCGTTCAAGTACCGTATCGATTGCATCGATTGCATCAGAAAACGGTAACAATTTACCTTTAACGACCGTTAGGCTGTTACCGATTGCGAACGACACTAACGGCCTCAGACGTTGGTGAACGTTAGATGTCGTACTATATGGGTTGTTTGCATCGGTTAACGTTGCTGTTCGCTGATACGGTACTTGAACGCGCTACAGGATCTAATTCTTAACTATCAGACATTCTGATTTCTTTTACTGAAGTTAAGCGAATAAACATACAATGAAGCTAACTTATAAAGAAGCTGATTCCTTTGATTTCTTTCACTTTATCCAAATTTCGTTATATAAGGTAAATTTTAACTACAGTAAAACGTCTCTGTTACGACCACCAAATTTGTGTTAATTGACATGCGTTTACGACAGGTGAATGCTTAAAGCAAGGTGACAGTAAAACAGTATATAAGGTAAAAAACGTCTGTTACGACCACCAAATTTGTGTTAAATGACATGCGTTTACGACAGGTGAATGCTTAAAGCAAGGTGACAGTAAAACAGAAAGCTCCCAAAGGACAGGTGACTGCTTAAATCTCGGTGACAGTCAAACAGAAAGCTCCTTCAGGGGCTTTCTGTTTTACTGTCACATTGCTTTAAGCTGTCACCTGTCTTTTATTCAATCAATTGGCCTTCATTTTAGTTGTCGTACATGTATAATGTTCATTAGAGATGAGGAACATAAGATCTGTTTTGTTACATCAAATATTTCGTTTTATTATATACCTATCCTAAAAACTAGCGAATACAGGCCCAGCAATCTTTTTCCGTATCTGATGGTCCGTATCAGATGGCATATATGCTACACAATGTTGACGTCACTGCTTTTATGCACACAAGTTGTACACGAAGTATTTATATAAAGAAACGTTGAGCGTGACGTTTCGGAATTCCAGGTGCCGATGTTATTTTTAAAAAAAAATCGAAACTAAGCATTGACCTACTTTGAATAGTTAATTTCCATTTTTAGCGTAAATAACCCACAACACCCATTTTTACTAATGTATTCCTCCAAAGGATAAAGCTTAAAACAGTTCAACTCATGAATACTCTAAAACGATTAAAACCGTTATTTGCAAAACGCCACATCTAAAATAACGGATTCAATCGAGGACAAAGTTATACGGCATAACATTATAATGACGTAATTTATTGGTAGTCACATGACTTCCATAAATAGTTTAAGATTGCATGAAATTAGATTCTTTAAAAATAGGGCCCTACATGTATGCGTATATTTGATTATTCGATTGAACAACATATTAGATCTAGATCTAGTACCAATCAATTTAGGTACATAATCAAAGGAATATCACTACAGTGTGTGTTCCGGGGTCTTGTATCAGTTCTTGTCGGTCGTGTAATCCAGATCTCACGAGAGGCTACTACGCCTCTCGTGAGATCTGAATTACACAACCGACGAGAACTGATACAAGACACCGGATCACACACTGTGGTGATATTTCATTTTTATTATATACCTACCAATGTTCTGCCCGAAATATTTCTGTATTTTATCGAACAAATACACCTTGACGGATTGAAAATTCCGTATTACCCATGTACCTTGTGTAATGGGAAAAGAACGTTTACTGTGTAGTCGGAAGTTCGGAACTACAGTAAAACCTCTCTATTACGACCACTAAAGTATGTTAAGTATTAGGGTGTTTACGGTAGGTGACCGCTTAAAGCAAGGTGACAGTGAAACAGAAAGCTTCTTTAGGAGCTTTCTGTTTCACTGTCACCTTGCTTTAAGCTGTCACCTCTCTATTATTTAATCAATTAGCATTCGTTTTAGTGGTCGTAATAGCGAGTATTTACTTTCACGCGCCATTCCCCGAAGTGTGACGTATGGGAAATCCCGTTTATTTATAGTAACGCTCGAAACATTTCTATCGTTTTTCATTTTATTTTTATTATAAGAGGTATATAATAAAAGGAGCATTACTATACTTTGCATATCTTATGTACCGGATCACTCTCGTTGTGTGTGTAAAGGCTATATCCAACTCGACCTTCGGTCTCGTTGGATATAGCCTTTACACACACAACTCGAGTGATCCGGTGCATTAGATATGCAAAGTATAGTACTATTCCGTTTATATCCAATTTTGTTATAAGAGAACTTCACTGTATAGTAGAATATTACAAAGGTAAAAGTTTGCTTATGTACAGTGGAGAATCTGTTATTCGTTCCCGTTTAAACGCAAACGTACGCAAACACAAAACACTAAAACGTAAAAAAGAACAACTGTTGGACAATTCTGATAATTCTTGTTTATCTTGGTGGCAAACAGTTTGGAGCCTGATCAGACGCAGGGTTACCCGGCGTCTGATCTGGCTCCAAACTGTTTGCACTGCAAATAATACTTTTAGCGTAAACGCGTTTATTGGGAAAGAATAACAGATTCTCCACTGTACAGCGCCAGTATGGCTGAGGCTAACCCTTTCATGATCAAATTATTCGGGAGATTTTTACCCCTTCACCGCTTTTATTGTCGTCTACTTCATTATTGTTGTCTGCAAGACACGTTTCAACGTAAGATTTGAGTTGTATGACTTAGTAACTATCGATAAGAGAAACAAACAGTTTGGGTCCTGATCAGACGCTGCGTTACGCGGCGTCTCATTAGGACCCAAACTGTTTGCAAACGCGCTTTAAAGCGTCATTGAGAGTGAAAATGTTTATTCATGTACTGTCACGAGCGTCTTCAGTAACGCGGCATTTGATCTAAATCCAAACTAGTTGGCGCTCATATTAACATGTCTACGGTTTATAAAGAATCAGGTCATAATTCATGTACTGTCACGAGCGTCTTCAGTAACGCGGCATTTGATCTAAATCCAAACTATTTGGCGCTCATATTAACATGTCTACGGTTTATAAAGAATCAGGTCATAATTCATGTACTGTCACGAGCGTCTTCAGTAACGCGGCATTTGATCTAAATCCAAACTATTTGGCGCTCATATTAACATGTCTACGGTTTATAAAGAATCAGGTCACGAGCGTCTTCAGTAACGCGGCATTTGATCTAAATCCAAACTATTTGGCGCTCATATTAACATGTCTACGGTTTATAAAGAATCAGGTCATAATTCATGTACTGTCACGAGCGTCTTCAGTCTTGATCTAAATCCAAACTATTTGGCGCTCATATTAACATGTCTACGGTTTATAAAGAATCAGGTCATAATTCATGTACTGTCACGAGCGTCTTTATAAAGAATAAAGTCACGAGCGTCTTCAGTAACGCGGCATTTGATCTAAATCCAAACTATTTGGCGCTCATATTAACATGTCTACGGTTTATAAAGAATCAAGTCATAATTTGAGTTTTTCCAAACTATTTGGCGCTCATATTAACATGTCTACGGTTTATAAAGAATCAGGTCATAATTTGAGTTTTTTCGCAGACGATATATCTGAAGCCGACGATAACAGGGCTGCCATTTCTCCGGATTTTTCCGAAATATTCGGATTTTTATCCTAGCAGATTGTAGTTTAAAGCAGGCTGAAAGTAAAGCTAAAGTGGTCACGTTTCTAGACACTGACTATGGATTGGTACTACAGTGCTCCCTCTCTACAACGACAACCAATGGGAGACACTGATTGTGTGCGTTGTACGGAGAGAGTCGTTATAGAGAGGGAAAATTGGCTTACATCTGCAAACAGCTTGAATCCAGATCAGACGCCGCGTTACGCGGCGTCTGATCTGGATTCAAGCTGTTTGTCACCGTCATTATATTTATTCCATGAAAATGTAATTTTGAGAACAAACAGCAGACGACAATTTGAAGCAGACGATATCGCAGCAGTAAAAGTGTTAAACATTTTGTCTTGTTTGGGGAACAGGCGTAAGGGTCGTTGTAAGGAGGGAGTCGTTGTTGGGAGGGCCGTTGTAGGGAGGGAACGCTGTATTCGTAATAATGGCATTTAAAAAATAGAAAAATAGGAAAGGCGCATGCTGCTATACTTTCAACATGCGTTAAGTATTCACGCGTCTTCAAAACTAAAAATAGACTATAGGGTAAAGCATTAAAGATACGATTCGTAAAATCGTCCTTAAAAAAATAGAAACATTAGATATCTTGGTATTTTTTTATGATCTACTTGTGGCAGCCCTGCGATAATACAATATGATAGAGGTCAGGATCCAAACTATTTCACACTCATTCGAACATTTCTAAGTCAAAATACCCCAAAAATTAAAATTGAGAAATACAAGCAGGCGACTTTTTTTTTTAATTTGATGACGTCATACATGTAGCAGTGTAAGTGTTATAGGATCCGTGTTTGCTATATCCGTTTGAAACGTGTGTGCAACCTTGTGATAATTGTTACAAACGGTTTAGATCCTGGTCAGAGGCCGAGTAACACTTCTACTGCAGCAACTCGGCGTAACATGGACCAAAACTAGTTGTAGCGTAAACGCGTTTATAGGGAAAGTATAACGTATCAGTAAAGTTAGCGCAGCAGTCTAGTGCTGCACGAGGATCGTACGAATATATATGCTCAAAAGTTTTGCGCGTGCTGACATGAGCCCCCCGACCCACCCTATGATAAGATACATGTTTTTATGTGTTAAATTGTAGAAAACATGTTCTTAAGTGTTCTTTTGTCTTTAATTCACTTTAATAGTATACACTCAGTACAAAAAGAAACGCACATTTTGTATCACAATCTTATTCTTATGTAGAAGGAACGTATTTGTTAATAATTATTAAATCATTATTGAATTTGTAGAATCACAACCTGCACTAATCGGTGCGGTATTTTAAACAAGCTGTAGTTAATTCTTTCGCTGCCAAATTAATCGTGAGGTTTATACCCCTTCACCGTCTTATGTCGTCTGCTTCAATTTTGTTGTTTGCAAGATCGTTTCAAAGTAAAATTCAATGTAGATTGACTTAAATGAAATCGATAAGAGTGTCAAACAGTTTGGATCCTGATCAGACGCCGCGTTACGCGGCGTCTGATCAGGATCCAAACTGTTTGCAAACGCTTTTTGGCGTCATTAGGAGGGAAATGGTTAAAAGGCAGCACAATGTTTTTTGAGCATTTTTTTTCTGAACTTGTTGCAGAATTAAATAAATCTTGAGATATGGTCTTTCTTTTCTAATTTTCCTCAAAAACATGTATCCTGGTCTGCGCCTGAGCACGATGTGCGTTTCTTTTTGCACTGAGTGTATGCTTTTAACCCCAAATGTTTGAGATCTTTGATATGATTGAGAATTATGAGACACAAACAACACCTTTGACTTACGATTATACGAACATGCGACTACTTAAAGCAGACTTAAGTAAAGCAGAATGCGCCTTAGCTACCATGAACTGGGAAAAAATCCGGAGATTTAGGAAAAATCCGGAGAAATGGCAGCCCTGCTGTATACTGTGTGCAATTAGCGGCACGTGGAAATACCATGCTCGGTGAATAGTAAAAAGAATTCCCCGAAGCATGACATTCTTACTTTTTTTAGTTTTGGGGTTAAAGTTAGTTTAATAGAGAAAATAAGTAATAGATACACGACGGGTTTCGCCTTAAAAGTGTAGGGTATGAATCGTAATCAGACTGTTTGCGAGGGCGACAACAAATTGTCCGAGGCGAAGCTGAGGACATATTTGTTGTTCGTCCGAGCGAAACAGTCTGATTACGATTCATACCCTACACTTTTAAGGCGAACAAGTCGCTGTATCTGACTTATACGTAGATTTTAATAAATATCTTACACCGAGTCAATAATGATTGCGGTCAATGTAATATTGCAAATTAATATATCTATTTATAAAATATTGAAATTCACGTAAACCAACTATTATTTTCATTGGTCCTTTTTATACTTTGCACGAGCATTCCGTGCAGCCTGTGTGCTGGGTCATGCCGTAAAATAACTACGTACATGTATTTATTTATCTGCGCTCAGAATGAGTATTCAGCTAGTATAAGGTAAGCGCTGTATTTATCAATTTAGATGACATCTTTTTTTAAGCATTTAGCTTTAAGGTCAATAAATATTTTATCATTTTAGCCCGATATAATTCCTTTTCCGCTCCTTATAACCAAACCAAGGGCCAGATATTTTTCTCCTGAACAGGCACACTATTAAATAGCGTCGTTTACTCATGCACTGTCATATTGTCGTCTGCTTTGAAATTGCTGAATGCACTTATTTTCCAACGCAAAGTTTCGGGATTTGATTGCACGAATCAAGTGTCTATCAGTTTGGATCCTGTTCAAACGCTGAGTTACTGTGTGTTTGATATTGATCCAAACTATTTGCAAAAGTTCGTTATCCCTTATCGTGCTGAATTGCCGTCTGCATCAAACTTATCGTCTGCGGAGAATCTCAAAATCTTTCTTATGCTTTCCAAATTGAATCAAAAATGAAAATCAGTGCCAAACATTTGGATCCAGATCACATGCCGCGTTACATGGCGTCTTCTATGGATCTAAACTGTTTCCAAATGTTAGACAAGCGGTACTCACAGTGGAAAACGTTATTCTTCCCCAATAAACGCGTTTGACGCTTAAACTATATTGACCATTGCAAACATTTTGGAACCTGATCAGACGCCGGCGTCTGATCAGGATCCAAAAGTGTGTGCCACTCAGATGAAAAAAGATGATGAAAAATGTATAAAAAAAAGTTATTATTTTCTAGAAATCTACATTTTGTGTTTTGCGTTTGCGTTTCGATTGCGTTTAAACGGGAACGAATTACGTTTTCTCCACTGTAGCATAACAAGGGTTACCTCGTCAATTCCCGGGCAGTGCAAGAGCTATACCGGTGACCGCATGCTCACCACGTGCATCACGCCCGTAAAAAGTATCCGGTAACAGAAAGTAAAACTGTCCGGTAACAGAAAAAAGTGTCCGGTATCAGACGTAAGAGGACACTTTTTGAATAGCTTTGCGGGGGGTATCTGCGTATAAGTAAACAGCACTCACCGTTTTCCATTTGTTGTCAATATTTATGTACGCGCGCTACTTATCGGAAGTACCAAGCGCTCAGTTGCTTTGCTACTCTTTTCGGAGAAGTAGCAACTGATTGGATGGCGTGGATTATAAGGACAATGGATTCAATCAATCTATCAGTTTCCCTGTCGGTGTTTCTTCGGTAACTAATAATGTCCATGTCTTAACCCTTTGAACCCTAGTCCCGCCTATAGGCGTCCTTGCAAACCGTGACCATGTCAATAGTACACTTGTCCTATGCAAACAGTGAAGACCCAGAGCAGCGGGCTCCGAAGATGCAGTTTTTATTTAATTCTACTCCTATTCATGGTTATTCTAGGGAACAGTCCTGAGGATTTACAACTGTCACTTACAGTGGAGAATCTGTTATTCTTTCCCGTTTAAACGCAAACGTACGCAAACGCAAAACACTAAAACGTAGAAAAAAACAACTTTTGGACAATTCTGATAATTCTTGTTTATCTTGGTGGCAAACAGTTTGGAGCCTGATCAGACACCGGGTTACCCGGCGTCTGATCTGGCTCCAAACTGTTTGCACTGCAAATAATAGTTTTAGCGTAAACGCGTTTATTGGGAAAGAATAACAGAGTATCCACTGTAATAGACTAAACGAATATTGTAACCATTGGGGGCTGGAGGTAAATGTCGCCAAAACAAAAAGTGTTGTTTTTCGCAAGAGAGGTAATCTTAAAAGGAATGAAAGCTGGACGTATGGACAGCAGCAAATTGATGTTGTGAACGATTTTAATTATTTGGGTGTTACTCTAAATTACACAGGAAATTTCAATTTAAATACTCAAACCTTATACGGAAAAGGTCTTAAGGCTATGAATACGTTAATTTCTAATTTAAAAAAATATGAAACCAAACCTAAGGTCGCACTCCAGTTATTTGATGAGTTCGTTTCACCTATCATAACGTATGCATGCGAGATATGGGGGTTTACTTATTTAATACAAAAACCACAAAAGAATTGATAAACCTTCGACATTTTCTAAAGATAATTACATCATCAGTTACCGGAGAAGTTTAGCCAATTACCAAACGGAAATCCTTAAAATACCCACATTTATAATGAATCGATAACAGAAACAAACAAATAAAGCGATAATTAAATGAAATAAAACGAAAATGATAATATAAATATTTATAATAATAATAATAATAAATTTAGATAATATACAAACAAATCTAAAATAAGAAAAAATAACAAACAATCAAACGGAACGGGGAAAATTCATCAACAAACAAAGAACAAAAAAAAATAAAAAAAAATAAATAAACAACAAATCTATTTATTTAAAAAATAATTATTATAATGACAATATTACTAAATGAATTGTAAACAAAAACATTTAAGACAACGACAACAAAATAACAATCAAACAAAAGAACATAATTCAATTAAATAATGTAAAAATATAACATAAACAATTATGAAATAGATATCTAATGAATTAAAATATCAAGAAAGAACTAAAATAAATTTAAAAGAACAAAACAAAAAAACAAAACAAAAAACAAAACAAAAAAACAACAACATAAAAACAAACAAATCAATTGTTTATGAACCCGACATAACAACAATAACAAACAAAGAACATAAAAACAAACAAAATACCACAACAACAACAATAAACAACATAAAAACAAACAAATTAATTGTTTATAAACCCGACATAAACAAACAAACAAAATAAATAAACAGATGAAGTAGATAAATAAATATTAAACACAAACAGCTTGTGTTTTGTTTCGACATGTTGTTATTCCATATCGCATAGACTGGTTAAGTTAACCCACCATAGAAAATTACTGGGTTACCACTAATCAACAAAATAAAACATGTAAACAAACAAATAAGTACCTTGGACTTTCTTTTCGACAAGGTACAAAATTTAAGTATTTGTTTACAGCATATGTGTTAAAACCATTAGTCCCGGTGTCAGTGAGGAGGATATTACTGCTCGCCATTTGCAAACAGTGTACCGGTGATTAGTACACTTGTCTTGTGCAAACAGCATAGACCCGGACCAGAGGGAACCATGAGCCCGCTGATCCGAATCCACACTGTTTGCCAGTGTGAAGTACATGTATTTTCAAAATCAACTCTAAATAACTTGTAAATGTATATGTATTATGTATATATGTGTAAGTAGGTACAGATGTGTGAGTGCATAAGTGTATATATATATATGACCAAATACTGCATTGTATGCACGTGTATGTGTGTATATCTATGCATAGTTGCATATATATGAATAATGAGCCATAATCAAATTATCTGCATGAATAGAGAAGGACGGGTATGTGCATACGCAGGTATGTACCTGGGCATGAGTGTGCCTAAGCGCATATATGCATATGGACGTATGCGTATGATTGTACATGTGTGTACATGCATGTGCATTGAGTGTCCGTGTATGCCTCTGCGCTCATGTGTATGTGTGTGTTAATGCTTATGAGCATATGACGTGTATATGGAAATTTAATGTATGGGTATAATGTACATTATGTAAAAGGGAAAACTTTGTGTGATTCCTCACAGGGTGAGGCTTGTTTATATAGATTGTCATTGTCAAATTTACAACACTTTTGGATAGAATCCCATGGTAAGAAATAAGAGTAGCAAATTTAATGACATGTATTTAGTCCAACAATATCCAAATAACCCCTTTGTATAGAGGCCATCTAAACTAGATATTCTGAAATAAATTCAAAACTGATTGACCTGATCAAGACCAACAACATATTTTGGTATTGACCCTAGTCTAACTGTTATGAAAGTACTAATGTATTAAGTAAACAACAGAAATTGCAACAACAATATTTATAGTGGGCCTACATTACCAAAATGCTGGCAAACAATGAAAAAACCAACCACATTGTTAAGCAAAAACCCTGGGATGGGAATACCTTTGTTTGCAGTTACCAAGTATAAAACCATGAAAAGCATAAAAAGAAACTTTACTATTACAACATGACTGAAGGACTACTTTTATATAAGGTTACCTTTATATAATCCTTAGTCCTAGGAAGTATTATATATTCTTACGAAAGGATAAATCATAAATTTGTAAATAAATGATGTGTAAAAATGGTCAATCTGCCTAATGTAGACATTCTTCAACTAATTAAATTCAATAATAGCTGTATTTGTACTGAGCATAATTTTTAGGGAGAGAGACAGAGATGGAGAAACAAGAAGAGAGAGAGAGATAGAGAGAGAGAGAACTGCTATCTTCAAATTCTGTCACGATTTATGTACAATTATTCGAGGTCAAATTTACTACTTCCAATATCTGTTGAAAACCTGAAATATCAAACAAAAGAACGTGCAAATTGATTATTAAGCTAACTGTAAATGAGCCAAAGGACGAATTACCTTTGGACCGAATGGAGAAAAAAAGCCTGCATGCACCATCCTTTGTAAACAAAACAAGGAAACTGACCTTTAACGGTAAATTATCCAAATTCCGATAGAATATGTCACATTAGTCCCATTAAACATTTTTTATTTTTTTTTCCAATAATTTTATTCACATGTATTACATCCATACATATTTTTACATGTAGTATAAGTAGAAAATACCAATACATCGTAATTTTCATAAAGAATCGTCAAAAACTAAATAATATTTCTAACATACAATTTTTCTATCGAATGTAAATATGAAAACACATTTTTATTGAAAAAATTGAAAATGGAATAAAAAAAAAATACAGAAAGAAACATGCATTTTTGCTAGGTTATTTTTATTACAGTACGTTTTATGTCTAAATGTAGTTTAATATAAGATATTGTACAACTGCCCATGTAGAAGCTATATTTTCTGTATTACTACATTCTTGTTTTATATCCCATGCTAGTTTCAATGAGTTATTTAACCCGGTTATTGACGGAACGATTTTCTTTGTTTTACATAAAAATATATATCGTTTTATTTCTAAAAACAAAATGTCAAGTTTGAAGTCATTTTGATCGGTTCCCAAAAGTACATATAACCTATTTATTTTGAGGTGCGGGTTATATTTTACTAACCTATCTGAAATATGTGTTATTATTGGTTTCACTTTACAACATTCCCAAAACAAATGAACAATAGTTTCTTCATGATTATGACAGAAAGTGCATAAATTAGTATCTTTGATTTTCATTTTAAATAATAATGTATTAGTAGGTAATATTCTATGTATAATTCTAGTTTGTAACCATTGCACATAAGTATCTTTAGTACATTTAAATACATAGCTATACATATTCTTCCAATTTATAAGACTATTTTTGTATATTGACACCCATTTGGATTGACTAGTAGGGGTATCATCGTTATTAGCAAGTACATTATATACACATTTATTATCACATTTTCCGGTTAAAATGGGGTACATATAACAGTTAATGGTTGGGTATCGGAATTCTAAAAGTGAATCTTTTTTCGGAGTCAATCCTGATCTAGTCATAAAAGACTTAACTGAATTTATTAAGCCATAATAATGAAGGAAATTAATATTTTTTCCACTCACTTCTTCTAAGTATTTTAAATCTACAAAATTACCATCTTCATCTAGAATGTCGTTTACATATCGTATCCCTCTATCGTAAAGTGTTGGTATATATACAGCTTTTTTATTTATGAGAAAATTATCATTATAGAATAATGGCATATTATATATGTCTTGTATATCTCCAACACTACTCTTTTTAATATAAAGCATATATGCTTCTAAGACATCGACCCAAAATTTATTCTTTAACTTATTTAATATCAATTTGCAGAACATACTTCCGGAATTCAGTAGCTTTGTCATGTTTATCAGGTTTTGCAATAGAGTATAACATTTACTATCATTGTGAATTATGAAATTCTTAAACCATTTAATTTTTAAACTTCTTATGTAGCTTTCAATATCGATCATTTTTAACCCTCCTTCTGAATAATCTTTTATTAGAACGTTTCGTTTTATTTTTGCTTTACCGTTCCATATAAATTCATAAATTATATTAGTAAGATTTTTCACGAAGTTCATTGTTGGCGTTGGCAAGCCTATAAACAAATGTGTAAGTATAGGTAAAAGTAAAGCTTTAACAACAGTTATTTTGCCGATAGGAGTCAGTTTCCGCCTTTTCCAATATGAAATGCATTTTTGTATACTCTTTATCTTTTCTTCAAAATTTATCTCGCAGATCACATTTAAATTTACATCAAAATGAATCCCTAGAACTTTAAACTGACTATCACCCCAAGATAGTTTCCATTTCGTTTTTATTGACCTTGTACTGTACTTAAGAGAACCAATCCAAATGACCTTTGTTTTGTCAAAATTGACATATAAACCGGATATAGCTGAAAAATTATTGATAACTTCTAGAACATTATGCAAAGACTTGTCAGAGCCATCTAAAAATAAGGAGGTGTCATCTGCAAATTGAGATATAATATATTCTTCCCCCTTGATTTTTATTCCAGTGATATTTTTACAATTTTTTATTCTTATTGCTAGAATTTCAGCACACAGTATAAAAATGTAAGATGATATTGTGTCCCCTTGTCTGCAGCCTCGCTTAACTTGAAAAAAATTTGATAGAAACCCATTAAGTTGTACACAAACCTCAGTATTATACAGAAATAATCTAATCCACTTTTTGAACATATCGCCAAAGTTAAAGAATGACAAAGTTTTATCAATAAAGTCAAATGACACGGAGTCAAAAGCTTTCTCAAAATCTATTAGCATTAATAAACCTGGTATATTGTTATCTTCACAGTATTTCATAATATCATACAGTAATCTAGTATTTTCACCAATGTATCTACCTTTAACAAATCCAGTCTGATCATGAGACACTAGCGTATTTAAAACAGTTTTAATTCTATTTGCTATACTACCAGATGCTAATTTATACAATACATTTAACAATGTTATTGGTCTCCAATTTTTCAAAAATTGCTTTGGTTTATTGTCCTTGGGAATACATGTAATTGTTCCTAATTTTATATTTTTAGAAAAGGAATCAGCCAAAAACGCATGGTTTAGGGCTTTTACAACGAAATGTCTAAGTTTATTCCAAAAAACTTTAAAAGAAATTTGATGTAAAGCCATCACTTCCAGGGCTTTTATCATTCTTCATATTTTTTTAAAGTATTTGACATTTCTTCAAAGGTTAAGAGACCTTCCAAACAGTTACTCTGATCAGCATTCAACTTATTTACGTTACAGCCATCTAATTCCCTATCTAAGTCATAATTTTTGTTTGTATTTTGTTCGCTGTATAAAGTTTCATAAAAATTACTAGTTTCTTGTTAAATTTCTTCTTGGTCAAATATATTAACGAACCATTTTTGTCTATAAACGGAATGCTTTTACATGAATTATGATATTTTTCTAAATTACAAAAATAATTTGTGACCTTTTCACCTTGCTCTATCCATTGAGATCTTGACCTAATAAAAGCACCTCTGAGGTTTTTATTTCTTATTTCTGTAAGTTCATTTTGTAACAGGAGTAATCTCTCTTTATTATCTTCATTTAAACTTTATTCAATATTCAGAATTTCGGAAAACAACTTTTCCTCAATATTTCTTCTTTGCTTAGCTTTATAGCTGGCATAAGATATGTTTTTTCCACGTATTTCCATTAATAGAGTTTTAATAAACAATTGGTCATTTATAACAAATTGTATATCTGACTTATTCATTGACAATATTTGTTCTCTATCATATACAGGTACGCAATATTGTAAAATAATTTCATTTATTTTATCATTTATACAGTTAACATAATCAATATCATTTAATAAGTCATTATTAAACTTCCATAAACCTTTTCCATGACTTTTATCTGAAAAACACAATTCTAATAATATTATTGAGTGGTCTGATCTATAACTAATATCAACGTCACACGTTCTTAAATAGTCTATCATACTGGCTGTCATTAAATAGAAATCAAGTCTACCTTGTTGTAAAGGTGTAAATCTTTTCCAAGTATATTTTCTGCTATCTCCATGCAGTTCTCTGAACGGGTCAATGAAATTATTATCAGTAATAAGTGATAATAGTTTACCTCTGGCTTTTTTGTTATGGTCTGATCGTTTGTAATTTTTATAATCAATTAAAGGGTTAAGTACCAGGTCGTAATCTCCACAAATAATGTAGTTATCTTTTGTTTTAAAAGAGTCATTCATTTTAAATATATTTGTAAAAAATCTGAATCATCATTGTTTGGTGCATAGATATTGGTTAAGATAAAGGCAACATCATTGTATTGTATTTCGATCGCAATATAATTTCCAATATCATCTTGATTGATACTTACCATCTTTGCACCTAAGTTTTTTCTAAATAGAATGGCAACACCTCTTGCATTAGATTTACCATGACTGAAATAGCAATCACCATTCCATTCTGTGTATATATCTTTTTCATTTTCGCTCGTAAAATGAGTTTCTTGTAGACACAAGATATCAGTTTTTTTTTCTTTAAAAAGTTTAAAAATATCACTTCGCTTTTTACTATCTTTCAAACCTCGACAATTGTATGAATAAATTTTAAGATTACCTGACATTATAGGAAAACGTTGAATTGTAACATCTGATTAAATTATTAACACTACATCTAGACACATCAACAAGACTGTTTTTTGCCATGGTGGAAAATTCAATACGTAAAATATGCATGTAAAGAACAACAACAAAATCTAGGAAATAAAAAACTGAAGTGATAACAATATCTTCACGGTTGGTATGTATTTTATACTATCAATTTGTAAAGGATATATTCAAATTAAACAATTATATTAAATTATATTTAAGGAATATTAACAGTTGATTTAAGCATTTTTTTTGCGATGATCATTTGCACAGAAGAGTCCCAAAACGGACATCGGGGCTCCATTGTACATACGATCAGCACACAACACATTCCTCATGTATATTAGATCTCGATTTGTTACCATTCAAATTTCAATTCAAAATCTTTTGGCATTAAACATATACATGTACAAGGAATAACCATATGACTTTAATGTACATGGCTAACAGTAACTAACTATATAGCACCAGACCAGGAAATACAGTTACATAAGTAGGAGAAAAATATGAAAAGATGTCAGATGTCAAAGTTTTGGCATTCCTAATTATACCTTAGAATATATATTAAATATTTAATACTGACATTATATTATAAATACATTACGGTCATATACAATAATTTTCTACTCGCATATCCAACTATTTTTACTTACAATGACAGTTTCGGCACTCCATTGGAATGCCTTCTTCAGACTGTGATCTAAACCGTTGGTGACGTCATGAGTTTTGTTTACTACTGGTCATTTTTCCCGTAGTAAACAGCGGCCGGTAGATGGGGCTCATTAGATATCCCCCCTCGTCCCTGTTCATGACTTTGTCCTCCTGTACAATGCATAACGATTCTCTTAACCTCCTCAGGGATGTATTATTCTCTTTGTCTATCACTTTTACACCCTCCCAGTCTATAACATGGTTGTGTCTGGCAATATGATTTGTCACAGCACTCGCATGTTCTGTAGACTGGGATGCCTTGTGCTCTGCCCTTGTGAACACTTGTGGACAATTATCCGAGTCTTTTATATGTTCTTTTATCCTGGTCTCGAGCTTTCTACCTGTCTCACCGATGTATGCCGCATTACAGTTTTTGCACGGTATGCGATAAACACATCCACATACTTCCTCGGTTTTTGTTTTGTCTTTTGGGTGCACCAGTGCTTTCCTAAGGGTGTTTATTGGCCTCATAGCCACACTTATATCATGTTTACGAAACACCCTCGCCAACGCCTCTGATACATTTTTAACATATGGGATAACCACATTCCCTTTATACTTTTTTCCCTCTCTCCTCCCATTACACTTCCTTTGTTTGTCTCTATTCCTGTTCTCTACCTGATTTTTCACCTTTTTAATGGTCCATTGTGGATAACCGCATGCTTTGAGTGCGTCACTTATGTGTTCAATCTCCTTCTTCTGGTCTACTTTTTCTGTTATAACCGAAAAACACCTGTCTATAAGCGTCCTAATAACACTGAGTTTATGCACTAATGGGTGATGCGAATTAAACTGCAGGTATTGGTCTGTATGTGTAGGTTTTCGATAAACTAGTAACTTCACCGTTCCATCTTCCTTCCGCACAATCAAAGTATCCAAGAAAGGAATCTGACCCCCACTCTCCTCTTCACTAGTTAATTTGATACTATTCGTTGTATCAACTGCTCGGTTAGGTTATTCACTTGTCCTTTTCCAATGATCTCCAAGATATCATCTACATATCGCTTCCAGAGTTTAGGAGCACATGTAAGAGGTGATGTAGCTATTGCTTCTTGTTCTAACCATTCCATGAAAAGATTTGCCACCAACGGTGAAACAGGAGAACCCATCGCCGTGCCAAATTTTTGTTGAAATATCTGTCCACGAAACTGGAAATATATAGTGGTGAGAATGAACTCCAATAACTCCATAACATCTTTCACTTCTAATTTTGTACGATCCTTGAGAGTGTTATCCTGTTCTAGTCTTTGTTCTATGATATTAAGTGATTTATCTATGGGAGTATTAGTAAAAAGCGATACAACATCATGCGAATTGAAAATATCTTCTTCCTCTATCAACACCCCTGCCATACATTCACTGAAATCTTTTGAATTTATAACATGCTTATCAGTTTTTCCAACTAGGGGCCCGAGTATGTCTGCAAGGAAACGAGATGTACTATATCCGATCGAGCCAGTATAATCCACTATAGGACGAAAAGGTGTATTTGGTTTGTGAATTTTAGGTGTGCAATATATCTTAGGCACATTCTCAGCTGTTGGATATAACCTATCATATTTTTCATTAGACAATTTCTTTTCTGATTTCAACTTACGTAAGACAGATACCAATTTTCTCTTATATATACCAGTTGGATCACTGGGGAGCTTTTCATATGTTTTATCATCACTCAACATGTCTAACACTTTCTTTTCATAATCGTCCCTATCCAGTACTACCGTCGCCTTTCCTTTATCGGCTGGAAGAATAAGAAGATCCTTATCCTTGCTAAGATCTTTAAGAGCTTTCTTTTCGCCTTTCGTTAAATTTGAAGGGGGCAACTTTGCACTTCTTATAAGACCCGTTATAAGGAATGTTGTTATCCCATATGTTAAAAATGTATCAGAGGCGTTGGCGAGGGTGTTTCGTAAACATGATATAAGTGTGGCTATGAGGCCCATAAACACCATTAGGAAAGCACTGGTGCACCCAAAAGACAAAACAAAAACCGAGGAAGTATGTGGATGTGTTTATCGCATACCGTGCAAAAACTGTAATGCGGCATACATCGGTGAGACAGGTAGAAAGCTCGAGGATAAAAGAACATATAAAAGACTCGGATAATTGTCCACAAGTGTTCACAAGGGCAGAGCAAAAGGCATCCCAGTCTACAGAACATGCGAGTGCTGTGACAAATCATATTGCCAGACACAACCATGTTATAGACTGGGAGGGTGTAAAAGTGATAGACAAAGAGAATAATACATCCCTGAGGAGGTTAAGAGAATCGTTATGCATTGTACAGGAGGACAAAGTCATGAACAGGGACGAGGGGGGGATATCTAATGAGCCCCATCTACCGGCCGCTGTTTACTACGGGAAAAATGACCAGTAGTAAACAAAACTCATGACGTCACCAACGGTTTAGATCACAGTCTGAAGAAGGCATTCCAATGGAGTGCCGAAACTGTCATTGTAAGTAAAAATAGTTGGATATGCGAGTAGAAAATTATTGTATAAGTTAAAATAAGCTATCCTGATGAATTTCTTTCGTGACATTACGGTCCTTAAAATATCACGAAATGTAATTTGTATTTCTCTACTACTTCTGCTCTACATTTAAGGTTGGTGCTACATCGATTTATCTTACAGTTATATTTTATTGTATTTCTTTTTAGTTTGAGTGTAATTCAGTTTGGATCCTGATAAGACGGCACATTTGTTTCCGTCTTATCAGAATCCAAGCTCATTAGTATGTCATTTGGATCGAAACCGTCATTTCAAATGCGCCCGCAGCGTACAATGCAACATAAGTAACACCACAACAACAACAAATGAAAACAATATCGTTTTCGTGGTATCCAAAGCAGCCAAACCCCCCCCCCCCCCCCAACATCACCCCCAATGAGTGACCATCTTCCACAAAGTTTTGAAGCGAGTGAGAATCGAACCTAGAACCTTTGGATTGCAAGTCAATCACCTAACCAATTGCGCTAACAGAGAAGACACTGAAGTAGATCAAACTTTTCTTTATCTAAATTTTCTACTATAAGCACGTGCCGAAAAGATCAGGTGAAAGTCATCAGCATTTCCGGAACTCGAGATGCGGGCCGCCCGCTGTCGATCCACCTTAATAAATAAATACGAAAGACTCAAGCAGGAAACGTAACACAAACAATACACCCACCTCTCAAGCAGAACACACACACACAGTCATACCACAACAAACACACACACACACACACACACACGCAATACAATTCCTACACCTACACACTAAATAGAAAACAACACGCAAGACAAACATAAAACAAAGTGAATATAGGAGCCCGCCTTGGTACGGTCAGTGGCAATCAATATTCAACTATAAATTAATCAACCATTAACAACCACTGGGGGTTAAGTCTGTATTCGACATATTCTTCGAACGAACAAGAAATAGTACATTTTACTATAGTTTGAGTCAAAACTCGTATTTATCGATCATTTAATAGTATATTCGTTTTACGAATTTAATAAATCTAGAAGACTTCACAACTCCGAACCGATGAAATGCATAGAGTTCCAACGAGATCCATGCATCGCACCTACTCCGCGCCAAGTAGACACCAAAATTAAACATGAATGACACCTCGCTAAAACACTGGTAAAATCCGTTTTGGTGAACTCACTAGATACGTTTTCGCATGTATCGCACGCGGGGCCATGCAAAATCAGGGGGGTATTCCGTTAAACTGCGGGACTATTCTCCGGGTCTCCCATGTATCCACTTAAAATAAATTTTAAAACAAATGTATGCTGTTCTCTTCCATTCGAAAATTTAAGCTATAATTTAGTCATTAGTAAGAATTTATAACTGATGTTTTGTACAATATCAATAATAGATGTACCGGACCTTAATTTGTTGAATGTGTGTTATGGAAATTTCTCATGTATTTGTACACATGCAAACTGAGAAAATAAAGAGTACTTTGAATTGACTAAATCTCATATTCTGGAAAAATTGCACCTGCAATTTTGTAAAACTGTACTTGGTGTTAGACAGCAAACCTGTAACGCGGCTGTTTATGGAGAGCTTGGACGATATCCGCTCTATATAAACAGATACGTACGTGTTGTGAAATATTGGTTTAAAGTTTGCAACTCAAAAAATATTCTGACCAGAACTATTGTTGATAATTTAATGTTACATGTATACACCCAACAAAGTATAAAATCAATCTGGTTAAACAACGTTAAAAATTTGCTAGAGAAATATGGATTTTTATATGTACAAGTAGGTGTATACCAGTGTAAGTGTATAGTACACAGTTTGCAGCACAAGACGTGTGAACTTTTTTTTTTGTATAATACGATTATAATATGTTATACAATTATGCTACATGCATGTGTAATATAGATGTTAATATGTGGGTATGTACATAATTACTATAAACATATGCAGTAATAAGAATAGTTTGAACTGTATCTATCAAACATAACGAATGTTTACTCCGCTTTCGAGCGATACTCTGGGCAGAAGGCCCAGGGTGTAGTAACGATAGCGGTTTAGCTTATTTTAGCTTGATAAGTCCATCCATCGGACACAAACCTACCACTAGGATTTCTTGTCAAAAGTGTTATAGTTATATACATGTAGAGAGATTTGTAATCACTAGAAACTGTAAAGTTTATGTGAAATAAAATTCTGTTCTGTTCTGTTCATCATAGAACAGAACATATATATCTGTGTGGAATGGACATGGGTACTAGAGTTTTCTTCTGACCTGTCAGAGTTATTTTTAGATTGGAACATTCTAAAATTTTAAAAGCGATGAGTTTTCTCTACATCCAATTAGAGATACGGATCGCTGTAATTTTTGCGCTTAATGTACAGTAGAGGATACATTATTCTTTCCCGTTTAAACGCAAACGCAATGCACTAAACTGTGAAAAAATAGCTTTAGAAATTTTAACTATATTTTGAATCTATATTTTGAATCTGAGTAGCAAACAGGTTGGAGCCTGATCAGACGCCGGGTTACCCGGAGTCTGATCTGGCTCCAACCTGTTTACAGCGGACATAATAGTTTTAGCCTAAACACGTTTATTGAGAATGAATAACATATCAGTAAAATTAGCGCAGCTGTCTCGTGTTGCACAAGGCTCATGCTTATATCAAATTGGAAAAAGTACGACTATATAGATCCGATGTTACCCTATTACAGTACTGAACCTTATTAAATTAACAAATTTTGCGATTCGCTTGCAATTCGATGGCAATTCGCTTGCGATTAAAAATATTAACTTTACTCTCGGGTAAGGTTGCCTGAATGGTGTATCTCACAAATATTCCTAAATATGCCTCCGTTAATTTTTTCGATTCCATATTTGTCACAACCGCTTCGGAAAAATCGCGTAAAAATATTCAAGCGTAAGATTCGTCTTTTGAAGCACCCAATTCGATGGCAATTCGATGGCAATTCGATGGCAATTCGCTTGCGATTCGCTTGAGATTATCAATTCAATTTAATAAGGTTCAGTACTGTATCTATTCACCATTATGAACTATTCTGTTCTCAAAATAACTCTGACAGTTCAGAAAAATCGCACAATAATGTTCTTCAAGATATTTTCTCAATCTTTTGATGGAGTCCCCCATTGTTCTCGATAGGCGTGAAAGAGCACGGATAAACTCATGCTGTAGAGACTTTTTCAATGGTTATTTCTAACCAAACTATCAAATATAAAGGTTTGGTCTCACATGAGACGCTTCAATGGTTCTTTGCTACCGGTATGTGCACAATACCCATGCTTTCTGCAAGGGAATTGTCTGGCAAGGCGTTGTGACCGAAAGGTCGTCAGGAAATATCTTTAACTGTTCTGTTCTATGCACATGTATAACGTAATCGGCCCGGTTAGAAAAATCGGATAACAGCCAAATAAGCACGAAGTTGTTGTAATCGTAGAGTAAACCATTGTATGAAGGGTTTGGTATTTAATAAAGGCAGTATGTAAGCCAGAATAGCGCATTTTTAAACCTGAATATTCAGGCAGATACGTAATCTAAACATATAACCAGAAATGGGTGTCAAAGCCACCTGATGCTCGCCTGTTTAAAGTTTATGTCTAAAAAACATCTTGTATCAAAAGAAAATCACCCGTCCAAACTATCACCTGGTGATTTGTAGTCAAAACAATTAAGTCCAAAACGTGTCAAAAATTGACAAAAAACTAATTTTAAATTTCAACTTCATAACATTAATGTTTGACCCGTCATGAACCTCCATACTAAATTTCAGCATCTTAGCACAAGTATTAAACTTTAAAACAACCCGTCCAAAAAACTTTAACCTGGTGATTTGTAGTCGAAAAACCTAAGTCCAAAACATGTTTAAAATTGACATAAATTTAAATTATTTTTATATTCCAATTTCATAACATCAATGTTTACTCTCTAATGAACCTCCATACAAAATTTCAGCATCTTAGCACAAATATTAAGCTTTAAAACAACCCGTCCAAAACACTTTAACCTGGTGATTTGTAGTCGAAAAACCTAAGTCCAAATCATGTTTAATATTGACATAAATTTAAGTTATTTTTAAATTCCAATTTTATAACATCAATGTTTACCCTCTAATGAACCTCCATACAAAATTTCAGCACCCTAGCACAAATATTAAGCTTTAAAACAACCCGTCCAAAAAACTTTAACCTGGTGATTTGTAGTCGAAAAACCTAAGTCCAAATCATGTTTAATATTGACATAAATTTAAGTTATTTTTAAATTCCAATTTTATAACATCAATGTTTACCCTCTAATGAACCTCCATACAAAATTTCAGCACCCTAGCACAAATATTAAGCTTTAAAACAACCCGTCCAAAAAACTTTAACCTGGTGATTTGTAGTCGAAAAACCTAAGTCCAAAACATGTTGAAAATTGACATAAATTTAAATCATTTTTAAATTCAAATTTCATAACATCAATGTTTACCCCCAAATGAACCTCCATACAAAATTGCAGCACCCTAGCACAAATATTAAGCTTTAAAACAACCCGTCCAAAAAACTTTAACCTTGGCCACGCTCACGCTCACGCTCACGCCCACGCCCACGCCCACGCCGGGGGTATGACATTAGCTCTGCTGTTCTACGAACAGGCGAGCTAAAAAGGAGTAATCCGCGATGATTATGAAGGCAATAAATCTGACAAACACATGAATTTGATGGAAAAAGGTCGACTTTCAAATCGGTTTGTTGACATCCGATCAACGACGGAGATTTTCCGAGTTCGTTCGGCTTGCGCCCGGTAAAGATGTTTTCTTATGACCTGTCGGAGTTATTTTTAGATTGGAACATTCTAAAACTTTAAAAGGGATGAGTATTTCCTACATCCAGCAAGAAACATTGATAGCTGTGTTTATTGTGCACAGTATACAGTAGAGAATACTTTTTCTTTCCGGTTTAACGCAAACGCAAACGCAATGCATGTAACTGTGGAAATTTACTTTTAGAAGTTTTAACTATTATTTTTTAATATGAGTAGCAAATATGTTGGAGCCTGATCAAACGCCGGGTTACCCGGCGCCTGACCTGGCTCCAATCTGTTTGTAATGGAAATAATAGTTTTGTAGATCTATACAAATGCGTTTATTGGGAGATAATAAAATATCAGTAAAGTTAGCGCAGTGGTCTCGTGCTGCACGGTAACCATATTTATCTCAAGTAGGAAAGTGTACGACGATGTAGTCGATATTACCTTGCTTACAGTGGAGAAAATGTTATTCTTTCCCAATTAACGCTAAAACCATGATTTCAATTGCAAACAGTTTGGAGCAGATAAGACGCCGGGTTACCCGGCGTCTGATCACGCACCAAACTGTTTGCCACTCAGACTAACATGAATGGTCAGAATTGTCTAAAAGTTGTCCATTTATGCGTATTATTGCGATGCGTTTGCGTTTCGTTTGCGTTTAAACGGGAAAGAATAGCGTCTTCTCCACCGTTACCTTAACCCTTTCCCCCATAGAAGCGACTTTTAGCGTATTTAATTTATTCCTACGCTGAAGAAAATAGTTCCTATTTAAACAGTTATAAACATGTGCCATAAGATATAATTTCTACATATTAGCAGATTGTAGCTTAAAGCAGTCTGAAAGTAAAGCAGAATGCGCCTTAAGAATGCTTCAATACCTGAAATAGGCTATCAGGTAAAGGGTTAATGGTTATGAACTATTCTGCTCGTGACTCTTATTCGAGGTTAACGGCCTTTTGCCCCTCCGGCCTTTTGCCCCTTCCTCAAAAACAGCAACACGGAACTTTGCCCCTTCCTGATTTTACGTACACGGACTTTTGCCCCTTCCCGTTATTTCATACACGGAATTTTGCCCCTTTCAACACGGACTTTTGCCCCTTCTGTATGGAAATGTTAAATATTACCGCTTCCATATTGAAATGTTGATTTATATAGTATTATTGTCATTTAAATTTCCAATTTCTTACATTTGAATTAAGATTTCGGGAATCCTTTCCCGATTTTGTGTTGAGGTGAACGTAAACATTATCGCTATCACGCTTTCAGTGAAAGTTATGCAAACATAATTTTGCATTCACGCTTTATTGGTATACCCGAGAGTCTCTATTGTATAAGATAAAAGGACAATTTCACCGACAGTCACACAACGTAAACATTTAATCCTTATTATTGCAAACAGTTCACATTTTAAGGTAGTTATCACTCTTTAATTAGCAATCAACACCTATATATGTAGTTAACATCAAAGCAGCGACTACTGCAATGATTCGATTTCAGTTAAAGTTGATTGATAATAATGATTGGTAATAAAGTTGTTTGCTAATTACTTTGTCTGTTTGACCAAAATGACGAGATGAAAAGAAAAAAATATTCTGTCCGTGCAAAAATGGGGAAGGGGCAAAGTTCCGTCCTTTCAAAAAACTGAAAGGGGCAAAAGTCCGTGTTAGAAGGGGCAAAAGGCCGGAGGGGCAAAGTTCCGGTATTCTTATTCGACCTTGCGGAAACTCTCGGAAGCCGACACGAAGATTTGCTATGTAAACAAAAAGCTTATTTTTCCAACCATCTCGATAAGAAATCGGCACATTTATGTATGGTTCTTAAAGAAAGGGGGCATGTTTCAGGCACCTGACAACGGATTTCGCTTAGTTTTAATACATAGAAAATGTTCTTATATATATATATAAGAAATTGCGCGATTTAAACATAAATTTGGGCGACATTCTGGCTTTAAGTATCGATGGATGTGTGAATTCGCGGCTACTATATACATGTTTGAATTGTTCAACCAACCGTGAATACAATGGACTGTGAAATAATTGTGTATAGGGTTTAGTCGCGGTATTGTGTTTGTCTTTGCTGCAGGCAAGTTATTATGTAACGGAATAAGCTTTCAGCAAATTCCGTAAAAATAAAGCACCTGCATGAACACGATCAGACATTCCCCATTAAACCTGGGTGGGGGCCAGTGTACAATTCAGGCTTATTCCAAAGACCCCTTCGCCGGATTTCGGGGAAAGTGGTGGGATATAAGATAAGATAGTAACTGTTATCTATAGATGTGTAGTGAACACCGGGTCAGCTAGTACCCGATCGACTGTGCCGATAGCCAGTAAAGTCCCAAGGTCAAGGCCACGTGTCATTCGGGAGCTTTGAGCAGTCCAGAGTCACTTCTGACGATACCCTCTGGTTGTACGGACGTGCTCATGAACACCCAGCTCTACGCTGAACATCTAGGGTATGTTGACTTAGTATAGAATAGTACTAAACTTTGAAGAAATACAACATTGGTGGCAGCGTCAATTCGACACCCAATATCGCCAATTCTGAAACACGCTACCTTAGAGAGAGTCGTGTTCGGACAAAAGTGCCAAATTCGATATCTCGTGTTTGTTTTATTGATGAACGTGTATTTGCAAGTTGCTGACGAGTAATTTTGTGATACTGTTCATGTTATTGCACTGGTTTTTTGTGTTTATTTTGTCAAATTAACTTTGTCAAGAACTATTCGCACGTGACCGGTGCTGTTTGTTTATTTTCGTATTTCAAATTACGCGCTCTGTTTTCTAATTGGAGCTTTATTCTGAAAGGCCTGCTTTTCTAATATAGCGGTTTATTAGTAATAAGGAGCGTGGTTTTTTGTTTTACTATTTCTGAGTCAATGAGTTCGCAAATTTCGGACACAGATGTTTTGAGAGTAGAGTTGGGATGCTGAGTTACGTCCGGTGCGTCCTCCGAAAGTGAGGCAGAGTATGAGGGTCATGCAGTCAGGGTCAAAAGTCACCTATACCTGACAGTAAAGAATAGCTAGATATTGGCTTCATCCGAACTTGGAAAACCCCAAAGTTCAGATCTCAGAGCCAAGGAAATCTCATAAAAGGGATATTATGCCTACGGTCCCAAAGTACCTTCATTTGAGGGAAATGGGAAATGAGAAGTTCAATTGGTGTGTAAAGCCATATGAATGGATTGAGGAGGAATGTTTGAATTGCCTGTGTTGGAGCCTCAAAGAGAGAGCGCAGGTCGCTATTCAACGGGTGCGAAAGCATCAGCAGATACATTCAGCCATGTATGGTAAGGCATAGGCTGACAGGGAAACGAGATTATGAAAAAGGACTGGCGGTTACCAGGTAAGTAAGGTCGGATCAGATCAAAAGTCATCTGTAGATTCCATGCATGATTAGTGGAAAGACTTATAAAGTCTTTAGGAGCTAGATCAAAGTTAGGGGTGGACAGAGGTCTAGGGCTTATTTTGCGTATGGGGAAACTGGACATAATTCAGAGATGAATGTCCGAGGACTTTAGACGCAAATGGGTCACGGAAGCCGGCCAATCCTCGACCTTAACTGCAATAGACCGGACTAGGGCTATAGTAGAAGAGGTTGTGGTTTGTCAGGTTAAGTCTGTTTCTCAGTATTCTGTAACAGTCCAGATAGGTAATGTTCCAGTAAAGGCAGTGTAGATACAGTGGCTGGGGTAACATTTATATCCAATTGGATATATGATTCATTAAAGAAGCCGCTTCGCAAACAGAAAGGCGTCAAACTTCTAACTGCTGGGAGAGATATGTGAATGTCTGGTTTTATTACCGAATCATTTAAACTCAAAATTGGGGATAACTGGTATGCTGAGAATATGTATGTAGCACCAATCGAGCAAGGCATGTTGCTTGGATTTGATATTCTGTAGGGCACAGGTAAATCCATATTAGATTTAGGTAAGAATCTAATTCGGATCCTATCATTTGGTTCAAAAATCCTAGGCGCAGAGATCGGTCGAGCATTGCGCAGTGGCCGAGGTGTTACGTGAAGAGTCCGATACACCGATCGGATACGACTCTAAAAAGAGTCCACAACATGAATAGAAACACACAAAAGCGGTGTAATAATTCGGGAAAGGCTAAACGTTACAAAAGATCCCTGAGCATCTAGCAAAAATGTTTGAGGATCGATTGTTGTTACAATGGGTTAGACAAGAAGCAGTCAACTGGCATCTCTTTTAATTGAATTCTAAAATGTTTTTGCCACCAAACCTTTTGGCCAATTTGTAAATTTCTGATCATGACAGTGAAATAGTGAAAATTTGGCATGTACAAATGTACCATCTAAAGCAAAGGACGTAGAAAGATTTAGGTTTATCGAATTAACATAAATTCGTTTGTTAAAGATTTTTCTAAAATATCAGAACCCTTGTACGCTGTAACAGGTCATTAGTCTTTTGGGATGAAGCTCAGAAAAGAGCTTTGGGGGAAGCTCAGAAAAGAGCTTTTGAGAAACTTAAGGATGCCTTGATGACACCAAATCGCCAAATATGGAGGATAATTTCATTCTCTATCCAGACAAGAGCGACTAAGCAATCGGTGCCGAACTCCTTCAAATATAAAGTGGAGAGGAAAAGGTAATCGCTTATGGTAGGTATTGTACAACTCGAAAAGAATTGCTGGCAGTAGTAATTTAACATTTACAAGACCGTACTGTTATTATCTGTTAGGCAAACCATTTGTAGTAAGAACTGACCATTCAAGCTTAAGGTGGCTTATGAGATTCCGGTACACACAGGGGCAGCCTGCGAGATGGCTCGAGCATCTGACGCAGTTGACATGGTGGTCAAGCATCGTGTAGGCGTATGCACAATAACGCTGATCCATTGTCCCGTATTGCAACCAATTCGGAGCAGTGCGATGCTTATTGTGCTGGAGAACGTCTGGGAAAATTGCCGTGTGGGGGATGTAGTTATTGTGGAAAAGCACATGCAAATTGGGCTGGTTTTACAGAATTAGTGGATGATGGGGTACCCTTGGCTAATATGAACGGGTCTAGAACTGTTTCTATGGTGTCTAAGGGTAGTCAGGTCATCCACGGGGAATACATCAAATCTGTAGGTCCAGTAGGCGACAATGGCAAGCCGGTTCTTGAGCAAATTGGGTCTGGTGGGAGTTGTACAGAACAACAAATATTCACTAAACTTGTAAACCCAAGTTTAGTGGATCTGCAAGATCACTATGATGAGCTGGAAGTTTTCCAGAATGTGGTAAATAATATTCCATGGGAAGCCGACGGGATCAATGGTAGCCCGGAAGTGGTAAGTGTCAATATGGTTTCCACAAGAGCTAGAGTAGAAATTCAGGGTAACGTGGAGACTGGATCTATTAATCCAATAGGTGGTGGCGGACAGTCAGAATCCACTGGTGCTGAAAGGCGTGTAAGTTGGGGTTTCTCTCTAGGTGAGCAAGAAAAAGCTCAAATAAATGATAGTGATCTGAAAGGAATAATAGACTGGATTAAGGATGATGGGTACCCTGATGTCCAGTCTTTATTCAGGACAAGTCAGGCAACTAAGTCACATTGGCTAAATAGGGAGTTGTTTCTCTTGATTGACAAGGTTTTGTATCGGTCAGACCCTGATACAGGTGATAAACTGTTAGTTCTTCCCCAGAGTCTTAGGGAAGCAGCTATGGCGGCTAATCACAATATGCCGTCAGCTGGCCACCAAGGGATAGCTAGGTCTCTTGAGCGAACCAAGGAGAAATACTACTGGTATGGTATGCGACAGGACATAACTAGTTATGTGACCAGCTGTGAGGTGTGTAATCAGAATAAGAAATCTGATCGACGTGGTAAGTATTCGATGTCCGAGTATCAGGCTGGGGCACCGATGGAGCGCGTACACCTAGACTTTTTGGGGCCATTACCAAAACCGCCTAGGAGTCATGAGTATATTCTGATGATGGTGGACCAATTCACAAAATGGGTTGAATGTGTTCCAGTGTCAACACAAACGGCAAAACAGACAGCAAGAGCTGCTGTAGACCAGTTTAGTAAAGTAATATTCAAAGACCTGGATATTGCAAAAAGGACTGCCCAGTTTAGTAATATTCAAAGACCTGGATATTGCTACTCGAAAGTAAAGTCATATTTTGAAAGCATAACCGAAAGCATGTCTGAAAGCATAACCGGATGACAAAGACCTTTGAATAAGGTGGGGAAGAGTGTAGTGAACACCGGGTCAGCTAGTACCCGATCGACTGTGCCGATAGCCAGTAAAGTCCCAAGGTCAAGGCCACGTGTCATTCGGGAGCTTTGAGCAGTCCAGAGTCACTTCTGACGATACCCTCTGGTTGTACGGACGTGCTCATGAACACCCAGCTCTACGCTGAACATCTAGGGTATGTTGACTTAGTATAGAATAGTACTAAACTTTGAAGAAATACAACAGATGTTAGTTGTCTGCTTTATAGACCGATTTGTTTTCACCTGGCAGTGCAGAGCTAACCTTTCAGGGCCGGGTCCAAGATTTTTCTTTGCTTTGGCAAAGATAAACTTATTTATATTTGGGTTTAGGGGTGATAGGTTACATCATAGGTTCCGTATTACATCGTTATTGTCCGATACTTTCAACATGGAGAAACACGAATTATGCGTGCATCTATATATCCACGTGAAAAGGGTATATGCAGTACCCTCTGTCTTCAACAACACCCAATGAGAGACAAATAATTAATATTACGTGTGTTGTCTGGATGGAGTTGTTATAGGGAGGGAAAAAAAGATTGGGCTTACAATTGCAAACAGCTTGAATCCAGATCAGACGCCGCGTCACGCGGTGTCTTATCTGGATTCAAGTTGTTTGTCACTCGTCATTATATTCCTTCAGTCACAATGTCCAGTAACAAATAGGCAGAAGACAACGGTAAACGGAAATCCAATGGTCCTCATCGAAACTCCAGCCTGCCAGGTCAATAAAATCAGCATATATCTAGATTTAAGTTGTCTGCTTGTTTGAATAGATGGTATTATAGATTCTAATAAGCATCCACGGTCAACACCGATATTTGCTTTAACCCTTTCACTCTCAGTGACGCCTCAAAACGCGTTTGCAAACAGTTTGGTTCCTGATCAGACGCCGCGTAACACGGCGACTGATCAGGACCAAAACTGCTTGACACTCTTATCGATATTTATTAAGTCATACAACCTTAAATATAACTTTGAAACCTGTCTTGCACACAACAATACTAAAGCAGACGACAATAAATAAATTTCGGGTTAAATCCCTAAAAATTGTTTGTAAAATCTGGGAAAACGCTTTCAAAAGAGCCTAAGAAACGTATGTTTATATCGTGAATGCCATATTCGGCTTCGAAACAACATGAGCTACGTAAATAAAGCGGTGAAGGGGTAAAATTCTCCGGAATAATTTGATCATGAAAGGGTTAAAATTACCATGGAGAAATTACATGATTTCTCCATGAAATTACCTGTTATATCTGGGTCATTTTGTGTTCAAGAGAACGTTTATAGAGATACGTTCCTAGTGATGAGTTCAGTTAAGAGATTGATGACCGTCGTTGGCCATCGATTGCGAGTTAGCTACCGGTCTGAAATACAGGGGAGACAAGTTATTCTTCCGTTCAAATGCAATGCAATGAAATATAGAAAATAGCAATTTTTTGAAAATTCTGAATTCCAGTTTCAATCTGAGTGGCAAACAGTTTGGAGCCTGATCAGACGCCGGGTTACCCGGCGTCTAATCTTGCCCCAAAGCGTTTGCAATGAAAAGAATAGTTTAAGCGTAAACGCGATTATTTGGAAAGAAAACGTCGTCTCTACTGTATTCTGCATGCTGCACACGGGGCAACCTAAAAAGCAAACAGTGGTAACTGAACACGCTACAGGTAACCATTCGTGCAACCTACAGTCATCAGATTAACCCATTACTCCATAACCTTGTTATAGCTTTAAAAGGAGATGAACTCTTAAAGCACGTTGAAAGTAAAGCAAAATGCACCTTTCAGCCTGCTTTAAGCGTTACGCAGCGTCTGATCAGGATCAAAACTGATGCAAATGAGCTTTATGGCGTCATTGAGAGTGAAAGGGTACAGTCTAGTCTATGTTTTGGCTACTAGTATATAGGATTAATTTAAGAGTGCTATAGTCAAGTCAAATGAGCTTGATGACGTCATTGAGAGTGAAAGGGTACAGTCTAGTCTATGTTTTGGCTACTAGTATATAGGATTGTTTTAAGAGTGCTATAGTCAAGTCAAGTGAGCTTTATGACGTCATTGGGAGTCTAGTCTATGTTTTGGCTTTAAAGGATTGTTTTTATAGTGCTATAGTCAAGTCAAGTGAGCTTTATGACGTCATTGAGAGTGAAAGGGTAAAGTCTAGTCTATGTTTTGGCTACTAGTATATAGGATTGTTTTAAGAGTGCTATAGTCAAGCCAAGTGAGCTTTATGACGTCATTGAGAGTGAAAGGGTTAAGTCTAGTCTATGTTTTGGCTACTAGTATATAGGATTGTTTTAAGGTTCATGTAAATACTTTTTTGGTGCATTTTTGAAAGGTGATATTTTGGTCATTTATGGAGCAATGTTGCATAATTTCATATCAAAATGTTCGTATTGAAATGAACAAGCTTATGAGATAGCTTACAATTTGAAAGGAAAACTGTGTATCTTAATTTTGAACAATATGTTTGGATTTGCACCAAAATGTGAAGCAAATTTTCTGTACTGAAATTCAACAAATCCTTCTCCTATATTGAAGAATATGCTTTACATGAGGTAGTAGGACCAAAATAATGGCGAAATCCACTCAAATAACAACAGAAGAAGTCATGGAATATTTGACAATTTTCAAGGACAACACTATTTTGCCAAGGGGGACTACTTATTTGTTCCAAAGTATGGTGGGCAACACGAGCCTCTGTCAAACATTATTACATGTATAAATATGCAGACTGTGTTATTTTTTTTATCCTTTTTTAACTTAATTATACCTTGAGAATACATTGAGAATCGTTGTTGGGCTCTCGCGGGGGGATCTGCTTCTTTATAAGCCAATCCTCTTCCTAAAAGTCTTCTATAACTGTGTTTTAACGCATGTTGCAAGATATATACATGATTATAATGACTTCATTGCGTATAACGATTACACAATTGCTATTCAAATCCCAGGTCTCTTTATGCGTCTAAGCTTGCCAACGTGTTCCTTACTTTGCACGTGCGCAGATACAGGTGTTTCACTGTAAACAGCGCTACATTCATTACCGCGAAGGCAAGAGAATCTCTCGCCTCGGTCCGCTCGCCTCAATGCGCAAAAAGGAGGAGTGACCGTGGAGAACGATATGTTTGAGAGAGACATAATGGGTGGTGGCAGCGCTATGGTCTGGGTCATAGGCATTCGGCCCGTTGGCTATGACACTACCCCCAGCTGCTACCCCCCCCCCCTCCACCACCACCAAACGTGGATATAATACCCTAAAATCTATCCATACATTCAATAATCATCATAAAAGAACTTTTCCTGAAGTTTCATGAAATTTAAAAAAAAAATTATTTTTTTTGCTAATTTATAAGTAAAATAGTAAAAAAGGCTGTAGATCTATACATACATGATACGAAAAAAAATTGTTTTTTTGTTGAACATATGGATGTATTTGTACTCATTTTGAAAGATTTATGGGGGGTAGTAGCTGGGGGGTCATAGCTTACGAGCCGAAAACCTGTGGTCTGGGTTGGGAAAATGGGAACTCTGGAAATCGACTTGGTTATTGTTCAATAAAATGCCAATGCTCAGCGTTACACCAATGTTTTAAATAGCACAGTGATTCGATTCATTTAAAAGAAAGGAAGGACCTGGCATTTTCAGCTTGACAATACATGTATAAAGCATCACACGGCGCGTATCACCACACACTTTCTTGCTAAAAATACATTAACGTCCTGCCTTGGCCTGTTTTACCCTCGGACATGAGCCCCATAGAACACATATCGGATGTATTTGATAACAAGGTCGGGTCAAATCATCAATTTTATACCATAATGACCTCCAAAGTGCATTATGGTTGGAATGGCAACGTATTTGAAATATTACGTAAAATCAATGAGGGGACGTATTCTGCAATGTATCCGTAAAATGGAGGGAACAGTGGTTACTAGTGGGTTTTTTAACATCACTTTAAATGCGCATCAAGTAAATGTTTGTTTTCAGATGCTGTGTGGTCATTCTTATTATTAAGAATATTCTATTTCGACCCCTCTCAACTGAATTACAATGAAGTACACAAACACATGACTATGACATTGAAGCTTCGATTACAAAAATAATTCATCCGGCATATAAATGTATCAACAAAATTTATTATTTTTAATTCTATATAACCCGAAGTGAGATCCGGTTGTTTATAATTCTCTGTGAAAAGTGTTGTAAACTTAAAGGCACAATACTACTGACAATCATGTTTAAAATGCGCAATTTCTTATATATATTCACTTTCTATGTATTAAAACTAAGTGAAATCGACTGTAAGATGCATGACATATACCCCCCCTTCGTTAAGAATCATGCATAAATGTGCCGAATTCTTATCGTGGTGGTTCACAAAATAAGCCGGTTTGTTTACAAACAGACTTCGGTCGTTTTCCGGAAGAGGTCACATGATCGAACGGGGCGAAGATAAACATGTACCGGTATACATGTTCGGTGAATGACGTCATCAGTATGTGTGTGGTTAACGTGTTTGACAGATACAGAGGGCGAAATTCGACTCCAGAGAAGTGTTTACATCCTGACCGAACAAAGACTGGCGGTCAGACACGAGTTGTAATAGGCGAACATTTCGATCGATGGAGAATGTAGCCATGAGGGTGTGTGTCAGAATCACAAGATAGAAAGACGTGGAATGGACACTTCAAGCAAATTACGGCTTACGCCATACATGTACAGTAACAGATTCTGTCGCCGTGTTGAATTGGTAAGATGCAAATCTCACAACTCGATTATTATTGCTACAGATTGAACTCTGGGCTGGGTCACAATATCAGGGTGTAAAGTATTCCAGTGAGCAGTGGTACGGAGAAAGAATGACTTGAATGAGTATACACAGTATAATTGCAAACAGTGTTGACCCAAATCAGAGATCGAGTATGTACAGTATCTCAGCTTTTAGATCAACAAGTGCCATACACGCATGCTTATTTGTAACACGGAATTTCGTGTTTGGAAAGCCCACTAAAGAAGTGATAAACCCATACACTGTCTCCCAGCAAGTTGAAAGTCTTCCTAAATTTTCTATCTATTGGTATAAAATCTTTAGAGGTACGTCAAACTCGGAGCACAGTCAGTCACATTCCCTCTAGTCCACTCTATATACAGTTAGAGACAGCAAGCTATTTTTAGACTTCAGACGCTGTCCTCACATAAGGACGACACCCGTCAAAAGTTAGCTTGTCGTCACAGGGGTTCATTGATGAGACTACATTCCCTCATAATTAGGCCTCGAATGTAACCAGTACATACATTTAAAAATGATTTTTTATCAAGAAACATACCTGTTGCCATGTTGGCAGTCATGCACTCTACCACGTCGCCATAAAAGCGTCCTTGTACAGCAAGGCCGTACAAGTGATGATAAACCTACACACTGTGTATATATTTGGGTATGAGAAGGACTGGGGGTCGAACTGGGAGCATATAGATCTATACTCACAGAAACCACATTTGGCGCCCAATGTATTCAGGTGCTCTTATAAAAAAACACCCGCGCCGACCGGAACCAGGGTTGAAAGGTTTGCAGTCATCAGTCATTCACTCTACCACGTCTCCATAAAAGTGCGCTTGTACAGCAAGGCAGTACAAGTGATGATAAACCTACACACTTTGACTATACTTCTTTAGAATTTATTTTGGTCAGAACTGAAAAATGGTGGGCCAAATTGACCCATTACATTTTCAACAGGGGTGTCATTTTGGATTTTAGGGGGTCAATGGCGCAAGGGCCTTCTCTAGTCTAAACATTGACATCATCATCCAGTTTAGTTTAACCAGGCCATTGATTAACTTTCTTATGTTATGATGGTCATTACCTTATAATATTAAGTGGAAGTAGTTTCTTCAGTGTAGAAGAGATTGAAAGGGCAGTATGGCATATTTATGGAGTAATGGATTAATAAAACGTACCCTTTGACCCCTTTCTAATAATCTTTGTTTTCAATATTCACACAATAAGATTCTACTCAATACAAATATCAATAATATAAGCAAACAAAGAAGACCCTGATTTACATAACCAGCTCTTGCAGGATTTAGCTATTCTGGGTCTACTCTGTTTGCAAACGTATATTTTACAGACTGTTGATCAAGTGGCTTGGTAGATCGACAGTTACAGTATTTGCATATGAGGGTTTCAGTCCGGTTTTGGCCACTTCTGTTATTTTTCATTATGTTACATTTGAGACCCTAAGTAAAATTTCTCACAAGTTGTGACGTACGTAGTGTGTTATGGTTAATATTTGTATGATTTCTTTCAGAATGTTTGGCAGACATTCTGTGAGAAATTTGGGAGGAAATCTGAAATGGCGAGGAGATTCATGGTGCAGAGATTTGACATTCTCTTGATTGTATGGTCCAATATTAGCTCGGTAAGTCACCCACTGTATGTCTAGGTCAGCTGGAATTTAAATCCGGTCGAGCTACAAATTTTTATCCATTAACCCCCAACCCCTCTAAAGGAAGGCATATAGTAGTGGCACTGTCTGTATATCTGTCTATTCCACACTGTGTCTGCTCTGTAACTCCTTCATGCATTTGTGGATTTTGAAGTAGCTTGGTAAACATGTTCACCACAGTAAGATGAATCGTAATTATAACATGAGTTCCTATCTTAACCCATTACCCCATGGCCTGTTTCTAATATTGAAGATAGATTACCACTTAAAGCAGGTTGAAAATAAAGCAGAATGCACCTTAAGGTGCTTTCTACTTTACATTAAGCCTGCTTTAAGCTAGCATCTACTAGAATATAGAAAATATGTTTTATGATACATAATCCTTACTGTTTAAATTAAAAAAATATATATTTACCAAGTTAAAGTCTACTTTCAGTCCGAATGGCCGCTCAGTCGACTGTACATATAAATAAGAACTATTTTCTTCAGTGTGGAAATAAATTAGAGGCGTAAAAAGGCATACTTTAACTTATCGGGTAATTGGTTAAATGTCAAAGTCACAATCTAGTGCCAAAGGTCAAAAAGAGGAACATTTGGTTAAGTCCAGACTCTAAATCTATCATACACAGGTGGAATCTGAAATAGCTGCGTACAATTTTTTTTTCTGGAGACTGCACAAGATCAAGATCTGTAGGTCAAAGGTCATAGTCTGGGATAATTTCAATTGTGTGATTTATTTTATTTTCTGCACTTCAACTGCCATCATACATGAAGATTTTGCGTTAATTTATTGTAGCACAAAATTAATTAATGTTCTTGTAGAGAAAAACAATGTACCCTGCACAAGAATCAGGTCTCTTGGCTCAAAGGTCATGCATGACCACAGTCCAAGAATAAAGGTAAAGAAAGGGAACATTTGTTGTGTTCAGGTTTTAACTACATCATGCATGATTAAAATTTAAAATATCGACTTTGCACTCAAAAAGACAATGTGAACTACGTGTATTTCAGACTAAGGTCTGTAATTTAAATGCCAAGGTCACAACCTGGGGTCAAATGTAAACAAGAGGGCCATGGCCCTAAATTCGCTCACCTGAGGACATTGAAGTTTGTACCTAAGTTGACTGGGCAAGACAACATTTTAATATAACTATAAATGGAGTTATCTTCCAGACAAGAAAACATGACAAAAGTGAATTTTGTTGCCAAGCTTATGACCCTTATCCATGACACATCCTCTTATCAAGCTATTTCCATTTCCAATAAATGATAATTATTTCACTAGCGTCAGCAGAACTGGAATTATTTTCCTGACAATAAAATATGACAAAGGGGAAAAACTAAATATTGCTGCCCTTGTGCATGGCATTTTCTCTCATCAGTTTCTTTCCATACATAAAATTTCATTACAATAGCATCAGTAGAACTGAAGTTGTCTTCTTGACAAGAAAATATCACAAAGGGAAATAACTCAAAAAACAATGATGTCAGAGTTATGGCCTTTGCAAATGGCACTTCCTCTCATCAGGCTCTTTCCAAATAGGCAATTTCATTTTACCCATTACCCCATAGCATGTTTCTAGTTTTGAAAATAGGTGGCCACCTAAAGCAGGTTGAAAGTAAAGCAGAATGTGTCTTAACCCTTAGCCTGCCACTCACGGCTATAGCTTTATATGCAAACAGCTTGGATCCGGATTAGACGCCGAGTAACTCAGCGTCTCATCCGGATCCAAGCTGTTTGACACTCGGACAACATTTTCAGCAATTTTGAGCAACTTTGAAGCACTTTGAAACTTGAAGCAGACGAGAAATATAGCAGACGACAATTTATTTGGCGGGCTAAGGGTTAATGCACACTTTGCTTTACTTTCGCATCTTACATTTTCATGACTGTTTAACGTGGAATTATTTTCTTAAGTAGAGGAATAAATCAAAGGCCTAAAAATGCACATTTATGGGGTAATGGGTTAACAAACGTCAGTATATGGGAGGAAAGGGTTGAATCCTGGACAAGAAAAAATGAAAAGACATACACCATATCTAAACTTTAGCAGACAACATGTTCAGCTGATCATGACCAGTTCTGTGATACTCCCTACCAGTACCAGTTGCATAATATTTGACCTCAGTGGCTATAGAGCTCTGGGAATTACCCTTACCAGACTGAAATGATGTCTGCTTAAAACCTACTGTATGTGAAAAGTGTACAAAAAACAATTTAGAAAATGTTAAGGTGGTAAATGAGTGGCAAATAGGTTGGATCCAGATTAGATGTAGCATTATGATTATGTTGCATCTGATCTGGATCCAAAATGTTTGCAAATATTGGCTATTTGCCCTTAGTATATTAAGAGTGACTCAGGTAAAATACAGTTCTGCTTCTGTTTCATCAAAAATACTGTGAAACCTGCCTAGAGCAGCACTTAAACTGCGCAGGGTGGCGTCAAGTGTGACCCTAGGGATTTCCTTTTAACAAACTATAGAGGGATCGACCAGGAGATTCTACTGTAAAAATATCAAAGCTTAGGGCCTAGTAGTTTTTAGCAAGAAGATTTTTTAAAGTTTTTTGCTTTTTTGCTTTTTCAAGCAGAGTTTTTGCTTTTTCTCTTTCATTTAAACAACTTCTGTAGAGAAGCATCCAATGAACATCATGAGCAGTTTGAATCCGCCCTACAATCCGAGGGTTCAGAGGAGATGTCGTTTGAAGTAAAAGTGAACGGACGGACGGACAGACGTACTACGGACGGTGAGCGGTCACAATAGCTCACCTCGAGCCTTTGGCTCAGGTGAGCTAAAAAGGGGAACATTTCAACTTGAGTAATGTGAGAAGAATTAGAGTCAAATCGGCAACATCAATCAATTTATAACTTTGGAACTAGTACTATAATTATGTGATAGATACTTCATATTTGGCATGTGTACTCCAATCAAGAAACCCCTAAACTCAGCCGATTGCCCCTAAAATCCTGTTAGATTAAGGTCAATTTCATTTAGAGGTCATTGTCACATCAGGAGGCAAAGTCTTTCAGTAAAAAAAACCCCAAAAAAACCCCACAGTACATATGATAAATGGACTCCATTAATTTTATTTTTTTTATTTCTAGTTTTGTTATGATAGACTTGCAGAGAAATTATAGAATTTAATATTACTATCATGTTTTACTTGCAGTTATTTTGACAGGCAAACCTTTCCAAAGCCACAAACTGTCTTGACAGACCCATCAAAAGTGCTTACATCAACTCTCATCGCAGGAAAACGACAGCTTACAAACCTGTTGCTTGACATTTCATCTTTGAATCACTTTCCAGGTTAGTTTGAAGAATGTCTCTGGTTATAAATGTGATAATAAAGAGTTTTGTATGAAACCATTGTATTTGAGTACCATCCAGAATTCAAACCTGGCATGTCTATTTTTAACTAGCAGGTCCAAATTCAGGCAAAGTTTATGTTATCACCCAGTTGTTGGCTTCCCCATCCTTAGTTAGCAGCAGTTTGAAGAATGTGTTCACAACTTCTAAAAACTATCCTCTTTGACAACACAGCATTCGTACCTGTAGCGTACAAACCATGAAACAGGACATTTCAACACATGTAAAATATATGACCCATGTGACTTGACCTTAACCTCTGATTTAAAGTTTTAGAATTTGCATTAAAGTTATGGAAAATGATCACAGCTGCTGTACATTTTGACCAAGAGCTTTCATACTTGCAGCCCACATACGGTTGAACAAGAGCTTTCATTCCCTGTGGAAAAATATGTCCCCTGTGATCTTGACCTTTATTTCAGCCTGTGTGTTTAAAGTTCGAGATGTGCAATTTAGGATTGAAAAGCGCTAAAAACTGCTATACATTTTGATCTAAAACTTTCCTACTTTCAGCGCACGTACCTAAATAAGCCCAATGGCCTTGACCTTCAGCTTAGGTCCCTGGTTAAGTTTTCGAAATCTGTGTTTAGGTTTCGAAAAAGGCTAATAATACCTATGCCTTTGAGGTGTTACTTTTATTATACCCCCACAAACAGAGTTTGAGGGGGGGTATACTGGAATCAGCCTGTCGGTCGGTTGGTTGGCCGTCGGTCGGTTGGTTGGCCATCGGTCTGTCTGCAAAATCTTGTACTTTCAACTCCTCCTTCACTTTTAACCCGATTCATTTGATACTCGGCATAAATGTTACTCAGGTATAGTAGATGTGCAAGACATAAATTTTAGGTCTCTATGACCTTGACCTTTGGCCTTGAAATAGTCGGTCTGTCTGCAAAATCTTGTACTTTCAACTCCTACTTCACTTTAAACCCGATTCATTTGATACTTGGCATAAATGTTACTCAGGTAAAGTAAATGTGCAAGACACAAATTTTAGGTCTCTATGACCTTGACCTTGACCTTTGACCTTGAAATTGGTCTTGAAATTTGCAGGTAAAATCTTGTACTTTGAACTCCTCCTTCACTTTCAACCCGATTCACTTGATACTTGGCATAAATGTTACTCAGGAGTAGTAGATGTGCAAGACACAAATTTCAGGTCTCTGTGACCTTGACCTTGACCTTTGGCCTTGAAATTAGTATTGAAATTGGTAGGCAAAATCTTGTACTTTCAACTCCTCCTTCAGTTTCAACCCGATTCATTTGATACTTGGCAAAGATGTTACTCAGGTGTAGTAGATGTGCAAGACACAAATTCCAGGTCTCTGTGACCTTGACCTTGACCTTTGGCCTTGAAATTGGTCTTGAAATTTGTAGGCAAAATCTTGTACTTTCAACTCCTCTTTCAGTTTCAACCCGATTCATTTGATACTTGGCATAAATGTTACTTAGGTGTACTAGATGTGCAAGACACAAATTTCAGGTTTCTGTGACCTTGACCTTTGGCCTTAAATTTGGTCTTGAAATTGGCAGGCAAAATCTTGTACTTTCAACTCCTCCTTCAGTTTCAACCCGATTCATTTGATACTTTGCATAAATGTTACTCAGGAGTAGTAGATGTGCAAGACACACATTTCAAATCTCTGTGACCTTGACCTTTGGCCTTGAAATTGGTCTTGAAATTGGCAGGCAAAATCTTGTACGGCAAACTCCTTCACTTTCAACCTGATTTACTTGATACTTGCCATAAATTTTCCAAGTTTTTATGATGGTGGCAGCACCCTGCCATTGTCAAACCTCATTGAAAACGTCTGCAGAGTGTGACAGAGTGCTGCATAGTGGGGGTATTTATCACCTTTAGTGATAGCCGTTCTAGTATTTGGTTTGCATGTGGTTTTTCCATGCAGGCAAAAAGGTTGACCTCTGTGACCTTGAGTGTGTTTTAAGTTTCAAAATAAGCCTATGGCGAGCTTTGTTGTTTCTCTGACAACTCTTGATAGAAATGCTTATAACTCATGTGACGTCTCTTGAGGTATTTGCTTTCATATTTGGCATGCACAAGTATATAGCCAATACCTTTCCATGTACACAAAAGTTAACCCTTTCTTTACCTTGACCGTAAGCTGAGGGTCTGCATTTAGGTTTTGAAATCTTCTGTTATTTAGAAATAAAATACTGTTTAAACTTAATCTGCAGTTAGGGTTCCAAAAAATGCTTACAGCTCCTCTGTTCCTTGAGGTTTTAGTTTGCCTGTATGAAGTACAAGGCAAGCTTTTACTGTACCCCCGGTGTAGTCAGTGCTGTAGTCATTGTCGGTGGCGTCGTGAATAGCATATACAGTTTTAAGAAAATGTCTATAACTTCTATGTCCCTTTAGGTATTGATTTTATAGTTGATAAGATATGTGTGTGTATATGGACAAACATTTCCATGCCAAAATAAAATTTGAGCCCCATGACCTTGACCTTTTGACTAGCGTTTAGGTTTTGAAACCTGTTTTTTTGGTTTTGAAAATGTCATGACTCATATGTCCTTTTTAGCTTTTGCAATCCTTGAATATCCGGCGTCCGTCGTCAACAATTTTAGTGTTTACACTCTAGCAACCACAATATTTATCCAATCTATCTCAAACTTGCTCAGATGTTATATTGCCATAAGAGTTCGGACGAGTTCGATTATGGATGAAATCTTACAAATAGGTCATGAGTTATCTACCTTTGAACTGCTGAAAATCACATATTTAACGGTGTTTACACTCTAGAGGCCACAGTATTTATCCAATCTTTCTCAAACTTGCCAAGATGGTATATGACCATAAGAGTTCATACGAGTTTGATTTTGGTTGAAATTGGACAAATAGATCAAAAGTTATTTACCTTTGAATTGCTGAAAATGCCATAGTTAACGGTGTTTACACTCTAGAGGCCACAATTTTAATCCAATCTATCTCAAACCTGCTCAGATTGTAAATGACTATAAGAGTTCAGGTGAGTTTGACTATGGTGGAAAGCAGACTTATAGGTCGAGAGTTATCCACCTTTGAATTGCTGAAAATGCCATATTTAACGATGTTTACACTCTAGAAGTCACAAATTTTATCCAATCTTTCTCAAACTTACTCAGATTGTATATTACTATAAGACTTCGTATGAGTTTAATTATGGTTGTAATCGGATCAATAGGTCAAAAGTTATCTACCTTTGAATTGCTGAAAATGATATATTTAACAGTGTTTACGCTCTAGAGGCCACAATATTTATCCAAGCTCTCTCAAACTTGCCCATATTGTATATGGCCATAGAGGTTCATATGAGGTTGATTATGGTTGGAATCAGACAAATAGATCAAGAGATATCTACCTTTGAATTGCTGAACATGCCATATTTTACAGCGTTTACACTCTTGCAACTACAGTTTTCAATGGATTTTGATTATACTTGTACACAAAGGATGTAGCTATATGTTCTGGAAGGAGTGCAATTATTGTCGAAATGTAATCATTGTGGCAATAGTTACCTGCCCTTGATATACTTTGAAATGCTAGAAAAATGCTTCATTTCAGTATTGTTTAGGCTCTAGTTATCTGCTTTTGATGTACTCTTCTATACTACAGTAGGTTGACAAACTTGAATGGATTTAGAATAAAACTGAAGAAATTCAAAGGTAAAGCTATCAGGCTTCATTACAAATGGTGAGCGATATCAGGGCCTTCAGGCCCTCTTGTAATTGTTTTTATCTAATGTTTGATTTTATATTTGCAGAGCAATTGTCAGGAAAATGTCCTTTATATCAATAAAGACCAGATAGTAACAAGAAAGGGGTCATACTAAATCCACAAAGGACACTAGTCACAGGTAGGTGTTTTCAAGTGCATCTGGTAAAAAGACAATGAATGGTATGATACACTCTGTCATTCCAGGATGTATTTATACACCCAGATGTGTATCTCTAGCTGGTGAGATATTATGAAGAATATCCAGGATAAGCTTTCTCAATGTTTGAAGTTTAAGGGTCAAGGTCAAAGTTACAAGTTACCTTAAAATGATATGTGCTATCCTGAGATATACTCTCACGCTAAATTCGATATCCCTTGCTTATGTTCTTAAAGGGAATTTTCTTTTTTCACTTACTTTCTATAATTTAAGTCAAAGGTCATGGTTACATTGACCTTAAAATGATATGAACATTTCACAACCCCAAGATGTTTTCTCACACCAAAATTTGTATCCCTAGTTGATAATGTTATGCGAAAAATTCTTTTGACAATTGCTTTCTATAATTGAAGTCAAAGGTCAAGGTCACAGTGACATTAAAATGGTATGCAACCAAGATGTACTCTCACACCAAATTTGGTATCTCTAGCTGATGTGGTATAAGAACATTTGAAATCATGCCTGCAGCCAGTGGAACATACCCATATTTCAAACTAAAAACAAGTTATTAACATTTAACAACGGAAATACGGATACGGTTTGACTTAAGCAAGTTCAAACTGTCAAGTTTAAATTTAACTGTCCATGAAATATGCTCTGGACAAATGGGACACGGTCACACATACAGATACAGTTCATTCACTTAAAGAGGCTCGCAACCGGATTTAGCATTAAACATGGTAATTTGTAAATATATGTCAAATGATTATATAAATGGGTAAGATTTAGTTTAGGATAATAAATTCTGTTAAAAAATGCATTTCCAAAAAAAAAAAAGAAGAAGCTCTGGTGGGATTCGAAGCCGTGACCCTCCATTGCGGAGACAAACAAGAAAAATGAGGCCGCGCCTTTATCGCCTTGACCACAGACTCTCTCTATATATACGGTAGCGAATTAACGTACATGTACTTCACTGTTAGCGCTTAATGCTGCATTATTCGGCTCCGGTTTATGTCAGAGCCCGTGTAGAGAAGCAACAACAACAACTATACCGTTAGCTAACGCTATGGAAAAAACGATGGAAAATATCTAAAAAAAACTAAGATTCGGTGACGATTCTTGAGACTTTTTTTGGACTGATCATATTTTTTTAATGTCAGACGCCAAATAATGCCACAAATTTGCTTTTATTTGAGTATTTTATTTTATTTTGACAAGTACACCATCCGGTTGCGAGTCGCTTAAAGGCATCCAAAGCTAAGCCATAAGGGTATAAACATTAGAATTGTATAAAGTTGTATGTTGAACTTGCTTGTTATGTTGCATGTCAAGGGTATTTACTGATTCCACTTATTTATGTGATGCCAGTTATGATGCCTCCAATACCTTTAGTCATTCTTTTTATCATTAAAGATTTGGGCCATCCTCTGACCACACTTGTTCATACTATAAAGTTTGTCGAAAACATTTGGTGATTTTTCAATTACCCATTACTCCATAAATATGCCTTTAATTTGTTCCTCCACTAAAGAAAATAGTTTCACTTTATAAAGTCATCAAAGTGCACTATAAGAAATAATTTCTATATCCTAGCAGATGGTAGCTTAAAGCAGTCTGAAAATAAAGTAGAGTGCTTCTCAAAGAGGCTTGCAACCAGATTTAGCATTAAAAATAGTAAATTGTAAAAATATGTCAAACGCTTATATAAGCGGGTAAGTAAGAGGTGTTTTTAGACTGATCATATTTTTCTAATGCCAGATGCACGATAATGCTACACATTTGGTTTTATTTGAGTATTTTATTTCATTTTTGCAAATACACCATCTGGTTGCGAGTCGCTTTAAGGCACATTCTGGTTCACGTATGGTCTCATTCTGTCTTCAAAAATTAGAAACATATTATGGAGTAAAGGGTTAAAGTGTCAGAGGAACATCATAGGTAATACTAAAAAGTTAAAATGAAAGGGATACATGAATGAGCAATTAAATCAAGGTTGTTTTCATACATTTTTATCTCAGTTTTTTTATTGGTAAATCAATTACAAATTCCCAAATACACATGTAAGACTCTGACTAGTCACTACATATAATTGTCCATATCAATCTCTGGGACACAGCACATTTTTTTTAATCACTTTGGAGAGTTTTTCGTTTTTGGCAGCAAACGTCAGAGCATCTTTTTCTGGAAAATAAAATAAGCAAAACAGTTTAAGTTCATTTTAATGAAACTTTCAGTTTGATTCAAGATAAAGTGGATATCAGAAAACACACTCTCTTAATTCATTCAACCTTTCAGCTTCACATTGACAATGTCATTTCCCAATTAAATCTAGTCCAGTTTATACTATTAAAGGTTGTTTTGACACTGTATTGCCAAATGACAAACAGTGCAGATCCTGATCAGTGTGTCCATCTAGAAACCCTCTGTTCTGTGTGTACATTGTTTGCATTGGACAAGTGCACTCTTCACATGTACACTGTGTATAAAAGATGAGTATGTTCGTCACCACAGCTCAATGATTGTCATGTGATATCAAGTTTTGTTGAAATCTATCAAGCAGTATAGGGGGAGATGTCATTTGAACCAATTGTTAACGATGACGCACTACTGATTCCGACTTACTGCCCGCACTGGGCCATCAGAATAGCTCACTTTGAGCCTTTGGCTCAGGTGAGCTAACGAGAGCACCACATGTGGGTGCCAACGCTCACCTGTTTTGTTATCCTAATAGATTTAAAAGGAACAATGATAAATTCTTATTGCCTTTGTCAGTCTTGACTATTTGTCCGTCTGTCTACTGTGGGGCTCTAAATGACCTTGACCTTTGACATCACCAAAGTTTTACTGAGCTCAAGAGCTACTTGCGTTGAGTACAAACACAAGCTACTTGCGTTGAGTACACATGCAAGATGTAAAGTCTCAATGCAGTACCAAAGTTATTGCCGATGTTAAATTTAACCTATTTGACCTCTAAATGACCTTCACCTTTGTCTGCCATGACCAAAGTTGTACTGAGCTCAAGCGCTTGATGGGTTGAGTAGACATGCCAAATTTGAAGTCTGTAACACATGTTGTTTGAGAGTTATGGAAAATGTCAATTTGACCTGTAAATGACCTTGACCTTTGGCTAACACGACCTAAGTTGTACTGAGCTCAAAAGCTTTTTGAGTTAAGTGCACATTCCAAATGTAAAGTCTATCACATGCAGTTATAAAGTTATTGCCAATGTTATTAAATTCAACCTATTTGACCTCTAAATGACCTTCACCTCTGTCTGCCATGACCAAAGGTGAGAACACATACAAAGTATAAAATCTGTTTCACATTAAATTTTAAAAATATGGCCAATGTTAAGATTGAGGACGAGGACAACACGGACAATTACAACACAGACACCGCGGAGTGGTGACAATAGCTCTTAGTTTCTTCGAAACAGACGAGCTAAAACTGTATAAGTAAATTATTTTGCTTTTGTAGAAAAATTGATGAAAACAGTATCAAGTTATATAGCAACTGAATTGATTATATCCTATTCTGTTTCAGGTTCAAGTTCAAGATTCAGCCAAAACTCCAGAGAAAATTCACCCATATAACTACAGAAGAAACCATATTGGGGAAGCTGTTTTGAAGTGAACAATACTACATGTACTTTAATCTTTTGGCGGCTGAGAGATTGCTTAAATCTGTTGATGACATTAAAATTTCAATTTATCAAATACATGTACACACTTTTTTCTTAGAGACACTTGGACAACTGCTATTTTCAGATGCAAGAAATTCAATTGAAGAACCAGTATAATAGTAATAACATGATGCAGTTGCCTAATACATAATACAAATAATGCACAAGGCTCCTACAGGAGCTTTCTCCATTCTTTCTATGCTGCATTAAACAAAATTTACCTTCAGAGAGCTGCATGACATCCAAGGAGTCGTGTCCTCTGTACATTGCTCTTTTCGTTTTCACAGGTCATGAGGTGGGTTCTTAAAGATCTGTCCTCACCGCCTACGAAATAAAAAATGTCTTCAAAAACAGTTTTTATGTGCAATAGATATGGAAATTCTGAAATGTGTAGAATATATATAAAATTACGGCTCACGATAAAAGGGAGTTAACTCAATATTCACCATGTCTCTGTTTTGAGACTTTTCTAATGAGCATTCATATATCATAGACTTACATATAAAGCAATTCAAAGAGGACAGTACTTAGTATTGCATGTATACACTCGAACTGCATGACGGATATAATTAAAACTTTAGATGGAGATTTATAGAAATTATAGTCCAACTTCTATATCTCAAACTAGCTTACCTTGAACTAACCGATATTTCTATACACCAATACAAAAACTACATTACTTCATGCTCGGTTAAGTCGAGCAGACCGGTGTTTGAAAGTTAAAACCTGGATAAGCCACGTTTTAACTTTGAAATACGGGTAAGTTTGACATAACCGATTTCGAGAATCGAGATATTGAAGTTTGACTGTACATGTATTTAAAATCAGTAATTGCACACACAGAACTACTTTCAAAAACTTTTTAAAAATATTGTTCAACTGATAATTGAAGTTACATGTATATACATGAAATATAAAATGTGTATCTTGAAATGTTTATCTTGGTTCTATTATCCGCTAAATTTCCATAGAACTTGCTTAACGCTTACCTCCCTGAAACTTTAAATGGACAATTCCATTTTCCATTTAATTCTAGTCCATTTCTGACATTTGAGGGTTGTTTTTGTCCATATTTGGCATTATGACAAACAGTGAAGACCCTGATCAGAGGGCTCCTTGGAGCCCTCTGATCTGGGTCTTCATTGTTTGCATAGGACAAGTGTACTGTTCACATGTACACTGTTAGTAAAGGACGCCAATATGCGGGACTAGGGTTCAAAGGATTAAACCTTTCATCCGCATAAGTGCCATAAGAATGGTTTTACCTACTCCTCTTTACAAGCACCAAAAATAATAATTATACATTGGTGGGTTAAATTCAGTTGTCAGCTTGATTATTATCATTATCCATGTCCCTCTTGTTAAGTTTGTTGCTCTGATGGCCTCATTTAGCCCTAATCAGAGTTCCAGATAAGTGGAATATTTCAAAAGTTTAAATCTTTATTTTTGCATTTAAACCTATGGTGTTATTACTTGTTAGAATCGTCTTTTCAAGACAATTCTAATGAGTACCACTACCAGTAGTCACACCATAGAATTTGATGCTGAAATGAGTGAGAAAATGTTGCATTAGTTTTACTTTCTCTTATCTGGAGCAGTGGAGCCCTGTCTAATTCTGCAAAACTGGGATTAGATATTAAATGAGAGATGTCATAATGGTGTTATTAAAATTGTGTTCAATATATAGCGACAAATACCTTCAAGTTACAACAAGGCAGTCTGGTGTTTAATCCATGGTGGTCAGGCAACTGCTGTTGATTTGATATCATACATGGGGGATATTCTTAGTTGCTATGGGTAGCCTCTGGAACTGGAACTATTATAGTTTTGGTCTGCACTGAAAAATATAAATTATATAAGAACATTTAATCTAAATAGTGATACACATTATGACAGTGCTTCATAACAACTTAACTTATACATTTCATACTTTTAGATCATTTAACCCTTCATCCCATGTCTGTTTCTACTTTTTTACGGACAGGCAACCACTTAAAGTTAAAGCAGACACACTCTGCTTTACTTTCATCTTGCTTTAAGCTGCCATCTGCTAGGATATAGATCAGATTTCAAACTCTGTACCACTGAGCTAAGCAGTCGGTTTTGTCTTTCTAATTTATTTCTTTCTTATCAATAATTCTCTCCATCAAGATTAATGCTTATGAGAAGGGCCACATATGAGCACGGAGTACTTAGACCGGTCTAAGTACTCCGTGTTATGAGGTACACCAGGGACTGTGCCCGACCGGTCACTTTATCCTGGCACCGACAAACTAGTCGTAATGCTAACCCAAAAACTTGAGCGCCAAAGAGGGCAGCCATTACAACCCATTTTTAAGTTTTTGGCTTGACCGAGTCGGGGATTGTACCAGCAACCCAAACTGCAAGCCGAGGCTCTAACACTGACTGACTGACCTATGCAGGCGGTCGATATGGCTCTACTGTATGCAGAAATGACATTTGATTTGCGTGATAGTATCATACTGTTTGCAGAGATAAAATAACACATAGAAATAGATTCTATTAAATGAATGCCTCTGATATAGGAATGATTTCTTCATAGTCATAACTAATGACTACTGACTACAGCCACTGTGTTAAAGTGTGTTTGAATCTTTATTAAGCTTTAAAAGAAAAACACAGGACTTAAGAAAACGAATACATTTGACATAGGTATGAAGAAGTGTTTAGGTGTTATTTACGTTGATAAACTGTCCAGTCAAGTACCACTAACTTATGATAATTATTAGGGTGTTTACGGTAGGTGACTGCTTAAAGCGAGGTGACAGTGAAACAGAAAGCTCATACAGGAGCTTACTGTTTCACTGTCACCTTGATTTAAGCTGCCATCTCTCTATAGTACATTCAATTAGCCTTCGTTTTAGTGGTCGTAATAGCGAGGTTTTACTGTAATACACTGATAACATCTGCAGACTGTTTTTTAATGAGGAATATACTCGTCGCTAGGGTTGTAAGTGTAAGTGTTGATCATACATGTACCACAGGTGCCAGACGCATGCTTTGTCCCAATATGATACCTCAAAACACAAAGGGCATAAACTTTTCTATGACCAAACACCATATTCTGACCAAAAGCTGGGTTTTTTGAAGAATTTTTTTTTTATATATATAGTTTATACCTTAGATATACTCGTATACTATAAAAAAAAAGTTTGGCACCTCTGACATGTACATGCGACCGGGTCAAATCTTTTTCAACAATATGCAAAAGAAAAAGTGAAAAAGTTATATATACAGCTAGAGAAGTGATAGCAAATAACTGCAATATACACGTAGCAGCTTCGACCTATGATATTATTCATTTCTGTCTGTGTGTCATGGTTAGGGTATTCTCATTTATTTTTAGGCGAGAACAATAACTGTCAAAATTATTCGAGCCCTGAAAATGTACACAGCATCTGAGCTCCATGTCACCTTTTTGTGTGTGGCTGTATGCCTTTTTATACATGATTGATTGAGTTGCGCTCAGGATTTCGGGTTAGCAAATACGACTGGTTCGTCGGTGTCTAGATAAAGTGACCGGTCGGGTGCTAGTCCCTAATGCACCTCATAAGTGCCCCTCCTCGTAATAACCGAAAGGGTGTGTAGCAGTATATAGAAACAATTGTCTTACCTGCATTCTCTCTGTCCGAGACTGATCAATTCTGAGAACAGAGTCTGCTAAGATCTGCGGTCCGTTCATCTATTTCCAGTCGACCGTTGAAATAAACGTCCGCCTTGCGTCCTAGTACCATTTCTAACGCGGTATCTACTAGACATAGCCCTTCTTTTCCCATTTCATCTGTCTGGAGTCGAAGACGAACTTGATATGAACAACTACAGCTTTCGTTTTCATCGCTGTGTGTTGACATGTATATTTACCGCAAATAGCTATGGCGTGTGCGCATCACGGTATGCTAACGAGCTACGAAAATAGATTTCCCGAGTGCGAACGGAGATCTTCGGAAATAGTCGTCGCTGTTCAAAATGTCAACAAACACGATTCAAAACTCGACATGTTTCCACAAATTTAAAGGGTTTGTAGGTGACACTGCCTCAAGAGCATCGCGCATTCCTTCTTTTTATATGTTCTGATTACGAAAGTGTAATAAAATTCAAGCTAGAAAATGCGCGATTTTGGTACGTTGGCAATAGTATTGGGACTTTAATGATGTTTTTTTAATTCGAAAAATAGTTTTAAGGTAGCTTTATAGTTTCGATACTGCAAGCGGATTTTTCTTATTTATCATCATGATTTATAATTTATTCCCCCATTTTATAGCTGAATGGTTTAAGTGGTACACATGTCACCACAAAATGTCTTTTTTAAAAAAATATTTTATTTTTTTACGATTTTATAAGACAAATTTAAAAAAAATTCAAACAGCGATTTCAAAGCCGTCTTAATTTGTAACGCCTCTAAAATTGCCCATAATACACTTCAGTAACATATCTAGGGATCCGTGTCTCAGATTTTTAAAATTCCCCTTCCAACTATTATTAAGTAACATCAAAGTTATTTTACCGTTTAAAGTCGATTTCTATTACGTAATGCTTTGCTGTAAACAGCTGGAGAACCTCATCAACATTCTGAGACACGGTTCACTAGAGAAGATAATACCCTTTCATCTGCTTTAAACCGCATGAAAATCGGACCCCCACCGCGAACACAATCGTTGTCCAAAGATGCGGCGTGTTTGAAAATAAGGAGGTGCCGAAAACGTCAATTAACTGATAAGCGTGTCATTTTGACTGTCTGACACAGTGCGAATACCCCCGGGGTTCAACTATGTCCTTTTTGTTTCAACCAATAAGAAGACACATATTTCATAAGCGATTTTCCTTAGCTCCACCCTTAATAAAATATACCAATCATAATTCAATAATGATTTTAACATGCGAGGCCCATAAATCACGCAACAGCAGCTGGAGAACTCCTCTAGGTTGTCACGTGGCTGGACTACGGAGTGCTTAATGAGGTGTGATTTATTGATCAGATAGCCGTGTAATGCGTTTGGTTTGGTTTGGGAGATTTTGGTAAATTGTAGAACAGAATGTCGGCTATCAAAATCGGAAAAAAGGTTAAAAACACAATTTTTGCAGTTTTAAAGCTATAAAGACACCTTAAGGTAAAATCTTTCTATATGTATATCCTCCATTTCTTAAAATAATTTTCAACATTGTATCATATCACCACGGCTTTGTCGATGACCAAGCAATTTTTGAAAACCAATCTTTCGGTACATGTAAGGTTGACAATCCAGGAGAGGCTTATTGGTAGGCTTACATAATTTTCAAACACTTCTTTTAAGAATAGATACCATAATACATGATAATAGTGTTTCCATATTGACCTGACGAGTGCTTTGTACAAAATTATGAAATAGATTTTCGCAATGTAATCATACATTCTGATTATTAAGGATAATACACTGTTGGATTTGTTATCTTTTTCAGCTATATGACTACTTACTTTTTAATCCTGTTAAAACATTACCCCTAAATCCCCCTTTTCACTAGCAGGCTCAATGTCCGCAAAGTTCAAAGTATACTGGTAATATTGGTTGTCTCTTCCAAAGTGTATGGTTCTGTAATTTTTCACATTAAAACGCAACAGCCACTTTGACTATGTGTAAGGCATCTAAGTCGTGCTGGATAATATCAATTTTAATGTCTTTATTGTATAGTTTGGTACCATAAGCGAATAATTTTATAATACTACGTATAACTTCAGGGGTAGGGGTCATCTATTAATATTTACATTCACCATGTAAAGTCTTTATGTAATCCTATTAAAAATTTGCGGTGCATCTGCCGATGAACCTACACTTCGGAACTGGTTTTAGCCAGTTCGGATTTCGCCCGTGCTATTCGGGGACTTCTTCAAATAGACTACATCGGGCACTTAACACTAAGCTCCCATTGGTCGACGGTCATATGACACTAGCGGAGTGATACAAACCCATAGGTCGTTGCCATCGCGTTGCTATGTGTGTAAATGGGTTAAGAAAACAACCGCGACCTGTATTTTTAGAATGTGCTTTGGCAATAGATATTCAAGTTGCACTGTTATTTGTTTGCCTTGTAAGTCTTTTCCATTCACAGAGAGAAAGTTTACTGGAAAAAATCCTGAATTTTTAATACAGTTAGAGTACATGTAGTTGGGACTACTTTCTCACCATATTTAGAAACTGGAATGGCTATTACATCGACATTACATCTATCAAACCTCTTTGACCGGTATATGATAAATTCTTATACAGAAAAACAAATCTGGCCAATAAACATATTAAATTGATAAGACAGAAAATATAAATATAAATATAAGGAATAAACAACATCTCTTTGCCGCTCATGACGGTATGACTACATTAGCTTCGGGGGAAATTTAACGAAAACGCCCTTCGGGCGTTTACGCAATTTACCCCCTGCGAAGCTAATGTTGTCATACCGTCATGAACGTCAAAATATGTTGTTTATTCCTATATAAACATATGAATGATATGGGTCCGAGGACACTTCCCTGGGGTACCCCACTTAAAATGTCTTTCCACGAAAAAGCCAGGGTCCTTTCACAGATACATATTGCCTACGTCCAGTAAAAAAGTCACGTTTCCATGACAAAACTGGACCTCTGATACCAAATACTGATACTTTGCGAGAAAACGTTGATGTACTATGCTCTCAAAAGCTTTGACAAAATCTAAATATACAATATATTTTCCCAAATTCTATCACCCTCAATGTAATGTGACTAATCATCTATGTATTAAATTAACTGTAAAAGGCAGGATCCCCTAGAACGAAAACCAAATTGAGCATCAGATAAACTAATATATGATTGTTTCTGACTAAATTTTCAAATGTCTGTGCCCTTATGATTGTTTTTAAAGACTTTTCCTCAGTCCTTTGAAAGAGTCCCTCCCCCCATAGCATTTGAGGTGGCAATGTAACTGTCAAACATGTTCAGCACGTGCAGCCGGTGGGTGTACCAATCTCAGTTTAGCTGGTGATAACCAGATTATACTCACGCTCTAGGGCATTTCAATGGTTATTTCTAACCAAACTATCAAATATAAAGGTAGAGTCTCACACGAAAGGCTTCAATGGTTCTTTGCTAGCGACATGACCATAAAATCCATGATTTTTGCAAGGAAATTGTCTGAAAAGGTGTTATGATCGAAAGGTCATCTAGGGATGTCTTTAAATTCTTACAACTACTGAAGTAAGGCTATCAGGGTGGTAGTTGCATAATTATACTCATGAACTATTACAGTATTTTAATGTGTGTGTATGTGTAAAATGCAGAAGCAGAATATACGTGAAAAAAGTAGTAAGGACAAAAAATAATTGTGTGTCTCTGCCCAACGAAATCGTCGGTTGTGTCTCTTCTAGGACACCATAGAAAGCCTTGTCCAAATCGTGCAATAGTATATACATGATGAGCATTAAAAAGTTTACCCCTGTACCTGCCAAAGGCTTGAATAGTTTCACAACAATGTACGCTTTATATAATAGAGATCGCAATGTAAAGTGAAATATTAATCAACATTACAATAGCCGGAAAGATGTGGAATACTTGAATGGGTGTAAAAAGGTGATTTAAAGGGACAAACTCTTGATTTTCCTGAAACAAAGGTCAGCTGTACAGGGACGGAATTACTTTCGCTCAAGTAATCCGCTGAAGAATCGTGATATTCGGAGGAGTTTATGATCGAAAGTAATGCGCAATGCACTTATTTTATTGTTTAGGTATCAAACAACAGTAGTGTACTGAAATAAAAGTCGAAAATATGGATATTAAAAAATGAGAAAATGCGGATTAATCGGAAAAGTCGATGTGTTGGACAAATTACATATTTCGGTGACCTTGATATAATTGAACGGATATATTGTGTAACTGCAGTGATTCGGGTGAGTGACATTCCATCAATCATATTGCTTGTTCTTTTCTCTGTCCGCACGTATATAACAATTGTCAATCGGTTTTGTAGATTTGGAGTAAATGGACTTTAAATGTTGGCAAACTTCTACAAATTTGTAAAATGCAAATAGCTGCCCTTGAATCAAGCATGGGGTATTCTAAGGGCCAATTACAAGGTTTTTTTCTGACTTTTGTAAGACATTCTGTGTAGGAGTACCTAGTATGTAATGGGTTCTTTGTATGTATTCTACCAGATTTCCGAAAATACGTGCCATTAAGTGATTTGATATATTCTGCTGAAGAGGCTATTTTCACCCCATGTTCGTTACTTTTGGATCTTCTAACATCACAAGTACACTTAAATTAATGAAAATTTAGGCATGCTCCTTTTAATTGACTAATTATTTATACTGTGTGAAAATATTTTTAGCCAATGTGGTATAGTTATTGAGTATTGCAACTTTTCAAATTTGGGTATTTTTTCTCGTACAGGGACATTACATGAACCTTAAGAGTGCTATAGTCAAGCCAAGTGAGCTTTATGACGTCATTGAGAGTGAAAGGGTCAAGTCTAGTCTATGTTTTGGCTACTAGTATATAGGATTTTTTTAAGAGTTCTATAGTCAAGTCAAATGAGCTTTATGACGTCATTGATATTGAAAGGGTTAAGTCTAGTCTATGTTTTGGCTACTAGTATATAGGATTGTTTTAAGAGTGCTATAGTCAAGTCAAATGAGCTTTATGACGTCATTGATATTGAAATTGTTAAGTCTAGTCTATGTTTTGGCTACTAGTATATAGGATTGTTTTAAGAGTGCTATAGTCAAGTCAAATGAGCTTTATGGCGTCATTGAGAGTGAAAGGGTTAAGTCTAGTCCATGTTTTGGCTACTAGTATATAGGATTGTTTTAAGAGTGCTATAGTCAAGTCAAATGAGCTTTATGACGTCATTGAGAGTGAAAGGGTTAAGTCTAGTCCATGTTTTGGCTACTAGTATATAGGATTGTTTTAAGAGTGCTATAGTCAAGTCAAGTGAGCTTTATGACGTCATTGAGAGTGAAAGGGTACAGTCTAGTCCATGTTTTGGCTACTAGTATATAGGATTGTTTTAAGAGCGCTATAGTCATGTCAAATGAGCTTTATGACGTCATTGATATTGAAAGGGTTAAGTCTTGTCTATGTTTTGGCTACTAGTATATAGGATTGTTTTAAGAGTGCTATAGTCAAGTCAAGTGAGCTTTATGACGTCATTGAGAGTGAAAGGGTACAGTCTAGTCCATGTTTTGGCTACTAGTATATAGGATTGTTTTAAGAGTGCTATAGTCAAGTCAAGTGAGCTTTATGACGTCATTGAGAGTGAAAGGGTAAAGTCTAGTCCATGTTTTGGCTACTAGTATATAGGATTGTTTTAAGAGTGCTATAGTCAAGTCAAGTGAGCTTTATGACGTCATTGAGAGTGAAAGGGTACAGTCTAGTCTATGTTTGGCTACTAGTATATAGGATTGTTCCATTATGTTAAATGTTGGATTAAATATCTGTTCCCCATAGAATGTGAAAATATGACATTAAAATGGTTCCAATGTTTGATGTGTATTTAACTATTTCACCCCTTAAACTTCACATGGATAATTCCAGTGTCTAATCATGTCAGTCCATGTTGAGTTTGTTTTGTACAAACAATGCAGACCTTAATCAGAGGGGTCCTACTGTCCAGGGCCCTCTTATTAGGGTCATAACTATTTGCACAGAACGAGTGGACTTTTCACATGTACACTGTTTGTAAAAGATAAAAATATGCAGCACTTGGGGTCAATGAGTTAATCAAGATGTTTAATCGCCATTTCTAAAATGTCATCAGTATGTGTGAAGAATCTTGGTGCTAGATTAGATTCCCAAATGGATATGACACAGCACATTAACACTGTGTGCAGGTCTGGCTACTCACAGCTGCGGCAGATAGGTCATATTAGACAGTACCTTTCTCCAGAAGCTACAAAGACCTTGATCAATTCTCTGGTCACTTCAAAAATTGACTACTGCAACTCACTGCTGTATGGGATTCCCCAAAACTCATTATGCAAACTACAGCGTGTGCAAAATACAGCAGCCCGCATCATTACCAGGACCCCTCGGTACAATCACATCACTCCAGTCTTGAAGGATCTTCACTGGCGTCCAGTTCAACACAGAATTGAATTCAAAATTCTGACACTCACATACAAAGCCATGTGCAATGATTCTCCAAGGTACATTGTCAATATGCTTGACGTGTATAAACCTCGAAGAGAGCTGCGGTCTGCAACTAAATCAGTATCGCTGGTTGTACCGAGGAGTCGTTTGGTGAGGTTTGGAGATAGAAGTTTCATGCATGCAGCCCCAAAGCTCTGGAACAGTCTACCATCAGACATTAGAGATGCAAGCTCAGTTGCAGTTTTCAAAAAGCATCTGAAAACACATTACTTTAATATTTGTTATTAGAACACTGCTACCTATGCGATATGTTCTTGCTGTAGATGTTGTGGGTCCAAATGGGAGTTTCTGGAGTATTATCTGGTTTTCGGTCTCTTATAGAAATTTTAGTTATTGTCGCATGCTATTTTTCCTAGTTATGTTACATTGGGCGGCCTGCATTGGGCGTTCTGCTATTATTTCTATCAGTCGGCATAAAGAAGCCATTTGCTTCGTTGCTCTCGATTGTTGAGGTAGTGCAATCGCCGTTTTAGGGGCTGTCTTCTGTATGTTTAGTGGCCTTCATTGGGCGCTCTACTGTTATTTCTATCAGTCCGCATAAAGAAGCCATTTGCTTCGTTGCTCTTGATTGATGGGGTAACGTGATCGCCATTTTTGGGGGCTGTCTTTTGTACGTTTATTATGCTTATTTTATATCTAATTGTAGTTATTTGTCTTTTCCTGGCGGCCTGCATTTGGGCGCTCTACTATTGTTTCTATCGGTCGACAATCAGAAGCCGGTTGCTTCATTGCTGATTGATGGGAGTAATGTGAATGCCATTTTGGGGGCTGTCTTTTTATATGTTTATTCATGTTTATTTTAGATCATATTGTAGTTATTTTGTCTTTTCTTGTTTGTAGGTACATTTGTGTAACTTCATGTGAAGCGCTTTTGAACGCACAACCCCTGTGTGAAAAGAGCGCTATATAAATCTGGTATAATAATAATAATAATTTTAAACTACTCAAATATGATATCATTTATTTAGTTTTATATTGCAATTTTCTATATTCAAGTTCCTTGTTCAAACATGCATGCAAATTATACTAAGCATGTATATACATCAAGTACATAGTAATAAACTTTGAATAAACTGTTTATTTGTATGTTGAATATTTCTCCATGTGAACCAGGAAAAGGTACAAACCGGTAGTAGACGACATTCCATGCAACATAAAGGATTTACCCGTTCCCTCCAAGGCTAAATAACACATGTATATGCAAACATTTTTTTAAACAGATAAGATGCTGAGTAACTCGGCGTCCGATCAGGATCCAAACTGTTTGACACTCCTCATATCAATGTTTTATAAAGTCAAACACAGGTAAAATGTCCAATTCAAAAAATTTAAAGCAGCTAAAAAATATCAGGAGACACCAATATGGCAATGACTGTGTCATACGGGTATTTCCGTCATACTTGTTAACGAAAGGGTTCAAGTAATGCTATAATATCAGGAGACACCAATATGGCAATGACTGTGTCATACGGATATATCCGTCATACTTGTTAACGAAAGGGTTCAAGTAATGCTAGAATATTCAGATTATATTTTCGTTTCTACCAATGAAAAATATGTTGGGCTTCTGAAAAAAAAAATTCATTGCTCTGAGACAGTTTTAAAAGAGGCTTTCTCACTGAAAAAGCGTGTTTTAAGCTCCGACTAATTGAAGCAACATGATTACTGTCAAAGACAGGTGCCTATTTAATACAGGTCAACTGTAAATGCTGAAAGCTCATGACGGAAAGTTTCATACGGGTTTTCTGTTAAACAGTGGATTTACACAAAATGTAATGCAGAGAGTTCCTGCAGGAAAGTAATGCAGACAGTTTCCATACATGCTTTCTGTGATACATTAAAACTTACTGGAAACCAATGCAGAAAACATTCCAGGGGAACTTTCTTTCCTACAGTAATTCTTGAGTTAAGCTATCATTAAATATGTAATGCAGAGAGCCATATGAAAGTAATGCAGACAGTTTCCAGACAATAGTTTCTGTGATACATAAATATAAATATTAAGATATATTACAATGCAGAGAGCCATATGAAAGTAATGCAGACAGTTTCCAGACAATAGTTTCTGTGATACATTAATATAAATATTAAGATATATTACAATGCAGAGAGCCATATGAAAGTAATGCAGACAGTTTCCAGACAGTAGTTTCTGTGGTACATTAATATAAATATTAAGATATATTACAATGCAGAGAGCCATATGAAAGTAATACAGACAGTTTCCAGACAATAGTTTCTGTGATACATTAATATAAATATTAAGATATATTGTAATGCAGTGAGCCATGTGAAAGTAATGCAGACAGTTTCCAGACAATAGTTTCTGTTATACATTAATATAAATATTAAGATATATTGTAATGCAGAGAGCCATATGAAAGTAATGCAGACAGTTTCCAGACAATAGTTTCTGTGATACATTAATATAAATATTAAGATATATTGTAATGCAGAGAGCCATGTGAAAGTAATGCAGACAGTTTCCAGACAATAGTTTCTGTTATACATTAATATAAATATTAAGATATATTACAATGCAGAGAGCCATATGAAAGTAATGCAGACAGTTTCCAGACAGTAGTTTCTGTGGTACATTAATATAAATATTAAGATATATTACAATGCAGAGAGCCATATGAAAGTAATGCAGACAGTTTCCAGACAATAGTTTCTGTGATACATTAATATAAATATTAAGATATATTACAATGCAGAGAGCCATATGAAAGTAATGCAGACAGTTTCCAGACAATAGTTTCTGTGATACATTAATATAAATATTAACATATATTACAATGCAGAGAGCCATATGAAAGTAATGCAGACAGTTTCCAGACAGTAGTTTCTGTGGTACATTAATATAAATATTAAGATATATTACAATGCAGAGAGCCATATGAAAGTAATGCAGACAGTTTCCAGACAATAGTTTCTGTGATACATTAATATAAATATTAAGATATATTACAATGCAGAGAGCCATATGAAAGTAATGCAGACAGTTTCCAGACAGTAGTTTCTGTGGTACATTAATATAAATATTAAGATATATTACAATGCAGAGAGTCATATGAAAGTAATGCAGACAGTTTCCAGACAGTAGTTTCTGTGGTACATTAATATAAATATTAAGATATATTACAATGCAGAGAGCCATATGAAAGTAATGCAGACAGTTTCCAGACAGTAGTTTCTGTGGTACATTAATATAAATATTAAGATATATTACAATGCAGAGAGCCATATGAAAGTAATGCAGACAATAGTTTTTATTACCTGACTCTCTATTTAAGTGTTTATTAAGCATTTTTGACTGTTTTTTGGTAAAGAATTCCCAGACTTATGCTAGGTGACTGTTGACCGGTCAACAGTTGACTGTTGCACGGCACTGTTGCCTGCGCGAAAATGGTGCGCAAACATTTTCTGCATCGGAACCGTCTTACATAGTCTAGATCTAGCATTTTACGTTTTTTTTCGGGCCATATTTCTCTCTCGAACAATATCCTAAAAAGGCTACATATAGATAATCTAGTATTAAGAATGACTAGACTCCAAATAAAGAATGTTAAACCACTTGCAGATCTAGCATCTTCCTTTTATTAAACAAATTATGACGTTACATTATAAATGACGTCATGTCATCATGAATTTATGACGTAATTGAAACTAAGTGTCAATCAATTTTAGTCAATAAGAAAATGTTTACATTTCAAATCGTATTTGAAAAAATGAATATTTCAGAGAAACCTTTTCTAAATACATTGGTTGTGCGTTCAGTTGTTGTATTGAATTAAATAAAGATATGATAAATAAATAATCTCTACAATTTATACAGCTGTTCAAATCATGTAGATCTAGATCTAGCTTTTCATTCAGCCATGTACACTTCAGGAACTAGATCTGTCTTAAATAGAGAGTCCGGTAATAAATCACTTGTTTCATATTTACTTCGGGAACATTCAAATCATTGTCCCTCGGTAGCAGGGAAGACCTTGAGAACTGTTGCCTTCGGCCGTTGGCCTCGGGCAACAGTTCTCAAGGTCTTCCCTGCTACCTCGGGTCAATGATTTGACTGTTCCCTCAGTACCTATGAAACAAGTGTATATTATTACCCGACTCTCTATTTAAGTGAATATTAAGCATTTTTGACTGTTTTCCGAAATATTTACCAGACTGAGGCCAGCGGGCAACAGTTGTCTGTTACATAGCACTGTTACATGCGCGAAAATAGAGCGCAAAACGTTTCTGCATCGCGGGACCAAATAAGGCGTCTTATGATACAGATTTTTGTTTAAGGATCTAGCCTTTTGCGGAGTTGATCGGGTCATTTGTTTCTCTCCCGAACAATCCCCTTAAAAGGCTATATAGTTCTAGACCTAAAATTAAGAGTAACTCCGAAATAAAGCGATAAACCGCTTGCAGATCTAACGTCTTCCTTTTTTTAAACAAATTATGACGTTACAAAAATAAATGACTTCATATTATACATGACGTAATTTCGACAAAGTGTCAATCAATTTCAGTCAATAAGAAACAATAATAATTCAATCGTAATTGAAAATATGAACATATTAGACATCTTTTTTACAAAACAGTGATGTTCACATTCAGTTGTTGTCTTGCATTGAATTAAGATTAAATATACACGTAAGATCATCTCTAGAATTTATAAATACGTGTTGTTCAATTCTTGTATATCTAGATAGATCTAGATCTAGCCATTCATTCAGCCTGGCTTAAATAGAGAGTCAGGTAATAAATCATTTGTTTGATAGTTACTTCGGGAACAGTCAAACCATTGTCCCTCGGTAGCAGGGAAGACCTTGAGAACTGTTGCCCTCGGCCGTTGGCCTTGGGCAACAGTTCTCAAGGTCTTCCCTGCTACCTCGGGTCAATGATTTGACTGTTCCCTCAGTACCTATGAAACAAATGTATACTATGATACATAAATATAAATATTAACATATATTGTAACGCAGATAACTATAGGAAAGTAATGCAGACAGTTTCCAGATTATATCTGTCAGTGATACATTAAAACTTAAATCTGCCCTGAAAGGTAATTCTGAAAGCTCCTACGGGAAAGTGATGCAGACAGTTTCCAGATAATATCTCTGTGATACATTAAAACTTAAATCTACCATGAAAGGTAATGCTGAAAGTTCCTACAGGAAAGTGATGCAGATAGTTTCCAGATAATATCTCTGTGATACATTTAAGAAATGAACTGATTTTTTTCGGCGTTCAAGCGAAATGAACGACAGAAAATTTCGGCAAATACCATGAATCACGCTAGCGATTCATGGTAAATTTGCCGATAAGTTTCTGTCGTTCATTTCGCTTGAACGCCGAAAAAAATCAGTTCATTTCTTATATTTACTATATATTTGCTGTAATTTCTAACATTAAATAAACATTTTGTCAGTACGCATGTATGTTTAATCCATATAAGATGTCGATAACACGAATAATGTGTAACCTATAAGGAACAGCCATGACCAATTTACTGAATCTGTGTACATTCGAAAGAAGAAAAAATAAGTTCCATTGTCAACATCTTGACAGTTTGGCGCGAAAAATGCCGATTCATGGCGTCATTAGAAGTGACGTAATTTTAAAGTAGGATAAATATATCGGGGTTTTATTGTCATAAAGAAACGCAGATATAGGCCGCTGTTTATAAGGTAGATTCTTATGTCAATTTTCTTGCAATTTATCTCATTTATAAAGAAGAATATTAGTCGGGAATCATGGTTTCCAATAGTAGGATGGCATAGATCGGTTTTGAAATTTTGAAACAAGAGACCCATGGGGCATAATTCGCTCACCTGAGAATAGCTGAAAAAATGGAGATATTGATTTTTGTCCAGGACTGACCTAGATATGCAACAGACCAGAACAATTTGAACAAAATATGTAAAGTATAGTTAAAAGTGTCACCATACAGAATATAAAAGCTCTGGCCATATTAGATTCAGAGAAGAAGACGTTTGAAATTTTCTCTTTATAACTCCATGTAAAACTGTGACCCCTGGCGCGGGGCAAATTTTGACCCCAGGGGTATAATTTGAACAAACTTGATAGAGGACCTGTAGGCAATGAAATGTGCCAAATATCTAAGATCTGGCCCTTGTAGTTTTAAACAAGAAGATTTTTTAAGTTTTCATTGAAAAAAATCTATGTTTAGCTCCTGTGACCTAGTTATGCAACAGACCAGAACCATTTTTACAATTTTGGTAAAGGACATATAGAAGTGTTACCATGCAAAATATCAAAGCTCTGGCCCATTGGTTTCAGAGAAGAAGACGTTTGAAAATGTCTCTATATAACTCTATGTAAAACTGTGACCCCCCGGGGCGGGGCCAAGTTTGACCCCAGGGGCAGAATTTGAACAAACTTGATAAAGTACCTGTAGACGATGCTATGTGCCAAATATCTAAGCTCTGGCCCTTGTAGTTTTTGACAAGAAGATTTTTTAAGATGTTCTTATTTTTTCACTTTGGTTGCCATGGCAACCAGAGTTCTGCATTGTTTTTAATTCTTTGAACAAATTTGAAACAACTTGACCCAAGGAACATTTTTGTAAAGTTTGGTTGAATTCTGTCAAGGGGTATAGGAGGAGATGTCATTTGAAGCAATTGTTAACGACGACGCACGACGGACGACGCACGACGGACGACGACGGACGCCGGACACAGGGCCATCCCAATAGCTCACCTTGAGCCTTTGGCGCAGGTGAGCTAAAAACCATTTGTCATACTTACAGTAGTGCAATGACAATGATAACAAGAGCCCCATGGGGCATATTTCGCTCACCTGAGAATAGCTGACAAAATGGAGATAATGATTTATGTCCAGGAGGAGTCATTTTTTACCCGAGGGGCATTATTAAATTTGAACAATCTTGATAGAGGACCTGTAGATAATGCTATGTGCCAAATATCTAAGATCAGGGTACTAGAGTTTAATTTAGACAAGAAGATTTTTCCATTGAAAAAATCTATTTTAGCTCCTGTGACCTATATATGCAACAGACTGGAACCATTTGAACAAAATAAGTAAAGCACATATAGAAATGTCACCATGCCAAATATCAAAGCTCTGGCCATATTAGTTTCAGAGAAGAAGACGTTTGGAAATTTCACTATATAACTCTATGTAAAACTGTGACCCGCGGGACTGGGCCAATTTTGACCCTAGGGGCATAATTTGAACAAACTTGATAGAGGACCTGTCGATGATGCCATGTGCCAAATATCTAAGCTCTGGCCCTTGCAGTTTTTGACGAGTAGATTTTTAAGTCTTTATAGAAAAAATCTATTTTTAGCTCATGTGACCTAGATATGCAACAGACCGGAACCATTTGAACAAAAAACGTAATGGATATTCAGAAGTGTGACCATACCAAATATCAAAGCTCTGGTCATATTAGGGTCAGAGAAGAAGACGTTTGAAGTTTTCACTATATAACTCTATGTAAAACTGTGACCCCCGGGGCCGGGCCAATTTTGACCCCAGGGGCATAATTTGAACAAACTTAAAAGAGAACCTATAGGCGATGCTATGTGCAAAATATCTAAGCTCGGCCCTTGTAGTTTTTGACATGAAGATTTTTTAAGTTTTCATTAAAAAAATCTATTTTTAGCTCCTGTGACCTACATATGCAACAGACCAGAAGCATTTGAACAATATTGGTATAGGACATCTAGAAGTGTAACCATGCCAAATATCAAAGCTCTGGCCATATTAGTTTCAGAAGAGAAGACGTTTGAAAATTTCACTATATTACTCTTTGTAAAACTGTGACCCCCGGGGCGGGGCAAATTTTGACCCCAGGGGCAGAATTTGAACAAACTTGATAAAGTACCTGTAGATAATGCTATGTGCCAAATATCTAAGCTCTGGCCCTTGTAGTTTCAGACAAGAATATTTTTCAAGATTTCCTTATTTTTTCACTTTGGTTGCCATGGCAACCAGAGATCTGCATTGTTTTTAATTCTTTGAACAAATTTGAAAGAGCTCGACCCAAGGAACATTCCTGTAAAGTTTGGTTGAAATCTGTCAAGCGGTATAGGAGGAGATGTCATTTGAAGCAATTGTTAACGACGCCGCACGACGCACAACGCACGACGGACACAGGGCAATCCCAATAGCTCACCATGAGCCTTTGGCTCAGGTGAATTAAAAATCCGTCAAATGTTTTCTGGCCCAAGTTTCAACGATTAATTCGCGAATGAAAACTGCATATGCCCCGCCTCCCCTTAGAAACTTTTCCACAAGTCCCGCCCTCTCGAAAATTGGTGTTTCTTTGAAATGAACACACTTTTTGTCAATGGAGTTGAATGGGGCGATTGTAAATATTAAAACTTAAATCTACCATGAAATGTAATGCAGAGAACTATAGGAAAGTAATGCTTTAGGAAATCACCTGTTCTTAACTCCTAATAATTAACACAATTTAGTGGTCGTAATAGAGGGGTTTTACTGTATCTACATGTACTTTCAGTGCAGTTTAACCCAATATTCCCTTGTGATGTGTATTAATATATGCCTCCTTTACAAATTGTGCATAGCTAATAGTACACGTGTTCTATGCAAACAGTATAAACCCGAATCTGAGGACTACTACAGGAACACTTTGATCAGGGTCTGCACTGTTTGTGAGTTTAAATTTTATAACAAGAGCCGCATACGGCCCTAAATCGTTCACCTGGTACCCATGATTACGGTCATGGTAATGGACAAGTAATTATTAAGTTTTCACTTATTCACCCCCACCCACTGCTGGCCATGTTGTTTGAGCTAGGAAGATTATTTGAAGAAAACTGGCAAAGAATCACCTATAAAAAATTATTTGTTTAAGGTACTTCGCATATGCGCGTAGTTTCCATACGATTGTTATAAAACTGTTCATGAAGAATGATAATAGCCTAAGAAACAATGTGTGTAAAGGCAAAATTTATCGTGTGGTTTGTCTTTAAGGCCTTTCGCTACCGGAAGTCGGTCTTGCGGGCGAGCGGATATGCGTCTGGACGACACAGACTTTTTTCTTACGTGTTTATACTAGAAAATTTATATAAAGGAAATGTTGATATAAATTAGTATAATCCTTCATAGCGCAGTTAGTATAGTGGTTGACTATAGTGGTTGACTAGCAATCCAAAGGTCATAGGTTCGAGACCCATCCGATCCAAATATTTGTGTTAGTGTCCGATTTATTGACTTGTCAATCCATAACGCAGTAATCAAGAGACATGTTATGTTTAGTCTTCGTTGATTAGTACTAGTGATGTTTACGGTCCAAGTATATGTCCACTTACCTGTACGTTTTAGTTTAATGACTTACAAGTCAATTAAATCGGTAAACATGTAAACGATTTGATCGAACTATAAAGCCACACCTTGAAGCTTATCAATACGCTAACCTTTTCAAGATCGATATTGCCCATTATAATAATGTTCAAACAATATAATAAACCTTGTATGCAAGTCCATGAATAAACAATAATGCATTTTAATGACGAAGTTTTAATTCTAAGGTAGGTAACTGTATCTAAACAACAAATATCCCACATTTTAATAAGAAAATATGTTATTACAACAAATCCTGACTGTAATATTTTCTAATTTTTTCAGACTGACTAGTTCATCAACCATATATTTGAATAAAATGAAAACAAATATACACTGAATGAGTCAGTTTTTTGTAATTCAATTTTTTAGCATTTTGCAAAATTTAAATAGCTGATAACATCTTTCTGAACACCTTTATTCAAAATGTTTTTAGCTTTTCTTGTAATGAATGTTGTGGACTACTGATTGGGCGAGAATTATAGTCATTAGCTTTATTCATTTTTAAGAAAAATAAAATCATCAAAATTCTAGGTTTTTGTCAGAAAAAAGACCTTAAAGACAAACCACACGATAAATTTTGCCTATATTTACACACATTGTTTCTTAGGCTATTATCATTCTTCATGACAATTTTCATAACAATCGTATGGAAACTACGCGCATATGCGAAGTACCTTAAGGTATCTTTTTCACATCATCGGATGTATATATTTTTTTCATTTTATTCAAATATATGGTTGATAAAACAGTTGGTCAGAAAAAATGAGAAAATATTACAGTCAGGATTTGTTGTTATGGGCGCAATTTGAAGTTGAGATACAGTTACTTACCTTAAAATTAAAATTTTGTCGTTAAAATGCGCTATTATTTATTCACGGACTTGCATACAAGGTTAATTATAATTGTTTAAACATACAATGTAATAATAATGGGCAATGTTGATCTTGAAAAGGTTGACGTATTGATAAGCTTCAATGTGTGGCTTTATAGTTCGATCAAATCGTATAGATGCATACCGATTTTATTGACTTGTAAGTCATTAAATTAAAACGTACATGTAAGTGGACATATAATTGGACCGTATATAACATCACTTATTCTAATCAACGAAGACTAAACAAAACATGTCCCTTGATTACTGCGTTATGGATTGACAAATCAATAAATCGGACACTTAAAAAAAATATTTGGATCGGATGGGTCTCGAACCTATGACCATTGAATTTCTTGTCAATCACTCTGCTCACTGCGCTATGAAGGATTATACTAAATCGTATTAACATTTTCCTTTATATAAATTTTCTAGTATAAGCACGTACGGAAAAAGTCTATGTTGCCAAGACGCATATCCGCTCGCCCGCAATACCGACTTCCGGTAGCGAAAGGCCTTAAAATCATTCTTAAATCAGACCAATAGTTTCAGAAAAAAGATTTTTAAAGATGTTCTATACAGAAATATAAGGAAAACTTGCATCACCCACTGGCGGCCATGTTTTAGCTCACCTGGCACGAAGTGCCAAGGTGAGCTATTGTGATCGCCCTGTGTCCGTCGTCGTCCGACAGTCCGTCCGTAAGTCCGTCGTCAAACTTTTTCTTTAAAGATCTTCTTCTTGAAAACCACTGGGCCATTTTCATTAAAACTTCATAGGAGTGTTCCTTGTAGAGTACTCTCTCAGATTTCTTCAAATATAGGTCATCTAATTGAAATTGTGGTTGCCAGCATGGCAACCAATTGAAAAAAACTTTAAAAATCTTCTTGTCAAAACCTACTGATCAGAATTAAAAGATTTGCATAAATTATTCATGGGTGACCCTCTATCAGATTTCTTGAAATTATTTTCCTAACTTAAAAAACATGGCAGCTAGTGGGTGGGGCAGATTTTCCTATTATGGCTATATAGTGAAAACTTAAAAAATCTTCTCCTCTGAAACCACTGCTCCAATTTCAAAGTAATTTCACACAAATGATCCATAGGTGACCCTCTACCAGATTTCTTAAAGTAATTTTGTTACCTAAAACAACATGGCCGCCAGTGGGTGGGGCAAGTTTTCTTTATACTACTGTATAGTAAAAACTTAAAACATCTTCTTCTATGAAAGAACTGGTCTGAATTGAGAGTAATTTTACACAAATAGTTCAGGGATGAATCTCTACCGGATATCTTCAAATGATTTTCCTAGCTTCAAAAACATGGCCGCAAGTGGGTGGGGCAAGTTTACTTATGATTCCTTATAGGGAAACTTTACAAAATCTTCTTCTCTGAAACTACTGGCCCAAATTGAAAATAACTTTACCAAAATGATCCATTGGTGACCATCTATCAGATTTCTTCAAATAATTTTGCTAGCTTAAAAAACATGGCCACCAGTGGGTGGAGCAACCTTTTTGTTATTTATACTGTGTAGTAAAACTTAAAAAATCTTCTTCTCTGAAACTACTGGTTAAATTTGAAAATAATTTTACATATTAAATGATTCATGGGTGATCCTTTGCCAGATTTCTTCAAATAATTTTCCTAGCTAAAAAACATGGCCGCCAGGGGGTGGGGGACTGGGGTGAATTTACCTTAGTATAATGATGGCCTATAGTGAAAAATCTTCTTCTTTAAAATTACTAGCCCAAATCGAAAATAATTTTATACAAATGATCCACTGGTGACTCTTTACCAGATATCTTCAAATAATTATGCTATCTTAAACAAGAGACCCAGAGGGTCACATTTCGCTCACATGAAGACACTGTACCATAGAATCAGACTGGGCAAGGCAACATTTTGATATAGCTATGACCCAGGTGCCATAATTTGATCTTGGTAGAGGACCACAATGCGAAGCTACATGTCAGATATTAATGATCTTGGCCTTACGGTTTAAGAGAAGAATGATTTTAAAGGTTTTCCTATAAAAACAAATAAACCCCTGGGTGGGGCCAATTTTGGCCCGGGTCATAATTTGAACACAATTGGTAGAGAACCACAAGGCAAATCTATATGTCAAATATAGGCCTTACAGTTTCAGAGTAGACGATTTTTAAAGGTTTTCCTATATATGTCTATGAAAAACTAATAAGCCTCGGGGCGGGGCCAAATTTGATCAAGGGGTCATAATTTGAACAATCTTGGTAGAGTACCATAGGGCAAAGCTACATGTCAAATATAAATGATCTTGGCCTTACGGTTTCAGAGAAGATTTTTAAAAGTTTTCCTATGAAAAACTAATAGGCCCGAGGGCGTGACAATTTTTGGCCCGGTGTTATAATTTGAACAATCTTGGTAGAGGACCACTAGGCAAAGCTATATGTCAAATATTACAGATCTAGGCCATACAGTTTAAGAGAAGAAGATTTTTAAAGGTTTTCCTATATAATCTATGTAAAACTGATAAACCCCGGGGAGGGGCCAATTTTGACCCAGGGGTTATAATTTGAACAACTTTGGTAGAGGACTTTTAGGCAAAGCTACATGTCAAATATAAATGATCTAGGCTTTACAGTTTCAGAGAAGAAGATTTTTAAAGGTTTTCTATGAAAAACTGATAAGCCCGAGGGCGGGCCATTTTTGGCCCGAGGGTCATAATTTGAAAAATCTTGGTAGAGGACCACATATTAAAGATCTGGGCCTTGCAGTTTCAGAGAAGAAGATTTTTAAAGGTTTTCCTATATAAGTCTATATAAAACTGTTAAGCCCCGGGGGTCATAATTTGAACAATCTTGGTAGAGGACCATATGGCAAAGCTACATGTCAAATATTAATGATCTAGTTCATACAGTTTCTGAGGAGAAGATTTTTAAAGGTTTTCCTAAGAAAAACTGATAAGCCCCAGGCCGGGGCCATTTTTGGCCCCAGGGTCAAACTTTGAACAATCTTGGTAGAAGATCATTAGGTAATGTACATACCAAATATCAAAGGTCTTGGCTGTTGGGTTTCTGAGAAGAAGATTTTTTTCAGATTTTCTTATGCATTAAAAGTTGTCTATAGGGTCATGTTAGAATATCTGGTCTTACAGCAAGGGGAATAATTCTAGCCAAAATCTTTGAACAAGATTTCGTTCCTCCTTGTCACTGATGCTTCTGACAAAGTTTGGTTGAAATCGGTTCAGTGGTTCCTGAGGAGATGTAGTTTGAAAATGTGAACGGACGACGTACGACGGACAACAGACACCCGACGACGGACGGAATGGGATCACAATAGCTCATCCTGAGCCTTCGGCTCAGGTGAGCTAAAAACATGACTGCCAGTGGGTGCATGATTAAGGTTTTCCTGATATGGCTAAAGTGAAAGCTAAATATAAATCTTCTTTTTCCGAAGTCACTTGCCCAATTTTAATGTCATCATGACCATAAACATGGGTACCGGGTGAGCGATTTAGGGCCGCATGCTGCTCTTGTTTAAGATAACGAAATGAGTTTAAGGAATCTGGTAGAGGGTTATCAATTGACCATTTGTGTAAAATTATTTTCAATTTGGAGCAGTAGTTTCAGAGAAGAAGATTTTTAAAGATTTTACTATACAGTAACATCAGGAAAACGTGCCCCACCCACTGCCGGCCATGTTTTATAGATATCAAAATAATTTTAAGAAATCTGGTAGAGGGTCACCCATGGATCATTTACATAAAATTACTTTCAGATCGGACCAGTAGTTTTTTAAAGTTTCATATAAAGTAGCCATATAAGGAAAATATGCCCCACCCACTAGCGGCCATGTTTTTTAAGATAGGAAAATTATTTTAGGAATCTGATAGAGGGTCACCAATGGCACAATTTGGTAAACTTATTTTCAATTTGCACCTGTAGTTTATGACCCTAGCAGATTGTAGTATTATTATGACAATTAAACCGGCTGACCGTAAGCAAGTAACGCGTTCCACAATTCCGATATTTCTAAATAATGAGAGTATTTCAAATATTAAAATATTTATGTCTCCATCAAACGCATGTTGTGACTACTCATTAGAATCGCCTAAAATAGATTATCTTAATGAGTAGTCACAACGTAGGATTTGATCCAGTCATAAATAAGCAGATGGAAATGTTCAAATACGTCTTCCTATCCAAAGCCAAGAATTTCTCAATGGAGACAGGTAAAACCTCTCTATTACGACAACTAAAGCGAAAGCTAATTGGTTGTATAAAAGACGGGTGACAGCTTAACCCATTACCTCATAGCCTGTTTCTATTTTTTTTTAAATATGTTACCACATAAAGCAGGTTGAAAGTAAAGCAGAATGCGCCTTCAGGTGCATTCTGCTTTACTTTCAGCCTGCTTTAAGCGACCATCTGCTAGAACTAAGCTTTAAGCTACCATCTGCTAGAATGGAGAAATAAGTTCTTATAATACATATGTATAACTTTATAAATTGGAACTATTTTCTTTAGTTGAGAAATAAAGGCGTATTTATGGGTTAATGGGTTAAAGCAAGCAAACGTGATACAGGAAGTTTTCTGTTGTACTGTCACCTTTTTTAGCAGTCACCTGTCGTAACGTCCTAATAATTGACATAATTTAGTGGTACATGTATTAATAAAGGGGTTTTACAGTCTCCCTATCCAAAGCCAAGAATTTCTCATAACATACATACCACAAATATAACCACACTTATGCCTATCACCTGTTCAACAATATCCTAACCACGGGCTATCATTAATGAGACGCACATTGTACTCTCTGTCCGCCCATTCCTTCATCATCATCCTCGTACGTCTCACCACGATGACGATTTCTCATCTTCTTCAGGGTCAAATTCCTCGAGAGTATGCTCTTCTGCTCCATCTGGAATCATTTGCTGCTCACGCTTCTCTAGTTCGGGAATTTTGTTCGCATTAATAAATCCATTTGGTGGGGAAATGACTATGAATCTTATAATAAGGTACCTTTTTGTGAAGGGGTCGCGATGTATCGGCATACCTTCGCCCATCACACATTTGATGTCATTGGTTTTAACTACTTCACCTGGACACTAAGAAGAGCATAACTTATAAAACCCTTCTCGGGATTCAAGATACGAGGGATTAAACTGAACAGATCCAACATATTCTCCCTAATTTCAGTACTGGGGAACAACAGCTAGCACTGTTGCAATGAGAAAGTGAGTAAACCGACGTCTGATCAGGATCCAAACTGTTTGGAAACAACATGTACCATTCACAACATTTTAAAAATGCATATTTAAAAATTTTGCGAATGACGATTAATTTTTGAGCAGCACATTTTAGATAGCACGCTATTAAACTCATTCATCTCTGAAAGTTAACATGGATAAATCCAGTTTAAAATTGAGCCGAAGCCATATTTAACATTGAGAATGATGAATGAGGTGGGTTTTACGGCACTGCGACACAAAATATCAGATGGCGCCGATGAATGATTAGATGATATGAGGATGACGGATGATATCAGAATGATGATTAAGGCTAATCTTATTCGCTGCAAGCAGTACGCTGGTCCAAACCCCAAATCTGCGTTCCTTTTGTCTCTTGGCAAAGGGGATATTCTCAGTCTATAAACAGAAACATCCCCATATAGCAGTTAAACCCCAGAACAATGACAAGGTAGGAAGGTATCTGGATTAAGTTTTCACAATATTGCAAAATTACAATCGATGTAGACCCTGTTCAGGTGGCTCACTGAAGATTCCTTGATCTGTGTCTACACTGTTCGCATAGGACAAACGTCTCTCTTAGAAATTGTTTAAAAAGGCGCGTATGGTTCAACCAACGTCACTACTCAAGTAGAATTCTTGTTTATTGTTTCATGATATATACTGCTAACACCTTATCGGCGCTATATGACCTATTCAGGGATAGACACCAAATACAATCAAATCTACAACAATGATTTGCAAGTATGTTTGCATATCTTCAAGGGAGCTAATCAAGAGCGGTTGTTCTCATGGTATGGTTTAGTTTTCTCCCTTTACCTGTCTATTATGTCCATTGAACGGCATCATGGGTCGTTAAAGTGTATGAAATGAGAAACAGTATTTAACTATCTTAAATGTTATACATATTTCAATGTTGACAAACACATACATGTACTTTCCATCTTTCTCTGCTAGTTCTACTGGTCTTGTCCAGAGGATTTAGATCTTACAGTTCTTAATAAAACTCCTTTTCTAGATTTTTAAAAACAAGAAAATATATTCGTGAGATAATGGCATGTGCTCTTAAAATAATGCAGAAAACTTACATACACGAAGTAGATTCCTAGATTATCTTTATGCAGCCAGTCTTTGATCATTGCGATAACCCATCACAGCCTTACCCAGAGGTTTACAGTGCTTATTACAATACAGATTCTATGCTTTGCAGATGATTATTTCTAAATGTGATTCTGTCCTACCCGGAGTACAATGGTTATTACCAAATAGTTTAGATACTGATCAGACACCATGTGACCCTTTCACTGTCTTACCCGGAGTACAATTGTTATAACCAAACAGTTTAGATCCTGACCAGACATCGTGTGACCCTTTCACTGTCCTACCCGGAGTACAATTGTTATAACCAAACAGTTTATATCCTGACCAGACACCGTGTGACCCTTTCACTGTCCTACCCGGAGTACAATTGTTATTACCAAACAGTTTATATCCTGATCAGACGCTGTGTGACCCTTTCACTGTCTTACCCGGGGTACCTGACAGACATGGGGTCAATTACTTAGCAAAGTAATTAATTAAATTACCAATTAGTTGGATAAAATGCATTTTAATTACCAATTAAATTACTCTGTTTTTTTATAAAAGTAATGATTAAATTAAATTACTTTACCTGATTAATTGATTAAATTAACAATTACTTTTCACGGTTACACTACATGATCCAAGTTTATTAGTTCATTGCAAACAATATAGACCCAGATCGGAGGATTTTGAAGGTGCCCTCTTATAAGAGTGCTCTATTTACTATTTAGCACAATCCTATGCATTGGAAAATGTCACTGCCAATAAAACTATGTAGAATTATGAAACCAGTGTGGAAATAGATCAGAGTTTGAGTTATTTTGAAGCTGATCTGGATCGAAGCTGTTTATGCCAAGCTAAGGTTTGTTATGAAATTGTCAAAATTTAGGTTTTCAAAGCAGATGACACATCATGACAGGGCCACACATAAGGGTGTGTAAACTAAATATTTCCAACATTTTCTATTTATGTTTAAACCAAACCAAATGGTGAGACTATGCTTTAGAATCATCTAAACGAAACAATTCAAATTCCTATGCACCATAGGGTTTTGAGCAGGCATAAAGATTTTAGTCTTCCAAATACTCCCCTTATCTGGATCCCTGACACTATTAGCAAATGACAACATTAACACTTAATTAGTCACATAGACAGCCCAGTGCCCAATGTGTGAAAAATAGCTTTGTGTATAGAATACAAATATCACCTTTCTTAAACAGGTAAGGCTTGGTGAATGACCTTTAACCCAATGCACCGTTAGTGAATTTTGACAGCAAAGTTGTCGTCTGTAGTCTTTAAGAAAACACTTGCATTTCTGTCTAGTATTTTAACAAATATATAAAACGAAGTTTAAACTGTTGGGATCTTTGTGTGACTTGATCTGGATTCAAACTGACTTTTCAAGTAATGCATGCATAGTATATTTCCAAAATCTATTTGGTCAATGAGCAAATTCAAAGAAGGATTGGCCGGTCTGGATCTACTGAGGCACTAGATCAACTGCCTTAGTGTACAACAATAGGAAGAAGAAGAAGTACTCCAGTACGGGTTAAGCAATTGAGAATAAGAGCTAGCTAAAAATATTGGGTATTGCCTCATGGTGCATGTATTGTTGCAGCTAATAAGGAGTTGTGTCCATCCATGATGAAGCTACAACAACAACATGCATGCATTTTTACACCTTTTTTTAACAAATCATGTTTTATTGACCTGAGAATGAAAGATGTTTAAGCATTACCACATTTGTAGCATTAAATTTAATACTTGTAGGTTATTGACAGGTTTATTGACAACATGGCGAGGATCCAAATAAGCTTTTAATCTAATATTTTTCATTATTATATGTGATTTCAATCATGTCAGTTTGTAAATATTATGCAATAAAATGTTTTAACTAAGATGAGGTAAATCTTTAAAACTAACAAGAACATATTTAGAAAATGTATAAATAGGCTTATCTTGTTTTCAATATGAGTTCAGAATGTTATTGTTCCAAATCATGTACATATTGTGCAGGGTTAATTGAAAAGTAATTGAAATTCAATTAACAATTACCCGCTTTTTTCAAAAGTAATCATTAAATTACAATTAAAGTAATTGAAATATTGCTCAATTAACAATTATCTCCAATTACTTCACTTTTGTTAATTAATTATTAATTTCAATTACCCCATGTCTTGTACCTGATCAGGCGTTCTATCTTATCAGGATGTTAATTGTTTAACCCTCGTTACGGTATAACTTTATTGATCTGAAGTATTATGTTTTCAGTTTTAACTTATACGTAAAGCTAAGAGATGAAAGATCATATTATTGCAGTGACTGGGTTAGTTTAGTCCATGCAACCAGTGTAATGGTTGCTTATTGTTTAAATAGTCACAGTCTATAAGATGTTATAATCATTTATTATATACCTATCGATGATTTATAGAAACTTCTCAGTTAGATAAATTTGATATCGTCACAGTTGATATCATCACTTAGTCTAGTGATATGATGTAACTTTTTTTTTATCAAAGTCCAAGGAACCAGTGTAATGGTTACTTATTGTTTAAATATTCACAGTCTCTAAGATGTTATAATTATGTATATATGTGACTTTACACAAACTCAAAACTATCAAATGTAGCAAAAATGTTTTTTCTGTTTCTGTTTTTGACAACATTTTGTTTTTATTATTGGTTGGCAAACAAATTTTAAACCAGTGTCTGATCTGTCGTCAAATCAGTTAACACGTTAATCAATTCTTCACTGTGAAGAGCGATAGGCCTGGGTCTAAATAAGTCGTGTTGTCGTGGAAAATTTGAACCGTGACATGAGAAAACCTGACTTACTGAATTGCAAACTGTAACGGTCCAGACTAAACACTGAGTAAAATGAGCCGACTGGTCAGGATCTACACTGAGTGTCACCCAAACACATGTACAACAATTAGGTCAGCAGTATCATGGTAAAACCTCTCTATAATTACCACTTAAATGAAGGATAATTCATTGTATAAAAACAAATGGGAACTTGAAGCAAGATAAACTTCACAAAGAAAGCTCCTTAGCGAGGCGACTGGTATTCTATGAGTTCAGTAAAGAATTCGATGGCCGTCGTTGGCCATCAATTGCGAGTTGGCCGCCTGGTGTGAAATAGAATAGAGAAAACGTTATTATTCCACTTACAAGCAAACGACACGCAAACGCTTTGCAATGATATATAGAAAATGACAACTTTTATTACAGTTTTAATCTAATTGCAAACAACTTGGAGACTAGGTCACCCGGCGTCCGATCTAGCTTTAAAATGTTTGAAATGGACATGCTAGTTTTAGCGTAAACGCGTTTATGAGAAAATATGACGTTTTCTCTACTGTTATATGCATGCTGCACACGGGGCAACACTGCTAACCTAAACCGCAAACAAATACAACCGGTTGGGAGCTAACATCAAGATGAAAGTAAAACAAATAGCTATTAAGACTGGTCAGGATCTTCACTAATTGTCAGTCTCACTCACCTGCAGTATTTTGTTCAGCAGTTTAATATACTGTTAAACACGTTTATAGTAGACACAAAAATGAAGACTTAGTAATTGTATAAAAATGGTTGGAACTTACAGCAAGATGAATATAAAACAGAAAGCTCCAAAAGAACCACACGATCTACAGCATTTTGTACCGCAGTGTTATGTACTGTAGATACTCTCTCCTAAAGAACCACACGATCTACAGCATTTTGTACCGCAGTGTTATGTACTGTAGATACTCTCTGTGGTGACCACTGAATTGAATGCTAAGTGATTGTATAAAATAGGTAGGAGGTTTAAGCAATATAAAAATAAAACAGAAAGCTCCTAAAGAACCACACGATCAACAGCATTTTGTACCGCAGTGTTATGTACTGTAGATACTCTCTGTGGTGACCACTGAATTGAATGCTAAGTGATTGTATAAAATAGGTAGGAGGTTTAACCAATATAAAAATAAAACAGAAAGCTCCTAAAGAACCACACGATCAACAGCATTTTGTACCGCAGTGTTATGTACTGTAGATACTCTCTGTGGTGACCACTAAATTGAATGCTAAGTGATTGTATAAAATAGGTAGGAGGTTTAAGCAATATAAAAATAAAACAGAAAGCTCCTAAAGGAGACTTGTCAGGATCTACACTGATCGTCACCCAAGAGAATCTATAGCGTTTTGTTCAGCAGTATCATATACTGTAAACTCTTTCTATTACGACTATTAAACCGAAGTGCTAATTGGTTACATTATCAGTACTCTTAACTCCATAGATACAAGTTGTTACGTCCTGCTACCTACCTAGCAAGATAAATATGATCAGTACTCATTACTTCATAAGTACACCATTTTACGACTTACTACTTACCTGGCAAGATAGACATGGTCAGTGCCCATTACACCATAGATGCGACTTTTTACGTCGGACTTATCTGGTACTATAGACATGATCATTACCAATTACTCCATTGATACACCTTTTTACGTCCTGCTACTTTCTCGGTAAGATAAACATGATCAGTGCCCATTACTCCTTAGATACACCTTTTTTACGTCCTGCTACTTTCTCGGTAAGATAAACATGATCAGTGCCCATTACTCCTTAGATACACCTTTTTACGTCCTCCTACGTTCTCGGTAAGATAAACATGATCAGTGCCCATTACTCCATAGATACACCTTTTTTACGTCCTGCTTCTTTCTTGGTAAGTCAGATATAAGCAGTAATGTGATTTATCAACAGTGGCATTAGGGTCGATATTAAAGTATTCACCTTAACTGCAATATCTTTATGTAGCAGTTGCGTTCATGTTACTATGGATAAATCAGAAGCAAATAAAGTTAGTGCTTAACACAGCTTTTTAGGTTTAGACAGTAAATACGAAAGCTAATATAGGAACGGTGTGTATTTTTCTTTCTTCTTTTTGCTTTGCCTTTATCTTGCTTTAAGCCACCTCCTGTCTTGTACTTCTAAGGCCCTTCTTATTTAGAGTGGTCGTAATACATTAAGATGGTTCTGTTTTTTAACCCTTGTAACAGGTACGTTTACGTTGAATGTGAAAACGCAAACCTTTTTCTTACCACATAACTGCCTAGCTATTGTCTGCTCTAAAGTTGTGTGCACCCATTTGTCAAAAAAATAAGAATTTATCAGTTTTAAGAAACCAACCAAAGCTTGGATCATTATTAGACCCCAGCCTCAGGCAGTGAAGAAGTGCAAGTTATAGTGCATGAACATTTGAAAAATCAGATTGACTGTCGAGCATTTTTCTACATGTTACTGTGTTGCGTTAAAATGGGAATTAATAACTTTTTTCTCCACTGTAAAGTGGCTTTTAAACGGGAAAGAGTCATTACCGTAATACGGCAGGTTTCCTCTTTACCCACATGAAATGATAATGGAGTAAGTAATATGATACGCCGCTTGTCTTAAGATTAAGTTAATAACTGCGGTCGGTATTGAAACTTATTGATGCATAAATATCTTTACTATTGTAGAGCCAACATAGAACCATCGATATATCATTTCGCTGTAGACTTACTATTTAAAATTGTTTAAAACTGCGTGTTTACGTCTATCAAAGCCATTCAATGCCAACCTATTGTACTTTGAAACATTATCTACTTGACATTAACATGATCTTAACTAGTTTACTACCTGTGTATGGTATATTTTTAACTTTTTTTTTTTCATTTTAACCCTTTACTCAATTAACAACTTCTGAGATAGTCACTGCTTTATTGCAACCAGTATCGATACTGATCATACACTGTACCTCTATAATGTAAATATTATCCTAATTTAGTTACTATCTGTGTATGGTATATACATAGATATACATATATACATAGATATAAACGGAAATGCAAAGGTCCGACAAAAGTCGGTCCGGTACAAGTTAAGATATACATGTATATCGAATTAAAAAATAAGAAAGATTATGCCTTTGTTTAAAAAATATTTAATAAAAACATTACGCTCCTCTACATAGATATATATATTGTTCTCGTTTGCTGTCATTTAAGCACTTTATTAAATATAAACCTTCTGCGTATGTTTGTTTATACTGAGTAATGATATGCGTACAATTGTACTGACTGCACATCCGTGCAGTTTTGATTCTGATCAGACATTCAATTTGAGCAGTTAGGTATTTTATGGTCAAAGGCAGCGAAATTCAGTCGAAATAACTCTCGGTTCTTTCCCAAGACAGGGTTGTGCGCATTGGACCGACAAGATCAACTAGTAAGAATCCTTTACAATGGTTCGTTGGTCAATTTCTTTGATTAATATCTTAGCAACAATCATAAAATTATGATAGACTGGGACACACCTAAAATATAAGACAATGAGAGTGATCAACGAACGAGGTAAATTTAGGAGGCTATACGCATCCGGACCAACGAGAAGGTGATGAACCGGGATAAGAGGTGGTGGGCAGGGTTGGCATTCGACCGGTCAATAAGAGTATTGACCACCCGGGCGGTCAATACTGTTTTTAACCGGTCAAGACCGGTCATTAGAGGCCATTACCGGTCATTACTGGTCAATTGAAATGACCACTTCTAACCAAGTTATAACCTATGTATCATACCTCTAGAAAAATGTAAATTATTGTTTAATATATTACAGTACATACAAACTGTACTGTTAAGGATCTTTTTAATTTTATAACAGTGTGATATTTTGATGTTGTTTTTCTTTAATGCAAAACAGTCGAAAAGAAAGTTTGCTTCTTGTAGAAACTCCGGCAGAGTGTGTAAGTTTTTCGTTTACTAGTTTCGTTCCAGATTGGAACTCATCAGAACGTATGAAATTTCGGATTGAAACTTCGTGAATTTAGACCCTTGGGATGGTGTCATGTGATATCTTTTATTACGTTTTTGTCACGTCTTACGCACTTTTTTTTGACAAATTACGCATTTTTGCGCAGATATTTCTGTAATGACCAGGAGTGGTCTTTTGCCAGGTGGCCATTTGATGTGGTCAATTCAATCAGACTACTTATAAAATAAAGTACTAGTACCCTAACTATCTTATTCATTCATTGTCATGAAGAGCATACTGAGGATAATTATCATATTAATGATTTAATCAAAAGATTGAAATATTTGAATTACATTTTGTAAATATTTGATAAAACCAGGACTACAAAGTAGTTGATTGAAAGGACTGGCCTTGTCAATTGAAAATCGACCTGTTTTGACCACCTAGGATCAGTTTGGGAGTATGTATATTCATCAAACTATCAATCGGAAGGCTATACTCATAATCAATCAACTACTACATATTTCAACTCAACTGTTCACTTATAATTCAACTGACCATTTACAAACTCAATCATCGACCACTCAAAATTTCATTATTGATCATTTCGGGAATATATTTCAGCAAATAATTCATCATTAAGGTCATATACCCCTAGTCAGTCAACAATTAAATGTTGAAGATTCATTGATGTCTATTATTTACAATCATGGGAAAAACATAAGTACTTGCAAGTCTGCAATACCTGTAAATTGCTGTCAAAACAGATTATAATGTGTTAGGTTGCCCCATGTCACTGCAGTGGGAGGGGCATAGATCTGATTGTCACCAATCAAAAGGTTTGATACAGGGTGATTATACACTGACAGGGGTATTATACACTGACACTTTGTTTGACTCCTATTTGTGCCCAGGAAGCCATCAATGAGTCTGCTAAGAATTAAGGCTGCAAGGTCATTTCATGAGCTGTGTAGACACAAACAATGAGAAGATGTCTGTAACAAAGGAGAACCTGATACGGGATGACTAAAACCTTACCGTTTATGGTTGCTCTGCACACTGGCTGAATCTGCTGGGACAGGATTTTACTCCTGACCAGGTGATAAAACCAAGTTGTAGAAGACAACTAATACTTCAGGAATCACCATACAACTTGTTCAATTGGCCAGGGTGGTCTTTTCAATCCACGCAAGTGGCCATTTCAATCGACCACAAGCATTCAGTTCAATCGATAAATGTGGTCAGTTCAATCGACCAGGGTGGTCTTTTCAGATCTGAAAAATCCACTTTGTGCTTCCTATACCCCCTATATACACTAGCAATAGCTGCCTATGTATCTGTAAGGCATCATTACACTATAATTAAACCTGTTTAAAGCTTTAAGAGCTTTATTTTAGCCTAAAAAGGGTATTGAACGGTATTGACCAGTATTGACCACTTCAGGGAGTATTGACCGGGGCGGTTTTAACCGGTTAAAACCTGGCGGTTTTAGCCGCCCCGGTTTTTACTGGCCAACCCTGGTGGTGGGTGCTTTCCGGATAAGCCAGGTAACCAACCCTTTGTTTGCTACCTCTCAGTAATAACAAGGGGATATAAATCCGATTTCAAGCAGACAAGTTGCCAGGGATCAAACGAACAGTCCTGTTCGCGAAAGTTTCTTGGTAAATAAACATACTTATAGAAGTGTGACAAGAACTTACTCACAATATTTAGATTTTTGTTAAATTCAAAATAACTCGTTATGGGGATTGACCATGTCACCATGTCACATGGTCCACCATGTCACCCAGATTCTTTCTAAGGTTAAGGGTTTGACCAAATGAACCACAATGCCATCAAGTTTATATCCTAAAAAAAGGTAGGGTAACTGGGTTAATGGTTTGACCATGCAGTCCTCAATGATTCCGAGTGCAGATAATTTTGCAGCATATAAAACAAATGTTACAGCCGGTTAATAACACATAATGCAGGATACAAATAATGTTGAAAGCTCCAATTGTATTTCGACGGTATCCCTTTCAAAAAGGGATATTTTCAGACAAAATGAATGGCTTATTTTTTGGTGAGACAATATTTCTCAATAAGTATTTTAGGTCACTCTTTAAAAATTATGAGATATAATTATATCAAGTATTAAAAACGAAAACAAAACGACAGATGACTACGGACGTAAAATGACGTATTTTGGGCGATAACAATGTTTCACCTTGGCACTTCGTGCCAGATGACTTTAAACCCGCAAAGATATCAACACCAACAGGGCTTTGATCACAAACAGTTAAGAGCTGTCTGATGCGTGTGGTAATCGTTTTCATATATGTTCTCTGACATTTAGGAGTCCCCGTTTCGTTGTGTATAGTTTACTTTATCGTATTATCCAGTTGAATAGTTCAGATGATATAATTATGTTGATAGTAGTAGGGAGTTTTATAAAGGAATGTTCAGCATAAGAATATTAATTATTACACCTCGCTTTCAGTTACACTATTATTTTCACAAAGACCAACTTGAAACATAGTACATGTATATATATACGCCGTGTTTCCTCCTGCTACTTACCTGGTAAGATATACATGATCAGTATACATTACTCCATATATACGCTGTTTTACGTCCTGCTACTTACCTGGTAAGATATACATGATCAGTATACATTACTCCATATATACGCTGTTTTACGTCCTGCTACTTACCTGGTAAGATATACATGATCAGTATACATTACTCCATATATACGCTGTTTTACGTCCTGCTTCTTACCTGGTAAGATATACATGATCAGTATACATTACTCCATATATACTCTGTTTTACGTCCTGCTACTTACCTGGTAAGATATACATGATCAGTATACATTACTCCATATATACGCTGTTTTACGTCCTGCTACCTACCTGGTAAGATATACATGATCAGTATACATTACTCCATATATACGCTGTTTTACGTCCTGCTACTTATCTGGTAAGATATACATGATAAGTATACATTACTCCATATATGCGCTGTTTTACGTCCTGCTACTTATCTGGTGAGATAGACATAATAAGTACACACAACTACATAGATACGCCTTTTAACATCCTTCTACTAACCTGGTAAGATAAAGAGTATCAGTATCCATTTGTGATACTTTCACTACAGTAAAAACATTATAGATTGCCTGTCGAGCATTTGTTAATCTATGCTGTAATAAAAATACAGCATAATACATTTTCTATCAGAAAAGCTTATTTCTAAAACGCATGTATAAACCGATTTGAATACCTACAGTAGAAAAGACATTATTCTTTCCCTATATTTGTGTTTACGCAAAAACTATTATTTCTTTTGCAAACAGTTTGGAGTAAGATCAGATGCTAGGTAACCTGGCGTCTAATCATTCTCAAAATATTTGCCACTCAGATTAAAATTAATAGTGATATCTAAGAAACTGAAATTTTCTAAAATGTTATTGTGTGTTGCTTGTGTTTCATTTGTGTTTAAATGGGAATGAATAACGTTTTCTTCAATGCAAATTGGCATTTAAACGAGATTGAACAACCACAGGTATACAGCAGGTTTCCATTTTAATCTCATAAAATGTTAAAGTAGTAATATGATACGCTGCTTGTCTTCAGATTTATTAAACAACTGCGGCCGGTATTGAAACTTATTGATGCATAAAAAAGCTCTACTATTGTAGAGCGAACATAGAACAATCCATATATCGTTACGCTGTAGACTTAACCATTCAACATTTGTTTTAAACTGTGTGTTTAGGTCTATCACAGCCATTCAGTGCCAGCCTATCACATGATCTTAACTAGTTAAATACCTGTGTATGCTATATTCTTAACGTTGTTTTTCTTCTTTTATGTCATTTTAACCCATTTTACCAAGTAGCCTGCGTCAAACAAACTGGTTGGAGCTTGTTAAATGTTTAGATATTCGGCCAGTTTACTGACATAACATCAATATGAATGCAAAACAGTATTGATACTGATCATGCAATTTACCTCTATAGTGTAAATATGAACTTAACTCATTTAAAATATGTGTATGGTATGTCATTTAACCCCTTTACTCAATAAACTTATTCTGCAATATTTACATGCATCCCATTCAAATCCATTGAAAATATAACGTTCAATGCATGTAAACTCTATTTCTCGAGAGGGTGGGACTATAAGTTTCCCATATGAGGCGGGGCATATGCATTTTTCATTTTATTTATTGGACAATATTTTCTCAAAAACTATTTTAGGTAAACGTTTGAAACTTATGAGCTATATAGCAAGTATCAGAAACAAAACAAAACGACGGACTTTCGACGACGTACACTTGGCGATGATTTTATACAGTTAAAAATCAAAAGAGCTGTCTGATTCGTGAGGTAACTGTTTTCTTATATGATCAATTTCACCATGTTCTTCATTGTGTCGTCATAATAACGGGTGCCTCAGTTTTTATGTCCAACTTCTGATCAGGATCCAAACTGTTTGCAAACGCGCTTTTAAGCTTCACTGAGAGTAAAATGCTAATTGAGAACGATTGCGGTATAATAGTGTAGTTGATTAGTTAGACATGTGTTTACAGTACCGAAACTATTGAGCTGTTTTAGTTTTAGAGAAGTTCAGCTTTGAATGAAACCCGATAACTTCTTATTTACCTAACGACAAAGAGATACGCACGGCGGCTCAAAGATTCATGAATAACAAAATACAAACCTTGTCCCAGATTGATTGTTCTCAAATAGTGCGGTTTGTTTGATCAGAATACCTTGACGTATAAATGAGTTGTACTGCTTGTATTTTTGGAGCTGCTTATTGTCAAGTTATGGGTAAATGTATAAACAAATTGTTTATATTAAATATTGCATTGTGATAATGATCTGTATAAGACAGACACAGGTTTATGATGATGTATTATTTATCTCTTCAATTTAAGTGACGTCAATAACAGTGGCACTCCTGTAAACCAATACATGTTTATTCTCGAGTGATCAAAATGTTAAGTTGAGAAAGGTTTTTGCCAGACAATTTACCCCTGAAACTTTTAATTGCACATTTCTATCTCCAATTAAGTCTAATAAATCTTTGGCTATTTAGGGTTTTTATTAAAATCAGTACAGGTTATGATCAGAGGATTCCACGAGGAGGTCTCTGATCAGGGTCTACATTTTAGCTTTTCTGTTAGCCGGTAATTAGGAGACGGGCAATGGTTTACATATTTTTGTATGTGTCTTCTTTATATGATGAGTGGAACAGTTTAACCTCTGTTTTTGGACAAACCAATAAGTTCATTTGTTTGTAGGAGTTTAACTGTCATTTTGTTCATTAGCCGTTTAAAACTAGCATTGTTCTCATGCTATACGTAATGCGCATGCGCAAAAGGTGCGTTGCTGTTGCTATGCTAGTGTTTACCCCTATCTCCATTTAGGCAAGTGGCAGTCGTGTTCAAACGTATAACTAGCAAGCATATTTCTAAAAGCGAGATTATCAAGCTAAAACAGTATAAACTTTGCTAAGGGATATTATTGTTGTGGAACCATTACATGAAAGTCCAGCAGAATAATTTGATGAGAAGAGAATCAATCGATAAATACTGACGTAAGTCTATTTTAATTTTCCAACGAGTTAAATATCTTTCTTTGTCGTGACGTCATTATGCATTTACCAAATACCATCTGCTTTTGTTTCTCAACTCTAGATTTCAGATAATTTTACTCCAGAAACAGAATAATTAGGAGACGGGCAATGGTTTACATATTTTTGTATGTGTCTTCTTTATATGATGAGTGGAACAGTTTAACCTCTGTTTTTGGACAAACCAATAAGTTCATTTGTTTGTAGGAGTTTAACTGTCATTTTGTTCATTAGCCGTTTAAAACTAGCATTGTTCTCATGCTATACGTAATGCGCATGCGCAAAAGGTGCGTTGCTGTTGCTATGCTAGTGTTTACCCCTATCTCCATTTAGGCAAGTGGCAGTCGTGTTCAAACGTATAACTAGCAAGCATATTTCTAAAAGCGAGATTATCAAGCTAAAACAGTATAAACTTTGCTAAGGGATATTATTGTTGTGGAACCATTACATAAAAGTCCAGCAGAATAATTTGATGAGAAGAGAATCAATCGATAAATACTGACGTAAGTCTATTTTAATTTTCCAACGAGTTAAATATCTTTCTTTGTCGTGACGTCATTATGCATTTACCAAATACCATCTGCTTTTGTTTCTCAACTCTAGATTTCAGATAATTTTACTCCAGAAACATCGAATAAAATACCAATCAGTTTGGATCCTGGTTAGCCACTGAGTCAGTCGGCATCCAAACTTGTTTGTAAATACCATTGCACGTAAGGCCAGGCACTCGGAGATCAAACTGCAAGATATTAAAAGGCATTTGTGGCTTAATATTTGCAATAAAATCAGCCTAAATGACGACCACTTAATAACCCTAGTTTGTTTTCTACTAAACTAATTTAAGAGTTAAATCTGGATGAAAGGGAGGCAAAACGCTTGTAGGAGCTTTCCTCTCTGCGTCCATTGTGCTTGAAGTCAGGTCCGGAATTAAGCACCAAAAACACCCAATAGTAGTAGTTTGATTTATCGAGACATATATTTTTATATACATGTATACGTTGAGTTTACAAATTCCCACCTAAACTCTTTTTGTAAATGCATCTCTGACAGGGTATTGTCTGCTTTAAAGTTGTCTGCTGTCAATTGTCAGACTAAGATACATGTCAGATTTAAGAAACCTTCCTTAGCACTCTTGTGAAAATTCGACTATGTTGTTTTGTTCATTAGGATCGATTCCAAAACTTTTAAATTTCACACACAAAACTCAGTCCCAGTGAAACATCAGTTTGTTGATAAAGCCTATAGTACACAGGCGAAATCTCCCAAAGTAAAGCTTTAAATATAGTATGTGTGTCATTACAACGTTAGGTTACTTTTCTTTACGGCGTCTAGTTAACGTTTTACTTAAGGAATAATTCGAATATTTATTGTTTTCATGGAGGTATGAAAAAAAACCTGGTCACACTGTATGAAACCGCGAAGCGGTTTCATACAAAAGTGTGACCAGGTTTTTTTTTCATACCTCCATGAAAACAATAAATATTTCGAATTATTCCTTATAATTTAATATCACTTCTGAATTTAAGAAAGTAGTTAAATAGAGAATCTGACGCGAATGTTCTTTTTTAACGCTTTTAAAACGAAGGTTGTAGTCCCTCCGCCATATATATTTTCCGCCAAAACGCGACGTTGTTATGTAGTAACGCGGACGTCAATGACGTCATTTGGCATCCTGCTTCATGCAGCGCCTGTTAAGAGCAGTTGGACTAACGGAAAGTAGTCCTGACAAGGCGTGGCCTGAATTTTATTTTTTTCATGGAGTTATGAAACAAAAATTACAGCCAATCACAGCTAACCAAATGAAATGAAAATAAACAATATTAAATTATAACTTGATAATACGGAATATCTTGTCGGACATAGAGCGTGATCGGAACTTTCTGAATCGGAATAACGTTAACACCAACGGTTCGCGAAATAACTTCGGGTTAGTATTGATATTATCTGAACCGATGTCCTGCCTGGGTATCATCTGTTTTAAATATTATCATAATACCGCTCTTAGAGTATGGATAATCATACAATGTCTGGTGCCAAACACACTCTCGAACAAGTGAGTTATATGATTAAGTACATACATGTTTTGCCAGTCCGATTTCAAAACAAACAAATCATTTAAAACATTCCAATATATTTCAATGTCTACATTATATTTCATTTCAAAGGAATGACTTCTTACACCGGGTCCTGGTAAATGAACAAGGCGCATTGTCTCTACATCCAGCTTGAGAAAATATCTCACAGCAGGGCTTTCAACTGAATCTATTTATACAATGTCATTTCAAGGTGCCCGTGTGGTATGACGTCATACAATGAACGATGACCTCATTAAGTGAATGGGGTTACACTTTTCAGATCAATTTTCCTGTTTATTTGGTTTAAACATATTTTATTTCAATAATTTACACGTATTTTACAAACATTGAGAAACAAAGAATTGAAACGAAAGCAAAACAGCTTATTGTGTCTCTTTCCTTGATTTTATCTTGATTAACATCTTCAAGCGGATGGGATATAGATTAGACGCCGATGTATATAGCGACTGATCTGGCTCAACACTAGTTTAAGCTCAGGTTAAGTGAATAAAATGTTCCTTTTGAGCTATACGAAGATAAAGTGATGCAGGCAATACAAACATTTATTCGTTCATCATACAGTACTTAGTTGGTTCAGCAACGTGTACCAGAAGTGGGTAAAGCGACATCGCATGTGTATTACACATATCGGGGAGTACTTTGAAAAGCAGTAAACGTTTTTGTGCATGAAGTTCGAACTCGTAAGACTATGACGTCATCGACGTCGCAAGGGTGCGCCGCGTAAGCATACCCTGTAGATTTATGTTGTTTACAGAAATGTTAAACTTACACGTATTTTGCGAGCCTGTAATTTGGTGTGTACACTAAGAATACCTGAAAACCTCAAGCTCATGCGGTAATAACTTTCTTCTACAGCAATACCGATCCACGATTTAATGGGACAACCCTCGTATATATATTCTAGCTAAATAAGTATAGGTTAGACCATGGTTGCAAGCGAATAAACGATATAGTTCGAGGGGGCGTAGCCCCCGAGAACTATGTCGTTTATTCGCGCGCAACCATGGTCTAACCCATTTAGCACTGGCTTGGGCTCGAGGAAAACAAGAAAACCATTCGTTTCTGATTTCTGTTTTAGACGAAAGAGTCATTTTGTTTGTAATATTTTATTCAAATTGAAAGGTTATTTCAAATGATAAGTTTGAGACATTAAGCATGCTTTAACACCAACATAAATAATGCTTATTGAATCTCTATATGTAAGCACAATTCATTAGTAATTGTCTTTAAAGTCTAAGTCTCACTGTACATAATATGAAGCGTGTGCCTCTGACCTCAGCTGTTTTTAGAATTGTGACGTCGAATTGCCTTGAGATGACGGAAGCGTGGAATAAGTGAACAGTTTGTTAGTTATGCCATGGTTTGTTGAAATAAACGAAATATTCACAGGTTTTTGAGGCATCTGATTGGCCGAGAGCTCCAAGCCATGCACTAAGTCGATGTTAAATAGTTATAGAAGAAATATAAGGTATCATTCTTTAAAAATATTTCCTCAGTCCATTGATGGAGTCCCCCACTGTTCTCGATAGGCGTGTAAAAGCATGCAGCATAAGCTTCCAGTGGGTATACCAATCTCAGTTTACCAGGTGAGACCCAGATAAACTCATGTTCTAGAGGCTTTTCAATGATTATTTCTAACCAAACTATCAAATATAAAAATCGGGGCTCACGTGAGACGCTTCAATGGTTCTTTGCTACCGGCATGTGCACAAGACCCATGCTTTTTGCAAAGAAATTGTCTGACTAGGCGTTATGAACGAAAGGTCGTCAGGAAATGTCTTTAAACAAATAGGATATGTATATATGGATTTTTTATAAATGTTTAGAGATCTATTAATTCATTAGTAGTCACGATCCCATATATAAGACATAGGCAAACAGTGTAGACTTTGATCAGAGGCGGCATTGTGCGGCGTCTGTTCAGAGTCTACACTGTTTGTTGATAGGAATTTCAATATAAAACAAATTGAAAATGAAAGTTTTTGATCAGGCATCCCTGTGATAAAAAATGGACTACTCCAATAAATAAACATGGAAAAATCCACTGGGCATAAATGGGTTAAATTATGCATTTGCCTCTCCTCTCAATCCTGCCTTTTTCAAAGCGCTGACTTTTACCAAAGTGTACATGTGAAGAGTACATTTTGCAGCTGCATGGGTAATATATGGTAGAAAGTTATGCAGAAAACACAGATAGTGAGGTTTCTAAAATTAAAGAATGACTGTACAACTTTCTTTTCTTATTACGTCTGTGCTGAAAAATAATGACCATTGCAAATAGTTTTCAGTTATTTGGCGTTTGACCATACTCCAAGCGATTTGCAATACACATTAACTTGGCACCTTGCCAGTCTCATAACTGGTCGCAATGCATATAACTTTCTTTTTTTTATCACCAACGCGGTTTTCCGTTTCCGTGACAACGCTTATTCCCAAAGCTAAAACTCCCGAACACGATAGATAGATTGAATGTAAACTTTCGAGAGATAATGTGAAAGAATTAATAGAGAGGGAACGAACAAACGGGAGAGAGGACGAGGGAAAGAAAGGGAAAGAGAGAGAAATAAGCAAATGAGACAGAAGAAGAGAGAAAGAAAGAGACAGAGAGAGGGAGACAAACAGAAAAAAGACAAAAAATAAGATCGATAAATCAGATTGAGACAGATAGACTGACAATCAGGTTGCGAGCTAAAGAGACAGAAAGAGAGGCAGAGGCAGACAGAAGAAGCCAGAGATTTGGCCGGAGAGAGAGGCAGAGGGAGGCAGAAGATGCCAGAGAGATGGTCAGAGAGAAAGGCAGAGAGGGATAGAAAGAGAAGTACTGAGAGAGGGCAAGAGAGACAAAGAGAGAGAAAGGGGGAGAGTGGAAGAGAGACATAGAAAGATATACATGTATACTGAGTTAATGAAAAGGAAAAGGCGAAAGTAGAGTTGTTTGAATACATTATTAGCAGTCGTTAAAGCAAGGTCAACGTTTGATAAAAGACATTAATAATGCAAACAGTTCCTTTATTTGTTTTATTTTGCATGACTTGCTTGCATTATTCAGCTGACCTCATAGCTCGCTAAAAACGTCTTCATTCATTCCCTACTCAAACGTCAAACGGGCAATTCAGTTCTCAAATTACCCTGTTATTTTAAATTCAAGTTTTGAAAGTATTTATAATTGTTTCTTACATGTACCATATATGCCAAAAGTATTAAATTGTGCAGACCCTGATCAGAGTGAGCCTACAGTGAACAAACAAGTGTTCTCTTTACAGGCATACTGCTTCGTTTGCTGAAAATGTGTTCTTTTTTATTTCTGTAAGTAGGTGTCCAAGCATGATGAATTCAAAGTTACTGAAAAGGGGGTCAAATGGGTTCAAGGGATCCAGATCAGACGCTGCGTTAATTGTCGTCTGATCAGGATCTAAAATGTTTGTACTGATGAAAACCACTGTCATTCGAAATGCTGTTAAGCTTGAGATTAGATTACTTAACTCCATTCAAAAGTGGACTTATTGGAAGTGTTGAAATATGACAATAAAGCAGAAGGTTCAAGTGCGTGAGCTTTTAATTCATTTCTCTTTTTTCTTTGATACTATACAGCATGATTGTGTCTTAAACAACGGCATTAAACCTGCTTTAATAAAAAGGTGTTTTTAGTTTTGCTTTCTCCGTATGGTTTCGATCCCGATCAATCTAAACACCGGTAATAGAAATATGAGCAGTGGGCAATATCAAGTAGACTATATATCATACAAGACTTATAAGTCAACTTTGCAAACAGTTTGGATCCTGATCATACGAAGAATTAGAATTACTCGGGTAAATATCAGGGAAAGAATGGAACAATGCAGCGGGGTTTATAATCTACTATGGTCGTATTTGGGTACCTACTTGGTGAAAAACCAACCAGTCATGAATATTGTGTAGTTCTATCTAGCATACTGTCATGGAAGGCTAGATATCCTGGGTTCGAGTCCTAGTAGAGCCGTGATTTTTCACAAGTCCTGATAAGCGTGAATGCACAATTTCTTTTCTTTTAACGCGATAATTATTAAAATAAGGGTTATTTCCCGGTCATTCCCATATATATTTTTCTAGAGCTTTAGCTTGATCTACTTTTTAACGGTAACAACTAAAATATAGGACATTGGCGATTTTGTTTTATTAGCAGCTCAAACATAAAATATGCCACAATTGTTTCAACTCGAAGCAACTGTTTAGTGAAATGGACTATTCCATCGTTTACTCTTTCATCGCGTCCAAAGTCGACTATGAAAATAATTTGAATCCAAATTAGACGCCGCATAACGCTCGTCTGATCTGTATCGGTATTTCTTCGATCAAAATGTGGTAAATTACTTTGAAACAATAGTTGATGCAATGTGTTGTTTGTCTATCGGCACATGTGGTCGCGTGGAAACGCGTTCCTCTAAGATACCAGGGGTAGTGGTCCTTCAGATGAGACTTTGTAAACCGAGGGCCGATGTATGAGTCGCTTATGTACACTGGGCATCCGAAACAACCAGAGGACTCTGTCGATAAGAGTAGTGCATCGCGCTCAGGTTTTCAGTATTTATCGCTCCCCTCTTATCTCTTTGGGGTGGCTTATTAGCCTATCGATGGCGGAAACGGTCGTTAACAAACAAACTAACCTACAATATTTTAGCAGGCTATGTGATGACGATAAATTTTATAGAGGTGAAACAGAAGATGAACATTAAATACAAAATGTTTAAACATCATCTGAAAAAAGTGACATCAAGCAACGCAGTCTTTCGTTCCCTACTTGAGACTGTATAGAAGTATGTAGGTCAGCATTATATACAAATATATATAGATGCTATAGTGGAGCTAGATCTAGATAGAAACAGGAAATGTCACAGTAGTGTGACAAATGCCACCAAGCTTCCTTTTTGTCCGTTCCAATGTCCTTGACCCTGTGACATTGACCCATGGACACGGGAGTTAAACGAGACACATCGTCTTTGTTAAGTAAACATTTCTATCTAGATATACTGTTTCACATCCCCGCGGGTAATTTCGATCAGTTGTGTCTATTTTTTTTTAAATTCATTCACCGTTTAAAAAAGCAACAGACCGGACACGAAATTCGGGACAGACAGAAGAAGGACAGACGGATGGACGGACGGACGGACAGATAGATGTCTACAGAGAGAAGGAAAATGCGATTACCAAATTCCCGCCTTTCAGGGGCACAGGGCATAACATAGAAATAGCTAGAAGTAGTGTAGACCGTTCAGTGTCATGAAAGCATTGTGTAACTGTTAATGACATACACGTAGTTAATTTCTATCGGAATATTGTTCGGCTATTTCCGGACGACGGCGAGCGATAGGTTGTTTAAAAATTTAATGACGTCATTTATTTATGCTTTTCGGTGGATTACTATGAAATAGCAGTGAATTATCACTTGATAATTTCACTGTTTTTAAGCAGTGGGATTATAGTCGCGCGTGCTTCTTTTAAGAATTTTCCCGTAGGGCTCCCCAAGAATCGTAGTCAATCGTGTTCTATCCTATTTTGGTAATTATTAGGGTGTTTACGACAGGTGACTGCTTATAGCAAGGTGACAGTGAAACAGAAAGCTCTTTTCTATCGGAATATCGTTCGGCTATTTCCGGAAGACGGCGAGCGATAGGTTGTTTAAATATTTAATGACGTCATTTATTTATGCTTTTCGGTAGATTACTATGAAATAGCAGTGGATGATCACTTGATAATTTCACTGTTTCAAGCTGTGGGATTATCGTCGTGCGTGCTTCTTTTAAGAATTTCCCCGTAGGGCTCCCAAAGAATCGTAGTTGCTTTAAGCTGTCACCTTTCTATTATACAATCAATTAGCCTTGATTTTAGTGGTCCTTATAGCGAGGTTTTACTGTAGTTACACCTTAGAGCTCGCTGGATATCACATTGATCTAGATCTACACGCAGTTTAATCGTTAGATGTCTCTATATCAAAGAGTCGGAACAAATCGATAGAGATCTAGATTCTATTCTGAGCAGGTAAGATTTATATTTTAGATAGATCTAGCTCTAGATCTAGATTAGACCAAAGTCTTGATTTTATGTCCTAGCGATTCATGCGAAATAGAAAACGTAATTACACCAACGCCCAGCCTTGATCAAACCAGGTTTAACCATTCCACGATAGGTTATTCAGTATTTACTTAAGTAAATATTTGAAACTAAGGCTGTTCAAACGTCGTTTCAAAGTCTCCAAAATGAATATTTCTGCTTTATCAGTAATAGGGGTCGCAAGAAAATTGGCTCTTGTAATCCCCTCTTGATTAGAAAACCAACCACTGTCTCGAGAAACTTAGAACGTTTTGGGTCGCACGAACGTCACAGTTTTAAGCAGCAAATTGTCTGAATGTAGTAAATGTTTACGAATTGCTAGAAATTGGGTCGGGAGCGAGACAATGTTGATTAAACTACTGGAGTCTACATCCCGATAATCGCTCAATTATCGAACAATATATGCCTAAGTGCTACAGATATACGTTATATACTTAGACACATGATTTAAATTATTTTTCGACAAAGTAACATCCTTCTGACCATACTCATGACTAAGTACTACCTTAGTTGAATAAAACTGTATAACTCCATTGAGATGTAGTTATTACAAATAAAGACAGACGGACAGACACACACATACATACTATCAGTCTCTCTCTTTTTTTCTCCCTTGTCCCCTCTCTCCTCCTTGTCACTTTCTTGTCTTCTCTCCCTCAATCTCGCACTCCGATCCTGCTTTCTTTCATTCCCAACACTCCATTTCTCTCTCACACTTCTCTCTCCCTCTTTCGTGTCGTCTCTGGTACCCTTTCTCTCTTTCTTGTGGGATTTAGATCAGCCCTATTGGGATGTTCAATCCCTTCAGCTTCTCCTTCTTGCATACTCGTAAACGTTTGTTAAAGCTCCCATGCATTTTTAAAGTATTTACGCGATGGTTTTGTCTGTCGCAGCATTTTTAATTTGGACAATGTGGTTATTGAGACATGTTATAAGCATTATATACCCAAATACTGAACATTTTCTATGAGCTTCTTGTAATAATCGTTGTATGTACATGTATTATCAAAATACCATTCCCAATAACAAAGAAGTATTGACTGGGCTGGGTATCGAACTCATGACCTTACTCAGTAAAACTCGACTATACTGTTTCGACCACGATGACATATAGGTTACAAAATCTTATCTTGAATATCAAGTTAAAGTTTCAACCCTGATTTAAATTTAAGAATGGTTGCAACTTCTATAAATAGAAAAGTGCGGTCTCTGTTCAGCGCTCAAAGTCCATGTATACATATAATATACGTGTTTACGATGTCAACTGTTTAATTAATAGCACCAAAAAGCAAAAAGTTTTTATCCATATCCAATACTGTAAAATCCTGAATAAAGGCGTATACGCTTATTTTGTTATTTAATGACGCCTATATGCACTTATTTTAGCATATGCGCTTGTAAACAAGAACAGACATAGCTTATTTTCGAAGTCAGAAGAACTCACCGTTTTGTCGGTTTGATCGTAATTTTTACCGGAAGTGAGTCGAAAGTTTAGTTTAAACATATTTTATTCCATAAATATACATAGAAATGGGGTTGGGCCGCAAGTTCTCACAACATTAGATTCGGCCCTTCCGCTTTTGTGTAAACATTCAGACAATATATACAATGGCTTTAAAAATATATAACTATTTAGAGACAACAAATAGAGTGAGTGGTAAGTAAGAGAACAGAAGAAGAAGAAATAAGAAATATCTTACTAATTATACTTATAAAATAACTTATATAATTTGAGTGACATTTTTGGATCAGTTGGTAGCAGCATAACATGTACAGTTAGTCTTGTATCCTAAAGAAGATAACAAAGTAGTCTAATAGATGATGTAGCTCAATGCAGAACAAACAACAATACAGAAAGTGTTTTATAAAAAAACATTCTGCGTATGTGACTTTAAACATACATGTATAACTAAAAGCATGGTATTTAGGACAGATAAAAAAGTAATGCTCTGCATTTTCTATTTGGTTACAGTGGGTACAGTTCTGTTTGTTTGATATGTGATTATCATAAAGATCGCTGTTCAAATTACTACAGTTGTTTCGCGGACGTGCAAGCATGACTGATAAATATCGACTTCCATGTAAATAGAAACATGGTATTTTGATTATGTCATGTTTAGTAATATTTTCTTTAAAACTTGAAATTGAAGGAGCATTCTTGAGAATATGTGCTGTATTATTCCATAATGCAATTGATGACGGAATACATGATTTACGAAATATTTCTGTCCTAGAAAAAGGAACAGGAATATCATTAGCGTTTCTTAATTTATAATTTCGTTCTAGTGGGATTTGAGGAATGATCAGGTAGCATATTGTTAGTTGCTTTGTACATGAAACAAAGACGTTTTATTTCGCGACGCTTTTCTAGAGATTGCCAACCACATTCTCTATACAAATTCTCAAGAGAAACCGAACGTGTTAGTCTATTAACTATACGAGCAGCATAATTTTGAAAGTGAAAGTAGGCTGGGTAAACGAACATGTTTTGTATTTAAGAAATGAATGGATTTTTTTCGGCGTTCAAGCGAAATGAACGACAGAAAATTATCGGCAAATACCATGAATCGCGCTAGCGATTCATGGTAAATTTGCCGATAATTTTCTTTATTATATGCCTTCGTATGATATCGAGCGTTTCCGCGTGTATCAGCAGAGCAAAATACAAGAGTCTGTATCAGCCACCTTGTATCAGCCACCTTGTATTTTACTCTGACGTCGCTTTAGATTTAGCGTGATGTCATTTACGTACATGTATAAGTGCCGCGTTATTCTTTGTGGTATGCTAAAAATCTTTTTCTGCTTCAAATAACTAATAAGTTTTGGATTTGAAATGATTAAAACAACTATTTAGTTGTTTCTGGATTGTATTCAAGGCATATAATAAACACATCACCAGTTGACAGTGCGCTACAGAGTGTTGCATTTAGCTCTCGACGTTTTTGGCGGAAACAACCTATCAGACTCGCGCCAAGGCGCTCGTCAGATCGGCTATTTCCGCCAAAAACGTCTCGAGCTAAATACATCACTCTGTATCGCACTGTCAACTGGTAATGTGTATGTCCTTCATTTCGCTTGAACGCCGAAAACATCTGTTCATTTCTTATATTTACAATGTATTTGCTGTAATTTCTAATATTAGATAAACATTTTGTAAGTATGCATGCAGTTTAATCCATATTAGAGGTTGATAACACGAATAATGTGTACCCTATCAGGAACAGCCATGGCCGAATAACTGTAGCTGCGTACATTCGAAAGCAAAACAATAAGTTCCATTGTTTACATTCTAAAATCAACAACTTTGACAGTTTGGCGCGAAAATGACGATTTGACGTCATTGGAAGTGACGTCATTTTTAAAGTAGGATAAACATATCGGTTTTTTTTTTGCATAAAGGAATGCAGACAGTTGTTGTCTATAAGGTATGTCAATTTTCTTGCAATTTATCTCATTAAAAAATAAGAATATTAGTCGGGAAGCATGGTTTCCACTAATAGGAAGGCATATATCGGTTAAGAACAAATTTTGAAAAAATCCGCCAAATGTTTGCTGTCCTAAGTTCCAAAGATTAATTCGCGAATGAAAACTGCATATGCCCCGCCTACTCTTCGAAACTTTTCCACAAGTCCCGCCCTCTCGAGAAATGGTGTTTATACGAAATGAACACCCTTTTTGTCAATGGAATTGAATGGGGCGAATGTAAATATTGAGTATTGAGTGTCTCTGCATGTAATCAGGATCCAAACTATTTAGCAAATTTGTTTGCTGCCATTTGATAACAAACTCAAAGTTTCCTTGACTGACCACGGAATTATATGAAAACACATATATATGTATAATTCCGGGTTCTTTCTGCAGAATTAATGACCCAAGTACCAAACAGTTTGGATCCTGATCTAACGTGGAGACAGATAGAGAAAGAGAGACAGTCAGACAGATAGAGCTACAGAGACAGACAGAGAGACAGACCGAAACAGACATAGGAAGAAAAACAGATATAGACAGAAAGACATAGAGATAGAGAGAGAGATAGAGAGAGAAGATATACCGTTTCTGTATATAATGCTTGTGACTCTCTGTAAGTATGTTTGTCTGATTAGCTGTCCCTATCTATCTGTTACGCTGTCTCTTTTTGTCTGTCTGTCTGATTGTCTATCTGACTCTCCATCTGTCTGTCCTTTCCAATATACATCTGTATGTCTGTCTGTTTGTATGTATGTATGCATCTTTGCCCCTCTCTGTCTGTCTGTCTGTCTGTTTTCCTGTTCTTCTGTCTGTATCTCGTCGTGTGTCTGTGTATGCGTGTGTATGTCTGTCTGTCTCTCCCTCTCTCTCTCTCTTTGTCTCTCTGTATGTCTATGTCTGTCTGTCTCTGTCTATCTCAGTCTCGTGTCCGCAGATTGAAGCAACTATAATTATTCAGCTTTGCACTAGATATTAATTATGTTATTTCTTCTTCCGCCGAGTTTTCATATGTAACACCCGGTTCTATAGTTTCTTTATGGTCATATATGATCTAAACTTTTACATTGGCTAATAAAAAAAGAATAATTTCCCCAAAACCCAAGTTTGACAGATCCTTTAAGGTCCCAGTGCACCCTGACCATATAGCCTTTTAGACTAACGGCTGCTTGATATTGATCTTCACAGTTTGTTTTAAATGCTTAAATGTATACGCTACTAGCATTCGAAGGGTTTAACAATAAGAAATGCAGTGTGACAAATGTAACTATGAACTGTATTTTAATTGGAACTTATCTGCAAGACAATGAAGTATAAATATTTTGATATATGTTATTTCAGGTATCTGTTTTGTACAACTTATTGATTTTAGCAAGCGGCTGCTTTGTATTGTTATTCAAATAAAAAATTGAGTTATTTCCATCTTTATTATACCAACTTATTTATCTTATGGCTGCACTAAATGGTCGATCAAACAACAATAACTTGTACCGTACAGACTACATTAATTTTCCCTGTTTAAACGCCAACGAAACGTATAGGCCGCTTATACGCAACTGCAATTTAGAAAACCACGATTAATATTCACCTGTCTTGCAAACAGTCTAGAGCATAATCAGACGCCAGGTAACCCGGTGTCTGATCTAGCTAAATAAATACGAAAAAGACTCAAGCAGGAAACGTAACACAAACAATACACCCACCTCTCAAGCAGAACACACACATCCACACCATAACACACACACACACACGCAATACCATTTCTTCATCCACACACTAACTAGAAAACACACGCAAGACAAACATAAAGCAAAGTAAACATAGGAGCCCGCCTTGGTACGGTCAGTAGCAATCAATAATTAACTATAAATTAATCATTAACAACCACTGGGGGGTTAAACCTGGGTTTAGGGGCGCCCAACCTCACTCTTATCTCCCATGTTCACTTATAAACCTGTTTTCAATAAAAAAAAATGTTTTAGCATATAAACGCGTTTATTGGGAAAGAGTTACACTTTCTCCACTGTACATAACAGATAACATTGTTTATTTTGAGACCAGAATATGTAGTGTTGATATATAAAATTATTTAATCTATTTTAAGCTTGTCTTCTTCGAACGAGACATGGGTTTAAGAGTTTGAAAATATGTGATTCAAGAAGTAAATCCGACTAATCTAATCCGCGTATGGGGCGAAACAAATATGACCGTATCCTCTCGAAATTAATATTCTCTAACCAGATTGTAAAACATATTTATGTAGATATTTGTATCTAAATATATTACTTTTTCTCAAGCATTTTCATGCTGGTAGGTAATCGTTAAAATCTGATTATAAATTGCAAACTGTGGAATACCATCATTGGAGGGAACGTTTCTTAGCATATAATACGCCAGGCTGCTGGAGCGCCCTCTGGTAGCACACAACGTGACAAACACATTATGCCTAATGTCATCCTGCCTTCGGATATCTTGGATTGGAACAATCTACATTATGACAATAGGCATGTTGCCAATTTACTCGATGTTTTTATGTAGCTGTTTAATTTCAGTGCTTATAAAGCAACGTACGAGATCTATATGCAAGCCGAATACAATGTGTCCCAATGCAGAATAACACAAACCAGACAGTAGAAAGGCAGTTGCAATGTAAGAATGCAAGATCGAAAATGAAAAAACAAGAGCGTGTCCCAGTTACACGAATGCCCCCGATGATACAGGGAGGGGAATCCAGACTATCAAACGTAAAAGTTAGAGAGCTGAAACTGTAGTGGAGCGCCATTTTGAGGACTTCAAGGGCCATTACTCCAAAGGGCCTAGCATAAATTGGTGCCGCTGGTTATCCAAATTGGTCTCCATTTTATGTCAACAAACATTTTCAGAAAGTTTGGTGAAGATCAGATGAAAAGCAATGTGTTTGTGAAACACAAATGCCCCCAGCCAGCGTCATCTTCTGTAATGTAATGCTTATTTGCAAAAGTAGGTCAAAAGTCATGGTCGCATGGTAAATGAAACATTGGCATGGTTGAACAAGTCTTAACACAAGAAACATACAATGTACATGTGCATACAAAGTATGGAAGCTCTAGGCCTACTGGTTCAAATGTTATAGGCATATAAAGATTTATACAAAAGCCGGTCAAAGGTTAAGGTCACAAGGGCAAAAGCGTAGGTATGGTTGGTAAGGTCTTGACACAAGAAATATATAAACAAAATATGAAAGCCGTAGGCCTACTGGGGCAAATGTTATGGCCATTTAAAGATTTTAACAAAAGTAGGTCAAATGTCAAGGTCACAATGTCAAAAAGTTTTGTATGGTTGGAAGGGTCTCGCCACAGGGAAGACACCTGCCAAGTATAAAAGGCCCAGGTGCAAAAATGCAAAAGTTATAGCCAAGGTTAAGGTTTTTGGTTAAAGTTTGATTAAATAGGTCAAAGGTCGAGGTCAAGGTCACATGGTCATAGACTTTGGTATAGTTGGAAAGGTCTTAACACAAGAAATATGCATACAAAATATGAAAGCCCTGGGCATACTGGTGCAAATTATATAGCCATATAAAGATTTTTACAAAAGTAGGTCAAATGTCAAGGTCAAGGTTACAAGGTCAAAAAGTTTTATATGGTTGGAAAGGTCTTGCCATGAGGAATACACATGCCAAGTATAAAAGGCCCAGGTTTAAAAATGCAAAAGTTATAGCCAAGGTTAAGGTTTTTGGTTAAAGTTTGATTAAATAGGTCAAAGGTCAAGGTAACATGGTCAAAGATGTTGGTATGGTTGGAAAGGTCTTGACAAAAGAAATATGCATACAAAATATGAAAGCCCTGGGCCTACTGGTGCAAATGTTATAGCCTTTTAAAGATTTTTTACAAAAGTAGGTCAAATGTCAAGGTCAAGGTTACAAGGTCAAAAAGTTTTATATGGTTGGAAAGGTCTTGCCATGAGGAATACACATGCCAAGTATAAAAGGCCCAGGTTTAAAAATGCAAAAGTTATAGCCAAGGTTAAGGTTTTTGGTTAAAGTTTGATTAAATAGGTCAAAGGTCAAGGTCACATGGTCAAAGATGTTGGTATGGTTGGAAAGGTCTTGACAAAAGAAATATACATACAAAATATGAAAGCCCTGGGCCTACTGGTGCAAATGTTATAGCCATTTAAAGATTTTTACAAAAGTAGGTCAAATGTCAAGGTCAAGGTCACAAGGTCAAAAAGGTTTGTATGGATGGAAAGGTCTTGATACAGGGAAGACACATGCCAAGTATCAAAGGTCCAGGTACAAAAATGCAAGAGATATAGCCAAGGTTAAGGTTTTTGGCACAGACAGACGGACGGACGGACAAACCAACAGACATGACAAAAACTATATGCCCCCGAATCGTAGATTCTGGGGGCATAAAAATAATGATATAATCATAAGAACAATAATGACAAATAATAGAAAGCGTAATAGAAATGTCAGAATGCAAAATTTTTGACTGTTTTAAGATTTTGAATAGATCTATTTTCAAATATTTAGCACATGACTTGGAGCTCTCGGCCAATCAGATGCCTCAAAAACCGTTTACTATATCGTGTAGTTCAACGCTCTTCACAAAACCATGGACTAACTAACAAACTGTTCATTTAGTCCACGCTTCCGTCATCTGAATGCAATTTTGACGTCACAATCCTAGCAATCCTCCGAGCGAGCCACCGCGAAAACCTTTTGCCTGCTCTGTAACTTAAAGCCCTATTCCGAGTCCTTCATAGCACCCTCCCTCCCCCCCCCCCCCCCCCCAATCACAGCTTGATACTTGATGATTAGATCGCCCTTATCAGGGTATGTTTATTACAAACAAATTATCACAGCAGGGTACTAATTGATAGATGTAGACCAATATAGGTGCAAGTGATAGCTGTGCATTTAACCCTTAAGCTGTGCATCGTGAGTTGACTGTTATTTTTTCAAACAGTTTGGATCCAGATCTGATGCTGCATAATGTTGCATCTGATCTGTATCCAAACTGTATACTAGTTATCGCTGAGACTTTTTTTAATTGAAATATGTACAAATCAAATTTAAATATTGTTTGCAGACGACAATTTAAAAGCAGAAGATATTACCGCAGGGTCAGGGTTAAGCACACAGTGATATTGTCTGTAGATTAAAAATGGATGAAATTTATTTTATTTTATTATTCTGTAATTTTGGGTCTTATACTACATAGCAAAACAGTGGGATAGTAATCTAGCTTTAATAAATAACATCAAGCATACTACCAAGCAAGTCATGACATTACATTTACAAGCATCAACTTTCAAACTACATTTAAAAACTGCATAGATCCAGATCAAATTCTCAGTTACAAAGCACATGAGCTGGGGCCATACTAATGACTTTAGGACAAATAGATATACCCTGATTACTGAAAACTAAGTTATTAGCAACGTATTTGATATGTTTGATCAGCATGAATCTTTTTAATAACAATTCCAGTTTCTCGTAAAGTCTAGTCCATTTTAACTATATGATAAGGTTGCTATAAAAGCTAATAGTCTAGTCCATTTTGACTATATGGTAGGGTCGCTATAAAAGCAAATAGTCTAGTCAATTTTGACTATTAAATCTGAAAAGTGTCCAACGGTATAATTTGCCCCTGTATCATAGCAAATGGTAGCTTAAATCAGGTTGAAAGTAAAGAAAAACGCTTCACTTTCTTGGCATTTTCTTGTGATTTAACCCATTTCTCCATAAAAACACATTTGCTCTACTTTCAACCTGCTTTAAGTGGTCACTTGTATTCAAACAAAGAATTAATCCTCTGCAAACATGGTCTAAATATTTATATAACTCTGAATAAGTACTTTACGAAATATAGTATTTATCCTAGCAGACGGTTGCTTAAAGTAGGCTGAAAGTAAAGCACATTCTGCTCTACTTTCAACCTGCTTTAAGTGGTCACCTGTATTCAAACAAAGCATTTTAAAGGGTTAATCTTCTAGAAAACTTATACCACTGTTATTAGTTGACAAAATACAGATGTTAAAAAGTGTAGAAAAAGGTTTCATAACTTGATAATTTGACAATTAAAGGAAATGATCTAGATGCAAAGCTTTAGTTTTTTGTGAAGGCCTATTCTTATCTTTATATGTATGCAATAATATCACAGTGTTGACATGGATCAGCTAGATCCCTTATCTACCTGTATTAATACCTAGTACCCTAGGCCATGATGCCCTAGGTGCCCTAGGCGCATTCTGCTTTACTTTCAATCTGCTCTAAGTGGTCACCGATCTTCAATACTAGAAATAGGCTATCAGGTAAAGGGTTAAAAAAACAGCTGATATCAGAAGGGAACTACACACGCTTGATGACGTCATACTTTATCTTTAAATGTACAGTGAGACCTAGACTTTAAAGACAATTGCTAATTCACAAACTCTACACTTTGTCTTATAATAAGCATATCAAATAATAATGCCAATACAGTCAATTTGAATTCATTCGACATCTTCCGTAAACCGCTCGGCCTTTTTCGGTCAGCAGACTCGGCACGCATTAAATTGTTTGATTACGTAATATATAATTATTGACGTCATTGTCCAGCGTTCAAAGTTTAAAGTGATCAGTGTTGTGTGCGCAAAGCTGATATTTTATGGACATTTTTTCACTGAGTCTGTATATCCAATATTTGGATCTTGATTTATCGACGCAGTTAAGGTTTGTTGTTTTACGTTGATTTAGATCTCAGTTTTTAAATAAATTATATGTTTGTGACCAGTGGTTTATTGAGAAATAAGAACCTAGATCTAGATCTAGATTCTATATCTATCCTAGATTCTATTGTATTCTAGGGATGCACATTCCGCAAAACAATGAACCCCGGAGCTAAAATATTTAGACTCGAGTAAAACCTGAGGCCAAACAATCACAAGTTCCGGGCTAGGATCGAACTCAGGTTTAACAGACAATAGATTGTGTTCAGTTGTGCGAGTTGTTTACATGTTATAGATTCTACATCTATATTTGTCTCTTAGTCACTCTCACTCCCGATTAATCCCTCTCTGTATATAACTGTCTGTGTTTATATTAATTTTGTCTGTCTAATTCAGCACAATACATAAATACAAAGTTTTATATAATTATGAACTTGGCACTCCAGATACGTCGATGATAAAAGACTGGTTTATTTTAAGAGAAAATGATGTCAAATAAACACTTGCTCAACACTTGCCAATGTTTTGTCCGCGATGGAAATGATATGACGTCATTTAATGAGGTCATTTCGGTGCAGGATAAGAGGCTGGCGTAAAGACTTAAAATTGGTAGTAATGGCTTCCCTCCTTGGCGCTCAGGATTTCGGGTTAGCATAACAACTGGTTCGTCGGTGTCAGGATAAAGTGACCGGCCGGGTACAGTCCCATTGGTGCACCTAAAAAGTGCCCCTGCTCGTAATACCCGAAAGGGGCGTGTAGCAGTATATAGAGAAAGAAAGAAAGAAAGAAAAAAAAAGCACATTCTAGTTTGTGTTTCGGCAAAAGGTGCATTTTCGGCATAAGTGCACCCGCTCTTACATGTATACTAGTAACAGAACTACATTGTACAACCTTTTATTATGAATAAGTTTATGAAAAATGCTGATAGCAGAAAACAGTGTCGATATCATGACAAAGAAGGGGTTAATTTTACTCAATACAATACAGAGAGTAGATCTACAATACATTTCATGCACAGTACAACAATACTACATCTATATAATATCTACAGCAAAACCTCTCCATCACGACCACTTAAAGTGAGGCGAAATTATTGTATACAAGACAGATGACAGCCTCATAAATACAAGGTGACAATAAAACTGAAAGCTCATATAGGAGCTTTCTGTCTCACCGCCATTGGCGGTGAAACAGAAACCACCATTATCCTGCCTCAAGCAGTCACCTGTCCTCAATCCCAGATAAGTCTGATCCCAGAGTCAGATTTAAGCTATGACACATTTGGACAAAAGTTTCAGTATTACTGCTTTACAGATACAATATAGCATATCTAAACCAGATATAAAATGAACAGCTTTAAAGCAGTTTTTAAAGAAAGGGTGCCGCTTAATGCAGAATGACTGGCGTTTCTATGCATCCAGTCATCATATGTTTTAACTAAAAAATTAAGTTCCTCTCTGTCTTATTTATAGAAGTTGTATTTCAAAGCAAGCACTAGCATTAACTAAACACTAGACCACCTCTTATTGTGTACAACACTTCTTTGTGTCATCCTCTACGACAGTATCAAGTTTCATCAAGCTACGGAGCTCCAGAATTTATTTTTTATTAGGAAAAGGGAAATGATTCATTATTGGGAGATGACAGAGTTATGGTTCTTGAGAACTGCACTTTCTTTTTTCATCCTCTATTACTGTATCAAGTTTCATCAAATTAAGATGTAATGCTCAGGAGATAATATGCTTCGAAATAAACTTCATTATTTTAATAGAAAAAGGGAGATAATTCATTATTTGGAGACGATAGAGTTACAGTTCTTGTGTACTGCACCTACTTCTGTCGTCCTCTGTCACTGTATCAATTTTCATTAACTTGCGCTGTAACAGTCCAGATATATGCTCCGGACAAAATTGATTTTTATGAGCAAAAGGGAGATAATTCAAAATTGGCAGATGACAGAGTTACAGTTTTTATGTACTGCACGTTCTGCTGTCATCCTCTATTAATGAAAATAAGTTTCATCAACTTGCGGTGTTATGTTCCAGAGATATGCCTCGGACAAAAGATCAAGACAAAATTGATTTTTTATGAGAAAAAGGGAGATTATTCAATATTAGGAGACGACATAGTTACGGTTCGTGTGTACTGTGCCTCCTTCTGTCATCCTCTATAACTGTATCAAGTTTCATTAACTTACGGTGTAACGATTCCACAGATATGCTCCGGACAAAAAAGCGTGACGGACAGACGGAAAAACTGACCGACGGACGGACAAAGTGGCGACTAGATAATATTATGCTTTCCCCCTAAAGGGGAGCATAATAACTGTTGTTCACTCATTTAAAAGTTGAGGGTGTTATGCTTGTCATTTGAGGAAAACAGAACACATTCACCAACTTGGTCAAGTGTTTCTACAGTACAGTGCCTCCATTTGAATTTGAACACCCCAAAATGTCAATCTGGATTAAACTTGGTATTCCCAGCTTCCATCAGAGAGAATTCAACTGTCTGGTGAGTGGTGAAGTCCAGTCATAGTTCTTCATCGACCATAATTGTAGAAATGAAAGAAGTGAGAAGATATTTAAATATGTCTTTTAAGGGATGTTACCTAATTTCTATTAGGCATGATAGACATTAATGATCTTGATCAGATGGCTTTTGATCTGGATCGGTTCTGTTTTAAATATGCTGTATTATACCCACTAAAAAGGTTAACAATTAATAGTTATACCTCACTCTCTATTTAAGGGATTATTAAGCATTTTGACTGTTTTTTCGTAAAAATTTACCAGACTTATGCCAGGAGGCAGCGGTTGACTGTTGCACAGCACTGTTTCATGCGCGAAAATGGCGCGCAAGCATTTTCTGCATTGCGAGACCGAATACGGCGTCTTTATGATCAAGACTTTTGTTTAAGAATTTGAATATGATCAAAACTACTAGATCTATGTAATCAAACAAGTTTCTACATATGTCTACCCTTTTCCCTTTTGCGGGGTTGTTAGGATCATTTTTTCTCTCCCGAATAATCCCCTTAAAAGGCTATATAGATCTAGATCTAGTATCAAGAGTGACTTCGAATAAGATTGATAAAACAGCTGGCAGATTTAGAATCTTTCTTTTTTAAACGAATTATGACGTTACAACATAAATGACGTCATCCCATCATGCATGCCGTAGGCTAATTTCGAAAACCAAACTAAGTATCTACCCATTTTAGTTAATAAGAAACAATAAGTATTTCAATCGTAATTGAAAAAATGAGTAGAGAACTCTTTTCACAACACACTGTGACAGTGATGTTCACATTCAGTTTGTTGTATTGAATTTAATAAAGATGAAATATAAAGTCATTTCTTGAATGTAAATACGTTTTGTTCAAACCATGTATATCTAAATACATGTAGATCTAGATCTAACCATTTAGTCGACCTTGCTTAAAAAGAGAGTCGGGTAATAAATCATTTGTTTTATAGTTACTTCGGGTACAGTCAAAGCATTGTCCCCCGGTAGCAGGGAAGACCTTGAGACTGTTTGCCTCTCAAAGAATACCAGAAATAAAGCAGAGACTTCTGAAGGCAGGTAGCTGTCTAATACAATTCAAATACATCTGTATATCCTTGCTTCTTGTTAATTCGCCACTTTCTTGTCAATTCGCCACCTAAACAAAACTTAGAATTCCGTCACGAGAAGGCTACCGAGGATGTCCGAAAACAACAGAGAATTTCCGAATACTAGGACAGTTTCATTCAGGAAGATTTCAAGCGACGAAAATGCGAAAGAAACAGAAAAAATAAGAATAATTCGAAAAAAAGTTTCCAATCAAAAGACATGTTGGTAATTTTAATTCTAGCTGTCCGTTGTTACCTTTTAAATGTTAAGTTGTAAAAGTTATGATTTACTTGTAAAAAAATTAAATATCTCAAAATCATTAAAACATGTTCAAGTTTCATGAAACATACTGACAGAGCTTATATTGACCTAATTATCGAACGACCAATCAGAGGTGGCGATTTGACAAGAAAGCATCCCGGTGATCCAGAGCAATGACCTCGTTCGAAAACGGTACAGTTATTTATACTTTGTATTCATTTCACAAGTTTTATTTGTATATGTTCGTCTTATTGAAGGTTCAGTTCAGAATTAGATCCGTGAACAAGTAAAAATTTGTTACATCAGATAGGCGCATGCGCGAAAAATATAGCTAATGGTGGCGAAAACACAGGTAACCAGACTACTAGTATAGAAATGCTCATTTGGTAAATTCCCTAAATGGCTACCTAACTTAGGTTGCATGCTAAGTAGAGGTGACTGCTAGTACAGGTTTGACTAGAACAATGTTAGTTGTCTTTTAATTCGAGCAGATGGCCGATGAACCGGAACGATTTTTATGAAAACATAAATTGCGTTCTCATATTCCCGGTGTTTTTCCCGGTAGACCATCGGTTATGAAGCCGGGTGTCCCCGGACTATCCCGGTTTTGACCGGTGTAATTACGGTGCAGGGCCGGCCTGTTCCTCGTTAATCCCGGTATAACACGGGATAACCCCGGTCGTCGCCGGTGGTATCCCGATGACCACCGGTGTCGTCCCGATCTACCCCGGTTGTTCACCGGTGACGTGCCGACCTTACCCGGCGTTCACCGGAAAGGACATAAACCGGGGCTAACCGCCGCTAACGTGGATTAGCACCAATTCTTTTTTGTCTCACAGGGTAAATGAAATGAAATGTAAACGCAAGGCAATAAAAGTAGAACATTATAATGTTGTAGATTCTTAAAACTTCATTTTAATTTGAGTGTCAAGCAGTTTACCCGGTGTCTTATCTGGTTCCATACTGTTTGTAGTGGACATAAAGACTTAAGCATTAAGCCATTATTTAGAAAGAATAACTTCGTTTTTGTGTCACCTGCTGTAGACAGAGGTGACACTTAGGGGTCACTTTTCCCCTGTAACGCAGTAGAATGACCTACCCCTGTTAAAATGGCACATGGGTCATGTCACTACGTAAAAAAGTTACCCGGGTCATTTTACTACGAAAAAAATGACCCCAGACCGCAGTAAAGGCGTCCATCGATCGTAGTAGAATGGCCCCCTCACTGTCTGGTGTCATCTATCTACGTAGTGTAAAGACCCGGGTCCTTTTACACGGATGGGTCTCTCTACTGCGTTACAACGGCGTCTGCCTGTCAGCTCGTCCGTCCGTCCGTCTGTCCGCGCTAACATTTTGGGTATATGGGACTAGGTGACATAACACAGAACAAAAGAAAACAATAAAGCTGTTCATTCCATTAGTCATGTTGGGTTTATGTGGCTTTTTTTGTTTATGTTGCTTCTTTATGTGAACTCCCTGTGACTGCTGGTACGCTGAACCAGGACCCACCGGGACTCTAAACAGGAACAGTGAAAACGGGGCTTAATAAAGAATGCCTAAATAAGATTTATTTCTTACCAAAAAACTTAAATATCTATAATGATACAGGCATAATGCGAAAAATATCATTAAAATGCTTAAAATTATCTTTCATTGAATCAATTGCATTAAACCATGGGTATTTACAAACTATTTTACCTGCCCACTCCCAGCATTTTCCAGAGCACTGAAATTTCATCTGTGTCTTGATGAACAGAGGCCCCACTTGTAGGGCATAGTGTGGGTAGAATATATGCTAGGAAAATCATGTTAGTAGTGTGGGTAGGAACAGGGTGGCTGGCCTGTAATGTATTGAACATGTGAAAGTTGTAAATATTTATTTTTTTCAGTAAGGTAGGGCCTATTTTAGAAAGGCGTTACTGCAAGTCTTTACCTGGTTACTCAGTCAAGTTTTAAAAAAAGACGTAAGAGATGGTCACGGTAAATTCGTAACTTTTACCCGTCCCTTATCATTCATGACACAATATGGAGCTATATTTCCAAATAATTTGTCGATAATTAGACAAATAGTTGTTAAATGCACTCAGAAATATATCGTTTGTGTGTGTGTGTATATTTAAAGTGAGAGACAAAGCTCACCTTTTCAATTAGTTTTATCAACTGTATGCAGTCGATGTATTCATCAAGATGTAGTTCCTCCTTTTGAAGAATTGTCAAGGGAAATAACTCAAATATGCGCGAATTCCGAAGGGGGGGGGAAGAGACAGTGGGTAACATTTAAGTTAAAGCGCACAAAAGCGCGTGATGGAATCACATTATTGCTTTGATAACTTGAAAGTAAAGATTTAAAACTACATAAAAATATAATTTGCTTTCATTTAATCCACGGTTTTAATTCAATTGTCCGCCGTTAAACTTAGCAAACTTTCAAAGGTATCGTTTTTTTTTTCAAACATATTCCTTTACTCAACGGAGGGTGCTATACCCTTTGATTACCTCTTTTGATGCTTTTGACACCCATTTAAAGCACCGGTATGATTGGATACTATTTATGAGCTTATTTTTATTCGTTACTGTAATTGGGGTTTCCCGCAAAATCTTCCTTCCATGTACGGAGAACTTCCAATGTTAAATTTCGAATGACATTCCGCGGTAAACCGACTTTTTCGAACACAGGTAGACTATTTTAACATTGAATTCATCGTTCGTAATCAACATTTTGTTATACGCCCGTCTTCAGACGGGACGTATTATGTTATGGCGCTGTCCGTCCGTCTGTCCGTCCGTTAACTTTTTCATGTCTGCTCTCTTACTCAAACAAATTTATTCTAATCATTTAGAAATTTTGTCAGCATGTACATGACTATAATCATGTAATGTCTCGGTCAAGTTCAATTACCAGCTAGATAGCCACAGAAATTCAAGAGTTATGCCCCTTTTTATCGTCAAAAACGTTTTTAGCTCACCTGAGCCGAAGGCTCAAGGTGAGCTGTTGTGATCGCCCGCCGTCCGTCTGTCCGTCTGTTCAAATTTACTTCAAGCGACATCACCTCTGAAACCGCGAGTTTGAGGGAAAAACTAAATTGCTGACGGTGTTCCTTGGATGCTTCTCTACAGAAATTGTTAAAATAAATTCATTCGTGGACTACTTATTGAAATTTATTAAAAAAACCGAAAAACTTTAAACAAGTTTTTTGTAAAAAAACCCACTGTTCCCACACCTTAGATATTGCATGAATAGTATCTTCTACTAAATCACTTTCAAAATTGTAAAAAATCAAAACCCTAGGGTCAAATTTGACTCAACCCTGGCCATATCAGTGCTTTTTGATGCAGGTCTGACAGTAAAATCTCTCGAATGATCCGTTTTTATACAGACTCATTGTATCTTCCAGGCTAAAAAGCTACCCTTATACTAAATGCAACATTTTTGCAAACAGTTTGGATCCAGGTCAGATGCCACATAATGCTGCATCTAATCTGGATCTAAACTATTTGCCACTCATTTACATATTTTCTTATATTAAGAAAATATAAGTTATTATTTTTTTACATATTTCACATACAAACATTTGGAGCAGACAACAGTTCAGCATGATAATAGTCATTTCTCTCTGAGGCCGTCTCCTATTGCATAACTGACCCATAGCTAGCTCTGAACTCAGGTCACTGAGATACATAACAGAAATGATAGTGATGTCTGCTATTTTATGCTCAAGCACAACTTAGTTCGAGGCATATTACTTTTGGTCTGTCTGTTTGTTTGTTTGTGTTTTGTTTGTTTGTTTATCTTTCTGTCTATCAGTCCACAATTAATTCTTGGCCATAAACAGTATGGATCCAGGTCAGATGCCACATAATGCTGCATCTAATCTGGATCCAAACTATTTGCCACTCATTTACATATAGTTTCTTATATTTAGAAAATGTAAATGATGATTTATTAACCTATTAACCCATACATATTCCTTTTTATACGCCCGTCATCGACGGTCGTATTATGGTATACCCAGCGCTGTCCGTACGTCCGTCCGTCCGTTAACTTTTCTTGTTAGCGCTCTCTCACCTTCATTTATTTACCGATTTTGATTAAACTTCCTACAAATATTCCATACCACAAAAGCTCGGACGAGTTCGCGTTTCAGACGTTGGCGGCTATTTTTAGCAGAGTTATGCCCCTTTATTGTCAAAAAAGGGCATTTTAAAAAAAAACCAGAACTTTTTTATTTTTTATTCAATTGATTTCAAATTTGATATGGTGATACACTGAATGAAGTTACTTAACATATATTACGGGTTTTAGGTTTGACTGCGTATTTTCAGAGTTATGCCCCTTCACACAATTTTTTTAACAATATATTGTTTCCTGATCATAATTTTACTTACCTTTTGTCTATTGTAACCAAATTTCATATTAAGCTTTCTCATCATGCAGGGAAGGCACCTGAGAATTTTGGTTCCTGTTTAATTATTTTTCTATGAGTTATGCCCCTTTACATACTCAAAATTTAAAATAAGCCACACTTATGCTGTTAACTTTTCTTCTTAGCGCTCTCTCACCTTCATTTATTGACCGATTTTGATTAAACTTCCTACAAATATTCCATACCACAATAGCTCAGACGAGTTCGCGTTTCAGACGTTGGCAACTATTTTTAGCAGAGTTATGCCCCTTTATTTTCAAAAATGGGCATTTTTAAAAAAAAAACAGAACTTTTTTATCTTTTATTCAATTGATTTCAAATTTGATACGGTGATACAATGAATGAAGTGACTTAATATATATTACGGGTTTTTGGTTCGACTCCGTAATTTCAGAGTTATGCCCCTTCACACAATTTTTTTAACAATATATTGTTTCCTGATAATAATTTTACTTACATTTTGTCTATTGTAACCAAATTTCATATTTAGCTTTCTCATCATACAGGGAGGGCACCTGTGAATATTTTGGTTCCTGTTAAATTTCAGATGTTGGCAACTATTTTAGCAGAGTTATGTCCCCTTTATTGTCAAAATTCCGTGATATATCCAAAGTATGTAAATACGCCCAAAGAGCATTTGTTTATGAGAAAACATTTGGTAGAAAAACTATCGTGATAGTATTGCAATAGTTTCTTGACTATCGCAATACTATCGGGATAGTACTTGAGCTATCACAATACTACAGCATAGTCTTTTTGAGATCAATAGTCGGGCCTACACTCCGGGCGACTTTTTCCAGTCGGCCTGAGTCCGGACGACTTTGACAGCCGCTGGCCATGACGGGCGTATTTTGCCGCACTGCGGTGCTCTTGTTATGTCTTTAATTTATTCTTCCACAGAAGAAAATAATTTCACTTTATACAGTCATTGTTGTCTTTAACAATTGCTTCAAATGACATCTCCTCATATACCGCTGAAAAGATTTCAACCAAACTTTACACGAATGTTCCTTGGGTCAAGTTGTTTCAAAATTGTTCAAAGAATTAAAAACAATGTAGAACTCTGGTTGCCATGGCAACCAAGTGAAAAAATAAGGAAATCTTAAAAAATCTTCTTATCTGAAACTACAAGGGCCAGATCTTAGACATTTGTCACATAGCATCATCTACAGGTCCTCTATCAAACTACAAACTATGCCCCTGGGGTCAAAATTGGCCCCGCCCGGGGGGTCACAGTTTAACATAGAGTTATATAGTGAAATTTTCAAACGCCTTCTCCTCTGAAACTAATATGGCCAGAGCTTTGATATCTGGCATGGTGACACTTTTAGATGTCCTATACCAATATGGTTCAAATGGTTCTGGTCGATTGCATATCATCTACAGGTCCTCTATCAAGTTTGTACAAATTATGCCCCTGGGGTCAAAATTAGCCCCACTCCGGGGGTCCCAGTTTTCAAACGTCTTCTTTTCTGAAGCTAATATAGCCAGAGCTTTGATATTCGGCATGGTGTTACTTCTAGATGTCCTTTATCTATTTTGTTCAAATGGTTCCAGTCTGTTGCATATATGTAGGTCACAGGAGCTAAAAATAGATTTTTTCAATGGAAACTTTAAAAAAAAAAATCTTGTCTAGAACCCTAGTACCCTGATCTTAGATATTTGGAACATAGCATCATCTACAGGTCCTCTATCAAGATTGTTCAAATTGTGCCCCTCGGGTAAAAAATGACCCCGTCCTGGACATAAATCATTATCTCCATTTTGATGTACAGCTATTCTCAGGTGAGCGACATATGCCCATGGGGCTCTTGTTTGTTAGTTTGTCCGCTCTCTAACTCAAATAAGTTTATTCCAATCCCTTTGAAACTTGGTCCGCATGTGTATGACTATGTCTCGGTCAAGTTCGATAACCAGCAAGATTACCCAATACATTCAAGAGTAATGCCCCTTTTATCGTAAAAAACGGGCATTTTTTCGTTTGTCCTGTGTATGTCCATAATGTCTCAATCAAGTTCGATAACCAGCAGGATTGCTCCAGTCACTCAATAGTTATATTCCTTTTATCGTCGAACGGCATTTTTTAGTTTGTCCGCTTTCTAACTCAAACACATTTATTCTAATCCTTTTGAAACTTGGTCAGCATGTGTATGACCATACTGTAACGGTCAATTTTGATAAACAGCAATAGTGTCCCAGTCATTCAAGAGTTATGCCTCTTTTATCGTCAAAAACAGGCATATTTAGTTGGTCCGCTCTCAAACTAAGACAAATTTATTCCAATCCTTTTGAAACTTTGTCAGCATGTGTATGACCATAATGTCTGAGTCAAAATTTGATAACGACCGAGACAATCAAGAGTAATGCCCCTTTTATCACCAACAAAAAGGCATTTTTTAGTTTGTCTACTCTCAAACTAAAATGAACTTATGCCACTCGGAGTTCTTCCCCTTTCGTTCACTTTACCTTGATAGGGTTTTAGTATTGTAACATTCCAAGATGGATTTGACTGGCGTATAATGTGCCCGGCTTGTGGTGCTCTTGTGATTTTATCCACTTGTGTCGTATATTTTACATAATATTTCAAGTCAGTTTTGCATTGTGACAGATACAGAGTGCACATGCGCCATATAAGCTGTCTTGGCTATTTACATGATGCAGCGTACCAAACTAAGATTATAGATATTTCTATTCAGTTAAGATTTTGAAGAAAATACTACCAGAGCAGTAGGTTAACTTGAGTAGTTCTGGTATTTTACATTTGTTTTAATATAGAAGACGATGCGTGTTGTTTACATGTTAAACATCTCTCTATATATTTCTCTCTTAGTCATTTTCTCTCCCGATTTCTCCCTCATGGTTTATATCTGTCTGTGTTTACACCCGTCTGTCTATCTGTTTACATCCGCCTGTCTGTCTGTATTTTTGACTCTTTCTTTCCCTCTCTGTCTGTCTCAATAAAATTATGTCTTTTTGTCTCTCTCCCCTCTCTGTCTGTATGTCTCTCTTTTTCTGTCTCTCTCTCTCTCTCTCTCTTCTCTCTGTCCGATTCTATCTCTCTATGTCTTTCTGTTTCTCATATGTCTGTATGTCTGTATGTCTTTCTGTCTCTGTTTGTATGTCTGTATATCCATCCTTTGTGTCGTGTTTGCCCTTTTTCCTTCAATGAAATAATCTATGTTGGATGTTTTCCAAATTGCAAGAAAAACACTATTTTTGCCGAAAATTCAATTTGGCAAAATAATGCATACATATCTTAACCCTTAGCCCGCCAAATAAATTGTCGTCTGCTATATTTCTCGTCTGCTTCAAGTTTCAAAGTGCTTCAAAGTTGCTCAAAATTGCTGAAAATGTTGTCCGAGTGTCAAACAGCTTGGATCCGGACGAGACGCCGAGTTACTCGGCGTCTCATCCGGATCCAAGCTGTTTGCATATGGAGCTATAGTCGTGAGTGGCAGGCTAAGGGTTAATAATAAGAAGTGTTCTATTTAATTATCAGCTCTACTGTGTTAATTATAACTTATTTGATTTTCAATGGTCAAACATTAGGTTACGACACATCAAATAGCAGGAGGTGCTTCTGTGTTTGTTATGTTAAACAGTTGAGTTCCAACATTTTTGCATATATGTATGACATTGTATGGTCCATCAAGGGTAAGTACGAATTAGTTTGGTGCGTATTGCCGTGTCCCTGTAATCACTATTGATCCAGGATAACTAAATTTAACCTATTCGATAGGCATATAAAGTCACTCGAGTAATCAAAAATCGAACATTGGAAAGGGCGAAGTGTACTTAAAAGCATACCGATCCCGTGTTAAAATATTTGCTTTTCTGAGGATCTAGTCATATAAAGTTTGAAATGTTTATAAATAGTTTCATTTGAAAAAAATCAAAACTTCCGTAGGAACCGCTTATCGTCGTGATCGGTCGCCATGCTTTTGTGTTGTTTGTTAATCGAATTCGCTTCGCTAGACGCTTTTGCATAATAAACTTAAGTATATATACAAGTTGGTAGGAAACAAAACTATGTAGGGTTGGAGAAAAGAGTAATATAGGTGAAAGGTATACTTGAGATATTTGAGAAGATATTTTATGTAAAATGAACCTCTCTATATATAGCGACCAGTAAATTGCGTTAACGTCAATTCTCGTATTCTCAGGGTTTCTCATAACAAAATCAGATGAAATGGGCATTCCTGACATCCAGAAATTTATAAAGTTTTTTCCTCCGATACATTTCTGTTGGAAAATGTAGCATAGACCCATAAATCATCAATTGGATTTGAATTCTCTATTTTCGAAATTTCACATGTAAAACCTGCTGCACAGTGCACATTGACATTTATTTAATACTTGTGCATAATTCAAATCTCAATAAACAAACAAAAAAATGATGCCACAGATGCAGAAATTTTCCATATGATAAATTTAAAGTGACTCTAAAAAACTTATCTGAACTGAAGGAGTTTACCCTCTCCATAGCAAAAACGCTTGTCAACCAATCAGAAGTATAAACTAAACTAAGGTCCGAGAATATGGGGAAACATTGGCTGATTTAGATTATGCAGGGTGGGGTGTATTCAAACGTAGAAATGACCTAGATAAGATTTATTTTTATTATTGATGTTTTACTTTATTCAGAGTTTCTACTGACTTTTAACCCTTTCCCTTATAGAAGCGACTTTTAGCACATGCTTTTTATTCATCCGCTGAAGAAAATAGTTCCAAATTATACCGTAATGAATATGTGTCATATTTAATACTTTCCTAATTATAGCAGGTAATAGCTTAAATCAGGCTGAAAGTAAAGCAGAATGTGCCTTGGGGCTTATTAAGATACAGAGACAAAACATTCTTTCGTCCATTCAAGTTCACCTTAGGACATATGCGTATAAAACGTTTGTGTAATGATTAATGAAACGCTTTTTAGCTCACCTGACACATTGTGCCAATGTGAGCTATTTTGATTGTGCTGTGTCCGTCGTCGTCGTCAACAATTTCTTCAAACGACTTCTCCTAGACTATTGGATGGATTTTTACCAAATTTGGCAGGGACGATCCTTGTATGGTCTTCTTTCAAAGTTGTTCAAATAGTTCCAATCCGTTGCATATTTAGGTCACAGGAGCTAAAAATAGTTTTTTTCAATGAACATTTATAAAATCTTCTTGTTTGAACCCACAGTACATTGAGCTTAGATATTTGGTACAAAGTATCGTCTTCAGGTCCTCTATCAGACTATCAAGATTGTTCAAATTATGTCTCTGGGGTAAAAAATGACCACGCTCTGGGGGTCATACTTTTACAAAGAGCTATATAGTGAAATGTTCGAACCTCTTTTTCTCTGAAACCAATATGGCCAGAGCTTTGATATTTAGCATGGTGACACTTCTAGAAGCTTTTAACCAATATTGTAAATATTATAACCAGACGGCCCGATTTTACTCCTATGGGTCTCCAGATCACCCAGTCTGACGGATCCACACTTACTCCGGGGGCTATTTACAAATACCGGAATTGGGAAACACGACGCAATGCAAAGTAAAGTTATTGAATGTTTAATAATAGTAAATCAACCAATCTTCTATATCAGACTGGACACACCAGACTTAAAGACTAACAGGCAACTGCTTAAAATAGATCTCTAGTTCTAACAGGTTCTGCAACAGTGGTCTAGATCATCTAGCTAGATCTAGCTCTAATCCTGAATGCCTTAATATATATAAGTTTGCTTCAAGAATACGGAAATAAAGAAAATGCGTTTGTTCATGTGACGGGACTTCCTGTTCTAAATGTGAACACCGTCTTAAAATGCAAGTTTAGAGATTTGGAAGTTAGAGCCGAAAGTCTGAGTTCTAAAGTTCTCAGACGTGCCGAAAATGGAAGTGCCAGAACGCTAAGCTTCACTCATATTTATAAACTTTAACGCCATAATACTTTGTACGTAAAGCGGCTCCTTTTACCCACTAGAAATACAAGGATGCCGACACGTGACAATATTGATGGAACGGAAAAATCCGTTAACCGCATACTGTTGCAAATCAATAAGCTATCGCCGTTAAAACGTAACAACAATTATAAAATGCGAATTAACTTCAATATTAAAGGATGTATCTTATACATCTTGATATGAATTATCACACACACACTAAATATAACCATTGCTGACAGTGATTACTGTGTAAGCTGCAATTCTGCTCGGATTTAGAAGGTAACGGGTCAACTCGGCCAAAAACCAACTCGGCCACGGTCCAACTCGGCCTGGTCCAACTCGGCCAATTTTTAGAAACTATTATTGCTGAATATAAATAAATGTGGGTGAATAATATATGTTGATATTAGACTTACACACTTCGAATAAAGAGTATATAATTTACATACATGTAAAAAAAAAAGTAATTGAAATTCATGTACTGAAATGCTTCCTAATGTTGAACCATATATTCTTTATTCGAAGATTTGGCATCGAAGAATATACCATATAACATTTAAGTACACTATAGTTTTGATCCTGATAATACGCCCAGTTAGTCTGCATCTGATCATATTCAGACCAATTGTAATGGGGTAATTAAGTAAAGTGCTTAAACAAATATATTACGACTCAAACTGCTAAACACCTCTTGACATCTTACCCTCAAGCTTTAATGCACGTGCTGTACGTGCACTATACGATTAAATTTGATAATTCCTGTAATTATTTCACTGACATCTAATTTAAAAATTCTGCGCCGATATGTATGTCTTAATAATAATATATATACTATTCATATAACATTTAAGTACAGTGAATAGAATCAAGGATTGTCAAATAGGCTTGATCCTGATCATACGCCGGCCCGAGTTACTCTGCAGCTGAACATAGTCAAACCAATTGTAATTTGGGTGATTCGGTAAAGTGCTTAAACAAATACATTAGACTCAATTTGCTAAACACCTCTTGACATCTTACCCACAAGTTTTAATGCACGTGCTGTAAGATCACCATGTGATTAATTTTAATAAATTCTCTAATTATTTCACTGACATCTAATTTAAAAATTCTGCGGCAATATTTATGTCTTAATGATAAGATATATATTATCCTGATATTATTTCAGTACATTGAGTAAAGTCAGGAAATGCCAAATAATTTTGATCCTGATCATACGCCGAGTTACTATGCATATGCTCCTAGTCAAACCTATTTGCCAAATTCAATTGTATTTGGGACAAAACAGTAAAGGGCTTATACAGCTACTTTTTGTGTAAATATTATATACGACTCACACTACTTAACTAGACTCTTTTTGCTCACGATTTATACGTCCAATATTTAACTTATACAAGAACAACACACACTCTCGATCTATTAATTAAGTCTCACAATTATTAAACTACTCCAGAATTCACACGTGTAAAGTTTATCCACTATTGAGAGCAATATAACCAGGAAATCATTAGTAACCAACTACAGTGATGCTCACTTATAACGAAATTCAGGGGATCTTGCAAATTAGTTCGTCTTATCCAAACTTCGTCTTATCGAAATTTCTTTGTGAATAGTTTGCATATAAAGAAATTTTTACTCATTATACTTCTAGTACATAATTGATTAGAAAAAAAGAAATATAGAAAGGCATAGAAATTAAATCTTAAATATTTCTTTTAATTGTACCAAATAGAATAATTAAATGATAACAAAATAAGATTGGCTATGACATAATAAATGCCATTTTTCGTCTTGAAAATTTAACCTGTTCCCTGTTTTTGTATTAATAGAAAACTCAACCTATTATGAATAAACTTTATTAATATAAAAAGTTCTACTATGTTGATAAAGCATCAGTGGTTGTTATCTTTTTGCAGAATACATGTGTCAAACAGCAAGAAGTCTGACCAGACACCCAGTTATAAGGCATCTGATCTGGATCCAAACAAATAATGTGCAAAGTAAACTAATTATTTCCAGTTGTTTGAACATCCTATCAATACTTCAATAGCATATATACAAAACATGTTGGTTGGGTAATGTTTTGTTATCTGAGGTGATGAGCAGCTAAGCAATTAAGTACTGTCACCTTTGTAAGCCACTTGCCAAACTGTGATAATGACCGGCATGTTGTATTAACAGGACCATTTTACAGGTCTTATCCAGTTTTTCGTTATATCCAGTTTTCATCTTAAGCAAGCATGAGGCCATTGAAATAAAGAAGGAAGCAGTCGGGGACTTATTTTTAGTTTGTATTAAGCAGTTTTTCATCTTATCCAAGTCGTTATAAGTGAGCATCACTGTAATGTTAAGTGTCTTTATTTCCCACCTTCCAATAATATTTCTTCTACACCTATGATTATCAAAATAAACAATCAATTACGATTTACTCTATTATGATTAACTTCTAAAACTTTTTGATTTCACACACAAACATAATTGAAAGCTGTACCTTTGGGAGCTTTCGCCTGTGTACTACAGGCTTTTTCAACCAACTGATGTTTCACTGGGACTTGACATCGCTCGAGGCTTTAGTGAGCGATGTTAATGCATTGTCCCAGATGTGTGGCAAGTTGTAGTGGCCCCCGTCCCTGTTGAGCGCCGGCTTGTGTGCTCTGATGTAGATTGTCTCTTTGACCCCCCGTTCAAACCAAGAGGGTTCACGGTCTAGTATGTGCACTGATTCCGTTGAAAAAGGTAAAGCTTTCAATATGTTTGTGTGTGAAATCATGGAGAAAGGACAAATGGAGAAGTATCCGGCCTGCTCGCGATTTATCGTGTCGTTCAATCAGCGGCGCTCGCTGGCGGCTAGAAAACAGCGTTTTTCCGAAAGTTTGGTGTTAATAGAAATGCTTTTAATGTTATCTTTTCGTTATAAATTTTAATACAGATGTTTTATTAGACCATGATCTCACGACTAGTACAGAATTTGAGGCGATAGCTTATAATTTGTTTGTTTAGTGAGTTTGTGAAAATGAGAGAGAAAACGTACAGTACTGTATTTTCCGTTTTTCCTACGAAAGTTTGGTGTTAATAGAAATGCTTTTAATGCTATCTTTTCGTTATAAATTTTAATACAGATGTTTTATTAAACCATGATCTCACGACTAGTACAAAATTTGAGGCGATAGCTTATAAATTGTTAGTTTAGTGAGAATTTGAAAATGAGAGAAAAACGTATTTTTTCGTTTACCTACGAAGTTTGGTGTTAATATAAATGCTTTTAATGTCATCTTATCGTTATAAATTTTAATACAGATGTTTTATTAGACCATTATCTTACGCGTAGTACAAAATTTGAGGCGATAGCTTATAAATTGATAGTTGAGTGAGGTTTTGAAAACGAGAGAAAAACGTATTTTTTCGTTTACCTACGAAGTTTGTGTGTGTCTATATTTCTCTGCCACTGTCTGTATTTATGTCTCTGTTTCTCTTTGTGACTGTCTCTCTGTCTGTCTGTTTTTCTCTTATCTCTGTCTGTCAGTCTCTCGCTTCTTCTTTTCTGTATCCATCTTTCTGTATGAATGTCTGTCTGTCTCTCTGATGATCCTCATGCGGAGAAAAGGTAAAGTGTGTCATAAAGAGCTTAATTTGAAAAAGGGGTAAACTATATTTCAAGAGACATACTCTATGAATCCGACATTTTTGCAGCCTGGTCTGGATTACAACTGTTTGCAATTGCAATAGTCATCATGTTACTGGTATTCAGTAATGAGAGGGTTAATCCAGTCATCAACCAATCCAGGTGCATTGATGTTGTTTTTTGTTGTTTTTTTTTTAATTCAATTCTATTATCTTTATTTTTTGTGATTTGTATAATATATAAACATCATGCGGTTACAGAAGTCAAGAACACATGTTCAAGTTACACGCACGGGTAGCATTGATCTTTTTCATTAAAGTAGCAACCCGCTGGTGTGACTGTCCATCTTCATAGATAATCGGCATGTTCAAGAAGCATGGACTTCATGCTGGGACAGTTTTATGACGCTGATAATTGTCCTGCTAATTTGGTGCGGGTTCTGTATACGGTTACGTAATGTGTCACATTCCTTTGTGATGTGTAATATGGTAGACATTTTGTAAGTAAATAAAGCTAAGGACGAGTGTCAAACATTCTGGATCCAGATCAGACGCCGTGTTACGCGGCATCTGATCTTGATCCAAGTTGTTTGCAAAAAAAAAGTAAAGTTGCGATCAGCAGGCAAAGAGTTAAGCAGTCAGTAAAATAGATTGCTTAAGGCATTGGCTGCTTTATAATTTACTCCGTTATATAAGACATAAGTAAAGCAGAAAGAAACGGAGATCTCATGTTATCATGTTTGCAATTAATTTCTGAAGATAATGCAAACTGTTACCTCTTTCATAGAAATGGGACGGATAATATGTATATTTTAGTCTGGCTGTAAAACTAACCCTAAATTCATTTTTTTGAAGTAATATGTTAATAATTCTAATTTTCCTTTCAATAATAATAATGATCACATACGACATAATAATACAGTTACAACTTTGGCCGTTTTGGATTTTGGCCGTTTGACGCGCACTCCTTTCAAAAGTCTCATTACATACAAAATGGATTTTTATTTTTGCTTCCAAGGAAATATTTCCTCCATGTAGAACATTGTAACAATGCATGAACACATTTTTAGAAGTTTAGAAGTTTGCTTAAGTTTTTATACGGAAGGAATTCTTTTCTTACGCGAGTTGGTCTAGTCATATCATTAGCCAGCAACCTTTGTAGGTCATCATTACTTTTTTCGCTTCAAGAAAAACCCTGGTATTTTAACAACCGAAAGATAAGTGTCACGGCTTTATATCAAGACCTTTTTTTTTTAAAATATATAATATATATCGGACGAAAATTATGGATTAAATTCAAGTTTTTGAAACGGGACGTAGTATATATTTCGCGATCGCCTGCTCTCGTTTATCGACTATTTCATTTGGCCATCGCTCTTTAACTCGCCATAAAATTTGTCGATTTCGAAAATAAACTTTTACAACTGAAAGAAAAATATCTAAGCTTTCCTTTAAGACCATTTCTTTGAAAATCGGTGGAAAATTGAGGGTTTTATGAAAGGTTTTGTAACGGGGCGTGATATATTTATGCCCGAGTGCTTGCTCCCTTTTATCGGCAAATTCATTTGGAAACTACTCTTTAACTCGCCATAAAACGGATCAATTTTAAAAAATAAAATCTGTTATTTTTACAAGTGAAAGATAAATATCTTAGCCTTCTTTTAAGACCATTATAATGAAAATCGGGTGAAAATTAAGGATTTTATGTAACTTAAACTAACAGTAGGTAACCATTCAACACGATAAAAAACGCGATAGCCCGCTATCGGCGTACCGGTGCAGTTGAATTATCGATCGATTAAGCGTTATCGCACATACAGGTAACGGACGACACCATTTTCGGGAAAATGCAGATTTGAGTATACGTTACTTCTCCATTTGTCCTTTCTCCATGGTGAAATCAAAAAGTTTTAGAAGTTAATCATAATGAACAATACCACACAGTTGAATTTCCACAAGACCGATTTACTCTAATTTTATCGAATAATTTCTAGTGAATTTTCTTCTACACCTGTAATTATCTACAAAACCAATCACATTCTTTTTACTCTAATATCATTGCCAATGATACAACACCAACTCAAATATGTTGATGAAAGTAACAGGTTTAGGTTTTCCTAGTTATATAATCCGTAATTAATCAGCAAAGTACAAAGATACTCGTCAAACAATATGCAAAATAACAACGCAAATTAACACCTGTTTGATGGTACCTTGGACATTCTTTATTGCCCTCGGACGTTCTAATTGCTTTGACACTTACGTTTGAGATGGGTACAAACTGTCGTCACATTAACACATTAAAGTATGTTTTCAATTATGTGTGAATATGGCAATAATGGAATGTTTAAACAGTTTAATCAAACAACAACATATTAATAATGACCAAGTTGTAGAGATAATGTTCACTTGTATTAATTAACAATTATAAAAGTACACATATCAACAATAATATCTAGTTCTACTACTACAATACATTAGCTAAAACTACTATTACAGTACTATGACTCAAATTTTCGTATTTCAACATGGAGACATAACAACAACCATATATTTAGTGAAAATTATTTTGTTAGTCTTGATAAACTTTATTCATATCACTAACTTTCCCATACAAATTTATCAATTTTTTTTCTGGCCGAGTTGGACCATACTATCTGGCCGAGTTGGACCATACTATCTGGCCGAGTTGGACCAGGCCGAGTTGGTTTTAGGCCGAGTTGACCCGCATTCATTTAGAATATCTCCATTGACATAAAGATGGAGAAGTGTTTACAGATAAACATACGAGAACAGACTGAATTTACAGAGTAACCACACTATGTCAGCTTAAATCATGGATATAACTTGAACAAATGACCTATGAAGACATGCAAACTGTAAGTAAACAGTGTTATTAACATGCATACTTTCTACAACAACTGTTAGAAATGAGCAAAGTATGAAAAGTCATGGGTTTCCGCGGAATCAAACAATCGTTAAAAGATCGCTCCAAATCGCATCAAAATCGATGACTAACATCATTTCCCTAATATGAAATAAGGCATGGCCTTCAATGGGGTTTACCCACGATCGTTTTTAAAATCTGGAAACAGAATTAAAGAAATTGATCTCTAATATTTGTATATGAGTCAATATTTTTTTATGTAACAAAATCATGTCCTTGTAAATTTTTGAAAGATCATACTCGGACAAGGGATAATTGTCATCTTAAACTAATACTTACGTGTTTATATTCACATTTTATCAAAAAAAGTGCAAGAGATATGCAGAATCTTTTAATTATTTGACATTGAAACAGCTGAAAAGTCAGTTTTGCAGTGTCCCTAAAGTAGTTATTTTGATTTAATCAATAGACTTTCTATGAAATATCTGAAATATTTCAGTAGTGTGCAAATATAGGTAACTTTAACTATATCTGACTTCATATAAACCATAAAATTGTGGGAATTCCTCAGTTTAAATACTTTTTTTTTATTGTTAATCACTGTACCTGGAATCCTGTTCAGTGATGTAACAATTGCCAATTATAGTTAAGTACAGAGTTGCTTTCCTTAGGTATTTATAGCAAAACATCTCCATTTTGAAGAGTGAACATTGAGGCAACAATGGCAGAAAGAATTTGTAAGATCGTGATTTGAAATAAGGAATCACTGACCATTTTAGTACTGAGGCTGGTACCATACATTTTGAACACTTCCTTGATGTAACGATGTATTATTCTGCCTTTGACTGCAATAATCATTATTCTCTTTTTGCACAAAATGTATGCATTTGAGATATGATAAATTGTGTCATAAGGTTCCAGTATTTAGTGTAAATTAGTATCGTTAGAATGTCATTTAGGTGAAATACATCCTTGATGTAACGATCCTTGATGTAACAGTGAAATTGTTACATAAAGGACCAGAAACCGTTATTTCAAGGAAACCAGAGACCAAAAATTAATAAAAGAAAATATCTTTCAAGTAAACGGGTATTTTACATTGAAATGAATACTTTTTATAAGGGGCAGCATGTGATGAAAGAAAAAAAAGCTGCTTTTGCTTACTAGTATTAGTCACCGGACAAATCCTGTTAAACGTATGTTACATCAAGGAGGTGTTTCGTTACATGAAGGAAAACAGCTGTAAGATATTAATAAAATAGGAAAACTTTATACAGAATTTTAAAATTCACTTTTTGAAGTTGGTAGACATTATTTCAACAGTTATTATTATGGAAATCATTACATATTCTTCCTAAAACTTTGCTATTTTCCTTAGCTGTTACATCAAGGAAAATATATTGTTACATAAAGGAAAGTTACAATGTTACATAAAGGAAAACAAATTGCAAAACAGTTCAATATTTTCATTTTTATGTTGGATTAGTAAATACCTAAACTTTTCCATTTATTTTTTATAAGAAACTAAACATATGGCATATATTTTGTATTGTAAGCCTTTATTTCAGAGCCTAATTTGTGTTACATCAAAGAATTAATATATCTATATATTTTCTGTAACACATTTATACTATTTGTTGCTTCTAATAAGCTACAGTAACCCCAAGTCTTTAAAAATAAGTGCAAACTAGACAGGAAATCCTGATTCATGTATTCTGCTCATTGTTTGATATATCATGCATCCGTTTTCATTTAGAAATTGGCAAATCAAGTACACACTGATATTGTAATCCTCGCTGTTACAATATAAATTCAGTGATGTAACAGGAATGTAAAATTATAGTTGCATAGGTATTTTAGTTCCCGAAATGAATGTCATAGTAAAGCATTTATACTTGAAGAGACTACATGTATACTAAGTTGGCATTCAAACTCTTCTTTAAGGTTTATGAATCAGAAGAGTCATTTATTTCCTTAATGTAACATAGTTGCTTCTTTACTGTAACAGCCTGTCGCTAATAATATGGAATAACTTTCAAATAACCCTAGTTTTGATACTAAGTAAGCAATGGCTAATCAGTGTAATAAAATGTTTAATTGTTTTATTTACAGTTTGTTAATGTTTATCAAACTTTTGACGTTTGATATATCTTTGTATTTTCCTTAATGTAACATTGCTGTAGCTGCAGATTCCTTGATGTAACCATCTTCTTTTTAACAAATAAAATTCACAGGCAATGGCAGTTTGGTGTAACTTTTGCTCTAAATGATTGTATGTATTATACTACAGCATGGACTATCAGAGGAATCATGTTCAAGTTCTGAATGTTTTGTCAGTGTGAAAACAAAATGTCAATTATGACAGTTTTTTAGGCGCAAACCGTACATGATCGGAAAATAAAATCAGCTGATATAATTTGCAAAATTTACTATTAAGGAAATCTATTAGATGCTATTTATTGTGATGAAACACCTAATAAAATTGTTTTGATTCATTTAATGACATTGTACTTGTTTAAAGGATTGTTACATCAAGGAAATAGTTTTGCAATGGTGTTAAATATACGCCACACCTCTACAACCTGGGTACATTTAAGCCCCTTATGTAACATATTTCCACATTACAGACATGCATGGTGCTATAGTGTAAGCCATTAACCTCAGAGAGAATATCAAAATAATCTCATCCTTTCTTAAAGGAAATAAAATCACATTAGACAATCGTTCATTGCAATATTCAAGGTGTTATCAAGACTAGAAAGTCTTATAATACAAAATTACCTCTCTTTGATTTGAAATAAGAATGAACCTTAAGTGCATGTGTCATTCAATCTGTATGTTTTTACTGGAATACATTGGTGAACATATGAGCCTTTACAATCACAAACAAAACTGGAGTTGATATTACTTTAAAAGATATAGAGCTTTGAAATTTAACTTTTTTTATGCTAAGCAGTGAATTATAGAGTTTTCTCAGTATATTATACTGTTATAATCTTCAGTGAATTATAACTTTTAGGAACTATTTTTCCCCAACCTAATTTTTTCTATTACAAATGTACCTCCTTTTAATTTGAATAATAATGCCAAACACTATTATTTCCCATGTAAAGTGTCTTCTGCTAAGTCAAATTGTTGTTCAATAAGCTGTGATTTGCTCTTTTGAATGTTACTCATTAAAGCAAGAGCATAGCAAAATGGATATTAATGAAAGACATTGACTTTTTAAGGTTATGTGAGATGTTGGAAATGAAAATAAAACAGTTTGCCAAATTGGGTAATTATCCAAAACAGTTCAATCATATTTTTTCGATAAAAAAAGACTGTGTCCCAGATACACGAATGCAAAATATGAAAGTCCTAGGCCTAGGCTACTGGTTCAAATGTTATAGACATTTAAAGATGTTTACAAAAGTAAGTGAAAGGTCGAGGTCACAAGGTCAAAGAGAGTTGTGTGGTTAGAAAGGTCTTGACTCAGGGAAGACAATTGCCAAGTTAAGAGGCCCAGTTGCATTAATCAAGAGTTATAGCCAAGGTTAAGGTTTTTGGTTAAATTTTGATTAAATAGGTCAAAGGTCCAGGTCAAGGTCACATGGTCAAATAGCGTTGTATGGTTGCAAAGGTCTTGATTCAAGAAATATACATACGAAAAAATGAAAGCCCTAGGCCTAAGGGTTTAAATGTTATAGACATTTAAAGATTTTTACAAAAGTAGGTCAAGTTCTAAAAGGTTTGTATGGTTGGAAAGGTCTTGCCACTGGGAAAACATATGCCAAGTATAAAAGGCACGTGTGCAATAATGCAAGAGATATAGCTAAGGTTAAGGTTTTTGGCACAGACAGACAGACAGATGGACAAACAAACAAACAAACAGGACAAAAACGATATTACAGTTTTTGTCATGTCTGTTTGTTTGTTTGTTTTTCCGTTAGTATATGCCGGCGAATCATAGATTCTGGGTGCATAGAAAGTATCAATTGGTCATTGCCAAGATATCAGTTCAAGATATACTTTTATCTTTCTATATGATGTGATGAAGAATCTGATATCATATCATGCATTGTCAGATCTGTCTAGTGTAGTTTACAGACAGTTTACTGACAATGCCATTTTGAGAATGTTCATAATATGATAACAAAACAATGTCTTGACAGCAGCTTTAAGTGTCCATTGTCTCAATTCCTTTACTTTATCCTCCTTGGTCCACTTGTCTCATTATAATTTGTTAAACTGATGTCATCAGTTTTATCCATTTTTTGTCATTCATCCAATTATTTTGTCCTCTGCCGGTGTTGTTGAATTCATTTCTCTTCGGGCGGAATCATCCAAGCAAAAACACACAGCAAAGAACTCATCATAGTGATATTTACATAATGAGTTACTAAATGCATGCTTCTGAAGGGATAGGCTATCTCTCTTGTCCAATTACACAAAAACAGGTTGATGTGTTTATTATAGGTCTCTACATAGCAGCAATTCTCCTGATTTGAAGTTGTGTTGACTGTAGAGTAAGTCAGTGCTGTTATCAATTTCAATTCCTGGCATTTTATATAGATTGGTGCAGAAACTGACAGATTAGGACATCACGGCTAAAAGATAATACCAGATATGTGTATTTAATCAACAGTTCAATACATTGCCATAAACAATCACCAAAGTCAGCGAATAGCATATTTTTTGTCTGTAGCTTCAAATTCAAATTCCCTTCCTCTGTCAACTGCAACAAAACAGAGCAGCAGTAGATGCTAATCTTCCAACTTGTCCAATCATTCCATCAGATTTCTTTGCTAACACTAGGTCGCTTTAGAAGAAGTGCAAGCAGGCTCTCAGAAAGTGTTGAAAATGGTAACTGAGGTATTGCCAAGTTGTCACATTATACTGAATTGTCAATTTTTTAATTTTTCCAAGTCACATTATACTGATTTTTTACACATTTTTCAGTTTTTCAGGTGTTTTTTTTTAAGTATGTCCTGAAATACACTTTCTTGTTAATGGATCCTGAGGTCTAAACACTGGTGGTACCAAAGTATAATCAACATATATAAACTGCTTTCAGCTTCCATCTGCTAGGATATTGGAAATATTGCACATGAAATAATATTTCTGTATAAAATCATTAAAATGTAACTATTTTCTCCAGTGGAGAAATGAAGTTAATGTGTAAATAGGCATATAGATGGAGTAAAAGGATTAAATCACAACCTTTATCAAAATACTTCAATAAACAAACCTGTTGGCCATCTGCTTTACCTTTGTCCTGTATTAAGTAAGCTATAACCTGTATCAAAAACTGCTACTAATACACTTTAAGTGGCCGGTTAACACAATATTGGCTGTTTATTGTTTAATGCAGAATTTTCAATTTTCAAGGCTTGTCATTGTTTTTCTCTTGCATAATAATTATGTCCTCATCAAAGGGTTTCATAATCAACTGATTTTCATTATCGATCAACATATATACATGTAATTGGACAAACCACTTCGATTACTCATTGATTATACAAAACAAGGGCCACTATGGCCCTAAATCGCTCACCTGGTACACCATGGCAAACTTGACCTATAGTGACCTAGATTATGACTGGACATGACCCACAATCAACCTTTAGAGGGTAAACAAGATGTTCCTATGATTTGACCTAGTAACCTAGTTTTTGACCGGAAATGACCCATATTCAAACTAGACTTATATATAAATGAGACAAACATTCTGACTAAGTTTCATCAAGATCCAATGAGATTTGTAGCCTCTAGAGTGTTAAAAAGATTTTTCTATGATTTAACCTTATTGACCTAGTTTTTGACCGGACATGGCCCATATTTGAACTTGACCTAAATATCAACGACACAAACATTTTGACCTATTTTCATCAAGATCCAATGAGATTTGCAGCCTCTAGAGTGTTAACAAGGTTTTTCTATGATTTGACCTAGTGACCTAGTGTTTGACCAACATGACCCATATTCAAACTTTACCTAGATATCAATGACACAAACATTCTGACCAAGTTTCATCAAGATTCAATGAGATTTGTAGCCTCTAGAGTGTTAACAAGGTTTTTCTATGATTTGACCTAGTGACCTAGTGTTTGACCCAACATGACCCACATTCAAACTTGGCCTAGATTTCTACTAGACAAACATTGTGATCAAGTTTCATGAAGATCCAATGAGATTTGTAGCCGGAAGAGTGTTAACGAACAATTGTGAACAGACAGACGGACCGACGGATGACGGACATCCAGCGATCCTAAAAGCTCTCCCTGGCACTTTGTGCCAGGTGAGCTAAAAAAAAGAGAAATTTAAATTTTAATATAAATTTAGTAACTAAAATCTTACAGTTGACAATAAAAAAATCAGATTATATTTTTTTGACTTTAATTGCACATCTGAAGATTAAAATCCCAACATAACTATCAAATTGCCAAAATCCCGCAATTTTAAAACCTGAAAATGTAGGCACATTCGTAATCTAAACCTATAAAATGAAGTAATGCCCGATGATTATGGAGGCAACATTGCTTACAAACCCGTGAAATTGGTGGAAACAAATTGACTTTTAAATCTGTTTTGTTGACATTCGATCGAAGACGAATCATAACGGAAATGTTCCGGCTTGGTTCGGATGACGTCACACAGTGTATATGAATTATCGCCGCGCTTCGTACTAATCACATGACCTTTACGCAATCCTACGAACCAAACCGTTAGTCTTATTTGTAAACAAACCCGCTTAAAATGTAAACCAACAAGATAAGAATTTGACACATTTAAGTAGGATTCTTTACCAAGTGGGGACATATGCCAGGCTTCTTACACGCGATTTCACTAATTTTAATAATACATAGAAAATGCACACATATAAGAAATTGCGCGTTTTAGACGCACATTTCCGTAGTATTCTGCCTTTAATACAAACATTGCTATTTTACTTAGAATAGAATAAAATGCATTATTTCAATAAAATCAATATTTGATTTTATTATCTATTCTCTAAACTCTATCGAATGATCACTTTCAATCAATTGTTGATAGCCTGCTTTGGGCGCTCTACCATTATTTATATCAGTCGTCAATCTTTAGCCGGTCGGTTCATTGCTGATTGATGGGGGTAATGTGATCGCCGTTTTGGGGACTGTCTCTTATATGTTTATTTATGTTTTATTTCAGATCTAATTGTAGTTATTTTGTCTTTTCTCGATTTGTAGGTACATTTATGTTATTTCATGTAAAGCGCTTTTAGAATAAAATTCATTATTTCAATAAATCAATTATTTGATTTTATTATCTATTCTCTAAAGTTTAAAAATGTTATTTCATGTAAAGCGCTTTTGAACGCACAACCCCTGTGTGAAAAGAGCGCTATATAAATCTGGTATAATAATAATAATCAATAATCGGAAATAATCGATCATCGTTTAAACACTGTCAAACCAGTGTTTTTTTGAGGGACCTGTTCCCATTTCACGGCACAATTTTTTCCCAAAAAATGAGCTTTTTACGACTCAATTTTCCCAAAAAAATTAAGTATTTTACGCCGTTACGCCCAATTGGAGGGGTACCAACTTATTCCAATAGTGGTGAAAAAAACCCACTGAAAGCTACCTCATACTATAATACAGTTTCTTGCTGTGGAAATGAATCAACTACTCCAATGAAAAGATTTATGCGCCATCTGCTTTACTTTTGTCCTACAGGTATTAAGCAATAACATGTATCAAACACTGCTATTTGTACATTTTCAAGTGGCCGCGTAACACTTTTATGATTGTTTAGTGTTTACTGCAGAATTTTAAAACATTTTCATTTACGGTGGTAGAAGTCAAGTGGTAACGTACTCATCTACGGTACCAGAGGTCGTGAGATCTATCCCCCACCGTCCAAGCGGCCTGACTAGTGGATTTTTCTGAACCCTGATGATGTACAGGATTCAGGAATGTTCTTGAGCAAGATATGCACCGCTAATTGCTCCTCTCTAGTCTCTACTCAGGGGTTAAAATGGGTACCCATGAGGGGTCTGAGCCAATACTCAGGGCTGCCATAAGTTGATCATAAAAATCCTTAGATTTCAATTTTTCAGACGCAGTTTTACCAATCGTACCTTTACCGCATAGCCTGTTTCTTGTTTGAAGACACATGACTGCTTACAACAGGTTGAAAGTAAAGCAGAATGCGCCTTAACGCTACGATCTGTTAGGATAAAAATCCGAATACTTAGGAAAAATCCGGAGAAATGGAAGCACTGAATACTACCGATGCCTACCCGCCATATGTTAGCAGAGCTCAATATTCTAGGCATGAAAAAATTACAGAGATCCTGGACATTGAACATTTTGGTGTGCTAAAATGTTTACATTTGAAGCCAGGTCACCATGGTCACTTGGATTTGTGTCAAAATGAGCCCTGGTCATACTTATTTTAGAAAAACTTGCACGAAAACGTCATGTCGTGGGTACAAAATGATACATGGGACAAAAATATGGTTTGTTGCTGCGTTGTCCGGGACCCGGATACTGTCCGGTAATATGTAATGTTCTTGCATTATAAAACAACCACCTCATGCACCTCTTCAGCGACGACCATGACTTACAAAGAACAATAAACAGAATTCCAAAAAGATGTACTCACTCTTATTTCTGATGTCCAATACATAATTTACATGACTTGTAGTCTTGTAGCCTGTATTTCGTTAATTAGATGTCTGTCAAGACTCATTCAAGTGTCAATCGAGCTGTGATTTTGCAGACGAATACTACGGAAATTCCCGAGTCTTTACGTAAAATTTTGTATTTCTTTTCTGGTGTCGTTTTTTTCAACCAGTATTTTTTAAACAGCTCTGTACAATTTCGTTTCCCTTCGGGAAACGAATAAACGACGATGGGTTTTTAAATTACAATTCCAAACAAAAAAATATATAAAAATGGACCGAAACGCTGCGATTGTAGTAAATTCGAGTGTGCCGAAATTTTAATCCCGTATGTCATGTGGTACACACGAGACAGCACTCGGGATTTCATTGCTTAGCTTGGTGTGTTCTGTTCTGTTCTGTTGTTATTTTCTCGCGGAATCGGGGGTAACCTTTAGGGGGTAAACCCCTATAACTTGCTGGTGTAAAAGTAAAAGTTTGCATTTTCTTAATTATTAGGAATAATCAACTATTTAGACTAATTTATGCATATTGAAAAAGCTATTCAATGTTAGACGGTCGGTGAATATAACCTGTAGAGAAATTGAACACAAGGAGATTGCTAATTCGTTCACACGACAACTCTCTCCATAAGTTATTAACGGGATAGCTTACTTTTGATGATGGTTCGTTAGTACGTTGCTCTCAGATCATTGAGATTTGTTTGGGACCGAAAACAGTTATTATTGAAGAGTGAAGGTTTACTACAGATCGACGATACGCCATAGACGTTCCATGACAAGCTGGAACATTGACGTTATAGAACTGTAGTGGAATCAAGGTTTGGTAGTTCAGCAGAGACAACGCTGAGCAATCTGTTCGAGATCTCATCACAGGTTCAACAACGTCAGGCAGTCTACTTGAGACTAGTGCTGGTGACACTGTTTGTCATCATCTACATCAACGCTGAGCAATAGCGCTCAGCATCAGTTCACTATACTGTAGCTCAGCAGAAGTAACGATGAGCATACATCGGTTAACGGTCCAGCCTGCACCGTGCTCAAACAGTCTGAGAGTACGGGGATATTGTTTAGTTTTTTGGTTTTGTAGGCAAAGTAGCTCATCCACTTTTAGTTAATTTCATTCATTTTGTATAGTTTTTTATGTAGTTTCATGCTCAATCATCAGGCAAGATAGCCCAAGGAAAATTATTATATATTTCATATAGTCTGTATATTGTGTTCATGCTTTAACTAGTGTCCGGCTAAAGACATTGTCTCCTCATAGAACGCCCATAAAACACACATCAAGCTTTGGGCTCTAGCATTAGGGTTAGGGTAACCGAACGTCTTGACAGCCATGTCGTGCTAAGCAAGATACTGGTTGATAACTACGGTCAAATCTCGTTAATCCATTGCCACATAGCCTGTTTCTAGTTTATAAGATACTAGTAGCTGACCACTTAAAGCAGGTTGAAAGTAAAGCAGAATTTGTCTTACTGTCAGCCTACCTTAAAGATGTTTTCATATCTCATTATTAGTGTTTTCTTCTGACTTGACATAGTTATTTTTAGATTGGAACATTCTAAAACTTTAAAAGGGATGGGTATTCCCTACATCCAGCAAGAAACATTGGTCGTATTCGAATCATCGATTTTGTGGTCAACGAAAAGTGGGCGGAGCAAACGCGCGAAGATTTACTGATGTCAACGATTTTGGCCCGACTCGAATAGAAATTGTAGTCAACGAAAACTTTGTACTTCCGGACGAATGGAAATGAATCAAACACCCGTTAAAACAGTCGTAATGCTCCCAATTTGTATATACGCACATAATGCCATGTGATCTGGATCCAATCGATTAATTGAGAGGGTCTTTATGTTTGTTTTATCTAGAGACACTAATCACGTGGTATAAACGCGGTCACGTGACTAAATCAACGCTCGATTTTAGGGTTTGACAACATTTTGTCAACGGAAAACATCAAGTCGTGATTCGAATAGAACTTGTTGACAAATATTCCAACTAACGCGATAGTTGCCCTGATTCGAATACGACCATTGACAGCTGTATTTATTGTGCGTAGTATACAGTAGAGAATAGATTTTTCTTTCCCGTTTAAACGCAAACGCAATGCACGTAACTGTGGAAATTTACTTTTAGAAGTTTTAACTAATATTTTTTAATCTGAGTAGCAAATAGGTTGGAGCCTGATCAAAGGCCGGGTTACCCGGCGTCTGATCTGGCTCCAATCTGTTTGCAATGGAAATAATAGTTTTGTATACAAATGCGTTTATTGGGAGAGAATAAAATATCAGTAAAGTTAGCGCAGCGGTCTCGTGCTGCACGGGAACCATACTTATCTCAAGTAGGAAAGTGTACGATGATGTAGTCGATGTAACCTTGCTTACAGTGGAGAAAATTTTATTCTTTCCCAATAAACGCGTTAACGCTAACACCATGATTTCAATTGCAAACAGTTTGGTGCAGATCAGACGCCGGGTAACCCGGCGTCTGATCATGCACCAAACTGTTTGCCGCTCAGACTAACATGAATGGTCAGAATTGTCTAAAGGTTGTCCATTTATGCGTATTATTGCGATGCGTTTGCGTTCGTTTGCGTTTAAACGGGAAAGAATAACGTTTTCTCCACCGTTACCTTAATGGTTATGAACTATTCTGTTCTAAAAAATAACCCAGACAAGTCAGGGAAATCGGATCGATCTCGTGACTCTTATACGCAGATACCCCCCGCAGAACTATTCAAAAAGTGTCATCTTACATTCTGATACCGGACACTTTTTTCTGTTACCGGACAGTTTTACTTTCTGTTATTGTATACTTTTTACGGGCGTGGTGCACGTGGTGAGCATGATGTCACCTGTATAACTCTTGCACTGCCCGGGAATAGACGAGCTTACCCTTGTAATGCTACAGTAGAGAAAACGTGATTATTTACCAATAAACGCGTTTACTCTTAAAGTATTAATTCCATTGCAAACAGTTTGGAACCTGATCAGATGTCGGGTAACCCGGCGTCTGATCAATCCCCAAACTATTTGCCAAATTAAAACAAATAATTAAAAATATCAAGTAGATCTGCCGATTGGCTAACATTTGCAAATATTTTGGGTCCAGAGAAGACGCCGCGTTACGCGGCATGTGATCTGGATCCAAATTGTTCGGCATTCATATTCAAAAAAAAATTAATTTGAAAAGCATAGGAATGATTTTGAGTTTCTCCGCAGACGATATATTTGAAGCAGACGGCAATTCAGCATGATAAGGGATAACAAACAATTGCATACAGTTTCGATCAATATCAAAAACACAGTAACTCTGCGTTTGAACAGGATCCAAACTAATAACACTTGTTTCATTATTCGTGCAGTCAAAGCCCGACATTTTGCGTTGGAAAATAAATGAAGATGGCAATTTCAAAGCAGGCGACAATATGGCAGTGGAAGAGTAAAAAACGCATTTTAATAGTGTGCATGTTCGGGAGAAAAACCTCTGGCCCTTGGTTTGATTATAAAGGGGTGGAAAATTAATTATATCGGGCTAAAATGATAAGGTTTACCGTTAAAATATTGATTGATCTTAATGCTAAAGCCCGTTTCACATCAGCCGTACGACAGTCGTACGACCGGTTTTCATGGGTAAATCGCAAGGTTTCGTACGACAACCGTACGGCAGCCGTGCGAATTTTCAACGTCGCACGGCAGCCGCAACGTCGCAAGCTGGATTTTCAGCATGTCCATTTTCCTTGCGATCACCATGCGATTTTTGCAGGTCGTAAGGCAGCCGTACGGCTGCCGTAAGACGCCCGTACGTTTGACGTACGATTTATGATACTGTCATGGCTAAATTTAGTCAAATATATTCGTGCGTTAGTCTTACGATGACCGTACGAACACCGTGCGGCTGCCGTACGTTTTGTCGCAACATCGCAACAAGGCTTCTGCGAAATGTATGGCTGCCGTACGACTCGCACGGCGCCGTACGACCGTCTTGCGGAGACTGGGCGTGGTCCCACCCCTATAAAAGCAGTTGCGCTAAAACTAGCTCACAGAAGCTGTGTAGTAATCAGAGAGGTCACATCAACAGCTGCCTCCAAAAAAGGGAAGGGAAAATATGTTGTACCCCATGAAAAATATGAGCAGCCGACCAAAGATCCGGCGAGTTCAGGGTCCGACGAGGAAAACACAAGTTCCCATCGAAGCCGCGCAACTGGATGGACCTTGTACGTATATTTCGTACTATGTATACAGTATGGGGTAACAATAAGGGGGAACCCGTATTGCAATATACTGTAATATATTGTTCCAAATTGTAAGTACAAAAAGTTGGATAGAAGTTAGTCTTGAAAACGTATTTGTAGCAGTAAAAGAATACAATGAGTGCTTAAAATACAAGGGGAGAGTCCAAATTAACATAGACATTTGTTGTGAATGTTATAACTGTCACATCATTACATTCAAATTAACAGGTCATCCCTTCTCGTTTGTGCCCAAATAAAATATAAAATATTGCTATACGAAAAACTGTATTGAAATACGTGTATCTAAGAGGCGTCTAACAATGTATTGCGGTGTTGTTACGCCCCTACTGAATAGCATCAATTATTATTGGAAAACATAGTTTATCTTCTGTTCTGGCTCGACTCGAAACCTACGGCATATAAACAAAAAAATACCAAGAACAGTTCTCTAATTCGCGATAATGCACTGCAAGCGCGGCATTCGATCGACCGTGCAATTAATGAATGAATTTCCTTAAATCACGTGATGTAAACACGTAGTAAATCTGAGAATCGACACTTCCAGTTGTTCACCGGTGCCATTTCGTCAAGTAACAGCACCATTAACCTGAACATTTAAAATTAAAGTTCAGTCTCCGGTTTTACTCAGTTAAAAGTTGAATTTCAACCACATGTGTTTCTATCTGTTCCATGTTCAAATTTAGCACAGTCGAAAGTGCTTTCACTTTTCTAAATTTGTAAACACAATAGCTTTGGCATAAAGATGTCCAGATATAATGCAAATGGTATCGTTGTTCGCTTCAAGATGACAGATAAACCATAATTGAGTTGAAATTGTTGTTTCTGTTGAGTTTACGTCCTTTACTTTTAGAATGTCAAGGGTGAAAAAGCAGCGAAAGTTGTTGAAAGTTAATGCAGTAGCCAAAATGGCGTATCATATGCCAACATTCCGGTGTTGGGTATTCTCCGGGGAATTTTGTTTTAAAAGAATCATGTTAGAATCGAAGTAATAAATTCGTAGTTGTACACGATCGTGCATTAAATCATTGTCAGTCGTTGATATTTGGGTAATGATATCACTCGACCTAAATACCCCGTTATACATCAACTTCTAATTGTGATCTAATACACAATAATGCACAGCTACGAATTCGTTCTTTTTTAAATGTTACATATTAGTTTTGTTACACTTAACATCCCCATTCGTTCGCTTCCTTTTAACAGCGGAAAAGCGTCATCTCCTAGAATGAAATAAGGGATGTTCTTGTCATCGTGTGGGAGTGGTTATCTAGGGCTGACCGTAGGGAGCTCTCAAGGAAGATTCCTGCATCGGACGCTAATCCGTTGCTTCCCATACTTATCCACAGGAACTTGTACTCTGCATCTACCATACCTAGCAGCACAATGGAGCAAACTCCCTTGTAATTATAAGATTCGCTTCCAGACAGATCCGGCTGGTGTTGTATGCAACCCTAAAAGCGTACTGTAAGCATTTGAAACTCATCCCTGTGGCAGAAAAACGAGTGTTCACATCAGCTTCTCTCCAGGCTCTATGTAAAACGACCTCTCTTTGACTTGGTGATATGCGAGCTGACACGTAGCAGCAACTCGGCAAACATATTGCGGCTTTTCCTTATGTAGCTGATGTTGTCGTCCTCGAACTCCTTATCTAGCTCCCGGAAGTTGTGTCCAAACAGCCTACGTCGCTCAGTCCATGGCTTGACTCACCAACGCCTCTCACGCCTTCTCTGGTGTTGACGCTCACGGATAAGAATGGCCAAAGTAGCATCATGGCGTTCTTCTTCATCTTGAATTATTCTCCTTGATATTGCAACATCCACAACCTGAGGTTGAATGGCCATTATTGCCAAATTCTAATGAGCAAGTGACGACAGTTTCAGTTTTGCCTTTACATTTATACCCTCGTACGGCGACCGAAAGAAAATATCCGAATTCGTACGGCAGCCTTGCGGCTGTCTTGCACATTCGCACGGCTGCTGTGCGACCATCTTGCGGCTGCCGTGCGAATTTTACACCACCTTTTTCCTATATTCTCGTTAAAATTAGTACGACTCGTGAGACAGCCGTACGGTGTTGGTGCGGCAGTCTTGTGTGGTCTACGGCCGACACGAATTTGAAATCCCTTGCTGCAATTTGTCTTGCGATACACTGGACCTGCGAAATCGTACGAAATAAAAATCGTACGGCTGATGTGAAACGGGCTTAAATGCTTAAAAAGGAAATGCCACCTAAACTGATAAATACAACGCTTACCTTTATAGATGAGTACTGTACAGTCAGGACTCGGTACAACGACACAGTTCGTTCCCAACAAAAATGTCATTGTAACGAGTTTGTCGTTATATTGAACCTCATATATATAGCTTTGTGCAGGTTCGTTCCCATGGAATTTGTGTCGGTAAGTGAGTATTCCGTTGTAACGGATGTCGTTGTATTGAGTCCTGATTGTACTAACTCGGAGCGTAGATAAACACATACATGCAAGTAGTTATTTTACGGCATGACCTAGCACACAGGCTGCACGGTATGCTCGTGCAAGTTAGACAAAAAGACCAATGAAAAATATAGTTGGTTTACGTGTATTATAATGATTTAGAAGTATATATTTTAATTTACTATATATTAAATTGACCACAATCATTATTTACTCGGTGTAAAATAGTTATTAAAATCTTCGTATATGTCAGAAACCGATACTCGTTCGCTTCAAAAGAGTCCGCTAACAAGGGTAAGAGTACTGTTTCGCTCGGACGAACAACAACGATGCAATCGGCTTCGCCACGGACACCTGGTTGTTCTTCCTCGCGAAACAATACTCTTACCCTTGTTAGCGGACTCTTTTGAAGCGAAACTCGAACGGTATCTATTACTTATTCGACCTTGCGGAAACTCTCGGAAGCCGACACGAAGATTTGTTATGTAAACAAAAAGCTTATTTTTCCAACCACGGAATTATACAAGATCAGTGTATAATTCTGTGTTCCAACCATCTCGATAAGAAATCGGCACATTTATGTATGGTTCTTAAAGAAAGGGGGGGGGCATGTTTCAGGCACCTGACAACGGATTTCGCTTAGTTTTAATACATAAAAAATGTTCTTATATAAGAAATTGCGCGATTTAAACATACATTTGGGCGACATTCTGGCTTTAAGGTGGTGGTTTGACAGCAGGCGGCCCGCATCTCGAGTTCCGGAAATGCTGATGACTTTCACATGATCTTTTCGGCACATGCTTATAAAAGAAAATTTAGATAAAGAAACGTTTGATAAGATTCGGTGTTTTCTTTGCTAGGGCAGTTGGTAGAGTGATTGAGTAGCAATCCAAAGGTTCTAGGTTCGAGTCCCACTCGCTTCAAAACATTTTTTTAAAATAAACTGTCCGATTTTATTGACTAGTCAATCAATAACGCAGTAATCAAAAGGCCACAACCAGAAATTTCTTCTCCAATTTGCCAGAACCCAGTTTTACCGACACTCCTTCTTCATAGACGGGATCCGCCTCTGGCACGCTCTACCTCAGACAGTCATCAACATCTTCAGGTCAAGGGTGCAGGCTGTCCAGCTCCGTAAATCGTCCGTACCAGCTTTTATCTTTTATTTGCACTGTACAAATGAAATTTTATTTATCACCGACTTTTTGCTTCTGCGCACACACATTTTAGTCACGGTACGATTATACACCAGAGTGTGTTCCTGTACCTTAAAGGAAGAAGAAGAAGATTTTTTGTTATTTGAAATTTAGTGACTTTTTCAGAATTTGACTTTTTTAAAATATTGATATTTCCAGAAAATATGTCATGAAATATTTTTGTTTGCTCAATATCTTATAGTATCTGTACAGTTTACTCCAATATACAGAAGTTATTGAGTTATGTTATTTTTTATCACATAAATGACCTCCCAGACTGTGTAAAATCATCAGTGCGACTGTTCGCAGATGACTGCTTACTTTACCGAACAATCGAGAACAATTTAGACCAAGAAAAACTACAGACAGACCTAAAAAACATAGAAACATGGGCACAAAATTGGGGAATGAGATTCAATGCAAAAAATGCTACATACTCTCCATAAGCAAAACGTTATCCAAATTCTACCAATTGGATAACCACTTCCTACAAGAAGTACAAGATAATCCATATTTAGGCATACAAATTTCAAAAGACCTTAAATGGAATGTTCACATAAGTAACGTATGTAAAAAAGCAAACTCCACTCTAGGATTCCTGAGAAGGAACCTTAGAAGTGTTCCAGAAAAATGCAGAAAAAACGTTATACATTTCAGTAGTAGGATCAATCATGGAGTATGGCGCAACAATATGGGATCCTTACCTCAAGGGGGACATAGACAAACTAGAAAAAATCCAAAACCGGGCTGTCAGATTCATTAAAAAGAATAACAAGGACAGAGAGACAGGAGCTGTCACAAAAATGAGAGAGCAGCTGGAACTGGAGACCCTTGAAGACCGGAGACTAAGCCTCCGCCTGATACTCATGTATAAGGTGGTAGAGGGATTGGTACCAGCCTTGCCAACATCCACATTCACAAAACCGGCAAAACCAAAGAGAAACATCAAAGCTACCAAATTTAAAGACTTCAGGACAAACAATATAAAAGAAAACCAAGTATGCAACAACACAAGAGCACTTGTAGTTCCAAATAGCAAAAGGTGTCCGCGTTAATTAAGTCTGTCAGCGTTTTACCTAACCGGAAACGCGTTGTTAGTTACAGGGCTGGTACCCCCGTTGACTTCCCTCGATCTCCAAATCTGATCACGACTGAATAATTAACTAAAATTGGGATTTCACTAAGCTTGCGGATTAATAAAGGTAAGATATATATGCCTTATGTTACATTTAGCAATTCTTGGCAAGCTGTTTTAATAGATACAAGAGCACTTGTAGTTCCAAATAGCAAAACCCCTCAATATAAACACTCATTCTTTGTGGACACCATGATTCAGTGGAACAAACTGCCAGACAGCATAGTGCATGCTGATTCCGTAGAGGCTTTTAAGACAGCCCTACGAGATCATCGTCAATAATATTGGTGTCAATTCTCACCGTCGTGTAAAAGCCTTAATAGGATGCTACGACGTATTGATTTAGATTCAGAAACGTGCAAAATATAGAGGTCCGTAAAAATCGTACGGCCCACTTGGCATTTTTTTTTTCTTTCAACGATTGTTCACTCTCCATTTGGTATATTTCAATTTAATCAAGGTTTCAAAGAAGTCTGACAGGGAATAAGCAGACCCACGAACCACCTTAAACCTGTAGGATGGGCCGTTTTGACCCATGGGTCGTTTTGACTCGGGGCCGTTTTGACCCGGTACGTACCGGCAAGGTGTCCGCGTTAATTAAGTCTGTCAGCGTTTTACCTAACCGGAAACGCGTTGTTAGTTACAGGGCTGGTACCCCCGTTGACTTCCCTCGATCTCCAAATCTGATCACGACTGAATAATTAACTAAAATTGGGATTTCACTAAGCTTGCGGATTAATAAAGGTAAGATATATATGCATTATGTTACATTTAGCAATTCTTGGCAGGTAGTGACTAGGGGTACGTGACCGTACCTCTAATATTTGAAATTAGCGGTACGGTCACGTACCCCTAGCGAGCCCTGTGAGGGTTGACTAGGGGTACGTGAGTCCTAAACACTATATAGCAACACTTTATTGTGTCTGCAGATACGTTAATATCGATGCTAATGTTAATTATATCTCATTTCAACCTTCTATTCGGACTGTTTAACGTATAAAAGCAAAGAAACTTCATTAAAAAAAATTCCAATCGGCATTTTTTTCACGGCCGCGAAAACTATATAGATCTACCTATGAATAAAGAACGTTCACACATTTTTACAAACATGTATAAATATCCAATGCTTTGTTTAGAATAATTGCACTGTTTAATTGCGATCAATTGTCAAACGTGTTTTTCGAGTTGATTTGTGTAGATCATTAACCGACATGTTTCGATACTTGATGGGAGCCGAAGCTTCGATAGTTTTCATTTTCTCAGATCTACCACTTTATTTTCAACGCTAAGTTAGGAAGCTACACCAGCAGTCATTTCCAACAAACTTATTATATAAAGTTACCTTTGAATCAAATTTTTAGGAAAAAAACTTAACATTGGTCACGGATTTTCAGATATCGGGCGTATCTGACGATAATTAACCCTATACATGTATGCGGAATACATCTATTCTCATCGCTGCCGTGAGAACAAGTTGGGTCGGGAATATTTATCGAAGTTTCTTTGTTTTTCTCCAATAAATATCCACAAGTAAAGGTAGAAATGAGAGATTATTAATATTAGCATAAAAAAACCGTATCTGCAGGCAAAATAATGTGTTGCTACATAGTTTAAACGACTCACGTACCCCTAGTCAACCCTCACAGGGCTCGCTAGGGGTACGTGACCGTACCGCTAATTTCAAATATTAGAGGTACGGTCACGTACCCCTAGTCACTACCTTCTTGGCAAGCTGTTTTAATAGATACAAGAGCACTTGTAGTTCCAAATAGCAAAACCCCTCAATATAAACACTCATTCTTTGTGGACACCATGATTCAGTGGAACAAACTGCCAGACAGCATAGTGCATGCTGATTCCGTAGAGGCTTTTAAGACAGCCCTACGAGATCATCGTCAATAATATTGGTGTCAATTCTCACCGTCGTGTAAAAGCCTTAATATGAAATAGGCACAGCCTACAAGCGAGCGAAGCCTAATAGCCTAATTCTAGTTTTGAAAACAGAATGAAGGGTTATTTAAAGCAAGTTGAAAGTAAAGCAGAATGCGCCTTACGGCGCATTCTGCTTTACTCCTCACATGCCTTAAGTCAGAATCTGCTAGGATATAGAATATAGTTTTATGGTACAGATTTTGGACTGTATCAAATGGAACTATTTACTTTTTGAACAGTTTGGATCCTGATCAGAAGCCTCGTAATTAGAGACTATATTTTGCATGGGCACGACGTTTATTTTTCAAGCAGTTTGGATCCTGATCAGGAGCTGCGTACGGCGGCGAATGATCAGGATCTACCGTACACAATTGTTGACACTAATGTTAATATTTCGAAATTTTGAGAACTGAATCTTCAAAGATACTGTGGTGCATGGGTGCACAATTTATTTTCAATCAGTTTGGATCCTTATTAGAAGATGTGTACAGCGACGCATGGTCAGGATCAACATAATTATTGGCACTAATGTTAATATTAATAATTTCGAAACTTTGAGAACTGATGATCATAATGGCAAATTTGTTCCTAATGACTAAAGTTTCAAAGATACTGTTGTGTCTGGGTAAAAACTATACATCAAGACATATATTTAATACGCTCAATTTCAGCAACCATGTTTCCGAGATGTGTAAGAAAGCATCAAGGCAGCTAGCTGTTCTAAAGAGATTTGGAAAATTTCTAACTAAAAAAGGCAAAATCTCAGTTTTTAACTCTTTCATTTTATCAAATTTTAACTATTGCCCATTAGCCTGGCACTTTTGTAACCAAGCTAGCACCAACAAAATGGAAAAGATCCAGGAACGGGCATTGAGATTCATCAACGATGACTTCTCTGCGCCCGTTCGGGATCTTTTATCCAACAATAAAAGGACTTTCTTGCACATCGAAAGACTTAAAACCATGGCTTCTGAAGTTTTTAAAATTTTGCACAAAATATCTCCAACCTATATACATGATCTTGTAAATTTTAGAGACTGCAAATTCAATTTCAGGAAGCAAAATCTAGCCATACAGCCCCGAGTCAATGGAACGAGGTACGGACTAAAATCATTCAGACATGAGGCCATCAAGCTGTGGAATAGTCTTCCAAATGAGCTCCGAGCTGCGGAGTCTTACCCGCAATTCAAAAGACTACTCCACAGATGGGATGGCAACATGTGTGGATGTTCTCTGTGTTCGTCCTAGTTTCTTATTCGTTTTTAGTTTCTTATTCGTTTTTATCCCTGTGTGTTTCGTCTTGTTTTGTAAATGTTTTTTAGAAATTGTCCCTAAGTTTCTACCTTATTCTATGCCGTTGCTTGCTTAAGCATCAAATAGCTTTTAACAAATTTTGCTTTCTGCATGGAATATATTCTCATTATGTGCTACCTTGTTTCAAGTAAACATCCTTTAATACATGTACTTAACTTAATTTGAATTTAATTTAATTCACTATTTTAAAACTTTATTTATTTAATTTATTTATTTAAATTTAATTTAATTTAGGTACATTTTATAATAAATTTTTAGTCAGTGGACTAATCTTTATGCACTACTCCTCTTGGAGTGTGCAGAAGTGGCTTCCTCTGACTGTCAGAATGTAATTTTCTTTTGTATTAATTAAAGTGACACCGATGACCAGTGCAGGGTCTAAATTAGAAACTGCACTGTATCCTGTGTAACTGTACATAGACTGGTCAAGGGAGACAAGATATGAATTACTTAAATGTAGTAAGGCATGGGTTGTCTCCCATTGACCAACTAAATATTTTATTTATTTATTTTTTAACATGCTTCGACCAACTTGCCTACTGTATTTATTTTGCATGCATGCCTGTGATCCTGTTTAAATCTGTTTTATTTGTTACTTGTTTATTATAACGTTTACCTATGTTTGTCGGAGTAAAAGCCCTACAGGGCTTATGTTATTTTGTTAAACCTATCCGACGTAAAATAAAATTTGTCTATGTCTATGTCTATGTCTATAATACACTAGATCTAATTATGATATTTACGCGAGGTTATATAATGTGCAAAAAACAATAAATTATCGACTAATAACATATTGAAAATGTTCCCAATGTATATATATATATATCTTTATTTAAGTCTCATCTGTGTACATACATACATATTAACAAACATCATATATACAGAAACTATGGCGTACACAGCCATTCTTACTAAGAATTATAGGAGACTATCACAGATCAAATATCATAGAATTGATTCAATTCATTAATGACCAGGGCTCCAGATAATTTTTCTTCTAATCAGTACAGTACTGATCAATTTTGAAAACAATCAGTCCCCAGATTTTTTAATCAGTACACATGGATTTTCAATTCATCGTCATATCGCGGGTCAAATAACCAAATTTAGAAGAAAGGAGAAATAATGCCTCAGTAATAATGCTATACACAATTTTAAATAACCTAATAGTTGTAGACCATAAACATCTCCATCCATCCAGAAATATCAACTTTGTCATACATTTCTCTACTAGGACACAGTATCACTCAAACTCATTCTTTCCACGTACCATCATACTTTGGAATAAACTACCACACAGCACTAAGCCTCAGATCTCACAACCCCTAACTGCATTAGTTGTTTTTAAACTTTTTTAACCTCTGTTTATAATTGATCTTTTAGCTCTTATCTGCATTGTTTATCATTATGTTTTACCTTTGTAACACTGTCCCCGACCTCCCTGTCATTGTCAGAAATTGACAGTAGGGAGTAATAAAGAAGAAGTAGAAGATACATGTTACGATGTATGTAAATTACGATTTTCAAGAATCTAACATTTTAGCCGCTTATGCGTATTTTTAAGAAACGATGTAAAAAAGCCGTTATCATCTTTGATCAGATCAAAGATGAACTGATTAGCAGCAAGCACATGTGATAGGTAAAACGTTAATCTATAAAGAATAAAACTAATATGCATTACTTACATAAAAGTTGGGTTCTTCTTTTTAAAATATTAAAACAGGTTTTGGCACATATACGTATAAGACTGGGATGGGTAAATAAAACCTTTAGCTGATCAAGTTTATTAAAATTCATAAAGTCAACAAATGCATTAGAAGCTTTAAGAAGTAAATCTGTTCTAAAATCCTTATACATAGGGCAGTCTAAAATTACATGTGCCTCGTCCTCGACAACAGTTTTACAAAATGGGCATTTGCGATCTTCTTCAGCCATATTTTCATATCTTCCTGTCTCGATACGTATAGGGGCAACCCCGCATCTAAATTTGCAGAAAGCTGACCTATGTATGCTTCGACCAAAAATGGTACGTTTTGACTTGGTAAGCTTTAACCATGGTACGCTTTGACTATAACCCATTAAGGCATATTTATTGGGTAATGGGTTAATAAACTAAATGATTTAATAACCTGAGGGCCCTGATATCGCTCAACTGTTGTACTGAAGCTTGAAAGCTTTACCTTTCTGTTTCATCCGTTTTAATCTAAATCCATTCAAATTTGTAGTATACCATGTAAAACTTTTTGGAATACAACCTCATAATTCTAGTATAGTAGAGTACATCAAGGGCAGATAACTAGAGCCTAAACAATACTGAAATGAAGCCTTTTTAGCATTTCAGAGTATATCAAGGGCAGATAACTATTGCCACAATGATTAGATTTCAACAATAATTGCACTCCTTTGAGAACTTATAGCTATATACTTTGTGTGCAAGTATAATCAAAATCCATTGAAAACTGTAGTTGCAAGAGTGTAAACGCTGTAAGATATGGCATTTTCAGCAATTCAAGGGCAGACAACTCTTGACCTATAAGTCTTATTTCAACCATAATCACACATATCTAAACTCTTATGGTCATATACAATCTGGCCAAGTTTGAAAAAGACTGGATAAAAATTGTGGCCTCTAGAGTGTAAACACTGTTAAATATGGCATTTTAAGCAATTCAAAGGTAGATAATCCTCAACCTATTGGTCCGATTTCAACCATAATTAAACTCATCTAAACTCTTATGGTCATATACAATCTGAGCAAGTTTGAGATAGATTATATAAAAATTCTGGCCTCTAGAGTGTAAACACCGTTAAATATGGCATTTTCAGCAATTCAAAGGTAGGTTACTCTCAACCTATGGGTCCGATTTCAACCATATTAAAGGGACTCGCAACCGGATGGTGTACTTGTCAAAATAAAATAAAATACTCAAATAAAAGCAAATTTGTGGCATTATTTGGCTTCTGACATTAAAAAAATATGATCAGTCCAAAAAAAAGTCTCAAGAATCGTCACCGAATCTTAGATTTTTAGATATTTTCCATCGTTTTTCTATAGCGTTAGCTAACGGTATAGTTGTTGTTGTTGCTTCTCTACACGGGCTCAGACATAAACACGAGCCGAATTACGAAGTTGTATGCACTTTCGATCGCTACACATTAAATTACGTTAAATCGATCCGAGATAAACAGATAGTTCCGTGGTCCATTGGTCTAAGCGGTTTCCCCTATTTTGCCTTCTGTCCGCCAATGCCGGGCCCCGGGTTCGAATCCCACCAGAGACCAATATTTTTTTTTATTGAAATACATTTTTTTAAACAGAATTTCTTATCCTAAACTAATTCTTTACCATTTATATAAGCGTTTGACACATATTTACAAATTACTATTTTTAATGCAGCATCTGGTTGCGAGTCGCTTTAAAACTCATATGAACTCTTATGGTCATATCCAATCTGAGCAAGTTTAAAATAGATTGGGTAAAAATTGTGGCCTCTAGAATGTAAACACCCTTAAATATGGCATTTTCAGCAATTCAAAGATAGATAACTCTCAACCCATTTGTCTGGTTTCAAGCATAATCACACTCATCTGAACTCTTATAGTCATATACAATCTGAGCAAGTTTGAAGAAAAAGTGTGGCCGCTAGAGTGTAGACACTGTTAAATATGGCATTTTCAGCAATTCAAAGATAGAAAACTCTTGATGTGATCTAGATCTATTGATCTGATTTCAAGCATAATCGAACTCATACAAAATCTTATGGTCATATATACAATCTGGCCAAGTTTGAGAAAGATTGGAGACATATTGTGGCTTCTAGAGTTTTAAAAACACTGTTGAACTTGGGTGGATTTGGGTGACTTTGGGTGAATTGATGAATGAGGATTAAGTGTATAGTTGGCACTAATATTATTACTTCCATATAGCTGACTGGCATTCAGATAACGAAAACTATTACAGAAAATGACTTTTTTCATGGCTATTGGACGGTGGGTTTTAATAGTGGATAGCCCTGGGTTTCTAGGTGTTTCGAAACCGGCTGAAACTGTCAACACTGCCAGACTATCTACGTAAATCTACCCCACCTGGCATGATCGAGCACAGTGTTGAAATCATCTGTGTATTATACACATGCACTTTGATATTGACAAGATTTAGAAACAACATATCTGATGTCACAGAAATAAAGATCTAGGCCTAGTCGAAAACGGTCGAATGTGTGTGACATTGTACTTTGCTAATCGTAGGAAGTGACGTCATAAACATCACAACTGATAAACAAAGGGGGGAAACTCAATAAAACAGTTTTGACTGTGTTGATAATTTCAGTAGGATGGTATTAACGAGCGAGGTTTTTTTATTTAAATTTGATGTGTGATTCTCGCAATTAATTATGTTTTCTTTGGAGATAACCGGAAATGTGCACTTAAAAAATCTCAAATAGACTCGTCCAGAGCTGAGAGGTCAGTCAGAATAGTCGCGCGTGTTAGACAATAACATCCGGGTCAACCTAGGGTAACCGGAAGCAAAATTTTAACGAAACTTTTTTTGTTCAACATGTTCATAAATAAAACGCGAGCAGGGTCGACTAGTATGTGAAAAATAGCTGAGAGGTCGCAAGTGATAGACAATAACTTCCGGGTCAACGTATGGGTAACCGGAAGCAAAATTTTTAACGAAACTTTTTTTGTTCAACATGTTCATAAATAAAACGCGAGCAGGGTCGACCAGTCTGTGAAAAATAATGTAGCAAGTAGATCCGGCGGAAGTACAAAAAATCTACGAAGAAAAATCTATTCAATGTACATACAGGTCTAACATACAGGTCTAAAAATGTGAATTTTAACTTGAAATTTATTGTATACGTAGCTGTAGAAGCTCGCTTCGCTCGTTAATAGGATGCTACGACGTATTGATTTAGATTCAGAAAGGTAGTGACTAGGGGTACGTGACCGTACCTCTAATATTTGAAATTAGCGGTACGGTCACGTACCCCTAGCGAGCCCTGTGAGGGTTGACTAGGGGTACGTGAGTCCATAACACTGTATAGCAACACTTTATTGTGTCTGCAGATACGTTAATAGCGATGCTAATGTTAATAATATCTCATTTCAACCTTCTATTCTGACTGTTTAACGCAGAAAAGCAACAAAAAAAATAATCCAAAAATAGTTTCCAATCGGCATTTTTTTCACGGCAGCGAAAACTATACCTATGAATAAAGAACGTTCACACATTTTTACAAACATGTATAAATATCCAATACCAGCCTTGTTTAGAATAAATGCACTGTTTAATTGCGATCAGTTATCAAACGTGTTTTACGAGTTGATTTGTGTAGGTCATTAACCAGCAAACTTGGGTACCGGCAAACTTACATGTTTCGATACTTGATTGGAGCCAAAGCTTCGATATTTTTTATTTTCTTAGGTCTACCACTTTATATTCATCGCTAAGTTAGGAAGGCACATCAGCAGTAGTTTCTTACAAGCTTATTGTATTAATTAAGTTACTATTGAATCAAAATTTTAAGAAAAGAACTTAACATTGGTCACGGATTTTCAGATATCGGGCGTATCTGAAGATAATTAACCCAATACATGTATGCGGAATACATCTATTCTCATCGCTGCCGGTGAGAACAAGTTGGGTGGGGAATATTTGTCGAAGTTTCTTTGTTTTTCTCCATTAAATATCAACAAGATAATGTAGAAATGAGAGATTATTAATATTAGCATCAATAAAACGTATCTGCAGGCAAATTAATATGTTGCTACATAGTTTAAATGACTCACGTACCCCTAGTCAACCCTCACAGGGCTCGCTAGGGGTACGTGACCGTACCGCTAATTTTAAATATTAGAGGTACGGTCACGTACCCCTAGTCACTACCATTCAGAAACGTGCAAAATATAGAGGTCCGTAAAAATCGTACGGCCCACTTGGCATTTTTGTTTTCTTTCAACGATTGTTCACTCTCCATTTGGTATATTTCAATTTAATCAAGGTTTCAAAGAAGTCTGACAGGGAATAAGCAGACCCACGAACCACCTTAAACCTGTAGGATGGGCCGTTTTGACCCATGGGTCGTTTTGACTCGGGGCCGTTTTGACCCGGTACGTACCGGCAAGGTGTCCGCGTTAATTAAGTCTGTCAGCGTTTTACCTAACCGGAAACGCGTTGTTAGTTACAGGGCTGGTACCCCCGTTGACTTCCCTCGATCTCCAAATCTGATCACGACTGAATAATTAACTAAAATTGGGATTTCACTAAGCTTGCGGATTAATAAAGGTAAGATATATAATTATGCCTTATGTTACATTTAGCAATTCTTGGCAAGCTGTTTTAATAGATAATAACTCCGATGTTTATAAACGAGAAAACTTTACCAGGAAGTAATTATCATAGATATCTTCAGGGGCGTGTCTGGACCAATTTTAAGTTGACGCACTTTGGTTGGGGGGGCCGGGGGCATGCTCCCCCTGGATTTTTTTTTCGTTGGAAAGCCGTACGTGCATTTTGAGGGGTATTTAGATTATAAAAATCTTAATAAATTTATAGTGAAACTAGTTTTTTATATCATAAATACCCCTCAGTCACAATGCACATACGGCTGTTTGATGTCATAAAATACATAAATCATTTTTAGATATATGTAAAACACAAAATATAAGAGCTATAAGAATATTCTTTGCTTGAACTAAACTGTTAAACTATTTAATTAACAGGGTGTCCACACTTTTAGTGAAGCAAAATTTCCTGACTAAAATAAATTTTCCCTGACTAACCAACTCTGTGTGTACGGTTCTGACATGTATTAGCCTCCTCCTCCCCTCCATCAGGAACGTACATGTATATATACGTTCCTTCCCCCACCTTTTATATACATGTAACCAACTGCAATTACGTTATCCTCTATTCATGTTTCACTTTTGTCTGTTTACTTTCCCTTGACTTTACCTTCTATTGTAATTTGTACTTGTTTTACATACATGCACATGCATTTTCAAAACTTATTTACACTTTTGAATGAGTGCTTGAAATGCATATCAATTTGACAAAATACAGAGAAAGATGTTTGCTCTCCTGACCTCCCCCTTTGTATGAAGGAAAATACGATTGTGGCAAACGTCAGGGGCGTAGCTAAACAAAATAAGTGCATGCAACTTTACTAGGGGATTCGAGGGGAAACTCCATGGGAAAATGTTACTCCTAAATGGTTTCTGGTCAAACCAGGTAAATTACTACCAAAAATTTATGTAATAATTCGACTCCTAAAAATCTTTTATATTTTTGACTGATTATCTTCTGGCAATTTTTCTCTAACCCCTACCCTCACAAATAAGTGTACACACTCTTACTAGGGGGCATGCTTCCCTGGGAAAATTTTGATTTCTAGATGGTCTCTGGTGCATTTCTGGGGGCGTTTCGCACATTCAATATACACTCAGTGCAAAAAGAAACGCACACTTTTATACAATATTATCTGTATGTAGAAGGAACGTATTTGTGAAATAATTTTTTCATTACAGTCAGTAGTTCCGTCTTGGGCTATCAATGTTGAAAATGGGAGGTTTATCATTGAATTGGTATCATCACAACCTGTACAAATCGGTGCGGTGTTTTCAACAGGCACTAGTTAACTCTTTCGCTGCCAAATTTATCGTGAATTTTTTATCCCACCACCGTTTCATTGTCGTCTGCTTCAATTTTGTTGTTTGCAAGATCGTTTCAAAGTAAGATTCAAAGTAGTATGACTTAAAGTATATCTATACGAGTGTCAAACAGTTTGGATCCTGATCAGACGCCGCGTTACGCGGCGTCTGATCAGGATCCAAACTGTTTGAAAACGCGCCTTTTGACGTCATTAAGAGTGAAAGGGTTAAAATACAGCACAGTAATTTTAAGTTTATGTTTTGTCTAAACTTGTGGCAGAATTAAATTGATCTTGCGATATGGTCTTAGTATCTTAAAAAAGTATCTTAATCTGCGCCTGAGTACAATGTGCGTTTCTTTTTGTACTGAGTGTAGGTGCAATACTAACATAAATCTATGTCAAAATTCTGCTACTATTACTAATAGTTAAAATTGTAAGAAACACTTTAAATTGTTTTGGGCAATTTTACTAGGTAAAATCTACATTCTCGTAAACTGAGTAGTGGACAACCTGAAACCTTATCAGAGGGTGAATTATGTGCGTTGTGTAGAATTTGAAGTAGACTAAAGACACTTTAAAAATATGATTTATGCCTCATCCGGGTAAGGTGGTGATTTAAATTTTCGACTTTGTCAATTAACTTTACGCACGTGCGTGAGTGCGTAAGCCCAGACACGCCCCTGATCTTAAGAGACTAGATCGGCCACCTAGCGGCTAGCGCTGAGCTCCCATTGGTCGACGGTCAGAGAGACACCATTTTGGTACGTGTATCATACATTTTCCCTCCGGCGACACAATATGATTTACTTTCATTTAAGAACGAATTCGTACTTCATACATCTTGTAACATAAATATGCACCGTAAAACGACAATATAACGATAATAAGCACAAAATGATGGTAATTCTTATGTAACTAATTAAAATCATCGGTTAATCATAGCAACTATGGAACGCTTCTTAGCAACTTCTGTAGTCAATGACGCACCGTCAACGTAGACGGGATTACTGCGCACAGCATGATCATTAATTTACCGCAATACGACGTGCACCAGACCATTGGAACATGAATAGCATACACTAACCAAGATGGCTTCTTGGTGACCGTCGCTGATTGGCCTACAGCCGATCTAGGTTATTTTAAGATATCTATGGTAATTATAGTTGAAGCGGCCCATGGTCAAAACGTACCATTGCCACAGCGCACCACGTTTTTGTCTAAGCGTATCGCAAAAAAAATGTATAAGGGTAAACGGTGTAGTGAACTATAGACAATGTTAGGCCCACGAGCCTAACCGTTAACGTCCAGACTTTTATCTCAATGGTTACAACGCTCGCCTTGCAAGCCTTAAGGTGAAACTGAAAGTGTCTATGATTGTATCGGCACGACGGTTGTGCGGATAAGAACTCTTATCCGCACGACCGTCGTGCCGTTTATACTGCTTATCCGCACGACAATACAGTAATATAATGGCTTATCCGCATAACATTTGATCCCGTTCTTTCTCCGTTTTCGCAAGATTGAGAACACATTGATATTCAACCCTAGCGACAAATATACTCGTATTAGTTTACTCTGTCATATATATGCAAACACTGTCACAGTGAAAAGATCCTGATCAGAGGGCTCTTTAAAGAACCCTCAGAGGCTCTGATCAGGATCTACATTGTTTGTCATTTTGAAATATATTGTTAAAATCAACCCTAAATAGTAAAAAATGGCTAGACTTATTTTGAAATTGGAGTCGTCCATTAATGGATGAATAGGTTAATAGGATACCAAGTACAACGACACCCTGAACAACGATTCCCTCCTTACAACGACGATTGCCGCTGTTCCCGAAACAAGATGTTTTCATGTCTAACTCTTTCACAGCTGCTATATCGTCTGCTTGAGACTGTCGTCTGCTGTTTTTCTCAAAGTTACGTAGTAGTGGACTTTTTAAGAGAAGAAATATAATGACGAGGAACAAAAAGCCTGCATCCTGATATTCCTGTTCAGACGATGCATATGGCCTGCTGCACAGTAAAATGCCCAATTGAGTTAGCATCAATGTCAAAAATTAAAGTTGCTTATCAGCGCTCCAGATAAGCCAGCGTACTCAGTGAAATACGCGAACGTTTCGACCGTGTACGCGTTAATTTCAAAATATTGAAGTACTGTGTATGGGAGAAATTATCGGGGACGCGTGTATCAATTCAAAAGCCGAGTTTTTGTCATACTGAGATTTGCAAATAGTTAACCGCGACATAGTCAATTTTTATTGATTTTCAACATTCTCGTAGCTTCGTTTTATCGTATGGTAATTTTTTACTTGCGCACCGTTAGCAAAGGGGAGGTTACTGATCACTCGCATATACATCTATATCTTTATTGATATAATATGGACGATAAAATCCAAGTTCTCCGAAAAGTATTTTGGTTGAAAACCTCGCAACAAAATGTCAATCTCAGCATGGAAAAGTCAGAAAAGCGATAGAAAGTTGAAAACCGTCGGTTGTCAGCTATCTGATTTGAAAGGAACTAACACCTAATGAAACTTGTGGTAGTTTGTTGAACGATATAAATTCGAACGTTGTTTCATGGGCGGAGAAAAAACCCGCATATATAAAGCGGTAAACATGTAAGGTTCTTGAAAATCGTTATTTACATATATCGTATCATGACTTTTCTACTTCATTACTCCCTACTGTCAATTTCTGACAATGACAGGTCTGGGAGGTCGGGGACAGTGTTAAAAAAAGGAAAACATAATGATTAACCATGCAGAGCTAAAAGATCAATTATAAACAGAGGTTAAAAAAGTTTAAAAACAACTTATGCAGTTAGGGGTTGTGAGATCTGAGGCTGGCAGTGAAGTCTTAGTTTATTCCAAAGTCTGATGGTACGTGGAAAGAATGAGTTTGAGTGATACTGTGTCCTAGTAGATAAATGTATGACAAAGACGTGAAATTTGAGATTTCTGGATTGATGGAGATGTTTATGGTCTACAACTATCAGGTTATTTAAAATTGTGTATAGCATTATTACTGAGGCATTATTTCCCCTTTCTTCTAAAGTTGGCTATTTAACCCGCGATCTGCCGATGAATTGAAAATCCATGTGTACTGATTAAAAAATCTGGGGACTGATTGTTTTCAAAATTGATCAGTACTGTACTGATTAGAAGAAAAATTATCTGGAGCCCTGGCTTATTTTTAATATGTTTCTGCAGATTATTGTAGCATCATATGTCCTTTACATTGGACAATACTCAGATATATAAGTTTATTTCGGGTTTTCTAGAAATTCGATGTTTTGTATGGCTTTTTAGGCAGTGTGACGGACATTACATAAACATGTTCATTGTGCTTTAATGAGCTAATGTCTTTAAAACATAGCATTATTTTGTCATTTAATCATTATATAGGCCTATTCCTTTAAGTACAACTCAATATATGTGGTTTATTGTGATATTTGAAAAGAATATGTCTTCAACAGTCTCAATTATTCTAGAATTTCGAAGAAGTATTTTGTGTCAAATAATCTATAATTTTTATATGGGATCCGGACAATTCCCCACCAGGACAATTGCCCACCGGACAATTCCCCACTAGGACAATTGCCCACAATTACCCACTAGGACAATTACCCACTTTTTGGCAGGGCTGACAATTCCCCACTGTTAAAATTAAATTGTTAATAAATCAATTTTTTGAAATATTAAAGAGGAAAAAAACACTGAGGATACAAATTCAAACTAATATTAATAGTTTGTAACCTTTAAATTAACAATTGATGCATAAAAATGGTTGTTAGGCCCTGGTTGAAATTAGGTGGATTTATGACAGAATTTGTAATTTTTATCCTAGGACAATTCCCCACTGTTAAAATTAAATTGATATTAGATCAATTTTTGAAATATTAAAGAGGAAAAAACACTGAGAATACAAATTCAAACTAATATCAATAATTTGTAACCTTTAAAATAACCATGGATGTCTAAAAATGGTTGTTAGGGCATGGTTGAAATTGGGTTTACATTATGACTGAAACTGTCAGTTTTATCACATATTTTAACTTGAAATAGTTAGTATAGCACTTTTTTAAGACAATTTTCTAAATGAAAAAACACATTAGTGAGAATATTAGTTGATAGTTATAGCAATATATAATAGGGTTGGTCAAAAACTGAATGCTACAAGAAATCCTAGAAAATTTTTCGCTGTTCAAAGATCGCGAGACTGTACGTAACCAGGGAAGGAAACTAGCCGGTACCAGCACAGAACAGAACAGAACTTTATTTTCTCGAATTCTACATAACATAGAATATATGAGGTACAACAAAAGAATATGAGTAATTACTGTCACGTGGTTTTTATATTTAACTAATTTTAACTAATATCTAATAAGGTGATGGGGGGGGGGGGGGGGGGGAAGGGGGCTGTGCCCGGTAATAGACTCTTCCAGACATCGGTATTCGTAAGGTGCGAACCAAAGGAGGCTCCCACCTCCCGACTACCGATATCTGTTCAGCGTAATGCGTATAAATGTATAGTATTATGCTATCATACAGCGACATTGTCGCCTTTTTAAAATTTTATAGTTAAATCTAAATATAAATATGGCTTTGCCTTTAAAAAGTCATCGTTGAGATAGGCCTATGTTATAGAGTAGAGATATACTGTTGAGAAACTGTAATTCCTATTTCTATACTTACTTGGAACCAGGGTCGAGCCTGTTCCAGACTGTTTTTGTTAATGTTTTTAGAAATCTAGATAGATCTATATCGTATATGAAGATTAATTTTAGAAACTCGAAACAAGTCAAATATTATTTTTCCAATACATGAAACGTTTGGATCATAAAACTGCATGGCTCTAAGATCGAGCCTCTTTCATGGAACCGATCTTAGTCCAGACAGCTGACATAATTTACGGATTAAATTGCATTGAAACAGACTATAAGTTACAAACGAATGGAATGCAGCACTAGAGCATTGACAGGAATTGACCTTGAATTTGATTGGTTGGGCTAAATTACACACGGACGGACATGGTTTTTCCTACACGTGACCTAAAGAAAACATAATAGTTGAGCAGCTGAACAAGTGCATAACATTAGTGGATTATAAAGTGTTTTTGGAGTTTAACCTATTGACAAATGGATTACCACAGAAATATCCTCCTCAGTGACAATGGCTGACAATCCGTGAGTACAGTGAATAGTCTTAAATGCTTAAAGTGAAGTTTTCACTTTTAACCTAGATTTCGGCCATGCAGCCATGACACGCCAGACTCGCCCCATGCACATAGTCCTATTTAAATCCAGGGACATTTCTTTAACATGTTAATGAAACGTCCTTGTTGGATCTTAGGTCAATTTAAATTAATGAGTTGACTACTGTCTCATAAATGGCTTAATTATTGGTTAACAATTCAGTTATAGATCTAGTGCATCTAAATGAATCTGTCGCTTCGCAGCTGCATGGTTCAATTGAAATAATAGAGAGTGTATGCACTTGAACATTACTATTCATTTGCAAAGCGTCATATACATACATGCATGAGAATATGGACAATTAGGTATGATGATAAGTATCTAAACAGAGCACCAGATAAGGGGGGCAAACCAATGTTAAAATAATCATATCTGTATCAAACCCTCCTATGAGACCACTCACCAGAATCGGCTCTTTGAGTCAATTCTGATGAGTAGTTACTTACCGGATTTGGTGCGTATAGTCATGTAAATAGTAGAGTTTTGCAATGTACTTCCGCTTATCTACTGAGTATGTGTGCATAATCTTGATATGCGGATCTACACTGAGATAATTAAGATTTTATGCATTTGAACATTACTATTCATTGACAAAGCATCATATACATACATGTATGAGAATATAGACAAGTACAGTATATTAAACATATATAGTAAAGTAAAATAAGGTAAATATCTAAACAGAACCCCAGATAAGGGGAGCAAACCAGTGTTAAATTTTCTTATCTGTATCAAACCCTCCTGTGTGACCACTCACCAGAATCGGCTCTTTGAGTCAGTTGTAATGAGTAGTAACTCACCGGGTTTGTTGCATCCCGGCCCAGAGTATGTGTGCATATTCTTGATATGTGGGTCTACACTGAGATAATTAAGATTTTATGCACTAATCAGTGTGTTCATTAGTAACCGATTGCCGATGCAAACCATCGGTTGAAATCGCTTCTGCATCGGTTGTTTTTTGTACAGATACAAAATTGAAGAATCACAAAAAGTGAAGTTTCACTCAAATATTACCGTTTTCGGCAAGTTAATTGAGTAAAACAAAAGCCTAGACCTCTTGAAACTTTGAAAGACGGACGTTAGTTGCCTAAAAATAGCGCCGATTATTGTAATTGTCTGAGTTGTTGCGTATACGTAATGCTCTCGGATCTTATCCTTACGATCTATAAAACCTATTAGCTTCCGGTTTAAATATCTTATTTATTTGTTATAACCTGTTGTTACCGTTTGAGTTTTCGCAAGTTTCGCATGATGTTTCTAGCTTCTTCAGGGACGTAGATAAGATATATTTAATCTATGTCCCTGGTTTCTTGTTCAGTTTTCATGTACGATATTAACGTGAAACGTTCGATCGCCGTCGGTGTCCGTACTCATGGAAATAGTAAAACTTGAATATATCCTTAATGAAGTATTGTTTCCCCTCGTACTAATTTCGCCAAACATCAAAACGAATCTTCGGCATATTTAAATCACGGAATTATACACGCACGTGTGTATAGATGCTTTCATATGCTGCTGAAAGTTTGAACAAGCTGTCGGTAAAACCACGAAGTACTTAGGTCTAAGTACTCCATGGTAAAACGATATACAAGATAATCACCTTGAATTCCAGCGCATCCGCGTATTTTGAAATAAATACATTAGCGCGCAATCAAACAAGTCGGCGTTAGTTAAAGAATCCATTTTTTTGTTTATTTCGTAACACACATCACTGCAGGGTTCGACACTAACGGGAGTCAGGAGTCCGAGACTCCTTATTAATTATCGTGTCGGACTCCTTTGCTGATTGGCATGTTGGCAGTCCCACGGACTGCTTAAATCTGGAGAGAAAAAACTAGAACAAAAATCATGTTCTGCCGATTTTCTGTAGCACAAATCTACTTATAGAAAGTTACAAATCAAACATAAGTCGGCGCTATGTTTTGTTTATTTCGTAACACACACCAGGGGGTTGATTGACATATTAAGTGTAGTTATATAATGAAAGTAGCGCTAAAAATAGTTTTCATTTGCTTGCTTTATTCGTTTAAACGTCTCACCCGAGTTATCGTTATCTGTTAAGACTAAACTATTGCGGGGGAGCGTATAAATTAAAGTCTACGGCACCCGGTATTCCCAGGCGGTCACCCATCCAAGTACTAACCGGGCTCGACGTTGCTTAACATCTACATCATACGTTGGTGCAGTCACTATATATATAATGACTATTACCCAACGGCTTAACTTCGGTGATCGGACGAGAAACGGTGTTTTCAAAGTATTTTCAAACGTGTTCAATTGCTGTTAAAAGATTTTCAGAAACCCGTTCTAAAGATAGCAGGTATTCCCTAAAATGTGTGCGACGGAAAATAATTTATGCGTTGAACTAATGCCGCATAGTCATTCGTTACTGTTCGGTACAGCTCGTAAAAGGCGGGAAAATAATTCCTTTGTCTTTGTCTTAGAAATCTTCATTTATCAACCAATGAAACACGGAATTCCGTACACACCCTCACGAGAAGTCACGTGTAATATACGTCACTATTACACGTGATTTGTTATCTTTCTAGGTATTCCTCTTTCAAAACAATCATGGCAGTCTACGCTTCATTGAACAGAAAAGCGAGACCATAAAAATAGTAGCTAGAGAAAGCCAAATATAGTCATACGAAGGCCCTCCTAATGTGGCAGTTCTCTGACTGTTTAATGCAGTGGGAAACTGAGCCTTAGGTGTGTACAATGTTTCTTACATATTACGTAATTGCTTATCTCCCGCACTGGTAAATTGACAATCTTGTTAATAACACACACGGCCGAGCACACTTTTGACGAGCATTTACGGAGGTAAGAGAAAGTTGGATCCTGAAAATACGCCGATGATCTCTTACCGGAATTAACGTATATATCTATACATGTATACGTTCCTGGTTACATGGTGTCCAAAAACATGGAAAATACTTTTGATCTTGGTGTCCGAAATAAGAGGCAAAAAATAATTTATTTTCATGAAAAATTATAGGTTTCCGAACTCTAAGAATGTCCGAACTGTTGGAGTTAATGCGGTACGGTAGGTTGTGAAATTTGGCCAAGGAGAGCTCTTCTTTGGGGGTGTAAAAATGCTTAAAATCGTTTTCGGCCGGGGGGCTTCGCCCCCCTGGCCCCCCTACCAGGGCTTTGCCCTGGACCCACAGGGGGCCTAAGCGGCCCCCTTCACCCCCCGCCAAATCGGTTGGTTACACAAATTTATCCCTTGATACAAATCTTATTGACAACCCTGCACTTGAACATTGCTATACGTTTGCTAAGCGTCATATACATACATCTGTGAGAATATAGACAAGTTTATCAAACAAAGTAATTAAAGTAAAATAAGGTAAATATCTACACAGAGCCTCAGATAAGGGGAGCAAATCAATGTTCAATCTTATCTGTATCAAACCCTCCTGTGTGACCACTCACCTGAATCATACCTAAGTGGGTCAATTCTAATGAGTAGTAACTCACCGGGTTTGGTGCGTATTATAAGTCATGTAAATAATGGAATTTTGCAATGTGCTCCCGCTTATCTGTAGCCCTGAGTATGTATGCATATTCTTGATATGCGGATCTACACTATTTACAGCTTGGACCCTTGTTAATAATAAATACTTTTTGTCTCTGCACAATATGTACACATGTGTGTAAGCTTAAGTGTATATGGGTACATACAAAAAATAATACTAAGTTAAAGTTTGGGAGACTGGGCTCATGCTTACAAAGCTCCTTAGGACGAGCTCAGGCTCGGCTTAAGAACTTTTTAAGCATGTTGCCTGCACTCTTATTCAAGTTTGGTCACGTGGTGTAGATAGGAGTCTGCCAATGTCTGTGTTTTTAAGTGAATGAATTCTAACAGGGTCTATGATGTAAATATGGAAATCTAGCCCCTTTCATTCTTTATACTGCTAAGTAAAATTTTAACAAATATGCTCAATCTAATGAGCTCATCCTTTGAGGAGACATTCATAAGCTGCTGAAATTTCAATGTGTTTGGTCTTAGATAGAAGTATTCCTTTACATATTTTTTCCTGTCCTCATAGAAATGAGGGCATATTAGAAGATAGTGCATTTCATCACCAATCTCATCTGAGTTACATAATGTACATTTTCTGTCATAATGATCTATATTATTCCATCTACCTGTCTCAACGGGTAAATAGTGATTCCCTGTTCTAAATTTAATTAAACTGATATAATTTGGCTTGTTTAAATTTAGTATAAAATCTTCAAGTTTAATTTGTGATTTGAAAATTGAATAATTTCTTCCGTTACTTGAGTTTTGTAATGTTGCATGCCAGTTTTGCATGTTTTGATCAATAAGTCTTTGTTTACATATTGTTTTTAAGTATTTATTTGCATGCTGGCCTTGGATCATATGTTGATTTAACCAAAACTCGGACAAACCAGTTTCATTTAATATTGATTTTACTTTATATTAATCCATTTAGAATTGAAGTTAGGCATATTGCACATATATTTATAGACTTGATAAGATAATTTATTATTGTTTTCACCTATGAGCCTGTTCCAAAAAGAGATCATCTTTGTTTTAATTATGATGTGTAATGGATATCTACCTGATTCAGCATATAACATGTATAAAGGTGTGCTTTTCCTTAGATGGAAAATTTTTCTGATTACGTCACAGTGAACATTTTCGATGAGTTTTAAGTCTTCATAACCCCAAATTTCAGATGAGTATGTAAGGATAGGCAAAATAGTGTGATCTATTAATTTAAAAATAAGGTCAACAGGTAAGTGTAAGTTATAGATTCTTCGGTATAATAGATGTAATGCTTTTTTTAGCTTGATTCACAAGATGTTTGCGTGTTGAAAGAAAGCTTCCGGATTTGTTAAAGTAAGTTCCCAGATATTTATAAGCTGTAATAATTTCAACTTCCCTGTTTTCTATTTTAAAATTTAAATTTCTGGTTGTTCTTGAACCAAACACAATAGCTTTGGTTTTTTCTACATTGACATTTAATTTCAATGTGTTGCAATAGGATGTGAAGTCATCTAAGCACTTTTGTAATTTAACGGGATCATCTGAAATTAATATAGTATCATCTGCGTATAGTAGTGATATTATGTTAATTAAGTCACTTGTAGTATTATCTATACTTGGAAGTTGGAGACCGGTGTTGCCTTTTTCTTTTAAAACTTTTTCTAAGTCATTCAAGAAGAGGGAAAATAAGATCGGTGATAAATTTTCGCCTTGTCTTACACCGCAGTTACTTGAGAAGAGCTCTGATTTAACACCGTTTAGGCTAACACAGGACTGAATGTTTGAATACATATTTTGTATAATTCTAAAGAATTTACCATTGATGTTATTATTTAATAATTTTTTCCAAAGTCCAATTCTCCAGACAGAATCAAAGGCCTTTGAAAAGTCAATGAATATACAATAGAGTTTTTTCTTTAAGTGCCTTAGTATTTCAATTATAGAATTAAGTGTGAAAATATGATCACAAGTAGAATAAGATTTCCTAAAACCAGCCTGATTTTCTAGGAGTATGTTGTTTTCTTCTAAGAAACATGTTATTCTTTTATTTAGTACAGATGTGAATAACTTACTTACACAGCTCAATAACGTTATTGGGCGATAATTGTTAGCTTCAGTAGGGTCGCCTTTATTTTTATAAATTGGAAATATAACGCCTTCTGACCATGTGTTGGGTATATGCCCGGTATCAAAAATGAAATTAAATAGTTCTGTGTATATAGGTAACATTTTGGATTTTGAAAATTTAATATATTCGTTTATTATCAGGTCATTACCTGCTGATTTATTATTTTTCAGCATTTTTATACATCTATCTATTTCAGATTGGGTAATTGGGGAATTAAGGCAATTTGTTTGATCATTTAGGTCCAGATTTTCAAGTATTTCTTCATCATTTTGATCATGGGAGTAATCATTACTAGCTTCTTTGAAATGTTGAAATAGAGAGTCTAAGTCTGGTGTTTTGTTTGGCCCTTTTTTTAGTTTCATTTTATTTAAGTACCTCCAATAGTCTTTTGGTTGTTTACTTTGTAGTTTTCTTAGTTTGATTTCATTATTTTTATTATATTTTGAAATAAATTTATTCATTGTCTTTTTATAATTTTTGCAGCAATTTTTCATATAAATCCTGTTTTCTTCGGATGGGTATTTGAAGTATCTTCGTTTAGCCTTATTATAACTTTTTCTTAATTGTTTACATTTGGGACCATACCATGGCTTGTGTTTTTTACAGTTTGAATGAAATCTTATTTGTCCTGGAGTAATAAATGTTTTATTTGCACTTTCAATCAGTACATTTGCTAGTGTGTCAGTAATCTGGTCAATCTGGCTATGACTTTGTTGCCTTCGTGCATCAATAATGTTTTGTTCTAAATCTTGTAATTGACTGTCATTTATGTTTGTAAGAAATTCATTTTTATGTGTATAATCCCATTTCGGTCTATTTTTGTTAACTCTCTGATCAATTAATAAATCACTTGTTGTAATATTTATTTTACAACTTAGTAATGCATGGCCATCACTATAGATGCTATCCATTGGCTGTATTTCAAAGTGTGTCAGAAGAGAGTATCCCTCAATAGAAGACAACATGTAATCTATAATAGACAAATTTTTAAACGTCATTTGACCCACATTTTTATCCTTACCAACTCTACCATTTACAATAAATATGTTATTGTTCTTGCATAATTCAGTTAATTTATAGCCATGGTTATTAGTTTTCTTATCTTGAGATTTTCTGGTCAGCTGAATGCCGTTTTACAGCATTTTAGCTTTCTGATCTATAAATGAGATTGTTTCCTGATCAAAATCAAACATATTTGCCAGAAATTCATCACTATCAGTATAATCAACAAGCCCACCAGTTTGAGCGTTAAAATCTCCTAATAAGTATATCGTTTCAGATTTTGAACACATATCGGTAATTTCATTATTCAATAAATCATGATCATCAATTTTGTAAAATCTTGACGAGATGGGGGGTATATAAACATTACCTAGCAACACATCATTGTCACTTTGTATACAATGACCTGGTATCCTGACCCAGAATATAAGATCAGTTTCTGACTCTAAAATTTCTACATGCTGAAACAATTCAAGTTTTATAAAAGCACCTAAACCACCGGATTTTCTCAAATATTTTGCTTTTCTTGGTATATTAACAAATTCATAACCTTCTAGTGATATAACATCATATGTGTCAAGCTTAGTTTCACTTACTAGAAATATATCAAATTGTTTGACTATGGATTCAAAATCAGGGTATTGGTAACGCCTTTTAAGGCCACAAACGTTCAGTGAGCCTATTTGTAAGGTTTTGTCATTGGTAGAAGTGTTCAGTTGTACTGGAGTGTCACTGTACGGGGCTTTTTCCCCTGATACCTATTTATAGTTGTCATTCCTCACATCCTGAGACTTTTCCCGAGCCTGGGACTCGAGCTGCAACATAGCCTGACTGTATATGTCACCATGTGCGGATTGTGCGCCCTCGTCGTCGTCGGTGTCAGAGATTGAACTCGCTGCTGACTCGTCCCGTGTCTCGTCCAGAGCCGACAAAATATCAAACGGATTCCTCGTTTCCACTGGCTGTGGTGCTGGGACACTCGGCGTCGTCTGAACCCTGGACCTTTTCCTGGCGGATTCCCAGTCAGGGAATTCATCCTGGACGACTGTTCCCTTCACAATAAGTTTGGCTGGGTAGCCAATAAAAACAGATCGCGGTGGGTTTTTTGCCCTTTCCGACTTGTACAGGGGCCATAATCTGGATCTAGCTTGGGTTATTTCATTTGGATAGTCCCTGTTCACACCATACTGGGGTTTGGTTTTCAACTTATACGCGTTTGCGAGGATGTTTTTCAAGTCCGACTCTTTTTGGAAACAGACTATAATTGGTCTTGTTTTGTCCCGGACCCGTCTACCTAATCGGTGCGCTCTTTGTAATTGTATTGAATCAGCTGATTCAATGTCAAGGTCATGCTTGAGAAAGTTGTTTATCAATTCAAAGCAGTTCTCGTCCTTCTGTAACTCCGTAATGCCACGAAAAATTAAATTAAGTCGTCGGCTTCTTGCTTCATTATCAATACTATGATATTCAAGGGTTCGAATACGGGCGTTGGTGTTGGACGTTTCATTCAATAATGTGCCAATATTTGACTCACAAAAGTCTAGCCTATCGTTCAAACTGTGAACACTTGTCAACAAACCAAACATAGTGACGAGTTTATCATCTGTGGACAATGCTTTAAATTGGTCATTGGTCATATTTGAAGAGCTGTTGTTTGTTTCAGATGCATTTGACATACCTCCTGTTGAGTGCCTTTGCCTTTTTCTCGACCTAGTGTCATATTTAGAGTTCTGTGAGCTTGCCACTTGGCTGCCACGTAGTCCGTCCGAGCCGCCATTACCGACCTTTCCTTTACCAGTCTTCTTTCCGCTGCCTTTGCTCTTTTTGCCTGGCCTGTCCATTTTTCTAATGTAACGCACTGCCAACGTATTAATAAATAAAAGTTATGTACACTAGAAAAAACTTTCAGGAGGCCTTAATTAAAGACTTTTAAGCAAAATTTTCGAGAGCTCCACATCGACCGACTCCTTGCTACACCACGTGACCAAATAGAGGTACCAACTACTCCATGTACGAGCAGTACCCACCTGAAATCACACAGAGGCGGAAGAGCTTACTACCAAAACTCAAAGAAGCTCGAAGGCAGGGAAAATCAGCATGGCTGAGTTATGATACTCTATATATTGATGGAAGGCCAGTGCGTGATCAGGGAATGAACAGTTAGGGATGCGTAGGGGCTGAGCTGAAAGTTTTGTCATGGAACATTCATGGGCTAGGCAGTGATAAGTTGAGCGATTGTGACTTACTACGTGTATTAGAGCAGTATGATATTATATTTCTTTTTGAGACATGGGCAAACAAATCGTCAAAGATTAACATTAAAGGTTACAAGAGTTTCAATTTTCCTAGACAGTTTCAGAATCGACGGGCGAGACGTTGTAGTGGCGGTACAGTTGTTTTCATAAAAGAATCATTGGTTAAGGGTGTTACAGTTGCTAAAAACCATTTGGACACGGTGATATGGTTGAAATTAAATAAGCAGTTTTTTAATTTTGAAAATGATGTTTATTTAGCAGGAATTTATATTTGGGTTGAGAATTCACCAGCTTATGATGTACATGACATTGATTTGTTTCAACTTATACAGAATGACATTAACTGTTACGAGTCCGCAGGTAGTGTACTGCTGTGTGGTGACTGGAATACACGTGTTGGCAATGGATCTCGACCTGACTACATTGTTTGCGATTCCAACTCTGATATTATTGATTATGATGACTATACCCCTGATGTACCGTTATCTCGTGTTTCCATGGATAAAGGTTGCAATTCGCACGGGCTAAAGTTGTTAGACTTATGCAAGTCTAGCGGCTTTAGGCTTGCGAATGGCAGGCTGTTTAAAGATAATTCGATAGGTGATTACACTTATACTAGCATAAACGGTAGCAGTGTTATTGATTACTTATTGTTACGAAATAGTGATTTCGGTATCTTGTGTAATTTTGAAATAGGTAAATTTAATGAATGGTCTGACCATGCGCCTGTGTGTTTTGGGTTAAGGTGTAATACGGCGCTAAACAATGAATGTGTTGGAAAGGGAAATGTGTTTAATTTTGTTAAATGGGACCCGGATTTGAAAGACGACTTTAGGCGTCGACTTATTGCACAGTTACCTGTATTAAATAGAATTACTGATGACATGGTGTTAAATGGCAAAGAGAGTGTTAATAAAGGCATTAATGACTTTACACAGATATTAAATGAAGTAGCTAGTCCATTGTTTTTAAAACGCATGTATAAATCTCGATCGAATAGTTATATAAAGTCCTTTATTAAAAAGGCAGACTGGTTTGATAGTGAATGTTTAGAAGCTAAGCGTATTTATCAACAGTATTTGCATGTTTTTGATAAATGTAAGAATGATGCAAACAGAATATCAATGTTGGATAAGAAAAAGATATACAAGAACTTGATTAAAAAAAAGAAAAGACGTTTTGAGCTTAATAAAATGACAGAGGTCGAAAGATTGAGACATAGAAAGCCGAGGGACTTTTGGCGGCATTTTAGTAAGCGAAATGATGAAAGCAGTGCACGGGACATATCGCTAGATGAATTTTTTGAATACTTTTCAAAACTAAATGATGATTTGCCAAATCCACATGATAGTGATTCAGAAGATTTCTTTGTGAATAATGATTTTGATTCACAAAATGTGTCTTTTGAGGAGCTTGATTCTCCGATTACACAATCTGAAATTGAAGCTGTTGTTAGAAACTTGAAAAGGAACAAGGCATATATGCCGGTGATCAACTTATTAACGAGTATTTTTTGGAATCTTTTGATATTCTGTCTGCTCATTTAGTTGACATATTTAATTGTATATTTGAATCGGGTGTTTTCCCAGAGAAATGGTGTGAGGGTATTATTGTACCGTTATTTAAGAAGGGTGATAAAAGTAACGTTAATAACTACAGGGGCATTTCGTTGGTGAGCTGTTTCTCAAAGATTTTCACAGGCGTTAAAATAAACAATCGCATTTCATCTTGGGCTGAAAACAATGATATTCTGACAGACGCCCAATTTGGGTTTAGAAAGGGCCGCTCAACAACAGACGCTATATTTGTGTTGAATGCAACAATTCAAAAAATATTGCGTAATAAGGGGAAATTATTTTGCGCCTTTGTTGATTTGAAAAAGGCATTTGACAGTGTGTATCACCATGGTCTTTGGCTGAAATTGTTTAGGGTAGGTATTAAGGGTAAAATGTTACGGATCATTAAAGAAATGTATTCAATAGTTAAAATGTGTATTAAGCATTGTGATGATTATTCATCCTTCTACGAATGTGCGATTGGTTTAAAGCAAGGGGAGGTAATATCACCAATAATGTTTGCTCTTTATCTTAATGACCTTGAGCTGTTTCTTTCAGACAGAATAAGTAGCGGACTGACTCTTGATCAAATAAACCTTATTTTGCTTTTATTTGCGGATGATATGGTGATATTGGGGTCTGATCCAAGCGAATTGCAGAATAGTTTAGATAATTTGGAAAGGTATTGTGACAGATGGGGGTTAGAGGTCAATGTGAAGAAAACAAAGATAATGGTTTTCAGAAATAGGGGCAGAGTACCGATGGAATATGTTTGGAAATATAAAGGTCAAACAATAGAAATTGTAGATGATTTTACTTATTTAGGCGTTGTTTTTAGTTATACTGGCACATTTAACAGTTATATAAGTACATTAACAGGTAAGGGATTAAAAGCCCTTAATACATTGGTTGTAAACGTTAAAAAGTATTGCTTTAAACCAAAGACTTTTTGTCAGCTTTTCGATGCCTTCGTAGGATCCATCTTGAATTACTCATGTGAAGTGTGGGGCTGCACAAAAAGTAAACAATTGGAGAATCTGCATTTAAAATTTTGTAAGAGATTATTAGGTGTTAGAGCTTCTACACGTAACATGTGTATTTACGGTGAGTTAGGTAGGTTTCCATTGTATATCAATAGGTAATTAGCAGAGTAATTAAGTACTGGTGCAAACTTGTTCTAAGTGAAAATATTATTCTTCAAACATTGTTGAGTGAAATGGGTGATGATCTTAACAAGGGTAAAACCAACTGGTTAAGTGATGTTAAAAAACTTTTAGATGATTATGGTTTTTCCTATGTTTGGCTGAATCAATATACGGTGGATTTAAATAAGTTTCATGTTGTTTTTAAAGCCAGGGTAGTGGACGTATTTAAACAGTCTTGGTGTGCTTCTATCCAAGAGTCTAACGTTTTATATACATACAAATTTTTCAAAGAAACTTTTGAACACGAACATTATCTTACTGTTTTACCAAAGAAGTACATGTATATTTTAGCTAAGTTGAGATTATCATCCCATAATTTAAGAATTGAATCCGGGCGTTACGGTGCAGGTAGAACTGAAAGAGGGGAAAGGTATTGTGTGTTTTGTTACAAGCATGACATAGAAGACGAGTTTCATTTTGTTTTAGTATGTACTCTGTATACTGACTTAAGAAAAAAATATCTAAAACGTTATTTTTACCAAAACCCAAATGCATAGTTTTTTTCATCCTACCATAACATTTTCATGTTAAGTGGTTGGTCCATCAGACAGAATCTGACAGGTGGATGCTAAGTGCAGTGCAAATTGATGCAGCAAGCTCCTATGGGCGCTTTCCTTGTCACTTTCATACTGCATTAAGCTGCCACCTGTTTAAAGAGTAATATGTGCTATTTGTTAAAGGTCAGATGCAGGGCTGCCATTTCTCCGGATTTTTCCTAAATCTTCGGATTTTTTCGAGAATATGGAAGCTTAAAGCAGGCTGAAAGTAAAGCAGAATGCGCCATAAGGCGCATTCTGCTTTACTTCCAGCCTACTTTAAGTAGTCATGTGTCAACAAAACTAAAAACAGACTATGGGTAAAAGGTATAATTCGGAAGATCGCGCTTGAAAAATTGAACATTTTGAAATCTTAGGATTTTTTTTATCAATTTATGGCAGCCCTGCAGATGAAAATGGTTTTACTTTATGATGTTTGCGAAAGGATTTACTCACGAGGTTTGATGTTCCTGTAATGCCCCCCCCCCTCCCCCTTCTATCAAATAATTATAGACCTTTTGTGTCATCTTAAAAGGCCACAGTTAGGGTTTGTAAATAATTTTACATGTGATTTTATGTTTGTGAGATTCTATTTAACTTCAAATCTATTTTTTTCTGACCAGAATGATGTTAACACTGGATTTTGCGTTTCTTCAGAAACTTTCATGTAAATTATGAAAAAAAAGTTACTTAAAGTGAGAAAAAACTATGAAAAGGTGTTTATGGACTGCTGTGCACATAAAGTGCTTTAAAAGACTGCAAAAAACCAACAGAAAAATCCAAAACTATTTAGGAAAATAAAAGATTTTAATATATGTCTATTGCGTAATGTCCGTCCCCTGTTATATGTGACTATAAAAAATGATTAGATTAAAACATATGATTTCAATAAACCTGCAAGAGTTGGCATTTAAAATCAACTTTAGTTGCAGTTTCAGTGATTTCCAACTAGTTTTATATCATATACAACGAAAATGATTGAACACTTTTTTGCAAACTTTGAGTTTCGAAATTCTTCAACAACAACAACAAAAACGTTGATCACTGGTAATAAGTTTGGGTTTACTTTAAAGATAACTCTTTGTAGTGTATGTATGTGAAGAAATAAAAGTAAATAAACATGACTCTATCTTGTCATAAACTATTATTTATAAACATGTAATGCTTAAGTTGTAATGTCCGTCCCCTGCTAGGCCTATCAATGAAAATGTGTAAAAAAAAATAAAAAAATTTATATACCGGTATATATATATTTTAAAAAAAAATATTTTTTAATTTTTTTTATCTTTTTACTTACTGAACATGATTCTATACACCTGTATGCTTCCAAAAAGCCATAAATTAAACAAATATAAGAATTTTCATTTTTTTCACCAAGATGCTAACTCAGAATTTGCCCATTTACTGTGCACCAGACACCAGAGTGATATTATATAATATTTTGACTCTCTTTTTTTGTTTTTGATATATTATACAGTAATTCTTGTTAGATGAATGCTAAATAATGTGTACAGTAACAGGGCTCCAGATAAGGGGTAGTTTTCTGAACAAATTCAACATTTTCTCACTCATTTCAGCACCAAACCTTATGGTGTCACTACTCATTAGAATCGTCTCGAAGAGACGATTCTGATGAGTAGTGACACCATACGGTTTAATGCAGAAATAAAGGTTTTAGATTTTGAAAAACTACTCTTATCTGGAGCCCTGCAGTAACACAAATGTCATTAGATAGCATTTTATTCAATGCACACATTTTAGGGTGTGACGGACATTACATAAACATTACATTTTCACTCATTCAAAGAAAAGTACTGCAATGTTGCTTTTGATACTTTGCTATTTTAATATGATAGGTATACACTTTCAGAATGTTAAGTCATAAATGATTTGATACATCCTTTCTAACTTTTACAGGGTGTGACGGACATTACGGAATTTCGACACAGACAAAAAATAAAAATTTCAATTCACCATAAAATTATCAAAAACTTGTAGATCTTTCTAAATAGAAGTAATTTACTAAGTACTATAATATTGAGTGTGTTTAAAACTTGAAAACATTATCTATGACACTTTTATCTAAATATAATGATCATTTCCAAGCACAAAGGGTATGTCAAAATTCTGACCATTACATAGGGTGCTTTCTACATATTCGATAAAAACCATAATGAAAAATTAAATTCAACCTTATGTATCATACATCAATTTAAAGGTCACATATTTCTCTGTAAGTACAAATCTAAATAATAAAGGTATTGTTACATATAATCAATTAGGACATGTTTAAAAAACATGAAAAATGTGATGCAAATGCATTACAGGTAAAAATGTAATTTTTTGACTAATTATTTCGACCAAAAATTTTTTGGGGGAAATTATCAATAGAATTTTATATATAACCACTTGCAATATGTCATATCTATCAGGAAAACATAATTGTGTGTGCTTATATGCATGTTAAAAGAGAATATGACCTAAAACATACATATTTTGTGAAATGGGCACTTTACTGTGCAGCAGGCCATATCATAGCGTCTAATCCGGATTTAAGCTGCTGGTAAATATAATCCAAATATTAATTTTCCCTCCCTATAACAACTCCCTCTGAACAACGCATACAGTAGACTATATGTCTCTCATTGGGTGTTGTTGTATAGAGGGAGCATTGTAATTTGTTATAAATATAGCTTCTTATTTTCATGCAGGGATTTCCCCAGGCCGTTTTCGCCTGTTGCGGGCGACATGCCTTCCTTCCAGGCGGTCTCTTCATGACATGCTTTGGTCTGGCCGACATGCCTTAATCTGTAGAGCGACTAGCCTTAATCACGGCTCCGTGTTGTGTACTCGAGTAAATTGTTTCATATGTCAAAAGCTGTCACGCATGACTGATTGACAGAGTCTTGGTTTATTTCTATTTGACGGAGATTAGCTTTTGATTGATGTTTCTTAAACTGTTAGTACTGGCAATGGCGAGTAGATTTTGCAACATGATTTTTGGGAAACAACCTACGAATAACGTTGAAAGAAAAATAAATACTAGCCGACATTATTTTTCCCCGAATCTAAACATGGAGATGATTTACCATTTTACGGGCTGAAAATTCGCCCCGTTTATTGAGACGAGAGTAACAGTGCCGAAATTGCTTGTCGCCTCGGAAAAATATTCTCGATACGGGGCCTATTAAATAAAAAAATTCTCCGAAAATATTGAACAAACGAACATTTTAGACGAATATTAATTACCTTTAAGAACTAATTTCCTCGACAACTCCGTATTAATAATCACGTAACAGACACAAACATTATTCCAAACTTCCGAAATGAAATCCAATTGTGCGGCATGTACAACATATGAGACATAAAATGGAAAGGGTATCAATACATTTTGAATACAATATAAAGATAAATTAAGCTTGTGTTATAAACACTTTCATCGCCAATATTTTTGTTTTAATTGATATTTTACCGCAATAATGCCGTTTGCTTTTGACTGCACGATGTAGAATTCAAATTAAAGACATCATAAATGCTCCCTTCGGTTTTTTTTCTAGATGGTCTTTGGTGTGTTCTGAGGGCATTTCGCGCATTCCAACCACGTAAAATACAAACAGAAATCAATGTAACAAAAGGACTTAAAATAACATAATATATAATATATTTAATATGGGGACAAAATGTTGACAGCTTGCCTTCAAGCCATTAATTTTGAATCCCTAACCCTACCAAATCCGAAAAGTGTACGCACTCCTACTAGGGGTTCCAGGGGCATGTTCCCCTGTGAAAAAAAATTCATAGATGGTCTCTGGTTCATTCTGAGGGCGTTTTAATCTAGATGTAAGATTTTACACTTAGTCTTATGATGGCTAAATTAGCAGTTATCAGGGGTGAAGCCTCCCCCCCCCCCCCCCCCCCCTCATGAAACTGTAAAATGAGATCGACGATAGGATAATTTAAACATGCATGACTATTCTATTGAAAGCAAATATAAACTATACTGTTCAAAAAGTTTGTAGATTTGTTATTGTAAGTTATTTACATTCAAATAAACAGTTCACGTTTCCAATCATAACGTGAGTCAATCTCTGTTCGGATCCCTCTGATCAGGGTCTACATATTATGCATATATGTAGGACTAGTCTATTGTACAGTTCTCATGTAGGCCTACACTGTTTTAAATAACGAGTAAAGTCGTCGATAGGGTTGCATGGGTTAAGCTCAGGAGTGTCTGTTTGTCAAAACTTTTGGCACGAACTTCGTAAAGCAAAGGACAATATAGTATCGGAATGACAGTCTTTCGAATAAGCTTTCTAATCCGCACGACTAGTATAAGAACGACGGTCATGCGAATAAGCTTTCTAATCCGCAGGACGGTTGTGCCGATAAAAACCCTTAACTGCATGTCCGTCGTGGGGATTAGATAGCTTATTCGCATGACCGTCGTGCTGATAAGAAACGTTATTGGCATGACCGTCATGCCGATAGCCTCTACCATTTTGAATTCCGGTGACCCGAAAACACGAGCAGCTGTGGACTGGTGTGACATGAAAATGCTTGATTAATTGATTTGCTAAAATAAGATTGGCCATATTTATAAAACAGTCACCAAGTATTAAGCAGCACCTGGTCAACCAAGATTCAAGTCTAGTCAATGTAATAGTTCAGAATATCATAGTGAGAAGAGTAGTTGACAGTGCCAAATACTTAGGTGTTACCATTTCAGAAGATTTGTCATGGAATAAACATGTAAACAATATAACATCTGCTGCAACTAATACTCAAAACTTTCTCCGCAGGACCATCCCGACAAAAAACACCAAAATCAGAGAGACAGCCTACAAGACACTCGTTAGACCGCAGGTGGAGTATGCCTCCACAGTATGGAGTCCCCACACTTACGAAAATATAAAGAAGGTAGAAAAGGTACAGAGGCAAGCTGCAAGATAGGTATGTTCAGAGTTCAGACTATGTCAACTATAGTACGGGAGCTGTCACAGCTCTAGTAAACTCTTTAAATTGGGATACGCTGAGAGACCGACGTGACTTTAGCCGACTGACAATGTTTTACGAAATGTTATACGGGTATGTCGCTGTTCCCATACCCTCCTATCTCGAGCGTCCTGAGAGGATGTCGCGCCATATGCACTTACTGTCCTACACACTCGTAATACTATCAGTACTCCTTTTTTCCGCACGCAGTTGTACTTTGGAACAAGATGCCAGCAGTTGCCGTTCTACAACCTGACGTTGAGGTGTTCAAAGGCTATCTGACCCCCTCCGTCCTTCCAAAAAGGGCTCCATGAGGGTCCTTGGATGGTGTTTTTAACCTGATTTTAGACTCCTTGTACACTAAATCTATCTCACTTTGTTTCTTCACTATCACACTTTTTGAAGTCTTTTCTATTCACTGCTGTTTTATCCTTGTCATGGATGCTCACCTGCACCTCCATAAAATACGTGCAAGCAGTGTCATGGAGTATACAAAGAAAGAAAGAAAAAGTTCTACAGATACCATATGAAGATTAAGCAGGGGAAGGGTTAACCCGATGCTCCATGAATATTCCTTTTAATGTCTTTATCAGGGCTCCATTTAAGAGGGAGTAAACTGAACTCATTCAACATTTTCTCACTCGTTTCAGCATTAAATCCTATGATGTATTTACCTCAGTAGAATTGTCTCGAAGAGACAATTCTAATGAGTAGCAGGGGTGTAAAATTTTCAGAATTTTTACTCGCCCTGCTGGGTGATAATGACATTTTGCTCATTAGTTTCTGTTATAAATTATCAGAAAATCTGCTCGCCCTGTCAAAATGTTACTCGCCATGGTGAGTGGGCGAAGAGAATTTTACACCCCTGAGTAGTAACACCATAGGGTTAGGGTTTAATTTAGAAATAAAGATATAAGTTTTTGAAATACCCCCTTTTCTTGAGCCCTGCTTTAATTTATTTCTCCACTAAAGATAGAAGATGAATAATTCCACTCTATGAAATATATACAGTCATGAATATGCACCACTACAAATTATTTTTATATTCTATCAGATGTTGGGATACAAATTCCAAAACCTTGTATTACAGTGCTCTCTCTCTACAACGACAACCTATGGGAGACACTGATTGTGTGCGTTGTACGGAGGGAGTCGTTATAGAGAGGGAAAATTGGTTTACATTTACAAACAGTTTGAATCCAGATCAGACGCCGCGTTGCGCGGCGTCTGATCTTGATTCAAGCTGTTTGTTACTCATCATTAAGTATTTTTCTGTCAAAATGCCGAATATGTAATTTTGAGAAAAACAGCAGGCGATATTACAGCAGTCAAAGCGTTATACCTAATTGTTTTATTTAGGGAACTGCGACAAATGTCGTTGTAAGGAGGGAATCGTTGTTGGGAGGGTCGTTGTAGAGAGGGAGCGCTGTATTGTATTATGTCATAATAGAAAGCCGACCATTGAGAGTGGCAGTAAAGGGGCATGTTTGAAATATCATTTTGAGAATATGTTCTCAGGGCTCCAGATGAAAGGGAGTAAATTGACTAAATGCAACATTTTCTCAATCATTTTAGTATCAAATCCTATGGTGTTACTACTCATTAGAATCGTCTCTTCGAGACGATTCTAGTGAGTAGTAAAACCATAGGGTTTAATTTAGAAATAAAAATTTTAGTCTTTGAAATACCCCCCTTATCTGGAGCCCTGGTTCTGTTTCTTTCTCTTGCATAGATTACTAATCACTGCCACCATATTTGTATGATTCTGGAACCTACTGTACCGTTTGAAGCAGGTTTGAAATAAAGCAGTATGCATCTTAAGGCATAGTATGCTTTACTTTCAACCTGATTTAACCCATTACCCCATAAATACGCAGTTATACTCCTTTAAGTTGTTCCTTTACGTGAGAAAAAAGTTTATTGTTATACAATTATGAATATGTAATTATGTATCATAAGAAATGTTTGCTATATACATGTGTACTAGCATCTGATACCTAAAGGCGCATTCTGCTTTACTCTCAATCTGCTTTAACCCTTGAACCCTAGTCCCGCATATAGGCATCCTTTTCAAACAGTGTACATGTGAATAGAACACTTGTCCTATGCAAACAGTGAAGACCCAGATCAGAGGGCTCCGAAAGGAGCCCTCTTATCAGGGTCTTCAGTCTTCACTGTTTGTCATAATGCCAAACATTGACAAAACCAACCCTTAAAAGTCAGAAATGGACTAGACAATAATGGAAACTGGAATTGTCCATTTAAACTTTCAGGGAGGAAAGAGTTAAGTTTTCAAAACTAGAAACAGCTATGGGGTAAAGGGTCAAGCGAGCAGTTCAGCTTAATTATTTCCTCCCTAAAATTTTAAATGGACAATTCCAGTTTCCATTTTAGTCTAGACCATTTCTGACTTTTAAGGGTTGTTTTTGTCAATGTTTGGCATTATGACAAACAGTGAAGATCCTGATCAGGGGGGCTCCTTTCGGAGTCCTCTGATCTGGGTCTTCTATGTTTGCATAGGACAAGTGTACTGTTCACATCTACACTGTTTGAAAAGGACGCCTATATGCGGGACTAGGGTTCAAAGGGTTAAGTTATCAAGACAGAATTGTATTCACATGTAAGTTCTAGGTGTACAAGTTGCTGGTATATTTGCAGGTTACAGACTAATGGAAGAGGCACGTACATGGACCACAACACTCTAGGTAACAGGGAGAATGGCCAACTGGGACCTTGAGACAGTATTCAAAAACTTTGTTGATGATCGTCTGTCTGTTACTCCCTGGCTAACTCTTACAGAAAATATCAATAAAGAAATAGACGACGACACCTTCTCGGAGCTTGTCAGGTTGTCCAAGGATAAACTTGGCGAGGAATATGGCACGATACAGGGGAAAAAGGCTCGTTTCTTGTATTTCGATGCACTGGAGAAAAAATACAAGGAGAATGTTTCCAAGGTTCTGGAGAAAATATTTGAACATGCACAAACTCATGTTTCCTTAGGTAGGGTATACCTTGGGCACCAAAATGTATAACATTTAGTTATTCTTGTCAATAACCACAAGGACGAGAGCTTAGATATTTAGCACATAGCATCATCTACAGGTCCTCTATCAAGATGATTCAAATTATGCCTCTTGTATCAAAATTGGCCCCGCCCTTGGATCACAGTTTTATATAGAGTCGTAGTTTAAATCAAACAAGCATGTTGAGCTGACTTAGCCTGAAACACAAAGCATTAACAAAAGCGCCATGTGACGCCTTGCCACGGCCCGCTTACCTCATAGCACTCACAGGTTCACGTGCCTTCAACAATGCATGCTTTCGTCGTTCTCCATAGTCACTCCACCTTTGTGAGCCTTGGGGTAAGCGAGCCGTGGCAAAGCTCCACGAAGCGCCTTCGTTAATAAACGCAGGGCAGATTGTTCAGATTATGCCACTGGGGTTAGAATTGACCCCACCCCAGGGGTCACAATCTTACACAGAGTTAAAGATTCTTTTCTATAAATAAATACGAAAGACTCAAGCAGGAAACGCAACACAAACAATACACCAACCTCTCAAAGCAGGACACACACACAGTCATACCATAACAAACACACACATACACACCCATTCACACACACACACGCGCAATACCAACCTTTACCAATATTGTTGAAATGTTCTGGTCCGTTTCAAATCGAGGTCACAGGAGGTAAAATAGAATTTGTCAATGAAAACTTTAACAACATTCTTGTCTGATTCACTAGTTCACAAAGCTTAGATATTTGGCTCATGGCATCATCTACTAGTTGTTCAAATAATTAGGGCCCCACCGAGAGGTGGGTGCCCTATAGTAATCGCCTTGTCCGTCCGTCTGTCTGTCAGTCCGTCCGTCAGTCTGTCACACTTTTCCTTGTCCGCTCTCTAAGTCGAGTAATTTTTATCCAATCTTCACCAAACTTGCTGAAAATGTGTATTAGTATAAAATCTAGGCCAAGTTCGATAATTAACCAAATTGCATAAAGCATGTTGGAGTTATTGCCCTTGAATTATTAAAAAATGGCTGTTTCAGCCTTGTCCGCTTTCTAACTCGAGTAGTTTTTATCCAATCTTCACCAATCTTATTGAAAATGTGTATTGGTATAACATCTAGGCCAAGTTCGATAATTACCCAAATCGCATAAGGCATGTATGAGTTCTTGCCCTTGAATTATTAAAAAATGGCTGTTTCAGCCTTGTCCGCTCTCTAACTTGAGTAGTTTTTATCCAATCTTCACCAAACCTTATGAAAGTTTCTATTGTTATAAAATCTAGGCCAGGTTTGATAATTACCCAAATTCGCATAAGGCATGTTGGAGTTATACCCCTTAAATTATTAAAAAATGGCTGTTTCAGCCTTGTCCACTTTCTCATACAAACACTTTGTATTGGATATTTATCAAACCTACTGAAAATGTTTATTGGTATATAATCTAGGTCAAATTCGATAATTACCCAAATCGCCTATGGCACATCAGAGTTATTGCCCTTCAATTATTAAAAGATAGCTGTTTAAGCCTTGTCCGCTCCCTTACTGAAACAGTAGTTCTATCTGATCTTCACTAAACTTGCTGAAAATGTTTATTTGTATAAAGTCTAAGCCAAGTTCGATAACTACTAGAGTTACATAGGGAAATGGTCAAACATCTTTTACTCAGAAACCAATATGACCAGAGCTTTGATATTTGGCATGATGTAACTTTTAGAGGTCCTTCACATATATGGATGAATTGGTTCTGGTCTGCTGCATATCTGGGTCACCGAAGCTAAAAATAGATTTTTTCAATGAAAACTTCAAAAATCTTCTTGTCTGAAACCATAGTACACTGAGTTTAGCTATTTTGCACATATTATCGTCTACAGGTCCTCTTATTTGTTCAAATTTTGCCCCTGGGGTCAAAATTTGCCCCGCCCTGGGGGTCACCTTTTACAAATCTTCTTTTCTGAAATCACGTGACCCATCCTAGTGTCACCATGGTCAGGTGAGCGATCAAGGGCCATTCTGGCCCTCTTGTTTAGTCTGTTTGTCCATTTGTTTGTCTGTCAGTCCACAACTTTAATCTTAGCCATAACTTTGTTAAAGTTAGAAACTATAACTTGGGTCATGTCCTACAAAGGTCAATGTCATGTTTGAGTTATTTCCCAGTGTCATATTTTTAGCTCACCTGAGCCAAAGGCTCAGGATGAGCTATTGTGATTGCTCTTCGTCCGGCGTCCACCGTCCGTCGTCCGTCTGCCGTCGTCCGTCCACATTTTCCAACAACATCTCCTCAGAAACCACTGACCCAATTTCAACCAAACTTTGTCAGAAGCATTAGTGACAAGGGGGAACGAAATCTTGTTCAAAGATTTTGGCTAGAGTTATTCCCCTTGCTGTGGGACCAGGTTTTCTAACATAACCGTATAGACAACTTTTAATGCATAAGAAAATCTTAAATAATCTTCTTCTCAGAAACCCAAAGGCCCAGACCTTTGACATTTGGTACGTATCATAACCTTATGATCTTCTACCAAGATTGTTCAAATTTTGACACTGGGGCCAAAAATGGCCCCACCCTGGGGCTTGTCAGTTTTTCTTAGGAAACCTTTAAAAATCTTTTTCTCAGAAACCGTATGGCCGTATGATCATTGATATTTGACATGTAGCTTTGCCTTATGGTCCTCTACCAGGATTGTTCAAATTATGACCCCCGGGTCAAAAATGGCCCCGCCCCGGGGCTTATCAGTTTTACATACCCTTATATAGGAAAACCTTTAAAAATCTTCTTCTCTGAAACTATAAGGCCCAGGTCTTTACTATTTGACATGTAGCTTTGCCTTGTGGTCCTCTACCAAGATTGTTCAAATATGACCCTGGCGCCAAAAAAGGCCCCGCCCTGGGGCTTATCAGTTTTTCATAGGAAAACCTTTAAAAATCTTCTTCTCTGAAACCGTAAGGCCCAGATCATTTATACTTGACATGTAGCTTTGCCTTATAGTCCTCTACTAAAATTGTTCAAATTATGACCCCCGGGTCAAAATTGGCCCCGCCCCGGGGCTTATCAGTTTTATATAGACTTATATAGGAACACCTTTACAAATCTTCTTCTCAGAAACTGTAAGGCCCAGATCTTTAATATTTGACATATAGCTTTGCCGTGTGGTCCTCTACCAAGATTGTTCAAATTATGACCCCCAGGCCAAAAATGGTCCCGTTCTCGGGCTTATTAGTTTTTCATAGGAAAAATCTTCTTCTCTGAAACCGTAAGGTACAGATCATTTATATTTGACATGTAGCTTTGCCCTATGATCCTCTACCAAGATTGTTCAAATTATGACCCCTGGATCAAATTTGGCCTCGCCCCGGGGCTTATCAGTTATATCAGCTATATCAAAATGTTGTCTTGCCCAGTCAGCTTCTATGGTATAATGTCTCAGGTGAGCGAAATGTGGCCCTCTGGGCCTCTTGTCTTGTCTTTGAGATAACTTCAGTTCTGCTGATGTTAACCCATTACCCCATACATATGCCTTTTTACGCCTTTAATTTATTCCTCCTCTAAAGAAAATAATTCCATTTATACAGTCATAAAACTGTAAGATATAAGAAATAGTATCTATATCTTAGTAGATGATAACTTAAAGCAGGTTGAAAGTAAAGCAGAATGCGCAATAAATAATCATATGGAAATACATGTAGCTTGATAAGAAGAAGTGTCATGGATAAGGGCCATAACTCTGCCAACAATATTCTTTTTACGTTATTCCAATTTGTCATGTTTTTTTTTGTCTTGAAGATAATTCCATTTACAGCTATATTAAAATGTTGTCTTGCCTATTAAGCTACGGCACAATGACCTCAGGTGAGCCCTCTTGTTTAATGAAATCTTAAAAAATCTTCCTGCCTGAAAACCTTAGAATACACACAGCTATAATATTTAGCACAATTAATATCATCTACAGGTCCTCTATTAATATTTTCACGCTATGCTGCTGTGGTCAAAATGACCCTGCCCCTGGACATAAATCATTCGATCCTTTTAGTCAGCTATCCTCAGGTGAGCGAAATATGACCCATGTGTTTCATGGTTTTTTAGCTCACCTGAGCCAAAGGCTCAAGGTGAGGTATTGGGATGGCCCTGTGTCCGTCGTCCGTCGTCTTTAACAATCGCTTTAAATGACATCTTCTCCTATACCACTTGACAGAATTCAACCAAACTTTACAGAAATGTTCCTTGGGTAAAGCTCTTTCAAATTTGTTAAAAGAATTAAAAACAATGCAGAACTCTGATTGTGCAAATGGTTCTTGTAGGTTGCATAACTAGGTCACTGGAGCTAAAAATAGATTTTTTTTTCAATGAAAACTTAAAAAATCTTCTTGTCTGAAACTACAAGGGCTATAGCTTAGATATTTGACACATAGCATCGCCTACAGGTCCTCTAACAAGTTATTTCAAATTATGCCGCTGGGGTCAAAATTGACCCTGTCCCTATGGTCACAGTTTTACATAGAGTTATATAGTGAAATTTTCAAACGTCTTCTTCTCTGAAACTAATATGGCCAGAGCTTTGATATTCAGCATGGTGTCACTTCTAGATATCCTTTACCTATTTTGTTCAACTGGTTTCAGTCTGTTGCATATGTAGGTCACAGGAGCTAAAAATAGATTTTTTTTCCAATGGAAACTTACAAAATCTTCTTGTCTAAAACCATACTACCCTGATATTAGATATTTGTCACATAGCATCCTCTACAGGTTCTCTTACAAGATTGTTCAAATTATGCCTCTCGGGTAAAAATGACCCCTTCCTGGACATAAATAATAATCTCCATTTTGTCAGTTATTCTCAGGTGAGCGATAATGCCCCATGGGGCTCTTGTTTTAATTTGTGATGCATGTAGCTAGGGGTCATAAACGGTTTCCGACAGACAGCCAAGTCCCTTGTTTTGATCAGCGTTAAGCAGACACTTGCTGTAGAGTCTAAGAGAGATCTCCATGTCTATGGATGAGCCACTTGATCCACGTTTAACCGTACCTGCAACTGTCATTATTATTTCAGGGAGTGTGAAGATTTCAGACAAGATTAAGGAGTATAGAAGACTGGAGCAAAGGTACAACTTGCGCTGCAGTGACGGAAACTTTGAGGAAATGAGAAATCAGGAAGTGAAAAATGGTATTAACCCCTTCTTCCCGGTCCGTCTAAAGACCCAAACCTCTGCAAACCTCCCAAAACTACATGTACTTTTAAAAACAAGTTTTCCATATTCTAGCAGATGGTAGCTTAAATGTTGTCTGCTTAAATTTGTCGGCTGTTGTTTTTCTCAACGTAATATATAACAGACATTTTGACAGAAAAAATGACTAGTGACAAACAGACTAAATCCAGTACATATGCCGCGTAACACGGCGTCCGATCTGGATCCAAGCTGTTTGCACATGTAAGCCTATTTTTCTCCCTATAACAACTCTCTCCGAACAATGCGCACATTTTTAGCTCACCTGAGCCGAAGGCTCAAGGTGAGCTATTGTGACCGCTCATTGTCCGTAGTACGTCTGTCCGTCCGTCCGTCTGTCCGTCCGTCCGCACAACCGAAATGGGTTAGAGGGCCTTTTCTGGCCAGATAACGGTAAACATAACAAAAGAAGACAATAGAGTTCATTCCGTAACAATAGAATAAGGGGCCATGGCCCGTTATTCAAACAAAAGAAAAGGCCCTCTAACCCATTTCGGTGGCACGTCCGTCCGTCTGTCCGTTCACTTTTACTTCAAACGACATCTCCTCTGAACCCGGGGATTGTAGGGCGGATTCAAACTGCTCATGATGTTCCTTGGATGCTTCTCTACAGAAGTTGTTTAAATGAAAGAGAAAAAGCAAAAACTCTGCTTGAAAAAGCAAAAAAGCAAAAAAATTTAAAAAATCTTCTTGCTAAAAACTACTAGGCCCTAAGCTTTGATATTTTTACAGTAGAATCTCCTGGTCGATCCCTCTATAGTTTGTTAAAATGAAATCCCTAGGGTCACACTTGACGCCACCCTGCGCAGTTTAAGTGCTGCTCTAGGCAGGTTTTACAGTATTTTTGATGAAGCAAAAGCAGAACTGTATTTTACCTGAGTTACTCTTAATATACTAAGGGCAAATAGCCAATATTTGCAAACATTTTGGATCCAGATCAAATGCAACATAATGCTGCATCTAATTTGGATCCAAACTATTGGTACTCATTTACCAACTGAACATGTTCTAAATTCTTTTTTTTGTCACTTTTCGCATACAGTAGGTTTTAAGCAGATATCATTTCAGTCTGGTAAGGGTAAGCCTTCAGAGCAGTTGCTAATTCTACCATACTACCCAGTATTTGACCTCAGCCACTGAACTGATGGTCTTAGCTGAACATGTTGTCTGCTAAAGTTTATAAATGGTTTAGTCTGCTTCAGGGTCTGGAAGTGATCCACTGACAGTTATGTAATTATGTCTTTTGCCATATTTATACATATGTTTAATATTGGTTTTGTTAGAGTTATCTGTATGTTTTGTCTTTTTTTTCTTGTCCAGGATTCAACCCTTTCCCTCCATAAATACTGACGTTTGTTAACCCATTACCCCATAAATGTGCATTTTTAGGCCTTTGATTTATTAGCTCACCTGAGCCAAAGGCTCAAGGTGAGCTATTGGGATGGCCCTGTGTCCGTCGTGCGTCGTCGTGCGTCGTCCGTCGTCGTTAACAATTGCTTCAAATGACATCTTCTCCTAAACGGCTGAACAGATTTCAACCAAACTTTACAGGAATGTTCCTTGGGTCAAGCTCTGTCAAAGTTGTTCAAAGAATTGAAAACAATATAGAACTCTGGTTGCTATGGCAACCAAAGTGAAAAAATAAGGAAATCTTAAAAAATCTTCTTGTCTGAAACTACAAGGGCCAGAGCTTAGATATTTGGCACATAACATGATCTACAGGTCCTCTATCAAGTTTGTTCAAATTATGCCCCTGGGGTCAAAATTGGCCCCGCCCCGGGGGTCACAGTTTTACATAGAGTTATATAGTGAAAATTTCAAACGTCTTCTCCACTGAAACTGATATGGCCAGAGCTTTGATATTTGGCATGGTGACACTTCTAAATGTCCTTTACCTAGTTTGTTCAAATGGTTCTGGTCGGTTAAATATCTAGGTCATAATTCACATTCAAAATATGTATAGCAGACAGCAATTCAGCATTATAAGAGTTAGACCCTAGCCAAATTTCCTACTGGCAGAGTTACATAACTGAACTCAGGTCAGCTGGTCAGCTGATGAGGTTGCATATGGTGGTGTCTGCTATATATTTATGCCCTGCAGTTGGGGGCATATTGTTTTTGTCTGTCTGCTTTTTTGTCTGTTTGTCCATTTGTTTGTCTGTCAGTCCACAACTTTAATCTTAGCCATAACTTTGTTAAAGTTAGAAACTTTATAACTTGGGTCATGTCCTACAAAGGTCAATGTCAATTTTGAGATATTTCCCAGTGTCATATTTTCTTGTCTTTGAGATAACTCCAGTTCTACTGATGTTAACCCATTACCCCATACATATGCCTTTTTACGCCTTTAATTTATTCCTCCTCTAAAGAAAATAATTCCACTTTATATAGTCATAAACATGTAAGATATAAGAAATAGTATCTATATCTTAGTAGATGATAACTTAAAGCAGGTTGAAAGTAAAGCAGAGTGCGCAATAAATAATCATATGGAAATACATGTAGCTTGATAAGAAGAAGTGTCATGGATAAGGGCCATAACTCTGCCAACAATATTTTTTTAAGTTATTCCAATTTGTCATGTTTTTTTTGTCTGGAAGATAATTCCATTTACAGCTATATTAAAATGTTGTCTTGCCTATTAAGCTAAGGCACAATGACCTCAGGTGAGCGAATTAAGGGCCATGGCCCTCTTGTTTTATATCCAATTGGATTTCGTTGTTGAGAGGGAGCGCTGTAATCTTATTAGATCTTTATTAAATTTGATAAAAATGAATGTGGGGCCTCCGTGGCCTAGTGGTATAGTCACTGTGACTTACATCACTAAGCTCCTCACCGCTGTGAGTTCGAATCCCAGTAGGGTTGTTCGGATTTTTCATGTGAGGAAGCCTTCCAGCTGGCTTGCGGAAGGTCGATGGTTCTACCCAGTTGCCGATTTGTGCCTGAAACAGTGCATAAAGGACTTCTGGGGGGTCTTCCTCCGCCTATAACTAGCTGGACGTCGGGATATGACTGAAATCCTGTTTGAAGCGACGTAAAATCAAAACAAATAAAAATAAAAAAATGTAAGCCTCATTGACACCTAGGTCAACTTTGAATGTAGGTCCGTCGTCATGCGTCGTCCGTCGTCGTTAACAATTGCTTCAAATGACATCTCCTCATATGCCGCTTGACAGATTTCAACCAAACTTTACAGAAATGTTCCTTGGGTCAAGCTCTTTCAAATTTGTTCAAAGAATTAAAAACAATGAGGAACTCTGGTTGCCAAAGTGAAAAAATTAGGAAATCTTTAAAAATCTTCTTGTCAAAAACTGCAAGAGCCAGAGCTTAGATATTTGGCACACAGCATCATCTATATGTCCTCTATCGAGTTTGTTAAAATTATGTCCCTTGGGTCAAAATTGGCCCCGCCCCGGGGGTCACAGTTTTACATAGAGTTATATAGTGAAACGTCTTCTTCTCTGAAACTAATATGGCCAGAGCTTTGATATTCATCATGGTGACACTTCTAGATGTCCTTTACATATTTTCTTCAAATGGTTCCGGTCGGTTGCATAAGTAGGTCACAGGAGCTAAAAATAGTTTTTTTTCAATGAAAACTTAAAAAATCTTCTTGTCTGAAACTACAAGGGCCAGAGCTTAGATATTTGGCACATAGCATCATCTACAGGTCTTCTATCAAGTTTGTTCAAATTATGCCCCTGGGGTCAAAATTGGCCCCCCCGGGGGTCACAGTTTTACATAGAGTTATTTAGTGAAACGTCTTTTTCTCTGACACTAATATGGCCAGAGCTTTGATATTCATCATGGTGACACTTCTAGATGTCCTTTACATATTTTGTTCAAATGGTTCCGGTCGGTTGCATAAGTAGGTCACAGGAGCTAAAAATAGTTTTTTTTCAAAATTAGGAAATCTTTAAAAATCTTCTTGTCAAAAACTGCAAGAGCCAGAGCTTAGCTATTTGGTACATAGCATCATCTATATGTCCTCTATCGAGTTTGTTAAAATTATGTCCCTAGGGTCAAAATTGGCCCCGCCCCAGGGGTCACAGTTTTACATAGAGTTATATAGTGAAATTTTCAAACGTTTTCTTCTCTGAATCTAATACGGTCAGAGCTTTGATATTCATCATGGTGACACTTCTAGATGTCCCGTACGTATTTTGTTCAAATGGTTACAGTCTGTTGCATATTTAGGTCACAGGAGCTAAAAAAAAAAAATTCAATGGAAACTTAAAAAAAATATTTTTGTCTAAAACCCTAGTACCCTGATCTTAGATATTTGGCACATAGCATCATCTACAGGTCCTCTTTCAAGATTGTTCAAATTATGCCAATTGAGTAAAAAATGACTCTGTCCTGGACATAAATCTTTTTCTCCATTTTGTCCGTTATTCTCAGGTGAGCGAAATATGCCCCATGGGGCTCTTGTTTGAAATACTCCCCTTATCTAGAGCCCTGGACCGTATATTCTCAATACAATGTGCCAGTTATTTCATGTTGTATGCCAATTTCTACAGTGCTCCTACAACGACACCAAATGGGAGACACAGATAGTGTGCCTTGTTCGGAGGGATTCGTTATAGAGAGGGATAATTAAGACTTGGATTACATTTGCAAACAACTTGAATCCAGATCAAACTCCGCGTAACGCGGCGTCTGATCTGGATTCAAGCTGTTTGTCACTCTTCATTATCATGTTCTATCTGAATGTCCACTTATATGTAACTTTAAGAAAAAAGCTGACGACAATTTTGAGCAGGCGATATTGCAGCAGTTAGAACATAAGACATAACTGTCCTGTTTCGGGAACTGCGACAAGTGACGTTGTAAGGAGGGAGTCGTTGTTGGGAGGGCGATTGTAGAGAGGGAGCGCTGTATAAACAAAAAATAATTACAGTATATGTATGAAACAATGATTATTTCCAATACAAAAGTGGGTACTTTTTTGACTGAGCATATATTAGGCACATATCATCTACGGGTCCTCTATCAAGATGGTTCAAATGATGCCCCTGATATAAAAATTGGCCCCGCCCTGGGGGTCACAGTTTAACAAAGATTTATATTTTAAATCAAACAAGCATGTTGAGCTGACATGCTAGGTGATATATTATGATCAGATATTGTCCGGTGTCCACCTGTCTGTCTATATGTTTAAGCTCACCTGGCACGGAGTGCCAAGTTGAGCTTTTATGATCGCTGAAAGTCTGTCGTTCGTCGTCTGTCTGTGCGTCCGTCCAGCAAAAATTGCTTTGTAAACTCTTTAACGGCTACAAATATCATTGGATCATAAATAAACTTGGTCAAACTTTTGAATGCAGGTTAAGCTGGGTCAAACATCAGGTCACTACATCCAATCATAGCAAACACTTATTAACACAATATTACACTACACATTTCATTATATCTTCAGCAAATCTGATTGCATTTTGATGCATCCTTGTCAAAATATTTGTCTTGAGATTTTAGAATTGCTGGAAGTCCGTCGTTCGTCGTCTGTCTGTGAACTCTTCATCAGCTACAAATATCATTGGATCATAATGAAACTTGGTCAAATTTTTTAATGCACTTTAAGTTGGGTCAAACATCAGGTCACTACATCCAATCATAGCAAACACTTATTAACACAATATTACACTACACATTTCATTATATCTTCAGCAAATCTGATTGCATTTTGATGCAACCTTGTCAAAATATTTGTCTTGAGATTTTAGAATTGCTGGAAGTCCGTCGTTCGTCGTCTGTCTGTGAACTCTTCATCAGCTACAAATATCATTGGATCATAATGAAACTTGGTCAAATTTTTTAATGCACTTTAAGTTGGGTCAAACATCAGGTCACTACATCCAATCATAGCAAACACTTATTAACACAATATTACACTACACATTTCATTATATCTTCAGCAAATCTGATTGCATTTTGATGCAACCTTGTCAAAATATTTGTCTTGAGATTTTAGAATTGCTGGAAGTCCGTCGTTCGTCGTCTGTCTGTGAACTCTTCATCAGCTACAAATATCATTGGATCATAATGAAACTTGGTCAAATTTTTTAATGCACTTTAAGTTGGGTCAAACATTAGGTCTCTAGGTCGAATCATAGCACACACTTACTAACACAATATTACGCTACAGTGAAACCCCTCTAAACCGGACATGAGCGGGGACAAAATAACTTTCCGGTTTAGAGGGGTTTCCGGTTTAGAGGGGTTTTAACCCATAGCTTGTTCCTAGTATGGAAGATAGCTGATCACCTAAAGCAGGTTGAAAATAAAGCAGAATACGCCTTAAGGCGCATTCTGCTTTACTTTCAACCTGCTTTAAGCTATCACCTGCTAGAATATAGAATTTTTTTCTGATGATACATATCTAGTGTATGAATAAATCAAGGTCGCAAAAAGGCGCATTTATGGTGTAATGGGTTAAATAAAAAAAGGTTTGAAACGGGACCAACGTTATTTAGAGGTTCCGGTTTAGAGGGGTTTTACTGTACACATTTCATTATATCTTCAGCAAATATGATTGCCTTTTGATGCAACTTTGTCAAAATATTTGTCTTGTTGATTTCTAGGTCAAGGATGAATATAAATCATGTTCTATCAAAAACTAGGTCACTAGGTTAAATCATAGAAAACCCTTTTAACACAGTAGAGGCTGCACATCTTAATTGGTTATAATGACAGTTGCTGAAAATGTTTGCCTCATTAATCTGTAGTTCAGGTTAAATGTAGGTCAGTAGGTCATTTTGGTTCAAATAACTAGGTTACTATGTCAACTCATTAAAAAACCTTGTTAACACTCAAGTTACCACATTTTGCATTTTATCTTTATATGAATTAGTTTCAATATTGCACTGGATGAAAGCCAGGCCAAATTTGAATATGAGTCACCAGCCGTCAAAAACTAGGTCATAAGGTAAAACCATAGAAATATCTTGTTATTACATTAAAGGCCACACATCTGATTTGATATTAATGAATCTTGGTCAAAATTTTTGCCTGGTTGATTTCTTGGTAAGGTTTAAATGTGGGTCATGTCGGGTCCAAAACTAGGTCACTAGGACAAATCATAAAAGTACAGTGTTAATACTCTTGTAGCTACATATCTCATTTTATTTTAATGAAATTTGCTCAAAATATTTGCCTCGTTAAAATCTAGGCAATAGTTGAATGTGGGTGAGGTCAAGGTCACTATACATGTAAGTCAAGTTTTACATGTTGTACCAGGTGAGCAATATTGGGCCATGCTGACTCTTGTTAACCCTTTACCCCATAGCCTGTTTCTAACATTGAAGACATATATGATCACTTAAAGCAGGTTGAAAGCAAAGCAGAATGCGCCTTAAGGCGCATTCTGCTTTACTTTCAGCCTGCTTTAAGCTTCTACTTGCTAAAATAAAGAAAATATTCTTTATGATACATATTCATGACTGTAAAAGTTCGAACTATTTTCCTTAGTGTAGGAATAAATATGATGTGCTAAAAGGCGCTTATATAAGGGAAAGGGTTAAACGTTTCCTCTGAAACACCTGGCCCAATTTAACCAAACAGTAACACGAACATTAGTGGGCTAGGGAGGTAAATGTGTTTATCTTTTTTAAATGGCGTTTTCCCCCTTTTTGCAACGGTTACAATGTATCAAATCTTCAAACAATCTCCTCCAAATCAAGAAGTCGAATTTCATTTTTTTCACAGAAATGTTTCTAATAAGTTTAAATGACATTTACTGTGAAACTAATGGAGTGAAGTTGGTGCAGTTAAGCATGAATGTTCCTTTGGTAGTTCCCTACCAAATTCTTGTAAAAAAAGGGGGAAATTTGGTAATACACTTTAAAAATCGATTTGTAAATAACCAGATGCACCTCTAATTAGCCAAATATTGGGGTTATTAGTTTTACATTGACTCGCTGGACTGCGTCCAAGAGATTATTGTTGTCATCCCGTCGACGGCGGCGTTGCCGTTCCCATTCGCGTTGGCAGTTTCAAGAAAATTGTTATAACTCAAATGTCCCTTGAGGTATGTCTTTCATATTTGGTATGTGTGTGTATATGGACAAGACCTTTCCATGCATTTAAAGGGTTTAACCCCAGTGACATTGACCTTGAACTTAGAGCCCATGATTAGGTTTTGAAAAATACTATGTTCCTTGGTATTACTATCATATTTGGTTGATAAGACCTTTCCATGCACAAAAAAAAGTTAACCTCTGTGATCTTGACCTCCGAGTCTGTTTTAAAGTTTCGAAATGTGCCAAATGCGAGCTTTGTTGTCTCTCTGACAACTCTTGTATATACATTGTACTCAGGTGAGCTATCAAGGGTCGTCATGACCCTCTTGTTGAAAAGTTATACCAACTAGCTAACTAATGTCTTTTCAGAACTGCAGCAGCATCTGATGCACATTTACGGGAAAAGGAAGTTTTGGGAGAACCCTGTGTCATCAGAGGAAGTATTTCTCTCTCAAATGTATGTTCAGCCATCGGCAAAGTTCGTCAGAGAGATAGATGATCAAGGAAGGTTGACAGAGGTGAAAGAGCTGGCATCTTCAAAATTGTCATATGCGGGGATTTTCAAGTCTAAAACTGGGTTGTGTGAAAACATTTACATAACGGGAGATGCTGGAAAGGGTAAATCGACGTTTTGTAACCAGCTTTTCCTCCGCTGGTGTGATGCAGTGCAGAATATTCCCAACGAGACTGGTTCCTCTGACGACCTGAAAATATTAGCACCTTTTAGGTTTTTGTTTCACATTAATTTAAGATACTCTGAGAAAACATACCACGTTGAAGAAATGATCAAGGAACAGTTGTTACATAATTTCCCAGTGTCTGTCAATATATCTGACATACTTAAAACAGAGAAATGTTTAATAGTTCTTGACGGTTTGGATGAGTGGCCATGTCCAAAGAAGGTAAAGAAATGTCCTGATATAAACCAAGATATCCCTGGCAGAAATATTTCAAATAAAAACACTGTCTTTCTAACAACTTCACGTAGCTGGAAATACGATGTTATTGCTCTGAAAAGCGCGGATAGAGATAAACATATAGAGTTAAGTGGCGTTGGTGAAGAATCCTCAAAAGAATTAGCGAGTAAAATATTAATTAATCTAGATCGAAAATCAAAATCAAAAAAATATCCTTCTGACTTTTATGATAAGGTAAAACAAAAAGAACTTGGCAAGTTTTTAACTGTGCCCTTTCTTCTTATACAGTTGATCACATTGTGGCATGCCGAAAGAGACTTTGGCAATTCTCAGTTACAATTATACTGTAGTATGCTGGACCTTATGTTTGAACGTTCTGAGAAAAACCTTCCTGAGGAAATCCCAGAAAGTTCAAGCACAGCTGGAGCAATATCTAAACCTTTACCAGAATTTTTCAGTGACAAAGATAATTGCCAAAAATATGCAGAGTTACTCAACTGTTTGTCAAAGCTGGCTTATAAAGCTTTGTTTAACAAACAAAAGAAAAAAGCTTTAGTCTTCAAAAGCTCAAAGTTGGAAATATTTGGCATTTCTGACCCAGATATTAAACTCTGCTTACATTGTGGCATTTTATCTCAATGTAAGGATTATAACAATTATGGCAATCGTTTAGGGAAATATAAAAAGTTTTCCTTCCTATATAAAAAGGTACAAGAATGTCTTGCCGCTTTGTATTTAGTAACTAACGACAAGGCTGAAGACATTCTGAAAGAAGTAAAACAATTGTGTAATTCAGTAGAGACCATGTTAGAAATGAACCAGGTGTGGCTGTTTGTAGCTGGAATGGACCGTGACATGACAAGACAGTTGTTAGAACATTTGGATCATGTTGTTAGTGGTGACGAGCGGGTTAACACGTACAGACAGACTGTAGACTATGACAGGTTGATAAAGGGCATACAGAGATGTGTGTCTGACTGTGTATCAGAAGGCCTCAATAATGGCCACCGTTATGAGAATGTCTGTTTGCAGGACTTCCGTATTGATGACGACACTGCCCGTGCTGTAGAACGTTTGTTGTTCTGCTCTGACATGTCCAAAGTCAAGTCTGTGTACATATATACTGGTGGCATTGATGCTGCTAAGTTGTCAGCTATAACTGGTCAGTTTCTACAATGTCGCTCAATACAAAGACTGCACCTGGATGACTTCTCCTCCTCCCTTATACCCGACAGTACAGTGACAGCTCTAGTAGATAACAACTGGGCCTCACTTACAGCCCTGTACTTGGACACTGAGATCACAGCCCCAGATAAGTTAGTTACTGCCATATGCAGCAGAATTAGCAAGTCTTTAATGGCACTTGAGCTGTGGTGGGTTAAACTGAGACATAAACATTTAGAACAAATATTGGCCAGTTTATCCCAGTCTCGCGTCATTAGACAGTTAAAACTGGGACGGTTAGACTGTACAGACCATGGCAGACAGTGTAGAGCTAAGATAGATTGTTCTGCTATGACTCAGCTTCAGGAACTTACTCTGTGGGGCTCCTCCTTGTATGTAGTTAATCTGCCGTCTTTACCACACTGTGTGGAGAATGTTAGACTGGATTATGTTACATTACCCGTGACGTCACTGCGTGACTTTGCTCGCGGACTTTCCCAGACAAAACGTAAAGTGACTGTAGCACTAGGCTGGGTAACATTGACAGAGACGAGAGAGGAGCGTGGAGACTTGAAGGGTTTCCTCCAGAACTGTCCCGGGTTGGAGTTGACAGAGTGCGAGTATAGTGACAGGCACAATACATGGTTTATAAACTTCCACACAAGCAGCCAGTAAAGCCTGGAAAACTCGTCATTGCCACTCAAACTCTCAACAGCCGCCATTTTGTCTCTAACCGTTTGACTGTAAAAACATATTTCACCTTCTAACTCGGTAACCACTCATCCAAACACTCAACTGTCGCCATTTATTCTCTTAGTTAGCTCGTTTTCTTTCTTATTATTCAAGTTTTATCTCAAAATTCTGAAAAAAGTTGTTTTTCATCTCTCAGCAGTTTATTTAGCAGCAGACGGAATTTTAGTCATTTTCAGACTCGACATTTTGTTAAATATGAACTTTGGGGTCCTTCATTATTTTTATTATTTTTATTTTCTCTGATGACTTGAAAGCAAATTAGTTGTCTGAATCTCGAGATAAAACACTTGATTAATAATTAATTAAAGAACAATGACATTTTTATTGGGGGCAATTTCTTACCCCACCCACTGCTAATTTAGCTTAAAATGCCAATTGATGAAAAACAACTTTTTTCGGAATTTTTTGTTTTTATTGATTTCATTTGATAGAAAATGCGCCAACTAAGAGAACAAATGGTCACACGTGGATATTAAACCAAATAATAAGAAATATTTACCATGTTTTTGTTATTCTAGAATAGAACTTTGTTGACACTGTCTAAAATGGTAAATGATGTAAAACAACTTTTGCTCGAATTTTGAGTTTTAATTGATTTCAATGGATGGCAAATGGTCTAACTAAGAAAACAAATGGTCACAAGTAGGTATTTAACTACAACAATGTGATATTTTAGCACAGCAAATAAATAATGAGAAATAAGATATAAATGAATTAACACATTTAGCCCTATCGACGAGTATACTCGTCATTTACAGAGTACATATGAAGGGTAGACTTGTCCAATGCAAACAGTGTAGACCCTGATCAGTGGACTCCTAATCAGTTTATGCAGTGTTTTATCATGCAGCCCTCGCGACATTCGTTCTTTCGTCCGTCCCACATACGTACTGTACATACTTTGTCCAGCTAAGTCTTCCAACAGATTTCAAGCTACAACCTTTAACCTTATAATTATGTATAGTGTTTGCACATATACCATAGATGTGCATGTGAACAAGATTTTGATCGGCTTTAATTGTTCACAAAAGGTTGGTTTAAATATGTGTTTCCAATAGGATGTGTTTAGGACAGTTAAATGGTTCTAATGATTGATACGTATTTAACTCATTCTCCCCTGAAACTTCAAATGGACAATTCCAGCTTCTAATCAAGTACAGTCCATTTGTGTAGCCAAATGACAAACAATGCAGACCTTGATCAGAGGGATCCTACTGTCCAGACCCCTCTGATTAAGGTCAGAACTATTGGAATAGAACACGTGCAAGTGTACTTCTCACATGTGCACTGTTTGTAAAAGACACACATATGTGGCATTAGGGGTCAATGAGTTAATCAAGATGTTTAATCACAATTTTTAAAATGTCATTTCGGAGAACATTGATGTGATATCATTTAGTTTTATATTGTAATTTCTATACTTAAGTTTCCTGCTCAAACAGGTATACATTATGTTAAGCATGTATATACATCAAGAACATAATAATAAACTTTGTATAAACTGTTTATTTGCGTTTTGAGTATTTCTCCATGGGAACCAGGAAAAGGTACAAACCGGTAGTAGACGGCATTTCGAGATAAAAGAACTTTGAAGGCTGATGGTTGTTAAATAGAAGATTAACCCATTTGCTGCCAGGCTCTATAACACTGACATATGCAAACAGTTTGGATCCAGATCAGATTCCGCGTTACTCGGCGTCTGATCAGGATCCAAACTATTTGACACTCATATCAATGTTTCATAAGGTCAAAGACGCATATAAATCAAAGTTTAGAAGTTAAAGCAGACGGAAACTAAAGGCAGACGATAATGTGGCAGTGATTGTGTTAGATGGGTATTTCTGTCATGATCAGGGCTTCCATTTCTCCGGATTTTTCCGAAATCTTCTGATTTTCATCCTAGCAGACGGTAGCTTAAAGCATGTTGGAAGTAAAGCCTAAAGTCGCATTCTGCTTTACTTTCAACCTGCTTTTAGTAACCGCACTTGAAAAATAGAAAATTTGGAAATCTTAGGATTTTTCAAGATCAAGTTATGGCAGCCCTGCATGATTGTTAATGAAAGAGTTAAAGTAATGCAAAAAGCTTCTGAAGAGTTTCTCATTTCTACAATAAAACATGTTAGGCTCCCAATAAAATAGATATTGCAATCTTTCGAGACGGGTAACTGTTTAATACAAGGTATATATAATGCAGAAAGCTCCTCTTGTAAATAAATCAATGCAGACAGTTGCAGGAGAGGCTTTCCGCATAAACAGTGTGCGTTAGGCTCCCACTAAATCAAGCAGCATTCTCATTTTGAAAGACATGTCACTATTTAGTGCAGGTCAAATGTAATGCTGAAAGCTCCTGAAAAATAGAACTTAAAAACATGTGACGGGTTTTCTAACATACAGTAAAATACACAAAATGTAGGACAGAGAGTTCCTACAAGAAAGTAAATGCAGACAGTTTCCAAACATGCTTTCTGTGATTCATTAAAACTTGAAGTTACAGAGAAAGTAAATGCAGACAGTTTCCAAACATGCTTTCTGTGATTCATTAAAACTTGAAGTTACAGAGAAAGTAATTATGCAGACAGTTCCAAAAATTCTTTCTGTGATTCATTAAAACTTGAAGTTACAGAGAAAGTAATTATGCAGACAGTTCCAAAAATTCTTTCTGTGATACATTAAAACTTGAAGTTGCAGGAAAGTAATTATGCAGACAGTTTCAAAAATGCTTTCTGTGATACAGCGCTCCCTCTCTACAACGACACCCAATGGGAGACAACAAATGTGTGCGTTGTTTGGAGGGAGTCGTTATAGGGAGGGAAATTGGTTTACATTTGCAAACAGCTCGAATCCAGATCAGACGCCGCCTGACGCTGCGTCTGATCTGGATTCAAGCTGTTTGTCACTCGTCATTATGTTTTTTGTCTGTCAAAATGTCATTTATGTAAGAAAAACAACAGACAACAATTTAAGCAGATTATAATGCATCAGTGCAAGCATTAGACATAATTTTCTTGGGAACAGCGGCAAATGTCGTTGTAAGGAAGGATTCGTTGTTGGGAGGGCCTTTGTAGGGAGGGAGCACTGTACATTAAAACTTGAAGTTACAGGAAAGTAATGCAGACAGTTTCCAAACATGCTTTCTAGGATACATTAAAACTTTGAAGTTACAGGAAAGTAATGCAGACAGTTTCCAAACATGCTTTCTGTGATACATCAAAACTTTGAAGTTACAGGAAAGTAATGCAGACAGTTTCCAAACATGCTTTCTAGAATACATTAAAACGTTGAATTTGCTTTCTGTGATACATTACAACTTGAAGTTACAGGAAAGTAATGCAGACAGTTTCCAAACATGCTTTCTAGGATACATTAAAACTTTGAATTTGCTTTCTGTGATACATTACAACTTGAAGTTACAGGAAAGTAATGCAGACAGTTTCCAAACATGCTTTCTACATGTGATACATTAAAACTTGAAGTTACAGGAAAGTAATGCAGACATTTTCTAAACATGCTTTCTGTGATACATTAAAAGTTGAAGTTACAGGAAAGTAATGCAGACAGTTTCCATACATGTTTTCTGTGATATATATATTCAAACTTGAAGATACAAGAAAGTATTGCAGAAAGTTCCAGGGAGTCTTTCTGTGATACAGAAAAATTTGAGTAAGATACCATTAAATATGTGATGCAGCGAGCCATAGAAAAGTAATGCTGAAAGTGTTCAGCCAATCTTTCTGTGATACATTAAATACATATTAACATGAGTTGTAATGCAGAGAGCTCCTACAGGAATGTAAATACGAAAGAAGACTCAAGCAGGAAACGCAACACAAACAATACACCCATCTCTAAATCAGAACACACACACATCCATACCATAACAAACACACACACACACGCAATACCATTCCTTCATCTACACACTAAATAGAAAACAACACGCAAGACAAACATAAAGCTAAGTGAACATAGGAGCCCGCCTTGGTACGGTCAGTAGCAATCAATAATCAATTATAAATTAATTAATTATTAACAACCACGGGGGGGGGGTTAAACCTGGGTTTAGGGGCGCCCAACCTCACATGCAGCCAGTTTCCAGACAATCTCTCTCAGACACATTCAAATAAATGATAACATGAAATCAGGGCATGTGATAATGCACAGATGTTTCTGTGATACACCAAAACTTGGATCTACCATGTAATGCAGAGAGCTCTTACAAGAAAGGAATGCAAACAGTTTCCAGACAGGCTTTCTGTGCTACAGTTAAACTTAAGTTAACTCATTCACCCCTGGAACTTTAAATGAACAATTCCAATATCCAATCAAGTCTAGTCCATTTTTACTGGTTGGGGTTGATTTTAGCAATATATTGCACAACGGCAAACAGTGCAAACTCTGATCAGAGGGCTCATCTAGGATCAGGATCTACACTGTTTGCATAGGACAAGCATAGTCTTTACAGGTACACTGTTTGTTAAAGGGACTCGCAACCGGATGGTGTACTTGTCAAAATAAAATAAAATACTCAAATAAAAGCAAATTTGTGGCATTATTTGGCTTCTGACATTAAAAAAATATGATCAGTCCAAAAAAAGTCTCAAGAATCGTCACCGAATCTTAGATTTTAGATATTTTCCATCGTTTTTCTATACCGACTAGTAGACGGTATAGTTGTTGTTGTTGCTTCTCTACACGGGCTCAGACATAAACACGAGCTGAATTACGAAGTTGTATGCACTTTCGATCGCTACACATTGAAATACGTTAAATCGATCCGAGATAAAACGGATAGTTCCGTGGTCCATTGGTCTAAGCGGTTTCCCCTATTTTGCCTTCTGTCCGCCAATGCCGGGCCCCGGGTTCGAATCCCACCAGAGACCAATATTTTTTTTTATTGAAATACATTTTTTTAAACAGAATTTCTTATCCTAAACTAATTCTTTACCATTTATATAAGCGTTTGACACATATTTACAAATTACTATTTTTAATGCACCATCTGGTTGCGAGTCGCTTTAATGACGACAATGCGTAGCTAGGGTTGAATGAGTTAAGCTACCACTGAATGTAATGCAGAGAGCATTTATAGAAAAGTAATGCAGATAGTTTCCAGACGAGGTTTCCGTGCTATATTAAACTTGAGTTAAGCCACCACTGAATGTAATGCAGAGATCATTTATAGAAAAGTAATGGAGACAGGGTGTCCGTGCTATATTAAAACGTGAGTTAAGCTACCACTGAATGTAATGCAGACAGCGTCTACAGAAAAGTAATGTACATGTACATAGTTTCCAGACCATCTCTCTTTGCTACCACAATTTAATGAAGCGAACCGCCACAGGAAAGTGTTGAAGAAACTTTCCAATTAGATTTACTGTACAACTAAAACTTTATAAAGCTATAACAAGAGGGCCAGAATGGCCCTTTATCGCTCACCTGACCATGGTGACACTAAGTTGGGTCAAGTGATTTCAGACAAGAAGATTTGTAAATTTTCACTGATGAGGAAAAATAGGGGCAGGGTCATATTTGATATGCAGGGAAAAATCTTGAACATGATTATCTTGATAGAGGACCTACATATGATACTATGTGCCAAATATCTTAGCTTTGTCCCTTTGCGCTTTTTGAGAAGATGTTTGAAGATTCCACTATATAACTCTATGTAAAACTGTGATCCCCGGGGCTTGCCATTTTTGACCCCAAGGACATAATTTGAACAATTTTGATAGAATACCTGTACACAATGCTAGGTGCCAAATATCTAAGCTCAGTGTACTATGGTTTCAGACAAAAACATTTTTCAAGTTTTCATTGAAAAAATCTATTTTTAGCTCCAGTGACTTAGATATGCAACAGACCGGAACCAATTCAATAACATATGTGAAGGACCTCTAGAAGTTACACCATGTCAAATATCAAAGCTCTGGCCGTATTGGTTTCAGAGAAAAGGATGTTTGAACATTTCACTATATAACTCTTTGTAAAACGGTGACCCTCGAGGCGGGGCCAATTTTGACCCCAGGGGCAAAAACTTGAATTATTTTTATAGAGTACCTTGAGGCAATGCTATGTGCCCAATATCTAAGCTCAGTGTACTATGGTTTTAGACGAAAAGATTTTTCAAGTGTTCCTTGACAAAAATCTATTTTTCAGCTCCGGTGACCCAGATATGCAACGGACCGGAACCAATTCTACAACATATAAGAAAAACTTCTAGAAGTAACACCATGGCAAATATCAAAGATCTGGCCGTATTAGTTTCAGAGAAAAAGATGTTTAAACATTTCACTATATAATTCTATGTAAAACGGTGACCCCTAGGGCGGTGCCAATTTTGACCCAAGGGGCAAAATTTGGACAGCTTTGATAGAGGACCTGTTGACAATGATAGGTGCACAATATCTAAGCTCAGTGTAAATTGGTTTCAGACAAAAAGATCTTTTACGTTTTCCTTGAAAAAATCTATTTTTAGCTCCGGTGACCCAGATATTCATCAGACCGGAACCAATTCAGCAATACATGTGGGGGGGGGGGGCTCTAGATGTTACACCATGCCAAATATCAAAGCTCATGCCGTATTGGTTTCAGAGAAAAAGATTTTTGGGCATTTCACTATATAATTATTTGTAAAACGGTGACCCCCATGGGCGGGGCCAATTTTGACCCCAGGGGCAAAATTTGAACAATGTTGAAAGAGGACCTATAGATGATGCTATGTGCCAAATATCTAAGCTCTGGTCCTTTGTGGTTTTTTGACAAGAAGATTTTTTAAGATTTCCTTTATTTTTCACTTCGGTTGCCATGGCAACCAGAGTTCTGCATGGGTTCAAATTCTTTGAACAACTTTGAAAGAGCTTGACCCAAGGAACATTCCTGTGAAGTTTGGAAGTGGTTTTGAAGAAGAAGATGTTTGAAGAAATTGTTGACACACGACAAACGACGCACGACGACGGACACCGGACAAAGACCGACCACAAAAGCTCACATTGAGCACTTTGTGCTCAGGTGAGCTAAAAAATAAAGAAGCAAAGGAAATTCAAACGGCATGTCACTGCTTAACTCTTTGCATGCTGGGTAATTTTTTCGTCTGCTGATGTTCTAAAATTAGAAACTGTTTGCAAAGATAATCACTGTGGCAGATATATCCGCCGCTAGTGTGCAAAGAGTTAATGTAGGAAAAAAATAATACATGGCGTATAAAGTTCACAGACAATACATGGCGTATAAAGTTCCACACAAGCAGCCAGTAAAGCCTGGAAAACTCGTCATTGCTTGTTGACACTGTCTAAAATGGTAAATGATGTAAAACAACTTTTACTCGAATTTTGAGTTTTAATTAATTTCAATGGATGGCAAATGGTCTAACTAAGAAAACAAATGGTAACAAGTAGGTATTTAACTACAACAATTTGATATTTTACCACAGAAAATAATGGATATAAATGAGAAAATTAACGAAGCAGCAAGAATTCATGAATTAACACATTTAGTGCTATCGACGAGTATACTCATCATTTACAGATTACATATGAAGGGTAAACTTGTCCAATGCAAACAGTGTCGACCCAGATCAGGGAGTCCTAATCATATTGATGTTTTTTCAATCATACTACCTTAAATTGAACTTTGAAACGATCTTGCAGACAGCAATATTGAAGCAGAGGACAATGTAATGTTGAAGAGGTAATTTCGCGCTAAAAGGGTTAATATTTGGAAGTAGTAACACACTTGAAAACATTTGGCATTACAAATGAGTGTTACGAAATATATTATATGATAGTTGACGTGTTTCCTGTATATAATGTGACTGATTGTGGTATCGTGCCATGTATTTATGGCGTGCTATAGTTTGCTGCAAGTAGATAAGGCCTCCATATACAGTCGAAACACGATAATTTGAACTTGCGTTAGTGTTTTAGCCATGTCTTGACTTTAAAATACGGGTATGTTCGACTTAAGGGTGTATCAATGTCATGAATTTAAGAAATTTTCAAAGTATATGAAAACACTTTATGATGGTTTTGTATTGAAGAGCTATTTAAGATGAATGAAAAAATAGAAAAAGTGTACATTTTGGTGAACAACAGTTGGCTCGATGGCCATGTAAAATTTACCCCACCCACTTTCTCTTATTTTGTCCTTTTCAAACAGCCCGCTTCAATAAAATCCATTTTAAATGAAAACAAATATGATAATTTGGTTTTGTGTTATTTATTTCCTATCTATGGTAGTATTTCTTCATACAAAAACTAATTTAAGAAAAAACAGGCACCAAATGTGAAATTTATAAAGCTCTAAATATCATCGATATGGTACTTTTTTTGTAAATTTTGTAAGGGGAGATAACTCTTTTTACTTTAATAACTCAACATTTTCAACACTGACCTTTCAATTTCTTTTCATATTTTGAACTGCCTTAGCATTGGCTTTCATTTGGTAGAATATAAGAAAAAGTTTAATACTAGAACTATTTTATTTTCAAACTTTTTTACTTTTTTTTCATAAAATAAAAAATCTAATAAAATCATGCCCTATAAAAAGCATATTTTTTATATTCGAGGATCCATATTGTTCAAACCTAGTGCCCGCTTTGTCTAATTTGGTTTCTATATGTGAAAATACCACCATAGACATGAAATAAATAATGAAAACCCAAATTACCATGTTCGTTTTGTTTTGAAATAGATCTTACTGAAGCTTGTACTCTGAATGGGTAAAATTTGAGAGAAAAAGTCCAAATTTGACATACCTTTTTCAAATCGCTGTAGCTAAAAAAAAGGACACCACCATATATTTTTTTTCCATTTTTTCATTCATCATAAATAGCTCTTCCAAAAAAACAATGATAGAAAAAAAGTTTGATACTTTAAAAAAAATCGCTTATGGGTTTGATACACCCTTAAGCGAGATTTAATTATAAATTCAATATATGAAATACTGGTATGATCGATTTAAGTTAGTTCGAAATATCAATAGGCCATTCAATATAAAATTCGACCTAGACAAAATTGCAAAAGAATTTCTGATTGTTGTCGGCGAATTAAACTAGATATGTATATTATCTCACTGCAAAAAGTTGGAAGTTGGAGTAGGTGGGGAAAGTTAAATAAAATCGATTTGAAACCGCTCTACTTTACGCAAAATCCGATGGCCTGTACAGTACACCGTAGAAGTATTTCCTGACGTAAAAGCTAATGACGTCATCAATATGACATCATTATGTCTATGAAAATGGCGATCGCAAGGTTTCAAATTTACTTCCGGGTGTAAATTATTTTGAAAAAAGCTGATAAAGCGATACTGGTAAGTCAAAATTAATACATTTGTATCTCAATTGCAACACTGAAGACGGACGATTTCGTCTGTGTATTTATTATTACACGTAATTTAATAAAATGGCGAGTTTCACCGCACATTTGTTGATTTTCAATATTGCAGGTTTTGCTTCATTATTTTATGAAATAACTGGCTTTTTGCGTAATTGTATGAAAGATATGAACATCGGTATAAGAATTATTAAGAAAAGAGCGATAAAAGCGAAATTATGATGAAACTAAAACGGCGTCTTGTTCAATTTTTAAAACTACGGAAGCACATTTCTGTCATAATTCACTGGATTTCGCGATATATATTGTTTTCAACAAAATTGACTTGCACGGATTTCAAGTCATTTATACTTATGTCTTATTATTTATTGTTTTCAGATTTAGCAGAAACTGATAGCCCAACACGAAGTCAGCACGTGAAAATTAAACTCTGACACACAGAAAACACCATTATGTAGAAGGTAAATTCATTATGCTTATCTCACATAATTCTGATTTATATCAAGAAGGTATACGCATGACGTTCCGTATTCCCGGGTTTGATGCTATTGTTTTTTTGAAGTTGAAACCAAGCGTTGATGACTTTTGAACGTTTCATTTCCGTTCGAAGCGTGCATAATCCACAGCACTCACTTTCACTTATGTTTTCCTCCAAAGGATACAGCTTAAACAGTTTAATGTATGCTCTAAAACGCTTAAATGACATTTTTTTTTGCAAACAAACACTTCTCAATCGAGCCGATGAAAATAAGCGGACCAAGGCGAGAACAAATCAATACACATTATCAATACAGATGATGACGTTTTGAATGACAAAAGTTAAACATATGCATATATTTAGTCGCTAGGTTTGAATGTATTAACACTGTAATCATAAAGCATATTCTTTACAGATACACTGTTTGTTAATGAAGAGTACACTTGTCGCTAGGTTTGAATGTATTAACACTGTAATCATAAAGCATATTCTTTACAGATACACTGGTGTTAATGAAGAGTAAACTTGTCGCTAGGTTTGAATGTATTAACACTATAATCAAAGCATATTCTTTACAGATACACTGTTTGTTAATGAAGAGTACACTCGTAGCTAGGTTTGAATACTAACACTGTAATCATAAAGCATATTCTTTACAGGTACACTGTTTGTTAATGAAGAGTACACTCGTAGCTAGGTTTGAATGTATTAACACTGTAATCATAAAGCATATTCTTCACAGGTACACTGTTTGTTAATGAAGAGTACACTCGTAGCTAGGTTTGAATGTATTAACACTGTAATCATAAAGCATATTCTTTACAGGTACACTGTTTGTTAATGAAGAGTATACTCGTAGCTAGGTTTGAACATAGGTGGTTCTCTCGAAAAAAAAAAGAAAAAAAAAAGAAAAATATAAAATAAAAAAATTGTACCCTTACTCTTTTTATATATACAAGGTATACAACTCTAAAAATGGCATTGCCAGAAAATTGGAAAAAAACATGTTTCATCCTAACAAAAACGGGTTTTATTGTTCGTATAATACACCATATTCATAAAAATGGTACTAAGGTATAGGTCGTTCAACTTAAAAAGCCAAAATTTCAAAAATATTTGTCACGAAGCTCAATTACATGAGCTCGTCCCGAGAGTTCACGGATTTCAACCGCGTAAAGTTGCGTAAACACACATTATAGGGGATATCACACATAATTAACATTACATTTATAAAATAAAAGTCAAAACTCCAATCACCAACCATCAAACTTTATTCAAACTCATATAAAATGGACATAAGAGAACAAAATATGACGGCCGAATTTGCATTTAACTATTTGACTTCCATTTTGGAAGAAAATTAGAGTTATGTAAAGAGCGATTTGATTGGCTGGTCGATTGGTTCCCTAATACATTGCGCCGAAGGCTAACTACTATCGGAAACGGTAAACAGTCATTTCCGCCCGAAATGTCATTAGCGGTTGTTTTCTTCTTCTTCTTCTTCCTTTTTCTGGCCACCCTCGTCATGCCGAGTATTATGCCAGTTTCTTAGATCTGCGCTTACCCCCCTACCCTTCCTAATCCCCTTTTAGAAAAGCAAGTCAGATTTGCTCAGTCACGAGAGATTTGAATGTCTCTAGTGACGGGGCATCTGCTGTGCTAGGTGGTAGAGCGTTCCAGTCTTTAGTGGTTTGTATAAAGAATGACCATTTCCTGGAGTCTATTGTGGATGTTTGTACTGTGTATGTATGTGACTGGGCATATCTAGTGCTACGTGTGGGTTTGTTAAGGTAATTTTCTGGTATGATGTTAACTTGATTATGGACTATTTTATAGAACATGTTGACCAACCATCATCTGTATACTTCATCTGATTCTGAGTTTCTTACGCCGTAGAATCATATAAAAACGGGTTTACTTGGTATTTATCTTTGACGTCTGGTTGTGGATCATCCGTTTATGCAGTCTACCAAGTGTTACAGTACTGTACGTCGATTACGAGATATGCATAATGATGTAGACTCCTCCTTCTAGAAAATGTCCACTGATGGGATCGTTTGAGGTAGATCTACAGATTCATATAGGTAAGTGAATTAATTGTATATTGTATATTGATCCCGTAGTCAGAATATACGACATTCTATTTTGTTGCCAACTGATACGACCTAGATGCATCCGATTCAGTTGTCTGGTCCACCTGGTCTAGATCACAGGCACTCGATGACAGGAACGAATTAAATCGATATAAATTCCCGTGTTCCCTGTCATATATATAAATAACACAAGGTTCCCCTCTAGCCATTTTTTAAAACAACGGAAGTGCTAGATATCCAACCCTGACCCGGCTACCTTGCGGTTTTGTTCGGGAACCAGTGACGAGTTCAGTAAAGAAATCGATTGCCATCAATTGCGAGTTGACTACCGTTCTGAAATACAATGGAGAAAACGTAATTCTTACGTTCAAACGCATTGCATTGAAATATAGAAAATGAATCTTTTTGACAAATCCGACTACCGGTTTTAATCTGAGTTGCAAACAGTTTGGAGCCTGATCAGACGCCGGGTTACCCGGCGTCTGATCTGGCTCCAAACTGTTTGCAATGAAAATAATAGATTAAGCGTAACCGGGGTTATATGGAAAGAAAATGTTTTCTCCACTGTACTAGACCGGTAGCCAACTCGCAATCGATGGCCATCGATTTCTTTACTGAACTTGTCACGCTGTATTGTTATTCTCCGTTCCGTTTGTGACTGGTTCCCGAAATGTCCATACAAAACCGCGCGCTAGCCGGGTCAGGGTAAAATATCGGCACTTCCATTGTCATAATAATCTCAAACTACATGTAGTGTTTCATAATCAGATGATTTTCATAATACGTTTAAATCGCCACTGGCAAGGGGACATTTACAGTTTTTAGTAATGGCATAAATAGTTATCATGGGATAAAAAAAATTATCAAAGACATACCAAACATTATCCGCTATCAACACTAATAAATGTTTTGTTGAGAAATGCAGAATTCTTGTGCTGAAAGACTGCCAGACGATGGGGGCTTAAAAGGGATCTTTCCCTACCACAGAACCCAAAATCATCCTACAGGTATAATCAATCATCAGATATAATTGGACAGACCACTTTGATTAATCATCGACTATACATCGAAATCAGATTGATATATATTTATTTTTTTATAATAAAAACACCAAAGGAGTAGAAGACACGATCAAGCAGTATTGTGTTGACTGTTTTTTATTCACCAACGTTTCGGCCTTACAAAGGCCTTCATCAGGGTGGTACAAAAATGGAAACACAATTTATACAAAAATCTTGTCCCTGAAGTGCAGGTTTTTAGGTACCTTTGTCATGTGACCTTTTATAAAGATAGATCAGCCCCCATTACTAAAACAAAGAGTAGTCATGACAATGATGTCATCATGACGTCATCATGACTTAAGATGACATCAGTATAGTTCCATGGTGATGAGGTTATGAAAGATACATTTGATTTTTTAGTATAAATTTAGTAGCGAAAATGTTAAAATTGACAATAAAAAATTCAGATTTTTTTTATTATTATTTTAATCGCACATGTGAAGATTGATAGACATCTACATACAATAAAAATGTAGTATTTATTTAATTGATTTAATACATTTTATATTCAGAAACAATATAGCAATTTAACTTAGAAAAATAATCATCGAAAATAATCAATCATCATTTAAACACCATCTCAAACACATCAAAATGTTGTCAAAATACCATAAAACAAAAACATCATTTAAAGTGAGTTGAATAAAAACAAATTCATTTTAATGTTGTAAAATAACAAGGTAGGAATCTCTATATGCTGTAAACAGGCATACAGTCAGTACTGAACTCGTCACTGATTTATGTTAAAATAAAATCGGCATCTTTCATGCGCTTGCCAAGCAAAAACGCTGAATTACGATAATATTGGGGGATTTCCGCCTTGGACATGCCTCCAGAGCTTCACATTGGCAAGCATCTAGATGATCGAGACAGAGTTGATGTCTGCCTGAAACTTAACAATAAAAAATGATTATTATTGCCACAACCAAGCAAATCTATGCCTGTGCGTTAAGGTTAGATATTAAAACAGTGTTTTTGACTGCTACATTACAGAATTTGTTCTGTAACCGACGAATATATATATATGTCAAGGTCATTCAGTGCATAAAGGGCTTCTGGGGTCTTCCTTCACCTATAATTAGCTGGACGTCGCGATATGACTGAAATACTGTTGAAAGCGACGAAAAATCAAAACAAATAAAAAAACAAGGTCATTCAGTTGAAAATCTACGAAATTGACCTATCAAATTGTTAATTTTCGCTATTAAAACGTATTTAAATTACGCGCCAATCTAGCATTGTTTGTATTTAGCACGGAGGACGTGGTATTTAGTAAGTAATCTTGATCATATCAGCGTTTGTATGATGAGGATCAGATATGAAAACATTAAATTTCAAGCCTCTCAGGAACTGATGTGATCCAAGTAAAAACAGTGTTTTTTTTCACCACTTTGGGAATGAGTTGGTACCCCTTCAATTGGGAAAAATATGCCCTAAAACGGCGTAAAATACTTGATTTTGGGAAAAAATCGAGTCGTAAAAGGCTCATTTTGGGGAAAAATCGTGCCGTGAAATGCTCATTTTATGGAAAAAAGTCCTTGTTTTCAATTGGGAACGGGTCCCCCAAAAAACCGCTGAAAAATGGCGACCAAACAGCATCTCCATGATGGTGAAAAAGACTTAGAGTCTATTGAAGTAAAAAGGCAAAACAAAATAATCATCAAAGTATAAAAATCTGTACAAAGACTGACAGAAATGTCTTGGACCTTTGTTGAACCAAGAATAGTATATTTAAATTTTTCGATAATATGCAATGCATTATGCTGACTCAGGGGCAACATCAGCATCATATTTTTTTCTGACAAAACTTTGTATCCAGTTAATTAACATGGCCCTCTGGAACTACATAACAAAAAGCTTGTCCGGAGCATATCTCCTTTTGGTGTGTAAGTACATGTTTGGATGGCAGAGTGTTGCATACCATTATAAGTCCCAGTGACCTAAAGTTACCTTTGATCGCGATTTAACAAAAAGCTTTTCTAGAGCATACATGTATCTCCAAATTAGGTGTGTGAGTACATCTTGGGATGGTGGAATGTTGCGTACCAATTTTAGATCACTGTGACCTTGACTTTTGACCTTGATGTCACAAAAAGCTTGTCTGGAGCATATCTCATATACCTTATCAGCTGGGGAATCCAAACTGGATGTGTGAGTACATCTTGGGATAGCGGAGTGTCATACATGTACCACTTTCAAGTCACTGTGACCTTGACCTTTGACCTTGATTTAACTAAAGCATGTCAGGAGCATATCTCCTATACCTTACCAGCTAGGGATTCCAAATTTGGTGTGTGGATACATCTTGGGATGGTGGAGTGTCGCGTCTCACTTTCACTTTACTCTGGCCTTGACCTTTGTAATCGATTTAACAAAAAGCTTGTCCAGAGCATATATCCTTTACCTTATTAGATAGGGATTTCAAATTTGGTGTGTGAGTACATCTTGGGATGTTGGATTGTCGTGTACCATTTTGAGGTCCGAAGCATATCTCCTTAACCTTACCAGTTACAGATACGAAACTTGGTGTCCAAGTTCATCTTGTTATGGCGGAGTGTCGCATAGCATTTTTAGGTCACTTCGACCTTTGACCTCAATTTTACAAAAAGCTTGTCCGGAGCATATCTCTATTGAATAGTGTCGTTTTTAATATTAAGAATTGACTCCTGGGTCATTTTCAACAGTATCAAAATTTTATGTTACACCTGCATTACATTGTCCATATTTTTTCCCGCCAAAATGAATTTTTGTGTAAAACGTACAATTTTGGGGCATATGTCACGCGTGGTGGCTGTACTTGATTAATCTTAGATTTGTAAATCTGCCTTTAAATCTAACCAACAGTACAATATAAATAAAAGAAATTGAGATAATCATCACCTTCTAAAAAAAAATCCATTGAGGTACATGTACATTTGTAATTTGTTTCACTAACCATGCTGGTCATCAGCAGCAACCATTAAATTTTGTAATTTGCATTCACTATTAATCGACTCGGATTCCAGTGGATAAAGAAACGAGTTCAATAAAGAAGCTCATGAATAATTGCATGCATGTTAAAATTTGAAAACTAAAATGGTATACATTTTGCCTTAGAAACCAGAAATTATAAGATCTGCGACACTCAGGGAGTAGGTCCTGCACTGTTGTAAACACTTAATCATGGATAGTGCTCAAAGCTATTAAAATATGCATAAAATGGGACAAGTTGAAATAGATCAATAGAATGCCATGTGCTTTTATTCTAAATAATTATCATCCATGAATAATTAAGGCCCCACCAAGAGGTGGTGCCGTAAATTTTTCGTCCGGTCTATTTCATTATACCCGCTCAAACGAAGTTTCGGGGGGGGGGGGGTATACTGGATGGAGTCACCATGTCCGTCCGGCCGGCTTGTCCGGAGCATACTAACTTCTAAAGTATAAGAGCTATTGACTTCAAACTTCATATACAGATATGTCTCATTGACCAGGAGTGCAGTGCGCAATAACCATAACTCTGTCTACAATATTATTGGAGTTATTGCCCTTTGTTATTTTATTAAATTTATTCTTGTCCGGAGCATAACTTCCAAAGTATAATAGCTATTGACGTCAAACTTCATATACAGATAGAGCTCATTGACTAGGAGTGCAGTGAACAATAACCATAACTCTATCATCAGTATTTTTGGAGTTGTTGCCCTTTGTTGTTATATTTTTACCTAATTTAGGCTTGTCCGGAGCATAATTTTCAAAGTATAAGAGCTATTGACTTCAAACTTCATATACAGATAGATCATATTAACTTGGAGTGCAGTGCGCAAGAACCATAACTCTATCATCAGTATTTTTTGAGTAATTGCCCTATGTTGTTATATTTTTACCCAATTTAGGCTTGTCCGGAGCATAACTTTCAAAGTATAAGAGCTATTGACTTCAAACTTCATATACAGATAGATCATATCAACTTGGAGTGCAGTGCGCAAGAACCATAACTCTATCATCATTTTTTTTTGAGTTATTGTCCTTTGTTGTTATATTTTTATTCAATTTATGCTTGTCCGGAGCATAACTTCCAAAGTATAAGAGCTATTGACTTCAAACGTCATATACAGATAGATCTCATTTACGAGGAGTGCAGTGCATAAGAACCTTTACTCTGTCATCCATATTTTTGATGTTATTTCCCTTTGTTGTTTTATTTTCATCCATTTATGGAATTGTTGCCCTTTGTTATTTTTTTACATGTTAGGGAGCACTTAAGTGCACACATCAACTTTATCCAGAAACATTTACCTCTTGTGACAAGACCCTACTGGGGGTATGAATCACCATTTGTGATAGGTCTAGTTTTGATTGTTGCGAAACTTTGGTGTAAAATCCCGGTAAGTTTTTAAAATTACCCAAATCAAATAACTAATGATGGATTTGGGACCTTTGATTATTAAAAACAACTGTTTCAACCTTTCCACTCTTTGTATTTGGAGCCGTTTAATTGTTTTTGTAAGTAATTTAGCAGTAAGTGTTTGTGTGGAGTGTTGGGTTTGTTCTCTCCAACGTCTACTTGTCTAGGCAGCTTGAATGTTTTAAAAGCAGTCCTTGTCTAGCATTTTGTGTATAAATCATGTGTACACTTTAATTTCAATGACAGCATTACAGATACAGAGTGACTCTTGAAGGTATACACCAAAAATTTCACATAATTGAAGATAAAAATTAAAAGTGTATAAACGTGTGACATAGGTGATTTTATGCCTCCGGCATCTATAGATGCGGAGGCATATAGTAATCGTCCTGTCCGTCCGTCCGTAACAGGTTAAATAGATTTCACCATTTCGTCAAGCATCAACACCGCTTACTCAAATGCTTGGATACTTATACAGTTGTTGCCTTGGACCATTCCCTATCCACCAATATCACACAACCTTGATTTTGACCTTGACCTAATTTGGACTTACCAATCCACCCATATTACCCAATCTTGATTTTGACCGTGACCTAATTTGGACTTTAGAAAATTCAGAAAATATTGTCAAGGATGCCACCGGGGGCATAAGTGTTTATCGAACGCGCATTCTTGTTTCTTTTGTACATGTAATTATTTTTTATATTTCAGTGCTGCAGACGATCTTGTGGAGTGGAGAGTTTCAGTTTCCTTTCTACTGTCTTTGATTTGGAGTTTCTGATTGCCCTACCGCTGTACCTGAATCTGACTGCCATATCTGGTAAAAATTTATTTCCGTCCTTTAATTATCATTATCCTATTAATTTATGTCTCAACTCCCAATAATCTTTGATTCAGGGGCATATAGTTTTGTGTCACCTGCTGTAGGCATACAGTTATGGATTACTTTTGTCCTTCTGTCAATCCATATGTCGGTCACGTCTCATAACTGATGTTCTAATGATGCTTTTAAGATGAAACTTCATTTATGGAAAGAGCTTAACAAGTAGAAGTGTATTGCAAAAGGGTCAAAACTCTTGTATCTATATTGTGCGAGTTATTCCCCTTTTTAGCTCACCTGTGAGCTATTGTGATCAGAAATAATCCTGAGTGGATTTAAAGGTTCTGTTTCCTTGTAACATCAGTGGGAGTTTTAAAAACAATATTTTCTGAAATCACTTGACCAATCTTTGTGTCAACATGTTCAGGTGAGGGATTGAGGGCACTTATGGCCCTCTTGTTTGAATCCCATTACTGATTAGTCTTGCTTTACTCTCCTGTACATCAGTATTGGTATAACAAACTGAAAGTGCTATAATAATTGGGATCCCTGCTTGTCCATAGTCTGTCTGTTTGTCTGTCCGTAAATATTCTAGTTGCTACATATCTATTAGATTTTCATGAAACTTTATGACAATGATTTTTTAGCTCACCTGAGCCAAAGGCTCAAGGTGAGCTATTGGGATGGCCCTGTGTCTGGCGTCCATCGTCGTGAGTCGTCGTTAACAATTGCTTCAAATGACATCTCCTCCTATACCGCTGAACAGATTTCAACCAAACTTTACAGAAATGTTCCTTGGGTCAAGCTCTTTCAAATTTGTTCAAAGAATTAAAAACAATGCAGAACTCTGGTTGCCATGGCAACCAAAGTGAAAAAATAATGAAATCTTAAAAAATCTTAAAAAATCTTCTCGTCAAAAACTACAAGGGCCAGAGCTTAGATATTTGGCACATAGTATCACCTACAGGTCCATTATCAAGTTTGATCAAATTATGCCCCTGGGGTCAATATTGGCCCCGCCCCAGGGGTCACCGTTTTACATAGAGATATATAGTGAATTTTCAAACGTCTTCTCCTCTGAAAGTAATATGGTCAGAGCTTTAATATTTGGCATGGTGACACTTCATGATGTCCTTTACCTATTTTGTACAAATGGTTCCGGTCGGTTGCATATCTAGGTCACAGAAGCTTAAAAATCTTCTTGTCTAAAACCCTAGTACCCTGATCTTAGATATTTGCCACATAGCATCATCTACAGGTCCTCTATCAAGTTCAAATTATGCACATCGGGTAAAAAATGACCCTGTCCTTGACATGAATCTTTTTCTCCATTTTGTCAGTTATTCTCAGGTGAGCGAAATATGCCCCATGGGGCTGTTGTTTAATTAAATTTAGGTTAAGTTGGAATGTTGATCATGTTGGGGTCAAAAACAAAGTCACTAGGTAAAATCATATAAAAGCAATGTTAACACTCTAGAGGCTACAAATCTGATTTAATCTTCATGAAAATTGTTCAAAATTTTTGCCTTATTAATATCTAGGTCAAGTTGAAATTTGGGTCATGTAGGGTCAAAAACTAGGTCAATAGGTAAAATAATTTAAAAACCTTATTAACACTCTAGAGGCTACAAATCTCGTTAGATATTCATGAAACTTTGTCAAATTCTTTGCATTATTTATATATAAATCATGCTTGAATGTGAGGTCAAAACCTATGACACTAGGTCAAATCATGAAAATACATTGTTCACACTCTAGAAACTACATTTCTCATTTTGATCTTGATGAAACTTACTCAAAATGATTGCTTCATTGAAATCAATGCCATTTTTTAATGTGAGTCATGTTGGGTTGAAATCTAGGTCACTATAGCTCAAGTTTTAAATGTTGTACCAGGTGAGCCATATAAGGCCAAAGAGGCCCTTGTTTTTAAAAATGTTTACCATATTATAGTAACTGTTGCATATTTTTAATTTGGTGTTATTATTAATATACACGTATAGAGAATCAAAATAAATATCCTGTCCATATGTTTAAAATATCTTATTATCTGCCATTAATTTTGTTTTGTTTTCTTTACAATATTTGAAAAATGCACATTTAATTTCAGTTGCAGTGATTTTTTCCCTTCAATTGTTAATTGGTCCGGTACCCCTAAGGTTTTAAAATTTTGTTCAGTATTGCTAGCATTGTGAACAAAAATAGTTCATAAATTATGCTGATTAGAATCACTGAATAGACCTTGATCAAACTTTTCATTATGTATAATAAATTCATTTGTTTAGATCTATATTTGTCTTTTCAGATTGAAAATTCTGCCAAGTAGATGTTTTGAGTGATCTCAGGAGAAATTTATGATGGAGCAAATCTATATCCAAGGATTCCCAATTCATTCATCAAGAAATTCCACACCCAATACTTAAAATGACATTGATGGCATCATTGACCTTAATGAGAGGACTAGAGAATGCTCTTAAATAAATTGAATAAGAATAAATAAGTGTCTTCAATATGAACACTTTGCTGCCGGTTCCTTTTAACCCATTACTCCATAGATACACATTGTTATGCCTGATATTTATTCTTCAATTGAAAAAAAAGTTAAAATTCATACAGTCATGAAATTGTTTCAATAGAAACATTTATATATTATAACGGATGGTAGCTTAAAGCAAGACAAAAGTGAAAAAATGCACCTTTTGGTACATTTTGCTTTACTTTCACTGTGCTTTTAAGTGGTCACCTATCTTCAATAATAGATAAAGGATATGTTTTTTAACTCAAAAAGGAATACTACAGTCAAACTTTAATAATGTATCTCGATCTCACTTTAGTGGAACATACCCGTATTTCAAAGTTCAAATATCCCTAAATTTTAATTTTTAGCTCACCTGAGCTAGCTCATGGTGAGCTTTTGCAATCCTTGAATGTCCGGCGTTCGTCTTCAACAATTTTAGTGTTTACACCCTAGAGGCCACAATATTTATTCAATCTTTCTTTAACTTGCTCAGATTGTATATTACCATAAGAGTTCGAATGAGTTCAATTCTGGTTGAAATCGGACAGATAAATCAAGAGTTATCTACCTTTGACTCACTGAAAATGCCATATTTAACAATGTTTACAATTTAGAGGCCACACTTTTTATCAAATTTTTATCAATTTTGTATCAAACTTGCTCAGATTGTATTTTCCATAAGAGTTTGGATGAGTTCAATTATGGTTGAAATCAGACCAATAGGTCAAGAGTTATCTACCTTTGAATTACTGCAAAAACCATTTTTAACAGTGTTTACACTCTAGACTCTAGAGGCATCACTTTTTATCCAATCTTCCTCAAACTTACTCTGATTGTATATGACTATAAGAGTTCAGATGAGATTTATTATGGTTGAAATAGGTCAAGAGTTAACCCCCCTTGAATTGCTGAATATATCATATCTAACAGTGTTAACACTCTTGCAACTACATTTTTCAATGGATTTATATTATACTTGCTGATAATGTATATAGCTATAAGTTCTCGAAGGAGTGTAATTATTGTTTAAATCTGATCATTGTGGCAAGAGTTATCTGCCCTTGATATACTTTGAAATGCTAGAAAAGGCTTCATTTTAATTAGGCTCTAGTTATCTGCCCTTTATGTACTCTACTATACAAGAGTAGGTTGTATTCCAATGTTGTTAACATGCTATACTACAAATTTGAATGGATTTAGAATAAAACGGGTGAAATTCAAAGGTAAAGCTATCAGGATTCATTTCAAATGGTGAGCGATATCAGGGCCTTCAGGCATTAACTCCATCAATACGCATTTTTCACATTTAACTGTTATTCCTCCAATGAAGTCATGAGTATGTATCAAAAGAAATAAATTAACCTACTTTAAGTGTTTACCTGTCTATGGAGTAAAGGGTTAACAAGAAAGGGCTGTTCTATAAGATGTTCCATGTGATTTGTAGTTTTTGAAAACAGTCAGTCATCATGTTCTTAGCAAGCACTCATTTCCAGATCAAGGAGACATCTAAAGACAAGTGACTTTTTAATGCATGGAAAAATAATGCAGAGAGCCGTAGATTGTTCATGCATAATTGTTAATCTTCATTAAGCAATCACCAGAACATATTATTGTATAAGTTAATAGGTGCTTAATAACAGAGTGACTGTAATCAATAACAAATCTGCTTTTGGTAGATGGGAGAAAGAAAATAAAATCATCAACTTGACAAAATTTTATTTGTTTTAATTGTACGTAGGTACAACCAATCGTTGCTGTTTGCTTTGTTCATTCAACTATACCACAGGGCTCAAGATAAAGGGAGACTAAAATCTTTATTTCTGTATTAAACCCTATGGTGTCACTACAGTACTAATAAGGATCCTCTCTTTATTTACTACTGAGAATAGTAACACCATAGGATTTGGAGCTGTATTAAAGGGAGATCTATTGGATTTGTATAGTTTACTCCTTCTGATCTGGAGCCCTGTATAGACTACATGCACCATGGATAATCAAACTGGAGTTATATGCCTATTTTAAGCTACCATCTGCTAAAATATAGAAAATATTTCTTAATAAATATATTCATGGCTGTCATAATTGTAACTATTTATTCACGAGAGAAAAAAATTAAAGACGTAAAAATGTGTATATTTGGAGTAATGGGTTAAACATACTTTAATCTTTCACACCATAGATGCTCATATTAATGCCTTTAATTTATTCCCACACTCAAGAAAATAGTTCAGCTTTGTGAAGTCTTAAAAAAATGTTTTCCACATCCTAGCCGATGGTAGCTTAAAACAGACTGAAAGTATAGCAGAATGCTCCTTAAGTAACTGTAATGAAAAAATTGTTGAGTAAAGGGTTAATATAGGTGATTGGCGCATATATGGATAATTGGAATAAAGATCAAAGCAAGCTGAAATTCGATCAGAATGTATCCAGTAGGTGATTTCTACTCAAGTTAATTTTAGCCTATGCAAACTGTTGACACAGGTCAGAGGGCTCCAAATAGGGACCCTCTGATAAGGGTCTTCTTTGTCTTTCATGTTGCAATAAATTGTAACAAACTCATTGAAACCTACCATCACATACAGTAAAACCTCACTATTACGACCACTAAAAAGAAGGCTACTTGACTGCTTAGGACAGGTGACAGCTTCAATCAAGGTGAATGTATACATTAACCTTGCTTTAAGCAGTCACATGTCTTAACTACCGGCTAATTCACACTATTAAGTGGCCGTAATAGAGAGGTTTCACTGTATATTCATTATTAACCAACAGTGTACCTGTGAAGAGTACACTTGTCCTATGCAAACAGTGAAGACCAAGATCAGTGAGTTCCAAATTCGGTAATTCATTGTTTATCAGGTTACAATAAATCGTTGCAACCTAGTGCCACATATTTACATCATTAACAAACAGAGTGACTGTTAGGAGTACACTTGTTTATTGCATACAGAGTAGATCCAGATCAAAGGCCTCTCAAACTCATTGAAATATACCACCAAATATTTACATCATTAACCCTTTCTACCCTACAGTCCTCTGTAGAGATTACTGATTACATATGAAAACATTGAAGACCCTGATCAGAGGGCTCCTCCAACAACGAAATTAATTTCAATTTATACAGATATGAAATTGTGCACAATCCAAATCATATCCAAGTAGATGGTATCTTAAAACAGAATGCACTTTATGGCACATTCTGCTTTACTATTACCTTGCTTTAAGTGGTCACATGTCTAGAAACAGGCCACTTACTAAAAATTGTTTTTCCTATTTTCTCTTTAACCCATTACCCTATTTCTAACCACTTTACCCAACATGTATGAACTATACATATTCAATCCTAACAAGTTAAGTTTTTAGCTCACCTGAGCTAGCTCAGGTTGAGCTTTTGCAATCCTTGAATGTCCGTCGTACAATTTTAGTGTTTATTCTCTAGAGGCCACAATTTTAATCCAGACTTTCTGTAACTTGCTCAGATTGTATATTACCATAAGAGTTCGGATGAGTTCGATTAGGGTTGAAATCTTACCAATAGGTCAAGAGTTATCTACCTTTGAATTGCTGAAAATGCTATATTTAACAATGTTTACACTCGAGAGGCCACAAATTTTATCCAATCTTTCTAAAACTTGCTCAGATTGTATATTACCATAAGAGTTTGCAGGGTTTTCTTTTGCATTTTGTAATTGAGAGTCCTAAGGACCCTCAAACCTTTCACTTCGAGAGTCCCTCAACCTATTTGGGGGTCCCAAATTAATTTGATGTGTATAAAATGCCTTACAATGTTGACAAATAACTTGTTAAACCTTTGTAAACACTAAAACAGTGCAGATTCATGATCTCTGTTGACTCGCATCAGCACCCAGGATTTACATCTCTGATGATTTGCGGGTTTGGAGTAAAATGTCAAAATTTTGAGGGTCCTGGGGACTCTCGGGGTTGGACAAATAGGAGTCCCAGGTGACAGAATTGAGTCTCAGATGCAGGAAACCTGCGTCCGGGAAAACCCTGAGTTTGATTATGATTGAAATCCGACCAATAGGTTAAGAGTTATCTACCTTTGAATTGCTGAAAATGCTATATTTAACAATATTTTCACTCTAGAGGCCACAATTTTTATCCAATCATTCTAAAACTTGCTCAGATTGTATATTACTATAAGAGTTCGAAAGTGTGTGATTATGATTGGAATTTCACCAATAGGTTAAGAGTTATCTACCTTTGAATTGCTGAAAATGCATTATTTAAGGGTGTTTACACTCTAGAGGCCACAATTTTTATACAATCTTTCTTAAATTTGCTCAGAATGTATATGACTACAAGAGTTCAAATGAGTTCGATTATAGATGTAATCAGACGCATAGTTAAAGAGTTATCTACCTTTGAATTGCTGAAAATGCCAAATTTAACGGTGTTTATACTCTAGACGCCACAATTTGTATCCAGTCTTTTTCAAACTTGCTCAGATTGTATATTACCATAAGAGTTGCAATAATTGTGATTGTGGTTGAAATCAAACTAATAGGTCAAGAGGTATCTGCCCTTGAATAGCTGAAAATGCCATATCTAACAGGGTTTACACTCTTGCAACTACAGTTTTCAATGGATTTTGATTATACTTGCACACAAAGTAAACAGTTATAAGTTCTCAAAGGAGTGCAATTATTGTTGAAATCTAATCATTGTGGCAATAGTTATCTATCTGCCCCTGATACACTTTGAAATGTTAGAAAAGGCTTCATTTCAGTACTGTTTAGGCTCTAGTTATCTGCCCTTGATGTACTCTACTATACAGTGATGCTCACTTATAACGAAATTCTAGGGACCTTGAAAATTTGTTCGCTATATCCAAATTTCGCTATATCCATATAGCGAAATTTTGGTCAAAACTGTTTGGATATAACGAAAATTATGAAACACCATATTCTTGGTACAAAAACAAATGAATAGGCAGAAATATAAAAATAACCCTGGGCAGTGTATCTTTACATTGTATTTCTTATTGTATCTCAACATCACTGTCTATGAAAGGTTTATGAAGAGTTTGTGAAAAAATCACTAATTTTTGTTTGTTTTTTGGCTCCTGTTTGAATGTTATGCTCAACTACATTAAGAGCAGAAAAGACATGCTCCCCAATGTCATCAGTATTTTCCAAATAGTGTCTAATATTCTCAATTAACTCCAATGTCGTCTCTTTAGATGTGACTGTTCTGGCAAGTATTGTCTCTTCCTCCTCCTCATCATCATCATCGCTGTCATCCTGAGAGCCTGGCTGTTGAATATCAGTGATGATGTCGCTGTCTGTTTTGTCCTCAGTTGTAGCCACACCCGTATCAACATTGACTACATCTGAGAGAGAAAGCTGAAAAATCATAAACTTTCAGCATTCATTGCAAGCATAAGTAAAACAAAGTACATGTGTATTTTTAAAACATTTGCAAACAGAATAGACCCACATCGGACAGATATTATAGCCCTGTGACCAGGGTCTACAATGTTTGCTTTAAACTTTTTGCCAGTACATGTCCATGTAACTCTTTCATCCAGGTAAACTGTAAGAAGAAGAACATTAAATCCTTATTGATGATGTGTTGTTTATATTTTCCCCTTGTTGAATATGCATATGACTGACCTGCGTTTGTGTTTTCTGGCAGTACACGGACAGTGGCAAGGAGTCTTGATATTCCTCTAGCAGTGTAGCCAGCGGTACATTATCATCGTAGAACCTGGCGATTAAAAAAATTCGCTTAGAAATCCATGCGTGTTTTACTTACCAAATACGTGTATGAGTCTCAAACGGTAAAGAGTCAGATCTGACACCGCATTACGCGGCGTCTGATCTGTATCTGAACTGTTTGCATAATAGTGTTAGTGTTATAGAGCTTGGCAACAAAAGTGTTAAAGTGGCAATTCTGAAAGTCGCCATGACATATCTTAGAGTAGCTTCCCTTGTTTGACCCAAATTTTGTATTTGGACTATCTTTACGACGTTCGAACTTTTCGGTATTTATAAATAAGTTACATTTATATTTAAAGACAAATCTACTCACCTTTCGCTTTTCTCGTTTAAATTTCCTGTCAAGACGAATCAGCCATTCTTGAAATAAAACGGATGGACTATACATTTTGAAATGGTCTTGACAATCTATCAAGAGCGCGAGTGAATTACAACAGGAAAAAAACAATTTTTTTGTTTTGGATAATTTGAGTATTTCTAAATGGAGAATAAGCATTCACTTGAAACTATCCTTTAACCCGTGTTATGCCAAATTGTCCTCTGCTTCGAATATATTGCCTGCGAAAATCAAAACAAAATATTTCTTTATTAGCTTGTCAACGTGTCGAAAGGTTGAAGATGAGTGGCAAACAGTTTGGATACAAAATAAGATTCCGCGTCATGCGGCGTCTGATCTGGATCAAAACTGTTTGCAAATGTGAACAGTCGTATTTTGCATGATAAGGGTTAAATGGTCTCAATGTATACATAACGCTCGTGCCCGAGGTGATAGCCAGTCAAACAATGAACTAGAGTGACGGTTGTGAGCACTCGTCAAACTGTGATAATTACCGATTGGAATTTTATATTATCCGAACCATTTTACAGGTAAACTTCATTATACGGACCTGAAAATTCGTTTATCTTAACCGATTTTTCACTATATCCGATTTCATCTTAAGCAAGTGGTAGTACATAGAAATAAAGAAGGACACGGTCGGGGAATAATTTTTATTTTATACTAAGCGGTTTTTCACTATATCCGAGTTCGTTATAAGTGAGCATCACTGTACTAGAATTATGAGGTTGTATTCCAAAATTGTTTACATGCTATACTACAAATTTGAATGAATTTAGATTAAAACAAGTGAAACAGAAAGGTAAAGCTATCAGGCTTCAGTACAAGAGGTGAGCGATATCAGGGCCTTCAGGCCCTCTTGTTTAACATCCTTTTCTGCCATCAATGGGCTAATTGGACGCCCCAGAGAGAGGGGAGCAGATACAGAGAACCCGGGCGTGATGCCCTACTCTTATTATCGAAAGAGTTCTCTGCTTCTCATAGATGCTAAGTGTAAAGCACTCATACATCGACCTCGGTTTATAAAGTCTCAACCGAAGGACTTGATCCCGCGGGGGATCGAACTCACAACCCCTGACGTAGTAAGTGGGTGCTTTACCCCTCGACTACGTCAGTCGGTCAATCCTAACAAAAGCAACATGTATACCACATAAAAGTCACCTGACTGTTAAAAATATTGCCATTTGAAATACTTGACCTTGACCTTTCACCACACATGTCTAAAATATACATATTCATACTCCTTCAAATGAGAGAAACATGAATACAAAATATAATGCTTAGATCAGCTGGGGTTCACAGGTTATGGTTAGTTAAAAAAAAAATTGACCTTTTGACCTATGTGACCTTGATCTAGGAGCTGACATGCTCAAAATCCCTCTTCATATGGGCAACATGCATTTCAACTTTATATTACAGCCGTTATATTCAAATGTGACCTAGATTTTGTCAAGATGGTCATTTTGACAAAGTTTGATAAAGATTTGACCAAAATTGTGGCCTATATAGTGTGTTCACAAGCAAAAATTACATGGATGCACATAAGCAAACACAGCACGATCACATTAGCTCACTTTGAGCAAAATGTGCTCAAGTGAGCTACAAACACTATTGTTTATTCACTGCTATTCGTGTGATAAATACCACAGGTAAAGAATAAATTCTATAAGCAAACAGTGTAGATCTAGTGGTTTCTCTTTGGAGTTAATATTCAAAACTTGATCAACAGTACATATTTAATTCCGAGTGTTTATGCAAGTAACTTCATATTTTAGTCGCCTCTGGGTCCAACAGATTTATAGTACATTTGTTTATTGGAAGTTGACATGTCTCTTTCATGTGAATGATGGCAAGATCTCCAATTCAGAATCATGCTCCCGAATCAACTCAATACTGTGAAGAGCACTACACAGGACACAAAGAATTATGGCTTTCTGAACTCAAATATGGCATCATTCAATCATACCAGGGAACCATCTGAAAGAGCAAACACCTTAGCAACTCCATCATAGGCTTGTCTCATTGGCTAACTTTAGTCTTCAGACTGTAAATGTTTCCAAGATACGAGTGGAATGACTGTGCAATAAATTACTCGTCACAAAGACCCAACTCCGAAAAGTCCCCTGGTTGCTTAAATACCACAAGCAGGCAAAAGAACCTTCACTCTAGACTGATTGACTACACAGTAGTGAGGGGTGACTAATAAGCTCCAACAGTCTGAAAGAGAAAAAATGTACATACATGTCAATAGCCAAGTTCAAGTTAAATTTCGAAAATCAAGATTGTGTTTATTGTTTAACAAACCCTTCTCAAATGTCTGCAATGCTCGAAAATTGAAAAAATGTTCTAAATTCAAAACATGAAAAACCTAGGAAATATCCATTCAATCCTTACCAAAATTTTATTATAATTAATTTGTGCCTATACAAACAATAGAGTATCAAAAGTCACTTAGTGATACACGTCATGATAGCACATGTACACGCCTTTGGGCCCATTTACACCCCCCAAACTATTAATCCTGGATCAGGATTCGCACCTGCTATCTTTAGGAAACAAGGCGACACCTGTCACAAACCTAGCATGCCGTCCCAGGACCGATCATAGGGGGTTCATTGATCATGAGACTAGTCCCCATTTAGAGCATTACCCTTAATCGTGACTAACTGGCCATCGGTTTTGTGACCATATCTTAGGTGGCTAACAATTTCAGTATAAATAGTTTGAAAACATTTAAAAAGATTGACCAATTCACATTTTTTTGTTTCAATTTAAGAACAATATACGGGAGAGGGTCTAGATCTATATTTTTTGCGAGCACGGCGTTCATTTTGTGAACTTTCCAATTGTTTGATTTCAAATAATGTTACTTATGTACACATGTATACCTATGATGAAAAAGTGCCGAAAAAGAACTTATTAAGAGAAAATTCGCATTTACTTACCCTCGTTTACCCGTTGCTTTCTGTTTCTACGAGCCATAACGGCGGCCAATAAACTTGCTGTATCCCGGCATGTAACGTAAATATAACACGCTCGATGAACGAAGGAACCAGTTTTCCGGATGGTTGAGATACTTAGCAACAGCCAATGGAATGCCATGTTTCATATCGCTCATTTGCATAAATAGTTTGCAATCGACAAAAAATACGCATCTGTACTGAATTTTGCCCCACAGAACTCTTATTTCGCATCGACTTGTAACAAACGCTTATGTCTCGAAGTCATTTTTTGTTTATTGAACAAACTATTGCGTTTAATTAGTGCATTTGCGAGCATAGGGCGAGTATAAGGTGCTTTTGACCCTAACTTCACTGAAATTTCGGGGGGACGAGCTCATGTAATCGCTCGACAGGCCGAGTTGTATACCTTGTACAGGGCCGGATCCAGAAATTTTTCAGTGGGGGGGGGCACAGGTGGGGAGGGTATGGGAGGGGTATAACCCCTCCCATAGGTGGGGGTACGGGGGCCTCCCCCGAACATTTTTTAAAACTTACATATCAAATGGTGCATTCTGAGGGCATTCTAAGAAGAAAGTTAACATCGATAAAATTATGTAAATACCCCAATGAAACACCCAAAAAAGTGGTTTCATAAGACAAAGAGAAAAAAAAATCATTATCTGGAATTTTTTTTATAGCTTTATCTCCATTCTCAGAAATCTATTACTCCACACCATGGTCATACAAAGATTTTCATCAGTGCATTCAAAACACAGGCCTTCAATTGATCTCAATGCAAAAAGTAGGAGTTTTTGAAATGGAAAAGTAGGAAAAAGGAGGAAGATTTCCTATAAAATAGTAGGAACTGTTTGATACAAAATACCACAAGGAGTCATTGTGCTCATATAATTTTAAGTAATCCAACAGGCCGAAGATGCGATCCAACAGGTTTAGGGGGGTCCGGGGGTACTCCCCCTGGACATTTTTGAAATCAAGCGCTTCATTTCCTGCATTCTGGGCCATACTGAGGGTGCTTGAAGACTTATTAGGAAAAAAGTAGGAGGTTTTGGTAGAAAAATAGGAAAAAGTAAGAAGGTGATCAAAAGTTGGAAAATAGTAGGAAAAAGTAGGAACTGTTGAAGGCCTGACAACAGGTAAAATACCTACTAACATAAATCTATGTTTTTATGTTTTGGGTTGGGGGAGGGGAGGGGGGGACAGGGGGCATACTGCTGTGCCCCCATCCATGTTACTACGGGCCTGTATTGGTTGGGGGAGGGGGACACACAGCCGTGCCCCCATCATTGTTACTACGGGCCTGTGTTGGGTTCAAACACAGACCAGGCATACTGAGGATTTGAGGGGGCACAGGGGCAATTTTGGATTTACTGGCCTGTAGGTTATGCAATTTTGGGGCACAGGCACAGACATTTTTATTTTTTTTGGTTGGGGGAGGGGGCACAGGGGGCATACTGCTGTGCCCCCATCCATGTTACTACGGGCCTGTATTGGTTGGGGGAGGGGGGGGGGCACACAGCCGTGCCCCCATCATTGTTACTACGGGCCTGTGTTGGGTTCAAACACAGACCAGGCATACTGAGGATTTGAGGGGGCACAGGGGCAATTTTTGATTTACTGGCCTGTAGGATATGCATATGCAATTTGGGGGCAAAGGCACAGGCATTTTTTTGGTTGGGGAGGGGGGCATAGGGGGCACACTGTTGTGCCCCCCATCCTTGTTACTACGGGCCTGTGTCGGGTTCAAACACAGACCAGGCATACTGAGGTTTTTAGGGGGCACATGGGCAATTTTGGATTTACTGGCCTGTAGGTTATGCAATTTGGGGGCACAGGCACAGACATTTTTATGTTTTTGGTTGGGGGAGGGGAGGGGGGACAGGGGCATACTGCTGTGCCCCCATCCATGTTACTACGGGCCTGTATTGGTTGGGGGAGGGGGACACACAGCCGTGCCCCCATCATTGTTACTACGGGCCTGTGTTGGGTTCAAACACAGACCAGGCATACTTAGGATTTGAGGGGGCACAGGGGCAATTTTGGATTTACTGGCCTGTAGGTTATTCAATTTGGGGGCACAGGCACAGACATTTTTATTTTTTTTGGTTGGGGGAGGGGGCACAGGGGGCATACTGCTGTGCCCCCATCCAATTTTGGATTTACTGGCCTGTAGGTTATGCAATTTGGGGGCACAGGCACAGACATTTTTATGTTTTTGGTTGGGGGAGGGGAGTGGGGACAGGGGGGCCTGTAGGATTTACTGGCCTGTAGGATATGCAATTTGGGGGCAAAGGCACAGGCATTTTTTTGGTTGGGGAGGGGGGCACACTGTTGTGCCCCCCATCCTTGTTACTACGGGCCTGTGTCGGGTTCAAACACAGACCAGGCATACTGAGGTTTTTAGGGGGCACATGGGCAATTTTGGACTTACTGGCCTGTAGGATATGCAATTTGGGGGCACATACATTTTTATTTTTCAGTTGGGGAGGGGGCACAGGGGGCACACTGTAGTGCCCCCCCATCCTTGTTGCTACGGGCCTGTGTCGGGTTCAAACACAGACCAGGCATACTAAGGATTTGAGGGGGCACAGGGGCATTTTGGATTTCCTGGCCTGTAGGATATGCAATTTGGGGGCACAGGCATTTTTTTTTGGGTGGGGAGGGGGCAAGTTCAAACACAGACCAGGCATACTGAGGATTTTATGGCCCGAGATAAGAGACACAAGCCATTGCAGCAGCTGCAGGCCAGCTGAAGGACATGTGCCCCTGTGCCCCCAGTGGGTATGTGCCTGTAATGTCATATGCTAATGCGACCTTCATACCCAGCTTAGTTATGAATAATTATGTGAATGAAGCAAAAAAAAATTTTATTTTTTTTTTTTTTTTATAAAAAAAAAAAATTCAGGCCAGCTGGGGGGGCACGTGCCCCCTGTGCCCCCCCGGTATATCCGTGCCTGTTGTATATAAATATAGTAAGGGTACAATTATTATTTTTTTCAGAATTTTTTTTTTTTTTAATTTTTTTTTCGAGAGAACCACCTATGGGTTTGAATGTATTAACACTGTAATCATAAAGAATATTCTTTACAGATACACTGTCTGTTAATGATGAGTTCACTTGTCGCTAGGTTTGAATGTATTAACACTGTAATCATAAAAGTCCTTTTATCAGGGTCTGCACCGGGCAAGCATTGTCTTCACAGGTTCACTGTTTGTAAATGAAGAGTATACTTGTCGCTAGGGTTGAACATGTTAATGCTTTCAAACCCATAGGCAACTATGCAACTTTATGAATATCAGGATCCAAACTTTTTTTCAATTTCATATTAAAATGTCTTTAAAGAGGCTTTACCCATTACCCATAAATACACATTTTTACAACTTAAATGTTTTCCTTTACTTAAATACATTTCCCCGGTCCTTTGATGGAGTCCCCTCCCCCATTGTTCTCGATAGGCATGAAAGTTACTGTAAAGCAGGGGCAAAGTGTGCACAGCCAATGTCACCAATCTTAAAGTGTCTAGAGAGGCTCTTACATCCTCACTCTCAATGGTTTTTTCAATGGGTTTTACTAACGAAACTATCCAATATATGGCGCAGGCCTCACATGAGACGCTTCAATGATTCAGAGCAATACAGGTATGCATAAAAATCATGAATTTTGCAGGGGAACTGCCTGTATAGGGATTATCACCGAAAGTAGGTCAGGAAATGTCTTTAAGAGAATAGTTCCAATTCATACACACATGAATATGCTTCATGAGAAATAATTGTATACCCTAGCAGATGGTAGCTTAAAGCAGGCTGTATGCTTTACTTTCAATCTGCTTTAAGGGGTCACCTGTTTTTAACACTGAAAACACGATATGAGGTAAAGGGTTAAATCTATATACAGTAAAACCTCTCTATTACGACCACTAAAAGGAAGGCTAATTGTCCGTATAAAAGACAGGTGACAGCTTAAAGCAATGTAAAAGTGAAACAGAAAGCTCCTGTAGGAGCTTTCTGTTTCACTTTCACTTTGCTTTAAGCAGTCACCTGTCTTAAACGACTAATATTTGACACAAGCTAGTGGTCGTAATAGAGAGGTTCTACGGTATTTTTAATAAGTATCGCAGATATCCGGAGCAATGGAAATGGTTTTATGGCTGTTTAAACAGATGATAAAATTTGGCACTGAAAGAGTTACGAAACTACACTGATACTGGGAATTTCTGAGAAGTAGAAACAAATAAAATCTCTTTTTTATCATTTGTTCAATTTATTCACAAAAAAGAAAAATATTTGACTACCACATTTAACATGTTACCAAGTTAAGAACAATTGTGAAATACATGTTTAAATAAATCAGCTGTAAACAACATAAACGTGTCCATGGCAACAGAAGTGCTCAAACCTTTATATCATTACTACCATCATTATCTTCATCATCATACACATAATAAGCAGAACAAGTATCACAATATCTATATAAATACGTCAACCAAGTATTAACTCATCGACCCCTGAAACTTCGAGTGGACAATTCCTGTTCCCAATTACATGTATAAACATAATCATGTAAGACTACATGTATTAAGGGTTGCTTCAGAGCTCAAGATAAGGGGAGTATTTAAAAAACTAAATCTTTATTTCTGCATTAAACCCTATGGTGTCACTACTCATTAGAATCGTCTCTTCGAGACGATTCTAATGAGTAGTAGCACCATAAGATTTGGTGCTGAAATCCCTCTTATCTGGAGCCCTGCTACTTTTGGCAATATATTGCAGAATGACATACAGATATGTTGCAAAATGACAAACAAGTCAGATTTTGATTAGAGTGTTCTACAGGAGCTGTCTGATCAGGGTCTACACTGTTTATCATTGTTTGCCAATGATTGTAAACAAACGTGAACTAGCCAAAGATGGTCTAACACTTAATGGGAAACTGTAATTGTCAATTTGAAGCTTCAGAGGTCAATAAGATAATGAAGGTCAATAAAATACAGACAGTCCCTACAGAAATGTGTTGCATTTAACACAGCTTTTGGGTTGGTATAATAGCCGTAATTGGGTTATACTTGTATTTCCAATGCCAAAATGTAACTGTTTCTCTAATTGCTAGGCTGCTAGCATACAAGAAATCCATTTACAAAATTTCACAAAATCGGCAAAATATGTGCAACTTTCTGCTTTTTTTGGAAGCCGGTAAGATTTTCCCATGTGTCTATGCTTGTCAGCTTGTAAGCATATGTTAGCTTAAAGGAGACTGAACGTAAAGCAGAGTGTCTCCAGGGCTGCCATTTCTCCGGATTTTTCCTAAATCTCCGGATTTTTTCCCAGTTCATGGTACCTTAAAGCAGGCTGAAAGTAATGCAGAATGCGCCCTAAGGCGCATTCTGCTTTACTTACAGCCTGCTTTAAGTGGTCGCATGTGAACAAAACAAGAAAAAGGCTATGGGGTAAAGGTACGATTCCTTAAATCGCACTTGAAAAATGCAAATTTTGAAATCTTAGGATTTTTCATGTCAATTTATGGCAGCCCTGTGTCTCTAAAGGAACATTCTGCTAAATATTTTCTGTCTGATTTAGGCACCCTACTATATTCAGTACTGTAAACAAGCTATGGAGTAAAACAGATTTTTGCATTCTAAAAAACTTGTGCACCGTTTATTTAAAGACGTATCTGGGAGTTTTTTCTAGCGCGGAGAATTTTTTTAAACTTTGCATATAAGTGAATTGATATAAATGAAAGTAAAAACAGTCTTCAAAAACATAGGTCGCCTTGCTACTTTTTGTATAATTTACGCTTTTTTAGAAGTACTATATTCAAATTTTCCGAAAGTAGGCCTCATAAGAAGAAAGTCCATCAAACACACACATATTGATACTTCAAGTCCAATTTTAATTAATTACATGTATATGGAATAGTGTTACAAATGAATGTAAAATAATTAGATTTGAGTGGCATTATATAGATTTTACGCATAAAATATGTGCAAAATGAACTCGAAAATCGTAAAAAAATCGAGCCTTTTTGCAAAAATAAAAAATTCTAGCACGGAGAATTTCCTATTTTTTTCTATAACAGTAGATAATTATATAACAAGTATAGAACCAATGAGAAAACAGTACCTCGCCTTGCTCGTTTCAGAGATATGATCAATTTTATTACCTCCCTTTATCAGTGAATATGCACTTTTTTAACATTTTTTTTAAAAATAGTCTAAATGTTATACTTTATACAATAATACCCACAGCTATACATAAATGTCTTGCATTGTGACATATATTATGCACTTTAGAAAGTTCTGCTGAAAAATGCAGTGTTGTCATCATCTCAAGTCGGAGTGAAAAATGAAATGCCCCCTAAATATGATGCTGATGGTGCATAATTCATTAATTCTTTATTCACAACTTTATGTTTATTTTCACACATATTTTCTTTGGCTTAAAACCCATTAAAACTATATGATAAATGAATAAAGCTACATAGAGCTGCATGCATATTCATACATCAAAGGGAGGTAATACATGTTCAAATATTTCAGTTCAGAATGTAGGAAGTATCCATACTCAAACACTGAATTTGGAATAGGTAACTGGTAAGATATAGGATATATGCTCAGAACAAGCTTTTTGTAAAATCAAGGTCAAAGGTCAAGGTCACAGTGACCTGAAAATGGTATGCGACACTTCGCCATCCAGAGATGAACTCACACACCTAATTTGTTATCGGTAGCTGATGTGACAAAGGAAATATACTCTGGACAAAAAGTAGACCCACCAATAAACACATCTACAATCATTATTCAATGTGGGCAGTGAGTTTACATAACCATTCATAAGATAAAATATCATAACAAGAGCACCGCAGTGCGGCAAAACACGCCCGTCATGGCCGGCGGGTGTCAAAGTCGTCCGGACTCAGGCCGACTGGAAAAAAGCGCCCGGAGTCTAGGCCCGGCTATCGATCTCAAAAAGACTATCACAGGAAGGGACATTCTGTCCCTGCATCCGACTCCGAGTCATGTCAACACTAAATTCACTCCCTGTCACATTATGATTATTAACGCTGTCTCGAGTCGGCGAGTTCCTGGTGAAAAAACTAATGTTTTCCAGAGATTTCGAGCACTTTTTTGTCACAAATGATCCTGATTTGCGTCTCTTCATATCCCCAGAAATTTTAAAAGTTTTTTTTAACGATATATAACGATAGTTGAGTAAATATTGTATACGCGAAATTCGATGATCTAGACGCTGTTGTGATCGTAAATAATTACACCCGCGATATAGGGAAAATACAGAAAAGAGCGGAAAGGACATGCGCGTTTGGGATGCGCAGTAACAACTCCCGGATACGTCTTTAACTTGTGACCGTGTTTAACTTCAAATGGACAATCCACTCTGGTTTTTATTTTGTATTTGGAAACCTAAATCCAGAGCTCTACATAATGTGAGTATTGCAAAAACTAAAATATTTCTTTCTGCATTAAAACCATTGGTGTTACTACTCGTTAGAATCGTCTCTTTGAGACAATTCTAACGAGTAGGGACATCATAGTATTTTGTGTTGAAATGAGTGAGAAACGGTTGGGTGTGTTCAGTTAACTCCCTCTTATCTGGAACCCTGCACTAGACGTAATTGGAGATTGAAATGTTCTATTAAAAGTTTCATGGTTCACTTTCTTAACTCTTTACACCTCAGCCCATTTCTAGTTTCTACAATATCCTAGGTGGGGACTACTTTACTTACTGTAGATTAGGACTGCAACGGTTCACCGAATTTCGGTTATTTTCGGTTCGTTTGTCTCGCTTCGAGTTTCGGGTCGGCACCGCAAATTTTCGGTTCGGTGTGCCGATGTATGGTAAATTATACTAGACCGCTAATTTACCAATCACCGTGCAGTCTGCGTGTATATTTTTGATGGTCAGACGTTCCAAAATGTAAGGTTAAATCACAGTTCTAACCTTTTCATCTTGCAGTAATCTAAATCCGTCTCATTCTTTTCATATCGGCTATTTATAATTCCGGGAAACCCAGCACTTAACGCATGCGCACGATTGATAGCCCACAGAAGTGCAGTGTTCTGAGCGTGACGAGATCAAAGACCTACAGAAGATTTGATTACCACCTGAAAGGAGAACGTCTAGCAGAAGAGTGCTGTACAAAATACCTTGGTGTTGACATCCAGTCAAATCTGGCCTGGAAAAACCATATTGACAGGACGTCTAAAAAAGCCAATAACATGCTTGGCTTCCTGAAAAGAAATCTGCACAGAGCATCAGAGAACACAAAGACAAATGCCTACAAGACTCTCGTCAGATCCAATTTAGAGTACTGTTGCTCAATTTGGAACCCTTATCAGAAAGAACTTGAACATCAGCTGGAGATGGTCCAGCGCAGAGCAGCTCGATTTGTGACCAACAGATATCGCAACACAAGCAGCGTGACAGAGATGTTGGACCATCTGCATTGGGAATCCCTTGGAACTAGGAGAGAAAAGGCCCAGTTGATCATTTTCTACAAAATTGTAAACCATTTGATAGGCATACCAGCATCTCCCTATTTGACACCAGTAACATCTAGGACTAGATCGTCACACCAACTCAGATTTCAGCAGTATACTCCATCTACAGACTACTTTAAGTACAGTTTTTTCCCCAGAACCATACCACTGTGGAACAGACTACCAGCCAGCACCGCTGAGGCTCCCTCTTTGGCATCTTTTAAGAGGGAGCTATCCTGCCAACCCTTCTAGGGGATCTTCATGCCATCTGCTGCTCCTCAGTTGTTGGAGGGAGCTGTGCCGGCGGGACTAAGTGTCCTGGTAGCGCCACGCAAGCCGGATTGGTCTCTCTGATGGGGTGTAGTAGATGGTACATTTTCTCTTTTTTTCTAACTTTTCACTACATGCAAAGCCTTTCCCTTGCCCGTACTAGCTCTTTCTGACTTTACTTTTTTGCTTTATATATCTTTTCTCTCTTATACTTGCGCACCGTTAAATAATTGTCAAGTGTGACAGCTTAACGTAATCTGTAGATGTAGATGATAGCCCGGCTTCAAAGGTACCAAAGTCGAATCAGCATCAGAAAAAGGGTAACCAGTCTATTACTTAGCGACCGCAAATTGCGAATGGCGATGTAAATAATTAAACACAAATATCAATGGCTTTTTCAGTAAAATAATAATATAATTGGAGCTGAGTAGTTCTTTAAGCGCTTATACATAGAAGGCTGATGAGGCATTTAAGGGAGACCAGCCAGAATGACAAACAAAATAGGCTGAAAGCTTAGTTACGAAACTTCAATGAAAAACAGGTCGGGACGATCCACGCCTTAAATTCGCTACAATCTGTCCTTAAATGGTAGAAAGAAATGCACATCTTTCTCGTACATATGATAAAATTATAGATGACAGTGATAGCGTTTTCGAAAAAGTGTGTAGATCTATTGTCTGTGTAGACATGTGCCAGTAAATGAGAATTATTTTCAGGTTGATTTTATCAAGTTCTTAACCTAATACCCGAACAGAAATACCCGAAAACCGAAGGGGTCTACTCGAACCCGAACCGAACCGTGAAGTACCTGAACCGTTGCAGCCCTACTGTAGATATAAACATAAGCGTAAATAGGTGTATTTATGATGTAAGGGGTTAAATCAGTCATCTGAAAGAATGAAGAACAAGCTTACAACTTTCAAACACTTGTCTAAGAAATTTGTTAAGGCCTCAATTAGATGTTTTCTTTGAAAGAATGAAGAACAAGCTTATAACTTTCAAACAATTCTCTAAGAAATTTGTTAAGGCCTCAATTAGATATTTTCTTTGAAAGAATGAAGAACAAGGTTACAACTTTCAAACACTTGTCTAAGAAATTTGTTAAGGCCTCAATTAGATATTTTCTATGAAAGAAAGTGTTATATACAGAGTTGTAGATAAGCTTTGTCTTGGAATTGGGTATTACTCAATAGATTTTAAATTCATTGGGTATCGCATTGACCACAACCCCATGGTTTCTAATTCATTTGGGTAACCACAGTCCAGAACCCCATGATTCGTAGTATAATTGGGTATCAGTAGGAAAATAAACTTGGATTACCTATCCTTGTCCTTTCAACAGTGCAATCAGGGTATTGTTGTTAACTTTCAGTGTTTACTTTACATAGTTCTATATGCAACTTTTGTTTACACATGTTTGACTTCAGTAAAAGTTCAGTTGATAACCCGATGAAATTAAAAAGCAATTGAGTATTTGTTTGGTTTTTACTCAATCACTTTCAAATAATTGGGTTTCCTTTTGATTTTGTTGGGTACTGTCACCCATTATTTTTTAAATAATTTGGTATTTCACCAATTTCAATTGGGTAAGTACTCGGATACTCTGCTTATCTACAACTCTGATATATTTGTAAGAGCTAACAGTATAAAAAGTTTGAACAAAACTATAACAATCTTAACCCATTACCCCGTAGATGCGCCTTTATACACCTTATTCCTTCAGTGACGAAAAATAGTCTCACTTTTTACAATCATGAATACTATGCTTCATAAGATATGTATTCTATACCCTACTATGCTAGCAGATTGTAGCATAAAACCGGCTGACTTTAAGCAAGTAACACGTCCCACAATTCCGATATTTCTAAATAATGAGAGTATTTCAAATATTAAAATCTTTATGTCTCCATCAAACGCATGTTGTGACTACTCATTAGAATCGCCTAAAAGAGATTATCTTAATGAGTAGTCACAACGAAGGATTTGATCCAGTCATAAATAATCAGATGGAAATGTTCAAATACGTCTTCCAATCCAAAGCCAAGAATTTCTCAATGCAGTCAGGGCTCCAGATAAGAGGTAGTTTTTTCAACAAATCCAACATTTTCTCACTTATTTCAGCACCAAATCCTATGGTGTTACTACTCATTTGAATCGTCTCGAAGAGACGATTCTAATGAGTAGTGACACCATAGGGTTTAATTCAGAAATAAAGATTTTAGTTTTTGAAAAACTACCCTTATCTGGTGCTCTGTGGAGTAAAACCTCTCTATTACGACAACTAAAGCGAAAGCTAATTGGTTGTATAAAAGACGGGTGACAGCTTAACCCATTACCTCATAGCCTGTTTCTATTTTTTTTAAATATGTTACCACATAAAGCAGGTTGAAAGTAAAGCAGAATGCGCCTTCAGGTGCATTCTGCTTTACTTTCAGCCTGCTTTAAGCGACCATCTGCTAGAACTAAGCTTTAAGCTACCATCTGCTAGAATGGAGAAAATAGTTCTTATAATACATATGTATAACTTTATAAATTGGAACTATTTTCTTTAGTTGAGAAATAAAGGCGTATTTATGGGTTAATGGGTTAAAGCAAGCAAACGTGATACAGGAACTTTTCTGTTGTACTGTCACCTTTTTTAGCAGTCACCTGTCGTAACGTCCTAATAATTGACACAATTTAGTGGTATTAATAAAGGGGTTTTACAGTCTCCCTATACTCAGCCAATATTTTCTCAATACGTACATACCACAAATATAACCACACTTATGCCTATCACCTGTTCAACAATATCCTAACCACGGGCTATCATTAATGAGACGCACATTGTACTCTCTGTCCGCCCATTCCTTCATCATCATCCCCGTACGCCTCTCTGCGATGACGATTTCTCATATCTTCTTCCGGATCAAATTCCTCGAGAGTATGCTCTTCTGCTCCATCTGGAATCATTTGCTGCTCACGCTGTGGTAAGCACTTCTCTAGTTCAGGAATTTTGTTCGCATTAATAAATCCGTTTGGTGGGAAAATGACTTTGAATCTTATAATAAGACGTCCTTTTGTAAAGGGGTCACGATGTATCGGCATACCCTCACCCATCACACATTTGATGTCATTGGTTTTAACTACTTCACCTGGAAAATAAGAAGAGCATTACTTATACAACCCTTGTTAGCGCTCAATATACGAGGGATTAAACTGAACAGATCCAACATTTTCTCCATCATTTCATTACCAATTCCTTTAGTGTTATTGGTCATTAGAATCGATTCTTCGAGACAATTCTAATGAGTAGTATCACTATAAGATTTGGTTCTGAAACGAGTGAACATGTTGGATATGTTCAGTTTACTCCCTCTTATCTGGAGCCCTCAAGAAGATTATTGAAACTTTCTTTGATTTTTCAGGATGACAACTAGAGTGCTGCATTATTTCAAGTTCTTTAAACAACTTTGACAGAGCTTGACCCAAGGAACATTCCATTTCAGTCTGATTGCAATCAGGCGTGTGGTTTAGATTAACCCATTACCCCATAAATACGCCTTTTTATTCCTCCACTCAAGAAAGTAGTTCCAATTTATACAGTCATAAATATGTATCATAAAGAATATTTTCTATATTCGAGCATATGGAAGCTTAAAGCAGGCTAAAAGTAAAGCAGAATGTGCTTTAGGCATATTCTGATTTACTTCTAACCTGCTTTAAGTGGACACCTACGTCAATACTAGAAACAAGCTATGGGGTAATGGGTTAAGGTGTATTAGAAATTAGACACAAGACGCACACAGCACGACAACAGACATTTACTGACCACCAGGCGTGTGGTTTAGATTAAGATGTATTAGATATTGTAGACACAAGACGCACACAGAACAACAACAGACATTAACTGACCACCAGGCGGGTGGTTTAGATTAAGGTGTATAAGATATTGTAGACACAAGACGCACAAAGAACTACAACAGACATTAACTGACCGTCAGGCGTGTGGTTTAGATTAAGGTGTATTAGAAATTGTAGACACAAGACGCACACAGCACGACAACAGATATTAACTGACCATCAGACGTGTGGTTTAGATTAAGGTGTATTAGAAATTGTAGACACAAGACACACACAGCACGACAACAGACATTAACTGAGCATCAGACATGTGGTTAAGATTAAGGTTTATTAGAAATTGTAGACACAAGACACACACAGCACGACAACAGACATTAACTGACAATGAAAAACCATCATGACTTCCTTGAGCACTTTGTTCTCAGCTCAAGGTGTATTATACTATTTACGGAGTAATGGGTTAAATATGTTCCTTACCTGGTAAGGTAGAGACGATTAGGACCCGGCCATCCAAAGTATCAATTGTTTTCTGCATCCCACACAGGGCCTCAACTAACTGTAGATCAATTTCCATTATAAGGTCACTACCATTACGACGGAAAGTTTTGTGCCCTGGTTCTTGGTCCCCCTCGCCTGTAAATCGAATATTCTCACCATCTTTCATTCCTGATAAGAAACAAAAAAACATTTGAACCTCAATATCTCAAACTCACTCGAAATGATATATAAACCACATTTTAACTTTGAAATATGAGAAGTAAATTGCACATATTGAATAGCCTCAATAGATCTTCAGATAAGGAGAGTACATGTATTTCAAAATCTAAAATCTTTATTTCTGCATTAAGCCCTACAGTGTTACTTAAGAAATAAAAAATAAATACCAGCGTTTTATCATGCAATAAAACACAGGTAGGAGTTGAGATGCATAGTAATTAAATCACGAGATCAAATGCCGAGTGATTTAATTACCAGCACCTCAACGACTACCTGTGTTTTATTGCACAATAATTATTATTTTGATTCTAACACCTCAGGTTAACCACAATTTACACCGACACTTCGGTGCTAAATTCTTGGTGTACCCATTTTCGAAGACATTACGTTACAACGCATTTGTGGTTTTTTTGAGAATTTAAACACAGATACGTTCCTTCTTTGTTTATATAGGAGCGTGAGGGAGAAATTTTCCTCCCTCTTTTCTGGAGCCCTGGAGCCCGTTTTACTAAACAACTTACAAAAAGTTTTTGCGTAAGTCAAAATCATTTAACTCTTATTTTTCAATCATAAACGGTTGCAAACAGCAAAAAGCCAGATCAGAGGATGCGCTAAAAGCGCGTCCTCTGATCTGGCTATTTGCTGTTTGTAGCAAGTGATAATAAAAAATATAAAGTAAAATTTAAAATTTTGACTTAAGCAAATAATTTGCGTAAGTTGTTTATGGAAAATGGAGATAATGATTTATGTCCAGGAACTTACCTAGATATGCAACAGACCGGAACCATTTGTACAAAATATGTAAATGATATTTAAAAGTGTCAGCATACCGAATATAAAAGCTCTGGCCATATTAGTGTCAGAGAAGAAGACGTTTGAAATGTTCTCTATATAACTCTATGTAAAACTGTGACCCCCGGGGCGAGGCCAATTTTGACCCTAGGGGCATAATTTGTTCAAACTTGATAGAGGACCTGTAGGCAATGCTATGTGCTAAATATCTAAGCTCTGGCCTTTGTAGTTTCAAACAAGAAGATTTTTTTAAGTTTTCATTGAAAAAAAATCTATTTCTAGCTCCTGTGACCTAGTTATGCAACCAACCATAACCATTTGAACAATTTTGATATAGGACATCTATAAGTGTCACCATGCCAAATATCAAAGCTCTGGACATATAAGTTTCAGAGAAGAAGACGTTTGAAAATTTCACTATATAACTCTATGTAAAACGGTGATCCCAGGGGCATAATTTGAACAAACTTGATAGAGGACCTGTAGGCAATGCTCAGTGCTAAATAACTAAGCTCTGGCCCTTGTAGTTTCAGACAAGAAGATTTTTTAAGTTTTCATTGAAAAAAATCTATTTCTAGCTCCTGTGACCTAGTTATGCAACCGACCAAAACCATTTGAACAATTTTAGTAAAGGACATCTAGAAGTGTCATCATGCCAAATATCAAAGCTCTGGCCATATTAGTTTCAGAGAAAAAGACATTTGAAAATTTCACTATATAACTAGAATATGTAAAACTGTGACCCCCGGGGCGGGCCAATTTTAACCCCAGGGGCATAATTTGAACAAACTTAATAGAGGACCTGTAGATGATGCTATGTGCCAAATATCTAAGCTCTGACCCTTGCAGATTTTGACGAGAAGATTTTTTAAGATTTCGTTATTTTTTCACTTTGGTTGCCATGGCAACCAGAATTCTGCATTGTTTTTAATTCTTTGAACAAATTTGAAAGAGCTTGACCCAAGGAACATTTCTGTAAAGTTTGGTTGAATTCTGCCAAGCGGTATAGGAGGAGATGTCATTTGAAGCAATTGTTAACGACGACGGACGACGCACAACGACGGACACAGGGCCATCCCAATAGCTCACCTTGGGCCTTTTGCTCAGGTGAGCTAAAAACGAGCCCGGGCCCCAATTTAATTGATACAATTGTAAAACATCAAAATGTGCGACTTAATGGTTAACAAGAGTTGTCAGAGAGACAACAAAGCTCGCCATTGGCACATTTAGAAACTTAAAAGCACACGCAAGGTCACCGAGGTCAAGCTTTTTGCCTGCATAGAAAGGTCTTGTCAATATACACATGAAAATTAAATATGAAGTTACACCTCAAGGGACATAGGAAATATAAGCGTTTTTCGAAACCTAAACACAGATTTCTAATCCTTAAACTCTGGATCTAAGTTCAAGGTCAAGGCCACAAGGGTCCAAATTTTTCTGTGCATGGAAAGGTCTTGTCCATATACACACACATACCAACTATGAAAGCAATACCTCAAGGGACATAGAAGTTATAGACATTTTTCAATACCTAAACACAGATTTGGAAACCTAAACGCTTAACAAGAGTTGTCAGAGAGACAACAAAGCTCGCCATTGGCACATTTAGAAACTTAAAAGCACACTCAAGGTCACCGAGGTCAAGCTTTTTGCCTGCATAGAAAGGTCTTGTCAATATACACATGAAAATTAAATATGAAGTTACACCTCTAGGGACATAGGAAATATAAGCGTTTTTCGAAACCTAAACACAGATTTCTAATCCTTAAACTCTGGATCTAAGTTCAAGGTCAATGCCACAAGGGTCCAAATTTTTCTGTGCATGGAAAGGTCTTGTCCATATACACACACATACCAACTATGAAAGCAATACCTCAAGGGACATAGAAGTTATAGACATTTTTCAATACCTAAACACAGATTTGGAAACCTAAACGCGAGCCCTAAGTTCAAGGTCAAGGTCACAGGGGTCCAAATTTTTCGGTGCATGGAAAGGTCTTGTCCATATACACACACATACCAACTATGAAAGTAATACCTCAAGAGACATAGAAGTTATAGGCATTTTTCAAAACCTAAACACAGATTTCGAAACCTAAATGCGGACCCTAAGATCAAGGTCACAGGGGTCCAAATTTTTATGTGCATGGAAAGGTCTTGTCCATACACACACACATACCAACAATGAATGTAATACCTCAAGAGACATTGAAGTTATAGGCATTTTTCGAAACCTAAACACAGATTTCGAAATTTAAACGTGGGCCCTAAGTTCAAGGTCAAAGGGGTCCAAATAAACCTGTGCATGGAAAGGTCTTGTCCATATACACACACATACCAATTATGAATGCAATACCTCAAGAGACATAGAAGTTATAGGCATTTTTTCGAAACCTAAACACAGATTTCGAAACCTAAACGCGGACCCTAAGTTCAAGGTCAAGGCCACAGGGGTCCAAATTTTTCTGTGCATGGAAAGGTCCTGTCCATATACACACACATACCAACTATGAAAGCAATACCTCAAGGGACATAGAAGTTATAGACATTTTCTTAAAATTGTTTACGCCGTTCACAACGACGACGACGGCTACACCGGGGGTATTGCAATAGCTCGTCATGTACTTCGTACAGGCGAGCTAAAAACTAGACCTATTACAAATGGTTAAAAAGAACGTTTTCCCCTAGAAAGAGTGCAGACTCCTGTCAAACAGATCCAATAAGAAAACAGTGTAGACTCTGATAAGACACTTTCCGCCCCTAAACAGACCTGGGGCCCGTTTTACTAAACAACTTACGCAAATTATTTGCGTAAGTCAAAATTTTAAATTTTAATTTGTATTTTTTATTATCACTTGCTACAAACAGCAAAAAGCCAGATCAGAGGACGCCTTTTTGCTGTTTGCAAACGTTTATGATTGAAAAATAAGAGTTAAAACGATTTTGACTTACGCAAACATTTTGCATAAGTTGTTGAGTAAAGCGGGCTCCAGACTACCAACCTTTGTCTACGTGGACTTCAAGTATTTTGTGATCGTCCACCACCTGTTTGCCAACACACGTCTTGCATCGTAATTTCGGGTTAATTCTCTCCCCTTTTCCGCTACATTCATGGCACACTGACTGGATCTGTTGAACCATGCCGGGTGCCAGCTGTTGAATCCTCACTTGCATACCAGTTCCCTTACAGTTTGGACAACTTTCAACGGCACCCTCTTTGCCACCTCGACCTAGAACGTACAGATTGGAATCAAACCATAGCATAAATATCAAAGCTCAAGTTAAGGGGAGTACAGTGCTCCCTCTCTACAATGACACCCAATTGCAGACAAAGATTGTGTACGTAATGCGGCGTCTGATCTGGATTCAAGCTGTTTGTCATTCGTCATTTTTTTTATTTTCTTTTAAAATGTCAATTATGCGACTTGAGAAAAACAGCAGAAGACAATTTTAAGCAGAAGTTATTTGAAGGAATGGATAAAAGTGTTATACATGCCACTTATGTGAAAGAAGGGGTAAAGCATTATAAACCCGTTTTATGGCACTTTTCTGGCCGAATGAAATAAGATGTGGCATGGCAGAAAAGGCTTAACACTTCTGCATACATGTACCTACCGTCACATTTACTGCATATGACTTTTTTCTTCACTGATAATTTTCTTGTGGTCAAATCTTGTCAAATCTTCCAGCGATACTTTCATCTGGTGTATAACATCTTTGCCTTTCTTTGGTCCCCGCTGTCTACGCCCACCACCACCACCGAAAAACATGTCAAAAATATCCATGGGCGAGTGGAAATCAAAGCCACCTCCAGATCCACCCCCTTGATCGCTTCTTCTCCGCCTCGGTCGTAAGTCTCTCGCTTCTTTGAATCAGAGATCACTTCATATGCCATACTGATGTTCTTGAACTAAACAAAACAGGAATCAAGGTCAGGCCTCAAGATAAGAGGGAGTAAACTGAAAAAATCCAACATTTTCTCACTCATTTCAGCACCAAATTCTATGGTAATACTACTCATTAGAATCGTCCCAGAGAGACGATTCTAATGAGTAGTTACACCATAGGGTTTAAAGCGAAAATAAAGATTTTTGTTTTTTGAAATACTCCCCTTATCTGGAGCCCGGAAGGTTAGTGGAAATTAACCCATTACTCTATTACACTATAAATGACAGGGCTCCAGAAAAGGGAGTATTTCAAAAACTAACATCTTTATTTCGACACTTAACCCTACAGTTTCACAACCCATTAGAATCGTCTCAAAGAGACGATTCTAATGAGTAGTAACACCATGGGATTTGGTGCTGAAATGAGTAAGAAAATGTTGAGATTTTTGTCAATTTAAATTAACCCATTACACCATAAATGGCAAAGCTCCAGATAAGGTTAGTATTACAACAAGAGGGTCTCCAGGCCCTGATATCGCTCACCTGAATAATACAGCATGATAGCTTTACCTTTAGTTACATTCATAATCATAACAAGTTTAATCAAAATAAATTCAAATTTGACACATTCTAGTTTTGCAAGCATATCAAGGGTAGATAACTCTTAACACAGTCACTTGATTTCAATAATAATTGCACTTCTTCAAGAACATTTACATTGTGGGCAAGTACAATCAAATTACATTAACAAGAGCTGTCCGTAGGACAGCAAGCTCGACTATCTGCTCCTTTGTACTAAAAGCAGTTATGGAATAAAAACAGTAGTTGAAGTAATGTATGCTTTAAGTGAAGGGCATTTTCTAGGTTTATCAAAAATCTCAATGTGGATGTCTTAAGTTCCAAATTTGGAGCTGTTATGTCAAGAGTCTTGGTATTTGGAGGTGTTATGTCAAGAGTCAAGAGTCTTGGTATTTGGGCTGTTATGTCAAGAGTCTTGGTATTTGGAGCTGTTATGTCAAGAGTTTTGGTATTTGGAGCTGTTATGTCAAGAGTCTTGGTATTTGGAGCTGTTATGTCAAGAGTCTTGGGATTTGGAGCTGTTATGTCAAGAGTCTTGGTATTTGGAGCTGTTATGTCAAGAGTCTTGGTATTTGGAGCTGTTATGTCAAGAGTCTTGGTATTTGGAGCTGTTATGGCAAGAGTCTTGGTATTTGGAATTGTTATGTCAATAGTCTTGGTATTTGGAGTTGTTATGTCAAGAGTCTTGGTATTTGGAGCTGTTATTTCAAGAGTCTTGGTATTTGGAGCTGTTATGCCAAGAGTATTGGTATTTGGAGCTGTTATGTCAAGAGTTTTGGTATTTGGAGCTGTTATGTCAAGATTCTTGGTATTTGGAGCTGTTATGTCAAGATTCTTGGTATTTGGAGCTGTTATGTCAAGAGTCTTGGTATTTGGAGTTGTTATGTCAAGAGTCTTGGTATTTGGAGTTGTTATGTCAAGAGTCGTGGTATTTGGAGCTGTTATGTCAAGAGTCTTGGTATTTGGAGCTGTTATGTCAAGAGTCTTGGTATTTGGAGTTGTTATGTCAAGAGTCTTGGTATTTGGAGCTGTTATGTCAAGAGTCTTGGTATTTGGAGTTGTTATGTCAAGAGTCTTGGTATTTGGAGCTGTTATGTCAAGAGTCTTGGTATTTGGAGCTGTTATGTCAAGAGTCTTGGTATTTGGAGTTGTTATTTCAAGAGTCTTGGTATTTGGAGCTGTTATGTCAAGAGTCTTGGTATGTGGAGCTGTTATGTCAAGAGTATTGGTATTTGGAGTTGTTATTTCAAGAGTCTTGGTATTTGGAGCTGGTATGTCAAGAGTCTTGGTATTTGGAACTGTTATGTCAAGAGTCTTGGTATTTGGAGCTGTTATGTCAAGAGTCTTGGTATTTGGAGCTGTTATGTCAAGAGTTTTGGTATTTGGAGCTGTTATGTCAAGAGTCTTGGTATTTGGAGCTGTTATGTCAAGAGTCTTGGTATTTGGAGCTGTTATGTCAAGAGTCTTGGTATTTGGAGTTGTTATGTCAAGAGTCTTGGTATTTGGAGCTGTCATGTCAAGAGTCTTGGTATTTTGAGCTGTTATGGCAAGAGTCTTGGTATTTGGAATTGTTATGTCAATAGTCTTGGTATTTGGAGTTGTTATAATATGACGCGAGTTTATTGAAAATGAGAAATAATGAGCACGAATATGAGGTTCTATTTATCACATAACAATTTTAAGCACCTAAAAAACTAATTGAAACCGTATTTTGTAGACCCTCTGCTGTATAGATTTTCCGCCAAAACGTGACGTTGTTTACTTTAACGTAATTGCAAATGACGTCATTTGGTGTCATGCTACATGCAGTGCGTCTGGACGTAACGCGGCGTCTGATCTGGATTTAAGCTGGTTGTCACACGTCGTTAAGTATTTTTCTGTCAAAATGTCCATTATGTAATTTTGAGAAAAACAGCAGACGACAACTGTAAGCAGACGTTATTTCAGACGTGAAAAGGTTGGACATAATTGTCATGTTTGGGGAAAAGCGGCAAGCGTCGTTGTAAGGAGGGAATCGTTGTTCGGAGGGCCGTTGTAGAGAGGGAACACTGTATATTAACTTCTTATATATAGGAAGACCATCTGGTGACGTCCATATACTAAGTTCATTTCGTTTAGTTAGCTCATAACACCCTAAGGGCAACATTGTTATACAGTGGAGAAAAAATCTGTCCATTTCTTATATTCTTATATTTACAATATAGATTCTATTTGCTGTAATTTCTAATATTAAATGAACATTTTGTTAGTACGCATGTATGTTTAATCCATATTAGAGGTTAACACGAATAATGCGTACCCTATAAGGAACAGTCATGACCGAATTACTGAAGCTGTGTACATTCGGAAGCAAAAAAATAGGTTTCATTGTTTACATTCTTACGTCAACATATTGACAGTTTGGCGCGAAACTTCCGATTTGACGTCTTTTAGAAATGACGTCATTTTAAAAGTAGGATAAATAGATCGAATTTTTGTCATAAAGAAATGCAGACAGCTGCTGTTTAGAAGGTATATCAATTTCCTTGCAATTTATCTCATTAATAATGAAGAATTTCAGTCGGTAATCCTGGATTCTGCGAAAAAAAAGGTATACATCGGTTAAGAACAAATTTTTGAAAAATCCGCCAAATGTTTGCTGTCCGAGTTCTTAAGATTAATTCGCGAATGAAAAATGCATAATATGAATATGCCCCGCCTCCTCTATAATAGCGTTTACCCGAATTGAACGTCGTTTTTAATGGACTTGAATGGGGCGAATGCAAATATTACTTATCATCCACTGGTTAAACGATTTTACTTTATAAACACGAGAATTATCACTACTAGCTAATGTATTCTCACCGACTGAATACTAGTATAATACTATTTAACATCTTTTACACACAACATTACTTTTCGTTATATTAATATTCGCCCAATTCAATTCCATTGAACAAAATGACGTTTAATTCATAAAGACGCAATTTATCTAGGCGTGGGACTTGTGGATATCTTGCGCAGAGGAGGAGGGGCTTATGGATCTGCTCTCCGCGAATCATTTTGTTGCGTTGCCTGAGTAATGCGGCTATGGTTGTTCAATTCAAGGTACACATTATTCCTGTAAGACGCCGGGTTATGCGGCGTCTGATCTGGCTCCAAGCTGTTTGCATGGGAAATAATAGTTTTAGCGTAAACGCGTTTATTGGGTAAGAATACATGTTCTCCACTGTACGCTGAGGAACGAATGAAGTTCACCGCCGTAATTAATAAAGTGTCGCCATTTTATTTCTTTCTATTTCTTTTTAGGTATTGTAATTTAAGAAATATTAAAATGAGTGTCAAATAGTTTGAATTCTGATTAGTTGCCACACATACATGGCACTGAAACCATGCATGTTATGGTGTTTGGCATTACTGGCGTGATGCATTGAAATGACAATATTAGTTTTATGACTTAAAGGGACTCGACATAAAGGGACTCGCAACCAGATTTAGCATTAAAAAGGTAATTTGTAAATATATGTCAAACGCTTATATAAACAGGCAAAAATTAGTTTCGGACAAGAAATTCTGTTTAAAAAATGCATTTCAATAAAAATAAATATTGAGCTCTGGCGGGATTCGAACCCGGTTCCGGCATGCATGGACAGAGAAGGCAAAATAAGACTGTGCCTTAGCCATCTGATATGAGCTAAACGGAATAGTCATACATCGGTGATCGATTTAACGCACTTCAATGTGTACATGTAGCAATGGAGAATACACAATTCGTTCCGGTTTATGTCTGAACACGGGATCAATTTCTATTGACGTACCCGCAGAAATCATAGTGTATTTGTATGCATCACAGTTCTGTTTTCCAAGACAGTTTTGTGTAATCTACTTAGCATTTCTTTTTGCACATCATCCGCCGTTTCGGTCTCATTGGCCTGTGTGATGGAACGGACATCTTGTTCTTGTTTTCTTTGAGCCGATGCTTTTCTCTAAGGTTATTGTCTGTTTCTGCATCAGCAGTGCTGTATGGCTGTTTAAGGTCTGCTAAATATTAGGGAAGAATTTATGATAGAATGTGAGACAAATGTGCTTCGAGTGTCTTTTCTTTTGTGTGTCTAACACATTTGTCTCATTTCCAATTTGTCGCAAATATGAATGTTTATGCTGCGTTTACACTCAGCCACGATAGCTACGATGTCCACGAGTGGGAAAAAGCGCAGAGCTTCACGACTTATTTGTTTTTCTACGCTGTACCACGCTTTCTTACGCTCTCTGCACGTCTTGTTACCTCCTGTAGCGGTTTGTTACGAACCCAACAAGATTCTTATGAAGATCTGTCACGATGTCACCACGTTCTCTCAAGCTCTCTTACGGTAACCACGATACACTATCACGTTTTATCACGCTCTGTTAAGATCTATCACGATAAAACGTTCTGTTAAGCTCTCCTGCGATTTATGGCAACGATTTCACAAACAGCAATGCGTTTTGCGCACGACTGGGGTATGAAAACGAGGCATGGACCAACCACTCATTCTCTGGATGCTTGTGTCAAACTCTGATGACATTGGGATGACGCATCTGAAAGTGCTTGGTGGGAAGGCTCAACTTATCAGGAACACCAACAACAACCTCTCATTCTCGCTTATATGTAAATCAGGAACACCAACAACAACCTCTCATTCTCGCTTATATGTAAATCAGGAACACCAACAACAACCTCTCATTCTCGCTTATATGTAAATCAGGAACACCAACAACAACCTCTCATTCTCGCTTATATGTAAATCAGGAACACCAACAACAACCTCTCATTCTCGCTTATATGTAAATCAGGAACTCCAACAACAACTTCATTATATAAATTCTATCCAAATATCCAATTATATGTAATTTTGAGGAAAATAAGCAGACGACAATTTTAAGCAGACAAAATTGCTGCAGTGAAAGCGCTTGAAATACGGTAAATGTCTTGTTTATAGGAAACTGAGGTAAGTACCGTTGTAAAGAGGGAGTCACTGTTGGGAGGGTCGTTGTAGGGAGGGAGCACTATAACTTAATAATACAAACTTAAAGAATCGCCTTTCAATGTTAACACAGATCCCCTACGTTTCGGCTCAACGATTCAAGATGCGTTCTGTAAAGTTCTGTTGAGTATTACTACGCCCTACTAAGATTCCCACGTTCTCTCACGCTCTCTAAAGATATAAAACCAACGGGGCCATCGTGGCAACATTGTTGACCGTCAAAAATTTGGCCACGATCTTTGCGCTCCCCGCTATTCCTCCAAGCTCCCTCACGATCACCAATATTCAATCCCACGACCCCCTACGCTCACCACGAATATGTCAATCGTGCACATCGCAGCAATCGTAGCTGAGTGTAAACGCAGCATTTCGAGCACATCGGTCACACATCGTGAGACAAATGTGTTCCGAGACAAATGTGCTCCTACAGCGCTCCCTCTCTACAACAACATCCAACGGGAGACAAAAAGTAGGTACGGTGTTCAGAGGGAGTCGTTATAGGGAGGGAAATTTGCAAACAGCTTGAATCCAGATCAGACGCCGCGTAACGCCATTAAGTATTTTTCGGTTAAAATGTCCAATATGTAACTTTGAGAACAACAGCAGACGACAATTTTAAGCAGACGACATTGCAGCCGTGAATAAATTGGCCATAATTGCCCTGTTCAGGGAAATGCGGCAAGGGTTCTTGTCAGGAGGGAGTCGTTGTTGGGAGGGCCGCTGTAGGGTGGGAACACTGTACAACATTAGTAGACTCGCTATGTCATCCGGGCACTTGTTAACCCCCTTTGTCGTCAAATGTATCGCGAGTCTTTTACCCCGACACCGCCATACTGTCGCCTGCTTCAATATGATTGTCTTAGATATTCTTGCAAAAATAGATTAAAAGTAGTATGAACAACGAAAATTTGACCCGTGTGTCAAACAATTTGGATCCTTACCAGACACCGCGTTACGCGGCGTCTGATCTGAATCAAAACTGTTTGCAATGTTGATTTGAATAGCTTGAACAGAGAACAGAACAGAACAGAACAATGCCTTTATTACACTCAGCTCTCATCAATTTAACCACATGAGGAATAATTAACATACAGAAGCCCACGGCGGCGAGATGGTTTATCAAAATTACAGTAAACCCCCTCTAAACCGGAACCTCTAAATACCGGAATTCTCTCTAAACCCGACAAAACTTTGGTCCCGTTTCCCACCCATTTTTACGCCTTTGATTTATTCTTTCACTGAAGAAAATATATTCATGAACATATATCATCAGAAATATTTTCTATATACTAGCAGATGATAGCTTGAAGCAGGTTGAAAGTAAAGCAGAATGCACCTTAAGGCGCATTCTGCTTTACTTTCAACCTGCTTTAAGTGGTCAGCTACCTTCCAACTAGAAACAAGCTATGGGTTTAAACCCCTCTAAACTGGAAACCCCTCTAAACCGGTCAAAGTCTACTAATTATTAATTATATTATGTTCACTTTGGACACTGAATTTGATTGCTTCACTTTGTCATTTATTTCATAAATTGAAAAACAAAGTGAGTTTAACCTTTTCACTCTCAATGACGCCAAAATGCTCGTTTGCAGTTTGGATCCTATTCAGACGCCGCGTAACGCATATTAGTCTAGTTGCTTATGTCCATTTTTTGGCCAAATCGTTACAGAGTGGATTAAAGCACCAAATTTCTCACATGTTTAGTATGACACCTATAGAATCAAATGGCATATAGGTGCCCGGGCTAGGTGACCTACTTTTTGAAAAATTCAAAATGGCGGCCAACGTATACAGACTGTTTAGAGCTCCATTTCAGCAGTAGGAACTGCAATATAATGTGATGTTTTGGAGCAGATTAATTGAAAATATACATAAATTGTATAGTATCTGTGTGATTTTACATTTGGTGCGTCTTTTCTATTAAAAACAGTGCAGCTCGCAAAATATTATTGAGAATGTGATAAAAAGTGGACCATTTTTAAGCTAGGGCCGATAAGTCTGAATGATACTAAAAATTGCATGTTTTATCACATAAATATTATAAAAAAACGTAGATATAAAATAAGAACTTATTTGCTACAAATTATTAAAGAAAAAACATTTGTTTTGATAGATTACGAAATTTAGGTAATGTCTCATTGAGGCCACCATACCATGTTTTGTTCTGATTTAAGCGTCTGATGATCATGACACAATACGTCTGGTGTTTCTATTTTTAGCTCACCTGAGCCAAAGGCTCAAGGTGAGCTATTGGGATGGCCCTGTGTCCGTCGTCGTCCGTCGTCCGTCGTCGTTAACAATCGCTTCAAATGACATCTCCTCCTATACCGCTTGACAGAATTCAACAAAACTTTACATAAATGTTCCTTGGGTCAAGCTCTTTCAGATTTGTTCAAAGAATTAAAAACAATGCAGAACTCTGGTTGCCATGGCAACCAAAGTGAAAAAATAAAGAAATCTTAAAAAATCTTCTTATATAGTGAAAATTTCAAATGTCTTCTTCTCTGACACTGATATGATCAGAGCTTTGATATTTGGCATGGTGACACTTCTAAATGTCCTTTACCTATTTTGTTCAAATGGTTCTGGTCGGTTGAATATCTAGGTCATAATTCACATTCAATATATGTATAGCAGACAGCAATTCAGCATTATAAGAGTTAGACCCTAGCCACATTTCCTACTGGCAGAGTTACATAATAAGTATTATATTGATTTTATATCTAAATAGTACAATTTATTTCCGCGAAGGGCTGGCGTCCCTAGTTACGATACTAGTCTCGCCCATAAGTGCAAGTCACGTTTATCGTCACTTCCGGCCCACGCTGGGCTTTATAAGGACGAAGTGCTCGTGTCACTTCCTCTTTTTGGCTTATCGCTACAACTACAAACAAGAACTCGCACGCTTCAAAATTAAACTGGAAAGCAATGAGAGGAAAGGATGTGAAACGGAAGCTCCGGCTAGCAGTAAGCCTCCCGCTTCTGTTAGGAGGTCGAGATTTGAGAGGTCGGGTAAGAGAAGAGGTGCAGTCTACAGAGTCGGAAATTCAACAAAACAACCCAGGTATCGGGCCTAATGGCCCAAATTTTATTGTCTTAGAACAAATGCTAAATGAAGGCGTTTCGCGAAAACACATTACATTACAGTCGTATGGTTGGGAATAATGTGCATATCAATATTCGGGTTCCCGCGGAACGGCGCCGTGGGTTGAGACTAAGTCTTACCCGAATGCCGGTGACCACGTGACCTTTTTAATGGCTGCCCCCTTTGACAACGTTGAGAGCTCTCGAGCGCTGGTTTCCTTTAAAGTTTTTTCTAACGAGCGCCTCGAGACGTTATCGAAAAAAGTGTAAGACAAGATTCATTCCATAGAGAGGCGTTGTATGTTGTGAAATGTTCAACAATAAATAAACGTTTGTTCGATTGATCGAGAGGGGGACAGACGCGTTTTTTAGTATAATTATGCTTCAGTCTACCTTTCTACCACCCCATCGAATTCACGAAATTCGGCAAAACATGTAATTATGCGGGAATGTACAGATAAGGCGGAAGTAGGACAAATAGTTTACTAAGAAAACACTTGACCCATCAGATCTGCTCCCTAATTGTCGGTGTTAAAAGCTCTACAGAGCTTACGTTAGATTGTTGATATGTACCGACAGAAAATAAAGCTTTTGTATTTGTATTTAATGACCTGTGGATCCCTGTGTGCAAGGCATCTGCCTGGGCAGACAGCTCGGTCAAGAACGCAAACTTCATAAGTCGCTGGCAGTCAGAAGTTGGCATCTGTATATTGGTCAAACGCTAAGTAAAGTAGCTAAGTATGTTTGTCAAACTGCAAATCTAAGGAAACAGGTCAATATTTAGTCAATTTTGTTTACACTGCAGATACTCTGGTCCGTGGTAACTAATAAATTCACTGTGCCGGCTCCAGGGCCATGTCATCAGGATAGCCTAAGCTCAACCTGCCGGGGAATGCCCATATCGGCCGGGAGGGAGTGCAAGGCCTGTCTTGGAGCTGTCTCGGGGAGGATATCGAGGTAAATGTTGCCCTAAATATTCCTCCCAAGTAAATTTTTTATACGTTAGGTGGCAATGACATTGTGGGACAGAACCACAATCTTCAAGGTCATTCAGCAGGTAATATCATACATAGGCACTGTCGTTCCCACACAAGTTTAACCCAGGTGTGGGGCACATTTTGGACCTCTCGTGGGAGCTCCCCTTGTATTCGACTTAGCAACTCAAAAAACAAAACAAAAACTACAAAGCATAAGTCACTGAGCGATAGCAGGAGGCGGTGTATCCAGTAGGTGGTTATCACCCCGGAAACTCAAGGGATGGTGTCAACACGAGCCTCGCAAGTCGGGAGTCCTATCTTGACTGTATAATATAAGAGACACAGTACTGAACCTAGTTTGATGGATTAAGTTGGGTTTTACAGCACAAAAGGCCTAGGGTCATATGGTTATAATGCTCCGCCGCTATATAGGAATTGTAATGATTTCAGGAAGTTCAATTCAGCTAATAGTAATACCATTCGGTTGCTAACAGCCAATTGGATCAGAACCGCATATGAATACCCCACTTAGTCAAGGGGATAGTCTGATTTTATTAAGTCTTTTGGGGGATAAGGTTTTCAACCTTATTGTGGCGAAAAAGCCTTAATCAATGCATTATTCAGGTAACATATATAAACAACTTAGAAAGAGAACTCCTGGCCTGCATGGCTTAATGGTCTTCAAAGGTCAACCGCCATGTATAATTAAGTGGAACTGAGTGTACTGCCTCCTGCTCAATTGTGTTCAGATAAAAAACAACCCGTGGCCATTTTCCCCACAAACTCTATTTATCAATGAATGAATTGTCAGCTAGCATGTACAAAGCCAGGTCATATTAAATATGTATTAAGTTGTCATGTCTTGTTAGTCCTTAGCAGAGTGGCATACACGTTAGTGTGTGTTGCTCTGTTTCTTAGCCCGGAGTCATTGAAATAATAAGTATTATATTGATTTTATATCTAAATAGTACAATTTATTTCCGCGAAGGGCTGGCGTCCCTAGTTACGATACTAGTCTCGCCCATAAGTGCAAGTCACGTTTATCGTCACTTCCGGCCCACGCTGGGCTTTATAAGGACGAAGTGCTCGTGTCACTTCCTCTTTTTGGCTTATCGCTACAACTACAAACCCCACCCACCCAGTCCCAGTTTGTCTTCCAATATATGGTAAATTATATGCACAGATGTTGGGAATTTTGTAACGTAGACGTACCAGAACAACAATGCCCTTGTTGAATCCTTATTTATTAGTCATAGCGAACCTTGTATTCATGTCAACTTAGCAAAGACATTACTGGTCCTAGTTTGGATGGTTACAATTTAAGTCAGTTACATTTGGTGCAGCACATGCTCAGAATGGCGTTTTTGTCTGTGCAAAGAATTTTTGAAGCATCTCATGTGAGGCCTGTATCTGGCAGCGATAATTTGAGTAGTAAATCTCATTGGAAAACCCTTGTGTGAGTATGTCGGGCCTCTCTGGACAACTTGAGATGGCTCTGCACACTTTTCTCATGCTTTACAGCTACTTTCACGTCTAGTGAGATCAATCCGGGGGATCACTGAATGGACAAAAGTAATGTCTTTAAGTGCTTTTACACAGTTTCTGCTGCCGAGTTATTCTATTTCAGGCCATATCTGGAAACCCCTGCTACAACTATCCAGCCATCAGACCGCATTACACAGTCAATCCAAGTGGAACTTGGAGCGTAAAGGGCAATGGCAATGTTATACCAAGGAACAGATCAACAGCTATTGTAGAATACACAAAATATGAGGACAATTAAAGACTTTGTTTAACTGGATCTGTTTGCCAGCAAGTGATAAGTGCGGTTTAGCGTGAACATTGCCTTGTGGAAGCTAGCCAATTACGAGCCAAGAGACATATCAGGTGTACATGTAGTAGGAGGCAATTGCTTGTTGTGCTTTTTATTAATATTTCTCGGCTCCCAAACTAAAATTTACTGAAAAAAGAGAAAAAGAAATGAAAAAAGTTTAGACATACATTTAGGATGCAAACCAAGTCGGTGCAGTCCAATTTCGGTGCAGTCCAACTTATCACTCATATCGCATAAGGACATAAGTAACCGAACTTCATAGAACAGAGAGAAATATCGACTGTACTTTAAACATCTGCGTATAGGGAGGTAACTCCTATTGTATGGTAACTGCTGTACCAGTCATAAACGAGAGGTCAGTCATTGTTTCCTCTTGAAAGTTAGCAGTTGGGTCGGGAAAGTCGCCAGGAATAAAAACCCAGCACTTTGTAGAATCATTCTTTAGAACTGCGTGTACAATCGCCTGTTGAAAATGCGAGTTTTTTCAAATTACCTCCCTTTGCATGGAAAAAGGAGTACATTTTGAAACAGTAATACATGTACTTGAAAACAAATTTATAGGGCAACAGATATCTCTCAATGCCACCTCCTTAATTGTGAACCTAACTTTAATTTTACTGTTCCATATGCCTGTCTATGGGAAAGCCTGTTAAACAACTGTCTAAACTTTTTTCGCTCAGTATAGTATTTAACTTTGTAAAGTCTAAACGATAAGTCTGAGGAAGCCAGATCAGATGTCTATTGATTAATTAGAAGCTGGTCTGGTTCCCTATCAAGGTTCAATTCACCAAAGCAAACCTCCTTCTCTAATTGCCTCTCGGCTCAAGCTCGCGGATGTTGTGGTAGTATTTAAACAAAGCCACACAGTGTAATACTAATACAACTTGATATTTTCATCGTCACGGGTTGGTTTAGGGTAATCTTGGTTGTCAACATTTGAGCAGAGGCACTTGATGGTATTCGAGTAAGGATCTCCTTTACTTTTTTCACAAAATAATCAGTTGGTTTGGGTTTAAGGTTCTGACTGGGGCTATTCCCTTATCATCAGTCCGAACAAACCTCAATTCAATTGTCAAATCAAGTTAATTGTAAGGAAACTATACCAGTTTAAAAAAAAAAAAAAAAAATCAGTTGGTTGGGTGTAAGGTTCTGACTGGGGCTACGCCTTATATCATCAGTCCGAACAAACCTCAATTCAATTGTCAAATCAAGTTAACTTGTCATAGATGTATGCCAGTCTTCATTCCACAATCAAAGGCTTTCGGCGGGTAAATTTATACCATTATCGCAATTGTCAGTGGAGCAATAACACTTATTTGAATACATGGTTATTGGTTAAAGATCTAAATTCAAGGCAGTGGTTTCTGATTATTAAGCCGTCTGGAATAGCATACTTGGCCTGTAGTAGATGCGAACATGGGGGTCTGTTCGGTCGGTAGGAGTATTGTGTGCTGTCCCAGGACATTAGTTGCAAAATTGCAGCGTGTATTGCTTGGTCTGTATATAAGTATTCTGCGCAAGGTCCTAGGCTGAAGTTGTGGAATGGCAGGGCAGGTTGGTTTGCCTGTGTATGAGCATTTTGTCCGAGTCTAGAGTTGAGAAATTGCGGAAGGTGTAGGTTTTTCAAAGTTTGAGCATGCTACTGAGCGTCCGAGGCATGAATAAGTTGGAGAAGGCTGCATATTGTCCGAGGTGTGTAATTGCAGGACACGTGGGTTTGTCCAAGTATGAGCAAGCTGGTAATTGTTCTAGGCCAAGTGGTGTAATCGCAGGACACGTGGGTTTGTCCAAGTATGAGCAAGCTGGTAACTGTATTAGGCCAAAGGGGTGTAATTGCAGGACACATGGGTTTGTCCAAGTATGAGCAAGCGGGTAATTGTATTGGGCCAAAGCGACGTAATTGCAGGACACGTGGGTTTGTCCAAGTATGAGCAAGCTGGTAATTGTATTAGGCCAAAGTGGTTTAATTGCAGGACAGGCGGGTTTGTCCAAGCATGAGCAAGCTGGTAACAGTATTAGGCCAAAGTGGTGTAATTGCAGGACACATGGGTTTGTCCAAGTATGAGCAAGCTGGTAATTGTATTAGGCCATAGTTATGTAATTGCAGGACACGTGGGTTTGTCCAAGTATGAGCAAGCTGGTAATCGTATGAGGCCAAAGTTCGGAAATTGCAGGACAGTAGCGTGTTCAAGTACCGTATCGGAAAACAATAACGTTAACCGAGGCAAGCAACCTTTATTGTACGACATCCAACATTCTTCAATACTCTCCGATAATAATGCATTGCCCCCGTGTTTATTTACTTTTCAAGGGTACAATCAAATTATGTATGAATCGAAATAACACACGCAAAGTGTACTATTCAACCGAAATGCATCAAACTTATCGCATATAAAAATAAGATTTAGCTGCGTAGATGTAAGCTTCTTCGTTTGATGCATTAAGTATCGAAAAATGTTGGTTTATTGATGAGAAATTAACTCAGGACCGTTCGCTGTCGTTTGTATACTCATGTGGTCGCCATTTTGTTTTTTCTTGTTCGCCCCGTCACACTACCTCCGAGGCCGTTCGGGCCGTTGTCCATTGGTATTGTGCAAACAGGTCGTTTTCTTTAAATTGTTGCGTTCTTTAGGCTATTGAAACGGTAACTGAACGCGCTACAGTAGGGTTTGTCCAAGTATGAGCATGCTGCTCATTGTCAAAGGCCCGAGTTGTGTAAAAGTATGTTGCTCATGGTCAGAGGCCCGAGTTGTGTAAATTGTGCTGCTCATTGTCCGAGGCCCGAGTTGTGTGTAAAGTGCGCTGCTCATTGTCCGAGGCCCGAGTTGTGTAAAGTATGTTGCTCATTGTCCGAGGCAAGAGTTGTGTAAAGTATGGTGCTCATTGTCCGAGGCCCGAGTCGTGTAAAAGTATGCTGCTCATTGTCCTAAGTCAGAGGTGTTTAATTGCATTCATGTCGGTTTGCCTGCTCAAAGTATGCTGCTCAAGTATGGTAATTGTAGCGCATGTGGGTTTGTAGTCGCAATATATGCTGCTCATTGTATGAAGCCAGAGTATGGTAATTGTAGTGCATGTGGGTTCGTCTGTGTACGGATAGGCTGGGAATGGTCCGAGGGCGAGTCTAATAATTGCAGTATTGTCGTTTGGCCTGTAGGCGAGTGTTCAGTGTACGGTCAGGGACCTGAGTGGTCAGTCTGATCGCACGTAGGAGGTTTTCAGTATGATGTCGAATGGTGCCATAAGTATGCTGTCTCAGTCGAAATGTTCTACTGGACTGTTCTCCTTCAATTATAGCACGGCTGCTGGTTTTGCCTATTAGGCCCCCTTTAAGACATGGGGTCTTCGACTTTGGATGCTTGTTGACTTTGGATTTGTTTCTGTTGGAGAAAGACCTCAGTGCAGCTGATGTCTGAGGGCTATGCCGCTTGTTTTGGGAAGATAGCCTACAGACACTAGTTGCAACTATAAGTATAACATAGCCCATGGTAATTTATAGTAATAGATAGCTTGGGTCAATTTGCAATAGTCATGCCAGGGGCCTTTCTTGTGGATTTACACTATGTATTCTTTGAACTTGGCGGTGATTCTAAGACTGGTTGGTAGTTGAAGCCTAGCAGGTCGGGTTTTGTCCATGGAAGTAAGCGCATCTCCTGGCCTGCATGGCTTAATGGTCTTCAAATGTCAACCGCCATGTATAATTAAGTGGAACTGAGTGTACTGCCTCCTGCTCAATTGTGTTCAGATAAAAAAACAACCCGTGGCCATTTTCCCCACAAACTCTATTTATCAATGAATGAATTGTCAGCTAGCATGTACAAAGCCAGGTCATATTAAATATGTATTAAGTTGTCATGTCTTGTTAGTCCTTAGCAGAGTGGCATACACGTTAGTGTGTGTTGCTCTGTTTCTTAGCCCGGAGTCATTGAAATAACTGAACTCAGGTCAGCTGAGGTTCAATATAACAGCAGCATAATTATGGTGTTGTCTGCTACATTTTTTATGCCCCTGCAGTTGGGGGCATATTGTTTTTGTCTGTCTGCTTTTTTTTGTCTGTTTGTCAATTTGTTTGTCTGTCAGTCCACAACTTTAATCTTAGCCATAACTTTGTTAAAGTTAGAAACTTTATAACTTAGGTCATGTTCTGCAAAGGTCAATGTCATTTTTGAGTTATTTCCCAGTGTCATATTTTCTTGTCTTAAAGATAACTCCAGTTCTACTGATGTTAACCCATTACCCCATACATATGCCTTGTTACGCATTTAATTTATTCCTCCTCTAAAGAGAATAATTCCACTTTATACAGTCATAAAAATGTAAGATATAAGAAATGGTATCTATATCTTAGTAGATGATAACTTAAAGCAGGTTGAACGTAAAGCAGAATGGGCAATAAATAATCATATGGAAATACATGTAGCTTGATAAGAAGAAGTGTCATGGATAAGGGCCATAACTCTGCCAACAATATTTTTTTAAGTTATTCCAATTTGTCATGGTTTTTTTGTCTGGAAGATAATTCCATTTACAGCTATATTAAAATGTTGTCTTGTCTATTACGCTAAGGCACAATGACCTCAGGTGAGCGAATTAAGGGCCATGGCCCTCTTGTTGAAATTATGGCAGATAAATAGCCAATACATGTAGTACGTTTAATTGAAAAGAGAATTAATAATGTAATTACATAGTATAGAAAAAGTAACTGTCATGAGTTTTCGTGACTTGTTGCAAACACGCAACTTGTAACATTCCACCAGCATTTTCCTATGGAATAAAATTGTGGATATGCACAATAACCAATTAGATGAAACAAATACTGCCAATAAAATGTTAATATATTATATAAAAAAAAGACTAAATATGCATTTTTATTAGACCTCTCCAAGATCATTTTGTAAACTACAGAAGCCCATTTGTGCCAAAATAATTGGTAAAAACGACCATATTATTGAGTTGAAACTGTTTGTCTCATCGAAATGTAGTATTTTGCATTACGTTGATTAGGTATTGACCATATTTCTTATTAGTTTACTTAAGTATATCAAGAACAAAAAATCAACTATTGGTTCCTACACTATGGACTAGGACAACAGTGTTGTTTGTGGGGTGGGTAATGGGGTAGGTGCCCTACTGACAGCTTGAGAGGCTAGATATATTTACTCTTGACTTTAGCCAAATACGTTCAGTTGAACTGGACAGATTCACATTGCGAAAATGTCTACGTGATGATGCTTGGAGGTCTGCATATTGCCATTTGGAGGGTTGTCGGTAGTTGTGAGACGAATCTGGATGGACAAGCCTTAACAAAAGCTGATGTGGCAACACCGGGAACAGCCGATTCCTTCATTTCTACAACTCACTTGACTATTTGATTAAAACACTATATGCTTACAAAGTGACAGTTTTGGTATAAGCTAAATTAAAACAGGAATCATTCCAAATTATGAATGATCAAGCAGATGACGGAATATGTGTTGACTGGAAGAACAACATGACAGGAAAGTGTTCTACATTCAAATACTGGGACCTTATACTTCGTTTAGAGATGTTGGTTCTCCTTTTTGTACGTGCACATTGTGAATTAAAGTGCACACTTTATGTCAGCGTTTTAGAGCAGCTCGTCCTATATTCTTCTTTATTCTTTACAACACCAATAATACACACTGGTTACAAGTTCATACAAGAATAATGAAATCACTATCTGTTACCAGCAACAATGTTATCCAAAAATACTGGGTACATGTATTTCCAAAAATAAATCACAAGTTTTCTGCCAAACCGCTTCATTGGGCAAATGAGCAGAACAAGCAAGGTGGCATTGAACTGACAGAGAATCTGGATGCACATAAAGGCTGGGTGATATATTGGCCTAAAATGTTAAAATTCTCAATGAATTTCTGAAAAATAACCTTGATAAAAAAAACACACATTTTGTAGCCATAACCATTAGATCCTCAAAACAAGAGACTTTTAAAAGGTAGGTAGGTCAATAATTTGTGTAAACAATCGAACAGCATGAAAACTCCATTTCTAGAAGAGTCACATGAGCGGTGTGATTCATTCTGAAATTTCATACGCATGGCAACAATAGATGCTTTAGGCACACTTTAGACAGTGATGCAAGCATATCTGCAACAAGTGGTAATAGACAGGACCTAACCAATTCAGATTCCAATAAAGAACAACAAAATACCACTTTTTGAAATACCAATCACTGAAAGAAAGTCAAAAGTGAAACATAACATGATGAACTAAAAAGCAATAATATTCTTTTAAGTCAATCTAAATAAGGGGAGATCCTTTGAAAGCACAGACAACAAAGCAAATACTGAAAATTGCAGACTCGGTTTAATTGAGTCTGTTCATGAGCAATACTTAAATATGCAACAGTGCTCACGCCCCCTAGCACCAGCTTCAGCGGAATTCAACTTTCAACTGTAAATGCGCTGAAATCAATGATTCCAAAGGACTTTTCACAGCTTCCCAAGTGCGTGAAGATGATGTGGCCCAGAGGTTTAATAAAGTTTTACAGTAGACTTATGTATGCAACTACTAGTTACATATGTATATGAAATGTTTGCTTAGATGTTTATAAACTCAGGCCCAGAATAACTTCTTTTCCCAATGGAAATCAACCTTGGCACCAAATTTGTTCTCAGCAGGAAAGAACTGAGACATCTGACCTGCAAGTCGGAACCATTGGAGAACCTAGACCAAAATAATAAACAGGAACTACCGCATGTTGGATACGACATAGTACAGTCAAAATGCTTTCATACCATGGACAAACAGACAGTTTCAAAATTGCTAAAAGGTTGATGTTGTGTGCGACCCACACAAAAGTGATACATATAGTCTCAAAGGGGCAATCCGAGGAAAAGAGGGGAAGGGCACAAGAAAGGACGTTTCACATCAGACAAGACTATCAGTGAATTTTACTTATTTCATTAGAATTTAATATCTAAAGCAGAGCTTTTTGATCTCTTGACGGGAGATGTGGCTGCCAATGAAAACCAAGGATACAAAGCAATTTTACATCACTGCATGCCAATCTGTTGTTGACAAAGGCTGTAGTACACAAATGCCGCTCCATGACCAAGAGGAAGCGGATACAAGAATAAGTCTTCATGTCCAAGACATTGTGGAAGACATTGAACTCATGTTCTCAAGTAATGGCACCATTTTCTGTTCCTTTGCAAAATCCATTTATATCATTTTGATTGAAGAGTGAAGAATATAAGTGCATCGAAAGATTCACTTGAATACTTTATGACCATACATCACAACTATACAAAGTCAATGACCTATGACAGGAACTGTTTCCTCAGGGTAAAATAATATGAAATAAGGCATGGCCTTCAATGGGGTTTACCCACGATCGTTTTTAAAATCTGGAAACAGAATTAAAGAAATTGATCTCTAATATTTGTATATGAGTCAATATTATTTTATGTAACAAAATCATGTCCTTGTAAATTTTTGAAAGATCATACTCGGACAAGGGATAATTGTCATCTTAAACTAATACTTACGTGTTTATATTCACATTTTATCAAAAAAAGTGCAAGAGATATGCAGACTCTTTTAATTATTTGACATTGAAACAGCTGAAAAGTCAGTTTTGCAGTGTCCCTAAAGTAGTTATTTTGATTTAATCAATAGACTTTCTATGAAATATCTGAAATATTTCAGTAGTGTGCCAATATAGGTAACTTTAACTATATCTGACTTCATATAAACCATAAAATTGTGGGAATTCCTCAGTTTAAATACTTTTTTTCATTGTTAATCACTGTACCTGGAATCCTGTTCAGTGATGTAACAATTGCCAATTATAGTTAAGTACAGAGTTGCTTTCCTTAGGTATTTATAGCAAAACATCTCCATTTTGAAGAGTGAACATTGAGGCAACAATGGCAGAAAGAATTTGTGAGATCGTGATTTGAAATAAGGAATCACTGACCATTTTAGTACTGATGCTGGTACCATACATTTTGAACACTTCCTTGATGTAACGATGTATTATTCTGCCTTTGACTGCAATAATCATTATTCTCTTTTTGCACAAAATGTATGCATTTGAGATATGATAAATTGTGTCATAAGGTTCCAGTATTTAGTGTAAATTAGTATGGTTAGAATGTCATTTAGGTGAAATACATCCTTGATGTAACGATCCTTGATGTAACAGTGAAATTGTTACATAAAGGACCAGAAACCGTTATTTCAAGGAAACCAGAGACCAAAAATTAATAAAAGAAAATATATTTCAAGTAAACGGGTATTTTACATTGAAATGAATACTTTTTATAAGGGGCAGCATGTGATGAAAGAAAAAAAAGCTGCTTTTGCTAACTAGTATTAGTCACCGGACAAATCCTGTTAAACTTATGTTACATCAAGGAGGTGTTTCGTTACATGAAGGAAAACAGCTGTAAGATATTAATAAAATAGGAAAACTTTATACAGAATTTTAAAATTCACTTTTTGAAGTTGGTAGACATTATTTCAACAGTTATTATTATGGAAATCATTACATATTCTTCCTAAAACTTTGCTATTTTCCTTAGCTGTTACATCAAGGAAAATATATTGTTACATAAAGGAAAGTTACAATGTTACATAAAGGAAAACAAATTGCAAAACAGTTCAATATTTTCATTTTTATGTTGGATTAGTAAATACCTAAACTTTTCCATTTATTTTTTACAAGAAACTAAACATATGGCATAAATTTTGTATTGTAAGCCTTTATTTCAGAGCCTAATTTGTGTTACATCAAAGAATTAATATATCTATATATTTTCTGTAACACATTTATACTATTTGTTGCTTCTTATAAGCTACAGTAACCCCAAGTCTTTAAAAATAAGTGCAAACTAGACAGGAAATCCTGATTCATGTATTCTGCTCATTGTTGGATATATCATGCATCCGTTTTCATTTAGAAATTGGCAAATCAAGTACACACTGATATTGTAATCCTCGCTGTTACAATATAAATTCAGTGATGTAACAGGAATGTAAAATTATAGTTGCATAGGTATTTTAGTTCCCGAAATGAATGTCATAGTAAAGCATTTATACTTGAAGAGACTACATGTATACTAAGTTGGCATTCAAACTCTTCTTTAAGGTTTATGAATCAGAAGAGTCATTTATTTCCTTAATGTAACATAGTTGCTTCTTTACTGTAACAGCCTGTCGCTAATAATATGGAATAACTTTCAAATAACCCTAGTTTTGATACTAAGTAAGCAATGGCTAATCAGTGTAATAAAATGTTTAATTGTTTTATTTACAGTTTGTTAATGTTTATCAAACTTTTGACGTTTGATATATCTTTGTATTTTCCTTAATGTAACATTGCTGTAGCTGCAGATTCCTTGATGTAACCATCTTCTTTTTAACAAATAAAATTCACAGGCAATGGCAGTTTGGTGTAACTTTTGCTCTAAATGATTGTATTTATTATACTACAGCATGGAATATCAGAGGAATCATGTTCAAGTTCTGAATGTTTTGTCAGTGTGAAAACAAAATGTCAATTATGACAGTTTTTTAGGCGCAAACCGTACATGATCGGAAAATAAAATCAGCTGATATAATTTGCAAAATTTACTATTAAGGAAATCTATAAGATGCTATTTATTGTGATGAAACACCTAATAAAATTGTTTTGATTCATTTAATGACATTGTACTTGTTTAAAGGATTGTTACATCAAGGAAATAGTTTTGCAATGGTGTTAAATATACGCCACACCTCTACAACCTGGGTACATTTAAGCCCCTTATGTAACATATTTCCACATTACAGACATGCATGGTGCTATAGTGTAAGCCATTAACCTCAGAGAGAATATCAAAATAATCTCATCCTTGACATCAGAATTGTTACATAAAAAAATATTGACTCATATACTCAGCCAAAAAAGAAAGTACCCACTGTTGTATTCTAAATTATCAGCGTCACATAAATACTGCATTTATTTTTTGCTTTATAGAAAGTTGCAGACGACATGACATCGATCTCATTGTGGCTAAATAACTGGCAAATTGTAGTGACAAGAGCCGTATACGGCCCTAAATCGCTCACCTGGAAACCGTTGATGTAAATGTAACATACCTTTAGCTGAGAAATTATGACAATACTATTGTGCCAATTGCTGATTGGATGATGCTGAGTGCAAACTATCTTAGCTCAGGGTACTGTGGTTTCAGACAAGAAGATTTTTAAAAGTTTTTATTGAACAAATCTATTTTTAGCTCCTGTGACCTAGATATGCAATGGACCGGAACCATTTGAACAATATTGATAAAGTACCTCTAGAAGTTACACCATGTCAAATATCAAAGTTCTAGCTATTTAGTTTCAGTGAAGAAGAGGTTTGTAGATTTCAGTCTATATCTCTATGTAAATTTGTGACCCCGGAACGGGGCCATTTCTGACCCCAGGGACATAATTTGAACAATCTTGATAGAGGACCTGAAGATGATGCTTTGTGCAAAATATCTAAGCTCAGTGTACTGTGGTTTCAGACAAGAAGATTTTTTTAAGTTTTTATTGAAAAAATCTATTTATAGCTCCTGTGACCTAGATATGCAGCGGACTGGAACCATTTGAACAATATTGGTAGAGTGAATATCTACAAGTTAAACTATGCCAAATAGCAAAGCTCTAGCCATATTAGTTTCAGTGGAAAAGAGGTTTGAAGATTTCACAATATAACTCCATGTCAATTTGTGACCCCTGGGGCGGGGCCATTTTTGACCCCAGGGACATAATTTGAACAAACTTGATAGAGGACCTGAAGATGATCTAAGCTCAGGGTATGTGGTTTAAGACAAGAAGATTGTTTAAGTTTTTATTGAAAAAATCTATTTTTAGCTCCCATGACCTAGTTATGCAACGGAACGGCACCATTTGGACAATATTGGTAAAGTACCTCCAGAAGTTACACCATGCCAAATATCAAAGCTCTAGCCATATTAGTTTCAGAGTAGAAGAGGTTTGAAGATTTCACTATATAACTCTATGTAAATTTGCAACGGATCGGAAATATTTGAACAACTTTCAAAGAGGACTATATAAGGATCATTCCTGACAAGTTTGGTTAAAATCCATCCAGTAGTTTAGGAGGAGGTGTGGTTAAAGAAATTGTTGACGACGGACACATGACGTTAAAAATACTTCACATTTGGCACTTTGTGCCAGGTGAGCTAAAAACAAAGGTCTAAAACTCTTTCGTCTGAAAAGAGCATTTTTGATTAGAAATGTTTTTCATAGAAGAAAAACAATGGTGCTCATATTCAGCAGCTATTTTTATTTCTTAAAGGAAATAAAATCACATTAGACAATCGTTCATTGCAATATTCAAGGTGTTATCAAGACTAGAAAGTCTTATAATACAAAATTACCTCTCTTTGATTTGAAATAAGAATGAACCTTAAGTGCATGTGTCATTCAATCTGTATGTTTTTACTGGAATACATTGGTGAACATATGAGCCTTTACAATCACAAACAAAACTGGAGTTGATATTACTTTAAAAGATATAGAGCTTTGAAATTTAACTTTTTTTATGCTAAGCAGTGAATTATAGAGTTTTCTCAGTATATTATACTGTTATAATCTTCAGTGAATTATAACTTTTAGGAACTATTTTTCCCCAAGCTAATTTTTTCTATTACAAATGTATCTCCTTTTAATTTGAATAATAATGCCAAACACTTATTTCCCATGTAAAGTGTCTTCTGCTAAGTCAAATTGTTGTTCAATAAGCTGTGATTTGCTCTTTTGAATGTTACTCATTAAAGCAAGAGCATAGCAAAATGGATATTTATGAAAGACATTGACTTTTTAAGGTTATGTGAGATGTTGGAAATGAAAATAAAACAGTTTGCCAAATTGGGTAATTATCCAAAACAGTTCAATCATATTTTTTCGATAAAAAAAGACTGTGTCCCAGATACACGAATGCAAAATATGAAAGTCCTAGGCCTAGGCTACTGGTTCAAATGTTATAGACATTTAAAGATGTTTACAAAAGTAAGTGATAGGTCGAGGTCACAAGGTCAAAGAGAGTTGTGTGGTTAGAAAGGTCTTGACTCAGGGAAGACAATTGCCAAGTTAAGAGGCCCAGTTGCATTAATCAAGAGTTATAGCCAAGGTTAAGGTTTTTGGTTAAATTTTGATTAAATAGGTCAAAGGTCCAGGTCAAGGTCACATGGTCAAATAGCGTTGTATGGTTGCAAAGGTCTTGATTCAAGAAATATACATACGAAAAAATGAAAGCCCTAGGCCTAAGGGTTTAAATGTTATAGACATTTAAAGATTTTTACAAAAGTAGGTCAAGTTCTAAAAGGTTTGTATGGTTGGAAAGGTCTTGCCACTGGGAAGACATATGCCAAGTATAAAAGGCACGTGTGCAATAATGCAAGAGATATAGCTAAGGTTAAGGTTTTTGGCACAGACAGACAGACAGATGGACAAACAAACAAACAGGACAAAAACGATATTACAGTTTTTGTCATGTCTGTTTGTTTGTTTGTTTTTCCGTTAGTATATGCCGGCGAATCATAGATTCTGGGTGCATAGAAAGTATCAATTGGTCATTGCCAAGATATCAGTTCAAGATATACTTTTATCTTTCTATATGATGTGATGAAGAATCTGATATCATATCATGCATTGTCAGATCTGTCTAGTGTAGTTTACAGACAGTTTACTGACAATGCCATTTTGAGAATGTTCATAATATGATAACAAAACAATGTCTTGACAGCAGCTTTAAGTGTCCATTGTCTCAATTCCTTTACTTTATCCTCCTTGGTCCACTTGTCTCATTATAATTTGTTAAACTGATGTCATCAGTTTTATCCATTTTTTGTCATTCATCCAATTATTTTGTCCTCTGCCGGTGTTAAAACGGTTGAATTCATTTCTCTTTGGGCGGAATCATCCAAGCAAAAACACACAGCAAAGAACTCATCATAGTGATATTTACATAATGAGTTACTAAATGCATGCTTCTGAAGGGATAGGCTATCTCTCTTGTCCAATTACACAAAAACAGGTTGATGTGTTTATTATAGGTCTCTACATAGCAGCAATTCTCCTGATTTGAAGTTGTGTTGACTGTAGAGTAAGTCAGTGCTGTTATCAATTTCAATTCCTGGCATTTTATATAGATTGGTGCAGAAACTGACAGATTAGGACATCACGGCTAAAAGATAATACCAGATATGTGTATTTAATCAACAGTTCAATACATTGCCATAAACAATCACCAAAGTCAGCGAATAGCATATTTTTTGTCTGTAGCTTCAAATTCAAATTCCCTACCTCTGTCAACTGCAACAAAACAGAGCAGCAGTAGATGCTAATCTTCCAACTTGTCCAATCATTCCATCAGATTTCTTTGCTAACACTAGGTCGCTTTAGAAGAAGTGCAAGCAGGCTCTCAGAAAGTGTTGAAAATGGTAACTGAGGTATTGCCAAGTTGTCACATTATACTGAATTGTCAATTTTTTAATTTTTCCAAGTCACATTATACTGATTTTTTACACATTTTTCAGTTTTTCAGGTGTTTTTTTAAGTATGTCCTGAAATACACTTTCTTGTTAATGGATCCTGAGGTCTAAACACTGGTGGTACCAAAGTATAATCAACATATATAAACTGCTTTCAGCTTCCATCTGCTAGGATATTGGAAATATTGCACATGAAATAATATTTCTGTATAAAATGTAACTATTTTCTCCAGTGGAGAAATGAAGTTAATGTGTAAATAGGCATATAGATGGAGTAAAAGGATTAAATCACAACCTTTATCAAAATACTTCAATAAACAAACATGTTGGCCATCTGCTTTACCTTTGTCCTGTATTAAGTAAGCTATAACCTGTATCAAAAACTGCTACTAATACACTTTAAGTGGCCGGTTAACACAATATTGGCTGTTTATTGTTTAATGCAGAATTTTCAATTTTCAAGGCTTGTCATTGTTTTTTTCTTGCATAATAATTATGTCCTCATCAAAGGGTTTCATAATCAACTGATTTTCATTATCGATCAACATATATACATGTAATTGGACAAACCACTTCGATTAATCATTGATTATACAAAACAAGGGCCACTATGGCCCTAAATCGCTCACCTGGTACACCATGGCAAACTTGACCTATAGTGACCTAGATTATGACTGGACATGACCCACAATCAACCTTTAGAGGGTTAACAAGATGTTCCTATGATTTGACCAAGTGACCTAGTTTTTGACCGGACATGACCCATATTCAAACTAGACCTATTAGTATATATAAATGAGACAAACATTCTGACTAAGTTTCATCAAGATCCAATGAGATTTGTAGCCTCTAGAGTGTTAAAAAGATTTTTCTATGATTTAACCTTACTGACCTAGTTTTTGACCGGACATGGCCCATATTTGAATTTGACCTAAATATCAACGACACAAACATTCTGACCTATTTTCATCAAGATCCAATGAGATTTGTAGCCTCTAGAGTGTTAACAAGGTTTTTCTATGATTTGACCTAGTGACCTAGTTTTTGACCAAACATGACCCATATTCAAACTTGACCTAGATATCAATGACACAAACATTCTGACCAAGTTTCATCAAGATTCAATGAGATTTGTAGCCTCTAGAGTGTTAACAAGGTTTTTCTATGATTTGACCTAGTGACCTAGTTTTTGACCCAACATGACCCACATTCAAACTTGGCCTAGATTTCTACTAGACAAACATTGTGATCAAGTTTCATGAAGATCCAATGAGATTTGTAGCCGGAAGAGTGTTAACGAACAATTGTGAACAGACAGACGGACCGACGGACATCCAGCGATCCTAAAAGCTCTCCTTGGCACTTCGTGCCAGGTGAGCTAAAAAAAAAGAGAAATTTAAATTTTAATATAAATTTAGTAACTAAAATCTTAAAGTTGACAATAAAAAAATCAGATTATATTTTTTTGACTTTAATTGCACATCTGAAGATTAAAATCCCAACATAACTGTCAAATTGCCAAAATCCCGCAATTTTAAAACCTGAAAATGTAGGCACATTCGTAATCTAAACCTATAAAATGAAGTAATGCCCGATGATTATGGAGGCAACATTGCTTACAAACCCGTGAAATTGGTGGAAACAAATTGACTTTTAAATCTGTTTTGTTGACATTCGATCGAAGACGAATCATAACGGAAATGTTCCGGCTTGGTTCGGATGACGTCACACAGTGTATATGAATTATCGCCGCGCTTCGTACTAATCACATGACCTTTACGCAATCCTACGAACCAAACCGTTAGTCTTATTTGTAAACAAACCCGCTTAAAATGTAAACCAACAAGATAAGAATTTGACACATTTAAGTAGGATTCTTTACCAAGTGGGGATATATGCCAGGCTTCTTACACGCGATTTCACTAATTTTAATAATACATAGAAAATGCACACATATAAGAAATTGCGCGTTTTAGACGCACATTTCCGTAGTATTCTGCCTTTAATACAAACATTGCTATTTTACTTAGAATAGAATAAAATGCATTATTTCAATAAAATCAATATTTGATTTTATTATCTATTCTCTAAACTCTATCGAATGATCACTCTCAATCAATTGTTGATAGCCTGCATTGGGCGCTCTACCATTATTTATATCAGTCGGCAATCTTTAGCCGGTCGGTTCATTGCTGATTGATGGGGGTAATGTGATCGCCGTTTTGGGGACTGTCTCTTATATGTTTATTTATGTTTTATTTCAGATCTAATTGTAGTTATTTTGTCTTTTCTCGATTTGTAGGTACATTTATGTTATTTCATGTAAAGCGCTTTTAGAATAAAATTCATTATTTCAATAAATCAATTATTTGATTTTATTATCTATTCTTTAAACTCTATCGAATGATCACTTTCAATCAATTGTTGATAGCCTGCATGGGGAGCTCTACCATTATTTATATCAGTCGGCAATCTTTAGCCGGTCGGTTCATTGCTGATTGATGGGGGTAATGTGATCGCCGTTTTAGGGACTGTCTCTTATATGTTTATTCATGTTTTATTTCAGATCTAATTGTAGTTATTTTGTCTTTTCTCGATTTGAAGGTACATTTATGTTATTTCATGTAAAGCGCTTTTGAACGCACAACCCCTGTGTGAAAAGAGCGCTGTATAAATCTGGTATAATAATAATAATCAATAATCGGAAATAATCGATCATCGTTTAAACACTGTCAAACCATTTCACGGCACAATTTTTTCCCAAAAAATGAGCTTTTTACGACTCAATTTTCCCCACAAAATTAAGTATTTTACGCCGTTACGCCCAATTGGAGGGGTACCAACTTATTCCAAAAGTGGTGAAAAAAACCCACTGAAAGCTACCTCATACTATAATACAGTTTCTTGCTGTGGAAATGAATCAACTACTCCAATGAAAAGATTTATGCGCCATCTGCTTTACTTTTGTCCTACAGGTATTAAGCAATAACATGTATCAAACACTGCTATTTGTACATTTTCAAGTGGCCGCGTAACACTTTTATGATTGTTTAGTGTTTACTGCAGAATTTTAAAACATTTTCATTTACGGTGGTAGAAGTCAAGTGGTAACGTACTCATCTACGGTACCAGAGGTCGTGAGATCTATCCCCCACCATCCAAGCGGCCTGACTAGTGGATTTTTCTGAACCCTGATGATGTACAGGAATGTTCTTGAGCAAGATATGCACCGCTAATTGCTCCTCTCTAGTCTCTACTCAGGGGTTAAAATGGGTACCCATGAGGGGTCTGAGCCAATACTCAGGGCTGCCATAAGTTGATCATAAAAATCCTTAGATTTCAATTTTTCAGACGCAGTTTTACCAATCGTACCTTTACCGCATAGCCTGTTTCTTGTTTGAAGACACATGACTGCTTAAAACAGGTTGAAAGTAAAGCAGAATGCGCCTTAACGCTACGATCTGTTAGGATAAAAATCCGAATACTTAGGAAAAATCCGGAGAAATGGCAGCACTGAATACTACCGATGCCTACCCGCCATATGTTAGCAGAGCTCAATATTGTAGGCATCTGTATCTGTATCTGTATAATACGTTGAAGATACCAATACTGGCTTTAATTCAACGGGGAGAGTGCGCTTTAGTCAAAAATACTTATGAGCGATTTGAAGCTTTCTATAGTGTCAGTTTCCACAATGTTATCACTGAGCTTGTTCCAATCCAACGCTGTTCTCACAAAAAAGGAGTTTTTAAAGTTCGCTGTCTTTGAGAATATAGGAGTAAAGCACCGTTTGTTGTTGTTAACACTATTTTCCACAATGTTTTTACTAATGTACTCCTCATATTGTTTAGCCCTTATAGTTCTTTTCGGTCTTAATGGTTTAAGATAGTGTTCTAGATTGATAGCCGGTACGTGCCCTTTCACCACCTTGTACAGAAGGCATGAAAAAATTACAGAGATCCTGGACATTGAACATTTTGGTGTGCTAAAATGTTTACATTTGAAGCCAGGTCACCATGGTCACTTGGATTTGTGTCAAAATGAGCCCTGGTCATACTTATTTTAGAAAAACTTGCACGAAAACGTCATGTCGTGGGTACAAAATGATACATGGGACAAAAATATGGTTTGTTGCTGCGTTGTCCGGGACCCGGATACTGTCCGGTAATATGTAATGTTCTTGCATTATAAAACAACCACCTCTTCAGCGACGACCATGACTTACAAAGAACAATAAACAGAATTCCAAAAAGATGTACTCACTCTTATTTCTTATGTCCAATACATAATTTACATGACTTGTAGTCTTGTAGCCTGTATTTCGTTAATTGGATGTCTGTCAAGACTCATTCAAGTGTCAATCGAGCTGTGATTTTGCAGACGAATACTACGGAAATTCCCGAGTCTTTACGTAAAATTTTGTATTTCTTTTCTGGTGTCGTTTTTTTCAACCAGTATTTTTTAAACAGCTCTGTACAATTTCGTTTCCCTTCGGGAAACGAATAAACGACGATGGGTTTTTAAATTACAATTCCAAACAAACAAAAATATAAAAAATGGACCGAAACGCTGCGATTGTAGTAAATTCGAGTAAGCCGAAATTTTAATCCCGTATGTCATGTGATACACACGAGACAGCACTCGGGATTTCATTGCTTAGCTTGGTGTGTTCTGTTCTGTTCTGTTGTTATTTTCTCGCGGAATCGGGGGTAACCTTTGGGGGGTAAACCCCTATTAAACTATGCAACATACCACCTCTATTACAACACGCCAATAGAAGCCTCTACCAAACTATTATTTGGTTCTTAAGTATATAGTCAGACCAGAATATCCTGTATCAAGACGCCTTTCGTTGGACCAAATTAAATGATAATTGACTACTTCCCTAGAGAACACTCACAAAAAAGCAGAAAGCTGCAGAGAACTTAAACGGGCAATAAGGCAATGCCACCATGCTCTAGAAAGTATATATGCTAAAATACTCAATTGATGTTTAAGTGTATGCAAAGGAAACTATGAATTATCCTGATCACGAAATGCATGTAGGTTATGTACTGCAAAACTGACATACTGGTACAACTGTTATACAATCGAACCTTGAAAACTCGAAACTGTCTTAAGTCGACATACCATAGTTCAAAGTTAAATGTATCTTAGTCACCTTCTAAGTTTAAAACACAGACATGTTTGACTTAAGCATGAATGCAGTATCGATTTTCAACTGAAAAAATACGAGAATATCCAATTTAAACCAGTTCTAGCACGCAGTAAATACTAGTGATATAGAGGTTCGATTGTATTCTAATTAGGAAGAAAGAATGGTATTTTCTAATAATATTGAACACGTTGAATACACTGATTGTGATTATGTATTCAATTTACCATCAGAACCATCTTATTCGGGTAAATAATAACAATAAACATTTGTGAAGTGTCAGTCAACGCCTTTGACGATTTATGTTCTATTCTGTTCTATTCAGGTTAAAGAAATTAAGTTATTATATAGAAAATAAACAATTTTATTATATAAATGTTTCCAACTATATCAAAATACAGTCTTTCTGTCCAGTTAACACATTTATAGACAATTTTAATCAGGAAAATTTACCAAATAAGGGCGTTTTTCAAAACTTATTATTTTATGGCGGCCATTTTGGACGCCATTTTGGATTTTGGCCGAAATAGGGCAGCCAGGTCGGGCACCCCCAATTATTGTGATTATATACTGCAAATGCAACCCGTATAAAAAGTTTTATGCTTTAATCCACCAAGTAACGATTTTCACCCTAAGCAACTAGACTATAAATCATTAAATGTCCGCTGCAAGCTAATGATGGGTCTGTTCACAATTTTAATAAGCCAGAAGGACGAACAGGCGAAGAGAGAAACTATAGTCGCATTAATATTTATATAATCCTTATAGAAAATGCTTCGCCATCGACAATAGATATTATTATACTGCAAAGTAAATTCCTTACTTTTCATTGGTCACATAGCCCTAGACATAATCCCATGTACCCTGGGAGCTGACAGGGTACTTGGAAATGCAGCTGTTTTGATTGGCTCACAGGTCCCTGAGGCTTGCTTTGCAGAATATAAGATGGCCGATTGCTCGACAGGATTGAGTGCATTCAATCGTGTATCCTCCGTTTTAAGTCCACTTCGGCTAAGAACCAATCGGTGTTTGGCTCTTTAAACTTTCGCATTATTTCTGGGAAAGTTTGACGTCGAAATTTACGAGTATGCACATTTTTCTAATGAATAACAACGTCAGAAACATGACGTCATAACCCTCAACGTTATCTGCTTTGGTGCGATTTTGTTATAATTTACTACGAGCGCTGTACACGACAAATTCCTAAATATTTCGTTTGAACAGTGAAAACTTTGCATTATAATAAATTCGTTATACAGTTTCTTCACAGTGTACATGAGGAATTCTTCCCGGCTGGTAAAATCATGTAACCCTCGCCTAGCGGCTCGGGCAACATGATTTACCTCAGCCGGGAAGAAATCCTCATGTACACTGTGATAAAACGGTATAACTAATAATTAATCACCGTTAATGAAACCATATACCGTCGCCGTTAAATAATTAAATATAGAAGAAGAACCAAAAAAAACATTCGCTTTCGTTCTCATTCTAATGTACATACATGTATTACTTACAAACGTTGTATATATAATGAAATAAAATATGTTTAAACTAAATAATTAATTACCGTTGATAACGTCATATACCGTCGCCGTTAAATAATTAAATACCTTTAATAACGCCATATAAAGTCATCATTGATTAATTAACTACCGTAAATAACGTCATATACCGTCGCCATTTAATAATATACCACCGTTAATAACGTCATATACCACCGCTAGTTAATAATTGACCACCGTTAATAAAGGCATTTATTACATCTCGCTTTGAGTTACAATGTTAAATTCCCATAGACCTACAGTTAACATTTTGCATGTCTTTTACATCTATCCAAAATATACTGTCACTCTTTATGATATTCTTTTTGTGACGTCATTCTAAAAGACGTTACTTTTTTCTCTGTCCGAAAACGTACTGTCAACATTGACATGGATTTCGCTATTGGATATATTAGAACGTTTTAAAAAGTGGTAACTTCTAATCAACTTTTGGCATTTTCTGTACATGTTGCTTCCTTTTGTCCATTCCTTAACGATTTGCCACCATTTCGGAAGAGGATATTTGCCACCTAGACAATGTAAAGACGCTGTTTCTTCAATTTACGTATCATAACGTTCGTTTTTCTTTCTTGTAATATAATTATAAACAATGTGACGTCGTAAGACGGCGACGTTATTTCCCGCGTTACGTACATGTCCGCGCTAAATTGGTATTCACAACACATTTTATAAAATACGAATAAAACGATTCCAAAGTCAGGATTGATAAGCTCGGTGTAATAAAATAAATATTAGATGTCAGTTTGCGTGACATTCAAATTGTCAACCTTGCTACGCCTCGGGGTGAAATTCTGTTTCTCGGGTTGACAATTTGAATGTCATGCAAACTTATTAAGATTTTTATAATTCACAACAGCAGATGTTAAGTGCTTGTGTGGCGGCTGTAAAAAGTCGCCCCGTACTTCATTCTCAGTGTTGTTATACTTTCTGGTCCTTTGGAATCATTGATTTCAGCGCATTTACAGTTGAAAGTTGAATTCCGCTTAAGCCGGTGCTAGGGGGCGTGAGCACTGTTGCATATTTCAGTATTGCTCATGAACAGACTCAATTAAACCGAGTCTGCAATTTTCAGTATTTGCTTTGTTTTCTGTGATTTCAAAGGATCTCCCCCTATTAAGATTTCCATCTAATATTTATATATTATTACACCCCGCTTTGAGTTACAATGTTAGTTTCCCATAGACCTACAGTTAACATTTTGAATATCTTTTACATCTATCCAAAATATACTGTCACTCTTTATGATATTGTTTTCGTGACGTCATTCTTAAGGACACTACTTTATTTTCTCCGTCCGAAAACGTACTGTCAGTATTAAAATGAATTTCGCTATGGCAATATTAGAACGTTTTAAAGAGTGGTAACTTCTAATCAATTTCTGAAATTTTCTGTACAAGTTGCTTCCTTTTGCCCATTCCTTAATGATTTGCAACCATTTCGGAAGAGGATATTTGCCACCTAGACAATGTAAAGACGCTGTTTCTTCAATTTACTTGTCATAACGTTCTTCTTTCTTTCTTGTAATATAATTATTAACAATTAGGTGACGTCATAGACGGCGACGTCAATTCCCACGTTACGTACATGTCCGCGCTAAATTGGTATTCACAACAAATTTTATAAAATACAAATAAGACGAGTCCTCAGCTAAAGTTGATAAGCTCGGTGTAATAAAATAAATATAAGTTGACAGTTTAAGTGATATTCAAATTGTCAAATTTCGAAAACAAGAATGTCACCCTCGGCTACGCATCTGGGGGACATTCTGTTTCTCGGGTTGACAATTTGAATGTCACGCAAACTACCATCTAATATTTATACAATATCGTCGACTACTGTTAATAATCGTAAAAAACCGTCGCCATTAAATAATTAAATACCGTTCATAACGCAAAATAACGTTCAGCATTGAATAATTAACTACAATCAATAACGTCTGACCGTCGCCATTACCAACGTCATATAATTTCAACGTTAAATAATTTACCACCGTTAAATAACGTCATATACCGTCACCATTATATAATACCGTCGTCATTAATTAATTTACCACTGTTAATAACGCCATATACCATTTCCATTAAATAATTAACCACCCTTGATAACGTCATTTACCGTCGCAATTAAATAGCTACCACCTTTAAAACGCCATATACCGTCTCCATTAGATCTAAAAAACCTACCATCGTTGATAATGCCATATACCGTGGACAATTTGAAATTACAGCAATAACCCTCTTTACGATCGCATTGAGCACACTTTGCACTCTTGATTATTGCCTCGTTTTCAATTAAACAGATGGTGCGCTGACGCATGCGCAAGAGGAAATTGCCCACCAGAGTCTTGTATGTGTAGTCAAGTGACCGTTACCGCCGGAGCCAAAATGGGTTCAACCAAAACCCCTATACTGCAACAACGGAAACAGTGCACGGCCATTTGAATTTGGAAAGGCATTGACGTGTTTGACACGTGGTAAAGTGGCTAAGATTCTATCATGACGTCATTTGTGATGTCATATAGTGATGACGTAATTATTTCCAATTTTAACGGAACTAACCGCAAACTCTTTACAATAAAATTTAGAAAACAGCTTTTCGAAAAGCTTTACGATTAACATAACGCTGTGTTGCAAACAAGTTTGGAGCTTGATAAGACACCGGGTAACCGAGTGTCTGATCTGGCTCCAAACTTGCTATTATTGTAAAAAATATATGTGTCAAACAATTTTGCCTGATACAGTCTGGCCAGGCTGAAAACTGTTTGAAATCGACATACTTGTTTTAGCAGAAACGCATTTAGTGGGAAATAATTAACTCAGATTCTCTGAATTATTTTCGACTGCAAAATACAGGCGAATTGTTGCAAACAGTTTGGATCCAGATGAGACGCCGAGTAACACATGCAGCGGCCAAACCATCGGTATGAACGTCCGAACTTGCGTAACATTATATCTCAAAAGTGACACCCTCAAATATGGTAAAAAACTACAACAAACTCGAAAGCTAAAGCTGAGTGTTATACCGTAACTCTTTAAACCCTAGTCACGCATATATGCGTCATTTGCAAACAGCGTACATGTGAGGAGTACACTTGTCCTATGCAAACAGTGTAGACCCTGATCAGAGGGCTCCAGCAGGAGCCCTCTGAACAGGGTCTACACTGTTTGTCATTTTGACATGTATTGTAAAAATCAACCCTAAAAAGTCAAAACTGGACTAGACTTATTTCGAAATTGGAATTATCCATTTTAGGTTTCAGGGAGGAAAGGGTTAACAGATCTATCAGTAAGAGTCCATTTCTAAATATTGACTTTATCATTTGCACCCAGTGGACTATTCCATGCTTATATACTGGAGTAGGCCATTTATCTAAAGGGTGCTTGGTCTTAATTGTTATTTTCGTGTCGTATTATATTGAAATTCCTATCAGCAAACAGTGCAGACTCTGATCAGACGCCGCATCATGCGGTGTCTGATCAGAGTCTACACTGTTTGCATATGTCTTATAAACGTTAGGACTGTGGGCGCAAATGGATCAATTATATTTGTGTACAAAGGACGAAGAGCAGTTTTGTAAATCAGACCAGGAGATACATTGATTAACTTGTTTCCCCAATCTCACAGAGGTTTGGAGAACAAGTCAAAATCACAGGTCCGTGATCGAATTTTAATCTCATTAAAAACATTTATGTCTCCTATACCTGCCTACCTGATTCATAGGTGATTGACTGTATTTTACCTCATTCATAGGTGATTGACTGTATTTTACCTCTTTTTTAGGTGATTGACTGTATTTTACCTCATTCATAGGTGATTGACTGTATTTTACCTCATGTGATTGACTGTATTTTACCTCATTCATAGGTGATTGACTGTATTTTATCTCATTCATAAGTGATTGACTGTATTTTACCTCATTCATATATGATCGACTGTATTTTACCTCATTCATAGGTGATTGACTGTATTTTACCTCAATCATAGGTGATTGACTGTATTTTACCTCATTCATAGGTGATTGACTGTATTTAACCTCATTCATAGGTGATTGACTGTATTTTACCTCATTCATAGGTGATTGACTGTATTTTACCTCATTCATAGGTGATTGACTGTATTTTACCTCATTCATAAGTGATTGACTGTATTTTACCTCATTCATAAGTGATTGACTGTATTTTATCTCATTCCCAGGTGTACGAACGCATGCAACAAGGCAAACTGTCCATCTCGTGCGTGTACCTGCATCGAAAGACGAGTTGCGGGACATCTGAGCCAAACAAACACGGCACAAACTTACGGAGTTTGCCCATCGACCATGAAAAACGACTACTGGGACAGCTGGTGTCAGCATATGTGTGACAATGGCAAATGCGCAAACAGCTTCTGCTCATGTAATTAATGACGTCACTTCCATGCTACTCCACAGAGAAGACTTTAGTCTTATTAACTTTTACAAACTTGTAAATAAAACAAACAACATAGCTGCGATAAGTATATTGTCTCTTCACTGCTATATAATTGATCAACTTTTTGTGTTAATTTTGACAACAGAAACGGTGATTTCCGCGTAAAGCAATACAAACCTTTTGTCAGATACTGAGTTATTCAAAAAAAATAAAACTTTAGGGACAAGTCAAACGGGACATATAGGATCTGTCATGAGTCAATGTTTAAGACAAGCTGATCTCAAACGAGTCTAGAATTGAAATGTTATTAAGCGAGCCTTGGCGAGCTTAATAACTTGTCTATTCTAGACGAGTTTGATATCAACTTGGAGTTGTCTTAAACATCGACGATAGACAGATTCTTTTTCTCAGATAACCAACGATTTTAAATTATTTTTTAAAGCAACGGGCTTTTTAAGAATCTCGATGACGTCATTTAACGCCTTAATAGTTGTGACGTTAGAGTGACGTCATCAAAGTGATCTTACACATGTTGGAGACAAGGATATTCGTGATCGTTGTTTGCTATAGAAAACAGGGGTAGTTATGTGAGACATATTTTTTCCTCAATGTCGTCAAGGATAAATGGCAGTTTGGGACAGGACAATCATATTGCAGAATGCTAATGAAGTAGCTTTCTGCACTATTTTCTTCTTGCATTAAGTGGTAACCAGTCATTCATATTTGTCAGACCTCCCCAGACATTGATCGCTTAACGCACTCACAACAGTACAATGGTTACTTCAAACACCTTGGATTATAATAAGACATTCCTGGGGCCCGTTTTACTAAACTACTTACGAAAATTTTTGGCGTAAGTCAAAATTTTAAATTTTGATTTATATCTTTTATTATCACTTGCTACAAACAGCTTTTAGCGCGTCCTCTGATCTGGCTATTTGCTGTCTGCAAACATTTATGATCGAAAAATAAGAGTTAAACGATTTTGACTTACGCAAATATTTTGCGTAAGTTTGTTTAGTAAAACGGGCCCAAGGACCCGACGTCTGATCAACATCTAAATTGTTAAACCGTCATTTCGATATAACTTTAGTTACGTTTTTCTTTTGAAAAAAAAACAAACTTAAAATATTTTTTTTTAAAACAGTAGACGACATTAGATTACATAGATGACGTCATTGCGATGAACGATGACGTCATGGTCATTATGGATCACGTTTTGGCAGTGAAGGATGACGTACTGGCAGTAAAAAGGTTAAAACAGTTCAACTGCCTATGTAAACGGAATACAGTGAAACCCCTCTAAACCGGAACCTCTAAATACCGGAATCCTCTCTAAACCGGACAAAAGCTTTGGTCCCGTTTCCAATCCTTTTCATTTTTACCCATTACACCATCAACACGCCTTATTACGTCTTTGGGTTTTTCTTACACTGAAGAAAATAGTTTGTACATTCTAGCAGATGATAGCTTAAAGCAGGTTGAAAGTAAAGCAGAATGCGCCTTATGGCGCATTCTGCTTTACTTTCAACCTGCTTTAAGTGGTCAGCTATCTACCATACTAGAAACAAGTTAAAATCCCTCTAAACCGAAACCCCTTTTAAACCGGACATTTTCGTTGTCCCCACACATGTCCGGTTTAGACGGGTTTCACTGTAGTGGTTATTTATGGTTTAAAAGTTCACAGTCGATTAGATATAATTTTCATGTGTTAACGAATCTTAACGCGAACGAAAAGCAAATAAATGTAGAAAAATACTTTTTCTGTAGGACAATTCTAATACACACTTTATCCCTGAGTTGCATACCAATTTAAACCCGGTGTCTGATCTGTCGTTAGACAGTTTACAGCAGATATTGCTGTTGAAGCATAAACACGTTGAAAGGGAACGAATTACGTATTCGTCACATTGACGAGCGGAAAAATACACTAATATATGCATTTCTATAATAAGATAATATATGGACCTAAAACCGAACGAACCTTATTGTTTTTTGTTTTTTTAATTTAGACATTGCCATGAGAAACCTAGACTTATTGAATTGCAAACAGTGAAAATTGAGACTACAGACTGAGTATAAGGAGGCGACTGGTCAGGATCTACACTGATTGTAACTCAAACGCAACTATATCACTTTGTTCAGTAGCATTATTTATAGTAAAACCTCTCTATTACGACCATTAACATTATGAAATAATAAATGTATACCAGTGTTTTATCGTGGCAATAAAACACGGGTAGGAGTTGAGATGCGTAGTAATCAAATCACGAGGCCGAATCCCGAGTGAATTATTTACAAACATCTCAACGACTACCAGTGTTTTATTGCACGATAAAAAACTGGTATTAATTCATTATTTCGATTGCAACACTTCAATTTAACCAGGTTAACCACAATTTGCACAGACAAAACGGCGCTACATGTATTTTACTTGGCGTACGCATTTTCGAAACCATATGACGTCACGTTAAGACGTTACAGCGCGTGCGTATTTTATTGAGAATTGAAACACAGATACGTTCCTTCTTTGTTTAAATAGAAATGTGTGCGAAATGTGTTAGAATAATCATTTTTGATTGTTTTATCAAAGTACTGAAATTATTGACGTGGCGTTTGTCTGTAGGTTTAGGTTAGCCTGAGTTAACCATGTTAAACTCGGATTAGTGACCTAGCTTTTAAGCCAACATGACCTACGTTCAATCTCGATCTTGAGTTCAATGAGGCACTCGTTTTGAGCAAGTTTCATTAAGATCCAACGAGACTTGTAGCTTCTAGAGTGTTAACAAGGTTTTTCCATGATTTGACCTAGTTATCTAGTTTTTTGTCAGGCGTAACTCACATTCCCACTTGACATAGATTCAATTAAGGCAAATATTTTGATTAAGTTTCTTTAAGATATAATGCAGTTGTAGCCTCTATAGTGTTAACAATGTTTTTCTATCATTTGACCTTGTGCCCTAGGTTTTGACCGGGCATGACCCACATTCAAACTTGAACTATATTTTATTTTGGCAAATAGTTTGACTAAGTTTCATTAAGATCTATTAAGATTTGTAGCCTCTAGAGTGTTAACAAGGTTTTGGTCTAGTGACCTAAAATTTGATCTGACATGACCTAAATTCAAGCTAGAATCGTATGGAATTGGAAAAGATATGGTTGACTGGACAATACATTTTTTTATTTTGGAGGACACAACAATTAACAATTAACAATTAATTGAACAGGGTCAAACTGGCATGAATTCACTTCAGGCATCCCCCAACGATCTGTGATTGGACCTCTCATGTTCACGATATACATAAATGATCTTCCTGACAATGTTAAATCAACAATATACTTATTTGCAGACCACACAAAAATCCACAGAAGACAAAGACACACTACAAAATATCACAATGGACCGATAAATTGCTGCTAAAAGTGCACCCACAAAAGTGAAAAAGTTGGAAAGAAAAATCCAGCCACAGTTTTCTCCTATGAGCTTATGGGTTTTACACTGGAAAATACAGAAGAAGAAAACGACATAAGGGGTTTGATAGATAACACATTAAACTTTGATAAACAAGTTGCTGAAAATGTAAACAAAAAAAGCAAACTCAATGAGTGCTACAATTAGGCGAAATTTCCACCATCTAGACAAAGAAAGCTTCTCACACTATACAAAAATTTAGTCAGAACACATCTTGAATATGTAACATCACCGTAAAAGTTAAACATATAGACATGCTAAAAGAAGAGCAATTAAACAAATACACGGTTTTAGTGAACTCTTATATAAAGAGCGTCTTAAAAAGCTCAGTCTTCCCATTTTGTCTTACAGAAAAACACGTGGAGACATGGTTGAAGTGTATATAAATTGACAAGTGGGAACTATGATAATGAAGTAGGAAACTGTCTAAAACTAAAAGACACTCATACAATAAGAACTTTAATAAGGGGAAATCCCCACATGTTATACTCCCAGGGCCCGTTTTACTAAACTACTTACGCAAAATTTTTGCGTAAGTCAAAATTTTAAATTTTAATTTATATTCTTTTATTATCACTTGCTACAAACAACAAATAGCCAGATCAGAGGACGCGCTTTTAGCGCGTCCTTTGATCTGACTGTTTGCTGTTTGCAAAATAAGAGTTAAACGATTTTGACTTACGCAAAAAATCTGCGTAAGTTGTTTAGTAAAATGGGCCCCCAGAGAGCAATGTTAGACATCAGAAAAATATAGTTTTGGCATAGGAACAGCAAATATTTGGAATATTTAACAGAAGAGATCGTAAATGCAAAAACACTCAATTCTTTAAAAAATAGACTAGATAACTATTGGAACAATCAAGAAATCAAATACAACTTTAAGACCCATATAAGAACCGGAACTAAAGCAAAAGCACTAAGTTAACGAAAAGAAGAGTCTAGCATAGAGAATCCAAAGAAACCTGAGCTGGAACTTTAAATTCCGATTTTTATGGTTCATTTACTTGATTTAAACAGCTACATAAATTGGCATTTGGACATCTTTTATTCACCATATACATGTAGATCTTTCTGGCAGTATTTCCACTTCTAGATAGTCAAATTAATCAACAGATATTTTTCTCTTTTATGTAACAACATTTACCAACACTAATACTTAAAAAAACTGGTTTCTGCTATTAACCAATTTAGAGTGTCTTTTGCTTTACGCATGCCTTTTGACTTTTGGTTATTCTAACAACCGGTAAAGGGTGCCTATTTATACTACGTCACCGAGATTAATAAGCTTCCGATGGGGAACATTTCAAACGTCTCGTGTTTGACAAAATCACATTAGCAAAACAAACTCAAATAACGGTAAACCACTATTGAATAACAGATTGTTAGATACTACTATTTATTGTTTCGAAGAGTCGATCGAAATGGTAAGCATCGATGTTTTTCAGCGGAAAAAAATATGCGAAACCCATTGTTTCACAACTGAAGACTTCAAATAACGCTAAAAATACCCCTCGATTTGAGCCAAGGTATTTGACCCATTAAAACAATATACCGTATATATAGAGGTCTAGTAAAAAATATAAAATAATAAATAAATTAATATGTGTCAAGTACATGTACCTGTGGATTTCAGGGTCAGTGTCTTTGTACCGCGGAGTGATACATGCAATGGGGATTATGTTGCGTTGTTCGGATTGACACATTTTTTACTGAGATACCTGTACGAAACGGCAACATATTGAGAGAACTTAAATCGTGCCAATACTTCTTAATTCAGGGAATAAAAATTGCAGAAGCCTCACATAAGTCCCTTCTGTACAACATCTTCCCCACATCAAGCTGGTTGTAATCATAAATAGTACAAAAATATCGTTTTTTTCAGTGGTCTGACGACAAATGTCACTAAAACGCATGGGAGCCTAAAGTATGATGAAAGCAAGATAACCTTCAAACAGAAAAAGCTCATTAAGGAGAAAACCGGTCAGGCCCAGCGCTTATAAAGCATTTGAGTTCAGTCAGAGTTCGTTCTCAAGGATTTGCTTGGTAAGATTTGAGCCTTGAGTCAAGTGCTTGAGAACGATTTTCAGACTCAGCTCAAACGCTTTGTAAGCATGGACCAAGGATATTCACTGACTGTCACTCACAAGCATCTACATTTTTCAGCAGTATTATACACTGTTAAACCTCTCTTATAGTCTCTATCACAGCCATAGTAGTATATACTGTTAAATCTCTCTTATAGTCTCTATCACAGCCATAGTATTATATACTGTTAAACCTCTCTTATAGTCTCGATCACAGCCATAGAAGTTTATACTATTAAACCTCTATTATAGTCTCTATCACAGCCATAGAAGTATATACTGCAAAACCTCTCTTATAGTCTCTATCAAAGCCATAGTATTATATACTGCAAAACCTCTCTTATAGTCTCTATCACAGCCATAGAATTATATACTGCAAAACCTCTCTTATAGTCTTTATCACAGCCATAGTATTATATACTGTTAAACCTCTCTTATAGTCTCTATCACAGCCATAGTATTATATACTGCAAACCCTCTCTTATAGTCTATATCACAGCCATAGAAGTATATACTGTTAAACCTCTCTTATAGTCTATATCACAGCCATAGTAGTATATACTGTTAAACCTCTCTAATAGTCTCTATACCAGCCATAGTATTATATACTGCAAACCCTCTTTTATAGTCTCTATCACAGCCATATAAGTATACACTGTTAAACATCTCTTATAGTCTCTATCACAGCCATAGTATTATATGCTGCAAACCCTCTCTTATAGTCTCTATCACACCCATAGAAGTATATACCGTTAAACCTCTCTTATAGTCTCTATCACATTCATAGTAGTATATACTGTTAAACCTCTCTAATAGTCTCTATCACAGCCATTGTAGTATATACTGTTAAACCTCTCTAATAGTCTCTATCACAGCCATAGTATTATATACTGCAAACCATCTTTTATAGTCTCCATCACAGCCATATAAGTATACACTGTTAAACCTCTCTTGTAGTCTCTATCACAGCCATAGTAGTATATACTGTTAAACCTCTCTTATAGTCTCTATCACAGCCATAGTATTATATACTGCAAACCCTCTCTTATGGTCTCTATCACAGCCATAGAGGTATACACTGTTAAACCTCTCTTATAGTCTCTATCACAGCCATAGTAGTATATACTGTTAAACCTCTCTTATAGTCTCTATCACAGCCATAGTATTATATACTGCAAACCCTCTCTTATGGTCTCTATCACAGCCATAGAAGTATACACTGTTAAACCTCTCTTATAGTCTCTATCACAGCCATAGAAGTATATACTGTTAAACCTCTCTAATAGTCTCTATCACAGCCATAGTAGTATGTACTGTTAAACCTCTCTTAAAATCTCTATCACAGCCATAGTAGTATACACTGTTTAACCTCTCTTGTAGTCTCTATCACAGCCATAGAAGTATACACTGTTTAACCTCTCTTGTAGTCTCTATCACAGCCATAGTAGTATATACTGTTAAACCTCTCTAATAGTCTCTATCACAGCCATATTAGTATATACTGTTAAACCTCTCTTATAGTCTCTATCACAGCCATAGTATTATATACTGCAAACCCTCTCTTATGGTCTCTATCACAGCCATAGAAGTATACACTGTTAAACCTCTCTTATAGTCTCTATCACAGCCATAGAAGTATATACTGTTAAACCTCTCTTATAGTCTCTATCACAGCCATAGTAGTATGTACTGTTAAACCTCTCTTAAAATCTCTATCACAGCCATAGTAGTATATACTGTTAAACCTCTCTTATAGTCTCTAGCACAACCATCTACATTATTTTTCAGCAGTATTATATACTGTTAAACCTCTCTAATAGTCTCTATCACAGCCATAGAAGTATACACTGTTTAACCTCTCTTGTAATCTCTATCACAGCCATAGTAGTATGTACTGTTAAACCTCTCTAATAGTCTCTATCACAACCATCTTCATTATTTTTCAGCAGTATTATATACTGTTTAACCTCTCTAATAGTCTCTAGCACAGCCATAGTAGTATATACTGTTAAACCTCTCTAATAGTCTCTATCACAGCCATAGTAGTATATACTGTTAATACTCTCTAACAGTCTCTAGCACAACCATCTACATTATTTTTCAGCAGTATTATATACTGTTAAACCTCTCTTTTAGTCTCTATCACAGCCATAGAAGTATATACTGTTAAACCTCTCTTATGGTCTCTATCACAGCCATAGAAGTATATACTGTTAAATCTCTCTTATAGTCTCTATCACAGCCATAGAAGTATATACTGTTAAACCTCTCTAATAGTCTCTATCACAGCCATAGTAGTATGTACTGTTAAACCTCTCTTAAAATCTCTATCACAGCCATAGTAGTATACACTGTTAAACCTCTCTTATAGTCTCTATCACAGCCATAGAAGTATACACTGTTTAACCTCTCTTGTAGTCTCTATCACAGCCATAGTAGTATATACTGTTAAACCTCTCTAATAGTCTCTATCACAGCCATAGTAGTATATACTGTTAAACCTCTCTTGTAGTCTCTATCACAGCCATAGAAGTATACACTGTTTAACCTCTCTTGTAGTCTCTATCACAGCCATAGAAGTATACACTGTTTAACCTCTCTTGTAGTCTCTATCACAGCCATAGAAGTATACACTGTTTAACCTCTCTTGTAATCTCTATCACAGCCATAGTAGTATGTACTGTTAAACCTCTCTAATAGTCTCTATCACAGCCATAGAAGTATACACTGTTTAACCTCTCTAATAGTCTCTATCACAGCCATAGATGTATACACTGTTTAACCTCTCTTGTAATCTTTATCACAGCCATAGTAGTATGTACTGTTAAACCTCTCTAATAGTCTCTATCACAGCCATAGTAGTATGTACTGTTAAACCTCTCTAATAGTCTCTATCACAACCATCTTCATTATTTTTCAGCAGTATTATATACTGTTAAACCTCTCTTGTAGTCTCTATCACAGCCATAGTAGTATATACTGTTAAACCTCTCTTAAAGTCTCTAGCACAGCCATAAAAATAGATACTTGACTGTGTAATAAAAACAAGTTGGATGTTTAAAGTAAAATGGAAGTAAAACAGAAATCTCGAGAAAGGAAATTTCTGGTCAGGATCTACACTAATTGACACCCACAACGATTCGTTTAGAGCAGTATTATATACAGTTAAACCTCTCTATTGCGACCACTAAATTATGTTTATTGTTAGAGTGTTTACGATAGGTGGTCGCTTAAAGCAAGGTGACAGTGAAACAGAAAGCTCCTATAGGAGCTTTCTGTTTCACTGTCACATTGCTTTAAGCTGTCATCTGTCTATTAAACAGCAAATTAACATTTGAATTAGTGATTTACTGTACTGTAACACCTCTCTATTACAACCTCTAAAACGAAGACTAATTAATTGTATGAAATAGGTGGGAGCTTCAAACAGACGGAATGTGAAACAAAACAATTTTCAAGAAGTCGACTGTTCAGAATCTACACTGATTCACACCTTCAGGAATTTACAGCATTTTGTTAGTCAGCAATATGAAAGACAGTCAGCAAGATGAAAGTTAATCAGAAACATCTTAAAGGAGGCGACTGGTAAGAATCTACACTTCTTTTCACCAACAAACATCAGTAGCACTTTTGTTAAGCAGTAGTATATACTGAAAAAAATCTCTCTTTTACGACCAATAAAATGAAGATTAACTGATTTGATAAAAAAAAAAAACGATGGGAGCATAAAGTGAGATGAAAGTAAAACAGAAATCTCCAGAAAAAAAACTTCTGGTCGGGATCTACACTTATTGTCATCATCGCGCATCTGCAGTATTTTTTTTTAGCAGTACTATACATAAGTCATACATTTACGTTAAGTCGTACATTAGGATGCAAATCACGTCTGCGCGATACAATTTATCACTCATATTGCATAATGATATAAGTAACCGAACTTCATAGAACTGAGAGAGATAGCGATTGTTCTTAAAACATCTGTGTATAGGGAGGTAACTCTCCTTCTACCGAGTCTGCAATTTTCAGTATTTGCTTTGTTTTCTGTGCTTTCAAAGGATCTCCCCTTATTTAGATTATATAATTCACAACAGCAGATGTTAAGTGCTTGTGTGGAGGCTGTAAAAAGTCGCCCCGTACTTCATTCTCAGTGTTGTTATACGTTCTGGTCCTTTGGAATCATTGATTTCAGCGCATTTACAGTTGAAAGTTGAATTCCGCTTAAGCTGGTGCTAGGGGGCGTGAGCACTGTTGCATATTTAAGTATTGCTCATGAACAGACTCAATTAAACCAAGTCTGCAATTTTCAGTATTTGCTTTGTTTTCTGTGCCCTCAAAGGATCTCCCCTTATTTAGATTTTACCAGTCATACACGAGATATCAGTCATGGTTTTCTCATGAATCTTAATAGTTGTGTTTGAAAAGTAGCCAGGAACAAAATTCCAGCCCTTTCGAGAATCATTCTTTACAATTGTGTGTACAACCGTCCGTTGAAAAGGCGATTTTTCAAATTACCTCCCTTGGCATTAAAAAAGGAGTACATTTTGAAACAATAATACTCGGAAACAAATTATCGTTACCGATATCTCTCAAAGTCTTCCCATTAACTGTGAACCTCACTTTATTTTATGCTGTTCCATATTTCTTTGATAATTGCTTTCCATACCTACATGAAACTGGGAATGCTGTCTATGGGAAATCCCATGTTAAACAACTGTCTAAACTGTTTTCGCTCTGTATACAGTGGAGAATCTGTTATTCTTTCCCGATAAACGCGTTTACGCTAAAGCTATTTTTTCTTTTACAAACAGTTTGGAACCAGATCAGACGCCGGGTAACCCGGCGTCTGATCAGGCTCCGAACTGTTTGCCACCAAGGTAAACAAGAATTATCAGAATTGTCCAAAAGTTGTTCTTTTCTACGTTTTAGTGCTTTGCGTTTGCGTACGTTTGCGTTTAAACGGGAAAGAATAACAGATTCTCCACTGTATGTACAGGTGGAATGTATAGTTTACTCCTTTCTTTGAGAGGTTGAAATCAAAGTTAACTCCTTCCTCTACATCAGTGCTACGGTATGGCGCCCTTTGTTTATGCCCACGATCCCATATACGGGACATAGACAAACAGTGTAAACTCTGATCAGACGCCGTATTATGCGGCGTCTGATCAGAGTCTACACAGTTTGCTGATAGGAATTTCAAAATAAAACAAAATGAAAATTTTGACCAGGCATCCGTTTGATAAAAATGGACTAATCCATCGAATAATCCACTGGGTATAAATAGGTTAACTCTTAGTTTGCACAAGTCTTCTATGACTTATTCATTTGCTTCTCCGCGAAAACTTTCCGTGATTTTTTCCTGACAAATACAATGAAAAGTATTTTTAATGAATACAGCGCTCCCTCTCTTCAACGACAACCAATGGGAGACAAAAAGTGTGTGCGTTGTTCGGAGAGAGTCGTTATGGTGAGAGAAATTGATTTACATTTGAAAACAGCTTGAATCAAGATCAGACACAGCGTTACGTAAGTTGTTTGTCACTCGTCATTAAGTATTTTGTCTGTCAAAATTTCCAATATGTAACTTTGAGAAAAACAGTAGGCGACAACTTTAAGCAGACGATAGTACAGGAGTAAAAGCGTTAGACATAATTGTCCTATTTAGGGAACTGCGGCAAGGGTCGTTGTTAGGAGGGAGTCGTTGTTGGGAGGGCCGTTGTATGGAGGGAACACTGTATAATTTAATTCACATAGTAGCTTTCAGTAGGATATACACGAGACAAACGCCTCCTACATGGACTTTCTGCTTTACTTTCACCTCGATATAAGGTGCAAGATTCAATCAACCGCTTCAACACTACAGACCTGTATACATTTAAACCCTTTCACTCTCAATGATGCCAAAATGCGTGTTTGCAAACAGTTTGGATCCTGATCAGACGACGCGTAACGCGGCGTCTGTTCCTAACTGTTTGACACTCGTTTTTGAAATTTTGTCAGTCTTACTGCCTTAAATCTAGACTTTGAAACGATATTGCAGACAACAATATTGAAGCAGACGACTATATGGTGGTGAAGAGGTAAAAACCTCACAATAAATTTTATCATTAAAGGATTAAACAAACACTGAAACAGAAACAACAAACAATTTGTCCCTGGAGATTCTGTTTCTGAAATTATAAGGGTAACATATTGTGAAACTTAAAAACATGCTATGGACATAAGGGTAATATATGGTGAAACTTAATAACAGGCTATGGAGATAAGCGTAACATATGGTGAAACTTAAAAATAGGTTATGGATATAAGGGTTACATATGTAGAAACTTAAAAACAGGCTAAATAGGTAAGGGATACATATTGTGAAATTTCAAAGCAGGCTGTATAGATTAGGGATACATATGCTGAACCTTAAAAACAGGCTTAGGCGATAATGGGTACATAACAGGAAACTTCAAAACAAGTTTTTTAGATAAAGGATGCATACGGCGAAACTTAAAAACAGGCTATGGAGATAAACATTATATAATTATGGTTAAATATGGTTTTGAATTAACAATAAAATGTTTCCTATATCCTATTGGATGATTGATTAAAATTAGCTTTAAGTAAAGCAGAAAGCAGTGTATTGAGCACTCTGTTTTATATCACATCGGCTTTAAACGGTAACCTGTGTTCAAACATAGAGGTAGGATATGGAGTTAGATAAGATTAACTATGATTATGCATAGACTATGAATAATTCAGAATAAGCAATAACATACTTTCTATATCCTAGTAGATGGTATCTTAACAAAAAGCAGAATGCACAGTGATGTGTATTGTTTAACTTTCAATCTGCTTTAAGTGGCAATCTGTATTCAAACGTAGAAACAGACTACGAAGAATTGGTTAAATATTACGTAGTAGGATTATGAATGAAATTAAACTATCTCTAATATACTTATGTTTATGAATGAAAACTAAATAGTTCTAGTATAATAACAAATGGTAGCTAACAGCAGGCTTTCGTATTTATTAACGTTAGGCAGTCGCACCTCTTGATGCATTCTGTTTTACTTTCAAAAAGGCTTAAACTGGTAACCTGTGCTCAAACATAGACAAAATTATGGAGTAATGGGTTAATTATGATGTAGAAGAAATTATTAATGGTGAAATACTTCTTGTATCCTAGCAGGCTTAAGTAGACCCTAATTTAGTTATATTATATTTTACTTTCAACCAGATTCAATCCTAGAAAAGGAAATAGGTCAGAAATGGTGTAATATGATTATGAATATGAATATATTATGAATAAACAATTGTTCTCACAAGTAGCATTGTGACTTTAATTATTCCTTTCCCTCTTAATGAGGCCTTAAAGCGCGTTTGCAAACAATTTGGGTCCCGATCAGACGCCGCGCAACACAGCGTCTGATCAGGACCCAAACTGTTAGACACTCTTTTAGATTTGTTAACTCATAAAATCTTAAATATAGCATTGAAAAGGGTTTGAAGACAACAAACTGAAGCAGACGGCAATAAAGCGGTGAAGGGGTAAAAACACTCCCGAAAAATTTGATCATGAAAGGCTTAACACTCACCACCAAAGTGAGAAAAATATTTAGCCTGACCGGGGCTCAAATCCGGGACCCTAGCTTATAGGGCGAGTGCTCCACTGCATTATACTAAAATCTTATACCCAAGTCACTTTACATTTAAACTCAAAACTAACTCAAAATATATCAAGGTGAGAAAAATATGTATCCTGACCGGGGCTCGAACCCGGCACACCTAGCTTACAGGGCAAGTGCTCAACCGACTGAGCTATTCAGACCGTTTAATTATAAACTCAACCCGGGTCGAAAATTTAAAGATAACATATCAATAGATAGCAAACTGTTGTGAAATCCAACTTTGTATAAACGTACAGTCTATCCTCAATAACACGAGATTTGTTAAGTCGAATTTAGCCATTGTGTTCTTTTCATCTCTACAACTCGAACTCCTGAAAGTCGAACATTGCCCTCTGTTTAAGTTACAAAAGCAATTAAGCAAGTTTTAATTTTTACGTCCGTGGCATATGCGATCAAAGCGAGTGAGTGTTATGTAGGTTCGACACTAATCTTGTGTTGTTGTTATCAATATGTCATGAGACCGTCATATGAGCAGAAACGCCCCCAGAGATTATTGAAGAGAGGACAAGTTTCCAAATCGAGTTGAATCTGTTCGTTTTAAGTCGATCCTACAAATATAACGTAAGTTTATGTATATAAGTTTTACTTTCCTCTTTTACCATTTAACCATTACGCCTTTAATTTCGTCATCCGCTTTTAAAAGTGTTTCCAAACTACATGTATACTGTTATGACTAAAATGCGTAAAAGATAAATTCTGTAAAAATGCAGCTTTAAGCAGAATGAAAGTACAAACGGGAGTGTGTCTTAATGTATGTGTGTATAACCGTATATTAAAGCGCGTTGGTTCCTAAATATTCTGATGTCATACCATTTTTGTTTTACCTAGAAAAACTATTGTGAGAATTTTACATATGCTGCCTAGTACCGGTAAATGACGACTGCTGACAAAAATTCATTGTAACAAATGTTAACTCAAACCGGCTACACTCCATTTAAAGAGTTTAGTTTTTGAAATACTCCCCTTTATTGTATATACTACATATAACTTTCTTTCAACAGTTTGTCAATGCAATTTCTGTTTCTGAAAATATAAATAGGAAAGGTTTTACTTGTCATTTACTATGTAATTGTTGTCTGCATTATTTCCATTCTCTACAAAAATGACTACATCAGAATCTGGTATCCTCGATGAAATCATTACTCCCTAAATACGCATGTTATGCCTTCAATATATCCCTCCACTGAAAAGTCTATACACTTATTAATAATTATGTGCCATAAGAAATAATTTCTATATCCTAACGGATTATTGCTTAACACAAGCTATTGTTAAAGCAGAATCGGCCTTTAGGCGTATTTTGCTTTACTTTCAGCCTGCTTTAAGCGACCACCTGACTTCAAGACTAGAAACACGTCATAGGGTATATAATTAAGGCGCGTTACGTTTTACCTGTTTTAAATGGTCACCTGTCTTCATGACTAGAAATCCGTTATGGTGTAAAGAGTTAAGGTGCGTTACTTTTAACCTGTTTTAAGTGGTCACATGTATTCAAGACTAAATCCACGTTCTGGAGTAAAGATTTAAGGCGTATTACTTTTAACCTGTTTTAAGTGGTCACCTCTCTTCAAGACTTGAAACACGTTATGGAGTAAAGAGTTAAGGTGCATTACTTTTTACCTGTTTTAAATGGTCACCTGTCTTCGTGACTAGAAATCCGTTATGGTGTAAAGAGTTAGGGTGCGTTACTTTTAACCTGTTTTAAGTGGTCACCTGTCTTGAAGACTAAAAACACGTTATGGAGTAAAAAGTTAAGGTGCGTTACTTTTAACCTGTTTTAAGTGGTCACCTGTCTTCAATACCCGAAACACGTAAGAAGTAAAGAGTTAAGGTGTGTTACTTTTAACCTTGCTGTTAACCTGTTTTAGGTGGTCACCTGTCTTCAAGACTATAAACATGTTATGGAGTCCTGGGTTAAGGCGTATTACTTTCCTGTTTTAAGTGGTCATCTGTCTTCAAGACTAGAATCAAGATATGGAATAAATGGTTAAGAAGCTTTACTTTTTGCCTGTTTCAAGTGGTAACCTGTTTTTTAAGACTAGAAACACGTTATGAAGAAAAGAGTTAAGGCGCTTTACCGTTAACCTGTTTTAAGTAGTCACCTGTCCTCACGACTAGAAACACGTTGCTTTACTTTAAACCTGTTTTAAGTGGTCACCTGTCTTCAAGACTATAAACACCTTATGGAGAAAAGAGTTAAGGCGCATTACTTTTTACCTGTTTTAAGTGGTCACCTGTCCTCAAGACTAGAAACACGTTATGGAGAAAAGAGTTAAGGCGCTTTACCTTTAACCTGTTTTAAGTAGTCACCTGTCTTCAAGACTATAAACACGTTATGGAGAAAAGAGTTAAGGCGCTTTTACCTTTAACCTGTTTTAAGTAGTCACCTGTCTTCAAGACTAGAAACACGTTATGGAGAAAAGAGTTAAGGCGCTTTACCTTTAACCTGTTTTAAGTAGTCACCTGTCCTCAAAACTAGAAACACGTTATGAAGAAAAGAGTTAAGGCGCTTTACCTTTAACCTGTTTTAGGTAGTCACCTGTCCTCAAGACTATAAACACGTTATGGAGAAAAGAGTTAAGGCGCTTTACCTTTAACCTGTTTTAAGTAGTCACCTGTCTTCAAGACTATAAACACGTTATGGAGAAAAGAGTTAAGGCGCTTTCCCTTTAACCTGTTTTAAGTAGTCAACTGTCCTCAAGACTATAAACACGTTATGGAGAAAAGAGTTAAGGCGCATTACCTTTAACCTGTTTTAAGTAGTCACCTGTCCTCAAGACTAGAAACACGTTATGAAGAAAAGAGTTAAGGCGCTTTACCTTTAACCTGTTTTAAGTAGTCACCTGTCCTCAAGACTAGAAACACGTTATGGAGAAAAGAGTTAAGGCGCTTTACCTTTAACCTGTTTTAAGTAGTCACCTGTCCTCAAGACTAGAAACACGTTATGGAGAAAAGAGTTAAGGCGCTTTACCTTTAACCTGTTTTAAGTAGTCACCTGTCCTCAAGACTAGAAACACGTTATGGAGAAAAGAGTTAAGGCGCTTTACCTTTAACCTGTTTTAGGTAGTCGCCTGTCCTCAATACTTTTAACTCGTTTTAAGTGGTCACCTGTCTTCAAGACTATAAACACGTTATTGAGTACAGAGTTAAGATGTGTTACTTTTAACCTGCTTTAGTTGACAACCTGTCTTTTCAAGTAAGATCAGTCTATTAGGTTAAAAGAAGAAAGCTGCGACGTAAATAGCAACAGGCTATTGGGTAACAAGCAGCGATAGGGTAATTGGTTAAATACCGGAGGTACCAGACACGTGTTTCCTGTTTTATACATGTACATCGGTTAGTTGATATAACGTTGTATTTATACCCACAATCAGGTTAAAATACCGTACTTGTATTACATCTCGTCTGTCTATCGTGGTCGTTACACCGTCTATACACCATTTAATGAACTAGGCTGTACAGTGGACATGCGTTCGTCTTGTTTGTTTCTGCCATACAGCGATTAATTTAGATTCATTAGAGTCTTTAATACCTCTTTGCCTCTTCCCGGGGCCCGTTTTACCAAACGTCGTACGACAAATATTGTCGTAAGTAAGATTATGAAATTATCCATAAATATTAATTTCTCCATCTAATCCTGTCTTGTGATATCACTTTGGAATTGTCTTGAAATGAGGATTCCAAAGAGATGTCACAAGACAGGGTTAGAAAGAGAAATACGAAATTAAATGTATTTTAAGATTTTGGCTAACGACCACTTTTGTCGTACGACGTTTTGTAAGACAGGCCCATTAGATCGATAATGGGTTTTCTATGTAGTGCGTTTTCCCTCCAATAAAGCCGAAATGTGTTTCCGGGAAACCTGCACAAAACGGTTGTTTGGGATGCTATTTTATTTTAAATTCCATTTGTGCCGAGCTATTAAAAGTGTCTACTTTATAAATTGATAAAAGGATATTTCTGTAAATGAAGTGGTTAACACTTATCCTGCTGCGCATACGTCTGCTTTGAAATTGTCGTCTGCAAAATTTGTTTAGTTTAGATTTATGCATTTTTGCATAAGACGGGTGTCAAACAGTTTTGATCCAGATGAGACGCCGCGTTACGCTCTGTCTGTTCCAGATGCAAACTCAGTAAAGTTGCGACCAGCAGGCAAGGGGGTTCACCAATGCTATTCAGTTACAACTTGTATATAATAATTACTGTGGGAAAATGTACTGAGTATCTTCGCCAAACTTGCTGAATGTGACTGTTTCAGCCTTGTCCGCTCTCTAACACAAACATTTGTTTTTGGATCCTCAAAATCGCCTAAGATATGTCTGAGTTATTGCCCTTGATTTATTAAAAACTGACTGTTTCAGACTGTTCTGCCCCCTAACATACACACTGTTTATTTGGATCTTCACCGAACTTGCTGAAAATGTTTATTGGTATTCAATCTAGGTCAAAAATGTTTTCGCATACAGTTGAATGAAAATCCTTCAAGAGGTAAAGGAGATATGGAGTGGTCATTTATTACTTAACTTATAACCAACACGGCCGAGATGAAGCGCATGCAAACATTGAACAATAATTGGCTAAAAAGGATAAAAACTGTTGCTGTTAATAACAAAAACTGTTTGTGTAAGAGAGCAAAAATGGCTGAAACAGTATTATTTAATAATTAAAGGACCTAGATTTTATATTGATAAACATTTTCAACATGTTTTTTGAAGATCCGATGAAAAAAACCTATTTGTGTAAGAGAGCAAAACAGGCTGAAACAGTATTTTTATAATTAAAGGGTAATAACTCAAACATGCCAAATGCGATTTTGGTAGTGATCAAACAAAGCCTAGATTCTATACCAATAAATATTTTCAGTTTGTTTGGTGAAGATCTAATAAAAAGTATTTGTGTTAGAGAGCAGAAAAGGCTGAAACAGTCATTTTTAATACTTAAAAGGAAAAATCTCAGACATGCCTTATGCAATTTTAGTAGTTATCAAACTGGACCTAGATTTTATGTCATTATTGTATACTGTAAAATATATCTATTACAACCACTAAAATTATTGTATAATATAAGTGGGAGCTTAAAAAGACTATCGACCCGATTTAGCATTAAAAACATTAATTTGTAAATATATGCCAAACGCTCATATAAACAGGGCAGAATTAGTTTAGGATATGAAATTCTGTTAAAAAATGCATTTCAATAAAAATAAATATTAAGCACTTGTGGGATTCTAACCAGGGACCCGGCATGCGGGGACACAAAATTGTAATAAGAATACGCCTTAGCCGCCTGAGCTAACTTGACAATTCATATACCGGCGCTCGATTTAACGTATTTCAGTGTGTATTACACAATACGTTGCGGTTTATGTCTGAGTACGTGATCAATTTCTGTTGAGTCGAAAGACGCACGGATAAAGCGATGGAAAATATCTAAAACATTAAGACTTGAGGACTTTTCTTGAGGGTGGTGGTACAATACTGATCATATTTTGTCTAATGCTACATGCACGATAATGCTATACATTTGTTTCTATTAGGGTGTTTTCGTTTATTTTTGCAAATAAACCATTTGGTTGCGAGTCGCTTTAAAGCAAAGAAAGGTGCAACAAAAAGCTTTTCAAGAAGTCGACTGTTCGAATTCTACACTGATTGCCACCCACAGGAATTTACAGTATTGTGTTCAACAGTATTATATAAATACTGTAAAGGCTATAATAGATAGTCAGCAATACGAGAGACAGTCAGCAAGATTAAAGTTAAACAGAAACCTCCTAAAGGAGGCAACTGGTAAGAATCTACTCTTCTTTTCACCCACACGCATCTGTAGCATTTTTGTTAAGCAGCAGTATATACTGAAAAAAACCTCTCTTTCACGACCAATAAAATGAAGACTAACTGATTTGATAAAAAAACGATGGAAGCTTAACATGAGATGAAAATAAAACAGAAATATCTAGAAAGGAAACTTCTGGTCGGGATCTACACTGAGTGTCATCAATAAGCATCTGCAGCATTTTGTACATCAGAATTATTTACAAGTGAATTGTATAGTTTACTACTTTCTTTGAGAGGTTGGAAACAAACTGTACCCCTTCCTCTACATAAGTGCTACGATATGGCGCAACTCGTTTATGCCCACGATCCCATATACGATACATAGGGAAATAGTGTAGACTCTGATCAGACGCCGCATTATGCGGCGTCTGATCAGATGTCTACATTGTTTGCTGATAGGAATTTCAATATAAAACAATTACATTTTTTGACCAGGCATCCCTTTGATAAAATGGACTAATCCAATATATAAACATGGAAGAATCCACTGGGTATAAAAGGGTTAACTCTTCGTTTGCACAAGTCTTCTATGACTTATTCATCACCCCCTCCACTAAAACTTTCCGGGATTTTTTCCTGACAAATACAATGAAATGTATTTTTATGAATAGTATTCGATTCACATAGTAGCTTAATGTAGAACAAACATGAGACAAACGTCTCCTACATGAACTTTCTGCTTTACTTTCACCTCGATATAAGGTGCAATATGCAATCAACCGCTTCAACACTACAGACCTGTATGTATAAATACATTTAAACCCTTTCACTCATAATAATGCCAAAATGCGCGTTTGCAAACAGTTTGGATTCTGATCAGACGACGCGTAATGTTTGCAAACAGTTTGGATCCTGATTAGACGACGCGTAACGCGGCGTCTGTTCAGGATCCTAACTGTTTGACACTCGTTTATGAAATTGTTTCAGTCATACTGCCTTAAATCTGACTTTGAAACGATATGGCAGACAACAATATTGAAGCAGACGACTATATGGTGGTGAAGAGGTAAAAACTTCACAATCAATTTTATCATTAAAGGGTTAAACAAACACTGAAACAGAAACAACAAACAATTTGTCCCTGGAGATTCTGTTTCTGAAATTATAAAAAAAAGATAGTACTCATTTCCTTATTTCAGCAGATGACAGTTTTAGCAGATAATAATAGTTAGTCAGTGTTAAAATGACTAACACAGAAGTACTATACATTGTTTATACAATTACAACCGGATATAGATAGTTAGCACTTATGTCCATGGCGCAAATAGTAAGAATGTCGCCTGCTCTTTTGTGTTTTCTGGTTTACTTTCATCTTGTGTGAAGTAGAAGTACAGTCAAACCTCTCTACTACGACCACTAAAACGAATGTCAATTTATTGTATAAACGACAGGTAATAGTTTAAAGCAAGGTGACAGTAAAACAGAAAGCTCCTTAAGGAGATTTCGGTTTTACTGTCGCCTTTCTGTAAGCAATCACCTAATAATAAACACAATTTTGTGATCGTAATAGAGAGGGTTTACTGTTGTTTAATATAGGTCGTAGGCCCTGACGGTACGGGTGAGGTTAACGTGCTATTTACTCTGTAATTGTTATCTGCATCATTGATTTAATCTAACGAATGAATCATATCTTCAATTAACTCATTACTCCCTAAATACGCCTTTATACGCCGTTAAATGTATTCATTCACTGAAGAAATCGTTCAAGTTTAAACAATCATTATAATGTACCATCGGAAATATTTTCTGTATTACAGAAAATGATTGTTATGGTACATATTACTGATACAATCCCAGCAGATGGTAGTTTTACGCAAGTTGCAAGTGAAACACAGCGTCTAACCAGGATATAAACTGTTTAATAATAACCCTTATCATGATGATTTGTCGTCTGCTTCAAATATATGTATGCGACAATTGTCTGCGAAAAATGTAAAAAAAATATTATATCTGTAAATTAAAGAAAACATAAACCTGAGTGGCAAACGAAAAGATTCAGTTCATTTCCTAAGTATATCTTACAAAATGTACCCCTACAAAACACAATTATATTCAAACAAACAAACTGTAGAGTTTACATTTTGGGTCAGTTTATTTTTACCTTTTATTTTTAAATTTATTTAGAGTGAATTCTCATGAACTTGACCAAAGAATCTATGATACGAGTGTCAAACTGTTTCGATCAAACACAGAGGTACTCTGACTTCGATCGATACTGTTTTAAACATGTAGTCATGTTGCGCCTAGCACCATATTGTTCAATGACGCATGTGCGTCCTATGCAGAAAGTGAAGACTAAGTTAAGAACGCTTCTACTAGGGCTCTTCATCTCCCATTTATTTGCCATCTACTAATATATCGACAAAGAATTTATTATAATAGTAAAATTCAGACAAGATTGGAAACTGGAAGTTTCTGACTATTAAGGAATCAATGAGTCAACAAATGAAAGCAGAATATCTAATAACGGCGGTAGTAGTCCAGTGGTAATGCATTGGAATACGATACCAGGAGTCGTGAGTTCGATCCCCGCTGGACAAGCGATCTGACTATTGTATTTTATCCGAATTTATTAAATGGGTGCCTGTGAAGGGTCTTAGTCGGTACTGCGGCTGCCTACGCGCCATATGTTAGCAGTGCTCAATGTTGTAGGCAAGGTGGCTCAATGATCAGGGGAGTGAAGGTTCAGTCGGCTAAAGTGTCATTTGTACTGAAATTCGACTATTTTATATATAGACGTATCCAATATTGTAAATAAATAATACAGGCTGGTGAACACTTAATGTCCTTGTTTGAAGTGTTCGTGTTACTGAAACAATGAAACAATAGGATACTTAGGACACCACTTTCCCTACAAACTATCGGTGAATATTCAATCCATTTTTCTTAATATAGAATAAATCGATATATGTCCCGATTTTCTTACATAAACGGGGATACCAAAGCAAAATGACATTTTTTATCATAAAAGCGTCTCCTATTTCATCTATAGATCGTATGAGCCCTCAACAACTTTTTTTACTTTGACCAATGAAACAAGAGACATAATGCTGAAAACTTTGACAGGATTTGCCTGCTTTACCTTCAATTTGCTTTAAGGTACTATTACACTGTAAACAATAACAATATTATATTATATTTTACCGCTCTATTGTGGTTATATCATTTCTTGAATTTTGGTATGCGGGCAATTAACGATCTCAGAGGACATTTTTGCAAATTTTTACAAGAACAGGAACATTCTGTGTCGCCCATTTTGTGTTTTAGTGACAGTTGTCTGTCATTGATTTCTTCCTTAGCTACTAACAATCAATAATTAAAACACGACAAAGAGGCAGTTATCCATGGGCAATAGGGAGGTATATGTTATGGCATTTGCAAGTGTGTACATGCATATCTCGTGACTGAGAGATCTCAGCCAATACACATAAATTTCATATGGGGTGTGTTTTGTTGCATAAGTACTAGTTCAAATTACTTTAATTGTGTTTATATCTTCTTATATTTACAGTATCGTATTTTACTTTTCTTAAATAGTCTATACCATAGAAATGTGTTTCTAAAATGAACTTTATAGATAGACTTGAACAATGCCAATTTAAGCAACAACCTTGTTGGGGAAAAAAGAATCAACCATACCTATATAATTCAAATTCTTCATATATTTTACATATAAAACGTACCTGTATAAATGTGTTTTGATGTTGGCGTAATTCATAGATTGGTTAATTAATAAATACTGCTCCTTGATTCGTTTCAATGAATAAGTATCTTAAAAAAAAGGGTAAATAATGTGTGTTTTTTCTTTAAAACACTGCATCAAAATATATATAATAAATAGAATAAACAATTCCTTTGAATAGATATGAAAAATATATCATGAAAATGGGTAGTTATCTGGTTTAAAAACGAGTCATGCGGATATCGTCCTGCATACTGGCCAAACTATAGTAAGTATATGACTATAATCTAAGTAGAGTAGATATGGTATTGCTGGCTGCAATGACCAGCAATACCATAAGTACCATGCTTTTTGCATGCTTTTTGGCCAGATATTTAGTATATAAACAGGCGAATCGGCTATATCAAATGGAGACAGCTATGCCCTCTCTGGGTTGCAACTTCTCCAACTCTTGTATTACACAGTAGTCCCTATCTGGGTTTCACAAGGGTAAGACTATTTATCTACCTATATTAGGTTTTTTAGTTAATATTGGACACAAGCATTTAAAAATTTGCCATATATTATCAAATTTAAAATAAAAATAAGTATTTGTTAACCTGAAATAGTCTTGAGTTGATTATACGAGCCCGAAGACGTGTAAGGATAGGGTAACTTTGTTACCCTATGCCTACACGTAAACATCCCAGATAAGAGGGCTACTACATATCTGCCGACTCGTTTTTTAACCAGATAACAACCCATTCTCGTGATATATTTTTCATATCAATCCAAAGAAAGTGATTATCCTCTATGTATATGTTCGTGTTATAACTTTACAATACACGTTCCGTGAGCATATCTTACACGAAGCACGATGAGGACCTTTACAGCTAAACTAACTCTCGTTTTAACACAGGGATAAACATGTATATTGCTTGTGTGTGTGCGGTTTGGTAATATAAAAGCCAGTTATTGGATTCAAACAGATGGACAAACAGACAAAACAGTCGTAGGTAAAACCAAAACCAGAAAACTCACTCAGTCACCAAAAGGTCCTATGGTTTTGAAATAATAGTTCCTAATCCATTCACCGCTCTATATCGCCAGATTTTATCCATACTAACACTGAAGCTATAATTAATATCAAGCCGCATACCAGATATGACTCAATTTAGTTAACAACTACACTCTATACAGTAGTTCATCTACTCAGAGTCTAGATCACCTTATTGAATGCACACTTTTTCTCCCCATTCAAACTTGATCTGTCTAATTGATATAAAGTCGTAAAGTAAGTACCATCAACAGCTAGCAATAAATCCTGCTTGAGTACAAATGAGGCTGTTGCAGTGTAACACAAGTCAGATATGGCATTTAACAGACCAGGAACAATACATATTTATTGTCCGACCAAACATGTCAATTATTAAACATGATACTGATCTTATTCTGGTACACATTCTTTCAAAGTGATAGGGAATGATCGGCAAATAAGGCAGCTTAGAATATAAACATGATCGAATATTTTCTTTTTGATAGATCAAGGGCAAATAACTCTAAAGATAACTATTTGATTCAGTCCACAACATATATGTGTTCCTTTCTGATAAAACTAAGCATATGTTGTAAATATGAAACTAATACGGTAATAACTGTACGAGTAATCACGTCAGGTCAAAAGTGACAAACAGGCAGACAGACAAAAAGACTGAAAACGTTATTTCTATAGGGCTCCTGCATGATCAATGCAAGGCCTTAATTACAGAATATAAATTCATTACCAGTAAATCAAAGCGTAACCATGACATTACATAATAATGTCTCCAAAACGATATAAAAAGTATGCGTTTGCTCAGAAATTTATCTGTTTGCATTTGAATTAGAATACGTTCCTATAAGAGGACTGATAACTTAATATACACGTTACAAGAAGTATGAATTGAAATATATCCTATTGTTAGTAAGTTTTTCGAGTTTTGTTGACCTACGCCGTATACCCTTAGTTTATACTGCAAGTTATGATACTGTATTCATTGAAAAAACGTGTCAATGAAAACAGCTTCGAAAATTGTAATACACACCACGTGTCTTAAGTGCCTACAAGTCCATAAATCCTACAGAAAGCCAGAATAAGACACTGACTAGACAAATGTGTGAAATAAACATTCTAGATCTTCAGAATTAAAAGTCCAGCGCTCCCTCTCTACAATGACATATAATGGGAGACCAAGAGTGTGTGCATTGCTCGGAGGGAGTCGTTATAGGGAGGGAAATTGATTTCCATTTGCAAACAGCTGAAATCCAGATCAATCGCCGCATCACGAGGCATCTGATCTGGATTCAAGCTGTTTGTCACTAGTATGCATGCTTATTCTATCAACATGTCCACTTATATGTAAATTTTAGAAAAAACAAACAGCAGACGACAGCTTTAAGCAGACGATATTACAGTAGTAGAAACCTTATACATAATTGCCCTGTTAGGGAACTGCGGCAACGGTCGTTGTAAGGAGGGAGTCGTTGTTGGGAGGGCCGTCGTAGAGAAGAAACACTATAAAACCACAGGTACTTGACACATACATTAAGATCTATTAGATCTACCAAAAAAAAATTGTTTTACTATACTTCTATTTATAGATACTAGGTATACAACGCAATTAGTCAGGTAGTCTTAACTATCGACTTAAACTGGTGCTAAAACAGACTAGATCGCCGATATTTTCTTGTAGTACCCTCACTTTTTTTTTTATCAATATCTACTTTTTATTTCATCAAATTCCGTCAAATAACGCCACAGTAAGTGAATTATGACAAAAACATGCAACAAAAAGTTTAATGTCGTTTCGGACGTCCAGTTCCTATTGGCCAAAATAAGGGGAATTTTTGTCGGTTTGCACATTTAACGGCATTTAACGGCTGGAACTTTCACCTTGATTCATTAGACCAAACATATGAAATACACATGTAATTTGGCACGAAATTGACAAGTGAAAGACTCATTACATTTTAAATGTCATTTTCAATACCAGAATGGATCGAATGAACGGAGTGGTCTCATTGGCCAAAAGTACACTGGTAAAAGCTTCTTTTAATTTTGCTTTCTATGAAAATTATATAAAACTTAATCCATTTAAAGATGATTTATAACATGTCGCATAGGCCATTTACTGTGAACACCTATAAGATCACACCTGCATACATGTAGGCCCGTTGCTAAGGAGTGAGGATGTCCCAAACGACATTAAAACTTTTTGATGCACATTTTCGTTATTATCCACAGACTGTGGCGTTATTTGACGGAATTTGATAAAATAAAAAGTAGATATTGATAAATTAAGATTTCTCAAGGGTACCACAAGAGAATATCGGCGATCTAGTCGATTTTAGCACCAGTTTAAGTCGATAGTTAAGACTACCTGTCGAATTGCGTTGTATACATGTACCTTGTATCTATTATAGAAGTTTTGTAAAAAAAAAAAAAAATTTGGGTAATTGATCTAGATGTATGTGTCAAGTACCTGTGTACAAAACATAAACTGACAATATTTACAAACAAAATCATTTAACCCTTTTAACTAGCGTAACTCTATGAAAAGAAAATTGTTTGTGCAAACAGATTCGATTTTGACCACATCCCGAGTTACATGGCCTTTGAACTGGAGCCGAACTGATTTAAATATATCGATATGTCTTTATTTAGCCTCCTTAAATATCAACATGTAAGATACAAGCGGACCACGAATGGTCGGACGATATCCTGGTTGATTTGGGGCAGACAATCAAGCAGCAGGCAATCTCTCATGTCAGCCGACAGTCTGCCCTTATCAGAGTTAGATCATATATCATGGAATATATAAAACGAAACAGACTGAACTCTCTATACACCACTTTAGCCTACTGTGTCAAAGTTCAAAATGAGTGAGTGAAAGAGTGAGCGAGGGAGATTGTGAAAGTCCGTGTCTGCCCTTTTAGTCTCTCTCTATCTCTCACGCTCTCTCACTCTCTCTTTCTCTTTCTCTCTCTCTTTTATCATGTCCACATTTCTTTCTATTTCGCATGGTATCTAATTCATTGTACTGTCACTTTTTAATACACTCATATATTAGTTGCTTTCCTGGTCACATGATTTTAGGGTTACTTCCAGCCAATGATATTGCAGATATTTGACCCGATTTAATATCCTGTTCGGCGTGCATGAACAAATCAGTTGGCGTTTGATATCCATGGCCACACGGTTACTTCTGGGTATTTTGTCAGAGAGCTCATTGTAGAGACCATTACACCGAGTTTGGATCCTAAGCAGTTAGCCGAGGTTGTGAACGAACAGTTGAACCTAGTAAACATTTGGTGAGTCCAGTGTTACAGGAAGTGAAAGAATTTGGAGGACATAAGGTAAACATTTCTTTTTGTTGTTGTGTACAGTTGAGTCCATGCATTGCGACTTTTCCAAATAATTTGCAATTTCTGTTTCATACAATAGGTGACCGATAAAAAGCCTGAAAATATACTATAAAACCTCTCTATTGCGACCACTAATTTATTTTATGCCCCGTTTACACAGACGGTGGGGCTTAAATCCGTACCCAATCGGTCTAATTATTTTATCTCTCGCTGTTTGGATCGGTTGTCATAAGTAATCAAATTTCAGGCTTTCAGTGTAAATAGGTATCGGTGATGAACAATTGTTCAATAGATCAAAAAACATACGCTGCTGGTAGGTGACCGACAGAAGCTCAATTGGGGTTAGATCGGCCACCGATTGGAGACTCGTGAAATCTTATTGGCCATCGATTACAAACGCCCGGCAACTAATCAATAACCGATAGATCACTGATTGAACTGCCATTAACAACCGATGGAATCCCACGTTTTAATTCTCAGCTTTATTCATCGGTGGTTAGTATCAGTTCATCGGTGCTTTATCGGTGACTTATTGGTAGCTCTTCGTTGATATCACTAATAGACATGTTGTTAATTGGTTATTTGTAAAAAAAAAAACGTTCCACCGATCGAGAATTGTAAGCACGTTTAAAATTCCCAATCGGTGATTTTTCCCCGACGAAACTCCTCTTTACCTAATAGCGATTGATAGGTGGAAAACAGGTGGCCAATAGGTGCTGTCGGTGGTAAATAGGTTTTCATCGGTCCCCTCCCTAGTTTGGCTAAAAACTTAACGATCTATCACTGATGACTCTGTGTAAACGAGGTGTTACAGTGGAGAATCTGTTATTCTTTCCCAATAAACGCGTTTACGCTAAAACTATTATTTGCAGTGGAAACAGTTTGGAGCCAGATCAGACGCCGGGTAACCCGGCGTCTGATCAGGCTCCAAACTATTTGCCACCAAGATAAACAAGAATTATCAGAATTGTCCAAAAGTTGTTCTTTTCTACGTTTTAGTGCTTTGCGTTTGCGTACGTTTGCGTTTAAACGGGAAAGAATAACAGATTCTCCACTGTATGACGTCACGAATGACGTCAGAATAACAGATTCTCCACTGTACTAAGTAGGTGTTTACGATAGGTTACTGCTTAAATCATTGTGTCAGGAAGGCTGAAAGCTTCTTTAGGGGTTTTCTGTTTTACTGTCAGTTTCAAACAAACTGTTATCTGTCTTTTATTCAAATAATAAGCCCTCGTTTTAGTGGTCGTAATACCCAGGTTTTACTGTACTATAAAATGCTGCAAAATGTTCCAGCTAAATTAATAACATAATGACACAGAAAGCTCAAACTAGAGTTTTCTACAATCAACCTTTGTTATTTACTTAGCTGTTGCATCACATTTAATTTGAAGGTGCTTCGAATTAGTTGGGATTGATGGGTGATTTGAATTTTGCAGATGCTATGGGTTTATATTTTAATTCATTGAACTAGAAAAATGCATTAATTTTTCTTCTAACCTATTGACGCTACAGAACAAGAACGCGTTGTGATATCTAGCATACATTTAGCTATATATCCGCAACAACTCGAAACTGGAGGTTAGAAGTGTACATGTCTTGAACGACAAAATATTGACATGAAATTGTACTCATTGTTGACCATTCTCTATCATAACACTGTTCGTCCTGATCAGACGTCGAAATTCAAAAGACTCATCTACAATAGAACTTCGATAAATCGAGCTCGCTTTTGTCTATGCGCATGATTTCAATCGATTCGATAACTTGAGCTCGGATAATTACGCACTCTTTAGGCGAATCTGTGGTATAACTGTTACACATAGGTGGGATCCAGATATGAGACACCGAATTACTAAGCGTCTCATCTTGATCCAAATTAGTTGATACTCTGGTGATATTTCTGAAAGAGAAGCCGTAAAATCTAATGGTCGCAAGTCAATTTTGGGTTTACACACAACACTTTTTGTAGACAATTACACCGCGTATAGAGGTTTAAGTGAATTCGATTATTGCAATTTGAGTGTACAGTACAACCTCTCTATTACGGCCAATTTTGTTAAGGGTGTTGAAGGCAGGTGACTGTTTAAAGCATGGTGACAGTGAAACAAAAAGTTATTTATGAGCTTTCTGTTTCACTGTTACCTTGCTTTAAGATGTAACCTCGCGAACCTGTATTTTGTACAACCAATTACCCTTCGTTTTAGTGGTCGTAATAGTGAGGTTTTACTGTATATCATTTATAATGGTTAAATAGGTCCTTCCGCTATAGCACTGTTTTCTGCAAATGAACTGGTTGTTTATAATAAATTCCGACTGCTATATGACTGTTTTCTGCAAGTGAGCTGTAGTTAAATTAATTCCATTTGCTATAGCACTGTAATCTTCAAATGATATAAATGTATGGTTAAATAAATTCCGTTGGTTACATCACTGTATTCTGCAAATAAGCTTTAATTCTTTAAGTCCGTCTGCTATAGCACTGTGTTAGAACTGAAAATGGGCTATGATTTAGCAAAGATCGTCTGCTATTGAACTGTATTCGGCAAGCGGACTGTGATTTAATAATTGTTGTCTTTTTTTGAACAGTGCTCTGAAAGTGGGTGTTGGTTTTTTATATAAATTCCGTCTGCTATAGAACCGATTTCTGCAAATGAGATGTGGTTATCAAATTCCATTTGTTGTAGCAATGCATTCTGCAAATGGGCTTATAAAATTCAATCTCCTACATACTTGTTTTCGGCAAATAAGCTGTAGTTTAACAATTTCAATTTGATAAAGAACTGCTTATGGCAAATGAGCAATGGTTTAATAGCTTCCGTCTGATATAAAACTTTATTCTGCAAATGGGCTTAAGTTGAATAAATTCATGATGCTATATAAATGATATGGCAAATGAGCTGTGTTTTAATAAATACCGTCTGATATAGAACTGATTTCTTCATATGAGCTTTAGGTTAATAAAAACAGTTTGCTATAGCTTTAGATTGTTGACATGGGCTGTAGTGTAATAAATTCCGTCTGCTATATAAATGTTTTAGGCAAAAAAGCTGTGTTTAAATAAATTACGTCTGATATAGAACTGCATTTTTCATATCAGCTTAAGGTTAATTAATTCCGTTTGCTATAGCTTTAGATTCTAGAAATTGGCTGTGGTTTTAATAAATTCCGTTTGCTATATATAAATGTTTATGGCAAATAAGTTGTGTTTTAATAAATTCAGTATCATATAAAACCGTATTTTGCATATAAGCTATATGTTAATGAATTCCGTTTGCTATAGCTTCAGATTCTGGAAATTGGCTGTTGTTTTAATACATTCCGTCTGCTATATAAATCTTTATGGCAAATTTGTTTTGTTTTTAATCAATTCCGTCTGGTATAGAGCTGTATTTTTATATAAGCTATAGGTGAATAAATTCCATTAGCTATTGCTTTAAATTCTGGTAAAGGTTTGTGTTTTAATTAATTATTTCTGCTATATTCATGTTTATGGCAAATGAGCTGTGTTTTAATAAATTTAGTCTGATAGAGAACTGTATTTTGCATATCCAGCGCTCTCTCTCTCTACAACGACCCTCCCAACAACGATTCACTCCTTATATCGACACTCGCCGTAATTCGCTTAACGGGATAATTAAGTCTAACTGTTTTGCTGCTGCAATATAGTCTGCTTAAGATTGTCGTCTGCTGTTTTCTCTCACAGTTACATATAAGTGGATATATTGATAGAATATATATAAATTGACCAGTGACAAATAGCTTGAATCCTGATCAGGGTCCGCGTTACTCGGCGTCTGATCTGAATTCAAGCTGTTTTCAAATGTAAGCCAAGTCTTAATTGTCCCTCTCTATAACGACTCCCTCCGAACAACACACACGATATGTGTTTCCCATTGGATGTCGTTGTAGGGAGGGAGCGCTGTATATGCTATAGGTTAATAAATTCCGTTTGCTATCGCTTTAAATGATCTATTTGGGCTGTGATTTAATTAATTCTGTCTGCTATATAAATGTTTATGGCAAATAAGCTGTGTTTTAATAAATTCCGTATTATGTAAAACTGTATTTTGCATATAAGCTATATGTAAGTGAATTCCGTTTGCTACAGCTTTAGATTCTGGGAATGGGCTGTTGTTTTAATAAATTATGTCTGATATATAAATTCTGTCTGATATAGAGCTCTATTTTTCATATAAGCTATAGGTTTATTAATTCCGTTAGCTATTGCTTTATATTATGGAAATGGGCTATGGTTTTAATAACTTTCGTCTGATATATAAAGTTGTATGGCAAACTAGTTGTGATTTAATAAATTCCTTCTGATACATAACTATATTTTGCATATGAGCTATAGGTCAATACATTCAGTTTGATATAGCTTTAGATTCTGGAAAATCGGCTGTGATTTTAATAAATTCCGTCTGCTATATAAATGTTTATGGCAAATGAGATGTGTTTAATATACGTCTTCTATATAGGTGTGTATGGCAAAGTAGTTGTGGTTTAATAAATTCCGTCTGATATAGTACTTTATTATATACCTATTCTAAATATAAGCAAATACAGGCCCACCACTATTTTTTCCGTATGAGATCGTCCGTATTAGATGGTGTATAAGCGACACAATGTTGACGTAATTGCTTTTTTACAAACACAAGTTGTACGCGATATATTTTTATAAAAGAAGCCGTGCGCGTGAAGTTTCGGAATTCCAGGTTTCGATGCTAGTTTTAAAAAAAGTTGAAACCATGCGTTGATGAACTTTGGACAGTACATTTCCATTTTTAGCGTAAAAACCCCGCAACTCTCACTTTAACTAATGTTTTTCTCCAAATGATAACTTAAAACAGTTCATTCAAACTGTACAACGCTGAACTCCTTCACTGCCGTGACGTCATCAATTTTAAACAATTTTCGTCTGCTTTTATTTCTCAAATTTGCTTTTTAGGTATTTTGATTTCAGAAATATTGAAATGAATGTCAAACAGTTTGGATCCTGGTCAGACGCCGCGTCACGCAAACTGTTTGCAAATAACCATCGCACTCGGGGTAAGGCAGTGAAGGGGTTAAATAACCGTTATTTGAAAAACGCCACTTCTCAAAAAAGGGGCCTACATGTATGCATACTTTTGATCATTCGGTTGAACAACATATAGATCTGGGGCCCGTTTCATAAAACTTCTAACGACAAGTGTTGTCGTAAGTCAAAACTTTAAAATACATTTAATTTCTGATTTCGCAATCAAATCCTGCCTTGTGACATTTCTTTGGAATCGTCTTTTCAAGACAATTCCAAAGAGATGTCACAAGACAGGATTAGATGGAGAAATGAATAATAACTGAGACTTTTATAGTCTGACTTACGACAATATTTGTCGTACGAAGCTTTATAAAACGGGCCCCTGGTCCTAAACATGTATGATAACAGGAATATCATCACAGTGTGTGATGCACGGTCTTTCTGGTATGTGATCTTGATTACACAACCAACTCCAACTAATACGAGACCCCGGATTACACACTGTGGTGATATTCCGTTCGTATTTTGCATATAGGCATATAAGCTATAGGTCAATAAAGTCCGTTTGCTATAGCTTTTAGATTCTAGAAATGAACTGTGTTTTAAAAGAATCCATCTGACAAATAATTAAATTTTGCATATAAGCTATTGATTAATAAATTCCGTTTGAGCACTATTTATTTAGATTCTGGAAATGGGCTGTGGTTTTAATAAATTTCGACTGCGATACAAATGTTTATTGTGACTTTTGTTTTAATAAAGTCTGATATATAACTGTATTTTGCATAAAAAGCTACAGGTTAAAAATATTCAGTTTGCTGTAGATTTAGATTCTGGAAATGGACTGTGATTTTTATAAACTCCGTCTGCTATATACATGGTTATGGCGAATGATCTGTGTGTAGATTTAGATTCTGGACATGGACTGTGATTTTTATAAACTCCGTCTGCTATATACATGGTTATGGCGAATGATCTGTGGTTTGATATGGAACATTATTTTACATGTAAGCTATAAGTCAATATTTTTTTTCGTTTATATAGCTTTATATTCTGGAAATGGGCTGCGATTTTATTTAAAAAGACCCTCTGCTATATCACACTATTCTGTAACTGAACTTCATTTTATCAAAAGGTGTCTGTTTAAGCATTAAAAGCTATAGTTTGAAAATATTCCATTTGCTATGGATTTAGATTCTGGAAATGGGCTGTGATTTTTATAAATTCCGTCTGCTATATATATGTTGATGGCAAAGGAGCTTTGGCTTAATAAACTACGTCTGATATGGAACTGTATGTTGCATAAGAGCTATAGGGTAACAAATACCGTTTGCTATTGCTTTAGATTCTGTAAATTGGCTGCGGTTTTAATAAATTCCGTCTGATAAGGAACTGTCTTTTGCATTTGAGCTATAGGTAAATAACATTCGTTTTTTTTTTATAGTTTTAGATTCTGGAATGGGCTGTGGTTTTTTAATAAATTCCGTCTGATAAAACAACTATTTCGGCAAATGAGCTGTGTTTTTATAAATTCCGTTTGTTATATCACCGCTTTCTGCAACTACTTATGGTTAACAAAGTTCGTAAGCATAGAGATGTATTCTTCAAATGAGCTACGGTTGAATAAATCCTGTCTGCTATAGCACATTATTCTGCAACTGAACTTCAGTTTAACAAATTGTGTCTGGTATAGCAATGTATTATGAAAATGGGTTGATGGAATTCTGTCTGCCACAGAGTTATATTCAGCAAATTAGTTGTATTTAATAAATTCAAATGCCATATATGCTATATGTTTTCGGCAATTAATCCGTGGTTAAATACATTCTGTCTACTATAGCACTGTATTCTTCAAGTTAGCGTTGGTTTAATAAATTCCTCTTTAATAGAACTCTTTTCTGCAAATAGGGTTGCAATTTTATAAATTTCAACTGCTCTATAAATGTATTGTGGCAACTCAGTTGTGGTTTAATAAATAAATTCCGTTCGCTATAGCACTGACTTCTGCAAATGATCTGTAGTACTAAATTTTCCGTTTGCTATATAAATGTATTCAACAAAGATGAGAATTTAGATAATTCCGTCTGGTTTTATAAATGTATTCTACAAACGGGTGTAGTTTAATAAATCCGTCTGCTATATAAATATATTCTGTAAATTGGTGTGGTTTAATAATTCCGTCTGCTTTACAAATGTATTCTACAAACGGTTATTGTTAAATAATTATGTCTGCTATACAAATGTATTCTGCAAGTGGGTTGCGGTTTAATGAATTCCGTCTGATATATGAATGTACATGTATTCTGCCAATGAATAGCGGTTTAATAAATTACGTCTGCTATTTAAGGGTATTCTGAAAATGGGTTGTCGTTTAATAAATTAAGTCTGCTATATGAATGTATTCTGCAAATTAGCTATGGTTTAACAAATTCCGTTTGCTATAGCACTAGACTCTGTAAATTAGCTATGGTTTAACAAATTCCGTTTGCTATAGCACTGGACTCTGTAAATTATCCTGTGGTTTAACAAATTCCGTTTGCTATAGCACTAGACTCTGTTAATTAGCTATGGTTTAACAAATTCCGTTTGCTATAGCACTGGACTCTGTAAATTATCCTGTGGTTTAACAAATTCCGTTTGCTATAGCACTAGACTCTGTAAATTAGGTGTGGTTTAACAAATTCAGTTTGCTATAGCACTGGACTCTGTAAATTATCCTGTGGTTTACCAAATTCAGTTTGCTATAGCACTGGACTCTGCAAATGAGCTGTGGTTTATGAAATAGGCTATGGCGTATCGAAATTCATCTTTTATATCACTGCATTATGTAAATGGGCTTATACAATTCCATCTACTACAGAGTTTCATGATGCAAATATATATGGGTTTTTTTATTCATTCTATCCTAAAAAAATCGGAAAACAGCTGTGGTTTAATAAATTTCGTCTGCTGTATATTTGTATTCAGAAAATGAGCTATGGTTCAATACATTCCGTCTGCTATATAACTGTATTCTGCATATGAGATGTGGTTCAATAAATGCTGTCTGCTATATGAATGTACATGTATTCTGCAAATGAACTGAGGTTTAATAAATTACGTCTTCTAATTAAGGGTATTCTGAAAATGGGTTGTGGTTTAATAAATTAGTCTGCTATATGTATGTATTCTGCAAATTAGCTATGGTTTAACAAATTCCGTTTGCTTTAGCTCTGGACTCTGCAAATTAGCTATGGTTTAACAAATTCCGTTTGCTATAGCACTGGACTTTGCAAATTAGCTGTGGTTTAACAAATTCCGTTTGCTATAGCACTGGACTCTGCAAATGAGCTGTAGTTCATGAAATGGGCTGTGGCGTATCGAATTCCATCTTATATAACACTGCATTGTGTAATTGGGCTTATACAAGTCCGTCTACTACAGAGCTTCATGATACAAATTAGATATGGGTTGGTTTTTTTATTCATTCTATCCTAAAAAAATCGGAAAACAGCTGTAGTTTAATGAATTTCGTCTGCTGTATAGTTGTATTCGGAAAATGAGCTATGGTTCATAGATTCTGTCTGTTATATAACTGTATTCTGCAAATGAACTGTGGTTCAATAAATTCCGTCTGCTATATATTCGGCAAATGAGCTTCGGTGTAATAAATTCCGTATTGTGCAATAACTATCGATGCCTTCGTGCGATCTTCTGACCGTTTTTGTTTTTTGTTATTACATCTATCAAAAAAGTCCTCTTTATTAAAGGCATTGTTTCTGGCATGGTGAGCCAGAAAGTCGATAAAAGCACTTTCAAGTATTTATATTGTATCTACAAACGTTAAGTATTTTTTATAAACCCATTTAAAAGGATCCTGTTGTAAATTATGTAATTCGAAGTGGTAGGACACTCTATTTAGAAATAAACACAAGTATGCCCCGATAAAAGAGACTTGAACAGTTTTATTAACGCATTAATTGCATTACTCGTGTACAAAGGTTATCTATGGATCCTGACCTGATGCTGCGTAATCAGAATCACAATTGTTCGACACACATTTCAATATTTGTGAGTCAAACTACTTAAACATAAACTTTGAGACATAAAAGCAAGCAGCAAATGATTTCATGCCAATTTAAGAATTAATGAAAAGTATATATACGACTTAAACCTTAATAAAGTTTATTGAAACAAAACTCCTCTGCGTTAATCAAAGCGTTGAATTCGGCAAATCATTGCCATGACGTCATCAATTTTAAACAAATATCGTCTGCTTTTATTTCTCAAATTTAAATTTTAGGACTTTTGACTTTAGAAAAAGATAAACGAATGTCAAACAGTTTGGATCCTGATCAAACGCCGCGTTATACGACGTCTAATCAGGATGGATCCATACGGTTTGCTAATAATAATTGTACTCGGGGTAAGGCAGTGAAGGGGTTAATCAAAATTGTTGTGGACGTTTGAGCGCGGTCGGATGAAATTGAGTGTTTTAACAAATTAAAGGGGTCTGTCTTCTGCAACTTCTTTTCTAAAACCACATGTTGAGGTTTACAAACTGGTGATTTGAGCAATGAACTGTCCTCTAGAAAGCACCGACTACCATATATAAGCTGTATTTATTTTAAGTATTGTCTGCTATAAAGCACCGACTTCCACATATAAGCTGTAATTATATTCTTAGTTTTGTTTGCTATAAAGCACCGACTTTCACATATAAACTAAATCTATCTGAAGTACTGTCTGCTACAAAGCACCACTTCCACATATAAGCTGTATTTATTTTAAGTGATGCCTGCTTTTAAGAAACGACTTCCACATATAAGCTGTATCTATTCTAAGTATTATCTGCTTTAAAGCACCGACTTCAAAATAATATGAGCTGTATTTATTCTTAGTTTTGGCTGCTATAAAGCACCGACTTCCACATATAAACTGTATTTATTCTAAGTAATGTCTGTTTAAAACACCGACTTCTACATATAGGCTGTATTTATACTAAGTATTATCTGCTTAAAAGCAATTACTTCCACATATAAGCTGTATTATTATATTTTAAGTGATGCGTGCTTTAAAGCACCGACTTCCACATATAAGCTGTATATATTTTAAGTGATGCGTGCTTTAAAGCACCGGCTTTCACATATAAGATGTATTTAATTTTAGTATTGTCTGCTTGAAAGAACGACATCCACTTATAAGCTGTATTTATTCTAGTACTGTCTGCTATAAAGCACCGACCTTAACGTATAAGCTGTATTTATTCTTAGTATTGTCTGCTTTAAAGAACCGACTTCCACATATAAAAAAGCTGTATTTATTATTAGTGTTGTCTGCTTTGAAGAACCGACTTCCACCTATAAGCTGTATATATTATTAGTGTTGTATGCTTAAAAGAACCGACTTCCACATATAAGCTGTATTCTAAGTGATGCCTGCTTTAAAGTACCGATTTCAACATATAAGCTGTATTTATTCTTCGTATTGTCTGCTTTATAGCACCGACTTCCACATAAAAGCGGTATTTATTATTTGAATAGTCTGCTTTATAGCACCGACTTCCACATATAAGCTGTATTTATTCTAAGTGACGACTAGTACCGACTTCCACGTACATGCCGTTTTTATTCTCAGGGTTGTCTACTACAGGGCACATTCTTTACCAAATAGTAGTAGTAGGCATTTATTCTATTAACAAGAGCACAGTGTATCAGCTATAAAGCACTATGAATGAGGCATTTACTTCATGTATGCCCCCTTACTAAAATGTCATATTCGCCCAATATATTGCTTCTTTCAATATATCGCTTCTAAGAAATCGTGGCTCTGTTTGAATATTTTCTTTTCTAATGGATACGGGGTATTTAAAACCGTAAACGATCATAATGTTTAGGCTAATGAAGTAATTAAGAAAGGTTTGCTATGGACTTTTTATAGTCCTAATCAGGACAGGATAGAAACACATATTTCTAATAGTAAATATGTACAGGATGAAAATGAGAGTATATGGAGGACGGGGTTAAATGTATTCACTACTGAAACTTCAGATGGAACATTGCAATTTCCAATTGGGAATTGGCGTTGCTTAATACATTTCGTTTCAAAATGGCAAACAGTGCAGACATTTACTGAAGGATTTTATTAGACCTCTGATCTGCGCCTACACTATTTGCACATGGCGAGAGTCATTAACCAATAACGTACTAATAAGGAGTCTACTTGTCCTATGGAAACAGTGTAGACCTATATCAAAGATATCCATAGGAGCTCTCTGATCAAGTTCTACACTGTTCTTGTTTTTGCATTATTTTACAAAACGTAAGCCTACATAGCCAGAATGGACAATACTACATAAGGTATTAAATGTTCCATTAAATTGTTCATGGGTGAATGAGTCAAGGATCTAGCAATCCACAATTGCCTCTTCGTGTCAGGAGTTGTTAAAACAACTTGAATCCAAATCAGACGCAGAGTTACGCGGTGTTTGATCTTGATTCAAGTTGTTTGTCACTCGTCATTGTATTTCTTCTTTTAAAATGTCCACTTAAATGCTACTTTGAGAAAAAAACAGCAGACGAATTTTCTAAGCAGACGATACTGCAGCAGTCTGCTTTGTTGAAATCATAAACAGCTACCGAAACAAAAGCGACTCAATCTGGGATCCTCAAACACAGGAACTACTGGACATGTGTATCCTGCCTATACGCTCGTACATGGGTTGTGATAAGTGTTCTTAGATAAGTGGGTAATTAAGTGTTCTCGGAGAAACGAGAAATATAAGTATAAGTATAAATATCGCCAGCTATACTCCAATCTCTAAAAGAATAAGCATTGCTTGATAAAAAAGACTCTGCTATAATTTATATACAACTGTCCTCTTTTTATTGTGGCTACAAGTATCTGTTGAATCCTTCGTTTTGGTAAATGAAACATGGGGTATTGCCATCTTTTTTCCTGATACTGGTCTATGTTAGAACTATTATGCCCATTTAAATAAATATGGAGCCTAACTAGAAGCCAATAACCCTGCGTCTAATCTCTCATTGGTAATATGTGGCCTAAATAGAAGCCAATAACCCTTCGTCTGATCTCTCATTATGTGGCCTAGCTTGAAGCCAATAACCCTGCGTCTGATCTCTCAATATGTGGCCAAGCTAGAAGCCAATAACCCTGCGTCTGATCTCTCATTTGATTTTAGCCGCTCCACTACAGCTAGAAGCCAATAACCCTGCGTCTGATCTCTCATTTGTAATATGTGGCCTAGCTAGAAGCCACTAACCCTGCGTCTGATCTCTCAATATATGGCCTAGCTAGAAGCCCATAACCCTGCGTCTGATCTCTCATTTGATTTTAGCCGCTCCACTATAGCTAGAAGCCAATAACCCTGCGTCTGATCTCTCATTTGTAATATGTGGGCTAGCTAGAAGCCAATAACCCTGCGTCTGATCGCTCATTTATTTGTCACGCAGAATAGAATAATCATTATTTTCAAGAACATGTCATCTTCAATGTGGAATTGCACAGTATTTGGCTTAAGTGTCGTTTACAGTTCATGAATAATAGGTAAAACATGTAAACAGCGACTGGTCGTGAAAATAGTAACAACCCTATAGCTATAGTAAAGAGTGTAAAAGTACCTGTGCAAAAAAATGTAGTCTGAACCTTTTCTGATATTGTAATACATTGACAAAAAACGACCCTAAATAGTCAAAACTAAACTAGACTAAATTTGAAACTTGAATTGCCTATTTGAAGTTTCAGGGAGGAAATGTTAACAGTTGAATTAGCTTAATCTATATATCACAAGGACCAGGTAAATTATACAGCAAAACGAGTGTGAAGCGACACGTTGTTGATTAAGCTACTCGTTGTACTGGGTTCGAATTCCGGTCTAGGCACTTCAATTTTTTTTCATATGGGGAACTGCTTACTGGATTGTGGAAGGTCGTAGGGTTCTGAACGAGTGCATAAATTGCATCTGCGGTTTTCTTTACTTGTAATATGACACATGTGTTTCGAGGATCATCTTCTTTATTTAATCAATTTACATACATAGAGTGTAAAACAGTCTCAGTGTATTATATGATTTCATTTGCAAACAGTGTGGCTCCAAATGAGACAGATTAACTCGGTATGTAACATCGGGATCTAAACAAACGGAAACCAATAAACGAGCAAATATCTGAAAGACGTAGATCCGTTTGTAGATGTGTTTGATACAAACCATTAGCAAGCGACAAGTATAACCCTGAATTAATAAAGCTAATAAATTCCTTTATTCTGATTGTATCTATATACAGATTTAAACGTTTTTCATTTCTTTTAATCTCAATAGCATCACGTTAAGGTAGTCTACCTGTAATGGTCAAACATTAATACCTCAACAAACCATGTATTTTTCTTAAGGTATACACCTAAGACCTTTTTATAAACTTTTATGAGCATTAAATAAAGTCTAGGAAAAAGCAGGCACATTAATTTTGTACCTCTTACCCCACTTTGACAATTTTTACAGGTAAATCAACAGACCCCTGTTATTTTAAAACGCATTTTCCAGACATTCTATGTATTTTGTAACAATAAAGGCCCTCATAGACAAAAGGGTGTACTATGAAATTATAAATTTGACCAAAAAGGTAGAAAGGTTTCCCATCAAAAAATTGTCAAATTTGCCCTTTGAAAATTACCCCTACGAAATGTATGCAATGGAAACAAAATAATTGCTGCATCAGGATTCAAACAATATGCAATTCCAAAAACAATTTAGCATCTCATTCTCAGTTCTTTGCAAATTAGACATATCATAAGCTTTAAATAAGACCAACAAACGCTTTTAAATGTTAAGTTTCAGCTATAGTTATGCATATTGTAGTCCATATAAGTGCATTTCAAATGCTAATTCCATGTGTCCCAATACTAAACATGTGAATTTGTTTCTAAAAAAACACCCAACAGCACATAACTTATGTAGAATCTAAAGTTAACACATTTATTATTCTCTATTACAATTTATTATTAGCAGGGATCCAAATAAGGAGAGTATTTCAAAAACTAAAATCTTTAAAGGGAGGTAATTGGATCTTTATTCCTGTATTACACTATATGGGGTTACTACTAATTAGTAATACAGCGCTCCCTCTCTACGACGCCACCAAATGGGATACACAGATTGTGTGCGTTGTTCAGAGGGAGTCGTTATAGGGAGGGAAATTGGCTAATATTTGCAAACAGCTTGAATCCAGATCAGACGCCGCGTAACGCGGCGTCTGATCTGGATTCAAGCTGTTTGTCACTCGTTATTAAATATTTTCTGTCAAAATGTCGTTATGAAACTTTTAGAAAAACAGTAGCCGACAATTTTAAGCAGACGATATTGCAGCAGTGAAAAGGTTTGACATAAATGTCTTGTTTGGGGAACAGCGGCAAGAGTCGCTGTAAGGAGGGAACCGTTGTTGGTACGGCCGTTGTAGGGAGAGAACGCTGTAACACCATGGATTTTGGGCTTAACCCTTTCCCTTATAGAAGCGACTTTTAGCACACTCATTTTATTCATCCGCTGAAGAAAATAGTTCCAAATTATACCGTAGTGAATATGTGTCATATTTAATACTTTCCTTATTCTAGCAGTTAATAGCTTAAAGCAGGCTGAAAGTAAAGCAGAATGCGCCTTAGGCGCATTCTGCTTTACTTTCAACCTGCTTTAAGTAGTCACATATCTTCAATACTAGAAACAATGCTATCAGGTAAAGGGTTAAACGACTGAGAATATGTTGAATTTGTGCATTTTACTCCCTCTTATCTGGAGCCATATCCGATTTGGTTTTTGGCCAATTTGACTTGGGTCATAAAAGCTAATGCATCGTGTATATTCAATGTAATTATATAAGGCTTTACGTGTTTCATATTCAGACTGAATAACATTGCAGAAAGAAATATTGTTTTATCCGGGTTGCTATTTATATAGTACAGCCTTGCCCGCAATGGCTTGACCAGATTTGTTTTTACATTTTATTTTAATGTTTACTTTTCGTAACGAAATGTCTAGTAACTCAGAAAGTATCTTATATTGCCAAACTGCTTTCCGATACTCAGTCGACCTTGACATGGAGTTTCAAACATCTGTGTATAATCAACATTTATATCAGATTAATTAAATGTACAATGTTTAGTCCAGGTAGTAGGCCAACCTGAGGTTTGAGATAGAGTAAACGTTGATCAGGATATGTCTAAAAGGCGTTTCTTCGTCACTCCCATCCTGTTTGATGTATCACAGACGATCAACACTTGGATGAAGTGTTACAAGTACATAGTGGTGAATCCGTTTGTCGTCCATGATGGCATAGATACATTCAAACCTTTGTTAAGCGATCGTTGAATAAAGATACATCATCTCTTAAGTCAGGCACAAAATGCAGCGCAAAAGTAATGAAGACGGTTCTTATAGTCACCCTTTGCGTTGCGTTTTTTCTGCACTAAACTGCAACCTGTTTTGAATACTACACTTGTGTCGCATTTCTATTGGTCGCTTAATACATGTCTTATCATAAAGACAATGGCCATTGTTCAAATATTGACGATTGTTTCAACCTAATCAGATCTAGTCTGCATACAGTCAGGATTCGTAAAACCGATTTTCCATATAACGGATAATTCAACGTCTGACACGAATTGCCCAGTTTTACTAAACTACTTACGCAAAATTATTGCGTAAGTCAAAATCGTTTTACTCTTATTTTTTTATCATAAACATTATTTTGCAAACAGCAAATAGCCAGATCAGAGGACGCGCTAAAAGCACGTCTTCTGATCTGGCTAGTTGCTGTTTGTAGCATGTGATAATAAAAATATAAATTAAAAATTAAAATTTTGACTTACGCAAAATATTTAGTCAATTAGTGATACTTCTAGTTTAAAAATGCAATTTGGAAAGTCGGCAGTGTTAGAAATAATGATACTGACAACAGATTGACTAGCATAGTGTTGTATTTATTAGAATTTGTATTGTAACATTCTCATAACTCATTATGATTAGTTTTTGATAGATCTACATAACAAATAATTTATGTAAACGTCTGTTTGAATGTCAGGTCGAGTTGACCCTTGATAAAACCAACACGCTCCTCATCGTTCGTTAATTGAGCAAATGTAAACGTGTAATGCTAGTGACAAATAATTTAAAAGTATTCGTAGTCGTTCGAAAATTTAAAAATACAAGCAGACGCCTTGTTTGTTAGATAAAACGAGCACAAAATGAAATACATGGTAAAAATAATGCAGAAATTTCGTTTAGGAGCGTTATTTATTATTGCATCCTGTATTTAGAAACCACCTGTGTAAAGGTCAACATAATGGTCAATTGTAATTAATTATCGTTTAACCAACTTAGTGTGCTATATAGCGTTTCAGACGAACCTGACATCATTCTCAAGTTTTGTTTTTGGTCAGATCTGAGCGGCATTCTCTAATTTGTCAGATTCAAGCAGACTGCTCAAATCTAACCAATGAAAAGCTTGATAATGATCTCATACTGAATTATTTTACGTTTACAACCGGAGAACATCGTATTTGCAAAAAAAGTTGACCTTCTATACAGCGGCAGTCGTGTGGCATTTTACTAACGTTGCCCTTAGATCTAGAAAGAATTTATTCAGATTTATTTTAAGCCAGTAATCATAGAAAGGATCTCATAAAGTCATAATACCGCCCAAATGGATGTTTAAAAAGCGCAATTACTTATATATGTACATTTTCTATGTATTAGAACTAAGCGAAATCGGTTGTCAGATGTCTGACATATGCCTCCCTTTCTTTAAGAATCAAACATACATGTGCCGATTTCTGACCGAAATGGCTATAAAAAATAAGCTCTTTGTTTACATAACAAATCTTCGTGTCGGCTTTCGAGAATTTCCGCATGGTCGAATAAGAGTCACGTGATCGATCCGATTTTTCTGACTTGTCGAGTAAATTTTAGAACAGAATAATTAATAATGGTTAATAGGTAACAGTGGAGAACACGTTATTCTTTCCAGTTTAATCGCAAACGAAACGAAATAAAACGCATAAAAGGTAGAGCTGGGTATCGCCCCTGAATAATGTATCACGGTATATCATAATATTTTAATGGGATTTTCTGTATGCTATTACTAGTAAAGCATTCTATAATACCTATATAATCTAATAAAGGGTTGGTTATCAAATTTGTTACTGTGATTTCGTGTACGTCTTATGTGACAAAGAGATGAAAGATAACATAAAACAGTTTTTTAACACGGCAAAACTTCAAAAGAATAAAAAAGCATGAATTAGAATGTAATCCCATAGAACAATAACTATCTATGTGGTAAAGATGGAACGGATGAAAGTAAAACAAATTAACCCTTAGCCTGCCACTCACGACTATAGCTCCATATGCAAACAGCTTGGGTCCGGATGAGACGCCGCGTAACTCGGCGTCTCATCCGGATCCAAGCTGTTTGACACTCGGACAACATTTTCAGCAGTTTTGAGCAACTTTGAAGCACTTTGAAACTTGAAGCAGACGAGAAATATAGCAGACGACAATTTATTTGGCGGGTTAAGGGTTAAAGCTTGTAAAGGAGCTTTCTGTACTTCTTTCTTCCTGATTTAAGCAACTTATTGTACTATTTTTAAATCGACATCAACAGAGCTCCAGATAAGGGGGGTATTTTAAAAATTAAAATCTTTATTTCTTCTTTAAACCCTATGATGTCACTACTCATTAGAATCGTCTCTTTGAGACGATTCTAATGAGTAGTAACACCATAGGATTTGGTGCCGAAATAAGTGAGAAAATGATGGATTTGTCCCCTTTTACTCCCTCTTATCTGGAGCCCTGCATCAATTGTTCAGCAAAATCTAAAATCCACTAATGGACTTGGTGTAACAGGACTGAGAATAGAAATAAACTTGAAAATCTTAATTCTTTAAATGCTAAGTAAATTTGTCATCAACATTTACCATTGTTCTAAAACAAACTCAGTTGAATGTGTTCAGAGGTAGTAAGAAAATGAAACAATATTTGTTTGAAATTCGCTGCATATTTACAAATACATTTGTGTACGCAATGTAACCAGAAAATTCAATTTTCAGTTTAGAAGATTATTAAATGAATGATGAGTATTAATCTAGTTATATAATTCTTTAAAACAACCTGTCCAAAAAACTTTAACCTGGTGATTTGAGGTCAAAACAACTAAGTTTAAAACATGTCAAAAATTGAAATAAACTAAACTCATTTTTAATTCCAACACTATTTCTGGCGTGTAATAATGATCGTGCACTTTTTACAAATGACACGGTTAAGCATTACACTATGTTGACTTGCGCCGATGTCTGTAATGCACTATCATTTCTTCTGGATAATATTTATGTACGTTTTGGGAGTACCGTATACCGTCAAGTGATTGGTATCCCTATGGGTACTAACTGCGCGCCCCTTGTCGCAGACCTATTTTTGTACTGTTATGAGAGGGACTTTATGCTAAGTCTAAAACCTGATACGCAGGCAGATGTGATCGAAGTCCTTAACAAAACATCGCGCTATCTAGATGATATTTTTAATATAGACAACCCATTTTTTGATACGTTTTTTCCTTTTATTTACCCAAAAGAACTACGCCTTAATAAAACAAATGAGTCAAATTTGTCGGCACCATTTTTAGATTTGGATCTTTTAATAAATAACGGAATTCTTTCTTCTAAGATTTACGATAAACGATATGATTTTGATTTTAGTATTGTATATTATCCTCATCTAGATGGCTATGTTCCCCTTTCTACATCTTACGGGGTTTATATTTCAAAACTTTTTCGTTTTGCTATAGTCCGGCTGCGGACACGTTTAACCTTGTTTGGAGTTGTATAGAAAATGTTTTTGTGGTTTTTGGTAGAATAGACCCTCAGCATCAAGGATCCGATGTATGACCGCCGGTCATCCTTGAGCATTTCAAGATATTCAAGATGGCGTCCGAGATGGCCGCCAGCTTGTATCAGGCTAACTGTTAGATTTGATTCAATAAGCTATAACGGAATGTTCAGCAAATTATTGTTCAATTTCATCTTTGATGACTTTTTTAAAGATCTAAATAGAAATAAAAATAATCTATAATTCAAAATGGCGTCCAAAATGGCCGACAAAGTACCTTTTTATGTGAAAATGAAAATGACACTTTACAAGGCTACGATTTGCTCCAATCTTTTCCCGTCGTGATAATATAATTGTTCATAAATAAAGCGTGAAAAGATCAAGTTAGCAATAAACTCATTTATAAATGAATTATCAGAGAATGTCACCAGAATACAGTTTGCATAAAAACGATACAGCTTAAGTTTACATTGAGGTAGTTCATGCATAACGATGTAAAATAACTATCTTTTGGGTTTGATTCAATGTATCTGAAGCATATTTTCAGCAAATTATAGTTCACTTTCATAAAGATTGATATCATTAAAGTTCAAAATGGAAATAATAATAATGTTTTATTCAAAATGGCGTCCAAAATGGTCGACAATGTATTAAGGTGACGTCCAATATGGTTCCGGGAATAAAAATGAAACTGCTTTCATTTTTGATGAGGTAATTGTCAACTGTAAACAAGATTAAAAGTAGTTCAATACTTCTTCGATGTTTAAAACAAAAAACAGAAAACAATTTACTGTTAATTACAAAATGGCATCAAAAATGACCAACAGAATATGCAAAACAGATATTTGTTTATTCAATATTAATTTTTAAGCCAACTTTTGTATTCTGAATCATCAGCGTCTCATACATAAACTTATCATTGTGGCTAAATAACTGGCACATTGTATTGAAAATAAAAAGGTCGGTACCTCTTTCCGGATAACATCACTTTTGTATTAGAAACGTTCTCCATAGAAGAGATACAATGGTGCTAATATTTAGCCTCTAGAAATTTTGCTTAAAGAAAATACAATCACATTAGAATATCATTCATCACAATATTCACGGCGTTATCAAGACTAGAAAGTCTTCAAATATCAAAATACCTCCCTTTGATTTGAGATAAGAATGAACCGTATGTGTTTCATTTCCGTTACATGTGTCGTTCAATATAAATGTTTTACTGTAATACATTGGTGAACGTATGAGCCAAAAAAATTTCAAACAAAACTGGAGTTGATAGAGTACAAATGTACTTCAAAAGATATGGAGCTTTAAAGTTTACTTAATGTAAAATAAATGTAAACAGTGAGTATATAATCTATCCAACAAGCATACAATTCTTTTTAGCCTCTTTTTAAGACAAATGAGTGTTTTTAAGAATGAATTAGAATTATGAAATAACTGTTTTTGAAATATTAGTCTTATGTCGATCTATCTTATTCATCGCATTCTTCAAAAATTTCATAATTGGAGATTAATTTAAGTTTGATTCGCCATTGATGTTATTTTGTGTTTTGAACATGAATTATATGATTAATTTTCAAAATGACAATCAGAATGGCTGCCAAAGTCAGCGTTTTTGTTTTGTTTTTCAAAAAGTAATATTATGTGTGAGGTAATATAAATTGGATACTATTCATGTTTCTGCATGTATTGTGAATTTGAAAATGAGTATGTCGCACACAGCAACCTATGTAAATGAGTTAATAAACATATTGGTGTCGATATACAGTACGTTTATAAATAAGCACATGCATATTGTACTATTATATAAATGAATATTCTTATTAGTAGGGAATAAAATTGCACACTGTAAATGATAATTAAAACCAAAAGGTCATGTCAGGTTTCTAACATAGCTTGCAATTAAGTTAGTTGTACTTGACATGATCCTGCGTTCATTTCTTAACTGCTGTGGGTGTCCTAGCAACTGGGTTAGGCTGAATTAGGCTAGAATGTCCTCACACCGGATTTATATGCTCCTCTGTCACCAAAGGACACACAGGACCTGGTCATCTTTTCCATAGTCTGACCATGGCGATTGAGATCTCCTACTAAATCTAAAGCGCAGAATGGCCCTCCTTATTATTGAGTTGATGCATGAAGTGACACACTCCGCATGTCCATAACCTCCCAAACGTTTAGTTATCATTACTTGTATCCGTGGGCACTCCTCGTCATGTTTAACGCCACAGATCCAACTGATCACAGACCCACTTTCTGCAAACTGTCTCCAAGTCTTGGGCAGACGTCATTACTAAATAGCCTCCATATTAAATGACAAAATTAACAAACTGATGTTGAACACTATTCTACGAGTCTCAAAGGATATAATTGTGCTAGGCATTTCTTTGAAATGTCCTGTCCTGTGATTATGACAAACTCGAACCCTCTTCTAGCAAACAACATGTTACAGAAGTTATTCATGGCATCAAACGTAGCCCCTTCGACACCTAACTGAGTAACTGGTCTTCCATCAAAAAGACGATTTTAGTCCTGCCGTCATGGACATATAAAGTCTGCTCTGCTTGTAATTCTACAATTAATTTCACATAACTACTGCAATTGAATTTTCTCCTATCTGACAGTCAGCACAGGAACGTTCCCTAAAGTCTCGAAGAAGACCAAGCCAATGACAACTCTGAGATCATGAGCCAAGTATTCTTCATATTAATTCTCAGTCAACTAGGTTTCATAACATCCTTCCATCTAGCTTTTTTGGGTTACCCTGTCAGTGAATTTGTGATCACAGAAATGTCAATTGTGTACAGAAGCGCCAACGGAACACCTTTACTGGACTCTTGTGACAGAGCATCATACACTAGTAAAGCAGAACATCAAGCCCTGGTACAGCAGAGGGTTGAGATCAAATACCTAATGCAAACCATACACGTCTCGTAGTACTGCCCGCTTCAAGTAAGCGTTTTCAAACTCTGTTTGTCATGCAAATCGCATTCCTCAAACCAAAAGTTCATTCTTGGTATTGAATCTAAAGGCTTTCTCCAGATCAACAAAGGCAACATGCAGAGGCTGTATTTCGACATTTTACTTGTGCTATAGATGGTACACGGTGTAGAACGAATTAATACCGATAGTACCTCTATCCTTAACAACGCCAAACTACATGCATCAATGTTGATAAGCTCACGCACAGAGGTGTCTTTTTAATCGGATCATCAACTTTATTGTCTGGTCCTTGAGCTTTAACACATGATAAGTGTTGCTCATGCGAGCTTCTTATTCACCTTTTTATTGTTTGAGGACATAATTTGCCTCCCTGTCCTCAGATATCACACAATTACAGAACATCGCGTCAGTCAGTCGTCTTCACATCTCAAACCCCCTATATTCCGAAGCTGCTTTAATCATATCGGCTATCAATCCTGATAGGCCAGCGGCCTTGCAATACATCATCATGTCAAGAGTTTTGCACTTATTATACAAGATGACCACTTTTGTACTGACTGAATTTGACAGTAACTGTACCAAAGTTCTGTTTACTTTGGTAATTCAGGAGTAAAGATATGCAATTTTTATATTTGAAATGATATGTGTGATGTCATTCTTTCTTATTCTAATCTATGGTTAAGCCAAAAGACTGTTCAGTCAAGTGTCTGTGTAGCCATGTACTCATTCAACAATATTTCAAAGATATGATGATTCTTTGCAGCAGCAGTACTAGCTTAGAAACTTACAGAATACATGTAAAAAGGCTTGATGGAAAGGAATAATGAACATAGTTCGATACTGAAAGATACTGTACACAGTTATCTGGTTTCAAAGAGGTGCCACCACATCCTCAGGAGGCTTGCATCCCAAGAAGAATAATTGGTATCTACTACTACTACTACTACTATCGGATTTTTTATTAACGTGCAGGCTCAGGGGCAAAATCCATATCAGTGGGCCCCCTTCCAGGCAGCTGGCTTGCTGCACGCATGGCAGTTCTTACACCTGATCTCCAGGTGTCTTTCTCTGGAGAGTCGATTGCAGTAAGGTTCCATTCTCTGCAATCCCTCTCTGTCATCTGTTTCCATGTCATTTTAGGCCTTCCAGGCCCACGTGTGCCAGCAACATGTGTGTTACAGGCTGCTTTCAATGCCCCGCTGGATCTCTCAACGTGACCGTACCACCTCTACCAATTTATTTCCCTGTTCCTATAAAGATCACATGTACGTAATTGAACTTTTTAACAAGAAAGGTGACATGTGGTGACAAATATCACAGTAATGGAAACATATAGATTTATTTTTGTACGATAATTTCAGTAATCTTTGCTTACAAATACAGTGAAATGTACATATTAAAGGTAGCTAATTGGGTTCTATGAACTAATTGATAATAATTTGCTTTTTGACTTGACTAACTATTTTTCTGTTAATCTGAAATATTTATTGCATTTTACATCGTCATGCATGAACTACCTCAATGTAAACTTAAGCTGTATCGTGTTTATGCATACTCTTTTCTGGTGACAGTCTCTTATAATTCATTTATGAATGAATTAATCGCCAATTTGATCTTGTCATGCTTTATAAGTAATTATGAACACTTATAATATCACGACGGGAAAAAATTGGAGCAAATCGTAGCCTTGTAAAGTGTCATTTTAATTTTATTTCACATAAAAAGGTACTTTGTCGGCCATTTTGGACGCACTTTTTAATTATAGATTATTTTCATTTCTATTTAGAACTTTAATAATGTCATCAAAGATGAAATTGAACAATAATTTGCTGAAAATACCGTTATAGCTTATTGAATGAAACCTAACAGTTAGCCTGATACATGCTGGCGGCCATCTTGGACGCCATTTTGAATGCTCAAGGATGACCGGCGGTCATACATCGGATCCGTGATGCTGAGGGTCTATTCTACCAAAAACCACAAAAACAATTTTCTATACAACTCCAAGCAAGGTTAAGCTAAAATATCCTTATCTGCTACCAGACTACTAGGGCCTGTACCTCTTTTAAGGACTTCCACATTCGTAATATAACAATCACTGAAAAGCTTCTTAAACAGAGGTACAAATTTCATAAACTTCGTAAATCATTTTCTAAATTATTTTATAAAAATCGTTCTCTCATTAACAAGTATAAATGTAACGTAAAGTCTTTTCTGTGGCAAGGTATTTCACATCCGGAGTGTTATGGTGATGTAATTCACAGACTTCGTAAGATTCTTGGACATATACATTTTCAAAACCTGTTTGCGAAACGTATTAGATCTTTCCTAAAAAAAGATTATGATCCAACTATATTGCTGCGCACTTCACGTTTGGTTATCGACCAATCTACAGTTGATAACTTTGCTTTCCTCTTTGGTTGTGCGACGACAGACAGGGCTTAGCACTACATGATGATGAATCGCCGTCCTTAACCGGGAGAGTCATGTCGGATTTTCGTGCTTTGTTTTTTCTCTCCCTCTCTGTCGTACCCTGAACCCATCCATATCTTACAGTTACTCGTGACTACGGACTTGTCACTTGAGTACAATTTGACCTTTGCCATAGTGGGTTATTTTTGGCACGGGCTTGAATGTTTAATACTTTCCCGTGTTACTGATAATCTTCTTGTAATGAAATTTTGTTAGATGTTTTACATGAATTTACTTACTGTGTTGGCGGTCTTTTTGGTTGTAAGATTGTGGAACAAGGCTTATATTGTATGTACACTGTTTGTCTTTATAGGCGAATATAGGAGATAAGAGTGAGGTTAGGCGCCCCTAAACACAGGTTTAACCCCCAATGGTTGTTGATAATTAATTTAAAATTAATTATTAATTGCTACTGACCGTACCAAGGCGGGCTACTATGTTCACTTTGCTTTATGTTTTAGGTCTCTTTGTGTTGTTTTCTATTTAATGTGTAGATTAAGGAATGGTATTGCGCGCGTGTGTGTGTGTGTGTGTGTGCGTGTGTGTATGTGTATGTGTGTATGTTTGTTATGGTATGACACTGTGTGTGTGTTCTGCTTGAGAGGTGGGTGTATTGTTTGTGTTGCGTTTCCTGCTTGAGTCTTTCGTATTTATTCATAGCGTCAATAGAAGCTCCATATCAAATTTCAGCACCCTTGCACAAGTATTAAACTTTAAAACAACCCGTCCAAAAAACTTTAACCTGGTGATAGCAGTAAATAAAGCTAAGTCCTAAATGTGTTAAAAATAGACAAATATTTAAAAAAAAATTATAACTTCATAACATCAATGTTTGACCCGGAAAGAAAGCTTCACACAAAATTTCAGCACCCTAGCATAAGTATTAAACAACCCGTCCAAAAATCTTTAACCTGGTGATTTGTACATGTAGTAACAAAACCTAAGTCCAAAACATGTTAAAAATTGACAAATATTGAAATCGTTTTTAAATTCCAGCTTCATAACATCAATATTGGACCCCAAATAAATCTTCATACAAAATCTCAGTCCCCTAGCACAGGTATTTAACTTTAAAACAATCCGTCCAAAAAACTTTAACCTTGTCTTTTGTAGCAAAATACCTAAGTCCAAAACATGTCAAATATTGACAAATAAAATAATTAATTTTAATTTTAAACTCCATAATACTAATGTGTGACCCCTAATAAACATCCATATAAAAATTAAGCCTCCTAGCAAATGTATTACACTTTAAAACAACCAGTTCAAAAACGTTAAGTCAAACTCATGTCAACTATTGAAAAAATTAAAATTATTATTTAAATCTTAACTTCCAAACATCAATGTTTGACCTCTAATGAACCTTCATACAAAATTTCAGCACCCTAGCACAAGTATAAAGCTTTAAAACAACCCGTCCAAAAAACTTTAACCTTGGTCCACGTTCACTCCCACGCTCACGCCCACGCCGGGGATATTGCTTTAGCTCTGCTGTTTTACGAACAGGCGAGCTAAAAACAAGAGAAATATCGGTTTGTGAAAAAATATCGTGATATATTGTGTTCTGTGAATATCGCGATATACCTGAAAACCTATAATACCTCCCAGCTCTAATAAAAGGACAACCTTTAGACAATTCTGACTATTCATGTTAGTCATGTTAGTCTGAGTGGCAACAATTGAAATAATGCTTTGTTAGTAAAGGTCTTGTTACACTGCTATAAGTAAATTTATTTACCCAGACAGTTTCGCGAACTGGACTGTTCGCTAGATCACTGGCAACTGATCTGCGGGAACTGGGAATTACTTCCCCTTGTTGCTACCGGAAGTGGTAGCAAACAAAGGGTTGTAGACCTGGCTTAGCCGGAACGCCCCCTGGTCCCGGTTCATCACCTTGTGGTTGGTTCGGATACGTATAGCCTCCTTTATTTGTCTTGTTCTTTGGTCACTCTCCTTGTCCAGTATCCTTGGTGTGACCAAATCGATCACGTGGTTGTTACGTGCCACATGATCTGTGATGGCGCTTTTGTGCATCTCTGTTAATGATGCCTTCCTTTCTGAGCGCGTGAATGACCTGTTGGTGTGTATCTCGACGTCCTTCTTATGTTCCCCCAGTCTTGTCTTAAGTTTCTTGCCTGTCTCCCCCTCGTTACTATGCTCACAGTTTTGACAGTCTATTTGGTACACTGTATTGCAAGTGTCTAATTTGTCCTGTTTGTTAGACACTTGCAATACAGTGTACCAAATAGACTGTCAAAACTGTGAGCAATGTTACGTGGGGGAGACAGGCAGGGAACACAAACTGCGAACCTAAACAGAAAACAATGGATATTGAACAAGCTACCGGTCTTTTTATCTGTCGAAGCTTGAAAACGTGTTCTTTACTTTGCACGTGCGCCTGGAACAGACGTTTCACTGTATACAGGGTTTACATTGATAAATTACACTGGATCAGCGACAATCGGTACTTTTCAGCGATGAGTCTCGGTTTACAGTAAGCCATGCTGAAACGCATTGAACGACGTGACGCATCGGGTGGGGGCAGTACTATGGTTTGGGTTGGGACAATCAGGAACGTATATTAGATAGGGACTGGTTACTCCCTATCTAATCGGGTAGTTTATCGATTTATCTCTGTCTTCCCTTTCGCCGCGGTAGATAAGCGGGTGTTGCCGTTTTGGGTAGGTAATCTGAATAAAGGGAGATCCTTTGAAAGCACAGAAAACAAAGCAAATACTGAAAATTGCAGACTCGGTTTAATTGAGTCTGTTCATGAGCAATACTTAAATGTGCAACAGTGCTCACGTCCCCTAGCACCAGCTTAAGGTGGTTCGACAGCGGGCGGGCCGCATTTCGAGTTCCGGAAATGCTGATGACTTTCACCTGATCTTTGCGGCACGTGCTTATAGTAGAAAATGTAGATAAAGAAAAGTTTGAACTGTTTCAGTGTCTTCTCTGTTAGCGCAGTTGATACGGTGATTGACTTGCAATCCAAATGTTCTAGGTTCGATTACCACTCGCCTCAAAACTATTTTTTTTAACAAATTGTCCGATTTTAGTGACTAGTCAATCCATAACGCAGTGATCAAAGAACAGGCTATGTTTAGTCACGTAATAATGAATAATATCAGATGCAAGTATAGTCATGTGACAGCTAAATTTGTGAGGATTACAGCCTATATGACAGATGGCAGCTTAACAAAGGACAAAGGTAATGCTATAAGATAGATCCTAAAGGAGCTTTTATGCATTACTTTTGTTATGCATTAAACAGCCACTTGCCTTTAAAGATCTGCAGGCTAACGTATTCAATAGTCCCTTATTGCAGGTTTGACTTAAGGTAGCCTATTGTTTAGAGCTGACGGCATTTTAAAGTTGAACTCAAGGGAGGTTACTCGTTTTGTGTTTAATATTTTGTCAGCATTTCAGGAAATCATGTATAAAATGCAAATTCCACTGTAGATTTTCATGAAATTTGTGTGACTAGTAGAATTAAGTTATATCTATCTAATAAGAGTAAAATTAGTGTATGTTAAACAGCTAGATTTTTTGTAATTTGAGATTTTCAGAATTTGACTTTTTTAAAATATTGATATTTCCAGAAAATATGTTAAGAAATACTTTAACTTTTTTTTATATTAACGATTTTTCACTCTCCATATGGTATATTTCAATTTAATCAAGGTTTCAAAGAATTCTGACACAGAATAAGCTGACCCGCGAACCACCTTAACTTTCAACTGTAAATGCGCTGAAATCAATGATTCCAAAGGACCAGAAAGTATAACAACACTGAGAATGAAGTACGGGGCTACTTTTTACAGCCGCCACACAAGCACTTAACATCTGCTGTTGTGAATAATATAATCTGAATAAAGAGAGATCCTTTGAAAGCACAGAAAACAAAGCAAATACTGAAACTTGCAGACTCGGTTTAATTGAGTCTGTACATGAGCAATACTTAAATGTGCAACAGTGCTCACGCCCCCTAGCACCAGCATAAGCTGAAAGTTCAACTTTCAACTGTAAATGCGCTGAAATCAATGATTCCAAAGGACCAGAAAGTATAACAACAAGCCTCTTGCCGCTACATTTTTAGATGACTGATAAGCTCATTTCGGTAATTAATGCGTGCAGTTCCGTACGGCGTGTCCAAGTAAAACAATATTTGTCACTTATTCAGTCAATGTTTGCAAGTGTTATTAAAACGAGGGAAGCAATCCTCAAAATAGACATTAAATAGCTTAAAATACCGAATCTCTCCATACCTCCAGAGACGTACATAAATAATCAATTAATGGTTTAATGAAGAATGTTATGAAGCGAAACATGAATTTAAACAATCCAGAAATATATTTCGAAAGAATAAAAACAACATTAATAGGAGAAAATTTACATCAGCTCGCACAAAGTATAACAAAGTGAAGCGCAAAAATATACGCAAGCACAACATAAAGGAAAGTAAACGCTTAAATGCTTTAGCAAAAAACAACCCTCGCGAATTTTGGAAAACAATCAAACATTCAGCCAATAATAAGCAACCTTCAAGTAATACACTCACTGTTAATGACCTATTTACTCATTTTAAATCTGTATTTGAAAATGAAGATGGTGAAAATCATGATAATCACTATGTAGACCCAGACGATGTATTTGATGACGATTTAGACACGGACATTTCGGAATCCGAGTTACAAAAAGCAGTTTTCTGTCAAAAGAATAATAAATCAGCCGGAATAGATAATTTAATTCCAGAATTATTTAAATGTTCATACGATATTATAATGCCGTTCTTGCTAAAGTTATATAACAGAGTTTTTAGAAATGGCGAATACCCTAAATCATGGGGAGAAAGTATAATAGTACCAATTTTTAAAAAAGGCGACATTAACGATGCTCAAAACTACAGAGGAATAACGCTAATAAACATTCTTGGAAAAATCTACTCACAAATTTTACTAAATAGACTTGGAAAATGGTCAGCCAAATATGAAAAAATACCCAACAATCAATTCGGTTTTCAAAAGAATAAATCCATCACAGACTGCATCTTTATTTTTCATTCAATTATCTCAAAAGTACTAGCATCGAAAGAAAAGCTATACTGTGCATTCATTGACTATGAAAAGGCTTTTGACAAAATAGACAGAACATTACTATGGCAGAAAATGATAAAGCAACATGTTAGCTCAACATTTGTTAAGGCCCTAAAAGCAATGTACTCTGTAGTAAAGTTAAGTGTTAGATACAATTCGGAATACTCGGACTTCATGGACTCAAATATAGGCGTAAAACAGGGGGACCCGAGCTCATCTCTCATCTTCATGATGTACATCAATGACATCGATGAGAATATTAATGCAGATCTAGACGATCTATTTTGCTTAAATGAGTTAAGACTGTTCTTGATACTTTATGCAGATGACCAGGTAGTGTTTGCTAAATCCCCCGAATCCCTTCAATTATTACTAAACGATATTGAAAGCTACAGCAATAAATGGCGTTTAAAGATCAACATAAATAAAACTAAAGTTATGATTTTTGAAAACGGCCGTCGTACTGATAAAACGTTTTATCTTTATAACACACCGTTAGAAACTGTTTTCTCTTTTAAATATCTAGGTGTCTATTTCTTCAAAAATGGTAACTGGTACCGTAGTCAAAAATGTATTGCTGATCATGCATCAATTGCCTTACATAATTTATTCAAAATATCACAAAAGCTGGAATTAACTATAACAGACAAATGCAAATTATTTGACTCACTGGTTGGGTCAATTTTAAACTTCAGCTCCGAAGTGTGGGGTTATCACAATGCTGCAAATATAGAAGCTATTCACACAAAATTCATGAGAAGGATACTAGGTGTAAAAAAATCAACAAATTTGTCCGCTTTATATGGCGAATTAGGGAGAGTGCCACTCAAAGTTATGCGCAAAATACGAATAATTAAATACTGGATAAAAATATTAAAATTACCTGATAATTCATTAGTAAAAACAATATATAACATGCTCAGGGATGATGCTGATCAATTAAATAATTACAACGGAAATAACTGGGCCGCACAAGTCAAAGACATTCTTGAATCACATGGTCTTGGTGAAATATGGTTTAACCAATCTGAAATAGAAATCCCTTTCAATTGCATAAAGCAGAGACTTCTAGACACCTTTTATCAAACCTGGTATTCTGACATAAACAACTCACCAAGACTATCATGGTACAGTGTTTATAAACATAATTTCACACAGGAATCTTACCTTAACTTTATATTTGAAAAGAAATATAGAATAGCTTACACTAGATTTCGTGTCTCATCCCATAACTTAGCAATAGAAACTGGTCGCTATAATAATACGCCTAGAGAAAATAGAATATGTACATTGTGCTCTATGAATGTGGTGGAAACTGAATATCATTTCTTACTTGTCTGTCCATTCTATAGAGATCTAAGACTCAAATTTATGAAGCCTTATTACTGTAGATGGCCTAACATATTTAAATTCGAATCACTCATGTCGTCAAAATCATCTGATGTTGTAAAAAGTATTGCTAAATATATATACATTGCTTGCCAACAAAGACCCTAATAGCTGTATGTTTTGCACTTCAATTTCATATATAGCAATTGTCATGCAGAAATATGTCATTACTCTTACAGCGTTTAACAGTACTGTATAATACAGTCACAAATTTATATACATACAGTCAGTCCTATGTACAGTGACGGTTTTATGTTTCTTCATTGCATAAGACATGCCCGAATTTGTTGATACTTATATTTATATATATATTATGTATTTGTAACAGTCAAACTCGTATCGAGCGACCAGTCAACGAATGTTCTCTTTAGACATGTGGCTGTTTAACGCGGGGCGGGAATAATGTATAAATCTCCCACTGGGAGCTTAATACATTGCATCTGCTCGGGGTTGGACAGTCATCTATACCACATTATTATAGTGGGTATATTGTTCATTGGGCGCTTGATGCAAGTTTGACTGTAATTGATGTAAAAAATGTTGTTTTCCCCCAAGCTAAAAAGTGCAGAATCTCCGCAACGATCTAATGCCGAAGTAGGGAGGCATGACTGTATATTGATTATTTCCGTGACTCTGCCGCGTAGTAAGTTTATAGTAACACGCCCACCTTGTAACACGTGACAATTGGCGGGAAACATGTCTGCATATTCATATAATGTCAACCAATGATATCACTGTAACGTGGGCGCACTCTAACGGAACATAGCCACTTGTACTATAAATGTTGGATCTGCAGTCGCACCTCACTACTGGACACTCTAGAATCAGTAGCTTGGTTATAGATGTTCAATGTTTTTTTATACAGTCAAGCTCGTGCTTAGCGATCAATGATCTAATAAACTAGAATAATAATTAAAACAATGACTGCGTTGCACCGAGTGATCTGCTCGAGGTTTCAGTGATTTATCTTCTGTTGAATAAACGCTAAATGCGGGTTTGACTGAAATTGAAATTAAAATGATTGCTCTTGTTACTCTTATGTTAGATCCTGTTGAATGCAGAGTCGATATAGAATGTTCATACTGTAGTAGATATGTCGGAATGTTTTCCGGGGCCAAGTCACGTGATACACGTGCCACAGATGGCCGGAAAACTGCGGCCAAATATATCACGTGAGTGTAAACCACAGCACAGTCTACATATATATATCTAGACTACATACACGCCTCTCTGCATCGATATGATCGATGGACGTTTTTTTACAATATTGCAAATTCAAATATTAGCGAGTATGACCAGGGATAATTTTCCCTGGTATGACCTAGCGTAAATCTCTAAAACAGACAAGGGCTTATGGTGGGATGAAAACGACACAGAAGACTATAGCAGTAGCTTTCTGTGTCGTTTTAACTCAACTTCAAGCCACCTTCTAAATACTCTTGAAAGACTTAACTTAATTTCTCCCACTAAAACTATAAAATAAACCCGTTACCACTCATCGTATTCCCTTATATTGAGTGGCGGTGACCATAGCCCGTCCTCACTGTAAGGGAATACTGGAGTAAGTCTCAGATACATTGTAACTTTATTTTATAAGGTACGATAATGTTATCATTACTTGTTGATTTATTTATGCTTCTCTGATAAAATGTTATTTGTATGTGTAATTTCATGTTCACTCCAGTGACACTGGATGGCTAGAAGTAGAAATTTACTTAATGCCAATAAAATATATTGTATTGTATTGTATTGTAAATAATCAATTTCTATAGTTCCCTTTGTGTACAGCTCCCAAGTTAATTAATCCGTAATTAAAACAATTACACAATGATCCATCTTCAACACCTCTAGACTTGAATACCTAACACCGGCTAGGCCGTTACGTCACTGTACATGATTTGTCCAGATGAATGTGTTCACAATCTAATTTAAACGCGCAAACGTCAACAGTTAGTACACACACAAATTAGCTGCTCTAGATAGCCGCGAGATGTGTAGGTGATTTCTGGTCGATTAATCTCCCAAAGATTAACACTGACCTGTGTTTAAGTGTCAATTCACCAGGCTTGAAATTAAATTTCTGTGAATCTGGATTTCTGTTTAAAGTTACGATTACAATTTATTTTGTATATTGATACTGAATAGGAGATTAGGACAGCATTCGCGGGAACGTATGCTGCGATATTTAAGCCCGCATAACTCGACAGATGGCTGCGAATATACGGTAATTATTATAATTGGTCTTCTCTTGTTGTTTGTTTGTTTAATATTAACCTGGTTAGTTATCAGTGAAAGTATTAAGTAATTAACGTTTCTCATCAATATTTTTCTAACACGTTCTATAGGACGCTTCACACATTTCCTTCTGTGCGGCATCGCAACTCATTTTTCAAATTCTGCAAAATATATTTACACAGATTAGATATACAACCATAAAATAAATGATTATAGATCTACATGATTGCAGACAAAATTTGTAATTATCTCAATAGCAACATCAATTTAACACGAAATAAGCTACTCTTCGTGTATAATAACAAATTACCGATCAGGCGGACCGGGAAATGCCGCCATTTTGTCAACACTGAATCAGCATGATTATGGGCATTTTGCAAAGACAACAACTTCTTTTAAACACAGTCCACGATGAATGCAAATAGTTCATGCCACCCTTTATTCTTTTATATATCAGTACACTATGTGATCTTTTCAATCGAGCCTGCAGTTTGGTCACCACAACTTATAAAAGTACCTATAACTATTAAATCGAACAAAAACGAGGGATTCTTTTGCAAATATGACCAACTTCGCAGGGACAAAAATGTACTTCAAACATATTAAAAAATAAAAATGTATACCTCACGCCACCATTTTATGTTTTATCTGTAAATGCTGCATGCAATTTACCCCCTATTTAGCTCGAGTTAGAAGTTTATACTGTTATAAAATACAACACAAAAGCTTAACCGCTACACGAGTACGAGTAAGATATCGGGTAACACGTTATTTTGCGAGATTTCGCGAGACTCCAATCCCTATAATCTACGTTCCTGGGATAATGGTAACTCTAAAAATTGATTTTGTTATTATTCCAGGAAATGCCAACTGCCAGCGTTACTTTAATTTTTTAAATAACACAGAGATACAATTCATGCAAAATAACGGACCTGGTATTCTTCAACGTTATAATATAAATCCTCACACGGCGCGTATCACCAATTCCTTGCCAAAAGCTACGTTAACGTCTTGCCTTGGCCTGATTTATCCTAGGATCTCAGCCCATAGAACATATATCGGATGAATTGGGTAACAGGGCTAGGTCAAATCATCAAATTTATACCATAATAGCTTCCAAAGTGCACGTTTGTTAGAACGTAGTTGAAGCGTTACGTACAATCAATGAGGGGACGTATAATGCAATACATTCGTAAAATGGAGGTCACAGTGGTTACTAATGCTTTTGATAACATCACTTTCAGTGCGCAGTCAGTAAGATTTTGTCTCAAAATGCTGTGTGGTCATTCTCATTTTATTTACTTATTCATTAAAAACTATGCAATATCTGATTCTTATCCACTGAAATGCAGAAGCAGAATATACATGAAAAAAACTAATTGTGTGTCTCTGCCCAACGCAATCGTCTCAAGTGTCCCTACTAGGACCCCATAGAAAGCCAAAGTCTAATCAGTGCAGTATTGTATACATGTATATCTACCCCTTACCCGACTAGGGCTGGAATACTCTCACAGCAATTGAAGCTTTATATAATAAAGATCGCAATGCAAAGTGAACTATTAATCAACATTACAATAGCCGAAAAGATGTGGAATAATTGAAAGGGTGGAAAAATGTGATTTAAAGGGACAAACTCTTGATTTTCCTGAAACAAAGGTCAGCTGTACAGAGACAAAATTACATTCGCGGCAAGTAATCCGCTGAAGAACCGTGACATACGGAGGAATTTATGATCGAAAGTAATGTGAAATGTGCTTTTTTATTGATTATGTTTCCAAAATAAATAATGTAATGAAATAAAAGTTGAAAATATGGATATTAAAAAAATGAGAAAATATGGATTAATCAAGGTTTTGGATAAACGACAACTTTCGGTGCAATTGCTATGATTGAACGGATATATTGTCTAACTGCAGTGATTCGGGTGAGTGATATTCCGTGAATCATATTGCTTGTTCTTTTCTCCGTCTGCACGTATATAACAATCGTCAATCGGTTTTTGTAGATTTGGAGTAGCTGGACTTTAAGTGTTGGCAAACTTGTTAAAATTTGTAAAATGCAAATGGCTGCCCTTGAATCAAGCAAGGGGTATATGAAGGGCCAATTACAAGGAGTTTTCCAGACTTTTGTAAGACATTCTGTGTAGGACTACCCAGTATGTAAGGGGTTCTTTGTATGTATTCTACCAGATTTCCGAAATACGTGCCATTTAGTGATTTGATATATTCTGCTGAAGAGGTTATTTTCATTCCATGTTCGTTACTTTTTGAGCTTCTGACAACACAAGTACACCTAAATGTATGGAAATTTAGGCATGCTCCTTTTCATTTGACTAATTATTTATGTTGTGTGAAAATATTTTTAACCAGTGTGGTATAGTTATTGAGTATTACAACTTTTCAAATTTCAGTATTTTTTTCTCGTACAGGGACATTACATGAACCTTAATCAAAATGTCCATCTAGCAAACAGACAAAGGAAATAGAGCGTGTTTAGTATGGTTAAAGTAGGTTGATACTGTGTCTTCCGGTAATCTTTAGTTTTGTTGATCTTAAGGGGACTCGCAACCGGATGGTGTACTTGTCAAAATAAAATAAAATATTCAAATAAAAGCGAATTTGTGGCATTATTTGGCCTTTTTTAGATATTTCCATCGTTTTTCTATAGCGGTAGCTAACGGTATAGTTGTTGTTCTTGCTTCTCTACACGGGCTCAGACATAAACCCTAGCCGAATAAAGTACTATCAATCGCTACCAGTTGAAGTACGTTAATTCGCTACCATATAGACAGAGAGCGCCAGTAGCCGCGTGAGTAAAGGCGTTACCTTTTTTTCATGTTTGTCTCCGCATGGAGGGTCACGGGTTCGAATCTCACCAGAGCTTCTTCTTTTTTTGTTTTTTTTAAAATGCATTTTTTAACAGAATTTATTATCCTAAACTAAATCTTACCCATTTATATAAGTATTTGACATATATTTACAAATTACTATTTTTAATGCTAAATCCGGTTGCGAGCCTCTTTAATAGCGCAGTCATAGTTATAAACATAACAATATCAAGGACTTACTTGAACCATGTGATAAGGAAAATAAATGGCGCCATCAGATCGATGACATACTTTCAGCCAATCATGTTCATCCTATATATCATGTGGTTAAGTAAGTAACTCTGACAGATTCAGTGCGCGCCTGGCATTCAGAGAGACTCACACGCATTTGCGTTTTGTTCAAATATTGGGAATATATATATATTACTTTAGTTCTTGACATTCGCTATCTCGAACATAGTTTACGCTCAGTGCGTGGTGCGGAGACCAGAGTTTACACTCAGTGACATCAACGGTAAATACTTCTGTTTTTTTACTTTCCAGCAGCGTCCTAATTAACCATTTTATGCTGTCTTTTTACGTTAGAACTTTTGAAAAATGACTATATCTAGTTCATTTTTATTTTAATATTAAAGCTGTTAAGTGACAAAAACATTGCAGACTTAAGTCATCGGGCCCGTTTAGAACTCGTCTGATCCGGGTCTATCCTATTTGTAGTCTCATTTATTAACCCCTTTGACGGATTATCAATCTTGTTAGAGTGGCTGTCCACAAGGTCACATGGAAATACTGTCTTTTGGGGTAAAATATTGATTTTGGCGAAATATCACAGAATTAATCCTATAACACAAAAAGTTTAAAGATTCCATTTTGAAACTATTACTTACCCTTAATTAAGCTGCAGATCACCATTACTCCAAATCTAAATGTTTCAAGAAATTCTAGCGGTTGTCGTTTTTATCGTTTTTTAAAAGACAGTTAAACCGGTGTAGCAGTTAATTCTCCCCCCCCCCCCCCCTCCTCAAAAGTTTCCCCGGGGAAAGAATTGCCTAGCCAAAACTTTCCCCGGGGAAAGAATTGGCTAGCCAATTCTTCCCCCTATCTGACAGTCTGCTGAATTGTATGCTTTGACTATCTTGGAGGGGGGAAAGACTGACAGAGAGGGGGGAAATAATTGGCTAGACAAAACTCCCCCCTCCAAGATAGTCAAAGGATACAATTCCAAAGACTGAAAGAGAAGGGGGAAAGAAATGGCTAGCCCAAACTTCTCCCCCTCCTTCATATATAGTCAAGGGATACAATTCTGCAGACTGACTGAGAGTGGGGGGGGGGGGGGAAGGATTGGCTAGCCAAAACTTCCCCCCTCCATATAAAGTCAAAAGGATACAATTTCACAGACTGAAAGATAGGGGGAAACAATTAGCTAGCCAACCCCCCCCCCCCCAACAAAATAGTCAAAGATACAATTCCACAGACTGAAAGAGACGGGGAAAGGAATTGGCTAGCCAAAACTTTCCCCCTCCATATAAAGTCAAAAGGATTCAAGTCCGCACACTGACAGAGAGGGGGGAAAGGATTGGCTTGCCAAACCCCCCCCCCCCCCTCCATATATAGTCAAAGGATACAATTTCACAGACTGAAAGATAGGGGGAAACAATTAGCAAGCCAACCCCCCCCCCCCCCCCCCAAAATAGTCAAATATACAATTTCACAGACTGAAAGAGACGGGGGAAGGAATTGGCTAGCCACCCCCCCCCCTCCATATATAGTCAAAGGATACAATTTGGCTAGCCCCCCCCCCCCCCCCCCCCACCCCCTCCATATAAAGTCGAAAGGATAAAATTCCACAGACTGAAAAAGACGGGGCGGGGCTAGCCCAAACTTCCCCCCCCCCACTCCATATATAGTCAAAGGATACAATTCTGCAGACAGACTGAGAGGGGGGGGGGAAGAAATGGCTAGCCAAAACTTTCCCCCCTCCAAGATAGTCAAAGATACAATTCCACAGACGGAAAGAGAAGGGGGATAATTGGCAAGCCAAAACTCCCCCCTCCTCCATATATAGTCAAAGCATACAATTTCGCAGACTGACTGAGAGGGGAAAATAATTGGCTAGCCAAAGCTTACCCCCTCCATATATAGTCAAAGGATATAATTCCGCAGACTGAAAGAGAGGGGGGAAAATTGGCTAGCCAAAACTCTCACCCTCTAAGAGAGCCAAAGAATACAATTCAACAGACTGACAGAGAGGGGAGAAATAATTGGCTAGCCAAAACTTCCCCCTCCATATAAAGTCAAAAGGATACAATTCCGCAGATTGACTGAGAGGAGGGGGAGGAAGAATTAGCTAGCCAAAACTTTCCCCCTCTGAATTGCGAAATTATAGGTAAGGGGGGGGGGGGGAGAATTGACTAGCTAATTCTTTCCCCGGGGAAAGTTTCAACTAGGGGGGAAAGAATTGTCTAGCTAAAAGTATTCTCAATTATGAGCTTTTAGGGGGAAAATAATGGGCTAGCCAATTCTTTCCTCGGGGAAAGTTTTTACTAGGGGGTGGGAAGAATTTGCTAGCCAATTCTTTCCCCGGGGAAACTTTTGGCTAGCCAATTCTTTCCCCGGGGACACTTTTATCAGGGGGGAAGAATTGGCTGTTACACCGGTAGTAAATGCACCGGTCATTGGTAATTTAAATACTCCCGCCGTTTCAACGGTCTGCATTTCGTAAATTTAGATTAAGCGTACTTTTAATTCGAATTGAAACTGGCCGTTATGATTAATAGAGAAGAGTCAACCCATTTAGTCTGCACACTAATGTAGAAAATGAAACGCATGTTAGTCTGAGGGTCTGAACTGTCGTAATATGTATAGTGAATTAAAGATTTGTTTTGAACAGCATCATACTTAGATGATTCTTAATGAATATGTGTTTCTTATTTTTGCGCCGCTTAAATATTTTGAATCGGTATTATATTATTTTATTATCAGATTCAATTTTGTAATACATTGATGTTAAATATGTGTGCTATATATGTCTTCTTATGTCATTTATACCATCTCTTCAATAATTTCATTACTTTGTATGTATTGTAGGCTAAAGAACATTCATGTAATGTTTAATGCTGAAATAAAGTGTATATTATTGTATATATTATTATAATCCATTTGTGGAAAATCGTTCTAATTTGTTTGTTTGGTTTGTTAACGTCTGTTTCTGCAAACAATTGGCTAATTAGACGCCCCATAGAGGGAGAAGCAGATACAGGCAGCTCTGCCATTCTATTATCATCGACAGAGTTAGCTTATTATTACGAAGGCTCAGTTAAATACTGATAAAGCGGATCTCGGTTTAGGCGGTCTCATTTGAAGGACTTGGTCCGGCGGGGGATCGAACTCACGAATCCTGGTACCGTAGCCGAGCGCGTTGTCACTGGACCACGTCCACCGGTCTTATGTTTTTCTATTTATTGAATTGGCATTGATGAAATGTAAATACCAACTTTCAGTTGCTTCTACAAGGAGCAATTTCATCAACACCTGGCAATTTAAGTAATAACTTTCTTCTGACTCTCATTATGTTAATACATCTGAATAAGGGGAGATCCTTTGAAAGCACAGAAAACAAAGCCAATACTGAAAATTTCAGACTCGATTTCATTGAGTCTGTTCAGGAGCAATACTGAAATATGCAACAGTGCTCACACCCCCTAGCACCAGCTTAAACGGAATTCAACTTTCAACTGTAAATGCGCTGAAATCAATGATTGCAAAGTACCAGAAAGTATAACAACACTGAGAATGAAGTACGGGGCGACTTTTTACAGCCGCCACACAAGCACTTAACACCTGCAGTTGTGAATTATATAAATCTGAATAAGGAGAGATCCTTTGAAAGCACAGAAAACAAAGCAAATACTGAAAATTGCAGACTCGGTTTAATTGAGTCTGTTCATGAGCAATACTGAAATATGCAACAGTGCTTACGCCCCCTAGCATCAGCTTAAGCGGAATTCAACTTTCAACTGTAAATGCGCTGAAATCAATGTTTCCAAAGGACCAGAAAGTATAACAATACTGAGAATGAAGTACGGGGCTGAAGTATTTCAGTTAGTTTAGCTGAAATTTAAGATTCAGAAATAAATTAAATCAACATCGTCATTTTCTCTTTGTTTTTGCAACCAATTCAGATGATTTCGTTACGCGGCCTCTGATCATATTTCAAACTGGTTAATCCTTTTGTGCCCAATATCCCATACATGGGACATATGCAAACAGTGTAGACTCTGATCAGACGCCGCATCATGCGGCGTCTGATCAGAGTCTAAACTGGTTGCTGAAAGGAATTTCAATATAAAACAAAATGAACTTGAAAATTTTGACCAGGCATCCCTTTGATAAAAAATGGACTAATCCAATATATAAACATGGAAGATTCCACTGGGTATAAATGGAATAATCCTTTCACTGTCTTACCCCGAGTACAAAGTTTACTTGCATAGCTACAGCGACATCTGATCATGATCCCAACTGTATGATATTCACTACGATATAACTGTTGTACTTAGAATTGAAATTTGAGAAATAAAAGCGAATGAATGTATGGCGCTTTAGTAATTGTGACAATTCGTTAGATAAGCAAAACACATTATATAAAGAGGACGATTTTTCTATGCTGAGAGAAATATTGACTGATCGTGCTTATTTTTCTTCCTGTATCTACTACGAGCTATTTAAAAAGTGCCCGTTAATGTTTGTTAAAGCATGTTTGGTTGCTGTGGAAACTAAAGTTTTCATAAGTACATGTATCTTTATATGGTAGTCTACCCGTATTGGCCAAACACTAAAACCTCAACAAACCATATATATTTCTAAAGGTATACACCTAAGAGACCTATTAATTTATAAACTTTTATGAGCATTTAATATAATCTAGAAAAACAACCGACACATTTGTATCTCTTACCCCTTTTTGACAATTTGACCGAAAAATCGACCGACCCCTTAAAAATTACTTTAAAACGCAAAAAGATTTTGTATTTTTTTTAACAATAAAAGTCCTCATAGAAAACAAAGCGTGTACCATTCAATAAAAAAAACAGTAATGCTGATTATTGCAATTTGTATTTAAAAATCAATATGATAATTGCACCTTTCAAAAATATGACTGCCGATTATTTACATTTTCCCGATGCAAGTCTTTTTTTCATACAATATTACATGTGTTCTATATCCGGGGAATACATTTTGGGTTTTAATCAATTATATTCGACATCTAAATAACAATTTGACAGAAGATCAGAAAGGTTTGCCACCAAAATGTTGTAAAATTTGCTCTTTGAAATTACCTAGTTTGGCATTTAGGAGCTTTTTGTTTTACCGCATCTTGCTTTAAAGTCCAACAATATTTTTCAGACCTTTTTTAACCCTTTACCTGATAGCCTATTTATAGTACTAAAGATAGATGACTACTTAAAGCAGGTTGAAAGTAAAGCAGAATGCGCCTTAGGGCGCATTCTGCTTTACTTTCAGCCTGCTTTAAGCTATCATGTGCTATAATATAGAAAATATTCCCTATAATACATATTCATCACTGATTAAATTGGAACTATTTTCTTCAGCGGATGAATAAATCATATCCGCTAAAAGGCGCTTCTATTAGGTAAAGGGTTAATGTCATACCGATCTTTGAAATGTTGAAGACAGACCATTTCACCAAAAAGGGCGATTTAAAACCATAATAAACCGAAAAAAGAACTTCTGACATAAACACTACGGCAAGGCTTAGTGTCACGCGATACGGCTAGGACCAACTACACTGTGTGCAAACGTATCCAGTATGTTGCTATACAATGAGCCACATTTCGACACAACGGTGGCATGTAACGACAGCATCAATGATTATGCGCATTATAGGGCCCTATATTGTGAGAAGGGTGCCCTATAGTAAACGCCCTGTCCGTCCGTCCATCCATCCCTTAGTCTATCAGAATGCACGATTGTTGACTGTTTTAAGATTTTGAATAGATCTAGATCTATTATCAAATATTTAGCGTATTTTTTCATACAATTCTTACGCAATCTAAATCCAAAATATGAAGACATTTGGCCACACCTAACTGGAAAAATATAATTTTGACCACAAAAAAGTGTTGGAGACCTTGAATGCATTATAAAGAACAATAAACTTGGCTTATAATTTTTTCAAGTTAATGTCAGGCGCATTTATAAACATCTAATCATTGGTTTAGGAAAAGGTTTTGTTAAAAAAAGATATATATTTCAAAGAAAAATATATAGAGCTCGGTCGGGATTCGTACCAATGAGGGGAAGGCCAAGCAAATTTACAAGACGAGATTTACAATATTTCGGACTACGTTCGGATAATTTCTAACATTATCGTCCAGGTTTTATATGGGAGTGTTCGGTATATTCCGTTAAACACGGAAAATGCCGAGATAACACGGAAAAAGGCGATCTTCAGTCTTGGATTACCTTAATTTAGTCAATAAGAAACAATGTTTACGTTTCAAATCGTAGTTGAAAAAAAGAATAGTTTAGAGTAATATTTTTCAATGCGCAGCGATTTTCACATTCAGTTGTTATATTGAAAAAATGTTCAAACCAAATAGATATAGCCATTTGTTCAGCCTGGCATAATTCATGAAATATCTTAGATAGATAGTCAGGTAATAAATTATGTGTTTCATAGTTTCTTCTGGAACAGTCAAATGATTGTTCCTCGGAAGCAAGGTAGAGCTTAAAAACTTCTGCCCCGACCGTTGGCAAAAGTTCTCAAGGTCCTCCGTGCTACGGCCACTGCTACCTGTCCTCTACCTTTGAAACAATTGTATACTGGATGTTAGATTGTATTCACACAGTAAGGAGAACGGCTAGCGGCTCGCGACTAACAAGCAGGGCCCATCTCAAAGAAAGATGATTTGATAGCCTAAATTGCATTGTTGCGGCAATCAATACCTATCAAGCCATGAGATCAGTAACGAAATCGTTGACCATCGAGTTGGCTACCTGGTCTGGAATACGGTTGAGAAACCGTTATTCCTCCGTTTAACCCTTTGAACCCTAGTCCCGCATATAGGCGTCCTTTTCAAACAATGTACATGTGAATAGTACAATTGTCCAGTGCAAACAGTGAAGACCCAGATCAGATGGCTCCTTATGGAGCCCTCTGATCTGGATCTTCACTGTTTGTCATAATGCAAAACATTGACCAAAACAACCCTTAAAAGTGAGAAATGGACTAGACTAAAATGGAAACTGGAATTGTCCATTTGAAGTTTTAGGGAGGAAAGAGTTAAACGAAAACAAAACGTAAACGCATTGCAATGAAATATAAAAAATTTCAACCTTTTGACAATTCTGACTACCAGTTTCAAACTGAGTGCAAACAGTTTGGAGACAGATCAGACATCGTGTTACCCGGCGTATGATCTGGCTCCAAACTGTTTGCAATGGAAATTTTTTTTTTAGCGCAAACGCGTTCATTGGGAAAGTACTGTACTCTGCACGCTGCACACGGGTAACACACTGCTAATCTAAGCCGCAACTGAACTCACTACAGATTTCACCGTAACATTATAGCTGTTGAATTTGAAAGTATTTAATGGAGTTAAAAGTGCTCCCACATTTGCTCTACGGCGGCCGAACGGCAGTCGTGCGGCGGCCGTACGGTGGCCGCACGGCGTATCCTAATATTTCATAGGCCGTAGAGCTCTCCGTAAAATTATACTCAGCAAACATAGAAACTTTACATCGGATTCTAAGGCGTATAATTCTGTCTACAAACACAATTTTGCAGAAAACCTATTTGATCAATGTCTGCAAGTTCTCGACAATGGTGATGAAAAAAATCCAAAAGTCACACCGTAATTTGACGTCAAAATGCATAGGGATCGATTTCAAAATTCTCAAAAAGAGATGTGAACGTGGACGCAAGATGCACTTAATTCATTTTCCGGTTTCATTTTAAGTACCCTTTTGCATAAAGTCACTTCAGTAGCGTGCATGCCCGTCGTCACGCCTAATGCAAGCAACATTCCGTCTCTGATGTACCGTCTAATGACGTCATCTGGGATGACATGCCATTTTCGTAATCGAGCACGTCTGAGGTCGTTGGTCGTGTCAATCTGGTAATTGTTCCGAACCCTTTGCCAAATTTACCCCATATATGCTCCATTGGTTTCAGATCTGGTGATACCGCAGGCCAGGGCATGACGTTGGCGTTATTCCGGGCCTTGTGTGTGTATTTAAGATCTGCCAAGTATACGGTCTACGGGTACGGATAGTATCGTGACATTGTCTCTGACGATTCCTTATTGTCTTGGCAGTGATCCCAAACCGCCGAGTAGTAACCGTTCATGGGATGAAACGGTTACGTTGGTACGTTAACGTAAGAGTGCGATCGTCTCTACGTGACGTCAACGATATCGGACGATTCTTGACTTACACCGTATAGTCCGGCAGAGGGCTGACTGGACCTGGAAATGCCGTCCTAAGTTTTTTTCTCGACTGATTCTACTTCAGCATATGTTACTTATTGAAAAACCACCGGGTGCCACTTTGTCACCCTTGAGCATTTTCGTATATTCAAGATGGCGGCCAAAATGGCTGCCGAAAGGCTTTTAAACAAAATAGTAAAACATTCAGCATTCGTTTTTTCTTTTCTTTAACTGATTTAACCTCATCATAATGATAGCTATTGTTCAAAAGACGTTTCATGTAATTAAAATGTTACTGGTGACATCTTGTCACTCTTGAGTATTTCAGTATATTCAAAATGGCGGCTCAAATGGCTACTAAATGAGTTGAAACAAACTAAACTTCAACATTCATGGTTTGGTTTTCTTAACTGATTTGACCCCACCATAATTTTAGATATTACTATATGATGATGCATATTATTGAACTGTTACGGATGACATCTTGTCACCCTTAAGCATTTCTGTATATTCAAGATGGCGGCCAAAATGACTACCGAAATGCTTTTAAACAAAATAGTCCAAAAAGCAGCATTCACTGTTTCCTTTTTTCTAACTGATTTGACCTCAACATAATGAGAGTTATTATTGAAAGGACACTTCATGTTTTAAAAATGTTACGTGTAAAATCTTGTCAGCCTTCAGTATTTCCGTTTATTCAAAATGGCGGCTAAGCTGGTTTTCCAAATGCGTTACAAACTACTATAAACTTCAGCATTCATAGTTTGGGTTTCTAAACTAACTTGAACCCACCATCATGAAAGTCTTTACTGAAATGATGATAAATATTGTTGAACTGTTACGGATGACATCTTGTCACCCTTGAGCATACCAGTATATTCAAAATGGCGGCTAAATGGCTTCAAAACAAAATGATCAACAAATGAGCATTCTGAATTTCTTTTTGTGAATTGATTTGATCTCACCAATTATGATATTCAATTTTGGAATGAACATTCTTATTATTGAAATGTTACGGGTGACATCTTTTTATCATTGAGCATTTCCGTATATTCAAGATGGCGGCTAAATAAGTGACTGAAAATTTTGTTTAGCCCAAAAAGTCCAAAAATCAAACATTTTTTATTTTCCCCTGACTCGATATCAACGTTATTATACCTTCTATTAAAATTATGATACTTATTGATGAAATGTAACGAGTGACATCTTTTCATCCTTGAGTATTTCCGTTTATTTAAGTTGGTGACGCTTATTATTGAAAACATGATTCTTGTTATGGAACTATGTGGATGTCATCTTGTCACCCTTGAGCATTTCCATATATTCGAGATGGCGACCAAATCGTTGATCGAAATGATTTAAAGCAAAATAAGTCCAAACAACACCATTCATAGTTTCTTACTCTTAAATGGTTTGACCTTACCAGAATAATACTTATTATTGACAGAATGATACTCATTATTGAAATATTGCAGGTGACATCTTTTCACCTTCGAGCATTTTCGTATATTCAAGATAGTGGCCAAAGTTGCAATAGATATGCTTAAAATATTGAAATGTTCAAACGTCAGAATCAACAGTTGTTTCTTGACTGGTTCTATTTTAGCACATGGTATTTGTTCACAAGAGCGCTTTTACATTTATCCCAAGAGACCTTCCTACCTGATCGTGGTTCTGGGGCATAATTGTCATAGGAATGCTTCTGTTCATTTGACCGATATAATGCCCGCTGCCAAGAACTAAAAGGTAGACAGGTCGGTGGTTTTGATCCCATGCGCTGATTCGCAACGAACGAGACTACATGTAGTCAAAATCATCTTTCTGAAATCATCATCATCTCATCTCATCATTTATCGGCGCTATATGACCTATTCTGTGTTGCAGTACCCTAAAACCCAACTTGCAAAGATCCACAGAACAGAAAAGCGTGGATAGTGTGTGTTAGACACCCTAGCCACCTGCTGCCTACCCCAGACCCTGGGACACCCGCAGCAGTTGAACAATAAACTCAGGATCAAGCCAAGTCAAAGTCGTCCATCCATGCTTCTACATATCAATATTTACGTTCTACAGTCACACATTGCTCAGTTTAAAAATAAACTCTAGCATTATGACAATGTTTTCGGTCCAAATAAATACGAAAGACTCAAGCAGGAAACGTAACACAAACAATACACCCATCTCTCAAGCAGAATACACACACACAGTCATACCATAACAAACACACACATTCACACACACGCAATACAATTCCTACATCTACACACTAAATAGAAAACAACACGCAAGACAAACATAAAGCAAAGTGAATATAGGAGCCCGCCTTGGTACGGTCAGTAGCAATCAATAATCAACCATAAATTAATTAATTATCAACAACGACCAAGTCGCTGGCTGTGAAGCTGTTATCCGTTTTTCCTTCCTCCAGCTTAACCCTACTGGGTCAAGATCAGGTAGATTGTTTCCTTCTCATAAATGCCTAAATATATGCAGTAAAGTGTTGTTTATGTTTCGTCGCTGTGTGGTCTATACTTGAATGCGTGTTTCAGATATGAACTCGAGGAAATACTAAAGCTTGTGAAATGTAAGTTTCAATAGAAAAATAAAGTCAACCGATAAGTGAAAACACACAGTTGTACCATGTGCAGGAAGAATGTCCTCAATGATGGCCATATGTTTGTCCAATGCAATATACTATCAATAATAGATTTGATTAACATTTTATTCGCCCTTCGTGTTTTATAATATGACTGACAGCTTAGGATTCGAATAATTTATTGTGCATAAGAATACCTACTACAATGATATTGTCTACATGCACCTCTTAATCTGTTGTTTATAAATGTGTTCTTTCTGACATAATACCTCGGCTAGATTTAGCTTGTGTTTCATTTTTACCTATTATAACTAGCGTGTTCATTTGAGTGTGCTCAATCTGAAAAGTCTCAGCATTTAGAATGTAAGAGATTATCAGCTTTATTAACTGCTTTTTTCAGTGACAATAAGATACACTGTATTTTGGTAATGTGCTGTTAGCACGCAACTGATAGTAATCGATTTTAACCTGTTGTTCTCGTACACTTAGAGACATTTCGGTGCTGTATATATAGGTGGATATTGTTGTTCTCCTGTTGGCGATGTAGTTCTGGACAGAGCCCTTTGTGGGGTTTGTCATAAATCAATAATAACAATATCGATCCGTCTATGGTGACTGTCTACTGGTCCCATTTTTGTGTCAAAAACTCCTATCTGGAATTGGTTTTTTGAATTGCTTTATCAATTCTCGTTACTGTCATATCATTATGATCACCAAACAGTGTTTTTGGAAAAGGTGTCAATTCAAGTTACAGAACATCTCAGATATCAACCTTATGGCTGCTAGCTTCAAGACTTTCCAAGACTTTTGAGTAGATTTCATATTATTTGACCATCCGTCACTTTATTTTGGTCATGATGATTTGTTCTCTGGAATCATGTTCTTCCAATTATATTAGCTGTCCCTCGCCTGGTATCAAGGTGTTGTGCACATCATCTGATTCCATTTCTTCAGTAACAATGTTGAAAACGCCATCTTTATCAATTTATACACTCTAGCAAATACAGTTTTTAAATGCACTTTAAACTGACTTGCCCACAGTGGAATATTACTGTAAGTTCTTCCAGTATTTGAAGTTTGGGTACAGTATAACCCCTTTGTCAAGAGTTATCCGTCCTTGATGCACTCAGATAGTCTCAAAAGGGCAAGACTTTAACAATGTTTTCAAATTTGAATATATTTTTTCCAAACGTCCACATGTTAGGTAAGGCTTTAAGTTTCAGGATGATTTTGATTGTTGATGAAACTAAATGATAAAACTACCAGATTCAATAAATTCAGGTGAGATATTTTATGGTCACCATGGTACTCTTGTCTTACCGTGCCTTCCATGTCCTTTGCGTTGCTTTCTATTGTCCGTCTTCCTTGTGCCCCTCAATGTTAGTTTCAGGATCACTCTTGTGAGCCACCATGATATCCAAGTTTGCTTGCAGCTGATTGTACATGTGAATGTCTAAAGCCTAAGAGTATTTCTGCTTTATAGTAAATATTAACTATGCAATCGGCCACATGCCCATGGCACATAAAGGGAATTTCAATGAAGATGACATGCCGTTTCATATACCTCGTCCATGCCTTATCAAAATACTAGTTTTCAAAAATAAATTCTGAGCACTGCTCTCCGGAGAGCCTCCAATTCTATCAGGTAAGCCATGCCACACATGCCATAGTTAGTTAACATGACCTGAATATGTACTTTAAGGCAGCATTTCACTATACACTACACTCTTTCAAGGCATCAGCAAATATATAGGCTCAACCTCTGTCTGTCATCAAACTACCATCATCCGTAACTAAGCTGATGAGCAAGTGTATGCAACCGAGCCTATATGCTAAGAAATACATTTTTTGACGCACAAAAGCATGTTAGGTTGCGCGACCCTAGCTGCTGGTACTTAGTCCAACAATGACCTAAACAGAAAAAACTTGTCTAGGCCACAGTGGTCAAGGTTCAAGGTCAATATTAGTAACTTACTATTGTAACTAGTATTACTCGATTAAATGCACATACACGTGAAGTTATTGACCGTAATTGATGTACGTATTCCAAAAATTGACCTATTAAGCGCAAATCAATTTACAAATGTCACAGAGGTCAAGGGCAAAGGTCAATGTTACCAAACTGCAATGCAACATGCTACTCTCATTATAGTACATCAATGGTTTAAGTTTCATTGATATAATACTTAAACTTTCGAGAAAATTTACCCGGTATTCGCCGCCGGGGTATAGCATAAAAGGCTCCATTTCGTGGAAATGAGTAAAAAAGGGTGGGTGGGGTAAACCGGAAATATATCAAAATGCTCAAGGGTGCCAAAGTGGCACCCGGCCAATTCTGAATGACAATGCTTTGAACTATCAATATCAATCAAGAAAAAAACTTAGGACGCAATGTCTAGGTGGACCTCCAAATCCTTGTTTCTCTGCCGGACTAGTAAATCTGTAACGAGTAGTCAGGATATAAATTGCCTACCGTATCCGTCCCAAATGACGCGCAACATCAGTTACTGACGCGCCCGCCGTAAGCATGCCAAATGGCCTGATTTCTGTGTTTTTCAGAAAACTGTGGCATCTCAGTTTTGGAAGGCAAATGTTTACAATTTTGTTTGTTCGGTGTTTATCTAAAGCCTGCATGTGTCTGTTGCATTAAACGAACTTGAAATAAATCCTGAGTAGGTCAACTTGCCGTCAGTGTTAAATACCGGAAGTGCTACGTCGTGCGCGGTACAAATTAGCGAGAGTGTGACTCTGTAATGTCCTTATCGATTACTCCATTATGATATGTGCGTATATTTTATGAAACGTCATTAAAAGATCGCATCAACTGGCTCTAAAGTATATAACGCGGAGTTATAACATTTTTACATTTCTACGGCGGCCGTAGAAAACACACGCCGTAGAGTGGCTCCTCTGGGGCTGCCATACGGTCGCCGTACGGCCACCGTGCGGCCGCCGCAACTCAATGGTCACTTTTCTGAGTGTGCATTTGTACTTTTATTCATATATATAAAACATGTACATTATCTAAAAATGGCTTTAGATGTTCGTAAATGCTGTCCAAACGTGTCCTTTGTGATCACGGTGTAGGTGGACTGATATGAAATGTGTGAACATGTAGCAAAACCAAGTTGTGTTGCAGGAGCAGCATTTTGGTTGCAGTACATCTGATGGGTCTACCACGGCTGCCGTACGGTCGCCGTATGGCGACCGCACGGCGGCTGTGCGGTGGCCGCAGGTGTTTTAACCCAAAAAATCAAAACTCGCCGTGCGGCAGCCGCAGCAAATGTGGGCGCATCACACGGCGGTCGTAGGAATTCTGCGGCGGTCGGGAAATTGCTACTCGTCGTAGAAATAACAAGCTGTGCAGCCGCCGTACGGCAGCCGCAGCAAATGTGAGCGAGGCATTAAGCATATCGTTAGAACTCTTCTCATTGGACCTCGACTCTCATTGCACATAATCAAGACAGAAAGATGAAGAAACGCAGTCGTTTAAGCAGACATTATTTTACAACTGGCTAAAGGTTAATGAAATAAGCGTGGAGGTATGTAACGGTATCCTCCCCTTACGCCCGCATCTGATTTGATAACAAATTACTTTCATTACCTGGATTGTTTCGATCATACAAACGTTAAATCTGAGGCATTTTGAAGAAAATGGAAATCAAATAAAAAGATATAAGTATAGAAGTACATGTCATAGCCATCTCATTCTCCTTTGTAAGTCCTTGGCATACTCATACTCGATGGTTTTCTAACCAAACTATCAAATATAAAAGTCGGCCCTCACACGAGTCGCTTCAATGATTCTTTGCTATAGTCATGTGCACAACACACATGTTTTTTGCCATGAAACTATCTGACTAGATGCTATCACCAAAAGTAGGTCAGGAAATGTCTTTAAGTCTATTTACAAACAGTGTTGATCCAGTTCACACTCCAAACTGTGTGTCCCTCTTATCGTTATTTCTTTTGCACTCTCTTTCTTACATCAGGTCTATGGTGCTTAATGGACTACCTCTCAGTCAGAATCATTATTGATTGTTCCGCAGTAACCTTCACAAGTTTGAATTTTGCATAACATTGCAGACGACAAATTTAGCGGACGTTATTTTGTCTGCGATAGGGTTAAAAGTGACTGGTTAACTTTGGCAATAGAAAAGGTTAAAAATCTCGTGCGAATAACGAACTTACTAGACTTTTCAAATACATGTAGTTTAGATCCAGAAATGCCGCCGAAAAGCCATTCGTCTAGTCACGACTAAATTTGTGTCATACTCATAGGTCAAGTTTCTTCAACTAGAAAGGATTCAAATTACTATAGGGTTCAGGGAAAAACCGTTACATATCGTCCATGTGCTTGACCTTTAGCCTGTTATAAATTTTGTCTGCTTAAACTATTGCGTTTTTTCGTCTTTTGATCCTGATTATTTGCTATGAGAGTAGATGTCCAATAGGAACAGTTCTAACGATATGCTTTAACTCCATTAAACGCTTTAAAAGTCAACAGCTATAACACAACGTTGAACTATGGATCTAATAGGAAATTGCAGGTTTTAGGCTATCAAAACCTCTTTGAGAAGGGCGCTACTTCTTAGTCGCAAGTCGTATACCGCTCTCTGTAAGTCGTGAATACAACTCTGTTTGCCAATCTTGCTGAGAATGTTTGTTGATGTCAAATCTTGGTCAAGTACAATAACTACCAAAATATGCAAACAATCATATCAGAGTTTTAGCTCTTGAATTCTCAAAACGTTTGCTGTTTCAGCCTTGTCCACTCTCTATCTCTATCAGATTTGATGGAAATGTTTGTTAATTTAGAACCTTGGTTCAGTTAAAGTAAGTACTCAACTCGTATAAGGCATGTCCGAGTTATGACCTTTAAATATTTAATAATTTACTATTTCAGCCTATGTCTGCTTTCTAACCTAAATACACCTTGTTAAAACTTGCTGAACATGTTTGGATGTGTAAAATCTTGTCCAGACTGGATAATAAACTAAAATGCACATGTCATGGTTGTGCTCCTCGATTTACAAGAAGCGTGTCCGCACTCTAAATTCTCTGAAATTGTTTGTCTGTTTTAAATGCTTGTAAAAGCTTGATACATGTAATCAGCAAATTCGCACAAGAAATATCAGGAGTATGCCCCTTGTAAATCTAAGAATTGCTTATTTTAGCCTTGTCCGCCCTCTCACTCCTATAGTTGAACATATTTGTGAGTTTATAATCTTAGCTAAGTTTATGTTTGCTTAATTGCACAAGACATGTCAAAAATATACCCCTTGAATTCCTTAAATTGTCACTTTTTTATCTCGTACTCACTAAATAGCTTTAACCTAACTTTACCGACGGGCGTAAATTGCGAGTATTGCTCTTGTTTTATTCATGCCACTACTAACACGGCCGTCATCCGTATACATATACTACGATACCAGAGGATAACACGATTACAGAGGTAAACAAAGAGCACGCTCTAAGGGTAAGTTCCTCAGTGTTTTGCAACTTATGTTCTGTAGAGAAGATTTTGAGACATGAAACATAACGGGATCGATAAATAGCATATTATTCCATGTTGTGAAGAAAGAATGCATGGGGAAAATGTAGCTTTCTGCCAAAATTTTAGAAAATTTCTTCGAAAATCAGCGTCAACTGTGTACTGATGAGATATTTTGACCAAATAATAATATTTGAAATGAAAGTAAATATATCGTTGCTCGTCCATCCTGTAGTGTAATCATTTTGCTTCAAACTCTTATATTTTGGTAGCAAACACTAATGTAGGAACGAAAAAGAGAATTATTTAGTGGCTGAAATGTGTGTATATATATACTGCTCTTTTCTAATAGTTCGACCTCTAAGGGCCTTTTTCAAAGAAAAACCACGTCAAAACACACGTCACATTTTTGTTACATGCATTCAGCCATAAAATCAAAGAGAATAAGAGTATTTTTCTCTTTGATTTTATGGCTGAATGCAGGTAACAAAAATGTGACGTGCGTTTTGACGTGATTTTCTTTTAAAAAGGCCCTTAGAGGTCGAAATATTAGAAAAGAGCAGTATATATATTAATATTAATTTAATTCCCTATCTGGAATATTGAAAAATTATTGTGAAATGTGTGGTTTTATGGACACTACGATTTTCGAGTGGGGACACTTCATGTAACAGAGATTTTAACGAAATGGGCACTGTGATATCAAAGTGTTATCTAAATCATTAACATATGTTTGTGAATTATGACGCTTAATACTAAGCATTGTAACGCACGAATATATTCGAAAAGGCCAAGGTGACACAGTGGAGACATATACCCCTTAGTTAATTGGAAAGCGACAGCCAAATTAACCCTACACGTTCTAAAAGTAACATGTCTAGAAATGAATGTTGAAGTAGCTACCAAGTATAAGTACACTGTTTGTAGCGACATATTGCAGTAGTTCCACTTGTTATCTAATTAAACACACCCATAAGCGCGCTCTCTTGTAAAGTGTGTGCGTTTAATTAAAATAACTCGTGGGAGCTATTCTTAATATAGATATTAAACTTTAAACAATACCGAAAAAGCACAACCCACTCTATGCAGTCCGTAGGAACAGGCAAGGGGGGCTGGGTTCAAAATTTTGCCAATTATAGTAAACAAGCAATTTTTTTTTGTTGAACCAAAGAAACGCCAGAAAACGCTTTTCACTTATTCAGACGGCGTTTTTAGGCAAATTTTAGTGCACACCCATAAAACAGAAAAAAAGTTGTATTAGTAAAAGTGCTAAGTGCCTTGATTTTGAAAAACAATACACGCTTCAGATCAGATGTTCGGTAACAAAGAAAGTAGTTTAAATTCAACGAAGCGCATGTACCATGCGCAGATCCGGGGTTTGGGTAGGGGCTAGTAAATCCCAGCGGTACATTCCATTTTTTCATACTATTTTGCACTGTTTTAAAAGGTCATTATTTTCCCTTTATTTACCCTTTGAGTTTTCAAAACAGCCTCACCAATGGATAAAATCTGGATCTGCAACTACAAACCCGCATTGTAAGGTAGTGTATTGACTTGAAATCACATATAATTCCAACAAGCAATGTGGTAAAAATACTGTTTCTAAAATTAAACTGTGTTCTGAAGAGAATTCTTCATTTCTGGTCACTAAAAGTATATTTTTATCTTTTATAAAGTGTCCTATACTCTGGTATCGTAGTGTCATTACGAGTGAGAGGCTCGGTTATAGAAGTGTATGTGATAATAACGCATCTGATTATTTGTACGTTTAAATTTCTTAAAATACGCTGATAAACTATAATTATTACATGCTCTATCGTTATTCGACATATCTATCTTTTACTTAAATAGGTAACATTGAATTACTATATGTTTTATCGTTGTTTTATCGGAATATGTCATCAATATCCATTTGCTACTGCTTTCCGAGAGAACTTTCTCAAAAATTGCCAGATAGCTATCGTTTTTTTCGTGCATTTGTTTCTTCACAGTATGAAAAGATATACCAGTTATCGATCTCAAAAGGTTTCATGTCTCAAAAGCTACTCTACAGAACATACGGGAACTTACCCTCTAGCGCGTGCTCTTTGTTTACCGATGTGGTCGTGCTATCCTCTGGTATCGTAGTATAGGGATGACGGCCGTGTACTTATGTTTGTATTAAAATAATGCACTGTTCGTAAACAAGCAGCGATCAATTATTCTGTGTCTTCCGTATTAAGTTAGTTTTTCCTTATGCATGCAACCACATCAAAATGGTAAATATTTAAATACAGAAGCTGACCCTGTTAAGGCTATTGGACTGATTAAGATCAAGATTAGATCTAGTACATACGATTCTCAGCATTGTTTCATAACAAATGGCAGTTAACACTTTCAACCCTACAGTCCTCTTTAGATATAACTGATTCCCTATGCAAACTGTGAATACCCTGTTGTTTCATCGGTTTTCGTTGTCATATCAAAGTTTCAACAGTAGACTGGTACACAATGCCTGTGCTATAAGAGTCCAAACGGATAATAAATACCCACAAGAGATGTTTAAGGGTGAAAGGGTTAATAACGATTACATTCGCAAAATAGATCTATTAGATCTACATCAAAATTGTATTTTTTTCCCGTCAGTTTGGATCCAGATTAGTAGATAAAAAACATTTATGTTTACACGTACGTTTCGTCTGCACAGATATTTCGTCAAAATAGTAAGTATGTCTGTCCGTTGGTTTGGCTCCAGATTAGTAAAACTAACTTATGTGGAAGCATTATATCTACGTCTTCGTTTCTGTAAATACACATCTCTTATTAACGGATTAGCGAGACAAGCCGCAAAAAGCTAAAAACTAGAATATATCAAAGTACCGCACCACCGGGTAGCGAAACGCCAAGTTACCATTTAAAAAAGGCATCTGTTCATGAGCAATACTAAAAACTAGATCTTTGTCACAAACTCTGCGCTTTGTCTTATTATGCAATGCTGGTCACGACATGCCAATTGCTAAATGCTAAATGTGTGTTAGCCAATTGCTAATTTGCAATTTGCTAAATTCTTGCCAATATGCCACTTGCCAGTTACTTAATGCTAATTGCCATTTGTCATTAATCTAATTTCTTTTAACTGAAGAGTGTTGTTTAGGGGGTCAAAATTGCAATGTAACACCGTCTAATCGACAAGATTATGGTCATGAGTATAAACAATAAACCCACAGTTCTTTGCATGTTGTTTTGACTACTTATGTCAATTGCTAAATGCTAAAAGCTAATTTGCCATTTGCTAAATGCTAATATGTCACTTGCTAGTTCTATAATGCAAATTTGTCAAATGCCAATATGCCACTTGCCAGTTGCTTAATAAATTTATATATGTATTACACTGCATCTATTGTAAGGGAAAACATGCTACAATATTTCACTTTACCTCCACGGCAATGTCTAAGGACATCATCTGGTGAAGCCTGGTGCTGTAGTTTGATCTGACAATTTCATCAAAGTAAGCTATTTGCATGTCGTGACCGGCATTCCATAGTCTGAATCTGAATCTGAATCTGAATATAGTACATCGTAGAATCCTATAAAGGCTTTTACACGACGGATGTGAAGAGACGCCATTTTATTGGCGATGATCTCGTAGGGCTGTCTTAAAAGCCTCTACGGAAGCAGCATGCACTGTGCTGTCTGGAAGTTTGTTCCACTGCATCATAGTGTCTACAAAGAAGGAATGTCTGTACTGTGCGGTTTTGCTATTTGGGACTGTGAGTCCTCTTGTGTTGTTGCATACCTGGTTTTCAATTATATTATTCGTACTGTAATCTTTAAATTTAGTAGCTTTAATGTTTCTTCTTGGTTTTGCCGGTTTGGTAAATGTTTGTGTTGGTAGAGCTGGTACTAGACCTTCTACTACCTTGTACATGAGTATTAAACGAAGGCTTAGTCTCCTGTCTTCAAGGGTCTCTAGTTCCAGCCGTTCTCTCATTTTGGTGATAGCCCCTGTCTCTCTGTCTTTGTAGTTCTTTGTTATAAATCTGATTGCTCGGTTTTGAATTTTTTCTAGTTTGTCGATGTCCCCTTTGAGGTAAGGATTCCAGATTGTTGCTCCATACTCCATTATTGATCGTACTACTGAAATGTATGCTGTTTTTCTGCATTTTTCGGGTACGTTTCTAAGGTTTCTTCTAAGGAATCCAAGTGTGTAATTAGCTTTCTTACATACATTGTTTATGTGCACATTCCATTTGAGGTATTTGGATATCTGTATCCCTAGATACGGATTAGCTTGTACCTCTTGTAGAAAGTGGTTATTAAGTTGATAGAATTTGGTTATCTTTTTGTTTATGGAGAGTATGTAGCATTTCTTTGTATTGAATCTCATGCCATATTTTCTAAGCTATTTAGGTCTGTCTGTAGTTTTTCTTGGTCTGTACTACTTTTGATTGTCCGGTACAGTAGGCAGTCATCTGCAAACAGTCTAACAGATGATTTCACACAGTCTGGGAGGTCATTTATGTGACAAAGGAACAGGATTGGGCCAAGAACAGTTCCTTGGGGGACTCCGGAGTCCACTGATGTTTCACCCGACTGATCTCCTTCCACAATGGTTCGCATTTTACGAGTGGTCGGGAAATTGGTCAGCCAGGTATGAATGCTTCCTTGGACTCCGTATTGTCGTAATTTATAAAGTAGTTTGTCGTGAGGTACGGTGTCAAAGGCCTTAGAGAAACCTAATATGGCGACGTCTGTCTGGTTCCCCTTGTCATGTTCTTGGAGGAAGTCTTTAGTGTAGTTAGGAGTTGTGTCTCACAGGAGTAGCCTGTTCGGAATCCATGGTTCAGGTTTGTAAGGATTTTGTTGTTTTCGAGGTGTATCATTAGGTGTCTGCATATTATGTGTTCTAAAATTTTACAAATAACTGATGTTAATGACACTTGTCTGTAATTTTCAGCAAGATGCTTATCTCCTTTTTTGAAGATACTGGAGACATTTGCTGCTCTCCAGTCACTTGGGAGCTCACCTGTATCTAGTGAAGCCTGTAGAATGATTTTTAGGATTGGAGCTAGGTGGACTGCACATTCTTTTAGGATACGATTTGGTATGTTGTCAGGACCTGAAGCTTTAGAGGGGTTAACTTTTTCTAGTAATTTTTGTAAACCGTTTTGATCAATTTGGATCGGTTTTACTGTGTCTTTTGATTTCGTTTCCATGTATAGTCTTATAAGCATATCAAATAATAATGCCAAATTGCCAATATGTACAGTCATTTGTATTCATTCGACATCTTCCGTAAACCGCTCGGCCATCTTCGTAAGTCAGCAGACTTAGCACGCATTAATTTGTTTGATGACGTAATATATAATTTGTGACGTCAATTCCAAGCGTTCAAAATTTAAACTGATCAGTGTTGTGTGCGCCAAGCTGAATTTTAATGGACATTTTTTCACTGTATTCCAATATTTGGATCTTGATCTATCGACGCAGGTAAGGTTTGTTGTTTTACGTTGATTTAGATCTCAGTTTTTAACAAATGTATGTGTTTGTGATTTATGAGCACCAATGGCAATGGTTTATTAAGTCAACCTGCCAATAACTGATCACTATCCAGAAAGTTTTTGTTTAACGGCAAACTACTCACGTCAGTGTACTTCTCTTGGTCGCGAGTATGAACATGAACACTGCCTTAACATTCATATGATTTTCGAAATTTAACTTGATCAATTGAGAAATATTTTCGATTGTTTGTTATACGCCTGAGCCTGCCATTTTCGCTACAAGGTACAGCCTTGGGAGAGTTGTACATTAGTCCAAACATTTAGACGTATCTACATGCCCCTATTTACCAGTCAATTTTCATTAATCTGATATTTTCATTTTACATTTGTCATGCATGTAACGTCTAAACGGGATCCCATCAGTTGTATGTAGATCTAGATCTAGCAAATATTTGTTCACACCAATATTTGTTTTGCGCTACGTAACCATGCTGTAACAATAAAAAATACAATTATATACAATATTCTTCCGTTACCTTTCTTAATTTTGTTCACTTCAACTCTGTATCCAATAATATGCATACGCATGCCTATCGTTTGAACTTTCGGCCATCATTGTTGTTGATTGTTGTTGTTGTTTATATACATGTACATGGTTATATCCATAATACGGATTAGGAGGAAAAAAAGATATAAATTTAGACGAAATTTTTACATTTTTTTCTTTTATATGAATTTACCTTGATTAAGATTCTTCTTCTTCCAAATAATTAGCTGGGATCTAATAAGCCCGTTATTCTTTAAATTTCTAAAAAGAACATTTTTGATAATGTAACCCGCTCAAGAACACTCTTTTTGAAATTCTGACATGACATAAAAAAAATTGTCCCCGGCCTCCACCTATTGCAACCTTGTGGCTTTCGCGGCTGGTATTTTCGCTACCAAGTTTTATTTTTCACAACTCTTAAATATGTAGGCGCCAAACTCCCACGTAATGGATTTTTATTTACTGATCTGGATCCAAACTAACGTAAAGAAATGGAAGAATTTTTATTGACTAATCTGAATAAATACTAACGGACAGATATAAAAACAAATTTTGACAAAATATTTGCAACATTCACCACGCGTCCATATACATTGTAAGATGCTATTAATCTGGATCCAAACCATTCGAATCATCATATTTAAAAGTGATTTTTTATGAATCTGGATCAAAACTAACGGACAGAAATCATCTCAATTTTGACGAAATATTTACACACTCTCCACGCGTTCACATCAGATATTTTTATTCCTTAATCTTGATCTAAACCAATGGAATCACCATATAAGTGATTTAAGTCAATAATTTGGATCCAACATGATTTTGACTAAATATTTGTCAGACGCCACGCCTCAACGTGAGAGATTTCTATATTTATTAATTTGGTTCCAACCCCATGGAATCTCCATAAAAGAGAATGTTATTTTTTTTACTCTTTTCTACAATGCGGAAAATGATTTACTGATTGGATTTTGCGGAAGCTGATCTGTATAACACAAAAAAACGTAATTGAAAAATTGTAGTAGCGCCTTTAAAAATTAGCAACTGCTAATTTCATTTTCAACTGCATCTTTCAGATCATTAAACTTTTTAATTTTATCATTTTAAATTCTTGTACATGACGCTAAATTTAAAGTACATATGATAATGACAAAAATGGGGGTAGCGAAACGTCCAGTAACCGTCTGTCTTTATGTTATGTTTTTTTTTTTATTACTTTGCATGTTCAGCATGTCTTCGTCTAAAAAGAGCCCCATACAGTCACCGTGGGTTTTGTGAAATTTTATAGCGCTATCGAAATTCCGAAGGGCAGGGCTCTGAATTGAAAAACCTGACGTGCAGAAGCCTTACTCCCACTGGAGTTCCTGTTCGAGGTGCAAGAGACGGAAGAAAGGACGCTGAGTCTTAGGGGTGCGTCCTTGGGGCGAGCAGGCTCTGAAAACTGCCTATATACCGCCATGTTTTCTGTTCCAATTCCCGTTGGATTTGACAGAAAACTCTGGCTTCGACTGCTTAGAAGGATATCACTTCTTCTTGGAAAAAGAAATGAATTATATTAATTATCAGGGTATACATTGTCGCTGTTCGAAAGCGGCACTTGAAAATCAGGGACAGGAGGACGCTTAAAAGCAGGATCCTTGCAACCTGAATTCCTGGCAATCATCAGTGATCTTATAGGTGGTCGTACTTGTCAGAGAAAAAACATCTGACACTCGACCACCAAAGAGCGTGCTTGTCGTTATTTTAAGGTGCCGTCAATAGACGGTTCTTTGCCGGCGCAAGCAGAAAGCATTTCAGTCCTCCTGCATGTCAGCTAAATAAGCTGAAGCATTGCCTTTTTTTCGAATCACCTTTTCCCACAGCGTAAGAACTTCGATTCTCTGCTGACACCCAAGTATCCACACTCAAGTCACGTGAAACTTCACAGGGACTTTTGCGTGTACACTTGCAACATGAAAGGCAGGTTGGGTCCCGAACGGTCGGCTGTGCTACGTCTCCAGAAGTAAACTATTCTGTGAGCTAGGCTCACTCCCCGGCGAAACTCAGCGATGCCGAGAGGAAAGGAAAACATGGGGAGAACGACGAGCTCGTTGTCTAACACGAGACGGCATGTCTGAAAAGCCCGAGAACGAGCTATCAGACAACAAGATCGAATCTGAGGAATCAGAGTTCAACCGGAGACCCAAAAGGGTGGTTGCCCGAAAGGGGGTGGGGTAGAGACTCGCCACCTGGCACAGTTGCGATGCGAACCTCTAAAGAGTCTAGGAGAGGCAAGACGTGTTTGTCTGTCGAGTCGAAAAGATTAGCAGATTTTTTTTCTGTTTCAGGGCTTTAATTCGAGCGCGATTTCAGGGATCTTACCTTTAACCCAGTCCCTTCGCTGCCAAATCATATAGAATACTAACATTATTATGCAATCTGTTTGGATCCGGATCAGACGTCTCGTAACGCACGTCTGATCTGGATCTAAACTGTTTGTCACCCATATCAATGATTCGTAAGTGAAAACAACGCATACAATTCCAAATTTTAAGAATGTTAACACCAGAAATCCGAGAAAAAAATTAAGTCCGTAAAAAAATAATGAAGTCGTAGGTCCGGAGAAATTAAGAAAACTCTGCTGCTACCCGTCAGTTTCTTCATTTCTTTCATTTCTTGATTTCTTTAACCTTTTCTAGAAGATTTACTTTCAATGTGGACATAAATGTTATAAGTGGCTTACATTTATAAATACGCGCCACGACATATTTGGGAAACAAATTACGTTGATGAGGATTGCGTAATTACGCTTAATATAGAATGCAAATATTTCGTCTACCTTTTCGATCCGTAAAATCATAGCAGCCGCGCGTGCCGGCAATGGGCGTGACCACAAATGAATAACCAATGGTTTTTCAGTCGTGGTGTGACGTAGGCAGCCATAATGGAGTAACTTTGAAAAAGTTCGACATGCAAGGAATAAATGTTGGATTTCTTGAGGAAAGAGGTAATTGTTTTCCATATTAGACATATGTATCGGTAGAAAAATATTTAGTTAATCGAAGAAGCGTTCTCTTTTCGCCATAGCACATGGGTTGTATTTATAGGACCTCGTCAAACACACGACAAAGATTCTTGTCGCGATTTGCTAAAGACAACATAAGGGAAACCGATAAGACCTGACGTACCAGAAAATGTAAAAATGTGAAAAAGCTACGTCAGGTCTTATTTATAGGACTAAGTTGTACATATACCATAGATGTGCATGTGAACAGGATTTTGATCTGCTATAATTTTTCACAAAATTACAGTCAGCTGAACTTAGTCATTTTTTTGCCGGCGCGGGTATCGTATTTGTCTTACAGACAAAGTCATCCCTCTAGATCATGTTTGAGTGAAATATTTGCCATATAAATAGCAGATGATAAAAGTAATTTACTACACCAGTCTCTCAAACTTTTACTTTGAGCCAATTTGGAGCGATCTCTGTCGCTCATGTAGTTCATGTAGGATAGAGACCGGGGCCCGTATTCACGAAGCTCCTAAGTATTTCCCTAAGGAAAGATTTACCTAAGGGTGACTTCCCCCTTAAGGTACTTCGCATATGCGCGTAGTTTCCATATGATTGTTATGAAAATTGTCATGAAGAATGATAATAGCCTAAGAAACAATGTGTGTAAATATAGGCAAAATTTATCGTGTGGTTTGTCTTAAAGGTCTTTTTTCTGACAAAAACCTAGAATTTTGATGATTTTATTTTTCTTAAAAATGAATAAAGCTAATGACTATAATTCTCGCCCAATAAGTAGTCCACAACATTCATTACAAGAAAAGCTAAAAACATTTTGAATAAAGGTGTTCAGAAAGATGTTATCAGCTAGATTCTATTTAAATTTTGCAAAATGCTAAAAAATTGAATTACAAAAAACTGACTCATTCAATGTATATTTGTTTTCATTTTATTCAAATATATGGTTGATGAACTAGTCAGTCTGAAAGTATTAGAAAATATTACAGTCAGGATTTGTTGTAATAACATATTTTCTTATTAAAATGTGGGATATGTGTTGTTTAGATACAGTTACTTACCTTAGAATTAATACTTTGTCATAAAAATGCATTATTATTTATTCATGGACTTGCATACAAGGTTTATTATATTGTTTGAACATAATTATAATGGGCAATATCGATCTTGAAAAGGTTAGCATATTGATAAGCTTCAAGGTGTGGCTTTATAGTTCGATCAAATCGTTTACATGTATACCGATTTAATTGACTTGTAAGTCATTAAACTAAAACGTACAGGTAAGTGGACATATACTTGGACCTAGTACTAATCAACGAAGACTAAACATAACATGTCTCTTGATTACTGCGTTATGGATTGACAAGTCAATAAATCCATGGAGAAAGGACAAATGGAGAAGTATCCGGCCTGCTCGCGATTTATCGTGTCGTTCAATCAGCGGCGCTCGCTGGCGGCTAGAAAACAACGTTTTTCCGAAAGTTTGGTGTTAATAGAAATGCTTTTAATGTTATCTTTTCGTTATAAATTTCAATAAAGATGTTTTATTAGACCATGATCTCACGACTAGTACAAAATTTGAGGCGATAGCTTATAATTTGTTTGTTTAGTGAGTTTGTGAAAATGAGAGAGAAAACGTACAGTACTGTATTTTCCGTTTTTCCTACGAAAGTTTGGTGTTAATAGAAATGCTTTTAATGCTATCTTTTCGTTATAAATTTTAATACAGATGTTTTATTAAACCATGATCTCACGACTAGTACAAAATTTGAGGCGATAGCTTATAAATTGTTAGTTTAGTGAGGTTTTGAAAATGAGAGAAAAACGTATTTTTTCGTTTACCTACGAAGTTTGGTGTTAATATAAATGCTTTTAATGTCATCTTATCGTTATAAATTTTAATACAGATGTTTTATTAGACCATTATCTTACGCGTAGTACAAAATTTGAGGCGATAGCTTATAAATTGATAGTTTAGTGAGGTTTTGAAAACGAGAGAAAAACGTATTTTTTCGTTTACCTACGAAGTTTGTGTGTGTCTATATTTCTCTGCCACTGTCTGTATTTATGTCTCTGTTTCTCTTTGTGACTGTCTCTCTGTCTGTCTGTTTTTCTCTTATCTCTGTCTGTCAGTCTCTCGCTTCTTCTTTTCTGTCTCCATCTTTCTGTATGAATGTCTGTCTGTTTGTCTCTCTCTCTGATGATCCTCATGCGGAGAAAAGGTAAAGTGTGTCATAAAGAGCTTAATTTGAAAAAGGGGTAAACTATATTTCAAGAGACATACTCTATGAATCCGACATTTTCGAGCCTGGTCTGGATTACAACTGTTTGCAATTGCAATAGTCATCATGTTACTGGTATTCAGTAATGAGAGGGTTAATCCAGTCATCAACCAAACCAGGTGCATTGATGTTTTTTTTTGTTTTTTTTTTAATTTGTATAATATATAAACATCATGCGGTTACAGAAGTCAAAAACACATGTTAAAGTTACACGCACGGGTAGCATTGATCTTTTTTTATTAAAGTGGCAACCCGCTGGTGTCCATCTTCATAGATAATCGGCATGTTCAAGAAGCATGGACTTCATGCTGGGACAGTTTTATGACGCTGATAATTGTCCTGCTAATTTGGTGCGGGTTCTGTATATGGTTACGTAATGTGTCACATTCCTTTGTGATGTGTAATATGGTAGACATTTTGTAAGTAAATAAAGCTAAGGACGAGTGTCAAACATTCTGGATCCAGATCAGACGCCGTGTTACGCGGCATCTGATCTTGATCCAAGTTGTTTGCAAAAAAATAAGTAAAGTCGCGATCAGCAGGCAAAGAGTTAAGCAGTCAGTAAAATAGATTGCTTAAGGCATTGGCTGCTTTATAATTTATAATACCTTGGTCTAGAATTAGAGGTACAGTACTGCAGCTAATAGCAGCTAAGATCTACTCGACACCCGATATCGGAGGAAATGAGCATCGTCCGACACACTGCACTGTAACTTAAAGGATATGCATTTGAAGCAGTAAATAACCGAATGATAAAACATCATTTCACACAAGTTCACGTCGCTTTTACAAGGTATCAAGGTCGGTTACCATGCCCATGGTATGGATTCATGAGCGGCCCCATTCATGAGGATAAACAGTCACGTACGTTCGTATGAAGCATTCTATTTGCTGTAAAGTTTGTATTTGAATGATTTACAATCTAGAGAATTCCATAGAGAAAATACTTGCACCTAAATGTTCTTATTTGTAGAGCATGGATCGATGTGAACCCCCAGTTTAACCCCCCCCCCCCATCTATCTACATTGTTTTGTAATGCTTTGATACTGCTTTACACCCCTAGCTTCTACTTCTACATGGTTACTCCCCACTATCAAATCAATTTGCTGATAATTACAGGGAGGTCGGTAGTCTGGTATTACTAGCGGGGAGAACTTATGAGGTGCACCAAGGACTTAACATTTTTATCCTTACACCGACCAACCACTGAACCAGTCGTAATGCTAACCCGAAATCCTGAGCGCCAAAGAGGGAAGCCATTTCTACCAATTTTTTAAGACTTTGGTTTGACTCCGCTGGCTCATTTTATATCCCTCTATAGTCTAAAAAAAGTTTAAATCTCAAGCATTTCTAAGGATTTATTCTAGAAAAGTATAGTATCCCAGTACCCCTTGGTGCATGAATGTGCACCTGGCGACCAGGGTTCAATCCTGTTTCTTTATCAAGTACATGTAATGTATAACTTATAAGAATATCCGGTTATATTTGGCGCCAAGCGTAGTGATTCTCTGACATTATATGCTCCAAGTATGATCTCCCAGTCTCATTCTCATACATGTACCTATGGGTCATGGATATAGAAGTTTGAGACATATATCAACTTGCTGGAGGAGAATGTCACAGTGCGTATCATATTGTTCAGCCTTGCTATTACTATTATTAGGGTGCATGACTCAACCTGGCGATTCAAGTCTGCTTCAATATGAGACCACTCAGTTTCAATGCTGTCAGCATGACTGTTTAATTACAGTGCATTCAATTCAATAATTAATTTGATGTAAAAGAAAAGTAAATGAATTAAAGTCATTTTAAAAGCTTCAGTCAATAACAGAAAATTAATCTAGAATTCATTACAGACCTTATATTTTCAGCAGTTGCTAGTCTAAAAGTCCAAAGTCAAAGCATATGTAGTGAATTATAGGCGTTATTTTCAATAAACTAAAGTAGTAAGTGATAATCACTGGATTTTCACCCATAACCCAAATACACTTTTAATTTATTCTACTAATGAGAAAATAATTAAACTTTATACAGTCATGAATATGCCTAATAATTATTAATATTTTCTATCCTAGCAGACAAGTGCATACAGCAGATTGAAAGTAAAGCAGACAGACAGACCAAAAACAATATGTCTCCCATTTGAAGTTGTGGAGACATAAAATGATAATTATCCCAGCCTTTGCTAAAAAAAATTCAGACCAATTGACCTAAATGTAATATGCCAAATTTTGATGCAAATATCACCTGCCCAAATCATAAACCACTTGTCAAGGGCATCAGGCAAGTGAGTTAGGGCGAAAACTGTTTCCGTGATAATGCAGATGGGTGCGATATGATATCAGTATCTACACTATTTCCATCTTATATAAGATTGGATATATATATTAGATAAGGTTAGAGCCACGAAGACCTATCCATTATCACCAATAATCCCACCCTATTTTACGCCTTTGATTTATTCCTCCACTGATGAAAATAGTTTACTTGTACAGTTACGAATGTGCACCATACAAAATACTTTTCTATATCCTAGCAGATGGAAGCATAAAGCAGGCTAAATGTATTGCAGATGAGCCAAAAGATACATTCTACCTTACTTTCAACCCGTTTTAAGTGGTCATGTATCTTCAGTACTATATAATAAACAGGCTATGGGTTACAGCGCGTGCATGTTATATTGAGAATTCAAACACAGCTGCGTCCTTCTTTGTTAATATAGGGGTATGCGCAAGATGTGTTAGAATCCTAAGTATTAAAATGCGTAATGCAGTGTATTGCTGAAGCAAAATCAAAAGTAAAACAGAACACTCAGTTAAGAACTTTCTGTTTTACTTTTATTTTACTTTAACTTATTTAGCAACTTGTATTGTATATCACAAAGGACGATTCATTTGGATAACTTAAAAACACTAAAACAGCTCTTATTACAATCACTGAAGATCTAAATTTTTGAAGTGTTTTAACCCACTATCCCATAGCCAGTTTCTAGTTTTAAAGAAAGGTCACTTAAAGCAGGTTCAAAGTAAAGCAGAATAGCCTTAAGGCACATTCTGCTTTACTTTTAGCCTGCTTTACCTGCCTTAAAAGCAAGAATCTGTTAGAATTTAGAAAATACTTCTCATTAACGATACATAAATTAATCATGACTGTATAAAAGGGAAATATTTTCTTCATTGGAGGAATAAATTATAGGCGTAAAAAGGCGCATTTATGGAATGATTGGGTTAAAGACATGCAAAAGCTTAACCCTCTCCTCCACAAAAGTGCCTTTGAGCACCTCTACCTACATCTCAGTATAAGGATATCAAATGAATACTTGCTACTCCAGTGACTGTTTTGCACACAGGAGGTACATGTAGCTCAAAGCAAGATAAAAGTAAAGCAAAAATCTCTGACAGGAGCTCCCTGCTAAAATTTACTTTCATCTTACTTTAAGCAGTCAGTGTTTTTGACATAGTTGGCTATAAGAGATTTGCATTTTTGGCTATGGAGGAAAGGGGTAAAGCAAGCTGAAAGTAAGCAGAAGGCACCTTAGGAGCTTTCTTCTTTACTTTTATCTAAATAATCTGGCCTGATGCAGCCACTTGTCCTGCACAACAACATCTTGACCTCATTTAGTGGTTATAATGGATGTGTTTTACTGTAAATGAAACAATTGTTGGTATCGAGATTCAAAATAAGTGTCAGAGTGAAATATCACATTGACAAAATGAAAAACATGATCTTGTTACAAATAAAGGTTCTCTCAGGCTTTCAGTTCTGTTTTTTTTTTGACTGACACTTATTCTGCATCAAGACTTAAGGATTTATTTATAAACACAACAAGAAAATATTTAAATTGCTTTTTTCTTTCTTTCATCAGTTCTGATAATACACAGCAGTTAAAAAAAACCAATATAAACCTTTCAATTTCATATACATAATTATAGCTTTTTGAGAGACTATATTAAAATCATTTGTGAAACCCACAAAGCATTTTCTTTCAAATAAGTTACATGGATACAGGGCTCCAGATAAGGGGAGCATTTCAAAAACTTAAAGTTTATGTCTGCATTAAACCATAGTGATACTACTGGCAGAGGTAGTCCAGTGGTAACGCGTTGGACTACGGTACCAGGGGTCGTGAGTTCGATCCCCCGCCGGACCAGCAGCCTGACTAGGGGATTTTTTCCGAATCTCCGATGATGTACAGGAATATTCTTGAGCAAGATATGTACCGCGAATTGCTCCTCTCTACCCAGGGGTTAAAATGGGTACCTGTGAAGGGTCCGAGCCGGTACTGCGGCTGCTTTAGCGCCATATGTTAGCAGTGCTCAATATTGTAGGCAAGATGGCTCAATGATCAGGGGAGTAAATTTATAGTCGACTGAGCGGTCATTCGGACTGAAAGTAGACTTTAAATTAATGCTTTACTTTTGCTTTATATGGTGTGACTACTCATTTGAATTGTCTAAAAGTCTTTAAGAGACGATTCTAATGACAATTAATACCATAGAATTTTTTGCTGACATGGAATTTGCATTCATGTTAACATATCCACCATTCTAATCAGTTTTTATACGATATTTATTACTCAAATTCAGCACATAATTATGTTGTTCTCTCTTGAAATAAATCAGTATTTATTTGCATCATAGTCTCTGTATCAAAGTCCATCTTGGATAGGAAACAGCTGGATGCCATGGCTAACGCTTGTCCTACATTGTCAACCACTTCCGGCAGGGAACTATTCCAAACTTTGCAATGGAACACCACACAGGCAATGATGATTCTGCAATAGATAGTACATAGATAATTGATTGTTATGTACAAGGCACTCTACAGGCCCAAAACATCTCAGGACTTTTGTGTGTTTTTTTTATAATTTTGTTTGACTTAAACATATTGACCAAATAGCAGGCATTTTTCCACACTAGTGGTCTCTCACAACTTCCTGCTTTAGCAAAGTTACTTGTGCTAAGTAAAGCAGGAGGTTATGTTGAAGTTCTTAATTATTCTTTATAAAGCATTTATATGCTGAAATTTGGAGACAATGTTAAGTATTATTTGGCTATATGGAAACATGTGAATAAGACATGGTTTTAGCTTATTGGTACTTTCCCATGAATTTTTCAGCATGTCTGGTATATGTATTCAATCAATGGAGTTAAAGTTCCATGTCAGATGATGAATTAATGTTGACACAGTTCTACTCATACAGGGCTTCAGACAACTAAAAATTAAGTTCTTTATGTCTACATTAAACCTAATAGTGTCACTACTCATTGGAATCATGTCTTCGAGACAAATCTAATGAATGGTAACACCATAGGCGTTGGTGCGTGGTATGAAGACAAGCTGAATTTGGTCAGATTACGAGCCCCGGATCGTACATATAATTCAGATTTCATGGAATGAAATGAGATTTTATACTGTGAGTGTTAGAACTGTACACATTACTGGCTTATTTTTTAATCTAACACAATATATGAAATTGTTTTGCATTTTAAGGAGACTCAGCTTTTAAGGTCAAATATTGGTCATAAGCCCATAACTTTGTAACTTGAATTACTTCATGTGCCTTCCTATTTGGCATGTGTTCTAAAGAATCTCTTGAGAGCAGTACACCTTGGGTCAAGTCAGACAAAGGTCTGTCAAGGTCATGTAGAGGTCATTTAAAGGTCAAATAGGATGAACTTGACACAAGTCACAACTTTGCAACTACATAAGATAGAATTCATATTTGGCATGTGGGTCTACACTGTTTGCCAAGGCAGTTTGTATCTGGTTCCAGTACTTAAAAGTACAATCCTTAACATGGTTAATCTATAACACATATTCTACAAAAATAGCTATATGCTCAGTATTGTATGAAAAATATAATAATTTCTATCTTACCTAACAGAATTAGAATCCGAGTGTCAAACAGAGTAGAGCCAGATCAGGTCTCACATTAGTGGTGCCTTATCTGTATCAAAACTGTATGCAAGTCCCAGATGAGTCACACCTTTTTTCACCATGTTGCAATTTCAATAAAGGCTAACCTCTGCTGACTTGTGTATAAGTTTTAACTTTTTTCAAAGATACAATTAGGAATGTAATCCTCTAATGAAAGAAGCAATAATTTACCTATTTTATGGCTGTTGATTTTCCCGTGAAAGGTGGTATGGCTGTTGAGTTCCCCTTGAATGTTGGTGGTACCATGTAACTGTTATCATCATGCATGCCCTGTCCTGAAATCATCATATCATCTCTCATCATCCATCGGTTGTATATGACCCATTATGTGCTGTGGTGCCATAAAATCCAACTCATCTATCCAAACCATGTTACCATTGTCCCTGTTGAAATAATTTAAAACATGAGTAAATTTTCACAATAAAAAACCAACATAAATCAAAGAGTGAAGGTCTTGAGACTTGCCAAGAACGAGGTTTTGCAATTCAGTAAAATACTCTGTGAACACAACTGAAGCTACAGTAATAATTTATTGTATAAGGCAGGTGGTCACTTAAAGAAAGATGAAAGTAAAGCAGAAAGCATTTGCAGATGTTTTCTGCTGTAGTTTCCCTGTGCTGTAGGTTGTCAGCTATTTTTATTCCATCAATAAGTGTTGTTAAGTCGTGGTTACAGAGGGGTATACATGAAAAGCTTAAGCGGAAGGTACATTTTGCACCGTCCGAGATGGATCTACTGCTTGATTCACAGGGGTAAAGAATTTCAAATGTAGCCAGTGTCAAATTCCATCTTTAACAGGTAGTTGAATTGCACTTAATTCTTTAATGGATGTGACTGAAAGCAATGAGAATATTTTAAGATAGATCTATTATTTTTATTTTGTAATTTTTTGATTTAATAAATGTATCAACATGTGTACTCAACTCAAGAAGCTTTTGAGCTTGAGTACAAGTTGGGTAATGTCAGACAAAGGCCAAGGTTATTTAGAGGTCACATCAGGGGGCATAGGTGTTTTGCAAAAAAATCTTGAACCTCAATATCTCAAACTTGCTTAACTCAAATTATTCAATATTTGGAAACAAGAATTTGCCTTATTTCAAGCTCGGTTTAGGTGAACATACCCGTGTTTTAACTTTGAAATATGGGTATGTTCAATTTAACCAGTTCGAGATATCAAAGTTCGACTATATAGATCTATACATCTAATATTTCACATTTTTTATGCGTTTGTAAAAAATGTTTATAAGCAATATCAACAAATTAGGAAGAAAAGGATAGACACTCATTTACATTCAATCAGGACTAGCAATGAGTAATGTTTACTCGTCGCTTACAAACAGTGCACCTCTAAAGAGTACATATGCCTTTGCAAACAGTGTTGATCCAGATCAGAGGTCTCCAAAGCCAGTCCTTAGGCAAGTCCCCTTACTTAACAATCAATTATGGTTGGACAATACGGAGATTTTATGATGGCGAGTACGTTGGGACAGATTCCATAAATTTATAATACATAGATCTATTCTAAATATGGAATTGTAACTGGGTGTTGAAGTTCTTATAAAGATCGCCAGGTTCGCAGTCATGCACTCTACCCTGTCGCCATATAAATGCCTTTATACAACAAGGCCGTACAAGTCACGATAAACCTACACACTGTGACATACTCCCCGGACAACTTGAAATTCGTCCCAAATTTCTAAATGGGAATGAGAACAACTTGGGGCGAACTTGGAGCATATACATGGTGTTCTTATAAACAAGCACCCACGCCGACCCAGGTTTTAAACCGGATCGCCAGGTGCAAAGTCATGCAATCTACCATGTTGTCATAAAAGCGCGCTTATACAGCAATGCCGTACAAGTCATGATAAATCTACACGCTGTGTCAGTGACAGAATCATATGAATATACTCGCAGATTGAGAAAGATGGCAAAAAAAACTAGTTTCAGAATCTCAAGACGGCTGCATAGCTCAGTGGTAGAGCATCCACTTGCTGATCGGGAGGTCGCAGGTTCGATCCCAGGCTGAGTCAAACCAAAGACTTTAAAAATTGGCAGTAATTGCTTCGCTCCTTGGCGCTCAGGATTTCGGGTTCTAATTACAACTGGTTTGTGGGTGTCATAAAGTGACAGGCCGGGTACAGTCCCTGGTGCATCTCATAACTACCCCTTCTCATAATTCTTCATGGAGAGAAAACAAGTGAATCCTCTATAGAAAGTTGTTTACATTATTTTTTCGACTTCTAACATGAAATCTGCGCTCTGAAATTCATCTCGCCATTTTTTTCAAGTGCTTAATTTCGGCACTAGCAATAAAAAAAATCAACTGGCAGTTAGCAAGTATTAAATCCAGAGTGATATCATAGTATCAGTTTAAAAAAGAACGCCTTCAGAAATAAATACGGGTGTTCCCCTACTGATTCAAAGATGACATTTGTCTTTGATCGGGAGCCGAACTGAACTGTAATTTTTATGAGTCACAGATATGAAATATCATCGCAAAACAACAAACGACATGATTTAACAATATAATAAATGCTAAATCACTGTTGTTAAGTTACCCGATGCCTGCCAAGTCTATATTATTTACACCATCCGAATATAGGTACTGTCCGAAATTTGGGGTCAAACAATTTCATTTCTTTCACAGAACCCTGTGACGCTTAAACACACCTTTAACGACTGGTGGTCTCTAGCTCTTCATTCTTTCAGACATTTCTTATTCATTTCGAGTTTGCATATCAAATAAGGTTTGCATTCGTGCACAATCCAAAGAATTGTTTTGTCTCTGTTCAGCGTTATTTCCCGTTGTCAACCAACTTTGGGTGCAGTATAAAATCGATGTCCCGCAAAGTATTTAATCGGGGTTATTTTCGGTTCTAATGTAACGTGAATTAAATGTTTTTAGACTTAATAGATATGCATGTATATTTATTGCAACACAAATATTTCTTTCAATGTCTGACGCCAGTTTCGTCGAATTTTCAAAACTTTACACAACGCGCCCGGGAATAAAACCATTCAAATAAACTTACCTGTTATGTATAGCTGGCAGTATGTGCAGATTCCGTTAAAAATTGAAACCTCCCACGTAAATAACGTCTCTCTTCACCAAATTGTTGCTTCATTATGGTGTCATAATTAAATTAAACTTTGAATCGGGAGCTTAAAATCCGGCGGCCATTTGCAATTTTTTCCCTTAACTATTTCCTTAAAGGTAGTGACTAGGGGTACGTGACCGTACCTCTAATATTTGAAATTAGCGGTACGGTCACGTACCCCTAGCGAGCCCTATGAGGGTTGACTAGGGGTACGTGAGTCCAAAACACTATTAAGAAACACTTTATTTTGTCTGCAGATACGTTAATATCGATGCTAATGTTACTAATATCTCATTTCAACCTTCTATTCCGACTGTTTAACGCAGAAAAGCAAAGAAACTTCATTAAAAAAAATCCATATCGGCATTTTTTTCACGGCAGCGAAAACTATACCTATGATTAAACTGAACGTTCACACATTTTTTACACCATGTATAATTATGCAATAACAGCTTTATTTATAATAATTGCACTGTCTATTTGCGATGAGTTGATTTTTGTAACATGTTATTAACCAGCAAACTTACATGTTCGATACTTAATGGGAGCCGAAGCTTCGATTGTTTTTATTTTCTCAGATCTACCACTTTATATTCAACGCTAAGTTAGGAAGATACATCAGCAGTAATTTCGAACAAGAATATTATATAAAAAGTTAGTTTTGAATCAAATTAATCATTTATAAGAAAAGCACTTAACATTGGTCACGGATTTTCAGATATCGGGCGTATCTGACGATAATTAACCCTATACATATATGCGGAATACATCTATTCTCATCGCTGCCGTGAGAACAAATTGGGTGGTGAACATATGTCGAAGTTTCTTTGTTTTTCTCCATTAAATATCCACAAGATAATGAAGAAATGAGAGATTATCAATATTAGCACCAATAAAAGGTATCTGCAGGCAAACTTATATGTTGCTACATAGTTTAAATGACTCACGTACCCCTAGTCAACCCTCACAGGGCTCGCTAGGGGTACGTGACCGTACCGCTAATTTCAAATATTAGAGGTACGGTCACGTACCCCTAGTCTACCTTCCTTAAAAGTTAAGGGAGGGTTAGAGTTTCCTTAACTTTTAAGGGTAAAATCTGTATACTTAGGGGAATCTTTAGGTTAAGGCCTTTCGTGAATACCACTTAAGGAATTTCCTCAATCTTAGGGATAAACTTGAGGGAAATGTTAAAAACTAAGGGGAAATTTTCCCTTAGGAGCTTCGTGAATACGGGCCCGGATGTTTCCGCAGAAACATTAGCATCTCTGCTTCTTTGGTCCATTTGTATGTATTTTCCTTTCGTGGGATGATCCTTGTAGTTGGCTGATATTTTAATCGTGATTTCTTCAGTTGAATTCACAATGTTTAATTATTTACAATGTTTCATTAATGGATTAAAACAGAGCATAGTGTTCACACTAATGCACACATTTATAAAGATTATTTACACTGGTTTATATTGTTCATAAAGTCAGTAAAACATATTGGAACCATCTATGGATTGTAGCATTCGGCATTAAAAAAATCTTAATAAGGGGAGATCCTTTGAAATCACAGAAAACAAAGCAAATACTGAAAATTGCAGACTCGGTGTAATTGAGTCTGTTCATGAGCAATACTGAAATATGCAACAGTGCTCACGCCCCCTAGCACCGGCTTAAGCGGAATTCAACTTTCAACTGTAAATGCGCTGAAATCAATGATTCCAAAGGACCAGAAAGTATAACAACTTGTTAGGTTTATTGGTGACCCCCCAGTGCCCATTCAACTTTGATTTCAATGAATTTAGTGTGGATGCTAGCACTACACTGTTGGGGAGGGAGTTCCTTAAATCAATAACTCTGTGACTGAAAACACCCTTTTTCAACTCTGTTCTGGCTCTTGGTTTGATAAGTTTCAAATTGTTGCCTCTTGTAACAGTGTCACCTTTAACCGATAGCAAGTTGGCAGAAGTTATGTCTAAACCATTAATTAGTTTAAACGCCTGGATAACATCTGCCCTATCCCTCCTGTACTCCAGGGTTGGAATGCCTAAATGCATAAGTCTCTCACTGTGGCTTAAATCCCTTAAGTTTCTAAGCATTCTTGTTGCCCTTCTCTGCACATTCTCTATTGCAATATTATACTTTTTGTAGTGTTGGGACCATTTTACTGATGCATACTCTAAGTGAATTCTCCCCAATGCTTTGTACAGGTTGAGGAACATGTCCTTTGTAACACATGTAAATGTTTTTACAATTAACCCAATAATACTATTTGCTTTATTAATTTTTGTGTATATGTGTATGTCAAATTTCAGTTTATTGTCAAATTCAACTCCAAGATCTTTTTCTGTCGTTATTTGTTTTATTTTTTCTATGCTATTGTTTGGTGTTCTCATAAAGTATTCGCTTGCAAATGAATTTCCAATGTGCATAGATTTGCATTTTTTAATATTGAAGATCATTTGCCATTTTTCTGACCATTTACACGCATCGAATATGCTACTTTGCAGTTTTTCTTCATCTTTATCTTTTTGCTGAATTGTGTATAATTTGGTGTCGTCTGCACTCTGCAAATAGTTTGATTGTACAGTCCACGGCATCGGGTAGGTCGTTGATATATATTAGGAACAACAGTGGCCCTAATACACTTCCCTGAGGTACTCCACTAGTGACTTGTTGCCATGAAGATTTTTCACCCCCTACCACTACTCGTTGCATTCTATCTTTCAGAATGTTTTCTAGCCAAGCTAAAATTTTACCTTTAATACCAAAGCTTTTAATCTTTTCAAGGAGTCTTTTGTGTGGTACCTTATCAAACGCAGCTTTGAAATCTAGATATATAATGTCGGTCTCCTTATTTTCGTCAAATGCTTTAGACCAGTCAGACAGTCTTCTATACATTCTAACAGTTGAGTGTTACAAGATCTATGCTTTCTGAATCCGTGTTGGTATATATAGAGCAGGTTATTTGATTCCAAATGATACATTATTGCATTTCTAACAGTTTTGTCGAGTAATCTACAGCAAATTGAAGTTGCACTAATTGGTCTATAATTTTCAACATTTTTCTTTTCCCTGCTTTGTATATGGAACTAACGTTAGCTTTTTTCCATTCATTTGGGAGTTGCCCTTCATCTAGAGATTTTCTGAATATCTTGCATAAGGGTTTTATAATTGTGTCTCTACATTCGTGAATGACTCTCGGGTGAATGCCGTCGGGGCCCTGTGTTTTGCTTGTGTTTAGTTGTTCTACTACTGACAGTATTATATCCTCACTTATTTCCAAATCATTAAAAATGATATCTGTTTTGTCCGTTACACTTGGAATGAAAGTTTCCTCTTTTTTAAATACTGTTACAATGTGATTGTTAAAGGCTTCTGTAATTTGTCTATCTTCCTGTATGGTAACCCCTTCTACTTCCACTATATCTATTCCCGAAGGAGTTTTTGTTTTTGACCTTACATACTTCCAAAAAGTTTTGGGGTTATTCTTTATGTTTTTTTGCAATATTTTTTTCATAGTTGTATTTAGATTTCCTTAGTTGGTATGCTACTTTATTTCTTGCAATTTTATATTCTTTGAATGTTATGTGGTTCCTAAAGTGAGAGTATTTAACCCATTTTGTATGTTTTGTTTTGATAGCTGACCTTGTATCACTGTCCACATGTGGGTTCTTATGGCTTGCTGAGTTATTACTTAATGGAATACATTGCTCGTACATAATGGAAAGGTGTTCTGCAAATACCTCCCAAGCCATCAGAATCCCCATGTCTGCCAGTACTTCCCAGTCAGTATTATGAATTTCTCTTGAAAGAGACTTGTAGTCTCCTTTGCTATATTGGTATTTAAGAGAAACGTTTTTTTCTACAATTAAGTTTACAAACTAATTCATACTCCATTACAATATGGTCACTTTTCCCTATTCCTGGTCTAAATATGATTTCATCTACCATGTTCTCTTCGTTTGTGAATACCAAATCTAATAATGATGGTCTATTTCCTTCTCTAAATCGGGTAAACTTCTTTACATGTTGGTGCAGGTACAAATATTTTATAACTTGCAAAAAATTAAAGTCGTTATGATTTATTCCGTTCTCCGTTGAACACAATTCCCAGTCAATATCCCTATAATTTAAATCACCTACCACCATCAATCTAGATGGATTTGTATCTACTGCTTTGTTGAGTAATATTAAGAGTTCTTCATTATTTTCGGAAGCAACCTTTTACTTTAGCCAAGTGTAAATAATATTTCTCTCTCTACCTCGCTCTCTCTCTCTCCCTCTCTCTCTATCTATCTAGACAATAGGACTCTTTCTCCCCTCTCTAACTTTTAGTTGTAAGCTCTCTCTCTCTCTCTCTCTCTCTCCCTCTCTCTCTCTCTCTTTCTCTCACGCGCTCTCGTGTACATTTTTGGGATTCGGCAATAAAGCCAATGCTAGAATGAAACTTAAAACAGTTCTTGCAGTTTGTAATTTTAATTTCAAAATTAAACAGGTCGTTGTATTGGAAAACATGATTTATGTCACATGCAACATTTTTACCAGAAACGAAATGCAACAGTAGAACAACATATAAAGCCAAAATGGTGTGACGGAAAATGTTTGACAGACAGATCGATGAACAGACAAATGGACAGATAGACAGACGACAGAAAAGTGATCATTGAGTCAAGATAATACTCATTTCTGTTTCAGCAGGTGACAAAAAATCGAATCAAATATATCCAAAGTGTTTATCTTTTGAAAGAAATGGACAAAGAAATGCATGCATTTTATACATATGAGCCGTGTTATCACAAAACTTGCCTTATGGTATTGCAAACAGTTATATCAAGGGAAGCTGTCTCATTCTTTGTAGCTAGACAATGTGAAGGGTCGCTAGAAATCGTGCGATTGTTTTTGGGTTTAAAGGGAAAAAATGTTTACCGTATGCCTCATTATTTGTAGCTAATCAATGTCATAGTAAAGAGATATATTATAGCTATATTTGAAATTGTATCTCTGACCATGTATCGCAATGTACAATTGAAAGGCTATTCAAAACCCCGATATAAACGTCAGATGTGGACGTCGATCTGGACGTTTGTACGAATATCGTGCGCGACGTCTAAATGTGACAAAAATTCAAGTTTGTTAAAACACTTATAAAACAAAGACTGTTTAACGCACGGCAAAGAAAATTATATCATTTAAATGCTTAGAAAATGAACCGATTGATAAAAATATTTCTTGCACTTTATTTTTGTGTACATTTACTTTAAAATGACATTAAAACAGATACACGTTAAAAAAACACTGAAAAATGCCATGTGTGACATTTTTTCAACCTTAATAAAATATCAATCAAGTGAACTATTCAACGTTTCATCAATATCTTTATGTGTAATTACAATTAGCATCAAATGAACTTTTATATGGTAGAGAATGTTTTCTTACTTCGTTAATATTTTTTATAATAATCTGTGTTGTGTATCTGCACCGTGGAGTTTCCTCTTAGTGTGACAGTTGCTGTTCTCAACTTGTTTTTTCGACCGGAAGCGGAAATGCACTTTAAATTTAACCAAAACTACTTCATTGATAAATGTTGACATACACATTGTTCCGCCAGATTTTGAAGGCATTTGGATGAAAAACATATGAGATATACGCCTGTGAAACTTAAGGGGGATGTAATTTTGTTACGTGTGACACGCCAATTTTTGGTAGAAATTACATTTTAACTTAATTTTTCAAAAACTTTCAAAATAATTAGAATTAGATAAATGGTGTGATGTTATTGTTTATTTTCTGCTGAATAATTTGATGTATAGATCAAATATATCGAGCTAAAATTGACTTTTTATTGAGTTTATACTGATACAGTAAGCGTCATTTTAAAATGTGCACGAACATCGCGCGTCACGTCAGAGCATTCTCCAACGCGGAAGTAAACGTCTTCTAGTAAACAATCGTTATTTACATAATTATCTCACGAATTCAGTGTTATTCAGTGTTAAAAAACATGTCCAGAAGAAGAAAAAGAAAAGAAGAACAGCTGCATGTGCCTGTAAGTAAAAAATGTTAATTTTGTTTGATTTTAAGTGCAGCGATCCGAGACCGGGTGTGCCAGGGATATTTTATTGAGAGGGATATGTATCGGCCGTGATTTAGCCTAAATGGGAGCCGTGTGCATATTTTGATGACGTCATCAAAATTGGTGCACACATTATATTCCGCCATTTTCGCGGTAACCGCCAAGAAATCAGCATCTTTTTCAACCTGCAAAACGTATCCAAGAGATTGTTATCAGTAGTTAGTTGCATCGGGCTTTTTGGTAAGTTACTTTTTTTCACTACTGTGGTAATAGTTTTGTGTTTTACGGTCATTTTAGTTACGGAGTAGCATTTTCATGGTTGACCTATATTCACTGAAGAGACGCGCCGGTCTCAAAATGGCGGAAAATCTCGAGAGTGTACTGATTAGGGGGCCAAGTCACGACTTGTTCTATAGAGAAAACAACACTTTTAATACGTGTTTTTGAAAGTTCATGGATAGTTATTAATGCGTTTATTGCTCATTTAGTCGATATATGTGATTTTGATTGAATAACATTGTTCGTAAAATGGCGTATTTTGTCACAGTATTCGCCATTCGATTAATGGCGGAGAAAATTAGCATGTACCACGCAGGGGACCAAGTTACGATTGGTTCAGGATGAGATAGCACTTTGAGAAACAGTGCATATCAGAGGTCTCGAATCGCTGTTGATGTAGTTATAATTGTGTTGGCCGATACATGTTGTAAACCTGCTGAAAATTACTCTGAAATTTGTGAAAATTTTGATAAATCTACCATTTATTATAGAATTGGAGAATCTATTTTTTTTTCATGTATTGTTTATTTAAGAGTTTCAAAAAAAGGGTTTTCTTTTTTTTAATTAAGCTAAATGTAGTTTTTGGTTATCATAAATATGCTTGTAAATGTTGTATTAAAAAAAACAACACCTGAAATCAATGAATAAAAAAGGCTTTTATTGCAACATTAATGAAATATCACTGTAAACAATTATCAGCGGCTCATCGTGTTTTGCAAGACATACCACAACATATGTAACCATCTCCATCAAAACATAAGACATCTTCATGTGTATCAAGGCACAAGCATCCACTTTCTCTGAGACAAGACTGGGGGATGTTGTTGAGGGGTAAAGCACCACTTCAGGGGTTTTAAGTTCGACCCCCACTGGACCAAGTCCTGTGGAAGTGTAGTGAATATAGGCAGTGTCAGGACCTCGAGCATAACGTCCGGACTTTTGGCTTTTGGCTCAATGGTTATAATGCTCGCCTTGCAAGCGGGAGGTCCCGGGTCCGGTCACTATAATGGCGTTGTTGGCTTAAAAAACCATGTTCCTATGTATGAGTGCTGTACACTTGGCATCTAAAAGAACCAGAGAACTCTTTGATCATAAGAGTAGGGTATCTCACCCGGGTAATCTGTATCTGCTCCTCTCTCTGGGGCGTCCAATTACATCCATAGTCTTAGATGGCAGAAACAGACGTTAACAAACTAAATAAAATCTCTCGGATAAGTACCGGTTAATTCAGACTCCATAAGCTTTCCTCATGGAACCAGCTACCTTGTCAAAACCCTGCCTGATCTTGAACAGTTCAAGAGGGCAGTGGTTAGCAAACAGTATTAGCCTGGGAATCAATGTTTTTAACCTTCACTTTTACTCTTCACTTGATAGCTTTCTAACAGTGCTTTCTCTTTTATCTTCAAACTACTTGACTTTCAATGTCTGGTTCTTAGCCCATTTCCCCATAGACTGTTTCTAGTTTTTAAAACAAGTAAAACTACTTCAAGCAGGTTGAAAAAAAGCCTAAGAGCACATTCTGCTTTGCTTTCAGTCTGCTTTAAGCTATTATCTACTAGGTTGTAGAAAATATTTCCTACAGTGGATGAATATATATATCATGGTCGTAAAAAGGTTTTTTATGGCGGAATGGGTTAAACTCCCACTTTTCTTTTACAAACACTTCCGTCCCGCAGCTGTGTCTGTAACACTCGAGAGAGAAGTCAGCACAATGCGAGAGATAGATAGCTTACCTAGGATAACTCAATTAGCATGGTAGTCTTCAACTTAACGTACTTGTTGGAAGCTGGAGACCAGCGGACGTAGTTGAGGGGTAAAGCGCTTAGGATGTCAGGGTTGTGAGTCCTTGTCCAAGTCTTTCACATTAGCCTATAGATGGCAGAAACGGACGTTAACAAACAAACATGGTAGCTATAGAAAAATTGTTTCTTGTTCAGACACGTGAATTCTCATTTCACAAATATGTGATTTACAATTGCAATTTGTCCAAGAAGATTTTGTTTACTTCCGAGGTCTGACAAATGGTTTGAAAAGTTAAGTCAAAGACTGATCATGGGAGTTATTGTACAGTAGCCTTGTAGACTGAAAGAAGACTAAATAGACTTAATTTTTTCAAAATGGGGTTTTGTCCACCCTTTCAAATTTGCAGCAGGGTGGGGGTGAAGGCAGGTGATAGACAACATCAACAATGCAATATTTTACATTTTTATAGTCTTGTCATCCAATTATTCACTTGGGGGCCAGCTTGGTATTACAATGAAATTTTTTGCTACAACAAATTTATATCTGGGTATTTTTATACCAGAATTGTATTCCAATGAAGGCAACTTTGGTTTTGTAGCAAAACATTTCTCACAATATACACAGTGACTTCATAGGAATACAAAATAATAAACATTTGCATACAAGTTGTTAACCCTTTACCCAATAGCCCATTTCTAGTATTGAAGATAGGTGGCCACTTAAAACAGACTGAAAGTAATGCAGAATGCGCCTTATAAGGTGCATTTTGCTTTACTTTCAGTCTGCTTTAAGCTAAAATCTGCTAGAATATAGAAATTATTTCTTATGATAAATATGCATGACTGTATAAATTGGAACTATTTTCTTGAGTGGGGGAATAAATTAAATGCGCTGAAAGGCACTTTTATGGGGGAAAGGGTTAATCTGTTAACTTGTGGTTTGTGAATGAGATTGCAAATGCCATAAAGAACATGTAAACCCTTTTAATGTTGATCCTGACTTCACAATCACTGGTTTTTGTAAACAGTTTAAATCAAGATCAGACGCAGCGTAACACAGTGTCAAATCTGGATCCAAACCATTTTAAACTCTTTTAGGTTTCCTTGATTAAAACTTTATAAATATATATTTAACACATTTTTTAGGAGACACTTTTAAAGTAGATGTACAGTAGGATAAGGGTTAACATTGTTCCATTACATGAAATGTTTCGTTAGACATCATTATTCAAGCAAGAGCAGGGCTCTTCGGATAAGAGGGAGTAAACAGCTCAAATCCAACATTTTCTCACTCGTAACATTTTAGCACAAAATCTTATGGTGTTGTCACTCATTAGAATAGAACTCTTCCAGACGATTCTAATGAGAAGGGACATCATAGGATTTAAAGCAACTCACAACCTGATGGTGTATCAGCAAAAATAAAAGAAAATACTAAAATAACAGAAAATATATTTGTTACATTATTGTGCATCTGGCATTAGAGAAATTGACTAGTAACACCCTAGGATTTGATGCTGAAATAAGTGAGAAAATGTTTGATTTGTTCATGTCTACTCCTTCTTATCTGGCGCCTGCAAATACATACATGTACATCAATTTATCAAGAAGTTCATGGTAAACAGGTATCATAAGTCAGTCAAGGTTCCACTGTTTATTAATTTTACTCTTCAGTCTGCTGTAATATCATTTGCTTTGAAATTGTCGGTCTGCAAAATTAGTTAAATTTAGATTTTATACAATTTTGAATAAAGATACTTATAACACAAGTGTCAAACAGCTTGGATCAAAATCAGATTCTGCATTATGTGGTGTCTGATCTGCATCCAGACTGTTTGCAAAAGACAGTGAAGTCGCTACCAGCAGGCAAAGGTTTTGTTGTTGTTGTTTTTTCATCCAACAAATGGATGCATTTGATTGGGTCACCCGAAAAACCGAAAACAGCCTGTTTTCGCGAAAACAGGCGAAAACAGGCTGAGCTTACGAAAACAGGCTAGAAAAAAGGTTTTATGTTGTGAAAGTATATTTAAAGCCATCAATAACAGTTTATTAGTCTATTATAAAATAATAATCGTCATTCCTACTCAAAAAGGTGCTTTTATTGCCCCAAAATCGGCGTCAATATGAAAAGTGCCGGTCCGACATGACATACGAAAACAACCGAACACACCACTTAGAAGCTATATGTATGTTGTACCGATATCGTATTATACGGTATTCATATTTTTTACATCGTTAATACGGTATTAATATTGTTTATTCACCAATATATTTTAACAAATTATCAAAAAAGATGCTTTTGATGGCTAGCAATCGTCGCAATATGGAAAAATGCTGACCTGCCTTAACTTACGAAAACAGACTGAAAACACCATTTGAAACAGATATGCTGTACAAATATCGTTATGGCATGCAAAGAAAAATGATATAGAGTTGGTATTATAATTTGTCTGGCTAAAAGTCGGCAACAAATGTTCAAGAAGTGAATAATGAAACTACGGAGAACGGTCAGATTGTATAGGGATCGAGCGAGATGAAAATCAATTAAGTTCTCAAACATGTCAGCACGAGTGGCTTTAATACTAATTAGCGACACTCATGAACTTTTCAAACATGTCAGCATGAGTGGTTTTAATCATAATTAGCGAAACTCTTAACTGTGCTCACTACTAATTATTCTTATCGTTCACACTTTGTCATTCTCAAATACATTTCAAAGCCATATCGCGGCCCTGTAAATATATTATCTGGATCCATGTCATATTTGTTATATTCGAATCTCATTATATGGTATATTGAAGAAATATTTATGCATTGTGTTTATCCAGAATTAAAATTGTATATACAAATACCTATGTTTCATTCAATATGTGTGGTTCTTATCCAGGGGCAGAATCTGTAAATTATCTAAAATTATATGAATTCGGGTGTGTGACAGTCGAGGGTACCGACAGTCGGCAAGCTTTGACGGATGGATCAAAGATGGTTTGGACTTAAATTTTTTGTATTACAATGTAACAATAAATCCGAGTGAACACATTACACAAGCACTTTCACTTATATAATCCAGCATTTCGAATTACATGCTCATGTGTCATCATCACAGATAAAACACAAAACACACACAGTGCCCCAGATAAGAAATCAATGAATAGGGTATTTCACTCCTCTTTTTTAAATTAATAGAGTGAAATGAAAAATAATTATATATAATAGGGTATTTAACGGTTTTTAACTGGTGTACCTGAAATAAATGCTACGAAGTTAAATGTGTTGTATTCTAAAGTAATAACATCTAAACAGCAGGGCTCCAGATAAGGGGGGTATTTCAAAAACTAAAATCTTTATTTCTAAATTAAACCCTATGGTGTCACTTCACATTAAAATATTCCCTTCGAGACGATTCTAATGAGTAGTAACACCATATGATTTGATGCTGAAATGAGTGAGAAAATGTTGAAATTGTTCAATTCACTTCCTCTCATCTGGAGCCCTGAACAGAACATGATTATATAGATTAGACATACCTGTACTTGAAGATTGTAACTTGGCCTTTTAGTGTATCTCTATCTGGTATAATAGTCTCTGTTATTTCAATTCGTAATCATTTATAACTGTTAATAACTTTGTAACTGCAACTTTTAACTGTTAACACTGTACAATTAACTGTTCATATGGAAATAAATTAGCAGTCCTTGCAAGCCTTTTTCCTTGGCTTGAAGTCCTGCAAAAGTCTCCCCTTCCTTCTTTTTTTAGCTAACCACAGTTTGCATGGTGGGATTGGATCAAACAATGTAACAGGGGGTCCACACATGAGAATAGCCATCAGATTTGCAAGTTTTTCACTCTTCAATGAGCTTCTGAATTTACATTTCAGCCTGTTTTGATAACTGAAGCTTCTTTCACATTCTACACTAGTTACCATCAAACAGAGAGCTATCTTTGCCAGTACAGCCATATTTGGATACATTCCATGATGCAGCAAAATCAATCTTTTACAAATTTCACCTACAGTGAGCTTTGAAAAAGACCCTTTCAGCATACCACACAACCCTGGCCACTCTTTAACAAGTGCCTCTTTATTTAGAAAAGGGGCAATTTCACACTCTGTTTGAGTAAACCCTTCATCTTGCAAATCTCCTTCTGTGATTTTCACCACTTTGGTACTGCCATACAAATTAGCAAGTGCTTCAACAGCCTCTTTAGTGTCATTTTCTGTTGAGGCTTTGACAGTTAAAGGCTCAAACACATGGGCCATGTTGTTAAGAACAGCAGTATTTTCCTTCCGAAACCTTTGTTTAATGTTTTTTGTTATATTTGAAATGTACTGAACTCTCAAATCCTCCAATTGGCTGTCTACAGACTTTCCAAAATTCTTAAGTTCTTCACCCCCATATCTTGCTTTGTCATCTTTAACAGTTATGGCCCGCTTCATTTCACATAAGCCCCCACCATCATTTGATTTCATGTAATCTAATCTACCCAGAATACTGTCAACTAGTGGTGGCACCTCACTGAAGAGTAGCTCCTGTTTTTGCAGCTGACAACTCAGGGTTGCTAACTCTGTATGTATGTCTAGCATGAATCCAATCAAAAGTGCTACTTTGTAGTTAGAAAAATATTTGTAAAGCCCCTTAGCTGTTGCATTGTTTTCCTGTGCAAACTTAGATAATGTTGCTAGAACTGACCCATAACACATGTAGACAGCATATACAGCATTTTTCAAACCTAACCAGCGAATGGAGTGTGGCTCCTTAACTGATAGTTCTGGCTCCTCTAACAGCTGCTGAATAGCTTTCAGAGTAGTTGTGCGATTTGATGAACCACTCATGAATATATACAATGACCCAAACTTGTCTCTAAATTTTTGAAGTGTTTCATTTTTCTTAATGGAATCTGTCAATGCCAAATTCAGGCGGTGTGCAAAACAGTGTGTTTGTATAGCAAATGGGGAATATTTTGCCTGTACCAGGGCACGACAAATTTTATTAAAAGATGGTTGCCCTCAGGGCAACCAGAATTTTTTTTTGGTTGCCCTGATTTTTGTTCGCACAAAATGATGTACCAAATTATCAGTGTAAAGCGAACCCTTCATTCACTGACTGCATTAACCAATAATTTTCACCATATAAACCAGTTTCTAGTTTTGCAGACAGGTGACCGCTTAAAGCAGGTTAAAAGTAAAGTGTTCTGCTTTGGAGCCGAATGGCGATAGTCAAGTTTTATACAATTTAATATTTATATATCTATAAATTCATACATTTTGATAAATAAATGACTTGCTTGATCAAATACCATTGATAAGCCACAGCTGTAGTTTTATTGTTGTTGTTGTTGTTAATTTTTGTTCTAAACTGAGCAGTTTTACATTCCATCAAGCCTATTTTAATTTTTGAAAAAATGGTAATTCATCCTGTGGTGTTTTTTTTTTAATTATTAAAGTTCCTGGTTTGCAAACAGTTTGGATCGAGATGAGATGCCTGGATCCCAACTGTATGACACTCTGATATTTTCTGGAAGAAAATTCATAAAAATAATAACAGAGAAACTCAGAATAGTTGCATACCTTCTTCTTCCGCATATGTCATAAAATAGGTGTGGTTAGTACGTCAGTAGAAAGTTTTGACAACCAAATTTCTACCGCGAAAACTGATTGCAAATCAATTTTTCGTGCGTACTTTGTTGCAATATTTAACTTAACATACATTTAATCAAAGAGTATGCTACAATAAAAGAATTTATATGTTTAATCTTAATGGATGATAGAAAACTACGCTGGAGAATGTCTTTTTTACTCACAAATACACGTACCCGTCATAGCAAAAAGTACGGCGCCCCGCCATTTTGTAACTTAAGATTCGTAAGCGTGTCTCTCATAGCGTGGTTATTCAAAGGATTGTGTGGCGGAAATCAATTAATAAAATGATAAATGTCAATTTCTGTTAAGCATCTAAAATGTTTGTCCTGAACTATCGACCGTATCGAAATAATCTTATTGTTCGAACACGGAATTATACGACATAATTCCGTGGTTCGCACGTGACCGCTTAATTATCGTTTTAACACGTCTTCGATTCGGGGTGATTTTTTCAGTTTTTAAATGGAAAATCATCTTCTGTATTTCATTTTACGGGGAAAAGAAATGTCCGACTCCTGAGTTTTCTTAGCGCATTGTCCGGGACTGTCAATCACTTTTTTTGATAACCAATTAAACAAACACAATGTGTCAACCCACTCAGCAGGCGTGGTCAAACTTCAACCCAACTTTGATATCACGGCAATACCCGTGCCCTGCCTCCAAATTATACTTCCATTTCCTCACGACAAATTTCCCCCTTGTTGAGCCCCGCCATTAGAAATAAACCCTTTGATCTATTTGTGTTTATTTCAATGTCAATAACGTCAACGTCATGATTTAAAATGTGTTGTGTACTAGTTAGCAGACATTTTTTGAGTGATGGACTATAAAACTACTTCTAGTTCTACTGTGGAATATATTTCAACTTTGATCACACGGTAAAACAGCGACATATTTATTTGCCGTAACAAGCTTGTACCACATTAAATTATATTAGCGTACTTCATTTTTTACCGTTTTCAGTAACGCTCGTAGCTTGTTGGAAACGTAGACAAAAACGGGTGTGACAGTCTATGTTTTACTGTACACATTACGTTCACGCAACATCTTCCCTTTCGTTTGCGTAAAATTGGAAGTGTACCCGACTGTAACCGCCGATTCGTCTACACAATATTTACTGCCATGACAACCTGGAAGCGTGGTGTTTATTTGACCGTGAAGTGCTAATTGGGTTGTGTAATCAGCGATTATCAAGACCTGTGTCACCCGCGCTACTATACAAACACTGATAAGTGTCCACGGGGGTCTTTGTCCCTTCAATTTAACAATTAGCCTTGATCTAGTTGACCAAATTCGTTACGCTCTATCGAAATTTAAGATTTTATAACGTAGTGATTTTCTGAAAATGGAATTACCCGGGCTACTCAAATTGGAATTTAGGGGGTGCCCGCCGGGCTTCAGTTCGAAAAATATGGGTGCCCAAGCCTAAAATGTGGTTGCCCGCCGGGCTCCGGGCACAGGATTTGTCGTGCCCTGTGTACTTGTACCCCTACACCAGTTTTCCTACCTAGCATGACACTAGCCCCATCGGTGGCCAGGGAGACACATTTGGACATATCAACCCCTAGATTTGTAACACACTTATACAATGCATTCACAATAGTAGTGGCACATCCATCTGGTACTTTAACATTGGCCAAGAATTTGGTTACAGATTCACCACCTTTCACATACCTAATGCAAATTGACAAATGTTTTTCAATTGTTATGTCTGTGCTTTCGTCCAGCATTAATGAAAAAAACTCAGATTCGTTTACATCATCTATGATAGATCTTTTCAAGATCGTTGATATGCACTGCTGCATCTCAGCAATAGATGTCCAGCTAAGATTTTTGTATTTTATATCACATCCATTCAAAGCCTGCAACTCTAGCAAAGCATTCACTTTTTCTGATGGCATTTCATTTTTAGCAGCACTATAGACAGTTCTAAACAAACACTGATCTTGTGTACTTACTGTAAGATCAGCAGTGCATGCCTCATCACAATCATCAGGAATAACCGTTGCTTGAATATACATTTTTGAAGCCTCTTTGTGGTCCTTTGACAAATTGTGTCTCTCCAGAGACGATCTCTGAACATTTGGTGTCCCTTCTCCTGCCCATACATTTTTAAATTTAAATTTGGCACAATACAAACATTTCAGTCTATTATCTTGTCTCTCTAACCATGGATAGCTGCGTTTCCACTGCTGGAATGTTTTTTCCAGAACACGTTCACCGTCGTGTTTTTTCGATTCAGATTTTAACTCCGAACTGTCGACCACGGAATTTACTATATCAACCAATAGTGGTTTAATAATACTAATTGAAGAATCTTCCGTTTCCGGTTTGAAAAAACACAGTATTGACGAATTTGGCTCGGAATTAGTATTCTTATTCACGACTTTTCTGCCACGGCGTGACATTTTCAATGGTAACCGCGAAAACAAGTGACAAAAAGTCATACTAACGAGACGCTTATAGAGATAAACACAAGCAAGCGCCTAGCAGTAGACTGGTACCGTATTGAAACTATAGAAACAAGCAATCGGAATATCTCACGGATTTTCGGCATTACACCTCGCTAAAAAGGAATGTGTAGTCGGCCGAGATCGAAAAGTCGGAAATGGAACCCGGTAGCAAAATCGGTTTCGATTTATATTTGTACGCATTTACGAGATATGTTTAGCGTATTTGATCAATATATTGCGTATCTGATACGCATTTAATTTATTTATTAAGCGTATTTGGCCATTTTGATTGCGTAAAATACGCCGATACGCAGCTTATCTGGGGCACTGCACACATTCATATAATAATCCAATTGAATCAAGTGTTGATAGAATTCACGTAATTCACAGCTCAAAGGCTGTACAGGAGGGGTCCGGCAACATGAAAAAAATAAATATCATAGTTTAAATTAATATGTTTACAATATGTGTACAACATTAAATATTGAAACGCATTGCAGAGCTTCATATGAGGGAAGTATTTAAAAAACTAAAATCTGTGAATGGAAGCTCCAGCGCTGACTTACTCCGTACATATTCAGCAGCTCCATCTCTGTCTCAGCCTGCTTCTGGAGGGCATTTCCTCTTCTTGTCAGTTTTTCAATTGTTAACCTATACTTTTCCGAAAAATCCTCTGATCAGGATCTGCAATGTTTGTTTCGACTGTTTGTTTATGACGAGTATACTCGTCCCTCGGGTGAATATGTAGTACTATGTACCATAAGAAAGTGTTTCTTTATATAGGCAAATTGAAGCTTAAAGAAGGTTGAATGTAAAGCAGAATGCTACTTCTGCTTTACTTTCAACATGCTTTAAGGACCTATCATTTTCGTCCATAATCATAACTGTCAACAACCAACACACAGTTTGATACCCGGTGATAAGCTCGATCTTTTAACCAATTAACACATTAGGGTACTAATTGATAGACAAATATTGGGGATTATAACCCAGATCATATTTTCAAATTGCTTTATTTCAAATCTCAGTTTACATACATATATGCAAATACATGAGACAATTATATTACTAGTATTGGTCTGGCATAGGCGCGCAAACAGCATTATGGCTGCACAATGTCTCGTCTGAACTGGGGCCAAACTGTTGTACAATTGTCTTAGACTTTTCTTAAATAAAGTATGCATAAACCTTAGTTAAATACTTTTTGCCGACGACACTTTTACGAAAATACTGATTTAATTCATTATTCCTTGGGCAATAGCACCGAGTAATTAGAGCGGTCTAATTACTCCGTAGCCAATAGATAGCTTGAAAACAAAATTATTAGCAAAACTTTTTGAAAATAATTCTTCTTAATACAGTCTTCAATATGCACCATAAACTTAAAGCAGGCTGAAAGCAAATCAGATTTTGATTTACTTTCAACCTGCTTTAAGTGGTCAGTGGTCACCTGTGATCAAAGTAAAGGCCTGTGTCGGTAAAAAGCTATATTCATAGCAAATGTTAAATGTTATATATGCACCAACTTCAATTAAACTTTGTATTGAACTCAAAACTAGAAACAGGAATGGGTTAATCCTCTGCATACACAGTATACATCAGGCTCATTTCACGCATTTAATTTGCCAAGGACGAAAACTATATCTGTTTATAATGTCCACCATAATGAATATTATTCTTTATCATACGAGATGGTACATTAAAGCAGAACAGAAAAGTAAAGCATTATAAATTGGGTGCTTTCTGCTTTACTTTCAACATGATATGATGTTCTTCAAAAATAGTCAAAGATCATGGAGTAAAAGGATGAAACGGACGACAACGTACATTCATGTACTTTTCAGCTTTGGCAATTCAGCAGACGACAATAAATTCAACGACTTAGACCACGAATGAATAACAGATGTGTTATTCAATATACAATACAATATTCATTCGTGCTTAGACCATATAGACATAATTCATTATCCCTAGCAGATAGTAACTTAAAGCAATCTGAAAGTTAACAGAATATACGCCTTAGGATACGTTCTTCTTTACTTTCAACCTGCTATAAGTGGTCACTTCTTTTCAATAGACAAATGCCATATGGTAAATAAGGAAATAGCTAAATCGATAGTTGATTTGACAAGAAGGAAACGAGACAGGATAAAAGTATTATATGAGTAGTACGTACCTAACCAGGGCAGCGCTGGCATCTTCGTCGAACATTACTTGACCAGACGACGACTTACAGAAGAAACAATGAAGCTTGGTGTTTTCCATTGCTAATTTAGACTGTAACGTATCTAACCAAAACCAAACTAAGAATGACACAGCAGACCCATCCTTTGTTTTCATAAATTTTAAGATTTTACACCTATGTGAAATTATGAAGAATGTGACGGCTACATCAAAGGCTATCCTTGCACGTGCCAGCCATCAGAGAATGGTCGTGTTTGTTTGAGCAAATGGTCGTGTTTGTTTGAGCAACGCGTGTCAGCGGTGGACGCGTGTCAGCGGTGGTACTGACACACTTCATACAACCTGGTCCTGTAAATTACTCGTCCTAACGTGTTTGCTGTATGTGTGGAATCCAAACAGGAAAAAATTGTTACAGTTATTCGTTATTGGATTATTCTATCGTTTTGGTAATTATGTACAATTTACTCATATTCGGATTTCTTAACTAATTCCGACTTATTTCAGACAAGTTTAGAACATTGTTTTTAATTATTGACCTTTTAAGTCAATTTTTCAAATTTAGGCTAAATTTAATTAAACAAAAGAAACTTTTACCATCGGCATTTATTTGGGAATTAAGTTTTTCAACCGATGCGCGGTCTCAACCAATTCCCAAATGAATACGCCTTACGCCTCTGCAAACAGGTGAACCCAGACCAGAATGCTTCTTTACGATCTGCCTCATCAGGGTCTACTCATTTTGCCCATATACATAGATTCATAATATATTTCGAGGCGTTTGCGAGAGTAAAGGCCAAAACAGTTTTTAAACGGGATTATTGGATGATTAGTTAATTATACACATATATATCGACTTATAGAAGTATTGAAAGCCAATTTTGGGCATTTTCGGCTGTCCGATATGTGATCTCAACCATTTACCAAATGAATACGCATTTCGTCTCTGCAAACAGGTAAACCCCGATCAAGATGCTCCTTTATGATTTGCCTCACCAGGGTCTATTAGATTGCCGATATATAAATGTATAATATATTTCGAGGCGTTTGCGAACGTCAAGGTCAAAACAGTTTTTTAAACGGGATTTTAGATGATTAGTTCATTGTACACATTCTGCTTTAATTTCTGCCTGCTTTAAGCGGACATCTGTTATTATATAGCAAATATTTCTTATGGTAAGAGTACATACACCGAGTTTTAGTTGATCAAATAAATTTTTTGAGTCGGAATTTCGACGATATGATCAAAATATAATTATAAATTTTCATTTGTGCATTTTTTTTTTAAATATGAGTGTGTAACACCTATTTTAGAGGGTGTTTTCGTATAAACAAATTTAGATTTTCGTAAGTTAAAACATTCAACCCTAGAGATGAGTATACTCGTCATTTACAAACAGTGTAGGCCTACTTGTGATGATTACACTTGTCGCATGCAAACAGTGTAGACCCTGATCAGAGGACTCCTTAAGGAACCCTCTGATCAGAGTCTACACTGTTTGTCATTTTGAAATATATTGTTCAAATAAACCCAAGATATTAAATTATTGGTTAGACAAATTTTGAAATTGAAATTTTCCGTTAAAAGTTTCAGGGGTGAATGTGTTAAGACAGGTCGGTATTTTTATACGCCCGTCTTCAGACGGGACGTATTATGTCGTGGCGCTGTCCGTCCGTCCGTCTGTCCGTCTGTCCGTCCGTTAACTTTTTCATGTCCGCTCTCTAACTCAAACAAATTTAGTCCAATCCTTTTGAAACTTGGTCAGAACGTGTATGACCATAATATCTCGGTCAAGTTCGATAACCAGCAAGATTGACCCAGACATTCAAGAGTTATGCCCCTTTTTGTAAAAAACTGGCATATTAGTTTGTCCGCTCTCTAACTCAAACAAATATGTTTTAATCCTTTTCAAACTTTGTCAGCATGTGTATGACCATAATATCTCGGTCAAGTTCGATAACCAGCAGGATTGCCCCAGATATTCAAGAGTTATGCCCCTTTTTTCATCAAAAACGGGCATATTTTAGTGTGTCTGCTCTCTAACTCAAACAAATTTATTTTAATCCTTTTGAAACTTGGTCAGCATGTGTATGATCATAATATCTCGGTCAAGTTCGATAACCAGCAGGATTGCCCCAGACATTCAAGAGTTATGCCCCTTTTTTCTTAAAAAACGGGCATATTTTAGTTTGTCTGCTCTCTAACTCAAACACATTTATTTTAATCCTTTTGAAACTTGGTCAGCATGTGTATGACCATAATATCTCTGTCAAGTTTGATAACCAGCAGGATTGCACCAGGCATTCAAGAGTTATGCCCCTTTTTTGTAAAAAAAGGGCATATTTTAGTTTGTCCGCTCTCTAACTCAAACAAATTTATTTCAGGCCTTTTGAAACTTGGTCAGCATGTGTATGACCATAATGTCTCGGTCATGTTTTATAACCAGCAAGATTGCCACAGACAGTCAAGAGTTATGCCCCCTTTTTTTTATCTAAAACTGGCATTTTTTAGTTTGTCCGCTCTCTAACTCAAACAAATTTATTCCAATCCTTTTGAAACTTGGTCAGCATGTGTATTACCATAATGTCTCAGTTATGTTCTATAATCAGCAGGATTGCCCCAGACTTCCAAGAGTAATGCCCCTTATTTTGTCAAAAATGGGCATTTTTTAGTTTGTCCGCTCTCTAACTCAAATAAATTAATTCCAATCCTTTTGAAACTTTGTCAGCATGTGTATGACCATAATGTCTCGGTCAAGTTCCATAACCAGCAAGATTGCCCCTGACATTCAAGAGTTATGCCCCTTTTATCATCAAAAACGGGCATTTTTTAGTTTGTAGCTCTCTTTCTCAAACAAATTTATTCCCATCCTTTTGAAACTTGGTCAGCATATGACCCCTAACTTTCAGGGTTCTTCCCCTTTTGTTTTTACCATGATAGGGTTTTGGTATGACTACATTCTAAGATCGATTTGACGGGCGTATAATGTGCCCGGCTTGCGGTGCTCTTGTTCAATTTGTCGCCGATAGTTAGCCAACAAAGACAACCTTTTTTATTGATTACTAGTTTTAATACTTATAATACATATCGCCACATATGTTTTGAAACCTATTACCTTTAGTAAACCCGTTACTCCACATCCTTTTTATAGTTTTAAGTACAGGTTCCCGCTTAAAGCAGGTTGAAAGTGAAGCAGAATTCGCGCTTGGCGCGTTCTGCTTTACTTTCTGCCTGCTATAAGCGGACATCAGCTAAGCTTTATGAGCGAGCTATTCTTTAACGCTTTCACTCTCAATAACGCTTATAAGCGCGTTGCAAAAAGTATGGATCCTGATCCGAAGCCGCGTCACGCGGCGTCTGATCAGGATCGAAACTGTTTGATACTCGTTTTGAAATGCCCTTAGTCATACTGAATTTTTTTAATTAACTTAGAAATTACATTGCAAACAACAAACATGTGATATTACGCACCGATATTTTTCATTGCGTCGCCGATTTTGGTCAATTTTATTGTCGATTGTAGGTCAACAAAGGCAACTTTTTTAGCCTAAATAACATTTATTAGTTCAAATTATTATTATTAAACAGTGTTTATGTCTTTGAATGCGATATTAATACAAAAAAAACATATTTCCTATGCTGTTTTCGTATGCTATTACAGACCAACATTTTTCATACCGTCGCCAATTTTGGTCAATAAAAAGCATTTTTATCGGAAAGGGGCCATTATTAAATCATTATAAAACATTTAATTGGAATATATGCTTTTAAATACGTTTTCTCAACGTATGATATTAGTACACAAATCATACTTTCTCTACTGTTTTCGTGTGACATTAGTTATTACGGAACGATATTTTTCATAGCTTCGCCGATTCGGGTCAATTTTATTGGCGATTGTAGGTCATGAAAGGCAACTTTTTTAGCCTAAATGACTGTTATTAGTTCAAATTATTGAATTATATCCTTTTAAATACGTTTCCAGTACATAAACCCTTTTTTCTAGCCTGTTTTCGTAAGATCAGCCTGTTTTCGCCTGTTTTCGCGAAAACAGCTGTTTTCGGTTATTCGGGTAACCGATTTGATTGTATTGGTGCAAACCTATTATTTTGTTGAACCCATTACAAATTAAAAAACTTCCACACTTGGAAGCTTCATTGTAGGATGATTTATCCATCCCCACTTAAAATTGTAATCTTAACTTTTTGTGATAAAATTCCAAAATTTAATAGCCAATAAAATAAATATATTACAGAAAAATTACACCATATTTTAATTTTGTCAAGATTCAAGATCTAATCAACAATCTTCATTCAACCTATATGATCTTGTATCTTGGCAAGATTTAACCTTTTACCCCATAGCCTTTTTTAGTTTGAAATACACTTGTAATTACTTAAAGCATGTTGAAAGTAAAGCAGAAAATGTGCATAAGGCATATTCTGCTTTACTTTCAGCCTGCCTTACCTTATCAGCTGCTAGAATAAAGAAAATATTAATGACATGTATCCTAGACCGTAAGGAATTGAAGGAGTAAATAAAAGGCGTATTTAAGGAATATTAATGGGTAAACATGCATTCAAGCCTTGGCGAGTTTTACAACTTTTCTATTCCAGATGAGTTTGAGATCAACTTAAAACTTATCTTTTAAGTTAACCCATTTCCCCATAAATAGGCTTTTTATGTTTTTAATTTATTCCTCCACTGAAGAAATTAGTTCCAAATTATACCTTCATAGATATACTAAAAAGAAATAGTTTCTATAACATAGCAGATGCTAGCTTAAAGCAGGCTGAACTTAAAGCAGAATGTGCCTATTAGGTACATTCTGATTAACATTCAACCTGCATTAAGTTGTCACCTATTTTCTGAACTAAAAATAGGCTATAGTGTATGGGTTAAACATGAACACAGATTCTTTTTCTCACATAATCAAAGGGGTAGTTATGTGAGAAAAACAATGTCCTTTTTACAAATCATTCTAAATCACTTGCTGCTAGTGTACTCCTTTAGAGACTTCCTCAATGCCTTCTTATTCAGACTTCAGGTTAATGTTAAGCTCTTCAGTTTTTCTCTTCCTTGCCCAGGCATGTCCTCTCACTGTTAGAAATAAATTCACCACAGACTCCAAGATGAAGCTGGTGAACTCTCCTGGGAATATTTTCTGCGCGTAGTGATTCACCATGAATCGGTCCATTATCGCCTCTCTCAGCATTGTTGTATCTAACATAGTTTTTCTCTCCTGATCCACTTGAATTTCCTCTCTACAACAAGTCTCAAAGTCCCTTATCATCAGAAAAAAGTCATCCCTAGGGATCTTTAGCCCTCCACGGCTGGCTTTGTTTGTCCACTTGGCATATTCACATACAAAAGATTTTTCACTTGTGTCGTCCTTCTTTAAACACTCCTCCATGGCCAAATTCAATGCTTTCTGCTGTGCATTTCCATTTCCTTTCAACTTTCTCTCACTTCTGCGTCCAAGTGTCTTAATCATGTAGCCACTGATGTAGAAAATCACCATTTGGTCGTTGTCTGAAACACGGTTTTCCTTGTCTTTGGCTCTGCTGGTACTGGTGTAGAGAATAGACTGTTTGGAAATCAATGTCCTCATTAGAGAGTGAAGCAATACCCCAACAAATGGGCGTACGTTTCCATCTGAAAGATGCTTCACAAGCTCTTGAATTTCCCTGTTGAGAGTCATATCTTCTGTCACTTCATAGAAACTTGAAGAAAGGGTCTCATTGGTATTGCCTATACTCTCACTTGTCCTTCTGAATACAGCGTAGTAGAATGGGCGAAGCTTTCCTTCCAAGTGCTTTTGTGAGCTCTCTGTTGGATGTCACTTTTGCTGCTACATTTGTTATCCTTAAGCCAACTGGTGTAGAACGTTTCCTTAGCTCATTGGTAGCCATGTCCTCAACTGTCCTAGCCAAAGCTTCTGAGAAGAATGGTTCAAACTCGGCTTCCTCAATGGCGAAAGTGCTGTGCTCTGTTTTCTTGCCCTTTCTGTAGTCTGAATAAAATATCCCTGGGTGTGCGCAGATGATTGACTTCACCATTCAACTTTTGCCACAAGCTTTTCCTTTCGCATTATACAAATGCAATTTAATCGACGATATTTATTAATAGAATATGTCATTTGGACCAAAAAAGATAGTGCCTTTAAATAAAATGTGTCTATTCATTTATTTTAACCAAATCTAAATCCATTTCTTTGTTGACAAATAAGGCGTCCCAAAGTTCTACGACCATAATTGAAATGAAAATTGTCTACCTGTTTAGGATCTTTTAACATGAAAAAAAAAGACCGTTAAAAATACATTTTTTTTGTTACCATCTTTCTCATTCTGAGAGTAGGCGATTCCATATTAAAATATAAATGGAATATGTCCCCAGCTTATTCGCTCTTATAAAATTTCTGCCTTGTCCAACCATGATCTTGGGAGGGTCTTCACAAAGGGGTGTATCAAAAGTGGCACTGCCTAGGGGGGAACCCCTGCCCGATTTTTCAATTTTTACCTGCTAAGTTAATATAAAATAGAACATCAAAACGGGACAGCCTAAGGGGAACCCCTGTCCATTTTTAAAAAATTGGGTGGATAGAGATACCAAAAGGCAGAAAGCAGAGCGCCAGATAAGGATAGTACTAAAATCTTTATTTCTTAATTATACCCTATGGTGTCACTACTCATCAGAATCGTCTCTGAGACGATTCTAATGAGTAGTAACACCAAAGGGTTTGGTGCTGAAATGAGTGATAAAGTGTTTGATTTGTTGAAATAACTCCCTTTTGTCTGGAGCCCTGAGAAAGGCACTTCTTAAAACAAAATTCAAGTAAATGTTTTTCTTTTATTTAACTGCATTTACCGAACTCTAGTACTTGAAACAAAGTTTTAGAGTGCCTTTCTGTCTTTCTGTATTTCTCTCAACCGTTTAAATTTTGACCTGATCACATATATTCAGCTTTCCACTTTCCAGACTCATCTAGGCATTCTAACAACAGGCGACAAAGAAGACCAGGATCCTTTTATACAGACCCTGACTGATATTAAAGGGACAGGTCACTCTCTCTGAAGAAAACGGGCAATACCTACTATGCTCAAATCCAGGGACAGATGGGCGTTACAGGTATCAGAAAGAGTGACCTTGTCACAATGTGGTATGGAATGGCAAGAGGCTTGTGACAATGTCCGTCCCATATGACACCGCATATTGAGACCAGTTAGCAGGACTATGCAACAGTTATCAAAATTGACCTAGATTTTATACCAATAATCATATTCAACAATTTTGGTGAAGATCCGACAAAAACTATTTGAGTTAGAGAGCAGACAATGCTGAAACAGTCATTTTTCAATTATTCAAGGACAATAACTCAGACATGCATTGTGAGATTTTGGAAGTTATCGAACATGGCCTAGATTTCATACCAATAAACATTTTCAGCAAGTTAAAAAAAAGTTTGACTCACTGACTGACTGACCAAATAAGTGATTTACTTTGCAGTTACCTGGTGCCTAGTGTGTTTGAGAGTTGCTCCAGACTCATTTCTCTGGATTTGTGTGTGATTTTGTGATCATATCTATGCGATTTTTGGTCCAAATGCATTGACATTATTTCTGAGAAAAAACCTTTATTTATGATGTTAAAAACCTACAACATTTTTTAGTTTTCCAGATCTTTTCTCTCAGAAACATCATCAATGCATCTGGATTTTTCTTGAAAATAGTTGTGATAGTGATATTCAGGGTAAAAGAACAACAGGATAGCATCTTATGCTGTCATGGCGTTTTAATAATATTTATAGATCAGATAAAATGACATATGTCTAACATAATCATCAGGGCTGTTATAAGTTGATCTTGAAAAATCCTAAGATTTCCACATTTTCTTATTTTCAAGCGTGATTAAGGCGCATTCTGCTTTACTTTCAACCTACTTTAAGCTAGGATAAAAATCCAAAGATTTCAGAAAAATCTGAAGAAATGGCAGCCCTGAATCATACAAATAACTTGTGATGGGATTTTTTATTGCTTGTATCATAAAATGGTTTTTAAGGCTTGATGATATGCCAAACTTGTAATGCCACCTTTTCCGCAATGTTAATACCAATTGTTATTTAAGTAAAATAGGATGAAATTCTCAGAGAAGGTCACATATTCTCTATTGAAAATTATGCTGCTTGAAAACCAGTATCTAATTAAATGCTGACACACTTATGTTTTTGTAACAGAAACTGATTTATATAGTAGATGAAAGAAGATTGAATGTATATGGTAGATTAAAGCAGATTGAAAGTAAAGTAGTAAGTGCCTTAAGGCACTGGCACATTCTGCTTTACTTTCACCGTGCTTTAAGTGACCACCTTTCTTCAATAAAAGAAATAGGCTATGGAGTAAAAGGTTAAACTTTTTTTTTACAGTAATGAGTATATCATTGTTATGACATAATTAAGAGGTTAAAATATGACCGAGGCGTGCCTTCTGCCCATAATGGCACAACTGGTGCCATAATAGCCCGAGGGCTATTGTGCCACCAGGCGTGCCATTATGGGCAGAAGGCACGCCTGGGCCATGTTTTGACCTTTTTATTGTATATCTTCATGCCAATGACGTGGTTTCAAACATCGTTTAACTGCCATCAACTGCTCACAAATTTGAAACGATAGCGCTGACAAAGTATGGGTAGCTCTAGACCTTTCAAAAATGCCCAGATCGTAAGATCTCGAACATATTGAGTTGGCTATGGAAAGTTTAGCCCACGCAGAAAATTTGTAGTAGATCTAGATCTAGAATTACAAACCAGTAGAACTCTACATTTTGACGACGTCGTTTTATCTTTTGAAAGTTCCGCTGAATGGCGTGAAATAATGACGTCATAACTGTCATTTTGAATAACATAAACAACGTCAAGTGATTCCACACTGTGACACACATAAGACTTGACCATTGTACAAACAGGAACTGTACCTTTTACGTTAAGACCCTTCTGTCTCAGAATTCAAGTTCCAGAACACGATTTGACAACGACGCCAAACCCCTTCCCCTGCCACGTTGAATAGATCTAAGTTGCTAACATCAACGAGTTGCACGTGAAACACTTCGAGGGGCGATTATCCATAATCGGCCCACTGGGTCATTATGGATTGGTCACATGACCTCCGTAATGACAGTTTTCAACGGCAATTTTGTTACTATTTATAGTAAGGTATACAATAATATATGCTAATGTTAAAATGCTACTTAAGACTTTATACTGGTGAATTATAGTAATGTGTTCCTTTGAACAACCCAAAACACTATTTAAACTTTCCCCTAAGTCACTGTTTCCAAAGGATAGAAAAATGTGGGACATTGAACATTTGTCTTTTCAGGTAAATGCTCCAGTTCCTCAAATCTTTTCTAGGCATTTTAAATTGTTTTTATTTGATTTTGGTTTTGAGTTAATTCAGAAAACGATAATGATGGAATGATTCACAAATGCATACAGGGTAAAAGTGAAGCTGAGTCTGCTTATTTCAGGTGAATATATTCCCAAAGCAGGCTGTGAAATTCGGGTCTTTATGCTGATTGTTCCAGCTATCTGAACTTTGTCGTCTGAATAAATAGATATTCTGGTTTCTTAAAACTGAATTTGCTTTAATCAAACAACCACAAATTTCACAGACTGTTCATACTGTAGTTCAGAGACATGCCAGCTTGGCGTCCAGTTAATAGACACACTTCGGTGGGAATGTTGTCATCAAGAATAGATGTGTTGATGTCGGGCGACTGGTCAACTTCAGCACATGCTCGGCTGCTTGTTTCAAGTTGATCTGACTAATATAAAATAAAACACAAAGTTTCAACATGTTAAAAAAAAACCACTTATTTAACAATTAATCACTCTTCATTTGTTTGTTTTATGCACTTTTCTTAACAGAATTGAAAAGCAATCGCTCTGAATTTAATTTAGGACACATCCTTCAAGAATAATTTCCTTCAATTTTGCCAAGATAGCAAAATAGGCTGCATGGCTTAGTGGTAGAACGTCTACTTGCAGTGCTGGAGGTTGCGGGTTCAAACCCCAGCCGGTTAAAACCAAAGACTTAAAAATTGGTAGTAATGGCTTCCCTCCTTGGCGCTCAGGATTTCTTGTTATATGGCATTACGACTGGCTTATTGGTGTCAGGATAAAGTGATGGGCCGGGTCCAGTCCCTGGTGCACCTCATAAGGTCTCCTGCTAGTGATTCTTTCGAAAAAGGTGTAAAGCAGTATAAAAATCGAACAACAAACATTGTGGTGGAGGGGTGGGGTATTAAATAAAGGGGAATCTTTTGTTCATGTACAATTTTGCAAAATTACGGAATTAAGGTATTAGAACCATCTGAACATTTGTTGTGTGTTTTTTGGTTTGTTTTTCTCTTAAAAACTAGGATTCAGAGTTCAAATGAACTAATTAGTACAAGTTACCAGTGATTCTGTTAGAGGAACAATCTTTTTCAGCTTTATCAGATGTTTCCTCTCTTGATGGTCTCGAATTTGTCACTTTAGGAGCTGATCTATGTGAAAATATGCTCGGAACACCACTTTCCTAAACTTAGTTGGTTGGGGTATTTCAAAGTGACAGCCACATAACTTTGCTGAGTTACTTGGCCGCAATGGTTTGGTAACAGTTCTCCCATTTTGTTCCACTTTTGTTACCCTTGAAATTTTATTTAACCACAGCTTCCGCAATTTTACATCATACTTCAGTGGGAATATAGAAAAACACACAAGTTGCTCCATTTGATCTATTGGTGGAGCAACCTTCTGCACAGCAGAAGTCTTTTTCCCCATATTTTATCAGCAGCTAGCTGCTCAAACTAAACCTTAAATTAAAGCTTAATTTATAGAATTTCCAGGGACCTCTAAACCAAGTTACAAAGTAGAACCACGGAATTATACAAGTGTATAATTCTGTGGTAGAACCAAGTAAATTGCGTGAGTTGTGTCCGCGGGTCTCGAATCCTGGTACCGCCACGGAAGCTGTCAGAGTGGTCTGTCGACTAAAGTTTAGATGGTTCGAAACATTACCGGGGAAATATTTTCTATTTGTAATTTTTATCTGTGATATATATATGTTTCTTACTTTCTTATCTTCTTCTCTTTATTACTTTCTCTTGTAAGCGCACTGTAGTATTTTAAAGTGTCAAATCTGACAGGACTACGTAAACGCGTAGATGTAAACACTGAATCATAACAAATACAGCGATCAAATGAACCCTGACGTTTACATCCCCCCGACGTCAAGTCACGTGTAAAATTTTAGTCTCGCGAGATTCGCGATTTCGGAATGTCAAATAGAAGAATACTCCTCGCTAGGGTTAAACGTGTTGAACATTAAAAACCGGGTTTTAATCAAAACATAAAAACAGAATAGCATTAATATTATAATTGAGGCACATCAATTAAAGCCATCATGAAATTATAATAATGATTTAAACCGTTTTCTGTCATTAACCCATTAAGCCATACTGACTCATTTTGACTCATTGCGCTATAGCCTCATACTAACTCATTTTGACACACTTTATTCAACTAGCTTCTATTGAGATAAGCATTGAGAACTGTTTATCGCTTATGAGTTAATGGGTTAAGTCTGCTTAAAAATCGTCATGGTTTTTAAATTTCATTTTTATACCTTATCCCAAACTAATATGTGCGAGTTGTATTCGGTTAGGATCCTGATAAGATAACGAAAAGCTCTGCGTCTGGTCTGGATCCAATTTTGTTTATTATTATTTTTTTGCAAATGTCAGATGACGTGAAAATAAATCAAGCGAAAATAGAGACGTGATAGTGTTTGTCTCCACACAGTAGAGTAGATTTAAACGCCAACGCAATGCACCAAAACATAGATTTATTATAATTATTATTATCATTTTAATTTTATTCATTCGCACTTTTTCTGAGTGACAAACAGCTTAAAGCCGGATAGAAGCCGGGTTAATCGGGGTCTGATACGGCTCCTAACTGTTTGCAACGTAAAATTAAGAAATGAACTGATTTTTTTCGGCGGTCAAGCTTGAACGCCGAAAGAAATCTGTTCATTTCTTATATTTACAATATATTTGCTGTAATTTCTAACATTAGATAAACATTTTGTTAGCAAGCATGTATGTTTAATCCATAGTAGAGGTAGATAACACGAATACTGTGTACCCTATAAGGAACAGCCATGACCGATTCACTGAAACTGTTCATTCCAAAGCAGAAAAATAAGTCCCATTTTTTACACTCTTTAAAGTCAACAACTTGACAGTTTGGCGCGAAAAATGCCGATTTTGACGTCATTTCCAATGACGTCATTTTAAAGTAGGATAAATATATATTGGGATTTTTGTCATAAAGAAACGCAGATATTGCCGCTGTTTAGTATAAGGTATGCCCATTTTCTTGCAATTTATTTCATTAATTCATATATTGTGTTTGTATTACAATAGTTCACTGTTCGCAAACAAGCGATCAATTAAGATTAAGATCCAGATTAGATCTAGTACATAAGATTCCCACATTGTTTCATAACAAATGCCAGTTAACACTTTCAACCCTACAGCCCTCTGTAGATATAACTGATTCCCTATGCAAACTGTGAATACCTTGTTTTTTCATCGGTTTTCGTTGTAATATCAAAAATTCAACAGTAGACTGGTTCAAAATGCCTGTGCTAGAAGTGTCCAAAAGGATAATAAATACCCACAAGAGATGTTTAAGGGTGAAAGGGTTAATAACGATTACATAGTGAATAGATGTATCCCCGAAGCAAGTTAAGATCTGTCTATAAGGTATAAAAGGTATATCGTAGCCAGATTCATACTAAGGATTTTCTTAAAGACATAACTTGACCTAGTTTAGGTGATTAGACTCATTACGCCTACTCAGACAGAACTCATGCAACTTGTAAATACAATATACCTGTTACATTGTCTGTGCATAGGAATAGCGAAGCGTCTCATGCATGTGAGGATCGTCTCTTATATTTGGTAATATTTGTTTGGTTTGAAGAAATAAAAACCAACAAACCGTTTAGTATGAGAATTTCAGACAGATGGCTATACAGTTACTTTCACGCATATTCAGAACGATATAGGAATCATAAAAAAGGATCCGAGTAGATTCTAATATCGTTCAACTTGAGAAAGTTAAACATGCAAAATATGACACTTAAAGACATGTCCTCAGTCCTTTGATGGACTCCCACACCCCATTGGTACTACATCAAAACTCGAAATAGGCTATCAGGTAAAGGGTTAATATGACAAACATTGTTCATGACGTCATCATTACATCAAGATGACGTCATAATGCTATGTTGATTATGTATCTGAATAAGAGGACCGTTTGTTTTACATCTATAGTTTAAACATTTTCATTTGAACAAAAACAACATTGAAGGAGTAGAATACCTGCTGTATGATTTTTTTTTAACGGAAGAAAACATTGCAGTGACAAAACACCTCGTAGCCATTTGTCACTTACTGTGGCACCGTTCTCGTTCTTAATAATATGGATTACCAGGCTGAGGAACAGTCTATATGTATGAAATTAAAAAAAAAACTTGAGTAAAAGGTTAATTACTTTCTATTCTACAGGATGGCTACTGGTGGAAACCGGTTTGATGATAAAGAATATGTTAATTGGCTCCTGTCAACACTGTCATTGATACACATGAAAGAGGGTCTAGAGGAATTCACTGACAATCAATCGCTCCTCTTCCATAAACAGCTGCTAACAAATTCTTTAGGAAATGCTGCACATTCATGTAAAGGAAACTGCAGTTCTGCTGATATCAAGAAGGATTTCCGCAACCGTAGATGGTACATGACTTGCCCAGACTGCGACTTTTGGTTGCAGACTATAATATCATTCCACAAAAAGGCTCCATGTCCAAAGTTGCATCCAGCAAACACACATCCCGACTTGTGGAAGACAGAGCCTTGGGAAATCATGAAACTTTTTATTGGTCACGGTTGTGAAAAGCATAAGTCCCCGAAAGATGCAGATATTCAAGGAACTCTGTCGTTGTTTATCAACTGTAAGCACTTTTCCATTGGAAATCACATCGGTAGACAGGATTTGCTGGATGAGGTAGGTTATTGTGTTTCTAGTTTATTTAGTTTTGGTAATTCTGTTCTTTGTACAGCTCCCCAGAGAACTTCCTCTATATAGAACCACATTTTTTCTTTTTATCTGAACCCCAATGTTGCATTGTTCTTGCAGAACCTTGCTAATGGATGAAATTGTTATAGCACTTAATACAATAAAACCTCACTAATGTGATCATATAAAAATAGGCACATTGATTCTGTTGTCATTCTGACTGGTTTATGTTTGATAAAGCACAAAAGAAGTGCAGAAAGTTCCTTTGGGATCACATAAAAATAGGCTCAGTCAGCTGTCATCCTGACTGGTTTATGTTTAATGAAGCACAAAAGAAGTGCAGAAAGTTCCTTTGGGATCACATAAAAATAGGCTCAGTCAGCTGTCATCCTGACTGGTTTATGTTTAATGAAGCACAAAAGAAGTGCAGAAAGTTCCTTTGGGATCACATAAAAATAGGCTCATTCAGCTGTCATCCTGACTGGTTTATGTTTAATGAAGCACAAAAGAAGTGCAGAAAGTTCCTTTGGGATCACATAAAAATAGGCTCAGTCAGCTGTCATCCTGACTGGTTTATGTTTGATAAAGCACAAAAGAAGTGCAGAAAGTTCCTTTGGGATCACATAAAAATAGGCTCAGTCAGCTGTCATCCTGACTGGTTTATGTTTAATAAAGCACACAAGAAGTGCAGAAAGCTCCACGCTCCTTTTGGAGATTTCTGCACGTTCAAATTGATAGTTATGAATGTATAGTATACTAATTATTTCCTATATCCTAGCAGCTAGTAGCTTAAAGCAGGCTGCAAGTAAAGAAGAATGTGCCTTATGGTGCATTCTGCTTAACTTTTAACCTGCTTTAAGTGTTCACCTTTTTGCATAACTAGAAACAGACTATTGGGTAAAGGGTTAAGTGGTATATGTGCCTCATTAAGTAAAAGGATTAGTGAGTCTTTGCTGTATCAGAGCTAGTCAAGACATGCTTTATGGCAAAGGAATCAAAGTACATGTACAATCAAAATGGGTTTTGTGCCATTATCAGCGGGCAATGGTTACATAGATAAAAGCAGGAGTTTCATACATTAAACATTTTGGGCACCATTTTGATTATTTCTACAAACACGTATTGGCTGTAATTTTAAACATTACAAAATTATTTCTTAAGAATTATGATCAAATTGAATCAAAATGGATTATGATCAGTGTCTCATCACATGTGGTGCCAGAATGTGTTTCGATGCAACACTAATTAATTGCTAGTGTAAGAGTTAAAAGACACCAATGATTCACCAATAAATTGTTAAAGAGCAAGGGGGGTGTTACGAGGATGAATGTTTTAAGTAACAATGCAATGCTTGGTAAAATCCGTTTGTATGTTAGCACAATATATATAAAGCAGTCCGTCTACAATGCTGACATGTTATAAACACCATAGCACACAACAGAGGGTAGCTAATTGGTTATGGGCATCTACAAAACATGTACATATATACATCGGAACACATATTCAATGTCATTTTCACTTTAATTGACATAATTCTCAAAATTCAGATTTATAATTAAAAATTAATTAAATAAGACGAGTTTTAAATATTCAAAACCTTGTTTGGTGTCCACTGTTACCCTTCGGATTTCTGCTGAAGGGTTTTCTTGAGAGCTGTCGTTTTTTGTGTCCAGTTACGTCTCTGCATACATTTGTTTATATTTATATTTCGTTGCATTATGGAATGCAAAATATATGCTAAAAACATATATGTGGTTTAAGAGAATAATGGCTAATATTTAAAACTGTTTAAATATTCTAAAAACTAAAGTCCTAAAAGTCGACAATGTCCATCGTGCATCTCCAAACACTGGGGAAAATAAAAATCGCGATATCATGGCACACATTGCAAGTGTGAATTTGGTCTTCTGACAGTACAACATTTCAAAACAAACATTTACTTTATTGTTTTCAATGCATCTTAATACGAAAATGTTGGACACCAAACATTTTTAGATGTAACAGAAATTCTAGACAACGAATTCTGGATCATATTGCAAAGGTGCGGGGACATAATATAAGGTAATCATCATAGCTTTCGGATAATCTTTTGGGTTTCTTTGGCTGCCAAGAACTTAAAAGACGCCAGGTTGATAGCTTTGATCACATACGCTGATTTACAGCGAGTGGGATAAGTCAAAATAGTTTTCCTGAAAGCATCACTACTCATCATTTTATAATGCGTTTGCGCTCTATGACATACTCAGTGTCACGGTGTTGCACCCATGTTACTCACTTACTATTTTTGTCTCTCAACTGTACTGCGTTAAGCTCTGCTGCGACCTTGACATCTGCCAATTTGAGTTTTGATCAATCAGGCATAACGACTGCAATTATTGTCAGGATAAGAGTTGTAGATAAGCAGAGTATCCGAGTACTTACCAAATTGAAATTGGTGAAAAACCCAATTATTTCAAAACTAATGGGTGACAGTACCCAACAAAAGCTTTTTAATTTCATCGGGTTATCAATTATTGAACTTTTACTTTAGTCGAAACTGTGTAAACCAAAGTTGCATATAGAACTATGTATGGTAAACGCTGAAAATCATGTTCTGCTTGAGCGGTGGGTGTATTGTTTGTGTTACGTTTCCTGCTTGAGTCTTTCGTATTTATTAGACAGTAAACAACAATTCCCCGAATGCACTGTTGAAAGGACAAAGATAGAAAATCCAAGTTTATTTTCCTACTGATACCCAACTATACTACAAAGCATTGGTTTCTGGACTGTGGATATCCAAATGAACTAGAAACCATAGGGTTGTGGTCAATGCAATACTCAATGAATTTTCCCAAAAAAACTATTCCATAAAAGGCATTAAAATCCGTGTATTGATACCCAATTCCAAGACAAGGCTTATCTACAACTCTGGGATACTACACATACATTTAACTATATGTATGTTCCTCATCAAGTACAACATGAGACACCCCAGAGAAAATGTATGTGAGATCACGGCGTGATCTCGCTGAGATCTCACTTAAGCAAGGTGGGATGTGAGATATCAGTCGATATCTGACATAAACTTGCGTGATTCATGTGATATCTCACTTGTCAAGTGAGATCTCACATATGAATGTGAGATCTCGCATGTCAAGTGAGATATCACATACAATGTTATATCCCACCTTTGTCAAGCGTGATCTCACTTGCAAATAAAATTTTCAGATTAGATTTTAAAAATTACAAATAAAAATGATACTTGATTTTTTGCTTTAGAAAATATGACGAAGGGAAATAACTCTTAGCAATATTGATGCCAGAGTAATGACACTATGAATGGCATTTTCTTTCATCCATCTCTTTCCATATATGAACTTACTTTTCACTAGCTTCAGTAGAACTAGAGTTATCTTCAGGACAAAAAAATTATGACAAAGGGAAATAACTCCAACAAATTTGATGCCAGAGTTATGACCCTTTTCAGTGGCCCTTTCGTTATCCATCTCTTCTTCTATATTTAATTTCATTTTATAGCATCTTTAGAACTGAAATACTCAGGAGTTATCCTCTTCAAAACATGTTGATGCCAGAGTTATAACCTTTTTAAATAGCTCTTTCTCTCATCAAACTCTGTTCATATATGAATTTTCGTGATATCAGGTGCGACTCGGCCGTGGTCTCACCCGAGATCACACCCATTTTTTCTCTGGGGCAGCCCTGTGAGTGTGACCTTTGTGGCCTACGTGCAGTTTTGTATTAACCTGTCTTTGAAACATAGACCATAGTAGTATATTAGGTACTCCATCAAAATCAATGCGTAATTTGCTAAATAATCGAAAATAATTTTAGACAAATGATCAGAGGGTGACATGTTACCAGATTTTATGCCCCCGCACGGCTTAGTCGGGGCATATTGTTTTGGTCTGTCTGTCTATCTGTCTGTCTGTTTTTCTGTACACAACTTTAACCTTGGCAATAACTTTTGAACTATTTAGGATAGAGACTTTATATTTAGTATGTGTACTCTCCTCAAGAAGCCCTTGAGCTCAGTACAATTTGGGTCATGTCTGACAAAGGCCAATGTCATTTAGAGGTCATTAAGAGGTAAAATCAGGTGGAAAGGGAGATTACTCATCCTATATTTTTTCAAGTGAATAGAAAGGGAAAAAACTCATCCTAACTGGCCATAACTCTTTGATCATGTGATCATTTCAAAATTTAGAAATTAGTCCTCGAAATGACATTTGACAAACCTTGTTATGACGACATCATCATGACATCAATATGACGTCATACTGTTATGGTGATGATGCATTTGAATAGGCTAGTAAAAGCTTGTTCTTATGTACATATTAATCAGAACAACAGCAAGGAGTACAATTATAACCTGCTTTATTATTTTACTTGAAAGTCAAATGAATACATTGCAGTGATAAGAAACTATCGGGGGCATTTGTAACTTTCTGTGACACGATTCTTGTTCAACCTTAAAAGGCATTTTTAAAGTGCTAGATCTAAATTCATTCGTGAACATTAGACTTTTTATATTTTCGTTCGTGGCTTCGCCACTCATGATAATATAACGTCTCATGGTGACTCAATGAATTACAGTTCGATCTTAGATCGAAACATACAGTTGTCCTCTATAATTGTAGTGTAAATAAAAATATTCCTTCTTTCAGAAAATTCTGACCTGATTAAAAAAAATTCATGTATGGTCCTTTTCCGCGTTATTAATACCTCTTAAATCTGTGATTCGCTCTTACATCGAAAATAACAGTTGTCCTCTATAATTATAGTGTAAATATAGATAGTCTTCCTTTCAGAAAGTACTGACCTGATTAAGAAAAATTAGTGTCTTATAAGACCGTATACAGGGGTAGACATAAGTTTTTTCTCAAAAAGAAATCTAGTTATTATCTTTGAATTTTCAGTTGCTTAATATCAGAAACAGCCTATTGCATTCTGCAAATTTCAAAGTGGTTGAAGCAGATATGAAGAATCACTTACAGACAGTGTTATCATTCATGCAAGGAATGACAGGGATAGCAGGAAGTGAGAAGGATACCTTACAGGCAGCAATTGACAAAGTACAACAGGTAACTGACATTTAATTATTAATATGTTTTTACAATAAAGTAAAGAAGAATATGCACAAGGCACATTTTGCTTTACTTTCAGTCTGTTTTAGCTACCATCTGCTAGGGAATAACAATTATTTCTTATGGTACATGGTTATGACTGTATAAATTAGAACTGTTTCCATCAGCATAGGAATTAATTCAATACGCAAAAAAGGACGCTCCTGTAGGGGAAATGATTAAAGAAACACAATAATCTGTCTGACTGTTTTAGATAATTCTGTATAGCATTTTTCCATTACCCAAGTAGTAATGCGTTATTAATTTATCCCCAATAGGTAGTTGGGACACTACTGAAGTCACTTTTTCCTTCAGGCCATCCTAGTGTGTTGATACATATTTGGATTGCCCAGTGTCGGAAATCACTTTCAGGTCACTTTGACCTAGACCTCTGACCTTCATAATTAAATTCCTTATTTGGACCATAACTCTTATACCATATAACTACGATTAATAAATCTGGTATGTAAATACACCATGATATAGCGGAATATCGCGTACTACTTATAGTTGTCACTTTGACCTTACCTTATAGAACGAAAGGCCTGAGAGGACAGATAGTGCTGGGTTATTAGAGGTTTAATTTATCTGAAATAGTGAATAATAAGGGATTTTTCTTCGAGTGTTTTTGGTTTGAATCTTTTGTATATGAATAAGCTACTGTCAGGACTGGGCTGAAACATAAACAGACAGCAAACGATCTATTCTGCCGAAACTTCGAGGTGACTTTCTTGACATTTAGGACTCCATGCATATAGTTTAAAGAAGGGCAAAATGTTCATAACAAACCGTTTTTTGTTGAGATAAAAATGTATTGATAATTGAAATACACTAACTAAACAGAGAGATAGAGAAAGCAAATACCTGTTTTATAAACAAGAGGGCCTTGAATGCCTTTATACCGCTCACTGTCGTAATGAAGCCTGATAGCTTTACCTTTGAATTTCACCCGTTTTAATGTTAATCCATTCATATTTGTAGTAAAGGAGCTAGCACGTAAACAATTTTTGGAATACACTCTCATAATTATAGTATAGTAGAGTTAATCAAGGGCAGAAACCCAGAGCCTTAAACAATACTGAAATGAAGCCTTTTCTAGCAATTCAAAGTATATCAAGGGCAGATAACTATTGCCCCAATAATTAGATTTCAACAATAATTGCACTATTTCCAGAACTCATAGCTATATACTTTGTCTGCTGTTGCAAGTATATAATGTAAACCCATTGAAAACTGTAGTTGCAAGAGGGTAAACGCTGTTAGATTTGGCATTTTCAGCAATTCAAGGGCAGATAACTCTTGACCTATTTGTCCGATTCCAATAATGTCTAGACGAAACGGTAAAATCTAGTTAACCGAGAAAGATCCCATTTAAAATATTCTAAGTTCAAATTAGGTCAAGGTCAAGATCAAAATCACAGTTTGGTGATATTGGTAGATAGGGAATGGTCATAGACAACAACTGTATAAGTATCAAAGCATTGTAGTCAGTTGTGTTGGTACTAGAAGAAACGGTAAAATCTAGTTAACCAAGAATAAGCCTATTTAAAATATTCTAAGTCCAAATTAGGTCAAGGTCAAGATCAACGTTTGGTGGTATTGGTGGATAGGGAATGGTCTAAGGCAACAACTGTACAAGTATCCAAGCATTTGGGTAAGCGGTGTTGATGCTAGATGAAACGGTAAAATCTACGAACCTTGTTACGGACGGACACACACACGCACGGACGGACAGGACGATTACTAAATGCCTCCGTATCTATCGAGAACTTTCTTATGGATGTTTTTAGACTGATCATATTTTATAAATGCCAGATGCACGATAATGCTACACATTTGGTTTTATTTGAGTATTTCATTTTATTTTTGCAAATACACCATCCGGTTGTGTGTCGCTTTAAGCCTGCATATGACAGCCCCTATCTCTATACGTAGACAGCCTATTGAAACACTTTTGAACAATAATGTAATATACTTATCATGGTAATTCTAGAATATGCTTTGTAGTGAAATGAAAAGCATGAAAGGACAAACGGGCATGGGTTTGTTAACAGTTTGTTACAGAAATTATTAATAACTTGACTAGATTTTGTAATGCTGATATTATACTCAGCTAGCTTCATAAAATTATGGCAAAACATGTTGGCCCTAGAGTACTCTGAAGCTTTTCCGATGATTTGACCTACTGATCCACTTTCTGACATCAAGTAATGCATATACTTTGATTTGATATGAATTTACGTCACTTTTAACAGTATTTCAGTCATATCGCGACGTCCAGCTAATTACAGGTGGAGGAAGACCCTAGAATCCCTTTATGCACTGTTTCAGACACAAATCAGCAACTGGGTAGAACCACCGACCTTCTGCAAGCCAGCTGGAAGGCTTCCCCATATGAAAAATCCGAATGACCCTACTGGGATTTGAACTCACAGCGGTGAGGAGTAATGCATATAAATTAATATATTGCCTTAAAAGGTGATAATTATGGCTAAAAATATAGCTCATTGTGTTTAAAAGCTTTTTCTATGTTTTGACCTACTGGCCTAGTTTTTTTCCTTTATAACCAATATTCATACACTGCCAAGATTTACTACCCCTGGAGTGGCCAAGATTTTTCTGCAATTTTACCTACTGACCTACTTTATTACCCGATATGACCTAGATTCATGAGGGATCTTAACTTTAACAAGGACACAACACTGACAAACCTCATAAAGGTAATTTTAGCTACAAATATATCTTCTAGAAAATATTTAACTTTTAATTCCATATAACTGAACGCAGAAAATGACCATGCCCACTGGCGGCCATATTTTTTCATGGATAAAAATTCTTTGAACACTTTTAAAAGTCTATTAAATGAGAAACAATTTGTGGAAACCAAACTGAAATCAGACCTGACGTTCTTGGGAAGAAAAATCTAGATTTTGTGCATGCTTGCCATAGCAACCAGAATTAAAACAGGTATTCATTGATTACGAAGCTCATCTCCCTCAACGTTTGAAAATCAAACCAAAAAACCTAATGTGTATGAAGATCATACTGTTAAAAAGCAACTGAACAAAAATATAGGGAAAGGTCACCAAACTGCAATGTATCTTGGTCTACTCATTTAGGCACACCATCATATGAAATTTCCCATTCCTATGTACAGAAGTTATGCCAGAACAGACTTTAACGCAAACCTTAACCCAAGAGGATAGGAGATGTAACATATTTTTATGGTGCATATTCATGACAGTATACAGTGGAACTTTTTTCTACAGTGCATTAAACCCTATGATTTCACTTCTTATTAGAATTATCTCAAGAGACAATTCTAATGAGTAGTAACAATATATGATTTGGTGCTGAAACAAGCAAGAAGAGTTGTTCCGTTTACTCACTCTTATTTGGAGCCCAGCAAGCCTAACACTCAGGACCTGTATTTTAGGTGAAGTTCATGCTAATGCATTAAGGAAATGTTGTTAGATATTCATCATGTACACAATGTTTATAAACACTAAAACACACACATGATACTAAATCATATCATATAATAGCTATTAAATAATGTTGTTGGAAATGAAGAAATTGCCATGCTATGATGAGCAGTTTCTTCTTTCTAACAAATTTATACCGCTACAGAGTAATTGCATTGGGTTAAACCATATGCAATTTTACAGAGCTCCACATAAGATGTTTTGAATGTTGGTTTATTTTCAAATAACTTACTGTATATCAAATGTGGGGTTCTCATAGCTTTTTATCACTTTTGCACTTGTCGTTAAATGCCGTTCAAAGGTATCTGAAATTCGGCTGTAATATTGCATTTGAATTTCATGTGCAGCAACAACCATTATTGAATTGATATGCAGGGGTTAAAAATTCTAAACTTTGTCACTCGTCCTGCATAAAAGACAATGAAGGCAATCCAAAAAATGCAATTGCCCTGCACATTAGACAAAGAAGGGAAAAAGTATGCAGGACGAGCGGACAAGTAAAATTTGTTAGCCCTGATATGCCAATATGATAAATGCAGTTATTAATTAATATCTATATAGGGCTTCCTGGTTCCAGATAAGAGAGAATAAACTGTACAAAATCAACTATTTTCTCACAATTTCTGCTTCAAATAATTTGGTGTTACTACTCATTAGAATTTTCTCCAGGAGAAGATTCTAATGAGTAGTAACACTAAAGGAATTAATGCAGAAATTAAAGACTTATTTTTTTAAATAAGCCGCCTTATCTGGTCCCCTAAAATATGTCGTCTTTCATAAATAGGAGGTGGTGTCTCAAACTGAGTGATGGATCAGTATTGTACATGTTATTCTGAAATAAGCATCACAATATACTATTTCACCTAAAAAATGCATGTCCTTTTTCTGTTTAACTTCTTGACACTGAAGAGAGTACCTCAGGGGGAACAATGACCTAGGTCCAGTCTATCGCCTGTTTACATAAGGTGAAATGAATTAATGTAATTTCATAGAATGTCTTGTGTAGAAAGTCACATCTTCATCAGTTCTCAATACCTTTTCTGTATAAACAACCTGTCGTAATCGGCTAATCGCCTCATTATCCATTTTCAATCTGTATTTTTCTTCAGTTAGTACACTGATTTGCCTATTCTGTTTGGAAATCAACATGAACATGCCAAGAAATACTGCCAAAAAGAAACAAAAATGACATGGCAGATGTCTTGGCAAAACCTTGTCTTGGCCTTCAATGTCAGGCATTCTCACCAGTCAGTGTCTTGGATTTCTTCAGCTTCTGCTTCATGTCCATTTTGCTCCTCTGCAGCAACACCAAAAACAATTACTCATGGTCGCTATCGTTCAAGTTCAGCGAAGTGAGTTATTCGTTTCACTATTTTAGAGCATAGTTGCAGCTAAGCTTAAAAGTTGGCAGAGGGTTGTCAGCTATTGGTTTGCTGTTGACCAAATGCACTGACTGCGAACTCTGCTGTAATTGTCGGTGACCATAGTTTGTTTCGGCTTCTATTCTGCCCATCCAGAAGCTGCTTTCATTTCGTACGTCCTTTAGAATGCCTCTGGCTGTTGGAAATGCAAATAACCTGTAAAAAGAATTAAAATCTAAATAACCCTTTGAACCCTAATCATGCATATCATGTGTCTCTTACAGTGTACACGAAAATGGTAAGTTTTGACTCTTTTGATTATGCAAACAGTGTAGACTCCAGATCAGAGAACTTCCTATAAGATCAGGGTAAGCAAAGTATGCTATTTCGCCAAAACTTTTAGAAGTGGTTAATTAATATGGATGATGCGAACATCGCTCTTAACCCATTGACCAATAAATACGCCTTTTTGCGTCGTTAATACATTGGTCCACTGAAGAAAACAGTGCAAATTTATAGTCATAGATATGCATCACAATAAATAATTTCTATAACCCAACACATGATGGCTTAAAGCAGATTGAAAGTAAAGCAGAATATGCGCCTTAAATCGCATTCTGCTTTACTTTCAACCTGCTGTAAATGTTGAGTCTTCAAAAACTACATATAGGCTAAGGGGTAATGGGTTAAGTGAAGGTAAATGAATCCCTTTATGTGCATGTGATTTGTTTCTGCTCTCAACAAGTTTAAATGCATTTAGGGTTGTTTCAACTTGTTTGCCATATATCCAGGCACTAACCACATTTTAAGCAGTATATGTCCTGCCATAATTTATCCCTCACAGGGCAGGCTAGCCGTCCAAAACAGGATTATATATTAAGCTGTGCCCAAAGTCAATTCACTGCCTGTTCTTTGATCAGGGCTAGTAAACTTTTCACGAACTAGCCCGACCAGGCACATCAAAATAAAATCTACATATTATTTTACTTAACTTATGCAATACAATTTTGACAGCAAAAAATGTTCTTTCTATATGTTCAAGGCATCAGAGTAAATATACATCAGGTATCTGAAGTTTTTTTATGCCCCCAGAATCTACGATTCGGGGGCATATAGTTTTTGTCATGTCTGTTGGTTTGTCCGTCCGTCTGTCCGTCCGTCTGTCTGTGCCAAAAACCTTAACCTTGGCTATAACTCTTGCATTTGCATTTTTGTACCTGGACCTTTTATACTTGACATGTGTCTTCCCTGTATCAAGACCTTTCCATCCATACAAACCTTTTTGACCTTGTGACCTTGACCTTGACATTTGATTTTGCAAAAATCTTTAAATGGCTATAACATTTGCACCAGTAGGCCCAGGGTTTTCATATTTTGTATGTATATTTCTTTTATCAAGACCTTTCCAACCATACCAACATCTATGACCAGGTGACCTTTACCTTGACCTTTGACCTATTTAATCAAACTTTAACCAAAAACCTTAACCTTGGCTATAACTTTTGCATTTTTAAACCTGGGCCTTTTATACTTGGCATGAGTATTCCTCATGGCAAGACCTTTCCAACCATATAAAACTTTTTGACCTTGTTACCTTGACCTTGACATTTGACCTACTTTTGTAAAAATCTTTAAATGGCTATAACATTTGCACCAGTAAGCCCAGGGCTTTCATATTTTGTATGCATATTTCTTTTGTCAAGACCTTTCCAACCATACCAACATATTTGACCATGTGACCTTGACCTTTGACCTATTTAATCAAACTTTAACCAAAAACCTTAACCATGGCTATAACTTTTGCATTTTTAAACCTGGGCCTTTTATACTTGGCATGTGTATTCCTCATGGCAAGACCTTTCCAACCATATAAAACTTTGTGACCTTGTGACCTTGACCTTGACATTTGACCTACTTTTGTAAAAACTTTAAATGGCTATATGATTTGCACCAGTTGGTCCAGGGCTTTCATATTGTATGCATATTTCTTGTGTTAAGACCTTACCAACTATACCAAAGTCTATGACCATGTGACCTTGACCTCGACCTTTGACCTATTTATTCAAACTTAACCAAAAACCTTAACCTTGGCTATAACTTTTGCATTTTTGCACCTGGGCCTTTTATACTTGGCAGGTGTCTTCCCTGTTGCGAGACCTTTCCAACCATACAAAACTTTTTGACATTGTGACCTTGACATTTGACCTACTTTTGTTAAAGTCTTTAAATGGCTATAACATTTGCCCCGAGTGTCAAATACCACTATCAGGTCGCCTTGACCTCTGACCTTGAAGGTTGCAAAAACTTGTCCAGAACATGTCACATGATGTGACAGGGACCTGTTTTGGGCGTATATAACACCTTTATTGATTAATGACAGTTAACTTTAAAGTTTTATTATTCCTTTCATTCAGTAGACGGGGGTCGCCCTAGCAAGTTGGTTAAAGTTTCTGTGCAGTTCTACCACGTTGGCGATTTGTGCCTTAAACAATGTATAAACTGCATATTGGAGGTATTTTAGGGTCTCCTTCTACCTTTTGTTTGCCGGAAGTCACGATATGCCTATAATACTGTTTAAGCGACAAAAAACACATACATCTTTCGGTAACTTTTTTCTGTTACCCGTTGCAGTGTTGTGCCTAGGCCGCGGCATTGCTGGAATCCCGCATTTTTTTCACGAATGTCCCCTCGCGCGGGCAGATTGTCGCGCCGAGAAAAAATCGCATTTTCGGCAATTTCCACTAGTTTCTGTTCCATTCCGACTCGATTCCGGAGAAAAGAGAGATCACAAAGGGAGAATAATCTAAGTATTTAATATAGACTGTGCGAGTATAATATACAGTACCGTGCAAAAAGTATTCGTTAAATGGCGGCCATTTTGGATTTGGTAGGGATAATTAGCGGGTGTTTCAAAGCTTTTATAACAGAAACTCTAACAGAAACGAACACATAAACTTGATTCATCTTACCTAAATACTAAGTCACATGTCCTTTGAATGTTATAACCTGCATTATCCTACGGGAAATAGACATGGAGAGGTTTTGAACATGGGTCGGTGGGATTTCAGTCCCGATACGAAAATTTTCATCGTACAAATCCTGATTGCTATTTATGAAATTCACTCTGCACGACAGATTTCTCTTAATATACAGTTAGATAATTTCAATAATGTTCAGATCAGGTGATTGTGCTGGCCAAGAAATTGTTTTTGTATTATTTTGAACCTTGTAAACCGAGATCATACCCGCACAATGCACCGGGACGTTATAATCCTGAAATAAATTTAAAATGTTCGGGAAATGTCTTGCTACAATAGGCCAAAGATAATCTTCGAAGATTTTTCTATATTTTACTGCTATTCTAATACCGTTTAAACTTACAGGTTATAGCTGTCATCGAATCTCTGCGGTTGGTCTCCACGGTCCGCTCAACTGTCAGACACTCATTTTCACCCCCCACGCGAGGTCTCCGTGATATAGGAAGATTTTCAATCGATTCAGTTGTCTTGAATTAATTCAAAAAAGAGAATACTGTACTTTAAGGTCTCTATAATCATCGTTAGGTTTCTGCGATTCGAAATCCATTTAAAAACATATTTACGGCTACGTTTTTCCATGTCACTTCTCAAGTCTGATCCTTTCCATCCTATTTTGATTCAACAACAAAACAAACATAAATGACGTGTATATTACAACCACTCTTACGTCATACCATTTTCAAGGAATCAAACTATTTATAAATCTAAAATTTTACATGTTTTGTTATTTTTAACTCAATATGAAAGGGGAGGAAAATCGCGCAAGCTTAATTATCGCGACGTCACAACGCCATTTTAACGAATACTTTTTGCACGGTACTATACGTGAAGAATATCGGCATATAGAATCGGTATGTAAACCAATCTGTTCCGCTTTGTGATAATGGCGTCGAAGATGCCATTATCTCTCCATACTCTCCATAAACAAAAACTTATCAAAATTCTACCAACTGAATAACCACTTCCTACAAGAAGTACAAGACAACCCATATTTAGGAATACAGATTTCAAAATACCTTAAATGGAATGTTCACATAAGTAACGTATGTAAAAAAGCAAACTCCACTCTAGGTTTCCTGAGAAGGAACCTTAGAAGTGTTCCAGAAAAATGCAGAAAAACGGCATACATTTCAGTAGTAAGATCAATCATGGAGTATGGCGCAACAATATGGAATCCTTACCTCAAGGGGGACATAAACAAACTAAAGAAAATTCAAAACTGGGCAGTCAGGTTCATTAAAAAGAATTACAAGGACAGAGAGACAGGAGTTCTCACAAAAATGAGAGAGCAACTGGAACTGGAGACCCTTGAAGACCGGAAACTAAGCCTCCGCCTGATACTCATGTATAAGGTGGTAGAGGGATTGGTACCAGCCTTGCCAACATCCACATTCACAAAACCGGCAAAACCAAGGAGAAACATCAAAGCTACCAATTTAAAGACTTTCAGGACAAACAATATAATAGAAAACCAAGTATGCAACTACACAAGAGCACTTGTAGTTCCAAATAGCAAAACCCCTCAATATAAACACTCATTCTTTGTAGACACTATGATTCAGTGGAACAAACTGCCAGACAGCATAGTGCATGCTGATTCCGTAGAGGCTTTTAAGACTGCCCTACGAGATCATCGTCAATAATATTGGCGTCACTTCTCACCGTCGTGTAAAAGCCTTAATAGGATTCTACGACGTATTTATTCAGATTCAGAATCAGATTCAGGTTCGCTTGACAGATTTCATATCTGATTAAAATAACTAGCAGACGATGCTTCGTCTAAACAAAGTGTTGAGGAAACTCCTCAAACATCGTCTGAACAAAGACAATCGCTACCACATATAAAGAAAAAGACGAAAAATCAGATTTCCAATCGTAAACAAAGACAGCTAAAGACAAGACCGTAAACTATATTCTAATGTAAGGGAGCATCAATGTCATGACTTTAAGAATTTTTCAAAGTATATGAAAACACTTTAAGATGGTTTAGTATTGAAGAGCTATTTAAGATTAATGAAAATATAGAAAAAGTGTACATTTTGGTGAGCAACAGTTGGCTCCATGGCCATGTAAAATTTACCCCACCCACTCGATATGGTACTTTTTTGTCAATTTTGTAAGGGGAGATAACTCTTTTTACTTTAATAACTCAAAATTTTCAACACTGACCTTTCAATTTCTTTTCATATTTTGAACTGCCTTAGCATTGGCTTTCATTTGGTAGAATATAAGAAAAAGTTTAATACTAGAACTATTTCATTTTCAAACTTTTTTACTTTTTTTTCATAAAATAAAAAATCTAATAAAATCATGCCCGATAAAAAGCATATTTGTGATATTCGAGGATCCATATTGTTCAAACCTAGTGCCTGCTTTGTCTAAATTTGGTTTATATATGTGAAAATACCACCATAGACATGAAATAAATAATTGAAACCCAAATTACCATGTTTTTTTTGTTTTGAAATAGATTTTACTGAAGCTTGTACTCTGAATAGGTACAAATTGAGAGAAAAAATCCAAATTTGATATACCTTTTTCAAATCGCTGTAGCTAAAAAAAAGGACACCACCATATATATTTTTTTCCATTCTTTCATTCATCATAAATAGCTCTTCCAAAATAACAATGATATCTCCCTGAAATTTTGGCAGGGGGACACGGTGTCCCCCAAAATGTTGGACCTATGCACAACACTGCGTTGTAGGCAGAGGTGACACTTAGAGATCACTTATCCGTAGTATGTATAAATCTGAATAAGGGGAGATCCTTTGAAAGCACCGAGAACAAAGCAAATACTGAAAATTGCAGACTCGGTTTAATTGAGTCTGTTCATGAGCAATACTGAAATATGCAACAGTGCTCACGCCCTGTATGTCCGTCCGTCTGTAACGCATTTGAGTCACATTTTTACTTTTGACTATAACTCATGTTCTACTTAAGCTTTACATATGGAATTTCATTTATGGACAGAGCTCTTTTGCATAATGTACATAAATCTTGCATCAATTCTGTTCTAGTTATTTCCCTTAGCCACATTTTCTTTTACATGCAAATTAATTATGTTATTGATGACTGAAAGCGTATTGCATAACCCTTGCATCAATCCTGTGATAGTTATTTCCCTTTCCAACATTTTTTTTATATTTCTGCGTATATATAACTCCTGTCCTACATATACATTTCAGATGAAATTCAATTAATGGAAATAGTGCGAGTGTCTTACATATGGTGCATAACTCTTTCATCGCTACAATGATGTTAATCCCCCTTTCTACTTCTTCTATCTGACAGATAATATCTGCTATTCTGTAGCTTTTCATTGATGCTATAACTTTCGCTCGACTGATACTTGCTCGCAGGCGACACATGTGTTTCAAGGAACATGATTCCAGTTGTTTTATATTAATTTGTGTATTTTAGGGATGTCAACGGATACCAAAATCACTATTCGGATATCCGTATGAGTATCCGGATAGTATTCGGATATTCGCATCCATTCAAATCACATGGAAAATACCGACGACATTTTTTGTTGTTGATTATTCAAAAGTAAATTAAATCTGCACGTATATAGTCTGCACGTATCAAATAATTTGTATATATACCGTAATAAAGTTTCTTTGTGGAACAATTACTTGTAAATCTTGTTTAATTTCATACCTATTACACGTCGATTCCTATTATTATGATAATTAGTTGCACGCGCTAGCTAATCATGTTAACCTTACATGTATTACACATGTGTAGTTTACCGTCGCTGTGTTTGTGCAGCTTCCGGGCCAGTATAAAACAGCCATTAAACTTCAAACAATGAACTTGTTAACTTAGTCTACTTTTTTGTGAAATACGTGCAGATTTAATTCACCAATCTTTATAATCGGATATAAAAAGGTCTAGCATCACTCTTGATTTAGAATTGGGACTTGATATGTTTAGGCCTTTAATAACTTGTTGTCGAATTGCTTATGAAATTACGTAATATGGCTGTATGCTTTCACACAGAGGAGTGACACCTCCGAGAATTCATCAGAACTTAAAACAATATCAACTGAAAGTGGACAAGAAAAATAATAATAAACGACATAGATCTACTTATTTTAACATTTTACTGACATATCTATCAAATTATCTTAAATAGTTCTAAAACTAAAGTTTTATAAGCATAACCCAATTAGCACTAAGTCAAGCTCCTAATACCTCATTAGTGACTTGTGATAATTGCCCCCAGACAATGCGACCCATGCAGCCCTGCTGATCCAGGCAAACTGTGATAGCCGTTATCAAAACAATGACCTTTAATCCGCGACAAGAACACCATAACAATTACACACATGTTGTTTTAACTGATGTCAAAGGCCAGTATAGGGCGATGTTTGCAAACTCCGAACACAATTTTACCGCTATGTTACAATAGGGGATCATGGGTAATTGCACTGGTTATGTAACAGTTTGATCGCTACCTGTATCTTCAGGCAGACAATGAAATAATCGTCAACGCTTGCGGTAGTATTGGAATTTGAATGGGTTGGTGTCGTAATTTAAATCAAATAAGTTGAAAAAAAGAGAAATTAAAAAAAAAAAGTTCGTCCAGAGCTATTCGGATACCGAATTAATATCCGGATATTCGGTGCTATCCGAATATCCGGATATCCGAATATCCGTTGACATCCCTAGTGTATTTGGATAACAGTGGTTGTGAATATCTTAGTCTGGCCATGGGTAACTGTGTCAAGGGCGATCCAACACAAAAAAAGTTGATCCAAAGGAATATAGGAACAAGATTAATTTCAGATCTGATTGCATATTATATGTAACAATAAAGTATCAAAGATCGATCTTTACTAAGCTAGTTTCATGTATCTCTGACTTTTAGCTGGAGACAAATCAGATAGAGATTACAGTTAACAAAGATCTTGAAGTACGGGCATTACAAGAGAGACAGGTTGCATTAGACAGAGATTTGAGAGCACTTGTTGAGGTGACAAATAAAGAGCAAGACAGTCAAAGCACAGAGGTCAAAGAAGAAATTAACAAGGTATGTGGTAATAGTTATACAGCAATATACTCTATATTCTTCTATGTATTGTAAAATAATAAAACTATCAATATACGTTATTAAAAGGAATGATACTTTCGATGTTTGATATCTAAAGTTTAAAGATAATTGTAATATTTAAACATTTATGTCCCCGAATGAAGGAGTCACGGGCATATTTATATTGATCTTGTTTGTCTATTTTACCTGTCTGTTTGCCCGTCTGTTATGTCTGTACACAACATTTACCTTAGCCATAACGTTTGAACAACATTAGATGAAGCGTTCATTTTTTGGCATGTGCACTCAATTCAAGAAGCTCTTGAACTCACTTACACTTCAGCCCTGGTCGACAAAGCCAAACGTCATTCAGAGATCATTATACACCCTCAAACGAAGTTTGGGGGGTATTCTGGAGTCACCATGTCCGTCCGTCCGTCCGGCTTGTCCGGAGCATAACTTCTAAAGTATAAGAGCTATTCACTCTAAACTTCATAAACAGATGGGAGTGCAATTTGCAAGAACCCTTACTCTGTCATCAGTATATTTGGAGTAATTGCCCTTTGTTATTTTTATTATACGCCCACCTCTATTGGCGTGGTCTTGTCCGTCCGTCCGTTCGTTCGTCCGTCAACATTTTGTTTGTCCGGAGTTTTTCTGGAAAACTGCTTCAGTGACATTAATGAAACTTCACACAAATGTTTTATGCATTAAGATCTAAAGCTGAGTTGAGATTGATGTTCATTGAAATTTTCGTTACAAAGTTATCTGCCCTTGATGTACTCAAATATGCTATAAAAAGGCAAAAAGCTTGTCCGGAGTTTTTTGGGTAACCTATTTCAGGGATTTTAATGAAACTTCACACAAATGTTATATGCATGAAGATTTAAAGCTGAGTTGAGTCTGATGTTCATTGGAATTTTCGTTACAGAGTTATCTGCCCTTGATGTACTCAAATATGCTATAAAAAGCTTGTCCGGAGTTTCCTGGGAAAACTAGTGAAGGGATATTAATGAAACAAACTTCACACAAATTTTATATGCATCAAGATCTAAAGCTGAGTAGAGTTTGAGATTCTTTCGAATTTTTGTTCCATGAGTTTTTTGCCCTTGATGTACTCAAATATGCTATAAAAGGCTTGTCGGGAGTTTTCTGGAAAAACTATTGGAGGAATTTTAATGGAACTTCACATAAATATTATATATCAAGATCTAAAGCTGAGTAGAGTTTGAGTTTCATTCGAATTTTCGTTACAAAGTTATCTGCCCTTGATGTACTCAAATATGCTATAAAAAGCTTGTCGGGAGTTTTTTTGGAAAACTATTTGAAAGATATTAATGAAACATAACAGAAAAGTTATATGCATCAAGATCTGAAGCTGAATTAAGTTTGAGATTTATTTGATATTTCGTGTACTCAAATATGCTATAAAAGGCTTTTTTGACAGTGTTATCACACTTAGCAACTACAGTTTTGAATGGATTTTGACTATGTTTGTATGATTATAGAAGTATAAGTTCATGAATGGGTTGATTAATATTAAAATCGAATCATTTTGTCGAGTTATCTGCCCTTGGTGTACTCAGATATGCTAGAAAAAGCTTTATTTCAGTATTGTTTATGCTCTCAGAGCTCCTCTTTGCCAGTGGGCGTATAATGTACCGCTTGCGGTGCTCTCGTTAGATTTATTCTTGTCCAGAGCATAACTTCTAAAGTATAACAGTAATTGACTTCAGACTTGATATACAGATAGATCTTATTGGCTAGAAGTGCAGTGCACAAGAACCGATACTCTGCCATCAGTATTATTGGAGTTATTGCCTTTATTGTTATATTTTCAGTGTTTCTTTGTTCAGATCATGTTATTCGTGTATATAATTTACGTATGTAATACTACATGGTTGCCGGAACCTCCGGTTAGCAATACCACACAGTAGTAAACGGTTAAATTCATTTCTCGGCAATACTTAGGAATGGTTTGCCGTGGTCGCACTGTGTTTTTTACAGTTTGTAGACAGTTGTCCAGGGGGAAGGCAAAATGTATCAATCTGTTGACAAATCCATTATCAACGTTTTAAAAAACACAATTTGTCCCATAGCATAGGCTATGTTTCGTTAAAATCGGCTGGAAAATAAAATACTCACAGTTGTTTCAAATGTTGATTCGAGGCCAAATGTTGTCATTTTGGCTGTCAGTGGTACCAAAAAATGACGTCACATACCACGTATATAGATATTTCTCATTGACTAGGAGTGCGGTGGGCAAGAACCTTTATTCTGTCATCAGTATTTTGGAGTTGTTATATTTTTATCCAATTTAGGCTTGTCCGGAGCATAACTTCCGAGTATAAGAGTTATTGACCTAAAATTTCATATACAAATAGATCTCATTGACCGCAGTGCAGTGCATAAAACCGTTACTCTGTCATCCATATTTTGGAGTTACATGTATTTATACCCCCTCAGACGAAGTTTGCGGGGGTATCATGGAGTCACCATGTCCGTCCGTCCGTCTGTCCGTCCGTACGTCCGGCTTGTCCGGAGCATAACTTTTAAAGTATAAGAGCTATTGACTTTAAACTTCATATACAGAGAGATCCTATTGACCAGGAGTGCAGTGCGCAAGAACCGTTACTCTGTCATCAGTATTTTTGGAGTTATTGCTTTTTTGTTATTTTTAGCTCACCTGGCACGTAGTGCCAATGTGAGCTATTTTGATCGTCCTCTGTCCGTCGTCGTTCGTCCGTCCGTCCGTCCGTCCGTTCGTTCGTTCGTTCGTCAACAATTTCTTTAAACGACATCTCCTCCGAAACTACTGGATAGATTTTTACCAAACTTGGCCTGAATGATCCTTATATGGTCCTCTTTCAAAGTTGTTCAAACATTTCCGGTCCGTTGTATTTCTAGGTCACAGGAGCTAAAAATATATTTTTTCAATGAAAACTTAAAAAATCTTCTTGTCTGAAACCACAGTACCTTGAGCTTAGATATTTGGCACAAAGCATCGCCTTTAGGTCCTCTATCAAGATTGTTCAAATTATGTCCCTGGGGTAAAAAATGATCCCGCCCCAGGGGTCGTAAATTTTCATTGAGTTATATAGTGAAATCTTCAAACATCTTTTTCTCTGAAACTAATATGACCAGAGCTTTGATATTTAGCATGATGACTCTTCTAGAAACCCTTAACCAATATTGTAAATATGGTTCCAGTCAGTTGCATATAGATCTATGTCACAGAGCTAAAAATAGATTTTTTCAATTAAATCTTAAAAAATATTCTTGTCTGAAACCACAGTACCTTGAGCTTAGATATTTGGCATAAAGCATCATCTATAGGTCCTCTATCAAGCATTGTTAAATTATGTCTCTGGGGTAAAAAATGACCCCGCCCTGGGGGTCGTAATTTTACATAGCATTATGTAGTGAAATCTTCAAACATCTTTATCTCTGATACTAAAATGGTCAGAGCTTTGATATTTAGCATGATGACACTTCTAGAAGCCCTTAAATAATATTGTAAATATGGTTCCCGTCCGTTGCATATCTAGGTCACAGGAGCTAAAAATCTTCTTGTCTGAAACCACAGTACCCTGAGCTTACATTTTTGGCACAAAGCATCATCTTTAGGTCCTCTATCAAGATTGTTCAAATTATGCCCCTGTGGTTAAAACTGCCAAGGCGCTAGGGGTTGCAGTTATGTAGGTAAATATTCTTCACATAGAGTTATGTAGTGAAATATTCTTCTCTGAAGCTAAGTGCTATGGCAAGAGCTTTGATATTTTGCATAGTGACACTTTTAGATGTTCTTTATCAATATTGCTGAAATGGTTCAAGTCTGTTGCATATCTGGGTCATATTAGCTAAAAATAGATTTTGTTCAATGAAAAGTCTTCCTGTCTGAAATTATCCATGTACAAAATATTTGACAGCACACTTAATTTTCAAGTTCATCAGCAAGATTTTTGAAATTATGTCTCTAGGATGAAAAGTGATCCCACCCCAGGGGTCATGTGACCCTTGTGTTGGTTTTTTCAAGGTGAGCGATATTTAGGCCCGCATGGGCCTCTTGTTTTTCAAATTTAGGCTTGTCCGGAGCATAACTTCCAAAGTATAAGAGCTATTGACTTCAAAACTTCATATACAGATAGATCTCATTGACTAGGAGTGCAGTAAGTAAGAACCAAAACTCTATCATCAGTACTTTTGGAGTATTTGCCCTTTGTTGTTATAGTTTTATCAAACTTAGGCTTGTCCGGAGTATAACTTCTAAAGTATAACAGCTATTGACTTCAATCTTCATATACAGATAAATCTAATTGACTAGGAGTGCAGTGCACAAGAACCGTTACTCTGTCGTCAGAATTGTTTGAGTTATTGCCCTTTGTTGTTATAATTTTATCCTATTTAGGCTTGTCCGGAGCATAACTTCCAAAATATAAGAGCTATTGACTTCAAACTTCATATACAGATAGATCTCATTGACTAGAAGTGCAGCGCGCAAGAACCGTTACTTTGCTATCAGTATTTTTGGAGTATTTGTCCTTTATTGTTATATTTTATCAAATGTATGCTTGTCCGGAGCATAACTTCCAAAGTATAAGAGCTATTGACTTAAAGCTTCATATACAGATGGATCTCATTCATCTGGAGTGCAGTGCACAAACACCTTAACTCTATCAGCAGTATTTTTGGAGTTATTGCCCTTTGTTGTTATATTTTTACCCAATTCAGGCTTGTCCGGAGGATAACTTCCAAAGTAAAAGAGCTATTGACTTCAAATTTCATATACAGATAGATCTCATTCACCTGGAGTGCAGTGCATAAGAATTTTTACTCTGTAATTCATATGGAGTTATTTTCCTTTTTTATACGCCCGTCATCGACGGACGTATTATGGTATGCCCAGCGCTGTCCGTCCGTACGTCCGTCCGTTAACTGTTCTTGTTAGTGCGCTGTCACTTTCGTTTACTTACTGATTTTGATTAAACTTCCTACAAATATTCCATACCACAATAGTTCGGACGAGTTCGCGTTTCAGACGTTGGCGGCTATTTTTAGCAGAGTTATGCCCCTTTATTGTCAAAAATGGGCATTTTTAAAAAAAAAACAACAGAACTTTTTGTTTTTTATTCAATTTATTTCAAATTTGATATGGTGATACAATGAATGAAGTTACTTAACATATAGTACGGGTTTTTGTTTTGACTCCGTATTTTCAGAGTTATGCCCCTTCACACAATTTTTTTTAACAATATATTGTTTCCTGATAATAATTTTACCTACATTTTGTCTATTGTAACCAAATATTATATTTATCTTTCTCATCGTGCAGGGAAGGCACCTGTGAATTTTGGTTCCTGTTAAATTATTTTTCTATGAGTTATGCCGCTTTACATACTTAAAATTTGAAATAAGCCACACTTCGTCAATTAACTTTTCTTCTTAGCGCTCTCTCACCTTAATTTACTTACCGATTTTCATTAAACTTCCTACAAATATTTTGTACCACAATAGTTCGGACGAGTTCGCGTTTCAGACGTTGGCGACATTTTTTAGTAGAGTTATGCCCCTTTATTGTCAAAAATGGGCATTTAAAAAAAAAAAAAACAGAACTTTTTTATTATTTATTCAATTGATTTCAAATTTGATATGGTGATACAATGAATGAAGTGACTTAATATATATTACGGGTTTTTGGTTTGACTCCGTATTTGCAGAGATATGCCCCTTCACACAATTTGTTTAACAATTTATTTTTCCCTGATAATAATTTTACTTACATTTTGTCTATTGTAACCAAATTTCATATTTAGCTTTCTCATCATACAGGGAAGGCACCTGTAAATTTTGGTTCCTTTTAAATTTTAGACGTTGGCGACTATTTTTAGCAGAGTTATGCCCGCTTTATCGTAAAAAATTGGCATTTTTTAAAAAACCCAGAACTTTTTTCTTTTTTATTCAATTAATTTCAAATTTGATATTTGGTTCCTGTTAAATTATTTTTTAACGAGTTATGCCCCTTTACATACTTAAAATTTAAGATAAGCCACACTATCAGACAATAACTTTTAGTTTTCTTTCATCTTTGTATGACTAAGTCTAATAATTAGCAAGACTGAAAAGTGCAAGGTTGATCACACTCGCAGACTTTACTTTTGTAACAACTCTATTATACATATAATTCCGTGATATATCCAAAGTATGTAAATACGCCCAAAGAGCATTTGTTTCTGAGAAAACAGTTGGTAGAAAAACTATCGTGATAGTAATGCAATAGTTTCTTGACTATCGCAATACTATTGGGATAGTATTTGAGCTATCGCAATACTACAGCATAGTCTTTTTGAGATCGATAGTCGGGCCTACACTCCGGGGGACTTCTTCCAGTCGGCCTGAGTCCGGACGACTTTGACACCCGCCGGCCATGACGGGCGTATTTTGCCACACTGTGTTGCTCTTGTTGTTATATTTTATCAATTTTTGCAGTTGTTGCCCTTTGTTATTTTTTTCCAAGCTAGGGAGCACTTAAGTGCATACATCAACTTTACCTTTTGTGACAAGACCCTACTGGGGGTATGAATCACCATTTGTGATAGGTCTAGTTCCCTTTGTTATAGTTTACCCAATTTACGCTTGTCCGGAGCATAACTTCAAAAATGTAAGAACTATTGACTTCAAACTTCATATACGGATAAATCACATTGACTAAGAGTGCAATGGACAAGAACCATAACTCTGTCATCCCTATTTTGAAAGTTATTTCCCTTTGTTGTTTTATTTTTATCTAATTTAGGCTTGTCCAGAACATAACTTCCGAATAACAAGAGCTAATTTTAGAGTTGTTTCTGTTTGTTATTTTTAGCTCACCTGACACGAAGTACCAAGGTGAGCTATTGTGATTGCCCTGTGTCCGTCGTCCGCCGTCCGTCTTCCTTCGGTCTGTCGTCAAATTTTTGTTCAAAGTTCTTCTTCTTGGAAACCACTGGGCCAATTTCATCAAAACTTCATAGGATTGTTATTTTAGGGTACTCTCTCAGATTTCTTCAAATATAGGTCATCCAATTTAAAGTGTGGTTGCCATGGCAACCAATTGAAAACACTTTAAAAATCTTCTTGTCAAACATCACAGGTCCGAATTGAAAATATTTTTACCCATATGTGCCATTGGTGACCCTCTATCAGATTTTTAAAAAAAAAAATCCTATCTCTAATAAACATGGCTGCCAGTGGGTGGGGCATATTTTCCTTATTTGGCTATGTAGTGAAAAACTACTGGTCCGATTTGAAAGTAATTTTATGCAAATGATCCATTGATGACTCTCTACCAGATTTCTTAAAATTAATTTGATATCTAAAAGTGGGTGGGGGATGTTTTCCTTATGCTACTATATAGTAAAATCTTTAAAAAATCTTCTGAAACTACTTGTCCAAATTAAAAATAATTTTACACAAATGGTCAATTGATGATCCTCTTCCAGATTTCTTAAAATAATTTTGGTATCTTAAAATGCATTGCCACCAGTAGGTGAGGCATGTTTTTTCCTTATGTTACTGTATAGTAGATCTTTAAAAATCTTCTCCTCTGAAACTACTGGTCCAAATTCAAAATAATTTTACACTAATGGGTATAGGTCGTTTGCAGTTAAAAAAACAAGATAAATCTTAGATACTTTTAAAACTAGTTGACATATTTAAAGGAAATTTTGCATACACTTATGATGTGCCTATACCAACTAAGACAAGAAAAGTTAGAATTTCTAATAGCCTGACTAAAATGGTCAATTACGTTGGGTGTTATTGACTATTACCTTAATTACGTTTGTTTATATTGGAAAAATCCCCAGGTAAAATCCCGTGCTAGTCGCTTCTGTCTGAAAGGTGAACCCGTGCTGATATTGGTTGTTTAGCTGTATAAAATTAATTGTGAGGCCCAATAATTCATTACAGTTTTACTATGTTAAATCCACGAAATCTTCACCAGGAATAAAGAGATTAAAGCAATTACTTTCCAAACCGAAGCTCTAACATTTCTACACAATTACAGAGCTCCAGATAAGAGAGAGTAAATTGAACAAGTCCAACATTTTCTCACTCATTTCAGCACCAAATCCAATGGTGTGACTACTTATTAGAATCGTTTCGAAGAGACGGTTCTAATGAGTAGTCGCACCATAGGGCTTAATTCAGAAATAAAGATTTTAGTTTTGGAAATACTCCCCTTATCTGGAGCTAAATATGTATCAGTGTTCGAGTTGTATTGCAGTACGTTTACGTTACGTTTCCTTTAAACGATAAAATAATAAAGGTTTTCGAACTGCTCTTGAAACATTCTGTTGAAAACTTGATAATGGTAAGTTGGTGTAGATCGCCTGGTATGAACATGTCTCTTCTGCTATTTATCACATTTAGTTATTTTGCGTTTTGTTGATAAAACTTTTATATGAGTGGCACATGGTTCGGATCCTATTTAGATACGAAATGACTCCGGTGTCCGATTAGGATCTAACATGATCGCAAATGACAGTATGGTCGGTAAATACGTTTAACGTACCCCAGTCAGGGCCTCGTTCGGTTAGTTGTAAACTACTATGGTATGCGAAGGCTTAACGGTAAGGCGTTACCGGGTCGTGAAAGATAGGCTGTTGAATAACTTGAAATCACCCTTCGGAAAAGTGTCCCTTAGAAGTGTAAACTCTATATAGAAGTTATGATTTTTTTTAATACGAAGAGTTGGTATAGATATATCATAAATCTATGCAAAATTCCATTTGTCTGCGTTGTCTTGTTATGGAGATATTTGAAAATTATCGTGTATTTTTTAACTGCAAAGGACCTATAATTGATGACCCTCTACTAGATTTCTTAAAATCATTTTGATATTAGCTCACCTGACACGTAGTGCCAAGGTGAGCTATATTGATCGTCCGTCGTCGTCCGTTCGTCGTCAACAATTTCTTTAAACATCTTCTCCGAAATTACTGGGTTGATTTTTACTAAACTTGGCAGGAATGATCCTTATATAATCCTCTTTCGAAGTCGTTCAAACATTTCCAGTGCGTTGCATATCTAGGTCACAGGAGCTAAAAATAGAATTTTTCAATGAAAACTTAAAAAATATTCCTGTCTGAAACCGCAGTACCCTGAGCTTAGATATTTGGCACAAAGCATCATCTTCAGGCTATCTATCAAGATTGACCAAATTTTGTCCATGGGGTCAAAATTGACCTCGCCCCAGGGGTCGTAATTTTACAAAGAGTTATAATAGTGAAATATTCGACCATATTTTTCTCTGAAACTTATATGGTCAGAGCTTTGTTATTTGGCACAGTGACATTTCTAGAGCCTCCTAACCAATATTGTTAATGTGGTTCCGGTTTGTTGCATAATATTATGTAGGTCACAGAAGCTAAAAATAGTTGTTTGATGAAAACTTAAAAAAATCTTCTCCTCTGAAACCACAGTACCCTGAGCTTAGATATTTGGCATAAAGCATCATATACAGGTCCTCTATCAAGATTGTTGAAATTATGCCCATTGGGTCAAAACTGCCAAGGCCCTAGGGGTCGCAGTTTTACATTGATTTATATATAGTGTAATCTTCTTCTCTGAAATTATTATGTCCAGAGCTTTGATATTTAGCATAGTGACACTTTTAGATGTTCTTTACCAATATTGCTGAAATGGTTTGTTGCATATCTGGGTCACAATAGCTAAAATTAGATTTTTTTTCAATGAAAAGTATTCCTGTCTGAAACCATTCATGTACAAAATATTTGACAGAACAGTTCAACACTTAATGTTCAAAGTCATCAGCAAGATTTTTAAAATTATGTCTCTGTGGTAAAGAATTATCCAACCCCAGGGGTCATGTGACCCTTGTGTTGGTTCTTTCAGGTGAGCGATATAGGCACGCATGGGCCCCTTGTCTTAAAAAACATGGCCACAAGTGGGTGGGGCAAGTTTTCCTTATAGTTCTAAATAAAAACTTTCAAAAAAAACCTTCTGAAAATATTGGTCTGATTTAAGAATGATTTTACACAGACAATGATTCATGGGTGACCCTTTGTCAGTTGTCTTCAAATAATCTTCCTAGCTCAAACAACATGGCCACCAGTGGGTGGGTGAATAAGTGAAAACTTATTCATTACCAGTCCATTTACATGACCGTAATCATGGGTACTAGGTGAGCGATTTAGGGCCGCATGCGGCTCTTGTTTTCCAAGTTAGGAAGCACTTAAGTGCACAAATCAACTGTATCCTGAAACATTTACCTCATGTTACAAGACCCTACTGGGATATGACTCACCATTTGGGATAGGTCTAGTGTAGGGTTAAAACCTTGTGAATTAAACATTGCCCATAACTTTAAAATTGCATGTGATAGAAACTTCATATTTGGCATGTGTACGCACTTAAGAAGCATTGACTTAAGTACAACTTTGCTTATGCCCAAAAAGGTCAAACAGGTAACATATGGTTACCCTATCGTTTGCCATTATTCTAGAACTTAGTAACGTACATGTGAAAGAGACTTCATTTTTAGCATGTGCGAAACAACTTAGGAGGCTTTTGAGCTTAGTTAAACTTTTGCCATGTGACAAGACTCTTGTGACAAGACCCTACTGAGGGTATGAATAACCATTTGTGATAGGTCTAGTTTAGGGTTAAAACATGGTGAAATAAACATTGACTATTAATTACTTTAACACTACATGTGATATAAACTTCATATTTGATATTTATCATGTGTACTCAACTCAAGAATCTCTTGACTTTAGTAGAATTTTGGTTATGTCCAACAAAGGTCAAAATAATTTAGAAGTAAAATAATTTAACGTTGGTCATACTAGATTTCATATTTGGCACGTGTACTCAACTTCGGAAGCTATTGACCTGTCATGTCCAAAAAAGTTCAAGATCATTTAGAGTTAAAATAGAGTTAACATTTCATGTGTGCCATAAATCTATAACGATTCTTCATATTTGGCATGTGTACTGTACTCAACTTAGGAAGCTCTTGAGCTTTGTACAGCTTGGGTCATGTCTGACCAAGTTCGAGGTCATTTAGAGGTAACGGTAACATCAGACATGGGGCATAGTGTTCCACAAAACATATCCTGTTTTGATATTATCTCTAGCTAGGATCATATAAAGTTTGGCAAAACATATTCAACCCAAGGTACGAGTATACTCATCATTCACCGACAATAAACCTATAAAGAGTCAACTTGTCCAATACAAACAGTGTTAACCAAGATCAGAGGGTTTTTAAACTGACTATTTGTGATTCTACAATATTGTGTTAAAATACAACCCTAAAAAGTCATGTAAACTTGACTTTGTCTGAAAAAATAGAATTTTCCACTTAAAGGTATTGGGCCTGTTGAGTTCACTGAGCTCATCACCCCTGACACTTTTAATGGCCACTTCCAATTTAAAAATAAGTCTAGTCACCTTTTGACTATTTAGGGTTAATTTTTACAATATATTTCAAAATGACAAACACTGTAGACACCGATCTCAGTGCTCCTTAAGGAGACCTGTGATCAGGGTCAGCACTATTTGCATATGATAATTTTAATCCTCACATGTACACTGTTTGTAAATAACGAGTATTCTCGTCGCTAGGGATGAATGTGTTAAGTATTATGTCGCCCTCACTTTAGTAGGAGACATTGATTTTTTGCTGTCATTCTGCCAATCATTGATGTTTTGACAACAACGTTGTTCTGATAGTGATCCTGTCCATTGTTGGTCTACACACTGGTAATAAGAAAAGGATGCCCGGGATTGTATTTTAGGTTAGTAGGTCAAGGGCGCATGGTCTGTAACTGAAACTAGATCTTTGGTTTGCCTTTGGTGTACAGAAAAAAAAATTCTAATGGCAATTTTAAGTGTACATGTTGGTTTATGCTTGAAATCGCACAGAAGTCAAAGATTTCGCGAACTACTACTTATATTGTATTTGAGTACACCGCAATGAAGATTCCGTCCATCCGACTCGTGTGGCCATAATAAATAAACACATAAGGTAAAATCTTGAGTGATATCAACTTGGCCATTTCTTGTGACTTTAACCTGGCTTATATAGGGAATAGGGTAAGAGTTAGCCCAGCTAAAAGCAGACTGAAAATAAGGTAGACTGCATTTAAGCTTTGTTTTTAGCCTGCTTTAACTAGCAACCTATCGTTAGTACTAGATACATGCGATGGGATAATTATTTGAATATTGACATGCTATATTATATTCTTAAAATGTGTCCTTGGCTTTGTTTATTGCATATTAGTATCAGCATTACTTTTAAATGTTTCTGTAGTATAAGTAAGTAGTTTATCTGATAGGTCTTATATATTTTACAGTTGAAAGCAGCAAAATGTAAATTTGATGAATTTCTGGAAAACAACGATCTTGTCGGCGATGTATCAAAACTATCAAAAAGGATGGGAGACATTGATCAGACAATTGCTGAGCATGCGAAACGAATCTCCATATTAGAAGGTCAAGAACAGGTAAGCATACACCCACTTTACTGGAGTTAATAATAGTTTATTTTTCAAACCAGAAAGAAAAACATGTTCAAACATTCGTGCAATCTACAGTTCTAATTAATTTTTGAGTTTGTCCAGATGAGTAGATGATCAATATTTCTTGTGTGGTCAGTATGTCAAAAGTCAAAGTTCTTCAACCTATATTTTCCTTTTTTTGCGAAATTCAAATAAACGTTAAAATGTGACAAGTTTTAAATTGCACCAAATAACTCTCAATGATCCATCAAAAACATGGCTGCCAGAAGACGTGGTCAGTTTTCGTATTCTGATTTATTGATATCAAATTTAAATTCTAACACACCTCGCCCACACCCCTATATAAGCGAAGAAGGACCGTCTCAGTGTACGAATTTTCAGTAGAACACTCACGTGCTAAACGTTCGAACGTGACGTCATTTGGCTTCGAAAATGCGTACGCCAAGAAATGTAGCGCCGTTGCTTCGGTGCAAATTTCGGTTAAATTATGTGTTAGAATCGAAATAAAAAATTCTTACCAGTGTTCTATCTAACAATCGAACACTGGTAGTCGTTGAGATGCTTGTAATTAAATCACTCGGCCTAAAGGCCTCGTGATTAAATTACTACGCATATTAACTCCTACCAGTGTTCGATTGCACGATAGAACACTGGTATGAATTTTTTATTTCTTAAGTTTAGACCGTTTTAAAAGTTAAAATGTTTAATAAATCTATATAACAGTTTGTAAGGGTCATGTATGCACATTTTTGGCCACTCTAAAGGCCATACTTGTAATTCAATCGTCATGACACTTGATTAACCCTTTCCCCCATAGAACCGACTTTTAGCGCATTCAGTTGTAGAAAATAGCTCCCAATTATGCAGTCATAAATGTTTATCAAAGGGAAACTTTTCTCTTATTCTAGCAGATGGTGGCTTAAAGCAGGCTGAAAGTAAAGCAGAATGCGCCTTCATGCGCATTCTGCTTTACTTTCAACATGTTTAAGTAGTTATCTATTTTCAAAAGTAGAATAAGCTATGGGGTAAAGGGTTAAACTAATTATCTGGACAAAAATCAGACAATTAATATAGGTTACATATTTGTCATTACATGGGAGGTATGCAACAAACATATCTTATTAAGAATAGTTAGGGAATGAGAGTGTATTACTTTAGCTCACACGAGTTGAAGGCGAGCTATTGTGACCGCTGATCATCCGTCGTACGTCTGTCCGTCCGTTCACATTTACTTCAAACGACATCTTCTCTAAAACTGGTGGATGGAATTGGATAACATTTTCTCTGGATGTTCATTTGATGCTTCTCAACTGAAATTGTTCAAATAAAATAAAATAATGTAGAACTCTGGTTGCCGTAGCAACAGATACGAAATATGTTAACAATCTTCTTGACAAAAGCTACTAAGCCCATAGCTTAGATATGTATTCTATAGTATATCCTGGTAGATCCCTTTCAAGTGTGTTCACATCAAAGCTCTAGGTAAATAATTGATCCCACCCTGGATATTTTAGGCACCACTTCATATAAGTACGATTGTTTAATTCAAGTAAGACTGTACTCCCCAGTATGCTCCCTAAAGGTGACATGACCAACACTTGAAAACAGTTTGGATCCAGATCAGATGCCACATAATGCTGTATCTAGTCTAGATCCAAAGTATTTGCCATTCATTTACATAGTTTCCTCAATTTAGAAAACATAAAGTATGCTTTTTACATATTTGGCAATCAATAGATTTGAAGCTGTAAATTATTATACCTCCTCAAACGAAGTTTGGGGGGTATACTTGAGTCACCATGTCCGTCCGTCCGGCTTGTCCGGAGCATAACTTCCAAAGTATAAGAGCTATTGACTTCAAACTGTATATACAGATAGATCTCATTGACCAAAAGTGCAGTGCTCAAGAACCGTTACTCTCACGTCAGTATTTTTTGGAGTCATTGCCCTTTGTTATTTTTATCAAATGTAGGCTTGTCCGGAGCATAACTTCAAAAGTATAATAGCTATTGACTTCAAACTTCATATACAGATAGATCTCATTGACTATGAGTGCAGTGTGCAAGAACCTTTACTCTGACATCAGTATTTTGGAGTAATTGCCCTTTGTTGTTATATTTTACCCAATTTAGGCTTGTCCGGAGCATAACTTCCAAAGTATAAGAGCTATTGACTTCATACTTCATATACAGGTAGATCTCATTGACTAGAAGTGCAGTGCATAAGAACCATAACTCTGTCATCAGTATTTTTGGAGTTATTGCCGTTTGTGGTTGTATTTTTACCCAATTAAGGCTTGTCCGGAGCATAACTTTCAAAGTATAATAGCTATTGACTTCAAACTTCATATACATATAGATCTCATTGACTAGGAGTGCAGTGCGCAATAACCGTTACTCTGTCATCAGTATTTTTGGAGTTATTGCCCTTTGTTATATTTTTACCCAATTTAGACTTGTCTGGAGCATAACTTCAAAAGTATAAGAGCTATTGACCCCAAACTTCATATACAGATAGATCTTATTGACTAGGCGTGCAATGCACAAGAACCATAACTCTATCATCAGTATTTTTGGAGTTATTGCCCTTTGTTGTTATATTTTTATCCAATTTAGGCTTGTCCAGAACATATCTTCCAAAGTATAAGAGCTATTGACTTCAAACTTCATATACAGATAGATCTAATTTACCAGGAGTGCAGTGCATAATAACCTGTACTCAATTTACCAGGAGTGCAGTGCATAATAACCTGTACTCTGTCATCCATATTTTTGGAGTTTTTTTCCTTTGTTGTTATAGTTTTATCCATTTTCTCAGTTGTTGTCCTTTGTTATATTTTTCCAAGTTAGGGAGCACTTAAGTGCACACATCAACTTTATCCAGAAAGATTTATCTCTTGTAACAAGACCCTACTGGGGGTATGAATCACCATTTGTGATAGGTCTAGTTTAGCATGATAAGGTTTAAGCCAGCTACCTGATATTGCCACTCAGAGCTCCATTACATAACTCACTGACCAGGTTAGTAGTTGTTATTAGCCTGCTTAAATTGTTGTATGCTACATGTTTATGCCCCTGCACGACTTAGTCGGGGGCATACTGTTTTTTGGACTGTCTGTTTTTAGCTCACCTGAGCCAAAGGCTCAGGATGAGCTATTGTGACCGCTCTTCGTCCGGCGTCCGGCTGCCGTCATCCGTCCACATTTTCAAACAACATCTCCTCAGAAACCACTGACCCGATTTCAACCAAACTTTGTCAGAAGCATCAGTAACAAGAAGGAACGAAATGTTCAAAGTTTTTGGCTAGAGGTATTCCCCTTGCTATAGAACCAGATTTTCTAGCATGACCGTATGAACAACTTGTAATGCATAAGCAAATCTTTAAAAATCTTCTTCTCTGAAACTGAGAGGCCCAGACCTTTGATATTTGGTAAGTATCATGACCTAATGGTATTCTACCAAGATTGTTCAAATAATGACCCGGGCCAAAAATGGCACCACGCTGGGGCTTATCAGTTTTTCATAGTAAAACCTTTAAAAATCTTCTTATCTGAAACCGTAAGGCCCAGATCATTAATATTTGACATGAAGCTTTGCCTCATGGTATTCTACCAAGACTGTTCAAATTATGACCCCCGGGTCTAAAATGGCCCCGCCCCTGGGCTTATCAGTTTTACATTGAATTATATAGGAAAACCTTAAAAAAACCTTCTTCTCTGAAACTGTAAGGCCCAGATCATTAATATTTGACATGTAGCTTTGCCTCATGATCCTCTACCAAGATTGTTCATATTATGACCCCCGAGTCAAAAATGGCCCCGCCCCGGGGCTTATCAGTTTTACATAGACTAATATACATGTAGGAAAACCTTTAAAAATCTTCTTCTCTGAAACTGCAAGGCCCAGATCATTAAAATTTGACATGCAGCTTTGCCTCATGGTATTCTACCAAGATTGTTCAAATTATGAACCCGGGCCAAAAAAGCCCCGCCCTCGGGATTATCAGTTTTTCATAGGAAAACCTTTAAAAATCTTCTTCTCTGAAACAGTAAGGCCCAGATCATTTATATTTGACATGTAGCTTTGCCTCATGGTCCTCTACCAAGATTGTTCAAATTATGACCCCGGGTCAAAAATGGCCCCGCCCCTGGGTTTATCAGTTTTACATTGAATTATATAGGAAAACCTTAAAAAATCTTCTTCTCTGAAACTGTAAGGCCCAGATCATTAATATTTGACATGTAGCTTTTCCTCATGGTCCTCTACCAAGATTGTTCAAATTATGACATCCGGGTCAAAAATGGCCCGGCCCCAGGGCTTATCAGTTTTACATAGACTAATATAGGAAAACTTTAAAGATCTTCTTCTCTGAAACTGTAATGCCCAGATCTTTAATATGTGACATATAGCTTTGCCTTGTGGTTCTCTACCAAGATTGTTCAAATTATGACCCCGGGCCAAAAAAATCCCCGCCCTCGGGCTTATTAGTTTTTCATAGGAAAACCTTTAAAAATCTTCTTCTCTGAAACCGTAAGGCCCAGATCATTTATATTTGACAGTTAGCTTTGCCTTATAGTCATCTACCAAAGTTGCTCAAATTATGACCCCCGGGTCACAATTGGTCACAATTGGCCCCGCCCCGGGGCTTAAAAGTTTTACATAGACTTATATAGGAAAACCTTTAAAAAATTCTTCTGAAACTGTAAGGCCCATATCTTTAATATTTGACATATAGCTTTGCCTTGTGGTCCTCTACCAAGATTGTTCAAATTATGACCCCCAGGCCAAAAATGGCCCCGCCCTCAGGTTTATTAGTTTTTCATAGGAAAACCTTTAAAAATCTTCTTCTCTGAAACCGTAACGCCCAGATCATTTATATTTAACATGTAGCTTTGCCCTATGGTCCTCTACCAAGATTGTTCAAATTATGACCCCTGGATCAAATATGGCCCCGCCCTATCAGTTATATCAGCTATATCAAAATGTTGTCTTGCCCAGTCAGCTTCTATGGTACAATGTCTCAGATGAGCGAAATGTGGCCCTCTGGGCATCTTGTTTGTGTGTGTGTGTGTGTTCTGTGTCTGTTTGTCCATTTGTTTGTCCTTCTATCCACATCTTTGATATTGGCCATAACTTTAGAGCTACATAAGATAGAAACTTATATTTGGTATATACACTTAACTCAAGAAGCTCTTTAGCTCAGTACAATTTAGGTCATGTCCGACAAATTCCAAGGTCATTTAGAGGTTATTTAGATTTAAAATGGGGTAATTTAACATTAGCCATAACTTTAAAAATGCATGTGATAGAGACTTTATATTTGTAATGTGTACTCAACTCAAGATGTTCTTGAATTATGTACAATGTTGGTCATGTCTAACAAAGGTTTAGGTCATTTTGTGAGTTATTCACCTTTGTCATATTTAGTTTTATGTCTCTTTAAAATATTTAATTTGTATTTGCAGTCAAAAACTGATGTCCGTATAGGTAGTGATATTGATATGGAGGAGCAGCGTAAAGGTAAGTAGAGATAACAAAGGTGATATTTTGTCAATTCATATACCCTCGTGACTCATCGAGAGGGAAGAAAGGGATCTGCCCGTAAGTGTCTGTGTGTATGTACGTAATGCATTTTGTCCGAAGCATATGCTCTGCACCTTATTAGCAAGGGACACCAACGTCTGTGTGTGTATATATTTGGAAAGCAGAGTGTTGCATACTACATGTAGGTCGATGTGGCCTTGACATGACCTTGGTTTTTTTTACAATTGATGTCAAATGTCAAGGTAAAGGCCTTCGTTAAGGGGGTAGGTGCACCTTTGTAAAGTGTTTACCAAATTCTTCAAACTTTGCATACTGATAGTAAAATTAGTTTCTATGACAAAACTGGTGAAAAAAGGAGGGTACCGGACCTTTTTTCCCCACAATTTAAGATTTTTCGAGACTACCCCCTTGAAAATGAAGCTTCACAGTAAACAATTTTTGTACCACGTCTTTTTCAATCTCTATGTATACAAACTATTTCTACAAGGAATATCATAATTTACATTGCCATAGTAAGAATAACCCCTGAAAACAACTTTTTGTCAAGATCTAAAATAAAAATGTGTCATTTGACTGGACAGGAGTAATCACAAATTTGTATTGCTACGAAGGCAATTTTGTTGTCGTAGACGAACATTTCTCACTATATACACTGACTTCGTAGCTATACAAATCTCTTATAATACCCATATAGGTTTTCGTAGACAAACATTTCATCGTAATGCCTAGTTAGCCCCCCGTGAATACGTACACAAGTAAAGTTTTAACCGCTCAACGTCTAGCATGGTACACATTTAGATATTACTGTAGATCAATGTTTTTGTTTCGAAAATTATGAGCATGCATGCTTAGAAATCGGGTGTTTATAACATAATCTAACGCTGGATAATGCTTACAAACGGACAGGTCAAAGCTCTAAATTATTATCCATGTCAAAGTGTCAATCCCCGCACATCCCTATTGACACCGTTGTAAAACTTGGTTTTCGTACTATTAAAGTCAATCAAACAATAAATAAATACCTTTTGAAGTAGATATTTTATCTACACAAGGTGGCTGTTGAACTCTCGATACATGGCAATGACTTGTTGCTACAGGCTTTTCGTCGGTTTTCGTCTTTACACAAAATATACACCAAACATTTGCCGATGTCTAGATCTAGATCTATCCATGATTTTTTTTAAATTGAATAAAGATGGCCTAGAGCTCTATCTAAAATGGCATAAAACACTTTATGTCTATTTCCTGTGTTAGTAATTTTTCTGTGAATGCGTTGACAAATGTCAATCAAGTTGAAACAAAACCCGTAATGGGTTTCACTATGTAGACACAACACACATGTGTAGCTCAGCGATTAGGAATAAAACACGGATGCATGTCTGTCCGCTGTCGTAAACTTTTTTTCGGCTAAAAGGTAACATATTTATGAAATAAATTATCATTTAAATCACGTAATCAATATATTTCTAATTAGAAATCAAGGTTTGGGGCGAGGTTTTGGTCAAATTACTCCTTTTCAAAAATAAGAACGACGTTTGTTTTCGGCAAATTCGCGCATGCCCATTAAGACGGGCGGACATCCTGAACTAAAAGTAGTATGCGACACTCCGCCATTACTAGACGTACTCAGTACTGAGAATGTCTAGTAATGGCGGTGTGTCACATACTACTTTTAGGTCACTCTGACCTTGACCTTTAACCTCAATTGTAAAAATAGCTTGTCTGGAGCATATCTCCTGCACTTTACCAGCTAGGAACAGAAAATTTGATATGTGATTGATTGAGTTGGGTTTTACGGCACCGCGACACATGAAACTACCTTGGCCAAAGCTTTAAATCATATACAGGTCCTCTATCAAGTTTGTTCAGATTATGCCCCTTGGGACAAAATTGGCCCCGCCTCGGGGTCACAGTTTTACATAGAGTTATATAGTGAAAGTTTCAGATGTCTTCCCCTCTGAAACTAATATAACTAGAGCTATGATATTCGGCATGGTGACTCTTCTAGATGTCCATAACATATTTTGTGCAAATGGTTCCAGTTTGTTGTGTATCTGGGTCACCGGAGCTAAAAATATTTTTTTCCAATAGAAACTTAAAACATCTTCTCGCCTAAAACCCGAGTATCTTGAGCTTAGATTTTTGGCACAAAGCATCATCTACACGTCCTCTATCAAGATTGTTCGAATTATACCCCTGGGGTAAAAAATGACCCCGCCCAGGATATAGATCATTATCTCCATTTTGTCAGCTATGCTCAGGTGAGCAAATTATAATTTATAGGCCTCTTCTTTGTTTAAGTGACTTTGATAACATTGTCATAAAAAATCTAGTTTATGGGTTTGTGTATCCTTTAAAATGTGCAAGAGGTGAGCTTTGTAATATTTTATTACCCATTGTGTTTAAATTGTGCCGCATTTTAACACCATTTGAATATGTGCTGATATGTCAATTCCTTTTTTATGCCCCCAGCATCGACAGATGAGGGGCATATAGTAATCGTCCTGTCCATCCATCCGTCCGTCCGAGCGCACGAAAGGTCCTTTGTTGGGTAGGGAGAACAATAGATTCCATTTATTCCGTGATTGCCCTATTGTTATTGTTGGGTATTTTAGTGTACTGTTGGGTACTTTTAAACAAAAAATATACCCTCAAATGTCCAACTGTGAGAACGTACGTGCGTGTGTCCGTCCGTAACAATGTTAAGTAGATTTTACCGTTTCGTCTAGCATCAACACTGCTTACCCAAATGCTTGGATACTTATACAGTTGTTGCCTTGGACCACTCCCTATCCACCAATATGACCAAACTTTGATTTTGACCTTGACCTTGACCTAATTTGAACTTAGACAATTTTAAATGGGCCTTTTCTTGGTTAACTATATTTTACCGTTTCACCTAGCATCAACACAGATGACTATAATGCTTTGATACTTATACAGTTGTTGCCTTGGACCATTACCAACTCACCAATAATATCCAAGCTCAGTTTGACCCTGACCTTGACCTAATTTGGACTTAGAAAAGATTCAGAATATATTGTCAAGGATGCCACTGGGGGCATAAGCGTTTATTGAATGCGCAGTCTTGTTGAATTATCTCATTGAGTAGAGCTTTTGTGATACCCCTGCTGTACGTCGTCCGTCTGTCTGTATGTCTGTCAGTCAACAATTACAAACGACTTTTCCACTAAAACCGATAGTCCCAGTGTAACTAAACTGCATCAGATACATGCTGTTGGTTTGAGCTTCAAAAGTTGTTCCAAAAAAAAAATAGTATTGTTGCCATGGCAACCGTGCACAATATCTACAAAAAGCTTCTTCTCCGAAACTACTGATCCGATTTCAATTTGATATTCACAAAATGCTTTTCAATGGATAGACTTTAAAGATGTTTAAAAAAAAGTGTCCGTTTAAAAACATGGCGGCAAGATGGCGTGGTCATTTCCGTGTTTGCTTAAATCAAATGAAAAGTTGAAGAACCTTCTAGAAGTTGTATTTTTGGTTGTATCTTTGTGAGAGTTTGTCAATTACATGTCCTTAATACAATTTAGGTCATACATCAATGTGGGTCATGTTAGGTCATAACGTAGGTCAGTAGGTCAAATTGCAGAAAAAGCTTACGGCCACTCAAATGGCCATATATGTTTAGCCAAATCTTATTAAAACTTGCTTAGAATGATAATCTTGACAAAAGCTAGGCACTGTTTGAAAATGGGTTACATCAGATTAAAAGGTAGGTCAGTAGGTAAAATCATAGCAAAGGCTTTTAAACCCTGTAGGAGCCATATATTTGGTAATAATTTCCCACAACTTGCTCAGAATGATTACCATGACAAAATCTAGGTAATGTACCAAATATCAACTTCTTGGGGTCTAGAAATAGGTCAGTAGGTAAAATGGTTTACGGACATTTCGCTACCCGGGTCTTTTCGCTACTCCGGACGTTTCGCTACAGTCGTTTCGCCACCTACCGATAAGTCGTTTCGCTACCCAATTTTTATGCTCCCCTTTAGGGGGCAGCATATAGTCGCCGCTTTGTCCGTCCGTCCGAGCGCACGAAAGGTCCTTTGTTGGGTAGGGAGAACAATAGATTCCATTCATTCCGTGATTACCCTATTGTTATTGTTGGGTATTTTGTGTACTGTTGGGTACTTTTAAACAAAGAAAATACCCAACAAATGTCCATCTGTGAGGACGTCCGTGTTTCCGTCCGTCCGTCTGTCTGTCCGTCCGTCCGTCACGCTTTTTTGTCCGGAGCATATCTCTTGAACGGTACACCGTAGGTTGATGAAACTTGATACAGTGATAGAGAATGACAGGAGGAGGTGCAGTACCTAAGAACTGTAACTCTGTCATCTCCCAATTTTTAATTATCTCCCTTATTCTCATTTAAAAAATCAATTTTGTCCGGAGCATATCCCTGGACCGTTACACTGAAAGTTGATGAAACTTGTAACAGTGATAGAGGATGACTCAATGAAGTGCAATACAGAAGAACGGTAACTCTGTCAACTCCCAATATTGAATTATCTTCCTTTTTCTAAAAATACAAAACAATTTTGTCCGGAGTATATCTCTTGACTGCTACACAGTAATTTAATGGAACTTGATACAGTGATAGGTGATGACATAAGGATGTGCAGTACTCAAGAACCATGACTCTGTCATCTCCCAATATTTAATTATCTCCCCTTTTCTATTTAAAAAAATCAATTTTTTTCCGGAGCATATCTCCTGAGCATTGCATTGTAAGTTGATGAAACTTGATACAGTGATACGAGATGACAGAAAGAGTGCTGTACTCAAGAACCATAACTCTGCCATCTCCCAATATTGAATTATCTTCCTTTTTCTACATAAATTTTTAAAAAAATCAAATTTTCTGCCGCACTGTAACTTGAACTTTGATACTGTGTTAGCGGATGACAAAAAAAAGTGTAGTACACAAGAATTATAACTATGTTATGAATTGCCTCCTTTTATCATAATAAATTCATTTTTGTCCGAAGTATATCTCCTGAATGTTACATCGTAAGTTGATGAAACTTGTTACTATGGTCACCTACTAAACATGCTATACCTTGGGCTTTTTCTTTGTGGGGAGCATCCATCGTTGGGAACGATATTCTTGTTTAAAATGATATTAACCTATTTTATTTTCATGCCCCCAGAATCTACGATTCGGGGGCATATAGTTTTTGTCATGTCTGTTGGTCTGTCCGTCCGTCTGTCTGTGCCAAAAACCTTAACCTTGGCTATAACTTTTGCATTTTTTAACCTGGGCCTTTTATACTTGGCATGTGTATTCCTCATGGCAAGACCTTTCCATCCATTCAAACCTTTTTGACCTTGTGACCTTGACATTTGACCTACTTTTGTAAAAATCTTTAAATGGCTATAACATTTGCACCAGTAGGCCCAGGGCTTTCATATTTTGTATGTATATTTCTTTTGTCAAGACCTTTCCAACCATACCAACATCTTTGACCATGTGACCTTGACCTTGACCTTTGACCTATTTAATCAAACTTTAACCAAAAACCTTAACCTTGGCTATAACTTTTGCATTTTTAAACCTGGGCCTTTTATACTTGGCATGTGTATTCCTCATGGCAAGACCTTTCCAACCATATAAAACTTTTTGACCTTGACCTTGACATTTGACCTACTTTTGTAAAAATATTTAAATGGCTATAACATTTGCACCAGTAGGCCCAGGGCTTTCATATTTTGTATGCATATTTCTTTTGTCAAGACCTTTCCAACCATACCAACATCTTTGACCATGTGACCTTGACCTTGACCTTTGACCTATTTAATCAAACTTTAACCAAAACCTTAACCTTGGCTATAACTTTTGCATTTTTAAACCTGGGCCTTTATACTTGGCATGTGTATTCCTCATGGCAAGACCTTTCAAACCATATAAAACTTTTTGACCTTGTGACCTTGACCATAACATTTGACCTACTTTTGTAAAAATCTTTAAATGGCTATAACATTTGCACCAGTAGGCCCAGGGCTTTCATATTTTGTATGCATATTTCTTGTGTTAAGACCTTTCCAACTATACCAAAGTCTATGACCATGTGACCTTGACCTCGACCTTTGACCTATTTAATCAAACTTTAACCAAAAACCTTAACCTTGGCTATAACTTTTGCATTTTTGCACCTGGGCCTTTTATACTTGGCAGGTGTCTTCCCTGTGGCGAGACCTTTCCAACCATACAAAACTTTTTGACATTTTGACCTTGACATTTGACCTACTTTTGTTAAAATCTTTAAATGGCTATAACATTTGCCCCAGTAGGCCTACGGCTTTCATATTTTGTTTATATATTTCTTGTGTCAAGACCTTTCCAACCATACCTACGCTTTTGCCTTTGTGACCTTGACCTTTGACCGGCTTTTGTATAAATCTTTATATGCCTATAACATTTGAACCAGTAGGTCTAGAGCTTCCATACTTTGTATGTACATGTACATGGTATGTTTCTTGTGTTAAGACTTGTTCAACCATGCCAATGTTTCATTTACCATGCGACCATGACTTTTGACCTACTTTTGCAAATAAGCATTACATTACAGAACATGACGCTGCCTGGGGGCATTTGTGTTTCACAAACACATTGCTTTTCATCTGATCTTCACCAAACTTTCTGAAAATGTGTGTTTACATAAAATGGAGACCAATTTGGATAACCAGCGGCACCAATTTATGCTAGGCCCTTTGGAGTAATGGCCCTTGAAGTCCTCAAAATGGCGCTCCACTACAGTTTCAGCTCTCTAACTTTTACGTTTGATAGTCTGGATTCCCCTCCCTGTATCATCGGGGGCATTCGTGTAACTGGGACACGCTCTTGTTTTAATGAATAATTGAAATAAAAAAATATCGATTTATTGACAAGAATCGTGTAAGTTAGACAAATAGATGCTTCTACATTTTATGTATAAATATTAATACTTTGCTAGCGTAATTTCTACCTAAGCCCCGTAATTATACAAATGGATTGGATCCAGACGAGTCACCTTGTTACGCGGTCTCCCGTCGGGATCTTAAATGGTTATTAGAAATTAGTTTTTGTTATTAGAAGAAAAAAAACTTTATATGGCGAAATATGTGAACAGTCGTTACGCATACAACTTATCTGATTAATGCAGGGCAAACGTATTGCAAAATCTTCCTAGGAGTTTTCAACGTTATATTTGTCATGCGTTAAGCAGTACACTTCTATACACATGTCGATTTATTATTCGTCGCTTATTTTAACACAGATTTTACTGTTTCGGCACGTGCCTGCATATGGCACTGCAGGAGAGTTTGATCCGGATGCAAACTATTTGCAAAAACCCTTTCTACCCGATCTAAGGCAGCGAAGGGATTGTCGAACAGTTTGTAACCTGATCAGATGCCGAGTTACACAATGATGACAAACACATTTTATTCAAGGGGGAGGGGATTAATTCTTTCATTGAAGTAAAATTTCATGTAAATTCTAAAGTTAAAATAATTAGGAATGTAATCACTCATTTTCATCGCGCCTGCAATAAAAAAAACATACACAATTTTAACTCTTAAATGTAACTCTTGTTCTCCTTTTATTCAAGTATTTTGGTAAATTATCATCAAAATATTTTATTTATCTTTATTTATGATTTAAATTGATTCTCCAAGTTTTAATTACTACAGATTCATTAATTTTCCAGCGCGTGCGTTAAAAAAACATACACAATATTTATCAACTCTGAAAGTTAACTCTTTTTATCCTTTTATTCAAGTCTATTTTGGTAAAGTATCAGCAAATTATATTATTTTTTCTTTATGGTTTAAAATGATTCTCCGAGTTTTAATTACTACAGATTCATTATTTCCCCTATTTCAAATATTGGGTAGCGAAACGTACAGGTAGCAAAACGTCCTGGGTAGCAAAAGGACTTGAGGTTGGGTAGCGAAACGACTGTAGCGAAACGTACTGGGTAGCGAAACGTCTGGTAAACGGTAAAATCATAAGAAAAGCTTCAAAGTACTTTAGGGCCAACATCTGCCGTACTAATTTCATGAAACTAGCTCAGAATTATAACCATGACAAAAACTAGGTATAAAATGAATGTGGTTTATATGTCTGAATAAAAAGAAGGTCAGTAGGTCAAATCATAAAAAGCCTTCTGAAAACTTCAAGGACTATATTTGTTGCCCCAAATCCATGAAACTTGCTCAAAATAATCATCTGGACTAAACCTATGCAATGTATGAATATGAGTTATATAAGGTAAAAAAGTAGGTCATTAGAGGCTTCTGAATATGAAGTACACATCAGCATTGTCCTGACACATTTGCTTTCGATGACAAGGCGCTAGTTGGGATATTAATCACCTTTGACAATAATTAAGTCTTGTTAAGGGTGTATCAATGTCATGAATTTGGGAAATTTTCAAAGTAAATGAAAACACTCTATGATGGTTTTTTGAGAGGTGGGTGTATTGTTTGTGTTACGTTTCCTGCTTGAGTCTTTCGTATTTATTTGTATTGAAGAGCTATTTAAGATGAATGAAAAAATAGAAAAAGTGTACATTTTGGTGAACAACAGTTGGCTCTACGGCCATGTAAAATTTACCCAACCCACTTCCTCTTATTTTGTCCTTTTCAAACAGCCCGCTTCAATAAAATCCGTTTTAAATGAAAACAAATATGATAATTTGGTTTTGTGTTATTTATTTCCTGTCTATGGTAGTATTTCTTCATACAAAAACTAATTTAAGAAAAAAAAGGCACCAAATGTGAAATTTATAAAGCTCTAAATATCATCGATATGGTACTTTTTTGTAAAGTTTGTAAGGGGAGATAACTCTTTTTACTTTAATAACTCAAAATTTTCAACACTGACCTTTCAATTTCTTTTCATATTTTGATCTGCCTTAGCATAGGCTTTCATATGGTAGAATATAAGAAAAAGTTTAATACTAGAACTATTCCATTTTCAAACCTTTTTACTTTTTTTCATAAAATAAAAAATCTAATAAAACCATGCCCTATACAAAGCATATTTTTGATATTCAAGGATCCATAATTTTCAAAACCTCGTGCCTCCTTTGTCTAAATTTGGTTTATATATGTGAAAATACCACCATAGACATGAAATAAATAAAGAAAACCCAAATTACCATTTTTGTTTTGTTTTGAAATAGATTTTACTGAAGCGTGTACTCTGAATGGGTAAAATTTGAGAAAAAAATTCCAAATTTGACATACCTTTTTCAAATCGCTGTAGCTCAAAAAAAAGGACACCGCCATATATTTTTTTTTTCATTTTTTCATTCATCATAAATAGCTCTTCCAAAAAAACAGTGATAGAAAAAAAGTTTAATACTTTGAAAAAATCGCTTATGACATTGATACACCCTTAAATCTTGGAACTTTGTACTCTGGTGAGCGCCCTAGTGCCCATTGAGCTCTTGTTGCAGAATGTAATCCTACGATTATGGATTTGATTTGTAAATGTGCTGTTTGAGGTATACAGGGCTGCCATTTCTCCTGATTTTTCCTAAGTATTCGAATTTTTATTGTAGCTTAAAACAGGCTGAAAGTAAAGCAGAATGCGCCGTACGGCGCATTCTGCTTTTTTTCAACCTGTTTTAAGCAGCCATGTGTCTACAAAAAAGAAACAGGCTATGGGGTAATGGTACGATTGGTAAAATTGCGTCTGAAAAATTGAAATCTTAGGATTTTTATGATAAACTTATGGCAACCCTGGGTATAATTCACCTTTAGTGAGTTTGCTAGTTAATGCTGTGTACATATAAAATAAAACAAATGAACATTTGTAAATCAATACCAACTAATAGAACGATTTATTTTCAGAGCTACAGAAGCACCTGTTCGGCATTTATTGGAAACGGAAGTTTTGGAAGAATCCTGTGTCTTCAGTGGGGCCAGGAGGATTTCTCTCTCAAATGTATGTTCAGCCATCGGCGAAGTTCGTCAGAGAGATAGATGCTCAGGGGACGTTGGCAGAGGTGAAAGAGCTGGCATCTTCCAAATTATCCTATCAAGGGATTTTCTCGTCTAAAACTGGGTTTTGTGAAAATATTTACATTACAGGAGATGCTGGCATGGGTAAAACGACTTTCTGTAACCAGCTTTTCCTCCACTGGTGTGATGCAGTGCAGAATATTCCCAACGAGACTGTTTCCTCTGACGACCAGAAAATATTAGCATCTTTTGGGTTCTTGTTTCACATTGATTTAAGAGACTCCGAGACAACATACCACGTTGAAGACATGATCAAGGATCAGTTATTAAGTAACTTCCCAATGCCTATTAATATATCTGACATACTTAAAACAGAAAGATGTTTGATTGTTCTAGACGGGTTGGATGAGTGGGCATGTCCTGAAAATGTAAAGAAATGTCCCCGTATAAACAAACACGTTCCAGGCAGAGATACTTCATATAAAAACTGTGTCTTTCTAACAACTGCACGCAATTGGAAATACGACGTTATTGCTCTCGAAAATGAAGATAGAGATAAACACATAGAACTGAGCGGCATTGATAAAAATTCGTCAAAAACACTAATGCAGACAGTACTAGATAATCTAAATCGAAACACACAAACGAAAAAGTCTGCATCTGACTTTTATGGCGAGGTAAAACAAAAAGAGCTTGATGAATTTTTATCTGTGCCCGTTCTTCTTGTACTGTTGATCACATTGTGGCACGCTGGTAAAGACTTTGGCAAGTCTCAGTTACAGTTATACTGTAGTATGCTGGAGCTGATGTTTGAACGTTCTGAGAAAAACTTTCCAAAATGTTCAAGCACAACTGCAGCAAAACCAAAAAAGCTGCCAGAATGTTTCGAAACCCAATATACTTGCCAAAAATATGCAGAGTTACTCCACTGTTTAGCAGAACTGGCTTATAAAGCTTTGTTTAACAAAACAAAGGAAGAAACTTTAGTCTTCAAAAGCTCAAGGTTGGACATTTTTGGCATTTCTGACCCAGATATTAAACTCTGCTTACATTGTGGCATTTTATCTCAATGTAAGGATTACGACAATTATACAGGAAATTACAAAAAGTTTTCATTCTTACATAAAAAGGTACAAGAATGTCTTGCAGCTTTGTATTTAGTAACTAACGACAAAGCTGAAGACATTCTGAAAGAAGTAAAACAATTGTGTAATTCAGTAGAGACCATGTTAGAAATGAATCAGGTGTGGCTGTTTGTAGCTGGAATGGACCCTGACATGACAAGACAGTTGTTAGAACATTTGGATCATGTTGTCAGTGGTGAACCGCTGGTTAACACGTACAGACAGACTGTAGGCTATAGTGACTATGGCAGTATACATTTGTTTCATAGGTACTGAGGGAACAGTCAAATCATTGACCCGAGGTAGCAGGGAAGACCTTGAGAACTGTTGCCCGAGGCCAACGGCCGAGGGCAACAGTTCTCAAGGTCTTCCCTGCTACCGAGGGACAATGGTTTGACTGTTCCCGAAGTAACTATCAAACAAATGATTTATTACCTGACTCTCTATTTAAGCCAGGCTGAATGAATGGCTAGATCTAGATCTATCTATACAAAATTTGAACAACACGTATTTATAAATTCTAGAGATGATCTTACGTGTACATTTAATCTTAATTCAATTCAATACAACAACTGAATGTGAACATCACTGTTTTGTAAAAAAGATGTCTAACATATTCATATTTTCAATTACGATTGAATTATTATTGTTTCTTATTGACTGAAATTGATTGACACTTTGTCGAAATTACGTCATGTATAATATGACGTCATTATTTTTGTAACGTCAAAATGTGTTTAAAAAAAGGAAGACGTTAGATCTGCAATCGGTTTGTTGCTTTTATTCGAAGTTACTCTTAATTTTAGGTCTAGAACTATATAGCCTTTTAAGGGGATTATTCGGGAGAGAAAAAATGACCCGGTCAACTCCGCAAAAGGCTAGATCCTTAAATAAAAATCTGTATCATAAAGACGCCTTATTTGGTCCCGCGATGCAGAAAAGTTTTGCGCACCATTTTCGCGCATGTAACAGTACTATGTAACAGTCAACAACTGTTGCCCGCTGGCCTCAGTCTGGTAAATATTTCGGAAAACAGTCAAAAATGCTTAATATTCACTTAAATAGAGAGTCAGGTAATAATTTGATATGGGACATACAGAGATGTGTGTCTGAATGTGTATCAGAAGGCCTCAATAATGGCCACCGTTATGAGAATGTCTGTTTGCAGGACTTCCGTATTGATATGTTCACTGATGTCCGTGCTGTAGAACGTTTGTTGTTCTGCTCTGACATGTCCAAAGTCAAGTCTGTGTACATAAGGACTGATGACATTGATGCTGCTGAGTTGTCAGCTATAACTGATCAGTTTCTACAATGTCGCTCAATACAAAGACTGCACCTGTTTGACTACCCCTCCTCCCTTATACCCGACAGTACAGTGGCAGCTCTAGTAGATAACAACTGGGCCTCACTTACAGCCCTGACCTTGTTCACTGGGATCACAGCCCCAGATAAGTTAGTTACTGCCATATGCAGCAGCATTAGCAAGTCTTTAATGGCACTTGGGCTACAGTGGGTTAAACTGAGACATAAACATTTAGAACAAATATTGGCCAGTTTATCCCAGTCTCGCGTCATTAGACAGTTAGTACTGAGAGAGTTAGACTGTACAGACCATGACAGACAGTGTAGAGCTAAGATAGATTGTTCTGTTATGACTCAGCTTCAGAAACTTACTCTGTGGGGCTCCTCCTTGTATGTAGTTAATCTGCCGTCTTTGCCACACTGTGTGGAGAAGGTTGACCTGTGGTCTGTTACATTACCCGTGACGTCACTGCGTGACTTTGCTCGCGGACTTTCCCAGACAAAACGTAAAGTGACTGTAGAACTATTTAGGGTAACATTGACAGAGACGAGAGAGGAGTGTGGAGACTTGAAGGGTTTCCTCCAGAACTGTCCCGGGTTGGAGTTGACAGAGTGCGAGTATAATGACTGGGTCAATAAATGGGATATAAAGTTCCACACAAGCAGCCAGTAAAGCCTGGGAAACTCGTCATTGCCACTCAAACTCTCAACAGCCGCCATTTTGTCTCTAACCGTTTGACTGTAAAAACATATTTCACCTTCTAACTCGGTAACCACTCATCCAAACACTCAACTGTCGCCATTTATTCTCTTAGTTAGCTCGTTTTCTTTCTTATTATTCAAGTTTTATCTCAAAATTATGAAAAAAGTTGTTTTTCATCTCTCAGCAGTTTGCAGCAGACGGAATTTTAGTCATTTTCAGTCTCGACATTTTGTTAAACATAAACTTTAGGTCCTTCATTATCTTAATTATTTTCATTTTCTCTGATGACTTGAAAGCAAATTAGTTGTCTGAATCTCGAGATAAAACACTTGATTAATAATTAATTAAAGAACAATGACATTTTTATTGGGGGCAATTTCTTACCCCACCCACTGCTAATTTAGCTTAAAATGCCAATTGATGAAAAACAACTTTTTTCGGAATTTTTTGTTTTTATTGATTTCATTTGATAGAAAATGCGCCAACTAAGAGAACAAATGGTCACACGTGGATATTAAACCAAATAATAAGAAATATTTACCATGTTTTTGTTATTCTAGAATAGAACTTTGTTGACACTGTCTAAAATGGTAAATGATGTAAAACAACTTTTGCTCGAATTTTGAGTTTTAATTGATTTCAATGGATGGCAAATGGTCTAACTAAGAAAACAAATGGTCACAAGTAGGTATTTAACTACAACAATGTGATATTTTAGCACAGCAAATAAATAATGAGAAATAAGATATAAATGAATTAACACATTTAGCCCTATCGACGAGTATACTCGTCATTTACAGAGTACATATGAAGGGTAGACTTGTCCAATGCAAACAGTGTAGACCCTGATCAGTGGACTCCTAATCAGTTTATGCAGTGTTTTATCATGCAGCCCTTGCGACATTCGTTCTTTCGTCCGTCCCACATACGTACTGTACATACTTTGTCCAGCTAAGTCTTCCAACAGATTTCAAGCTACAACCTTTAACCTTATAATTATGTTTAGTGTTTGCACATATACCATAGATGTGCATGTGAACAAGATTGTGATCGGCTTTAATTGTTCACAAAAGGTTGGTTTAAATATGTGTTTCCAATAGAATGTGTTTAGGACAGTTAAATGGTTCTAATGATTGATATGTATTTAACTCATTCTCCCCTGAAACTTCAAATGGACAATTCCAGCTTCTAATCAAGTACAGTGCATTTGTGGGTTGTTTTGTACAATTGTAGCTAAATGACAAACAATGCAGACCTTGATCAGAGGGATCCTACTGTCCAGGCCCCTCTGATTAAGGTCAGAACTATTGGAATAGAACACGTGCAAGTGTACTTCTCACATGTGCACTGTTTGTAAAAGACACACATATGTGGCATTAGGGGTCAATGAGTTAATCAAGATGTTTAATCACAATTTTTAAAATGTCATTTCGGAGAACATTGATGTGATATCATTTAGTTTTATATTGTAATTTCTATACTTAAGTTTCCTGCTCAAACAGGTATACATTATGTTAAGCATGTATATACATCAAGAACATAATAATAAACTTTGTATAAACTGTTTATTTGCGTTTTGAGTATTTCTCCATGGGAACCAGGAAAAGGTACAAACCGGTAGTAGACGGCATTTCGAGATAAAAGAACTTTGAAGGCTGATGGTTGTTAAATAGAAGATTAACCCATCTGCTGCCAGGCTCTATAAAACTGACATATGCAAACAGTTTGGATCCAGATCAGATTCCGCGTTACTCGGCGTCTGATCAGGATCCAAACTATTTGACACTCATATCAATGTTTCATAAGGTCAAAGACGCATATAAATCAAAGTTTAGAAGTTAAAGCAGACGGAAACTAAAGGCAGACGATAATGTGGCAGTGATTGTGTTAGATGGGTATTTCTGTCATGAATATCAGGGCTTCCATTTCTCCGGATTTTTCCGAAATCTTCTGATTTTCATGCTTAAAGCATGTTGGAAGTAAAGCATAAAGTCGCATTCTGCTTTACTTTCAACCTGCTTTTAGTAACCGCACTTGCAAAATAGAAAATTTGGAAATCTGAGGATTTTTCAAGATCAAGTTATGGCAGCCCTGCATGATTGTTAATGAAAGAGTTAAAGTAATGCAAAAAGCTTCTGAAGAGTTTCTCATTTCTACAATAAAACATGTTAGGCTCCCAATAAAATAGATATTGCAATCTTTCGAGACGGGTAACTGTTTAATACAAGGTATATATAATGCAGAAAGCTCCTCCTGTAAATAAATCAATGCAGACAGTTCCAGGAGAGGCTTTCGCATAAACAGTGTGCGTTAGGCTCCCACTAAATCAAGCAGCATTCTCATTTTGAAAGACATGTCACTATTTAGTGCAGGTCAAATGTAATGCTGAAAGCTCCTGAAAAATAGAACTTAAAAACATCTGACGGGTTTTCTAACATACAGTAAAATACACAAAATGTAGGACAGAGAGTTCCTACAGGAAAGTAAATGCAGACAGTTTCCAAACATGCTTTCTGTGATTCATTAAAACTTGAAGTTACAGAGAAAGTAATTATGCAGACAGTTCCAAAAATTCTTTCTGTGATACATTAAAACTTGAAGTTGCAGGAAAGTAATTATGCAGACAGTTTCAAAAATGCTTTCTGTGATACAGCGCTCCCTCTCTACAACGACACCCAATGGGAGACAACAAATGTGTGCGTTGTTTGGAGGGAGTCGTTATAGGGAGGGAAATTGGTTTACATTTGCAAACAGCTCGAATCCAGATCTGACGCGGCGTCTGATCTGGATTCAAGCTGTTTGTCACTCGTCATGTTTTTTGTCTGTCAAAATGTCATTTATGTAAGAAAATCAACAGACAACAATTTTAAGCAGATTATAATGCATCAGTGCAAGCATTATACATAATTTTCTTGGAAACAGCGGCAAGTTTCGTTGTAAGGAGAGAGTCGTTGTAGGGAGGGAGCGCTGTACATTAAAACTTGAAGTTACAGGAAAGTAATACAGACAGTTTCAAAACATGCTTTCTGTGATACATTAAAACTGGAAGTTACAGGAAAGTAATGCAGACAGTTTCAATACATGCTTTCTATTATACATTAAAACTGGAAGTTACAGGAAAGTAATGAAGACAGTTTCCAAACATGCTTTCTGTGATACATTAAAACTTGAAGTTACAGGAAAGTAATGCAGACAGTTTCCATACATGCTTTCTGTGATATATATATTCAAACTTGAAGGTACAGGAAAGTATGCAGAAAGTTCCAGGGAGTTTTTTCTGTGATACAGTAAATTTGAGTAAGATACCATTAAATATGTGATGCAGCGAGCCATAGAAAAGTAATGCTGAAAGTTTTCAGCCAATCTTTCTGTGATACATTAAATACATATTAACATCAGTTGTAATGCAGAGAGCTCCTACAGGAAAGTAATGCAGCCAGTTTCCAGACAATCTCTCTCAGACACATTAAAATAAATGATAACATGAAATGTAATGCAGGCATATTTCTGTGATAATGCACAGATGTCTCTGTGATACATCAAAACTTGAATCTACCATGTAATGCAGAGAGCTCTAACAAGAAAAGAATACAAACAGTTTCTAGACAGGCTTTCTGTGCTACAGTTAAACTTAAGTTTACTCATTCACCCCTGGAACGTTTAATGAACAATTCCAATATCCAATCAAGTCTAGTCCATTTTTAGCTCACCTGAGCCAAAGGCTCAAGGTGAGCTATTGTGACCGCTCACCGTCCGTAGTACGTCTGTCCGTCCGTCCGTCTGTCCGTTCACATTTACTTCAAACGACATCTCCTCTGAAACCGGCCGATTGTAGGGAGAGTTCAAACTGCTCATGATGTTCCTCGGATGCTTCTCTACAGAACTTGTTCAAAAAAAAGGAAAAAAAGCACAAACTCTGCTTGAAAAAGCAAAAAAGCAAAAATCTTCTTGCCCAAAACTACTAGGCCCTAAGCTTTGATATTTGTACAGTAGAATCTCCTGGTGGATCCCTCTATAGTTTGTTAAAATGAAATCCCTAGGGTCACATTTGACACCACCCTGCACAGTTTAAGTGCTGCTCTAGGCAGGTTTTACAGTATTTTTGATTTAGGCAGAACTGTATTTACCTGAGTTACCCTTAATATACTATGGGCAAATAACCAATATTTGCAAACAGTTTGGATCCAGATCAGATGCAACATAATGCTGCATCTAATCTGGATCCAAACTATTTGCCACTCATTTACCAACTTAACATTTTCTAAAAAATAAAATGTACATTTTTTACACACAGAAGGTATTTAGCAGACATCATTTCAGTCTGGTAAGGGTAAGCCACCAGCAGCAGTGCTGCTAATGCTACAGTACCGTACTCTTGCATAATAGTTGACCTCAGTGATCAGGCCAACAGAACTGAACATGTTGTCTGCTAAAGTTTAGAAATGGTTCAGTCTTCTTCATACTTAGAGAAACAGGATCTGGAAGTGATCCACTGACAGTTATGTAATTATGTCTTATGCCATATTTATACATATGTTTAATATTGGTTTTGTCACAGTTATCTGCATGTTTTGCCATTTTTTCTTGTCCAGGATTCAACCCTTTTTCCCCAATAAATACTGACGTTTGTTAACCCATTACCCCATAAATGTGCATTTTTAGGCCTTTGATTTATTCCTCCACTTAAGAAAATAATTCCCCTTTAAACAGTCATGAAAATGTAAGATGTGAAATAAGTTTCTATATCCTAGTAGATGGTAGCTTAAAGCAGTTTGAAAGTAAAGCAAAGTGTGCATTAAGACCCATTCTGCTTTACTTTCAACCTGCTTTAGGTGGCCACCTATTTTCAAAACCAGAAACAGGCTATGGGGTAATGGGTAAAATGAAATTGCCTATTTGGAAAGAGCCTAATGAGAGGAAGTGCCATTTGCAAAGGCCATAACTCTGACATCATTGTTTTTTTAGTTATTTTGTCATATTTTCTTGTCAAGAAGACAACTCCAGTTCTACTGATGCTATTGTAATGAAATTTTATGTATGGAAAGAAACTGATGAGAGAAAATGCCATGCATAAGGGCAGCAATATTTTGTTTTCCCCTTTGTCATATTTTATTGTCAGGAAAATAACTCCAGTTCTGCTGACGCTAGTGAAATAATTATCATTTACCGGAAATGGAAATAGCTTGATAAGAGGATGTGTCATGGATAAGGGTCATAAGCTTGGCAACAAAATTCACTTTTGTCATGTTTTCTTGTCCGGAAGATAACTCCATTTATAGCTATATTAAAATGTTGTCTTGCCCAGTCAACTTAGGTACAAACTTCAATATCCTCAGGTGAGCGAATTTAGGGCCATGGCCCTCTTGTTACTATTTAGGGTTGATTTTAGCAATATATTGCACAACGGCAAACAGTGCAGACCCTGATCAGAGGGCTCATCTACGATCAGGATCTACACTGTTTGCATAGGACAAGCATAGTCTTTACAGGTACACTGTTTGTTAATGACGACAATGCGTCGCTAGGGTTGAATGAGTTAAGCTACCACTGAATGTAATGCAGAGAGCATTTATAGAAAAGTAATGCAGATAGTTTCCAGACGGGGTTTCCGTGCTATATTAAACATGAGTTAAGCCACCACTGAATGTAATGCATAGATCATTTATAGAAAAGTAATGCAGACAGGGTGTCCGTGCTATATTAAAACTTGAGTTAAGCTACAACTGAATGTAATGCAGAGAGCATTTATGGAAAAGTAATGCAGACAGGGTGTCCGTGCTATATTAAAAAGTGAGTTAATCTACCACTGAATGTAATGCAGAGAGCATTTATAGAAAAGTAGTGTACATATATAGTTTCCAGACCATCTCTCTTTGCTACCACAATTTAATGAAGCGAGCCGCTACAGGAAAGTGTTGCAGAAACTTTCCAATTAGATTTACTGTACAACTAAAACTATGTAAAGCTATAACAAGAGGGCCAGAATGGCCCTTGATCGCTCACCTGACCATGGTGACACTAAGTTGGGTCAAGTGATTTCAGACAAGAAGATTTGTAAATTTTCACTGATGAGGAAAAATAGGGGCAGGGTCATATTTGATATGCAGGGGAAAATCTTGAACATGAGTATCTTGATAGAGGACCTACAGATGATATTATGTGCCAAATATCTTAGCTTTGTCCCTTTGTGGTTTTTGAGAAGATGTTTGAAGATTCCACTATATAACTCTATGTAAAACTGTGATCCCCGGGGCTTGCCATTTTTGACCCCAAGGACATAATTTGAACAACTTTGATAGAGTACCTGTAGACGATGCTAGGTGCCAAATATCTAAGCTCAGTGTACTATGGTTTCAGACAAAAACATTTTTCAAGTTTTCATTGAAAAAATCTATGTTTAGCTCCAGTGACCCAGATATGCAACAGCCCGGAACCAATTCAATAAAATATGTGAAGGACCTCTAGAAGTTACACCATGCCAAATATCAAAGCTCTGGCCGTATTGGTTTCAGAAGAAAGGTGTTTGAACATTTCACTATATAACTCTTTTTAAAACGGTGACCCCCGAGGCGGGGCCAATTTTGACCCCAGGGGCAAAAACTTGAATTATTTTTATAGAGTACCCCGAGGCAATGCTATGTGCCAAATATCTAAGCTCAGTGTACTATGGTTTTAGACGAGAGGATTGTTCAAGTGTTCCTTGAAAAAAATCTATTTTTCAGCTCCGGTGACCCAGATATGCAACGGACCGGAACGAATTCTACAACATATAAGAAGAACCTCTAGAAGTAACACCATGCCAAATATCAAAGATCTGGCCGTATTGGTTTCAGAGAAAAAGATGTTTAAACATTTCACTATATAATTCTATGTAAAACGATGACCCCTAGGGCGGGGCCAATTTTGACCCAAGGGGCAACATTTGGACAGCTTTGATAGAGGACCTGTAGACAATGATAGGTGCAAAATATCTAAGCTCAGTGTAAATTGGTTTCAGACAAGAAGATTTTTTACGTTTTCATTGAAAAAATCTATTTTTAGCTCCGGTGACCCAGATATTCATCAGACCGGAACAAATTCAGCAAGACATGTGGGGGACCTCCAGATGTTACACCATGCCAAATATCAAAGCTCTTGCTGTATTGGTTTCAGAGAAAAAGATGTTTGGACATTTCACAATATAATTCTTTGTAAAACGGTGACCCCAAGGGCGGGGCCAATTTTGACCCCAGGGGCAAAATTTGAACAATCTTGATAGAGGACCTATAGATAATGCTATGTGCCAAATATCTAAGCTCTGGTCCTTTGTGGCTTTTTGACAAGAAGCTTTTTTAAGATTTCCTTATTTTTTCACTTCGGTTGCCATGGCAACCAGAGTTCTGCATGGGTTCAAATTCTTTGAACAAATTTGTAAGAGCTTGACCCAAGGAAAATTCATGTGAAGTTTGGAAGTGGTTTTGAAGAAGAAGATGTTTGAAGAAATTGTTGACACACGACAAACGACGCACGACGACGGACGCCGGACAAAGACCGACCACAAAAGCTCACATTGAGCACTTTGTGCTCAGGTGAGCTAAAAAATAAAGAAGCAAAGGAAATTCAAACGGCATGTCACTGCTTAACTCTTTGCATGCTGGGTAATTTTTTCGTCTGCTGATGTTCTAAAATTAGATTTTTCTAATTTTCTTTTCAAAACACGGTCAGAATGGCAAACAGTTTGGATTCAGATGAGACGCCGTATAATCTTGATCCAAACTGTTTGCAAAGATAATCACTGTGGCAGATATATCCGCCGCTAGTGTGCAAAGAGTTAATGTAGGAAAAAAATAATACATGGCGTATAAAGTTCACAGACAATACATGGCGTATAAAGTTTCACACGAGCAGCCAGTAAAGCCTAGAAAACTCGTCATTGCTTGTTGACACTGTCTAAAATGGTAAATGATGTAAAACAACTTTTACTCGAATTTTGAGTTTTAATTGATTTCAATGGATGGCAAATGGTCTAACTAAGAAAACAAATGGTAACAAGTAGGTATTTAACTACAACAATTTGATATTTTACCACAGAAAATAATGGATATAAATGAGAAAATTAACGAAGCAGCAAGAATTCATGAATTAACACATTTAGTGCTATCGACGAGTATACTCATCATTTACAGAGTACATATGAAGGGTAGACTTGTCCAATGCAAACAGTGTCGACCCAGATCAGGGGGTCCTAATCATATTGATGTTTTTTCAATCATACTACCTTAAATTGAACTTTGAAACGATCTTGCAGACAGCAATATTGAAGCAGAGGACAATGTAATGTTGAAGAGGTAATTTCGCGCTAAAAGGGTTTATATTTGGAAGTAGTAACACACTTGAAATCATTTGGCATTACGAATGAGTGTTACGAAATATATTATATGATAGTTGACGTGTTTCCTGTATATAATGTGACTGTGTGTGGTGTCATGTCATAAGTTTATGGCATGCTATAGTTTGCTGCAAGTAGATAAGGCCTCCATATACAGTCGAAACACAATAATACGAACTTGCGTTAGTGTTTTAGCCATGGCATGTCTTGACTTTAAAATACGGATATGTTCGACTTAAGCGAGATTTAATTATAAATTCGATATATGAAATACTGGTACGATCGATTTAAGTTAGTTCGAAATATCAAGTTTCCACTATGTAAGTCAAAGACTATGTAAGTCAAAGACTATGTAAGACTCAGATCAATTGCCGTTTAGTGGCAGTTTTCTCCCAAACCTTTAGCCGAATTCTATCATATGACGTCATGGTTGTTCGTAAATGACGTCAAACTTCTTAACCCATTGCCCCATAGTTTATTTCTAGGTTTAAAGGAATGTGATCACTTAAAGTACATGATGGAGGTAAAGTAGAATGTGCCTTAAGGTCTGCTTTAAGCAATCAACTACTAGATCTAGGATATGGAGAATATTTCTTATGAAACGTTTTTATGACTTTGTAAAAGGGAACTGTTTTCTTCAGTGGAGTAATTGGTTAAAGGCGTAAAAGGGCGTATTTGTTTGTGAATAGGTTACGGCTGAGCATTTTCCAGAGCCAAATTAGAAACGCATCTATAAGAACATCTGGCTGTTTAAAAAGTAGAAATAACTTATATTCTGCATTAAACAATCACCTGTGTTAAAACTCAATGTGCATTCTTTTGAATAACGATTATATAATGCTTAATTCCAAGTCGTGTCGGATGCTGAACATACCATTATGTTAAATGTTGGATTAAATATCTGTTCCCCATAGGATGTGTTTATGACATTAAAATGGTTCCAATGTTTGATGTGTATTTAACTCATTCACCCCTGAAACTTCACATGGATAATTCCAGTGTCTAATCAAACACAGTCCATGTGTATGTTGTTTTGTACAAACAGTTCAGACCTTGATCAGAGGGATCCTACTGTCCAAAGCCCTCTGATAAGGGGTCAGAACTATTTGCATAGAATAAGTGTACTCCTCATATGTACACTGTTTGTAAAAGACATATATGTGGCACTAGGGGTCAATGAGTTAATCAAGATGTTTAATCGCCATTTCTAAAATGTCATTTTGAACTACTCAAGTATGATATCATTTATTTAGTTTTATATTGCAATTTTCTATATTCAAGTTCTTTGTTCAAACATGCACATTATACTAAGCATGTATATACATCAAATACATAGTAATAAACTTTGAATAAACTGTTTATTTGTATGTTGAATATTTCTCCATGGGAACCAGGAATAGGCACAAACCGGTATTAGACGGCACTCATGCAATATTTACCCGTTCACTCCAAGGCTAAATAACACATGTATATGCAAACAGATAAGATGCTGAGTAACTCGGCGTCCGATCAGGATCCAAACTATTTTACACTCCTCATATCAATGTTTTATGAAGTCAAACACTGGTAAAATGTCCAATTAAAAAAATTCCTACAAATGAAAAATATGTTGGGCTTCTGAAGAAAAAAATTCATTACTCTGAGCAAATAATTTACTGAAATAATTTGCTCAGAGTAATGAAACAAATTATCAAATGTTGAATCCTGAGCTTGGAAACAACATATTAAGTTACATGTTAAGCTCCCACTAATAACATACACTGCAAATTTTCAAGACGGATAACTGTTTAATGAAAGGCATGTACAGTCAGTGGACATAATTATTCGCCACCATGGGAAAAAGTTGCTTATTTTCCAAATTATTTGACACTCCTCATATCAATGTTTAATAAAGTCAAACACTGGTAAAATGTCCAATTCAAAAAATTTAAAGCAGATAAAAAATATCTGTAAAAAAAATCATTATTCTGAGCAAATAATTTACTGAAATAATTTGCTCAGAGTAATGAAACAAATTATCAAATGTTCAAACCTGAGCTTGGAAACAACATATTAAGTTACATGTTAAGCTCCCACTAATAACATTGCAACACATTGCAACTTTTCAAGACGGTTAACTGTTTAATGCAAGGCATGTATAATGCAGAAATCTCTTTCCGTAAATCAAGAAATGCAGACAGTTTCAAAAGAGGCTTTCTCACTGAAAAAAGCGTGTTTTAAGCTCTCACTAAATGAAGCAACATGATCACTGTGAAAGACAGGTCACTATTTAATACAGGTAAATAGTGAAAGCTCATGACGGAAAGTTTCATACGGGTTTTCTGTTAAACAGTCGATTTACACAAAATGTAATGCAGAGAGTTCTTGCAGGAAAGTAATGCAGACAGTTTCCATACATGCTTTCTGTGAAACATTAAAACTTGGAATTGAAATACAGGAAACCAATGCAGAAAACATTCCAGGGGGAATTTCTTCCCGACAGTAATTCTTGAGTTAAGCTATCATTAAATATGTAATGCAGAGAGCCATATGAAAGTAATGCAGACACTTTCCATGCAATAGTTTCTGTGATACATTAATATAAATATTAACATATATTGCAATGCAGAGAACTATAGGAAAATATTGCAGACCGTTTCCAGATACTATCTGTGATACATTGAAACTTAAATCTACCATGAAAGGTAATGCTGAAAGCTCTTACGGGAAAACGATGCAGACAGTTTCCAGATATTATCTCTGTGATACATTAAATCTACCATGAAAGGTAATGCTGAAAGCTCCTACGGGAAAGTGATGCAGACAGTTTCCAGATAATATCTCTGTGATACATTAAAACTTAAATGTACCATGAAATGTAATGCTAAAAGCTCCTACGGGAAAGTGACTCAGACAGTTTCCAGATAATATCTCTGTGATACATTAAAACTTAAATCTACCATGAAAGGTAATGCTGAAAGCTCCTACGGGAAAGTGATGCAGACAGTTTCCAGATAATATCTCTGTGATACATTAAACCTTAAATCTACAATGAAAGGTAATGCTGAAAGCTCCTAAGGGAAAGTGATGCAGACAGTTTCCAGATAATATATCTGTGATACATTAAAACTTAAATCTACCATGAAAGGTAACGCTAAAAGCTCCAAAGGGAAACTGATGCAGTTTAAATCTACCATGAAAGGTAAACCTGAAAGCTTACGGGAAAGTGATGCAAACAGTTTCCAGATAATATCTCTGTGATACATTAAAACTTAAATGTATCATGAAATGTAATGCAGAGAACTATAGGAAAGTGATGCAGACCGTTTCCAGATAATATCTCTGTGATACATTAAAACTTAAATCTGCCCTGAAATGTAACGCAGAAAGCTCCTACGGGAGAGTAATGCAGTTCCCAGATTATATATCGGTGATACATTAAAACCTAAATATGCCATGAAATATAATGCAGAGAGCTTTAGGAAAGTAATGCAGACAGTTTAAAGATAATATTTATTACATAGAGCTCCTACACTTAACTAATGTGGACAGTTACTAGATATATATGCGATACATTAACAATTAAATCTGCAAAAAAACATAATGCGGAGAGCTCCTTCATGAAAGTAATGCGGACAGTTTCTAGATATCTTTTTGATACATTAAATTTTAATCTGCAATGAAACATAATGTGGAGAGCTCCTTCATGAAAGTAATGCAGACAGTTTCTAGATACCTATTTGATACATTAAAATTTTAATCTGCAATGAAACATAATGTGGAGAGCTCCTTCATGAAAGTAATGCGGACAGTTTCTAGATATCTATTTGATACATTAAAATTTTAATCTGGAATGAAACATTATGCAGAGAGCTCCTAAAGGAAAGTAATGCGGACAGTTTCCTATTAATATCTCTGTGATACATTATTACTTAAATCTGTCATGAAATGTAATGCAGAGAGCTCCTTTAGGAAAGTAATGCAAACAGTGTCCTGATTTTTTTAATGCAGACAGTTTTCAGGAAATATCTCAGTGATACATTAAAACTTCAATCTACATAAAATGTAATGCAGATAGCTCAAACAGTAAAGTAAAGCAGACAGTTACAAGAAAATCTTTCGGTGATACATCAAAACTTCAATCATGAAAAGTAATGCAGAAAGCTCCAACAAGAAAATCATGCAGCCATTTTCTAGACTGACTTTTTATTCCTAAAAAAATTGAGCTTATCAATCAATGAATGTAATGCTGAGCAGAGAGTTCCTACTAAAAAGTAAAATTACTACAGATACTCATATGGAATCGATCGAATTGTAGCAGAATAAAACGATGAAATTACATTTACTTGCCCTTCATTAAGCTGCCACATAAACTGTCGTTATAATTAACACAATTTAGTGGTCGTAAAAATTAACACAATTTAGTGGTCTTAATAGAGGGGTTTTACTGTATCTACATGTACTTTCAGTGCAGTTTAACCCAATATTCCCTTGTGATATGTATATGCCTCCTTTACAAATTGTGTATAGCGAATAGTACACGTGTTCTAAGCTAACAGTGATGTGTATAATTATGCTTCCTTTACAAATTATGTATAGCGAATTGTACACGTGTTCTATGCTAACAGTGATGTGTATATGCCTCCTTTACAAATTGTGTATAGCGAATAGTACACGTGTTCTATGCTAACAGTGATGTGTATATGCCTCCTTTACAAATTGTGTATAGCGAATAGTACACGTGTTCTATGCTAACAGTGATGTGTATATGCCTCCTTTACAAATTGTGTATAGCTAATAGTACACGTGTTCTATGCTAACAGTGATGTGTATATGCCTCCTTTACAAATTGTGTATAGCGAATAGTACACGTGTTCTATGCTAACAGTGATGTGTATATGCCTCCTTTACAAATTGTGTATAGCGAATAGTACACGTGTTTTATGCTAACAGTGATGTGTATATGCCTCCTTTACAAATTGTGTATAGCGAATAGTACACGTGTTCTATGCTAACAGTGATGTGTATATGCCTCCTTTACAAATTGTGTATAGCGAATAGTACACGTGTTTTATGCTAACAGTGATGTGTATATGCCTCCTTTACAAATTGTGTATAGCGAATAGTACACGTGTTCTATACTAACAGTGATGTGTATATGCCTCCTTTACAAATTGTGTATAGCTAATAGTACACGTGTTCTATGCTAACAGTGATGTGTATATGCCTCCTTTACAAATTGTGTATGGCGAATAGGCCACGTGTTCTATGCTAACAGTGATGTGTATATGCCTCCTTTACAAATTGTGTATAGTGGACAGTACACATGCTCTATGCTAACAGTATAAACCCTAATCTGAGGACTCCTACAGGAACACTTTGATCAGGATCTGCACTGTTTGTGAGTTTAAATTTTATAACAAGAGCCGCATGCGGCCCTTAATCGCTCACCTGGTACCCATGATTACGGTCATTGTAATGGACCAGTAATGATGAAGTTTTCACTTATTCACCCCACCCACTGATGGCCATGTTGTTTGAGCTAGGAAGATTATTTGCTGAGAAAACTGGCAAAGAATCACCTTTGAAAAATTATTTGTTTAAAATCATTCTTAAATCAGACCAATAGTTTCAGAGAAAAAGATTTTTAAAGTTGTTCTATACAGAAATATAAGGAAAACTTGACCCACCCACTGGCGGCCATGTTTTTTAAGATAACAAAATGATAACAAAATGATTTGAAGAAATCTGGTAGAGCGTCACCCATGGATCATTTACATAAAATAACTTTCAAATCGGACAAGTAGTTTTTGACAAGAAGATTTTTAAAGTTTTCACTAAGGAAAATCTGCCCCACCCACTAGCGGCTATGTTTTTTAAGATAGGAAAACTATTTTAGGAAGTCTGATAGAGGGTCTGTCCCGGTCACCAATGGCACATTTTGGTAAAATTATTTTCAATTCGGACCTGTAGATTTTGACAAGAAGATTTTTAAAGTTTTTTCAATTGGTTGCCATGGCAACCACAATTTCAAGTGGATGACCTACATTTGAAGATATCTGAGAGAGAACCCTAAAAGGAACAATGCTATGAAGTTTCGATGAAATTGGCCCAGTGGTTTCCAAGAAGATCTTTGAAAAAAAAGTTTGACGACAGACGGACGACGACGGACACAGGGCGATCACGATAGCTTACCTTGGCACTTCCAGCCAGGTGAGCTAATAAAAACAACACTGAATACCTGTAGTCAAAATCGATACATGAATAACTGTCATTTACTTAATATCCTGCAGGAGCCCTCTGATCAGGGTCTGCACAGTTGTCCTTTTACAATGTTTTACAAAAATGAATTTTAAATGGTCAAAAACTGAAAACCGGAGTTTTCCATTAAAAAGTTCAGGAGTGAATGAGTTAAAAGGCAGACAAGAATTCAGCATATTAACGGTTAATGCTTTCAAAGTCATAAGCGCCTTTACAGTGTAATGTGGTGTCTGATCAGGAACCAAACTGTTTAGACATTGTTTAAAGTTTAATCCTACAGAACCCAATAAAATCTGACAATTATTCAGTATGCTAACTGTAAATGATGTCAAAGCCATAGGCGCCTTTACAGTGTAATGTGATGTCTGATCAGGAACCAAACTGTTTAGACATTGTTTAGAGTTTAATCCTACAGAACCCAATAAAATCTGACAATTATTCAGTATGCTAACTGTAAATGATGTCAAAGCCATAGGCGCCTTTACAGTGTAATGTGATGTCTGATCAGGAACCAAATTGTTTAGACATTGTTTAGAGTTTAATCCTACAGAACCCAATAAAATCTGACAATTATTCAGTATGCTAACTGTAAATGATGTCAAAGCCATAGGCGCCTTTACAGTGTAATGTGATGTCTGATCAGGAACCAAATTGTTTAGACATTGTTTAGAGTTTAATCCTACAGAACCCAATAAAATCTGACAATTATTCAGTATGCTAACTGTAAATGATGTCAAAGCCATAGGCGCCTTGACAGTGTAATGTGATGTCTGATCAGGAACCAAACTGTTTAGACATTGTTTAGACATTGTTTAGAGTTTAATCCTACAGAACCCAATAAAATCTGACAATTATTCAGTATGCTAACTGTAAATGTTTTCACTCCTGTAACTTTTAATGGACAGTTTCATTTTCTAATTAAGTCCAGTCTTTTTTCTACTATTTAACTCATCACCCCTCAAACTTTAAAGGAGAAATCCAATTCCCCAAGTAAGTCTAGTCAAGTTTTGTATATTTAGGGTAGATTTTAACCCTACCTATATTGCAAAATGACAAACAGTGCAGAACCTGATCAGATGATTTATGTAAGAGCACTCTTGTCAAGGTCTTCACCGTTTTCATTAACCAATTCTACTCTTTACAGATACACTATTTGTTAATGATGAGTACACTCGTCGCTAGGTTTGAATGTATTAACACTGTAATCATAAAAGTCCTTTTATCAGGGTCTGCACCGGGCAAGCATTGTCTTCACAGGTTCACTGTCTGTAAATGAAGAGTATACTTGTCGCTAGGGTTGAACATGTTAATGCTTTCAAACCCATAGGCAACTATGCAACTTTATGAATATCAGGATCCAAACTTGTTTTCAATTTCATATTAAAATGTCTTTAAAGAGGCTTTACCCATTACCCATAAATACACATTTTTACAACTTAAATGTTTTCCTTTACTTAAATACATTTCCTCGGTCCTTTGATTGAGTCCCCTCCCCCATTGTTCTCGATAGGCATGAAACTTACTGTAAAGCAGGGGTAAAGTGTGCACAGCCAATGTCACCAATCTTAAAGTGTCTAGAGAGGCTCTTACATACTCACTCTCAATGTTTTTTTCAATGGGTTTTACTAACGAAACTATCCAATATATGGCGCAGGCCTCACATGAGACGCTTCAATGATTCAGAGCAATACAGGTATGCATAAAAATCATGAATTTTGCAGGGGAACTGCCTGTATAGGGATTATCACCGAAAGTAGGTCAGGAAATGTCTTTAAGAGAATAGTTCCAATTCATACACACATGCATATGCTTCATGAGAAATAAGTGTATACCCTAGCAGATGGTAGCTTAAAGCAGGCTGTATGCTTTACTTTCAATCTGCTTTAAGGGGTCACCTGTTTTTAACACTGAAAACACGATATGAGGTAAAGGGTTAAATATATATACAGTAAAACCTCTCTATTACGACCACTAAAAGGAAGGCTAATTGTCCGTATAAAAGACAGGTGACAGCTTAAAGCAATGTGAAAGTGAAACAGAAAGCTCCTGTAGGAGCTTTCTGTTTCACTTTCACTTTGCTTTAAGCAGTCACCTGTCTTAAACGACTAATATTTGACACTATTTAGTGGTCGTAATAGAGAGGTTCTACGGTATTTTTAATAAGTATCGCAGATATCCGGAGCAATGGAAATGGTTTTATGGCTGTTTAAACCGATGATAAAATTTGGCACTGAAAGAGTTACGAAACTACACTGATACTGGGAATTTCTGAGAAGTAGAAACAAATAAAATCTCTTTTTTATCATTTGTTCAATTTATTCACAAAAAAGAAAAATATTTGACTACCACATTTAACATGTTACCAAGTTAAGAACAATTGTGAAATACATGTTTAAATAAATCAGCTGTAAACAACATAAACGTGTCCATGGCAACAGAAGTGCTCAAACCTTTATATCATTACTACCATCATTATCTTCATCATCATACACATAATAAGCAGAACAAGTATCACAATATCTATATAAATACGTCAACCAAGTATTAACTCATCGACCCCTGAAACTTCGAGTGGACAATTCCTGTTCCCAAGTACATGTATAAACATAATCATTTAAGACTACATGTATTAAGGGTTGCTTCAGAGCTCAAGATAAGGGGAGTATTTAAACAAGAGGGCCTGAAGGCCTTGATACCGCTCATCTTTTATAATGAAGCCTGATAGCTTTACCTTTGAAATTCACCTGTTTTATTCTAAATCCATTCAAACTTGTAGTATAGCATGTACACAACATTGCAATATGACCCATTCTACAGCCATAGGACATAATTATTCGTCACTCTGCCAAAAAGTTGCTTATTTTTATCAGTTTTTCTTAACTGTTTATTAGAATTAAAACTCTAGAAAACATTCAGTGTAGTTCTTTTTGGTTTTAAGAGTTGGAGCAAGGATCTGTTAAATGTTTTCTAGTCTCAAACTGAGCAAATGATTCTTTGGTTCTTGTTGCTAGGTAATTTTAGAATGTAAATGCAAAATGTGAACCATGTTTACATTATATGGTTGCCATGGTAACAAAAGATGAAAGTTATGTAAAACTACACCAATTTAATGAACAACTTACATATGCGATGAAAAGTAAAATAAGAAAATGTACTTCTAAAGCTATTTTACTTCATGTTAAGTCACACAGTTCTAAAATTCAATCGGTAAACTTGATTTCCCATAGACTCCCATGTTAATTTTATCATTTATTGCATGTCAGTAAACTTGAACATTAACAATTTCATTAATTTTCTTCAGTTTTCTTTTGAAAGTGCACTATTGTGTGGGATATTATGTTTGCAAATAAAAACGTACTTAAATTCTAATTATTGGTCCCTTTTGTTGCCATGGCAACCAGTTTAGTGGAACGAGTCAACTTTTTACACTTATATTCTAAAGTCGCCTAGCAACAGAATTCTGTTCCGAACAGCAAAAAAACCAATATATACCTGAAAAGTTAACACCCTAACTTTTAAACTGGCATACAACATGGTGTAATTTTGTATTCCACAGTTTTGTTGCAGCGTCAGTAATAGAGAGAATGTGTGGAAAAAATGTCAAAATTTCGTAGAGTGACGAATAATTATGTCCCATGACTGTAGTATGTATAGTAGAGTACATCAAAGGCAGATAACTAGAGCCTAAATAATACTGAAATGAAGCCTTTTCTAGCAATTCAAAGTAAATCAAGGGCCGATAACTCTTGCCACAATGATCAGATTTCATCAATAATTGCACTCCCTTGAGAACTTATAGCTAAATACATTGTCTGCAATTATAATTAAAATCCATTGAAAAATGTGGCCTCTAGAGTGCAAACACTTTTAAATATGACATTTTCAGCAATTCAAAGGTAGATAACTCTTGACCTATCAATTCGATTCCAACCATAACCTAACTCATCCGAATTATTATGGTTATATACAATCTGAGCAAGTTTAAGAAAGATTGGATTAAAATTGTGGCCTCTAGAGTGTAAACACCCTTAAATATGGCATTTTCAGCAATTCAAAGGTAAATAACTCTTGACCTACAGGTCCGATTGCAACCCTAATCAGACTCATCTGAACTCTTATAGTCATATACCATCTGATGAAGTTTGAGAAAGATTGGATTAAAATTGTGGCCTCTAGAGTGTAAACAACCTTAAATATGGCATTTTCAGCAATTTAAAGGTAGATAACTCTTGACCTATCAATCCAATTCCAACCATAATTAATCTTGTCCGAACTCTTGTGGTTATATCCAATCTGCGCAAGATTGGGAAAGATTGAATTAAAATTGTGGCCTTTAGAGTGTAAACACTGTTAAATATTGCATTTTCAGCAATTCAAAGGTGGATAACTCTTGACCTATATGTCCAATATCAACCATAATCGAACTCATCCGAACTCTTATGGTAATATACAATCTGAGTAAGTTACAGAAAGATTGGATAAAAATTGTGGCCTCTAGAGTGTAAACACCAAAATTGTTGACGAACGACGGACATTCAAGGATTGCAAAAGCTCACCCTGAGCTAGCTCAGGTGAGCTAAAAACTAAATCTTTATTTCTGCATTAAACCCTATGGTGTCACTACTCATTAGAATCGTCTCTTCGAATCGATTCTAATGAGTAGTAGCACCATAGGATTTGGTGCTGAAATGACACAGAAAATGCTTAATTTATTCGGTTTACTCCCTCTTATCTGGAGCCCTGCTACCTTTGGCAATATATTGCAGAATGACATACAGATATGTTGCAAAATGACAAACAAGTCAGATTTTGGTTAGAGGGCTCCTACAGGAGCTGTCTGATCAGGGTCTACACTGTTTATCATTGTTTGCCAATGATTGTAAACAAACATGAACAAGTCAAAAATGGTCTAACACTTAATGGGAAACTGTAATTGTCAATTTGAAGCTTCAGAGGTCAATAAGATAATGAAGGTCAATAAAATACAGACAGTCCCTACAGAAATGTGTTGCATTTAACACAGCTTTTGGGTTGGTATAATAGCCGTAATTGGGTTATACTTGCATTTCCAATGCCAAAATGTAACTGTTTCTCTAATTGCTAGGCTGCTAGCATACAATAAATCCATCTACAAAATTTCACAAAATCGGCAAAATATGTTCAACTTTCTGCTTTTTTTCGAAGCCGGTAAGATTTTCCCATGTGTCTATGCTTGTCAGCTTGTAAGCATATGTTAGCTTAAAGGAGACTGAACGTAAAGCAGAGTGTCTCCAGGGCTGCCATTTCTCCAGATTTTTCCTAAATCTCCGGATTTTTTCCCAGTTCATGGTACCTTAAAGCAGGCTGAAAGTAAAGCAGAATGCGCCCTAAGGCGCATTCTGCTTTACTTACAGCCTGCTTTAAGTGGTCGCATGTCAACAAAACAAGAAAAAGGCTATGGGGTAAAGGTACGATTCCTTAAATCGCACTTGAAAAATGCAAATTTTGAAATCTTAGGATTTTTCATGTCAATTTATGGCAGCCCTGTGTCTCTAAAGGAACATTCTGCTCAATATTTTCAGTCTGATTTAGGCACCCTACTATATTCAGTACTGTAAACAAGCTATGGAGTAAAAGGGATTTTTGCATTCTAAAAAACTTGTGCACCGTTTATTTAACTTGTGACCGTGTTTAACTTCAAATGGACAATCCACTCTGTTTTTTATTTTGTATTTGGAAACCTCAACCCAGAGCTCTACATAATGTGAGTATTGCAAAAATTAAAATAGTTCTTTCTGCATTAAAACCATTGGTGTTATAGGTCGTTTGCAGTTCAAAAAAACACGATAAATCGGAGATAACTTTAAAGTTAGTGGACGTATTTAAATGAAATTTTGCATACACTTATGATATATCTATACCAACTCTGACAAGAAAACTCAGAATTTTTAATAGACTGACTAAAATCTTTTCTTCTTTGTTTTATATAAATTTTGTGTCGCTGAAAATGGCCATTTGCGTGGGTTGTAATTGGCTATTACCTTGATCACGTTTGTTTACATGGGAGAACTTCACTAGGTAAAATCTCGTGATTGTTGCTTCTGTCTGAAAGGTGAATCCCGTGCTGATATTGGATTTTTTAGTTGGTCAAAATTATTTTTGAGGCCCGATTACATTTTACTCTGCTTAATTCATGAACACTTCGTCAGGAAATAAAAAGAAATGCATTGGGTTTTTTTCAAACTGAAGCTCTATCATTCCTACATTATATGTATCAGTGTTCGAGTTGTATTGTATTACGTTTACGTTACGTGTCGTTTCATTTAAACATCCAAATAACGTTTTTCAAACTGCTCTGGAAACATTCTTTTGAAAACGTGACAATTGTAAGTTGGTGTAGACAACATTCCACGTATATCGTCTGGAATGAACACGTCTTCTGATATTTATTACATTAGTTTTTTTTGCTTTTACATGTAGTTTGATAAAACGTCTGTATGAGTGGCAAATAGTTTGGATCCTAATTAGATCCCGATTGGCTCCGACTTCCGATCAGGATCTAACATGTTTGCAAATATGACAGTATGGTCATTAAATACTTTTAACGTACCCCAGTCAGGGCCTCGTTCGGTTAGTTGTAAACTGCTATGGTATGCGACAGCTTAACGGTGAGGCGTTACCGAGTCGTGCAAAATAGGCTGTTGAATAATTTGAAATCACCCTTCGGAAAACTGTCCTTTAGAAGTGTAAACTCTACATAGAAGTTATGAATAAAACTTTTTTATTACAGAGTGAAAAAAATTGTTCTTTTTTGTCAGAGTTGGTATAGGTATATCATAAATATATGCAAACTTCCATTTGTCTGCGTTGTCTTATTATAAAAATATTTGAAAATTATCGTGTTTTTTTTAACTGCAAACGACCTATACTAATCGTTAGAATCATCTCTTTGAGACAATTCTAACGAGTAGTGACATCATAGTATTTTGTGTTGAAATGAGTGAGAAACGGTTGGGTGTGTTCAGTAAACTCCCTCTTATCTGGAACCCTGCACTAGACATAATTGGAGATTTAAATGTTCTATTAGAAGTTTCATGGTTCACTCTTAACTTTTTACACCTCAGCCCATTTCTAGTTTCTACTTTACTTACTGTAGAAATAAACAGAAGCGTAAATAGGTGGGGACTACTTTACTTACTGTAGATATAAACAGAAGCGTAAATAGGTGGGGACTACTTAACTTACTGTAGATATAAACAGAAGCGTAAATAGGTGTATTTATGATGTAAGGGGTTAAATCAGTCATCTGAAAGAATGAAGAACAAGCTTACAACTTTCAAACAATTGACTAAGAAATTTGTTCAGGCCTCAATTAGATGTTTTTTTGAAAGGATGAATAACAAGCTTATAACTTTCAAACACTTGTCTAAGAAATTTGTTAAGGCCTCAATTAGATATTTTCTATGAAAGAAAGTGTTATATATTTGTATGAGCTAACTGTATAAAAAGTTTGAACAAAACTATAACAATCTTAACCCATTACCCCGTAGATGCGCCTTTATACACCTTATTCCTTCAGTGACGAAAAATAGTCTCACTTTTTACAATATCATGAATACTATGCTTCATAAGATATGTATTCTATACCCTACTATGCTAGCAGATTGTAGCATAAAACCGGCTGACTTTAAGCAAGTAACACGTCCCACAATTCCGATCTCTCTAAATAATGAGAGTATTTCAAATATTAAAATCTTTATGTCTCCATCAAACGCATGTTGCGACTACTCATTAGAATCGCCTCAAAGAGATTATTTTAATGAGTAGTCACAACGTAGGATTTGATCCAGTCATAAATAATCAGATGAAAATGTTCAAATACGTCTCCCAATCCAAAGCAAAGAATTTCTCAATGCAGTAAAACCTCTCTATTACCACCACTATAGCGAAAGCTAATTGGTTGTATAAAAGACGGGTGACAGCTTAACCCATTCCCCATAGCCTGTTTCTAATTTTTTTAAATATGTTACCACATAAAGCAGGTTGAAAGTAAAGCAGAATGCGCATTAAGGCACATTCTGCTTTACTTTCAGCCTGCTTTAAGCTACCATCTGCTAGAACTAAGCTTTAAGCTACCATCTGCTAGAATGGAGAAAATAGTTCTTATAATACATATGTATAACTGTTTAAATTGGAACTATTTTCTTGAGTTGAGAAATAAAGGTGTATTTATGGTGTAATGGGTTAAAGCAAGGAAACAGTGATACAGAAAGCTCTTTAACTGTCACAGCAGTCACCAGTCCTGTCGTAACGTCCTAATAATTGATACAATTTAGTGGTATTAATAAAGGGGTTTTACAGTCTCCCTATACTCAGCCAATATTTTCTCAATACGTACATACCACAAATATAACCACACTTATGCCTATCACCTGTTCAACAATATCCTAACCACAGGCTATCATTAATGAGACGCACATTGTACTCTCTGTCCGCCCATTCCTTCATCATCATCCTCGTATGCCTCTCCGCGATGACGATTTCTCATATCTTCTTCAGGGTCAAATTCCTAGAGTATGCTCTTCTGCTCCATCTGGAATCATTTGCTGCTCACGCTGTGGTAAGCACTTCTCTAGTTCAGGAATTTTGTTCGCATTAATAAATCCGTTTGGTGGGAAAATGACTTTGAATCTTATAATAAGACGTCCTTTTGTAAAGGGGTCACGATGTATCGGCATACCCTCACCCATCACACATTTGATGTCATTGGTTTTAACTACTTCACCTGGAAAATAAGAAGAGCATTACTTATACAACCCTTGTTAGCGCTCAATATACGAGGGATTAAACTGAACAGATCCAACATTTTCTCCATCATTTCATAACCAATTCCTTTAGTGTTATTGGTCATTAGAACCGATTCTTCGAGACAATTCTAATGAGTAGTATCACTATAAGATTTGGTTCTGAAACGAGTGTGAACATGTTGGATATGTTCAGTTTACTCCCTCTTATCTGGAGCCCTCAAGAAAATTATTGAAAATTTCTTTGATTTTTCAGGATGACAACTAGAGTGCTGCATTATTTCAAGTTCTTTAAACAACTTTGACAGAGCTTGACCCAAGGAACATTCCATTTCAGTCTGATTGCAATCAGGCGTGTGGTTTAGATTAACCCATTACCCCATAAATACGCCTTTTTATTCCTCCACTCAAGAAAGTAGTTCCAATTTATACAGTCATAAATATGTATCATAAAGAATATTTTCTATATTCGAGCATATGGAAGCTTAAAGCAGGCTAAAAGTAAAGCAGAATGTGCTTTAGGCATATTCTGATTTACTTCTAACCTGCTTTAAGTGGACACCTATCGTCAATACTAGAAACAAGCTATGGGGTAATGGGTTAAGGTGTATTAGAAATTAGACACAAGACGCACACAGCACGACAACAGACATTTACTGACCACCAGGCGTGTGGTTTAGATTAAGATGTATTAGATATTGTAGACACAAGACGCACACAGAACAACAACAGACATTAACTGACCACCAGGCGTGTGGTTTAGATTAAGGTGTATAAGATATTGTAGACACAAGACGCACAAAGAACTACAACAGACATTAACTGACCGTCAGGCGTGTGGTTTAGATTAAGGTGTATTAGAAATTGTAGACACTAGACACACACAGCACGACAACAGACATTAACTGAGCATCAGACATGTGGTTTAGATTAAGGTTTATTAGAAAATGTAGACACAAGACACACACAGCACGACAACAGACATTAACTGACAATGAAAACCCATCATGACTTCCTTGAGCACTTTGTTCTCAGCTCAGGTGAGCTAAAAAGGTGTATACAGGGCTCCAGATAACAGTAGTTTTTAAAAAACTAAACCCTTTATTTCTGCATTAAACCTATGGTGTTACTACTCTTTAGAATCGTCTCTTCGAGACAATTTTAACGAGTAGTAACACCATAGAATTTGTGCTGAAATGAGTGAGAAAATATTGAATTTGTTCAATTAACTTCCTCTTATCTGGGGCCCTGGTATTTACGGAGTAATGGGTTAAATATGTTCCTTACCTGGTAAGGTAGAGACGATTAGGACCCGGCCATCCAAAGTATCAATTGTTTCCTGCATCCCACACAGGGCCTCAACTAACTGTAGATCAATTTCCATTATAAGGTCACTACCATTACGACGGAAAGTTTTGTGCTCTTTTTCGTCTAGAACAATAATGATGTCCCCGGGCTCAAGCCTTGGTTCTTGGTCCCCCTCGCCTGTAAATCGAATATTCTCACCATCTTTCATTCCTGAAAAGAAACAAAAAACATTTGAACCTCAATATCTCAAACTCGCTCGAAATGATATATAAACCACATTTTAACTTTGAAATATGAGAAGTAAATTGCACATATTGAATAGCCTCAATAGATCTTCAGATAAGGAGAGTATTTCAAAATCTAAAATCTGTATTTCTGCATTAAGCCCTACTTAAAAAATAAAAAATAAATACCAGCGTTTTATCATGCAGTAAAACACAGGTAGGAGTTGAGGAGCCCTCTAATCAGGATCCACACTGTTTGCATTGGACAAATGTAATCCTAACAGGTACACTGTTTATATATGACGACTATACTCGTTGCTAGGGCTGAAAGTGTCAACTAGGTAATAACCGAAAATAAATCCCTAAAGAATTGTCAATATTTGATGTTAGAGGGAGATTTCATATAACTGCTTTTGAATAAAAGTTGTCCTCTGTGTTCACGTGGCTTTGATATAGTATTAAAGAATGTATTCTCTTGTATATGTAATTGTACATACTGAGAAAATGAAGAATAAAACTTGGAAAACTTGGAACTTGGAGATGCATAGTAATTAAATCACGAGATCAAATGCCGAGTGATTTAATTACCAGCAACTCAACGACTACCTATGTTTTATTGCACAATAATTATTATTTTGATTCTAACACCTCAAGTTAACCACAATTTACACCGACACTTCGGTGCTAAATTCTTGGTGTACCCATTTTCGAAGACATTACGTTACAGCGCATTTGTGTTTTTTTGAGAATTTAAACACAGATACGTTCCTTCTTTGTTTATATAGGAGCGTGAGGGAGAAATTTTCCTCCCTCTTTTCTGGAGCCCTCGAGCCCGTTTTACTAAACAACTTACAAAAAGTTTTTGCGTAAGTCAAAATCATTTAACTCTTATTTTTCAATCATAAACGGTTGCAAACAGCAAAAAGCCAGATCAGAGGACGCGCTATAAGCGCGTCCTCTGATCTGGCTATTTGCTGTGCGTAGCAAGTGATAATAAAAAATATAAAGTAAAATTTAAAATTTTGACTTAAGCAAATAATTTGCGTAAGTTGTTTATGGAAAATGAAGATAATGATTTATGTCCAGGAACTGACCTAGATATGCAACAGACCGGAACCATTTGAACAAAATATGTAAAGGATATTTAAAAGTGTCAGCATACCGAATATAAAAGCTCTGGCCATAGTAGTGTCAGAGAAGAAGACGTTTGAAATTTGCTCTATATAACTCTATGTAAAACTGTGACCCCCGGGGCGAGGCCAATTTTGACCCTAGGGGCATAATTTGATCAAACTTGATAGAGGACCTGTAGGCAATGCTATGTGCTAAATATCTAAGCTCTGGCCTTTGTAGTTACAAACAAGAAGATTTTTTAAGTTTTCATTGAAAAAAAATCTATTTCTAGCTCCTGTGACCTAGTTATGCAACCAACCAGAACCATTTGAACAATTTTGGTATAGGACATCTATAAGTGTCACCATGCCAAATATCAAAGCTCTGGCCATATAAGTTTCAGAGAAGAAGACGTTTGAAAATTTCACTATATAACTCTATGTAAAACGGTGACCCCAGGGGCATAATTTGAACAAACTTGATAGAGGACCTGTAGGCAATGCTATGTGCCAAATATCTAAGCTCTGGCCCTTGTAGTTTCAGACAAGAATATTTTTTAAGTTTTCATTGAAAAAAATCTATTTCTAGCTCCTGTGACCTAGTTATGCAACCAACCAAAACATTTGAACAAAATTTGGTAAAGGACATCTAGAAGTGTCATCATGCCAAATATCAAAGCTCTGGCCATATTAGTTTCAGAGAAGAAGACATTTGAAAATTTCACTATATAACTAGAATATGTAAAACTGTGACCCCGGGGCGGGGCCAATTTTGACCCGAGGGGCATAATTTGAACAAACTTAATAGAGGACCTGTAGATGATGCTATGTGCCAAATATCTAAGCTCTGACCCTTGCAGATTTTGACGAGAAGATTATTTAAGATTTCGTTATTTGTTCACTTTGGTTGCCATGGCAACCAGAGTTCTGCATTGGTTTTAATTATTTGAACAAATTTGAAAGAGCTTGACACAAGGAACATTTCTGTAAAGTTTAGTTGAATTCTGCCAAGCCGTATAGAAGGAGATGTCATTTGAAGCAATTGTTTTCGATGACGGACGACGGACGACGCACAACGACGGACACAGGGCCATCCCAATAGCTCACCTTGAGCCTTTAGCTCAGGTGAGCTAAAAACGGGCCCGGGCCCCAATTTAATTGATACAATTGTAAAACATCAAAATGTACGACTTAATGGTTAACAAGAGTTGTCAGAGAGACAACAAAGCTCGCCATTGGCACATTTAGAAACTTAAAAGCACACTCAAGGTCACCGAGGTCAAGCTTTTTGCCTGCATAGAAAGGTCTTGTCAATATACACATGACAATTAAATATGAAGTTACACCTCAAGGGACATAGGAAATATAAGCGTTTTTCGAAACCTAAACACAGATTTCTAATCCTTAAACTCTGGATCTAAGTTCAAGGTCAAGGCCACAGGGGTCCAAATGTTTCTGTGCATGGAAAGGTCTTGTCCATATACACACACATACCAACTATGAAAGCAATACCTCAAGGTACATAGAAGTTATAGACATTTTTCAATACCTAAACACAGATTTCGAAACCTAAACGAGAGCCCTAAGTTCAAGGTCAAGGTCACAGGGTCCAAATTTGTCTGTGCATGGAAAGGTCTTGTCCATATACACACACATACCAACTATGAAAGTAATACCTCAAGGGACATAGAAGTTATAGACATTTTTCAATACCTAAACACAGATTTCGAAATTTTAACGCGAGCCCTAAGTTCAAGGTCAAGGTCACAGTGGTCTAAATTTGTATGTGCACGGAAAGGTCTTGTCCATACACACACACATACCAACTATGAAAGTAATACCTCAAGAGACATAGAAGTTATAGGCATTTTTCAAAACCTAAACACAGATTTCGAAACCTAAACGCGGACCCTAAGATCAAGGTCAAGTTCACAGGGGTCCAAATTGTTCTGTGCATGGAAAGGTCTTGTCCATACACAGACACATACCAACAATGAATGTAATACCTCAAGAGACATTGAAGTTATAGGCATTTTTCGAAACCTAAACCAAGATTTCGAAACTTAAACGCGGGGCCTAAGTTCAAGGTCACAGGGGTCTAACTTTTTCTGTGCGTGGAAGGGTCTTGTCCATATACACACACATACCAACTATGAAAGCAATACCTCAAGGGACATAGAAGTTATAGGCATTTTTCGAAACCTAAATGCAGATTTCGAAACCTAAACGCAGGCCCTAAGTTCAAGGTCAAGGTCACAGGAGTCTAAATTTGTCTGTGTATGGAAAGGTCTTGTCCATATACACACACATACCAACTACGAAAGTAATACCTCAAGAGACAGAAGTTATAGGCATTTTTCGAAACCTAAACACAGATTTCGAAACCTAAACGCGGGCCCTAAGTTCAAGGTCATGGTCACAAGGGTCCAAATTTTTCTGTGCATGAAAAGGTCTTGTCCAAATACACACACATACCAACTATGAATGCAATACCTCAAGAGACATAGAAGTTATAGGCATTTTTCGAAACCTAAACCCAGATTTCGAAACCTAAACGCGGGCCCTAAGTTCAAGGTCAAGGTCACAGGGGTCCAAATTTGTCTGTGCATGGAAAGGTCTTGTCCATATACACACACATACTAACTATGAAAGCAATACCTCAAGAGACATAGAAGTTATAGGTATTTTTCAAAACCTAAACACAGATTTCGAAACCTAAACGCGGACCCTAAGTTCAAGGTCAAGGTCACCAGGGTCCAAATTTTTCTGTGCATGGAAAGGTCTTGTCCATATACACACACATACCAACTATGAAAGCAATACCTCAAGGGACATAGAAGTTATAGACATTTTCGTCATGTACTTCGTACAGGCGAGCTAAAAACTAGACCTATCACAAATGGTTAAAAAGAACGTTTTCCCCTAGAAAGAGTGCAGACTCCTGTCAAACAGATCCAATAAGAAAACAGTGTAGACTCTGATAAGACACTTTCCGCCCCTAAACAGACCTGGGGCCCGTTTTACTAAACAACTTACGCAAATTATTTGCGTAAGTCAAAATTTTAAATTTTAATTTGTATTTTTTATTATCACTTGCTACAAACAGCAAATAGCCAGATCAGAGGACGCGCTTTTTGCCGTTTGCAAACGTTTATGATTGAAAAATAAGAGTTAAAACGATTTTGACTTACGCAAACATTTTGCGTAAGTTGTTTAGTAAAACGGGCCCCAGACTACCAACCTTTGTCTACGTGGACTTCAAGTATTTTGTAATCGTCCACCACCTTTTTGCCAACACACGTCTTGCATCTTAATTTCGGGTTAATTATCTCCCCTTTTCCGCTACATTCATGGCACACTGACTGGATCTGTTGAACAATGCCGGGTGCCAGCTGTTGAATCATCAATTGCATACCGGTTCCCTTACAGTTTGGACAACTTTCAACGGCACCCTCTTTGCCACCTCGACCTAAAACGTACAGATTGGAATCAAACCATAGCATTAATATCAAAGCTCAAATTAAGGGGAGTACAGTGCTCCCTCTATACAATGACACCCAATTGCAGACAAAGAGTGTGTACCTTACTCGGAGGGAGTTGTTATAGGGAGAGAAATCGACTTACATTTGCAAACAGCTTGAATCCAGATCAGACGCCACGTAACGCGGCGTCTGATCTGGATTCAAGCTGTTTGTCATTCGTCATTATATTTATTTTCTGTTAAATGTCAATTATGCGACTTGAGAAAAACAGCAGAAGACAATTTTAAGCAGAAGTTATTTGAAGGAATGGATAAAAGTGTTATACATGCCACTTATGTGAAAGAAGGGGTAAAGCATTATAAACGCGTTTTATGGCACTTTTCTGGCCGAATGAAATAAGATGAGGCATGGCAGAAAAGGCTTAACACTTCTGCATACAGTCGAACTTCGATATCTCGGACTCGCTTAACTCGAACTATCCGATAGTTCGACAAATGAACTGCATCGTTTCATACTCGGTTAGGTTGAACATACTCATATTTCAAAGTTAAAATGTGACTAAGCCACGTTTTAACTTTGAAATACGGGTATGTTCGATTTAACCGAGTTCGAGATATCAAAGTTCGACTGTACCTACCATCACATTTACTGCATATGACTTTTTTCTTCACTGATAACTTTCTTGTGGTCCCGTTGTACAAATCTTCCAGCGATACTTTCATCTGGTGTATAACATCTTTGCCTTTCTTTGGTCCCCGCTGTCTACGCCCACCACCACCACCACCGAAAAACATTTCAAAAATATCCATGGGCGAGTGAAAATCAAAGCCACCTCCAGATCCGCCCCCATTGATCGGTTCTTCTCCGCCTCGGTCGTAAGTATCTCGCTTCGTTGGATCAGAGAGCACTTTATATGCCATACTGATGTTCTTGAACTGAACAAAACAGGAATCAAGGTCAGGGCAGTAAACTGAACAAATCCAGCATTTTCTCACTCATTTCAGCACCAAATCCTATGGGGTTACTACTCATTAGAATCGTCTCAGAGAGACAATTCTATTGAATAGTGACATCATAGGGTTTAAAGCAGAAATACAGATTTTAATAGCTTGAAATTCTCCCCTTATCTGGAGCCCTGAAGGTTAGTGGAAATTAACCCATTACTCTATTACACTATAAATGACAGGGCTCCAGATAAAAGTAGTATTTAAAAAACTAACATCTTTATTTCTACACTAAAACCTACAGTGTCACAACTCTTTAGAATCATCTCAAAGAGACGATTCTAATGAGTAGTAACACCAAAGGATATGGTGCTGAAATGAGTAAGAAAATGTTGAGATTTTTGTCAATGTAAATTAACCCATTACACCATAAATGGCAAAGCTCCAGATAAGGTTAGTATTTCAACAAGAGGGCCTCCAGACCCTGATATCGCTCACCTGCATAATACAACCTGATAGCTTTACCTTTAGTTTCATTCATAATTATAACAAGTTTAATCAAAATCAATTCAAATTTGACACATTCTAGACTTCTAGTTCAGTCAAGCATATCAAGGGTAGATAACTCTTAACACAGTCACTTGATTTCGACAATAATTGCACTTCTTCAAGCACATATACATTGTGGGAAAGTACAATCAAATAACATTAACAAGAACTGTCCGTAGGACAGCAAGCTCGACTATTTGCTCCCTTGTACTAAAAGCAGTTATGGAATAAAAACAGTAGTTGTAGTAATGTATGCTTTAAGTGAAGGGCATTTTCTAGGTTGATCAAAAATCTCAATGTGGATGTCTAAGTTCCAAAGGGGAGATAATTCATACAAAATACCATCTAGAATTATGCACATCTAGTGTAAGCCAAGTGAAGCGATTATTGAATAAAAATATTAGTTGTTGTGATATATGCCTTAAGTGAAGGGCATTTTCTAGGTTGATCAAAAATCTTAATGTGGATGTCTAAGTTCAAAAGGGGAGATAGTTCATACAGAATACCATCTAGAATTATGCACATCTAGTGTAAGACAAGTAATATGTTTGAGGTGAAGCGATTATTGAATAAAAATATTAGTTGTAGTGATATATGCCTTAAGTGAAGGGCATTTCCTAGGTTGATCAAAAATCTGAATGTGGATGTCAAAGTTCAAAAGAGTAGATAATTCATACAGAATACCATCTAGAATTATGCGCATCTAGTGTAGAAAAAGTAAAATGTTTGAGGTGAAGCGATTATTGAATAAAAATATTAAATAGTTGTAGTGATATATGCCTTAACATTTTCTAGGTTGATCAAAAATCTTAACGTAGATGTCTAAGTCCAAAAGGGGAGATAATTCACCCAAAATACCATATAGAATTATCTGCCTCTAGTCTGGGGCAAGAAAGATGTTTGAGGTAAAGCTATTATTGAATAAAAAATTAGTTGCAGTGATATATGCTTTAAGAGGATGGCATTTTCTAGGTTGATCAAATCTTAACGCGGATGTCTAAGCCCAAAAGGGGAGATAATTAATACAAAATACAGTCTAGAATTATCCGCCTGTAGTCTTGGGCAAGTAATATGTTTGAGGTAAAGTGATTATTGAATAAAAACATGAATTGCAGTGATATATGCTTTAAGAGGATGGCATTTTCTAGGTTGATCAACAAGGGCCACTATGGCCCTAAATCGCTCACCTGGTAACCATGTACACCGTGTGACCTAGTTTTTGACCGGGAATGACCCTCATTCTAACTTGACCTCGATTTCAATGAGACAAACATTTTGTTCAAGTTTCATGAAGATTCAATGACTTTTGTAGTCTCTAGAGTGTTAACGAGGTTTTGGGATTATTTGACCTAGTGACCTAGTTTTTGACAAGACATAAGCCACATTTGAACTTGACCTATATTTTATCGAGGCAAACCTTTTCATCAAGTTTTATGAAGATCAAATGAAATTTGTAGTCTCTAGAGTGTTAATAAGGTTTTTTGATGATTCCACCTAGTGACCTAGTTTTTGACCTGATATAACCCACATTTTAACTTGACCTAGATAACATTGAGGCAAACATTTTAATGAAGTTTCATGAAGATCTAATGAAATTTGTAGTCTCTAGAGTGTTAACAAGGTTTTTCAAAGATTTGACCTAGTGACCTAGTTTTTGACCGGACATAACCCACATTCGAACTTGGCCTAGATTTTATTAAAGCAATTATATTGATGAAGTTTCATGAAGATCCAATGAAATTTGTAGCCTCTAGAGTGTTAACAAGGTTTTTCGATAATTTGACCTAGTTACCTAGTTTTTAACCGGATATGACCCACATTTAAACTTGACCTAGATTTCATTAAGGCAAACATTATGACCAAGTTTTATTAAGATCCAATGAAATTTGTAGTCTCTAGAGTGTTAACAAGGTTTTTCAAAGATTTGACATAGTGACCTAGTTTTTGACCGGACATGACTCACTTTCGAACTTGTCCTTGATTTCGTTGAGGCAATCATATTGATGAAGTTTCATGAAGATCCAAAGAAATTTGTAGCCTCTAGAGTGTTAACAAGGTTTTTCGATAATTTGACCTAGTGACCTAGTTTTTGACCGGACATGACCCACATTCAAACTTGACCTAAATTTCATTTAGGCAAACATTATGACCAATGAGATTAGATCCAATGAGATTTGAACCTGCTGGAGTGTTAACGAACAATTGTGAACGGACGGACGTTCTAACGTATGGTACATTGTGGGACTTTTTCCTTTGATCTTTTCTTCATTTTTTTTGTGGGACTAGTCCCACAAGCAAAACATATTTTTGGTTATAATTTGGAATCAAATGATCTGGAGGCTAACCCTACCCCTAACCATATGTCCTACAACTGGCCAGGTTAATGTCAAAAGAAATGGCCAGGTTAATGTCACAAGAGATGGCCAGGTAAATGATTTTACATTGTGGGACTTCTCCCAAAAAAGTTACACAATGTATCATTCGTGAGCACGGACAGACAGACAGACAGACGACGGACGACGGACATCCAGCGATCCTAAAAGCTCACCTTGGCACTACGTGCCAGGTGAGCTAAAAATCTTAACGTGGATGTCTTAGTCCAAAAGGGGAGATAATTCACCCAAAATACCATCTAGAATTGTCCTCCTTGATGATTGAGGGCAGGTTAGATGTGTATGGTAAAATTAAAATACAACATAAATTGTGTGATATATGCTTTAAGAGGATGTCATTTTCTAGGTTGATAAAAACCTTAACATGCAATGCTGACGAATAGTTGAGCTAAAAACTGTGCTTATATACAATCTGAGCAAGTTTGAGAATGACTGGATAAAAGTTGTGGCATCTAGAATGTTAACATACGGCATTTTTAACACATCAAGGGCAGACAACTCATGACCTTAGAATGAAACTTGAATTCAGAAACCTGAATGCAGAAGCTAAGGTCAAGGGTCAAAATTTCCACCTGGACAGAAAGGTTGGTATGCTTGGTTCAGATAATTATGGAAGCTGTACGTCAATGTACATAGAAGTTATGAACCCTTGTGCGAACGGCAACGTCAACAACTGAGACATTCCTCCGGCAAGTTTAACCCATTACCCCATAAATACACCTTTTTACGCATTTGATTTATTCCTCAACTGAAGAAAATAGTTCCAAATAATACCTTCATAAATATTTACCAAAACAATATTTTCTATATCCTAGCAGATGTTAGCTTAAAGCAGGCTGAAAGTAAAGCAGAATGTGCATTAAGACACATTCTGATTTACTTTCAATCTGCTTTAAGTGGTCACCTTTTTTCAAAATTAGAAACAGGCTATGGGGTAATGGGTTAATTAATTCCTCAACTGACGAAATGATCTCCTAATTAAATAGTCATAAACATAGACCAAATAATGTTTCTCTATATTCTAGCAGATGGTAGCTTAAAGTAGGCTGAAAGTAAAGCAGAATGAGCCTTAAGGCACATTCTGATTTCCTTTCAACCTGCTTCAAGTGTTCACCTGTCTGTAACCCATTACCCCATAGCCAGTTTCTTGCTTTGAAGACCACTGACCACTTAAAGCAGGTTGAAAGCAAAGCAAAATGCACCTTGAGGCGCATTCTGCTTTACTTTCAGCCTGCTTTGAGCTACCATTCACTAGGCTAATGAAAATAGTTGTACGGTTCATATTCCTGAAGGTATAAAGTGGAACTATTTTCTTCAATGAAGAAATAAATTAAAGACGTAAAAAGGTGTATTTATGCGGTAGTGGGTTTAAACTAGAAACAGGGTAAAGGGTTTCAACAATTATGCTAACACACCTCGCGCACCCTTATAATCAAAGAAGGAACATATCTGTGTTTAAATTCTCAATAAAACATGAATAACGTAAAAGGTAACATGGCTTCGAAAATACGTACAAAACGAAATGTAGCGTCGTCACGTGGGTGCAAATTGTTGTTAAACCAAAGTGTTAGAATTGAAATAATAAATTAATACCAATGTTTTATCGTGCCATAAAACATGGGGTAGTCGTTGAGATGATGGTAATTAAATCATTCGACCTTCGGCCTCGTAATTTAATTACTACGCATTTAAACTCCTACCCATGTTTTATTGCACGATAAAACACTGGAATGAATTTATTATTTTTTAAAGAACCAACCTTATCTGGGTCATCAGGATTATTCTCTTTCTGTACGCTTTCTTGATTTCATCTGGAGTAGCCAAATATTTGACTCCTAAAAGGTCGTAGTAGGCCGTCTCCTTGACCATTTCCGATTTCTTTGTAGTTCGTTAAAATTTGAATATATTACCGTTTTGTCCCAGACCAGGGCTACAGATAAGAGGGAGTTACTTCAACAAATCAAACGTTTTCTCACTCATTTCAGCACCAAATCCTATCGAAGAGACGATTTTAATGAGTAGTGACACCAAAGGGTTTAATTCAGAAATAAAGATTTTAGTTCTTGAGAAAGACATCCCTTGTCTAGTGCTCTGTTCCCAGATTTCCTAAAACTATTGTTTTTAAATAGTGCAATCCCTGGGACAAAGTGTACTCTTCAGAGGGACACTTTTTGTTAACTCTTTGAACCCTAGTCACACATATATGCATCATTTGCAAACAGTATACCTGTTAGGAGTACATTTGTTCTATGCAAACAGTGTTGACCATGATCAGAGGCTACACTATTTGTCAGTTTGACACATACTGTAAAAATCAGACCCTAGAAAGTCAAAAATGGACAAGACTGAATTGAAAACTAGAACTGTCCATTTGAGGTTTTAGGGAGGAAAGGGTTAATGAACATTTTCAGTTGAATTCCTGTAACACTTGACAAGAAGTGAACTCCAGTTCAGAAAATACCGACGTTATCAATAATCACCACGTTATACTCATCCCATTCCCCCATGGAAGTGCCTTTTAGCGCATTTGATTTATTCCTCAACTGAAGAAAATAGTTCCGATTAACATAGTTATGAACACATACCAGAAGATATTTTTTTTATATCCTTGTAGATGGTAGCTTAAAGCAGGCTGACAGTAAAGGCTTTCTGCCTGCTTTAAGTTACCTGTTTCTAGCTTTTTCTGCTTAACTTTCAACCTGCTTTAAGCTATTTTCTGCCAAAAGTAAGGTGCACTCTGTTTTACTTTCAACCTGCTTAAGTGGTCATTTATCTTCAAAGCTAGAACTAGGCTATGTGGTAAAGGTTCAAACAAGAGGGCCCTGTTAGTGTTATTACTCACCTGTTGTAATGAAGATTTTTAGCTTTAACTTTGAGTTTCAACCATATAAATCTAAATCCATTCAAATTTGTAGATTATAGAGTGTAAACAATATTGGAATATGACCTATTCTTGTATGGTAGAGTACATCAAGGACAGGTAACTAGAGCGTAAATACTGTTAGATATGGTATTTTCAGCAATTCAAAGGTACATAACTCTTGACCTAATGGTCTGATTTCAACCATAATCGAACTCATCTGAACTCTTATAATTATATACAATCTGAGCAAGTTCGAGAAAGATTGGATAACAAGTGTGGCTTCTAGAGTGTAAACACTACAATTGTTGGCACTGGACGCCGGACATTCAAGGATTGCAGAAAAAGCTCACCCTGAGCTAGCTCAGGTGAGCTAAAAATACACATACTAAAAAATAATCAAGGTGAAAACTTGTTAGCGGAAAAGGCAAACCTTCACGGCTTAAAGTCTCTGTGGCAGATCATAAACAAACAGTAAGAGTTTGAATCGTAGATAAACTAATTTCCTTCTCTTGAGAAAAATCACAAAGTGTTTCAGTTTCACAGTTTATATTCAGTTCTATCATGCATACAGAATACGAGGAACTCTCGTAACGAAGTATAACAGAAAAAATCCATATTAACAGGGCTCCAGATAAGAGGGAGTAAACTGAACAAATCCAACATTTTCTCACTTATTTTAGCACCAAAATCCTATGGTGTTACTACTGATTAGATTCGTCTCAATGAGATGATTCTAATGAGTAGTGACACCATAGGGTTTAATTTAAACCCTATGGTGTCACTACTCATTAGAATCATCTCATTGAGAACTTTAATGCAAAATTACAAATTTTCGTTTTTGAAAAACTCCCCTTATCTGGAGCTCTGATATTATGAGAATCCCCGGGCAGGAATCAAATCCAGTGCGCTTACGTGACTGTCTATCTAGTACCATACCCCGTGAGCTAAAGAGTCTTAACTCCAGCGCAGGAGCTAAGTATTGCATATGTCATTCGCCACGGCTTTGCTATTTATGGTACACACAGAGAAGTCAGTGTGTTGGATGTAACACACCCCCTTTTAACAAAGTCACCATTTATCATGACGATCAAAGCCACATTGCCACTTAAGCCAATTCTGCATATTAAGAGCCATTTTGACATCGTATTGTCCATCCCTGCCGAGTCCCAAACTCTCGTAACGAAGCCAGATGTGTAGATAATGCGTGTAGCTGCATACTTACCCAATTGTTCAATGTTAGTGAAACACGCAATTATTTACTTACCCAATTGTTCAATGTTAGTGAAACACGCAATTATTTACTTACACAATTGTTCAATGTTAGTGAAACACGCAATTATTTACTTACCCAATTGTTCAATGTTAGTGAAACACGCAATTATTTACTTATCCAATTGTTCAATGTTAGTGAAACACGCAATTATTTACTTACCCAATTGTTCAATGTTAGTGAAACACGCAATTATTTACTTACCCAATTGTTCAATGTTAGTGAAACACGCACTTATTTACTTACCCAATTGTTCAATGTTAGTGAAACACGCAATTATTTCAAAACTAACGGATGACAGTACGCAACAAAAACAAAAGAAAACCCAACTATTTAAAAGTAAGTGAGTAACAAACAAACAGATTCAAAACTCAATTGCTTTTTATTTTCTGAACTTTCACTTTATTTGAGAGTATTTTAACAAAACGTGCATACGGATATGTGTTCGATAAATACCGAACATTTTCGGAACTGAATTCGTGACGTAAGTGCACCTGTTACAGATCGCAGCATCTCGATTCTAAATTTAACGGAAATCATAGAGGAAGTCCAAATATGTTGCCATGAAAACAATTTATAAAGCACTGACCATTTCCCTGGCTACATCGAAACGGCAAACTGTATAGATGACTCACTTGATGACATTATTTAAAAATACAGCGCTCCCTCTCTACAACGACAACCAATGCGAGACAAAATTGAAATAGCATGTGCGTTGTTCGGAGGAAGTCTATAGGGAGGGACATTGGCTTACAATTGCATACAGCTTGAATCCAGATCATACGCCGCGTAACGCGACGTCTGATCTGGATTCAAGCTGTTTCTCCCTCATCATAACATTTTTTTCTGTCAAAATGTCCATTGTGTAATTTTGAGAAAAAAGCAAATGACAGACAATGCAGCCATGAATAGGTTGGACATAATTGTCTTGTTTGGGAGAAGAGCCGAAAGGGTTGTTGTAAGGAGGCCATCGTTGTTGAGAGGGTCGTTGTAGGGAGGGAACACTGAACTATTTACTGTGATACAATAACAATAGTTATAATAATAACATCGACTTTTACTGCCAGAGCTTCAGATAAGAAGTAATCTGAACAAATCCAACATTTTCTCACTTATTTTAGCACCAAATCCTATGGTGTTACAGCTCATTAGAATTGTCTCGAAGAAACTATTCTAGTGAGTAGAAACACAACATGGTTTAATGCAGAAAAAAAGATTTTACTGTTCGAAATAATCTCTTTATCTGGAGCTCTGCAGACCATATTTGCCTTTTTTTCAAATGGGTTAGCCATTATGATGATTTAAGTTTCGATAACGTTACGCAGTGTACCAACCATATGATGCGTTCGAGCATGACATTAAGTTAAGTGCGGTTAATATTCAAATGCTACAATGCGACGTTATCGGTACCATTATCATATAGATCAAAGCGTTAACATTATCAAAATTAACGTTGAATGTTTCCAGAAAGGCATGTTTAGATGATTAGTTTCTACTAGATCTATGTATGGGATGAGCAGGGCTCCAGATAAGGGGAGTATTTCAAAAGCTAAAATCTTTATTTCTGCATTATTTAATTTAAATCCTATCGTGTCACTACTCATTAGAATCGTCTAATGAGTAGAGTCGAGGTGGGTACGTTCGGACACCTTGGTCTTTATTACAGTGTAGCTCAATCAGCGTAGCTACTGAATTTTTTTTGTATCTGTTCATTAATATAATTAAGTTTTAAAAACGTCTTTCTATATTGATTTAACACAATCTTCCTCATAGAAAATAGTTTTGAAGCCATTTCACATTGTTACTGCATGCCTGGTACAATCGGACACTTGTCGGGTACGATCGGACACGGGTATAAATATAATTAGGTACGGAGAAATTTGTTCATCTTCTTTACGACTGCGGTAGAATGCGGCTGGTAGAACGCGAAGCCAGGCGACCACTTTAAAAGCCATCTGCTGCTGCAAGATGAGTGAAAGATTTTAAAAAGCAACATGAAACTGAAGTAGAAAACTTAAGACTAAAGGAGCTGTCTTAACACACCAAAATAATCAACCTGTTAGTGGTTGTATTAACTTTCTACACACTACATGTATATAGACTAATTGTCGTCTGCAAAAATGTGTCGTCTGCAACAATTATGAGTTGCACTTGACGAATTTTCTTTCAGAAAATAGCATCAGAGTGTCTAACAGTTTGGATCCATATGAGACGCTGCGAGACGTGGCAGATTATCAGGATCCAAACTGTTGAGAATGGTAAGATTCACAAATTCGCCCGTATCATGCAGAAGGTTAAATTTGTGTTTCTTTGGTCTAGGAAAATCTAGACTTTAACACAGCAATCGATACGAATTATGTGTGTTATGATCCTTGACATATCTAGCGAATTGAATGTGAAAGTGTTGCAAATATGCACATTTATTGTTTTTATCTGTTTGTTTAGTTGTTATGTTGGGTCTCTGATATTTAGTGCATTTAAAAAGATGCTAATTGGGTATAAGAGAAAACACAGCATATGACATACATGTATTTTATTAATGATGTCGTCACATCCTGTTACACTTGTAACATTAAAAGAAAAGTACCTGGCACTGGCAGTAATTTTTGCTAACAGCTCAGGGGCCCTTTTTACTAAACTACTCACGCAATTTTTTGCGTAAGTCAAACCTTTTTACTCTTATTTTTCAATTATCATTATTTACAAACAGCAAATTGCCAGATCAGAGGACGCGTTTTCAAAGCGTCCCCAGATCTGTCTATTTGCTGTTTGTTACAAGTGTTCATAAAAATGCAAATTAAATTTTAAAATATTGAGTTAAGTTACGCAAATAATTTGCGTAAGTAGTTTAGTAAAACGGGCCCTTGATCTATATCGGACACCGAGCAACTAATCAGGATCCACGCTTTTTGAAACTGACCTAAGTAACATTCCTGTAAAAGAGCAGGACAAATATAACAACCTGTAAACAGAATATACACTCAGTACAAAAAGAAACGCACACTTTTATACAATATTATCTGTATGTAGAAGGAACGTATTTGTGAAATAATCTTTTCATTACAGTCAGTAGTTCCGTCTTGGGCTATCAATGTTGAAAATGAGAGGTTTATCATTGAATTGGTATCATCACAACCTGCACAAATCGGTGCGGTGATTTCAACAGGCACTAGTTAACTCTTTCGCTGCCAAATTAAGCGTGAGATTTTTATTTCACCACCGTTTAACACTATAGGATTTGGTGCTGGAATGAGTGAGAAAACATTATTCAGTTCACTCCCTCTTATCTGACTAAATATGGTTTTCAAAGATTGCAAACGTGTTGTTTGTTTGAACCGGCCCGGGATTGAACCCACAACCTCCCGCACTGCAAGCGGACGCTCTACCACTAAGCCATGCAGCCCGACAGCCAGTTTGTATAGTTCTTCAAATACCAAAGAGGTTTCGCTACCCAGATAACCAGACTTAAGGCAGGCGACACCTGAGAAACCACTGGCCCTGATTCGGTAAGTTCTCTATTGTTTGAGTACATTTACTTTAAAACTGAAATAGGACTGAGTGAAAAAATCGCGGCCCGACCGGGACTCGAACCCAGGGAATCTGGCTTACCGTGTCATCATTCTTAACCACTTGAGCTACCGACCCACCCGGTTTAGGCCTTATTGATTATCCGTCAGTTACCCAAGTAACTCCCGCTACATTACTCCCCCTTTTTTCCGGAGATTCGCCCAATTTAACTCAAGGAATCATGGTATGCAATGCAACGGGCGGTCACGACACCAAACTGTAACAGGACTCCAGTGAGAAAATCGTGGCCCGACCGGGACTCGAACCCAGGGTCTCTGGCTTACTGTTCCAGCACTCTAACCACTTGAGCTACCTTGCCACCCGGTTTAGGACTTATTGATTATCCACCAGTTACCATTACAAAACCATAAATCAAAGCGCTGAAAGCGCCGCTGAAAGACTGTCGACGTACTAAGGGAAGGCATTTGCTTTCAGCTGTACAATTATATGTTGTGTACGGTGGTAAAACTATATGTATAAGTCTCTGACAAGTATTATTAGTTCAATGTTAAGATAAGTTTAAGCTGGGGGTTGCTAAAAAGACAACGTTGAAGACAAGTGGAAACTTAAAGTAAGACGAAAGTAAAACAGAGACATCCATGGGCTTTCTGTTTTGTTTATATTTCACTTGATGCTTCAATTTGCCTACTACACCAAACACTTGTTTATGGCTCTTTATCAGGATCAATTGGAATCATGAAATTTCTATGAGGAATCATTTGAATGAAAGTGAGCTTAGTAAAAGCATTTTAACTATTTCCGTCAATTTGTAATAAAGGGTGGTGTTTCGTTCGTAAGTACATGTACAAGTATCTAAAATCAAAATTAAATAATAGTTACAACAAAATTATAAAGATTGGATGAAAACTATTGGAGTTAGAGAGCAACCACTGATATTTTTCGATATTTCAAGGTGTATAATCTTTACATTTTATGCAACATAGGTAACTTATTATTGAATTTGGCAAGGCTTGTACACATTACACAAATGGATATCTATCTGATCCCCATGATCGCCAAGGTCGCCGTCGTTTTATACCCCCAATCCACTAGACGGCGCTCAATGGCGATCTCCGCGCTCCATGCTGAACGCCATTATATTTACACGCTTTTCGGTATTATCATTGTATAAGTGTATAACAGTTTGGATCCAGATGAGACGCCGAATTACATAATGCAAATTAGATATATTGATAGAAAAAAATAACGAGTATGTTAAAATTAGGAGATTTAGTATCAGATCACCACGGAGCGCGAAGTATCTACTGATTTGCTTTGCAGGTTCTGGTTTTGAAAACAAGTGACCACTAAACGAAGGTTGAAAGTAAAGCAGAATGCGCCTAGAGGCGCATTTTGTTTTACTTTTAGCCTGCTTTTAGCTACCATTCACGAGGATAAAGAAAATATTTCTAAAGGTACATATTCCTGAATGTATAAAGTAGAACTATTTTCTTCAATGAAGAAATAAATTCAAGGGTATTTATAAAGTAATGGGTTTAAACCAGAAACAGGGTAAAGGGTTAACACTAAAATTCTAACACACCTCGCGCACACCTCTATTTAAACAAAGAAAGAACGTATCTGTTTTTAAATTCTAAATAAAACATGCACGGCATAACGGGATGTAATATGGCTTCGAAATGGTTAAATTTAAGTGTTAGAATTAAAATAATAAATTAATACAAATGTTTTATCGTGCAATAAAACATAGGGTAGTCGCTGAGATGCTGGAAATTAAATAACTCGGCATTCCGCCGAGTTTCTGAATCCCTATCCGTGTTTTATTGCACGATAAAACACTGGAATGATTTTATCATTTCTTAAAAAACCCAACCTTATCTGGGTCATCTGGGTTCTTGTCTGGATGGTATTTCAACGCTGGTTTTCTTTATGTTTTCTTAATTTCATCTGGTTAGTAGCTGAAGGTTAGCTCCAAAAAGGTCGTAGTAGGCCTTCTCCTTGACCATTTCTGATTGATTTATTCTTTGTTAAATCTGAAAATATAATTATATGCATTATCGCTTTCTCCGGGCTGTTGGTCGGTATGTGATCTAGATCTATTAACTATGCTAAAGCTAATGTATTTTAAAATGTACGTGATACTGCTTTGTTAGCTATAGCTGCAGGAAGTGGGTCCAGGTAAGATTTGATTAGCGCAACATCGACTGGTCTGGACTGCTGGTCTATATATGATCTTGATCCACTTGCTATACTAAAAATGTTGTCTTTTAAAATGTATATGAAACTGCTTTGTAAGCTAAAGCTACATGAAGTGGGTCCACGTCAGATTCGCAGATTCGATTAGCGCAACATCGACTGGTCTGGACTGCTGGTCTATATATGATCTTGATCCACTAGCTATACTAAAATGTTGTCTTTTAAAATGTATATGAAACTGCTTTGTAAGCTAAAGCTACATGAAGTGGGTCCACGTCAGATTCGATTAGCGCAACATCGACTGGTCCGGGCTGCTGGTCTATATATGATATTGACCCACCAGCTATGCTAAAATTGGAAATTTGTCATTTAAAGATTTATGTTATCTAATGCTTTCTTATCTTAAGTTTTGCATAATCTGCTAATGTTGCTTTGTAATAATTTTCTAGAAGGTGACACACTTTGTATTTAACTATTTACATGCCGGCTAATTGTTTTCGTCTGCAAAAATTGTCGTCTGCAACTGTTCTAAAAATATATTTTTCTAATTTCTTTTTTAACAATTGTCAGATGCGGCGTCTCATCAGGATCAAAACTGTTTGCAAAGATAATCACTGTGGCAAATTTATCATCCGCTAGCATGCAAGGAATTAGTTATCAACTGGCGTATACATGTAGACTAATAGCTCTGGATTTACCAGATTATCACTCTGGCATATATTTTAGCCGCTAGCATGCAAAAAGTTAATACCAACTGGCTTATAAATGTAACATGACTGTGATAACAATAGCTCTGGATTTGCCAGTGATTTGAATGCATGGCAACATATTTTTGTGGAATGGAATGCAATATGTAACTTGACTGTGATAACAATAGCTCTGGAGTTGCCAGTAGTTTGAATGCATGGCAACATCTTTTTGTGGAATATAATATTATAATTCTGACTTATACAGTCATGTAACATGACTGTGATAACAACAGCTCTGGATTTGCCAGTAATTTTATTTTTGTGGAATGTAATATGATAATTCAAATATGTGTGAAGAATACTTTACAACAGTATACCCCATATTTACAATGGGCAATTTTAAAATTATCTATGACTCATTTGATGGCCAATGCTGTTGTCATAGAAGAAAAAAGAAATTAGCATTACGAAAGCTAGACATCAAGACCCAAGCAGTAGGAGCTTTCTGCTTAAAACCGGGTTTCAGATAAGAGGAAATAAACTGAACAAATCCAATGTTTTTTTTTAATTATTTCAGCACCGACTCCTTTACTTATTAGAATCGTATCGAAGAGGTTTTTCTAATGAGTAGTGAGTCACTAGTAACAGCATAGGGTGAACTAATAAATAAAGCATTTTACCTAACACAATAGAAATTTGTTCTATATTGAGTGAGAAAATTATGGATTTTTTCTGTTACTCCATCTTATCGGAGACCTGACTTGTGTACATTTTTAGATGTTTTTTGTATTTCTTATATTAATCTACAGCACTGCCAGTGCCTGTGGTCTATTTTTAGAAACGATTTGAATGAGAATTGACAACATGCTTTTTTGGAGTTGAAATGAGTGAGATATGTTGGATTTAATCAGTTTACCCCAATCTTATCTTGAGCCCTGCCTGTTGTATATGTTTATATATTGGTAGAGACGATTCTAATTAATGAGTAGTGACAACATAGAATTTGCAGCTGAAATAAGTGAGAAAAAAAGCTGGATTTGTTCCGTTTACTTGTAACCTTCCTGTTGTATAATTTTATATATTGTTAAAGACGATTTTAATTAATGGGTAGTGACAACATAGGATTTGGACCTGAAATAAGAGTAGAGTGAGAACATGTTGGATTTGTTCACCTCAACCTTATACTTTCTGACGATCAGCACAAATTATTATTAGATGGCGTTGTCATGGATATAGACGGATTAAAACTAATTGATGAGTATACCAGAAATTGGCCGCCTCAGTCTAATTAATGAGTAGTGACAACATAGGGTTTCGAGTTGAAATGAGAGTATGTGAGAAAATGCTGGATTTGTTCACTTCAACATTATACTTCCTGACGATCAGCACAAATCATTATCAGATGGCGCTGTCAGGGATATAGACAGAGTAGACTAGAAATTGACCGCTCCCAGTCCACTCTCTAGACTTAGGCATGATAGTAGTTGGTTTTGCAGGTTGTTCCAGTAAGTTATGGTTCTGGGGAAGAAAGAGTTCATGTGATACTGGGTCCTGGTAGTTCTATTTTCCAATGGATATAAGGATGTTGTGGTCTACATATATAAACTGGTGCTGGATTTGTATACACGACTAATAGCGTATCAGTTCTGCGGTGGGTAAGGGTATACCACTCAAGGGTATACACTATTTGGACTTCTTGTGAAGATGTGTTCCTTCAGGACATACCCAGAGGCAGCTCGTTTGACTCCGCAAACTTATGTGCTAGACAGATTTGCCAGGGATAGCACACCACTACACACTATATAAATGAGGCCTGACATTGGTAGTGTATGCTCAGGGATGCCACATCACGGCACAATATCTAAATGAGGCCTGACATTGGTAGTGTAACTATGCCTGACATTGGTAGTTTATGCTCCTTCCTTAACCTTTGCATTCTTGGTTTCAGTATTTCTTTTGACGAATCTTTGTGTTTTGGCTTTGGCCAGTGTTGTTAATGTGGTTTATCTATTTCATGTCTTTGTTTATGGTGATACTTTGATTGTGTGTTGGCTTTGGCCAAAGTGTTGTTAATATGGTTTATCCATTTCATGTCTTTGTTTATGGTGATACTTTGATTGTGTTTTGGTTTTGGCCACAGTGTTGTTAATATGGTTAATCCATTTCATGTCTTTGTTTATGGTGATGCTTTAATTGTGTGTTGGTTTTGGCCACAGTGTTGTTAATATGGTTTATCCATTTCATGTCTTTTTTGATGGTGATACTTTGATTGTGTTTTGGCTTTGGCCACAGCGTTGTTAATATGGTTTATCCATTTCATGTCTTTGTTTATGGTGATACTTTGATTGCATTGTATACTCAACAAAATTTCTAATCGGTCACCTTATATTTCATTCTGAAAAAGAAATATGAAGAAATAATTAATCATGTGATTGTGTTACAATGCCAATGTAATCAATTTGGAAACAGATTATCACAATTTATCGACTATCACCTTTCCGTCTAAGCTTAAAGAATAACTTCTGTGTAGGGACCAAAGCTTTTGAAAGTCACGGGAGTTCTTAGGTCCAATGTAAGTAATGAGTTTTGCCCCTATCAGCTGCAATAACAGTTTTGTATCGACTTCTCTTAGACGAGAAGAATTCAGCAAAAGTTTTATTTTCTCACACATCGTCGACGTCGCGCTCGAATGCGTCAACGTTGTTATGCTGAGGAAATGGACGAGCACGTTTATTGAGAATGTCGCAAAACAGAGGGACACTTTTTGTTAACTATTTGAACCCTGGTCACACATATATGCATCATTTGCAAACAGTATACCTGTTAGGAGTACATTTCGTCACCTGAGCGCAACACGGTCTTAAGTCACATTTTTTCAGAAATGGACTTTTCATCATTTTCTAACACATTTCCCCATAATACATCTTATGAAAAAGCATTTCAGACAAATTCTGAAAATTGTTGACAAAAAAGGTATAATTGTCCAAAGGTCTTAACTCAAACTGTCCAAGTCTTTTGGCGCAAAACGGTCTTAAGTAGACTTAAGACCAAGTTGCACACAAAAAAAAAGTTATTAAAAAGGGAAGTAACTCAAATTGCATTTGTCTTATGACATTATAAGTTGTCTTTATGACATCAAATGATGACATCATAATTATGAATTATTAATTTTATATTTGTGATAAATTTATGATAAAAAAATGGAAATTGCAAAACGGTCTAAGTAGACTTAAGACTGCGTTGCACACAAAAAAGTGATTTTTATCTATTTCAAGAAGCCTACTTTTTGCCAAGTTTTCTGATGCTTTGAAGACCTAGAATAGGGTAAGTACAAAGGTTTTTCATGTATGATTTTGATTTAAGTCTGATGCAGAAAAATTAGCAGACTTTATGGAATAATTGATTGGATGTGTATCTACATGAATCTTCCTGATACTTAACAATAATCCTTAGATTGTATAAAGCTGTATGGTTTGCTAGGTTTTAAAAATACAAAACTTAAGATATATTTTACTAGTATAGAGCTAGTTTAGTTTGAACTGAGTGGCAAAATAGTCTCATTTTTGGATGGTGTGTAAAACTGTACAATTAACTTGGACATCTTACATTATTTAGTAAATAAGCATTCACCGTCATTCATCAGTGTAAATCGGGTATAGAATATATGATGATAAAACTTGTATGTTTGACTACATCATTATGCATGAATGGGTGTTCTTTAGTACATGTTTTCACAATTTAGCGAAACATTTTGTAAGCTTTTGGGCCACATAGTGATTCAATTTATTCTGAATCTATCTGTGTAGCATTACCCTTTTAAAATGTAGTGCAACATATCTACAATTATGTTTTGGCTTTCTAGATTTACCATGTTGAGGGCGTCAAGCCACCAGGGTGATCCCAAATACAAAAGTAGCGGGTGACAGTGTATGACCATATCAAGACTTTTAACAAATCAACCCAGAGCTCTGGACCAAATAAACGTTTGATTCCATTCTTGAAGATGGTGATAAACTGTACCAGGATATTGCAAGAAATTCAAACATTAGAGGACCTACCTAAAAAGGTGAAATATTCCAGTGTGCGATATTCCACATGCATAAGTGGTTCACTTGATAGAGATCGCTCAGAGCCTGGGGACCTTTCTACAACATTTGGGATGCCATTGAAAAAATGTGTACAGACAACTCTAAATGCATAATAACGATTGGGGACAGAACCCCAGCATATTCTACAAGCATCTTCAAGATACAAAAAACCTTTATCTTCGACAGTCACAGCCGAGACCCCAGTGGACTTCCGGTTTCATAGCAGCACGTCTTTTGAATTAGCATTGAACTTAAATGCCTTTTACCTTCTCCTACTTTTTCAGTCATCAGTGTGGTGCTGATTGATCCATCTTGTTTCAAGAAAACTGAACTGCAATAAATCTGTGTACACATACTTAACCCATTACCCAATAGCTTGATTCTATTTTTGAAAACAGGTGACCACATAAAGCAGGTTAAAAGTAAAGCAGAATGTGCCTACGACACATTCTGCTTTATTTTCAGCTTGCTTTAAGCTACTATCTGCTAGAATATAGAAAATATTTCTTATAATATATATCCATGACTGCATAAACTGAGAGTATTTTCTTGAGTGAAGGAATAAATTAAAGGCGTAAAAAGACGTACATCAATAGACATTTTGATATCTATTATCAAATAAGAAAAAACATTGAATTTTTTACAAAATATTTTTTATCAAAAGTACGGAAGTACGGGATAGAAAATCCTGCATTTTTTTTACTATTTACATAATAATGGAAAAAGGTGGTTTATGTACACTGACATGTAAGAGATGATCAGATACTTGCTTTATCAAAAAGTTTGTTTGATATGCCTTAAAGATAAGGCCATTTGGATTACATCAGGGACATTCAGTAACATTTGTTATTGAATGTCCCTGATTACATTTAGTAAGTAAAAATTCCAGGGAAAATACTATAGCTTGTTAGTTTAAGGTTCTAATCGTATATCCAAAAATGATTTTTTCACTAGCCATGGCAGTTTCATGCAGTTTACCAATGGTGGATTAAAATTGTCATGATAAGTGTAAGAATTATTACTGGATATGCGATTAGAACCTGTAACTTATATGGAAAATGCTATCCTGATAAATTTCTTTCATGAAGTGTAGCTTATTAATTTGCAACAGTTTACTGTAATAAGAATCAATTTGAAATTATTTAGTGTAATATTGATTGTGGTTTATGCTTATTTTCTGTTTCTGATGTTTTATTGTCAAAACCTTTTCAGTTGAGACTTATTAATATTCTCGAACTACTGGAATTCCGTTCTGCTCTGCTGAATGAAAAAAAATAGTTGATCATAGATTACAGAATATGACTTGTAATGAGTCTTAACTCATATTACCCCTAAATACGCCTTTTTACGCCTATAATTTATTCCGCCACTGAAGAAAATTGTTCCCTTTTATACAGTCATAAATATGTATCAAAAGAAATATTTTTCATATCCTAGCAGATAATAGCTTAAAGCAGGCTGAAAAAGAAGCAGAATGTGCCTTAAAGCGCATTCTGCTTTACTTTCAACCTGCTTTTAGTAATCACTTTTTTTCCTCAAAGCTAGAAATAGGCCATGGGGTAATGGGTCAACTGAATTGGATAATACCTAACATTAGCTATGGATATAATTTATCACGTAACTTGCAGTTTGAGAGTGCATTGAATGAGTGAGATAATGTACGAAGTAAGTGCTTTTATAACAGAAAACCGTTTAAACCAGCAGATGACGACGTCCAAATGATGCAACGCATTATAGATGATATTATTATAGTTAGGAAATCATGTTCAATGTCACACTCAATTTTAGCCAAATTTTTAGGAAAAACTGTTGTTAACTTATTCACACAAATAAATATAATGATCGCTAAAGCTCGTATCTTATTACTTTGGTGAACTTGTGTCATAAAATTAAGATGTAATAGGCAATCATGTCAGATCCTCTATATTTCAATCATGATGACCATTGTGTTTTAGCATTCAAATTCTAGCATTGATAATCTATTAGTATTGTTTGCATGCTTTAACTGTGAATCTAATGTTGAAATTATTAGAATGCATTCATAAATACGAAAGACTCAAGCAGGAAACGTAACACAAACAATACACCCACCTCTCAAGCAGAACACACACACACAGTCATACCACAACAAACACACACACACACACACACGCAATACAATTCCTACATCTACACACTAAATAGAAAACAACACGCAAGACAAACATAAAGCAAAGTGAATATAGGAGCCCGCCTTGGTACCACCAGAAATTCAGAACACTATAATCAATGGGAATTATAATCTATGACTCTGAACTTTATCATTAGGTCAAAACGTGTCAACTAAGTTTGTTGCCTTCTTCAGCATAATTGCCTAAAACTTAAAACTACAACAACTTAGTCTATCTATTTCTATATTGGAAAATGAAAAATAATTTATGCTTAAAACATTGTGATCTGCCACATGATAAATAATGCTTTCTAAAATGATCTCTAAAACATGTCCTATTGGGCATGGGTTTATAATTATAGTATATTAAAATTATTAAATACATTTACTTGTTAATGGAATGATATAGTTTTTATAGCAGATTGTTATTTTGTAATGTTCTAAAAGTTTAATAAAGAAGTTGATTTTACGCTGTGCTTTTTGTTTGATAATGAACTTCATACCCTTACCTAGTACCTATACCAAGCAAAAATATGAATGCAGACCTGGAAAAACTGTAGTTCTTAAACAATATTTAATTGAATAGTTGGTAAATTGCATTTTAAGGGTAAATGGAATGTTTAAGCATCATCCAAAGCAACAGGCAATACTCGTTCTATGAATTAAGTACTTAAAACACTAAAACGTATTAAAACTTTTTATTTCTAATTTTATAAATGAAACTGATTTACTCCTAATAAAGAGTGTTGATACAGGTAATAATTATGCAAAAAATATCTGAAAGATTCCACTAAACATTATCTCCAAAACCACACAAAAAATCAAATAAGACCATGTTGCGCCCAATTTTTCTTCCTGAACGGAGCCAATTTTTGGCGCAACAAGGTCTTAAGTCAACAAATCATCAAAATACCTAAAATAATTAAACATTATTATTTTTGTAATATCCCATGTCAAACAAATGGATATAATAGAGATATAACTGAAAAGCTGTCTGCATATCTCAAAATGTTATGAAAATAAACAGTTTTTTGTCGTTCCTGTAAAATTTTAAAAATGTGACTTAAGACCGCGTTGCGCTCAGGTGACGATTTGTCCTATGTAAACAGTGTTGACCCTGATCTTGATAGTGCTCTGTTCCCAGATTTCCTAAAACTAATGTTTTTTAAATAGTACAATCCCTGGGACAAAGTGTACTCTACAGAGGGACACTTTTTTTTTGTTAACTATTTGAACCCTGGTCAAACATATATGCGTCATTTGCAAACAGTATACCTGTTAGGAGTACATTTGTCCTATGCAAACAGTGTGTAGGTGCTAACTTACTTCTCTTAAACATGGAACTTCAAACTAACAAAAGACTAATAATACCCCTTACACCACTTAGAATGCACTCTGTGTGTTCTGTTCATATCCCTAGAAATACTACTAATTTTGCATCACTAAAGCCGTGCGTACAGCTAACACCACTTAAGCTCTTTTCGGCATCTTCTTTTCACATTCCATCTATTTCTATTAATAATTGTTTTCATAATGGTCCAAAAGTGGTGCTTTTACCTCTTAAATATTCTATTCAACGCAATAATTCTGTTTTATTACGACCACTGAACAAAAAACGTAGAGTGCATCCTATTATTGAAAAGTGCAATGCTAAGAGGTGAGCGTGTTGCAATTATTTATCTTGCAAGTCTACTATACAATCAACAGTAAACGGTAGATTATTTAGTGTTGTCATAGATTCAGACATCAACTGACGAACTAACCATATTGTATACGTGTTAACTTGAAAAGCACCAGGTTGTGGTATCCAGTATGTTGGGCAAACCGGTCGTCCTCTCAAAACTAGGTTTAATGAACATCTTCGTACTTGTAGGAACAAAAAACTGAGGAACTTTCTGTATCAACATTTTCGGAAATCTGGACATGGATTAGATTTTATTTCAATTCAACCTGTTGAACATATTACGTATGATATAAATGCTACTAATAGTTTCAAATGTAAGGCTAGATTTATAACGGAATTAAAATGGATTAAAAATTTACAGACACCCTTTCCTTTAGGCTTGAATGATAATATATACCAATCTGGCAATATTTCTAAAGAACCTTCAATTGATATTTTGTCGATTTATTCTACACGAAAGCGTAAATCTAGATCGCATGGTATTCGTATAAATGGAAATATTAAACGTAAATCACGTCAGTCGATTTCTATTACAGATTTGCATAATCTGCTGTTACATTCTGGTAAACATAAAATGCTTTCTCGGCTTTCTTCGTTGTTATTGTCGTCTTTAAAATATATTGACGACAAGGCTGATGGAATAATTTTACGCACAGATCCTCTGTATTATACTGCAGGTTTAATACAAAGTTATACTCAGCATGTTCTTAGACCTCATATTGATTATTTAAACGATCACAAAAGATATTTCATTAAGGTCCCTTTTATAAATAAAGGTATTGATTTCATAGATTTACAAAGTATTCTCCGTAACAAAAATGTGATGAATGCTATTCCAAATTATTTCAAAAATCTTGAACCACCTATTATTTGTTATAAGTATAATAAATCTGTTAGAGGGTTAATTTTTAACTACAATAAATTTGTTTCTGATCTTAAAATTCTCGAAAACACACCAGATACATGAGACTGTACCTCTTCTAAATTCTGTTACGCTCCAGTGGGTCATATAATAACTGGCAATTTTGATATCATTAAAGATAAACGCATTAGAGCGATTTTGAGTAAGGGACCTAAATTTAGATTACCTGCCTTAATTGATTTCGATACTTGTCGCAATCATATTTCTGAAGCTTTGAATAAGTATAGTACCAACTGGTGCCGCAGAGAACATGCTGAAAATGACGCTCTTAATTTTTGATATTATCGATACCCGGATTTCGTTCTATTTATCCAATAACCATCTTTTACCACCTAAATCTAAATTTAACATTCGTCACTTAAAGAAGGGCATACAAGACTTTCATTCCAAGTATGTACTCGTTCCTGCAGACAAAGCATCCAATAATGTGATAATTGTATGACGATTACATTATGTTGATACTTTAAACCAGGAACTTGTGAATACCAATTCCTATACAACGACTAATTTAACGGAGCATAATGTAGTATCTGATCATCTTGATACTTGTAAACAATTAAAAGCTTACGTCAACATTACATGTCATAAAATTCCTACTATGTACTGGATACCAAAACTCCACAAAACACCATATAAGTCTCGTTTTATTGCTAATTCAAGTGCATGTACTACTACTAAGCTTTCCAAACTTTTGACATCGTCTTTAATTAAAAACAAAGAACATGTTCAAAGGTATTGTGACAAGACTTACGAAAATTCTGGACTTAATCTGTTTCGGTCTATCAAAAACTCGAATGAAATTTTGACGAAGCTTGAACATAGAAAATACCAAGCTTGGGAGGGATCAGGAACGCTCGGAAGTACGCTGAGAGGGCTCGGAACCTCGCTTAGAGGGATCGGAACCACGCTGAGAGGGCTTGGAACCACTCGAAAAGACGTTGGGAGGCCTTTGGTGCCCTTGGAGAGACGATGGGAAGGAGCCATACCTCTCGGAAAGACACTGGGAGGGACCAGGAACACTCGAAATGACGCTAGGAGTGGTGCAGTACACTCGGAAAGACACTGGGAGGGACCATGAACGCTCGGAAGGACGCTGGGAGGGCTCACAAACAATCGGAGAGACAATGGGAGGGAGCCATACCTCTCGGAAAGACACTGGGAGGGCCCAGGAACACTCGAAAGGACGCTTGGAGGGGTCATGAACACTCGGACAGACGCTGAGTGAGAGGGATCAGGAACGCTCGGAAGGACGCGGGGAGGGCTCAGTAACACCCGAAAAGACGTTGGGAGTGCTTTGGAGGCCTTGGAGAGACAATGGGAGGGAGCCATACCACTCGCAAAAACACTTGGATGGCCCAGGAACGCTCGGACGGACGCTGGGAGGGCTCAGAAACACTCGGAAAGACGTTGTGAGGGATTTGGAGCCCTCGGAGAGACAATGGGAGGGAGCAATACCTCTCGGAAAGACACTGGGAGGGACCATGAACACTCGAAAGGACGCTGGGAGGGGTGCAGTACACTCGGAAAGACACTGGGAGGGATCAGAAACGCTCGGAAGTACGCTGAGAGGGCTCGGAACCTCGCTACGAGGGATCGGAACCACGCTGAGAGGGCTCGGAACCACTCGAAAAGACGTTGGTAGGGCTGTGGAGCCCTCGGAGAGAAAATGGGAGGGAGCCATACCTCTCGAAAAGACACTGGGAGGGTCCAGGAACACTCAAATGGACGCTGGGAGGGGTCATGAACACTCGGACAGACGCTGAGAGGGATCAGGAACGCTCGGAAGGATGTCGGGAGAGCTCAGTAACACTCGAAAAGACGTTGGGAGGGCTTTGGATGCCTCGGAGAGACAATGGGAGGGAGCAATACCACTCGGAAAAACACTTGGAGGGCATAGGAACGCTCGGACGGACGCTGGGAGGGCTCAGAAACACTCGGAAAAGACGTTGCGAGGGATTTGGAGCCCTCGGAGAGACAATGGGAGGGAGCCATACCTCTCGGAAAGACACTGGGAGGGACCATGAACACTCGAACGGACGCTGGGAGGGGTGCAGTACACTCGGAAAGACACTGGGAGGGATCAGAAACGCTCGGAAGTACGCTGAGAGGGCTCGGAACCTCGCTTAGAGGGATCGGAACCACGCTGAGAGGGCTCGGAACCACTCGAAAAGACGTTGGTAGGGCTTTGGAGCCCTCGGAGAGAAAATGGGAGGGAGCCATACCTCTCGAAAAGACACTGGGATGGCCCAGGAACACTGGAATGGACGGTGGGAGGGGTCATGAACACTCGGACAGACGCTGAGAGGGATCAGGAACGCTCGGAAGGATGTCGGGAGAGCTCAGTAACACTCGAAAAGACGTTGGGAGGGCTTTGGAGGCCTCGGAGAGACAATGGGAGGGAGCAATACCACTCGGAAAAACACTTGGAGGGCCCAGAAACGCTCGGACGGACGCTGGGAGGGCTCAGAAACACTCGGAAAAGACGTTGGGAGGGATTTGGAGCCCTCGGAGAGACAATGGGAGGGAGCCATACCTCTCGGAAAGACACTGGGAGGGACCATGAACACTCGAAAGGACGCGGGGAGGGGTGCAGTACACTCGGAAAGACACTGGGAGAGATCAGGAACGCTCGGAAGTACGCTGAGAGAGCTCGGAACCTCGCTTAGAGGGATCGGAACCACGCTGAGAGGGCTCGGAACCACTCGAAAAGACGTTGGAAGGGCTTTGGAGCCCTTGGAGAGACGATGAGAATGAGCCATACCTCTCGGAAAGACACTGGGAGGGACCAGGAACACTCGAAATGACACTAGGAGGGGTGCAGTACACATGGTTTTTGTTTGTTTGTCCTGCATGCCGGGTACCGGGTTTGAATCTCACCAGAGCGCAATTTGTTTTTATTGAAATGCATGTTTTTAAACAGAATTTCTTATCCTAAACTAATTCTTACCCATTTATATAAGCATTTGACATTTATTATATTTACAAATTACTATTTTTAATGCTAAATCTGGTTGCGAGCCTCTTTAAACATAAAGCCATTTATTTAGAAAGAATAACTTAGTTTTTATGTACAGTGCTCCCTCTCTACAACGACACCCAATGGGAGACAAACCTTGAGTGCGTTGTTCGGATGGAGTCGTTATAGGGAGGGAAATGGGTAAACATTTGCAAACAGCTTGAATCCAGATCAGACTCCGCGTAACGCGGCGTCTGATCTGGATTCAAGCTGTTTGTCACTCATCATTAAGCTTTTTCTGTCAAAATTATCATTATGTAACTATTACTCGAGACCAGTTAGTACTTGGATAGGTGACCTCCTAGGAATAACGAGTGCCGTAGAAATTTTACTATATTTCTGTCTTTTTTAATTGTTTTTAGATAGGACATTTTCTAGTTTAACAAATTCAACCCTAGCGACGAGTTAACTCGTCATTTACAAACAGTGTAGTGCACACGTTTCAAATGTAAACGGTGCACATGGCTTGATAACGGAAAATGACGAGTGAACACGTTATCAGGGATCAATTGGTCAAACAACCATACCATATCATTGACGTTTATATAGTTTGGATCCATATGAGACACCAAGTTACTGACTACGGAAACCTGCCAGCAACCATCGCCCGGCTTAGTACAATTGTAATATTCTCAGGTACCCGGTTTGTAAATGACGAGTATTCTCGTCTCTAGGTTTGAATGTGTTTAAACTGCAAAAAAAAGTCCAATATAAAGACAAAACTCATTTAAAAAACAACAAAAATCAACAACAAAAAAACAGACAAATAGGAAAAAGCCTGAGGCGCCCGGTATTACCAAGCGGTCACCCATCCAAGTACTGACCGGGCTCCACGTTGCTTAACTTCGGTGATAGGACGAGAACCGTAGTGTTTAACGTAATTTATTTATGGCAGTAGACACTGTTGGTCAATTCTTTATAGTGAATCTGTTTGTGAAGCATACCGCGTAGATAACCTGCAACTTACTCGTTGGTTAGGATTCAAATCAGTTTCGTATAAACACTGAACGTTATTATACAAGTGGTACTTTCGATATTTCCAAAAGTATGTGTTCTGAAATGTTCCAGTTTAAAAGCATTGTACTTGGTATAAACGTATAGTAAACCATGTACTATTTCAGCCAATCAGCTTTCTCCATTGCCATAGTTCGTTTGTCTTACTGTATTTTCTATGTCGAATATGTTCTATGTTATATATTGGCACACGAGTGTGTGTGTGTGTGTGTGTGTGTGTGTGTGTGTGTGGGTATACAATGGCCTTCGACTGAGAACGAACATCAGGATGCACAGCAGCGAGTGAGCACGAACATGTCAACTGAGATCGTCCTCAATTGCCATGAAACAAAATATGGCTCATTCGGCCTTAAATCACATAAAACATAAAAAAATAAAATAAAATCATGACGGCCCCACTGAACGGTCAAATGTCAAGTTGTGTGTATGTTGTAAAATCTGGTTTGCATTCGGTTCTATTTTCTCGGATGCACACATCATTCGAAAATCATCCGGGTACTCAACTTTCTACGCGCACCTGTTAACATCGGTTTAATGGTGAATTCGCCCAATGACCAACTCGCCTACAATAAGATATACATGTAATGATTATAGTAATCCGAATAGTGAGTTTGCCTAGAAAGCAATTTGCCTAGGGATTGTATTTCGCACATATTGTAATTAAGGTAAGTATAGCTGAAATAACAATATTAAACTTGTTTTCACCAGGAACGTACATAAGCGAGCTAGATCGAATTTTCGTTGGTTTATAGGCCCTGATCATCAAATGCATTTAATGATTAAAAAGTACTTCATGGAATAGTAAATTGTGTATGTAAGAGGTGTGGGCATAAATCGTTATTCACCTTGTGCAAATCTTTTTTAAAATGATTCGGAATGAAATTGTGACATTAGTGATTAGGGGCAGGAACGTATATTACACTGTTAGGGGCTACACTGATCTTTCGATTTAGTTGAAAATCTGGATAAAAACAAGGCAAGTTGATTTTATTACAGATAATTTTTATTATATTGGCATATCTACCTTCAATATAAGGCACGAAATACAATTTCAAGCTAATTCACCATTCGGGTTGCAATCTATCTAATGGTAGGCGAGTTGGTCATTAGGCGAAATCACCAGCACTCATCACAATGACCTCTACAGTACGGGCTCTATCAAGATAATATTTTTCTTTCAATGTATTTTGTTTAATAATACAGTATTTTATGTTGTTAAAACAAACTATTGTTTGTGAGCAAATGCATGCGATGTTACGGCTGCGATACATATCAACAGTGTTAAAAGGTGGGAAGTAAAGGCTGAACGCAAATGTAATGTATTTTCGCGATTAGTTGTTGGTCAACGGCCCCAGAATGGGCGATATAGAACAAAGGGGGTTGTTGTTTCATCAAAAAGGTTTAAATATATACTTGATTTATATATCGCTTTTTTGACGAACTGGAATTGTTTCGTTAAAAAAGGTTTATAGAGAATTAATTTTGACGAGTTCGGACCAAGTCTGCACGCTAGATCTACGTGATTTCGGTTTCAAGTAGTTTGGATCCAGATGAGATCTGGATCAGGACTGTTTTAAACTCTGAAGCAATTTAATGATTAATTAAATCGGAGATATATTTAAGGGGTGTCGGACGTTTCGGTAAATGACGAGTTCGGTAAATTGATTTTATATAGTAAATGGTCTGGATGTTTCGGTAAAGATGTAGGCTTCTGTACCGTACTACCGGTGGTCTTAATGTAATCGAACATTAAAATAATTAAATAGACCTTTTACATTTGCTTATCTGGTTATTTTGGGTTGCTTGATGTTTTATTTTCAACATCCAATCGTCCAAACAGCAAGAAATTCCCCCTGCATTCTGAATTTTTAGATACTTTCAGCCGATACAAACTAAACGGTGAAAGGTCATTTTGTCTTTACTACCGGTGCAACTATAAAAAAATCCTCTAGAAAAATGTCTTCTTGTAAATAATGTCCCAGAGGTTACTGTTCTAGTTTGGATTCTTTATTTAGTGCAGTTTGCACCGAATATATTTTAAAAATTGCAATTTAAAAAAAAAAAATGCAACTTCAATGCCAATTAACGTGTGTAAAACATTACGTTTTTGAAAATTTTCCAAACAGATTTTTTAAAATTCCATTTTAACAAAACAACAGTATTTTCCAAGTACTTTGGTTATTTTATATTAATTAAATAGACGTCTATGTAAACATCCGCACTCCGCAGTGTAAATGAAGTGACGTCGGCTATATATGTTTTTTTCTGAATACACCGGTAGTAGGTATACACCGGTATATATATAGTAGGGTCATTGAGCCTACATTATAGTAATTAAAGGATTAAGTATATCGCACCTCTTCCAGTAACAATGAAACTGTTCGACGATGTTTGTGCCACGTTTGTAGGGGTGTTTTAGTTGTAAAATGTATGGATCCTGATCCTTATTTCGATTCGACATAGAAATTTACCCTTTCCATAACTACATCTTATAGTTTAGATCCAACCCATTTATACATCCGATAAAAGTGACTACAGATCAAACGCTATCCGCCAGCAAAAGGTGTGATATACAGGTATATAAACCTTTAATTACTATAATTTACCTTTTTACCGAAACATCCACACCATTTACTATATAAAATCAATTTACCGAACTTGTCATTTACCGAAACGTCCGTAAATCTATTAAAGCAGTGTCTATTCTAGGGCGAGGGATTGGGGAATTCACCCACTTTTATTGAAAGGTAGTGGCTGGGGGGGGGGTGTTTGACGGTCGAATCGTCAAAATGAGAGTTGGCAAGGGGTACATGAGTCATTTACTCTGTGTAAAAATACTTTATTTTGCCTGGAGATACTTTTTAACCGATGTTGTTTTTATTACTTTTTAATATTCTCTCATTTCTATCTTAAAGAAAGAAACAAATAAACATCATAAAAGATTCTTCCACTTGGCAGCGATGGGAATAGAGATCATCCGCATGAAGGGTAAAATTAGCCCGGATAACAATTCATCATCGGACGTACTGGAAAACTCAACATAGCTCATTTATTTTTGCACTTTTATTTCCAATGACATAGATCTAAATGCAAAAATTGTGTTTGACACTCGGACGGCATCATCATGCTATTTAATGATTTATCAAAATGCATAACAAGAGCACCGCAAACGGTACACATTATAAGCCCTTCATGCGGATGGTATCTAATCCCATTGCTACCGAGTGGAAGAATATTTGATGATTTGATGATTGTTGTTTTTCTTCTTTGAATAACCATTATATAAGATAAAAATGCTAGATTATTAAAAACAACATCGATATAACGTGTCTCCAGGCAAAATAAAGTATTGTTACATAGAGTAAATGACTCCCGTACCCCTAGCCAACCCCCACAGGGTAGGCTAGGGGTACGTGACCGGACCGCTTATTTCCAATATTAGAGGTCCGGTCACGTACCCCTAGCCACTACCTTATTGAAAATCCCCCCCCCCCCCCCATGTTTTTCATTGGAGGGGGGAATTTTCTACATATAATTATAGACAAAGAAGGCAAATCTCATAATTTGGTGTAATATCAGAATTTTCGGTATTTTCGAATCCTAGAATAGACACTGTTTAAGACTATATAAAGTGAGCAGTATCCAAATTAGAAGAAGATGACACTTATCACTTTTCTTAGCAACCCTCACTTATTTTTTCAAATATCTCAGAATTGAGTAAGATTAGTTTCAATTGAAAGAGCTAATAAAAGCAAACTCATTACTGTTTAAATTATTGGGTAGAATTTACTTTGCAGGTCCGTAGATTTTTGATGATATTTGTTTTGATTTAGTTGCAATGTATCCACTAATGCTTGATCAATGCGTGTTTGTTTCAATTTTCTAGTTAAAAAACAGGCAGTTTAAAACAGGCAGTTTAATAGGGGCTCAGGGGCTCTAGCCCCCGAAATGATAACATATAAATTACAACTTTTGATGGGGACCGGCAAAGTAAAGGCGCTCCAAATTATTGAAATATCTTTTCAAATAAAAAAGTTATGAAGGTTTGAAATTTCACAGGAACAGGGTTTTTGTTGAATTTTCACCCTATATGGCTATACGGAAAATCTGGGCCGAGCGCGGCACTGTGAAACTGTTCAATTTCATTCAAAACTCCATAACTTTCTTATTAGAGCAGAAATTTACATGAAACTTGGCTGTCTTATGCCATTTTGTCTGCTGAATCCATTTCTTTTTTTGGATTGCTTGACAGCAAGCCATGATAAAGTAGAAAATAAGTAAGGACTCAACACAAATAAATATTTCATCAATTTTAATGCCCCCCTTTTAAAAAGGGGGGGGGCATATAGATTTTACCTTGTCCGTCGGATTTTTGTGTCGCGCGTAACTCAAAAAGTATTACTACTACAGAGATGAAACTTTACAAATACATTAATCAGCATGTGAACTTATGCACCTCCTATTTTTGGTAAAGTTTCGATTTATTTTGACGGAGTTATTGCCCCTTTTCTCACTATTTTGGACTTGTGTCACGCATAACTCAAAAAGTTCTACTACTAGAGTGATGAAACTTTACAAGTATCTTACTCATCATATGAACTTGTGCACCTCCATAGTTGGGCCACTCCCGATTGATTTTGGCAGAGTTATTGCCCTTTTTCAGCCTATTATTGCCCCTTTTCTCACTGTTTTGGACTTGTGTCGAGTGTAACTCAAAGAGTTCAACTACTAGAGTGATGAAACTTTACAAATACAATAATCAGCATGTGAACTTGCGCACCTTCATATTTTGGTCCAGTTTCGATTGATTTTGGCGGAGTTATTGCCCCTTTTCTCACTATTTTGGACTTGTGTCGCGCATAACTCAAAAAAATTCTACTACTAGAGTGATGAAATTTTACAAATATGTTACTCATCATATGAACTTGCGCACCTCCATATTTTGGGCCAGTTCCGATTGATTTTGGCGGAGTTGTTGCCCTTTTTCGGCCTATTATTGCCCCTTTTCTCACTGTTTTGGACTTGTGTCGCGCGTAACTCAAAAGGTTCAACTAATAGAGTGATGAAACTTTACAAATACAATAATCAGCATGTGAACTTGCGCACCTCCATATTTTGGTCAAGCTTCGATTGATTTTTGCGGAGTTATTGCCCCTTTTCTCACTATTTTGGACTTGTGTCGGGCATAACTCAAAAAGTTCTACTACTAGAGTGATGAAATTTTAAAAATATGTTACACATCATATGAAATTGTGCACTTTCATATTTTGGGCCAGTTCCGATTGAATTTGGCATAGTTATTGCCCTTTTTCGGCCTATTATTTCCCCTTTACTCACTGTTTTGGACTTGTGTCGCGCGTAACTAAAAAAATTCTACTACTAAAGTGATGACACTTTACAAATACAATAATCAGCATGTGAACTTGCGCACCTCCATATTTTGGTCCAGTTTCGATGGATTTTGGCAGAGTAATTGCCCTTTTTCGGCATATTAATGCCTCTTTTCTCGCTATTTTGGACTTGTATCGCGCATAACTAAAAAAATTCTACTACTAGAGTGATGAAACTTTACAGACATGTAAATCATCCTACGAACTTGGGCACCTCTATATTTTGTGCCAGTTCCAATTGATTTTGGCAGAGTTATTTCCCTTTTCGGCCTATTTTGGACTTGTGTCACGCATAACTCAAAAAGTTGTCCTACCACAGTGATGAAACTTCACAAATATGTTTATCATCTTATGAACTTGCGCACCATCATATTTTGGACCAGTTCCGATTGATTTTGGCGGAGTTATTGTCCCTTTTCATCCTTTTTTTGGACTTGTGTAGTGCTGAACTCTTACATGAATACTTAGCTTTCAATTGTTTCTTTGTTTTCGGGTCAAGGTCACTTTCCAAAAATATGAAAAAAAGGTTTTTGGTCAGTAAAAGATTTGGATAGTTTGATTTTGATCAAACTTTGTATTTAGTAAGCTTATGTGCAGACCTAACTTAGAATTGTACTTCAGAGTTCTCTGGTTAAGGTCAAGGTTCCATAAGGGGGGCATCTGTGTCCATTGGACACAATTTGGTCAATAACTTAAAGTTTCTTTAGACTGATTTTGACCAAACTTTGTAATTCAAATTGAGCAAGCTTATGAGGTTACACACTGCCAAGGGGGGCACCTGTGTCAATTGGACACACATCTAGTTAATTATATATTTATTCTCTCCATCCAACTAATTTATTGTTTTAAATGTCTTAAAACATAACATGCACTTAACTGCATAAACCTTTAGATTATCTTAGCATTTAGCAATAATAATAAAAGCTAATATGCTTCAAGTTCAGCCCAATTAACTGAAGAATTAAGTTCACTTTTATCGTTTCTTCTACATCTGCTGAAGCCACAGGACTGTCCGGGATGTGTTACACCATAAGCAGATCACATGTTAGCACAGCCAGTCACACCATGTCCATGTTTTCATGACTCACTGTGATAAATACTTCCTGAAAAAAATATTATATTGTAAGAATTTTGTTTGATCATTGATGAATATGGGTTACAGCTAAAGTTACACTTTAAACATTTTTTTTTTTTAAGCAGATGGCTCCTAAAGGAGATTTCTGCTTTAGTTTAATCTGTGATGAGCTTTCTAAGTTCTACCTGGCTGTCTGCTTTCATTTTATCTTACTTTAAGAAACCATCTGGCATAAATACATGAGTGTCTTGAGTGACAAACAGTCTGGAATCAAGATCAGATGACATGTTACGCAACGTCTGATCTAGATCGAAACTGCAAATGCCAGTCAAGCCGCGATCAGGGGGATAAATTACTATTACAATGAGAGGAAAAATCATGTTGAAATTTAAATACTTAGTTATTACTTACAATTAACTTTTGTTGTGTAGTTGATCTATTTGATGTGGGTACATGTATATCTCTGGATCACTTGTTAGCAGAGCCAATCACACCTTCACTCACTGTGATACATAAATCCTGGAAAAAATATTATAGAGTAAGAATTCTGTTTGATAATTAAAAATGATGAATATAGGTAACAGCTAAAGTTACAGCTTAAAAAAGATCAAAGTCAAGCAAAGCAGATAGCTCCTAATTAAATTCTGGTTAACTTTCATCCATCATGAGCTTTCTACCCGGCTGTCTGCTTTAATTTCATCTTGCTTCATGATTTTGATTTGAAAACATCTGGCATAAATACATTTCAATAAAGGTGATATATGTTCATTTTAATATTTATTTTAGCTCACCTGAGCCAAAGGCTCAGGATGAGCTATTGTGATCGCATTCCGTCCGTCGTCCGTTCACATTTTCAAACGACATCTCCTCTGAAACCCCTGACCCGATTTCAACTAAACTTTGTCAGAAGCATCAGTAGGGTGGGGGAACGAAAAGTTGTTAAAAGTTTGTGGGTGGGGTAAATATTTCTAGTTGCCATGGCAACCGTGCACAAATTCTAGAAAAATCTTCTTCTCCGAAACTACTGGTCCAATTTCAATTTTGTTTTCACCTAAATGTTTGTCAATTGATAGACTTTCAAAGTTGTTCAAAGAATTTTGATCCGTTCAAAAACATGGCCGCCAGAGGGCGTGGTCAATTTCCGTATTTACATAATATTGACAACCCATGTCAAAACCTTTTAAGATCTTCTTGTTTAAAATCATAAGTCCTAGTACAACCAAATTTCTTATGTAGCATCATGTTGTGAGTCTTTATCAAGGTTGTTCAAATTATGACCCCCGGGCCAAAAATGGCCCCGCCCAAGGGCTTATCAGTTTAACTTGGGAAAACCTTTAAAAATAGTTTTCTCTGAAACTGTTGGCCTAAACTCAACCAAACTTTAGCAGATGCATCAGTAGGGTGGGGGAGCGAATAGATGCTAAAAGTTTGTGGGTGGGGTAAATTTTTCTTGTTGCCATGGCAACCGTGCACAAAATCTAGAAAAATCTTCTTCTCTGAAACTACTTGTCAATTAATAGACTTTCAAAGTTGTTCAAAGAATTTTGATCCTTCTAAAAACATGGCCGCCAGAGGGCGTGGTCAATTTCCGTATTTACATAATATTGACAACCCAGGTCAAAACCTTTAAAGTTCTTCTTGTCAAAAACCATACGTCCTAGAACTACCAAATTTCTTGTGTAGCATCATGTTGTTAGTCTTTATCAAAATTGTTTTCAAATTATGACCCCCGGGCCAAAAATGGCCCCGCCCAAGGGCTTATCAGTTTAACTTAGGAAAACCTTTAAAAAATCTTTTTCTCTGAAACTGTTGGCCTAAACTCAACCAAACTTTAGCAGAAGCATCAGTAGGGTGGGGGAACGAAAAGTTGTTAAAAATTTGTAGGTGGGGTAATTTTTCTTGTTGCCATGGCAACCGTGTACAAAAACTAGAAAAATCTTCTCCGAAACTACTGGTCCAATTTCAATTTGATTCTCACCAAAATGTTTGTCAATTGATAGACTTTCAAAGTTGTTTAAAGAATTTTGATTGCCCCTGGGTCATAGATATATCCAAATTTTGTCTTGCCCAGTCAGCTTCTATGGTACAATGTCCTCAGGTGAGCGCCATGTGGGCCTCTGGCCCTCTTGTTAGCTCACCTGGCACATTGTGCCAAGGTGAGCTATTTTGATCGTCCTGTGTCCGTCTTCGTCCGTCCGTCCGTCGTCCGTCCGTCGTCAACAATTTCTTAAAACGACATCTCCTCCTAAACTACCTGTCAGATTTTTACCAAACTTTGCAGGAATAATCCTTGGGTCAACCTCTACCAAAATTGTTCAAAGAATTTGATTCCATGCAGAACTCTGGTTGCCATGGCAACCAATGTAAAATAAAAGTGAAAACTTTAAAAATCTTCTTCTCAATAACCATAAGGCCTAGGGCTACCAAATATAGTATGTAGCATCATCTAGTAGACCTCTACAAAGATTGTTCAAATTTTGCTCCTGGGGTCGAAATTGACCACGCCCAGGGGGTCACAAGTTTTACATAGGTTTATATAGTAAAAACTTAAAAATTCTTCTTCTCTGAAACCGAAAGGCTTAGAGCTGTGATATTTGGTATGTAGCATCATCTAGTGGACCTCTACAAAGATTGTTCAAATTTTGCTCCCCGGGGGTCATAGGCTTATATGGTAAAAACTTAAAAATTCTTCTTCTCTGAAACCGAAAGGCTTAGAGCTGTGATATTTGGTATATAGCATCATCTAGTGGACCTCTGCAAAAATTGTTCAAATTTTGCTCCTAGGGTCATAATTAACCCTGTCCCTGGGGTCACAATTTTACATAGGCTTATATAGTAAAAACTTAAAAATTCTTCTGCTCTGAAACCGAAAGGCTTAGAGCTGTGATATTTGGTATGTAGCATCATCTAGTGGACCTCTACAAAGATAGTTAAAATTTTGCTCCTGGTGTCAAAATTGACCCCGCCCCGGGGGTCACAAGTTTTACATAGGCTTATATATATGAGCACCGCTCCAGGAAAACCGGGCTTAATGACATCGACGAAATGACGTCAGAAATGAGCGTGAACTTTTGACGTCATTTTTAATCGACATAAATTTACTTCCGTGTTGTGTTTTACACTCGCCACATTTCTATAGCTATTTTTCTTTGGTTTGTGACTACGCATATTCTATTTGATTGTTGGATATGATGGAAAGTGAACTTGAGGTAAGATATATTTCTTTTATTCCTAGATATATTTCCATAAACTTCCAAAATGTGCTAGTGTCGGATGCAAGTATCGATGGCGCCATTTCCGATTTTCGCGGAGTATTTTGCTCGCACTTTGATGAACCACTTTATTGATTAGATCTAGATCTAAACTAGATCTAGGTCAGTTCGCTTTTATTCCATTTCGATCAATGTTGATAGAAATCTAGATCTACTTGCAATTTACACTTAACGTTAACCGGTGTTAGTTGTGAGCTATTTTAATGCAAATCGAGGTCTAGATCTATAAATAGAAAGTGAGCCATGTGTAGATGTAAATTATGATCAATACACATTCAATGAACTTAGATCTAACGACCACGCAGAAAGAAAGAAAACATATATAAATCTAGATGTATATAAAAACTTACGATAAATGGTATATATCCACATTTTTGGTACGATGTTTAAACTTTATACGAGTATAAAATCTACATTTGTTCGTCAGTTGATCCTTGCACTTTGGCATGGCAGCCCTGAAACACACATACCCCTAGTCCCCTAATAGGGGACTAGGGGTATGTGTGTTTCAGGGCTGCCATAAGTTGACATGAAAAATCCTAAGATTTCCAAATTTGCAAATTTAAAGTGCGATTTTACGAATGGTACCATTAATTATACCCCATGGCCTTTTACTTGCTTTGTTGACATGCAACTACTTAAAGCAGGCTTTCAGCCTGCTTTAAGCTACCATGTACTGGGAAAAAATCCGAAGATTTAGGAAAAATCCGGAGAAATGGCAGCCCTGGTGTTTGACTGTCAAACTGAGTGTCGCGAGTTCGAAACCCATGTCAGCCTTTTTCTTTTTTTTGGCTTTAGATTTAGATCAACAGAAATATAGGTCAAGATCTAGTTGATCTTTAATTTTAAAAAAGATGTTAGCTTGCTAACGTCTTACAGTCTAAAGGTTCGGCCATAGATCTAGAGTAGAATCTAGATCTAGTAATATTTTAACTTATAACAAAAGTGTACACTAAAATCTCGCTAGATTTATCAAACACAAAGACGTTTATTTTATAGGTGTAAAATTTAGTGACTTCTTAATGCAGGAGACAGGCACAACATATTTTTGAATTGCTTTGTCTCCTGAATTATGTTGTTACCCGTCCTTTTGGAGAGTTTACTGTTTGGTTATCGAGACTAAAACTAGATTTTACTTTTTAAAAAGAATTTAAATTTTGAAAATAAAGTTTAAACTTTATTTCTTAAGATCTAGATTCTACATCGATAATGAAACAACTTACATTATCTTATACAAATCATTCTCGATGACTCACCATTGAGTCATTAGTGACGAAGAGTCCGTGGATTGAAGATTGAAGATTGGCGTGTTCGGACGGGCGACCAGTGTACATGTATATCTATATCCTCTCTTTTTATTATTATTTTTTTTCATTTACAGTAGGCTTTTATTTGTATGTATTCAATATTTGTATAATGTTAATGCTGTCCATGGTGAAGTGGACCTTATACAATTATGATAAATAAAAGTTTGAAGTTTGAAAGTTTATTTTCCAGGAGCTTGAGAGCCTTTCCTCTGAACACTTGCTGACTCCCTTAGCCTCTCAGTTAAGTGTCGATGACAATGACAATGAAGTCTTCGGTGACAACTCGCTTGGCGAAGGAATGTTTTGACCAACGTGTCCAAGATATTATCTTGGCAAATAAGGACAGTAATGGGGATGATGCTGGTGGAGAAGCAAAATATCAAGCAGCTGGTTCGATTGAATGCGATCCAGAACATGATACTGTTTGGTGTTCCAAGCTTTCTGGGTGCCAAGGAAACTACGAAGAACATTTTTCGGTGTCTGAGATATATATGTACTGTTTGTACATCTTTTAAATGTGACAGAAATGGACAGCGGCGTCGCTTGTTGACAATGCTACGAGAACCAACAAGAGAGGGAAGAAAAGACAAAGAGCTTGCCATGAATTTAACTTCAAGGGATATCGTGTTTGTAAACGAACATTTATGCTAATACTGTTAATAAAATCTAATGGCAGATGTAAATGAATCAGGTGTTGTACAAAGAACTCACAAAACACAAGGCAAGAAACCATTAAAAGCAATTACCTTTGAAGATATAAAACCAGTGATTAAGGTCAATAGTAACTATGCTGATGAAATCAGAATACCCCAATCTGCTGCACCCTTGGGTCGTGATGGTACTGCACCAATAAATCTACCAAATAAAACGACCAAAGTCGATTTTCATCAACAGTATGCAGAGGAATGTATGCAGAGAGACCATACCAGCCGTATTGTCAAATACTCTACATTCAACAGCATTTGACTTTAGCCAAAACGTTTGCATTTAATACTCCCCACTCAAAACAAAGGGGACCTGTGTATTTTGCGACATAAAGAAAGGTGCAAGTATTTGAATTCAGGATTAACGGTATACCGATAGAGCTCAACTTTTTTTATAGATGAGAATGAGACTATAGCAATTGAAGGCACCTGTATACACATGGACCTTACTCTATCAGTTCAGTGATACATTGGGCTATAGAGACGAGGTACAGTGGATAGTCAGCTTGCGCCACGCACGCAGATAACTGTCCAGTTTGTCATTTTCGCCAACTACTTTTAACCTCATGCACTCTGAACATTTTGCCATCTTCTTAAATTCTAAGAAAAACAACTATTTTACCTCGGAACGTTTAATTGTAATCAGATTGTCAACTAGTTAGAATCAAATTACATACAAGGAGCTATGTTATTGCAGTAACGATTGTCTATATGGACCAAATAATTTTCAGTCTGTAGGCCAGCAAAGTTATTTGCAAATAATTTGGATCCTGATCAGACACCGAAAAACGCAGCGTCAGATCAGGATCCAAACTGTTTCACACTAATCTCAATTTAAGTCAAAATACCTAAATTTACTATTTGAAAAATACTCCACGGAAATCGGTTGGCCGTCTCTCGATAATGGTCGGCTAAAGCATTGTTCGGAATGAGCCGTCCGTTTGAGTGATGCAAATGGTCGATTGCTGTACGTAGAGAACCGAGTTTGGTCCCATCTCATTAGAGGTCCTCAACCTTAATTCATATGAAACTGAAGCATAACTATTTGTAATTTAACTGGAAAACTCCAACCGTTTTATGTTACATACTGTCCAACGAAAAGCATGTCGATGTTGCGGCGCGCACTTTCACAACTAGAAACTGTTCTAACAGAGATTAAATAGATCTACAGTTGTAAACTTGTTACACTTTACAGAAAATATCAGTATTTTTGAATGGCTAGAGAAAAATAAGATTTAGTGGTTGTGAAGAGGGAAAGTGACGCTGCAGAAACAGAAGACATCTCTGCTGAAACAAAGGGCCCAGTTTGCAGACAGTTTACCGGATTTTTTCCCAGCTTGACTATCGATACAGCAACAACGTCAAGAATATATGGTATAAGACAGTTAGATCGTTCATACATTGATCAGCAGCTTCAAGACAACACGTGTCCACCGCCAACTGCGGATGATTAAATTGAATATTATAAACAATAGATCTATCTCTTAAATGCATCATTTTCAAATGACATTTAACCCTTCCTTCTAATCGTTTATATTGACATCCTTTGGAATATAGTTTGGGTTCGGATGAATAACCGAATAATTCGCCAACTTATATGGATCCAAGCTGTAAGGCACTCACATTTTTGTGTTTTACGACACTATTGAAGGATAAATCAGTTTAAAATACAAATGTATATGGAAAACACCTTTGTTAAGAATAAGACTCAAAAAGTTTAATTCAGCATGTTAAGGGTAAGAGTGTATTGCGAAATAACGTCATAATCAAATTATTATGTCATCAAATGCGCAACGTCGTTTTGACGTCACAAACTTGTATTTTTATTGCTATACCTGTTTGATTTAAACCGCTGTAAAATTAAAAGTATTTGTCGGAATGAGATACGGTTTTCGGTGTGGTGATTGAAAATGCTTCAACTTCACTTTTCTGCAAAAAAATCAAATTCGAAAATTTTGTCATTAAGCCCGGTTTTCCTGGAGCGGGACTCATATATATAGTAAAAACTTAAAAAATCTTCTTCTCCAAAACCGAAAGTCTTAGAGCTATATTTGGTATGTAGTATCATCTAGTGAACCTTTAAAGAGATTGTTCGAATTTGGACCTGCCCAGGGGTCACAATTTTTACAAACAAAAGTCATTCAAATTGAGTGATACCATTTAGTGTGGGGATGGTCACTTGTTTGATTTTATAATAGTTTAAGCGGAGCCAACAGCTACAAACAAATAGATCTTAACAACATTTGTCTTAAAATGCCACATTGTCAAATGTATTGCTATGAGTCAGGTGAGCGATTTAGAGCCAATGTGGCTCTTGTTTATATATATGAGTCTAAGTGGAGAAACTAATTACTTATTTTGAGGGGTGGGAGGGTAATGGCCCATAATGCAGAGCTCTTTGTCTTACAGCTTTAATCTTTCATCAAAATAGTATTATATTATTATCAATTTATGTCTCATCAACTTCTCAGAGTAATTGAAGTTCAATAAAGATTCCAAAAATCATAAGGTTTTCTATTTCAAATTTTATCATTTGGTACGAATCAGCTTGGGATGAGGATGTTCCGGCCAAACGATTATAACAAAAATTTGCACACATTGCAAACAATCAAAATTAAAAGGTTGAAATTCTCGTAATATTGGGATTTTTTTTTATATCAAACGGTTCTGTTTTAGGCAGAAAGCGTAATGTCTAAGGCAACGTGTAGCTCCAAATCCATCGGCATTTTTCGTCCATTATCATGTTCGCTGTTTCAAACAACCAAGCACTATATTATTGTATATAAAGTTGAAAATAATTAAAACCTGATTACTTACCACGGTATTTTGTTCACTATTTGTAGGTACATGTATATAATTTCATGTGAAGCGCTTTTGAAAGCACAATTCCTGTGTGAAAAGAGCGCTATATAAATCTGGTATAATAATAATAATAATCATCATCACATACATACACACACCTATGCGAGCTTGTTAAGGACTAAATCTTTTGTAGATCAGTCTCTTTGTCGTATCGTGTATGTCTGTCTTAATATGTCTTTGACTTTTTTACCCTTTTTTCTTTCCGTGCTTTTATACACTCAAAGTTATCAAGGTTATTATTGTGTTTTTACATGTAATCGTTTTTGTATGCGACCGTTTCCTGGCCATATGACCATTTAATGTGTCGCGGTGCAGTAAAACTCAACTCAATCATTCAATCCAGTCAATTACTTACGTTTGGATAGAGTGATTTTAACTAAACTTTGTTATTCTCAAGCTTATATGAAGACCTAGCTTGGGATTGTATTTCGTGTTCTAGGGTCAAGGTCACTGTTGCTGAGATTGACTGATTTTGATCAAACTTTGTATTTAGCAAGTAAAATGAAGTATATATGAAAACCTAGCTTGAGATTGTATTTTAAGGTTCTCAGGTCAAGGTCACTGTTGTTGAAAATAGAAAAACCATATCGTTCAATAACGTAAGACTGAATAGACCAATTTGTGTTTTTTCAGACATTACTTGTCAAAATTGTGGTCATCTTGCTGTGTTGATATACTTATGATACACTAGTAATTGCAAAAGTAGTCTGTTTATAAAATTATCTGATAAAACCCTGAAAACCTGGTTTTGCTGCTTTGACGAATTCCTTGTAACATAATTGTAACATACAGATAATTTGTTGAATGAACTATACAGTTATTTGACTGTAAAATGAGAACAATATTACACACCCAGCCAAGTTGGGACAAAAGTTATATACACACAATTTCAAATGAGAACATACACATATCCAAATGAGAACACACGCATTCCTCATTAAGAACATATTAACACTGTCAAATGAGAACAATTGTACACATACACACATTCAAATGGGGGCAATTAGTTTAATATTATGATCTATGATGTTTACTTGTATCAGTACTCCTGTTTAAAGACAGTCGTGTATTGTACAGGTAATATTCAATTAATATAGTAATGCCCCCAAAGGGATCAGGGGCGTATAGTAATCGCATTGTCTGTCTGCCGTCTGTCAGTCCGTCCTTCCATCTGTCCCAATTTCGTGTCCGATCTGTAACTTCTTTATCTATGAATGGATTTCAATATAACTTGGTACAAATTTTCACCAGACAAATACAATGTATCACGTTCAACTCTCAATTTCAATGAGTCAAAGGTCAAGGTCACAGGGTTCATATACTTTGTCACAAATTTCATGTTCGGTCTGTAACTTCTTTATCTATGATTGGATTTCAATATAACTTAACTAAATGTTCACCAGACAAAGACAATGTGTCGCATTTAACTCCCTGGTCCATGGGGTCAAAATTGACCCCGCCCCAGGGGTCACAAGTTTTACATAGGCTTATATAGTAAAAACTTAAAAATTCTTCTTCTCTGAAACGGAAAGGCTTAGAGCTGTGATATTTGATATGTAGCATCATCTAGTGAACCTCTACAAAGATTGTTCAAATTTAGCTCCTAGGGTGGAAATTGACCCCGCCCTGGGGGTCACAAGTTTTACATCTAGGCTATATAATGAAAACTTAAAAATTCTTCTCTGTAACGGAAAGGCTTAGAGCTGTGATATTTGATATGTAGCATCATCTAAAGGACCTCTACAAAGATTGTTCAAATTTTGCCCCAGGGGGTCACAAGTTTTACATAGGCTATATAGTGAAAACTTAAAAATAAGCATCATCTAGTAGACCTCTACAAAGATTGTTCAAAATTTGCTCCTGGGGTCAAAATTGACCCCTCCCCAGGGATCACAAGTTTTACATAGGGTGAACCTTTACAGAGATTATTCAAAATTGGACCTGCCCAGGGGTCACAATTTTTACATACAAAAGTCATTCAAACTGAGTGATACCATTTAGTGCAGGGATGGTCACTCGTTTGATTTATAATAGTTTAAGCCAACAGCTAGAAACAAATAGATTTTAAACAACATTTTTCTTAAAATGCCACATTGTCAAATGTATTGCTATGAGTCAGGTGAGCGATTTAGAGCCAATGTGGCTCTTTTTTCTATTATCCTTGCAATGAAATACTTTCGGTTACTACATGTATTATCCTTGCAATGAAGTCCTTTAATATGTTATTTAATGTATTATTATTAAGCAACTGAACACAGTGAAGTACCATATTACAAGCGAGTAGGTTTTGAAGTTGGGCGAGTTCATTTTAATATATGCTCAACCTTTAGGATGAGTGGATTTTGGGATCTGGTATTTTTCAAATGGCACTGCCAAACACCCTCAATGGTGATTTCATTCTACAGCACCCCTCACATGTAAACCTTGCATAAAAATACCTTGATTTGCAAATTCAAACGGCTGAAATAAAGTTTCCACACATTCCCACACTTTACTATTATCTACAAAAAAGTTAGAGGCATTCTAATTTCTACAAAAAAGTAAGAGGCGTCTCGATTTCACGTGCACCTTGTTACCTAGCGAGTCGGCCCAAGAACTACAACTGTTTCGTTCAAGGGAAAATTTATTTGTGTTAAATTGGTCGAGCAGTGGTTCGAATACTGATTCAAATTATGCAATTAAAATATGTTTGACAGCGTAAGAATGTTTTTCTCTACACTAATCTGTCAAACTGCAAATGTAGATCTACCAACTGTTATAGAAATGAACCCCTGTTTTTAGTTCACCTGGCACAAAGTGCCAAGGTGAGCTATTTTGATTGTCCTGTGTCTGTCGTCGTCCGTCTGTCAACAGTTTTCATAAGTGACCAGGCTGACAGAGAAAATGTCTGGGTAAATTATATCCAACCTTTAGCAGAAAATTAAATACTTCCTCAAGATACATCATTTCTGCTAAATGAGAATCTACAAACAGATACTTCCAAGAAAACTGTTATACAGTGAGTGGGGAGGGCAAAAGAGACATGTGACTGTTTTACCCATGTTTATCCATCAACATATTAAAAACCTTGTCTCAATTCAGCAATCCATATGTATTGTTTTATAATATTGGAAAACCTTTAAAAATCTTCTTCTCTTAAACTGTAAGGCCCCGATGATTAATATTTGACATGTAGCTTTGCATTATGCTGAGCGAAATGTGGGCCTCTGGACCTATTGTTTCAAAGCATCGTATAATTTGATAGTGTTTATTTCCACATATATCAGACATGTAGATGTGCATGTTATTAAGATTTTGATCTGCTTTAATTTTTCACGCCATTTTAACTCTTTTTGCATATAATGTTCATGCAACATTTTTTTGTCTTACAGTTATAGACAAATTTTCCTTTAAAACTCTTGTAAAATAAAAATGTCCAGCTCTTAAACTTGTAAAAATTGTTGCGTTTGTATGATATTGATTTGTATTTTGGTGTCCGAGTTGTAACAAATGCAATATTATATGGGGAAAGTACTTGAGACTTGCAATACTGTATATTTAACTTCAGCTGTTTAGAAGCTGTTGGAAACAAAGTTTCATGCTTAAAAGTTAATGCTGCTTATTATTTATGCATGACATTTACTGTTCCAATATACTAACTCTGTTTACTGTTTACTGTTACAAATGTACTTGTTTTTGGCTCTAGTTTAAGTAGTGTGATGTCTTAACCTCAACTGAAGAGTCCTAACTGTTGCACTATGGAGCCCCTACTAACACCCAGGACGAAACACACCCAATAAAATATAAATTATTTATTTGCTTCAAAACACTTATATTTATTTAATTTGTAAATTTCATATACATATACTAGTATGTGTGCAGAATTGTAATATTAGTATGACACATTTAGTTTTGTCAGATCCTTTTTGAGTTTTACAGCAACATGTGTGTATACAAACATGTGTCCTTGTTACAAAAGTTATTAGAGAAAGAATTTTATTGGGTGTGTCTTGAGGCACAGAAACATATTAATATGCTTTAATATGATCCTGTATAACTCTCAAGCCTGTATATATTGAACCTGGAGTATGGCTAACACTGGATAATTTCACATACATTTGACAAAGGAGGACAAAAGTATTAGAAGTTCTTTAGTATGTAGCTATTTGTCTGTGTCTTTAGCCACTTTCTGATGTAAATCTACAAAACTTCATATGGAACTCCATAATTTTGAAATGTATGTTAATAAAAGAGAATAGATTGATTGATTGTTTGAGTTGGGTTTTACGGCACCGCGACACATGAAATTGTCATATGGCGCCGAAAAAGAGAATAGAAAAAATAGAAATAGAAATAAATGTTGATCAGTAAACAAATATAGGCCCAATATCAGTTTTTAGCTCACCTGAGCACAAAGTGTTCAAGGTGAGCTTTTGTGATCGGTCTTTGTCTGTCGTCGTGTGTTACAAGTATGTGGTGTGTCAACAATTTCTTCAAAACCACTTGCCTGATCGATTGCAATCAAACTTCACAGGAATGTTCCTTGGGTCAAGCTCTTTCAAACTTGTTAGAAGAATTTGAAACAATGCAGAACTCTGGTTGCCATGGCAACCAAAACCAAAGTAACCAAAGTGAAAAAAATAGCATTTTTTTTAAAAATCTTCTTGTTGAAAACCACAAGGGCCATAGCTGAGATATTTGGCACATATCATCATCTATAGGTTATCTATTAAGATTGTTCTAATTTTGTCCCTGGGGTCGAATTTGACCCCGCCCACCGGGGTCACCGTTTTACATAGAGTTATGAACACCTTTTTCTCTGAAACCACAATATGGCCTGAGCTTTGATATTCGGCATGGTGTAATTTCTAGAGGATCTCAACAAAGCTTTTTCTTGTGACAGTCGCTTTTTGTGGGGCTATTAATCACATTCCGTGATAGTTCTAGTTCAAATAGTTCCAGTTCGTGTCATATATGTCAGTATGACCCAGGTGAGCGATTTAGAGCCATTCTAACTCTTGTTAGCTCACCTGAGCCAAAGGCTCAAGGTGAGCTATTGTGATGGCCCTGTGTCCGTCGTCGTGCGTCGTCCGTCGTGCGTCGTCGTTAACAATTGCTTAAAATGACATCTCCTCCTATACCCCTTGACAGATTTCAACCAAACTTTACACAAATGTTCCTTAGGTCAAGCTCTTTCAAATTTGTTCAAAGAATTGAAATCAATGCAGAACTCTGGTTGCGAAAAAATAAGTAAATCTTAAAAAATCTTCTTGTCAAAAACTACAAGGGCCTGAGCTTAGATATTTGGCACATAGCATCATCTAAAGGTCCTTTATCAAGTTTGTTCAAATTATACCCCTAGGGTAAATTGGCCCTGCCCCTGGGGTCAAAATTTTTACATACGATTATATAGTAAAATCTTAAAAAATCTTCTCCTCCGAAACCGAAAGGCTTAGAGCTGTGATATTTGATATGTAGCATCATCTAGTGGACCTCTACATAGTTTGTTCAAATTTTTCCCCTGGGGTCAAAATTGAACCCGCCCCAGGGGTCACAAGTTTTACATATGATTATATAGTCAAAACTTAAAAATTCTTCTACTTCGAAACCTAAAGGCTTAGAGCTGAAATTTTTAGTATGTAGCATCATCTAGGGGCCCTCTACATAGATTGTTCAAATTATGCCCCTGGGGTCAAAATTGGCCCCAACCCTGGGGTCACAAGTTTTACATAGGATTATATAGTAAAAACTTAAAAAATCTTCTCCGAAAACGAAAGGCTTAGAGCTGTGATGTTTGGTATATAGCATCATCTAGGGGACCTCTACATAGTTTGTTCAAATTTTGGCCCTGGGGTCAAAATTGACCCCGCCCCGGGGGTCACAAGTTTTACATAGGATATATTGTAAAAACTTAAAAATTCTTCTTCTTCGAAATCCAAAGGCTTAGAGCTGTGATGTTTAGTATGTAGCATCATCTAGGGAACCTCTACATAGATTGTTCAAATTATGCCCCTGGGGTCAAAATTGGCCCCAACCCAGGGGTCACAAGTTTTACATAGGATTATATAGTAAATAATCTTCTTCTCCAAAACCCAAAGCACTTAAACCTATGATATTTGTTATGTAGTATCATCTAGTGAACTGTTATTGAGATTGTTCAAATTATGCCCCTATTCTCAGGTGAGCGAAATTTGGCCCATGGGCCTCTTGTTCATTTTTTTATTTCGTTTTTTTATGTTTTTTAAAGTTTGTACATTTTAATATGTAAAATACTTTATCAGATTGATTAACTTTATAATGACGAGATGATTTGATATAGTCTATATATCGTGCTGTATCTCAAGTACACAATAGTCATGAATGGCTATCATGTCATATCATTAAACGCTGACCTTTAACGAATATATCAGATCTTACCTTACTTACCTAATATCTATTATAAACTATTCTGTTCTAAAAAAAAACCACCAGGTCAAATAAATATACTAATAGTCTAATACTATTATGTAAAAAAATAGCTAAGAACATTACGATGAGTGTTGGTCTAGTGCATGATGTCTTACTTAAAACATAACCAATCTTCTTCAGGGATTCTTCATGCTGTTCAAGCAGTTTGAGCTGACACACAATCCTGAAGAAGCCACAATCTTGGTGGTTGAAACATGTGAGTTTGATTTGTGGATAAAAATGTTATTTTTCTCTGCTTTTTAGCTCGCCTGTATAGCTTATGCGATAACCCGGCGTAGTCGTGAACGGCGTAAACAGTTTTAAGAAAATGCTCATAACTTCTATGTCCCTTGAGGTATTGCTTTCATATTTGGTATACATTTTGAACCCAGTGACCTTGACCTTGAACTTAGGGCTGGCGTTTAGGTTTCGTAATCTGCATTTAGGTTTTCAAAATTTCCACTATAGCATTGAATCTTGAATCTTAGATACATATTACCTACTACATCACAATCTATGTATTGTTTGCTGAATACAGCCTATATTTTTGGATTCAGTGACATTTTGACAGCATCCTCATCAATATTTTTTTTCAAATGTGCCAGAGGTGAGGTTCGTAATCTTGGATTTCCCCATTCTGGTTTATACAGCATATACTTAATATTGCAACTGCTTTAAATCAATTACTATTTCATTATATCTTTATATGAACTATGTTTAACTAAACATGGTCCTGTCTGGGTTAGCTCAGTTTGTAGCTTATCTGAGAGTTCTGTTCTAGGGTGTGATACCCAGTCATGCAGTCTTCGCGAACTTCATTCTGACGATTTAAATTAGCCTGTCACTTTTGTTGTTTTTATTTGAGAAAGTAGTCTAGAGTTGAACACGATGTTTAACATCCATGCTTTCCTGGCTTACTTACACCTTCCATGTCGCTAACTACATACTCACATGTAACGTGAATCGGAGGTAAGGGCAAATTTTATTGCCGAAAAAGAGTTTGTTCCGACCAGGACTCGAACTGCTTGGATAGAATGTTGTATGAGTAAGCCAGGAAAACGGTGGTAGCTGCACTAACCACTGTGACTTGACTAGAGATGTCGAAATCAGTTAAAAACCAAATAAACACAGTTATCATTAAAGTTTAAAATCGTTCATACATATTTTATTTCACAAAAAGGTACAAAATCATGTAGAATACATACAATTCAAGTGAAAATGGATTTGATCGAAATCATTGCTGCTTATTTAGATCATCTCCTCGGGCAATAAACTACATATTCTTAATAACAGACATGACTTAACAATACGGACGATTTTCAATCTCATTTCTATCTATCTAGATATACTTCAGTATTATCAGCAAAAGAAAAACAAACAAAAATAATAAAATAAGATATCTGAAAATAATTTTCTTCATTAATCATGCTGTTAAGTTTTGAATTCCGCTTAAGCTGGTGCTAGGGGCGTTAGCATTGTTGCACATTTCAGTATTGCTCATGAACAGACTCAATTAAACCGAGTCTGCAATTTTCAGTATTTGCTTTTGTTTTCGGTGCTTTAAAAGGATCTCCCCTTATTCAGAACTTATATAGCTCTATAATCTTGCATGAACTTTCAAGAAGCTTATTTTGATTGAATTTCTTTCAGCAACTTATGGGCAGACCAAATCCATAACATTTGAGCTTTTCAAATGCTTGATTGGACGACGGCAACATATTGTCAGCCATCGTTGGATGAAGGAGTCCTTGGCATATGGTACTTTACTTAACATGGTAAGTTAATTGTAGTTATGCAGGTGGAAATTGGTGTCATTTCATGACATATATACTACCTTTAGTATAGTAAGTAACATGTTAAACTAACAACTTTCCTTTTATTAACCAGGTTTTCAACTAAAAACCTGGTTATTAAAATGTCAAATGGCGGGCAGGAGGGTGGTCAAGGTCACATTTTTTCACATTTACTTATGTTTGGATAGAGCGATTTAACTAAACTTTGTTATTTGCAAGCATATATGAAAACCTAGCTTGGGAATGTATTTAGGGGCTCTAGGGTCAAGGTCACTGTTACTAAAAATAGAAAAATAGTTTCAGGTCAATTGCTGAAGTTTGGATTGACACATTTTGAACAAACTTTGTACTTTGCAAGCATATATTAAAACGTAGCTTGGGGTTGTATTTTAAGGTTCTCTAGTCAAGGTCACTGTTGCTGAAAATAGAAAAACTATCTTGTTCAATAACTTAAGACTGGATAGACTAATTTGTGTTCATTCAGACTTGACAAGTTTGTTGTGCCCTTGCTGTGTTGATATACTTATGATACACTAGTAATTGCAAAAGTAGTCTGTTTATAAAATTTATTATTACATCATGTATGTGATAAAACCCTGAAAACCTGGTTTCGCTGCATTGACGAGTTCCTTGTAGTATAATGATTCGTTGAATGAACTATACAAATATTTGACCATCAAATGAGAACAATATTACACACTCGGTCAAGTGGGGACAAAGTAATATACATACAAATGCAAACATACACATATTATCCAAATGAGAACATACACATTTCTTATTAAGAATATATCAACACTGTCAAATGAGGACAATTGTACACATACACATTCAAATGGGGACAGTATATTGCACCAGCTAAATGAAGTTTAGTGAGGGTATACTAGAATCATGTCCATGCTTCATTTCCATAACCCCTGGTCTGAATTGGATGAAATTTCACACAAGTGAGTTGTGCAAACTGTTGGCATGTTCCGTTCAGATGATTTTACATAGAGTTATGGTCCTTTTACAATATATTGATATACCGAACATACAGTGGATGATTTTTCACAGACTTATGACCCTTTGACTTTATATTGATATAATGCACATAGAGATTCTTGTCTGTGATGAATAAATACAGATATTGTGTAAATGCGGAGGTATTAGTCTGTCTCTGGTGACAGTTCTAGTTTCTTTTTGATAAAAATTGTGGTTACAAGGGCAACAGATATAATAAAACAGTACATAATTGGATCATTTTGTAACTTCAACAGTACAAAAGTTTTTTTAATGACATTAGATGATTCATTCTTTTTCTTCGGACAAAAAAGTGGTTGCTAGGGTTGCATATCCGTTTTCTGTCTGAAAATCTAGATTCATTATATCTTTGCATGAAATCGCGATTACCTTTGCAAACAGTTTGGATCCTGATGAGACGCCGCGTTATGGATGTCATATCAGGATCCAAACTATTTGTCACTCTGATAGTAATTTGAAAATAATTTTTCCAAATATCTAATTTTAGAACAGTAGCAGACAATAAATTTACCCAGCATGCAAAGAGTTAAGAAAGCATGCAAAGAGTTAAGAAATATTGTTGATACTTTAATTAAACTGAAAGTAATAATTAAAATGCTTCTTTATATTATTCAGGCCATTTTTTTGTCCGAAAAAAAAATGCACATTTTCTAGGAGTTTGCTTGTAGGGGACTTATGTTGTCAATACTCCATAACTTTGTTCCTTTTTTAGGAAAATTTTAAAGTCACTAGCTCCTGCCAGTATGGCGATATCAATATACAGGAAGATTACAAAGGTTTTGAATTTCAAGTCTGAGGAGGTCGGTGGCAAGATATAACAGAAGGTAAATGTAAATGTACTTTTCTGTCCTGTAACAAAACACCCATTAACAGTTCAAGATGGCTCAAAATCAGCAATATTGTTTTGAGTAAAGATAATAACAGTTGTCATATACAGTAAAGTTCCGCTGACAGAAAGTGGTCTAATATCGAGTCGGGTCTTATTACAGAGACCCTTGATATGGATGATAGTAAAAACTTAAAAATTCTTCTTCTTCAAAACAGAAAGGCTTAGAGTTGTGATATTTGGTATGTAGCATCATCTGGTGAACCACTACAAAGTTTGTTCATATTTTTCCCCTGGGGTCTAAATTGACCCCGTCCCGGGGGTCACAAGTTTTACATAGGATTATATAGTAAAAACTTAAACATTCTTCTTCTTCAAAACCGAAAGGCTTTGAGCTGTGATGTTTGGTATGTAGCATCATCTAATGGACCTCTACAAAGTTTGTTCAAATTTTGCCCCTAGGGTCAAAATTGACCCCACCCAGGGGGTCACAAGTTTTACATAGGATTATATAGTAAAAACTTATAAATTATTATTCTTCAAAACCGAAAGGCTTAGAGTTGTGATGTTTGGTATATAGTATCATCTAGTGAACCACTACAAATTTTTTCAAGTTTTTTCCCTGAGGTCAAAATTGACCTGTCCTGGGGGTCACAAGTTTTACATAGGATTATATAATAAAAACTTAAAAACTATGCCCCTGGGGTAAAAAATGGCCCTGCCTCATAGGTAATTATACCCCCGCAAACGAAGTTTGAGAGGGGGTATATAGGAGTCAGTGTGTTGGGCGGGCGGGCGGTCGGTCGGTTGGTCTGTCTGTCTGTCTGTCTGTGGCAAAAACTTTAATGTAGCCAATTACTCAAAAAGTATAAGCGATATCAACATGAAACTTCATGGGTGTGTAGATCTCATTGGGTAGATGAACCCTACATAATAACAGTAACTCTTGATTTCAAATTTGAGTTATTGCCCTTTGTTTTTGGGGAAAAAAACTTGAAATTAGCTCATTACTCAAAAAGTATAAGAGGTATCAACCTGAAACTTCATGTGTGGGTAGATCTCAATGTGGCGATGAACCATACATAAGAACAGTAACTCTTTATTTCAAATGTTTTGAGTTATTGCCCTTTGTTCTGCATTTCTTTATCAATTCACACCATATATATATTTATAATGAAGTGTAGATGTGCATGACATATTTTTCAAATGAGTTGTCCCTAGAACTACAGAGTTATTGCCCTTGATTCAACTTTTTTTATTTTTTATTGAAATAAACTTGTGATGTAAACGACTTTAACATGATTTATTTTTACTTTTGACAGCTGTGCTTGCTTATAGGCTGTGCCTATTTCATATAATCAACATGCCTTGCTATGTCCACACTTTTACTACCAAATTGCTATTGCGGGGGTATTTTGTCACTACAGTGGCAATTGTAGTTTTATTTACATAGATGACCCCACCCCTGGATATAAATCATTCTCTTCATATTTTCAGCTTTTCTCAGGTGAGCGAAATGTGGCCCATGGGCCTCTTGTTAAAATTTAATTATGATTGTTTGAAACACCTTGTCAATTTTAACCCTTAAGATAACGTTCCTGTTTTCCTCTCCATCTTTCCACACAAATGTTGGATTTTAACAAGAAGATCAAATTCAGCCATGCATTGTCTTTATGAAGAAAGTCGTTCGAGTATATTCTCCACCTTCTATCAAAACATTCCCCTCAATGAAGCACCCATGTCAATCAATTACCCTTTACCTCTACCTTAAAATAATATGTGTTTGATGTAAAAGTGTCAAACTGGCTTTGTCGCAGCCGGTGAGGTGTGAACATCTGCCCTTAATAGCGGACCCTAAAACAACTCTAATTGGTCTTTTTGTTCTGGGTAAGTGGTCTTATTACTGAATAGCTGACCGATCTTAATAACGGACCCTAAGACCATTAAAATATGAAGGAAAATATTCTGTTCCTTTAAAAAGTGGTCTTAATTTCGAGTTGGTCTTAATTTCAGACCGGTCTTTAAGCGGGATTTTACTGTACCATCTGAAAGATAAAATTCTTAAAGTTTTGAAAACAATTTTTATACCCTGTCCCGAATGCAGTCTTATATTGGCATGTTCTTCTCCATCGGTGTTCATTTGTATGTCCGTGCCAAATCAAGCTACCGGCGGACCATGGTCGAGTGGTAATGCGCTCGACTATCATGCCAGGTATGTGAGTTCGATTCCCTGCCGGACAAAGTCTTTCGGATGAGACTTTATAAAATTGAGGTCCGATGTATCAGTGCTTTACACTGGGCATCTTAAAGAACCAGAGAACTCTTTCGATAATAAGAGTAGGGCATCACGCCCGGGTTTTCTGTATCCACTCCCCTCTCTCTGGGGCGTCCAATTAGCCATTAGATGGCAGAAACTGACGTATATAATAAACCAAACCAAATCAAGCTCTTCAAATGGTGTAACTGAGATCTCAATAACATCGCTTGAAGAGCTTTATTTTTTTAGCTCACCTGAGCCGAAGGCTCAAGGTGAGCTATTGGGAGCGGGGATGATTGTCCGGCGTCCGTTCACTTTTTATTTCAAACGACATCTCCTCTGAAACAACTAGATGGATGTTGATAAAATTTTGCATGGATGTTCCTTGGATGAGTTTCTACCTAGATTGTTCAAATTAAGTGGAACCATACAAAACTCTGGTTGCTATGGCAACATAAATGATTTTTTTTTTAATATTTAAAAAATATTTTTCTCAGAAACCACACAGGCTTGAGCTTAGATATTTGGTTTGTAACATCATCTGTTAGGCCTTTAATAAATTTGTTAAAATTGTAGCCCTTGGGTCAAAATTGGGCGCGCCCTGTGGGTCACTAGTTTTGCGTAGAAATCACTTTAAAGATCTTCTCCACATAGCCTATTGCTAGATATTTGGTGTAAATATTCACCATGTATATATTTAAAAATGCTGTAAATATGGTAGTCCTGGGTTTAAAATTGGCTTCACCCTGTGAGATAATGCCTTTTTTACAGACATTTTCTCATCTGGAAACATAAGTTTCCTAGTACTAGTGGATTGGAAAATCCAGGTTTTATAACTTTGGTGAAGCTATTAGGCTATTAGGCCTTAAAAAAAAAGTGTGTGTTTCTGGTTACCAGACCGTGCCTAATAAGTTTCCCAGTAGCACACTGGAAAATCCAAGTTTTGTTTTGGTGAAGGCTATTAGGCCTAAAAAAAAGTGTGTGTTTCTGGTTACCCGACCGTGCTTAATTTTTTACCCCTACCCTAAAGTCCGAGCGGCCATTTTGTATCCCTTATAATCCCAAAACTTTTAACAAAATAAAAATATTTTCATGTAACCAGAAACACACATCTTTTTTATTTTGGCCTTAGATGCAGCTGGTCAGCTAGGGAGGTAGTATTACCCTTTGTCTGCTCAGTTTATATGTAAGCATTAGAATTGTTATCTGCTTGAATTTCTCAAAACTAATTTTTAGGCATTTCAACTTGGAAAAAATTGCCACAAAGTTCAAACTGTTTGGATCTTGATCAGACATTTATTTGGCATCTAATCAGAATCCAAACTGTGTTGTAATTTCGGTTCATGGTAAACAGTGATAGGGTGTTAATACTGTGGCAGTGTTTGACATCCTTTAGCCTGCTGTGTTGACTGTCTTTTGGTGACCGGCTAAATACAAAAGTGTACTGTAGTCCCATGTTGTGGTTCAGATAGTAGCCTGTACTATCTGGACATATGTCTGGCCTCAAATAGTTTGGATCTTGATCAGACAATTGTTTGTCATCTGATCAGAATCCAAACTTTGTGTTAATTTCATTTCATGGTTAGTAGTGATTAACACTCTGATAGAAATGTTGTGACCAAGATTCTTCATGTTATGCCCCTGGGGTCAAAATTGGTCCCGCCCCAGGGTGGAGTCAAGATGCCTCACTCTTTATTTAATAATCACCATGACTCAGGTGAGCGATATAGAGCCCATGGGCTCTTGTTTGCACCTTATAGCCCCTGTAAATAATAGGGTATATAGGAAACACCCTGTCAGTCTGTCTATCCAGTTATTACCCATTTTGGTAACAGTCCTATTTATTCATACACCTTGAAACATATTGCTTTGATACTCTAATTGCCCTATCCGATAACTCAGTTAACTCCCTTGATTAGCAAGGGAGATTACTCCATTATTGACGACTGGGGACTAAATTTTCCAATATGGCGGACGTTGATGCTGAAATCACTGTAGCGTGTAATAATAACAAAGAACTTGACGTGTTTAAAGAAGATCAACTGAAGCAAGTAGGAAATTAAACGTGTCAGGAAGGGAAAGCGAGTTGATTGAGCGTGTAAGAGGGCGATAAAGGTGGATTTGAAGGACAAATCGGCTCTAGACGCCATTGACGAAACCCAACGGCATCAATCGCATAAAGTTGAGGTAGATAAAACTTTATTAAGAATAATTCGATAAGACCAAACTCTCTCTATCAATTCCATGACCCGAATAGAAAATATGACTATTTCGTAATCGTATACTGACTGACCATGGTTTTATTTATTATTCTCTTTTAAATGACCCCCCCCCCCCCCCACTCCCATTCTTGGCCCTATCAGTCTGCAGCAGCAGCCTGGGTTGCTACTGCCATACAGTAGTGAGTACTAGAGATTGAAGAGCCATAGTTTCAGTTGATTGGTGCTTACACAACCCTGTCTGCTCTTATTTTGAGTAGTATTAAGTTAAGAATCCATCCCAGTTTTGCCAGTTTTTTTTTTCTTGATATAAATATCACTTTGTGATATTTTCTAGAAAACATTTCATACTTTACATTATCAAATACCAATGGTATGATACCTGAGGCCTGAACAGTCTGATAGCTCAATTGGTCAGAGCGCCTCAGTTAATCACTGAGGAGGTCTGGGTTCAAATCCCAGTTAGACTTTTATATTCTTTTGTATCTAGGCTATCGAGTATTTGATAATGTAAATACAAGTTAAAATTAACCTCTCTATTACGACCACTAAATTATGTCAAATATTAGGGTGTTTACGATAGGTGACCGCTTAAAGCAATGTGACAGTGAATCCTTTAGGAGCCTTCTGTCACATTGCTGTAAGCTGTCACATATCTATCATACAATCAATTAATATTGGTTTTAATGGTTGTAATAGCGAGGTTTTACTGTACCACCATAATAGTCCAGTACTGCAGGATAATTTCCTTAAAGTGAAATGCCCAGCTTTGTGAACTTTTGAATGTTCAGTTTCTTAACCTGTTTTTTTTACATGATGACAGATGTATGTATTTTTGCACACTTGAATGCTTTTTTTTTCAAAGACTTATGGCCAGTTAGGATGGGTTATCTCCCTTCCTATTCACTTCTTAGTCATTTGACATAATATGACCTTGACCTTTGTCGGACATGACCCAAATTTTTTATGGCCAAGGTTAAAGCAGACAAACAGACAGACCAAAAACAATATGCCCCGACTAAGTCGTGCGGGGGCATAAAAAAATTCCACTCATAGTAATGCTTCTAATGCATATGCACTGTAAGAAGGATTTCCTATTGTCATAGCAGATGGTAGCTTAAGTTAAAGCAGACTGAAATTTCAGCATTCTTTAACTTTAAGTAACCATCTGTCTTCAGTTACTGAAAAAAAGATATGCAGGAAAGGGTTATTAAAGATATATATGAGGGGTGTGTAGTAATAAACAACGTACGAAGATGAATATATTTCAACGATTTCATCTTTAATCACAATTCTTTATTTTTTACCCATTACCCAATAAATACGCCTTTTACGACTGATTTATTCCTCCACTCAAGATACTGGAACCCAACTTTTACACTTATGAATGTGTATCATAAAAACTTTTTTCTAAATTCTCGTAGAAGACGGTTTAAACAGGCTGAAAATAAAGCAGAATGCGTTTAAGTGCGCATTCTGCTTTACTTTCAGCATGCTTTAAGTAGTCACATGTCATCAAAAATAGTAATAGGGCTATGGGGTAATGGGTCAAACATGTGCATGTACATGTATGGAGGAAATTTAAAAGATTTAAATAGTTTTTAATAGATACTAATCAAATTGGCTCTGTTTTATTTTATTAAATGGAATTATGACAGTCAATCCTCTTATTAGCACCACTAAAAAGACTATTTGAATGTATGAAACACAGGTGGACGCTTAGAGCAAGACAAAAGTTAATTTAAGCAGAAAGCTTCTAAATGAGTTATTTGAAGTTTTTTTAGCTCAAATAAATTTTGATTATACTTGCACACAAAGTATACAGATTTTCTAACATGACCGTATAGACAACTTTTAATGCATAAGAAAATCTTAAAAAAAACTTCTTCTCAGAAACCCAAAGGCCCAGACCTTTAATATTTGGTATGTATCATAAACTAATGATCTTCTAGCAAGATTGTTCAAATTTTGACCCTGGGGCCAAAAATGGCCCCACCCTGGGGCTTAGCGGTTTTTCTTAGGAAAACTTTTAAAAATCTTCTTCTCAGAAACTGTATGGCCTAGATCATTAATATTTGACATGTAGCTTTGCCTTATTGTCCTTTATCAAGATTGTTCAAATAACGACCCCCGGGTCACAATTGGCGCCGCCCTGGGGCTTATCAGTTTTACATAGACTTATATAGGAAAACCTTTAAAAATCTTCTTCTCTAAAACCGTAAGGCCCAGATCTTAAATATTTGACATGTAGCTTTGCCTTGTGGTCCTCTACCAAGATTGTTCAAATTATGACCCCTGGGCCGAAAACGGCCCCACCCTCGGGCTTATCAGGGTTTTTTTTATAAGAAAACCTTAAAAATCTTCTTCTCTGGAACCGTAAGGCCCAGATCATTTATATTTGACATGTAGCTTTGCCTTATAGTCCTCTAACAAAGTTGTTCAAATTATGACCCCCGGGTCAAAAATGGCCCCGCCCCGGGGCATATCAGTTTAACATAGAAATCTTAAAATCTTGTCCTGCCCAGTCAAGTTTCTATGGTACAATGTCCACAGGTGAGCGAAATGTGACCCTCTGGTTCTCTTGTTACTTTTGACAGCTGTTCTTGCTTATAGGCTGTTCCTATTTCATATAATCAACATGCCTTGCTATGTCCACACTTTTACTATCAAATTGCTTTTGCGGGGGTATTTTGTCACTTCAGTGGCAGTTTTAGTTAAATTAGGCCAAGTTCAAATGGGGGTCATATCGGGTAAAAAAACTAGGACAAATCATAATAAAAAATTGTTAACACCCTAGAGAGCTCATTTTTCACTTTATCTTTAAGTAAATGGGTTTGTGTGTTGCCATGGATTAAATCTGGTTCAAGTTTGAATATGGGTCACCTACGGTAAAAAACTAAGTCACAAGGTAAACTTATAGATAAACCTTGTTAGCATCTTAGAGGCTTCATATCTTGTTAGATTTTTATGAAATTTGGTCAGAGTGTTTGCCTCATTTAAATCTCAGCCAAGTTTGAATGTTGGATCATAAACTAGGTGACTAGGTCAAATCATAGAAAAACCTTTTTAACACTTTAGTTTGTATTCAGTTATTAAAGAAATTGATGTGTATATTGTCTTGGATAAAATTTAGGTCAAATTTGAATATTGGTCACCTGTGGTAAAAATCTAGGTTACTTCTGGAATAATCTTGTTAACACACTAGAGGTTACAAATGTTATAGAGTATTGTTGAAATTTTATCAGAATATTTCTGATAGAATCTATGTCAGGTTCAAATATGGGTCATGTCAGATATAAATCTTCCTGCTATTGACATGTATTAATGCTTTTTGAAAACAGTGCAGACTCTGACCAGACAGCTGCACTGTTTTCTAATAGGATCAGTCTTGACATGAGTCTGCTCTAATTGCTTGGGAAAGATTCCCTATTATAATACTTGAGCTGCTTTACATATTCAGTTGGAGAAGGGCTTCTGTCTTAACCCTTTACCTGATAGAAGCGGCTTTTAACATGTTTCATTTATTCCTCCACTGAAGAAAATAGTTCAAATTTATACAGTCATGAACATATACTATAAGAAATATGTTTTTATCCTAGCAGGTGATAACTTAAAGCAGGCTGAAAGCAAAGCAGAATGCACCTTAAGGTGCATTCTGCTTTACTTTCAACCTGCTTTAAGTGTTCACCTGTCTTCATAACTATAAACAGGCTATTTGGTAAAGGGATAAATTAGATACGCTTAACATTTATGACCATTTGATGTTGAAAAACATAGGTGGCAGCTTAAAACGGGACAACGGTAAAGTAGAAAGTTGCAGCTTTCGACTTTAAACAGTATATGGGAAATATTTCTTAGGGTGCGTATTTATGACTATAAAGTAGAACTACTTTCTTGAGAGGAGGAATAAAGTAAAGGTATTAACATGCATATATATGGAGTAAAAGGTTAAGTTGCTAAATAATTACAGTAAATTGATAATTTGGAGTTTTAGACAGGTGACTGCTTAACTCTTTAAACCCTAGTAACGCTTATATGCGTGATTTACAAACAGTATACCTGTAGAGAATACACTTGTAATATGCAAACAGTGTAGACCCAGATCAGAAAGCAGCTCTCTGATCAGGGTCTGCACTGTTTGTAATTTTGCAAATATATTGTAAAAACAACCCCCTATAGTCAACAATGGACTAGACTTAACTGGACATTGGAAGTGTCGATTTTGAAGTTCAGGGAGGAATGAATTAAAGCAAGGCGAAAGTAAAACAGAAAGTTCCTTTATGAGCGTTTTGTTTTACCTTCACCATACTTTAAGCTGCCATCTGTCTTTCTCACAATCTGCATCATGAGGTTTTACTGAATTATTATGAATTACTGTTAAATGGGGCATGTGTTGCATAAGAAAGTTTAATCTGTATATAGCAATGTTCCATAAGTGATTGTGGTTTTTGTACCTGTGGGGCCCTTGCTCATGGGAATATGCTTGATAAAATCAATAGACTGGTTATGTTGACTTTGATGGTTGTGTTCGACGGTCATGCACACTTGATCAAATGTCTTTTTTCATGATTAGAAATCTATAGATTTGACTTGTGTATGGTCAAAAGCAAATGAGAATAAAATATTTTGGAACAGTTGAATTTTTTTGGTTAAATAGTCCTTACCAGTCCTTACCAGTCCCGATGATATGCTAACGACTTGTCCCATTATTTTATAAATAAATTGTAATTGATAATATTAACCTTCTGCTTGCAATATGATTGTTATTTGCAAGAATTTGTCATCTATAACAATTCTCCAAGACGAATTTTTAGAAAATATCATCAGAATGTCAAACAGTTTGGATCCAGATGAGACGCCGTACTCATAAGTTCGCCGGTAGCGCGTAGAAAGTTAACCATCTGCAAGCCAGGTCCAGCAAATTTGTGATTACAGGTGCACACAATTTAGACCCGTATGAGACGCTGATCCACACTGTTGAATTCTGAGGGTTTTTCCGGAAAGATGCAGATAAATTTATTTTGAAAATCCTTGCAGGCAGCTGTTAAATGGTGAGCAGGCGGCAAATAAATAACATGCTAAAGATTAAAGAATGAGATGCAAAGGTCAGGGTTAGCTTCCAGATCATTCTATTCCAAAGTTAGAGCCAACATTGTTTTACTTGTGTGGATAGTACATACTCCTAAGCGCAACTTCAACTACACCGTTCACACCTCACAGGTTGATAGAGTACTATCTACAAAATAGTCACGATGGCCATCCTACATTCATCTGATGCTCCGGTCCGGAGCTGTATTCGTCGTTCAATTTAGGAAAGAACTATAACGATACCTTTCTCAATAAAGCACGGATCTACACGAATTAAAGACGAGGGCCGTCTAGGAGTGAACATACAGCCACGGTGATAATGAGTTGACTCTAAAACGGCGTAATTTTTAAATATTGACGTTCGCGTTATGCTTCGGCCCGGTGCATTTTGCCAAGATTACGTGAATGTCAATAGTTACGCTGTATAGGGGTCAAATGACTATCATCGAGGCTGTATTTTAACTCCGAGACGGCCCTCGTTTTAATTTCGTGTAGATCTGTGCTTTATTATGAACGTTATTGCTATATTTCTTACGTCCGGATCGTAGCGTGGTATGGCCACCGTGTTGATTAAGAAATATTTACATTTGCCCTGTAAGGGAGACCGTCAGTAGTGCTCGCTATCTGGGTGTCGACATCTCGGGCAGCTTGTCGTGGAATACACATGTTGACCGCATTACTACTTCAGCAAACCGTACCCTAGGTTTTCTTAGACGAAACATTAGGTCCAAATCCTCCAAACTCAGGGAGCGTACTTACCAAACCCTTGTTCGTCCACAGTTAGAGTATGCTTGCAGTGTGTGGGATCCTCACACAAGGTCCAACATTGATAAAATTGAAATGGTACAAAGACGTGCTGCCCGTTGGACCTTGGGTGAGTATTCCAGGCATGCAAGTGTCTCTGAAATGTTACTCAAACTAGGCTGGAGGTCCTTGGAGCAGCGTCGTTCAGATGCTAGACTATGTCTATTTTATAAGATTGTCCATGGGTTAGTGGCAGTCCCAGTCCCAGCTTACATACATAGAAATATCCGTCTATCAAGACACTGTCACTCAGTGAGTTTCAGGCAGGTACATACTGGAGCAGACTACTATAAGTACTCTTTTTATCCTCTTACTGTAGTACAGTGGAATGCCCTTCCTGCAGATGTTGTGTTGAGTGAGAGCCTGAATACTTTCAAGTCCTCAATCAACACTATTAATCATTATAAACCTTAAAGGTCCAGCAATAGTGTTTTTATCCTGATTTTACTCTATTTCTGCTTAGTTTTAACATTCTTAACCTGATTTTATTGCTAACCCCTTCTTTTATCCTGTTCTTAACTCTTAACTAACAGGCACAGACGCGCACTGCCCGAAATTACCCGTGAGGGTGTGTGGCAGTATATAAAGAAAGAAAGAAAGGTCTCTATATAACCGTATTAAATACGTGAAGGTCATTTTTCGATGAACCTTTCAAATCGGAACCGGTTCCAACCAGTTATACAAATGTGGGTTTTCCCCACGCTATCTGTAGATCTAGACTAGATCGGGCACCTAGTGCTATGCTCTCATTGGTCGACGGTCAGAGTAAACTTAACATCATCATAGACCCTTCATATCTGTGTAACATGAACGTTATCAGAAAGTCAGAGATACAAAAGATACGGTGTGTTGAGTTTCACAGTAGACGATTGTTATTTACCCTCGATACAGAAAGGTACAGATATTTAAAAATTCTAGAAACTAAAAATTTAGTAAAGTCTAAGGACACATCTGCTCAGCATACTCATAAGAACTCTCATTTGAGTGCACAGAAACATAAGGACTAGTGCAGAAACGTTAAATCAAGATTGGTGATTGTGAACTGAACTTTGACGTGATTACCACGGTTCGCCTATACAGGCGGTGAAGACGAGGAATACAGAATACAGATGGCGCTATTCTGGGCGGAGTAATGGCTATTACATCGGGAATTACATTTATCGACAATATTTGGCCGGTATATGACAAATTCATGTACATAAAACAAATCTAGTCAAGATACACATTTTAATGCACAAGGGATCATTTAAAAATATAAATATAAGCAATAAACGAAACTTACCTTGCCAAGCTCAGGCGTTCATACTCCGATGAACGGCAGAAACAAGTCGTTCATTTCTTAAATATTCTTTTTCCATTTCGCAATTTCGAAGAGGAAATAATTGAACGTTGATGTTGTTTCATACATTATAGGTCGTAGGCGCGGTGGGATGGGCATAAGTAAGCCCATAGACGAAAATTAAAAAGAGAATTTGCTAAAATCATAGATAAAAACTTTATGGAACATGTATGATTGCTCCGAAAAAGTGTTACACAAATTAAGTCATAGGCGACTACAGTCGACAGCGAAACTTTCTCAATTTCAGCATGCAGCAACTAAATTTCTTCTCACACAAATCTCATTCAGTATGGAGCTTATACCATTTGCTCATGATATGCAGAATGTTAAAAGCTTGAAATAGGGATTGAAAATGTGTAGTTTCTAGGTCTACACATTTTTATCGTTTTTATACGCCCGCCGCGAAGGCGGGTGTTGGCGTCGCCTTGTCTGTCCGTCTATTCGTCCGTCCGTACGTCAACATTTAATTGTCCGGAGGTTTTTGAGCAAAGAACTGATTGGATTTTATTGAAACTTCATACAAATGTTCCTTGCAACGAGTTCTCGACACCAGTCGACTTTCAAGGACGTGGTCTGTGGGTTTTTGAGCAAAGTACTGATTGGATTTTATTGAAATTTCATACAAATGTTCCTTGCAACAAGTTCTCGACACCAGTCGACTTTCAAGGGCGTGGTCTGTGAATGTAGGTCACATTGTGAATTTCAAGGTCGTCATAATTGCTTTGCTTGTGCGGAGGTTTTTGAGCAAAGTATTGATTGGAATTTATGGACACTTCATACAAATTTTCCTTGCAACAAGTACTCAACACCAGTCGAATTTCAAGGTCGTGGTCTTTGAATGTAGGTCACATTTCGAATTTCAAGGTCGTCATGTGTGCTTTGCTTGTCCGGAGGTTTTTGAGCAAAGTACTGATTGGATTTTATTGACACTTCATACAAATATTCCTTGCAACAAGTTCTCGACACCAGTAAACTTTCAAGGTCATGGTCTGTGAATGTAGGTCACATTGCGAATTTCAAGGTCGTCGTATGTGCATTGCTTGTCCGGAGGACATGTTATAGAATATTTCATATGTTCGAGTTACACATTTGCACTAGAATGAGCATTGTCTAAAGTAAAATATGTGTACATCAGTCACAACGAGAGATGATTAGCTCATTCCTGAAGCTTATATGGATAATTCCAGTTTCAAAATTAGTCAATTTATAAAATCTAGTCCCTTTTTAACTATTCCCTTCACTGCCCTACCTCAGGTCTAATGGACATTGCAAACAGTTTGAATCCTGACCAGGAACCAAACCGTTGACACTAATTAAGAAATGACTTAAGTCAATTTTCCTAAAATTAAAATTTGAGAAATAAAAGCAGGCGACAAGTGTTTAAAGCAGATGGCGTCACGGCATTGCATGTATTGGAAAAAGAAAACAAAAACAAACATTTCTGAGCCTGATCAGAAGACTCCTTTAGAAGCCCTCTGATCAGGGTCTACGCGGTTTTCTTATGACACGTTTACTCTTCGTGTTTGTAAAAGACGAGTGTACTCTTTGCGATATATATAGTGTCACCATCATACAGGACTTGCAGAAACACTTTCTGTATTACTTTTATCCTGTTTTCACTCTTTTAAACCTGAAACTTCTAATAGACAATTCAAGTTTCCAATTAAATCCAGTCCATTTTGATAAATCAGTGTTGGTTTTATTTTACAATATACAGTATAACCATTCTCAACAACGGCCCTCTGCACAGCAACGAAAACATCACATATAATTATCGGCAAAGTTGCAAAATGAAAGTAGCAGAAAGCTCCTTTCTTTCAGATTTTCTGCATTACTTTTGTCCTGCATTAAACAGCCACTCGTATTTAAAGGTACCAAATTCTCCTTACTGAGTGGTCTCTTTAAAAACATTTGCAATAAAATTAACCTGCGAGTAGCAACAACCTCTCTACAACGATGATAGTTCATGTCCCGAAAGAGTGTGCTTTGCACTCAGTTTGCAGAGATTATACTCTTATTACAAACTGGCATACAATGCAGCTCTGACTCTGATATGTGGGTTCATGTCGGAGCCTAATATAAGAACCCTCTGATTTATGTCTACACTGTTTGCATTAGAAAGTGTACTTTTCACAGGTACACTTTCATCACTTCGGTTCAATGGGTAAAGCATTAGCATGTCTTTAGTGAATATAATGCTTATTTGTTGTACATAGGTCATTAGCCCTTCACTGCCATTATGACATCATATGACGTCATGACCCGGCTAACACAGTCACTCCTATAATAAAATTATCGTGTGCTTAAAGTTTTCGTCTGCTTTCGTAAATAACATTTGGTTTTGGTTTGGTTTGTTTCTACGGGTTAGTTGGCATTTACCGGCCTACGGTCGATTTAGATGTAGGCGTCCGACGACACTAAAGCTTTGAGCAATATCAGGGAAATTCTCAAAAAGGCACACGTTCATGTCGGGCTATATAGGCCAAACAAACACAAAAATCTATGGTTATTATTAGGGAATGAAATATACTGAAGTTTTGTCAACATGGCATTTGCCGTTTTAAATTTCAATGATTTTTTTTTCGAAGTCAAATCCAAAACGTCAATACAAACGGAGAAGGTTGTATCTGTAAGGCCGGTGTAACGAAGTATTATGACCCCCATCGAAAAGTGACCCCCCGGTCATAATTCGACGACGTAGAATGACCCCGGTCATTTTTCGATGTCGTACAAAGACCCCCCGGTCAGAATTCGACGTCGAAATTTGACCCCCGGTCATGGGAGGTCATTCTACGACGTCGAATTTTGACCGGGGGTCACTTTTCGATGGGGGTCAAAATACTTCGTTACACCGGCATTCCATAGTTCCGTGATGCGTTATCCGTGTCCTCGTCCGTGTCCGCGTCAATCTCCGCGAATGTTTGCTCATCAAAGAAATCATTGGGTCTATTCGATATGTCCGCGTCCGTGTCCGTGACGTTTCGCTCGGCGAGCGAACTTTCACGCAAACGGACAGATCGCGGATGCAACTGACTGCAGAAATATGCCTTCTTCGAAGTTAAGTTAGCTTGTTTTAAAAACAATTTTAGAAAAATATCATTGAAATTGTTAGGGAAAATAAAGCAATATATACACCTGGAAAAAGGTTAAGCACCCCCGGGATTTGTAAGAATTGTTAAAGTATGTATCTTTACCATGGCGTAGTCCATTTAAAGATAAGCAAAAGACGTCGTGTCTTGCAAAGTCAATACAGATTCTAATATACGAAGTATGAATTTGCCAGAAAATCCTATATCGTAATGTGAAAAATGCATGCAACGTAAAATGTAATTGCATGATGTCTTAAGTATGGAGCTACAGATTTCGTACGGACGTTTTGCGTAATTGTTTCTTATTTGAATTGTTTTCTTCAATGCAGTGCCTTAATTTTTCAATATCGCGTGAGCCCTCCTCGCACACGGATGACTGCCTCCACCCTACGCCTCATCCCACTAGTCAGACGTCGAAGTTTCCGGATAGTAATTTGACGCCACTCTCGGTGAAGAGCTGCTTCCAATTTATTCAGATCCTTCCAGTTGTCGAATTCTAGGTGCCCCAGAGGCTTAAGATCTGGACTTTTAGCTGGCCAAGGTAGTGTAACAATGGCGTTTTGTCGATGAAATACCGTTACTGCTCTGGAACGATGGGGTCTAGCGTTGTCATCCATGAAGACAGGCCTGGATGCAAGTGCATGGTTGTCGAAATGAGGCACAACGACTGGCTCAAGGACCTCGTCGATGTAATGTCGGCCTGTAAGTCTACCCTGTATTGTCACCAAGTCCAACTTGACATCATGGGATATGCAACCCCATACCTTTACTGAGCCTCCACCGTACGGAACGGTTGGTATGATATTCCTTGGTGTATATATAGTGTTTCTGTGTCGCCAGACTCTCATTCGACTGTCCGTAACATGCAACAAGAATCTGCTCTCGTCAGACCAGTGGATTCGGCGCCATGTCCTCAGATTCCAACCCCTTCTCGATTCCAACCCCTTCTCGCTAAGCACCCAAGAGACCTTCCTACCTTGCTGTGGTTCTGGGGCTTAATTGTCATAGGGGATGTTTCTGTTTATTTGACGGAGATTATCCCCTCTGCCAAGAACTAAAAGGAAGGCAGGTTGGTGGTTTTGATCCCATGCACTGCTTTGCAATGAGTGAGATTAGCCAAAATCATCTTACTGAAATCATCATCATCTCATCTCACCATCCCTCATTTTTCATCCGCAACAGACATAATTTATAAAACGCTCGTCTTTGTATTGTCGTGTGTCTGTCTTTATATGTCTTAGTATTTTTTACCCTTCTTTCTTTCCGTGCTTTTATACACTCGAAGTGATCGAGATTGTTTTTGCATGTGGTCGTTTTTGTGTATGTCCGTTTCTCGGCGCCATATGACCATTTTATGTGTCGCGGTGCCGTAAAACCCAACTCAATCAATCAATCTCGCTAAGCACCACCGCAAACTGTATCTTTGGTTCTCAGGTGTCAACTAAGGACGCTTTATCACTCTTCAGATGCTAGTTCAGCTTCCCGTTACCAATTCCGCAGAGTTTTAGGCGGAAAACTTAATACAGACACCTAGAAATGTGGTGCAGTCAAACTGCTTTTCTCGAAAACCATGGGAGGCTCAGTATCGACGCCGATATCTACGTGTAAAATCATTGCTAATGTGTACCGAAGCTTAAATACAAACTGCGGAATAAAATTCCTGGCAACAGTCAAATATAGTCGTTAAAAAAATTAAATTAAAGATTTTTATGTTAGAAAGTGTCAGGGGATGCTTAACTTTTTTACAGGTGTATATAATGTCACACACCACGACCACAACTTCTCATTCGTGTTGAAGAATATATGGAATTATATGGCAAAATCAATGCAGAAATCATAGATAGTGTCAGGTTTTCCATTATATCCAATTTTTAATTGATGTAACCCCTTGACTTACACCAACTACAGTGGTTGTTTGCAAACAGTTGGGATCCTGATCATCCGCGACGCGGCGTCTGATCGGGATCCAAATTGCCATTCAATATTTTCCTCAGTCAAAATGTGACTACTTATAGCAAGGTGATAGTAAAATTTTAGAAGTCATAATGGAACGATTTTAATGCAGCTAAATCTTACTTTTACGACCACTAAATTATTTCAATTTATTTTGTATTCAAAGCAGGTGACTACTAGTACTTAAAGAAAGGCGAAAGTAATAAAGTGATACAGAAATATCTTTATGAGCTTTCTGTTTACTTTCTTATTGCTTTATTTCAACCTCTTTAGACAATAAAATTTTCAACAAAAAAAGAGAAAAGATTTGTTCGATTTCACGTATGGTATTCACGACAGTATGAACTAGCACCTCACGGATATAAAATGGCCGGACACGGTATACGGACACAGACACGGACCACGGAGCTATGGAATGTCGGTATAAGGCCGGCATTCCATAGTTCCGTGGTCCGTTGTCCGCGTCCGTGTACGTGCCCGTGTCCGGTCATTTCATATCCGTGAGGTACTATTCCATACTGCCGTGAAACGAACAACTCGGTGTTTTTGAAAATGTCATTGTCTAAAGAGGTTGATACAAAGCAATAAGATAATAAACAGAAAGCTCATAAAGAGATTTCTGTATTACTTTTACCTTTCTTTAAGTACTAGTAGTCACCTGCCTTGAATACAAAATAATTGAAATAATTTAGTTGTCGTAAAAGAAAGATTTAACTGCATTAAAATCGTTCCCTTACGACTTCTAAAATAAGGCTAATTGAATATATGAAGGAGAGGCGAGAGCTTAAGGAAAGGTATAAGATGCTATAAGTAGTCACATTTTGACTGAGGAAAATTGAATGACAGTTTGGATACCGATCAGACGCCGCGTCCAGTGGCGTCTGATCAGGATCCCAACTGTTTGCCAAAAAACAGTGTACTCGGTGTAAGTCAAGGGGTTAAATAAGTTGAAAAATAGTATAATTAAAAAGGAATACCTGACACTATCTAGGATTTCTGCATTGATTTTGCCATATAATTCCATATCTTCTTCAACACGGATGAGTTTTTATGGTCGTGGTGAGTGATATTATATATTGCTTTATTTTCGCTAACAATTGTAATTATATTTTTCTAAAATTGTTTTCGAAACAAGCTAACTTAACTTCGAAAAAAGTGTATTTCTACAGTCATTTGCATCCGCGATCTGTCCGTTTGCGTGAAATTTTGCTCGCCGAGCGAAACGTCACGGACACGGACGCGGACACGGACACGGAACGGACGTATGGAATAGACCCAATGATTTCTTTGGTGAGCAAAAACTCGCGGACACGGACGCGGACACGGATCACGCATCACGGAACTATGGAATGCCGACCTAACGTGAAATATGGACCCTGTTGAAAAAAGACCCGGTTGGTCTTTTCAACGTTGAGATTGTTCTATTTTCAACGTTGAAAAAAGACCCGGGTCGATTCTCAACTTTGAAAAAAGGCCCACCGATTTTTTTTTCAACAGGGTCCATATTTCACGTTATACCGGCCTTAAGTCATTTTAAGCTCCGTGATGTTCACGTATGAAATCTGCCACTCCTTGTTTATAGGACGGAGTCGGAGTCACTGTTCAGATCGGCAGTCATTGCATACAAGTGGTCTCGGTGACGTGGTCGGGAACAGGATAATTATTTAAAGCGGTACGTCCGGTCGGGAACAGGATACTTATTTAAATCGGTACGTCCGGGGTAGATGCAACGGCAGGACCAACGCACAGGTACTTGACACATAGATCTAGATCTATTTATCAAAATTTCTTTTTTTAGATCTATTACCTTATTATAGATACAAGGTAAACAACGGCAATCGAACAGGTGGTCTAAATTCTCAACTGTAACTGCTGCTAAAATCGACCAGATCACCGATATTCTCTTGTGTTGCCCTCGAGAAATGATTAATTTATCAATAGTTACTTTTTATTTGATCAAATTCCGCCAAATAACGACAAAATACGTGAATTTATAACGAAAATGTGCATAAAATTTGGCCATGTCGTTTCTGACGTCCATACCAAACTGCACAAATATAGGGGTAATCTAGTCGGTTTGCAACTTTGCACAGTTAACGGCCTTTACGGCTGAAACGTTCACCTAATTCCATAAGAGCATATACGTTTATGTCAAACCATGACACTCTTCTACCTCAGCTATCCGAAATACTCATGGATTTCCTCAATCAAATTGAGAATTTAAAGCTTTTTAACGTTTCCAAGGAATATAAGATGCAGCCCACAGTGAATATATTCCGTACTCTCATTGGCAGGCAGACTTATTTGCCAATGAGATCGCTCTGTTCCTTTGTCCCATACAGGTGTCCAAAATGGCATTTGAAATGAACCAAAGTATTTCACTTGTCAATTTGGTGCCAAATTACATGAGTATTTTTTATAGCTGAGTGAGAAGAAGGTTATGTTTTGAAAGAAAAGTGTTTGTTCTAATGAAATTAGGTGAAGATTCCAGCCGAAAATGCCGTTAACTGTGCAAACCGACTAGATTACCCTTATATTTACGCAGTTTGATATGAACGTCAGAAACGGCATGGCCAACTTTATTGCACATTTTCGTTATAAATTCACGTGTTTTGTCGTTATTTGACGGAATTTGATCAAATAAAAACTATTGATAAATAAATCATTTCCCGAGGGCAACACAAGAGAATATCGGTGATCTGGTCGATTTTAGCAGCATCTCAAGTTGAGAGTTTAGACTACCTGTTCGAATGCCGTTATTTACCTTGTATCTAGAATAAGGTAATAGATCTAGAGGTCTAGTAAAAAAAGAAGAAAATAATAAATAGATCTTTTTTTTTTATAAATAGATCTAGATCTATGTGTCAAGTACCTGTGGACCAACGGGTTTAAGGGCTGGTACTGGGCTAGTTCCGGGACAGGTGCAGGACCGGGAACAGGTTCCAGGCGAGACCGGCATTGGCAGATATGCATCAATATCACGATTATGCTGTAAAAATAAGAAGCCCGGATGATAATAATTATCATCCTGGCGACTTTTTTTCCTTTAAAAATAAAATGAATGTGTGCATTTAGTTTCCAAGCATTTATGTTCATTTCACACAGTAAGCAATATGGTCTTTCGTAATAAAGTAATACCGCTCAAAATCGTTTTTTCTTGTACCTCAGCATAATCATCGCTAAATATTACCGGCGAATCCACAATTATTTTTTCGCGATATCCCAACTCCATTAATTATTATCAATGAAATGAAGTATAAATTTCCTGAAAAAATAGCATATCTTTTAGGCTAAATTTAGCGGTTTGTTTACAATTGAATGCCTTACGAATGTAGCCGAGCTAAAGTGAGTAGGTCGCGTGGTGCGCACTAAGAAAACATGGCTGTTTCACTTTCGATTTTACACAAATCAAGTGACTTTACCCGCAATTATGCAAACGACAACTCCCGATTAATCCCGAATGCGAACGGATAAAATGAAACGTTTGTTTTTTGAACTGCTTAGAGCAAAATTACTAGGTAGATATGCATTTTCACCCGCGCACTTCCATAGAAAACGTTTAGAGGGTTCATTCTTCACGATTTGACCTTTCTTTTATTGCAATAAAAAAACCTCGAAAAAATGCCGTTTCTGAGCTATATTACGGCTTTAAGGGTTTTGGCGTACATTTTCAGGACAGAAATGCAGCGAATACGGCCAAATGAAATTATTTAACCCTATCCTGTCTGATAAATTGTCGCCGGGTTTACACTATTTACCTTTAAAGTGATAAGAATAGCGTTGACGATGAAGGAACTGTTGTCTGAATATCAAACAGCCTGGATCCGACTGAGTTACTCGGGCGTCTCATCCGGATCCAAGCTGTTTAACACATTCAGCCCTAGCGACGATTATAGTCGTCATTTACAATCAGTGAACTTGTACAAAATACGCTTGTCCTATGCAAACAGTGTAAAGGAGCCCTCTTATCAGGGTCTACACTGTTTGCCATTTTGAAATTTATTGTTAAAAAGCAACCCTAAATATGTAAAAATGGATTAAACATAAGTGGAAATTGGAATTTTCCATTAAAAGTTTCAGGGGTGAAGGAGTTAATATGCCGAACAACAGCTATATACTTACTTTACTTAAATAAGTTTAAAATATTTTCTTTGCAAATTAATGCACTTGATAAAATATCTTATCTTTAACATTTATGACTTAATTACAGACAAAGAAAGACTTAGGAAAATAGATGATTTAAATTTTAAAATGAGTGGTTTTGCTTAAAATTTATATATAAATTACTAATGATGACCTTTGCAAATCTTTAACCCGTTACCCCATGACGCATTTAATGCGTTCCTTCTCTAAAGCAAATAATTCAAACTGATACAGCCATGAATATGCACCATAAGAACTATTTTCTTTATTTCTTTATCCTGATGGAAGCATAAAGCAGGTTGAAAGAAAAACAGAATGCACCTTAAGTGCTTCAAGTGGTCACCTTTCTTAAATAAATGCTAGGAGGGAGGGGGTTAAATAATATCTGAATGTTTATTCAACAACATCTGTGAATGTGTTTTATATCTTTGTGCGTTTTTACAGCATTTGTTAAGCTAACCAGCAAGACAGCATCTACCGACTTCAAACTTGCATCTGCAGTCATCCAACCCGCATCACCAGACGTCGAATCTGTATCCAGATATAAAGACGGCAGACCTGCGTCCACAGACGTACGACCTGTATCTAGACATTCAATAAGTGGACATATGTGCTTTTTGTGTCACCTGCTGTATGCAGAGGTGACACTTAGAGATCACTTTTCCGTCATATGTCCGTCTGTCTGTCTGTCTGTCCGTCATGTCACGTCATGCTTTTTTCCGTCTCCGCTTTTTATAAGGCTATCAATCCTGTTCTACTGATACTTTTCAGATGAAATTTCATTTTTATGGAAAGAGCTTGATGAGTGAAAGTATCATGAACAATGTTCATAAGAGTTATTTACCTTTTCTACATTTTCTTTTCCAGCAAATAAAAATGAATTGAAGCTTTGGAGAAGAAATTTCATTTATGGAAAGAGCTTGATGAGTGGAAGTTCATAAATTTTGCATTAATACTACGAGAGTTATTGTTTTCTCATACGTCTGTTTGTCTGTCCACAACTTTAACATTGGCCATAACTTAATAACTACATGTGACCGAGACTTAATATTTGACATGTGTACTCCTCAATTCAAGAAGCCTTTGAGCTCAGTACAACTTTTGTCATGTCTGACAAAGTTCAAGGTCATTTAGAGGTCAAATAGGTTAAATTTAATCTTGTCCATATCTTTGAAACGGTATGTGATATGACTTCATGTTTGACATGTGTACTCCATTTAAGAAGCCCTTTAGCTCATTACTACTTGGGTCATGTCAAACAAAGGTCGACCAATGTCGTTTAGAAGGTCAAACTAGGTTAAATTTAACATTGGCCATAACTTTGTAACTACATGTACATGTGATAGAGAATTCATATTTGACATGTTTAGAATCTAGAATCTAGAATCCATTGCGCTCTGTTCAACTGGATTTTATCAAATACGGGTCAATGTCATTTCGAGCTCATGGTCACACCACACAAACACATTTTGTTCTATTTCAGAAAGAGCTTGCTTACTGCAAGTGACACATTCTAATGCTTTCTTAACTTCCCTCACTTACGAACAGAGGCGACATGCATGCCAAAGTTCGGTTCTAGGAATTGTAGTTTTGTGCCTGGATAGCTGGATTTATTTCAAATATTAATGTATAGAACCAAGGCAGACGGTGCCTTCTGCTGAGACAGCGTCGCATTTGCGGATGACAGACGTGAAGTCCTTGCGAAGAAACCATTCCGAGACTGGAAGGACGCTAAGTCAAAATTCAAGGCAGCATGCACCAATCTGTTCTGAAGTTTATAAGACCCTCCAAAGACTACTGGAGAAGAGATGAGGTGTTGAAGTCCGTTGCGAAGTGAGTCCTTTTCTGCGGCCGGCAAGGCATAGCAGGGATTCAGAGACAATGCAAAGCATCTGAGTAGTAACAAAAACTGTGACAACGTTCAAGCTTTTTCAACAAGGTTCTCCTCGACCACTTTAAGACTGCACCAAGGAACGTCACGGTCACCTATTTATAAAAAAACTCACATTCTTCATGGCAGGCTACTGCTTAGTGTAACATACACGTTAATCAGATCACTCTCTAAGAGAGTTCTGAACTTTAATGTTTGTTTCAGCAGAATTCTGTTCTGTTTTGATTGATGAAAATGCTTGCATGATCGTGGGACGCATACCTTTGTTGAAAGGATTATCCAGATTATGATTATTTCTGTCTTTGGGGGGAGAGGGGGGGGGGGGGGGTCATAAGGGATACTAACATCATTCTATTGATGTAAACTATTTTCTTAGAATACCCTCAGAATGTACCATTTTTTGGTATTAAGTTTAAACAATTCAGTTCTTTTTTCTGTCTAATGACGTTCTTATGTCGTATGAAACCACTTTTTAGGGGGTATAATGGGATATTTCCATCATTCTATTGATACAAACTTTCTTCCTAGAATGCCCTCATAATGCACCATTTTGGTGTTAATTTCTAAAAGTTTTCGGGGAAGGCCTCCCGGACCCCCCACCTATGGGAGGGGTGCTACCCCTCCTTTACCCACCCGACTGTGCCCCCCATTATAAATTTTCTGGACCCGGCCCTGCATAATATTAGGATGTCGCGTGCAGCAAGCAGAGTGAATAGTTTGGTTTCTGAATTTAAAATGGAATTACCGATGTTGAATATATAGACATATCTATTGTGAATAACAGGGTATTTTTCCCCGTTATAAATCTCGATAAAATTAACGTTGGCATCGGATGTCTACATCTACATCGAACGTAGGCCGGTAATCCCTACTTGGACGCCACAGAGAGAGGGGAGCGGATACAGAATCCTACTCTTATTATCGACAGAGTTCTTTTAGATGCCCTGTGTAAAGCACTGATACATCGGACCTCGGTTTATATAGTCTCATCCGAAAGACTTGGTCTGGCGGGGCTTCGAACTCGATAACATTTGGAGTCATATGCGTTTTTGACTGTCTGTCTGTCTGTTTGTCTCTCTGTCTCTCTCTGTCTCTCTCAGTCTGTCTCTCTGTCTCTGTCTCTGTCTGTCTCTCTGTGTCTCTCTCCCCTGTCTCTCTCCCTGTCTCTCTATGTATGTCTGTCTGTCTCTGGCTCTCTGTGTGTGTGTCTCTCTCTGTGTCTCTGTTTCTGGCTCTTTCTGTCTCTCTCTCTCTCTGTCTCTCTCTCTCTCTGTCTCTCTCTCTCTCCCTCTCGCTCTTTCTCTCTCTCTCTCTTAAACACAATTAAAAATTCAATAAAATGTATCATTAAAACACAAGTTGTTTGCAATGATGGTCAATACATTATTAATTAATTTGTGGTTGTTTTGGGGTTTTGGGGCACGGAGTTATTCTGTGTATTATGTGTATAATATCACGCGGGGGTGCCTTTGTTATTGTAGTAAGACTTTTTTTATTTAGTTATTTAACGTCCGAACAGGGATATTTTATGATCTCATAAAATATCCCTGGTCCGAAGGATATTCGCTCTTTTGACGTACTTTTATAGTAAGGCTTTTCGTCGCATCTGGTGTTTTTATATGTTTGAATTGATTGATAAAATATGAATTATTGGTGATGGATTATTTGACACGCCTATTGGTGACAATTTGACACACCTATTCGTGACAGTTGATTGGATTATGTTGATTATTTGTTTGTTGGCTTGGGGCTTAAACGCACAGACCCAATGCTCTGTGACATCTCCATGGTAATATCAAATCCGATTAGACCTTCCTTTCAAGTTGTCGGACACGAGGATCTATTAAAATATGTTGAGACTGCATTACATAAAATACTACTGAAAAGGAAGCAGCTCGTTTTAGATATTTACAAATATTTACAAATAGGTATAAGCAGTACAATTCAGTTTGACAACATGATGTAGCAGACGCACCTGTCTTTGTAAGACCGATTTTGATTGGTTCATTGAGAAACCTGGTGAAAGCTATAAATAAATCGTGCTCGAGCACGAAATTTCTCGCCCGAGCACGCTCTTAATTGTGCTCGAGCACGATCTCAGTTGTGCTCGAGCAGAAAAATACTTTCGACCCCTTTGGTACTCCATAGGGAAGAGGGCCATCAATACTTGTAATCCCGCCGCGCTGAAACACCAGGGACGTTTCTAGATAATGTATAGCACCCAAAGAAATCATTGTTTTACAGTATGACACACACATTTCTTTGACCCGCATTATGCTGAATTTTCCATCCGCTTCAAAAATGTTGTTTGCCATATAATTCAAATAAGCTTCTTTGCTTTTATTTTATTGAAGACGAACTAAGAATGAGAGTCAGTTTAGCACGGAATTATACACAGAGTATACTCAGTGTATATTTCCGTGCGAGTAGACCCTAATCAGCCTCCGATTTTCTCGTCAACTGATCAGGATAAAAACTGTTTGCAAATCTTAAAGACTCGGAATCATATAAAAAATGACCAGTAAAACCTCTCTATTACAATCACATTTATAATATGACTTTTAAGACAGGTTGCTGTTTCAAGCAAGGTGAAAGTATATCATTCAATAATCAATCAATTATAGAATTTCTTAATGGTCGTAATAGAGAGGTTTTACTGTAATTTAGTAAATGTATCGTAATCGGCTGAATTCCTGCTAATGCTTACTGACACTGTCTGTTATTTTCCGTTTAGCAGCAATCTCTACAGGCCCCATGAGTTACAGTGTTACCTTCGAAATCTATACTCTTTAAAACCGGAGTTTTAGAGACAATTAGAAATTAGATTCAGACATACTTGACCCTTATCAGATTCTGATCTACTCGTCGACTGATCAGGATCCAAACTGTTTTCAAATACTAAAGAAACATCCCTCATCAGGATAAGGATTCAAGAAGAAGTATGCCCATGATGCATGTAAAATCAAAGTACTGAAGTACTGTAGGCTCGGGCTTTCAATTTTTTTTGCGGTTTATAACATTTAGACATTTAAGTAATATTCCTGTTATTTATAATTAGATGTTCTGTTCTGAAAATGACCATTTACATGTATGTCAAGTACTAAACACTGGATTTCAAAGGCTTATTACTGCTTGTTGATAGAAATATAAATAGGTATGACCAGGTGTCTTTTTGACTAGACATGACATACTATATCTATCTTCAAACTTGCCGTTTATTGTATCAAAATAACCATTCATAACAAGCCTGTTAATGCAGGCACAGTGGAACCTCTGGAATGCCAGCACTATCTGTTAAACTGTTAATACATGTACAGTTGAACCTCTGGAATTGTTATCGGCCTTAGTTGTTAGGCTAGCCTGTTCATGCAGGTACATCGGAGCCTCAGGAAACGCTAGCACTAGGTCATATTAACCCTTTCCTCCATAGCTTGTTTAAAGTTTTGAAAACAGACGGCTGCTTGAAGCAGTCTGAAAGGAGCATTCTGCTTTACTTCAAGACTGCTTTAAGCTACTGTCTTTTAGGACGTAGGAAACATATATAAAGTGAGGGTTTTTTACACAGGAGGAACAGATTAAAGGCAAAAAGGCAGTCCTAGGGGGTAATGGGTTAAATAGCGTAAGAGACAGAGACACTATTATTTACATCTAAACATGAAAAACAACTCTTATCACGCTGAACTGTCGTCTGCTTCAAGTGTGTCCCCTGCTTGAAAAATCAAAATAACTTTTTATGCTTTTTAAACTCATGACAATTTGAATATGAGTGCCAAACAGTTTGGATCCAAATCAGACGCCGTGTTTTGCGGCTTATGATCTGGATCCAAACTGTTTGCAAAATTAGCCAAGTCGTGCTTAGCATGATAAGGGTTAACATTGTCTACCCAACGCATTTCAGCTAAATGGTAACACAGGTACATGTAGAAATGAACTTAAACTGGTACTAGAATGATGTCCATGATGCATCTGATTCAAATTAAGCGCAATATCGGTCTTAATAACATAGTCTGAAAAGCCCCTCTTCCGACAGCCCATAAAATATTATAGACAGTCGGAAATGGGGCCTTTTCAGACTATGTTTGTCAGACCGATATTGCGCTTAATTTCAATCAGAAACATCATGGATATAATTCTAGTACCATTTTAAGTTCATTTCTACATGTACCTGTGAATGGTAATTAAGGGCCAGGTAAAGTTCTACTTTCATATTTATGTTTAAAATACACAGCCTATCTGAAAGATCTACAGTCAAACCTATCTTAAGTGACCATGTTATGAAGAAGCAAAGTGAATATAACAGACAGGTTATAGCATTATCTGCGAAATCTATACTCCTTCTGACATCAAGACACTTTTTGTCCGTTCCAAATATGTATTCTACTTGCCCACAAAGCATACAAAGAAAGGCCCATGTATTGCTCTAAAGACAAATGGCTGATTACTGCAGGACTTTGGTAATGCAGAAAATATAAGGGGCTTTCTAAATTACTGATATCCTGCAAATAGTGGTCACTTGTTTAAACGAATATCAATTCAATTTTTTTAAGAATGGCTGTTAAACACCGCCCCTTAACCGGGCACTTCTATAAACCGATCTTGCAGCTAGCCTGCATTTAGCTGCCACCTTTTTTAAATGGCAGTCAATTCAATTGTTTTGAATGGTTGTTTTACCTTACCTCGCTAAACCGGTTTGAGAACCTCTATTATCAGGTCATTTTTCTCGGTACAGTCACCGGGTTTGATTTTCGGAGGTTTTGCAGTAATTTTGTTATGTTCAGGATCTGTTAAATTTATAATCCGAATAGCTTTGAGAAAAGGACGATTTAAACTGTAGTATTATCAGAATTTAAAATCGTTAAGTGGTTTTTATTTGAAACGTCGAGTATCAGATAATCCGCTACTTAATATTAATTGGCATTTAAATTAAGAAATATCCGTATATAAAGAAAGAAAGTTGGCGTAAGAGGGACGTAGTAAACCATCAGGTTTTGTTCCCATAAAATCAAACGCACCAAACACAATGGATTAACTAATTTTTGTTTGTCGAATGTAGAACAGTTTTCGAGTTAAAATTAATCTCAACGAACCATTTTTCAAAATTAATGTTTTAATTCATATATTTTATATCAATTTTACACAATATTGATATTGATGTATATGTACAATGGAAGAAAGGCTGTGGAAATTATTTAAGGATATACATACCAATCCAGGTAAAGGCAAGTGCGATCCACAGTGGTACATCGTATCATCAAGGTCCGCGATGATAACGGTCGCGCTCGGCGACGAGTACCCTCGGTGAGTCAACATCGCGGACTCCGGCATCACAACCCGCAGCGGATTGCGGAAAATCACACATCACTGCGGACAAAAAATCCGTGTCCGCGTTAGATAAAATTGCGATGGACGGTGGAAAAAGGAATTACCGCGTGGTCTGTACTATACCTACAGTGGATTACTTATGCATGTGTTTCTAATGCTACATTTTTTATTGAGTCCAATTAGGCCTATTTTGCGATAGGCCTACAGGTAGTGCGGTCTGTTAATATAAGTCGCTCAACTTGTCTAGCGACCATCGACAACATGAGCATTTTTATCCTTTAAAGCAGGTGAGCAGCTCTATGCAGGATGACAACAAGACAGAAAGAGCCTGCCTTTTAAAACATCTGTGCTTCTCTATTGAACGACCGCATGATATAGGGTTAACTGCATTTCAATTAAATAAACCACCAAGTACCCCTATTTTAGACGAAATAATAAACGTTGAAGTGCTTATAATAAAAATTCCGAGTTTGAATTATAACCTGGCTATACAATCAAAATTCTGAGCGATTAATGGTCAAATTCAAACGACGGTGCCCTGTTTGACATGTTATTTCTTCGAGTCATTTAGTGTAAGTGGGCCTATATACAGCTTGAAAATAGACAGAGGGAACTTGACATGTCTTCTTTAACGATATATAAAGCCAAATTGGCCATGTTTAAATAGCCTAACAGGACTTTGAAACTAACTCGTGAGTATTTAATTGTCCCCGTTTGAATGTGTGTATGTGTATAATTGTTCTCATTTGACAGCGTTATTAAGTTTTTAACTAAGTATGTGTATGTTCCCAATTGAGAGTGTATGTTCTCATTTGGATGTGTGTATACGTTCTCATTTGGATATGTGCATGTCCTCATTTGTGTGTGTATTTTGTTCCCATTTGGCCGAGTGTATGATATTGTTCTCAATTGACGGTTAAATGTCAGATATAAAAAAACGCTGATATATAAAGTCAAATTGGCTAAGTTTAAATAACCTAACAGGACTTTGAAACTTACTCGTGCATACTTAAGTATCCCTATTTGAATATGTGTACATGTATATGCTGATTTGTTCTCATTTGACAGCGTAAATACGTTTTTGTCCAAGTATGTGTATGTTCTCAATTGAGAGTGTATGTTCTCATTTGGGTATGTGTATACGTTCTCATTTGAATATGTGCATGTCCTCATTTGTGTGTGTATAACGTTGTTCTCACTTGGGCGAGTGTATACAATTGTTCTCAATTGACGGTGAAATATCAGATATATAAATAACGCTGATATTGAAATTTTACGTATCAAGACATCTTACTGAGTATTTGATGGAACTAATTTTAAAATTTCATGTTAGTACCATGTCCAGAAATGTCTGTTCCCAGTCGAAGGTGAAATGTCCGATGTTCTCACTTGGGGGCGATTGTACGTATGTGTGGGTATACAATGGCCTTCGACTGAGAACGAACATCAGGATGCACAGCAGCGAGTGAGCACGAACATGTCAACTGAGATCGTCCTCAATTGCCATGAAACAAAATATGGCTCATTCGGCCTTAAATCACATAAAACATAAAAAAATAAAATAAAATCATGACGGCCCCACTGAACGGTCAAATGTCAAGTTGTGTGTATGTTGTAAAATCTGGTTTGCATTCGGTTCTATTTTCTCGGATGCACACATCATTCGAAAATCATCCGGGTACTCAACTTTCTACGCGCACCTGTTAACATCGGTTTAATGGTGAATTCGCCCAATGACCAACTCGCCTACAATAAGATATACATGTAATGATTATAGTAATCCGAATAGTGAGTTTGCCTAGAAAGCAATTTGCCTAGGGATTGTATTTCGCACATATTGTAATTAAGGTAAGTATAGCTGAAATAACAATATTAAACTTGTTTTCACCAGGAACGTACATAAGCGAGCTAGATCGAATTTTCGTTGGTTTATAGGCCCTGATCATCAAATGCATTTAATGATTAAAAAGTACTTCATGGAATAGTAAATTGTGTATGTAAGAGGTGTGGGCATAAATCGTTATTCACCTTGTGCAAATCTTTTTTAAAATGATTCGGAATGAAATTGTGACATTAGTGATTAGGGGCAGGAACGTATATTACACTGTTAGGGGCTACACTGATCTTTCGATTTAGTTGAAAATCTGGATAAAAACAAGGCAAGTTGATTTTATTACAGATAATTTTTATTATATTGGCATATCTACCTTCAATATAAGGCACGAAATACAATTTCAAGCTAATTCACCATTCGGGTTGCAATCTATCTAATGGTAGGCGAGTTGGTCATTAGGCGAAATCACCAGCACTCATCACAATGACCTCTACAGTACGGGCTCTATCAAGATAATATTTTTCTTTCAATGTATTTTGTTTAATAATACAGTATTTTATGTTGTTAAAACAAACTATTGTTTGTGAGCAAATGCATGCGATGTTACGGCTGCGATACATATCAACAGTGTTAAAAGGTGGGAAGTAAAGGCTGAACGCAAATGTAATGTATTTTCGCGATTAGTTGTTGGTCAACGGCCCCAGAATGGGCGATATAGAACAAAGGGGGTTGTTGTTTCATCAAAAAGGTTTAAATATATACTTGATTTATATATCGCTTTTTTGACGAACTGGAATTGTTTCGTTAAAAAAGGTTTATAGAGAATTAATTTTGACGAGTTCGGACCAAGTCTGCACGCTAGATCTACGTGATTTCGGTTTCAAGTAGTTTGGATCCAGATGAGATCTGGATCAGGACTGTTTTAAACTCTGAAGCAATTTAATGATTAATTAAATCGGAGATATATTTAAGGGGTGTCGGACGTTTCGGTAAATGACGAGTTCGGTAAATTGATTTTATATAGTAAATGGTCTGGATGTTTCGGTAAAGATGTAGGCTTCTGTACCGTACTACCGGTGGTCTTAATGTAATCGAACATTAAAATAATTAAATAGACCTTTTACATTTGCTTATCTGGTTATTTTGGGTTGCTTGATGTTTTATTTTCAACATCCAATCGTCCAAACAGCAAGAAATTCCCCCTGCATTCTGAATTTTTAGATACTTTCAGCCGATACAAACTAAACGGTGAAAGGTCATTTTGTCTTTACTACCGGTGCAACTATAAAAAAATCCTCTAGAAAAATGTCTTCTTGTAAATAATGTCCCAGAGGTTACTGTTCTAGTTTGGATTCTTTATTTAGTGCAGTTTGCACCGAATATATTTTAAAAATTGCAATTTAAAAAAAAAAAATGCAACTTCAATGCCAATTAACGTGTGTAAAACATTACGTTTTTGAAAATTTTCCAAACAGATTTTTTAAAATTCCATTTTAACAAAACAACAGTATTTTCCAAGTACTTTGGTTATTTTATATTAATTAAATAGACGTCTATGTAAACATCCGCACTCCGCAGTGTAAATGAAGTGACGTCGGCTATATATGTTTTTTTCTGAATACACCGGTAGTAGGTATACACCGGTATATATATAGTAGGGTCATTGAGCCTACATTATAGTAATTAAAGGATTAAGTATATCGCACCTCTTCCAGTAACAATGAAACTGTTCGACGATGTTTGTGCCACGTTTGTAGGGGTGTTTTAGTTGTAAAATGTATGGATCCTGATCCTTATTTCGATTCGACATAGAAATTTACCCTTTCCATAACTACATCTTATAGTTTAGATCCAACCCATTTATACATCCGATAAAAGTGACTACAGATCAAACGCTATCCGCCAGCAAAAGGTGTGATATACAGGTATATAAACCTTTAATTACTATAATTTACCTTTTTACCGAAACATCCACACCATTTACTATATAAAATCAATTTACCGAACTTGTCATTTACCGAAACGTCCGTAAATCTATTAAAGCAGTGTCTATTCTAGGGCGAGGGATTGGGGAATTCACCCACTTTTATTGAAAGGTAGTGGCTGGGGGGGGGGTGTTTGACGGTCGAATCGTCAAAATGAGAGTTGGCAAGGGGTACATGAGTCATTTACTCTGTGTAAAAATACTTTATTTTGCCTGGAGATACTTTTTAACCGATGTTGTTTTTATTACTTTTTAATATTCTCTCATTTCTATCTTAAAGAAAGAAACAAATAAACATCATAAAAGATTCTTCCACTTGGCAGCGATGGGAATAGAGATCATCCGCATGAAGGGTAAAATTAGCCCGGATAACAATTCATCATCGGACGTACTGGAAAACTCAACATAGCTCATTTATTTTTGCACTTTTATTTCCAATGACATAGATCTAAATGCAAAAATTGTGTTTGACACTCGGACGGCATCATCATGCTATTTAATGATTTATCAAAATGCATAACAAGAGCACCGCAAACGGTACACATTATAAGCCCTTCATGCGGATGGTATCTAATCCCATTGCTACCGAGTGGAAGAATATTTGATGATTTGATGATTGTTGTTTTTCTTCTTTGAATAACCATTATATAAGATAAAAATGCTAGATTATTAAAAACAACATCGATATAACGTGTCTCCAGGCAAAATAAAGTATTGTTACATAGAGTAAATGACTCCCGTACCCCTAGCCAACCCCCACAGGGTAGGCTAGGGGTACGTGACCGGACCGCTTATTTCCAATATTAGAGGTCCGGTCACGTACCCCTAGCCACTACCTTATTGAAAATCCCCCCCCCCCCCCCATGTTTTTCATTGGAGGGGGGAATTTTCTACATATAATTATAGACAAAGAAGGCAAATCTCATAATTTGGTGTAATATCAGAATTTTCGGTATTTTCGAATCCTAGAATAGACACTGTTTAAGACTATATAAAGTGAGCAGTATCCAAATTAGAAGAAGATGACACTTATCACTTTTCTTAGCAACCCTCACTTATTTTTTCAAATATCTCAGAATTGAGTAAGATTAGTTTCAATTGAAAGAGCTAATAAAAGCAAACTCATTACTGTTTAAATTATTGGGTAGAATTTACTTTGCAGGTCCGTAGATTTTTGATGATATTTGTTTTGATTTAGTTGCAATGTATCCACTAATGCTTGATCAATGCGTGTTTGTTTCAATTTTCTAGTTAAAAAACAGGCAGTTTAAAACAGGCAGTTTAATAGGGGCTCAGGGGCTCTAGCCCCCGAAATGATAACATATAAATTACAACTTTTGATGGGGACCGGCAAAGTAAAGGCGCTCCAAATTATTGAAATATCTTTTCAAATAAAAAAGTTATGAAGGTTTGAAATTTCACAGGAACAGGGTTTTTGTTGAATTTTCACCCTATATGGCTATACGGAAAATCTGGGCCGAGCGCGGCACTGTGAAACTGTTCAATTTCATTCAAAACTCCATAACTTTCTTATTAGAGCAGAAATTTACATGAAACTTGGCTGTCTTATGCCATTTTGTCTGCTGAATCCATTTCTTTTTTTGGATTGCTTGACAGCAAGCCATGATAAAGTAGAAAATAAGTAAGGACTCAACACAAATAAATATTTCATCAATTTTAATGCCCCCCTTTTAAAAAGGGGGGGGGCATATAGATTTTACCTTGTCCGTCGGATTTTTGTGTCGCGCGTAACTCAAAAAGTATTACTACTACAGAGATGAAACTTTACAAATACATTAATCAGCATGTGAACTTATGCACCTCCTATTTTTGGTAAAGTTTCGATTTATTTTGACGGAGTTATTGCCCCTTTTCTCACTATTTTGGACTTGTGTCACGCATAACTCAAAAAGTTCTACTACTAGAGTGATGAAACTTTACAAGTATCTTACTCATCATATGAACTTGTGCACCTCCATAGTTGGGCCACTCCCGATTGATTTTGGCAGAGTTATTGCCCTTTTTCAGCCTATTATTGCCCCTTTTCTCACTGTTTTGGACTTGTGTCGAGTGTAACTCAAAGAGTTCAACTACTAGAGTGATGAAACTTTACAAATACAATAATCAGCATGTGAACTTGCGCACCTTCATATTTTGGTCCAGTTTCGATTGATTTTGGCGGAGTTATTGCCCCTTTTCTCACTATTTTGGACTTGTGTCGCGCATAACTCAAAAAAATTCTACTACTAGAGTGATGAAATTTTACAAATATGTTACTCATCATATGAACTTGCGCACCTCCATATTTTGGGCCAGTTCCGATTGATTTTGGCGGAGTTGTTGCCCTTTTTCGGCCTATTATTGCCCCTTTTCTCACTGTTTTGGACTTGTGTCGCGCGTAACTCAAAAGGTTCAACTAATAGAGTGATGAAACTTTACAAATACAATAATCAGCATGTGAACTTGCGCACCTCCATATTTTGGTCAAGCTTCGATTGATTTTTGCGGAGTTATTGCCCCTTTTCTCACTATTTTGGACTTGTGTCGGGCATAACTCAAAAAGTTCTACTACTAGAGTGATGAAATTTTAAAAATATGTTACACATCATATGAAATTGTGCACTTTCATATTTTGGGCCAGTTCCGATTGAATTTGGCATAGTTATTGCCCTTTTTCGGCCTATTATTTCCCCTTTACTCACTGTTTTGGACTTGTGTCGCGCGTAACTAAAAAAATTCTACTACTAAAGTGATGACACTTTACAAATACAATAATCAGCATGTGAACTTGCGCACCTCCATATTTTGGTCCAGTTTCGATGGATTTTGGCAGAGTAATTGCCCTTTTTCGGCATATTAATGCCTCTTTTCTCGCTATTTTGGACTTGTATCGCGCATAACTAAAAAAATTCTACTACTAGAGTGATGAAACTTTACAGACATGTAAATCATCCTACGAACTTGGGCACCTCTATATTTTGTGCCAGTTCCAATTGATTTTGGCAGAGTTATTTCCCTTTTCGGCCTATTTTGGACTTGTGTCACGCATAACTCAAAAAGTTGTCCTACCACAGTGATGAAACTTCACAAATATGTTTATCATCTTATGAACTTGCGCACCATCATATTTTGGACCAGTTCCGATTGATTTTGGCGGAGTTATTGTCCCTTTTCATCCTTTTTTTGGACTTGTGTAGTGCTGAACTCTTACATGAATACTTAGCTTTCAATTGTTTCTTTGTTTTCGGGTCAAGGTCACTTTCCAAAAATATGAAAAAAAGGTTTTTGGTCAGTAAAAGATTTGGATAGTTTGATTTTGATCAAACTTTGTATTTAGTAAGCTTATGTGCAGACCTAACTTAGAATTGTACTTCAGAGTTCTCTGGTTAAGGTCAAGGTTCCATAAGGGGGGCATCTGTGTCCATTGGACACAATTTGGTCAATAACTTAAAGTTTCTTTAGACTGATTTTGACCAAACTTTGTAATTCAAATTGAGCAAGCTTATGAGGTTACACACTGCCAAGGGGGGCACCTGTGTCAATTGGACACACATCTAGTTAATTATATATTTATTCTCTCCATCCAACTAATTTATTGTTTTAAATGTCTTAAAACATAACATGCACTTAACTGCATAAACCTTTAGATTATCTTAGCATTTAGCAATAATAATAAAAGCTAATATGCTTCAAGTTCAGCCCAATTAACTGAAGAATTAAGTTCACTTTTATCGTTTCTTCTACATCTGCTGAAGCCACAGGACTGTCCGGGATGTGTTACACCATAAGCAGATCACATGTTAGCACAGCCAGTCACACCATGTCCATGTTTTCATGACTCACTGTGATAAATACTTCCTGAAAAAAATATTATATTGTAAGAATTTTGTTTGATCATTGATGAATATGGGTTACAGCTAAAGTTACACTTTAAACATTTTTTTTTTTTAAGCAGATGGCTCCTAAAGGAGATTTCTGCTTTAGTTTAATCTGTGATGAGCTTTCTAAGTTCTACCTGGCTGTCTGCTTTCATTTTATCTTACTTTAAGAAACCATCTGGCATAAATACATGAGTGTCTTGAGTGACAAACAGTCTGGAATCAAGATCAGATGACATGTTACGCAACGTCTGATCTAGATCGAAACTGCAAATGCCAGTCAAGCCGCGATCAGGGGGATAAATTACTATTACAATGAGAGGAAAAATCATGTTGAAATTTAAATACTTAGTTATTACTTACAATTAACTTTTGTTGTGTAGTTGATCTATTTGATGTGGGTACATGTATATCTCTGGATCACTTGTTAGCAGAGCCAATCACACCTTCACTCACTGTGATACATAAATCCTGGAAAAAATATTATAGAGTAAGAATTCTGTTTGATAATTAAAAATGATGAATATAGGTAACAGCTAAAGTTACAGCTTAAAAAAGATCAAAGTCAAGCAAAGCAGATAGCTCCTAATTAAATTCTGGTTAACTTTCATCCATCATGAGCTTTCTACCCGGCTGTCTGCTTTAATTTCATCTTGCTTCATGATTTTGATTTGAAAACATCTGGCATAAATACATTTCAATAAAGGTGATATATGTTCATTTTAATATTTATTTTAGCTCACCTGAGCCAAAGGCTCAGGATGAGCTATTGTGATCGCATTCCGTCCGTCGTCCGTTCACATTTTCAAACGACATCTCCTCTGAAACCCCTGACCCGATTTCAACTAAACTTTGTCAGAAGCATCAGTAGGGTGGGGGAACGAAAAGTTGTTAAAAGTTTGTGGGTGGGGTAAATATTTCTAGTTGCCATGGCAACCGTGCACAAATTCTAGAAAAATCTTCTTCTCCGAAACTACTGGTCCAATTTCAATTTTGTTTTCACCTAAATGTTTGTCAATTGATAGACTTTCAAAGTTGTTCAAAGAATTTTGATCCGTTCAAAAACATGGCCGCCAGAGGGCGTGGTCAATTTCCGTATTTACATAATATTGACAACCCATGTCAAAACCTTTTAAGATCTTCTTGTTTAAAATCATAAGTCCTAGTACAACCAAATTTCTTATGTAGCATCATGTTGTGAGTCTTTATCAAGGTTGTTCAAATTATGACCCCCGGGCCAAAAATGGCCCCGCCCAAGGGCTTATCAGTTTAACTTGGGAAAACCTTTAAAAATAGTTTTCTCTGAAACTGTTGGCCTAAACTCAACCAAACTTTAGCAGATGCATCAGTAGGGTGGGGGAGCGAATAGATGCTAAAAGTTTGTGGGTGGGGTAAATTTTTCTTGTTGCCATGGCAACCGTGCACAAAATCTAGAAAAATCTTCTTCTCTGAAACTACTTGTCAATTAATAGACTTTCAAAGTTGTTCAAAGAATTTTGATCCTTCTAAAAACATGGCCGCCAGAGGGCGTGGTCAATTTCCGTATTTACATAATATTGACAACCCAGGTCAAAACCTTTAAAGTTCTTCTTGTCAAAAACCATACGTCCTAGAACTACCAAATTTCTTGTGTAGCATCATGTTGTTAGTCTTTATCAAAATTGTTTTCAAATTATGACCCCCGGGCCAAAAATGGCCCCGCCCAAGGGCTTATCAGTTTAACTTAGGAAAACCTTTAAAAAATCTTTTTCTCTGAAACTGTTGGCCTAAACTCAACCAAACTTTAGCAGAAGCATCAGTAGGGTGGGGGAACGAAAAGTTGTTAAAAATTTGTAGGTGGGGTAATTTTTCTTGTTGCCATGGCAACCGTGTACAAAAACTAGAAAAATCTTCTCCGAAACTACTGGTCCAATTTCAATTTGATTCTCACCAAAATGTTTGTCAATTGATAGACTTTCAAAGTTGTTTAAAGAATTTTGATTGCCCCTGGGTCATAGATATATCCAAATTTTGTCTTGCCCAGTCAGCTTCTATGGTACAATGTCCTCAGGTGAGCGCCATGTGGGCCTCTGGCCCTCTTGTTAGCTCACCTGGCACATTGTGCCAAGGTGAGCTATTTTGATCGTCCTGTGTCCGTCTTCGTCCGTCCGTCCGTCGTCCGTCCGTCGTCAACAATTTCTTAAAACGACATCTCCTCCTAAACTACCTGTCAGATTTTTACCAAACTTTGCAGGAATAATCCTTGGGTCAACCTCTACCAAAATTGTTCAAAGAATTTGATTCCATGCAGAACTCTGGTTGCCATGGCAACCAATGTAAAATAAAAGTGAAAACTTTAAAAATCTTCTTCTCAATAACCATAAGGCCTAGGGCTACCAAATATAGTATGTAGCATCATCTAGTAGACCTCTACAAAGATTGTTCAAATTTTGCTCCTGGGGTCGAAATTGACCACGCCCAGGGGGTCACAAGTTTTACATAGGTTTATATAGTAAAAACTTAAAAATTCTTCTTCTCTGAAACCGAAAGGCTTAGAGCTGTGATATTTGGTATGTAGCATCATCTAGTGGACCTCTACAAAGATTGTTCAAATTTTGCTCCCCGGGGGTCATAGGCTTATATGGTAAAAACTTAAAAATTCTTCTTCTCTGAAACCGAAAGGCTTAGAGCTGTGATATTTGGTATATAGCATCATCTAGTGGACCTCTGCAAAAATTGTTCAAATTTTGCTCCTAGGGTCATAATTAACCCTGTCCCTGGGGTCACAATTTTACATAGGCTTATATAGTAAAAACTTAAAAATTCTTCTGCTCTGAAACCGAAAGGCTTAGAGCTGTGATATTTGGTATGTAGCATCATCTAGTGGACCTCTACAAAGATAGTTAAAATTTTGCTCCTGGTGTCAAAATTGACCCCGCCCCGGGGGTCACAAGTTTTACATAGGCTTATATATATGAGCACCGCTCCAGGAAAACCGGGCTTAATGACATCGACGAAATGACGTCAGAAATGAGCGTGAACTTTTGACGTCATTTTTAATCGACATAAATTTACTTCCGTGTTGTGTTTTACACTCGCCACATTTCTATAGCTATTTTTCTTTGGTTTGTGACTACGCATATTCTATTTGATTGTTGGATATGATGGAAAGTGAACTTGAGGTAAGATATATTTCTTTTATTCCTAGATATATTTCCATAAACTTCCAAAATGTGCTAGTGTCGGATGCAAGTATCGATGGCGCCATTTCCGATTTTCGCGGAGTATTTTGCTCGCACTTTGATGAACCACTTTATTGATTAGATCTAGATCTAAACTAGATCTAGGTCAGTTCGCTTTTATTCCATTTCGATCAATGTTGATAGAAATCTAGATCTACTTGCAATTTACACTTAACGTTAACCGGTGTTAGTTGTGAGCTATTTTAATGCAAATCGAGGTCTAGATCTATAAATAGAAAGTGAGCCATGTGTAGATGTAAATTATGATCAATACACATTCAATGAACTTAGATCTAACGACCACGCAGAAAGAAAGAAAACATATATAAATCTAGATGTATATAAAAACTTACGATAAATGGTATATATCCACATTTTTGGTACGATGTTTAAACTTTATACGAGTATAAAATCTACATTTGTTCGTCAGTTGATCCTTGCACTTTGGCATGGCAGCCCTGAAACACACATACCCCTAGTCCCCTAATAGGGGACTAGGGGTATGTGTGTTTCAGGGCTGCCATAAGTTGACATGAAAAATCCTAAGATTTCCAAATTTGCAAATTTAAAGTGCGATTTTACGAATGGTACCATTAATTATACCCCATGGCCTTTTACTTGCTTTGTTGACATGCAACTACTTAAAGCAGGCTTTCAGCCTGCTTTAAGCTACCATGTACTGGGAAAAAATCCGAAGATTTAGGAAAAATCCGGAGAAATGGCAGCCCTGGTGTTTGACTGTCAAACTGAGTGTCGCGAGTTCGAAACCCATGTCAGCCTTTTTCTTTTTTTTGGCTTTAGATTTAGATCAACAGAAATATAGGTCAAGATCTAGTTGATCTTTAATTTTAAAAAAGATGTTAGCTTGCTAACGTCTTACAGTCTAAAGGTTCGGCCATAGATCTAGAGTAGAATCTAGATCTAGTAATATTTTAACTTATAACAAAAGTGTACACTAAAATCTCGCTAGATTTATCAAACACAAAGACGTTTATTTTATAGGTGTAAAATTTAGTGACTTCTTAATGCAGGAGACAGGCACAACATATTTTTGAATTGCTTTGTCTCCTGAATTATGTTGTTACCCGTCCTTTTGGAGAGTTTACTGTTTGGTTATCGAGACTAAAACTAGATTTTACTTTTTAAAAAGAATTTAAATTTTGAAAATAAAGTTTAAACTTTATTTCTTAAGATCTAGATTCTACATCGATAATGAAACAACTTACATTATCTTATACAAATCATTCTCGATGACTCACCATTGAGTCATTAGTGACGAAGAGTCCGTGGATTGAAGATTGAAGATTGGCGTGTTCGGACGGGCGACCAGTGTACATGTATATCTATATCCTCTCTTTTTATTATTATTTTTTTTCATTTACAGTAGGCTTTTATTTGTATGTATTCAATATTTGTATAATGTTAATGCTGTCCATGGTGAAGTGGACCTTATACAATTATGATAAATAAAAGTTTGAAGTTTGAAAGTTTATTTTCCAGGAGCTTGAGAGCCTTTCCTCTGAACACTTGCTGACTCCCTTAGCCTCTCAGTTAAGTGTCGATGACAATGACAATGAAGTCTTCGGTGACAACTCGCTTGGCGAAGGAATGTTTTGACCAACGTGTCCAAGATATTATCTTGGCAAATAAGGACAGTAATGGGGATGATGCTGGTGGAGAAGCAAAATATCAAGCAGCTGGTTCGATTGAATGCGATCCAGAACATGATACTGTTTGGTGTTCCAAGCTTTCTGGGTGCCAAGGAAACTACGAAGAACATTTTTCGGTGTCTGAGATATATATGTACTGTTTGTACATCTTTTAAATGTGACAGAAATGGACAGCGGCGTCGCTTGTTGACAATGCTACGAGAACCAACAAGAGAGGGAAGAAAAGACAAAGAGCTTGCCATGAATTTAACTTCAAGGGATATCGTGTTTGTAAACGAACATTTATGCTAATACTGTTAATAAAATCTAATGGCAGATGTAAATGAATCAGGTGTTGTACAAAGAACTCACAAAACACAAGGCAAGAAACCATTAAAAGCAATTACCTTTGAAGATATAAAACCAGTGATTAAGGTCAATAGTAACTATGCTGATGAAATCAGAATACCCCAATCTGCTGCACCCTTGGGTCGTGATGGTACTGCACCAATAAATCTACCAAATAAAACGACCAAAGTCGATTTTCATCAACAGTATGCAGAGGAATGTATGCAGAGAGACCATACCAGCCGTATTGTCAAATACTCTACATTCAACAGCATTTGACTTTAGCCAAAACGTTTGCATTTAATACTCCCCACTCAAAACAAAGGGGACCTGTGTATTTTGCGACATAAAGAAAGGTGCAAGTATTTGAATTCAGGATTAACGGTATACCGATAGAGCTCAACTTTTTTTATAGATGAGAATGAGACTATAGCAATTGAAGGCACCTGTATACACATGGACCTTACTCTATCAGTTCAGTGATACATTGGGCTATAGAGACGAGGTACAGTGGATAGTCAGCTTGCGCCACGCACGCAGATAACTGTCCAGTTTGTCATTTTCGCCAACTACTTTTAACCTCATGCACTCTGAACATTTTGCCATCTTCTTAAATTCTAAGAAAAACAACTATTTTACCTCGGAACGTTTAATTGTAATCAGATTGTCAACTAGTTAGAATCAAATTACATACAAGGAGCTATGTTATTGCAGTAACGATTGTCTATATGGACCAAATAATTTTCAGTCTGTAGGCCAGCAAAGTTATTTGCAAATAATTTGGATCCTGATCAGACACCGAAAAACGCAGCGTCAGATCAGGATCCAAACTGTTTCACACTAATCTCAATTTAAGTCAAAATACCTAAATTTACTATTTGAAAAATACTCCACGGAAATCGGTTGGCCGTCTCTCGATAATGGTCGGCTAAAGCATTGTTCGGAATGAGCCGTCCGTTTGAGTGATGCAAATGGTCGATTGCTGTACGTAGAGAACCGAGTTTGGTCCCATCTCATTAGAGGTCCTCAACCTTAATTCATATGAAACTGAAGCATAACTATTTGTAATTTAACTGGAAAACTCCAACCGTTTTATGTTACATACTGTCCAACGAAAAGCATGTCGATGTTGCGGCGCGCACTTTCACAACTAGAAACTGTTCTAACAGAGATTAAATAGATCTACAGTTGTAAACTTGTTACACTTTACAGAAAATATCAGTATTTTTGAATGGCTAGAGAAAAATAAGATTTAGTGGTTGTGAAGAGGGAAAGTGACGCTGCAGAAACAGAAGACATCTCTGCTGAAACAAAGGGCCCAGTTTGCAGACAGTTTACCGGATTTTTTCCCAGCTTGACTATCGATACAGCAACAACGTCAAGAATATATGGTATAAGACAGTTAGATCGTTCATACATTGATCAGCAGCTTCAAGACAACACGTGTCCACCGCCAACTGCGGATGATTAAATTGAATATTATAAACAATAGATCTATCTCTTAAATGCATCATTTTCAAATGACATTTAACCCTTCCTTCTAATCGTTTATATTGACATCCTTTGGAATATAGTTTGGGTTCGGATGAATAACCGAATAATTCGCCAACTTATATGGATCCAAGCTGTAAGGCACTCACATTTTTGTGTTTTACGACACTATTGAAGGATAAATCAGTTTAAAATACAAATGTATATGGAAAACACCTTTGTTAAGAATAAGACTCAAAAAGTTTAATTCAGCATGTTAAGGGTAAGAGTGTATTGCGAAATAACGTCATAATCAAATTATTATGTCATCAAATGCGCAACGTCGTTTTGACGTCACAAACTTGTATTTTTATTGCTATACCTGTTTGATTTAAACCGCTGTAAAATTAAAAGTATTTGTCGGAATGAGATACGGTTTTCGGTGTGGTGATTGAAAATGCTTCAACTTCACTTTTCTGCAAAAAAATCAAATTCGAAAATTTTGTCATTAAGCCCGGTTTTCCTGGAGCGGGACTCATATATATAGTAAAAACTTAAAAAATCTTCTTCTCCAAAACCGAAAGTCTTAGAGCTATATTTGGTATGTAGTATCATCTAGTGAACCTTTAAAGAGATTGTTCGAATTTGGACCTGCCCAGGGGTCACAATTTTTACAAACAAAAGTCATTCAAATTGAGTGATACCATTTAGTGTGGGGATGGTCACTTGTTTGATTTTATAATAGTTTAAGCGGAGCCAACAGCTACAAACAAATAGATCTTAACAACATTTGTCTTAAAATGCCACATTGTCAAATGTATTGCTATGAGTCAGGTGAGCGATTTAGAGCCAATGTGGCTCTTGTTTATATATATGAGTCTAAGTGGAGAAACTAATTACTTATTTTGAGGGGTGGGAGGGTAATGGCCCATAATGCAGAGCTCTTTGTCTTACAGCTTTAATCTTTCATCAAAATAGTATTATATTATTATCAATTTATGTCTCATCAACTTCTCAGAGTAATTGAAGTTCAATAAAGATTCCAAAAATCATAAGGTTTTCTATTTCAAATTTTATCATTTGGTACGAATCAGCTTGGGATGAGGATGTTCCGGCCAAACGATTATAACAAAAATTTGCACACATTGCAAACAATCAAAATTAAAAGGTTGAAATTCTCGTAATATTGGGATTTTTTTTTATATCAAACGGTTCTGTTTTAGGCAGAAAGCGTAATGTCTAAGGCAACGTGTAGCTCCAAATCCATCGGCATTTTTCGTCCATTATCATGTTCGCTGTTTCAAACAACCAAGCACTATATTATTGTATATAAAGTTGAAAATAATTAAAACCTGATTACTTACCACGGTATTTTGTTCACTATTTGTAGGTACATGTATATAATTTCATGTGAAGCGCTTTTGAAAGCACAATTCCTGTGTGAAAAGAGCGCTATATAAATCTGGTATAATAATAATAATAATCATCATCACATACATACACACACCTATGCGAGCTTGTTAAGGACTAAATCTTTTGTAGATCAGTCTCTTTGTCGTATCGTGTATGTCTGTCTTAATATGTCTTTGACTTTTTTACCCTTTTTTCTTTCCGTGCTTTTATACACTCAAAGTTATCAAGGTTATTATTGTGTTTTTACATGTAATCGTTTTTGTATGCGACCGTTTCCTGGCCATATGACCATTTAATGTGTCGCGGTGCAGTAAAACTCAACTCAATCATTCAATCCAGTCAATTACTTACGTTTGGATAGAGTGATTTTAACTAAACTTTGTTATTCTCAAGCTTATATGAAGACCTAGCTTGGGATTGTATTTCGTGTTCTAGGGTCAAGGTCACTGTTGCTGAGATTGACTGATTTTGATCAAACTTTGTATTTAGCAAGTAAAATGAAGTATATATGAAAACCTAGCTTGAGATTGTATTTTAAGGTTCTCAGGTCAAGGTCACTGTTGTTGAAAATAGAAAAACCATATCGTTCAATAACGTAAGACTGAATAGACCAATTTGTGTTTTTTCAGACATTACTTGTCAAAATTGTGGTCATCTTGCTGTGTTGATATACTTATGATACACTAGTAATTGCAAAAGTAGTCTGTTTATAAAATTATCTGATAAAACCCTGAAAACCTGGTTTTGCTGCTTTGACGAATTCCTTGTAACATAATTGTAACATACAGATAATTTGTTGAATGAACTATACAGTTATTTGACTGTAAAATGAGAACAATATTACACACCCAGCCAAGTTGGGACAAAAGTTATATACACACAATTTCAAATGAGAACATACACATATCCAAATGAGAACACACGCATTCCTCATTAAGAACATATTAACACTGTCAAATGAGAACAATTGTACACATACACACATTCAAATGGGGGCAATTAGTTTAATATTATGATCTATGATGTTTACTTGTATCAGTACTCCTGTTTAAAGACAGTCGTGTATTGTACAGGTAATATTCAATTAATATAGTAATGCCCCCAAAGGGATCAGGGGCGTATAGTAATCGCATTGTCTGTCTGCCGTCTGTCAGTCCGTCCTTCCATCTGTCCCAATTTCGTGTCCGATCTGTAACTTCTTTATCTATGAATGGATTTCAATATAACTTGGTACAAATTTTCACCAGACAAATACAATGTATCACGTTCAACTCTCAATTTCAATGAGTCAAAGGTCAAGGTCACAGGGTTCATATACTTTGTCACAAATTTCATGTTCGGTCTGTAACTTCTTTATCTATGATTGGATTTCAATATAACTTAACTAAATGTTCACCAGACAAAGACAATGTGTCGCATTTAACTCCCTGGTCCATGGGGTCAAAATTGACCCCGCCCCAGGGGTCACAAGTTTTACATAGGCTTATATAGTAAAAACTTAAAAATTCTTCTTCTCTGAAACGGAAAGGCTTAGAGCTGTGATATTTGATATGTAGCATCATCTAGTGAACCTCTACAAAGATTGTTCAAATTTAGCTCCTAGGGTGGAAATTGACCCCGCCCTGGGGGTCACAAGTTTTACATCTAGGCTATATAATGAAAACTTAAAAATTCTTCTCTGTAACGGAAAGGCTTAGAGCTGTGATATTTGATATGTAGCATCATCTAAAGGACCTCTACAAAGATTGTTCAAATTTTGCCCCAGGGGGTCACAAGTTTTACATAGGCTATATAGTGAAAACTTAAAAATAAGCATCATCTAGTAGACCTCTACAAAGATTGTTCAAAATTTGCTCCTGGGGTCAAAATTGACCCCTCCCCAGGGATCACAAGTTTTACATAGGGTGAACCTTTACAGAGATTATTCAAAATTGGACCTGCCCAGGGGTCACAATTTTTACATACAAAAGTCATTCAAACTGAGTGATACCATTTAGTGCAGGGATGGTCACTCGTTTGATTTATAATAGTTTAAGCCAACAGCTAGAAACAAATAGATTTTAAACAACATTTTTCTTAAAATGCCACATTGTCAAATGTATTGCTATGAGTCAGGTGAGCGATTTAGAGCCAATGTGGCTCTTTTTTCTATTATCCTTGCAATGAAATACTTTCGGTTACTACATGTATTATCCTTGCAATGAAGTCCTTTAATATGTTATTTAATGTATTATTATTAAGCAACTGAACACAGTGAAGTACCATATTACAAGCGAGTAGGTTTTGAAGTTGGGCGAGTTCATTTTAATATATGCTCAACCTTTAGGATGAGTGGATTTTGGGATCTGGTATTTTTCAAATGGCACTGCCAAACACCCTCAATGGTGATTTCATTCTACAGCACCCCTCACATGTAAACCTTGCATAAAAATACCTTGATTTGCAAATTCAAACGGCTGAAATAAAGTTTCCACACATTCCCACACTTTACTATTATCTACAAAAAAGTTAGAGGCATTCTAATTTCTACAAAAAAGTAAGAGGCGTCTCGATTTCACGTGCACCTTGTTACCTAGCGAGTCGGCCCAAGAACTACAACTGTTTCGTTCAAGGGAAAATTTATTTGTGTTAAATTGGTCGAGCAGTGGTTCGAATACTGATTCAAATTATGCAATTAAAATATGTTTGACAGCGTAAGAATGTTTTTCTCTACACTAATCTGTCAAACTGCAAATGTAGATCTACCAACTGTTATAGAAATGAACCCCTGTTTTTAGTTCACCTGGCACAAAGTGCCAAGGTGAGCTATTTTGATTGTCCTGTGTCTGTCGTCGTCCGTCTGTCAACAGTTTTCATAAGTGACCAGGCTGACAGAGAAAATGTCTGGGTAAATTATATCCAACCTTTAGCAGAAAATTAAATACTTCCTCAAGATACATCATTTCTGCTAAATGAGAATCTACAAACAGATACTTCCAAGAAAACTGTTATACAGTGAGTGGGGAGGGCAAAAGAGACATGTGACTGTTTTACCCATGTTTATCCATCAACATATTAAAAACCTTGTCTCAATTCAGCAATCCATATGTATTGTTTTATAATATTGGAAAACCTTTAAAAATCTTCTTCTCTTAAACTGTAAGGCCCCGATGATTAATATTTGACATGTAGCTTTGCATTATGCTGAGCGAAATGTGGGCCTCTGGACCTATTGTTTCAAAGCATCGTATAATTTGATAGTGTTTATTTCCACATATATCAGACATGTAGATGTGCATGTTATTAAGATTTTGATCTGCTTTAATTTTTCACGCCATTTTAACTCTTTTTGCATATAATGTTCATGCAACATTTTTTTGTCTTACAGTTATAGACAAATTTTCCTTTAAAACTCTTGTAAAATAAAAATGTCCAGCTCTTAAACTTGTAAAAATTGTTGCGTTTGTATGATATTGATTTGTATTTTGGTGTCCGAGTTGTAACAAATGCAATATTATATGGGGAAAGTACTTGAGACTTGCAATACTGTATATTTAACTTCAGCTGTTTAGAAGCTGTTGGAAACAAAGTTTCATGCTTAAAAGTTAATGCTGCTTATTATTTATGCATGACATTTACTGTTCCAATATACTAACTCTGTTTACTGTTTACTGTTACAAATGTACTTGTTTTTGGCTCTAGTTTAAGTAGTGTGATGTCTTAACCTCAACTGAAGAGTCCTAACTGTTGCACTATGGAGCCCCTACTAACACCCAGGACGAAACACACCCAATAAAATATAAATTATTTATTTGCTTCAAAACACTTATATTTATTTAATTTGTAAATTTCATATACATATACTAGTATGTGTGCAGAATTGTAATATTAGTATGACACATTTAGTTTTGTCAGATCCTTTTTGAGTTTTACAGCAACATGTGTGTATACAAACATGTGTCCTTGTTACAAAAGTTATTAGAGAAAGAATTTTATTGGGTGTGTCTTGAGGCACAGAAACATATTAATATGCTTTAATATGATCCTGTATAACTCTCAAGCCTGTATATATTGAACCTGGAGTATGGCTAACACTGGATAATTTCACATACATTTGACAAAGGAGGACAAAAGTATTAGAAGTTCTTTAGTATGTAGCTATTTGTCTGTGTCTTTAGCCACTTTCTGATGTAAATCTACAAAACTTCATATGGAACTCCATAATTTTGAAATGTATGTTAATAAAAGAGAATAGATTGATTGATTGTTTGAGTTGGGTTTTACGGCACCGCGACACATGAAATTGTCATATGGCGCCGAAAAAGAGAATAGAAAAAATAGAAATAGAAATAAATGTTGATCAGTAAACAAATATAGGCCCAATATCAGTTTTTAGCTCACCTGAGCACAAAGTGTTCAAGGTGAGCTTTTGTGATCGGTCTTTGTCTGTCGTCGTGTGTTACAAGTATGTGGTGTGTCAACAATTTCTTCAAAACCACTTGCCTGATCGATTGCAATCAAACTTCACAGGAATGTTCCTTGGGTCAAGCTCTTTCAAACTTGTTAGAAGAATTTGAAACAATGCAGAACTCTGGTTGCCATGGCAACCAAAACCAAAGTAACCAAAGTGAAAAAAATAGCATTTTTTTTAAAAATCTTCTTGTTGAAAACCACAAGGGCCATAGCTGAGATATTTGGCACATATCATCATCTATAGGTTATCTATTAAGATTGTTCTAATTTTGTCCCTGGGGTCGAATTTGACCCCGCCCACCGGGGTCACCGTTTTACATAGAGTTATGAACACCTTTTTCTCTGAAACCACAATATGGCCTGAGCTTTGATATTCGGCATGGTGTAATTTCTAGAGGATCTCAACAAAGCTTTTTCTTGTGACAGTCGCTTTTTGTGGGGCTATTAATCACATTCCGTGATAGTTCTAGTTCAAATAGTTCCAGTTCGTGTCATATATGTCAGTATGACCCAGGTGAGCGATTTAGAGCCATTCTAACTCTTGTTAGCTCACCTGAGCCAAAGGCTCAAGGTGAGCTATTGTGATGGCCCTGTGTCCGTCGTCGTGCGTCGTCCGTCGTGCGTCGTCGTTAACAATTGCTTAAAATGACATCTCCTCCTATACCCCTTGACAGATTTCAACCAAACTTTACACAAATGTTCCTTAGGTCAAGCTCTTTCAAATTTGTTCAAAGAATTGAAATCAATGCAGAACTCTGGTTGCGAAAAAATAAGTAAATCTTAAAAAATCTTCTTGTCAAAAACTACAAGGGCCTGAGCTTAGATATTTGGCACATAGCATCATCTAAAGGTCCTTTATCAAGTTTGTTCAAATTATACCCCTAGGGTAAATTGGCCCTGCCCCTGGGGTCAAAATTTTTACATACGATTATATAGTAAAATCTTAAAAAATCTTCTCCTCCGAAACCGAAAGGCTTAGAGCTGTGATATTTGATATGTAGCATCATCTAGTGGACCTCTACATAGTTTGTTCAAATTTTTCCCCTGGGGTCAAAATTGAACCCGCCCCAGGGGTCACAAGTTTTACATATGATTATATAGTCAAAACTTAAAAATTCTTCTACTTCGAAACCTAAAGGCTTAGAGCTGAAATTTTTAGTATGTAGCATCATCTAGGGGCCCTCTACATAGATTGTTCAAATTATGCCCCTGGGGTCAAAATTGGCCCCAACCCTGGGGTCACAAGTTTTACATAGGATTATATAGTAAAAACTTAAAAAATCTTCTCCGAAAACGAAAGGCTTAGAGCTGTGATGTTTGGTATATAGCATCATCTAGGGGACCTCTACATAGTTTGTTCAAATTTTGGCCCTGGGGTCAAAATTGACCCCGCCCCGGGGGTCACAAGTTTTACATAGGATATATTGTAAAAACTTAAAAATTCTTCTTCTTCGAAATCCAAAGGCTTAGAGCTGTGATGTTTAGTATGTAGCATCATCTAGGGAACCTCTACATAGATTGTTCAAATTATGCCCCTGGGGTCAAAATTGGCCCCAACCCAGGGGTCACAAGTTTTACATAGGATTATATAGTAAATAATCTTCTTCTCCAAAACCCAAAGCACTTAAACCTATGATATTTGTTATGTAGTATCATCTAGTGAACTGTTATTGAGATTGTTCAAATTATGCCCCTATTCTCAGGTGAGCGAAATTTGGCCCATGGGCCTCTTGTTCATTTTTTTATTTCGTTTTTTTATGTTTTTTAAAGTTTGTACATTTTAATATGTAAAATACTTTATCAGATTGATTAACTTTATAATGACGAGATGATTTGATATAGTCTATATATCGTGCTGTATCTCAAGTACACAATAGTCATGAATGGCTATCATGTCATATCATTAAACGCTGACCTTTAACGAATATATCAGATCTTACCTTACTTACCTAATATCTATTATAAACTATTCTGTTCTAAAAAAAAACCACCAGGTCAAATAAATATACTAATAGTCTAATACTATTATGTAAAAAAATAGCTAAGAACATTACGATGAGTGTTGGTCTAGTGCATGATGTCTTACTTAAAACATAACCAATCTTCTTCAGGGATTCTTCATGCTGTTCAAGCAGTTTGAGCTGACACACAATCCTGAAGAAGCCACAATCTTGGTGGTTGAAACATGTGAGTTTGATTTGTGGATAAAAATGTTATTTTTCTCTGCTTTTTAGCTCGCCTGTATAGCTTATGCGATAACCCGGCGTAGTCGTGAACGGCGTAAACAGTTTTAAGAAAATGCTCATAACTTCTATGTCCCTTGAGGTATTGCTTTCATATTTGGTATACATTTTGAACCCAGTGACCTTGACCTTGAACTTAGGGCTGGCGTTTAGGTTTCGTAATCTGCATTTAGGTTTTCAAAATTTCCACTATAGCATTGAATCTTGAATCTTAGATACATATTACCTACTACATCACAATCTATGTATTGTTTGCTGAATACAGCCTATATTTTTGGATTCAGTGACATTTTGACAGCATCCTCATCAATATTTTTTTTCAAATGTGCCAGAGGTGAGGTTCGTAATCTTGGATTTCCCCATTCTGGTTTATACAGCATATACTTAATATTGCAACTGCTTTAAATCAATTACTATTTCATTATATCTTTATATGAACTATGTTTAACTAAACATGGTCCTGTCTGGGTTAGCTCAGTTTGTAGCTTATCTGAGAGTTCTGTTCTAGGGTGTGATACCCAGTCATGCAGTCTTCGCGAACTTCATTCTGACGATTTAAATTAGCCTGTCACTTTTGTTGTTTTTATTTGAGAAAGTAGTCTAGAGTTGAACACGATGTTTAACATCCATGCTTTCCTGGCTTACTTACACCTTCCATGTCGCTAACTACATACTCACATGTAACGTGAATCGGAGGTAAGGGCAAATTTTATTGCCGAAAAAGAGTTTGTTCCGACCAGGACTCGAACTGCTTGGATAGAATGTTGTATGAGTAAGCCAGGAAAACGGTGGTAGCTGCACTAACCACTGTGACTTGACTAGAGATGTCGAAATCAGTTAAAAACCAAATAAACACAGTTATCATTAAAGTTTAAAATCGTTCATACATATTTTATTTCACAAAAAGGTACAAAATCATGTAGAATACATACAATTCAAGTGAAAATGGATTTGATCGAAATCATTGCTGCTTATTTAGATCATCTCCTCGGGCAATAAACTACATATTCTTAATAACAGACATGACTTAACAATACGGACGATTTTCAATCTCATTTCTATCTATCTAGATATACTTCAGTATTATCAGCAAAAGAAAAACAAACAAAAATAATAAAATAAGATATCTGAAAATAATTTTCTTCATTAATCATGCTGTTAAGTTTTGAATTCCGCTTAAGCTGGTGCTAGGGGCGTTAGCATTGTTGCACATTTCAGTATTGCTCATGAACAGACTCAATTAAACCGAGTCTGCAATTTTCAGTATTTGCTTTTGTTTTCGGTGCTTTAAAAGGATCTCCCCTTATTCAGAACTTATATAGCTCTATAATCTTGCATGAACTTTCAAGAAGCTTATTTTGATTGAATTTCTTTCAGCAACTTATGGGCAGACCAAATCCATAACATTTGAGCTTTTCAAATGCTTGATTGGACGACGGCAACATATTGTCAGCCATCGTTGGATGAAGGAGTCCTTGGCATATGGTACTTTACTTAACATGGTAAGTTAATTGTAGTTATGCAGGTGGAAATTGGTGTCATTTCATGACATATATACTACCTTTAGTATAGTAAGTAACATGTTAAACTAACAACTTTCCTTTTATTAACCAGGTTTTCAACTAAAAACCTGGTTATTAAAATGTCAAATGGCGGGCAGGAGGGTGGTCAAGGTCACATTTTTTCACATTTACTTATGTTTGGATAGAGCGATTTAACTAAACTTTGTTATTTGCAAGCATATATGAAAACCTAGCTTGGGAATGTATTTAGGGGCTCTAGGGTCAAGGTCACTGTTACTAAAAATAGAAAAATAGTTTCAGGTCAATTGCTGAAGTTTGGATTGACACATTTTGAACAAACTTTGTACTTTGCAAGCATATATTAAAACGTAGCTTGGGGTTGTATTTTAAGGTTCTCTAGTCAAGGTCACTGTTGCTGAAAATAGAAAAACTATCTTGTTCAATAACTTAAGACTGGATAGACTAATTTGTGTTCATTCAGACTTGACAAGTTTGTTGTGCCCTTGCTGTGTTGATATACTTATGATACACTAGTAATTGCAAAAGTAGTCTGTTTATAAAATTTATTATTACATCATGTATGTGATAAAACCCTGAAAACCTGGTTTCGCTGCATTGACGAGTTCCTTGTAGTATAATGATTCGTTGAATGAACTATACAAATATTTGACCATCAAATGAGAACAATATTACACACTCGGTCAAGTGGGGACAAAGTAATATACATACAAATGCAAACATACACATATTATCCAAATGAGAACATACACATTTCTTATTAAGAATATATCAACACTGTCAAATGAGGACAATTGTACACATACACATTCAAATGGGGACAGTATATTGCACCAGCTAAATGAAGTTTAGTGAGGGTATACTAGAATCATGTCCATGCTTCATTTCCATAACCCCTGGTCTGAATTGGATGAAATTTCACACAAGTGAGTTGTGCAAACTGTTGGCATGTTCCGTTCAGATGATTTTACATAGAGTTATGGTCCTTTTACAATATATTGATATACCGAACATACAGTGGATGATTTTTCACAGACTTATGACCCTTTGACTTTATATTGATATAATGCACATAGAGATTCTTGTCTGTGATGAATAAATACAGATATTGTGTAAATGCGGAGGTATTAGTCTGTCTCTGGTGACAGTTCTAGTTTCTTTTTGATAAAAATTGTGGTTACAAGGGCAACAGATATAATAAAACAGTACATAATTGGATCATTTTGTAACTTCAACAGTACAAAAGTTTTTTTAATGACATTAGATGATTCATTCTTTTTCTTCGGACAAAAAAGTGGTTGCTAGGGTTGCATATCCGTTTTCTGTCTGAAAATCTAGATTCATTATATCTTTGCATGAAATCGCGATTACCTTTGCAAACAGTTTGGATCCTGATGAGACGCCGCGTTATGGATGTCATATCAGGATCCAAACTATTTGTCACTCTGATAGTAATTTGAAAATAATTTTTCCAAATATCTAATTTTAGAACAGTAGCAGACAATAAATTTACCCAGCATGCAAAGAGTTAAGAAAGCATGCAAAGAGTTAAGAAATATTGTTGATACTTTAATTAAACTGAAAGTAATAATTAAAATGCTTCTTTATATTATTCAGGCCATTTTTTTGTCCGAAAAAAAAATGCACATTTTCTAGGAGTTTGCTTGTAGGGGACTTATGTTGTCAATACTCCATAACTTTGTTCCTTTTTTAGGAAAATTTTAAAGTCACTAGCTCCTGCCAGTATGGCGATATCAATATACAGGAAGATTACAAAGGTTTTGAATTTCAAGTCTGAGGAGGTCGGTGGCAAGATATAACAGAAGGTAAATGTAAATGTACTTTTCTGTCCTGTAACAAAACACCCATTAACAGTTCAAGATGGCTCAAAATCAGCAATATTGTTTTGAGTAAAGATAATAACAGTTGTCATATACAGTAAAGTTCCGCTGACAGAAAGTGGTCTAATATCGAGTCGGGTCTTATTACAGAGACCCTTGATATGGATGATAGTAAAAACTTAAAAATTCTTCTTCTTCAAAACAGAAAGGCTTAGAGTTGTGATATTTGGTATGTAGCATCATCTGGTGAACCACTACAAAGTTTGTTCATATTTTTCCCCTGGGGTCTAAATTGACCCCGTCCCGGGGGTCACAAGTTTTACATAGGATTATATAGTAAAAACTTAAACATTCTTCTTCTTCAAAACCGAAAGGCTTTGAGCTGTGATGTTTGGTATGTAGCATCATCTAATGGACCTCTACAAAGTTTGTTCAAATTTTGCCCCTAGGGTCAAAATTGACCCCACCCAGGGGGTCACAAGTTTTACATAGGATTATATAGTAAAAACTTATAAATTATTATTCTTCAAAACCGAAAGGCTTAGAGTTGTGATGTTTGGTATATAGTATCATCTAGTGAACCACTACAAATTTTTTCAAGTTTTTTCCCTGAGGTCAAAATTGACCTGTCCTGGGGGTCACAAGTTTTACATAGGATTATATAATAAAAACTTAAAAACTATGCCCCTGGGGTAAAAAATGGCCCTGCCTCATAGGTAATTATACCCCCGCAAACGAAGTTTGAGAGGGGGTATATAGGAGTCAGTGTGTTGGGCGGGCGGGCGGTCGGTCGGTTGGTCTGTCTGTCTGTCTGTCTGTGGCAAAAACTTTAATGTAGCCAATTACTCAAAAAGTATAAGCGATATCAACATGAAACTTCATGGGTGTGTAGATCTCATTGGGTAGATGAACCCTACATAATAACAGTAACTCTTGATTTCAAATTTGAGTTATTGCCCTTTGTTTTTGGGGAAAAAAACTTGAAATTAGCTCATTACTCAAAAAGTATAAGAGGTATCAACCTGAAACTTCATGTGTGGGTAGATCTCAATGTGGCGATGAACCATACATAAGAACAGTAACTCTTTATTTCAAATGTTTTGAGTTATTGCCCTTTGTTCTGCATTTCTTTATCAATTCACACCATATATATATTTATAATGAAGTGTAGATGTGCATGACATATTTTTCAAATGAGTTGTCCCTAGAACTACAGAGTTATTGCCCTTGATTCAACTTTTTTTATTTTTTATTGAAATAAACTTGTGATGTAAACGACTTTAACATGATTTATTTTTACTTTTGACAGCTGTGCTTGCTTATAGGCTGTGCCTATTTCATATAATCAACATGCCTTGCTATGTCCACACTTTTACTACCAAATTGCTATTGCGGGGGTATTTTGTCACTACAGTGGCAATTGTAGTTTTATTTACATAGATGACCCCACCCCTGGATATAAATCATTCTCTTCATATTTTCAGCTTTTCTCAGGTGAGCGAAATGTGGCCCATGGGCCTCTTGTTAAAATTTAATTATGATTGTTTGAAACACCTTGTCAATTTTAACCCTTAAGATAACGTTCCTGTTTTCCTCTCCATCTTTCCACACAAATGTTGGATTTTAACAAGAAGATCAAATTCAGCCATGCATTGTCTTTATGAAGAAAGTCGTTCGAGTATATTCTCCACCTTCTATCAAAACATTCCCCTCAATGAAGCACCCATGTCAATCAATTACCCTTTACCTCTACCTTAAAATAATATGTGTTTGATGTAAAAGTGTCAAACTGGCTTTGTCGCAGCCGGTGAGGTGTGAACATCTGCCCTTAATAGCGGACCCTAAAACAACTCTAATTGGTCTTTTTGTTCTGGGTAAGTGGTCTTATTACTGAATAGCTGACCGATCTTAATAACGGACCCTAAGACCATTAAAATATGAAGGAAAATATTCTGTTCCTTTAAAAAGTGGTCTTAATTTCGAGTTGGTCTTAATTTCAGACCGGTCTTTAAGCGGGATTTTACTGTACCATCTGAAAGATAAAATTCTTAAAGTTTTGAAAACAATTTTTATACCCTGTCCCGAATGCAGTCTTATATTGGCATGTTCTTCTCCATCGGTGTTCATTTGTATGTCCGTGCCAAATCAAGCTACCGGCGGACCATGGTCGAGTGGTAATGCGCTCGACTATCATGCCAGGTATGTGAGTTCGATTCCCTGCCGGACAAAGTCTTTCGGATGAGACTTTATAAAATTGAGGTCCGATGTATCAGTGCTTTACACTGGGCATCTTAAAGAACCAGAGAACTCTTTCGATAATAAGAGTAGGGCATCACGCCCGGGTTTTCTGTATCCACTCCCCTCTCTCTGGGGCGTCCAATTAGCCATTAGATGGCAGAAACTGACGTATATAATAAACCAAACCAAATCAAGCTCTTCAAATGGTGTAACTGAGATCTCAATAACATCGCTTGAAGAGCTTTATTTTTTTAGCTCACCTGAGCCGAAGGCTCAAGGTGAGCTATTGGGAGCGGGGATGATTGTCCGGCGTCCGTTCACTTTTTATTTCAAACGACATCTCCTCTGAAACAACTAGATGGATGTTGATAAAATTTTGCATGGATGTTCCTTGGATGAGTTTCTACCTAGATTGTTCAAATTAAGTGGAACCATACAAAACTCTGGTTGCTATGGCAACATAAATGATTTTTTTTTTAATATTTAAAAAATATTTTTCTCAGAAACCACACAGGCTTGAGCTTAGATATTTGGTTTGTAACATCATCTGTTAGGCCTTTAATAAATTTGTTAAAATTGTAGCCCTTGGGTCAAAATTGGGCGCGCCCTGTGGGTCACTAGTTTTGCGTAGAAATCACTTTAAAGATCTTCTCCACATAGCCTATTGCTAGATATTTGGTGTAAATATTCACCATGTATATATTTAAAAATGCTGTAAATATGGTAGTCCTGGGTTTAAAATTGGCTTCACCCTGTGAGATAATGCCTTTTTTACAGACATTTTCTCATCTGGAAACATAAGTTTCCTAGTACTAGTGGATTGGAAAATCCAGGTTTTATAACTTTGGTGAAGCTATTAGGCTATTAGGCCTTAAAAAAAAAGTGTGTGTTTCTGGTTACCAGACCGTGCCTAATAAGTTTCCCAGTAGCACACTGGAAAATCCAAGTTTTGTTTTGGTGAAGGCTATTAGGCCTAAAAAAAAGTGTGTGTTTCTGGTTACCCGACCGTGCTTAATTTTTTACCCCTACCCTAAAGTCCGAGCGGCCATTTTGTATCCCTTATAATCCCAAAACTTTTAACAAAATAAAAATATTTTCATGTAACCAGAAACACACATCTTTTTTATTTTGGCCTTAGATGCAGCTGGTCAGCTAGGGAGGTAGTATTACCCTTTGTCTGCTCAGTTTATATGTAAGCATTAGAATTGTTATCTGCTTGAATTTCTCAAAACTAATTTTTAGGCATTTCAACTTGGAAAAAATTGCCACAAAGTTCAAACTGTTTGGATCTTGATCAGACATTTATTTGGCATCTAATCAGAATCCAAACTGTGTTGTAATTTCGGTTCATGGTAAACAGTGATAGGGTGTTAATACTGTGGCAGTGTTTGACATCCTTTAGCCTGCTGTGTTGACTGTCTTTTGGTGACCGGCTAAATACAAAAGTGTACTGTAGTCCCATGTTGTGGTTCAGATAGTAGCCTGTACTATCTGGACATATGTCTGGCCTCAAATAGTTTGGATCTTGATCAGACAATTGTTTGTCATCTGATCAGAATCCAAACTTTGTGTTAATTTCATTTCATGGTTAGTAGTGATTAACACTCTGATAGAAATGTTGTGACCAAGATTCTTCATGTTATGCCCCTGGGGTCAAAATTGGTCCCGCCCCAGGGTGGAGTCAAGATGCCTCACTCTTTATTTAATAATCACCATGACTCAGGTGAGCGATATAGAGCCCATGGGCTCTTGTTTGCACCTTATAGCCCCTGTAAATAATAGGGTATATAGGAAACACCCTGTCAGTCTGTCTATCCAGTTATTACCCATTTTGGTAACAGTCCTATTTATTCATACACCTTGAAACATATTGCTTTGATACTCTAATTGCCCTATCCGATAACTCAGTTAACTCCCTTGATTAGCAAGGGAGATTACTCCATTATTGACGACTGGGGACTAAATTTTCCAATATGGCGGACGTTGATGCTGAAATCACTGTAGCGTGTAATAATAACAAAGAACTTGACGTGTTTAAAGAAGATCAACTGAAGCAAGTAGGAAATTAAACGTGTCAGGAAGGGAAAGCGAGTTGATTGAGCGTGTAAGAGGGCGATAAAGGTGGATTTGAAGGACAAATCGGCTCTAGACGCCATTGACGAAACCCAACGGCATCAATCGCATAAAGTTGAGGTAGATAAAACTTTATTAAGAATAATTCGATAAGACCAAACTCTCTCTATCAATTCCATGACCCGAATAGAAAATATGACTATTTCGTAATCGTATACTGACTGACCATGGTTTTATTTATTATTCTCTTTTAAATGACCCCCCCCCCCCCCCACTCCCATTCTTGGCCCTATCAGTCTGCAGCAGCAGCCTGGGTTGCTACTGCCATACAGTAGTGAGTACTAGAGATTGAAGAGCCATAGTTTCAGTTGATTGGTGCTTACACAACCCTGTCTGCTCTTATTTTGAGTAGTATTAAGTTAAGAATCCATCCCAGTTTTGCCAGTTTTTTTTTTCTTGATATAAATATCACTTTGTGATATTTTCTAGAAAACATTTCATACTTTACATTATCAAATACCAATGGTATGATACCTGAGGCCTGAACAGTCTGATAGCTCAATTGGTCAGAGCGCCTCAGTTAATCACTGAGGAGGTCTGGGTTCAAATCCCAGTTAGACTTTTATATTCTTTTGTATCTAGGCTATCGAGTATTTGATAATGTAAATACAAGTTAAAATTAACCTCTCTATTACGACCACTAAATTATGTCAAATATTAGGGTGTTTACGATAGGTGACCGCTTAAAGCAATGTGACAGTGAATCCTTTAGGAGCCTTCTGTCACATTGCTGTAAGCTGTCACATATCTATCATACAATCAATTAATATTGGTTTTAATGGTTGTAATAGCGAGGTTTTACTGTACCACCATAATAGTCCAGTACTGCAGGATAATTTCCTTAAAGTGAAATGCCCAGCTTTGTGAACTTTTGAATGTTCAGTTTCTTAACCTGTTTTTTTTACATGATGACAGATGTATGTATTTTTGCACACTTGAATGCTTTTTTTTTCAAAGACTTATGGCCAGTTAGGATGGGTTATCTCCCTTCCTATTCACTTCTTAGTCATTTGACATAATATGACCTTGACCTTTGTCGGACATGACCCAAATTTTTTATGGCCAAGGTTAAAGCAGACAAACAGACAGACCAAAAACAATATGCCCCGACTAAGTCGTGCGGGGGCATAAAAAAATTCCACTCATAGTAATGCTTCTAATGCATATGCACTGTAAGAAGGATTTCCTATTGTCATAGCAGATGGTAGCTTAAGTTAAAGCAGACTGAAATTTCAGCATTCTTTAACTTTAAGTAACCATCTGTCTTCAGTTACTGAAAAAAAGATATGCAGGAAAGGGTTATTAAAGATATATATGAGGGGTGTGTAGTAATAAACAACGTACGAAGATGAATATATTTCAACGATTTCATCTTTAATCACAATTCTTTATTTTTTACCCATTACCCAATAAATACGCCTTTTACGACTGATTTATTCCTCCACTCAAGATACTGGAACCCAACTTTTACACTTATGAATGTGTATCATAAAAACTTTTTTCTAAATTCTCGTAGAAGACGGTTTAAACAGGCTGAAAATAAAGCAGAATGCGTTTAAGTGCGCATTCTGCTTTACTTTCAGCATGCTTTAAGTAGTCACATGTCATCAAAAATAGTAATAGGGCTATGGGGTAATGGGTCAAACATGTGCATGTACATGTATGGAGGAAATTTAAAAGATTTAAATAGTTTTTAATAGATACTAATCAAATTGGCTCTGTTTTATTTTATTAAATGGAATTATGACAGTCAATCCTCTTATTAGCACCACTAAAAAGACTATTTGAATGTATGAAACACAGGTGGACGCTTAGAGCAAGACAAAAGTTAATTTAAGCAGAAAGCTTCTAAATGAGTTATTTGAAGTTTTTTTAGCTCAAATAAATTTTGATTATACTTGCACACAAAGTATACAGATTTTCTAACATGACCGTATAGACAACTTTTAATGCATAAGAAAATCTTAAAAAAAACTTCTTCTCAGAAACCCAAAGGCCCAGACCTTTAATATTTGGTATGTATCATAAACTAATGATCTTCTAGCAAGATTGTTCAAATTTTGACCCTGGGGCCAAAAATGGCCCCACCCTGGGGCTTAGCGGTTTTTCTTAGGAAAACTTTTAAAAATCTTCTTCTCAGAAACTGTATGGCCTAGATCATTAATATTTGACATGTAGCTTTGCCTTATTGTCCTTTATCAAGATTGTTCAAATAACGACCCCCGGGTCACAATTGGCGCCGCCCTGGGGCTTATCAGTTTTACATAGACTTATATAGGAAAACCTTTAAAAATCTTCTTCTCTAAAACCGTAAGGCCCAGATCTTAAATATTTGACATGTAGCTTTGCCTTGTGGTCCTCTACCAAGATTGTTCAAATTATGACCCCTGGGCCGAAAACGGCCCCACCCTCGGGCTTATCAGGGTTTTTTTTATAAGAAAACCTTAAAAATCTTCTTCTCTGGAACCGTAAGGCCCAGATCATTTATATTTGACATGTAGCTTTGCCTTATAGTCCTCTAACAAAGTTGTTCAAATTATGACCCCCGGGTCAAAAATGGCCCCGCCCCGGGGCATATCAGTTTAACATAGAAATCTTAAAATCTTGTCCTGCCCAGTCAAGTTTCTATGGTACAATGTCCACAGGTGAGCGAAATGTGACCCTCTGGTTCTCTTGTTACTTTTGACAGCTGTTCTTGCTTATAGGCTGTTCCTATTTCATATAATCAACATGCCTTGCTATGTCCACACTTTTACTATCAAATTGCTTTTGCGGGGGTATTTTGTCACTTCAGTGGCAGTTTTAGTTAAATTAGGCCAAGTTCAAATGGGGGTCATATCGGGTAAAAAAACTAGGACAAATCATAATAAAAAATTGTTAACACCCTAGAGAGCTCATTTTTCACTTTATCTTTAAGTAAATGGGTTTGTGTGTTGCCATGGATTAAATCTGGTTCAAGTTTGAATATGGGTCACCTACGGTAAAAAACTAAGTCACAAGGTAAACTTATAGATAAACCTTGTTAGCATCTTAGAGGCTTCATATCTTGTTAGATTTTTATGAAATTTGGTCAGAGTGTTTGCCTCATTTAAATCTCAGCCAAGTTTGAATGTTGGATCATAAACTAGGTGACTAGGTCAAATCATAGAAAAACCTTTTTAACACTTTAGTTTGTATTCAGTTATTAAAGAAATTGATGTGTATATTGTCTTGGATAAAATTTAGGTCAAATTTGAATATTGGTCACCTGTGGTAAAAATCTAGGTTACTTCTGGAATAATCTTGTTAACACACTAGAGGTTACAAATGTTATAGAGTATTGTTGAAATTTTATCAGAATATTTCTGATAGAATCTATGTCAGGTTCAAATATGGGTCATGTCAGATATAAATCTTCCTGCTATTGACATGTATTAATGCTTTTTGAAAACAGTGCAGACTCTGACCAGACAGCTGCACTGTTTTCTAATAGGATCAGTCTTGACATGAGTCTGCTCTAATTGCTTGGGAAAGATTCCCTATTATAATACTTGAGCTGCTTTACATATTCAGTTGGAGAAGGGCTTCTGTCTTAACCCTTTACCTGATAGAAGCGGCTTTTAACATGTTTCATTTATTCCTCCACTGAAGAAAATAGTTCAAATTTATACAGTCATGAACATATACTATAAGAAATATGTTTTTATCCTAGCAGGTGATAACTTAAAGCAGGCTGAAAGCAAAGCAGAATGCACCTTAAGGTGCATTCTGCTTTACTTTCAACCTGCTTTAAGTGTTCACCTGTCTTCATAACTATAAACAGGCTATTTGGTAAAGGGATAAATTAGATACGCTTAACATTTATGACCATTTGATGTTGAAAAACATAGGTGGCAGCTTAAAACGGGACAACGGTAAAGTAGAAAGTTGCAGCTTTCGACTTTAAACAGTATATGGGAAATATTTCTTAGGGTGCGTATTTATGACTATAAAGTAGAACTACTTTCTTGAGAGGAGGAATAAAGTAAAGGTATTAACATGCATATATATGGAGTAAAAGGTTAAGTTGCTAAATAATTACAGTAAATTGATAATTTGGAGTTTTAGACAGGTGACTGCTTAACTCTTTAAACCCTAGTAACGCTTATATGCGTGATTTACAAACAGTATACCTGTAGAGAATACACTTGTAATATGCAAACAGTGTAGACCCAGATCAGAAAGCAGCTCTCTGATCAGGGTCTGCACTGTTTGTAATTTTGCAAATATATTGTAAAAACAACCCCCTATAGTCAACAATGGACTAGACTTAACTGGACATTGGAAGTGTCGATTTTGAAGTTCAGGGAGGAATGAATTAAAGCAAGGCGAAAGTAAAACAGAAAGTTCCTTTATGAGCGTTTTGTTTTACCTTCACCATACTTTAAGCTGCCATCTGTCTTTCTCACAATCTGCATCATGAGGTTTTACTGAATTATTATGAATTACTGTTAAATGGGGCATGTGTTGCATAAGAAAGTTTAATCTGTATATAGCAATGTTCCATAAGTGATTGTGGTTTTTGTACCTGTGGGGCCCTTGCTCATGGGAATATGCTTGATAAAATCAATAGACTGGTTATGTTGACTTTGATGGTTGTGTTCGACGGTCATGCACACTTGATCAAATGTCTTTTTTCATGATTAGAAATCTATAGATTTGACTTGTGTATGGTCAAAAGCAAATGAGAATAAAATATTTTGGAACAGTTGAATTTTTTTGGTTAAATAGTCCTTACCAGTCCTTACCAGTCCCGATGATATGCTAACGACTTGTCCCATTATTTTATAAATAAATTGTAATTGATAATATTAACCTTCTGCTTGCAATATGATTGTTATTTGCAAGAATTTGTCATCTATAACAATTCTCCAAGACGAATTTTTAGAAAATATCATCAGAATGTCAAACAGTTTGGATCCAGATGAGACGCCGTACTCATAAGTTCGCCGGTAGCGCGTAGAAAGTTAACCATCTGCAAGCCAGGTCCAGCAAATTTGTGATTACAGGTGCACACAATTTAGACCCGTATGAGACGCTGATCCACACTGTTGAATTCTGAGGGTTTTTCCGGAAAGATGCAGATAAATTTATTTTGAAAATCCTTGCAGGCAGCTGTTAAATGGTGAGCAGGCGGCAAATAAATAACATGCTAAAGATTAAAGAATGAGATGCAAAGGTCAGGGTTAGCTTCCAGATCATTCTATTCCAAAGTTAGAGCCAACATTGTTTTACTTGTGTGGATAGTACATACTCCTAAGCGCAACTTCAACTACACCGTTCACACCTCACAGGTTGATAGAGTACTATCTACAAAATAGTCACGATGGCCATCCTACATTCATCTGATGCTCCGGTCCGGAGCTGTATTCGTCGTTCAATTTAGGAAAGAACTATAACGATACCTTTCTCAATAAAGCACGGATCTACACGAATTAAAGACGAGGGCCGTCTAGGAGTGAACATACAGCCACGGTGATAATGAGTTGACTCTAAAACGGCGTAATTTTTAAATATTGACGTTCGCGTTATGCTTCGGCCCGGTGCATTTTGCCAAGATTACGTGAATGTCAATAGTTACGCTGTATAGGGGTCAAATGACTATCATCGAGGCTGTATTTTAACTCCGAGACGGCCCTCGTTTTAATTTCGTGTAGATCTGTGCTTTATTATGAACGTTATTGCTATATTTCTTACGTCCGGATCGTAGCGTGGTATGGCCACCGTGTTGATTAAGAAATATTTACATTTGCCCTGTAAGGGAGACCGTCAGTAGTGCTCGCTATCTGGGTGTCGACATCTCGGGCAGCTTGTCGTGGAATACACATGTTGACCGCATTACTACTTCAGCAAACCGTACCCTAGGTTTTCTTAGACGAAACATTAGGTCCAAATCCTCCAAACTCAGGGAGCGTACTTACCAAACCCTTGTTCGTCCACAGTTAGAGTATGCTTGCAGTGTGTGGGATCCTCACACAAGGTCCAACATTGATAAAATTGAAATGGTACAAAGACGTGCTGCCCGTTGGACCTTGGGTGAGTATTCCAGGCATGCAAGTGTCTCTGAAATGTTACTCAAACTAGGCTGGAGGTCCTTGGAGCAGCGTCGTTCAGATGCTAGACTATGTCTATTTTATAAGATTGTCCATGGGTTAGTGGCAGTCCCAGTCCCAGCTTACATACATAGAAATATCCGTCTATCAAGACACTGTCACTCAGTGAGTTTCAGGCAGGTACATACTGGAGCAGACTACTATAAGTACTCTTTTTATCCTCTTACTGTAGTACAGTGGAATGCCCTTCCTGCAGATGTTGTGTTGAGTGAGAGCCTGAATACTTTCAAGTCCTCAATCAACACTATTAATCATTATAAACCTTAAAGGTCCAGCAATAGTGTTTTTATCCTGATTTTACTCTATTTCTGCTTAGTTTTAACATTCTTAACCTGATTTTATTGCTAACCCCTTCTTTTATCCTGTTCTTAACTCTTAACTAACAGGCACAGACGCGCACTGCCCGAAATTACCCGTGAGGGTGTGTGGCAGTATATAAAGAAAGAAAGAAAGGTCTCTATATAACCGTATTAAATACGTGAAGGTCATTTTTCGATGAACCTTTCAAATCGGAACCGGTTCCAACCAGTTATACAAATGTGGGTTTTCCCCACGCTATCTGTAGATCTAGACTAGATCGGGCACCTAGTGCTATGCTCTCATTGGTCGACGGTCAGAGTAAACTTAACATCATCATAGACCCTTCATATCTGTGTAACATGAACGTTATCAGAAAGTCAGAGATACAAAAGATACGGTGTGTTGAGTTTCACAGTAGACGATTGTTATTTACCCTCGATACAGAAAGGTACAGATATTTAAAAATTCTAGAAACTAAAAATTTAGTAAAGTCTAAGGACACATCTGCTCAGCATACTCATAAGAACTCTCATTTGAGTGCACAGAAACATAAGGACTAGTGCAGAAACGTTAAATCAAGATTGGTGATTGTGAACTGAACTTTGACGTGATTACCACGGTTCGCCTATACAGGCGGTGAAGACGAGGAATACAGAATACAGATGGCGCTATTCTGGGCGGAGTAATGGCTATTACATCGGGAATTACATTTATCGACAATATTTGGCCGGTATATGACAAATTCATGTACATAAAACAAATCTAGTCAAGATACACATTTTAATGCACAAGGGATCATTTAAAAATATAAATATAAGCAATAAACGAAACTTACCTTGCCAAGCTCAGGCGTTCATACTCCGATGAACGGCAGAAACAAGTCGTTCATTTCTTAAATATTCTTTTTCCATTTCGCAATTTCGAAGAGGAAATAATTGAACGTTGATGTTGTTTCATACATTATAGGTCGTAGGCGCGGTGGGATGGGCATAAGTAAGCCCATAGACGAAAATTAAAAAGAGAATTTGCTAAAATCATAGATAAAAACTTTATGGAACATGTATGATTGCTCCGAAAAAGTGTTACACAAATTAAGTCATAGGCGACTACAGTCGACAGCGAAACTTTCTCAATTTCAGCATGCAGCAACTAAATTTCTTCTCACACAAATCTCATTCAGTATGGAGCTTATACCATTTGCTCATGATATGCAGAATGTTAAAAGCTTGAAATAGGGATTGAAAATGTGTAGTTTCTAGGTCTACACATTTTTATCGTTTTTATACGCCCGCCGCGAAGGCGGGTGTTGGCGTCGCCTTGTCTGTCCGTCTATTCGTCCGTCCGTACGTCAACATTTAATTGTCCGGAGGTTTTTGAGCAAAGAACTGATTGGATTTTATTGAAACTTCATACAAATGTTCCTTGCAACGAGTTCTCGACACCAGTCGACTTTCAAGGACGTGGTCTGTGGGTTTTTGAGCAAAGTACTGATTGGATTTTATTGAAATTTCATACAAATGTTCCTTGCAACAAGTTCTCGACACCAGTCGACTTTCAAGGGCGTGGTCTGTGAATGTAGGTCACATTGTGAATTTCAAGGTCGTCATAATTGCTTTGCTTGTGCGGAGGTTTTTGAGCAAAGTATTGATTGGAATTTATGGACACTTCATACAAATTTTCCTTGCAACAAGTACTCAACACCAGTCGAATTTCAAGGTCGTGGTCTTTGAATGTAGGTCACATTTCGAATTTCAAGGTCGTCATGTGTGCTTTGCTTGTCCGGAGGTTTTTGAGCAAAGTACTGATTGGATTTTATTGACACTTCATACAAATATTCCTTGCAACAAGTTCTCGACACCAGTAAACTTTCAAGGTCATGGTCTGTGAATGTAGGTCACATTGCGAATTTCAAGGTCGTCGTATGTGCATTGCTTGTCCGGAGGACATGTTATAGAATATTTCATATGTTCGAGTTACACATTTGCACTAGAATGAGCATTGTCTAAAGTAAAATATGTGTACATCAGTCACAACGAGAGATGATTAGCTCATTCCTGAAGCTTATATGGATAATTCCAGTTTCAAAATTAGTCAATTTATAAAATCTAGTCCCTTTTTAACTATTCCCTTCACTGCCCTACCTCAGGTCTAATGGACATTGCAAACAGTTTGAATCCTGACCAGGAACCAAACCGTTGACACTAATTAAGAAATGACTTAAGTCAATTTTCCTAAAATTAAAATTTGAGAAATAAAAGCAGGCGACAAGTGTTTAAAGCAGATGGCGTCACGGCATTGCATGTATTGGAAAAAGAAAACAAAAACAAACATTTCTGAGCCTGATCAGAAGACTCCTTTAGAAGCCCTCTGATCAGGGTCTACGCGGTTTTCTTATGACACGTTTACTCTTCGTGTTTGTAAAAGACGAGTGTACTCTTTGCGATATATATAGTGTCACCATCATACAGGACTTGCAGAAACACTTTCTGTATTACTTTTATCCTGTTTTCACTCTTTTAAACCTGAAACTTCTAATAGACAATTCAAGTTTCCAATTAAATCCAGTCCATTTTGATAAATCAGTGTTGGTTTTATTTTACAATATACAGTATAACCATTCTCAACAACGGCCCTCTGCACAGCAACGAAAACATCACATATAATTATCGGCAAAGTTGCAAAATGAAAGTAGCAGAAAGCTCCTTTCTTTCAGATTTTCTGCATTACTTTTGTCCTGCATTAAACAGCCACTCGTATTTAAAGGTACCAAATTCTCCTTACTGAGTGGTCTCTTTAAAAACATTTGCAATAAAATTAACCTGCGAGTAGCAACAACCTCTCTACAACGATGATAGTTCATGTCCCGAAAGAGTGTGCTTTGCACTCAGTTTGCAGAGATTATACTCTTATTACAAACTGGCATACAATGCAGCTCTGACTCTGATATGTGGGTTCATGTCGGAGCCTAATATAAGAACCCTCTGATTTATGTCTACACTGTTTGCATTAGAAAGTGTACTTTTCACAGGTACACTTTCATCACTTCGGTTCAATGGGTAAAGCATTAGCATGTCTTTAGTGAATATAATGCTTATTTGTTGTACATAGGTCATTAGCCCTTCACTGCCATTATGACATCATATGACGTCATGACCCGGCTAACACAGTCACTCCTATAATAAAATTATCGTGTGCTTAAAGTTTTCGTCTGCTTTCGTAAATAACATTTGGTTTTGGTTTGGTTTGTTTCTACGGGTTAGTTGGCATTTACCGGCCTACGGTCGATTTAGATGTAGGCGTCCGACGACACTAAAGCTTTGAGCAATATCAGGGAAATTCTCAAAAAGGCACACGTTCATGTCGGGCTATATAGGCCAAACAAACACAAAAATCTATGGTTATTATTAGGGAATGAAATATACTGAAGTTTTGTCAACATGGCATTTGCCGTTTTAAATTTCAATGATTTTTTTTTCGAAGTCAAATCCAAAACGTCAATACAAACGGAGAAGGTTGTATCTGTAAGGCCGGTGTAACGAAGTATTATGACCCCCATCGAAAAGTGACCCCCCGGTCATAATTCGACGACGTAGAATGACCCCGGTCATTTTTCGATGTCGTACAAAGACCCCCCGGTCAGAATTCGACGTCGAAATTTGACCCCCGGTCATGGGAGGTCATTCTACGACGTCGAATTTTGACCGGGGGTCACTTTTCGATGGGGGTCAAAATACTTCGTTACACCGGCATTCCATAGTTCCGTGATGCGTTATCCGTGTCCTCGTCCGTGTCCGCGTCAATCTCCGCGAATGTTTGCTCATCAAAGAAATCATTGGGTCTATTCGATATGTCCGCGTCCGTGTCCGTGACGTTTCGCTCGGCGAGCGAACTTTCACGCAAACGGACAGATCGCGGATGCAACTGACTGCAGAAATATGCCTTCTTCGAAGTTAAGTTAGCTTGTTTTAAAAACAATTTTAGAAAAATATCATTGAAATTGTTAGGGAAAATAAAGCAATATATACACCTGGAAAAAGGTTAAGCACCCCCGGGATTTGTAAGAATTGTTAAAGTATGTATCTTTACCATGGCGTAGTCCATTTAAAGATAAGCAAAAGACGTCGTGTCTTGCAAAGTCAATACAGATTCTAATATACGAAGTATGAATTTGCCAGAAAATCCTATATCGTAATGTGAAAAATGCATGCAACGTAAAATGTAATTGCATGATGTCTTAAGTATGGAGCTACAGATTTCGTACGGACGTTTTGCGTAATTGTTTCTTATTTGAATTGTTTTCTTCAATGCAGTGCCTTAATTTTTCAATATCGCGTGAGCCCTCCTCGCACACGGATGACTGCCTCCACCCTACGCCTCATCCCACTAGTCAGACGTCGAAGTTTCCGGATAGTAATTTGACGCCACTCTCGGTGAAGAGCTGCTTCCAATTTATTCAGATCCTTCCAGTTGTCGAATTCTAGGTGCCCCAGAGGCTTAAGATCTGGACTTTTAGCTGGCCAAGGTAGTGTAACAATGGCGTTTTGTCGATGAAATACCGTTACTGCTCTGGAACGATGGGGTCTAGCGTTGTCATCCATGAAGACAGGCCTGGATGCAAGTGCATGGTTGTCGAAATGAGGCACAACGACTGGCTCAAGGACCTCGTCGATGTAATGTCGGCCTGTAAGTCTACCCTGTATTGTCACCAAGTCCAACTTGACATCATGGGATATGCAACCCCATACCTTTACTGAGCCTCCACCGTACGGAACGGTTGGTATGATATTCCTTGGTGTATATATAGTGTTTCTGTGTCGCCAGACTCTCATTCGACTGTCCGTAACATGCAACAAGAATCTGCTCTCGTCAGACCAGTGGATTCGGCGCCATGTCCTCAGATTCCAACCCCTTCTCGATTCCAACCCCTTCTCGCTAAGCACCCAAGAGACCTTCCTACCTTGCTGTGGTTCTGGGGCTTAATTGTCATAGGGGATGTTTCTGTTTATTTGACGGAGATTATCCCCTCTGCCAAGAACTAAAAGGAAGGCAGGTTGGTGGTTTTGATCCCATGCACTGCTTTGCAATGAGTGAGATTAGCCAAAATCATCTTACTGAAATCATCATCATCTCATCTCACCATCCCTCATTTTTCATCCGCAACAGACATAATTTATAAAACGCTCGTCTTTGTATTGTCGTGTGTCTGTCTTTATATGTCTTAGTATTTTTTACCCTTCTTTCTTTCCGTGCTTTTATACACTCGAAGTGATCGAGATTGTTTTTGCATGTGGTCGTTTTTGTGTATGTCCGTTTCTCGGCGCCATATGACCATTTTATGTGTCGCGGTGCCGTAAAACCCAACTCAATCAATCAATCTCGCTAAGCACCACCGCAAACTGTATCTTTGGTTCTCAGGTGTCAACTAAGGACGCTTTATCACTCTTCAGATGCTAGTTCAGCTTCCCGTTACCAATTCCGCAGAGTTTTAGGCGGAAAACTTAATACAGACACCTAGAAATGTGGTGCAGTCAAACTGCTTTTCTCGAAAACCATGGGAGGCTCAGTATCGACGCCGATATCTACGTGTAAAATCATTGCTAATGTGTACCGAAGCTTAAATACAAACTGCGGAATAAAATTCCTGGCAACAGTCAAATATAGTCGTTAAAAAAATTAAATTAAAGATTTTTATGTTAGAAAGTGTCAGGGGATGCTTAACTTTTTTACAGGTGTATATAATGTCACACACCACGACCACAACTTCTCATTCGTGTTGAAGAATATATGGAATTATATGGCAAAATCAATGCAGAAATCATAGATAGTGTCAGGTTTTCCATTATATCCAATTTTTAATTGATGTAACCCCTTGACTTACACCAACTACAGTGGTTGTTTGCAAACAGTTGGGATCCTGATCATCCGCGACGCGGCGTCTGATCGGGATCCAAATTGCCATTCAATATTTTCCTCAGTCAAAATGTGACTACTTATAGCAAGGTGATAGTAAAATTTTAGAAGTCATAATGGAACGATTTTAATGCAGCTAAATCTTACTTTTACGACCACTAAATTATTTCAATTTATTTTGTATTCAAAGCAGGTGACTACTAGTACTTAAAGAAAGGCGAAAGTAATAAAGTGATACAGAAATATCTTTATGAGCTTTCTGTTTACTTTCTTATTGCTTTATTTCAACCTCTTTAGACAATAAAATTTTCAACAAAAAAAGAGAAAAGATTTGTTCGATTTCACGTATGGTATTCACGACAGTATGAACTAGCACCTCACGGATATAAAATGGCCGGACACGGTATACGGACACAGACACGGACCACGGAGCTATGGAATGTCGGTATAAGGCCGGCATTCCATAGTTCCGTGGTCCGTTGTCCGCGTCCGTGTACGTGCCCGTGTCCGGTCATTTCATATCCGTGAGGTACTATTCCATACTGCCGTGAAACGAACAACTCGGTGTTTTTGAAAATGTCATTGTCTAAAGAGGTTGATACAAAGCAATAAGATAATAAACAGAAAGCTCATAAAGAGATTTCTGTATTACTTTTACCTTTCTTTAAGTACTAGTAGTCACCTGCCTTGAATACAAAATAATTGAAATAATTTAGTTGTCGTAAAAGAAAGATTTAACTGCATTAAAATCGTTCCCTTACGACTTCTAAAATAAGGCTAATTGAATATATGAAGGAGAGGCGAGAGCTTAAGGAAAGGTATAAGATGCTATAAGTAGTCACATTTTGACTGAGGAAAATTGAATGACAGTTTGGATACCGATCAGACGCCGCGTCCAGTGGCGTCTGATCAGGATCCCAACTGTTTGCCAAAAAACAGTGTACTCGGTGTAAGTCAAGGGGTTAAATAAGTTGAAAAATAGTATAATTAAAAAGGAATACCTGACACTATCTAGGATTTCTGCATTGATTTTGCCATATAATTCCATATCTTCTTCAACACGGATGAGTTTTTATGGTCGTGGTGAGTGATATTATATATTGCTTTATTTTCGCTAACAATTGTAATTATATTTTTCTAAAATTGTTTTCGAAACAAGCTAACTTAACTTCGAAAAAAGTGTATTTCTACAGTCATTTGCATCCGCGATCTGTCCGTTTGCGTGAAATTTTGCTCGCCGAGCGAAACGTCACGGACACGGACGCGGACACGGACACGGAACGGACGTATGGAATAGACCCAATGATTTCTTTGGTGAGCAAAAACTCGCGGACACGGACGCGGACACGGATCACGCATCACGGAACTATGGAATGCCGACCTAACGTGAAATATGGACCCTGTTGAAAAAAGACCCGGTTGGTCTTTTCAACGTTGAGATTGTTCTATTTTCAACGTTGAAAAAAGACCCGGGTCGATTCTCAACTTTGAAAAAAGGCCCACCGATTTTTTTTTCAACAGGGTCCATATTTCACGTTATACCGGCCTTAAGTCATTTTAAGCTCCGTGATGTTCACGTATGAAATCTGCCACTCCTTGTTTATAGGACGGAGTCGGAGTCACTGTTCAGATCGGCAGTCATTGCATACAAGTGGTCTCGGTGACGTGGTCGGGAACAGGATAATTATTTAAAGCGGTACGTCCGGTCGGGAACAGGATACTTATTTAAATCGGTACGTCCGGGGTAGATGCAACGGCAGGACCAACGCACAGGTACTTGACACATAGATCTAGATCTATTTATCAAAATTTCTTTTTTTAGATCTATTACCTTATTATAGATACAAGGTAAACAACGGCAATCGAACAGGTGGTCTAAATTCTCAACTGTAACTGCTGCTAAAATCGACCAGATCACCGATATTCTCTTGTGTTGCCCTCGAGAAATGATTAATTTATCAATAGTTACTTTTTATTTGATCAAATTCCGCCAAATAACGACAAAATACGTGAATTTATAACGAAAATGTGCATAAAATTTGGCCATGTCGTTTCTGACGTCCATACCAAACTGCACAAATATAGGGGTAATCTAGTCGGTTTGCAACTTTGCACAGTTAACGGCCTTTACGGCTGAAACGTTCACCTAATTCCATAAGAGCATATACGTTTATGTCAAACCATGACACTCTTCTACCTCAGCTATCCGAAATACTCATGGATTTCCTCAATCAAATTGAGAATTTAAAGCTTTTTAACGTTTCCAAGGAATATAAGATGCAGCCCACAGTGAATATATTCCGTACTCTCATTGGCAGGCAGACTTATTTGCCAATGAGATCGCTCTGTTCCTTTGTCCCATACAGGTGTCCAAAATGGCATTTGAAATGAACCAAAGTATTTCACTTGTCAATTTGGTGCCAAATTACATGAGTATTTTTTATAGCTGAGTGAGAAGAAGGTTATGTTTTGAAAGAAAAGTGTTTGTTCTAATGAAATTAGGTGAAGATTCCAGCCGAAAATGCCGTTAACTGTGCAAACCGACTAGATTACCCTTATATTTACGCAGTTTGATATGAACGTCAGAAACGGCATGGCCAACTTTATTGCACATTTTCGTTATAAATTCACGTGTTTTGTCGTTATTTGACGGAATTTGATCAAATAAAAACTATTGATAAATAAATCATTTCCCGAGGGCAACACAAGAGAATATCGGTGATCTGGTCGATTTTAGCAGCATCTCAAGTTGAGAGTTTAGACTACCTGTTCGAATGCCGTTATTTACCTTGTATCTAGAATAAGGTAATAGATCTAGAGGTCTAGTAAAAAAAGAAGAAAATAATAAATAGATCTTTTTTTTTTATAAATAGATCTAGATCTATGTGTCAAGTACCTGTGGACCAACGGGTTTAAGGGCTGGTACTGGGCTAGTTCCGGGACAGGTGCAGGACCGGGAACAGGTTCCAGGCGAGACCGGCATTGGCAGATATGCATCAATATCACGATTATGCTGTAAAAATAAGAAGCCCGGATGATAATAATTATCATCCTGGCGACTTTTTTTCCTTTAAAAATAAAATGAATGTGTGCATTTAGTTTCCAAGCATTTATGTTCATTTCACACAGTAAGCAATATGGTCTTTCGTAATAAAGTAATACCGCTCAAAATCGTTTTTTCTTGTACCTCAGCATAATCATCGCTAAATATTACCGGCGAATCCACAATTATTTTTTCGCGATATCCCAACTCCATTAATTATTATCAATGAAATGAAGTATAAATTTCCTGAAAAAATAGCATATCTTTTAGGCTAAATTTAGCGGTTTGTTTACAATTGAATGCCTTACGAATGTAGCCGAGCTAAAGTGAGTAGGTCGCGTGGTGCGCACTAAGAAAACATGGCTGTTTCACTTTCGATTTTACACAAATCAAGTGACTTTACCCGCAATTATGCAAACGACAACTCCCGATTAATCCCGAATGCGAACGGATAAAATGAAACGTTTGTTTTTTGAACTGCTTAGAGCAAAATTACTAGGTAGATATGCATTTTCACCCGCGCACTTCCATAGAAAACGTTTAGAGGGTTCATTCTTCACGATTTGACCTTTCTTTTATTGCAATAAAAAAACCTCGAAAAAATGCCGTTTCTGAGCTATATTACGGCTTTAAGGGTTTTGGCGTACATTTTCAGGACAGAAATGCAGCGAATACGGCCAAATGAAATTATTTAACCCTATCCTGTCTGATAAATTGTCGCCGGGTTTACACTATTTACCTTTAAAGTGATAAGAATAGCGTTGACGATGAAGGAACTGTTGTCTGAATATCAAACAGCCTGGATCCGACTGAGTTACTCGGGCGTCTCATCCGGATCCAAGCTGTTTAACACATTCAGCCCTAGCGACGATTATAGTCGTCATTTACAATCAGTGAACTTGTACAAAATACGCTTGTCCTATGCAAACAGTGTAAAGGAGCCCTCTTATCAGGGTCTACACTGTTTGCCATTTTGAAATTTATTGTTAAAAAGCAACCCTAAATATGTAAAAATGGATTAAACATAAGTGGAAATTGGAATTTTCCATTAAAAGTTTCAGGGGTGAAGGAGTTAATATGCCGAACAACAGCTATATACTTACTTTACTTAAATAAGTTTAAAATATTTTCTTTGCAAATTAATGCACTTGATAAAATATCTTATCTTTAACATTTATGACTTAATTACAGACAAAGAAAGACTTAGGAAAATAGATGATTTAAATTTTAAAATGAGTGGTTTTGCTTAAAATTTATATATAAATTACTAATGATGACCTTTGCAAATCTTTAACCCGTTACCCCATGACGCATTTAATGCGTTCCTTCTCTAAAGCAAATAATTCAAACTGATACAGCCATGAATATGCACCATAAGAACTATTTTCTTTATTTCTTTATCCTGATGGAAGCATAAAGCAGGTTGAAAGAAAAACAGAATGCACCTTAAGTGCTTCAAGTGGTCACCTTTCTTAAATAAATGCTAGGAGGGAGGGGGTTAAATAATATCTGAATGTTTATTCAACAACATCTGTGAATGTGTTTTATATCTTTGTGCGTTTTTACAGCATTTGTTAAGCTAACCAGCAAGACAGCATCTACCGACTTCAAACTTGCATCTGCAGTCATCCAACCCGCATCACCAGACGTCGAATCTGTATCCAGATATAAAGACGGCAGACCTGCGTCCACAGACGTACGACCTGTATCTAGACATTCAATAAGTGGACATATGTGCTTTTTGTGTCACCTGCTGTATGCAGAGGTGACACTTAGAGATCACTTTTCCGTCATATGTCCGTCTGTCTGTCTGTCTGTCCGTCATGTCACGTCATGCTTTTTTCCGTCTCCGCTTTTTATAAGGCTATCAATCCTGTTCTACTGATACTTTTCAGATGAAATTTCATTTTTATGGAAAGAGCTTGATGAGTGAAAGTATCATGAACAATGTTCATAAGAGTTATTTACCTTTTCTACATTTTCTTTTCCAGCAAATAAAAATGAATTGAAGCTTTGGAGAAGAAATTTCATTTATGGAAAGAGCTTGATGAGTGGAAGTTCATAAATTTTGCATTAATACTACGAGAGTTATTGTTTTCTCATACGTCTGTTTGTCTGTCCACAACTTTAACATTGGCCATAACTTAATAACTACATGTGACCGAGACTTAATATTTGACATGTGTACTCCTCAATTCAAGAAGCCTTTGAGCTCAGTACAACTTTTGTCATGTCTGACAAAGTTCAAGGTCATTTAGAGGTCAAATAGGTTAAATTTAATCTTGTCCATATCTTTGAAACGGTATGTGATATGACTTCATGTTTGACATGTGTACTCCATTTAAGAAGCCCTTTAGCTCATTACTACTTGGGTCATGTCAAACAAAGGTCGACCAATGTCGTTTAGAAGGTCAAACTAGGTTAAATTTAACATTGGCCATAACTTTGTAACTACATGTACATGTGATAGAGAATTCATATTTGACATGTTTAGAATCTAGAATCTAGAATCCATTGCGCTCTGTTCAACTGGATTTTATCAAATACGGGTCAATGTCATTTCGAGCTCATGGTCACACCACACAAACACATTTTGTTCTATTTCAGAAAGAGCTTGCTTACTGCAAGTGACACATTCTAATGCTTTCTTAACTTCCCTCACTTACGAACAGAGGCGACATGCATGCCAAAGTTCGGTTCTAGGAATTGTAGTTTTGTGCCTGGATAGCTGGATTTATTTCAAATATTAATGTATAGAACCAAGGCAGACGGTGCCTTCTGCTGAGACAGCGTCGCATTTGCGGATGACAGACGTGAAGTCCTTGCGAAGAAACCATTCCGAGACTGGAAGGACGCTAAGTCAAAATTCAAGGCAGCATGCACCAATCTGTTCTGAAGTTTATAAGACCCTCCAAAGACTACTGGAGAAGAGATGAGGTGTTGAAGTCCGTTGCGAAGTGAGTCCTTTTCTGCGGCCGGCAAGGCATAGCAGGGATTCAGAGACAATGCAAAGCATCTGAGTAGTAACAAAAACTGTGACAACGTTCAAGCTTTTTCAACAAGGTTCTCCTCGACCACTTTAAGACTGCACCAAGGAACGTCACGGTCACCTATTTATAAAAAAACTCACATTCTTCATGGCAGGCTACTGCTTAGTGTAACATACACGTTAATCAGATCACTCTCTAAGAGAGTTCTGAACTTTAATGTTTGTTTCAGCAGAATTCTGTTCTGTTTTGATTGATGAAAATGCTTGCATGATCGTGGGACGCATACCTTTGTTGAAAGGATTATCCAGATTATGATTATTTCTGTCTTTGGGGGGAGAGGGGGGGGGGGGGGGTCATAAGGGATACTAACATCATTCTATTGATGTAAACTATTTTCTTAGAATACCCTCAGAATGTACCATTTTTTGGTATTAAGTTTAAACAATTCAGTTCTTTTTTCTGTCTAATGACGTTCTTATGTCGTATGAAACCACTTTTTAGGGGGTATAATGGGATATTTCCATCATTCTATTGATACAAACTTTCTTCCTAGAATGCCCTCATAATGCACCATTTTGGTGTTAATTTCTAAAAGTTTTCGGGGAAGGCCTCCCGGACCCCCCACCTATGGGAGGGGTGCTACCCCTCCTTTACCCACCCGACTGTGCCCCCCATTATAAATTTTCTGGACCCGGCCCTGCATAATATTAGGATGTCGCGTGCAGCAAGCAGAGTGAATAGTTTGGTTTCTGAATTTAAAATGGAATTACCGATGTTGAATATATAGACATATCTATTGTGAATAACAGGGTATTTTTCCCCGTTATAAATCTCGATAAAATTAACGTTGGCATCGGATGTCTACATCTACATCGAACGTAGGCCGGTAATCCCTACTTGGACGCCACAGAGAGAGGGGAGCGGATACAGAATCCTACTCTTATTATCGACAGAGTTCTTTTAGATGCCCTGTGTAAAGCACTGATACATCGGACCTCGGTTTATATAGTCTCATCCGAAAGACTTGGTCTGGCGGGGCTTCGAACTCGATAACATTTGGAGTCATATGCGTTTTTGACTGTCTGTCTGTCTGTTTGTCTCTCTGTCTCTCTCTGTCTCTCTCAGTCTGTCTCTCTGTCTCTGTCTCTGTCTGTCTCTCTGTGTCTCTCTCCCCTGTCTCTCTCCCTGTCTCTCTATGTATGTCTGTCTGTCTCTGGCTCTCTGTGTGTGTGTCTCTCTCTGTGTCTCTGTTTCTGGCTCTTTCTGTCTCTCTCTCTCTCTGTCTCTCTCTCTCTCTGTCTCTCTCTCTCTCCCTCTCGCTCTTTCTCTCTCTCTCTCTTAAACACAATTAAAAATTCAATAAAATGTATCATTAAAACACAAGTTGTTTGCAATGATGGTCAATACATTATTAATTAATTTGTGGTTGTTTTGGGGTTTTGGGGCACGGAGTTATTCTGTGTATTATGTGTATAATATCACGCGGGGGTGCCTTTGTTATTGTAGTAAGACTTTTTTTATTTAGTTATTTAACGTCCGAACAGGGATATTTTATGATCTCATAAAATATCCCTGGTCCGAAGGATATTCGCTCTTTTGACGTACTTTTATAGTAAGGCTTTTCGTCGCATCTGGTGTTTTTATATGTTTGAATTGATTGATAAAATATGAATTATTGGTGATGGATTATTTGACACGCCTATTGGTGACAATTTGACACACCTATTCGTGACAGTTGATTGGATTATGTTGATTATTTGTTTGTTGGCTTGGGGCTTAAACGCACAGACCCAATGCTCTGTGACATCTCCATGGTAATATCAAATCCGATTAGACCTTCCTTTCAAGTTGTCGGACACGAGGATCTATTAAAATATGTTGAGACTGCATTACATAAAATACTACTGAAAAGGAAGCAGCTCGTTTTAGATATTTACAAATATTTACAAATAGGTATAAGCAGTACAATTCAGTTTGACAACATGATGTAGCAGACGCACCTGTCTTTGTAAGACCGATTTTGATTGGTTCATTGAGAAACCTGGTGAAAGCTATAAATAAATCGTGCTCGAGCACGAAATTTCTCGCCCGAGCACGCTCTTAATTGTGCTCGAGCACGATCTCAGTTGTGCTCGAGCAGAAAAATACTTTCGACCCCTTTGGTACTCCATAGGGAAGAGGGCCATCAATACTTGTAATCCCGCCGCGCTGAAACACCAGGGACGTTTCTAGATAATGTATAGCACCCAAAGAAATCATTGTTTTACAGTATGACACACACATTTCTTTGACCCGCATTATGCTGAATTTTCCATCCGCTTCAAAAATGTTGTTTGCCATATAATTCAAATAAGCTTCTTTGCTTTTATTTTATTGAAGACGAACTAAGAATGAGAGTCAGTTTAGCACGGAATTATACACAGAGTATACTCAGTGTATATTTCCGTGCGAGTAGACCCTAATCAGCCTCCGATTTTCTCGTCAACTGATCAGGATAAAAACTGTTTGCAAATCTTAAAGACTCGGAATCATATAAAAAATGACCAGTAAAACCTCTCTATTACAATCACATTTATAATATGACTTTTAAGACAGGTTGCTGTTTCAAGCAAGGTGAAAGTATATCATTCAATAATCAATCAATTATAGAATTTCTTAATGGTCGTAATAGAGAGGTTTTACTGTAATTTAGTAAATGTATCGTAATCGGCTGAATTCCTGCTAATGCTTACTGACACTGTCTGTTATTTTCCGTTTAGCAGCAATCTCTACAGGCCCCATGAGTTACAGTGTTACCTTCGAAATCTATACTCTTTAAAACCGGAGTTTTAGAGACAATTAGAAATTAGATTCAGACATACTTGACCCTTATCAGATTCTGATCTACTCGTCGACTGATCAGGATCCAAACTGTTTTCAAATACTAAAGAAACATCCCTCATCAGGATAAGGATTCAAGAAGAAGTATGCCCATGATGCATGTAAAATCAAAGTACTGAAGTACTGTAGGCTCGGGCTTTCAATTTTTTTTGCGGTTTATAACATTTAGACATTTAAGTAATATTCCTGTTATTTATAATTAGATGTTCTGTTCTGAAAATGACCATTTACATGTATGTCAAGTACTAAACACTGGATTTCAAAGGCTTATTACTGCTTGTTGATAGAAATATAAATAGGTATGACCAGGTGTCTTTTTGACTAGACATGACATACTATATCTATCTTCAAACTTGCCGTTTATTGTATCAAAATAACCATTCATAACAAGCCTGTTAATGCAGGCACAGTGGAACCTCTGGAATGCCAGCACTATCTGTTAAACTGTTAATACATGTACAGTTGAACCTCTGGAATTGTTATCGGCCTTAGTTGTTAGGCTAGCCTGTTCATGCAGGTACATCGGAGCCTCAGGAAACGCTAGCACTAGGTCATATTAACCCTTTCCTCCATAGCTTGTTTAAAGTTTTGAAAACAGACGGCTGCTTGAAGCAGTCTGAAAGGAGCATTCTGCTTTACTTCAAGACTGCTTTAAGCTACTGTCTTTTAGGACGTAGGAAACATATATAAAGTGAGGGTTTTTTACACAGGAGGAACAGATTAAAGGCAAAAAGGCAGTCCTAGGGGGTAATGGGTTAAATAGCGTAAGAGACAGAGACACTATTATTTACATCTAAACATGAAAAACAACTCTTATCACGCTGAACTGTCGTCTGCTTCAAGTGTGTCCCCTGCTTGAAAAATCAAAATAACTTTTTATGCTTTTTAAACTCATGACAATTTGAATATGAGTGCCAAACAGTTTGGATCCAAATCAGACGCCGTGTTTTGCGGCTTATGATCTGGATCCAAACTGTTTGCAAAATTAGCCAAGTCGTGCTTAGCATGATAAGGGTTAACATTGTCTACCCAACGCATTTCAGCTAAATGGTAACACAGGTACATGTAGAAATGAACTTAAACTGGTACTAGAATGATGTCCATGATGCATCTGATTCAAATTAAGCGCAATATCGGTCTTAATAACATAGTCTGAAAAGCCCCTCTTCCGACAGCCCATAAAATATTATAGACAGTCGGAAATGGGGCCTTTTCAGACTATGTTTGTCAGACCGATATTGCGCTTAATTTCAATCAGAAACATCATGGATATAATTCTAGTACCATTTTAAGTTCATTTCTACATGTACCTGTGAATGGTAATTAAGGGCCAGGTAAAGTTCTACTTTCATATTTATGTTTAAAATACACAGCCTATCTGAAAGATCTACAGTCAAACCTATCTTAAGTGACCATGTTATGAAGAAGCAAAGTGAATATAACAGACAGGTTATAGCATTATCTGCGAAATCTATACTCCTTCTGACATCAAGACACTTTTTGTCCGTTCCAAATATGTATTCTACTTGCCCACAAAGCATACAAAGAAAGGCCCATGTATTGCTCTAAAGACAAATGGCTGATTACTGCAGGACTTTGGTAATGCAGAAAATATAAGGGGCTTTCTAAATTACTGATATCCTGCAAATAGTGGTCACTTGTTTAAACGAATATCAATTCAATTTTTTTAAGAATGGCTGTTAAACACCGCCCCTTAACCGGGCACTTCTATAAACCGATCTTGCAGCTAGCCTGCATTTAGCTGCCACCTTTTTTAAATGGCAGTCAATTCAATTGTTTTGAATGGTTGTTTTACCTTACCTCGCTAAACCGGTTTGAGAACCTCTATTATCAGGTCATTTTTCTCGGTACAGTCACCGGGTTTGATTTTCGGAGGTTTTGCAGTAATTTTGTTATGTTCAGGATCTGTTAAATTTATAATCCGAATAGCTTTGAGAAAAGGACGATTTAAACTGTAGTATTATCAGAATTTAAAATCGTTAAGTGGTTTTTATTTGAAACGTCGAGTATCAGATAATCCGCTACTTAATATTAATTGGCATTTAAATTAAGAAATATCCGTATATAAAGAAAGAAAGTTGGCGTAAGAGGGACGTAGTAAACCATCAGGTTTTGTTCCCATAAAATCAAACGCACCAAACACAATGGATTAACTAATTTTTGTTTGTCGAATGTAGAACAGTTTTCGAGTTAAAATTAATCTCAACGAACCATTTTTCAAAATTAATGTTTTAATTCATATATTTTATATCAATTTTACACAATATTGATATTGATGTATATGTACAATGGAAGAAAGGCTGTGGAAATTATTTAAGGATATACATACCAATCCAGGTAAAGGCAAGTGCGATCCACAGTGGTACATCGTATCATCAAGGTCCGCGATGATAACGGTCGCGCTCGGCGACGAGTACCCTCGGTGAGTCAACATCGCGGACTCCGGCATCACAACCCGCAGCGGATTGCGGAAAATCACACATCACTGCGGACAAAAAATCCGTGTCCGCGTTAGATAAAATTGCGATGGACGGTGGAAAAAGGAATTACCGCGTGGTCTGTACTATACCTACAGTGGATTACTTATGCATGTGTTTCTAATGCTACATTTTTTATTGAGTCCAATTAGGCCTATTTTGCGATAGGCCTACAGGTAGTGCGGTCTGTTAATATAAGTCGCTCAACTTGTCTAGCGACCATCGACAACATGAGCATTTTTATCCTTTAAAGCAGGTGAGCAGCTCTATGCAGGATGACAACAAGACAGAAAGAGCCTGCCTTTTAAAACATCTGTGCTTCTCTATTGAACGACCGCATGATATAGGGTTAACTGCATTTCAATTAAATAAACCACCAAGTACCCCTATTTTAGACGAAATAATAAACGTTGAAGTGCTTATAATAAAAATTCCGAGTTTGAATTATAACCTGGCTATACAATCAAAATTCTGAGCGATTAATGGTCAAATTCAAACGACGGTGCCCTGTTTGACATGTTATTTCTTCGAGTCATTTAGTGTAAGTGGGCCTATATACAGCTTGAAAATAGACAGAGGGAACTTGACATGTCTTCTTTAACGATATATAAAGCCAAATTGGCCATGTTTAAATAGCCTAACAGGACTTTGAAACTAACTCGTGAGTATTTAATTGTCCCCGTTTGAATGTGTGTATGTGTATAATTGTTCTCATTTGACAGCGTTATTAAGTTTTTAACTAAGTATGTGTATGTTCCCAATTGAGAGTGTATGTTCTCATTTGGATGTGTGTATACGTTCTCATTTGGATATGTGCATGTCCTCATTTGTGTGTGTATTTTGTTCCCATTTGGCCGAGTGTATGATATTGTTCTCAATTGACGGTTAAATGTCAGATATAAAAAAACGCTGATATATAAAGTCAAATTGGCTAAGTTTAAATAACCTAACAGGACTTTGAAACTTACTCGTGCATACTTAAGTATCCCTATTTGAATATGTGTACATGTATATGCTGATTTGTTCTCATTTGACAGCGTAAATACGTTTTTGTCCAAGTATGTGTATGTTCTCAATTGAGAGTGTATGTTCTCATTTGGGTATGTGTATACGTTCTCATTTGAATATGTGCATGTCCTCATTTGTGTGTGTATAACGTTGTTCTCACTTGGGCGAGTGTATACAATTGTTCTCAATTGACGGTGAAATATCAGATATATAAATAACGCTGATATTGAAATTTTACGTATCAAGACATCTTACTGAGTATTTGATGGAACTAATTTTAAAATTTCATGTTAGTACCATGTCCAGAAATGTCTGTTCCCAGTCGAAGGTGAAATGTCCGATGTTCTCACTTGGGGGCGATTGTACGTATGTGTGTGTGTGTGTATGTATGTGTGTGTCTTTCTCTTTCCCTCTCTCTATGTGTCTGTCTCTGTCTCTCTGTCTATGTACCTATCTTTCTTTCTCTCTTTTTCTCTATCTTTTTACCTCACTGTCTCTATATGTCTGTCTGTCTCTCATTGGCTTTGTATGATTCTCTCTGTTGTTCTCGCTATCTCTCTCTCTCGTTCTCTCTCTATCTTTCTCTTTCTCTCTGTCTCCACCTCTCTCTCTCTTTCTCTCTCTCGTTCTCTCTTTCTCTTTTTGTCTGTTTGTCTTTGTGCATGTCTCATATTGAATAGCTAATAATAATCATAAGCCATGTCATGACAAAACCTGCCATATTGCACTGCTATATTGAACACACCATTGTCATCCCAGGCTCTATACAGTGGAGAATCTGTTATTGTTTCCCAATAAATTCGTTTACGCTAAAACTATTATTTGCAGTACAAACAGTTTGCCACCAAGATAAACAAGAATTATCAGAATTGTCCAAACGTTGTTCTTTTCTACGTGTTAGTGCTTTGCGTTTGCGCACGTTTGCGTTTAAACGGGAAAGAATAACAGATTCTCCACTGTAGGAACACTGCATTTTCCTGCACATGTAAAAACTGTTTTACCTTCCAGATTTCAATTTTCAGTATTTTATGGTAGCTTCAAATTACTTAAGATATTTGAATAGAGTTTTGTCAATTTATAGCACAATGTAAGAAAAATACAGCTAAATACAATGCTTTAAATGATTATGGGTGTCAAACAGTGAAGTGCCAGGACATTCGACACGTCAAAGACGCGGCGGCTGGCCGTGGTCTACACCGTTTTCAATGCAATAAGGAAGTTTTGTCAGGGTACGGTTCATATGTATATACAAAAATTTATAATTATTCTTTAGGGAAAGTCGAATCTTGCGTTGATCAATTGTGACTCGATTCAATTTCTGTAACTTTGAATAGTACTGTTAATCGGTCTGAACGTTTAAGTCGATTTGTTTTCTTTTTTTATATGGAAGGGTCCAAGGTTATAAAGCGTTTGGGCTGAGTCTGGGTGTGTTCTCAATCATTTGATTGGTCAGATTTGAGCCTAGGCTCAAATCTGACCAATCAAACGCTTGAGAACGACTTTGGACTCAACTGAACAGCTTTATAACCTTGGACCCCGAGAAATGTGATTACATGTACAGGTAGAAAATGGCTGTTTTTTTACAAATGTGTCGATGTTTTATTTTAATCAGCGTATAAAACAGCTTAGAGCATGATCAGACGCCGGATTACTCGATGTCTGATCCGGGTCCAGACTGTTTGCAAACCGCTATTGGTACAGTACTGAACCTTATTAAATTAAAGTGATAATCGCAAGCGAATTGCCATCGAATTGCCATCGAATCGCGCGCTTCAAAAAACAAATCCTACGTTTGAATATTTTAACGCGAATGTTCCGAAGCGGTTGTGACAAAAATGGAATCGAAAACATTAACGAAGGCATATGTGGGAACATTTGTGAGATACAACATTCAAGAAAACTTACCCGAAGGTAAAGTTAGTACTTTGAATCGCAACCGAATTGCCATCGAATTGCCATCGAATTGCAGGCGAATCGCAAAAATTGTTAATTTAATAAGATGCAGTACTGTATGCAGCCGTTGTATTTTGTGTTCAAGGTCTGCACTGTTTCTTTATTTGCAATACATTGTAAAACAGATCTGTTATTCTTTCCCGTTTAAACGCAAACGTACGCAAACGCAAAGCACTAAAACGTAGAAAAGAACAACTTTTGGAAAATTCTGATAATTCTTGTTTATCTTGGTGGCAAACAGTTTGGAGCCTGATCAGACGCCGGGTTACCCGGCGTCTGATCTGGCTCCAAACTGTTTGCACTGCAAATAATAGTTTTAGCGTAAACGCGTTTATTGGGAAAGAATAACAGATTCTCCACTGTAAAAAGTAAAATTTGGTCTTGAGTTTAAATTTTAGTTTGGAATTCCATCGAGATCTGAGAAGTCATTGTGTAAATGCAGGGAAACAGTTATGCAAATAACTTCGAAATGACTTATTTGCATTACAAACGTTCTAACCGGCAGATGCTGTTTAGGGGTAACGCATTAGATTGCCAATCCAGGGATTGTGAGCTTGATTTCTCCGTCGGACAAAGTCCCTAATACATTGTACAATGTATCAGTGCTATTCACTGAGCATAAAAAAGAACCAGTGGGCTGTATCGGAAAAAGGAATAGGGTATCTCCCGGGTTCTTCTGTATCCGCTTTCCTCTCCGGGCTCTGTGACGTCCAATTAGCCCAAACTTGGCAAAAACGTGTGTAAATAAAAACAGCCAATAAACAGGTGCCCCACCAGTAGATGTTCTTAACTCTTTCAAACCTGAAACTTTAAATGTATAATTCTTGTTTTGACTCAAGTACGAGGTTGCTTCGAAATAATACGTGCTAAATGCAAGTGTGATACATTATTTTTAACAGCAAGTATTTGCCTACAAGATGGTACATGTATATCACACATGCATTTTGGACGTATTCTATTGAAGTTATTCATCAAGTAACATTACTTTTTGAAGCACCCTAGTATAGTCCATTTTCGACTATTTCGGATGTTTATTGCAACATATTGCAATGACAAACGGTGCACAGACCCAGATCATAGGGCTACTGAAGGAGCCTTCGGATCTGGATTTACACTGCTTGCATAACACAAGTGTATTCATCACAGGTACAATGCTAAAACTGTTATTTCCATTGCAAACAGTTAAGAGCCAGATCAGACGGCGGGAAACAGCTATACATGTATAATAAAAAACAGCTGAAATAGCGGGACCTTTAAACAGATATTTGTTGCTAGTGAATGTGCGATACGGGAAAAAAATGGTATTTACAATTCCTTTAATTTATTCGTTTTAAGGGGAGTTTTAAGCGAGAAAAATAAACAAGCACGGCTTTTGGTAAAGACGAGGGATCCTATAACCTCGATTGACGGTATGTGCCTGTCGGTAACCCGTCTAAAGCTCCTTTCCGACTGGGCACAGACCAACCTCGGTTATAGAATTCCCCGTATTTACCAAAAGCCGTGATTGATTCTATTAGCATTGCATGTCTTAATTTCGTGCAATTCATTCACCCGACATTCAACGAACACTTCTAGTTTCCAATAGAGTCTGGTCCAAGTTTTACACATTTAGGTGTGGTCTTACCAAGTTTTGCAAAGATAAAATCAGTACAGTCCCAGATCAAAGGGTTCCTGCATGATCCCTATGGTCTTTGTCTATACTGTTTGCATGCGAGACGGATGAATTCCTAACCCTTTACCCAATAGCCTGTTTCTTGTTTTGAAGACATGTAACCAATTAAGCAGGTTGAAAGTAAAGCAGAATGCGCCTTAAGGCGCATTCTGCTTTACATTCAACCTGTTTTAAGATATCATCTGCTAGAATGTAGAAAATATTTCTGATGATACATGTTCATGAATGTCTTTTCTTCAAAATCAAAGGCGTAAAAATGTATATTAATGGCGTAATGGGTTAAAATAAAGAAGGGTTGGAAACGGGACCAACATTTATGTCCGGTTTAGAGAGAATTCCGGTATTTAGAGGTTCCGGTTTAGAGAGAATTCCGGTATTTAGAGGTTCCGGTTTAGAGAGAATTCCGGTATTTAGAGGTTCCGGTTTAGAGGGCTTTCTCTGTATACTGTTTGTAAATGGCTGGTGTATTTTACTCGTCAAAAGAGTTGATTTATTAAACCAAATCGACGAATATACCGAATCATTAACAAACGGTATACCTTTGAAGTGTACACTTTAGTCTGGTTCCCTGCCTAATATAACTCGATTATTAGGTCAGGCACAAACAAATAATGGCGTCGCCCAGAGGTGAGTATTCCACCGTTGTAATATGAGCAAATTTAAAATAACTTCACCAGTCCTGTGAGTAGGTGAGTGCTACTTCGGAATATGATTAAGATAAATGCCTGGATTAATTTTGCTGGCTCTTTTATATTTGATCACCGTTTATAACTTTGGTAAACGAATATCTATATAGTCTCCATAACTGTCCCTACTTCGGACGAGTGACGTTTTCGGATATTAAAATGAATGTGTTATACAGCCATTCCCACATTTCATGGGGCCGATATCTGTACCGCAAATGGCCGCGTTCGAAAAACTTTACAAGCGCCGCAATATAGTTACTAGGAAGATTTAAATTTTAACGAATTAAATCGAAATGGGAAAATATGTTCTCACTAGAGAATGGACTAAGGGAATTTATATCGATCCTGTCATCGAGTGCCTGTGACTAGCAGTTGGTGAGCTACGTGGACACCATCTCAAATTTACTAATAAGAAGTGTAGAAATAACCTCCGTCTCCACTCATTTTCACAAAGATCTATCAACTTCTGGAATATAGGTTTCTGGTTGTTTTGAAATTTGTGAGGGTATATTCAGGCTATCTGGCCTTAAATTCGTTTTATTGCAATAATAAATGAATCCTTGTTAAAATATTGTTGAAGGTCTATAAATACTAAAATAGTCTTTCTCAAGGTTGTCAATGTCACCCTAAACGCCGGTGTAGTTTATTGGAAGAAGCCCCTCTAGAGGGAGGTCTGGGTTCGAATCCCAGCACCGGCTTTACATGTATATTGACAAAAGCTTCCTTGAGATTGTTTTAAATGAAGTTTAACAGCCTTTTGCAACATAATTGTCAAATAAATACAGAAGACGGCCACAGCAATGTCTCTTTGCCATGTACTCTCTTTGCCATGTACTGGTGCATCAGAAGGACCCCCCCCCCTCCCGGGCCGCTGCACCTCTTCAGACGGGACGTATTATGTCGTGGCGCTGTCTGTCTGTCTGTCTGTCCGTCCGTCTGTCCGTCCGTTAACTTTTTCATGTCCGCTCTCTAACTCAAACAAATTTAGTCTAATCCTTTTGAAACTTGGTCAGAACGTGTATGACCATAATATCTCGGTCAAGTTCGATAACCAGCAAGATTGACCCAGACATTCAAGAGTTATGCCCCTTTTTTGTCAAAAACGGGCATATTAGTTTTTCCGCTCTCTAACTCAAACAAATGTTTTTTAATCCTTTCCAAACTTTGTCAGTATGTGTATGACCAGCAATTTTGAGCAACTTTGAAGTACTTTGAAACTTGAAGCAGACGAGAAATATAGCAGACGACAATTTATTTGGCGGGCTAAGGGTTAAGTTTGTTGTGTCAAAACTTTATTAGAGATTTACATATATATGCCCCAACAAAGGGAGGGGGATGGTGCATATAGAATTGCTCTTGTCCCCATACATGAAATATGGGAGTATCTGTGTTCTAGACTGCTTCATACTTAGAGAAACAGGATCTGGAAGTGATCCACTGACAGTTATGTAATTATGTCTTATGCCATATTTATACATATGTTTAATATTGGTTTTATCAGAGTTATCTGTATGTCTTGTCATTTTTTCTTGCCCAGGAGGTAACTCCAATTCAACAAATGCTGATGTTAATTAACCCATTACCCCATAAATATGCATTTTAGGCCTTTAATTTATTCCTCAACTGAAGAAAATAATTCCACTTTATACAGTCATGAAAGTGTAAGATAAGAAATAAGTTTCTATATCCTAGTAGATTGTAGCTGAAAGCAGTTTGAAAGTAAAGCAGAGTGTGCCTTAAGACACATTCTGCTTTACTTTCAACCTACTTTAGATGGCCACCTATTTTCAAAACTAGAAACAGGCTATGGGGTTATGGGTAAAATGAAGTTGCATACTTGGAAAGAGCCGAATGAGAGGAAGTGCCATTTGCAAAGGCCATAACTCTGACATCATTGGGTTTTTTTGAGTTATTTCCCTTTGTGATATTTTCTTGTCAGGAAGACAACTCCAGTTCTACTGATGCTATTGTAATTAAAGTTCGGTTTAATTTGTCCTTAGCTTGGCAAAAATGAGCTGGCTGGCAACCAGTGATACCCCTGTCTTGAGCAGATAATACTACATATTTGGTGAATGATGCAAACTCACTTTCATAAAGTATGTAGGGGGACCAAGAACCTTGGACAAATTAATATTGACAGTAAATTTCAATGGGTTAAGCAGTCATCTGTTTTAAACACTGACAAAGTTCTCTGAAGGGAAAGTTTAGTACTAAAGATGGTTAGTTCTTCAAGTTTTTACAAGTTAAAGACACACAAAAAATATTGATGATCATTGTTGGAGATACAAAACAACAAAACTTAAATACACAACTGTAATATTTAATTAAAAAAAAAGAGCACCTAAAGGCGCATTCTGCTTTTCAGCCTGTTTAAGCTACCCTCTGATAGTATATATTTTGGTACATGTATATGAGTGCATCAATTGGAAATATTTTCTTCAGTGGAGGAATAAATTAAATGTGCTAGAACTTGCCCTGCTATGGGGAAAAAGGGTAAAATACATTAATACAGGTGGCGGCTTAAAATAATATGAGAGTAAATCTGAAAGCTCTTAAAGGAGCTTTCTGGTTAGCTTTCATCTTGTTGTATGCAGTACCCAGTCTCAAACACAGAGTTGACTATTAGTGGTAAAACATTTATATGTACAGTGATTGAGGGTTCCAAATAATGCATGACATAGAATAATGAAAGGCCTGAGAGGACAGATAGGGCTGGATGATTAGAGGTTTGTTATGTCCAAATGATGGAACAATAAAGTATTTTTCTTCAAGTGTTTGAATCCTTTTTATATGGAGAAGCTACTGTCAGGCTTGGCTGACCCATGAACAGACAGCAAATAATCTATCATGGGGATTACAGCGGACAAAAACCCCCGATTATCACCTCCAAAAACGGCTGTCTGGGACCACCCTACCTCGATGTGTCGCGCACCATTCTTCCATATATGGGCCGATTTTGTCCAAATTTTCAGGAAAGGTGTAAAATTGAATGACCTAAACAAGCATACCCCGTTTGTATGCCACAATGCAGGTTAAAGGTCATACAGTCAGTTCAAAGACGGCATTTTAAAATTTTTGCGCCTAAATTCGGGCTCCGTGAAATATATATGGTTTTTACCACTAACTTGTGTTTTTCTTGTACATTGATGTCTATTCTTGAGGAAAACGCCAAAAAATGCGAGTTAAAGCGTTTCTATAGTGAAATTTGACGGGATTTTACAAGGTCGCTACATGCGTGAAATTTACCCCATTTTTAGCCCTTTTCACCCCAGCAACAAGCCACAGCTATTCTAAAGGCGTAAAAATTGTTATTTATGTAAAATACCACAGACAGAGTGGTATACCAAAGAAATATTGGGAGAAAAGAGTGTTTTTCATAATTTATAAAGCTAAAATCGGGGCTTATGCACACTTTTTTAGCATTTTATTTGCTTTTTGGCCCTGTATTTGCACTCAAAAGCAGTTTTACTGGAAATGTGAGGAAAAGGTTGATAGAAGGGATTAATAGGAATATAACATTAACAACACTATAAAAGTCATGTTTTCATAATCATTTCTGATTTCACACACACTCGTGGATATTTCAGATATATTGGAGAATTTTCTGTGCACATGGCTGTTCAATTTCATTAAAAACAATCCCAAGGAAGCTTTTGTCAACATTTGTTTTTTATAAAGCCAGCGCTGGGATTCGAACCCAGACCTCCCTCCATTATAGAGGACATTCTTACCAATTAAACTACACTGGCGTTAGGGGAGACATAAGCAACCTTGAGAAAGACTTATTTTGAAAAATTTAATGGCACAAAGTTTACACCATACTTCTTCCCATCAGCTTTTTGTAAGGACTTTGGACCTTCTGGCATTGAATTCGTTTTATTATTGCAATAAAACAAATTTAAGGCCAGGTAGCTTTAGAAGAAGTACAGGCAGGCTCTCAGGAAGTGTTGAAATTGTCAAGTATTTCCAAAATGTCACATTATACTGTATTTTCACACTTTTTCACTATTTTTCACTTTGCTTTTTTAGCTCATCTGAGCCAAAGGCTCAAGGTGAGCTATTGTGACCGCTCACCGTCCGTAGTACGTCTGTCCGTCTGTCCGTTCACTTTTACATCAAACGACATCTCCTCTGAAACCCGCCGATTGTAGGGACAGTTCAAACTGCTCATGATGTTCCTTGGATGCTTCTCTACAGAAGTTGTTCAAAAAAAAGGAAAAAAAGCACAAACTCTGCTTGAAAAAGCAAAAAAGCAAAAATCTTTAAAAAATCTTCTTGCCCAAAACTACTAGGCCCTAAGCTTTGATATTTGTACAGTAGAATCTCCTGGTGGATCCCTCTATAGTTTGTTAAAATGAAATCCCTAGGGTCACATTTGACACCACCCTGCACAGTTTAAGTGCTGCTCTAGGCAGGTTTTACAGTATTTTTGATTTAGGCAGAACTGTATTTACCTGAGTTACCCTTAATATACTATGGGCAAATAGCCAATATTTGCAAACATTTTGGATCCAGATCAGATGCAACATAATCATAATGCTACATCTAATCTGGATCCAACCTATTTGCCACTCATTTACCAACTTAACATTTTCTAAATTGTATTTTTGTACACTTTTCACATACAGTAGGTTTTAAGCAGACATCATTTCAGTCTGGTAAGGGTAAGCCCAAGAGTTCTAGCCACTGAGGTCAAATATTATGCAACTCTGAACTGGTAGTGAATATCACAGAACTGGTCATGATCAGCTGAACATGTTGTCTGCTAAAGTTTAGATATGGTTCAGTCTGATTCATACTTAGAGAAACAGGATCTGGAAGTGATCCACTGACAGTTATGTAATTATGTCTTATGCCATATTTATACATATGTTTAATATTGGTTTTGTCAGAGTTATCTGTATGTCTTTTCAATAATTCCACTTTAAACAGTCATGAAAATGTAAGATGCAAAAGTAAAGCAAAGTGTGCATTAACCCTTAGCCCGCCAAATAAATTGTCGTCTGCTATATTTCTCGTCTGCTTCAAGTTTCAAAGTGCTTCAAAGTTGCTCAAAATTGCTGAAAATGTTGTCTGAGTGTCAAACAGCTTGGATCCGGATGAGACGCCGAGTTACTCGGCGTCTAATCCGGATCCAAGCTGTTTGCATATAAAGCTATAGTCGTGAGTGGCAGGCTAAGGGTTAAGACACATTCTGCTTTACTTTCAACCTGCTTTAGGTGGCCACCTATTTTCAAAATTAGAAACATGCTATGGGGTAATGGGTAAAATGAAATTGCCTATTTGGAAAGAGCCTGATGAGAGGAAGTGCCATTTGCAAAGGCCATAACTCTGACATCATTGTTTTTTTAGTTATTTCCCTTTGTGATATTTTCTTGTCAAGAAGACAACTTCAGTTCTACTGATGCTATTGTAATGAAATTTTATGTATGGAAAGAAACTGATGGGAGAAAATGCCATGCACAAGGGCAGCAATATTTAGTTTTTCCCCTTTGTCATATTTTATTGTCAGGAAAATAATTCCAGTTCTGCTGACGCTAGTGAAATAATTATCATTTATTGGAAATGGAAATAGCTTGATAAGAGGATGTGTCATGGATAAGGGTCATAAGCTTGGCAACAAAATTCACTTTTGTCATGTTTTCTTGTCTGGAAGATAACTCCATTTATAGTTATATTAAAATGTTGTCTTGCCCAGTCAACTTAGGTACAAACTTCAATGTCCTCAGGTGAGCGAATTTAGGGCCATGGCCCTCTTGTTTTGAAGATATGTCCTAATGTACACTTCCTGGTTATGGATCTTGAGGTCTAAACACTGTTGAAATTGTCAACTACTTCCAAATTGTCACATCATACTAAATTGTCAGCTGCTTTCAACATCATGATATAGGAAATATTGCACATAATAATATATAATATAACTGTATAAATGTAACTATTTTCTCCAGTGGAGGAACAAAGTAAATGTGTAAATAGGCGTATCGCTGGAGTAAAGCACAACCTTTATTCAAATACTTCAGTAAATAAATAATTAAATATACCTTTTGGCCAGCTGCTTTACCTTTGTGCTTTATTATTCTACTAATTTAGCCATAACCTGTATCAAATACTGCTACTAATACACTTTTGAGGGACTTGTTAACACAGAATTGGCTGTTTCATGCAGCATTTTCAAACATTTCATGGCTTGTCAATGTTTTTTCTTGTATATGTCCTATATACAGTTTCTGACTGTGGAAATAAATTAAATACTTCAATGAAAAGACATTTGGGCCATCTGCTTTACTTTTGTCCTGTAATAAACTATAACCTGTATCAAAGACTGCTATTTGTAAATTTTTCAGTAGTCGCTTAACACAATATTGACTGTTTATTGCAGAAATTTCAAACATTTTCAATGCATTTAATAGTTCTCCTTGCAGAATCTGTCCCATATAGGCATATACACCTTTTGGGTTTGGAATTAAATGAAACACTTTAGTGAAAAGACATTTTGGCCATCTGCTTTACTTTTGTCCTGTATTTAGCTATAACCTGTATCAAACACTGCTTTATTTGCAGATTTTCAAGCATTTTTATAGGATTTAATCTGGATTTCTTGCAGAATATGTCCTATATACACTTTCTGGGTATTAAATTTGAGTTCTAATCACTGATCAGCTCCAAATTTATAGAAGTTTTTCTGTTTTGACAGCTTTCATCCTGCTCTCTAAGCTGTCACATGCATTATATACACAATCAGTGGGTCTTCAGTCGCATGCATTAAACAACAAGAGAGTTGAATGAGGTATATGGTGTCACATTGATCAATGGTGTGTAACTGTTCTTCTGTCGCACCAGACATAGATGGAAGCATCCATTCTTTTATTTGAACAAGTAGATTGCGAAACTGTAAACCCACACCATGTGGCAGAAATACAACATTGGCTCTGTCTAGATAGCCGCCACTGATTATATACAAACATTAGAGCTGCGGTTTTATGAAAACTATGCTTATCATAGAGGCATAGGATTATATATTTTCGCAGTCAACAATTGCTTAAATGATAATCATATCCTACCAATTAGTCGTCATTATCCATAAATGCCCATTTAGCACAACCCACATGTCATGTAGACTGTATGGGTCGCTGGGATCTAATGAAAACCTATAAAAAAAAAAAGGTGCAGCGGCCCAGGGAGGAGGGGGGGTCTTCTGATGCACCAGTACATGGCAAAGAGACATTGCTGTGGCCGTCTTCTGTATTTATTTGACAATAATGTTGCAAAAGGCTGTTAAACTTCATTTAAAACAATCTCTTAGGCCCTTTTGTATTCCTTTTCAAGAGGTCTATGTATTCAAAGGTATGAGTTTAATCCTGGCTTGAGGCAAATATTTTTCTTGACTTTCACAAGGTACTAATTCTATCAACAATGAACATTTGACAGGGATTAGTGGGGATTCAATAAATTTAGTTTTGGTAACGTATCTCCCAGTCCACGAATATTGCTCTAGAATTCTCTTTATAAACTTTGAATCTATCGTCGTATCGATGTTTACCTTTACCAATAGTGAAAATTTGTGAGCACTTTCAGATTCCTTATTTGAATAACGAAAAAGATTTTTTCTGCTAGTGTTAATTCCTTGCGTTTCACACTTGATTATGTTACGAAGCAGACGATCAAAAGAAATCAATATTATTTGTTTACAAAAAAAGAAAATATTATCGGTGCAATCGTGAAATTCACTGTGTTAAAATTTAAATCTTCCTAGTAACTAAATTGCGGCGCTTGTAAAGTTTTTCGAACGCGGCCATTTGCGGTACCGGTATCGGCCCCATGAAATGTGGGAATGGCTGTATTAATATCCGAAAACGTCACTCGTCCGAAATACGGACAGTTATGGAGACTATATAGATATTCGTTTACCAAAGTTATAAACGGTGATCAAATATAAAAGAGCCAGCAAAATTAATCCAGGCATATATCTTAATCATATTCCGAAGTAGCACTCACCTACTCACAGGACTGGTGAAGTTATTTTAAATTTGCTCATATTACAACGGTAGAATACTTACCTCTGGGCGACGCCATTATTTGTTTGTGCCTGACCCTATCACGTAGTGCGATTCTAACCACGTAGTGCTAGGGACAGGTGAACCAGTCTAGTGTACACTTGTCCTATGAAAACAGTGTAAAGTCTGACCATAGAGCTCCTGCATGAGCTCTGTTATCAGGATATGCACTGCTTGTCATTTGGCAATATATTTCTTAACTCAATCTTTAATAGTCTGAACTCTTTACCCCTTAGCCTGTTTCTAGTTTTGAAAATAGGTGAGTACATAAAGCAGGTTGAAAGTAAAGCAGAATGCGCCCTTAGGCGCATTCAGCTTTACTTTCAGCCTGCTTTAAGTTACCACCTGCTAGAATTAAGAAAATATTAATTCTGCTACATATTCATGACTGTATTGATTGGAATTATTTTCTTCCGCAGAGGATTAAACGGAATGCTCTAAAAGGCGCTTCTATAAGGTAAAGGGTTAAGGTTGATGACTCCTAATGTGATCGACGAGAATCGGGACTCTACTTGCAGCGATCGACCATTCTCGTCAATCTACATTGTACGACCCGTTCCTAACTATGCTTAGCGTGTTTAGGAAACGGTTGACAGTTGACATGAATGACCGGTCGCTGAACGTAGATTAGCATGGCTCGCAAAGGATGTGCATTTGACGAGGATGGCCGATCGCTGCTCGTGGAGTTTCCGATATTGACCGACATCAGCCGATCTCAATATGAGTCTGATCTGGCTCCAAACTGCTTGTATTGGAAATAATAATTTTAGCGTAAACGCGTTTATTGGGAAAGAATAACGTTTTCTCCACTGTAAGACAAACGACAACCTTTTGACAATATTGATTTGTTTTAATCTGAGTGGCAAACAGTTTGTAGCCTGATCAGGCGCCGGGTTATCCGGCGTCTGGTTTGGTTCCAAACTGCATGTAATGGAAATAACTGTTTTAGCGAAAATGCGTTTACTGGGAAAGAATAACGTCTTCTCTACTGTTACAGTGGAGAATCTGTTATTCTGACGTCATTCGTGACGTCATACAGTGGAGAATCTGTTATTCTTTCCCAATAAACGCGTTTACGCTAAAACTATTATTTGCAGTGCAAACAGTTTGGAGCCAGATCAGACGCCGGGTAACCCGGCGTCTGATCAGGCTCCGAACTGTTTGCCACCAAGATAAACATGAAATATCAGAATAATCAAAAAGTTGTTCTTTTCTACGTTTTAGTGCTTTGCGTTTGCGTACGTTTGCGTTTAAACGGGAAAGAATAACAGATTCTCCACTGTAAACAGAAAAGAATTAATGATTTCTTTATGTATCCGTTAACCTTCCAAAAAGCATTACAATCATTATATCAGTTATATAACTCTGGCCTAGCACGACGTGGTGACATATTTATTACGTTACAACGAATTGCGGGAAGCATGTACGGAAATCACCGATGATTACCGGGATTTGACGAGCTGTTACGAGGTCATGACAGGCGTGTGTACAAGTACACTTTTCTCGCCTGTCTTTGACAATGATGAGCTGAAGGTGTCATATTTGGGGCATTTTTATTTACATTAACCCTTTCACCCTCAATGGCGTCATAAAACCGCCTTTACAAACAGTAAAGCGGCGTGTGATCAGGATCCAAACTGTTTGACACTAGTATCGAAGTTTTGTTAGTCATACTGTCTTAAACTTAACATTGAAACGATATTGAAGACAACAAAATTGAAGCAGACGACACTGAAACGGTGAAGGGGTAAAAATCTCACAAACAATTTGGTAGTGAACGAGTTGAGTAACGGTGTTATTGCATTTAGGATATGTCACTCGTCGATGTTTAAGACAAGCTGATCTCAAACGAGTCTAGAATTGAAATGTTATTAAGCGAGCCTTGGCGAGCTTAATAACTTTTCTATTCTAGACGAGTTTGAGATCAACTTGTCTTAAACATCGACGAGTGACAGATTCTTTTTCTCACATGATTACCAACTATTTAAGCTATTTTTGTTTAGCAATATGCATTTTTTTTGGAAACCCCGTGATGTCCAAACGCCGTTATAAATAGTGACGTTATAGTGATGCCATCAAAGTGATCAGATTACACATGTTGGAGATAAGGATATTCGTCATCGTTGTTTGCTGTAGAAAACAGGGGTAGTTATGTGATAAAAGCCGGTATACCGTGGTCAAGTGGTAATGCTTAGGACCGCCAATCAAGGGGTGTGAGTTCGACTCTCCCCCTGGACCTTTTGCACCAGCATAAAAGCTTTTAGCATAAATGCGATTAGATCTAGCTATAACTTGAAGTTAAACGTGTTCTGTGCAAACTGTGTAAGTATTTTTCAGTGGGCTCCTAAAGGAGTCTTCTGACCAGGGTCTTCTTCTGTTTGTAACTTTGCAATATATATATGAAAACAAACCTAAACAATACTTAACCCTTTCACTCTCAATGACGCTTAAATGCGCATTTGCAAACAGTTTGGATCCTGATCAGACGCCACGTAACGCGGCGTCTGATCAGTATTCAAACTATTTGACACTCGTACAAATGTATCGAAAGTTATTAAGTCATACAACATTAAATCTAACTTTGTAACGTGTCTTGCAGACGACAATACTGAATAAGACGACAATGGAGCGGTGAAGGGGTACAAATCTCCCGAATAGATTGATCATGAAAGGGTTTATGGGCTAAATTTAATAGGATACTGGAATTTCCCGTTAAAAGTGTCAGACCTAAATAGAGATAGCATTAATATTAAAAATTAAAATCCAGATGTTTTGAATATAATATAAAGTAGAACAGTTGCCCCTCCGAACCAAAAGCTCAATTTCTATTCAAATCTTTTCATAACTTAGAACAATTTTTCATACATTTTCGACCTGTCACCTGTTTTTCATACAATCATAAACTCCGTCTTTTTGTGGTCGTAATACAGGGGTTTTACATGTACATGTGCAAAGACGAGTATGTTTCAAAGAAGACCTGAGCGGGAGTCACAGGCTTAGGCCTTTATCATCACGGTATCACGGTATCGGTAAAGAAGTAAACAAAAGTGGCGCAACTTTTTTCTTCTTCAGAATTTTATTGACTATAGTTGACATACATTAGGACAAACGGCAGAAAAAAACAGACACATAAACAAACAGACATACAGACTTATATAACAAGTGATATACAGACACTTGAACAAACAGACATATTGGCATAGTATTACAAACAAACAAAAGAGAAACTGACATGTACAGTCGAAAACTCGATACTTCGAACACGCTTTAATTGAACTCACTCATATTTTATAAGTTGAATTTTGATAACTCGACCTCGCTTCAATCGAACAACCCTTAATTCAAAGTTATACGGTCATAACAGTTATAAGCCATGTTTTAACTTTGAAATAGGAGTTAGTTCGACTTCAGCGATTTCAAATGATCGATTTTCGACTTTACATATATAAACAGACACATACATGTACAGACAGATATCTATGATAAAATAAAATCACGACCCAGCGCTTATAAAGCGTTTGTGATGATTCTTAGTTCGTTATCAAGCATTTGATTGGTCAGATTAGAGCCTAGGCTCAAATCTGACCAGTCAAATGCTTTAGAACGATTTCAGACACAACTCAAACGCTTTATAAGCATGGACCACGGCATGCCATGGCGCTGTAAACTCTTATCGTGCTAGGCGCGATCTGGCAAACATGTGCAAACAGTTTGGATCTAGATCAGACGCCGCTGATCTGGATCCAATCTGCTTGACAATCATTTTCAATTATTCTTCAGTTTAAAAAAGCATACACACTAGACGATATATTTGAAGCAGACGACAATTCAGAATGGTAAGGGTTAAAATGATATGTTTATGTATTGGTGTTTCTGCTGATCTTGGCAACTGACAAAATAACAGAGAAAAATAATTTGTTAGTTGTATGGGCGGTATTTTAACAGAAAACAAAGCACATGTAAACACTGATCAGACGGCTATAGGCCGATTTTATTGACCTGGCAGGGCGGAGTTTCAATGAGGACCATTGCATTTCAAATTTAGGGGCGGAACCACGTTCGTTTTATTATCGGAATTTACCGTTGTCGCCTGCCGTTTTTTCTCAAAGTTACATGTCGGTGGACATTTTGACCGAATGAATACAATGGCTAGTGACAAGCAGCTTGAATCCAGATCAGACGCCGCGTTATTATTTATAACCACTCCCTCCGAAAAACAGACGCACTCTTTGTCTCCCATTTGGGTGTTGTTGTAGAGAGGGAGCACTGTATAAACCCTTTTCACGTTGATATGGCTGCGCGAATCTGCATTTGCCTTATCGGACAATAACGATATAATTCGGAATTATGCCTATCACCCCTTAAATCAAATGTAAATTAGTTTATCTTTGCTAAATGTTAGCTCCGCCCTGCCAGGTGAAAATAATCGACATTTACTTCGGTATTTTGGGGGAAATAATAAGCATCCGTTAACTAAAAGTATAATGCCCAAACATCCTAGTGAAGAAACAATGAAATATTGTTATGACGTCATTTGTGACGCCATACAGTAAATAGTTGAAATGAAACCAAACGCAGACATCGGTCACGTTTGACAGTTCTTCAGATTTCGTTCTGAGTGGCAACAGTTTGGAGTCTGGTCGGACATCTCGTTGTCCGGTGCCTGATCTGGCTCTAAACTGTTTTCAATGAACATAAGGCTCGAAGCATAAACGCATTAACTAGATTGGAAATGAGTAACGGGTTCTTCACTGTAGGTAAAACACATTTGCAGAGTATAATTGTATATTACCATATACAGTTGAAACTCGATGCTTCAAAATCGTTTAAATCGATCGTACCAGTATTTCATAAGTTGAATGTCGATAATTCGATCTCACTGAAGTCAGACATAACCGTATTTCAAAGTTTGAAAATATAACTTTGAAATACTGGTATGTTCGAACTAACGCGAGTTCGAAGTATCGAGTTCGACTGTACATTGTAAGTTTAGTAAAAGAGAAGGAATACATTAATATAAGTTAAACATTGTCAGTGTTCCATGAGCTTTCTTTTCAGTCAGTATCTCAAAGAATCGTCTTCGTCACTTTCCGTGGCTTTCTGGAGTTTTCGGAAGTTGTCGGAAAGGTCACGTGGTCTCACTTCGTCATTTTTCGGCATTAGGTCTACACGAATGCGGTTAGACTTGTTTGCTAATTGGAAATATCCACCCAGCTGTGACTTGGGGATGGAGAAACAGCCAAGTTTCAAGTGAACTTTGAACGTATGTATCTGAAACAGTTTAGAAGACGTTTTTCTGACGTCATAAGTGACGTCATGCAGCAGAGAAGACGTTATTTCCCCGTTTACGCTCTAGCAAAACGCAACTAGATCTACATTGAAATCAATTTGTAGAGAATGATAACTTATTTACAATTCTCAGGAATGTTCGTTGTAATCTGAATAGCAAAAAATAGCTACCCGGCATCTGGTGCCCGTTTCATAAAACTTCTTACGACAAACGTTGTCGTAAGTCAAAACTTTAAAATACATTTAATCTCTGATTTCTCTATCGAATCCTGTCTTGTGACACCTTTTTGGAATCGTCTTTTCAAGACGATTCCAAAAAGATGTCACAAGACAGGATTAGATGGAGAAATAAATACTTATTGAAAGTTTTATAATCTGACTTACGACAACATTTGTCGTAAGATGTTTTATGAAACGGGCACCAGTCCTGTCTCCCAAGTGTTTGCAATGGAAATGATAGATTTATCATAAACAACTAATTGGGAAAGAATAACGCCTAAGGTGCACCCTGCTTTACTTTTAACCCTTAGCCCGCCAAATAAATTGTCGTCTGCTATATTTCTCGTCTGCTTCAAGTTTCAAAGTGCTTCAAAGTTGCTCAAAATTGCTGAAAATGTTGTCCGAGTGTCAAACAGCTTGGATCCGGATGAGACGCCGAGTTACTCGGCGTCTCATCCGGATCCAAGCTGTTTGCATATGGAGCTATAGTCGTGCGTGGCAGGCTAAGGGTTAATCTGTTTTGTGTCGCCATCCGTCTTCAAAGCGAAGTAACTGGCTGTTGGATAAAGTAATAATAAAATATAAATATACCAAGTTTTAGTCTACTTTCAGTCCGTATGACCGCTCAGCCGGCTGTATATTTACTCCCCTGATCATTGAGCCTTCTTGCCTACAATATTGAGTACTGCTAACATATGGCGCGTAGGCAGCCGCAGTAGCGGCACAGACCCTTCACATGTACCCATTTTAACTCCTGGGTAGAGAGGTGCAATTTCCGGTACATAACTTGCTCAAGAACATTCCTGTACATCATCGGGGATTGGGAAAAATCCCCTAGTCAGGCCGCTGGTCCGGCGGGGGATCAAACTCACGAGTAGTCCAACGTGTTACCACTGGACTACTACCGTTAATACCATAGTGACTGTCTATGTGTGTGTCTGTTCGTGTTGACTTACCTTGATATCAATGCTTCCGGTAAGCTTTGCGCATGCGTGGAGTCTTGACAAGTCGATATCGTATATTTCCAGACAAATTTTGCCTAACTTTCCCAGGCCAGGAATCTCGAAGCATTTGTCGAACAAGTGTTTCACTAAAACAATAAACCAGTAAAATACAGTGTTACAAACAAATGTTTCACTGAAACAATAAACCAATCAAATACAGTGTTACAAGTTTCACTGAAACAATAAACCAATCAAATACAGTGTTACAAACGTGTTCAGTAAAAGAAAACGTCACAAAAGTTGCTTGTCAAATGAAAAAATATTTTATATTGAGTCACACATTATCCAATTAAATGTTGTGTTACAAAAGTGTCCATTCTTACAAAACAGACAACACATGAATATATTTTATTGGATTGTTCTTAGTACATCATCATATAATACTATATATAATACAACTTATAGAATATTTATACCATATGAAACGATAATAATCAATGAAATATCAGGTTATATTCTGTATAGCCATGTAAACAGAGAATGACTTAAGTGTTATGAGTCAAGCTGAAACGAAAGATAATCCAGCCTTAAGATATACATGTATTCAGTATTTCGATTCATTGTTATATATAGGATCTGTCTAAAACGAGTCTAGAATTGAAATGTTATTAAGCGAGCCTTGGCGAGCTTAATAACTTTTCTATTCTAGAGGAGTTTGAGATCAACTTGTCTTAAACATCGACGAGTGACAGATTCTTTTTCTCACATTACCAACTATTTAAGCTATTTTTAAAGCAATATGCATTTTGTTGGGACCCCGGTGACGTCAAAACGCCGTTATAAATAGTGACGTTTTAGTGACGTCATCAAAGTGATCTTACACATGTTGGAGATAAGGATATTCGTCATTGTTATTCGCTATAGAAAACAGGGGTAGTTATGTGAGAAAACCATTTCTCTGGAACATTTCTAAAGATTTTAACAAACTGGGGTTTATATTGTAGTACAGTCGAACCCCTCTAAACCGGACATGTGTGGGGGACAACATAAATGTCGGGTTTATAGGGGTTTCCAGTTTAGAGGGGTTTTAACCAATTAACGCCTAGCTTATTTATAGTATGGGAGATTGCTGACCACTTAAAGCAGATTGAAAGTAAAGCAGAATGCGCCTTAGCGCATTCTGCTTTACTTTCAACATGCTTTAAGCTATCATCTACTAGAATATATTTTATTTAGTGTAGGAATAAATCAAAGGCGTAAACAGGCCTGGTGTATTTGGTCAGATTAAAGAAGGGTTGGAAACGGGACCAACAATTTTGTTCGGTTTAGAGAGAATTCCGGTATTTAGAGGTTCCGGTTTAGAGAGAACCCTGGTATTTAGAGGTTCCGGTTTAGAGATAATTCCGGTATTTAGAGGTTCCGGTTTAGAGAGAATGCCGGTATTTTGAAGTTCCTGTTTATAGAGAACTCCGGTATTTTAGAGGTTCCGGTATTCAGAGGTTCCGGTTTAGAGAGAATTCCGGTATTTAGAGGTTCCGGTTTAGAGGGGTTTCACTGTACTGGGTTTTATATGGTAGTAGTTCTTAACTCCGGCTGCCGGATGATATGACACTTATATGTGCAAATAGTTTGGATCCAGATCAGACGTCGCGTAACGCCACATCTGATCAGGATCCAAGCTGTTTTACACGCATATCAATGTTTCCCATGTAAAACACACTATATTACCAATTTTGAAAATAAAAACAGACAAAAAATACAATAATCGACAGTATACCATAACAGCGATTGTGTTAGACGTGTATTTCATTTAACGTAATAACAGCGATTTGTTAGACGGGTATTTCCGTCATAACGGCAGCGAAACGTTAAAATACATTTCTTTCTGAAGCCTTTAAACCACGGGCATCTAATTATAAAATGACATTCGTCTTCTACAGAATATATAACTAAGCAACAGTTATCCCAAAATTGTCCCATATAATATAATGTTCTAAAAATACGGTATTTTGTTTCCGTAACGTGAAATAAATGGCTTTACTTCACTTTATTACGTAACAAATAATATCAAATTAAAAGACAAACCATTTATTTGTTTTTGAAATTTTTCTTCTGAACTGGAATAAATACCTTTCCAAACTGTATGACATCATAACTGACGTAATATCAAAAATGACATTTTTCTCAAGTTAATAGAATCTGAAATAGTTCGAGTAAGACTCACGTTCCACTTCTTTCTTGTACAACACATGTTTGTTCAAAGTGAACTCGAGGGAAATATGATGACTTTCTGGATTGTACCTCAGCTCCATGCAGGCTGAAGCAGAAAAACTTTGTCATAACAAATACCCTTCTTCATGGTGCATTGGAAAACACGTTATCCCCCCCCCCCCCACCCCCAGCAACAACAAGAGCACCGCAGTGCGGCAAAATACGCTGTCATGGCCGGCGGGTGTCAAAGTCGTCCGGACTCAGGCCGACTGGAAAAAGTCGCCCGGAGTGTTACACTTTGGTTACAATAGACAAAATGTAAGTAAAATTATTATCAGGAAACAATATATTGTTAAACAATTGTGTGAAGGGGCATAACTCTGAAAATACGGAGTCAAACCAAAAACCCGTAATATATATTAAGTCACTCCATTCATTGTATCACCATATCAAATTTGAAATCAATTGAATAAAAAATAAAAAGTTCTGTTGTTTTTTTTTAATGCCCAGTTTTGACAATAAAGGGACACAACTCTGCTAAAAATAGCCACCAACGTCTGAAACGCAAACTCGGCCGAACTATTGTGGTATGGAATATGTGTAGGAAGTCTAATCAAAATCGGTCAATAAATGAAGGTGAGAGAGCGCTAAGAAGAAAAGTTAACGGACGAAGTGTGGCTTATTTTAAATTTTAAGTATGTAAAGGGGCATAACTCATAGAAAAATAAATTAACAGGAACAAAAATTCACAGGTGCTTTCCCTTCATGATGAGAAAGATAAATATGAAATTGGGTTACAATAGACAAAATGTAAGTAAAATTATAATCAGGAAACAATTTATTGTTAAAAAAAATTGTGTGAAGGGGCATACATGTAACTCAGAAAATACGGAGTCAAACCAAAAACCCGTAATATGTTATGGAACTTTATTCATTGTATCACCATATCAAATTTGAAATCAATTGAATAAAAAAAAAAGTTCTGCTTTTTTAAAAAATGCCCATTTTTGACAATAAAGGGACACAACTCTGCTAAAAATAGCCGCCAACGTCTGAAACGCGAACTCGTCCGAACTATTGTGGTATGGAATATTTGTAGGAAGTTTAATCAAAATCGGTAAATAAATTAAGGTGAGAGAGCGCTGGGTATACCATAATACGTCCGTCGATGACGGGCGTATAAAAACAACAAAAAATAAAAATAAACAAAACGAACAAAACAAAACAAAACAAAAACAAACAAAAATCCGACAAACCTGTTTGGACACTAAGTTTTTACCTTTTTGTGTGTGTTTTGTGTGTGTGTGTGTTTGTCGGATTTTTGTTTGTATTTGTTTTGTTTTGTTTGCCAAACACACATTGATGGTCTTTGTTGTTGTTGTTTTTAAATTATTTTGACTACCTTTGATTGTTTGCGATCCGTGATGTTTAAACAGTAACGACAAAGTTTTTCTTCACTGTATTTTAAATTCTTCGAATTTTGAATCTTTGAAAATTGAAGTTCTTTATTAGATCTATAAGCTCCCTTAACCCTTTCCCTTATAGAAGCGACTTTTAGCACATTCATTTTATTCATCCGCTGAAGAAAATAGTTCCAAATTATACCATAATGAATATGTGTCATATTTAATACTTTCCTTATTCTAGCAGTTAATAGCTTAAAGCAGGCTGAAAGTAAAGCAGAATGCGCCATATGGCGCATTCTGCTTTACTTTCAACCTGCTTTAAGTAGTCACTTATTTTCAAAACTAGAAACAGGTTATCTGGTAATGGGTTAAAATGTGCGACCAGCAGAGGATTTTTAAAAGATAAATTTTTAATGAATTTGTCACCTTTTTTGTATGATTTCTCTTAAAACAGTAAATTATAAATAAAATTCAAAAATGTTTACAAACAAATTTATCAACCCTTACACTGCCTTAGCTATAGTATAATGGTTATTCTAACACAACTCGCACACGCCCCGATATAAACAAAGAAGGGCACAACTGTGTTTGAATTCACAATAAAACACGCACGCACTGTAACGCCTAAAATGTGACGTTACTAACGTAATATGTCTTCGAAAATGCGTACGCCAAGAAATGAAGCACCGTTGCGTCGGTACAAATTGTGGTAACACTGAAGAGTTATAATCAAAATAATAAATTAATACCGGTGTTTTATCGTGCAATAGAACACGGATAGTCGTTGAGATGCTTGTAATTAAACCACTCGGCCAAATTCCAATTTTCGTAAATAAGAACAGTCTAAAATTTGAAGCAGAAAATATCCGAAAAATTTCTGTGCTAAGCGGGTTATATAACGACACGATTAGGTTTCTTCTAAATAACAAATACAAAAAATAATAATGTGAAAAATATTGCACACGATGATAACAGAGCATACGATTTTACGCCAGGATAAGGGTAAATGTGATATGTACAGTGAATCGGACGTTATTATGACGTCATTAGTTATGTCATACAGAATAAATACATTTCCCCCAATAAACGCGTTTACGCAAAAACTACTTTTTTCCATTGCAATAGTTTGGAGCCTGGCCAGACGCCGAGTGACCCGATGTCTGGTAGGGCTCTAAACTGTGTACAATTCAGATTAAAATAAATCGTAAGAAATGTCAACACGTCGTTATTTTCAATCTGCATTGCGTTAGCGTTTAGTGTGTGTGAAATAGGAAAGAATAACGCCTTCTCTCATGTATGACGTCACAAAAGACGTCAGAATAACGTTTTCTCCACTGTTCGTGTACATGTATACCTTCAAGCTTGAAAGTCCTGATAAACTTGAACTTGTGAGTGATGCAGCACTTGCAGTCATCCTTGGAACAGGTACAATGGATCTTAGGAACATGATGATGCTTCTTCTTGTGCCAAAATCCTGAAACAATGACGTAATATGTGGAAAATTTGTGTCAAGTACATGTACTCGAATGCAGTTTATAATTGTTATACATTTGAGATATCTATAAATGACGTAATTTGGGACGGCATGCACATATAATGGGGAAAAGCTGAAACTACACAACTGTTATACCGTGGGGATGACGTTATTTGCTCTTTAAATGACGTAATTTTGGGACGTCATGTAATGGGAAAAGCTAAAAGAAGTATACTATCGTTATACAGTTGGGTGACATTACTTCCTGTAAATGACGTAATTTTGGGACGTCATGTAATGGGAAAAGCGAAAAGAAGTACACGATCGTTATACAGTTGGGTGACATTATTTCCTGTAAAATGACGTAATTTTGGGGACGTCATGTAATGAGAAAAGCTAAAAGAAGTACACCATCATTATACAGTTGGGTGACATTATTTCCTGCAAAATGATGTAACTTGTGACGTCATATAATGGTAAACATTGAATCAAAAGCTGAAAGAAGTAGGCTAATGATGTTTATGCAGTGGTGTTTTTTCTGTAAGTGACGTCATTTGTGTGGTACATGTAGAATGTGAAACAGAATTTACAAAGAGGTGCCAAAACCTAACACATCTACCTTGTCCTTATGCAGTTTGCTTATATCTATAAATTACGTAACTTGTTGTGGCGTCATAAAATGGAGTGAATGTGCCAAAAAACCTGAAAAAGTGTCTTCTCTATTGTACGACTTTCCTTAACTCTTTCCTCCCTAAAACTTTAAATGGACAATTCCAGTTTCCATCTAAGTCTAGTCCATTTCTGACTTTAAAGGGTTGTTTTTGTCAATGTTTGGCATTGTGACAAACAGTGAATACCCTGATCAGAGGGCTCCTTTCGGAGCCCTCTGATCTGGATCTTCACTGTTTGCATAGGACAAGTGTACTATTCACATGTACACTGTTTGAAAAGCACGCCTATAGGCGGGACTAGGGTTCAAAGAGTTAAACCTTTACACGATAATTCGTTTTATAACATAAAATACAGTGATCACTTAAAGCAGGTTGAAAGTAAGGCACATTCTGCTTTATTTTCAGCCTGCTTTAAACTACCATTTGCTAGGCTATGTAAAACATTTGTTACGGTAATTGTTCATGAGGGTATAAGCTGGAACTAATTTCGTCAGCGGATGAATAAAATACATGTGCTAAAAGTCGCTTCTATTAGGGAAATGGTTAACTCGTTTGTGGTTACGAGAATAGAGTGTTGGTAATAGGTGTACATGTGCATTGGATACCAAGGGCCTGTTTCATAAAACTTCGTACGACAAATGTTGTCATAAGTCAGATTATAAAAGTCTCAATTATTAATTATATCTCCATCTTATCCTATCTTGTGACATCTTTTTGGAATCGTCTTGAAAAGACGATTCCAAAGAGATGCCACAAGACAGGATTAGATAGAGAAATAATAATTAAATGTATTTCAAAGTTTTGACTTACGACCGTTTTTGTCGTACGAAGTTTTATGAAACGGGCCCGTGTTCTATAAAAGCAGCGAATGGCGAGATCAGCGAACTCCTACGCCTTTCAAGTACATTATTAAACTAAAAAGTAACCCTACATAGTCTTAGATGGGCTACATTTAATGGGGTTGTCTACTTGAAGACCCGGGTTGAATGAGTTTAGAATACAACAAATTACGTGGATGGTTTTGAAAAGTCGGTATGCTTGTCCTGTGCAAACAGCGTAAACTGATACATGTATCACGGGCTTACTATTGCGACTACTATCGCTATCGCGATGTTTATCGATACATCAAGGCTGCCATTTCTCCGAATTTTTCCTAAATCTTCGGATTTGTTTCTAGTACATGGTAGCTTAAAGCAGGCTGAAAGTGTAAATCTAATTAGTTTTAACCAATAACCCAGTAAATACGCCTTTTTGCGCCTTTAATTTATTCTTCAACTAAGGAAAACAGTTCCACTTTATACAGTCATACATGTGCATCAAAATACAGTGAAACCCCTCTAAACCGGAACCTCTAAATACCGGAATTCTCTCTAAACCGGACAAAAACTTTGGTCCCGTTTCCATCCCTTCTTTATTTTAACCAATTACACCATAAATATACCTTTTTACGTCTTTGGTTTATTCTTACACTGAAGAAAACAGTTCGTACATTCTAGCAGATGATAGCTTAAAGCAGGTTGAAAGTAAAGCAGAATGCGCCTTAAGGCACATTCTGCTTTACTTTCAACCTGCTTTAAGTGGACAGCTGTCTTCCATACTAGAAATAAGTCAGAAACCCTCTAAACCGGAAACCCCTCTAAACCGGACATTTTTTTGGTCCCCACACATGTCCGGTTTAGAGGGGTTTCACTGTATATACTAGTATTTCAATGACAGAATGCTCCCTAAAGCGCATTCTGCTTTGCTCTCAACCTGTTTTAAGTAGTTGCTTGTTTTCAAATTTAGGAAAGGGCTTTGGGGTAATGGGTTAAATGGGCTACACAGAATTGAACATTGAGTTGTTCATTTAAAGAGTCTCAATGAGTTTAGAATAAAACAATATGCGTCTATTGTCTTACAGTGGAGAAAACGTTATTCTTTCCCGTTTAAACGAAACGAAACGCAAACGCGTCGCAGTAAAATGTAGGAAATTGCAACTTTTGGACATTCTCACGATTTATTATAAGCTGAGTGGGAAACAGTTTGGAGCCTGATCAGACGCCGGGTTACCCGGCGTCTGGTGTGGCTCCAAACTGTTTACAATGGAAATAATAATTTTAGCGTAATCGCGTTTATTGCGAAAGAATAACGTTTTCTCCACTGTAATAAGTCACCTACCATATTTCTTCTCCGGTTGCATGCCAATACGTTTTAACAGGTATGTAACGTCGACGTCATCATCAAGGTCACCGGGTAGGTCTATGACGTCATCTTCTGTCGAATCGTCCACGACCCAATCACTTGTTGGTTTGATTTCTGCAATAAAAAGTTTAAAAGTTCAAGGTGTCTTGAACAGTGTGGGTCCTGATCCTTAATCGTCATTGAGAATGAAGGGGTTAACTCTTTCCTCCCTGCAGCTTTAAATGGACAATTCCAGTTTCCATTTTAGTCTAGTCCATTTCTGACTTTTAAGGATTGTTTTTGTCAATGTTTGGCCTTATGACAAACAGTGAATACCCTGATCAGAGGGCTCCTTTCGGAGCCCTCTGATCTGGGTCTTCATTGTTTGCACAGGACAAGTGTACTATTCACATGTACATATGTACACTGTTTGAAAAGGACGCCTATATGCGGGACTAGGGTTCAAAGGGTTAAATGACAGTTAGAGGGTTAACTCTTTCACTGCCATTGGGGCCAAAAGGCGACTTTGCAAAACGTTTGGATCCACAGTTTGGATCCAGATCAGACGCCGCGTCAGGATCGAAACTTTTTATTACTCATTTAAATATTTCTTCAGTCTAAAAAGCTTAAAATGATTAGTAAAATCTGACTTGAAAACAAAATCCAGACGACACTATCAATGCAGACGATTTTTAAGCGATAAGAGGATAGAAGCAGGCGATACAACTTGGTACAGTGGAGAATCTGTTATTCTGACGTCATAAGTGACGTCATACAGTGGAGAATGTGTTATTCTTTCCCAATAAACGCGTTTACAGTGGAGAAAATACACATTACCAGTTGACAGTGCGATACAGAGTGATGTATTTAGCTCGAGATGTTTTTGGCAGAAATAGCCGATCTGACGAGCGCCTTGGCGCGCGTCTGATCGGTTGTTTCCGCCAAAAACGTCGAGAGCTAAATGCAACACTCTGTAGCACACTGCCAAATGGTGATGTGTTTATTATATGCCTTGAATACAAACCAGAAACAATTAAATAGTTGTTTAAATCATTTTATAGCCAAAATTTATTAGTTATTTGAAGCAGAACAAGAATCTTTTGTTTGCCACAATGAATAACGCGGCACTTGTACACGTACGTAAATGACGTCACGTTAAATCGAAAGCGAGGTCAGAGTAAAATACAAAGTGGCTGATACAAGGTGGCTGATACAGACTCTTGTATTTTACTGTGCAAATACACGCTGAAACGCTCGATATCATACAAAGGCATATAATAAACGTTATTCTCTCCCGTTTAAACGCAAACGAAACGCAAACGCAAAACACTAAAATGTAGAAAAGGACAACTTTTTGACCATTCTGACTATCTATTTTAATCTGAGTGGCAAACAGTTTGGAGCCTGATCAGACGCCGGGTTACCCGGCGTCTGATCTGGCTCCAAACTGTTTGCAATGGAAATAATAGTTTTCGCGTAAACGCGTTTATTGGGAAAGAATAACGTTTTCTCCACTGTAGTGAAAGAGCTAAACGGGGGAGAAATAATGTCTTCAAAACTACACAAATATACACAGTGAAGAAGACATTATCTCCCGTTTAAACGCAAACGTAATGCATTAGCATTTAGAAAATAACAAATTGTTGACATTTCACATGATTTATTTTACTATGAGTGGCAAACAGTTTGTATAGTGACCAGACACAGGGATACATGTACCCATCGTCTGATCATGCTGCTTTCAATGGAAATAATATTTTTAGAGTAAACGCGTTTATTGGGAAAGAATATCGTCTTCTCCACTGCATGACGTCACTAATGACGTCAGAATACCGTCTTCACTACTGTATACCTACCTTCGCCATATTCGGACATAAATTCATACAGTTCTCTGTTGGTCAAACACGTGACCTTGGACAAGCCAATGGTCAACACGCCGAGAAGAACTAAGCAAAATCCGAACTTCATAGTGCGAGCAGCTGCTTCAGAAATGATGCCCGGGTTTTAGCCCGGACCCTCTTTTATACGGCATCCGTATCGGTACGATCACGGATTTGAAACGTATCCGTCTGTGGCTATACAGGGCTGCCATTTCTCCGGATTTTTCAGAAATGTTCGGAATATTATCCTAGCAGATGTTAACTTAAAGCAGGCTGAAAGTAAAGCTGAATGCGCATTCTGCTTTACTTTCAACATGCTTTAAGTGGCCACGTGTCTAGACACTGACAATGGTAGGCCTACTATTCGTTAAATCGCATTTAAAAATAGAAAATATTGGAAATCATTATAATCTTGTGGGAGCCCTGTTGCTACAATGGAGAAGACGTTATTCTTTCCCGTCTAAACGCAAACACATTGCAATACAATGTAACAAATTACATTTTTGTTGTTTATCACGATATATTTATGTAAATGGCAAACAGTTTAACCCTTTACCCCATAGCCTGTTTCTAGTTTTGAAAATAGGTGAGTACTTAAAGCAGGTTGAAAGTAAAGCAGAATGCGCCCTAATGCGCATTCTGCTTTACTTTCAGCCTGCTTTAAGTTACCACCTGCTAGAATTAAGAAAATATTAATTCTGCTACATATTCATGACTGTATTGGTTGGAATTATTTTCTTCCGCGGAGGATTAAACGGAATGCGCTAAAAGGCGCTTCTATATAAGGTACAGGGTTAAAGTCTGATTAGACACTAGAAAATCCGGTGTCTCATCTGGCTCTAAACTGTTTGCATGAAAATAATAGTTTTAGCGTAAAGGCGTATTTCATTGTTATTTTTGTTTTTAAAGGTTAAGAAAACAACAAACAAAACAACATCGACTCTAATACATCGTGGTAAACAACAAAAATGTTGGGACCTTTCAGTTTTACTGTAATCTTGCTTTAAGCTCTCACATATCATTTATACAATTAATTAGCCTTCGTTTAAATGGTTGCTATAGAGAGATTTTACTGTATAAAATTTTACGATAGTAAGACAATGGCCTAATGACGTCATTTCCGGGCAGCTACGTATCCTCCTTCAATTGTTGTTGTTGTAAGGTTTGTTGTTGTTGTTGTCTCACTTGTAAACAGTTTTACTCCAGAGCTGATATCGAGATGGCTGACCACTTAAAACAGGTTGAAAATAAAGCAGAATGTGCCTTAAGGCATATTCTGCTTTACTTCCCACCTGCTTAAAGCTATCATCTGCTAGAATATATAAACTATTTTCTTCAGTGTAGGATTAAACCAAAGACTTAAAAAAGCCGTATTTATGGTGCAATGGGTAAAAATAAAGAATGGTTGGAAACGGGACAAAATAGTGTTCCGGTTTAGAGAGAATTCCGGTTATTAGAGGTTCCGGTTTAGAGGGGTTACACTTTATCTATAAGAACCTTTGTCAGATGCGTCTCTACACGTAACAACACTTTCAACATAATACAAGAAATTGCAGAAGAAATTTACATTACACAGTAAAGGCATTCACTTGAGAGTACGTTATTCTTTCCCAATAAACGCGTTTACGCTAAAGCTATCAGTTTCATTGCAAACAGTTTGAAGCCAGACCAGACGCCGGGTAACCTGGCGTCTGATCAGGCTCCAAACTGTTTACCAATTAAATCAAAATGAATCGCCTGAGTTGCCAAGATGTAGTTATTTTCTCCATTTCATTTCTCTGCGTTTGCGTTTCGAAAATACGTTAAGCGCGAACGAATAACTTCTTCTTCACTGTATAAGGCTCCTTCACTGTCTTACAGTGGAGAATCTGTTATTCTTTCCCGTTTAAACGCAAACGTACGCAAACGCAAAGCACTAAAACGTAGAAAAGAACAACTTTTAGACAATTCTGATAATTCTTGTTTATCTTGGTGGCAAACAGTTTGGAGCCTGATCAGACGCCGGGTTACCCGGCGTCTGATCTGGCTCCAAACTGTTTGCACTGCAAATAATAGTTTTAGCGTAAACGCGTTTATTGGGAAAGAATAACAGATTCTCCACTGTACATGTACCCCGACTACAATAATTACTGACAAACAGTTAGGATCCTGATCAGACGCCGCGTTACGCGGCGTCTGATCAGGATCAAAACTGTTTGACACTCATTTGATCATAACTAAAGTCAAAATATTTGAGAACTACAAGCATGCGACAAATATGACGTCATAGCAGTGAACAGGTTATACAGTGGAGAATCTGTTATTCTGACGTCATTCGTGACGTCATACAGTGGAGAATCTGTTATTCTTTCCCAATAAACGCGTTTACGCTAAAACTATTATTTGCAGTGCAAACAGTTTGGAGCCAGATCAGACGCCGGGTATCCCGGCGTCTGATCAGGCTCCAAACTGTTTGCCACCAAGATAAACAAGAATTATCAGAATTGTCCAAAAGTTGTTCTTTTCTACGTTTTAGTGCTTTGCGTTTGCGTACGTTTGCGTTTAAACGGGAAAGAATAACAGATTCTCCACTGTAGGATCCGTATTTGCTATATCCGTTTGAAACCTGAATGCAAATTTAAGATACTTGTTACAACCGGTTTAGATCCGAGTCAGACGCCGAGTAACAATTTCAGTGCAGAAACGCGGTGTCTTATCTGTAGCGCGTTCAAGTACCGTATCGATTGCATCGATTGCATCAGAAAACGGTAACAATTTACCTTTAACGACCGTTAGGCTGTTACCGATTGCGAACCACACGAACGGCCTCAGACGTTGGTGAACGTTAGATGTCGTACTATATGGGTTGTTTGCATCGGTTAACGTTGCTGTTCGCTGATACGGTACTTGAACGCGCTACAGGATCTAATTCTTAACTATCAGACATTCTGGTTTCTTTTACTGAAGTTAAGCGAATAAACATACAATGAAGATAACTTATAAAGAAGCTGATTCCTTTGATTTCTTTCACTTTATCCTAATTTCGTTATATAAGGTAAATTTTAATTACAGTAAAACGTCTGTTACGACCACCAAATTTGTGTTAACTGACATGCGTTTACAGGGCTGCCATAAGTTGACATGAATATTCTAAGATTTCCAAATTTGCATTTTTCAAGTGCGATTTTACGAATTGTACCTTTACCCCATAACCTGTTTCTAGTTTTGTTGACACGTGGATGCTTAAAGCAGGCTGGAAGTAAAGCAGAATGCGCCTTAAGGTGCATTCTGCTTTACTTTCAGCCTGCTTTAACCCATTCCCTCATAGCTTGTTTCAAGTATTGAAAATAGGTAACCATTTAAAGCAGGTTGAAAGTAAAGCAGAATGCGCCAATAGGCGCATTTTGCTTTACTTTCAGCCTGCTTAAAGCTAATACATACTAGATTCTAGAAATTACTTCTTAGAATTCATATTTATAACTGTATAAAATGGAAATATTTTATTCAGTGGATGAATATATCTAATGCGCGAAAAGGCGCTCCTATGAGGAAAAGGGTTAAGCTACCATGTACTAGAAAAAAATCCTAAGATTTAGGAAAAATCCGGAGAAATGGCAGCCCTGCGTTTACGACAGGTGGCAGCTTGAAGCAAGGTGACAGGAGCTTTGAACAGGAGCTTTCTGTTTTACTGCCACCTTGCTTTAAACTGTCACCTGTCTTTTATTCAATCAATTAGCCTTTATTTTAGTAGTCATAATAGAGACGTTTCAAAGTTAAATTTAGGGCTGTATGACTTAGTAACTACCGATACGAGTGTACAAGGTAAATGTAAAGGTATGAGTTTATAAAGTCTTCATATACGTACGTGTATATCGTATTCTGCCGACTGTTACATTTACCTCCCTGATCATCGAGTCACAAGTCGGCCATTTACATACGGCGCAAGTTGCAGCCATGGCAAATTGACTTCTTTCCCTCACAGGTACCCATTTCATTCACCTAGGTGAAGTGAAGCAATGTAGGGTTAATGTTTTGCTCAGAAAAATGTCAGTGATCCTGACAGGGCTCGAACCAGGAACCTCTCGCTTCCTAGGCGAGCGTCCTACCACTGGACCACCGACCCAGTCAAACATTTGGGTCCTGATCAGACGCTGCGTTACGCGGCGTCTGATTAGGACCCAAACTGTTTGATTTAAAGCGTCATTGAGAGTGAAAATGTTTATTCATGTACTGTCACGAGCGTCTTCAGTAACGCGGCATTTGATCTAAATCCAAACTATTTGGCGCTCATATTAACATGTCTACGGTTTATAAAGAATCAAGTCATAATTCATGTACTGTCACGAGCGTCTTCAGTAACGCGGCATTTGATCTAAATCCAAACTATTTGGCGCTCATATTAACATGGCTACGGTTTATAAAGAATCAGGTCATAATTTGAGTTTTTCCAAACTATTTGGCGCTCATATTAACATGTCTACGGTTTATAAAGAATCAGGTCATAATTCATGTACTGTCACGAGCGTCTTCAGTAACGCGGCATTTGATCTAAATCCAAACTATTTGGCGCTCATATTAACATGTCTACGGTTTATAAAGAATCAGGTCATAATTCATGTACTGTCACGAGCGTCTTCAGTAACGCGGCATTTGATCTAAATCCAAACTATTTGGCGCTCATATTAACATGTCTACGGTTTATAAAGAATCAGGTCATAATTTGAGTTTTTCCAAACTATTTGGCGCTCATATTAACATGTCTACGGTTTATAAAGAATCAAGTCATAATTTGAGTTTTTCCAAACTATTTGGCGCTCATATTAACATGTCTACGGTTTATAAAGAATCAGGTCATAATTTGAGTTTTTCCAAACTATTTGGCGCTCATATTAACATGTCTACGGTTTATAAAGAATCAGGTCATAATTTGAGTTTTTTCGCAGACGATATATCTGAAGCCGACGATAACAGGGCTGCCATTTCTCCGGATTTTTCCGAAATATTCGGATTTTTATCCTAGCAGATTGTAGTTTAAAGCAGGCTGAAAGTAAAGCTAAAGTAGTCACGTTTCTAGACACTGACTATGGATTGGTACTACAGTGCTCCCTCTCTACAACGACAACCAATGGGAGACACTGATTGTGTGCGTTGTACGGAGGGAGTCGTTATAGAGAGGGAAAATTGGCTTACATCTGCAAACAGCAAACGCGGCGTCTGATCTGGATTCAAGCTGTTTGTCACCGTCATTATATTTATTCCATGAAAATGTAATTTTGAGAAAAAACAGCAGACGACAATTTGAAGCAGACGATATCGCAGCAGTAAAAGTGTTAAACATTTTGTCTTGTTTGGGGAACAGGCGTAAGGGTCGTTGTAAGGAGGGAGTCGTTGTTGGGAGGGCCGTTGTAGGGAGGGAACGCTGTATTCGTAATAATGGCATTTAAAAAATAGAAAAATAGGAAAGGCGCATGCTGCTATACTTTCAACATGCGTTAAGTATTCACGCGTCTTCAAAACTAAAAATAGACTATAGGGTAAAGCATTAAAGATACGATTCGTAAAATCGTCCTTAAAAAAATAGAAACATTAGATATCTTGGTATTTTTTTATGATCTACTTGTGGCAGCCCTGCGATAATACAATATGATAGAGGTCAGGATCCAAACTATTTCACACTCATTCGAACATTTCTAAGTCAAAATACCCCAAAAATTAAAATTGAGAAATACAAGCAGGCGACTTTTTTTTTTAATTTGATGACGTCATACATGTAGCAGTGTAAGTGTTATAGGATCCGTGTTTGCTATATCCGTTTGAAACGTGTGTGCAACTTTGTGATAATTGTTACAAACGGTTTAGATCCTGGTCAGAGGCCGAGTAACACTTCTACTGCAGCAACTCGGCGTAACATGGACCAAAACTAGTTGTAGCGTAAACGCGTTTATAGGGAAAGTATAACGTATCAGTAAAGTTAGTGCAGCAGTCTAGTGCTGCACGAGGATCGTACGAATATATATGCTCAAAAGTTTTGCGCGTGCGGACATGAGCCCCCCGACCCACCCTATGATAAGATACATGTTTTTATGTGTTAAATTGTAGAAAACATGTTCTTAAGTGTTCTTTTGTCCTTAATTCACTTTAATAGTATATGCTTTTAACCCCAAATGTTTGAGATCTTTGATATGATTGAGAATTATGAGACACAAACAACACCTTTGACTTACGATTATACGGACATGCGACTACTTAAAGCAGACTGTAAGTAAAGCAGAATGCGCCTTAGCTACCATGAACTGGGAAAAAATCCGGAGATTTAGGAAAAATCCGGAGAAATGGCAGCCCTGCTGTATACTGTGTGCAATTAGCGGCACGTGGAAATACCATGCTCGATGAATAGTAAAAAGAATTCCCCGACGCATGACATTCTTACTTTTTTTAGTTTTGGGGTTAAAGTTAGTTTAATAGAGAAAATAAGTAATAGATACACGACGGGTTTCGCCTTAAAAGTGTAGGGTATGAATCGTAATCAGACTGTTTGCGAGGGCGACAACAAATTGTCCGAGGCGAAGCCGAGGACATATTTGTTGTTCGTCCGAGCGAAACAGTCTGATTACGATTCATACCCTACACTTTTAAGGCGAACAAGTCGCTGTATCTGACTTATACGTAGATTTTAATAAATATCTTACACCGAGTCAATAATGATTGCGGTCAATGTAATATTGCAAATTAATATATCTATTTATAAAATATTGAAATTCACGTAAACCAACTATTATTTTCATTGGTCCTTTTTATACTTTGCACGAGCATTCCGTGCAGCCTGTGTGCTGGGTCATGCCGTAAAATAACTACGTACATGTATTTATTTATCTGCGCTCAGAATGAGTATTCAGCTAGTATAAGGTAAGCGCTGTATTTACCAATTTAGATGACATCTTTTTTTAAGCATTTAGCTTTAAGGTCAATAAATATTTTATCATTTTAGCCCGATATAATTCCTTTTCCGCTCCTTATAACCAAACCAAGGACCAGATATTTTTCTCCTGAACAGGCACACTATTAAATAGCGTCGTTTACTCTTGCACTGTCATATTGTCGTCTGCTTTGAAATTGCTGAATGCACTTATTTTCCAACGCAAAGTTTCGGGATTTGATTGCACGAATCAAGTGTCTATCAGTTTGGATCCTGTTCAAACGCTGAGTTACTGTGTGTTTGATATTGATCCAAACTATTTGCAAAAGTTCGTTATCCCTGATCGTGCGGAATTTCCGTCTGCATCAAACTTAACGTCTGCGGAGAATCTCAAAATCTTTCTTATGCTTTCCAAATTGAATCAAAAATGAAAATCAGTGCCAAACATTTGGATCCAGATCACATGCCGCGTTACATGGCGTCTTCTATGGATCTAAACTGTTTCCAAATGTCAGACAAGCGGTACTCACAGTGGAAAACGTTATTCTTCCCCAATAACCGCGTTTGACGCTTAAACTATATTGTCCATTGCAAACATTTTGGAACCAGATCAGACGCCGGCGTCTGATCAGGATCCAAAATTGTGTGCCACTCAGATGAAAAAAGATGATGAAAAATGTAAAAATAAAAGTTATTATTTTCTAGAAATCTACTTTTTGTGTTTTGCGTTTGCGTTTCGATTGCGTTTAAACGGGAACGAATTACGTTTTCTCCACTGTAGCATAACAAGGGTTACCTCGTCAATTCCCGGGCAGTGCAAGAGCTAAACCGGTGACCGCATGCTCACCACGTGCATCACGCCCGTAAAAAGTATCCGGTAACAGAAAGTAAAACTGTCCGGTAACAGAAAAAAGTGTCCGGTATCAGACGTAAGAGGACACTTTTTGAATAGCTTTGCGGGGGGGGGGGGGTATCTGCGTATCAGTAAACACCACTCACCGTTTTCCATTTGCCCCTTCACCAGTCCGTCGTAAGCAAAACCCATATACTATCCCGGACCAGACGCAATTCAACAGACCTTGGAATGCCAATAACCATAACCCAAATGTGACAAAATCTAATAACTAGGACAGTAGGGGGGTTGAAACTGATCAAGTTAATGAAAACGATGTTGAAAATGACACTTTTTTAAAAATAGCCAGCCTTAATGTTAGAGGCCTGAAACGCAGACTTTTGTACCCAGAAGTGGTGGAATTTATTGAGAAAAATGACATAGTTTGTCTATTAGAGACACATACTGATATACATGACTCTATACACTTAAATAATTATAAATTCGTTGGAAAACATAGACAGCAACCTTATCAGAGAAAATCTGGAGGAATAGGTGTATTTCTTAAAGATAGCATTGCAGAAAATGTTGAAATTGTTGATTCTGACAGTGAATATGTTTTATGGCTGAAATTGCCAAAATTTATCTAGAGACAAGAAGCTCTAATTATAGGAGTGTTATATGTCCCTCCAGATAAATCAAAGTTCCTAAATGAAGACGATTTTATTTTACTAGAGAGAGAGATCGAGCATTTCAGCAGTAATTTTAAACATATGATACTGATAGGTGATATGAACGCTAGAACTTCAGAGATACCAGATTATGTTGAACAAAATACTCTTGTCACAGACATGTTTGAAGACGATAACGAGGCAGTTAATTTCATGAACAAGCATACATTACTAGAACAACTGAACGTCCCACTAAATAGGTCATCTAAAGATAGAAAAACAAACCCAAATGGTCTTGCATTTATTGATATATGCAGAAATAACAATCTTTTTATTCTAAATGGCAGAATAGGCAAAGACGCCGGTGTTGGCAATTTCACATTTAAAAGTAATTCGGTAATTGACTATGCTATAGCTACCGCGGACTGCTTTAAATTTATAAAAGATTTTGAAATTGAAGAAACCGATTCATTATTCTCAGACGGACATGCAATAGTTAACCTTCTCCTCCAAATACCTAAATTTGAACCTAAAAATAAAAATACAGACATACCCACATCTATACCTAGACCAGCTTGGGCTGCTTCTTCTGAACAAATATTTATTAATAATATCGATAGAACGAAAGTAAATTGCATCATAGACATATGCGAAAACCAGAACATATCTGTCAAAACTATAGACGACGTAACCCAAAGTATTAGTGCTCTATTTGCCAATGCGGTAGAAACAAGTTTCCCCAAAGCACATTATAACCGCGGGAATTTTAAAAAGCCATGGTTTGGACCGAAGTGCTTGAAAGCGCGAAACAACTATCACGATGCAAAGCAACAATACACAAAATCAAAAAGTGAAACCAATAAGAACCGACTTCAGTTAGCAAGTAAAGAATATAAGCGAGTTTTGAACTATTACAACAACGAATGCAAATTTAAAAAAGCCGATAAACTTAGAAAAATGCATTCAAATAGACCGAAGGACTATTGGAAATATATAAAAAGCTTAAATACTACAAACAACACAAAATCACCAGATACCCAGGCATTATATGAACATTTTAAAACTGTAAATTCAAACCAGAACGCAGACACGCACAATACGGAGGATATTCCTAATCTAGAAAACATCCCGATAAACCTAAATAATACATCCCTAAATGACACTATAACAGAAATTGAAATTATCAGATGTATTGACAATCTGAAAAATTCTAAGACCCCCAGCCCTAGCGATAATATAAGAAATGAATATATCAAATCCACTAAAAATATACTACTACCAATATATCACAAACTCTTTAATATGGTGCTAGATACTGGTCACTTACCAAATAGCTGGCTTGAGGGAACTATTTTTACTATATATAAAAATAAAGGCAATCCCGAAGATCCCAGTAATTACAGGCCAATAACAATAGTAAGCTGTTTGGGTAAACTCTTTACATCTATTGTCAATCAAAGACTGACAGCATATATTGATCATAATAATCTCTTAAGTGAAAACCAAGCCGGCTTCAGGAAAAATTACTCTTGTCTCGATCATATATTTGTAATGCAATCTCTAATACAAATTCTACGTTTCAATAAAAGAAAACTATTCTGTGCATACATTGATTACTCACAAGCTTTTGACAAAGTATGGCGAGAAGGCCTCTGGTACAAACTACGTTCGTATTCGATAAATGGAAAATTATTCCGCGTTGTGTACAACATGTATCAAAATATTAAATCTTGTATATTTCATAATGGTTTAACTTCACAGTATTTTCCATGTCAAACTGGAGTGAGACAGGGTGAAAATTTATCGCCATTATTATTCTCCATGTTTTTGAATGACCTAGAATCACATCTACAATCACGCAACAATGTAGGAATTAATCTTAAAGATCCTGCTTCAACAACAAATTGGCTTAAATTACTAATTATGCTTTATGCAGATGATACAGTTATACTATCTGACAACCAAAACGACTTTCAAAATAGCCTAAACTCATTTTATGAATATAACAATGCCTGGAAATTAAAGGTAAACGCCTCCAAAACCAAAGTTATAATATTTGGATCCAGGATCACATCTCAATACAACTTTTTTATCGGCACTGATAAAATAGAAATCGTAAAGCATTATAAGTATTTGGGGGTTATTTTCTCTAATAACGGATCATTTTTAGAAGCGAGAAAACATAATGTAGCACAAGCAAAGAAAGCTATGAATTTACTTTATATCCGGGCAAAAAACTTTGACCTCCCACCTGATTTGGTAATTAAACTATTTGATCATACAGTTGTTCCCATTTTAACTTACGGCTGCGAAATATGGGCATATGAAGATCTCAAAATGATTGAGCAAGTACACAGACAGTTCCTAAGAAAAATAACTTACTCAAGAAAAAGCACTCCCTTGTATATGCTATATGGCGAATTGGGAAGACATCCTCTAACAATTACAATATTTACTAGACTTATAGGGTTCTGGAACAGAATTATAACGTCAAAAGATGAAAAGTACTCTAAACTAGTTTACCAGTTTATTGTAAAAGACCATACACACGAGTATAAATGGTTAACGAAAGTTAAATACATTCTTGATTCAACAGGCCATTCTGATATCTGGCTTAACCAGTTAAACATACATTCAAATAATATCCGCTTTCAGATAAAACGTACATTAATAGACCAAAATATCCAAAACTGGAGAACACAGATGACCCTGTCAAATAAAGGAAGATTTTACAGTAGCTTTAAATCAGAATTAAACTTTGAACAATATTTTAAGTCACTACCACTGTCTAAAGCTATCCCAGTCTATAAATTGCGCACTGCTAATCACAGTTTTCCAGTAGAAACCGGCAGATGGAATGGAACTGCTTTAAATAATAGAGTATGTGAACTATGCGATCAAAACAGAATAGGTGACGAATGTCATTATCTGCTACATTGTAACAAATTTGTAATCCAACGACAACAAATAACACCATTTATTAGAAAAAGTGATGACCTATCAGTTGTTATTGCTCTATATAACCAGAAAAACACCGACAATTTAAATATCATAAGCAATTTTGCTTCTTATCTGTTAAAACATGTAAAACGATGATGCCAGTTAGAACTAAACCCATGTACACACTCAAATACAAGCAGACAGCGGCACCCCGGTCTCTCCCCATGTCTTCACCCCTCGCTCCCTCTCTCTCGTTCTCTCTCTTTCTCCATCTCTCTTTTTTTCTCTCTCTGTCTGTCTCTCTCTCCCTCTCTTTTTCTCTCTCTGTCTGTCTCTCTCTCCATCTCTTTCTCTCTCTGTCTCTCTCTCTCCCTCTCTTTCTCTCTCTCTGTATGTCTGTCTCTCTGTCTGTCTGTATGTCTCCCCCTCTCTCTTTCTCTCTCTCTCTCTCTCTATCTATCTCTCTCTCTCTATCTCTCTCGAATGGAAAATTGCCCGATTAATGTTCTTAAATATGCCTGTTAACTATGTATTAAGTGTTTATTATCAACACAGAATTTTACTTATTGCTTACTTTGTTTTCCACCAATTTTAACTGCTAGAGTCACATGAAATCCCAACGCAGTGTGCCAAAACAGGAAATAAATATAAAGGAAACGAATTCAACTTACCAATGCATCAACATCATAATCCACCAACATGCTTATAAATCCTAATCACAATACTCGACTGTACTTGCACTTATCCAACGTTCCCTATTACAGTAACTTACACAAATAATCATTAAGCTCCACGTGCACGAGACGCTGTGCACGTGGTTAACCGTCGCTCGAATAAAGATTAGCCAATCACATGTACATAACGTTTACACGGGTAACTTTGTAAACTATCATAGTGTCAAACACTACCCGCCTACTTATGCACAATTGCCTGTGCTTTGTTCGGCAATGTTTATTACAATTTAATATTGTCCGAATCGAAATGAAAGTAATACGGAAAGATCTAAGAGCTATCCGTTTTGTTTCCATCCTGATCGAACAACCACTTTTATAAGACAATCTAAAATTATGATAAAGATCACTCCGACTAATTATGACTGCTTGGTTTGGGTCGAAAATGAGGCAGAAAGCTCCTGAAAGATCTTTCTGCATCATTTTCATCCTAGAGTTGCTAAAAATATACAAACTAGATAGTACATCTTTTAATCACTATTTAAAGCTATCTTGTTCATACCTTATAGTTATAATTATTCCGTGACAAAATATAGTATCAATCTTATTGATGCATCAAATGAAAAGCTCTATCATTGCCATTAAAAGTTTGCCTGTCATTAAAAGTTTGCTTGTGCCCTATGCACGTGTCTTGCGTTTCGTTTTGGCAAGGCAATGCTCGGGACACACGTGCAACGGCTTTATACAGATTTACCAAAGCTACCATGTCGCCTTTCATTGCGAAAGAGACAATGGTCGTGACGGTATAATTGACTGTCAAAATACCGCTAACCTATTTTACAAATACACAGTGAAACCTATCGATTACGACCACCGAATTGGTGACCGTTTGGGGTTTCGGACGGTTGTCTGTTTGGAGTAGGATGGCGGTGAAGGGAATGGTTCCTAAAGGAGCTTTTAGTTTGGCTGCCGTCTTGCTTTAGGCTGCCACCTACCTCTTGTGAATCAGCAGGCCCTTATTAAGTGATGGTGGTTGTGGGGTTTTTCTGTGTATTAAATGCATGCAGCTATGTCTTAACGCCCTCACTGCCCTATCAAGAGTACACTAACCATTGACAAAAGGCATGGGTCCTAATCAGACGCCGAGTTACGCGACGCCTGAACATTACCCAAACTTGATTAATTGATTATTTACACATAATACCTAAACTTGAAGTATTAGAAATAAAAGCAGATGTCAGCTGTAACGAGGCAGTGAGGGGGTTATCAATGTTATAATGCTATTGTATATACCAATAACATGTACATGTATATGTATATTACTTGCATAATACCTATAATTGTCCCCATGGATTTTTAAGACTACATGAATTTACATGCAGGCTGTATCTTTCTACGAAGTCGAGTACATCGACGTCGGAGAGAGATCCAACCTGTATGTTATACGGACATTAGTCCTACCGAGATTGAACGATAGTTAAATGAGTGATAATGGCTTGTACATACGTCATATTCCTATTTGTCAGCGTTATCTTTGTTACTGTGGATAGAGTGATGGAATACAGAACGAATGTATTAACCCATTTTCCCATAAATACGCCTACCTACACCTTTAAATTACTCACAAACTATAGAAAATGAATCCACTGACACAGAGGAGAATATGTATTATAAAGCTTTTTACTATATCCTAGCAGATGAGCTTAAAGCGGACTGAAAGTAAAGCATAGTGCGCTTTAAGCGCATTCTGCCTTATTTTCAACATGCTTCAAGTGATAACCTAAATTGAATACTAGATACAGGCTACAAGGTAATGGGTTAAGGAACGAATCAGAACTTTGTAAATATCTGTCTTTACCCTTATCATGCTGAATTAGTCTTTGATTGCTCCATTTCTTGGCTCCTTTATATTTAATTTGAACCGATTCGCTCAGTACTCGATGACATTTTGAATTAGATGGTAAATAGCCTGGATGCAGTTGAGACGCCGACTTACTCGGCGTCCTAACTCCACCTAAACAGTTTGCATATAGTAACACGTTCGCGCCTTGCGAGACAAGGGTAAATTTGATAAGTTTTGTTGAGTGTTTGCTGATAGAGTGGTACATGTAGATATAAAGGGTGATCATGTAGGAGATCTGATTATATGTAATACAACCTTTAGATATTATACATTGAAGCATTGACTTCATTCCCCCCAAATAAACGAAAGTAAACAAAAACAAATACAAATTCAGTAGATCTACTCCTTATCAAGATATTGTTTGGAATTATATTAGTTCATACTACTATTAGAACTTTATATATAATATGAACTTTAACACGCCATTTGGTCACGTGCCATAAACAATTTGATGTATAACAATACCTCGTACTGCATGTATGTATGCTAGAGATGTAATAAAAGATTTGTTCTGTTCTGTTCTGTTCTGTTGTCAATATTTATGTACGCGCGCTACTTATCGGAAGTACCAAGCGCTCAGTTGCTTTGCTACTCTTTTCGGAGAAGTAGCAACTGATTGGAGGGCGTGGATTATAAGGACAATGGATTCAATCAATCTATCAAACTTACAAGTTTCCCTGTCGGTGTTTCTTCGGTAACTAATAATGTCCATGTCTTAACCCTTTGAACCCTAGTCCCGCCTATATGCGTCCTTGCAAACCGTGACCATGTCAATAGTACACTTGTCCTATGCAAACAGTGAAGACCCATATCAGAGGGCTCCGAAGATGCAGTTTTTATTTAATTCTACTCCTATTCATGGTTATTCTAGGGAACAGTCCTGAGGATTTACAATTGTCACTTAATAGACTAAACGAATACTGTAACCATTGGGGGCTGGAGGTAAATGTCGCCAAAACAAAAACAATTGTTTTTCGCAAGAGAGGTAATCTTAAAAGGATTGAAAGCTGGACGTATGGACAGCAGCAAATTGATGTTGTGAACGATTTTAATTATTTGGTTGTTACTCTAAATTACACAGGAAATTTCAATTTGAATACTCAAAACTTATACGGAAAAGGTCTTAAGGCTACTATGAATACGTTAATTTCTAATTTAAAAAAATATGAAACCAAACCTAAGGTCGCACTCCAGATGTTTGATGCGTTCGTTTCACCTATCATAACGTATGCATGCGAGATATGGGGGTTTACTTATTTAATACAAAAAACACAAAATAATTGATAAACCTTGGACATTTTCTGAAGATAATTACATCATCAGTTACCGGAGAAGTTTAGCCAATTACCAAACGGAAATCCTTAAAATACCCACATTTATAATGAATCGATAACAGAAACAAACAAATAAAGCGATAATTAAATAAAATAAAACAACAATGATAATATAAATATTTATAATAATAATAATAATAAATTTAGATAAATAAACAAACAAATCTAAAATAAAAAAAATAACAAACAATCAAACGGAACGGGGATTAATGCATCAACAAACAAAGAACAAAAAAATAAATAAATAAAAAATAAATAAATAAACAACAAATCTATTTATTTAAAAAAGTAATTATTATAATGACAATATTACTAAATGAATTGTAAACAAAAAAATTTAAGACAACGACAACAAAATAACAATCAAACAAAAGAACATAATTCAATTAAATAATGTAAAAATATAACATAAACAATTATGAAATATATATCTAATGAATTAGAATATCAAGAAAGAACTAGAATAAATTTAAAAGAACAAAAAAAACAACAACAAAAAAACAACAACAAAAAAACAACAACAAACAAACAACATAAAAACAAACAATCAATTGTTTATGAACCCGACATAACAACAATAACAAACAAAGAACATAAAAACAAACAAAAAACAAAACAAGGAAACTGACCTTTAACGGTAAATTATCCAAATTCCGATAGAATATGTCACATTAGTCCCATTAAACATGAATGACATCTCGCTAAAAACACTGGTAAAATCCGTTATGGTGAACTCACTAGATACGTTTTCGCATGTATCGCACGCGGGGCCATGCTAAATCAGGGGGTATTCCGTTAAACTGCGGGACTATTCTCCGGGTCTCCCATGTATCCACTTTAAATATGTATGCTGTTCTCTTCCATTCGAAAATTTAAGCTATAATTTAGACATTAGTTAAGAATTTATAACTGATGTTTTGTACTATATCAATAATAGATGTACCTGGCCTAAATTTGTTGAATGTGTGTTATGGAAATTTCTCATGTTTTTGTACACATGCACACTGAGAAAATAAAGAGTACTTTGAATTGACTAAATCTCATATTCTGGAAAAATTGCACCTGAAATTTTGTAAAACTGTACTTGGTGTTAGACAGCAAACCTGTAACGCGGCTGTTTATGGAGAGCTTGGACGATATCCGCTCTATATAAACAGATACGTACGTGTTGTGAAATATTGGTTTAAAGTCTGCAACTCAGAAAATATTCTGACCAGAACTATTGTTGATAATTTAATGTTACATGTATACACCCAACAAAGTATAAAATCAATCTGGTTAAACAACGTTAAAAATTTGCTAGAGAAATATGGATTTTTATATGTACAAGTAGGTATATACCAGTGTAAGTTTATAGTACACAGTTTGCAGCACAAGACGTGTGAACTAATTTTTTTTTGTATAATAAGATTATAATATGTTATACAATTATGCTACATGCATGTGTAATATAGATGTAAATATGTGGGTATGTACATAATTACTATAAACATATGCAGTAATAAGATTAGTTTGAACTGTATCTATCAAACATAACGAATGTTTACTCCGCTTTCGAGCGATACTCTGGGCAGAAGGCCCAGGGTGTAGTAACGATAGCGGTTTAGCTTATTTTAGCTTGATAAGTCCATCCATCGGACACAAACCTACCACTAGGATTTCTTGTCAAAAGTGTTATAGTTATATAGAGAGATTTGTAATCACTAGAAACTGTAAAGTTTATGTGAAATAAAATTCTGTTCTGTTCTGTTCTGTTCATCATAGAACAGAACATACATATCTGTGTGGAATGGACATGGGTACTAGAGTTTTCTTCTGACCTGTCAGAGTTATTTTTAGATTGGAACATTCTAAAATTTTAAAAGCGATGAGTTTTCTCTGCATCCAATTAGAGATACGGATCGCTGTAATTTTTGCGCTTAATGTACAGTAGAGGATACATTATTCTTTCCCGTTTAAACGCAAACGCAATGCACTAAACTGTGAAAAAATAGCTTTAGAAATTTTAACTATATTTTGAATCTATATTTTGAATCTGAGTAGCAAACAGGTTGGAGCCTGATCAGACGCCGGGTTACCCGGAGTCTGATCTGGCTCCAACCTGTTTACAGCGGACATAATAGTTTTAGCCTAAACACGTTTATTGAGAATGAATAACATATCAGTAAAATTAGCGCAGCTGTCTCGTGTTGCACAAGGCTCATGCTTATATCAAATTGGAAAATGTACGAATATATATAGATCCGATGTTACCCTATTACAGTACTGAACCTTATTAAATTAACAAATTTTGCGATTCGCTTGCAATTCGATGGCAATTCGCTTGCGATTAAAAATAGTAACTTTACCCTCGGGTAAGGTTGCCTGAATGGTGTATCTCACAAATATTCCTAAATATGCCTCCGTTAATTTTTTCGATTCCATATTTGTCACAACCGCTTCGGAAAAATCGCGTAAAAATATTCAAGCGTAAGATTCGTCTTTTGAAGCACCCAATTTGATGGCAATTCGATGGCAATTCGATGGCAATTCGCTTGCGATTCGCTTGAGATTATCAATTCAATTTAATAAGGTTCAGTACTGTATCTATTCACCATTATGAACTATTCTGTTCTCAAAATAACTCTGACAGTTCAGAACAATCGCACAATAATGTTCTTCAAGATATTTTCTCAATCTATTGATGGAGTCCCCCATTGTTCTCGATAGGCGTGAAAAAGCACGGATAAACTCATGCTGTAGAGACTTTTTCAATGGTTATTTCTAACCAAACTATCAAATATAAAGGTTTGGTCTCACATGAGACGCTTCAATGGTTCTTTGCTACCGGCATGTGCACAATACCCATGCTTTCTGCAAGGAAATTGTCTGGCAAGGCGTTGTGACCGAAAGGTCGTCAGGAAATATCTTTAACTGTTCTGTTCTATGTACATGTATAACGTAATCGGCCCGGTTAGAAAAATCGGATAACAGCCAAATAAGCACGAAGTTGTTGTAATCGTACAGTAAACCATTGTATAAAGGGTTTGGTATTTAATAAAGGCAGTATGTAAGCCAGAATAGCGCATTTTTTAAACCTGAATATTCAGGCAGATACGTAATCTAAACATATAACCAGAAATGGGTGTCAAAGCCACCTGATGCTCGCCTGTTTAAAGTTTATGTCTAACAAACATCTTGTATCAAAAGAAAATCACCCGTCCAAACTATCACCTGGTGATTTGTAGTCAAAACAATTAAGTCCAAAACGTGTCAAAAATTGACAAAAAACTAATTTTAAATTTCAACTTCATAACATTAATGTTTGACCCGTCATAAACCTCCATACTAAATTTCAGCATCTTAGCACAAGTATTAAACTTTAAAACAACCCGTCCAAAAAACTTTAACCTGGTGTTTTGTAGTCGAAAAACCTAAGTCCAAAACATGTTTAAAATTGACATAAATTTAAATTATTTTTATATTCCAATTTCATAACATCAATGTTTACCCTCTAATGAACCTCCATACAAAATTGCAGCATCTTAGCACAAATATTAAGCTTTAAAACAACCCGTCCAAAAAACTTTAACCAGGTGATTTGTAGTCGAAAAACCTAAGTCCAAATCATGTTTAAAATTGACATAAATTTAAGTTATTTTTAAATTCCAATTTCATAACATCAATGTTTACCCTCTAATAAACCTCCATACAAAATTTCAGCACCCTAGCACAAATATTAAGCTTTAAAACAACCCCTCCAAAAAACTTTAACCTGGTGATTTGTAGTCGAAAAACCTAAGTCCAAAACATGTTGAAAATTGACATAGATTTAAATTATTTTTAAATTCAAATTTCATAACATCAATGTTTACCCCCAAATGAACCTCCATACAAAATTGCAGCACCCTAGCACAAATATTAAGCTTTAAACAACCCGTCCAAAAAACTTTAACCTTGGCCACGCTCACGCTCACGCTCACGCTCACGCCCACGCCCACGCCCACGCCGGGGGTATGACATTAGCTCTGCTGTTCTACGAACAGGCGAGCTAAAAAGGAGTAATCCGCGATGATTATGGAGGCAATAAATCTGACAAACACATGAATTTGATGGAAAAAGGTCGACTTTTAAATCGGTTTGTTGACATCCGATCAACGACGGAGATTTTCCGAGTTCGTTCGGCTTGCGCCCGGTAAAGATGTTTTCTTATGACCTGTCGGAGTTATTTTTAGATTGGAACATTCTAAAACTTTAAAAGGGATGAGTATTCCCTACATCCAGCAAGAAACATTGATAGCTGTGTTTATTGTGCACAGTATACAGTAGAGAATACATTTTCTTTCCGGTTTAACGCAAACGCAATGCATGTAACTGTGGAAATTTACTTTTAGAAGTTTTAACTATTATTTTTTAATATGAGTAGCAAATATGTTGGAGCCTGATCAAACGCCGGGTTACCCGGCGTCTGACCTGGCTCCAATCTGTTTGTAATGGAAATAATAGTTTTGTAGATCTATACAAATGCGTTTATTGGGAGATAATAAAGTATCAGTAAAGTTAGCGCAGTGGTCTCGTGCTGCACGGGAACCATACTTATCTCAAGTAGGAAAGTGTACGACGATGTAGTCGATATTACCTTGCTTACAGTGGAGAAAATGTTATTCTTTCCCAATTAACGCTAAAACCATGATTTCAATTGCTAACAGTTTGGAGCAGATAAGACGCCGGGTGACCCGGCGTCTGATCACGCACCAAACTGTTTGCCACTCAGACTAACATGAATGGTCAGAGTTGTCTAAAAGTTATCCATTTATGCGTATTATTGCGATGCGTTTGCGTTTCGTTTGCGTTTAAAGCCGCATTGTGCTTTTGAGAAACCTGCATAAAACGGTTGTTTGGGGTCCCATTTGAACTACGTGGGACGTGATTCTTTCACAAAAACCGGGTTTATCTAAGCAATTCGCTTTTTAAATTTTATTTATAATATTTTTGTGCTAGCACCAATTAAAAAGCCTCCCTTGTGAATGGAAAGAAGGACATCTCTGTAAATACAGGGCTCCAGATAACGGAAGTATTTCGAAAACATAAATCTTTTTTTCTGCTTTTAAACCCAATGGTGTCATACTCATTAAAAGTGTCTCGAATAGACGGTTTAATCAGTAGTAACACCATAGCATTCGGTGCTGAAATGAGTGAGAAAATGTTAGATTGGTTCAGATTACTCTCGCTTACATGTTTAGCTGGAACATCTGGATAACCATTATTCTGCTGCACAGACGTCTGCTTCGACATTGTCGTCTGCAAAATGTGTTCAGTTTAGATTTATGCATTGTTTTAATTAAACAAACCTTAAGACGAGTGTCAAATAGTTTGGATCCAGATGAGACGCCACGTTACGCGGCGTCTTTTTAGATTCAAATAGTTTGTAAACTCCGTAAAGTAGGCACAGGGTTAAACACTATGAGATTCAATAACAACGTGTACATATCTTTCACTGTGGGTAAACGGTCAAATAAACTATAGAGAATGTATACCTTGAGCTTGCTGAAAATGACTGTTTCAGCCTTGTCCGCTCTCTTACTCAAACATTTCTTTTTGGATCTTCACCAAACTTGCTACAAATGTTTATTAGTATAGCATCTAGGTCAGGTTCAATAACTAGCAAAATCGCATAAGGCATGTCTGAGTTATTGCTGAAAAATGCTGAAACAGTCATTTTTTAATACATAAAGGGCAAAAACTCAGATATGCCACATGCGATTTCTGTAATAATCAAACTAAATCTAAACTTCATATACTTAAACATTTTCAGCAAGTTTAATGAATATCCGATAAAAACTGTATGTGTTAGAGTGCAAAAAGTGACTGAAACCGTCATTTTTCATTAATAAACAGGCAATAACTTAGATATACCTTATGCGCTTTTAGTAGTAATCATACTAAACCTTGATATTATATCAATAAATATTTTCAGCAAATTTGGCGAAGATCCAATAAAACGTATTTGTGTTAGAGAGCAAACCTTGCTGAAAACAGTCATTTTTTAATACATAAAGGGCAAAACCTTAGGTATGCCACATGCGATTTTAGTAATAATCAAACTAGACCTGAATTTTATATGAATAAATATTTTCAGCATGTTTGGTGAATATCCGATAAAAACTGTTTGTTTTAGAGTGCAAAAATGACTGAAACAGTCATTTTTTATAAATTAAGGTACTTCGCATATGCGCGTAGTTTCCATACGATTGTTATGAAACTTTTCATGGAGAATGATAATAGCCTAAGAAACAATGTGTGTAAATATAGGCAAAATTTATCGTGTGGTTTGTCTTTAAGGTCTTTTTTCTGACAAAAACCTAGAATTTTGATGATTTTATTTTTCTTAAAAATGAATAAAGCTAATGACTATAATTCTCACCCAATAAGTAGTCCACAACATTCATTACAAGAAAAGCTAAAAACATTTTGAATAAAGGTGTTCAGAAAGATGTTATCAGCTATTTAAATTTTGCAAAATGCTAAAAAATTGAATTACAAAAAACTCACTCATTCAATGTATATTTGTTTTCATTTTATTCAAATATATGGTTGATGAACTAGTCAGTCTGAAAAAATTAGAAAATATTACAGTCAGGATTTGTTGTAATAACATATTTTCTTTATTAAAATGTGGGATATTTGTTGTTTAGATACAGTTACCTACCTTAGAATTAAAACTTTGTCATTAAAATGCATTATTATATATTCATGGACTTGCATACAAGGTTTATTCTATTGCTTTAACATAAATATAATGGGCAATATCGATCTTGAAAAGGTTAGCGTATTGATAAGCTTCAATGTGTGGCTTTATAGTTCGATCAAATCGTTTACATGTATACCGATTTAATTGACTTGTAAGTCATTAAACTAAAACGTACAGGTAAGTGGACATATACTTGGACCGTAAACATCACTAGTTCTAATCAACGAAGACTAAACATAACATGTCTCTTGATTACTGCGTTATGGATTGACAAGTCAATAACTCGGACACTAAAAAAAATATTTGGATCGGATGGGTCTCGAACCTATGACCTTTTGATTGCTAGTCAACCACTATACTAACTGCGCTATGAAGGATTATACTAATTCGTATCAACATTTCCTTTATATCAATTTTCTAGTATAAACACGTACGAAAACAGTCTGTGTCGTCAAGACGCATATCCGCTCGCCCGCAAGACCGTCTTCCGGTAGCCAAAGGCCTTAACAGGCAATAACTCAAAAACACCTTATGCGATTTTAGTAGTAATCAAACTAAACCTTGATTTTATATCAATGAACATTTTCAGCAAGTTTGTGGAAGATCGGATAAAAGATATTCGAGTTAGAGAGCGGACAAACAAGTGTGATAGTCTAACTGACTGATGGATCGACCGTCGAAGGTAATTGCGGTTGCACACGGTGATGTTGACTCCGGCTGTATCACGTGATACTAAGCCGTGTGGTAAGGTTTATGGCAGACGCTCTATTTTCGGTTTGTTATGATTTTAAATCGCGCTTTTTGGTGATTTAGGTCCGTCTTCATCATTTCATAGATCAGTTTGGCCCATTAGAATGTTCAAACATTATTATTAACCGTTATTGTATTTCAGACATTATGAAAAGGTCTGAAAACACAATGGGACTTTAACCGGGAAAGAATAACGTCTTCTCCACCGTTACCTTAATGGTTATGAACTATTCTGCTCGTGACTCTTATTCGAGGTAAACGGCGTTTTGCCCCTCCCTCCTTTTTCCCCTTCCTCAAAAACAGCAACACGGAACTTTGCCCCTTCCTGATTTTACGTACACGGACTTTTGCCCCTTCCCGTTATTTCATACACGGAATTTTGCCCCTTTCAACACGGACTTTTGCCCCTTCTGTATGGAAATGTCAAATATTACCCCTTCCATATTGAAATGTTGATTTATATAGTATTATTGTCATTTAAATTTCCAATTTCTTACATTTGAATTAAGATTTCGGGAATCCTTTCCCGATTTTGTGTTGAGGTGAACGTAAACATTATCGCTATCACGCTTTCAGTGAAAGTTATGCAAACATAATTTTGCATTCACGCTTTATTGGTATACTCGAGAGTCTTTTTTGTATAAGATAAAAGGACAATTTCACCGACAGTCACACAACGTAAACGTGTTAATCCTTATTATTGCAAACAGTTCACATTTTAAGGTAGTTATCACTCTTTAATTAGCAATCAACACCTATATATGTAGTTAACATCAAAGCAGCGACTACTGCAATGATTCGATTTCAGTTAAAGTTGATTGATAATAATGATTGGTAATAAAGTTGTTTGCTAATTACTTTGTCTGTTTGACCAAAATGACGAGATGAAAAGAAAAAAATATTCTGTCCGTGCAAAAATGGGGAAGGGGCAAAGTTCCGTCCTTTCAAAAAACTGAAAGGGGCAAAAGTCCGTGTTGGAAGGGGCAAAAGTCCGTGTCGACAGACAAAACGCCGACACGACAAAATGCCGACAGGACAAAACGCCGACGCGACATAACACCGATACGACAAAACAACGACTTGTCGTGTCGATCTTTTGTCGCATTTTTACAGGTAAGTATATTTTACAGGTATTCTTCCTGTAATTTTGAAGCTTTTCGTTGAGGTTTTATAAATATTTGGTAATTACTTTTGGTTAAAATAATGAATCTAACCTCGTTTAGTTCATTTAGTTCAAAGGCATAAAATATGTTGTTAACCTTATTAACAAGACAGATGTCTTGGTTTTTTAATTGCCCTGACTTAAATGAACACCTTTAACTTAGTTTTATTCACTTGTGCAAGGAACTTTGTATGAATATTCATTAGACCATGATATTTCAAGAAAGCATGATGTTTAAAACCAATAGAAATGTTATGATAGAACAAATGTATTTATTCCATGAAAAATGTGACATTTCATCAATTCCCTAAAACGCCAAGTGATTACGCGTAACCCCTAAAATGTTCAGGGATCCTGTAACATATATACATGTATATTCAAAGATGAGTTTTAGGTAAGTAAACTTTGTCGATGTTTGTCGACGTTTGTCGGTCTTTTTGTTGATCTTTTTTGTCGATGTTTTGTCACGTCGGCGTTTTGTCTTGTCGATGATATGTCGTGTCGGCGTTTTGTCTGTCGACGTTTTGTCGCGCTCCCGTTGGAAGGGGCAAAGTTCCGTGTTGCGATTTTTGACGAAGGGGCAAAAGGCCGGAGGGGCAAAGTTCCGGTATTCTTATTCGACCTTGCGGAAACTCTCGGAAGCCGACACGAAGATTTGTTATGTAAACAAAAAGCTTATTTTTCCAACCATCTCGATAAGAAATCGGCACATTTATGTATGGTTCTTAAAGAAAGGGGGCATGTTTCAGGCACCTGACAACGGATTTCGCTTAGTTTTAATACATAGAAAATGTTCTTATATATATATTAGAAATTGCGTGATTTAAACATAAATTTGGGCGACATTCTGGCTTTAAGTATCGATGGATGTGTGAATTCGCGGCTACTATATACATGTTTGAATTGTTCAACCAACCGTGAATACAATGAACTGTGAAATAATTGTGTATAGGGTTTAGTCGCGGTATTGTGTTTGTCTTTGCTGCAGGCAAGTTATTATGTAACGGAATAAGCTTTCAGCAAATTCCGTAAAAATAAAGCACCTGCATGAACACGATCAGACATTCCCCCATTAAACCTGAATGGGGGCCAGTGTACAATTAAGGCTTATTCCAAAGACCCCTTCACCGGATTTCGGGGAAAGTGGTGGGATATAAGGTAAGATAGTAACTGTTATCTATATATGTGTAGTGAACACCGGGTCAGCTAGTACCCGATCGACTGTGCCGATAGCCAGTAAAGTCCCAAGGTCAAGGCCACGTGTCATTCGGGAGCTTTTAGCAGTCCAGAGTCACTTCTGACGATACCCTCTGGTTGTACGGACGTGCTCATGAACACCCAGCTCTACGCTGAACATCTAGGGTATGTTGACTTAGTATAGAATAGTACTAAACTTTGAAGAAATACAACATTGGTGGCAGCGTCAATTCGACACCCAATTTCGCCAATTCTGAAACACGCTACCTTAGAGAGAGTCGTGTTCGGACAAAAGTGCCAAATTCGATATCTCGTGTTTGTTTTATTGATGAACGTGTATTTGCAAGTTGCTGACGAGTAATTTTGTGATACTGTTCATGTTATTGCACTGGTTTTTTGTGTTTATTTTGTCAAATTAACTTTGTCAAGAACTATTCGCACGTGACCGGTGCTGTTTGTTTATTTTCGTATTTCAAATTACGCGCTCTGTTTTCTAATTGGAGCTTTATTCTGAAAGGCCTGCTTTTCTAATATAGCGGTTTATTAGTAATAAGGAGCGTGGTTTTTTGTTTTACTATTTCTGAGTCAATGAGTTCGCAAATTTCGGACACATATGTTTTGAGAGTAGAGTTGGGATGCTGAGTTACGTCCGGTGCGTCCTCCGAAAGTGAGACAGAGTATGAGGGTCATGCAGTCAGGGTCAAAAGTCACCCATACCTGACAGTAAAGAACAGCTAGATATTGGCTTCATCCGAACTTGGAAAACCCCAAAGTTCAGATCTCAGAGCCAAGGAAATCTCATAAAAGGGATATTATGCCTACAGTCCCAAAGTACCTTCATTTGAGGGAAATGGGAAATGAGAAGTTCATTTGGTGTGCAAAGCCATATGAATGGATTGAGGAGGAATGTTTGAATTGCCTGTGTTGGAGCCTCAAAGAGAGAGCGCAGGTCGCTATTCAACGGGTGCGAAAGCATCAGCAGGTACATTCAGCCATCTATGGTAAGGCATAGGCTGACAGGGAAACGAGATTATGAAAAAGGACTGGTGGTTACCAGGTAAGTCAGGTCGGATCAGATCAAAAGTCATCTGTAGATTCCATGCATGATTAGTGGAAAGACTTATAAAGTCTTTAGGAGCTAGATTAAAGTTAGGGGTGGACAGAGGTCTAGGGCTTATTTTGCGTATGGGGAAACTGGACATAATTCAGAGGTGAATGTCCGAGGACTTTAGATGCAAATGGGTCACGGAAGCCGGCCAATCCTCGACCTTAACTGCAATAGACCGGACTAGGGCTATAGTAGAAGAGGTTGTGGTTTGTCAGGTTAAGTCTGTTTCTCAGTATTCTGTAACAGTCCAGATAGGTAATATTCCAGTAAAGGCAGTGTAGATACAGTGGCTGGGGTAACATTTATATCCAATTGGATATATGATTCATTAAAGAAGCCGCTTCGCAAACAGAAAGGCGTCAAACTTCTAACTGCTGGGAGAGATATGTGAATGTCTGGTTTTATTAACGAATCATTTAAACTCAAAATTGGGGATAACTGGTATGCTGAGAATATGTATGTAGCACCAATCGAGCAAGGCATGTTGCTTGGATTTGATATTCTGTAGGGCACAGGTAAATCCATATTAGATTTAGGTAAGAATCTAATTCGGATCCTTTCATTTGGTTTATAAATCCTAGGCGCAGAGATCGGTCGAGCAATGCGCAGTGGCCGAGGTGTTACGTGAAGAGTCCGATACACCGATCGGATACGACTCTAAAAAGAGTCCACAACATGAATAAAAACACACAAAAGCGGTGTAATAATTCGGGAAAGGCTAAACGTTACAAAAGATCCCTGAGCATCTAGCAAACATGTTTGAGGATCGATTGTTGTTACAATGGGTTAGACAAGGAGCAGTCAACTGGCATCTCTTTTAATTGAATTCTAAAATGTTTTTGCCACCAAACCTTTTGGCCAATTTGTAAATTTCTGATCATGACAGTGAAATAGTGAAAATTTGGCATGTACAAATGTACCATCTAAAGCAAAGGACGTAGAAAGATTTAGGTTTATCAAATTAACATAAATTCGTTTGTTAAAGATTTTTCTAAAATATCAGAACCCTTGCACGCTGTAACAGGTCATTAGTCTTTTGGGATGAAGCTCAGAAAAGAGCTTTGGGGGAAGCTCAGACAAGAGCTTTTGAGAAACTTAAGGATGCCTTGATGACACCAAATCGCCAAATATGGAGGATAATTTCATTCTCTATCCAGACAAGAGCGACTAAGCAATCGGTGCCGAACTCCTTCAAATATAAAGTGGGAGGAAAAGGTAATCGCTTATGGTAGGTATTGTACAACTCGAAAAGAATTGCTGGCAGTAGTAATTTAACATTTACAAGACCGTACTGTTATTATCTGTTAGGCAAACCATTTGTAGTAAGAACTGACCATTCAAGCTTAAGGTGGCTTATGAGATTCCGGTACACACAGGGGCAGCCTGCGAGATGGCTCGAGCATCTGACGCAGTTGACATGGTGGTCAAGCATCGTGTAGGCGTATGCACAATAACGCTGATCCATTGTCCCGTATTGCAACCAATTCGGAGCAGTGCGATGCTTATTGTGCTGGAGAACGTCTGGTAAAATTGCCGTGTGGGGGATGTAGTTATTGTGGAAAAGCACATGAAAATTGGGCTGGTTTTACAGAATTAGTGGATGATGGGGTACCCTTGGCTAATATGAACGGGTCTAGAACTGTTTCTATGGTGTCTAAGGGTAGTCAGGTCATCCACGGGGAATACATCGAATCTGTAGGTCCAGTAGGCGACAATGGCAAGCCGGTTCTTGAGCAAATTGGGTCTGGTGGGAGTTGTACAGAACAACAAATATTCACTAAAATTGTAAACCCAAGTTTAGTGGATCTGCAAGATCACTATGATGAGCTGGAAGTTTTCCAGAATGTGGTAAATAATATTCCATGGGAAGCCGACGGGATCAATGGTAGCCCGGAAGTGGTAAGTGTCAATATGGTTTCCACAAGAGCTAGAGTAGAAATTCAGGGTAACGTGGAGACTGGATCTATTAATCCAATAGGTGGTGGCGGACAGTCAGAATCCACTGGTGCTGAAAGGCGTGTAAGTTGGGGTTTCTCTCTAGATGAGCTAGAAAAAGCTCAAATAAATGATAGTGATCTGAAAGGAATAATAGACTGGATTAAGGATGATGGGTACCCTGACAAGTCAGGCAACTAAGTCACATTGGCTAAATAGGGAGTTGTTTGTCTTGATTGACAAGGTTTTGTATCGGTCAGACCCTGATACAGGTGATAAACTGTTAGTTCTTCCCCAGAGTCTTAGGGAAGCAGCTATGGCGGCTAATCACAATATGCCGTCAGCTGGCCACCAAGGGATAGCTAGGTCTCTTGAGCGAACCAAGGAGAAATACTACTGGTATGGTATGCGACAGGACATAACTAGTTATGTGACCAGCTGTGAGGTGTGGAATCAGAATAAGAAATCTGATCGACGTGGTAAGTATTCGATGTCCGAGTATCAGGCTGGGGCACCGATGGAGCGCGTACACCTAGACTTTTTGGGGCCATTACCAAAACCGCCTAGGAGTCATGAGTATATTCTGATGATGGTGGACCAATTCACAAAATAGGTTGAATGTGTTCCAGTGTCAACACAAACGGCAGAACAGACAGCAAGAGCTGCTGTAGACCAGTTTAGTAAAGTAATATTCAAAGACCTGGATATTGCAAAAAGGACTGCCCAGTTTAGTAATATTCAAAGACCTGGATATTGCTACTCGAAAGTAAAGTCATATTTTGAAAGCATAACCGAAAGCATGTCTGAAAGCATAACCGGATGACAAAGACCTTTGAATAAGGTGGGGGAGAGTGTAGTGAACACCGGGTCAGCTAGTACCCGATCGACTGTGTCGATAGCCAGTAAAGTCCCAAGGTCAAGGCCACGTGTCATTCGGGAGCTTTGAGTAGTCCAGAGTCACTTCTGACGATACCCTCTGGTTGTACGGACGTGCTCATGAACACCCAGCTCTACGCTGAACATCTAGGGTATGTAGACTTAGTATAGAATAGTACTAAACTTTGAAGAAATACAACAGATGTTAGTTGTCTGCTTTATAGACCGATTTGTTTTCACCTGGCAGTGCAGAGCTAACCTTTTAGGGCCGGGTCCAAGATTTTTCTTTGCTTTGGCAAAGATAAACTTATTTATATTTGGGTATAGGGGTGATAGGTTACATCATAGGTATAGTTCCGTATTACATCGTTATTGTCGGATACTTTCAACATTGAGAAACACGATTTATGCGTACATCTATATATCCACGTGAAAAGGGTATATACAGTACCCTCTGTCTTCAACAACACCCAATGAGAGACAAATAATTAATATTACGTGTGTTGTCTGGATGGAGTTGTTATAGGGAGGGAAAATAAAGATTGGGCTTACAATTGCAAACAGCTTGAATCCAGATCAGACGCCGCGTCACGCGGTGTCTTATCTGGATTCAAGTTGTTTGTCACTCGTCATTATATTCCTTCAGTCACAATGTCCAGTAACAAATAGGCAGAAGACAACGGTAAACGGAAATGCAATGGTCCTCATCGAAACTCCAGCCTGCCAGGTCAATAAAATCAGCATATATCTAGATTTAAGTTGTCTGCTTGTTTGAATAGATGATATTATAGATTCTAATAAGCATCCACGGTCAACACCGATATTCGCTTTAACCCTTTCACTCTCAGTGATGCCTCAAAGCGCGTTTGCAAACAGTTTGGTTCCTGATCAGACGCCGCGTAACACGGCGACTGATCAGGACCAAAACTGCTTGACACTCTTATCGATATTTATTAAGTCATACAACCTTAAATATAACTTTGAAACCTGTCTTGCACACAACAATACTAAAGCAGACGACAATAAATAAATTTCGGGTTGAATCCCTAAAAATTGTTTGTAAAATCTGGGAAAACGCTTTCAAAAGAGCCTAAGAAACGTATGTTTATATCGTGAATGCCATATTTGGCTTCGAAACAACATGAGCTACATGAATAAAGCGGTGAAGGGGTAAAATTCTCCGGAATAATTTGATCATGAAAGGGTTAAAATTACCATGGAGAAATTACATGATTTCTCCATGAAATTACCTGTTATATCTGGGTCATTTTGTGTTCAAGAGAACGTTTATAGAGATACGTTCCTAGTGATGAGTTCAGTTAAGAGATTGATGACCGTCGTTGGCCATCGATTGCGAGTTGGCTACCGGTCTGAAATACAGGGGAGACAAGTTATTCTTCCGTTCAAATGCAATGCAATGAAATATAGAAAATAGCAATTTTTGAAAATTCTGAATTCCAGTTTCAATCTGAGTGGCAAACAGTTTGGAGCCTGATCAGACGCCGGGTTACCCGGCGTCTGATCTTGCCCCAAAGCGTTTGCAATAAAAGAATAGTTTAAGCGTAAACGCGATTATTTGGAAAGAAAACGTCGTCTCTACTGTATTCTGCATGCTGCACACGGGGCAACCTAAAAAGCAAACAGTGGTAACTGAACACGCTACAGGTAACCATTCGTGCAACCTACAGTCATCAGATTAACCCATTACTCCATAGCCTTGTTATAGCTTTAAAGGAGATGAACTCTTAAAGCACGTTGAAAGTAAAGCAAAATGCACCTTTCAGCCTGCTTTAAGCGTTACGCAGCGTCTGATCAGGATCAAAACTGATGCAAATGAGCTTTATGACGTCATTGAGAGTGAAAGGGTCAAGTCTAGTCTATGTTTTGGCTACTAGTATATAGGATTTGTTTAAGAGTGCTATAGTCAAGTCAAATGAGCTTTATGACGTCATTGATATTGAAAGGGTTAAGTCTAGTCTATGTTTTGGCTACTAGTATATAGGATTGTTTTAAGAGTGCTATAGTCAAGTCAAATGAGCTTTATGACGTCATTGATATTGAAATTGTTAAGTCTAGTCTATGTTTTGGCTACTAGTATATAGGATTGTTTTAATAGTGCTATAGTCAAGTCAAATGAGCTTTATGACGTCATTGATATTGAAAGGGTTAAGTCTAGTCTATGTTTTGGCTACTAGTATATAGGATTTTTTTAAGAGTGCTATAGTCAAGTCAAATGAGCTTTATGACGTTATTGATATTGAAAGGGTTAAGTCTAGTCTATGTTTTGGCTACTAGTATATAGCATTGTTTTAAGAGTGCTATAGTCAAGTCAAATGAGCTTTATGGCGTCATTGAGAGTGAAAGGGTTAAGTCTAGTCCATGTTTTGGCTATTAGTATATAGGATTGTTTTAAGAGTGCTATAGTCAAGTCAAATGAGCTTTATGACGTCATTGAGAGTGAACGGGTTAAGTCTAGTCCATGTTTGGCTACTAGTATATAGGATTGTTTTAAGAGTGCTATAGTCAAGTCAAGTGAGCTTTATGACGTCATTGAGAGTGAAAGGGTACAGTCTAGTCCATGTTTTGGCTACTAGTATATAGGATTGTTTTAAGAGCGCTATATTCAAGTCAAATGAGATTTATGACGTCATTGGGAGTGAAATGGTACAATCTAGTCCATGTTTTGGCTACTAGTATATAGGATTGTTTTAAGAGTGCTATAGTCAAGTCAAGTGAGCTTTATGACGTCATTGAGAGTGAAAGGGTACAGTCTAGTCCATGTTTTGGCTACTAGTATATAGGATTGTTTTAAGAGCGCTATAGTCAAGTCAAATGAGCTTTATGACGTCATTGGGAGTGAAAGGGTACAGTCTAGTCCATGTTTTGGCTACTAGTATATAGGATTGTTTTAAGAGTGCTATAGTCAAGTCAAGTGAGCTTTATGACGTCATTGAGAGTGACAGGGTAAAGTCTAGTCCATGTTTTGGCTACTAGTATATAGGATTGTTTTAAGAGTGCTATAGTCAAATCAAGTGAGCTTTATGACGTCATTGAGAGTGAAAGGGTACAGTCTAGTCCATGTTTTGGCTACTAGTATATATGATTGTTTTAAGAGCGCTATAGTCAAGTCAAATGAGCTTTATGACGTCATTGGGAGTGAAAGGGTACAGTCTAGTCCATGTTTTGGCTACTAGTATATAGGATTGTTTTAAGAGTGCTATAGTCAAGTCAAGTGAGCTTTATGACGTCATTGAGAGTGAAAGGGTACAGTCTAGTCTATGTTTTGGCTACTAGTATATAGGATTGTTTTAAGAGTGCTATAGTCAAGTCAAGTGAGCTTTATGACGTCATTGAGAGTGAAAGGGTAAAGTCTAGTCCATGTTTTAGCTACTAGTATATAGGATTGTTTTAAGAGTGCTATAGTCAAGTCAAGTGAGCTTTATGACGTCATTGAGAGTGAAAGGGTACAGTCTAGTCTATGTTTTGGCTATTAGTATATAGGATTGTTCTATTATGTTAAATGTTGGATTAAATATCTGCTCCCCATAGAATGTGAAAATATGACATTAAAATGGTTCCAATGTTTGATGTGTATTTAACTATTTCACCCCTGAAAGTTCACATGAATTATTCCAGTGTCTAATCATGTCAGTCCATGTGTAGATTGTTTTGTACAAACAATGCAGACCTTAATCAGAGGGGTCCTACTGTCCAGGGCCCTCTTATTAGGGTCATAACTATTTGCACAGAACGAGTGTACTTTTCACATGTACACTGTTTGTAAAAGATAGAAATATGCAGCACTTGGGGTCAATGAGTTAATCAAGATGTTTAATCGCCATTTCTAAAATGTCATTTTAAACTACTCAAATATTTTATCATTTATTTAGTTTTATATTGCAATTTTCTATATTCAAGTTCCTTGTTCAAACATGCACATTATACTAAGCATGTATATACATCAAGTACATAGTAATAAACTTTGAATAAACTGTTTATTTGTATGTTGAATATTTCTCCATGGGAACCAGGAAAAGGCACAAACCGGTATTAGACGGCATTCATGCAATATTTACCCGTTCCCTCCAAGGCTAAATAACACATGTATATGCAAACATTTTTTTATCCAGATAAGATGCTGAGTAACTCGGCGTCCGATCAGGATCCAAACTGTTTGACACTCCTCATATCAATGTTTGATAAAGTCAAACACAGGTAAAATGTCCTATTCAAAGAATTTAAAGCAGATAAACAATATCAAGAGACACCAATATGGCAATGACTGTGTCATACGAGTATTTCCGTCATACTTGTTAACGAAAGGGTTCAAGTAATGCTATAATATCAGGAGACACCAATATGACAATGACTGTGTCATACGGGTATTTCCGTCATACTTGTTAACGAAAGGGTTCAAGTAATGCTAGAATATTCAGATTATATTTTCGTTTCTACCAATGAAAAATATGTTGGGCTTCTGAAAAAAAGAATTCATTGCTCTGAGACAGTTTTAAAAGAGGCTTTCTCACTGAAAAAGCGTGTTTTAAGCTCCGACTAATTGAAGCAACATGATTACTGTCAAAGACAGGTGCCTATTTAATACAGGTCAACTGTAAATGCTGAAAGCTCATGACGGAAAGTTTCATACGGGTTTTCTGTTAAACAGTGGATTTACACAAAATGTAATGCAGAGAGTTCCTGCAGGAAAGTAATGCAGACAGTTTCCATACATGCTTTCTGTGATACATTAAAACTTACTGGAAACCAATGCAGAAAACATTCCAGGGGAACTTTCTTTCCTATAGTAATTCTTGAGTTAAGCTATCATTAAATATGTAATACAGAGAGCCATATGAAAGTAATGCAGACAGTTTCCAGACAATAGTTTCTGTGATACATTAATATAAATATTAACATATATTGCAATGCAGAGAGCCATATGAAAGTAATGCAGACAGTTTCCAGACAATAGTTTCTGTGATACATTAATATAAATATTAACATATATTGCAATGCAGAGAGCCATATGAAAGTAATGCAGACAGTTTCCAGACAATAGTTTCTGTGGTACATTAATATAAATATTAAGATATATTACAATGCAGAGAGCCATGTGAAAGTAATGCAGACAGTTTCCAGACAATAGTTTCTGTGGTACATAAATATAAATATTTACATATATTGCAATGCAGAGAGCCATATGAAAGTAATGCAGACAGTTTCCAGACAATAGTTTCTGTGATACATTAATATAAATATTAACATATATTGCAATGCAGAGAGCCATATGAAAGTAATGCAAACAGTTTCCAGACAATAGTTTCTGTGATACATTAATATAAATATTAACATATATTACAATGCAGAGAGCCATGTGAAAGTAATGCAGACAGTTTCCAGACAATAGTTTCTGTGATACATTAATATAAATATTAACATATATTGCAATGCAGAGAGCCATATGAAAGTAATGCAGACAGTTTCCAGACAATAGTTTCTGTGGTACATTAATATAAATATTAAGATATATTACAATGCAGAGAGCCATGTGAAAGTAATACAGACAGTTTCCAGACAATAGTTTCTGTGATATATTAATATAAATATTAAGATTTATTATATGCCTTCGTATGATATCGAGCGTTTCCGCGTGTATTTGCACAGTAAAATACAATAGTCTGTATCGACCACCTTGTATCAGCCACTTTGTATTTTACTCTGACGTCACTTTCGGTTTAACGCGACGTCATTTACGTACATGTGCAAGTGCCGCGTTATTCATTGTGGCAAACAAAAATGCTTGTTCTGCTTCAAATAACTAATGAATTTTGGATATAAAATGATTAAAACAACTATTTACTTGTTTCTGGTGTGTATTAAAGGCATATAATAAACACATAACCAGTTGACAGTGCGCTACAGAGTGTTGCATTTAGCTGTCGACATTTTTGGCGGAAACAACCGATCAGACTCGCGTCAAGGCGCTCGTCGGATCGGCTATTTCCGCCAAAAACGTCTCGAGCTAAATACATCACCCTGTATCGCACTGTCAACTGGTAATGTGTATATATTGCAATGCAGAGAGCCATATGAAGGTAATGCAGACAGTTTCCAGAAAATAGTTTTTATTACCCGACTCTCTATTTAAGTGAATATTAAGCATTTTTGACTGTTTTCCGAAATATTTACCAGACTGAGGCCAGCAGGCAATAGTTGACTGTTACATAGCACTGTAACATGCGCGAAAATGGTGCGCAAAACTTTTCTGCATCGCGGGACCAAATAAGGCGTCTTATGATACAGATTTTTGTTTAAGGATCTAGCCTTTTGCGGAGTTGATCGGGTCATTTTTTTCTCTCCCGAACAATCCCCTTAAAAGGCTATATAGTTCTAGGCCTAAAATTAAGAGTAACTCCGAATTAAAGCGATAAACCGCTTACAGATCGAACGTCTTCCTTTTTTTAAACAAATTATGACGTTACAAAAAAAATGACGTCATATTATACATGACGTAATTTCGACAAAGTGTCAATCAATTTCAGTCAATAAGAAACAATAATAATTCAATCGTAATTGAAAATATGAACATATTAGACATCTTTTTTACAAAACAGTGATGTTCACATTCAGTTGTTGTCTTGAAATATTTACAATCGCCCCATTCAATTCCATTGACAAAAAGTGTGTTCATTTCATATAAACACAATTTTCGAGAGGGCGGGACTTGTGGAAAAGTTTCGAAGTGAGGCGGTGCATATGCAGTTTTCATTCGCGAATTAATCTTTAGAACTTGGGGCAGCAAACATTTGGCGGATTTTTTCAAAATTTGTTCTCAACCGATCTATGCCTTCCTACTAGTGGAAACCATGATTCCCAACTAATATTCTTCTTTATAAATGAGATAAATTGCAAGAAAATTGACGCAATAATCTACCTTATAAACAGCGGCCTATATCTGCGTTTCTTTGTGACAATAAAACCCCGATATATTTATCCTACTTTAGAATTACGTCACTTCTAATGACGTCATAAATCGGCATTTTTCGCGCCAAACTGTCAAGTTGTTGACAATGGAACTTATTTTTTCTGCTTTCGAATGTACACAGATTCAGTAAATCGGTCATGACTGTTCCTATTAGGGTACACATTATTCGTGTTATCGACCTCTAATGTGGATTAAACATACATGCGTACTGACAAAATGTTTATTTAATGATAGAAATTACAGCAAATATATTGTAAATATAAGAAATGAACTGATTTTTTTCGGCGCTCAAGCGAAATGAACGACAGAAAATTATCGGCAAATTTACCATGAATCGCGCGATTCATGGTATTTGCCGAAATTTTCTGTCGTTCATTTCGCTTGAACGCCGAAAAAAATCAAAAGGTTTTCCTATAAAAACTGATAAACCCCTGGGTGGGGCCAATTTTGGCCCGGGGTCATAATTTGAACACAATTGGTAGAGAACCACAAGGCAAAGCTATATGTCAAATATAGGCCTTGCAGTTTCAGAGTAGACGATTTTTAAAGGTTTTCCTATATAAGTCTATGAAAAACTGATAAGCCTCGGGGCGGGGCCAAATTTGATCAAGGGGTCATAATTTGAACAATCTTGGTAGAGTACCATAGGGCAAAGCTACATGTCAAATATAAATGATCTTGGTCTTACGGTTTCAGAGAAGATGTTTAAAGGGTTTTCCTATGAAAAACTAATAGGCCCGAGGGCGTGACAATTTTTTGCCCGGGGTTATAATTTGAACAATCTTGGTAGAGGACCACAAGGCAAAGCTATATGTCAAATATTACAGATCTAGGCCATACAGTTTAAGAGAAGAAGATTTTTAAAGGTTTTCCTATATAAGTCTATGTAAAACTGATAATCCCCGGGGAGGGGCCAATTTTGACCCAGGGGTTATAATTTGAACCACTTTGGTAGAGGACTTTAAGGCAAAGCTACATGTCAAATATAAATGATCTAGGCCTTACAGTTTCAGAGAAGAAGATTTTTAAAGGTTTTCCTATGAAAAACTGATAAGCCCGAGGGTGGGCCATTTTTGGCCCGAGGGTCATACTTTGAAAAATCTTGGTAGAGGACCACATATTAAAGATCTGGGCCTTACAGTTTCAGAGAAGAAGAGTTTTAAAGGTTTTCCTATATAAGTCTATATAAAACTGATAAGACCCGGGGCGGGGTCAATTTTGACCCGGGGGTCATAATTTGAACAATCTTGGTAGAGGACCATATGGCAAAGCTACATGTCAAATATTAATGATCTAGGCCATACAGTTTCTGAGGAGAAGATTTTTAAAGGTTTTCCTAAGAAAAACTGATAAGCCCCAGGCCGGGGCCATTTTTGGCCCCAGGGTCAAACTTTGAACAATATTGGTAGAAGATTATTAGGTAATGCTACATACCAAATATCAAAGGTCTTGGCTGTTGGGTTTCTGAGAAGAAGATTTTTTCAGATTTTCTTATGCATTAAAAGTTGTCTATAGGGTCATGTTAGAAAATCAGGTCTTACAGCAAGGGGAATAATTCTAGCCAAAATCTTTGAACAAGATTTCGTTCCCCCTTGTCACTGACAAAGTTTGGTTGAAATCGGTTCAGTGGTTCCTGAGGAGATGTTGTTTGAAAATGTGAACGGACGACGTACGACGGACAACAGACACCGGACGACGGACGGAAAGGGATCACAATAGCTCATCCTGAGCCTTCGGCTCAGTTGAGCTAAAAACATGACTGCCAGTGGGTGCATGATTAAGGTTTTCCTGATATGGCTAAAGTGAAAGCTAAATATAAATCTTCTTTTTCCGAAGTCACTTGCCCAATTTTAATGTCATCATGACCATAAACATGGGTACCAGGTGAGCGATTTAGGGCCGCATGCGGCTCTTGTTTAAGATAACAAAATCAGTTTAAGGAATCTGGTAGAGGCTCATCAATTGACCATTTGTGTAAAATTATTTTCAATTCGGACCAGTAGTTTCAGAGAAGAAGATTTTTAAAGATTTTACTATACAGTAACATCAGGAAAACGTGCCCCACCCACTGCCGGTCATGTTTTATAGATATCAAAATAATTTTAAGAAATCTGGTAGAGGGTCACCCATGGATCATTTACATAAAATTACTTTCAAATCGGACCAGTAGTTTTTTAAAGTTTCATATAAAGTAGCCATATAAGGAAAATATGCCCCACCCACTAGCGGCCATGTTTTTTAAGATAGGAAAATTATTTTAGGAATCTGATAGAGGGTCACCAATGGCACAATTTGGTAAACTTATTTTCAATTTGCACCTGTAGTTTATGACCCTAGCAGATTGTAGTATTATTATGACAATTAAACCGGCTGACTGTAAGCAAGTAACGCGTTCCACAATTCCGATATTTCTAAATAATGAGAGTATTTCAAATATTAAAATCTTTATGTCTCCATCAAACGCATGTTGTGACTACTATGAGTAGTCACAACGTAGGATTTGATCCAGTCATAAATAAGCAGATGGAAATGTTCAAATACGTCTTCCTACCCAAAGCCAAGAATTTCTCAATGGAGTCAGGGCTCCAGATAAGAGGTAGTTTTTTTCAACAAATCCAACATTTTCTCACTTATTTCAGCACCAAATCCTATGGTGTTACTACTCATTTGAATCGTCTCGAAGAGACGATTCTAATGAGTAGTGACACCATAGGGTTTAATTCAGAAATAAAGATTTTAGTTTTTGAAAAACTACCCTTATCTGGTGCTCTGTGGAGTAAAACCTCTCTATTACGACAACTAAAGCGAAAGCTAATTGGTTGTATAAAAGACGGGTGACAGCTTAACCCATTACCCCATAGCCTGTTTCTATTTTATTAAAAATATGTTACCACATAAAGCAGGTTGAAAGTAAAGCAGAATGCGCCTTCAGGTGCATTCTGCTTTACTTTCAGCCTGCTTTAAGCGACCATCTGCTAGAACTAAGCTTTAAGCTACCATCTGCTAGAATGGAGAAAAAAGTTCTTATAATACATATGTATAACTTTATAAATTGGAACTATTTTCTTTAGTTGAGAAATAAAGGCGTATTTATGGGTTAATGGGTTAAAGCAAGCAATCGTGATACAGGAAGTTTTCTGTTGTACTGTCACCTTTTTTAGCAGTCACCTGTCGTAACGTCCTAATAATTGACATAATTTAGTGGTACATGTATTAATAAAGGGGTTTTACAGTCTCCCTATCCAAAGCCAAGAATTTTTCATAACATACATACCACAAATATAACCACACTTATTCCTATCACCTGTTCAACAATATCCTAACCACGGGCTATCATTAATGAGACGCACATTGTACTCTCTGTCCGCCCATTCCTTCATCATCATCCTCGTACGCCTCACCACGATGACGATTTCTCATCTTCTTCAGGGTCAAATTCCTCGAGAATATGCTCTTCTGCTCCGTCTGGAATCATTTGCTGCTCACCCTGTGGTAAGCACTTCTCTAGTTCAGGAATTTTGTTCGCATTAATAACTCCGTTTGTTGGGAAAATGACTTTGAATCTTATAATAAGACGTCCTTTTGTAAAGGGGTCACGATGTATCGGCATACCCTCACCCATCACACATTTGAAGTCATTGGTTTTAACTACCTCACCTGGAAAAAAAGAAGAACATTACTTATACAATCCTTCTAAAGACTCAGTATACTAGTGATTAAACTGAACAGATCCAACATTTGTGGGTGTTTTTTTTAAAATTGGGAAACAGTTTTAGACGGGAATATTTCTTTTTTATTATAAGTTTTCACATAGAAAAATAGATACTCATCGTATATTTCTATCTTTCAATATTTGCACAAGACGAGTGTACTCTTAACATGTATACTATTTACATAGGATGGATACGGGCGTTACTAGGGTGCAAATGCTTAATTAAGCTTTCAGACCCTATAGACGAGTATACTCGTCCAAAACATAAGTCAACAAACTGTGTTTTTGTGAAGAGTACACTGGTCTATTGAAAACAGTGCCTACCCAGATTACACGGCTCCTATTGGAGCCATCTGATCAGAGTCCACACTGTTTGTCATTTTGTAAACATATTGTTAATAAACAATCCTAGGTTATCTAAAATTGACTTAACATGACGAAAATGTAGTTGTTTATATTTTCAGTATGTTTTCAACCTGCCAATCTACATCTGCGATATGGAAACACTAAAACAGAGACTTCCTGGGGCATTCTCTAACGCCACACGTTTCAGATATATGAACGATTAACGGCACCACAACACACGAAATGGTCGTATGGCGCAGATAAACAATTACATAAATTGTTATCATGTTAGTAGTTTTCAAAACATCCATCAACGATTGAGTAAATGTAGACCCGAAAAAAGAATCCATAAATATATGCTTAAGGATTAAAGCTTTTAAAAACTAAAACTTGTTGTATAGACAGGTACGCACCATGAACAGCGCCCTGAGGTCCACGATGGTTATAATTTCATTCCCTGGGACGTAGATGCCTTTAAAATTTGGAAATCACTTTAAACGAAGATAATGGTGAACTGCTGGACTTAGATAAGTCAATATACCCACTAATGTGGAGGACAAGATTAGACACATTGGAATACAGCTAAATCTAAACTTTCTTAACAATTATTTTCCTTAGAGAAAGCATATACTGTTGCAGTTAAACAGTTAACGTGACCTTGTTCAAGGAGTGTTTTGTCTGAGAAACGTTTAAACTTTGTGTTTGACAACACATTACGTTATCCAATTATTCATTTCAACTAATTCTGGATGCAGTTCCAATGGTGTTTTCCCTACCCATGAATGGTCTTTCTGTACAGTTTTCCCAAATAATAAATACCGTATGCATCACTGAGGGAAAAGTAAACGTTGAGACTGTCCTCTCAGACAGATGGGGCCCGTTTTACTAAACAACTTACGCAAATTATTTGCGTAAGTCAAAATTTTAAATTTTAATTTAAATGTTATATTATCACTTGCTTCAAACAGCAAATAGCCAGATCAGAGGACGCGCTTTTAGCGCGTCCCCTGATCTGCCTATTTGCTGTTTGTAAACGTTTATCATCGAAAAATAACAGTTAAACGAGTTTGACTTACGCAAACATTTTGCGTAAGTAGTTTAGTAAAACGGTCCTCTCAGACAGCTGGTGTACTCGATGATGCTGTACTTACTCAGATACTTCCTCAAATAAGCTTTGTAGCAGTAAGATACTATTCAATGGAAATGTTTGAGCCATATATTATGTTCTTTTTTTTAAACAAATGACAGGGTTGACATTGTATTGTACAGTGGAGAATCTGTTATTCTTTCCCAATAAACGCGTTTACGCTAAAACTATTATTTGCAGTGCAAACAGTTTGGAGCCAGATCAGACGCCGGGTAACCCGGCGTCTGATCAGGCTCCAAACTGTTTGCCACCAAGATAAACGTTGTTCTTTTCTACGTTTTAGTGCTTTGCGTTTGCGTACGTTTGCGTTTAAACGGGAAAGAATAACAGATTCTCCACTGTATGCTTTCTTGCAGATAAGTAGATAAGTAGGACGATCGATTAGAAAATAGAACCAGGAGGTAAGTACAGTTGTCAATCGGACGTCTTAGCAATTTGGTCGTCCTTCTTTGTGTAGACTTAAATCAGCTGTTTGGTGAACTCGCAAAAGAATGCATGTAAACTACATTTTGAAAAGGAAGACAACTCATGCTTTTGCATCTATCTCAAAGTTTGTAGCTCACATGCTGATGCTGATGTATGAGTCTCTTGAGGCCTTGTGTAAACAAAAAAGCTTATCGTATGATTGTTTTGCATGTTACTGCAATTGCATGTGCTTGTCATCGCCCAGTAGTTGTTAAAAAACAAGTAACATTGATGTTTTCGTACCAGTTATTTTTATACTTGAGGCGTTAGAACTGCATATTGACTAAAACTATGGTTAACATTTGAGATGTGGCACCGATACAACTACATCCAAGTACATGCTATTCAACACCAGTCAGGTAAAACCCTGAAAAATACTGGTCCACACTGGTGTTTGAAACATGCTTAACGTGTATGGTGCGGTATTGAGACATGACAATACTTTTTACAGGCCATGAAATATAAACGAAACTGATGAAAAAATTCATGCTTGTGATTGCTATGTATGACAAACAGGTGGCTCTACTGGAAGAGATTTACTGTCGTATATCCCTCCCACAATAAGCCAATCTTCAATCACATAAACGATTCGCATGTCGACTGCTTTCAATAAAAGTTCCGACCGTGGTAACTGCATTATCTGTCAAACAGCGATATCATTGATTTCAGTTTGTCTCCCCTTGTCATGCCTCGCTCAGGATGCAAATTTCGTGCCAGTTATCTTGTCATCTTCTAGGAATTAGCACCTGATCATTTAGCAGATATTCCATGCCAATTCGATCATGACTGGAAGGGTGATGATCCGGACATAGTGAATCTAACACCATCGTGAATGTCAGATAAGGATATCCCATCCAAAGTTTTGAAGATATTTTAGGAACACGAGACTTTGCCGAGTGTTCCTAAAATATCTTCAAGCCGAGGGTGGGATATCCATCTGACTCTAAACTGTTGTGTTTATTTTCTCACCTCGTCAATCCTAAAAAACGCGTTCAACTTGCTATACAGAGGCGAGCAGTAACTTCGCATTCACCTCATGAATGGCGGACGGGTCTTTTAATGTTAATTGACATACTTACATTTCAAATGAACATACTACATTCAGTAGTGATTTTACATTATAAGTAAAGTACAGAACAGTTTTTGTTTGCAAGAAGGTATGAAAAGCAAACATTCGTGGTTTCATACAGTGTTGCCAGGTTTGATAGTAAATACTTCCATGCAAATTCATGTATTATAAAAATATCTACATTTTGGAATGTTAACCGGTGCAGCAACCATGCACAGAATAGTATAAGGCGTTATCATCGGATACACTGTTAAAAAATCTTAATAAAATTAAGACTGCACTTCATTGGAAAAAATAGTTTGCCTTTAAAAGTTCCGATGAGTTAAGCGTTCACCTGACTTAACACAGTGTCATATGATCGCTGAGCATGGGTTGCACAAGATATTACCTACTAGGAGATAAGTGTGAGGTTGGGCGCCCCTAAAACCAGGTTTAACCCCCCAGTGGTTGTTAATAATTAATTAATTTATAGTTAATTATTGATTGCTACTGACCGTACCAAGGCGGGCTCCTATATTCACTTTACTTTATGTTTGTCTTGCGTGTTGTTTTCTATTTAGTGTGTAGATGTAGGAATTGTATTGCGTGTGTGTGTGTGTTTGTTGTGGTATGACTGTGTGTGTGTGTTCTGCTTGAGAGGTGGGTGTATTGTTTGTGTTACGTTTCCTGCTTGAGTCTTTCGTATTTATTAACCACCTACGCTAAGTAAAGTAATGTATTTAACACAGTATCATAATTATTATTTGTATCATGTGTAAACAGACCTAACACTCGTCTGCTTTATAATTGTCGTCTGCGGACGTTTTCAATTTATTTTTGTTGGGTTTACATATGAAACATCAATACGAGTGTTTACAATTTGGGTCATGATCAGAGTAACTCGACGTCTGATCAGTATCGAATATTTTGTAAATGCAAAACCATAGTTACGCTATGGTTATAGGTTTAAAACAAGATTGGCTCCATATTACCGGTATTGAACTTTTAAGGGTTTATCTGAAGTAGTCTCTTCACCTATGACTCTATATTGTTAACTAGTATATGCCTAATACATATGTTGGGTCGCTCGACATTGTATGCGGATTGGTTTTTCAGTTTTGAGAAACACAATTTTTAACTCGTATCAATTATGTTACATAACTTCAGGTTTTAAAAGCTATGCATCTTTTAAGTTGAATTCACGTATTTTATTACAGTTGCATGTAGATTTATCCGAACGTGCTTAACTCGACCTTGACCAGTTCAATATCTACATGAAATAAGTAAACCGCTTGATCTCTTGTATATTGTATACGAGCCCCAAAAAGAGTAAAATAGCCAAGTCCAACATGTTTTGTTTGGCCTAGGTGTGAGCATATAACAATTACTATTATATGATGACGATTCTTTCCATTCAAGGCACACAACCATTCTACTGCAAATACATCTGCGTCAAGCTTGCTGCCATGTTTTGGTATTGTTTCTGTAATCGATATTTTTCATGAATGTCTGCTTTGGCTTTGAATGGATTATTAAAGCTGACATCGTTTTCGACAGAAAATTAACCGATCTGAGATGTTGAAGAACTATGGGGTTTGAAGAGCCTTTGTCATGTTGCATTATGCTGGGGCTAAACTAAGCAAGAAACGGGATAGTGGTTTCCACGTACACACCCAAACGACTTTCTGATTCACAAAAGTAGGCGGAAATAAACGGATGTTATAGTAGTTGAAATTTTAAGGCCTCAGCATTATATCCTCAGGTCGTAATGACCCTTGTATTTACGGAATCCACACGCGTAATGATGTCTATAAAAACAACGAACAATTTTTAAAACTGAACTACAGAAAAACATTCATCAGAAATTTTAAGGACAATGGTGTCAATTGACGAGTAAGTGGGGCCTACCGCATTACAAAGTAGTTCCCCTTGGCGATTAAGTCCCTTGCACGTTGGGTAGTGTTACGCCAATTTGGTAGACTGACGTGACAACGTATAATGTATAAACTAATAAAGGTTATCTCTTTTCATCTCTCTTTCTTTTTGGCTCTCCCTGTCTGTCTTTCGACCTGCCTGTCTGTATGTCTGTCTGTATGTCTGTCTGTATGCCTGTCTCTCTCTCTGTGTTTCTCTCATTGTATTCCTTTCTGTGTGTCTCTATGACTCTCTGTCACTGCCTCTGCATTTGTCTCGTACTGTCTGTGTCTGTATGTCTGTCTGTCTGTCTCTCTCGCTATCTACACACTCTATATGTCCCTCTATATCTACCCAACTGTCTTTTCGTGTGTCTATCGTTTACTGTTCATATATTTCTATCTCTTTCTTTACATATATGTCTATCTGTTTCCTTAGTGTCTGTATGTCTCTCTCTCTGTCTGTCTGTCTGGCTCTCTCTATATATCTCTGTTTCTCTCTTATCTTTGTCTGTCGGCCTGTCACTGCTTCTTGTCTGTGCCTCTGGATCTCTCTCTCTCTCTTTCTCTTTGCCTGTCTTTCTCTCTTTGTATGTATGCTTCTCTGTGCCAGTCAGTCTGTCTCTCTGTCTGTCTCTCTCTGTCCCCTCCCCTCTTTCTATGCCGCTGTATATCTGTGTGGCTGTCTCTCATTTTATATATAAATTGTTTCAGTCTACATTACATACAAAACATTCCACTCTATAGGCATCTGATGAATGCAAATTTTAATAGTTTTTTTCCAAATAAAAATGCAACTGACTGCTAAAAGAAAGATAAAAGTAGAGCTAAACCTTGCTTTAGGTGCTAACAGCATGATTTTCACACTACTTTTTGTAGTCACATTAGCTTTGTCTGCATGTACATATGCATTCAGAATTCGTAAGACAGTGTAGAGGCATCCTTATTTCCTTATGTGGAGAAAAGGTAAAATGTTCTATATAGAGCTAAAAGCAGAAAACGGGGGTAAAATATATTTCTAGTGATAGACTATGAATCCAACATGTTTGCAGTCTGATCTGGGTTAAAACTATTTGCAATAGTCATCATAACTGGTGTTCAGTGTTGAAAGGGTTAATCAAAAGTCATCAACCAAATCAGGTGCTTTATTTATTCTTTTCATTATTTTTTCACGATTGATTAACAGTTATTCATTCATGTTATTTTTTTAAATTTAAATCAATGTATTTTTATTGTTTTGTCATCTGTATAAAACAAACATCATGCGAGTATAGACGTCACAAACGAATGTTCATGTTACACGGGTAGCTACGAGATTTTATCAATGCGGTATTCCTGTGGAGAACAGTACCAAAATATACACTTCATAGATAGTCGGCTTGTTCAAGTGTACATCATGCTGGGAGAGTTTTATGACGCTAGTGCGGCTTCTGTGTTCGATTACGTAATGTCACGTGCCTTTGTGATGTGTGATATGGAAGACCTGTAGTTTACTACAACCCCCAGTGGTTGTTAATGGTTAATTTATAATTAATTATTGATTGCTGCTGACCGTACCAAGGCGGGCTCCTATGTTCACTTTGCTTTATGTTTGTCTTGCGTATTGTTTTCTGTTTGGTGTGTGGGATTGCGTGTGTGTGTGTGTGTATGTATGTAGGTGTGTGTTTGTTATGGTATGGCTGTGTGTGTGTTCTGCTTTAGAGATGGGTGTATTGTTTGTGTTGCGTTTCCTGCTTGAGTCTTCTTTCGTATTTGTTAACCTGGCAGTTACAAACGTTTTTGATCCAGAGTAATAGTTTATTATTTTACCATACTATTCATCTGATCATTTTATTAATAAGTTAACGTCAATTATCTTAATTTGATTAATCGATATATATTAAGTATAGTAGCACACTTCTTCACATCTTTGATAATATCGCCTTTCCTAATGAACAGTTGTGAACTATTGGGTTGTACTAGAATTGAAAGAAATCTAATATTATAATAAAACCCATAATAGTCCTTATCATGCGGTGATATCATCGTCTTTGAAATTGTCGTCCGCAATATTTTTTAATTTAGATATGTACATTTTGAAAAGTAAAAAAAAACTCAAAACGAGTATGAAACAGTCTGGATCCAGATCAGACGCCGTGTTATGCGGCTTCTGATCTAGATCCAAGTTGTTTGCAAAAAGGACTTGAAGTCGCGATCAGCAGGCAAAGCGTTAAACAGTCACTAAAATAGATCGCTTCAAGACATTGACTGCTATATATAGAACATAAGTGAAGCAGAAAGACAAGTAGAATGTGCATGTTATTTTATTCTTTCCCTTCTTTAACCCTTTCCCCAATAGAAGCGCCTTTTAGCGAATATGATTTATTCCTCCGCTGAAGAAAATAGTTCCAATTTAATCGGTCATGAATATATATTATAGGGAATATTTTCTAAATTCTAGCACATGATAGCTTAAAGCAGGCTGAAAGCTAAGCAGAATGCGCCTTCAGGCGCATTCTGCTTTACTTTCAGTCTGCTTTAATTGGTCAACTAATTTCAATACTAGAAATAGGCTATCAGGTAAAGGGTTAAAACTTTATCACGCCCACAATTCCTTTTGAAAGGGTAAACAAATAAATTCAGCGGAATCTGAAAGTACGTTTCAAAGATAAAGCATCGCATTGAGGTGTATATTAAACCAGTCTTTTTGAGGGTGGTTTTTTTTTTGGGGGGGGGGTCGCCTGCTGTGGAAACTTTACCGTGCAGCAGTCCTAGGTTGGGGGTGTGGGGTCGCCTGCTGTGGAAACTTTACCGGGCAGCAGTCCTAGGTTGGGGGTGTGGGGTCGCCTGCTGTGGAAACTTTACCGGACAGCAGTCCTAGGTTGGGGGTGTGGGGTCGCCTGCTGTGGAAACTTTACCGGGCAGCAGTCCTAGATCCTTGTTATACCAGTAGTTTAACTGCAAAATAGCATTCTAAATCGAATTCGTTATTCATATGATTTCCAACGCATGTTACACAGTCAATATTGTGTGATCTTAAACCGGAAGCTACTCAACAGTTATCTGGGGAGTTCACTCTTGAGAGAAATTGGGATAATTCTGTAATGCGGTAGGCCCCCCATTGTGAAATGTTAACAAGTTAAATGGACCTTGTTACGTAGGAGTAGTACGGAAGCTAATATTTCCAGGTGGACTTCACCCGGTCTTGAATAATCCATACTGAGATCCTCTACGTACGCATTATATCATTACAGCTTCTGGTCTTTGACTCAAAAGATTAAGCTGCGTTAAACGCGTGTTTGTAGATTTTTAGTTAATTAATCAAACAACACTCATACCAACAGGGTTTGTCGCCTGCTAAATAAAATGTTGTTTATCGGTTGGTGAACAATTCCGGCGTCGGATAGGGCACCAATCTGTTAGCCAGATTTAATTACTTTAACTCTTAGAATGATTTAAAGAAATGCTACTTCCTACCTGCTATTTTATTATTTTGCTTTCCGTTTGCATTTAAACGGGAAATAGTAACACGTTCTCTAGTGTTGTGACAAAACTTCTCGACATTTTACAGGTGGCAAACATTTGGTAACAAAATGGGGTAGCTATCGTCTAACGATTAACACGCACTGCAGACCATAATCAGGTGCATTGTTTATTTCCCTACGACCTGTGGCTAGGTATTCATATGAAACTGTTTCTAGGAATACAAAGTAACACCGTCGACATTAGGCAATTTCTGTTCGAACATCTTATGTAGAACCCATCTCAGTTTACCGGCATTTAATATCAGCAAAGGGAGGGATTCTTAAAATACATTCAATGCAGGTAATGTTTAAGCTCCTTGCCAAGATACGGATATCTACGTGTTCCTTATTTAACCCTTTCCCTCATAGAAGCGACTTTTAGCGCATTCAGTTTATTCTTCCGCTGAAGAAAATAGTTCCAATTTATACAGTTATAAATATGTTTCAAAGGGAATATTTTCATTATTCTAGCGGGTGGTAGCTTAAAGTAGGCTGAAAGTATAGCAGAATGTGCCTTAAGGCACATTCTGCTTTACTTTCAACCTACTTTAAGTAGTCACCTGTATTCGAAACTAGAAACAGGCTATAGGGTAAAGGGTTAAAACGCATACATTTGAGAAAATTCTTTTTAGGCGGCATATTCTAAATGGATAACGACAAACTCGTTATTTTGTCAGAACTTGTTTTGTATGTTTAAACAGATAATATATATTATTGAACTGCTTATGGAGGTTTATTTTATTAACATCAATATAATCCTAAATGACAAAACCACATGGCAGTACAATCATAATTGACATCACACATTAATGACACTTTTGAAATGTTAGATTGATGTTAGAAATAACAAGATAACAAAGTCAATTTATATCTGGTTGGTTATTCCAATTATTTAGAAAGCTATTCCCAATGCACAGTTTTTAAATTCCGTGAGTATACATGCGTCAGGAATGCTGATATAAAAAAAACGCAACGATATATCATTTATGTGAAATAAACCTCCATTCAAACGATTTACTTATTTCGTGATTCCACTGTTACCGTAGATATTGCACTGGTCAAGTTCGAGTTAAGCAAGTTCGGATAAATCTACATGCAGCTGTAAAAATATGGGTGAATTCAACTTAAAAGATGCATAGCTTTTAAAACCCGAAGTTATTTAACATAACTGATACGAGTTAAAAAATGTGTTTCTCAAAACTGAAAAACCAATCCGCATACAATTTCGAGCGACCCAACTGAAGCATTAGGCATATACTAGTTAACAATATAGAGTCATATGTGAAGAGATTACGTCAGATAAAGCCTTAAAAGTTCAATAAGATGGAGCCAATCTGGTTTTAAACCTATAACCATAGCGTAACTATGGTTTTGCATTTACAAAATATTCGATACTGATCAGACGTCGAGTTACTCTGATCATGACCCAAATTGTAAACACTCGTATTGATGTTTCATATATAAACCTATAAATAAAAAATGAATTGAAAATGTCCGCGGAGTACAATTTTAAAGCAGAAGAGTGTTAGGTCTGCTCACACCTGATACAACTAATAATTATGATACTGTGTTAAATACATTACTTTACTTAGCTTAGGTGGTTACACCTAGTAGGTAATATCTTGAGCAACCCATGCTCAGCGATCATATGACACTGTGTTAAGTCAGGTAAACGCTTAAAACTCATCGGAACTTTTAAAGGCAAACTTATTTTTTCAATGAAGGCCAGTCTTAATTTTATTAAAGATTGTTCACCAGTGTATCCGATGATAAAGCCCTTTACTATTATGTGCATGGTTGTTGCACCGGTTAACATTCCAAAATGTAGATATTTATATAAAACATGAATTTGCATGGAAGTATTTTAAAACTATCAAACCTGGCCACATTGTATGAAACCACGAATGTTTGCTTTCATACCTTCTTGCAAACAAAAACTGTTCTGTACTTTACTTATAATATAATATCACTACTGAATGTAGTATGTTCATTTGAAATGTAAGTGGGTTAATTAACATAAAAAACCCGTCCGCCATTCATTCGGCGAATGCGAAATTACTACTCGCCTCTGTATACAGTGGAGAATCTGTTATTCTTTCCCGTTTAAACGCAAACGTACGCAAACGCAAAGCACTAAAACGTAGAAAAAAACAACTTTTAGACAATTCTGATAATTCATGTTTATCTTGGTGGCAAACAGTTTGGAGCCTGATCAGACGCCGGGTTACCCGGCGTCTGATCCGGCTCCAAACTGTTTGAATTGTCAATAATAGTTTTAGCGTAAACGCGTTTATTGGGAAAGAATAACAGATTCTCCACTGTAGCAAGTTGAACGCGTGTTTTAGGGTTGATGATGTGAGAAAATAAATCTAACACCACAGTTGAGTGTCAGATGGATATCCCACCCTCGGCTTGAAGATATTTTAGGAACACTCGGAAAGCCTCGTGTTCTTAAAATATCTTCAAAACTTTGGGTGGGATATCCTTATCTGACATTCACGGTGGTGTTAGATTCACTATGTCCGACTCATCACTCTTCCAGTTATGATCGAATTGACATGGAATATCTACTGAATGATCAGGTGCCAATTCCTAACTGGCACGAAATATGTGCATCCTGAGCGAGGCATGACAAGGGGAGACAAACTGAAATCAATGATATCGCTGTTTGACAGATAATACAGTTACCACGGTCGGAACTTTTATTGAAAGCAGTCGATATGCGATTTGTTTATGTGATTGAAGATTGGCTTATTTTGGGTGGAATATACGACATGGCTTCAATTATAGCCTGGTTTAATAATAACAGGAGCCCCATAAGGCATATTTCGCTCACCTGAGAGTAGCTGACAAAATAGAGATAATGATTTATGTCCAGGACGGGGTCATTTTTTACCCAAGGGACATAATTTGAACAATCTTGATAGAGGACTTGTAGGTGATGCTGTGTGCAAAAAGTCTAAGACCAGGGTTGTAGGGTTTTAGACCAGAAGATTTGTTTAAGTTCCCATTGACAAAATCTATTTTAGCTCCTGTGACCTACATATGCAATATACTGAAATCATTTGATCAAAATATGTAAAGGACATCTAGAAGTGTCACCATGCCGAATATCAAAGCTCTGGCCATATTAGTTTCAGAGAAAAAGACATTTAAAAATTTCACTATATAACTCTGTAAAACTGTGACCCCCGGGGCGGGGCCAATTTTTACCCTAGGGGCATAATTTGAACAAACTTGACAGAAGACCTGTAGATTATGCTATGTGCCAAATATCTAAGCTCTGGTCGTTGTAGTTTCAGACAAGACGATTTTTTTAAGATGTCCTTATCTTTTTCCTTTGGTTGCCATGGCAACCAGAGTTCTATATTTTTTTTAATTCTTTGAATGAATTTGAAAATACTTGACCCAAGGAACATTCCTGTAAAGTTTGGTTGAAATCTGTCAAGCGGTGAGGTTGGGGTGAGGTACTGAGTATAAGAGTGTATAAGAGTGAGGTTGGGGGCCCCTAAACCCAGGTTTAACCTCCCCAGTGGTTGTTAATAATTAATTTATAATTAATTATTTATTGTTACTGACCGTATCAAGGCGGGCTCCTATGTTCACTTTGCTTTATGTTTGTCTTGCGTGTTGTTTTCTATTAGTTTAGATGAAGGAATGGTATTGCGTGTGTGTGTGTGTGTGCGTGTGTGTGTGTGTGTGTTATGGTTATGGTATGACTGTGTGTATGTGTTCTGCTTGAGATATGGGTGTATTGTTTGTGTTGCGTTTCCTGCTTGAGTCTTTCGTATTTATTTATAGGGAAGATTTTATTTGAAGAAATTGCTTACGACGACGGACGACTGACGACGGGCGACGACGGACGCCGGACACAGGGCCATCCCAATAGCTCACCTTGAGCCTTTGGCTCAGGTGAGCTAAAAATAGTTTGTAATTTCCCTAACCACTTTTATACATAACAGGAGATCAATATTTTATAATATTTTCAGTACGTGTTTAGAATTAGCTGTATTTTTGAAAGTTTATGTAAAAATAACATTTAAAGCTGTGTAGTGTTTGCATAAAAGTCTTATTGTATTTGACAGAAAATTTAATAAACTTATTGAAAATAATAAAGCCGTAATAATAATTATAGTATCAAATTGTGTTTAGAAAATTAACTCAAATAAACACAAAAATGGTCCAGTGTCCTCGAGGAGGGGTCATGAAGGTTCATGTTTGAGCTGAACGACTAATGCGATCTTATTGTGCATGATACCAGTGTGTCGGCATAGAATCGATCTTTAAAATGATATATCATACATGCATTTTGCACTTATAATAATGAAATTATTGATCCAGTTTCAACTTATGCTAGTCAAAATAGCCCTTGTTTATGTTCAAGACAGATCGCAGTTAAGACGAGGGGAATTAAAAACGGTGATCCCATTATTTCTTACTGCTGTATGACTACTTACTTTAAGTGTGTGTATTACACGCAGGAACCGGTTAAAACAATAGACGATGGGCGCCAACGAGTATCAAGTGGCCTGATCTCAATAAATTGGATTTCTCATTATGATATGGGTAAAATAATATTCCCTTTCTCTTACCAAATAATGACGCACGAGATGTGACACATAGACACCCTACCACCACCTGAACCTGATAAAGAACAGTGAATATTGGTCTAATATAATTTCTTTACAAGTCGGCTATCAGGTATCTCTAAATTTGGCAAACCTAATTGCAAAGCATGATCCAGCGTATTTATGTATTGTTTTATCTGATGAAGAGACGAACAGTGTGGGCTCTCTATGCATGGGGTGAAGATTAGTTGATTGTTGCCTCCTTAAACCCCTTCATGGAATGTAAAAATAACTGTCAGCTTTTATTATTCTTTTCAGACCTTAGGAACATTATAACTAGGGTCAAACAGTCAAGTTTCTTATCAGATGCCTAGCTAACAAAGAAGTATGCTAAATACACCCGGTTGTTAAAGGCACGAAATCCCGATATAAACCAAAGCAAACTTAACTAAGAAGACGTTAAACGGAATTAAACGCAATGTGTAAAAATGACATATTCTTGAAAGCATTGAATTTATGTGAGAATATGATGGGTAAACAGTTTAGTGCCTTATCAAACACCGGGTTACCCGGCGTCTGATCTGACCTCAAAAATGTTTGCAATTGAAATGGTTGTATGCAGTTTGCGATCGTCAGGCAAAAGGTTAATCGAACCGAAATATACGAACATGTAAACAGGATTACATATTTCAGTCAGTAATATTAATAAAGTCCAGGCATAATCGGTCAAAAGACTGATAGTGAGTCGTTTACAAACGGTATACATGTCAGGAGTACACATGTCATATGTTAACAGTGTAGATCAATCTTTTCTTTTATTATAGTGCATAAAACAACCCTAAAAGACGACAACTGAATACACTTAAAACACGTAATTGTTCATGCAAATTGCCAGTGATCAATGAGTTGACCTATTTTACCATAAATATGCTTTTGTGCCCCATGAAATTTATCCCTACGCGAAATTAAATAGCTTCTCAAACACAGATATGAACACGCGCGAATGAATGTTCTCTAAATGCTGGAAGCAGGTACCTTAAATTACGATGAAAGTACAGTTAAAACCTCTCTATTACACTAAAAATAAGTCTAATTGTTCGAATACAATACAGGTGACAGCTTAAAACAAGGTGACAGTAAAACAGAAAGCTCCTACATGAGCTTTCTGTTTTACTGTCACCTTGCTTTAAGCATTCACCTGTTATTAACGTTTAATAATTAACATATGTTAGTGCTCGTAAAAGAGAGGTTTTACTGTAATGCCAAATGCTCCTCAAGCAGCTATTATGCTGTACTTTTAGCCAGCTTTAGGCAACAATCTATTAAAATACTAAAAACAATCAATGAAGAAATTGACAGTAACTGTTGTTACAAGGTTTATACATCGGCAAACAGTGACGGCCCAGATAAGACAGCACACATGCACTACGTGTTAGGCATGTTAAATGGAGGAATAAATCAAAGCCGAAAAATTCGTATTTATTGAGTACAGTAATCTCCCTATGTACCAACGACGATACCCTCCTTACAATAAAAAATTGTCGCTGTTCCCCAAACCTTTTATTATTGCAATATCGTCTGATTAAAAGTGATGTTTGCTGTTTGATATTGAATCTTTTAAAATAAGAAACATTAAGACCGGTGACAAAAAGTTTGAACCCAGAGTAGACATCGCGTGACGTGGCGTCTGATCTAGGTTTAAACTATATTCAAATGTAAGTCAAGTCATGCTCGCCATTTTTAGTGTATTTTCCCACCTCTATAACAACTCCCTCCCACAAATAATATGTGTTCCCTACGAACGACTGGTGATGACTTCCGACTTCAAACTTCACACTTCAGAGGTCCCACTTCCGACTGCCGAGTTGCGATTTCGGACTTCAGGCTTTTGACTTCAGCCTTCAGACTTCTGACTTCAAACTTCACACTTCAGACTTGAACATATTTTCTTTAACACGTCATCGGCTTATGAATATGCAGCCGATAGCCTAAACTGACATCTTTTAACCCTTATCCTGCTTAGATAGCGTCGTCTTTAAAAGTATCGTCTGCAAAATGTGTTGTTTGTTTCAAGTAAATAAATACAAAGATGAGTGTCAAACATTTTGGATTACAATCCGACGCCGCGATAAGCGGAGTCCGATCTGGATTCAAGCCGTTTTCTAAAACCATTGAAGTCGCGATCAGCAGGCAAAGGGTCAACATTGTAACAAAGGAATGGCCATTATGAAAATAACTTTTAACATATTTAAAATACAAATAGGCATTAGCAAACCGTCTGTTTTGATCAAGATCAAATTGTCCTTTGTTGCCCTATATATAGTTATATTACCTCCTTCTAATTCTAGACATCCCATTGGTCAACCTAGGTCACGAGAAGACACCATGAATACCGAATTTGGTAAGTGAAATCCATATAAAGTTGCCTTGAATTAATGTTAGGTATTTACAAGAGTTCATTGCTTTGCTTAAGCAATATATTTTCCCCAAAGTTAAAAAAATAATGTATGTTAATCCAAACATAGTTTTCTAAAATGCATTCAGATAATGTATGCTTAATGGACCTTAAAAAGTAAATTCTATAATGATTAAAGAACAAAATAATATATGTGTTTACGCTTTTGAGTAATACAATTAGTTTATAAACTTTTCTGTAAAATAAAAGGGGGTTATTCATATAGTATTTTATTATACAATTATTGCTATTTGGGAACAATTGTTCCTTCTTTCTAACACCTTTAACTTGTTGTTTAAAACAGTATATGTATGGAGTAAATGGTTAAAATATAGATGTATGACAGAAAATTATACAAAACGTGAGGAAGATTATAGACTTGAAATACTATTTAGATATCTTATCAGACATCCATTATTCTCTAGTATTGTTTTTGTTGTTTTAAGAAAGAGTTACGTCCTGTGCAATTCTTGTCCAAATTTGAATATTATAGAACACGTGTCGGACGAACTAGGACGACATGTTCGAAAACAATTACGCATTCAACACGGTAAACGACTTGGCAGCAGCATTACAAGTTGAATGGAACAGCTTGCCTGCGCCGTAAATACAGGGTATGTATGCTGCGCCGCCTAATCACGACATGCATTGGACAAAATGGGGGACACATAAGATACCGTCTCAGAATTAAATACTAACAACACATTTTGGGTGATTATTGAACATTCAACATGAAATTAAACCTTTGTTGATGGTGAACCAAGTCTTATCAAAGAAAGTGTTATTTTTAAAATGACCCCTATGTTATTTCGCTCTATAATTTCCAATAAAAGAATATCGAGTCAACTTCAATTGTTCACAGAATGACACTAAGGAGTTATTCTTAAATGCAGATTAAATTATAGTCAGAATATAGCCCAGGTCCTAGTCGTGTATTGATAAAAATATACGATGAGTACTTTTTATGGCAGAGTATGGAATGAAACTCATGCAAAATACCAAAAGGTGAATGTTTCTTGGAGCATAAAGTAGGGTAATTCATATTGATTATTTGAAGTATAGATTAAACTGAAAATGCTTTAAATTATAGGTAGTCGTTAAGATATATTCCTTATGCAGTGCTTATTGTACCTAATATAGAATATACAGTGATAAAGTACTATACGTCTTTAACACCGGGCAAGGAATAATATAAGTATGTAACACTTACATTGCCAATTAAGCCAAAGGCTTTGTCAACAGTTTAGATCCTGATCAGACGCCGCGTAACCTGTATCAGTAGTAATCAACTGTTCAAGCCGCAACTTGTTAAAGAAGAAACGAATAATTTACCCAATCCCTTATCAATAGCGCCAAAAGGCACATTTGCCAATAGTTTAACAATAGTTTGGATCCTGATCAGACGCCGATTAAAACCGTAGTAAAATGATATATTAAATCTAACCATGGAAGGATATTGCAACAATAATGTAGCAGACGACGTTATGACGATGTAAAGGTAAAAATAAAACAATAAACCTTGCGATGAAAGAGTTAAGAACAGATAGGAGTAATACAGAAAGGAAGCTAAAATCAGACGGCTGACGGTATACTTGGGAAGTGGAATAGTTTGACATTCGTTTACAGTACCGAACATATTTTTTTAGTTTAGAAGAAATTTCTTTGGATGAAACCCGATAACTTCATATCTAACTGAAGACAAAGAGGTATACCAGGCGGCTCAAAGGTTCATGAATAACAAAATACAAACCATGTCCCACATTGATTGTTATCAAATAGTGCGGCATGTTTGTTCAGAGTACCTTGACGTATAAGTGAGTTGTACTGATTGTATTTTTGGAGCTGCTCATTGTCAAGGTTTTGGGTAAATGTATAAAACAATGGCTTTCTTAAATGATGCATTGTAATGATGGTATTCGTAAGACAGGCGCAGGGTTATGATGATGTATCATTTATCTCTTCAAATTAAGGGACGTCAATAACAGTGGCACTCCTGTAAACCAATACATGTTTATTCTTAAGTGATCAAAATGTTAAGTTGAGAAAGATTTTGGCCAGACAATTCACCCCAGAAACTTTTAATTGAACATTCCTATCTCCAATTAAGTCTAATCAATGTTTGGCTATTTAGGGGTCTAATTAAAAACAGTACAGGTTATGATCAGAGGATTCCACGAGGAGGTCTCTGATCAGGGTCTACATTTTCAGCTTTTCTGTTAGCCGGTAATTAGGAGACGGGCAATGGTTTACATATTATTGTATGTGTCTTCTTTATATGATGAGTGGAACAGTTTAACATCTGTTTTTGGACAAACCAATAAGTTCAATATTTGATGGTATGAGTTTATCTGTCATTTTGTTCATTAACCGTCTAAAGCTAGCATTGTTCTCCCGCTATGCGCAATGCGCATGCTCAAAAGGTGCGTCGCCGTTGCTATGCTAGTATATACCCCTATCTCCATTTAGTCAAGTGGCAGTCGTCTTCAAACGTATAACTAGCAAGCATATTTCTAAAAGTGAGATTATTAAGCTTAAACAGTATAAACTTTGCTAAGGGATATTATTGTAGTGGAACCATTGCATGAAAGTCCAGCAGAATAATTTGGTCAGAAGAGAATCAATCGATAATCACTGAGACGTAAGTCTATTTTAATTTTCCAACGAATTTCTTTTTTTGTCGAGACGTCAATATGCTTTTAACAAATGTCGACTGCTTTTGTTTCTCAACTCTAGACTTCAGACAATTTTACTCCAGAAACATCGATTAGAATGACAATCAGTTTGAATCTTAGTCAGACACTGAGTTAGTCAGGATCCAAACTTTTTGTAAATATCATTGCAGACAAGGCCAGGCACTCGGGGATCAAACTTCAAGATATCGTAAAGCGTTCGTTGGTTAATATTTACAATAAAATCAGCCTAAATGACAACCGCTTTAATATATAATGATGTTAGATTGGTTGTTACTAGACTGGATTGCTGCTGAAAGCAAGATGGAAGTAAAACCAAAAGTACTTGGCTTTACTTTTTGTTTTGCTTTAAGTTGTCAATTGTCTTTAATGACAGGAGAAGGAAATAGAGATAGATAGATATATATAGAGAAAAACAGGGAGAAAAACAACAAGAGGGCATTGAAGGCCCTTATATCGCTCACCTGTTGTACATAATGAAGCCTAATGGCTTTACCTTTGAGTTTCACCCATTTTAATCTAAATCCATTCAAATTTGTAGTATAGCATGTAAACAATTTTGGATTACAACTTCATAATTCTAGTATAGTAGGGTACATCAATGGCAGATAACTAGACCCCAAACAATACTGAAAATGAAGCCTGTTCTAGCATTTCGAAGTATATCAAGGGCAGATAACTATTACCACAATGATAAGATTTCAACTTATAGCTACATTGTATATACTTTGTGTGCAAGTATAATCAAAATCCATTGAAAACAAACTGTAGTTGCAAGAGTGTAAACGCTGTTAGATATGACATTTTTAGCAATGCAAGGGCAGATATATTTTTACCTATTTGTCCGATTTCAACCATAATCGCACTTATTCGAACTCTTATGGTCATATACAATCTGAGTAAATTTGAAAAAGACTTTAATAAAAAGTGTGGCCTCTAGAGTGTAAACACCTTTAAATATGGCCGTTTTCAGCAATTCAAGGGCATATAACTCTTGACTTATTCGTCAGATTTAAAAAATAATCCATCTTATTCGAACTCTTATAGTCATATACAATCTATGCAAGTTTGAGAAAGATTGAATAAAAAGTGTGGTCTATAGAGTGGAAACACCCTTAAATATGGTATTTTCAGCAATTCAAAGGTAGATTACTCTCGAACTATAGGTCTGATTACAATCATAATCGTACTCACTTGAACTCTTATAGTCATATACAATTTGAGCAAGTTTGAGATAGAGTGGATGAAACGTGTGGCCTTTAGAGTATAAACACTGTTAAATATGGCATTTTCAGCAATTCAAAGGTAGATAACTTTTTATATATTTGTCGGATTTCAACCATAATCAAACTCATCCAAACTCTCAAAGGTAATAAACAATCTGAGCAAGTTTGAGAACGATTGAATAAATAGTGTGCCCTCTAGAGTGTAAACACTGGTTAATACGGCATTTTCAGCAATTCAAAGGTAGATAACACTTGATCTATTTATTGGATTTCGACCATAATCGAACTAATCCGAACTCTTATAACAATAAATACTCTGAGCAAGTGTGAGAAAGATTGAATAAATATATTGTCCTCTAGAGTGTAAACACTAAAATTGTTGACGACGAATGACAAACGACGGACGATATATATATATATTCGATATAAAGAGACAAGAAGAGATACAGAGGAAGATGGAGGAAGCATGATAGATGGTTAGAGAGAGAGGCAGAGAGACAGAGAAGGAGAGACTGATGAAGAAAGAGAGAAATAGGGAGAGAGAGACGGAGATACTGATATAATGAAAAGGAGAAAGCGAAAGTACAGTTGTTTGAATTATTATTGGCAGTCGGTTAAGAAAGGTGATCGTCGTTTAATAAAATGCAACAATAATGAAAACAGTTCCTTTATTTGTTTTATTAGTATTGCCTCACATGCAGCATTTACCTGACCTCAAAGATCGCAATATGGGTCTTAATTCATTCCCTCCTAAAACGCCCAAGGAGTAAATCCGTTCCTGGTATTTCAAATTCAGGTTTTGAAAATATTTCTATGTTTGTCTTACATGTACCATGTATGCCAAAAGTAACAAAAAGTGCAGAGTGATCCTACAGTGAATAAACAAGTACTCTCTTTACAGTCACACTGCTTCATTTGCTGAAAAATGAGGTTTTTTATCTATAACTAGATGTTTAGGCATGATGAATTCATACTTATTGTTATGGGTGTCAAATTGCTTCAAGGGATTCAGACCAGACGCTGCGTCACAATCTAAACGGTTTGTACTTTAAAGTAACTGTAATTCTAAGTGCTGTTAAGTTTGACATTTAATACTTGACTCCATTCAAAAGTGGACTAATTGGAAGTGTTGAAATATGACAATAAATTCAATTGCGTGAGTTGTTTTATTTCATTTTTCATGTTTCTTGAAACAGCATGTGTCTTACACACCGGCATTAAACCTGCTTTAATAAAAAAAAAAGGCATGGGCACAATAAGTAGTTCATCTCTTATTTACTTCTACCGCATGGTTTCGAAACTTTCGATCTCGATCGATCTAAAGACCGGTAAGAGTATATGAGCAGTGGAAATTGTCAAGTAGACGATATATCATACAAGACTAATAAGTCAACTTTGCAAATAGTTCGGATCCAGATCATACGAATAATTACTTGGTGAATACCAGGGAAAGAATGGAACAAGTGGTGGTTTAGAAAAACTAGTATGATTGTGTTTAGGTACCTTCTTGTTGGAAAACCAACAAGTCCTCGATATTGTATGGTTCTAACACACTGTCACGGAAGGCTAGATACCCTGGGTTCGAGTCCTGATAAGCGTGAATGCACAATTTATTTCTTTTAACGCGATAATTATTAAATGGAAGGGCTAATTCCTCACTCTTCCCACATTGATCTAGATATTTTTAGATCTGGAGTATGATTTACTTTTAAACTGTAACAACTAAAATTGGCGATTTTGTTTTATTCGAAGTTCAAATTTATGAGATACCACAATTGTTTCGAAGCTATTTAAAATTATGTTACATGAAATGGACTATCGTTTACTCTTTCATAGCGTCCAAAGTCGACTATGCAAATAATTTGAATCCAAATTAGACGCAGCAAAACGCTCGTCTGATCTGTATCGTTTTTTTCTTTGATCAAAAAGTGCTAAATTACTTTGAAACAATAGTTGATGCAATGTGTTCTTTGTCTATCGACACATGTGTTCGCGTGAAAACGTGTTCCTCTACGATACCAGGGGTAGTAAGATGGATGCCCAACCGGACTTGGTCCTTCAGAGGAGACTTTGTAAACCGAGGGCCTGTGTATCAGTCGCTTATGTACACTGAGCATCCGAAAGATCCAGAGAACTATTTCGATAAGAGTAGTGCATCGCGCTCAGGTTTTCAGTAATGACGATAAAAACTTTATAGAGGTGAACGAAAGATGAACATTGAATACAAAATGTTTAAACATCATCTGAAAAAGTGACATCAAGCAACGCAGTCTTTCGTTTCCAACTTGAGACTATATAGAAGTATGTAGGTCAGCATTATATACAAAATATATATAGATTCTATAGTGGAGCTAGATCTAGATAGAAACAGAAAATGTCATAGTAGTGTGAAAAATGCCCCCTAACTTCCTTCTTGTCCTTACCAATGTCCTTGACCCTGTGACATTGACCCATGGACACAGGAGTTGAACGTGACACATCGTCTTTGTTTGGTTAACATTTTTATCTAGATATACTGCTTCACACCCTCGCGGGTAATTTCGAGCAGGTTTGTCTATTTATTTTGAAATTCATTCACCGATTAAACAAGTAACAGACCGGAGACGAAATTCGGGGCGGATAGAAGGACAGATGGACGGACAGACAGACATATAGACAGACAGAAGGAAAATGCGATTACCAAATGCCCGCCTTTCAGGGACATAAGGTAGATATAGCTAGAAGCTAGAAGTACTGTACCCTGTTCAGTGGCATTAAATCATTGTGCTTATCAAAGCTATTAAACTAATGACATACGCGCAGTTAATTTCTATTGGAATATCGTTCGGCTATTTCCGGAAGACGGCGAGCGATAGAATGTTTAAATATTCAATGACGTCATGTATACAATTCATTGCGTCACAGCGTTCCTACTACCTTAGATTTTTGGTGCTGACTGCACAGTCGTACATGATCTTCACTCTGCAATGACTGCTTATTCTGAAAATTGTGATGGTTATAGCACCTTAGAGCTCGCTGGATATCACATTGATCTAGATCTACACGCAGTTTAATCGTTAGATGTCTCTATATCAAAGATGCGAAACAAATCGATAGAGATCTAGATCTAGATTCTTTTTCTGAGCAGGTAAGATTTATCTTTTAGATAGATCTATCTCTAGATCTTTATTAGATCAATGTCTTGATTTTATCCAGACGATTCAAGCGAAACAGAAAACGTCCAGCCTTGATCAAGCCAGGCTTAACCATTCCATCCATACATGTGTAAATGTTTGAAACCGAACTGTTCAAACGTCGTTTCAATGACTCTCTAATGGATATTTCTGCTGTACTTGCACTTTTATTCAGTAAGGGTCGCAAGACAATTGGCTCCTGTAATCAGATTAGAAAACCAACCCACTGTCTGGAAAACATTCGAACGTTTTGGCTCGTACGAACGTCGCAGTTTTAAGCAGCAAATTGTCTGAATGTAGTAAATACTGTACGAATGACTAGAAACGATTCGGGAGGGAGACACTTTTGGTGCTGGATTCTACATTCCGATAATTGCTCAATTATCGAACAACATATGCATAAGTGCTACACGTATATTTATTTTCCGTCAAAGTAACATAATTCTCACCACACTCAGGTCTAAGTGCTACCCTAGTTGGATAAAAACGTATAACTCCATTGAGATCTAATTATCACAAATGAAGACAGACGGACAGACATACACACACACATGTTATCAGTCTCTCATTCTCTCTTGCCCCCCCCTCTCTCTCTCTCTCTCTCTCTCTCTCTCTCTCTCTCTCTCTTGCCCTCTCTCTCCCCTTTTTTGCTTTATTCTCTTCTCTCTCTCAATCTCTCTCTCTCCAATCCCGCTTTCTTTCATTCCCAAGACTCCGTATCTCTCTCACACTTTATCTTGCCCTCTCTGTCCCCCATCTCTCTCTCTCTCTTGCTATGTCTCCGTCTATATTTCCCTTTCTCTCTCTGCCATCTTTTTGTCATCGATATGCATGTTACTGTACATTTTATGTTGAAATGAATATATTTCTCTCTCCAATCCCACTTTCTTTCCTTCCAAACACTCCGTTTCTCTCTTTCTACCTCTCTCGTTCTCTCTCCGCTCCATCTCTTGTTTTTACTCGGTCTCCCTCTTCTTCCATTTCCCCTCTCTCTCTCTCTCTCTGTCTCTAATCCCATTTTATTTCATTCCCAAACACTCCGTCTCTCTCTTTTTTTCTCTCTCTCTTGTCACCTCTCTCTCAATCTCTATATCCAATGATAGTCACACTTCCTTTCATTCCCAGCACTCTGTTTATCTGCCCCTTTCGTTTGGCTATGTCGCGTTTAACAAACATACATGTAAGCAATAAAATCAACGGGATACAATCCTTTGTCGAAAAATAATCAGTCAAGGTAAATTAACAAGCAGTAGATCAGGCCCCGAGGTTATAAAACTGTTTTGAGTCATGACTCAGACTCACACTCAAACATGAGTCTGGACTCAAAAAGCGAGGTTATAAGAGTCCCGAGTCCAAACTCATATTCATTTCTTGAGTCTAGACTCAGAATTTTTAGTCATGCAATGACCAGACTCGCACTCATACTCAAGACTCATTTGATATATACTTTCTGACTTTCTATAGCTTAATTCATCAATTCAACATATTTTAAATAAAAGTGAATGTATTATAGACTTATATTGAGTTTCTGAAACTACTGGTAGAAAACAAATCTATGAAAAATAAAAGAGTCCGGTCGGGTATCGAACCAACGACCCGTAATGTACTAACATAAGCACTAGACAACACTGTCCATGCCATTTGCGGTGTGAATTATCGCTATATAGATCTGCTTGCATACATGTAGTCCTACTTTTATACGCTTGACGTCACAAAATTTGTAAACAACTTCAGCTATAGCACACCCTATCGACTTATTAGGCAGCTCTTTTAGAGCTACTACGATTTAGATGAGAGGTCATTTCCGGGCGTTGATAGAGGCCACTAAAAACGTGGCAGAAAGGTGAATCAAGTTTCGATTTAGCTTCAAAACAGTATTTTTTTCTGCTTTTTTCTAGAAATCGGGGAATGCAGTTCCACGTAAAAATGTCCACTTGATGAATTAGTTATCATCGTATGCTCCATTATTGCGATGAGGCGCCCACATTTCATTCGGAGCAAACGTTACACGATCATTTTCAAACCGAAAGTGGTCAAAACATTAACATTTATGTACATTAAAGTGCAATGCACGAATTTATTCTGCATCTTGCGCAGATTTAAGATACACACGAACACTACAAGAGCTGCCTAATAAGTCGACAGGGTGTGTATAGACTTGACGTTTATAAAGATAGATCTAGTTATGACGTCTATTCAAGCAAAAAGTTACTTAGCACATGGCTTGGAACTCTCGGCCAATGAGATGACTCAAAACCCTGATAATATATCGTTTATTTTAACAAAACTAAGGGGCTAACTAACAACTACTCATTTATTCCGCGCTTACGTCATCTCAAGGCAATATGACGTCACAATACTAGCAATCCTCCGAGCGAGCCACCGCGAAATCCTTTTGCCTGCACTATGTAGGCTTCAGTACTACTCATGAACAGACTCAATTAAACCCAGTCCCGGATTTACCGGGGGGGGGGGGGGCACAGGGGGTACGTGCCCCCCCCCCCCCCCCCCCCCCAGCTGGGCCGCTTTTTTTTTTTTTTTACTTCCTTTTATATTTGTTTTTACTTCTGATTAATCTAGCTGTTGGCGTGTGCCCCTTATATAGCCCCATTCGAATCACACGTCTGAAAACTACAGGGGTCCATTAATCAGTGTGCCAGGCGGCACACGTTTGGTAGTGTGTCCAATACAGTTAATCATGGTTGATAAGCGCTTGAGAGTGTCAGCTATATCTACCTAGCAAGCGTGTTGGCGAATTGGATCATTGTTTTAACAGGTCCCTATCTTGGCAGACGAAATGTGGTTACTATGGAAATGAAAGATCTTATATAAGGAAAATTATAGATCACGCACTGTTACCGTATATTATAAGTCTGCGACCATATCATCGTCAACACTGGCTACAGAAAGATGCGTAACCACAGTAACCTAACTGTTACCCCATAGCCTGCTTCTAGTTGAAAGGTGACCATAATTTCTTCAGTGGAGGAATAAATTAAAGGCATATTTATGGGGAAATTGATTTACCCATTACCCATTAATTACGCTTTTTAGTTATTACACCTTTAATTAATTATTTCACTTAAAGCAGACTGAAAGTAAAGCAAAATGCCCTATTTGGTTGCATTCTGCTTTACTGTCTAAGTATTAAATTTATCTACCAAACTAGAAACAGGGCATGGGGTACCAGGTAAACAACTTTAATATAGGTAAAAAAACACGAATGAATTATAATTCATTCGTGGTAAAAAAATTCTGAACTTACATTTAATTGGACTTGTTTCGTTACGCGTTTCAGGAGAGAAAGAGTTAAGTTTCAAAATGCTCAGAGTTTACTAGATCTCGTGACGATTACATTTTGTCCTTTGCAAACAGTGTAGACCCAGACCAAAGGGAATGTTTAGCCAGGCCCTTAGAAACAGGGAAGATGGGGGGGGGGGGGGGGGGGGGGCACGGGACCGCCCCAATATTTTTGCCAATTTTAGTAGTAAAATAAACTTGATCTTTATGTAAGTATTTTACCCATTTTGAATGCGTGAAACACCCTCAGAACGCACCAGAGACCATAAAGGGATAAACAGTTTTCCGAAGAAAGCATTCCCTCGGAATTTCCTGTTAAGAGTACATAAACAAATCCGAGTGGGTAAGTGTATAGACTTGGAAACATAAGTCGAACATTATTATCCTAGATTAAATAATTTATGTTATGTTGAGTCGAATACACGAGCCGCCCTTAGAACGTACGTAAGACCATCTAAGAATAAAATTTCCCAGGGGGAGCTTGGGTCTGCACTGTTTGTCATTTTGTAATGAAACCTCGTTTTATAATGTCAAAAAATGGACTTGACGTAATTTGATATTTGAAAGAGAATGGGTTAAATTTGCAAAACCTGTGATGAAGTGTACACAGTCCAGATCAGATGGCTCATAAAAGAGCTCTCGATCAGCGTCTACACTGATTGTCGTTTTAAATAATATATTCTCAAAACAATAGGGAGACTGGTATGTTTGAATATATTGCAATTTAATTAGTGTGTTATATAGTGACAAGAACTCTTGTCCTGTACAAACTATGCAGACCAAGATCAGAGGATTCGTAAATGAGCCGTCTGGTCAGGCTTCGTATTTGTTTTGTCATGTTGTATCTGAATATGTTATCAGCGTAGTAGTGACTTGAAAACCTTGTTCTGTTCAAACTGTGTAGACCCAAAGGGCCAAACCAGGGGGCAAATAAAAGCTCAGAGTCTGCACTGTTTGACATTTTGTAAGAAATTGTAGAAAACAACCTTTACCAACGTAAACGAGAGCACCTCAAATGGTATATAATACGCCCACTAGCAAAGAAATATATATAACTTTATCAAAATCTATTCCAATTTGTAGACACTAGAGCATAAGCAATACATGTACTAAAATAAAACCTTTTCTAGCATATCTGAGTACACCGAGGGCAGAAAACTCTTGATACAATGATCCAATTTCAATAACAATCAAACACTCTAATAGACTTATACTTCTATGATTATACTGTGGGCAAATATAATCAAAATCCTTTCACAACAGTTACTGTAACAGTGTAGTTGCTTTAGCGGTAAAAACTGTTAAATAAGCCTTTAAGCAGATCTGAGTACATCAAGGGCAGATAACTATGTAACGACAAATCAAATGAACCTTTAATTTCACTCAGCTTTAGATAGATCCTTCCAACAGTTTTCCGAGAAAACTCTGGACAAGCTTTTTATAGCATATTTGAGTATATCAAGGGCATTTTACTCTGTAACGACAAATCTAATGGACCTCAAACTAGACTCAACTTCAGATCTTTTGCATAGAACATGTGTGTGCAGTTTTATTAATATCCTAAAGAATGCTTTCGGACAAAACAAATGTTGACGGACGAACGAACGAACGGAGAGGGTCATGCCAATATACTACCACCTTTAGAGATGGGCGTATAAAAATGGAATTGCTTAAATTGGAAAATGGACTTTGCCATTTGATGTTTTTAGGGAGAGTCATTGAAAGGTACACTGTCATTTTGTGGTATATAGTAAGAGCAGAACCTTCAATTTAATAGTAAAAATGGACACGACATATATTTAATCAAACATTGAAACTGCCCATTTGATGTTTCAAAGGAGAATGAGTTATGTTGGAAAATGTTAACAGTGTGCTAGTAGAAAACTTGTGATCTACAGAGTAGACCCATATCAGAGGGTTCTTAAATGATCCGTCTGTTCAGGGTCTGCACTGTTTGTCACTATACAGGCTGTCTGAATGGTATTGTGATATCCCTCGAGGTTTGTTCGCAGTACCTTTCTGATACATGCTTTAATGTACAGCTGAAATTTGGTTTACACAATGTTTTGATGAACTGCACATTGAGTGTCATTTTGTGCTCTAATACGCTCGTATTGTAAAAGGCAAAACTTTTAATCATAGTAATTTATGGACATGGCGTATAATTTTATTAACCATTGGCTTTGTCCATTTGGTGCTTCAAATGAGAATAATTTAAGTTTGAATGGGCCAACAGTTTACCACGGTCCAGTGACTGGAAACGTGCTCTGTACAAGCAGTGTAGATCCAGATTTACCGAGACCCAGACAGACTAACATCAGCACTTTTGTCATTATACGATCGTCTGACAGGTTTGATGGTGTACATCCAGGTTTTCCGCACCTTTCTCATACATGTTTTGACATATATGAAGCTGAATTTTGTTAGATGCACTGCACATTGGGTTTACGTGTTGTCACAAGTCATCAACTTCTGTCTTATAATACCACTTTTGGGGTGTTTGGATATTTACATCATTCTATTGATGTAAACTTTCTTCTTAGAATGCCCCCAGAATGTATCTTTTTGGTGTTAACTTAAAAAAAATGTCCGACCCTAAATTACAGTTTTCTGAGAATCGATTTTTCTTTTTCTCAAGTTTACGTGATATTAAATCTTCTTTCTGTCTTATTAAACCACTTTTTTGGGTGTTTCAGAGGGATGTTAACATCAGCATGCACCATTTTGATGTTAATTTTAAAAAATTTCCGGGGGACGCCCCCCGTACCCCCAATCCCCCTATGGAAGGGGTAGAACCCCTCCCATACCCTCCCCGAGTGTACCCCCCCCCCCCCCCGCTCAGAAATTTCTGGATCCGGGCATGAAACCGAGTCTGCAATTTTCAGTATTTGCTTTGTTTTCTGTGCTTTAAAGGATCTCCCCTTATTCAGATTAGCAAAACATAATTGGAATAAACACCAGATCAAGGATTTAAACTGAAGCAATACGGAAAATTCACAGTAAGAATAATAGATCTACCCCGTCCCTCTGGACATAGATAAAAAACCGGGATATGCAAGTCTAGATTGTCTTTAAACCCACGCTGAGGTCAGAAGTGAACTGCACACACTTGATGACGTTATATTATGTACAGTGAGACCTAGACTTTAAAGACAATTACTACTGAAGTGCGTATACAGTTGAGAAAATGTTATTCTCTCCAGTTTAAACGCAAACGAAACGCAAACACATAGCAATAAATCATTGCCGGGTTACCAGGCGTCAGGTCTTGCTCCTAACTGTTTGCTATGGAAATAATAGTTTTAGCGTAAACGCATTTATTGGAAAAGAAAAACGTTTTCTCCACTGTAGCAACATTACGTTATGCAAATCACTCTCTGGCAAAACGCACTCTTTGTTACTTCTGATTTCGTTAAGCAGCAAGTTTTTCTTACCCAAATGTGTACTGTTTTATTTTCGTAAAACATATAATTATCGAAAATTTTTTAGCTGAATCCGACGTTTTTGCAAAATAGTGCCTAGAATCGAACCAACGACCCTAGCAATACGAGTCAATGACACTATCCACTAAGCTATTGCGACAGTGGCGTTAGATCATCGACTGAAGTATACTACCTAAAGTTTTCATTGATCTATGTATATCGCTTTTGACCCATTTATCGTGGACGTCCTATTACCGGTGATTTCCGAGTATTCCGCATAGCGCAGCTACGCGCATGTGTCAGCTCTTAACTTCCGTCTATCTTTCGGCTGCTACTCAAAACTATTGTGTATAAAGCAAAAAATGTTTTTTTCTGAGGGAAAATGTTCATTTTTAATGAATTCCACTAGAAAAAATCATTTTCCCCCCTATAAAACCATTTAACCTAATTTTATGGTGATAGTTTCAATATATCCAATGATTTAATTCACTACAAAAAAGTCTGTTGACTAAGGGGTGGGGCCGTGACGTCACGCGATGGATTTATAAAGGCTACTTACTGGCATAAACTTTTGACCATTATACTGATAAACAATAAAATAAGCTCGATCTTAGCTATGAGGAAAAAATGTTTTCCAAGCTTTTTGTTTGTTTTAGTCTCATTTTAATCTTGACAGATCTAATATCTCAGTAAAGGCCATTCATTGAAAAATGGTCTGATATTTTTCTTCAGATTTCCTCCAACAAGATAAAACGTTCACAATAGGATATAGTAAATTGGGCCCATTGCGATGTATGTCAGCATTGGACACTATTAAAATAATGTTAAAAAATTCGAGTGCTTTGCAGAGGTAACATATTCCCCTATTGTGAAAAAATGTGACGGAAAATGTTAAAATATTTCAGTTAAAAATTGTGTTTACAGATAGCCTTGAAGTTCTTAATAATATTCGCTAGAAGTTCAAGCCGATACCTGAAAAATATTCCGGGTGTCATTTTACCTTATCACCGATAATAGGACGAGTAGCCAAAACAAACATGGCGGCGCACTCGCTACAGTTGACCATGATTTTTTTATGTCAAATTACGGGTGTATTTATATATTGAAGCTGAACAACATAAAGAAATGTTTACTTTATATGTTTAATATCCTTTTGATTTAAAAACCATATTATTTAATAAGAGATAGTCAGACGAATCCTTAGATCACCGGTAATTGGGTGAACCAGGATAACTTAAGTATACGGAAACTTCCGATGGTACCAACGAAAGTTGACGGAAAGTAATGACTGAGAGGTCAAACCTTATGGATAATATATTAAAATCAGCCTGTGGGCCGGTCGTTGGTCGATCTGTCTGCAAAATATTGTACGACGAACGCTTGTTGCAATCTAACACAAACATTAAGCATGCGGAAGCATGCAGTGAAATTCTTCACCGTGCACTTAAGTTGCTTGCGCGCTTTTGCACACTTATTTTTGGGGATTGCTGTGGTAGGCGTGCGCATGCTTGTCGCGTTTTTAATGCGCTTCCAAACATGATGTCTGGTGGGGTCATTTGTGATTCGTTTATCATGCGGCTTTGACTGTTGAGTGTTGATCTACATTTGCAAATAAGCATTTCATTACCAAACATGATACCTGCTGGGGCCATTTGTGTTTTTTACACACTTTGCTCTTTAAATGATCTTCATCAAACTTTCTGAAATACAATGGAGACCAAGTTCGATAAACAACGGTGCCAAATCACACTAAGCCCTTTGAAGTTATGGCTTTTGAATTTTTTAAAATGGCGCTTTAACCCCCTCACTGCCGTGACGTCATCAATTTTAAACAATTGTCGTCTGCTTCTATTACTAATTTTTTTTTAGGTATTTTGACTTAAGAAATATTGAAAAGAGTGTCAAACAATTTGATTCCTGATCAGACACCGCGTTTCGCGGCGTCTGATCAGGATCTTAACTATTTGCAAATAACTACTGTACTCAGAGTAAGGCAGTGAAGGTGTTATTGGCGCTACACGACAGTTTCCGCTCTGTAACCCGAATAGCTTTCATAGGATAGTCTTGATTACACTCCTCTTGTCATCGAGGGCATTCGTGTATCTTTGAAACGCTTCTTGCTTATTCTTAGACGTACCCTGTAAATGATTTTTTTCACATTTGTATCAAGTTTAATTTGGTAAAGTAGCATCAACTATATTAAGGTGGTTCGACAGCGGGCGACCCGCATCTCGAGTTCCGGAAATGCTGATGACTTTCACCTGATCTTTGCGGCACGTGCTTATAGTAGAAAATTTAGATAAAGAAAAGTTTGATCTACTTCAGTGTCTTCTCTGTTATCGCAATTGGTACGGTGATTGACTTGCAATCCAAAGGTTCTAGGTTCGATTCCCACTCGCTTCAAAACTTTTTTTTCAACAAATTGTCCGATTTTAGTGAATAGTCAATTCATAACGCAGTGATCAAAGGACAGGCTATGTTTAGTCTCGTAATAATGAATGATATCAGATGCAAGTATAGTCAAGTGACAGCTAAATTTGTGATTATTTATAGCCTATATAACAGATGGCAGCTTAACACAGGACAAAAATAATGCTAAAAGATATATCCTAAAGGAGCTTTTATGCATTACTTTTGTTATGCATTAAGCAGTCACTTGCCCTTTAAAGATCTACAGGCTACCGTTTTCAATGGTCCCTTATTACAGGTTTGACTTATGATATTATTTAGAGCTGACGGCATTTTAAAGTTGAACTCAAGGGAGGTTACTCGTTTTGTGTTAACATTTTGTCAGAATTTCAGGAAATCATGTATAAAATGTAAATTCTACTGTAGATTTTCATTAAATTTTTGTGACTAGTAGAATTAAGTTATATCTATCTAATAAGAGTAAAATTAGTGTATGTTAAACAGCTAGATTTTTTGTAATTTGAGATTTTCAGAATTTGACTTTTTTAAAATATTGATATTTCCAGGAAATATGCCCTGAAATGCTTTTGTTTGCCCAATATATTACAGTCTATGTACAGTTTACTTGAATGTACAGAAATTATTGAGTTATATCATTCTATAAAAAAAAATATTCCTGTTTATTAAAAAAGGAGCTTTTCTCGACAAAAGGTTCTGTCAGAAAAAAAACGGCAGTGTAACTTTTTTTTATTTTAACGATTTTTCACTCTCCATATGGTATATTTCAATTTGATCAAGGTTTCAAAGAATTCTGACACAGAATAAGCTGACCTGCGAACCACCTTAATTATTCTTTATTTATTGTTAAAATCGATTTTCCGGGGTTTAACTACTACACATTCATTAAGTTTCCCCTATTTTAAATATCGGGTAGCGAAACGTCCGGGAATGTGAAACGACTTAAGGTTGGGTAGCGAAACTACTGTAGACTGAACGTCAAAAGTTGGGGGTCACGTAATAGTTAACGACCTGTCAACACTCTTTCGCATGTATTTCTTTTAATATTAGAATAAAGTTGAAGTATTAACTATTATCACAAGGTCATGGAATTTACCTTCTTTTCTATATATTTTTTTCATATAATTAATGAAGAAAAGTAATACGATTAAACAGTGAACTAAATCGACGACGTCAAACTGACGCTGTAAGGTGTAACACAAAATTTCAACACAAGATCGAAAAAATATACACAAAATGTACAATTTACGCGAAAAGTATTGGAAATGTTGTACACCGACGTAAATTATGTAATTGTAAACGTTACGTTAATCCCAGTTTAAAGAACGAGTAAACAAAACAATACATGCGGCCTTAATAAAAAGTAAATAGTGTAAGATTCTAAAAAAGTGACCGTTTTTTTCGGCACGAATTTTTAAAATGCAATAAATAGAGACTAATCAATTTCTTTAGATTGATTAAAAAATATATCACGAGAATGGGTTGTTACCTGGTTAAAAAAACGAATCCGCAGGACGAGTTTTTTAACCAGATAACGATCCATTCGAGTGATATATTTTTCAAATTCATATCTATTCAAAGGAATTTATTGTTCTATCTATTATATATATATTAATGACGTTTTTACAGAAAACCACACCAAATTAATTACCGCGACGTCACTAAACTAATTAAGACGTGACGTCACAAAAAGTGATATCATCACTACATGTAGTGATGATATCAACAGTGACGATATCAAATGTATCTGAGAAATCTCTATAAATCATCGATAGGTATATAATAAAAGTATTTTCCTTTAATGAAATTATTAAATATTTAACACTTGACATACGTTTAGATTGTTATTTATAAATATAAAATTTCAAAACATTATATCATGTATAAAGTGGTTTAATTATGAACAGTGCAGGGTCTTAAAAACTGTTCCGCTTTTCAAAAAAAGTCCAAGTCTAGATCACGACCACTATAAATTTTTAAAGGTAAATTTATTTTATATGCTTTAAAATGTTTCATTTTTTAGTGTATTTTTGACATACGTCTAGAATGTATTTTGTAAAGTATAGCGGATTTTACGATTGAGCTTTTAATACTTTAATTATTCTACTGGGTTTAGAGTCTTAAATTGTGCCCCCCCCCCCCCCCCCCCCCCCGTGCGCATTTAAGACGCGACGCCATAAATGTAACGTTCATAATAGCATAATTACTTATTAAATGATATTGTTGGACTGCCATAGAAAGGTATATTTCAATATTAACAATGTCTCATCTGTCGTCTTCTTTTATTTGGGGTTCGGACGTGTTTCAATCGATATTCCATTTATACCTCAGAAACCCGGACACCTGTACATGTATAAGTTGAAAGAGGGATCCAACGATAAATGTTGGTGCTGTGTATTGCGGTGATATTGCAGAGAGCTCTTATATGAGCTTTCTGTGATATCACCGTGCTGCACTGGGCGACCGCCTGTCGGTGGACCAATTGTCTTTGTGTCCGGTTTTCGGAGGTGTTGCTGTATTTTTTATAAAAGACCGTGGGAAAATGCACATTCCAATTAGTGTCATCATCATGACGTCATACACTGTGATCATTGTGATGTCATGGTTGTGAGCTTATACCGCATGACTTTCTCAGTCTCAGTCCGGTTCCCATCGCGTTATAGTGAAAATGAAAAAAAGGGAACCGACAGTTTTACTTCTATAAGGGGGATGGGTGTTAGAAAAAACCGACTGACCTCTGCATTAAACCGTATGGTGTCGCAGCTTATTAGAGTCGTCACTTCGAAAGATTTCTGGAGTGTGGTAGTGTAACGTACGTGGTACGTTGGTATATGCAAATGAGGCTTCCCAACCCGTTGTATGTTGATTAGTGAGTCAATTATATAGCGCAACAAACATCTCTTGTTGTGAGCTTAAGCTTTGCACCGACGGGGTTTGTTGTTGCTGGGTCTCTCGGTTTGCACGTTACAAATGGTGGCAGCGGTTAGATAATGACAACTGCCAGACCGGAGTTGCCTTACTCACGGTTCTCCCAGGGTCCAAGTCTCGGGACGAGACTTCTCGGAGGGGAGAGTTGTGTAACGTACGTTGGTACATGTATATGTAAATGAGGCTTCCCAAATCGTTGTATGTTTGGAAGTGAGTAAATTATATAGCGCCACAAACATCTCTTGTTGTGAGCTTAAGCTTTGCAGTGACGGGGTTTGTTGCTGCTGGGTCTCTCGGTTTGCACGTTACAGTAGCACTGTGGGGTTGGTGCTGAAATGTGTGTGTGGTTGAGGGGATACTGGATGTGTTCGGTTTACTCATCTGGAGCCCTGTGTATAGATCTAGTGTGTAGATCTACTGTAATTTATTTAATCTTTATTTCCTTCTAGATCTAGATCCAGATGTATTTCAATATTACTATTTTAAAGGGGTTTCCAGCTTGCACTGGTATGTCTACTGGTTGTATGATTTCTCTCATGGCGCTTTACGGTGTTATCTTAAACTATTTTAAACTGCAAATACGCATATGTTGAAAATAGGGTGTTTAAAGTAGAGCGGAATTCGCCTCCAGGCGCGTTATGTCTTATTTTCCGTCCGTTTTAAGCTTTTAGCTACTATCATGCTAGAAGATAGAACTTTTAATGCTGTAGAAAGTTTACTTCTTGGTCGTAGCCTCATTTGCAAATAATATGCGGTAGTACATGTCAGGCCCGTAGGAAAACGCGCCCCCGCCCCCCCCCCCCCCCTCCCCCTCCCATAATTTTGCCAATATTGGTTGCTGATTTTTTACATAGATTTATGTTAGTTTTTTATCCTTTTTGAATGAGCAAAACGCCCCCAGAACGCGCCAAAGACCATCTAGAATTAAAAAACAGTTCCCGGGAAGCATGCCCCGGAACCTCCTATATTATTAATAATTTGTTATTTTAAGTTGAAAATTTACATGGAATATTATTAGTATTTTACCTGTTTTAAATGCGCAAAACGCCCCCAGAACGCCCCAGAGGCCATCTAGAAATAAAATTTCCCAGGGGCAGCATGCCCCCCGGACCCCCCCCTAGTAAAAGTGAGTACAGTAATATGAGTGGGTAGGATAGGAGTTTAGAGTTTAATAGCTGGAAGGCAACCTGCCTGAAAATGTGATCTTTGATTAATAATTTGGGGTAAATTGGAGTCATTTTTTACATAGATTTATGTTCGCCTTATACCTGTTTGGAATGCTGGAAACACCTTCAGAATGCAGCACAGAGCCACAGACCACCTAGGAATAACATTTTGCCGGTGGGGGGGGGGGGGGGGGGGGCAGGCCCCCGGACCCATAGATATCTTAAAATAACCTAGATCGGCTATAGGCCAATCAGCGACGGTCATCGAGAAGCCATCTTGGTTCGTGTATGCTATTCATGTTCCAATGGTCTGGTGCACGTCGTATTGCGGTAGCTTAATGACGTTACATGCTGTGCGCAGTAATCCCGTCTACGTTGACGGTGCGTCATTGACTACAGAAGTTGCTAAGAACCGTTCCATAGTTGCTATGATTAATCGATGATTTTATTCAGTTAAATAAGAATTACCATCATTTTGTGCTTATTATCGTTTGATTGTCGTTTTACGGTGCATATTTATGTTACAAGATGTATGTAGTACGAATTCATTCTTAAATGAAAGTAAATCATATTTTGTTTCCGGAGGGAAACTGTATGATACACGATGACGTACCAAGATGGCGTCTCTCTGACCGTCGACCAATGGGAGCCCAGCGCTAGGTGGCCGATCTAGTCTCTTAAGATATCTATGCCCGGACCCCCTAGTAAGAGGACGTTCAGAAATTTCCTTGTGCCCCCTCCCCCAATCAATTGCAATTTGCTTCCTACGGGCCTGCAAGTACACTATAACCTTGTTTATTTTTTGTATGAATAACCTCTTTCCTGTCGATGTTGAAATAATATGTATTTAGGCTTTGCCTATGGACGGTAAAAAGCAAAATTATACTAATTAAAACGGAATAGATCTATCACCAGTGTGTATCAGTTCGTTGTGTATGAAAAATCCAGATCACACTCGAGGCTACGCCTCTCGTGACTGAGATCTGGATTACACAACCGACTCGAACTTTTATTTTATATCTAAATTGTTTAGGACAAGATCTATATGTTGTTAAACCAAATAATCAAATAGATCTATAAGCACCCGTGTAGAAAAGTTAAAACTCCTCCGTACACCTATAATGCAATCTTAAACTATTTTTGGAAGTCATATGACCACCAATAATGACGTCATTATTTATATTGATGGCGTATTGGTTATCCGTTATTTTTATCGGTTCGATTGAGAAGTAGATTTTTATACGCCCGTCTTCAGACGGGACGTATTATGTCGTGGCGCTGTCCGTCTGTCTGTCCGTCCGTTAACTTTTTCATGTCCGCTCTTTAACTCAAACAAATTTAGTCCAATCCTTTTGAAACTTGGTCAAAACGTGTATGGCCATAATATCTCGGTCAAGTTCGATAACCAGCAATATCGACTTAGACATTCAAGAGTTATGTCCCTTTTTTCGTCAAAAAACGGGCATATTTTAGATTGTCCGCTCTCTAACTCAAACAAATTTATTTCAATCTATTTGAAACTTTGTCAGCATGTGTATGACTATAATATCTCGGTCAAGTTCGATAACCAGCAGGATTGCCCTAGACATTCAAGAGTTATGCCCCTTTTTTCGTAAAAAACGGGCATATTTTAGATTGTTTGCTCTCATACTCAGACAAATATACTTCAATCCTTTTGAAACTTTGTCAGCATGTGTATGACCATAATGTCTGGGTCAAGTTAAATAACCAGCAAGATTGTTTCAGACATTTCAGAGTTATGCCCCTTTTTCGTAAAAAACGGGCATATTTTAGTTTGTCCGCTCTCTAACTCAAACAAATTAATTCCAATCCTTTTGAAACTTAGTCAGCATGTGTATTACTATAATGTCTCGGTTATGTTCTATAACCAGCAAGATTGCCCCAGAAATTCAAGAGTTATGCCCCTTATTTTGTCAAAAATGGGCATTTCTTAGTTTGTCCGCTCTTTAACTCTAAGAAATTTATTCCAATCCTTTTGAAACTTGGTTAGCATGTGTACGACCATAATGTCTCGGTCAAGTTTGATAACCAGCAAGATCGCCCTTGACATTCAAGAGTTATGCCCCTTTTATCGTAAACAACGGGCATTTTTTTGTTTGTCCGCTCTCTTTCTCAAACAAATTTATTCCAATCCTTTTGAAACTTGGACAGCATATGACCCCTAACTTTCAGGGTTCTTTCCCTTTTGTTCACTTTACTTGATAGGGTTTTAGTATGACTACATTCTAAGATCGATTTGACGGGCGTATAATGTGCCCGGCTTGCGGTGGTCTTGTTGTAAATAACGTTCATTTAAGCGTTTAAGGGTATGAATTGAACTGTTTGAAGCTTTGTCCTTTGGAGAAAATCATTTCAAAGTGAGTGTTGGGGGTTATTCATGCTTAAAATGGTTTAAAAATAGCACCGAAATCGGGAATTCCGAAAAGTCACGCACAACTCTTCGTAAAAGCCGTGACGTCATCATCCAAGAATATCAGCCCCCATGTTTTGTAGTTGCCTAGTTTTGAGGAAATTATTCACGCGCAAATCAAACACTTTTCAAAGTCTGTCAGAGATTGAATAAAATTGGAATACCTTTGATTTTATCATGCATTACTTAAGAACGGAAAACATGCAAGCCTTTTTTCCGTATTATATTTGTCATGTGTTCATGGGCCAGTATAGTGAGTATATTGGCCTAAACAATATATAGATAACAGTTCGTTCGTCCTTTCGTTCATCTTCATATAAAATAAACTGAGCGTTGCGCGATAAATGAAAATCATTTAAACGACGTTAAAACTCCGACGTCATATTGTTACGAACGTGAAACCGAACTTTTGACGTTCAATCTGTAGCGTAACGTCTGGGGTAGCGAAAAGTCTTGTAACGCGGTTTACGGACGTTACGCTACACGGTGTTTCGCTACCCGGGACGTTTCGCTATCCCAATACAGTCGTTTCACCACCTACCGTTAAGTCGTTTCGCTACCTAATTTTTCAAAATTATATTAACCTATATTGTTTGGTTAAATCAGGTACGGCAATATATTATTAGGCTCAAATGTGAATCACAAACTTTATTTTTAATGGATACTTGAAAAATATGATCGATTTATTGACAAAAATCGTGTAAGTTACTAAAAATAGATGCTTCTATATTTTATGTATAAATATAATACTCTGCTACCTTAGGCTCATAATTAAACAAATAGATTGGATCCAGACGAGATGCCTTGTTATGCGGCCTCTCGCCGGGATCTTAAAATGGCTTTTAGAAATTAATTATAGTTATTAGAAAGAAAAAAAAAACTTTACGGCGAAATATGTTGACAGTTGTTACGTATACAATTTATTCGATTTGGCCCTTAGAATGCATGGTATAGGGCGTGAAATGAATGTGGTTTGAATGATAGAATAAGTAGAAAACTGATTTAGTCAATGTTAGACGCCGAGTCCCACAGTCGCCGGTCTGGATCTAATATGTCTGCATAAGCCTAACAGTCGCGAAGTAAGGCTGCATCAATTCTAGTAACAAGATATTTACATATGAATCAAGCAAGACTAAAATATGAGAATGTCTTTTTAATTTAATAATTATACGTGTGTTAACCCATTTAACCCTAGTGTCGTGTCTACTAAAGTGGACCATGTAAAACAGTGTAGACCCTGATGAGACGTGGCTTTGAAGGTGTCTTATCGTGGTCTGCACTGTTTGCTATATGTAATCTTGAATATTGTTCAATGAAGACAAACAATGCAGTCATGATAGCTCATCTCCTTTATTTGTGCCAGTGATTGACACGCGATGCATTAATGGTTTGATCGCATTAAAGGTGTGGTTTATCTTTGACTTGTTGCAATAGCCCCTTTGAAGCCTTACCGCCGATCACTCTTATTATATATTATCTGTTTTATACATGGCAAAAGTAATGCAAAAACTCTACGTTACATGTGTCAAGCATTAAGCATGTATTTAATCGGCACGTGTCTGTATATGGCACAGCAGGAGAGTCTGATCAGGATGCACAAAGCAGTGCCAAACAATTTGAAACCTGATCAGATGCCGAGTTACACAATTTTGACACATTTTATTCAAAGGGGTTAATTTATTTCTTTATTCCTCAGACATTTCATTCTAAAAGTAAGAAACATTTGGAATGCAATCAATTCTATTGCTGGGGCTGTATTAAGCCTTTGTTCGACGGTCATCTAATTATACTGTACGGCGATCTTCAAAGACAATGTATATCTGCTTAATGAAGGGCAAAAGTATTGCAAACAATCTCCTATGAGTTTTCTACGTTACATGTGTCATGCGTCAAGCAGTACATTTCCATACACATGTCAATTTATTAAGCGGATGCTTTAAATAGCTGCTTATTTTAACACAATATTTTACTGTTTCGGCACGTGCCTGCATACAGTTTTTAACCTGATCAGATGCCGAGTTACACAATGATGACACATTTTATTCATGGGGGGGGGGGGGGGTTAATTTATTCCTTAAAATAAAATTTCATGTAAATTCTAAAGTTAAAATAATTAGGAATGTAATAATTCATTTTCATCGCGCGTACATTAGATAAACATACACAATTTTAACTCTGAAATTTAACTATTTTTCTCCTTTTATTCAAGTATATTTGGTTAATTATCATCAAATTATATAGTATTGTTTCTTTATTTTATGATTTCAATTGATTCTCCGAGTTTAAATTACAGATTCATTAAATTTCCAGCGCGTGCGTTAAATAATATCAGTATGTCTCGTCAGCGACATTTAGTATTTACGTTGATATGCAATCTATTACATAAAACAAATACGACATGATCTTGAGACGATTTTCTTCCGGAACAAGACTTGCAATGATACCTAGATGTATTCAAGATTAAAACAACAATTTACAAATCTTTAGTAAAATGTGGAATTGTCTTAATTAGTTGATTGATCACCCATTGTCCTTTCATTCATTCCCGTGATGAATTGTCGAGCGATGATAACAACATGTTGTGTATTTAGAGTCTATATATGGTGTCACACATGTACGGAAGTGCTTCCGGGTCGTAGGGTGCCTAAATAGTACCTAATTTATAGAGTGAAAAATTGATGTGTGTATGTTCATGGTCATATTTTTTATTGAAAGTGCTGATTAACAGCAGATGCATTTGTTTTCGAGCTGAGATAGTGATGTTGTTGATAAATAAAAGGTGTTTCTGGGTTCTATTCGGGAACTAATTTGTGAGAACATGTGGTCAGAGATGCGAGTGTGGTGCGGCGGGTCATCAACTTTCATTTTGTACATATTGACGGTGACCTTAGAAATGTGAAATTTGTGGAAAAGTTGAACCTTAATGGTATCTTTTTCTTTATTAATTCTGGCGCCATGTTTTTGCTTTCCATGGAAACAGGGTCGTTATATTGACCGGTAGGTCCTGGAATTGGACAGAGACAGGAGAATATTGCCAATTTACTATAGAGTTATATGGAGGAAGAAGAAGGGCTTTTGTACACAGTGACACAATATTGTTTGGGTATGGATAATAAAATGACGCCCCGGAAGTTTGTGGGGAGCCGCATTTAAATAACGTGTTTGTTCATGATCGAGGCAGATTTCATCCAATTATTGCTTTTTTTATTTATTTATTTTGTTGGGGGGGGGGGGGTCCTTATCACTTGCGGCCATGTTTAGAATTAGTGCGCAAGCTCAAAGTGAGATGTTCAGACTGAATACTTGCTAATGCTTAAACGTTTCATTTTTTCTAATAGTCTTACCTAGTTCTTCAGGTTTCGCTAAATGCTCATATTTGAGCATAAGCAATAACTGAAACAGTTTTATAAACTCGGACCCGGAACAGTTCCTAAGATGAGGGATGCTTTTTTGTTTAAGACAAATAGCTGTTTTTATAGGAAGCATGCTGAAAGTCTCTTATTTTAATGTTCTTTTCTCCTTACATTAAGCATGCTTTATCAGAAACCAGCAGGGATCTTTTGATTAACTTTAAGTTTAAGAAGTATATATTTTGATACATGTAAATTACATGGTTGACATATATGCATCTACCACCCTAGCCCTATAGCTATTACGAGAAATAGCAGTTGACCCTGAGCAATCCACAGCTGAAAATGTTTTGGAGTGTTTTGCTCAGTATACAAAATTAATATCACCTTTACTTAGAAATATATTTAGGGATAAAATAATAATTCTCAAATGATCAAATAATTACCGCTAACTACAACGCAAACTAACCAAATAATACGACAAATGTTTTGTTAGTGTGCGAGAATGTGAGGTAATTTAAGTTGGGAGGTACTTCTCAACGGCAGTTGTTAAGTTTAGTCTAAAAATGTTTCCTCTAAAATATCTAAAGAATATTCTTATCTTAAAATAGTTTTCCTTTTCTTACTTGAAAAAGATATTGTTAGACACATTTAAATCAAAATGTAAAGATTGTTTCGGAATATGGTTTATTGTTAACTCTTTGCATGCTGGGTAATTGTTGTCTTCTGCAACAACTGACGTCTGCTACTGTTCTAAAAATAGAATTTTCAAAATTTCTTTTCAAAACATGGTCAGAGTATCAAACAGTTTGGATTCTGACCCAAACTGTTTGCAAAGGTAATCCGCTGCTAGAATGCAAAGAGTTAATATTTTTCGTTCTCGTTGTTTGATCATGACCCTATCGTATATGATACTGTGGTTGCTTCCTATATCAGTAGGGAAACAATCAGATGTTCTGTTACAATATTATATTTTATAGCTCTGCTTTGGTGTCCGGACAATAACCTTTGATATCACAGGAATACCATGCATATACTCGAAGTACTGCTTGCTTATGATTGGGATAGTATTTGAGGTTGGTTAGGTCAAAGGTCATATTGAAGCCGCATTGTGTTTTTGAGAAACCTGCATAAAACGGTTGTTTGGGGTCCAATTTGAACTACCTGGGACGTGATTCTTTCACAAAAACCGGTTTTATCTAAGCAATTCGCTTTTTATTGCACAAATTAAAAAGCCTCCCTTGTGAATGGAAAGAAGGAAAACTCTGTAAATACAGGGCTCCAGATAACGAAAGTATTTCGAAAACTTAAATCTTTATTTCTGCTTTTAAACCCAATTGTGTCATACTCATTAAAAGTGTCTCGAAGAGACGATTAAATCAGTAGTAACACCATTGAATTCGGTGCTGAAATGAATGAGAAAATGTTAGATAAGTTCAGATTACTCCCGATTACATGTTTAGCTTGAACACTGAAAATCACCCTGTTAACCCTTATCCTGCTGCACAGACGTCTGCTTCGACATTGTCGTCTGCAAAATGTGTTCAGTTTAGATTTATGCATTGTTTTAATTAAACAAACCTTAAGACGAGTGTCAAATAGTTTGGATCCAGATGAGACGCCGCGTAACGCGGCGAGACGCCGCGTTACGCGGCGTCTTTTTAGATTCAAATAGTTTGTAAATTCCGTAAAGTAGGCACAAGGTTAAACACTATGAGATTCAATAACAACGTGTACATATCTTTCACTGGGGGTAAACGGTTAAAATAAACTACGGAGAATCTATACCTTGAGCTTGCTGAAAATGACTGTTTCAGCTTTGTCCGCTCTCTAACTCAAACACTTCTTTTTGGATCTTCACCAATCTTGCTACAAATGTTTATTAGTATAGACTCTAGGTCAGGTTCAATAACTAGCACAATCGCATAAGGCATGTCTGAGTTATTGCTGAAAAATGCTGAAACAGTCATTTTTTAATACATAAAGGGCAAATATCAGATATGCCACATGCGATTTTTGTAATAATCAAACTAGACCTAAATTTTATATACTTAAACATTTTCAACAAGTTTAATGAATATCCGATAAAAACTGTATGTGTTAGAGTGCAAAAAGTGACTGAAACCGTCATTTTTCATTGATAAACAGGCAATAACTCAGATATACCTGATGCGCTTTTAGTAGTAATCAAACTAAACCTTGATTTTATATCAATAAACATTTTCAGCAAGTTTGGTGAAGATCCAATAACACTTATTTGTGTTAGAGAGCAAAACTTGCTGAAAACAGTCATTTTTTAATCGCATAAGGCATGTCTGAGTTATTGCTGAAAAATGCCGAAACAGTCATATTTTAATACATAAAGGGCAAAAAATCAGATATGCCACATGCGATTTTTGTAATAATCAAACTAGACCTAAATTTTATATGAATAAATATTTTCAGCATGTTTGGTGAATATCCGATAAAAGCTGTTTGTTTTAGAGTGCAAAAATGACTGAAACAGTCATTTTTTTATTAATTTACAGGCAATAACTCAAAAATACCTTATGCGATTTTAGTAGTAATCAAAATAAACCTTGATTTTATATCAATGAACATTTTCAGCAAGTTTGTGGAAGATCGGATAAAAATAGTTGAGTTAGAGAGCGGACAAAAAAGTGTGATAGTCTAACTGACTGATGGATGGACGGGCGGAGGTAGATACGGTTGTCCCCAGTGAAGTTGAATTCGGCTGTATCACGTGATACTAAGCCGTGTGGTAATGTTTATGACAGACGTTCTATTTTCGGTTTGTTATGATTTTAAATCGCCCTTTTTGGTGATTTAGGTCCGTCTTCATCATTTAATAGATCAGTTTGGCCCATAAGAATGTTCAAACATTATTATTAACCGTTATTGTATTTCAGGCATTAAGAAAAGGTCTGAAAACACAATGGGACTTTAACATGTTAATCGATATTCAAGTTTTGTGGCTTGACAATAATTTCTGTTTCTAATAGATGTCCATCCTCCCTATGAAGTGTACAAGCTGTTTATGCAGGAAAATGTGCTTAGGGTTGTATTTTAGGTCATCAGATCAAAGGTCATGGGATCTATTCCCGAAAATAGAATTTCGGTTTCTTGACAACTTCTGTTTTTATGCCCCGCGTCGATCAGTCGAGGGGTGGGGGTTACACTGTTTTACCATTGGTTTTCCGTCCGTCTGTACGTCCGTCCGTGTATTTGTCCGTCCCAAATACAGTACATACTTTGTCCGGCTTATTTCTCATACAGCTTTACAGCTACAACCTTATAACTTGGCAGAGTGTTTGCACATTCACCATAAATGTGCATGTGAAGGGTCAAACTTTTAGCCCCAATTTATTAAACTTGCTGAAAACTAATTATCTAGACAAATTGTAGGTAATGTATGATTATGATTTATGTGTCAGGTTAAACGGTAAGTAGGTCAAATCATAGAAGCATCAAAGCCACTTCCAATATACGCAGTTTTCCAGTTAAAGTTGTCACATTGAATACACTGATAACCATTATCCTGACATGTTCGCTTCTTGTGACAAGGTGTTTCTGTACTAGTTGTGGTATTAATCATCTTAAGTGATAAGACTAGTTAAATATTGGAACTTTGTACTCTGGTGAGCGTCTAAGAGCCCTTGTTTCTGTTTAGCGCATGTATTGAAAGTCTTTACCAGTCAGACATTGAATATAAATGTTTCAAGTCTTAAGAGTTTACCAATGTGAAGAGTGGTCACAGGCAAGGCATTTAATAACTTCGACTTTTCGTAAGGGTGAAAAGTGTTATTGTTATGCAACCAGGTGGTATAAGACACACGGCATGTAGTGTTACCATATTTGTACGTCTTAAACGTGGTCACATGTTCAAGAGTTTAAACATATATTCAACTGTTTAATAGTTTACTGAAATACTGGAATGTGTCTGTACCTGTTACTCTCGTATCTTTATTTTCAGATGGACCTGAAAGTTGATGCCAAGCGTAAGTAACTAATTTTTGCAAACATTTATTTAAGAATCTTGCCCATCTGAAGAAGAATTAGTGACTAATGAAAATAAAGTACCAGTTAAAGCCCTATTCAGCCCCCCCCCCCCAATCACAGCTTGATACTTGGTGATTAGATCGCCCTTATCAGAAAATGTTTATTACAAACAAATTATCACAGCAGGGTACTAATTGATAGATGCAGACCAATATAGGGGCTAATGATAGCTGTGCATTTAACCCTTAAGCTGTGGATCGTGAGTTGACTGTTATTTTTTCAAACAGTTTGGATCCAGATCTGATGCTGCATAATGACGCATCTGATCTGTATCCAAACTGTATACCAGTTATCACTGAGACTTTTTTAATTGAAATATGTACAAATCTAATTTAAATATTGTTTGCAGACGACAATTTAAAAGCAGAAGATATTACCGCAGGGTAAGGGTTAAGCACACAGTGATATTGTCTGTAGATTAAAAATTGATGAAATTGATTTTATTTTATTATTCTGTAATTTTGGGTCTTATAATAAATAACAAAACAGTGGGTTAGTAATCTAGCATCAAGTATAATACCAAGCAAGTCATGACATCATCAACTATCAAACTACATTTAAAAAATGCAAACTGCATAGTTTCAGATCAAATTCTCAGTTACAAAGCACATGAGCTGGAGCCATACTAATGACTTAAGGGCAAAAAGATAAACCCTGATTACTGAAAACTAAGTTATTATCTGTACATGGGCCATAAGTGGAAATAAAACATTGGATAGGTGCTACATCGTGAAAAAATTATGTGTAGTGTTTTAGTGCAGATGTGAACATTTAGTGATTATAATAAAGAAACAGTTGTGACAGTGGAAATCTCTTTTCCTCGTGAATTTAACTCAATATAAACACCCTTTTAAGCCTTTACTTAATTCCCACACTAATGATAAAACAGTACCATACAAAATGATTTATATTCTTTATCAATGCTTAAAGCAGGCTGAAAGTAAATCACATTATGCACTTTTTTTAAAAAGAGTGTTTAGCCTAGCAGATGGTAGCTTAAAGCAGGCTGAAAATAAAGCACATTCTATTCTACTTTCAACCTGCTTTAAGTGGTCACTTGTATTCAAACAAAGAATTAATCCTCTTCAAACATGGTCTAAATATATATATAACTCTGAATAAGTACTTTACGAAATATAGTATTTATCCGAGCAGACGGTTGCTTAAAGCAGGCTGAAAGTAAAGCACATTCTGCTCTACTTTCAAACTGCTTTAAGTGGGTACCTGTATTCAAAAAAAACATTTAAAGGGTTATTCTTCTAGAAAAAACTGTATACATATAACTTAGACGACAGTTTTTAGTTGACAAAATACAGATGTTAAAAAGTGTTGAAAAAGGTTTCATAACTTGATAATTTGACAATTAAAGGAAATGATCTAGATGCAAACTTTTGTTTTTTTGTGAAGGCCTATTCTTATCTTTATATGTATGCAACAATATCACAGTGTTGAAATGGATCAGCTAGATCCCTTATCTACCTTTTTTAATACCTAGTACCCTAGACCATGGTGCACTATGTGCCTCTGGGTAATATGATGTAACTGTTGTATATCACGTATGTCGTGTGACCCTGGCACAATATACAATCCAACAGACATCCTGCTGAGCCAGAAATAGGCTTTTAAAGTCTACTTTCAGTCCGAATGACCGCTCAGCCGACTGTACATTTACCCCCTGATCATTGAGCCATTTTGCCTACACTATTGAGCACTGCTAACATATGGCGCATATTGCAGCCGCAGTACCGGCTCGGTCCCTTTACAGGTACCCATTTTAACCCCTGGGTGGAGAGGAGCAACTCGCGGTACATGTTTTGCTCAAGAACATTCCTGTACTTCATCGGGGATTCGGAAAGAAATCCCATAGTCAGACCGCTGGTCCGGCGGGGGATCGAACTCACGACCCCTGTCACCGTAGTCCAACGTGTTACCACTGGACTACTTCCGCCGGTAGTAATGACGATGGAAATTATATATAAACTCCTATTCAATATATCGAAGTTAGAACTCTCCGTCAGTAAAAGTAGCTATTAAACACTTTAAACCTATTCAACACATTAGTGGGTTTATAATCTTCGCCAAGTTCAATTCATTCGCACAAGTAATGTCAGGATCATGCCCCTTTAATTGATATATATTGTCAATTGTTAGCATTGTCCCCTCTCTTATTACAATAATGTTATCCAATCTTCACCAAATGTTCTGAAACATTTGCGGGTTTATAATATTTGCCGCCTTTCATAGTCCGCTAAATCGCACAAGGCATGTCTAAATTGTGGGCTTTTATTACTAGAAATGTTACTTTAGGCCTTTCCCGTTACCTATATTTTAACAGATTTTCATGCGACCTTTTAAAGAGTGATTAGGATGTTTATAGGTGAAAGTTCTAGGCCCACAATTTGGTTTTAGTCTTTTCCATCTCACACTCAAACAGTTTTCATCCGACCTTGTACAAACTCAATGGGACAGGAATATTAATATATCAAACACTGTGTGATCAAAGGTCAAGGTCAACTATATGAAATGGCAACTTTGACCTTCAGATTAATATGTACTTTATATATTGAATACATGCTGCTCTTATTAAAAGGAAGTTGATGATTTAGTTGGTTATTCAATGCTGTAAAATACTTTTTTATGTTTAGAACATTCAGAAGTTCTTAGAACATTTTAGGATGTCATACAATATCATAACATATTAAGTTATGTTATAGAATAATGTGGAAATATGTAGATTGTGCCAAAAAATATATATTTTCTGGTAAACAACAGCCACATGATATTTTTTTGTTAACACGAATTCCTCTGAAAGTCTATATTTAGTAATTGCATGGCATGTGATGTGTTATGATTTTGTGTCACTTTCAAGATATTACTAGTATGTTTATATCATGAAATTCAGCTAATTGCTAGTGGAGTAGGACCACAGTTATTTTACAGTCCGTTTCCGAATAAATCGACAACTGGGTAAAACCACCGGCTTCCTTACTTGAAAAATAAAAAACTCCCATTCTGGGATTTGAACACACAGCAAGCAACTAGAAACATGACTAACAGGGCACCAGATAAGGAGGGTATTTCGAAAACTAAAATCTTTATTACTCAATTAAACCCTATGGTGTCACTACTCATTAGAATCGTCTCGAAGAGACGATTCTAATGAGTAGTAACACCATAGGATTTGGTGGTAAAATGAGTGAGAAAGTGTTGGATTTGTTCAATTTACCCCTTCTTATCTGGAGCCCTGGACTAATCCATGATATTTGCTGATATAGTTTCATCTGGTTTTTAATCCATTTCAGTTTTCCAAGACTTTGTGCAAGATGTGTTGGATAAAGCAATAGTGGCTATTGTTGGCAAACTGGAACCAGATAGACTATTAGATTTCTTTGTGCAGCGCATGATTCTCGGGGAAGCAACACACAGGAGGATACGAGATATACGAGATTTAAAGGTATGTGCACGCTTCCACAATCACCACATTACTAACCTGCTTTAAATACAGGTGTCTTTTTAACAGAGTGAAAATTACGTGAAAATCGTTCATTGTAAGCAATTAATAAATACTACATGTTACATGGAATATTTAACTCGACTGTTCATAGAGCGGCATATCTAATGTTATACCCCTTGCATGAGTGTGGTTTTGAGTGTGGCCAAGCTTACAGTTTTTTGGACGGGATGTTTTCTAGCCTGATAATTGTGCTAGGGTGCTGAAATGTTGTATGAAGTTTTAGTTGGGATCAGATATTGTTATGAAGTTTAAATTTAAAATCGTATTTCATTTACTGAATGAGCTTGAAAAGTTGAACTGTCTTATTTAAGTTTGTATCAAACCCATAACCGAATTTTTCAAAGTATGAAACCTTTTTTCTATCATTATATTTTTGTTTATGATTAATGAAAAAATAAAAAAAAATATGGTGGTGTCCTTTCGTTTTTTTAGCTACAGCGATTTGAAAAAGGTATGTCAAATTTGGACTTTTTTTTCCAAATTTTACCCATTCAGAGTACAAGCTTCAGTAAAATCTATTTCAAAACAAAACAAACATGGTAATTTGGGTTTTCATTATTTATTTTATGTCAATGGTGGTATTTTCACATATAGAAACCAAATTTAGACAAAGCAGGCACCAGGTTTGAACAATATGGATCCTTGAATATCAAAAATATGCTTTTTATAGGGCATGATTTTATTGGATTTTTTATTTTATGAATAAAAGTAAAAAAGTTTAAAAATGAAATAGTTCTAGTATTAGATATTTTCTTATTATCTACCAGATGAAATCCCGTGCTAAGGCAGTTCAAAATATGAAATGAAATTGAAAGGTCAGTTTTCAAAATTTTTAGTTATTAAAGTAAAAAGAGTTATCTCCCTTTACAAAATTTACAAAAAAGTACAATATCGATGATATTTAGAGCTTTATAAATTTCATATTTGTTGCCTGTATTCTCTTAAATTAGTTTTTGTATGAAGAAATACTACCATAGACAGGAAATTGAAGCGGGCTGTTTGAAAAGGTCAAAATAAGAAAAAATTGGTGGGGTAAATTTTACATGACTGTAGAGCCAAATATTGTTCATCAAAATTGACACTTTCACTATTTTGTCATTCTCTTAAACAGCTCTTCAATACAAAACCATCATAGAGTGTTTTCATTTACTTTGAAAAATTCCCAAATTCATGAGTGTCGTACACCTTTAAGGTTCACAACTCTTGCATCAATAATGTCAGTTCTTCCACATAGTATTTTCCTGAAAATAACCTCTTTTATACTGAAGCTTTGAAATGAATGTTCATTAAATGGAAAGTGAATGGTGAGTGAAAGTGCCTTGCACAAGGTTCACATTATACACATGAGCTGTAAAAAACGTCCGTCCATCCGTGCTTACGAGAGGGTACTTACGTGGCTAAAATTCTTAGCCCCATAATTGAAAAACATTAACCTGGCCGTCTCTTGTGACATTAACCTGGCCATTTCATGTGACATTAACCTGGCCAGTTGTGAGACATAGGGTTAGGCGTAGGGTTAGCCTCCAGATCATTATTTTTCGAGTTAGAGCAAAAACAAGTTGTCGGTTGTGTGGCTAGCCACGCAAAAGAAAACAATAGAAAATAGCCACATAAGTATCCTCCCGTAAGAACGTCCGTCTGTCCGTCCGTTAACTTTTTCATATCCGCTCTCTAACTCAGACAAATTTATTCCAATCCTTTTGAAACTTGGTCAGAATGTGTATGACCATAATGCCTCGGTCATGTTCGATAACCAGCAAGATTGCCTAAAACATTTCAAGAGTTATGCCCCTTTTTTTGTCAGAAAACGGGCATATTTTCGTTTTTCTGCTCTCTTACTCAAACAAATTTATCCAATCCTTTTGAAACTTGGTCAGCATGTGTATTACCATAATGTCTCGGTCAAGTTCGATAACCAGCAAGATTGCCTTAGACATTCAAGAAATATGCTCCTTTTTTCCTCAAAAACGGGCATAATTTCGTTCGTCTGCTCTATAACTCAAACAAATTTATTCTAATCCTTTTGAAACTTAATCAGCATATGTATTACCATTATGTCTCGGTTATGTGTTATTACCAGCAAGATTGCCTTGGACTTTCAAGACTTATGTCCCTTTTTTCGTAAAAAACGGGCATATTTTCGTTTGTCTGCTCTCCAACTCATACAAATTTATTCCAATCCCTTTGAAACTTAGTCTGCAGGTGTATTACTATAATGTCTCGGGCATGTTCCTTAACCAGCAAGATTTCCGTAGACATTCAAGAGTTATGCAACTTTTTTCGTCAAAAACGGGCATATTTTCGTTTGTTTGCTCTCTAACTCAAACAAATTTATTTCAATCCTTTTGAAACTTGTTCAGCATATGTATTACTATTATGTCTCGGCCATGTTTTATTACCAGCATAATTGCCTCAGACATTTAGGAGTTATGTCCCTTTTTTCTCTCTAACTCAAATAAATTTATCCAATCCTTTTGGAACTTGGACAGCATGTGAATGACCATAATGTCTCGGTAAAGTTCGATAACCAGCAAGATTGCCCTAGACATTCAAAGGTTATGCTCCTTTTTTCCTCAAAAACGGGCATAATTTCGTTCGTCTGCTCTATAACTCAAACAAATTTATTCTAATCCTTTTGAAACTAAGTCAGCATGTGTATTACTATAATGTCTCGGTCATGTTCTATTACCAGAAAGATTGCCCTATTAGACATTCAAGAGTTAAAGGGATACTTGCGTATTTGAAAAATTCGACAGAATGTCATGAAAAGTTCTACAAGTTGAATTAAGGTCTATATAAGCAAATTGCTAAAATAAAATTAGGGGTTGCAAAGCTTCTTTCAGCTCTAGCTGGCTTTGAAAAGTGTGACGTTTGCCGCATTTGCTCATTGTCAGAGCAGAAAACGTCATAAGGAACAAATGCACTTATATTACTACTCAATAACATATTTCTAGTACACTTTTTAATTTTCTAGCATTCATTCATCACAAGAAAGTGTGAAATAAACTTTTTAAAGCTCTTTCTTGTGTTTTTAATGAGCTTTTGGGCTGAAATGAATGCTGAAAACCGGAAAAATAAGACATTTTTTTCGTGCCAATGTCTCACAAATACATCAATTATGTAAAATATTTCCGGAAAAAATTCTTTAAACTTTCTAGGCATCTAGGTTAAAGTATTTCTAATCAAATGGTGTAAAGAAACCTAGGTGTCGCCATGTTCATTTATGAAATATGGTCAAAATTCTAATTCTACCCCCTTAGATTTTATGCAGAAAATATACCTCCCCCAATAGCCAAATTGGGTCTCTGTTGGCCTAAAAATGAGAAATTTTCATCCAATATTTGCTTAAATTGGTAAATATATGAGTGTATGTGAATACAACCGCATTTGATATAGCTTTAGTTACTTAAAGCATTTACAGTGCTGCTGATAAAAACATAAACATACTTTCTACAAGAACTGCTACTCGGGACAGTTTTTTTCAAATCTTGAAACAGTGCCTGTATGGAAAGGACTATATTTTACATAATTTGCCAATGAGAACTTTTCAAAATTCATTTTTATGGTAATACATGTATTGCAAATCAGAAAATATACAGTAACCAAGGTATTTAAGAAGTTTATTTTTCAACATTTTTAATATAGGCGAGTATGTCTTTAAGCCCCTTTTTTCATCAAAAACGGGCATATTTTAGTTTGGCTGCTCTCTTGCTCAAACAAATTTATTCCAATCCTTTGAAACTTGGTCAGCATGTGTATGACCATAAGTTCTGGGTCATGTCTGATAATCAGCAAGATTGCCCTGGACATTTTTCGAGTTTTGCTCATTTTTTCGTCAAAAACGGGCATTTTTTAGTTTGTCCGCTCTATAACTCAAACAAATTTATTCCAATCCTTTTGAAACTTGGTCAGCATATGACTTCTATCTTTTAGGGTTCTTCCCCTTTTTATACGCCCGTCATCGACGGTCGTATTATGGTATACCCAGCGCTGTCCGTACGTACGTCCGTCCGTACGTCCGTCCGTCCGTTAACTTTTCTTGTTAGCGCTCTCTCACCTTCATTTATTTACCGATTTTGATAAAACTTCCTAAAAATGTTCCATAACACAATAGCTCGGACGAGTTTGCGTTTCAGACGTTGGCGGCTATTTTTAGCAGAGTTATGCCCCTTTATTGTCAAAAATGGGCATTTTTGAAAAAAAAACAGAACTTTTTTTTTTTTTATTCAATTGATTTCAAATTTGATATGGTTATACAATGAATGAAGTTACTTAACATATATTACGGGTTTTTGGTTTGACTCCGTATTTTCAGAGTTATGCCCCTTCACACAATTTTTTTAACAATATATTGTTTCCTGATAATAATTTTACTTACATTTTGTCTATTGTAACCAAATTTCATATTTATCTTTCTCATCATGCAGGGAAGGCACCTGTGAATTTTCGTTCCTGTTTAATTTCAGACGTTGGCGACTATTTTTAGCAGAGTTATGCCCCCTTTATTGTCAAAATTCCGTGATATATCCAAAGTATGTAAATACGCCCAAAGAGCATTTGTTTATGAGAAAACAGTTGGTAGAAAAACTATCGTGATAGTATTGCAATAGTTTCTTGACTATCGCAATACTATCGGGATAGTACTTGAGCTATCGCAATACTACAGCATAGTATTTTTGAGATCGAATGTTGGGCCTACACTCCGGGCGACTTTTTCCAGTCGGCCTGAGTCTGTACGACTTTGACACCCGCCGACCATGTCGGGCGTATTTTGCCGCACTGCGGTGCTCTTGTTCACTTTACCTTGATAGGGTTTTAGTATGCCTACATTCTAAGATCGATTTGACGGGCGTATAATGTGCCCGGCTTGCGAAGCTCTTGTATGACCAAGCGAGCTCCAGTCGGGGCGGATGTTGATCTGCTTTAATCTTTCACAAAATTACAGTCAGTTGAACTTAGTCATTTTTTCCAAGCGGGTGCATCATATTCTTCTTACAGACGACTACTTCCCTCTAGTCTATTTTTCGGCCTATAACTCATTTTTTACTTGTGCTTTCTACATGATATGTCATTAATTGAAATAGTTTAATGAGTGGAAGTGTCTTGAACATTGTTCATAGCTCTTGCGGCAATTCCGTGAAGATTGTTCCACTCTTCTTCAACTTCTTTTCTAGAAGACAACTACTGTTATACTGCGGGTTTTTATGCTCCCCTCAGGGGGGAGCATATAGTCGCCGCTTTGTCCGTCCGTCCGTATTTCCGTCTGTCTTTCTGTCCGCGCTAACAACTTGGGTATATGGGACTAGGTGGCGTTACACAGAACAAAAGAAAACAATAGAGCTGTTTATTCCGTTAGTCCATGTTGGGTTTATGTTGCTTCTTTGGTTTAAGTGACTATTTTATATTTCTTTTCACACATTTTTAACAAAGGCGAAGTCACATAAACCTGAAATGTTAGAGCGTCTGTCCTTCTGTCTATCGATCTGTCCGTCTGTCCGTCATGCCATTTGGTTCGGAGCATATCTCTTGAACGTTACACCGTCAGTTGATGAATCTTAATACAATGACAGAGGATGATTAAAGGAGGTACAGTACACAAGAACCGTAACACTGTCATCTCCAAATATTTAATTATCTCCCTTTTCTCATAAACAAATCAATTCTGTCTGGATATTTTGTCCGGAGCATATCTCTGTTTTGTTACACCGTAAATTGATCAAACGTGTTACAGTAATAGAGGATGACAAAAGGAAGTTCAGTACACAAGGGAACGTAACTCTGTCATCACCCAATATTAAATTATCTCCCTTTTTCTTATAGAAAAAAAAATTGTGTCCGGAAGATATCTCTGGACTGTTACACCGTAATTGAAATGAAACTTTATGTATTAGTTATAGTTCATTTTTTGAAAATTATGCAATATAACCTGGAGCGACCGTAGGGAGCGAACAGGTTATCTTGCATAATTTTCAAACAAATGAACTATAACTGATTTACCGTTGCCTCGAATATGGCGCGTTGGACGGTGTATGGCAGTTATCGTTCACCCTAGTTTTCATACCGTTCAACAAAATTTACATATCGCGCCAGTTTGTCTGCCAATAAAAGGGCTCTATTTCGGTGGGCGGCTCTTCCGATTTTTGGAAACCCGCGAATTTATTCTTACACCTGAGAAACAAAACTAGTCTACCAAACGGAATTTAAAACTAGAGCATTGAATGGCTTTGTCTTTAAAACAAATATGATGCCCCCCACCCGCTTGCTGTAATTTTGTGAAAAATTAAAGCAAATCAAAATCCTGTGCACATGCACAGCTATGGTAGATCTATATGTGCAAACACTACACTGCCACATTATAAGGTTGTAGCTTGAAAACTGTATAGGAAAAGTTAGCCGGTTTAAGATCTGGACTGCGCTGTTAATAAAAGTAATGCCTGTGCCCTGGGGCTCCGAATGCGTTAAAGACGAGTGGCTTTTTAACGCAAGCAGAAACGCATATGGAATCTTTCTGTATTGCTATTCTAATGCATTGACGAATAGCCACCTTAGTTTAAACCCACTCCATTTCTGATGGCCGCTTTCGAAACGTTTTACAGTCAAACCTTTGTATAGCGATTACACAAAAGAAGATACAGGTGGCTGTTTAATCCTTTCAACTCCAACACTTATAATAAATAATTCCAATTTCTCATTCAGTCGAGTCCATTTGTTTGTAATAGAAGCTCTATGATGTGGTTCTACAATGTTTACGCATGACAAGTTTACCATTAACTGGTACATTGTAAATGACGAGTGTACTCCTCGCCTATAGGGTTCAATGACTTAATGCAGGACAAAAGTAATACACAAAGGTCAGTTGTGAGCCTTCTGTATTAATTTGATTATGCATTAAATTAACTAGTCGTTCTTTAACATAGTCATACCTCTTCACTGAATCATGGTCGTTAAACATAGGTTATACTGTACCACTGTCTAATGACGTAATAATGCGTTTAGCCCCGCCTTAGCGCGAGTCCATAACCGTGTTCATAAACTGCTTTATTTCTTCCATACCCGGTACAAAGCTGAACGAATATGCAATATATTTTTTCATTTCTCCCTGAAATAGAGCCCTTTCATTGGCTGGCAAACTAGGGCGAACGGTGAGCATTGATAGAGAATGACAGAAGGAGCTGCAGTACATACAAACCATAACTCTCTCATCTCCATATATTGAAATACCTCTCTTTATGCCCGCAGAATCTACGAGTTGTTTGCCCTGTCCGTTTGTCCGAGCGCACGAAATGTCATTTGTTTGATATGGAGAACAATAGAGAACAATAGAATTCCATTCATTCCGTTGTGTATTGTTGGGTATTTTGTGTAAAGTTAGGTTCTTTTTCACAAAAGAAAAAACCCAACAAGTGTACAAATGGAACGACGTCCGTCAGTCTTTCTGGGTCAACTACCTTAACTTTGGCTATAAGTTTTGCATTATTGCACATGGGCTTTTTATACTTGGCAATTGTCTTCTCTGTGTCAAGTCCTTTCCAACCATATAAACTATTTTGACCTTGACCTGTGACCTACTTTGTTAAAATCTTTAAATGTCTAAAACATTTGAACCAGTAGGCCTAGGGTTTCCATATTTGATATGTATAATTTTTGTGTCAAGACCTTTCCAGCCATACCAATGTTTTGACCATATAACCTAGACCTTGAACTTTGACATATTTAATCAAACTTTAACCAAAACTTTAACCTTGTCTATAACTCTTGCATGATTACACCTGGGCCTTTTATACTTGTTTGTGTCTCTCCTGTGCCAAGATCTTTCCAACGATATAATCCCTTTTGACCTTTGATACTTTGCATGTCAAGACATTTCCAACCTTACAATAGTTTTGTGACCTTGAACAGAGACTTTAATTTCCACAACATTACTAAAACGTTTGCAATAAACTGTTAATTCGTTTGCAAAACGTTATAGAAAACGTGCTTTTTAAAAACATACTGAAGACGTAAAGCGTTACATTTTGAAAACCTGACGAACGTTTGGGTAACGTTTTTAAAGGTTTTAGTGGTTTTGAGAGCCCCAAGAAAACGTTATATAAACGTCTGTTTTCAAACAATACTGGAGACGTTTTCAAAACCCCAAAAGTATTACATTTTACAATCCAAACAAACGTTTCAGTGACGCTTTTAGGGCATTTTGGACGGTAAAAACCGGTAATTACGGTTCTTTACATGGCTTTAAATGAACAGACCAGTCTACAAGTAACGAAACATAGTTTTGCATTTATTTCTGTATAAACTATTAGAACACTCATTTGCATATTTATTAGTTTTATGACTAATTTCATAAAACAATTCATATACTTACTTTAGGGACGAATAAATGATACTTCCACACATGTTTCTTTTTTCTTCGTACTGACAGATACGAAAAGTAGTTACATTGAAGATGAACGTAAACTTAAAATGACTTGCATGACTTGCAAACTATTTTCTGGAGAAACATAATGGTAAGCACATTTATGAATATCTGAAGCGATCATATGAATTATTATAATCATATGGATAAGTATAAAGGTGGTGCACTAGTTAATAGGCAAATAAGGTATGCGGCAGGTGCAATCATACATAACAGTTTGAGTTTGGAAAGATCAGGAGCTTCAAATAATAGTATAATAGTACCAAGTTCAAACTAGAACTGCCGCCTAGGAGCATCTGTGTCCTCACCCTCTTGTCCGGTCTGAATGTCTCGTGCCTCAGCCAGCGAGTTAACCGGGTTGCTGCACGACATAAGTTTGAACTGGGTCCAGCCTACATGACCGGCTGGTGGAGATGTGCACATCTCTATAGCTTTTTTGTAGTTCAAAGATGCGGGTGGCCGCAACACTGCAACGACTCTTAGAAATCCAGATTTTGGGAATAACGTCACATCTGGTCTGCTTATTTTCTGCCAAAATAGCCTCCACCCACCTCTTATTCAGTGGATCTGCCTGTTTTTATGCTTGAATTTTTCTCTTCCTTACCAAAACCCTTCTTTGCTCCTCTGTAGGCCATTCTTTCTGGACTGCAAGATATGAACAAACAAGAATCTAAACTCATTCAACCCTAGTGACGAGTATGTATAGGCCTACTCGTTATTTACAAACAGCGTACCTGTGAAGAGTACATTTGTCCTATGCAAACAGTGTAGACCCAGATCATAGGGCCCCTTAAGGTGTCCTCTGATCAGGATGTAAACTGTTTTTCATTTTGGCATTACTTTGTAAAACACCCTTAAATAGCGAAAAATAGGGATTATCCAATTCAAGTTTAAGGGTTGAATGCGTTTTGAAGACGCCTTGCACACGTCTGGAAGACGTTTTCACAGCCTGATAAAATCATCACCCAATGAACGTTATAAAATGTATGAAAGCGTTTTTAAAACGTTTTCATTTTAAAGTATGGACACAAATAATTAATGCGTTTGGAAGACGTTTAGAAAACGTAAGTTTTCCCATCGTTTTAAATACGGTTCGGAAACGTCTGGAAGAGGTATTTGCTGTCTAATAAGATCCTCTCCCAGTGGAATTAAAACATTTTATAGAGGCGTTGAATTGTTGCACCATGTAGACAGACAGAAAGACAGACAGACGAACGGGCGGACAGACAGACTTACAGAAACACAGATAGACTGAACAGATTGATATTCTACTAACATCAATACAAGAAAGGTTTTTACCAAGCGTTTTAAGACGGTTTGCAAAAATTTGGAATGCGTTATCGCAGCCTGGTAATATTATTTCACAGTAGATGCAATTCATACAATGTATAAAATCGATTTAGAAACGTTTAAAACGTTTTCATTCTAACGTATGGACAAACAATTACCACGTTTGGAAGACGTTTATAAAACGTATGTAATCCATTGTCGCAGTACAACATATAAAATACTGCCACACTTAAATGTATCCAAGATTACTGTCCGAAATCGATTTTAAAATGTTGAGAAAACTTTATAACTGATATACATGTACATGAAAGGCATGGCTTATACCAACACTCTTTTTAAATCATTTTTGTACCGACGTTGAAACTGAAGGGTGCGGCGAGACTAACACATTTAAAAGCGTTTGCAGATCGTTTGCAAAACGCTTTCATGCCTTGCAGATATTTGTTTTATTGGATTCTTGACGAAATTCTTTAAAAACACTTTCACTAAAATGTATCAAACTGACATATTAGTATACACATCTTCAACCACAAAAACAATAACTAAAGAAAGAGAAGTAGCATGAAAACATTATGCAACGCTGGCACAGCTCCACTCACACGACACTGGGCAGCTATATTATCGCTAAGGAAAAAGTACACTCACCCTCGCAGGTTCGGAACCTCACATAAAATAATAGAAAAATATATTACGGAGTGTTAAATTACATTCTTACCTACTAATTGCCTCACCAATCATAACCTTTCTTTATTTGTCTGTTCCTATTTAAATTTTAGCGCCACAGAAAGAAAATGGCCGATATCTCGCGAGATCGCGTGTTCGTCGAGAAAAACACCCGGACAACGTAGTGCAAACGTTGCAAAAACGTCTTTACTTCAAAGCTTCGAGAAAACTTCTGCCAAGCAACACGAAAACACAAGCATAAACGTTATGCAAACGTTTTCTAAACGACCTGGCTTTAAAACGTTTTAAAAAAAATTCCAAACCTTTTCCTCAGTTTTAAAAACGTGTCAAAAATCAACACTTTAAAACGTTACATGCTTAACTTTTTCGCGTCACAAAAAGAAAATGGACGATATCTCGCCAGATCACATGTCCATCGAGAAAAACACCCGGAGAACGCAGCGCAAACGTTGCCAAAACGTGTTTACTTCAAAGCTTCGAAAAAGCCCCTGTGAAGCGACACGAAAACATTAGGAAAAACGTAAAGCACACGTTGCAAAAACGTCTTTACTTCAAAACTTCGAAAAAGCTTCTTTGAAGCGACACGAAAACTCAATGAAAAACGTAGTGTACACGTTGCGAAAACGTTTTTATTTCAAAACTTCGAAAACACTTCTGTCAAGCGACGCGAAAACACAAGGAAAGACGTTGTGCAAACGTTTGCCAAACGACGTGGCTTTAAAACGTTTTGAAAACTTGTTCAAAACGTTTTCATCAGGTTTACCAAACGCTTTAAAAACCAAACCTGTTGAAAACGTTTCCAAAACCAAAACTTATGGTTTACTGGGTATGACCTTCATCGTTGACCTATTTAATCAAACTTTAATCAAAATCTTTAACCTTGGCTTTAGATTTTGCATAGCATGCTGCTGGTTGGGGGCATTTGTGTTTCACAAACACATTGCTTTTTATCTGATCTTCTCCAAATTTTCTGAAAATGTTTGTTAATATTAAATGGGAGTCCAAGTTTGATAACCAGTGTCGCAAATTCACACTAGGCCCTTTGGAGTTATTGCTCTCGAATCCTCAAAATTGTTCTTTAATGCCTCTCTCTATGACAGTTTTCGCTCTCTAACTCAAACAGTTTTCATAGGATAGTCTCGATCCCCCTTCGAGTGCAATCGGGGACATTCGTGTATCTAAAACACGCTCTTGTTTTCAAAAGAAAACATAGAAAAGCTGCGTGTCTGAAACAAATTTCCCAATTTAAAACTCATATTATACAAATTATCAAAAGGTGACACTCTGATAAATTTCTCATACATATTTCTTAGTTTAGAATCATGACTGCCTGTGGATGTGGTCGAATTTATACCACCTATTTCCTGAATTCAGTTGACTTTTTATGTCACAAAAATCAGCTGAGCGACTAAGTGCCATTCTGTTTTTTTTGGTTTTAGTATAATTTGCGTGTTGGTTTACATTCTAGCAACTACTGAATAGAACAGTGTCTGACTTTACCTGCAAACAATGTATGCTTATCTATATGAGTATAGAAATAATGACAATCTAGTGACTACAACTTTTTATAATGGGTGAAACTTTCAGGTTAACTTGCCAATTGCTCCACTTTTTTTCATGATTGCCGGTGGGCGTATCATGTACCGTCCGATATACTCTTTTTGTTTTTCAGGATCAAGAAAACCCCTCAGACAAATCAGACAAAAATGAAGCAATCAGACAAATGATACGTGGGAATCCTAGGAATTACGTTATCTTCAAGGAAGGAATAGCAGCCACTGGTCAGCAAGAATTACTTCATGAACTGGAATCAACTGAACGAAGACTGCATGATTCACTTAAAGGTATAATTTAAGTTCTACCTGTAAGTTTAACGGATTTTTGTTGTAAATGTCAATTTTTTCAGTTCAGGATAGAATTAACACATGGATAGTTTGCTGTATAAGAGCTTTTAGCTATATCTTTATCTTGCTGTATAAGAGCTTTTAGCTATATCTTTATCTTGCTTTATCGCATGCAATAGGCTTGATATTGAAACAGGTATTATTTTATACTGTTGTAATTATTATACGCCAGTCTTCATACGGGGCGTATTATGTTATGACGCTGTCCGTACGTCCGTCCGTCTGTCTATCCGCGCTAACATTTTTTATATATGGGACTAGATGACATAACACAGAACAAAATAAAACAATAGAGCTGTTCATTCCGTTAGTCCATGTTGGGTTTATGTGGGTTTTTTCTTTTGTTTATACGGCTTCTTTATGTGTCTTTTCATACCTTTTTAACAATGGGAAATTCACATAAACCTGAAATGTTAGAACGTCCGTCTGTCCGTCCGTTAACTTGTTCATGTCCGCTCTCTAACTAAACAAAACTATTCCAATCCTTCTAAAACTTGGTCAGCTTGTGTATGACCATAATGTCTCGGTCATGTTCGATAACCAGCAATATTGCCCCAGACATTAAAGTGTTATGCCCATTTTATCGTCAAAAACGGGCATTCTTTTCGTGTCCGCTCCCTTATTCAAACAAATTCGTTCCAATCAATTTATGTTTGACCATAGTGTCTCGGTCAAGTTCGATAACCAGCAAGACTACCTTAGACTCTCAATGGTTATGCCCATTTTATTGTCCAAAACGGGCATATTGTAGTTTATCCACTATCTAACCCAAACAAATTCATTCCAAACCTTTTGAAATTTGACCAGCATGTGAATGACCATAATGTATCATCTAAGTTCGATAACCAGCAATACGTCTCCAGACATTCAAGAGTTATTCCCCTTCCATCGTCCAAAACGGGCATTTCTTAGTTTGTCCGTTCTCTAACTCAAACAAATTTATTGAAATCATTTTGAAACTTGGTCAGCATGTGTATGACCATAATGTCTCGTTTAAGTTTGATAACCAGCAATATTTCCCAAGACATTCAAGAGTTATGCCCCTTTTATAGACCAAAACGGGCATTGTTTAGTTTGTCCGCTCTCTTAACTCAAACAAATTTATTCTAATCCTTTTGAAACTTTCTGAGTTGTTCCCCTTCTGGTCACTTTACCTTGGGTTTGAGTATGACTACATTCTAAGATGAATTTGAAGGGCGCATAATGTGCCCGGTTTGCGGTATTGGTCACACTTTTTTCCGAATGATATATTTTCAATTCTACTGAAATTAGAGAAATGAAACTTCGTATATGGAAATAGGTTGATGAGGGGGAAGTGCTATTGACAAGGGCAATAATTCTTGCATCAAAAGCTTTAAGTAATTCCCCTTTGTCATATTTGCTTGTCAGGCAGATAACTACAGTTCTACTGACGCTAGTGAATACAAAATTCATTTATGGAAAGAGGTTGATAAAAGGGAATGTCACCTTCAAGGGTCATAACTCTGGCATTAGTACTCTTAGAGTTATTCGGATGTGACGTAGTTTCTTGTCCTGAAGATGACTCCAGTTCTACTGATGCTAATGAAATGAAAGTTCACATTGGATGCGATCTGAGAGACTACAATAATTGTCGAGTTATTCCCGTTATTTTTTTTTTGTTTAAAATAAAACTCCAATTCTACCGATGAAGTAAATGAATTTCACATATATAAAGCATTTGATAAGAGAAAGTGCCATACACAAATACCATAAATCTGGCTTAGTACTGTTTGAGTTATTTATTACCCTTTGTCATATTTACTTGTCTGCAAAATGACTCCAGTTTTGCAGTTATTTAACAGTTTCGGTGTGTATTTGTATTGGTAACTGATCGTTAAGGGTGGATTGGGAGACCTTTTGTAGCTCACCTCAGTCAAAATCTCAATGTGAGCTATTGTAATGGCCTTATGTCTGTCGTCGATCGTCGTCGTTAACAATTGTTTCAAATGGCGTCTCCTCCTATACCGCTTGACAAATTTCAACCAAACCTTATAGGCAAATTTCATGATAAATTCATAGTGTTGTTCCTTGTAGGGTACACTGTCATATTTTGTTTCTAATATAGGTCTATCAAGTGTCGTTGACATGGCAACTAATTAATAATACTTTTAGAAATTCATCTTGTAAAAAACGACAGATCCGAATTGAAAACAATATTACACAGTGATCCTTTTGTGACCCTCTATTAGATTCTTAAAATAATTGTCCTAGCTAAACAACATTAGGTGATGCAGATTTACATGCCCCCGTGATGATCAGTCGAGGGCATACTGTTTTGCCCATGTTGGCTGGCTGTCTGTCTGTTCGTTCATTCGTCCGTCCCACATATCCAGTACATGCATTGTCCGGCTAACTTCTCCTACAGTTTTCAAGCTACAACCTTATCATTCGGCAAATTGTTTGCACATATACCATAGATGTGCATGTGAACCGAATTTTGATCTACTTGAATGCTTCAAAAATGTACAGCCAGTTGAACTTGGTCAATTTATACGCCCACCACTAAAGGTTGCCGTATATTGGCATGGCCCTGTCCGTACGTTCGTCCGTCAACATTTTCTGTGTCCGGAGTTTTTCCAAAATACTGTAAATAGGATATTTATTAAATTTCACACAAATGTTATATGCATAAATGAGTGAAGTTTAAGGTTCGTTTAATTTGTCGTTACAGAGTTATCTGTCCTTCATGTACTCAAATATGATATTAAAAGCTTGTCCGGAGTTTTATCGTATAACTGTTGGAGGGATATTATCAAAACTTCACACTATAGTTGTATGCATCAAACTCTGAAGCTGAATGAAATTTTAGGATCAGTATACCCCCTCACACGAAGTATTTTTTGGGGGTATACTGGAGTCACCATGTCCGTCCGCCCGTCTGTCTGTCCGGCTTGTCCGAATCATAACTTGTAAAGTATAAGAGCTATTGACTTTAAACTTCATATACAGATAGATCTTATTGACCAGGAGTGCAGTGCACAAAAAACGTTACCCTGTCATCAGTATTTTTGGAGTTATTTTCCTTTGTTGTTATATTTTAACCAATTTAGGGTTGTCCGGAGCATAACTTCTAAAGTATAAAAGTTATTGACTTCAAACTTCATATACAGATAGATCTTATTGACTAGGAATACAGTGCACAAGAAATATAACGATATTATCAGTATTTTTGGAGTAATTGCCTTTGTTGTTATATTTTTACCCATGTCTTTTACAGTAACATTTAATGTCTGGGCTTGATATTGTAATGTGAGTTGACATCAGATTTAGTCTTTAAATATAAACAAAGTTAAACACTGGTCAAACGCCAGTATCAGATCCCCTTAAGAAAACTAAAGCCATGCACATATCAAGATACATTCCCCTTTTCTTGAGCAACATACTATTCAATAAGAACCGGTAGGATCTTTAAAGACGGGTATCTGCTTTATGCGTGGCAAGGGTAATTCAGAAACTCATGAAGGAGTATTATGCGTAATTTTTGTCTTGCATTAAATTCCAATATCTAAAACAGCCATAATAAGGCCTACCCTTAGTGCCGTTGAAAGGAGATTTACTGTATAAATTAAATTTAAATTCCTGACCTTATCATCTTTGCGTTCGAGGAGCTATATTTTATTTACTCAGTAGCCTCCATGGACTAGCGGTATAGTCATTTTGACTTACACCACAAGCAGCTCATCGTGTGGGTTTGAGTCCCGGTCTGGCAATTCCGATTTTTATATGGGGAAGTTTTCCAGATGGCTTGCAGAAGGTCGATTGTTTTACCCAGTTGCCGATTTGTGCCCGAAACAGTGCATAAAGGGCTTCTAGGGCCGTCCTCCCCCTGGAGTTAGCTGGACATCGCGATACGACTGATATATTGTTAAACCGACATAATATCATAACAAATTTAAATCTAGCCTGCACACAACTAAAAACCCAAACCTGTAATACTTTCCGTACCTTGATTCCGAAACCAATTACCCAAATTTAATGTCACAATGTCCGTAACTATGGGATACCAGATGATCGAATTAGGACTATCATAGCCCTCTTGTTGATGCTCTCTAATGCAATATTTTATCCGTATGTCATACATTTTGCAAGTGCATTATTACTTACTGTTCAAAAGCAACATTTGGTATGTGATTAACCAATTGATTTTATTTGATTCAAATTCATACAATGCTGCTGTTTAAATTGTGATATTAACAGGAACATGCTAACTTGCTTAAAATGCTATAATCTCAGGTATTTCATTGTAGGGAGCTTCCATCATTTCCAGTGATATTATTGTCTTAACATTGCGTATCCTATTTTCCAAAAAACATCACTTCTTCTTCTTCTTATAGCGTTTTAAAAACATCACTCATTTACAGCTGGTTTTTACCCCCTCAAACGAAGTTATTATATTATATGGAAATATTATATTTTTACCCAATTTAGGTTTGTCCGGAGCATAATTTCAAAAATTTAAGAGATAATGACTTCAATCTTCATATATAGACAGATCTCATTGACTAGGATTGCAGTGCGCAAGAGCCGTTACTCTGTCATCAGTATTTTCGGAGTTATTTCCCTTTGTTGTTACATTTTTGTCCAATATAGGCTTGTTCGGAGAATTATTTCCAAAGTATAAGAGCTATTGACTTCAAACTTCATATACAGATAGATCTCATTGACTAGGATTGCAGTGCGCAAGAACCGTTACTCTGTCATCAGTATTTTCGGAGTTATTGCCCTTTGTTGTTACATTATTGTCCAATATAGGCTGGTTCGGAGAATTATTTCCAAATAAATACGAAAGAAGACTCAAGCAGGAAACGCAACACAAACAATACACCCATCTCTAACGCAGAACACACACACAGCCATACCATAACAAAAACACACACACACACACGCAATACCATTCCTTCATCTACACACTAAATAGAAAACAACACGCAAGACAAACATAAAGCTAAGTGAACATAGGAGCCCGCCTTGGTACGGTCAGTAGCAATCAAGTATAAGAGCTATTAACTTCAAACTTCATATACAGATAGACCTCAATGACTAGGAGTGCAGTGCACAAGAATTATAACTATATCTTCAGTATGTTTGGAGTAATTGGCTAATTGCCCCTTGTTGGTATATTTATACCCCCTCAAACGAAATGTTGGGGGTATACTGGAGTCACCATGTCCGTCCGTCCGTCTGGCTTGTCCGGAGCATAACTTGTAAAATATAGGAGCTATTGACTTCAAACTTCATATACAGATAGATCTCATTGACAAGGAGTGCAGTGCGCAAAAATTGTTTCTCTGTCATCAGTATTTTTGGAGTTATTGCCCTTTGTTATTTTTATCAAATTTAGGCTTGTACGGAGCATAACATCCAGAGTATAAGAGCTGGTGTCACTCCTGAACGAAACCCCTCCATAGACTTCTATAGTAAATTGGCAATATTCTCCTGTCTCTGTCTAGTTCCGTGACCTTCCTACCAATATAATGACCCTATTTCCATGGAAAACAATAACAAGGCACCAGAAACATAAAAAGAAAAAGAGACGATAAAGGTTCAACTTTTTCACAAATTTCACATTTCTAAGGTCACCGTCAATAATTACGAAACGAAAGTTGGCTCCCCGCCGCATCACACTCACATATCTGACCACATGTTCTCGCATAGTAGTTCCCAAATGGAACCCAGAAACACCTATGATTTATCAACAACATCACTATTTCAACTCAAAAACAAATACATCTGCAATTAATAAGCACTTTCAATAAAACATATGATTATGAATCACACACATCAAGGTTTCACCGTGCTATATTTAGGCACCCTACGACCCGGAAGTACTTCCAATATGGTGTGACACCAGCTATTGACTTCAAACTTCATATACAGATAGATCTCATTGCCTAGGAGTGCAGTGCGCAATAACCATAACTCTATCTCAGTTTTTTGGAGTTATTGCCCTTTGTTATTATATTTTCAACCAATTTAGGCTTGTCCGGAGCATAACTTCCAAAGTATCAGAGCTATTGATTTCAAACTTAATATACAGCTAGATCTCATTGACTAGGAGTGTAATGCACAAGAACCATAACTCTATCTCAGTGTTTTGGAGTTATTGCCCTTTGTTGTTATATTTTTACCCAATTTAGGCTTGTCCATAGCATAACTTCCAAAGTATAATAACTATTGACTTCAAACTTCATATACAGATATATCTCATTGACTAGGAGTGCAGTGCACAAGAACCATAACTCTATCCTACCTTTTTGGAGTTATTGCCCTTTGTTGTTATACTTTTACCCAATTTAGGCTTGTCCGGAGCATAACTTCCAAAGTATAATAGCTATTGACTTCAAACTTCATATACAGATAGATCTCCTTGACTAGGAGTGCAGTGCACAAGAACCATAACTCTATCTTAGTTTTTTGGAATTATTGCCCTTTGTTGTTATAATTTTACCCAATTTAGGCTTGTCCAGAACATATCTTCAAAAGTATAAGAGCTATTGACTTCAAACTTCATATACAGATAGATCTTATTGACTAGGAGTGCAGTGGGCAAAAACCTTTACATATAATAATAATAATAAGTGCTATTTTTGGAGTTGTTGCCCTTTGGTGTTTTTTCTTCAAGTTAGGGAGCACTTAAGTGCACACATCAACTTTATACTGAAACTAGCAAAGGATCGAAAGCAACAATAGATCTTATAACATAAACATGAAACAGTTTTGGTAAAGATCAGACTCTGCGTAACATGGCGTCTGATCAGGATTTAACTGACACTAATGCATATTATTTTTTCTGTTAAACAATCATACATTCTTAAGTAAAAACAGACGGAAAGTCTGTAAGCAGACGATATTTTGGCAGCTGTCATAAAAACAGTGAACGGGATACATTACCCAGTTTGGTACTGTGATCTCTTAGTCTGGCTTATAATGTAAACTTACTTGTACATGAACATTACATATGTCTATTCAGATAAATATAGATATATATATATATATAATACTGATAACACTGTAGAGTCGTAATGGCGAAACATGTTTGTTAGTAGATTATGACATTAGAACTTACATATCAAGGCATGTGAAGTCATTTATTTAATTTTTCCTATATATATATATGTATCTCCGTTGCTTTTCAGGACAAAGTCACTGTGATTCAACAACAGATTGCGCTTTGCTTCACCAGATAAAACATCTGAAGCTCAAAGTATCGACGCTGACAAGCAAACCGATTCAGGGTAACTACTGCTAAAGATGTACAGTATAACCTGCCATATTCGACATCCTTCGGTACCATTCTTACAGATGATGTCGCATATGTGTCGGTTAAGGCAGGGTTTAGAAAGACAGTTTAACCTTGATATTTTACATTTTAACTTTGAACTATTCGTATGTTCCACTTAAGGGTTTCGAGGATAATTATAAAGATTTAACAAAAGAAATATGATCTAGTTCGACTAAACCCACTTGTGCCCACGACCCCATATATGAGACATAGACGGCACTGTTTGCTGATAGGAATTTCAATATAAAACAAAATGAAAAGTTTGACCAGGCATCCCTTTGATAAAAAATCGACTAATCCAATATAAAACATGGGAGAATCCACTGGGCGCGAATTGGTTAACGAGATGACGAATTTCGACTTTTGCCATTCGACGTAAATTTGGGTCAGAAAAGCATTGTCCGATAAAACAGGTTTCTGGTTCTAATCAGGTGTGGGATAAGCCAGGATATTCTGTACAACATGACTTTACTATGTCTTTCGGATTACCCTTAACTCCATAGAAAGGCACTTTATACGCCCGTAACAACGGGTTGTATTATGATATACCCTGCGTTGTCCGTCCGTCCGTACTTACGTAGGTCTATCCGTCAGTCTGTCCGTTAACTTTTTCATTGTAAGCGCTCTCAATCCTTCATTTAATGACCAATTTTAATTAATCTCACCACAAACATTTCATAGTACAATAGCTCGGGCGAGTTCGCGTTCAGACGTTAGTGACAGAGTTATGCCCACTTTGTTGTCAAATATGGACATTTTAAAAAGAGAATCCAGATCGTTTTTGTTCTTTGTTTACTTCCTTCCAAATTTGATATAGTGATATAGGGAGTGAAGCTATTTTACATATTTTACGGATTGTTTCCCCTTAACACATACGTTTTCAAAGAAACTGTTTTCTGTAATAATTGTAGTTTTATTTGGCATATTGTTATCGTATTTCAGATTGAGCTTTCTCAGTATACATGGAAAATAGTTTCCAATGTGGTTTCGCTCTTTTGTACCGGTTGCAGCCAAATTTCATATGTAGCTCACCTATTATGCAGGAAAGATGTCTAGGGATTTTGGTCACGGTTTAATGAATTTTTCTGGAGTTATGCCTCTTTACATACTCAGTATTTTACGGCTCAAACTGTTTTTCAGAAGATAGCTTTACTTCTGTTTGTCGTATTGAAACCAAATATTTATACTTAGCTTTCTTATGCCGGAAAGACACCTACTGATTTTGGATTAGGTAGGATGATTTTTGTTGAGTTATGCCCCTTTATAAACATATGTTGTTTCCGGAGAACTTTAGTTCTGTACAAGGTATTGTTTCGAAATTTCATAGTAAGCTTTCTCATCATACAGGTAAGACACCAACTGATTTAGGTTATGGTGTAATGTTTTTTATTGCAGTTATTCAACTTTATATAATTAGAATTTTACAGCTCAAACTGGTTTCTTGATGATAACTCTGATTGCCGTATTTAAACCAAATGTCATACTTGACTTTCATATTATACAGGGAAGACATTTATTGATTTTGGTTTCTCGTCTGATGTTCAGGGTGTCCAGTCAGATCAGGGAATTTTCAAGGGAATTTTGAAATGTCTTTGGGAATTCGGGTATTTAAGCAAAATGTCAGAGAATTTTGAAGGTACAAGTCCATGAAAAATTAAAGTACATATAGTGAAAGCTGAGGCAGTTTCTTCTTGGTTGAATAATGAAAATAATAATGCTGATAATGATATAATATTCATATCTTCACAGGCATATGCTTCAAAACGAAATAGATATGTCTTTAAAGGCGCTTTAAAATTTAATTAAGTAAAAAGATTTGTTTATATCATTGAATGTTAAAGTGCCTGAAATGACTGATCAATTTCATTTTGAAGCCCATATTTATGAAGAGATATAAGTACCATTTGGTAATCTTACAGATGATTCTTAACACCTTTTTTATTATTCTAAATATATAATCATGCATTTGAAAGCATTTAGGGTTGGGGTTAGCTTAGTAAACAACATAACTCAAATAATAAACATGTTTGCATAACAACTAAATGTTATTTAATCTTTAACCTCAGAGCATGTTTCTAGTTTTGAAGACAAGGTTGAAAGTAAAACAGAATGGGCATAAAGGCACATTCTGCTTTAAATTAAGCCTGCTTTAAACTACCACCCGCTATGACATTGAAACAAGTTCTTATGATACATGTTCATGCCTGTATAATTGAAGTTATTTTCTTCAATGGAAGAGTTAAAAGGGTTCATTGTTTTGAGGAACTTATGCAATGATCCATCTTCCTTCTGACTGCATTATGCGGGACCCCTTTGCTGACTCTGTCAGTGTTTAAATTAAACAACCTAGAGGTTGATACCAGTATCATAAGGTCTAGTCAGAATATTTGCCTTTACCTATTTGCACTTAGTGTCCTATTACAAAAACGACAATGGCAAATAGTGTAGAATCTGATCAGACGAAGCATTATGCGTTTTCATTGTTTGCTGATTGGAATTTTGATATCGAACAAAGAGAAAATAAACAGATCAGGTACCTCTTAAATAAAAAATGGACTAATCCAATAAATAAGCATTAAAGAATACACTGAGCTCAAATGGATTAAAAAATCATACACGATTGAATGCGAGTTATATTTACCGTATCAAAAACTAGGCTACTTTGTTGGCACTCTATAGGCTACACAATAAATCTGAAACTTGTTCAAAATGTTTGCATCAATAAACTCTTGGAAACTTGGTCAAAATGTTAGCCTTCATTAGATCTTGGAAACTTGGTTTAATGTTTGCCTCTAAAAAGTCTTTGACACTTGGTCAAAAGGTTTGCCTCAATAAATTCTTGGAAACTTGGTCAAAATGTTTGCCTCAATAAATAAATACGAAAGACTCAAGCAGGAAACGCAACAAAAACAATACACCCACCTCTAAAGCAGAACACACACAGTCATACCATAACAAACAAACACACACACACACACACACACACACACACACGCGCGCGCGCGCGCAATCCCATACATTCATCAACACATTGAATAGAAAACAATACGCAAGACAAACATGAAGCAAAGTGAACATAGGAGCCCGCCTTGGTACGGTCAGCAGCACTCAATAATTAATTATAAATTAACCATTAACAACCACTGGGGGTTAAACCTGGGTTTAGGGGCGCCCAACCTCACACTTATCTCCCATATTCACCTAAAAAGTCTTGGACACTAATTGTCAGGGTGCCCACGGACTCTGGAAAACAGGGAAAATGGTTAAAAAAAATTCCCCGCAGGGAAAAATCAGGGAATTTGAAAATTTGCTAAAAATCAGGGAATTATCAGGGGATTTGGCAGAAATTGGAGAGAGAAAGTCTAGACTACAGATAGTCTCTCTTCCTGACTTTCTATAAAAGTGTATTCAACTATTCATACAGTTAGTAACATGTACATGTAGTAATTAAGCAATTTACAATGTCTATTTAGCTTAATGTTTATCCATATCTGATGGGTTAATTAATATTATTTATCAGTGCCTACTCTGTTAACTAGTTGAAATAATCAGCATCTTAACTGAAGAGAACGGATAATGGAGTTAAGTAACCCTTGTCCTAGAACTCAAGTGTCAAAGGAGTCAGAGATGAAAAGTAAAAGTGATTGAATGTAACCTTTTCGTCCACAAAACCAAATCAGAGAATGATCAATATCAGCATCAGTAGTATAAGCATATCTAAATGAAACTTTATATACTTGGGAAACATTTTGGCCATTTTTCTCGGGGTGGGGTGGGAGCGGAGCATGCCCCCAAATCCCCCTAGTAAGACTACGTTCACAAATTAACCTGTGTCCCCCAATCCCAAAATGCTTCCTACGGGTCTGCAACACATGTAATAATTACAATTAAGGTGCTGGATTTTTTTTACACCTAGCTGTGAACATTGCTGATGCAGTACTTATGTAAATGTGACATCTTACATTAGAAAAAGATAAATTCATACAAGACATGACAAAAGGTATTAGTACAGAATAGTGTGACTTTATGATGTTGAAGGTATGGCTATAAGGGGGAGGTTGGAAGCCATTTTACTCAGTTGTATTTGAGCAGTGTAGGTCGCGAAAAAGATCAGGGAAAACTACCTTTCAGTCAGGGAAAATCAGGGAATTATCAGGGAATTTCAATTTTGAATTTCTGTGGGCACCCTGATTGTGGATTTGGACTTTTAGTATTGCTCATGAACTGACTCAATTAAACCGAGTCTGCAATTTTCAGTACTTGCTTTGTTTTCTGTGCTTTCAAAGGATCTCCCCTTATTCAGATTTGTAATAAGTTTGCGTCGCTTTAACAGTTTGCACTATATAAATAATAGATGGCCGTTTCCGTGACATTGAAATTGTCAACTCCAGAATCAAAAGTAAGGAGTTTACTTTGTAGTATCATAATCTTGTTTTCGAGGGTTGAGAATTTGAATGTCACGCAAACTGCCATCTAATATTTAATTCATTGCACCGAGCGTATTATCCCCTGCCGAAGGCCAGAGAAATACTGTTTTAGGTATGTCCGTCCGCAATGGTATCTCTGAAACCAATTAACAGATTTGGATGAAACTTGGTATAATAATTTGTCATTATAGGCAAAAGATAGTGGGGAAAATCCATCAAAATATATTTAGAAATTTATGAGTTATCTGCCCTTTATGTTTTACAAATGCCAGATTTAACCGTATTACACTCTAGCAACTACAAAATTCAATAGATTTTAAGATTGCACACAATGTCCATAAGTACACATTCTTAAAGATGAGCAATTATTGTCAAAAAAGGATACTTGACTGAAACCGACTATAAATAAAGATTATCTAAGAGATATCTGTCCTTGATGTACTTAGAAATGCTAAAAAATGCTTTATTTTAATATTGTTCAAGTTCTAGTGTCTATAAATATGCATGGATTTTGATAAAAAAAAAAAACTTTCTTAAACTATGTATGGCTATTAGTTTTCAAATTGGTTTTATTATTGTTGAAAACTGAGAAATTAGTCTGCCCTCGATGAGTCGAACATATCATATTTAACAGTTTTTACTATCTAGCAACACATTTTGAATGGATTTTGCTTATACTTGCACACAATGACTTTAAGTATAAGTTCTTGAAGGGGTGCAATTATTGCCAAATAAGATACTTGTGGCACGATTTATCTGCCCTTTATGTACTTAGAAATGCTAGACATTGAGGTTTTATTTTAGTATTGTTTACATGCTTGTGCATGGGGTTTGATACTTTATCAAACTATATATGGCTATTTGTTTTGGAAAAAGTTCAGTTATTGTCAAAAATGTGCAAGTGTCCTTTGGAATCATTGATTTCAGCGCATTTACAGTTGAAAGTTGAATTCCGCTTAAGCTGGTGCTAGGGGGTGTGAGCACTGTTGCATATTTAAGTATTGCTCATGAACAGACTCAAATAAACCGAGTCTGCAATTTTCAGTATTTGCTTTGTTTTCTGTGCTTTCAAAGGATCTCCCCTTATTCAGATTATATAATTCACAACAGCAGATGTTAAGTGCTTGTGTGGCGGCTGTAAAAAGTCGCCCCGTACTTCATTCTCAGTGTTGTTATACTTTCTGGTCCTTTGGAATCATTGATTTCAGCGCATTTACAGTTGAAAGTTGACTTCCGCTTAAGCTGGTGCTAGGGCCCGTGAGCACTGTTGCATATTTAAGTATTGCTCATGAACAGACTCAAATAAACCGAGTCTGCAATTTTCAGTATTTGCTTTGTTTTCTGTGCTTTCAAAGGATCTCCCCTTATTCTGATTAGCCGAGAGTATTCTGCCATTGATGAGTTGAAAATGCCATATTTAAGTTTTTACACTCTTACAGTTTTTTTAACAGAGTTTAATTATACTTGCATACAATGTATATAAGTATTGTCAAAATAAGATACTTGGTAGCAAGGGTTATTTGCCCTTAATGTACTTAAAAATGCTAGAAAAGGCTTTATGTTAGTACAGTTTACACGAAAGTGTGAAAAAATGTGAATATTTTTTATAAAAACCTTATGATACTATAAATACATAGCTATTAGTTTTCAAATGAGTTCAGTTATTTCTAAAACGGGCAAGGTATGCCCTTAATTAGTATATTTACCAGTGTTTGTATCTACAGTTCTGAAATAGTTTTGATAATACTTGTACACAATGTTACATATAAGTTTTTGAAAGTGTTTAAATACTGTTAAAATTGAATCATGAGTTATCAGCTTATCTGCTCCTGTTATTCTCAGATATGCTAGAAACGGCTTTAGTATAGTACTTTTTAGGCGTTAGTTTGTACAAAATTGAAAGGAATTTTACAAAACTTTGTTAAAAGATTTTGAATGTTGATCTTTAAAAACAGGTGATCACCATTTCCCTCTTCCTCCCAAAATAAAGTTTGCCACCTTCTCGACAATCGCTGCGGCAGGGGATATCAGCTCTTATATGCATATTAACACTGACTTTAGAATCGTCTCAGTCGTGTTTTACAAAAAAGAAGCAAAGCGCTCTTAACGATATAGAGGAAAAAAAACGAAAAAAACATTAGAGTAACTTTCCTCTATGAGACATTTCAAAGAATGTCACATAGCAAAAGAATGTCGCAAAGCTCAGACAGCAATGTTATATATTGACAGATATCAAGATACATTATAGTTACTTGCCCCTATGCGAAGTGCCAATAATATTGCATAGCAAAATAATATCGCATAGCTCAGAGATTCGCAGTGAAATGTTGGGATAGCGGTAAACAAATAATTATGCAAAATGTCACATTTTGTCTATTGGAAATGAACATTATAACTCAAAGCGAGGTGTACTAATGATAACTAAAGCTTATATTTGTTAAAATACTAGGTCATTTTACACCAATTGTTTATAGAAATTGGTTTGTTGATCATTATTCTAGACACAGTCCACCCATGTGTTTATTTTAAGGGCTGATCACGATCAGTCGGGGGCATACTGGTTTACTCCTGTCCGTCCGTCGTTCGATCGTTCGCTCGTCCGTCCGTCCCACATATGCTACGGTAATAACTTTGTCTGGGTAACTTCTCTTACAGTTTTCAAGCTTCAACCTTATAACTTGGCAGAGTGTATGTCCATATACGATAGATGTACATCTGAAAATGATTTGATACGTTTAATTTTCCACAAATTACAATCAGTTGAACTTAGTCTATTTTTTTGCGGCGGTGGAATCCTATTTGTCTTAAAAAAAGTCATCCCTCTAGGCTCTAGTTTTGAACACACTGTTCTCAAGCATTTAATTGGTCAAAATAATAGAGCTGTGGTGTGGTAAAAACTCAAATCTAACCAATCAAATGTTTTATAACATTGATTTAGTGTTATTTAGGCGGCACATTTGGCCAAAATAGCCTTTTCGTCCCATACGTGAAACGCGATAATAAACCATACTGATTTAAATAAACGCTTATGGTTACGGTGATAGTATTGCAAATTTATTCAGAATTATTTACCACTTCAAACTAGGTCATGGTCAAATCAACGTTGGGCGATGTGGATATACTGTAAATGGTCAAAATCCCCAACTTTGTAAGCATCAAAGCATTCCAGTAAGTCTAGTTAATAACGAAATAGACTATCAAAAATAGTCTTGGTCCAAAAGTGATGAAGGGCAAGGTCAAATTGAGGTAGAGTGGTATAGAATGATTTTGCATGGTCTAATGCAACAACTGTATAAGGATGAAAGCATTCTAGTCAGCGGTTTTGAGGCTAGATGAGACGATACAATCAGGTTAACCTCCTTAGCACGGATGGACTGACTGATCGGCGGGCGGTCTGAACACTCACTATATGCCCCCCACATCTATATATTTCGATACTGGGAGAATAATGAATAAAATCTTGAAGCAACCAATTTGTATCCATGCCCTGCCATTTGATATTGCTGTAAGTTAACATATATGGCTTACATTTCAGATCTCCAGCAGCATCTTCTAGATAAGTATGGAGAGGAGAACAAGTACTGGGAGAATCCTGTGAATGCGGAGGAGGTCAACCTTTCAGAGATGTATGTTCAACCGTCTGTGAAGCGTATAAGGGAGATCAACGAGCATGGACAAATGAAAGAAGTAGACCTGAAGTCACAGCCCTCTAAACTAATATATAAAGACATATTCAAGTCTAAATCTGGAGAATTTTGTAAAAATGTTTATATCACCGGCGACGCCGGGACTGGAAAGTCAACATTTTGTAACCGCCTGGTCCTCAACTGGTGCACTGCAGTGAAGAATGACAAAACTCTAAAAGCTGATGATACTCTTACTTCTGAAGATCAAGAACTTCTGTCAGCTTTCAGATTTTTGCTTCACATTAATTTAAGAGATAATGAAACAACCTACCATGTTGAGGACATGATTCAAAAGCAGTGTTTGTCAAATGTCCCAGAGTCGTTGACGATATCAGACATACTTAAGAATGAGAGGTGTTTAGTTCTTATTGATGGTTTAGATGAGTGGTCATGTCCACGTGATGTAGAGAAATGCACAAATATTAATATAAATATCCCTGGAAGAAATACGGCAAATAGAAACTGTATCTTTATTACCACCACTCGTAATTGGAAATATGACGTTATTGCTTTAAAAAATAAAGACGTTGATAAACATGTAGAGTTATGTGGGCTTGATAAAGACTCGGCTGAGGAACTGGCACAGAAACTGTTAGAAAATCTCAACAGAGAGTCAAAAACACACAAATTATTTGATGATTTTGATGATGAGATAGAGAGGAAAAATCTTAAGGAATATTTATCTGTGCCAGTTCTTCTCATACAGTTGGTAACTTTGTGGTTTTTTGGCAAAGACTTTGGCAATTCTCAGTTACAATTGTACTGTAGTATGCTGGAGCTGATGTTTGAACGTTCTGAGAAAAATCTTCCTGAGGAAATCCCAGACAGTTCAAGCACAGCTGTAGCAACATCAAAACCGCTACCAGAATGTTTCAGCACCAAAGATAATTGCCAAAAATATGCAGAGTTACTCAACTGTTTGTCAAAGCTGGCTTATAAAGCTTTGTTTAACAAACAAAAGGAAGAAGCTTTAGTCTTCAAAAGCTCAAAGTTGGAAATATTTGGCATTTCTCCATCAAATATTAAACTCTGCTTACATTGTGGCATTTTATCTCAATGTAAGGATTATGGCAATCGTACAGGGAAATATAAAAAGTTTTCATTCTTACATAAAAAGGTACAAGAATGTCTTGCCGCTTTGTATTTAGTAACTATTGACAAAGCTGAAGACATTCCGAAAGAAGTAAAACAATTGTGTAATTCAGTAGAAACCATGTTAGAAATGAATCAGGTGTGGCTTTTTGTAGCTGGAATGGACCGTGACATGACAAGACAGTTGTTAGAACATTTGGGTGATGTTGTTAGTGGTGACGAGCGGGTTAACACGTACAGACAGACTGTAGACAATAGTAAATATGACAGGTTGATAAAGGGCATACAGAGATGTGTGTCTGACTGTGTATCAGAAGGCATCAATAATGGCCACCGTTATGAGAATGTCTGTTTGCAGGACTTCCGTATTGATATGTTCACTGATGACGACACTGTCCGTGCTGTAGAACGTTTGTTGTTCTGCTCTGACATGTCCAAAGTCAAGTCTGTGTACATAAGGACTTATAACATTGATGCTGCTGAGTTGTCAGCTATAACTGGTCAGTTTCTACAATGTCGCTCAATACAAAGACTGCACCTGTTTGACTCCTCCCTTATACCCGACAGTACAGTGACAGCTCTAGTAGATAACAACTGGGCCTCACTTACAGCCCTGGACTTGGAGACTGAGATCACAGCCCCAGATAAGTTAGTTACTGCCATATGCAGCAGCATTAGCAAGTCTTTAATGGCACTTGGGCTGTGGAGGGTTAAACTGAGACATAAACATTTAGAACAAATATTGGCCAGTTTATCCCAGTCTCGCGTCATTAGACAGTTAGAACTGTGGGGGTTAGACTGTACAGACCATGACGACGAGTGTAGAGCTAAGATAGATTGTTCTGTTATGACTCAGCTTCAGGAACTTACTCTGTGGGGCATGTTAAGCTCCCCCTTGTATGTAGTTAATCTGCCGTCTTTACCACACTGTGTGGAGAAGGTTGAACTGTCGTCTGTTACATTACCCGTGACGTCACTGCGTGACTTTGCTCGCGGACTTTCCCAGACAAAACGTAAAGTGACTGTAGAACTAAGGTCGGTAACATTGGCAGAGAGAAAGGCGAAAGGTATTAGAGGTTTCTTTAGGCGAAAGGTGAGAAAGTTAACGAGAGAGGAGCGTGGAGACTTGGAGGGTTTCCTCCAGAACTGTCCCGGGTTGGAGTTGACAGAGTGCAGTGTCTGGGCCAATAGATGGGCCAATATAGAGTTCCACACAAGCAGCCAGTAAAGCCTGGAAAACTCGTCATTGCCCCTCAAACTCTCAACAGCCGCCATTTTGTCTCTAACCGTTTGACTGTAAAAACATATTTCACCTTCTAACTCGGTAACCACTCATCCAAACACTCAACTGTCGCCATTTATTCTCTTAGTTAGCTCGTTTTCTTTCTTATTATTCAAGTTTTATCTCAAAATTCTGAAAAAAGTTGTTTTTCATCTCTCAGCAGTTTATTTAGCAGCAGACAAAATTTTAGTCATTTTCAGACTCGACATTTTGTTAAACATAAACTTTGGGGTCCTTCATTATCTTAATTATTTTCATTTTCTCTGATGACTTGAAAGCAAATTAGTTGTCTGAATCTCGAGATAAAACACTTGATTAATAATTAATTAAAGAACAATGACATTTTTATTGGGGGCAATTTCTTACCCCACCCACTGCTAATTTAGCTTAAAATGCCAATTGATGAAAAACAACTTTTTTCGGAATTTTTTGTTTTTATTGATTTCATTTTATAGAAAATGCGCCAACTAAGAGAACAAATGGTCACACGTGGATATTAAACCAAATAATAAGAAATATTTACCATGTTTTTGTTATTCTAGAATAGAACTTTGTTGACACTGTCTAAAATGGTAAATGATGTAAAACAACTTTTGCTCGAATTTTGAGTTTTAATTGATTTCAACGGATGGCAAATGGTCTAACTAAGAAAACAAATGGTCACAAGTAGGTATTTAACTACAACAATGTGATATTTTAGCACAGCAAATAAATAATGAGAAATAAGATATAAATGAATTAACACATTTAGTGCTATCGACGAGTATACTCGTCATTTACAGAGTACATATGAAGGGTAGACTTGTCCAATGCAAACAGTATAGACCCTGATCAGTGGACTCCTAATCAGTTTATGCAGTGTTTTATCATGCAGCCCTTGCGACATTCGTTCTTTCGTCCGTCCCACATACGTACTGTACATACTTTGTCCGGCTAAGTCTTCCTACAGATTTCAAGCTACAACCTTTAACCTTATAATTATGTATAGTGTTTGCACATTTACCATAGATGTGCATGTGAACAAGGTTTTGAACTGCTTTAATTGTTCACAAAAGGTTGGTTTAAATATGTGTTTCCAATAGAATGTGTTTAGGACAGTTAAATGGTTCTAATGATTGATACGTATTTAACTCATTCTCCCCTGAAACTTTAAATGGACAATTCCAGCTTCTAATCAAGTACAGTCCATTTGTGAGTTGTTTTGTACAATTGTAGCCAAATGACAAACAATGCAGACCTTGATCAGAGGGATCCTACTGTCCAGACCCCTCTGATTAAGGTCAGAACTATTGGAATAGAACACGTTCAAGTGTACTTCTCACATGTGCACTGTTTGTAAAAGACACACATATGTGGCATTAGGGGTCAATGAGTTAATCAAGATGTTTAATCACAATTTTTAAAATGTCATTTCGGAGAACATTGATGTTATATCATTTAGTTTTATATTGTAATTTCTATACTTAAGTTTCCTGCTCAAACAGGTATACATTATGTTAAGCATGTATATACATCAAGAACATAATAATAAACTTTGTATAAACTGTTTATTTGCGTTTTGAGTATTTCTCCATGGGAACCAGGAAAAGGTACAAACCGGTAGTAGACGGCATTTCGAGATAAAAGAACTTTGAAGGCTGATGGTTGTTAAATAGAAGATTAACCCATTTGCTGCCAGGCTCTATAACACTGACATATGCAAACAGTTTGGATCCAGATCAGATTCCGCGTTACTCGGCGTCTGATCAGGATCCAAACTATTTGACACTCATATCAATGTTTCATAAGGTCAAAGACGCATATAAATCAAAGTTTAGAAGTTAAAGCAGACGGAAACTAAAGGCAGACGATAATGTGGCAGTGATTGTGTTAGATGGGTATTTCTGTCATGATCAGGGCTTCCATTTCTCCGGATTTTTCCGAAATCTTCTGATTTTCATCCTAGCAGACGGTAGCTTAAAGCATGTTGGAAGTAAAGCCTAAAGTCGCATTCTGCTTTACCTTCAACCTGCTTTTAGTAACCGCACTTGAAAAATAGAAAATTTGGAAATCTTAGGATTTTTCAAGATCAAGTTATGGCAGCCCTGCATGATTGTTAATGAAAGAGTTAAAGTAATGCAAAAAGCTTCTGAAGAGTTTCTCATTTCTACAATAAAACATGTTAGGCTCCCAATAAAATAGATATTGCAATCTTTCGAGACGGGTAACTGTTTAATACAAGGTATATATAATGCAGAAAGCTCCTCTTGTAAATAAATCAATGCAGACAGTTCCAGGAGAGGCTTTCGCATAAACAGTGTGCGTTAGGCTCCCACTAAATCGAGCAGCATTCTCATTTTGAAAGACATGTCACTATTTAGTGCAGGTCAAATGTAATGCTGAAAGCTCCTGAAAAATAGAACTTAAAAGCATCTGACGGGTTTTCTAACATACAGTAAAATACACAAAATGTAGGACAGAGAGTTCCTACAGGAAAGTAAATGCAGACAGTTTCCAAACATGCTTTCTGTGATTCATTAAAACTTGAAGTTACAGAGAAAGTAATTATGCAGACAGTTCCAAACATGCTTTCTGTGATTCATTAAAACTTGAAGTTACAGAGAAAGTAATTATGCAGACAGTTCCAAAAATTCTTTCTGTGATACATTAAAACTTGAAGTTGCAGGAAAGTAATTATGCAGACAGTTTCAAAAATGCTTTCTGTGATACAGCGCTCCCTCTCTACAACGACACCCAATGGGAGACAACAAATGTGTGCGTTGTTTGGAGGGAGTCGTTATAGGGAGGGAAATTGGTTTACATTTGCAAACAGCTCGAATCCAGATCTGACGCGGCGTCTGATCTGGATTCAAGCTGTTTGTCACTCGTCATGTTTTTTGTCTGTCAAAATGTCATTTATGTAAGAAAATCAACAGACAACAATTTTAAGCAGATTATAATGCATCAGTGCAAGCATTATACATAATTTTCTTGGAAACAGCGGCAAGTTTCGTTGTAAGGAGAGAGTCGTTGTTGGGAGGGCCTTTGTAGGGAGGGAGCGCTGTACATTAAAACTTGAAGTTACAGGAAAGTAATACAGACAGTTTCAAAACATGCTTTCTGTGATACATTAAAACTGGAAGTTACAGGAAAGTAATGCAGACAGTTTCCATACATGCTTTCTATTATACATTAAAACTGGAAGTTACAGGAAAGTAATGAAGACAGTTTCCAAACATGCTTTCTGTGATACATTAAAACTTGAAGTTACAGGAAAGTAATGCAGACAGTTTCCATACATGCTTTCTGTGATATATATATTCAAACTTGAAGGTACAGGAAAGTATTGCAGAAAGTTCCAGGGAGTTTTTTCTGTGATACAGTAAATTTGAGTAAGATACCATTAAATATGTGATGCAGCGAGCCATAGAAAAGTAATGCTGAAAGTTTTCAGCCAATCTTTCTGTGATACATTAAATACATATTAACATCAGTTGTAATGCAGAGAGCTCCTACAGGAAAGTAATGCAGCCAGTTTCCAGACAATCTCTCTCAGACACATTAAAATAAATGATAACATGAAATGTAATGCAGGCATATTTCTGTGATAATGCACAGATGTCTCTGTGATACATCAAAACTTGAATCTACCATGTAATGCAGAGAGCTCTAACAAGAAAAGAATACAAACAGTTTCTAGACAGGCTTTCTGTGCTACAGTTAAACTTAAGTTTACTCATTCACCCCTGGAACGTTTAATGAACAATTCCAATATCCAATCAAGTCGAGTCCATTTTTAGCTCACCTGAGCCAAAGGCTCAAGGTGAGCTATTGTGACCGCTCACCGTCCGTAGTACGTCTGTCCGTCTGTCCGTCCGTCCGTCTGTCCGTCTGTCCGTTCACATTTACTTCAAACGACATCTCCTCTGAAACCGGCCGATTGTAGGGAGAGTTCAAACTGCTCATGATGTTCCTTGGATGCTTCTCTACTATACAGAAGTTGTTCAAAAAAAAGGAAAAAAAGCACAAACTCTGCTTGAAAAAGCAAAAAAGCAAAAATCTTTAAAAAATCTTCTTGCCCAAAACTACTAGGCCCTAAGCTTTGATATTTGTACAGTAGAATCTCCTGGTGGATCCCTCTATAGTTTGTTAAAATGAAATCCCTAGGGTCACATTTGACACCACCCTGCACAGTTTAAGTGCTGCTCTAGGCAGGTTTTACAGTATTTTTGATTTAGGCAGAACTGTATTTACCTGAGTTACCCTTAATATACTATGGGCAAATAACCAATATTTGCAAACAGTTTGGATCCAGATCAGATGCAACATAATGCTGCATCTAATCTGGATCCAAACTATTTGCCACTCATTTACCAACTTAACATTTTCTAAAAAAAAAATGTACATTTTTTACACACAGAAGGTATTTAGCAGACATCATTTCAGTCTGGTAAGGGTAAGCCACCAGCAGCAGTGCTGCTAATGCTACAGTACCGTACTCTTGCATAATAGTTGACCTCAGTGATCAGGCCAACAGAACTGAACATGTTGTCTGCTAAAGTTTAGAAATGGTTCAGTCTTCTTCATACTTAGAGAAACAGGATCTGGAAGTGATCCACTGACAGTTATGTAATTATGTCTTATGCCATATTTATACATATGTTTAATATTGGTTTTGTCACAGTTATCTGCATGTTTTGCCATTTTTTCTTGTCCAGGATTCAACCCTTTTTCCCCAATAAATACTGACGTTTGTTAACCCATTACCCCATAAATGTGCATTTTTAGGCCTTTGATTTATTCCTCCACTTAAGAAAATAATTCCCCTTTAAACAGTCATGAAAATGTAAGATGTGAAATAAGTTTCTATATCCTAGTAGATGGTAGCTTAAAGCAGTTTGAAAGTAAAGCAAAGCGTGCATTAAGACCCATTCTGCTTTACTTTCAACCTGCTTTAGGTGGCCACCTATTTTCAAAACCAGAAACAGGCTATGGGGTAATGGGTAAAATGAAATTGCCTATTTGGAAAGAGCCTAATGAGAGGAAGTGCCATTTGCAAAGGCCATAACTCTGACATCATTGTTTTTTTAGTTATTTTGTCATATTTTCTTGTCAAGAAGACAACTCCAGTTCTACTGATGCTATTGTAATGAAATTTTATGTATGGAAAGAAACTGATGAGAGAAAATGCCATGCATAAGGGCAGCAATATTTTGTTTTCCCCTTTGTCATATTTTATTGTCAGGAAAATAACTCCAGTTCTGCTGACGCTAGTGAAATAATTATCATTTACCGGAAATGGAAATAGCTTGATAAGAGGATGTGTCATGGATAAGGGTCATAAGCTTGGCAACAAAATTCACTTTTGTCATGTTTTCTTGTCCGGAAGATAACTCCATTTATAGCTATATTAAAATGTTGTCTTGCCCAGTCAACTTAGGTACATACTTCAATATCCTCAGGTGAGCGAATTTAGGGCCATGGCCCTCTTGTTACTATTTAGGGTTGATTTTAGCAATATATTGCACAACGGCAAACAGTGCAGACCCTGATCAGAGGGCTCATCTAGGATCAGGATCTACACTGTTTGCATAGGACAAGCATAGTCTTTACAGGTACACTGTTTGTTAATGACGACAATGCGTCGCTAGGGTTGAATGAGTTAAGCTACCACTGAATGTAATGCAGAGAGCATTTATAGAAAAGTAATGCAGATAGTTTCCAGACGGGGTTTCCGTGCTATATTAAACATGAGTTAAGCCACCACTGAATGTAATGCATAGATCATTTATAGAAAAGTAATGCAGACAGGGTGTCCGTGCTATATTAAAACTTGAGTTAAGCTACAACTGAATGTAATGCAGAGAGCATTTATGGAAAAGTAATGCAGACAGGGTGTCCGTGCTATATTAAAAAGTGAGTTAATCTACCACTGAATGTAATGCAGAGAGCATTTATAGAAAAGTAGTGTACATATATAGTTTCCAGACCATCTCTCTTTGCTACCACAATTTTATGAAGCGAGCCGCTACAGGAAAGTGTTGCAGAAACTTTCCAATTAGATTTACTGTACAACTAAAACTATGTAAAGCTATAACAAGAGGGCCAGAATGGCCCTTGATCGCTCACCTGACCATGGTGACACTAAGTTGGGTCAAGTGATTTCAGACAAGAAGATTTGTAAATTTTCACTGATGAGGAAAAATAGGGGCAGGGTCATATTTGATATGCAGGGGAAAATCTTGAACATGAGTATCTTGATAGAGGACCTACAGATGATATTATGTGCCAAATATCTTAGCTTTGTCCCTTTGTGGTTTTTGAGAAGATGTTTGAAGATTCCACTATATAACTCTATGTAAAACTGTGATCCCCGGGGCTTGCCATTTTTGACCCCAAGGACATAATTTGAACAACTTTGATAGAGTACCTGTAGACGATGCTAGGTGCCAAATATCTAAGCTCAGTGTACTATGGTTTCAGACAAAAACATTTTTCAAGTTTTCATTGAAAAAATCTATGTTTAGCTCCAGTGACCCAGATATGCAACAGCCCGGAACCAATTCAATAAAATATGTGAAGGACCTCTAGAAGTTACACCATGCCAAATATCAAAGCTCTGGCCGTATTGGTTTCAGAAGAAAGGTGTTTGAACATTTCACTATATAACTCTTTTTAAAACGGTGACCCCCGAGGCGGGGCCAATTTTGACCCCAGGGGCAAAAACTTGAATTATTTTTATAGAGTACCCCGAGGCAATGCTATGTGCCAAATATCTAAGCTCAGTGTACTATGGTTTTAGACGAGAGGATTGTTCAAGTGTTCCTTGAAAAAAATCTATTTTTCAGCTCCGGTGACCCAGATATGCAACGGACCGGAACGAATTCTACAACATATAAGAAGAACCTCTAGAAGTAACACCATGCCAAATATCAAAGATCTGGCCGTATTGGTTTCAGAGAAAAAGATGTTTAAACATTTCACTATATAATTCTATGTAAAACGATGACCCCTAGGGCGGGGCCAATTTTGACCCAAGGGGCAACATTTGGACAGCTTTGATAGAGGACCTGTAGACAATGATAGGTGCAAAATATCTAAGCTCAGTGTAAATTGGTTTCAGACAAGAAGATTTTTTACGTTTTCATTGAAAAAATCTATTTTTAGCTCCGGTGACCCAGATATTTATCAGACCGGAACAAATTCAGCAAGACATGTGGGGGACCTCCAGATGTTACACCATGCCAAATATCAAAGCTCTTGCTGTATTGGTTTCAGAGAAAAAGATGTTTGGACATTTCACAATATAATTCTTTGTAAAACGGTGACCCCAAGGGCGGGGCCAATTTTGACCCCAGGGGCAAAATTTGAACAATCTTGATAGAGGACCTATAGATAATGTTATGTGCCAAATATCTAAGCTCTGGTCCTTTGTGGCTTTTTGACAAGAAGATTTTTTAAGATTTCCTTTATTTTTCACTTCGGTTGCCATGGCAACCAGAGTTCTGCATGGGTTCAAATTCTTTGAACAAATTTGAAAGAGCTTGACCCAAGGAAAATTCATGTGAAGTTTGGAAGTGGTTTTGAAGAAGAAGATGTTTGAAGAAATTGTTGACACACGACAAACGACGCACGACGACGGACGCCGGACAAAGACCGACCACAAAAGCTCACATTGAGCACTTTGTGCTCAGGTGAGCTAAAAAATAAAGAAGCAAAGGAAATTCAAACGGCATGTCACTGCTTAACTCTTTGCATGCTGGGTAATTTTTTCGTCTGCTGATGTTCTAAAATTAGAAACTGTTTGCAAAGATAATCACGGTGGCAGATATATCCACCGCTAGTGTACAAAGAGTTAATGTAGGAAAAAAATAATACATGGCGTATAAATAAATACGAAAGAAGACTCAAGCAGGAAACGCAACACAAACAATACACCCATCTCTAAAGCAGAACACACACACAGCCATACCATAACTAACACACACACACACACACACGCAATCCCACATTCCAAACAGAAAAAATTATAAATTAACCATTAACAACCACTGGGGGGTTAAACCTAGCTACGAGTGTACTCTTCATTAACAAACAGTGTATCTGTAAAGATAACAAAATGATAACAAAATGATTTTAAGAAATCTGGTAGAGCGTCACCCATGGATCATTTACATAAAATAACTTTCAAATCGGACAAGTAGTTTTTGACAAGAAGATTTTTAAAGATTTCACTAAGGAAAATCTGCCCCACCCACTAGCGGCTATGTTTTTTAAGATAGGAAAACTATTTAAGGAAATCTGATAGAGGGTCTGTCCCGGTCACCAATGGCACATTTTGGTAAAATTATTTTCAATTCGGACCTGTAGATTTTGACAAGAAGATTTTTAAAGTTTTTTCAATTGGTTGCCATGGCAACCACAATTTCAAGTGGATGACCTATATTTGAAGATATCTGAGAGAGTACCCTACAAGGAACAATGCTATGAAGTTTCGATGAAATTGGCCCAGTGGTTTCCAAGAAGATCTTTGAAAAAAAAGTTTGACGACAGACGGACGACGACGGACACAGGGCGATCACGATAGCTTACCTTGGCACTTCCAGCCAGGTGAGCTAATAAAAACAACACTGAATACCTGTAGTCAAAATCGATACATGAATAACTGTCATTTACTAAATATCCTGCAGGAGCCCTCTGATCAGGGTCTGCACAGTTGTCCTTTTACAATGTTTTACAAAAATGAATTTTAAATGGTCAAAAACTGAAAACCGGAGTTTTCCATTAAAAAGTTCAGGAGTGAATGAGTTAAAAGGCAGACAAGAATTCGGCATATTAACGGTTAATGCTTTCAAAGTCATAAGCGCCTTTACAGTGTAATGTGATGTCTGATCAGGAACCAAATTGTTTAGACATTGTTTAGAGTTTAATCCTACAGAACCCAATAAAATCTGACAATTATTCAGTATGCTAACTGTAAATGATGTCAAAGCCATAGGCGCCTTTACAGTGTAATGTGATGTCTGATCAGGAACCAAATTGTTTAGACATTGTTTAGAGTTTAATCCTACAGAACCCAATAAAATCTGACAATTATTCAGTATGCTAACTGTAAATGATGTCAAAGCCATAGGCGCCTTTACAGTGTAATGTGATGTCTGATCAGGAACCAAATTGTTTAGACATTGTTTAGAGTTTAATCCTACAGAACCCAATAAAATCTGACAATTATTCAGTATGCTAACTGTAAATGATGTCAAAGCCATAGGCGCCTTTACAGTGTAATGTGGTGTCTGATCAGGAACCAAACTGTTTAGACATTGTTTAGAGTTTAATCCTACAGAACCCAATAAAATCTGACAATTATTCAGTATGCTAACTGTAAATGTTTTCACTCCTGTAACTTTTAATGGACAGTTTCATTTTTTAATTAAGTCCAGTCGTTTTTTTACTATTTAACTCATCACCCCTGAAAGTTTTTAAGGATAATTCAAATTCCCAAGGAAATCTAGTCAAGTTTTGTATATTTAGGGTAGATTTTAGCAAGTTACCTATATTGTAAATTGACAAACAGTGCAGACCCTAATCAGATGATTTATGTAAGAGCACTCTTGTCAAGGTCTTCACCGTTTGCATTGGACAATTGTACTCTTTACAGATACACTGTTTGTTAATGAAGCGTACACTCGTAGCTAGGTTTGAATGTATTAACACTGTAATCATAAAGCATATTCTTTACAGGTTCACTATTTGTTAATGATGAGTACACTCGTCGCTAGGTTTGAATGTATTAACACTGTAATCATAACGAATATTCTTTACAGATACACTGTTTGTTAATGACGAGTACACTCGTAGCTAGGTTTGAATGTATTAACACTGTAATCATAAAGAATATTCTTTACAGATACACTGTTTGTTAATGACGAGTACACTCGTCGCTAGGTTTGAATGTATTAACACTGTAATCATAACGAATATTATTTACAGATACACTGTTTGTTAATGAAGAGTACACTCGTCGCTAGGTTTGAATGTATTAACACTGTAATCATAACGAATATTCTTTACAGATACACTGTTTGTTAATGACGAGTACACTCGTAGCTAGGTTTGAATGTATTAACACTGTAATCATAAAGAATATTCTTTACAGATACACTGTTTGTTAATGACGAGTACACTCGTCGCTAGGTTTGAATGTATTAACACTGTAATCATAACGAATATTATTTACAGATACACTGTTTGTTAATGAAGAGTACACTCGTAGCTAGGTTTGAATGTATTAACACTGTAATCATAAAGACTATTCTTTACAGATACACTGTTTGTTAATGATGAGTACACTCGTCGCTAGGTTTGAATGTATTAACACTGTAATCATAACGAATATTCTTTACAGATACACTGTTTGTTAATGACGAGTACACTCGTAGCTAGGGTTGAATGTATTAACACTGTAATCATGAAGAATATTCTTTACAGATACACTGTTTGTTAATGAAGAGTACACTTGTCGCTAGGTTTGAATGTATTAACACTGTAATCATAAAGCATATTCTTTACAGATACACTGTTTGTTAATGACGAGTACACTTGTCGCTAGGTTTGAATGTATTAACACTGTAATCATAAAAGTCCTTTTATCAGGGTCTGCACCGGGCAAGCATATTCTTCACAGGTTCACTGTTTGTAAATGAAGAGTATACTTGTCGCTAGGGTTGAACATGTTAATGCTTTAAAACCCATAGGCAACTATGCAACTTTATGAATATCAGGATCCAAACTTTTTTTCAATTTCATATTAAAATGTCTTTAAAGAGGCTTTACCCATTACCCATAAATACACATTTTTACAACTTAAATGTTTTCCTTTACTTAAATACATTTCCTCGGTCCTTTGATGGAGTCCCCTCCCCCATTGTTCTCGATAGGCATGAAAGTTACTGTAAAGCGGGGGCAAAGTGTGCACAGCCAATGTCACCAATCTTAAAGTGTCTAGAGAGGCTCTTACATACACTGTATGTGACTATAAATCTTATCTTATCTTACTCACTCTCAATGGTTTTTTCAATGGGTTTTACTAACGAAACTATCCAATATAAGGCGCAGGCCTCACATGAGACGCTTCAATGATTCAGACCAATACAGGTATGCATAAAACTCATGAATTTTGCAGGGGAACTGCCTGTATAGGGCTTATCACCGAAAGTAGGTCAGGAAATGTCTTTAAGAGAATAGTTCCAATTCATACACACATGAATATGCTTCATGAGAAATAATTGTATACCCTAGCAGATGGTAGCTTAAAGCAAGCTATTCTTTACTTTCAATCTGCAGGAGCTTTCTGTTTCACTTTGCTTTAAGCAGTCACCTGTCTTAAACGACTAATATTTGACACTATTTAGTGGTCGTAATAGAGAGGTTCTACGGTATTTTTAATAAGTATCGCAGATATCCGGAGCAATGGAAATGGTTTTATGGCTGTTTAAACAGATGATAAAATTTGGCACTGAAAGAGTTACGAAACTACACTGATACTGGGAATTTCTGAGAAGTAGAAACAAATAAAATCTCTTTTTTATCATTTGTTCAATTTATTCACAAAAAAGAAAAATATTTGACTACCACATTTAACATGTTACCAAGTTAAGAACAATTGTGAAATACATGTTTAAATAAATCAGCTGAAAACAACATAAACGTGTCCATGGCAACAGAAGTGATCAAACCTTTATATCATTACTACCATCATTATCTTCATCATCATACACATAATAAGCAGAACAAGTATCACAATATCTATATAAATACGTCAACCAAGTATTAACTCATCGACCCCTGAAACTTCGAGTGGACAATTCCTGTTCCCAATTACATGTATAAACATAATCATTTAAGACTACATGTATTAAGGGTTGCTTCAGAGCTCAAGATAAGGGGAGTATTTAAAAAACTAAATCTTTATTTCTGAATTAAACCCTATGGTGTCACTACTCATTAGAATCGTCTCTTCGATACGATTCTAATGAGTAGTAGCACCATAGGATTTGGTGCTGAAATGACACATAAAATGCTAAATTCATTTGGTTTACTCCCCCTTATCTGGAGCCCTGCTACTTTTGGCAATATATTGCAGAATGACATACAGATATGTTGCAAAATGACAAACAGATTTTGGTTAGAGGGCTCCTACAGGAGCTGTCTGATCAAGGTCTACACTGTTTATCATTGTTTGCCAATGATTGTAAACAAACGTGAACTAGTCAAAAATGGTCTTACACTTAATTGGAAACTGTAATTGTCAATTTGAAGCTTCAGAGGTCAATAAGATAATGAAGGTCAATAAAATACAGACAGTCCCTACAGAAATGTGTTGCATTTAACACAGCTTTTGGGTTGGTATAATAGCCGTAATTGGGTTATACTTGCATTTCCAATGCCAAAATGTAACTGTTTCTCTAATTGCTAGGCTGCTAGCATACAAAAAATCCATTTACAAAATTTCACAAAATCGGCAAAATATGTGCAACTTTCTGCTTTTTTTGGAAGCCGGTAAGATTTTCCCATGTGTCTATGCTTGTCAGCTTGTAAGCATATGCTAGCTTAAAGGAGACTGAACGTAAAGCAGAGTGTCTCCAGGGCTGCCATTTCTCCGGATTTTTCCTAAATCTCCGGATTTTTTCCCAGTTCCTGGTACCTTAAAGCAGGCTGAAAGTAAAGCAGAATGCGCACTAAGGCGCATTCTGCTTTACTTACAGCCTGCTTTAAGTGGTCGCATATCAACAAAACAAGAAAAAGGCTATTGGGTAAAGTTACGATTCCTTAAATCGCACTTGAAAAATGCAAATTTTGAAATCTAAGAATTTTTCATGTCAATTTATGGCAGCCCTGTGTCTCTAAAGGAACATTCTGCTAAATGGTTTCAGTCTGATTTAGGCACCCTACTATATTCAGTACTGTAAACAAGCTATGGAGTAAAACGGATTTTTGCATTCTAAAAAACTGGTGCACCGTTTATTTAACTTGTGACCGTGTTTAACTTCAAATGGACAATCCACTCTGGTTTTTATTTTGTATTTGGAAACCTAAATCCAGAGCTCTACATAATGTGAGTATTGCAAAAACTAAAATATTTCTTTCTGCATTAAAACCATTGGTGTTACTACTCGTTAGAATCGTCTCTTTGAGACAATTCTAACGAGTAGTGACATCATAGTACTTTGTGTTGAAATGAGTGAGAAACGGTTGGGTGTGTTCAGTTAACTCCCTCTTATCTGGAACCCTGCACTAGACGTAATTGGAGATTTAAATGTTCTATTAGAAGTTTCATGGTTCACTCTTAACTCTTTACACCTCAGCCCATTTCTAGTTTCTACAATATCCTAGGTGGGGACTACTTTACTTACTGTAGAGTGTAGATATAAACATGAGCGTAAATAGGTGTATTTATGATGTAAGGGGTTAAATCAGTCATCTGAAAGAATGAAGAACAAGCTTACAACTTTCAAACACTTGTCTAAGAAATTTGTTAAGGCCTCAATTAGATGTTTTCTTTGAAAGAATGAAGAACAAGCTTATAACTTTCAAACAATTCTCTAAGAAATTTGTTAAGGCCTCAATTAGATGTTTTCTTTGAAGAATGAAGAACAAGGTTACAACTTTCAAACACTTGTCTAAGAAATTTGTTAAGGCCTCAATTAGATATTTTCTATGAAAGAAAGTGTTATATACAGAGTTGTAGATAAGCTTTGTCTTGGAATTGGGTATTACTCAATAGATTTTAAAGGAATAAGAGTTTTTTGAAAATTCATTGGGTATCGCATTGACCACAACCCCTTGGTTTCTAATTCATTTGGGTAACCACAGTCCAGAACCCCATGATTCGTAGTATAATTGGGTATCAGTAGGAAAATAAACTTGGATTACCTATCCTTGTCCTTTCAACAGTGCAATCAGGGTATTGTTGTTAACTTTCAGTGTTTACTTTACATAGTTCTATATGCAACTTTTGTTTACACATGTTTGACTTCAGTAAAAGTTCAGTTGATAACCCGATGAAATTAAAAAGCAATTGAGTATTTGTTTGGTTTTTACTCAATCACTTTCAAATAATTGGGTTTCCTTTTGCTTTTGTTGGGTACTGTCACCCATTATTTTTTAAATAATTTGGTATTTCACCAATTTCAATTGGGTAAGTACTCGGATACTCTGCTTATCTACAACTCTGATATATTTGTAAGAGCTAAAAGTATAAAAAGTTTGAACAAAACTATAACAATCTTAACCCATTACCCCGTAGATGCGCCTTTATACACCTTATTCCTTCAGTGACGAAAAATAGTCTCACTTTTTACAATCATGAATACTATGCTTCATAAGATATGTATTCTATACCCTACTATGCTAGCAGATTGTAGCATAAAACCGGCTGACTTTAAGCAAGTAACACGTCCCACAATTCCGATATCTCTAAATAATGAGAGTATTTCAAATATTAAAATCTTTATGCTTCCATCAAACGCATGTTGCGACTACTCATTAGAATCGCATCAAAGAGATTATTTTAATGAGTAGTCACAACGTAGGATTTGATCCAGTCATAAATAATCAGATGAAAATGTTCAAATACGTCTCCCAATCCAAAGCAAAGTATTTCTCAATGCAGTAAAACCTCTCTATTACAACCACTATAGAGAAAGTTAATTGGTTGTATAAAAGACGGGTGACAGCTTAACCCATTCCCCATAGCCTGTTTCTAATTTTTTTAAATATGTTACCACATAAAGCAGGTTGAAAGTAAAGCAGAATGCGCCTTAAGGCACATTCTGCTTTACTTTCAGCCTGCTTTAAGCTACCATCTGCTAGAACTAAGCTTTAAGCTACCATCTGCTAGAATGGAGAAAATAGTTCTTATAATACATATGTATAACTGTATAAATTGGAACTATTTTCTTGAGTTGAGAAATAAAGGTGTATTTATGGTGTAATGGGTTAAAGCAAGGAAACAGTGATACAGAAAGCTCTTTAACTGTCACAGCAGTCACCTGTCGTAACGTCCTAATAATTGACACAATTTAGTGGTATTAATAAAGGGGTTTTACAGTCTCCCTATCCTCAGCCAATATTTTCTCAATACGTACATACCACAAATATAACCACACTTATGCCTATCACCTGTTCAACAATATCCTAACCACGGGCTATCATTAATGACACGCACATTGTACTCTCTGTCCGCCCATTCCTGTCTTAAACGACTAATATTTGACACTATTTAGTGGTCGTAATAGAGAGGTTCTACGGTATTTTTAATAAGTATCGTAGATATCCGGAGCAATGGAAATGGTTTTATGGCTGTTTAAATAGATGATAAAATTTGGCACTGAAAGAGTTACGAAACTACACTGATACTGGGAATTTCTGAGAAGTAGAAACAAATAAAATCTCTTTTTTATCATTTGTTCAATTTATTCACAAAAAAGAAAAATATTTGACTACCACATTTAACATGTTACCAAGTTAAGAACAATTGTGAAATACATGTTTAAATAAATCAGCTGTAAACAACATAAACGTGTCCATGGCAACAGAAGTGATCAAACCTTTATATCATTACTACCATCATTATCTTCATCATCATACACATAATAAGCAGAACAAGTATCACAACATCTATATAAATACGTCAACCAAGTATTAACTCATCGACCCCTGAAACTTTGAGTGAACAACTCCTGTTCCCAATTACATGTATAAACATAATCATGTAAGACTACATGTATTAAGGGTTGCTTCAGAGCTCAAGATAAGGGGAGTATTTAAAAAACTAAATCTTTATTTCCGCAGTTAACCCTATGGTGTCACTACTCATTAGAATCGTCTCTTCGAGACGATTCTAATGAGTAGTAGCACCATAGGATTTGGTGCTGAAATGACACAGAAAATGCTAAATTAATTTGGTTTACTCCCTCTTACCTGGAGCCCTGCTACTTTTGGCAATATATTGCAGAATGACATACAGATATGTTGCAAAATGACAAACAAGTCAGATTTTGGTTAGAGGGCTCCTACAGGAGCTGTCTGATCAGGGTTTACACTGTTTATCATTGTTTGCCAATGATTGTAAACAAACGTGAACTAGTAAAAAATGGTCTTACACTTAATGGGAAACTGTAATTGTCAATTTGAAGCTTCAGAGGTCAATAAGATAATGAAGGTAAATAAAATACAGACAGTCCCTACAGAAATGTGTTGCATTTAACACAGCTTTTGGGTTGGTATAATAGCCGTAATTGGGTTATACTTGCATTTCCAATGCCAAAATGTAACTGTTTCTCTAATTGCTAGGCTGCTAGCATACAAGAAATCCATTTACAAAATTTCACAAAATCGGCAAAATATGTGCAACTTTCTGCTTTTTTTGGAAGCCGGTAAGATTTTCCCATGTGTCTATGCTTGTCAGCTTGTAAGCATATGCTAGCTTAAAGGAGACTGAACGTAAAGCAGAGTGTCTCCAGGGCTGCCATTTCTCCGGATTTTTCCTAAATCTCCGGATTTTTTCCCTGTTCATGGTACCTTAAAGCAGGCTGAAAGTAAAGCAGAATGCGCACTAAGGCGCATTCTGCTTTACTTACAGCCTGCTTTAAGTGGTCGCATGTCAACAAAACAAGAAAAAGGCTATTGGGTAAAGTTACGATTCCTTGAATCACACTTGAAAAATGCAAATTTTGAAATCTTAGGATTTTTCATGTCAATTTATGGCAGCCCTGTGTCTCTAAAGGAACATTCTGCTAAACATTTTCAGTCTGATTTAGGCACCCTACTATATTCAGTACTGTAAACAAGCTATGGAGTAAAACAGATTTTTGCATTCTAAAAAACTTGTGCACCGTTTATTTAACTTGTGACCGTGTTTAACTTCAAATGGACAATCCACTCTGGTTTTTATTTTGTATTTGGAAACCTAAATCCAGAGCTTTACATAATGTGAGTATTGCAAAAACTAAAATATTTCTTTCTGCATTAAAACCATTGGTGTTACTACTCGTTAGAATCGTCTCTTTGAGACAATTCTAACGAGTAGGGACATCATAGTATTTTGTGTTGAAATGAGTGAGAAACGGTTGGGTGTGTTCAGTTAACTCCCTCTTATCTGGAACCCTGCACTAGACGTAATTGGAGATTGAAATGTTCTATTAAAAGTTTCATGGTTCACTTTCTTAACTCTTTACACCTCAGCCCATTTCTAGTTTCTACAATATCCTAGGTGGGGACTACTTTACTTATTGTAGAGTGTAGATATAAACATGAGCGTAAATAGGTGTATTTATGATGTAAGGGGTTAAATCAGTCATCTGAAAGAATGAAGAACAAGCTTACAACTTTCAAACACTTGTCTAAGAAATTTGTTAAGGCCTCAATTAGATGTTTTCTTTGAAAGAATGAAGAACAAGCTTATAACTTTAAAACAATTCTCTAAGAAATTTGTTAAGGCCTCAATTAGATGTTTTCTTTGAAAGAATGAAGAACAAGGTTACAACTTTCAAACACTTGTCTAAGAAATTTGTTAAGGCCTCAATTAGATATTTTCTATGAAAGAAAGTGTTATATACAGAGTTGTAGATAAGCTTTGTCTTGGAATTGGGTATTACTCAATAGATTTTAAAGGAATAAGGGTTTTTTGAAAATTCATTGGGTATCGCATTGACCACAACCCCATGGTTTCTAATTCATTTGGGTTACCACAGTCCAGAACCCCATGATTCGTAGTATAATTGGGTATCAGTAGGAAAATAAACTTGGATTACCTATCCTTGTCCTTTCAACAGTGCAATCAGGGTATTGTTGTTAACTTTCAGTGTTTACTTTACATAGTTCTATATGCAACTTTTGTTTACACATGTTTGACTTCAGTAAAAGTTCAGTTGATAACCCGATGAAATTAAAAAGCAATTGAGTATTTGTTTGGTTTTTACTCAATCACTTTCAAATAATTGGATTTCCTTTTGCTTTTGTTGGGTACTGTCACCCATTATTTTTTAAATAATTTGGTATTTCACCAATTTCAATTGGGTAAGTACTCGGATACTCTGCTTATCTACAACTCTGATATATTTGTAAGAGCTAACAGTATAAAAAGTTTGAACAAAACTATAACAATCTTAACCCATTACCCCGTAGATGCGCCTTTATACACCTTATTCCTTCAGTGACGAAAAATAGTCTCACTTTTTACAATCATGAATACTATGCTTCATAAGATATGTATTCTATACCCTACTATGCTAACAGATTGTAGCATAAAACCGGCTGACTTTAAGCAAGTAACACGTCCCACAATTCCGATATCTCTAAATAATGAGAGTATTTCAAATATTAAAATCTTTATGCTTCCATCAAACGCATGTTGCGACTACTCATTAGAATCGCATCAAAGAGATTATTTTAATGAGTAGTCACAACGTAGGATTTGATCCAGTCATAAATAATCAGATGAAAATGTTCAAATACGTCTCCCAATCCAAAGCAAAGAATTTCTCAATGCAGTAAAACCTCTCTATTACAACCACTATAGAGAAAGTTAATTGGTTGTATAAAAGACGGGTGACAGCTTAACCCATTCCCCATAGCCTGTTTCTAATTTTTTTAAATATGTTACCACATAAAGCAGGTTGAAAGTAAAGCAGAATGCGCCTTAAGGCACATTCTGCTTTACTTTCAGCCTGCTTTAAGCTACCATCTGCTAGAACTAAGCTTTAAGCTACCATCTGCTAGAATGGAGAAAATAGTTCTTATAATACATATGTATAACTGTATAAATTGGAACTATTTTCTTGAGTTGAGAAATAAAGGTGTATTTATGGTGTAATGGGTTAAAGCAAGGAAACAGTGATACAGAAAGCTCTTTAACTGTCACAGCAGTCACCTGTCGTAACGTCCTAATAATTGACACAATTTAGTGGTATTAATAAAGGGGTTTTACAGTCTCCCTATACTCAGCCAATATTTTCTCAATACGTACATACCACAAATATAACCACACTTATGCCTATCACCTGTTCAACAATATCCTAACCACAGGCTAGCATTAATGACACGCACATTGTACTCTCTGTCCGCCCATTCCTTCATCATCATCCTCGTACGCCTCTCCGCGATGACGATTTCTCATATCTTCTTCAGGATCAAATTCCTCGAGAGTATGCTCTTCTGCTCCGTCTGGAATCATTTGCTGCTCACGCTGTGGTAAGCACTTCTCTAGTTCAGGAATTTTGTTCGCATTAATAAATCCGTTTGGTGGGAAAATGACTTTGAATCTTATAATAAGACGTCCTTTTGTAAAGGGGTCACGATGTATCGGCATACCCTCACCCATCACACATTTGATGTCATTGGTTTTAACTACTTCACCTGGAAAATAAGAAGAGCATTACTTATACAACCCTTGTTAGCGCTCAATATACGAGGGATTAAACTGAACAGATCCAACATTTTCTCCATCATTTCATTACCAATTCCTTTAGTGTTATTGGTCATTAGAATCGATTCTTCGAGACAATTCTAATGAGTAGTATCACTATAAGATTTGGTTCTGAAACGAGTGAACATGTTGGATATGTTCAGTTTACTCCCTCTTATCTGGAGCCCTAAAGAAGATTATTGAAAATTTCTTTGATTTTTCAGGATGACAACTAGAATGCTTTATTATTTCAAGTTCTTTAAACAACTTTGACAAGAGCTTGACCCAAGGAACATTCCATTTCAGTCTGATTGCAATCAGGCGTGTGGTTTAGATTAACCCATTACCCCCATAAATACGCCTTTTTATTCCTCCACTCAAGAAAGTAGTTCCAATTTATACAGTCATAAATATGTATCATAAAGAATATTTTCTATATTCGAGCATATGGAAGCTTAAAGCAGGCTAAAAGTAAATCAGAATGTGCTTTAGGCATATTCTGATTTACTTCTAACCTGCTTTAAGTGGACACCTATCGTCAATACTAGAAACAAGCTATGGGGTAATGGGTTAAGGTGTATTAGAAATTAGACACAAGACGCACACAGCACGACAACAGACATTTACTGACCACCAGGCGCGTGGTTTAGATTAAGATGTATTAGATATTGTAGACACAAGACGCACACAGAACAACAACAGACATTAACTGACCACCAGGCGTGTGGTTTAGATTAAGGTGTATAAGATATTGTAGACACAAGACGCACAAAGAACTACAACAGACATTAACTGACCGTCAGGCGTGTGGTTTAGATTAAGGTGTATTAGAAATTGTAGACACAAGACGCACACAGCACGACAATATATATTAACTGACCATCAGACGTGTGGTTTAGATTAAGGTGTATTAGAAATTGTAGACACAAGACACACACAGCACGACAACAGACATTAACTGAGCATCAGACATGTGGTTTAGATTAAGGTTTATTAGAAATTGTAGACACAAGACACACACAGCACGACAACAGACATTAACTGAGCATCAAACATGTGGTTTAGATTAAGGTTTATTAGAAATTGTAGACACAAGACACACACAGCACGACAACAGACATTAACTGAGCATCAGACATGTGGTTTAGATTAAGGTTTATTAGAAATTGTAGACACAAGACACACACAGCACGACAACAGACATTAACTGAGCATCAGACATGTGGTTTAGATTAAGGTTTATTAGAAATTGTAGACACAAGACACACACAGCACGACAACAGACATTAACTGAGCATTAGACATGTGGTTTAGATTAAGGTTTATTAGAAATTGTAGACACAAGACACACACAGCACGACAACAGACATTAACTGACAATGAAAACCCATCATGACTTCCTTGAGCACTTTGTTCTCAGCTCAAGGTGTATTATACTATTTACGGAGTAATGGGTTAAATATGTTCCTTACCTGGTAAGGTAGAGACGATTAGGACCCGGCCATCCAAAGTATCAATTGTTTTCTGCATCCCACACAGGGCCTCAACTAACTGTAGATCAATTTCCATTATAAGGTCACTACCATTACGACGGAAAGTTTTGTGCTCTTTTACGTCTAGAACAATAATGATGTCCCCGGGCTCAAGCCCTGGTTCTTGGTCCCCCTCGCCTGTAAATCGAATATTCTCACCATCTTTCATTCCTGAAAAGAAACAAAAAAACATTTGAACCTCAATATCTCAAACTCGCTCGAAATGATATATAAACCACATTTTAACTTTGAAATATGAGAAGTAAATTGCACATATTGAATAGCCTCAATAGATCTTCAGATAAGGAGAGTACATGTATTTCAAAATCTAAAATCTTTATTTCTGCATTAAGCCCTACAGTGTTACTTAAGAAATAAAAAATAAATACCAGCGTTTTATCATGCAACAAGAGCGTGTCCCAGTTACACGAATGCCCCCGATGATACAGGGAGGGGAATCCAGACTATCAAACGTAAAAGTTAGAGAGCTGAAACTGTAGTGGAGCGCCATTTTGAGGACTTCAAGGGCCATTACTCCAAAGGGCCTAGCATATATTGGTGCCGCTGGTTATCCAAATTGGTCTCCATTTTATGTCAACAAACATTTTCAGAAAGTTTGGTGATGATCAGATGAAAAGCAATGTGTTTGTGAAACACAAATGCCCCCAGCCAGCATCATGTTCTGTAATGTAATGCTTATTTGCAAAAGTAGGTCAAAAGACATGGTCGTAGGGTAAATGAAATATTGGCATGGTTGGAGAAGTCTTAACACAAGAGACATATAAAGTATGGAAGCTCTAGGCCTACTGGTTCAAATGTCATAGGCGTATAAAGATTTATACAAATAAAGGTCAAAGGTCAAGGTCACAAGGGCAAAAACGTAGGTATGGTTGGAAAGGTCTTGACACAAGAAATATATAAACAAAATATGAAAGCCGAAGGCCTACTGGTGCAAATGTTATAGCCATTTAAAGATTTCAACAAAAGTAGGTCAAATGTCAAGGTCACAAGGTCAAAAAGTTTTGTATGGTTAGAAAGGGAAAACACATGTCAAGTATAAAAGGCCAAGGTGCAAAAATGCAAAAATTATATTCAAGGTTAAGGTTTTTGGTAAAAGTTTGATTAAATAGGTCAAAGATCAAGGTCAAGGTCACATGGTTAAAGATGTTGGTATGGTTGGAAAGGTCTTGACACAAGAAATATACATACAAAATATTAAAGCCCTGGGCCAACTGGTGCAAATGTTATAGCCATTTAAAGATTTTTACAAAAGTAGGTCAAATGTCAAGGTCACAAGGTCAAAAAGTTTTGTATGGTTGGAAAGGTCTTGCCATGAAGAATACACATGCCAAGTATAAAAGGCCCAGGTTCAAAAATGCAAAAGTTATAGCCAATGTTAATGTTTTTGGTTAAAGTTTGATTAAATAGGTCAAAGGTGAAGGTCAAGGGCACATGGTCAAAGATATTGGTATGGTAGGAAAGGTCTTGACACAAAACATATACATACAAAATATTAAAGCCCTATGCTAACTGGTGCAAATGTTATAGCAATTTAAAGATTTTTACAAAAGAAGGTCAAATGTCAAGGTCAAGGTCGAAAAGTTTTGTATACTTGGAAAGGGCTTGCCATGAGGAATACAGATGCCAAGTATAAAATGCCCAGGTGCAAAAATGCAAAAGTTAATGCCAAGGTTCAGGTTTTTGGTTAAAGTTTGATTAAATATGTCAAAGGTCAAGGTCAAGGTCGCATGTTCAAAGATGTTGGTATGGTTGGAAAGGTCTTGACACAAGAAATATACATACAAAATATGAAAGCCCTGGACCTACTGGTGCAAATGTTATAGCCATTTAAAGATTTTTACAAAAGTAGGTCAAATTTCAAGGTCAAGGTCACAAGGTCAAAAAGTTTTATATGGTTGGAAAGGTCTTGCCATGAGGAATACACATGCCAAGTATAAAAGGCCCAGGTTTAAAAATGCAAAAGTTATAGACAAGGTTAAGGTTTTTGGTTTAAGTTTGATTAAATAGGTCAAAGGTCAAGGTCACATGGTCAAAAATGTTGGTATGGTTGGAAAGGTCTTGACAAAAGAAATATACATACAAAATATGAAAGCCCTGGGCCTACTGGTGCAAATGTTATAGCCATTTAAAGATTTTTACAAAAGTAGGTCAAATGTCAAGGTCAAGGTCACAAGGTCAAAAAGGTTTGTATGGATGGAAAGGTCTTGATACAGGGAAGACACATGCCAAGTATAAAAGGTCCAGGTACAAAAATGCAAAAGTTATAGCCAAGGTTAAGGTTTTTGGCACAGACAGACGGACGGACAGACGGACATCCTTACATTTGGGCACTTGTTGGGTTTTTCTTTTGTTTAAAAGTACCCAATAGCAACAAAAAAAACACAACAATAACAATAGGGCAATCACGGAATGAATGGAAGCTATTGTTCTCCCTACCCAACAAAGGACCTTTCGTGCGTGCGGACGGACAGACGGACGGACGGACAAACCAACAGACATGACAAAAACTATATGCCCCCGAATCGTAGATTCTGGGGGCATAATAAAACACAGGTAGGAGTTGAGATGCATAGTAATTAAATCACGAGATCAAATGCCGAGTGATTTAATTACCAGCACTTCAACGACTACCTGTGTTTTATTACACAATAATTATTATTTTGATTCTAACACCTCAGGTTAACTACAATTTACACCGACACTTCGGTGCTAAATTCTTGGTGTACCCATTTTCGAAGACATTACGTTACAACGCATTTGGTTTTTTTTGAGAATTTAAACACAGATACGTTCCTTCTTTGTTTATATAGGAGCGGTATAGAAGGAGATGGTATAGAAGGAGATGTCATTTGAAGCAATTGTTAACGACGACGGACGACGCACAACGACGGACACAGGGCCATCCCAATAGCTCACCTTGAGCCTTTGGCTCAGGTGAGCTAAAAACGAGCCCGGGCCCAAATTTAATTGATACAATTGTAAAACATCAAAATGTGCGACTTAATGGTTAACAAGAGTTGTCAGAGAGACAACAAAGCTTGCCATTGGCACATTTAGAAACTTAAAAGCACACTCAAGGTCACCGAGGTCAAGCTTTTTGCCTGCATAGAAAGGTCTTGTCAATATACACATGAAAATTAAATATGAAGTTACACCTCAAGGGACATAGGAAATATAAGCGTTTTTCGAAACCTTAACACAGATTTCTAATCCTTAAACTCTGGATCTAAGTTCAAGGTCAAGGCCACAAGGGTCCAAATTTTTCTGTGCATGGAAAGGTCTTGTCCATATACACACACATACCAACTATGAAAGCAATACCTCAAGGGACATAGAAGTTATAGACATTTTTCAATACCTAAACACAGATTTCGAAACCTAAACGCGAGCCCTAAGTTCAAGGTCAAGGTCACAGGGGTCCACATTTTTCTGTGCATGGAAAGGTCTTGTCCATATACACACACATACCAACTATGAAAGTAATACCTCAAGAGACATAGAAGTTATAAGCATTTTTCAAAACCTAAACACAGATTTTCGAAACCTAAATGCGGACCCTAAGATCAAGGTCACAGGGGTCCAAATTTTTCTGTGCATGGAAAGGTCTTGTCCATATACACACACATACCAACAATGAATGTAATACCTCAAGAGACATTGAAGTTATAGGCATTTTTCGAAACCTAAACCCAGATTTCGAAACCTAAACGCGGGGCCTAAGTTCAAGGTCAACGTCACAGGGGTCCAAAATTTTCTGTGCATGGAAAGATCTTGTCCATATACACACACATACCAATTATGAATGCAATACCTCAAGATACATAGAAGTTATAGGCATTTTTTCGAAACCTAAACACAGATTTCGAAACTTAAACGTGGGCCCTAAGTTTAAGGTCAAAGGGGTCCAAATTTGTCTGTGCATGGAAAGGTCTTGTCCATATACACACACATACCAATTATGAATGCAATACCTCAAGAGACATAGAAGTTATAGGCATTTTTTCGAAACCTAAACACAGATTTCCAAACCTAAACGCGGGCCCTAAGGTCAAGGTCAAGGTCACAAGGGTCCAAATTTTTCTGTGCATTGAAAGGTCTTGTCCAAATACACACACATACGAACTATGAAAGCAATACCTCAAGGGACATAGAAGACATTTTCTTAAAATTGTTTACGCCGTTCACGACAACGACGACGACGACTACACCGGGGGTATTGCAATAGCTCGTCATGTACTTCGTACAGGCGAGCTAAAAACTAGACCTATTACAAATGGTTAAAAAGAACGTTTTCCCCTAGAAAGAGTGCAGACTCCTGTCAAACAGATCCAATCAGAAAACAGTGTAGACTCTGATTAGACACTTTCCGCCCCTAAACAGACCTGGGGCCCGTTTTACTAAACAACTTACGCAAATTATTTGCGTAAGTCAAAATTTTAAATTTTAATTTGTATTTTTTATTATCACTTGCTACAAACAGCAAAAAGCCAGATCAGAGGACGCCTTTTTGCTGTTTGCAAACGTTTATGATTGAAAAATAAGAGTTAAACGATTTTGACTTACGCAAACATTTTGCATAAGTTGTTTAGTAAAGCGGGCCCCAGACTACCAACCTTTGTCTACGTGGACTTCAAGTATTTTGTGATCGTCCACCACCTTTTTGCCAACACACGTCTTGCATCTTAATTTCGGGTTAATTATCTCCCCTTTTCCGCTACATTCATGGCACACTGACTGGATCTGTTGAACCATGCCGGGTGCCAGCTGTTGAATCCTCACTTGCATACCGGTTCCCTTACAGTTTGGACAACTTTCAACGGCACCCTCTTTGCCACCTCGACCTAAAACGTACAGATTGGAATCAAACCATAGCATAAATATCAAAGCTCAAGTTAAGGGGAGTACAGTGCTCCCTCTCTACAATGACACTCAATTGGAGACAAAGATTGTCTACCTTAATCGGAGGGAGTTGTTATAGGGAGAGAAATTGACTTACATTTGCAAACAGCTTGAATCCAGATCAGACGCCGCGTAACGCGGCGTCTGATCTGGATTCAAGCTGTTTGTCATTCGTCATTATGTTCATTTTCTGTTTAAATGTCAATTATGCGACTTGAGAAAAACAGCAGAAGACAATTTTAAGCAGAAGTTATTTGAAGGAATGGATAAAAGTGTTATACATGCCACTAATGTGAAAGAAGGGGTAAAGCTTTATTAACCCGTTTTATGGCACTTTTCTGGCCGAATGAAATAAGATGTGGCATGGCAGAAAAGGCTTAACACTTCTGCATACAGTCGAACTTCGATATCTCGAACGCGCTTAACTCAAACTATCCGATAGTTCCGACAAATGAACTGCATTGTTTCATACTCGGTTAGGTCGAACATACCCATATTTCAAAGTTAAAATGTGATTAAGCCACGTTTTAACTTTGAAATACGGGTATGTTCGATTTAACCGAGTTCGAGATATAGAAGTTCGACTGTACCTACCATCACATTTACTGCATATGACTTTTTTCTTCACTGATAACTTTCTTGTGGTCCCGTTGTACAAATCTTCCAGCGATACTTTCATCTGGTGTATAACATCTTTGCCTTTCTTTGGTCCCCGCTGTCTACGCCCACCACCACCACCGAAAAACATTTCAAAAATATCCATGGGCGAGTGGAAGTCAAAGCCACCTCCAGATCCGCCCCCATTGATCGCTTCTTCTCCGCCTCGGTCGTAAGTCTCTCGCTTCTTTGGATCAGAGAGCACTTCATATGCCATACTGATGTTCTTGAACTAAACAAAACAGGAATCAAGGTCAGGGCAGTAAACTGAACAAATCCAGCATTTTCTCACTCATTTCAGCACCAAATCCTATGGTGTTACTACTCATTAGAATCGTCTCAGAGAGACAATTCTATTGAATAGTGACATCATAGGGTTTAAAGCAGAAATACATATTTTAATAGCTTGAAATTCTTCCCTTACCTAGAGCCCTGAAGGTTAGTGGAAATTAACCCATTACTCTTTTACACTATAAATGACAGGGCTCCAGATAAAAGGAGTATTTCAAAAACTAACATCTTTATTTCTACACTAAAACCTACAGTGTCACAACTCTTTAGAATCATCTCAAAGAGATGGTGCTGAAATGAGTAAGAAAATGTTGAGATTTTTGTCAATGTAAATTAACCCATTACACCATAAATGGCAAAGCTCCAGATAAGGTTAGTATTTCAACAAGAGGGTCTCCAGACCCTGATATCGCTCACCTGCATAAAACAACCTGATAGCTTTACCTTTAGTTTCATTCATAATTATAACAAGTTTAATCAAAATCAATTCAAATTTGACACATTCTAGACTTCTAGTTCAGTCAAGCATATCAAGGGTAGATAACTCTTAACACAGTCACTTGATTTCGACAATAATTGCACTTCTTCAAGCACATATACATTGTGGGAAAGTACAATCAAATAACATTAATAAGAACTGTCCGTAGGACAGCAAGCTCGACTATTTGCTCCCTTGTACTAAAAGCAGTTATGGAATAAAAACAGTAGTTGTAGTAATGTATGCTTTAAGTGAAGGGCATTTTCTAGGTTGATCAAAAATCTTAATGTGGATGTCTAAGTTCAAAAGGGGAGATAGTTCATACAGAATACCATCTAGAATTATGCACATCTAGTGTAAGACAAGTAAAATGTTTGAGGTGAAGCGATTATTGAATAAAAATATTAGTTGTAGTGATATATGCCTTAAGTGAAGGGCATTTCCTAGGTTGATCAAAAATCTTAATGTGGATGTCAAAGATCAAAAGAGGAGATAATTCATACAGAATACCATCTAGAATTATGCGCATCTAGTGTAGAAAAAGTAAAATGTTTGAGGTGAAGCGATTATTGAATAAAAATATTAAATAGTTGTAGTGATATATGCCTTAACATTTTCTAGGTTGATCAAAAATCTTAACGTAGATGTCTAAGTCCAAAAGGGGAGATAACTCACCCAAAATACCATATAGAATTATCTGCCTCTAGTCTGGGGCAAGAAAGATGTTTGAGGTAAAGCTATTATTGAATAAAAAAATAGTTGCAGTGATATATGCTTTAAGAGGATGGCATTTTCTAGGTTGATCAAATCTTAACGTGGATGTCTAAGCCCAAAAGGGGAGATAATTAATACAAAATACAGTCTAGAATTATCCGCCTGTAGTCTTGGGCAAGTAATATGTTTGAGGTAAAGTGATTATTGAATAAAAATATGAATTGCAGTGATATATGCTTTAAGAGGATGGCATTTTCTAGGTTGATCAACAAGGGCCACTATGGCCCTAAATCGCTCACCTGGTAACCATGTACACCGTGTGACCTAGTTTTTGACCGGGAATGACCCTCATTCTAACTTGACCTCGATTTCAATGAGACAAACATTTTGTTCAAGTTTCATGAAGATTCAATGAATTTTGTAGTCTCTAGAGTGTTAACGAGGTTTTTGGATTATTTGACCTAGTGACCTAGTTTTTGACAAGACATAAGCCACATTTGAACTTGACCTATATTTTATCGAGGCAAACCTTTTCATAAAGTTTTATGAAGATCAAATCAAATTTGTAGTCTCTAGAGTGTTAATAAGGTTTTTTGATGATTCAACCTAGTGACCTAGTTTTTGACCTGATATAACCCACATTTTAACTTGACCTAGATATTATTGAGGCAAACATTTTGATGAAGTTTCATGAAGATCCAATGAAATTTGTAGTCTCTAGAGTGTTAACAAGGTTTTTCAAAGATTTGACCTAGTGACCTAGTTTTTGACCGGACATAACCCACATTCAAACTTGGCCTAGATTTTATTAAAGCAATTATATTGATGAAGTTTCATGAAGATCCAATGAAATTTGTAGCCTCTAGAGTGTTAACAAGGTTTTTCGATAATTTGACCTAGTTACCTAGTTTTTAACCGGATATGACCCACATTTAAACTTGACCTAGATTTCATTAAGGCAAACATTATGACGAAGTTTCATCAAGATCCAATGAAATTTGTAGTCTCTAAAGTGTTAAAAAGGTTTTTCAAAGATTTGACATAGTGACCTAGTTTTTGACCGGACATGACTCACTTTCGAACTTGTCCTTGATTTCATTGAGGCAATCATATTGATGAAGTTTCATGAAGATCCAATGAAATTTGTAGCCTCTAGAGTGTTAACAAGGTTTTTCGATAATTTGACCTAGTGACCTAGTTTTTGACCGGACATGACCGACATTCAACCTTGACCTAGATTTCATTTAGGCAAACATTATGACCAAGTTTCATCAAGATTAGTCCGGCAGAGAAATGAGGATTTGGAGGTTCACCTAGAAATGGCGTCCTAAGTTTTTTTCTTGATTGATATTGATAGTTCAAAGCATTGTCATTCAGAATTGACCGGGTGCCACTTTGGCATTTTGATATATTTCCGGTTTACCCCACCCACCATTTTTTACTCATTTCCACGAAATTTGACCTTTTATACTATACCCCGGCATCGAATACCGGGTAAATTCCTTGAAAGTTTAAGTATTATATCAATTAAACTTAAACCATAGATACGCCTTCATGTGAGTAGCATGTTGCATTGCAGTTTGATAACCTTGACCTTTGCCCTTGACCTCTGTGACATTTGTAAATTGGTTTGCGTTTTATAGGTCAATTTTGGACTAAGTACTGCAATTACGTTCACATAACTTCACATGTATGTGCACTTCAACGAGTAAAACTAGTTACAATAGTAAATTACTAACATTGACCTTTAACCTTGACCTCTGTGGCCTAGATATTTTTTTCTTTTTGGTCAGTGTTGGACTAAGTACCAGCAGCTAGGGTCACGTAACTGTACATGCTTTTGTGCGTAAAAATATTTCATTGTTATCATATAGTTTTGGTGGTATACTCTAACTCAACAGCTTAGTTGCTGATGATGGTAGTTTGATGGCAGACAGTGGCTTAGCCTTTATATTTGCTGGTGCCTTGAAAGAGTGTAGTATATAGTGAAATGCCGCCTTAAAGTTCTTATTCAGGTCATGTTAACTAACAATGTCAGATGTGGCATGGCTTACCTGAAAGAAAGAGAGGCTCTCCGAAAAGCGGTGCTCAGAATATTTTTGAAAATTAAGATTTGATGAGGCATGGACGAGGTATATAAAAGTGAATATGTCATATGTTCATTTAAATCCCCTTTATGTGCCATGGGCATGTGGCCAATTGCATAATTAAGATTATGATTAAGCAGAAATACTCATAGGCTTTAGAATTCACATGTACAATCAGTTGCAAGCAAACTTTGATATCATGGTGGCTCACAGGGATGATCCTGAAACTGACTGTAAGGGGTACAAAGGAGACGGAAAATAGAAAAACAACACAAAGGACACGGAAGGCACGGTAAGACATGAGGACCATGATGGCCATAAAATCTCTCACCTGAATTGAATCGGGTAGTTTTATCTTTAAGTTTCATCAATAATCAAAATCTTCCTAAAACTTAAAGACTTACTTAACTTGTGAACGTTTGGAAAAATATATATTCAAATTTGTAGACACTAGAGCGCAAATGTTGTTAAAGTCTTGCCTTTTCGATCCTATCTGAGTGCATCAATGATGAATAACTTTTGACAAAGGGGTTATATTGCTCCCAAACTCAATTTATTGAAGAACTTACAGTAATATGCACTGTGAGCAAGTCAGTTTAAAGTGCATTTAAAAAATTGTAGTTGCTAGATTGATAAAGAAATTGATAAAGATAGCGTTTTCAACAGTGTTACTGAAGAAATGGAATCAGATGATGTGCATAACAGCTAGAAACCAGGGATGTGACTGCTTATAGAATTGGACAAACAAGATATCAGAGAAGAAATCACCGTGACCAAAACAATGTGATGGTAGGTCAAGTTATGTGAAATCTACTCAATAATCTTCGAAAGTCTTCAAGCTAGCAGCCATGAGGTTGATATCGGAGATGTTCTGTCCCATGATTTGACACCTTTTCCAACAGCACTGTTTGGTGATCCTAATGATATGACAGTTACAAAATTGATAAAGCAATTCAAAAATAAATTCAGATAGGAGTTTTTGACACAAAAATGGGACCAGTAGACAGTCACCATAGACGGATCGATATTACTACGGTTTTATGACATACCCTACAAAAGGCTCTGTGCAGAACATTTAAGTTGGAGGAAAACAAAACAATGTTGACCTATATATACAGCACTTACATTTCTATAAGTGTACGAGAGCAACAGGTTAAAATCGATTACTATCAGTCGCATGCTAACAGTATATTACCAAAAACAGTTTATCTTACAGTCACTGAAAAAAAAACAGTTATCGAAGCTGATAATCTCTGACATTCTAGATGCTGAGACTTTTCAAATTGAGCACACACAAATTAACAAGCAAGTGATAATAGGTGAAAATGAAACACAAGCTTAAACAAGCCGATGTATTATGTCAGAAAGAAAACATTTGAAAGCAACATATGAAGAGATAAACAACATGAGTGCGTAGTAGGTCTCATGCATAAGAACGTATTCGAATCCTAAGCTGTTACTCATATAATAAAACAAGAAGGGCGAATAAAATGTTAATCAAATCTATTATTGATATTGCATGTGGCAAACATATGGACATTGCTGAGGACATTCTTCCTGCACATACCCTCTCGGGATGTAACAAAGTTGCAGACAGCTTTGGAATAGTAACGTGAACTGCTGCAAGGAAATAATTGTGGTTCAACTGTGTGTTTTAACTTGTCGGTTGACTTGATTTTTCTATTGAAACTTACATTTCACAAGCAATAGTATTTCCCCGAGTTCATATCTGAAACACGCGTTCAAGTATAGACCACACAGCCTAGCGATGAAACATCAGCAAAACTCTGCTATGTTACGACCCGTTTTGTAGTAACGTTGCAAATTGTAGTAATTACTACAAAGTGCGTTACTACACTTTGCGTTGAACCCTCACAACCCGTTTTGTAGTAACGTTGCATATTGTAGTAATTACTACAAAGTGAATTGACAGTGATATTTCAAAGTGTAGTAAAGTTTTATAAATCATGTCATAGATGTCCGATTGCAACAAAATTTGGAATAAACCTTCATATTGACACTATACGAGTATACAAGAAATATAACAACGATAGATGGCCTGTTTTAGAAATTATTTCCAAAATGATTTATAAAGGACCTTGCGACCCGTTTTGTAGTAAAGTTGCAAACTGTAGTAAAACACTAAAAAGAGGGTTGACAGTGTTATTTCAAAGTGTAGTAAAGTTCTATAAATAATGTCATAGATGTCCGATTGCAACGTAATTTGGAGTAAATCTTCACATAGATACCATACAAGTGTACAAGAAGTATGATAAAGATAGACGACTTGTCAGAGAAATTATCTCCACAAATGATTTATAAAGGACCTTGCGACCCGTTTGTAGTAAAATACTACAAAGTGGGTTGACAGTGCTATTTCAAAGTGTAGTAAATGTCTATAAATCTTCTCATAGATGTCCGATTGCAACGAAATTTGGAGTTAACTTTCACATTGAAACTATGTGAGTGTACTAGAAATATGATAACGATTGCCTGCATATTTGAGGCGATATCTCATATAATGATTTATAAAGGACCTTGCGACCCGTTTTGTAGTAAAATACTACAAAGTGAGTTGACAGTGCTATTTCAAACTGTAGTAAAGTTCTATAAGTCATGTCATAGATGTTAAATTGCAACGAATTTTGGAGTAAACCTTTACATTGACATTATACGTGTATACAAGAAATATGATAATGATAGACGACCTATTTGAGAAATTATCTCCAAAATGATTTATAAAGCACATTGCGACCCGTTTTGTAGTAAAGTTGCAAACTGTAGTAAAACACTAAAAAGTGGGTTCTCAGAGATATTTCAAAGTGTAGTAAAGTTCTATAAATCATGTCATAGATGTCCGATTGTGACGAAATCGGAGTAAACTTTCACATTGATACTATGCGAGAGTACAAGAAATATGATAACGATCAACGGCACATTTGAGGAGATATCTCATAATATTACATATAAAGGACACTGCGACCCGTTTGTAGTAAAATGCTACAAGGTGGGTTGACAGTGCTATTTCAAATTGTAGTAAAGTTCTATAAATTATGTCATAGATGTCTGATTGCGACGAAATTTGGAGTAAAACTTCACATAGACATTATACGAGTATACAAGAAATATGATAACGATAGACGGCCTATTTGAGAAATAACCTCGAAAATGATTTATAAAGGACCTTGCGATCCGTTTTGTAGTAAAATACTACAAAATGAATTGACAGTGCAATTTCAAAGTGTAGTAAAGTTCTATAAATCATGTCATAGATTTGGAGTAAACCTTTACATTGATACTATGCAAATGTACAAGAAATATGCTAACGATCAATGGCACATGTAAGGCGATTTCTCAATAAATGATACATAAGGGACCTTGCGACCCGTTTTGTAGTAAAGTTGCAAACTGTAGTAAAATACTCCAAATTCGGTTGACATTGATATTTCAAAGTGTTGTAAAGTTAAAAAAAAGATAGATATCCAATTGCGACAAAATGTGGAGTAAACCTTCATATCGATGTTGTACGAATGTATAAGAAATATAATAACGATAGAGAGCCTGTCAGAGAAATTATCTCCTAAAACGATTTATAAACGACCTTGCGACCCGTTTTGTAGTAAAATACTACAACGTGGGTTGACAGTGCTATTTCAAAGTGTAGTAAAGTTCTATAAATCATGTTATAGATATTCGATTGCGACGAAATTTGGAGTAAACCTTCATATTGATGCTGTTCGAGTGTCTAAGAAATATGATACTGATAGATGGCCTGTTTAAGAAATTATCCTCAAAATGATTTTAAAAGGACCTTGCGACCCGTTTTGTAGTAAAGTTGCAAACGGTAGTAAAACAGTACAAAGTTGTTTGACAGTGATATTTCAAAGTGTAGTAAAGTTCTATAAATCATGTCATAGATGTCAAATAGCAACGAAATTTGGAGTATACCTTCACATTGACATAATACGAGTATACAAGAAATATAATAATGATAGACGACCTATTTGAGAAATTATCTCCAAAATGATTTATAAAGCACCTTGCGACCTGTTTTGTAGTAAAGTTCTATAAATCATGTCATAGATGTCAAATTGCAACGAACTTTGGAGTATACCTTCACATTGACATAATACGAGTATACAAGAAATATAATAATGATAGACGACCTATTTGAGAAATTATCTCAAAAATGATTTATAAAGCACCTTGCGACCCGTTTTGTAGTAAAATTGCAAACTGTAGTAAAACACTAAAAAGTGGGTTCTCAGAGATATTTCAAAGTGTAGTAAAGTTCTATAAATCATGTCATAGATGTCAAATTGCAATGAAATTTGGAGTATACCTTCACATTGACATAATACGAGTATACAAGAAATATAATAATGATAGACGACCTATTTGAGAAATTACATCCAAAATGATTTATAAAGCACCTTGCTACCCGTTTTGTAGTAAAGTTGCAAACTGTAGTAAAACATTAAAAAGTGGGTTCTCAGAGATATTTCAAAGTGTAGTAAAGTTCTGTAAATCATGTCATAGATGTCCGATTGTGACGAAATTTGGAGTAAACTTTCACATTGATACTATGCGAGTGTACAAGAAAAATGATAACGATCAACGGCGCATTTGAGGAGATATCTCATAATATTACATATAAAGGACACTGCGATCCGTTTGGTAGTAAAATGCTACAAGGTGGGTTGACAGTGCTATTTCAAAGTGTAGTAAAGTTCTATAAATCATGTCATAGATGTCTGATTGCGACGAAATTTGGAGTAAAACTTCACATAGACATTATACGAGTATACAAGAAATATGATAACGATAGACAGCCTATTTGAGAAATTATCTCCAAAACGATTTATAAAGCACCTTGCGACCCGTTTTGTAGTAAAATACTACAAAGTGAATTGACAGTGCAATTTCAAAGTGTAGTAAAGTTCTATAAATCATGTCATAGATGTCTGATTGCGACGAAATTTGGAGTAAAACTTCACATAGACATTATACGAGTATACAAGAAATATAATAATAATAGACGACCTATTTGAGAAATTATCTCCAAAATGATTTATAAAGCACATTGCGACCCGTTTTGTAGTAAAGTTGCAAACTGTAGTAAAACACTAAAAAGTGGGTTCTCAGAGATATTTCAAAGTGTAGTAAAGTTTTATAAATCATGTCATAGATGTCCGATTGTGACGAAATTTGGAGTAAAACTTCCAATAGACATTATACGAGTATACAAGAAATATGATAACGATAGACGGCCTATTTGAGAAATAATCTCGAAAATGATTTATAAAGGACCTAGCGACCCGTTTTGTAGTAAAATACTACAAAGTGAATTGACATTGCTATTTCAAAGTGTAGTAAATGTCTATAAATCATGTCATAGATGTCAAATTGCAACGAAATTTGAAGTATACCTTCATATTGACATAATACGAGTATACAAGAAATATAATAATGATAGACGACCTATTTGAGAAATTATCTCCAAAATGATTTATAAAGCACTCGTATTGTAGTAACGTTGCAAATTGTAGTAATTACTACAAAGTGAATTGAAAGTGATATTTCAAACTGTAGTAAAGTTCTATAAAGCATTTCATAGATGTTCTATTCCAATGAAATTTGGTGTAAACTTTCTCATTGACACTATACAAGTATACAATCAATATGACAACGATAAATGGCTTGTTTGAGAAATTATCCCCAAAATGATTTATAAAGGACCTTGCGACCCGTTTTGTAGTAAAGTTGCAAACTGTAGTAAAACAATACAAAGTGGATTGACAGTGACAGTTCATAGTGTAGTAAAGTTCTATAAATCATGTCATAGATGATAACGGTAGACGGCCTGTCAGATAACGTATCTCAAATATGATTTATTAAGGACATTGCGACCCGTTTTGTAGTACACTGCTACAAAATGGGTTGACAGTGATATTTCAAGGTGTAGTAAAAGTAAAAAGTAAATACTAGTTAAAGTCTACTTTCAGTCAGAATGACCGCTCAGCCGACTGTACATTTACATTTAGTAAAGTTCTATAAATCAGGTCATAGATGTCCGATTGCAACAAAATTTGGAGTAAACCTTTACATTGATACTATGCAAATGTACAAGAAATATGCTAACGATCAATGGCACAAGTAAGGCGATTTCTCAATAAATGATACATAAGGGACTTTGCGACCCGTTTTGTAGTAAAGTTGCAAACTGTAGTAAAATACACCACATTCGGTTGACATTGATATTTCAAAGCGTAGTAAAGTTACAAATAGCATGTCTTAGATATCCGATTGCGACAAAATGTGTAGTAAATCTTTATATCGGTGTTGTATGAATGTAGTAGAAATATGATAACGATTGAGGGCCTGTCAGAGAAATTATCTCCTAAAACGATTTATAAAGGACCTTGCGACTCGTTTTGTAGTAAAATACTACAACGTGGGTTGACAGTGCTATTTCAAAGTGTAGTAAATGTCTATAAATCATGTCAAATATATCCGATTGCAACGACATTTGGAGTAAACCTTCATATCGATGCTGTTCGAGTGCCTCAGAAATATGATAACGATAGATGGCCTGTTCGAGAAATTATCCCCAAAATGAGTTAAAAGGGACCTTGCGACCCGTTTTGTAGAAAAGTTGCAAACTGTAGTAAAATACTCCAAATTCGGTTGACATTGATATTTCAAAGTGTAGTAAAGTTAAAAAAAAAAGCATGTCATAGATATCCGATTGCGACAAAATGTGAAGTAAACCTTCATATCGATGTTGTACGAATGTATAAGAAATATAAAAACGATAGAGAGCCTGTCAGAAAAATTGTCCTAAAACGATTTATAAAGGACCTTGCGACCCGTTTTGTAGTAAAATACTACAAAGTGGGTTGACAGTGCTATTTCAAAGTGTAGTAAAGTTCTAGAAACCATGTCATAGATATCCGATTGCGACGAAATTTGGAGTAAACCTTCATATCGATGCTGTACGAGTGTCTAAGAAATATAAAACTGATACATGGCCTGTTTGAGAAATCATTCCCAAAATGATTTAAAAAGGACCTTGCGACCCGTTTTGTAGTAAAGCTGCAAACTGTAGTAAAATACTCCAAATCCGGTTGACATTGATATTTCAAAGTGTAGTAAAGTTAAAAAAAGTATGTCATAGATATCCGAATGCGACTATATGTGGAGTAAACTTTCATATCGGTGTTGTATGAATGTAGTAGAAATATGATAACGATTGAGAGCCTGTCAGAGAAATTATCTCCTAAAACGATTTATAAAGGACCTTGCGACCCGATTTGTAGTAAAATACTACAAGGTGGATTGACAGTGCTATTTCAAAGTGTAGTAAAGTTCTATAAATCATGTCAAAGATATTCGATTGCGACGAAATATTTTCAAAATGTAGAAAAGCTCTATAAAACATTTTATAGGTGTCCTATTGAAATTAAATTTTGTTTAAATCTTCATATTATACTGTCAAACGCAAGAGTTTGAGCAGACACAATTTTATAACAGGCTAAAGGTCTTGCACGTGTACGATATGTGACGGTATTCTCCCTGAACCCTGTAGTAATTTGAATCCTTTCTAGTTGAAGAAACTTGACTAAAGAGTGTGACACAATTTTAGTGATGTATTTGAAAATTCTAGTCAGTTGTTATTCGCACGAGATTATAACCTTTTCTATGACAAATTCAACCAGTCACTCTTAACACTTTCGCAGACAAAATGACGTCCGCTAAATGTGTCGTCTGCAATGTTATGCAAAATTCAAACTTGCGAAGTTTACTTCAACTTGTTACTCCGGAACAATAAAAAATGATTATGACTGAGAGATAGTCTATTAAAGCAACATAGACCTGATGTAAGAAAGAGAGTGCAGAATAAATAACGATTAGAGGGACACTCAATTTGGAGTGTGACCTGGATCAAAACTGTTTGCAACTGGACGTGAAGACATTTCATGACATACTTTCGGTTTCGAACTTGTGGCCCAACCCCATTTCAATGTTGAAATTTTGGAAATAAAACATTTAAAAATTCGGTGATAACACCTAGTCAGATAGTTTCACGGCAAAAGCATGTATGTTGTGCACATACATATAACCAATAACCATTGAAGCGTCTCATGTGATACCGACTTTTATATTTGATAGTTTGTTGAGAATCAACCATTGAAAAAAAAACTTGAGTATCAGTATGCCAGGGGCTTACTAAAGAGAATGAGATGGTCATGACATGTGCTTCCATATTTATATCTTTTTTAGTTTCATTTCCATTTTCTTCAAAATGCCTCAGATTTAAAGTGTGTATGATCGAAACAACCCATGCAATGAAAGGAATTTGTTTTCAAAGTTAGGGGAGGATACCGTTACATATCTCCACGCATATTTCATTCATGACCTTTATCCTGTTGTAAAATGATGTCTGCTTAAAGACATCTCCTGACGACCTTTCTATAATAACGCCTTTCCAGACAATTTCCTTGCAAAATGCATGGGTCTTGTGGACATGACAGTAGCAAAGAATCATTGAAGCTTCTCATGTGAGACCCGACCTTTATATTTGATAGTTTGGTTAGAAATAACCATTGAAAACCACTAGAGCATGAGTATACTTTGGGCCTCACCAGGTAAACTGAGATGGGTATACCGGCTGGCAGCTTGTGCTGCATGCTTTGACAGTTACATTGACACCTATCGAGAACAATTTGGGGACTCCATCAATGGACTGAGGAAAAGTATTTCAAGACATTAAGCCAGTCCATACATTGATTCCCGCCATTGTTCTCACTAGATGTCAAAATACAGGGAGTCTACCGTAGAGCATGAGAAAATTGTGGATGTAACGGCTGAGCCATCTGAAGCTTTGCATAGAGGCCTCTACATAATAGATCTCAATAGGTTTTTGTTTCAATGGGTTTTATTAACATAACTATCAAATATTAGGTGCGGATCCAACATGAGACACCTGAATGATTCTTTGCCTGGACGTTAGCCGAGGAAATGCATGGGCTCCATGTTTTGACTCACACTTTCTACGGTGCTAGGTGTTACCAGCCAAGCTTGGTCGTGTAATGTCTTACACGGTATACCTGTATTTTACACCTAGTGTTAACAAAGGGGCTGAATCAATGAATGGACTGTATTAATGTCTTTAAGGAGTCGCAAGCCGCTCCCCGTACTGCGTGAATACAAATCTATTAGGGTAAGCTTGTATGACGTCACTTATTACTCTACTTCACAATCAGCAAAACGCCAAGAGTGATACTCTCGTGTAAACAAAAGCAAAGGCTATTGACCAAACCATAGGCATTCGGCCCGTAGGCTATGACACTACCCCCAGCTGCTACCCCCCTCCACCACCACCAAACGTGGATAAAATACCCTAAAATCTACCCATACATTCAATAATCATCATAAAAGAACATTTCCTGAAGTTTCATGAAATTAAAAAAAAAAATGTTGGCTAATTTATAAGTAAATAGTAAAGGCTGCCATGAAAAAGCGCCTTGCAGAAGCAACCCTCAAGTTCCCAACCCTGTGATTTTGTCAAATCTTGGACGATCTGGACAAATGATGGCTTATTGTTTACAGCAAACAACTTTCTTTGACGATAATTGGTAAACAATTCAAAGCAATCGGCGAACACGCGCATGGGGACTCGAAAAGTAGGGCGACCCCTTATACGGAATCATTCGACCACAATTTGCGTACACTCGAATAGTATCACTGTGAAGGTTTACTACAAATGTCGTTGCAATTGGACATCTATGACATGATTTATTGAACTTTACTACACTTTGAATTATCACTGTCAACCCATTTTGTAGTTGTTTACTACAAAACGGGTCGCAAGGTCCTTAATAATTACTTTTTGGAGATAATTTCTCTGACAAACCGTGTATCGTTATCATATTTCTTGTGCACCCGTATAGCATCGATGTGAAGGTTTAGTCCAAATTTCGTTGCTATTTGACATCTATGACATGATTTATAGAACTTTACTACACTTTGAAATATCACTGTCAAACAACTTTGTACTGTTTTACTACCGTTTGCAACGTTACTACAAAACGGGTCGCAAGGTCCTTTAAAAATCATTATGAGGATAATTTCTCAAACAGGCCATCTATCAGTATCATATTTCTTAGACACTCGTACAGCATCAATATGAAGGTTTACTCCAAATTTCGTCGCAATCGAATATCTATGACATGATTTATAGAACTTTACTAAACTTTGAAATAGCACTGTCAACCCACGTTGTAGTATTTTACTACAAAACGGGTCGCAAGGTCGTTTATAAATCGTTTTAGGAGATAATTTCTCTGACAGGCTCTCTATCGTTATTATATTTCTTATACATTCGTACAACATCGATATGAAGGTTTACTCCACATTTTGTCGCAATTGGAATACTATCTTTTTTTTAACTTTACTACACTTTGAAATATCAATGTCAACCGAATTTGGAGTATTTTACTACAGTTTGCAACTTTACTACAAAACGGGTCGCAAGGTCCCTTATGTATCATTTATTGAGAAATCGCCTTACATGTGCCATTGATCGTTAGCATATTTCTTGTACATTTGCATAGTATCAATGTAAAGGTTTACTCCAAATCTATGACCTGATTTATAGAACTTTACTACACTTTGAAATATCACTGTCAACCCATTTTGTAGCAGTTTACTACAAAACGGGTCGCAATGTCCTTAATAAATCATATTTCAGATAACGTTATCTGACAGGCCGTCTATCGTTATCATCTATGACATGATTTATAGAACTTTACTACACTATGAAATGTCACTGTCAATCCACTTTTTAGTGTTTTACTACAGTTTGCAACTTTACTACAAAACGGGTCGCAATGTGCTTTATAAATCATTTTGGAGATAATTTCTCAAATAAGTCGTCTATCATTATTATATTTCTTGGATACTCGTATTATATCAATGTGAAGGTACACTCCAAATTTCGTTGTAATTTGACATCTATGACATGATTTATAGAACTTTACTACACTTTGAAATAGCACTGTCAATTCACTTTGTAGTATTTTACTACAAAACGGGTCGCAAGATGCTTTATAAATCATTTTGGAGATAATTTCTCAAATAGGCCGTCTGTCGTTATCATATTTCTTGTATACTCGTATAATGTCTATGTGAAGTTTTACTCCAAATTTCGACGCAATCAGACATCTATGACATGATTTATAGAACTTTACTACACTTTGAAATAGCACTGTCAACCCACCTTGTAGCATTTTACTACAAAACGGGTCGCAGTGTCCTTTATATGTAATATTATGAGATATCTCCTCAAATGTGCCGTTGATCGTTATCATTTTACTTGTACACTCGCATAGTATCAATGTGAAAGTTTACTCCGAATTTCGTCGCAATCAGACATCTATGACATGATTGATAGAATTTTACTACACTTTGAAATATCTCTGAGAACCCACTTTTAAGTGTTTTACTACAGTTTGCAACTTTACTACAAAACGGATCGCAAGGTGCTTTATAAATCATTTTGGAGATAATTTCTCAAATAGGTCGTCTATCATTATTTTATTTCTTGTTTACTCGTATTATGTCAATGTGAAGGTATACTCCAAATTTCGTTGCAATTTGACATCCATGACATGATTTATAGAACTTTACTACACTTTGAAATAGCCCTGTCAATTCACTTTGTAGAAATTTACTACAAAACGGGTCGCTAGGTCCTTTATAAATCATTTTCAAGATAATTTCATAAATAGTCCGTCTGTCGTTATCATATTTCTTGTATACTCGTATCAATGTGAAATTTTACTCCACATGTCGTCACAATCGGACATCTATGACATGCTTTATAAAACTTTACTACACTTTGAAATATCTATAAGAACCCACTTTTTAGTGTTGTACTACAGTTTGCAACTTTACTACAAAACGGGTCGCAAGGTGCTTTATAAATCATTTTGGAGATACTTTCTCAAATAGGTCGTCTATCATTATTATATTTCTTGTATACTCGTATAATGTCTATGTGAAGATTTACTCCAAATTTCGTCGCAATCAGACATCTATGACATGATTTATAGAACTTTACTACACTTTGAAATAGCACTGTCAACCCACCTTGTAGCATTTTACTACAAAACGGGTCGCAGTGTCCTTTATATGTAATATTATGAGATATCTCCTCAAATGTGCCGTTGATCGTCATCATTTTTCTTGTACACTCGCATAGTATCAATGTGCAAGGTTACTCCGAATTTCGTCGCAATCAGACATCTATGACATGATTTATAGAACTTTACTACACTTTGAAATAGCACTGTCAACCCACATTGTAGCATTTTACTACAAAACGGGCCGCAGTATCCTTTATATGTAATATTATGAGATATCTCCTCAAATGTGCCGTTGATCGTTATCATTTTACTTGTACACTCGCAAAGTATCAATGTTAAAGTTTACTCCAAATTTTGTCACAATCGGACATCTATGACATGATTTATGTCAATGTGAAGGTATACTCCAAATTTCGTTGCAATTTGACATCTATGACATGATTTATAGAACTTTACTACACTTTGAAATAGCACTGTCAATTCACTTTGTAGTATTTTACTACAAAACGGGTCGCTAGGTCCTTTATAAATTATTTTCGAGATAATTTCTCAAATAGGCCGTCTATCGTTGTCATATTTCTTGTATACTCGTATAGTGTCTATGTGAAGTTTTACTTAATATTTCGTCACATCAGACATCTATGACATGATTTATAGAACTTTACTACACTTTGAAATAGCACTGTCAACCCACCTTGTAGCATTTTACTACAAAACGGGTCGCAGTGTCCTTTATATGTAATAATATGAGATATCTCCTCAAATGTGCCGTTGATCGTAATAATATTTCTTGTACACTCGCATAGTATCAATGTGAAAGTTTACTCCCAATTTCGCCACAATCAGACATCTATGACATGATTTATAGAACTTTATTACACTTTGAAATATCTCTGAGAACCCACTTTTTAGTGTTTTACTACAGTTTGCAACTTTACTACAAAACAGGTCGCAAGATCCTTTATATGTCATATTATGAGATATATCCTCAAAACTTGCATTGATCGTTTTCATATTTCTTGTACACTCGCCTAGTATCAATGTTAAGGTTTACTTTAAATTTTGTCACAATCCGACATCTATGACATGGTTTATAGAACTTTATTACACTTTGAAATATCTCTGAGAACCCACTTTTTAGTTTTTTACTACAGTTTGCAACTTTACTACAAAACAGGTCGCAAGATCCTTTATATGTCATATTATGAGAGATATCCTCAAAACTTGCATTGATCGTTTTCATATTTCTTGTACACTCGCCTAGTATCAATGTTAAGGTTTACTTTAAATTTTGTCACAATCCGACATCTATGACATGATTTATAGATCTTTACTACACTTTGAAATATCTCTGAGAACCCACTTTTTAGTTTTTTACTACAGTTTGCAACTTTACTACAAAACGGGTCGCAAGGTGCTTTATAAATCATTTTGGAGATAATTTCTCAAATAGGTCGTCTATCATTATTTTATTTCTTGTATACACGTATAATGTCAATGTAAAGGTTAACTACAAAATTCATTGCAATTTGACATCTATGACATGACTTATAGAACTTTACTACAGTTTGAAATAGCACTGTCAATTCACTTTGTAGTATTTTACTACAAAACGGGTCGCGAGGTCCTTTATAAATCATTATATGAGATATCTCCTCAAATGTGCAGTCAATCGTTATCACATTTCTAGTACACTCACATAGTTTCAATGTGAAAGTTAACTCCAAACTTTCGTTGCAATCTGACATCTATGAGAAGATTTATAGACATTTACTACACTTTGAAATAGCACTGTAAACCCACTTTGTAGTATTTGACTACAAAACGGGTCGCAAGGTCCTTTATAAATCATTTTTGGAGATAATTTCTCTGACAAGTCGTCTATCTTTATCATACTTCTTGTACACTTGCATGGTATCTATGTGAAAATTTACTCCAAATTACGTTGCAATCGGACATCTATGACATGATTTATAGAACTTTACTACACTTTGAAATAACACTGTCAACCCACTTTTTAGTGTTTTACTACAGTTTGCAACTTTACTACAAAACGGGTCGCAAGGTCCTTTATAAATCATTTTGGAGATAATTTCTCAAACAGGCCATCTATCGTTGTTATATTTCTTGTATACTCGTATAGTGTCAATATGAAGGTTTATTCCAAATTTTGTTGCAATCGGACACCTATGACATGATTTATAGAACTTTACTACACTTTGAAATATCACTGTCAATTCACTTTGTAGTAATTACTACACTATGCAACGTTACTACAAAACGGGTTGTGAGGGTTCAACGCAAAGTGTAGTAACGCACTTTGTAGTAATTACTACAATTTGCAACGTTACTACAAAACGGGTCGTAACACTGCTATCTTGATTTAGGCATTTATTAGAGGAAACAATCTACCTGAAAATGACCCAACAGGGTTTGGCTGCAGGAAGGATAAACAGATAACATCTTCACAGCCAGCGACTTGGACCAGAAACCTTGTCATAACGCTATAGTTAATTTGTAAACAGAGCAATGTGTGGCTGTCAATGTACGCTCGTAGCATGCCCTCTAGAACGTAAATATTGATATGTAAAAGCATGCATGGACGAGTTGGGTTTTAGGGTACTGCAACACAGAATAGATCATATAGCGCCGATAAAAGATGAGAGGTGATGAGATGAGATGATGAGGATTTCAGAAAGACGATTTCGACTAGTCTCATTCGTTGCAAATCAGCGCATCGGGACCTGCCTTCCTTTTAGTTATTGACAGCGGGCATTATCTCGGTCAAATACACAGAAATAGTCCAATGACAATTAAGCCCCAGAACCCCGATCAGGTAGGAAGTCTCTTGGGTTAAATGTAAAAGCGCTCTTGTGAACAAATACCAGGTGCTTAAAAAGAACAAGTCAAGAAACAGCTGTTTATTTTGACTTTTGAACATTTTAAATATTTTAAACATTTCTATCGCAATGTTGGCCGCTTTCTTGATTACGAAAATGCTCGAAGTTGAAAAGATGTCCCCCAAAGTATTTCAATAATGAGTATCATTCTGTCAATAAGTATCATTCTGGTAAGGTCAAACCATTTAGAAATAAGAAATAATGATTGTTGTTTTGACTTATTTTGATTTAAAGCATTTCGGTCAACGCTTTGGTCGCCATCTCGAATATATGGAAATGCTCAAGGGTGACAAGATGTAATCCACGTACAGTTCCATAAGACGTATCATGTTTTCAATAATAAGCATCACCATCTTAAATGTACGGAAATACTCAAGGATGAAAAGATGTTACCCATTACATTTCATCAATAAGTATCATAAATCTAATAGTAAGTATAATTACGTTGATATCGAGTCAGTTATGAATATAAAATGTATGATTGTTGATTTTTCGACATTACTATCGAAAATCACTATTTTGGCCGCCATCTTAAATATCCGGAAACGTTCAATGATAAAAAGATGTCACCCGTAACATTTCAATAATTGGTTTAATTATTTCAAAAACAAATATCATAATGGTGATATCAAATCAATTAATAAAAAGAAATTATGAATGCTGATTTGTTGACCATTTAGGTAGCCATTTTAGCCACTATTTTGAATATACAGATGTGCTCAAAGGTGACATTATATCATCCGTAACAGTTCAATAATATGTATCATCATTTTAGTAAAAACTTTCATGATGGTGGAGTCAAATAAATTGAGAAAACCAAACTATGAATGCTGAAGTTTAGAGTAGATTTTAACGCATTTGGATAGCCATATAAGCCGCCATTTGAATAAACGGAAATGCTGAAGGGTGACAAGATGTCACTCGTAATATTTTTGAAACATAAATTGTCCATGTAAGTAATAACTCTTATTATGGTGAGGTCAAATCAGTTTAAAAAGAGAAACAATGAATGCTGTTTTTGGACTATTGTTTCGGTAGCCATTTTGGCCGCCATCTTGAATATACAGAAATGCTAAAGGGTGACAGGATGTCATCCGTAACAGTTCAGTAATATCTATCATTTTGGTGGGGTCAAATCAGTTAAGAAAACCAAACCATGAATGCTGAAGTTTAGAGTAGTTTGTTTCAACGGTTACCAGACGTTTCGCTACCCCGGACGTTTCGCTACAGTCGTTTCGCTCCTAACCTGAACTCGTTTCGCTACCCCGGACGTTTCGCTACCTGTACGTTTCGCTATCCAATATTTAAAATAGGAGGAAATTAATAAATCTGTAGTAATAAAAACTCGGAGAATCAATTTAAACCATTAATAAAGAAAACATAATATAATTTGATGATAATTTATCAAAAAAAACTTGAATAAAATGAGAAAAAGAGTTAAATTTCAACACATATAGGTAGCCATTTTAGCCGCCATTTTGAATATACTGAAATGCCAAAGAGTGACAAAGTGTCACCCGTAATATTTTGAAAACATTTAAACGTCTTTTGAATATATGGTGAGGTCAATTCAATTAAAAAAAGAAAAAAATGAATGCTGATTTGTATGCTATTTTGTTTAAAAGCCTTTCGGCAGCCATTTTGGCCGCCATCTTGAATTTACGAAAATGCTCAAGGGTGACAAAGTGGCACCCGGTGGTTTTTCAATAAGTAACATATGCTGAAGTAGAATCAGTCGAGAAAAAAACTTAGGACGGCATTTCCAGGTCAAGTCAACCCTCTGCCGGACTAGATCCAATGAGATTTGAACCTGCTGGAGAGTTAACGAACAAGTGTGAACGGACGGACGGACGTTCTAACGAATGGTACATTGTGGGACTTTTTCTTTGATCCTTTCTTCATTTTTTTTGTGGGACTAGTCCCACAAGCAAAACATATTTTGGTTATAATTTTGGAATCAAATGATCTGGAGGCTAACCCTACCCCTAACCCTATGTCCTACAACTGGCCAGGTTAATGTCAAAAGAAATGGCCAGGTTAATGTCACAAGAGATGGCCAGGTAAATGATTTTACATTGTGGGACTTCTCCCAAAAAAGTTACACAATGTATCATTCGTGAGCACGGACAGACATACAGACAGACAGACGACGGACGACGGACATCCAGCGATCCTAAAAGCTCACCTTGGCACTACGTGTCAGGTGAGCTAAAAATCTTAACGTGGATGTCTTAGTCCAAAAGGGGAGATAATTCACCCAAAATACCATCTAGAATTGTCCTCCTTGATGATTGAGGGCAGGTTAGATGTGTATGGTAAAATTAAAATACAACATAAATTGTGTGATATATGCTTTAAGAGGATGTCATTTTCTAGGTTGATAAAAACCTTAACATGCAATGCTGACGAATAGTTGAGCTAAAAACTGTGCTTATATACAATCTGAGCAAGTTTGAGAATGACTGGATAAAAATTGTGGCATCTAGAATGTTAACATACGGCATTTTTAACACATCAAGGGCAGACAACTCATGACCTTAGAATGAAACCTGAATGCAGAAGCTAAGGTCAAGGGTCAAAATTTCCACCTGGACAGAAAGGTTAGTATGCTTGGTTCAGATAATTATGGAAGCTGTACGTCAATGTACATAGAAGTTATGAACCCCTGAGACATTCCTCCGGCAAGTTTAACCCATTACCCCATAAATACACCTTTTTACGCATTTGATTTATTCCTCAACTGAAGAAAATAGTTCCAAATAATACCTTCATAAATATATACCAAAACAATATTTTCTATATCCTAGCAGATGTTAGCTTAAAGCAGGCTGAAAGTAAAGCAGAATGTGCATTATAGTGGAGCAGATTAAGCCAATATATCAGAATAATCGTTCACTTAGTGATGCAAGCACCAAATTTGGCAGGAATGATGCCAAGGATGTATTATTTATGAAAAGCACAATTTCCAACTTGGCATCCAAGATGCCCGCCATTTTTTCAAGATGGCCGCCAATCCATCCACAGAATTGATAAACATTTTTATTTACATAATGAATTAAGTTAAACAATCCTTTAATCTTGCACAAATAATGGGAAACGATGTTTTTTTAATAAAAATCTAGTATTTTCAGTGAAAAAATTCAAAATGGCCGTAATTTTTAAAAATGGCCGCCTTGAACTTATATATTTACAACTGAATTTTCCGATTTTGTTTGTTTGTGTTGGGTTTTGCGACAATATAGCGCCGATGTCTATGTATGTGTTGAATGTTCTGTTTGGCGAAGTCTTACCACTCTGTACAGATGGCCAGTGGTTGATTTCTATCCCCTCCATCCCACTTGGGACTGCGTATGCATATGGTGATTGTAAGAATGTGAGATTGATTCTGTTTGGTAAAGTCTCTGCACACATGGACAGTGGATGAATTCTACCCTCCCCAATCTCACAGGGGGCTGAATTCTCCAATTTTGATATGAATTCCAACATTTGCACACAAATATGTTCGGAATATACCTTTCAAGACAGATATATTATCATCTTGAAGAATCCAAGATGGCTGTCAATTTCTAAGATGGTGGTATTGGCTTTACTTAATCTAAGTGGTATATACTGTTTTTACGGCATGTTACTTTAAT